>OY747095.1:36130407-40930407 GCA_963556455.1 Epiblema foenella
GATACAGAAATGCAAAAATAAAAGTATGTCATCATCACAACAACTGACCAAAAAATGTAAATTGCCTATTATGGACTAAGGAATAGAGGTATATACCTCTTATTTCATATTTATCTTAATTGATGAAGAAACTAATATGAAACATGATGTAACCATCAGTGGTCTGGTATCCACATACCTCAACTCCCACCAGATTACCAATTTAATGTTTTAAGAAAAAAATAAGCCAAATTAGGTACAGTTACTGGTGCTAGCGCCACTATATGGATGTTTCATGCCATGGCTTTAGTAACCATGGAGTTTACGCTGTTGATGAAATGTGCTTCGTCAAACACAATCTACATTAAAAGCTAGCCCCATTTTGTTCTGAATCTTATTGGGTTTTGGTATTAAGTAACTATAGTTTCACTGCTCAGCAAGTCAATTTGCGAGTTATGTTTATGAGGCATTCTTTGCTGAAATATGCAAATATTAGCATATGCGAATTTTTTTCAGAAACTTGAATTGTATCGAATTACAATATTCGATACAATTCGACTAACCTAACCACACTGGTTACTAAATAGTAAATAGGTACAGTAAACAAATGAAAAAAATTATAGATGGGTTGTCAAAAACGGTCTGAAGATTTAATTAAGATAGGTTTAATCTTCGGGAAAATCAGATCTAAGACAAATTTCAGGGAAAAATAGATTTAGTTAGGTTTTATATATAGAATATTTCGATCTATAGTGGTCTAATTATCGGGAAATATAGGTTTCAACATGTTTACTCTTAAAAGAATGTGAGGAATTCTCGATTCCACTTTGTGCAAACATATTTGATTTGCCATATTTGATTGATTATGATAATAATTATAACTATGATCACGTGTTCATCTATGTATTAAAAAAACAGATACATTTATCAACAAAGGGGGGTGTTCTATTATAAATCATAACACTGGTTAATAGATAATAATAATGCTGCCATGCGAAATCGAACAACATAATGATGTTCTTTTTACAAGTTTTTATTCAACTTGCCCTAGCTCTTTCGCAAGAGCATCAATACATATACATTTTTTCACCTTTTTGCATTGAAATATGATCCAAAATGTATACATATTTATGCCCTTGACTGTCGACTGGGACGAATCTTGCAAATGAATTGTACATCAGTTATTCTCAACAATTAAGCTGGGATTTGGCACACTTACGTAAGTTCGATGACAATGCATTATTATGGTACCACTAAGCTGATGTGATGACGGAGACAGAAGGTGGTCATAGCAGCTCCTAAACTACACAATATAAACCTCACCTCACCGTCATTGGAATCATCTTAACGAGATTATGAAGTAGTTGATACTTGAGAGTTTCCTTTCATTATGCTGACATTGAGATACATTTTTCAATTCCGTCACAAACTTAATTAACGTCAGTATTGATTAGTGCTTATAGTTGAGCATCCGAAAGGTTAAATAAATACTAGCACTACGATGCCCGCGGCTCCGCTCGCGTTCCACAAAAACCCATTACATTCAACTGGATAATACATAGCATATATGAAGAAGGTACATTCTGAATAGTAGTTAAATAATTTTTGGAATTGGAAATTGGATAAGTAGTTTCTGAGATAAGTAGACTACTATCTGCATACCAACTTCATGCAATATTAGTATTGATGTATTCACTCATTTTACCAAATTGACACAGAGTGGAAGATATTGTTTTTCGAGAGTAGTTTTTCTGCGGCCTAAATGTTTTGTTGCCTTTGGGTAGCAACTTAGAATATAATATGTTTTCAAAAAGGACATGTATCCAATCTGGATTTATAAATTTGTATACAATTAAGGTATGAATATAATTTCGTGTGTGCATTGATTGCCTAAGCCTCACTTGGTATGTGGTTTATCATTGGGCATTGACTAATATTTGTCATGTATTATGACTAGTATGTACAGTCACCAGAATCTGTATCTGCAACAACAAAGCGCGCATAAGTATCTGACACGACTCTAAATCTAGGGCCTTTAAGATTATTTGTTTTGCCCGATATTAATGCCGGTGACTGTACTAGAGTAACGGATGTTTTGCCTATAGTGGTACATGACGTAAAGCATAAGAACCATTTTGTGAGGTTTATCGTGCTATAGGCCTATAACTTAACGTAAACGTATATAAGGGTAGCGGAAGGAGCGGGGCAGATCCCTGCCGCCCGTTCCCCGCTCTACTCTTTGACGTCTCCCCTATTGCTCCACGCGCCGCGCATGTACCGTGTGATTTAAACGGTCGGTCTATAGTTAATTTTTTCCATATTATTATGGATGTTTGCACTGGCTAAGCGAGATTAGGCGGTGCGGGAAATTTCATTTCGTGACGATAAAACTTAGAGCACTGTAGACGTCATTAATATATGTACTTACCCCTCTGCCAAAGGTATAGGAGAAAAATCTGCCACGTTATTAAAAACGACTTCATTAATCGATAAGTCAGGCTCGAAATTTTTCCTGGCGTATGAAGAGATGAATTTTACAAAAAGATGAATTTTACACGTATATTTTCGCTTTAATTATAACTTTCTGCACAATTAAGTATTAATGAAAATCGTTAATCGACCGTCGATTACACAGTCGATTTAAAAAATATTCGTACCTGACCATCACGCTTGACCGCTATTTTGACATTTAACGCCACCGTATTTGAGGACAAAAGGACTACTGTCTATGAGATTTTCTATGAAATATGATCCTTATTGATATCGGTAAATTTAGCCATCAGAAAGAAAGAAAGAAAGAAAGAAATATTTATTTGGTACAAGTTTACACATTGTAGGATATAGTATATAGGTACCTATTTAGTACCAAAATGGGTCTAATAAGTACTCAAATTCAGTGTGTTGAGTGAGCGTGCGTGATTGCTTTAATGTAGGTGCGTAGTAATGTGAGAATGTTTTGCAAGTCTGCGTAGCTTCTTTATGTGTCTTACCTCGTCTCCGTCCCCGGCCCCGGCCCCGTCCCCGTCCCCGTCCTCCCAGAATTTGGTTAAATATTTTTTCAAAAAGATGCGCTGAGGGCGTCTCCTGTCTTAAATTCTCTAAGTGATAAAATTATTAATGTTATTGTATCACAAATTTTATGCAATAAATCAATCCTAGCCACAGTTCAGCAGTGAAAATCTAGCCTTAGTTTATAAGAGTTTTGTCAATATAACTTTACCTATGAAATAACAAACCCATGTTGACGTTTAAAGGTTGCTTGAACTCGCGCCAAGGCGTACTTCGAGTCGTGTGCTCCAAAAAATCAAACAGAAAGAGGAAGAGGGAAAGCAGAGTGCGCAAGACAGCAAAGACGAGGAGGAAAGCAAAGAAACACCTGATTTGGCACGAGAGAATCGGGCAAAACGACGAAATTTACTGAGGTAGCTTACTATTTGATTTACATTAAATAGCCTCGTTTTGTGCCTGGTACTCTTGTAACAGCGTAACATTTTTAATTTATTACAGATCTAAGTCAGATTCATCAGACTCAGACAGCTCTGAAAGTGAAAAAGATAAAATGCCACAAAAGGTATCTAAACGAACTAAAAGCCACGAGAAGCGGTCAAAAAACTCGTCTGCCACACACAAAGGCGAACCACCACCAGAGCCTCCCGTAAAAACCGGCAGGAAGACCAATAACTCACTGGCCTGCGCTACAGGGCAGATCCTTATACCAGACAATGATGAACCAGTTAATAGCACCAGGAAGAAACTCAAGACATCACAAATGTAATTTTATTATATGATTGGCTGACATTAATGGGTGGGATGGGTTAAAACTGTTAAAAATGACTGATCCATTAATTTATATTTTTTAGATTTACGCAAACAGAAGAAGATATTCAAACCGACATGTACAAGGTACTTGAACAGCTCACTGCACATGACGACGCCTGGCCATTCATGGATCCCGTGGAGGAAGAATATGCTCCGAACTACTATGCCGTGATAAGGCGGCCTATGGACTTACGAAAAATGGAGGAGCGGCTAGACAGTGGTTATTATACGGATTTCTCGATGTTCAAAGCCGATTTTAAGCTCATTGTCAACAACTGTCGGCTCTACAATGGCCAAGATAATGGTAATTGACGATTTTTGCCTACTAGCTGAATCAAATCTAAATAAATGTGAACTAAATTTTTGACGTACAACAGATATTCGTGCGCCCATTTGGCTATTGTCTACATTTTGGAATGTCGTGTTCATAATTGTTACATAAAATTGGCTTTCCTTATTTCAGAGTACACTATGATGGTAGACAGTCTTCAGGCAGCTTTTGACAGATTAACTGAAAAATATATGCATCGACTATCATCTTCTGATGAAGAAATAGCTGTTGAGTACCAGTTACCTACTCCGTCTAGGAAGCATAAACTTAAATCCAGTGAATCTCCAAGTCGAAATAAAAGGAAGAAGCGGAAATCTCACTCTGATACAGGTACATATGTTTTTATAAAGGTGGATATATAAGAATTGTGTTATATACTTATTAAACATATATGTTTTGTTTATTCTATTGCAGGTGATCCTAAATCAAGTTCATCAGATCAACCATTGGATAATATGAAACAAAGTACAAACGAGGGAGAAGATGACGATGACGAATCACCTGAATCAGAAGCAAATAAGTTACAGGAATCACAAAAATTAAAGCAATATAAAGAAAAGAAAAAACGCAAAGGACATCACAGACATGGTAAACATTCCAAAAATCACAAGAAAGATTCCCACAAATCTGAACATGGTGAAGAGAAAGCATCTAAAACTAAACACAGTAAGAAGCAGAAACATGGTAAAAATAAAAATAAAGAAGGTAAAAAGTCAAAGCAAAAGAAAAAGAAAAGCAAACACCATGAGGCCGAACCTATCGAATTGTTAAAAAGAAGTGAATCTCAGGATTCATTAGAGAGTTCAAACAGAAGTCGAAGCGCGAGCCCTTTGCCCTCCATCCATACACCAACGCCTTCCCCGTCCGAGGCCGATAACCAGGAGCCCTCCGACCAGCTCAACGACCCTGACTTCGTCAAGGACAAGTATGACAAGATCAAAGAGCGCAGACGACACGCTGCTAAAGATGCCTGGGAATCACTTTTTGACTACAGCCAAAAGACTATTGATAAACAAAAGCAAAACCTCCACATCCCTGAGAAAGAAAAGAACCAGAAACTAAGGGAGACCATTGAAAAACTTAAGGCGAAAAATGAAAAATACAAAGACAGCTCTCTGTTTAATAGTTTATTTTCAACCAACACTGCCAACAGCAATTCAGATAATATAGCCACTAGTAAAGACCGCGATGATTTAGATTTCTCTGACGACGATCGAAATGATAACCATAAAAGCAAAGCGGGAAACAAAAGAGGACAAAAGAAAAATACCGCTAAAAACGACGACGCTTCTGAAGCCTTGGAGCAGGCTGTCAAAGATATAAGCAAGTGGCTAGATGACGCGCCTAAAGGATCTGTCCAGAGCTCGCCATGTGATAGCCCAGCCCACACTATTTCTACGGAAGAACATGACAATAGTCGCCAGGACGACGAGTTTGGACAAGGAGAGAAAACCACAGCTTTGAGAAAAGATTTATCTCGTAAACGCCCGTCATCGCGGGAACCGAAATTAATCAAAAGAAGGGAAATTCAGAGGACTATAGATAGATTACAGCCAGGTAAGAGCAAGGGTAACCTGCTCACTAATATGGCCAGTAAAAGCGTGGAGAAAGTAGAGGAAGTCTCCCCTCTTGGCCCTAGCAAAACTCGTGATATCAGCAAAAACGAGGAATCTAGCCCTAAACTGAGCCTTGGTTCTGTATTGCCCACTGTGGAATTTTCTCTTGGGAAAGACCACAATTTCAGTAAATGTGAGGATAATAAACCTGAGAGCCACAAAACTGCTAAGTCCTCAAGATGTGAAAAAGACGACAAGACGGAGGAGGTTACCCAGAAAAATAAAGCAGAAGATGTTTCAGTTCATACTAATAAAAAAGATGCTGAAGTTGAAACTGAGCTGCCAGTAATACCAAAACCAAGTCAAGAAAAAGCCACGCCCAATCTCAGTGCTTGGTTCAAAGCCTTTGGAACTCCTAAAAACACAACCTCTGCTGTTGCTGCTCCAAAAAAGAAAACTGAAGAAACCGAATGTGATGAAAAAGTAACAGTAGATAATGCTAATAATGAGAATAAAATATCCAGTCCTAAGAACACAACTAAATATGATTCTCCAATCGACCCTGATACTCCAAACCCTGATGGAGGGGATAGCCCAATTCCCAATGTCAGTGCAACACCCCGTCAGCGCAGAACCAGTACAGGTAGCTCTGTGTCAGAAAGATCTTCTTTCAGCCAAGATCTTGACTCGCCAAGACACCAAATGTCTCATAATTCACCCTTGCTGAGATCTCCAGCATCACCTCGGACAGATGATTTCCAGAAGATAACATATCCTATAATCAATGGTACTGTAAGGGCTGGATTTTATCAAGATACGACGTCCATTAAAAGCAGCCCAGAAAAAAGTTGTAGTCCACGAGAGGCGCCCCAATCTCCATATTCTCCTTACTCGCAACATGTGTATGCATCAAACAGTGGCTTGGGATCATCTACTCCCAACTACTTCCTCGATCACAATAAGAGCCCGCTTCCAACATATACTCAGAATCCGCCGCCTTACTATGATACTTCGAAGGCTCCAGTAGTAAGTAAACCTGCGCGCATACACGATGACTACACTGCACTGGGCCCAGATAGCTACCAACAGAATACATACAGTGGACCATTTTCCCCTCCACACTCGCCATATCCTCCAACGCAGCCAACGAACTATTCGCAGCCGCAACTATCGCCGCAGCCATCTGGATCTAATTCCACTGTTGTGAATCCAACCCAGGCATTATCAGACCATAAAACGTCACTGTTTCCTGTTAAGAAACGGATGTACAATGAACCTGAACTCTCTACTATTTCACTTAAAACTGCAACTGAAATTAAAGATATGACTTCACCACCTATTAAAAATGAATATCAGATCAATCAGAAAAGAACATCAACAGCACTACCTTCTGCGTCAGTTGATAAAATAGCAGCAGCGCTCAGTGAAAAATCAGAATTGGCCAATCAAAATAGTTTGCGCGAAAAGAATGCACTAGTTTACGCCGAGAGACATGTAGTTGAAAATAAGGATACTACTGCATTTACTAACAATGAACATTCGGCCGATATCAAGAAAAATATGTTAAATGTAGACCTAAACAAGTCAATTAGTATCAATAAAAAGGATAACATTGATATGGTTAATATGGGTTATAATATGAACCCAGAGGACAAGAAAAATGTTGGCGAACCTATTGAAATGGACTATGCTATGAGCAAGGATGTTTCGAAACCGGCTGTGAATGTCCAACCTAAAACCTATGATGTGGATAAAATTGCAATGAATCTGGGTTTGAACCAACAGTTCCAAAAATCTTTATCAAAGCCAAATGTTCCCCAGCTGCCTCCGACTAATATGATTCCAGCTCACTCCCATTCTGAGATAAATATCAATCACAATATAGCCCACGCGCATCACAATCAGTATGACGGCATTTCAGGTAGTCAGCCTGTCGGTAACTTTTCTCTGACTGATATTGAACTTGCTAATAAAAAACTGTACGCTTGTAACAACGCGTCGTCCACTGCTGCGGCTATCGATTATGGTAACTGGAAGCTGACTAATCAAATACGAAAACAAGACGTTATGCCTTCCGATTACCCCACGAATTACAGTAATACAGATAAATTGAAAAATAATTCGAGCACATCCAACTCTTCTCCGGCCAACTATAATAAAAATGCGCAACATCAGCCGTACCACAACTACAGCGTGCCCAGAACCACACTTCAGAGAACTCAGGACTTACATCAGAATCTTCCGGCGGAACTCAGAATACCGAACCCTCGAGGTCTTCTTAAGAATGACCACCATAATATTACATCGGCAATCAATGAAAGTGATATAATTTCTAAAACCGATTCGATCGGAAAAACACAGAAACCTGATAAAACGATGCAAAGTCAACCAATAGTCAGTTCAATGACGTACAAAGCTCCTTATAATACACATTCGTCGCTTCCTCTTGACAGTCTGCGAAATCTACCTAATATCCCTCAAATGCTTGAGCGGTACACCAACGATGAACGATATCTATCCAGTTTTGCCGCTACCAACCCATCACTGTACCACGAAAAAACATTTCAAATGGCGCAAATGTTTAACAAAAGCTTGCCTTCAGATTCTCAGCCAGTAAGCACGTCTGTTAGCATATACTCACAACCGTCTATGACAATGAGCAAAGATTCCACTATTTACAAAACACCGACCACAAGCTCGTCGGCACAAGCTGAATCTAAGAGTAGGACTAAGCGCAAGCGCACTTCCGAAACTAAACCAGCGCAGATAACAAGTCAGAGTTACCACACTCCTTGCTCTACTGATGTCTTATCATCTGTGAAGACCAGTATGGTCCCTGGGAGCGCATTTAATTTCGGGACCACGCCCAGCATGACTTTGGGCGGCAGTTTATATGGAGATGGCACTGGTTTTTCAATTGAAGAATTCAGAAACAGTACGAATCAGCTCATGGCAGCAAACTACATGGCGGCAGTGGCGCACCAACAAAGGAATAACGTGGAATCGAGTGCCGAAAAACTAATGAAGCCCGCCCATCAGAACTCTACTCACAACAGTGGATCGTTCCCTTTCATTGGGCACGGGCAAGTCCGAGGTGGATACGGTTTCGTGGGTGCGGACAGCTCTGCGCCCCTCTACCAGCAGTACTTCCAGCGGCATCAGGAGGAGTTGCTGCGGCAGTCGGGCGTGTCGCAGATCATGGGACTGTACCCGGCCGGCTACCCCGCCGCGCTCGGCGTGCGCCAGCCCTACGACACCATCAACCGGCCATCCTGGCTCTAGGCTGTCCTCGCCGTCTCACATCGAACAAACCAATGTCGTGTGCATCTATGTACCTACCGTACACCTTAAAATATTCTATTATAAATGTGACAATTGTTATAGAATTAGTATTGATTTAATAATTTATGTTGTTTGTAGAGCCAATAGCATTTCATGAGAATAATTTATAAATCATTCACATTACCTACTTATAATTATGAAATGCAATGTAGAATGAACACTTCATGACAATTTTGATATGTGAATTATTTTTACTTTAGTGACATAATAATCTTTGGACTAACAAAGAGTTAACTCCGGTAGTTATATTGGTTTACTTTATATTTTGACGAGCTATAGTGATTGTTAACTTTAAGGATATAACTTTTATTATTCCGTAATATGTGTCCACTTAGTCATACATACATAAAAATATATGAACAAAAAAATGTTAAAGTCTACAATTTACCAGTATAAATGTTAGTTAAATACAGTTTACAGTTAGTTTCTTAGTAAGCATATTTATTTAGTTAGATCGGCATGGTATACTTTGACCGAATGCTCACATTTATTTGAGATTGCTGTGGCTGCCCGAGGTTCGCAGAATGTATCCATGTAGTATTGACGTGACGCGACGCTTTAGCTTATTAGCTTTAATTTACAGGTCACATGAAAACTCTTGTTATTATAATAATTTAAATTTTACGTTATGCTACTTACATAGGTTGTTGTGTAAATATATCTCTATTCTTTTGTTTACTACATATTAATGTTTTAATAGCATTTTACTATACATCTACTTTGTTAGCTAAGATTAAACTTTAATTTAATTATAATATTCGTGAACTTAGTTTAAGGAACTCATTTAGTAAATTAAATAAGGTATATATTAAAATCTTGTGTAAAAATTAAATAAAACTTTTTCAAAAACATATCATTTACTTTTTTACAAATTTAACTGACGACCGGGTTCGGGTCTTGTAGGGAGTATGTGATGTAGGGAATAGGCCCGCCCTACCTTATACGTGTTTTTTTCCTGGGGAAATGCGTTTACGAATCCCGTCTAGCTGGGGAACTAGGACAGGTATGACGGGCTCCCGGGAACCGCCCGGACTACCGTCTAAAACCACCAGGGTATGCCCGTCAGGCAGCATTAGGTAGCGGTGACACAGGATGGCGAACACCGCCTGCTGCATCAGCCAAATCTGTTCCCTTCATCAGAAGAAAGTGCCTCCCCACCCGTCAGCAAGTGCGCAGGGCGACACCAGACACCGACCAAGATCCTCCACGCCGGGAGGGAGTGAAAACCCCCGGATTCACCCCCTCAGGAACCCTTGTAACTTTATAGATGTTTTCTCCCTGGCATCATAACGGTAACAGCCCCCGCTGCCGACTATAGCGGCCCTCTGCCGCAGCTAGGGTTACGGTTCCGTAGTTATTCATACTTACAGGCAGAATTAGTGCTTGGCAGCCTTGATCGATTCGTTACATCCTCAACTAGGTTTACACGTTTTGCTTTTTTAGAAATTCTTTCTCGTTTATGAATAGCAAAAAAACAGGAAGTTTACGAGAAAAAACAACGAATCTTCAAGGGCCGTTATTTTCTCTTGCAGGCAATTTTTTCAAAAAAATCAACGTGTAAACCTAGCATTTAATGATACTTACAATCACAGACTTATAATAAATACAGACGTGACGCGGTAATAATAATACCAGTTCCAAGCGAGAAGGTCATATACAAATCTCGCTAAGTGCGTCAGAGAGATATGTATCATTTGCTGTCTTTGTCATAGTTCCACTTTTTGTTATTGGGCACAATGTCAGTTAGCATCAGTTGGGCTCAACAAAAGGTAGTCGGAAGTGTCATCTCAAAATATAACTGAATTAATTAATGTTTTTGTGCATAAAATAGTGCTTTGGGCAACAAATGATATAGATCAGGGTTTATGTGGTACAGTTTCTATAAAACAATGGTAGTTTGCAGCGTGATCGGCTGTAAAAGCCGCAGAGAAAGATGCGAAGAAAATGTAACCTTTCACAAGTAATTATACTATTTTATACCTTTATCTAAGCGTAATATGTGTTATTTCATTGGTACCATAATGTTTCATTCAAAATCTTGTAAAATAAAGCGATTAATATTGAAATAACAACATTGTTTACATTGGTGATTTTAGGTTAGAAAGTTTTTGTCGACGTTATTATCCGCCTAAATTACGTAGGTTGTTTATTGGAAGCTGTCAGAAATGTTTAAATCTGTTCTTAATTTAGCTTCCCTGCAATCAATTTAGGGATACCAGCTAATACGATTCAACAGTAGCCCAATTATATGGTAATTTAGTGTACTATAAAAATAACACTTGTCATTATATGAAATACTTGTAATGCTAGCCTAGGGTGAATTTTATTGTATTTAAATTTATGTAGCAGCAAAATTGTAGTATTTCTTAGAAATGGACAAGCACTATATAAAAGTTCTTTTCTAGGTTTCCACTAAATTATTCCACCCGAAATAAGTGGATAGCAGCGACAGGTCGGCAAAACTGGAAGCCGTTTAAAACAGCTGATTGCGTTCAAAGCATTTCGAATTGCATTGCTTCCGCAAAACACTATCAAGAGTTTATGTGATTAAGACCACTACGCCAAACAGAAAAGAAAGTATTAGAAAAGTATACACAAAATTAATATTATTCAAAGGTCAGTAAGTACCCCGATCAGGTTCCTGAATCTACCGTCCTCTCTTTAAAAAAATATTATATGTATAATAAATGTATGAATGTATATTTGTTTGTCATTTCGTTCCTTAGTGGCATTTTTTTTTCGCCTTACATATATGTAATTGAGTAGTTAAGAAAGTGCATCATCAATATTAATTAGAGAACTTCCGTGAGTCGGACATATTGAAATATAGTAACTCGCTCACGTCTTTGAAGTTGAATTTCGCTCAACATGTTTTAGACCAATACGTCGTCCGTAGTCAATAAGAACCAGTCGCGATGGCAGCTTGTCTAGCATTGCCTGCTAATTAAATGTTGGTGGCGGCTGTGGCGAGGGTCCGTTTATTATATTTCAATATATCTGAGACTCACGGCAATTTTCTAATTAAGAAAAATCGCATCTACACACTTTAAACCTATACTTACACGCCAAACCACTCAAATGTCAGAAAGGTATGGAAAGCTATCTCGCTTGCACAAGCATGACAAGCACCATAAATAAGGGAGGTACATGTTTCGTTAACTCGTCGTCTACCGGTCCCTGGGATCCCAGGGATCATATCAAAAAAATGCTATAATATTGTTTATTTTTTCGCCGGGAGACGACTGCTATACCTATTAGTGACAATAACTTGTACCCAATTTCGGAGCATTATACCTACAATAACTTCCACCTAATAATTAACTTATACACTTTAACGAAGTTATTTAGCTTGGAATACCGCAAAGAAACACTGGGTGCCGAGCGATTCTCTAACTTACCGGTCATATTGTCATTATACATGTAAGTATACTTTTTTCAATTATTTCAAACAAACAACTTTATCGCTCATACCAGATAATTACATAATGCCTATAATGAGTCGAATTATACAAAATAAACAGAAGCCATGGGGTAATTTTAGTAACATGGTCACCCCACGGGAGGTATGTACTCTGTTGTCGTCCCTCGTTGCGGCACGCGTATAGCAGCTCTTTAGAAATATTTATACTCTAAGCTTACAATATTTCGAAAAATTATGTAAATCGGTTCAGGATTAGGGGGTGGAATTCTGCTACACAATCTTATAATTCTAATTATTCTGTGCCGCACCCGACCGGGGGCGCTACCGCGAACGAAGTTTTCCCTCTCTGTCGCACTAACTGATTCGTGCGACAGAGAGGGAGACATTCGAACTTCGTACGTTTTCGGTTCGCGGTGGCCCTTTTGAGGGCCAACTTCAAACAGTTCAAACTGATAACTAATATCTAAGTATCTCCCTCTCGTCTCTATCAGTCAATAAAAACAAAATCAAACAACGAATCCTCATATAAAAACGCAACACGCTTGTGATTACGGGTTCGATTCCCGGATCAACCTTAAAATTATTTAAATGTCTGTGAATGCAGTTTAATTTGTTTTTATATTCAAATAATTTCTTCTTTCAGTAAAATGTTCCATCTACAATATTCATGGTACTTTCCCTCCATGTGGCATAGCCGTGAGACGCCCTATATAATGTACTAGCGACCCACCCCGGCTTCGCACGGGTGCAACACTGATGCGTGTATTATACATATAAACCTTCTTCTTGAATTACTCTTTATACTAAAAAAAAAACATCAAAATCCGTTGTATACTTTTAAAGATCTAAGCATGCATACATAGGGAAAGGCAGACAGCGGAAACCGACTTTATATTATGTAGTGATGATGCTTTTTTAGTCGAGAACTGCATTTAGACGAGTGGACTAAGTAAGATTCTAGACTTAAAAAGCTAATTATATCACTATTGCATACACTATTTTTTCTACGAGTCAACGGAAATTAATTAAACTAGTCCTGCTGTTTAAGGCAGACGTCAATCCTACTAGCCTTACTCGTTATTTACCATCTGAATAGCTTTTTCCTGGCAATAGTTTCATACTTATGTCAAGCAGTCATTCTTACTTTATAACATCTTAATATGAACGGATCGGTTTAAGTTTACTTACTTACCATCCAAGTTAGGTACTGGACTTGACGTATACATATGTGCGATCACAAACTTTTATGTACATATATGTATTTAAATTGTAATAGTGTATTCGCACGGGGTCACACCATTTTGGTGTTTGAATAGCCCCACACCTTTTACAGGAAAATTACTTGCCAAGACGCCAATAGTGGGTGGCTCCCATCATCAGCCGTGTTCTACTACTTAGCTCGCTAATAGTAGTTAACACATAACCGAAACTGGGTTAATATTTGTTTTCTATACCAAGGTTGTCCATATTTTTTGTAAAATCACTTTTTTAACTTAGTATTTTTGTTTAGAGTCACCACAACCTTATTTCCTTACCGTAGTTCTGCATTAATGGCACTGCGCCAAACCCTAGTTAAGTTTAAACGCATAAGTAAGCATTTCTCACCTTTTTCCATATACCAAATTTGTATGTAAAGTTGTACCAAGTTTGTATTTGTATGTGTTATTTTGTGTTGCGGAAATGAAGTTTAAGCACATGGGTTGATGTCTCGTTGAGGTCTTTTGTTCTATGTCCGCGGCGTCACGTCATTGGTCAAAATTATTAAAGTGCAGTAACGGCGACACGTGACTGGCCAATTTTAATAAAGTTAATAAACATAAGAGTCCACTTCAAGGGAGCTTTGTAAGTTAAGGCCCGATTTTACCAGCCATTTTGTTTACATCCATTTCCGGTACCCGGAACGACTTCTGGTTATCAAAATCGAGTTCAGCGACCCCGAAATTCAATTCCAGGACACCTACCGTCATCATGACCAGATTCGAGTAACAATATGGTTTTTTGGCAACATTCGGAATTTGCTTCAACAGGCTTTTTTTACTTCGGAGAAGTCATGACAGTCCGACATAAATTTATCACCATCACAGATATTCAGAGGGGCTACCGCGAACCGAAAACGAACGAAGTTCGAATATCTCCCTCTCTGTGGCACTTATAAGCAAGTGCGACAGAGAGGGAGATATTCGAACTTCGTTCGTTTTCAGTCGCGGTAGCCCCTCTGAGTATTACTATTATATTCTTTGATCACCATACACAAGAGGGGCTACCGCGAACCGAAAACGAACGAAGTTCGAATATCTCCCTCTCTGTCGCACTTGCATATTCGTGCGGCAGAGAGGGAGATATTCGAACTTCGTTCGTTTTCAGTTCGCGGTAGCCCCTAAGATTTATGCAAAATGTTACCAACATAAAAAAAAACCTGGTACAAATTATTTACATTCATTCATTTTGTAGTTTTGGTGAAGGAAATTGGCATATTAGAGTTCAGACGCAAAGATCATCAAAGATATAACTCATAAATATTCGGTACTATTATGTACGGAGAATAGTGATATTCCGTAGTGCTTAGCCCTAGTACTAAATATTAAACCTTGTTTATGTCAGTGACAATTACCGTGTTAGCATATGACGTTAAGATTTTTACGTACCATATAAATGGCCATATTCTACGTCCGACAGAATATGTCTGGATATAATATTAGATAAATCACGTAAAATTTTTACCCGTATTCGACGGTAAGAAGTGATCCTAAAAACAGTAATTTTGCTATCATGTCCAGAGGGCCTACTCAGAACTTCGTATCATTCCGTCCCTTTCACTCATATAGAGTATAACATAAGAGCGAAAGAAACGGCACGATACGAAGTTCGGAGTATGCCCTCAGGCAGCTAACACATTGACAGCTTTTATGGTTGAGTTTTAATAATAACCGTCCAATTCGGGTAATATGATATATATAGACATATAAAGTTATAAACGGTTGGACGATACTGTAAGGTCGGACGTAAAACGTGACCAAAATATATGTTATGGTAAAACTTACCGTTATATGCTGTCATGGGAATCGCCATAGAATATACTCTAAAGTCATAGTCATAATGTAGGTCACTCAGGACCCCACTTACAATGTAACACTATGAAGATGTTACTTTGGAATCGGAACTTCCACAAAAATTATGGAATGAATATTGGTTATCATATCTTTGCATTTGAATAAATATGCCAATTTTCTTTATTATAACTACAAAATGAACCATTGTCATCGTCATTGTTCATTATTTGCACCCTAATTTTGTACCAGTTAATTTTTATAAGTTGGCAATATTTTACATGCTGATGTTGCTGGTGGATGCTGGGCTGGAATAAAAATCTGTATCGAAATTTAACCAATTTTAATCTCTAAATTTGTCTATCTTCATCAAAGATCAATAATAAGAAAAAAAAGAAGGCGAAATAAATGCCTGGACTACCTATGTGCCAAAAACTTTGTTCTCACCTCAACTTTATGCCCAATAACGAAATAAAGCAGACCTTTTTAATGACCTAACTCTCAGCTCTGTTGGTTTTTAATCCATTTTGACGCATGCATATACTTATTATACTCTTTGGACGCATGGTCCTTGGCTGGTGACACAAATGTCGCGACGTATCATGTACAATGATGTCACGAAGACCTTAACTAGGGTTCGGTGCGTGTGTATCCGCCTTAAGAGATTATCTGCCCTGGCAAGGTAGAAGAATATTTTGCCTTGAGGGTAGGTCTTTGGTGTGCATAAGCATTTTTATTCCGCCCGCAGACTTCATTTCATTGTCTGCCTTTGGCGCGTAAACTAAGTCTCGAAGAAGTCTGGAGTACCTATTCTCTTCAAGGAGCCAAGGGCTACGCGGCTAGTCCCTAGAAAGCTAAGTGTCCTAGTTTCTTATTTGTTCTATTTGGTTTGATACTAAGTGTCCTAGTATCTTGGTATCTTGATTGTTCTATATGTTCTGATTTCTGATATGATTATGCTACGCAATTTATATATTCTAGATGATGATCTGAGTATATTAAAGGGGGTGTAACTCAGTGGTAGAGTTGTTTCCCGAGGGATACATATATTGGTATTTAACCCTAGATATGGATCAAGGAAATGGTGTTAGATAAATAAGACGAACCAGGGTAGTCTTCCCGGGTGAAATGTCTCTAATGAAGGACTGGTAGTCAGAACATTTATACACTAAGAGCTAGGCAGAATGTGGCAGTGGAAGTCATGGGTATTTAAACCCACAGGTGGTGAATGTGAACGGCAGGAGATGGGTGCGAAGCAGATTGAACTCTAAGGACTGCGTCGGCTAGTTCAAGGTAGGATTCAAATCCTTGAACATACACATTAACTAGCCCGTTGTCGTGGCGTCCTCGATATTTTATCGCAGTCTATATTTATTCACATATGATCATATGATTGTATATGGTTATCATGTTACACGTAAATGTGTAACATGCAGTTGTAAAGAGGAGGTCACAACAACAAATTTGTGTCTGTTTGTGTCATTTTTACACAACCACCCTAAAAGTGTAATGTTTTTGTTTGGATAGATTTTAACTCATTGATATTATTTACATTATTTTTATATTTATTTGTAAATGGCTTATGAAACACTATTTCGACCAGATTTCCAAAAATTTAACCCGTTAAGCCTGATCATCATTATCTTCCTAGCATTTCTTGGTTATATTGTATACCAAGGGAACCCGGGGTCCTCTTTCAAAGGTAATCGCAAGATTTGGCATAGGTACTAATTTATATGAAAGTGACTGCCAGCTGAACTTCCAATCTAGAACAAAAAGATTAACCAGTGAAATCTGATGATTTCTAGCAAAGCTAGGTTCTCCTAGGTATATTTCTCCTGATAATTATTATATGATAGATTTGGCAATGCAAGTGAATATAAATATAGTAAAGAAAAATATTATAAAGCCATAGTATTTTAATAAACCTTGATAGAAAACAAGCATAATTAGTTACAATAAATTCAAGAAATGTGAAAGTGCCCAATACATGATGTCATACATATTTACTTTGAGCTCAGTATTAGTTTTTCACAATATTAGGTTTTAATTTGTTAAAGATTGACATAAATTATGAGATAGGTCATTGTCAGTTGCAAAAACAAAAGTTGTCCCTTCGGTGGTCAATAGTTAACGGTTTATGTGAATGTAAGCTATGTTTTTAGTACATGGATTTATGGCAACGGAGACACTGTTTATGCGGGTTACTAGACCAATCCAAAATTAAGCTTTGTAGCCCTTAACTTATGATATGTCCACCGAAAAGACGCGAACCTAAATCTGACAATGACCCAGATACTATTATGAACTGAATTATAAAAAAAAGTAAATCCATATTACAAAACTAGTTAAGATTTAATTTCACTCTGTTCTTTCCTCTGTTGTACCATTTCCCTAATATTGTCTTCACTTTCTTTCAAATTCTTTTCCAGGTACTGTTTGTTGTTCTCCAATTCTTTTGTGCGTGCTTTCACGTGTGCTTCTCTATTTTTCAAATTCGCTTTAACTTCTTCAAAATCAGTTAGCAAGAACATTCTACCCACGGATTCATAGGTCTTCGTGTCAGGGGGCATGGTACTGATTTCACGTTGAGTTATGTCTACGTGCTGCAATATGCGGTTCAAAACACTTATTTGAGAGTCAATCACCTGTATTTTCTTGCTGGTTTCAACCATCTTAACTTGTAATTCTACAAATGCCTTTTTTAGCTCTAGATCTACAGGTTTAGACATAGCGAAGATTATTTACTTCAAGTAAATTTTTGTGTTACGTATAGGTTACCTATTAAGACTGATCAGACCAAAGCGAATTGACTGTGACTTGACTCAACTTCATTCAACAAGGAGGAGCTCGTGCGATTTTTGCAATTGTCATAGACAATAAATGGCCTATTCACGGTAGAGCCTGAGGGGCTACCGCGATTGAAAACGAACGAAGTTCGAATATCTCCCTCTCTGTCGCACTTGCGTATACGTTCCATAGAGAGGGATATATTCGAACTTCGTTCGTTTGCTGTCGCGGTAGCGCCCCTGTTCCCAATATCAGATATGATATCGATGTAGGATCCGAAACGAATAAAAATGCTAAGTGTTGACGCTATGCGATACGATGTCGGTCACATTCCCATACTTTTTTTTATCGGTGTGGATAATATGGACACATGCTAAAGCAGAGGGGCTACCGCGAACTGAAAACGAACGAAGTTCGAATATCACCCTCTCTGCCGCACAAATTAGCAAGTGCGACAGAGAGGGAGATATTTAGGGTAATTTTGGTCCGATTTGCAATGCCAATATTTGCAATTTCTCGAGTTCAAATTGGCAATACTGAGACGTTTGACACATATTTGACCTTAGAGTATAATATTTCTAAAGAGCTGCTATACGCGTGCCACGATGAGTGACGACAACAGAGTACATGCCTCCCGTGGGGTGACCATGTCACTAAAGTTACCCCAAGGCTTCTATTTTGTATCATTCGACTCATTATAGGCATTATGTAATTGATCTGATATGAGCGATAGAATAAGTTGTTTGTTTGAAATAATTGAAAAAACTATACTTACATGTATAACAACAATTTGATCGGTAAGTTAGAGAATTGCTCGGTACCCAGTGTTTCTTTGCGGTATTCCATGCTAATTAATTTCTTATTTCGTTATAGTGTATAAGCTAATTATTACGTGGAAGTTATTGTATGTATAATGCGTGGAAATTGGGTACAAGTTATTGTCCCTAATAGGTATAGCCGTCGTCTCCCGGCGAAAAAAATAAACAATATTATAGCATTATTTTGTTATGATCCCTGGGATCACAGGGACCTGTAGACGACGGGTTAACAAAACATGTACCTACTTTATTTATGGTGCTTGTCATGCTTGTGCAAGCGCGAAAACGCTTTCCGTACCTTTCTGACAGTTGAGTGGTTTAGCGTGTAAGTATAGGTTTAAAGTGTGTAGATGCAATTTTAATTAGAAAATTGCCGTGAGTCTCAGACATATTGAAATATAATAAATGGGCCCTCGTCACAGCCGCCGCCAACATTTATTTAGCAGGCAGTGCTAGACGAGCTGCCATCGCAACTAGTTCTTATTGACTACGGACGACGTATTGGTCTGAAACATGTTGACCGAAATTCAACCTTAAAGACGTGAGCGAGTTGTTACTATATTTCAATATGTCTGACTCACAGAAGTTTTCTAATTAAAATTTATGATGCACTTTCTTAACTACTCAATTACATTAAATAATTACACTAAGGAACGAAATGACAAACGAATATACATTAATATATTTATTATGCATATAAGATTTTTTTAAAAAGTGGACGGTATTCAGGAACCTGATCGGGGCACTTACTGACCTTTGAATAATATTAATTTTGTGTATACTTGTCTAATACTTTCTTTTCTGTTTGGCGTGGTGGTCTTAATCACATGTAGTACACATAGTGTTTTATGGAAGCAATGCAATTCGAAATGCTTTGAACACAATCAGCTGTTTTTAGACGGCTTCCAGTTTTGCCGACCTGTCGCTGCTATCCACTTATTTCGGGTAGAATCATTTAGTGGAAACCTAGAAAAGAAAATTATATATTTGCTTGTCCATTTTGGAAAAATACTACAAGTTTGCTGCTACATAAAATTAAATATAATAAAATTCACCCAAGGCTAGCATTATAAGTATTTTATTATTATTATTATAATCACAAGTGTTATTTTTATAGAACTCTAAATTACCATATAATTGGGCTACTTATAAATCGTATTAGCTGGAATCCCTAAATTGATTGCAGAGGGGCTACCGCGAACCGAAAACGAACGAAGTTCGAATATCTCCCTCTATGTGGAACGTATAAGCAAGTGCGACAGAGAGGGAGATATTCGAACTTCGTTCGTTTTCGGTTCGCGGTAGCCCCTCAGGGAAGCTAAATTAAGAACAGAGGGGCTACCGCGACGGATTAGCAAGTGCGACAGAGAGGGAGATATTCGAACTTCGTTCGTTTTCGTTTCCCGGTAGCCCCTCAGATAGACATTTCGGACAGCTTACAATAAACAACCTACGTAATTTAGGCGGAAAATAACATCGTCAAAAACTTTCTAACCTAAAATCACCAATGTAAACAATGTTGTTATTTACAATATTAATCGCTTTATTTTACAAGATTTTGAATGAAACATAATTGTACCAATAAAATAACACATATTACATAGATAAAGGTATAAAATCACAGACCAGAGGGGCTACCGCGAACCACAAACGAAGTTTTTCCTCTCTGTCTCACTTATATGCAAACTTGCAAGTGCGACAGAGAGGGAAAACTTCGTTTGCTGTCGCGGTAGCGCCACAGATAACCTAAAGACGTCGCGTAGTCGGGCGACCCCCTCTGCCACTCATATGGTGAATTCACTCTATGTTTGAGACACGCCCCCTTTGCTAACTTCAGTCTACAGACGGCGTCCGTGCAAGTAAGACTATCACTAAAATAAAGTTTTGACGTTGTTTTAGTGATGCAAAATGCATTATTTTTGTGTTAAATTGTGTGGAAATAACACTAAAACATCTGGTGTGCAAAAAAATGGTATTTCATTTCACAGGTAAGTAGATTTTAATAAAATTACAAATTAATTTAAGCGAAAGTATTGTAGGTACTCGTTGATGTCTTTTAAGAAAGTCTCTTTCTGCCATGCTGCGCGGAATATCGCTCCTTCCTTGTCTATCACTACCTTGCATTGCTTAGTGCGAACTAGTGATGTCCATAATATGTGTTCATTTACTATCGATAAGATAATTCACGGAAGATGCAATACATCGCAAGTAATTTACAAATAATACCTATTATGTTGGCAAAGTATTTGTGTGCCGTACCTAATTATCTATGATCGAATTTTCCGTTGCAACACGGGATGAATAACCTTTATGATCTTTTCAAACTGGTGTTACATTATAAAGCATTCTTAGCATGTTTACTAAAATGTGCATCCTTTGTTTTAGGTTTCCTAAATGTCCAAACATAAAAGAAATGTGGATCAATGCTACAAATCGATCACATGATTGGTTTCCTTCTCCAAGCAGTGTCATATGTTCTCGGCACTTTAAATCTGAATATTTTAGATTAACAAAGTCTAATAATAGGCTATAAAATTCATATAAATGCCGTTCCTACGCTTCATCTGCCAACTGTCGTGAGTATATTTAGGTGTATTTTTTGTTGTTTGTTCATTGCCAGCGTGGTAAGTATGCACTCACTTACATTATCACTTAAATTATGTATTTTAATGTAAACATCTCGTTTTTGTTGTTGTAAGTATTATTTGTATTGTGTGTTTTTAATATGGGTACTGCCTGAAATTAACAGAAGATGATGATAATGATAATTGTTATTATTATTCAATAAAACTTTGCAATTCAGAGTTGTTTTATTTATTTGACAAGGAGAGATATGTATAATATTTGCATTTTTATCGATGGATAAAGCACCTGTTACTCATTGACACGTAGGTGGTGAGTGCAAGAGTGACGGACGCTTTATCCATCTATAAAATGCGGCCATCACAAGCTACTTTGTATCAATTATAAAGCAAAAAGCTTTTGTAATAAATTTAATTTTTGTGATAAGCTTTTATTTCTGACTGTAATTTTCTTTGAATATCCATCAACTACTCATCGAATCAATACTAAAGAGCCCAAACTCGGTTGGATTGAGTTCCGGCTCCATAATCAGATCAGCTCGATGGTATTGTAATCTTGCATTGTCACCAAACTTACATTACTATGCCAAATTTCAGCTCAATGGGATACAAGAAAGTAGTTGAAAAATGGTTTAATAATTTTGAAACTTACATACATGTTGCCAGTTAAATAAAAGCTTGTAAAAATGCACATCGCGAATAAGGAATTGTCATAGCGCTATACCGTCACACACTTGCAGAGAATTTTAATATTTCTAATCATCGATACTATTGATAATATATTTATTTAACGCGTTACATCTCTAGCGGCCGGCAGCCATTATCGTCTGACGCTCAAGTGACCTTCATTCGACAAATCACGGCACGGTAAGCGCTCGCTGCGTCCCCCGCACCCCTGTATTTTTGGCAGTATCGGTTTTAATGAAATAATTGCGCAAAGCGACGTCTTTAGGTTACGTGTGAAAGGTTACATTTTCTTCGCATCTTTCACTGCGGCTTTTACAGCCGATCACGCTGCAAGCTACCATTGTTTTATAGAAACTGTACCACAAATCCCTGATCTATATTATTTGTTACCCAAAGTACTGTTTTATGCACAAAAACATTAATTAATTCAAAAATATAATTTGAGATGACAATTCGACTACCTTTTGTCGAGCACAACTGATGCTAACTTTGACATTGTGCCCAATAAAAAAGTGGAACTATGACAAAGACAGCAAATGATACATATCTCTCTGTCGCACTTAGCGAAATTTGTATATGACCTTCTCGCTTAGAACTAGTATTATTATTACCGAGTCACGTCTGTATTTATTATAAGTCTGTGATATTCACCCACTAGACAGATAATAAAAAAATATTAGAAAAAACATGTTCTAGCATCTAGGTTACCCTTCTTTATAACTGTTACAAATTTCAAATCGATAGCATAAGTAGTTCTTGAGAGATTTAGCGATGTGACAGACAGACAGACAAAGTGAAACCATAAGGCTTCCTTTTTTACCATTTTGGTACGGAACCCTAATAAGAAAAGCAAGATGGGTTTAAGATTTTCTTAGAATTAACGATTAATTTAATTATCAAAATAAACAGAAATTCACCATACGTCGTATTCTCATTCACTCGCGCACGCGCCTGACGCGCCCCACTTGCATCGCCTATCTCACTCAGCTCCTATATAGCTCGCGCCTACGCCGCCCCGATCAACGGAGTTGTCAGACCCTGTTTTTCGCGGCGCGGTGTTCCTTTAATAAAAACACTATTTAGTTAACGGATTAACGGAGCTTTGGAAAGTTAACGGAAGTTTGAGTCTGTTAACAAATTTGCAAGTTAACTTAAAAGTTAATCCGATACACGGATGGTTAACTTCGTTAATTAATGATTAACAGATTAACGAGTTAATTCCCAGCTCTGTAGAGCACACACTTTCAAGTTTGCCGGCAAGATTGCATGATGCCGCATGGCGTCTAGACTGGCATAGTGACACTGCGGTAGCAGTCGCGGTGGCGGCCATCAGTAACTATGCCAATCACGGCCGCGTGTGTCTGAATGAATGTTAGGATTGACATTGTGTACAACAGGGCGCCACCGCGGCCGTCAATATCATTTTAGAATCATGGATATAAACCGATTTTGTATCATTATTTAGAAGACACCCTATGGTAATTGTCATGCATGACCATGACTTTATTCATACATACAACTTGAACGCTCATACACACGTTCAAGTTTGTATGACGCTGCAAAGCTTGATCAAGCCGGCAGAATATAAATGCAATTTTAGCTTCCAATAGACTTGTCATGCAACAGTTTGCACAGTATGTATCAGTATACATATACATGGTCTAGTATACCGGACGCTCCTTCAAGCATCCGGCAAACTTGATCGTGTATGGCCTGCATAAGAATCGTAAGGTAGATCAAGATAGGGATATGAATCATGTTAATTAACTGAATAATCTTGAAATACCATTACCTTACAGTAGAATATGGGGTAAGTTACACGGGGATTATAATCACAATACTGGGGTGTCAATATTATACTGATATTGATAAATTTATGAATTTAGTTTCAATATTCATTAAATACACGATAAATACGTATTTAACTGTGATATGAGTGTATCACGTGATGATAGTCACCGTGTAACTGACCCCTATGGAACCAGCCAAAGAGAATATAACCACTACGTTCTAAGAGACGGGACTTCGAACTAGGTTTTGGATGACAGTGACATTGTCATTGCATGACATTGACGTAAACTCTACGTCAATGAAACATTCTGTACCACAATAAAATAAAAAAGGAAATAGGTAATGCCAACATAACAGCTAGTGTTGGCAGTAACATATCGATAACTAGCTTATCATATAATTCATATAGAACTCATATTTTTCAGTTGCAGACAGTAGGTGAAATTATTGGCAATGAAGACCTAGCCTACGTTCCGATTGAGAAGTTGAATCAATTAAAAGTTCTTTGTGGTGACCACTTTCAACTCAAAGATTTTAACAGAAAGAAAAGTCGTCTAAAGAGATGGTTAATATATTTGAAGCAACACAATTTTATACTTTTTTTATTTTATTTAACTCTAGCCCTACCCACTGCGGAATAAGTGCATGGACGTCGTAGTGACCCCAATTGTTAATAATACGTAATTAATGGACGCCCTCTAACTCAGATTTTTATAAACATGGAATCCACGACGTCATTAATAATAATTTATCGATATCGTTAACCGTACTACATCAAAGTTACATCCCTATCGCGCTGTTATGTTGGCATTACCTATTTCCTTCATTTATTTTATTGTGGTACAAAATGTTTGCCAAACTCTCCGTCAATGTCATGCAATGGCTGTCACTGTCATCCAAAACTTAGTTCGAAGTCCCGACTCTTAGAACGTAGTGGTTATATTCTCTTTGTTTTTAACAATAACTCTCTAAAATCAACTTGGAACGAGACAAAAGCTACTTATTTTATAGTAATAAGCATCTGAGACTATTATATTGCATAATGTACTTGAAATTTATGAAATAATAGCACCAGTTTCTAACCGATGAAAAGTGGTGTTTTCTTCGGACTTTCTCGCCAATCTAAAAGTGCTCCAGCAGTATGGCACTACGCACGACATTCTGACTACATAGAAATATTAATAACACTTGCACGAAACTTATATTTTCTTGAAATATTAATATTGTAAGCAAAAAACCGCCTTTGATGCCGTTTTATTTTGACATAAGAGGTATATTTGTACTTGTTTGTCAAGTTTGGTGTGTTCTCAAAAAGGGGGACAGTTCGGTGGGGCCCAGTATCTATCCCACTCTAACTCATTTTGGTGTGCAAGATTACAAGAGACAGCTATATGGAAAATCGTTTGACTTAAATACTGCCGGTCTGCTTTACTCTGATGTCTGTGGGTGATTATTACTCACACTACTGAGGTATCAATATTATCGTGCTATTAAAAATTGTATGGATTTTGCTTCATAAAAATACGTATCATGAATACATTCAGTGATACGTATTGTGATATGCGTGTATCGCATGATAACACCTTGATAATAATCACTGTGTAAAGCGTGAGAATAATAACATGCCTATATAATCCGTTCGATTGTACCATAGACAAATCTCGACAACACCTTCCTTTCTCTTTCGCGTCTCTATTGACTCTTTCGAGTGTCTTGCTTGAGTTGAATGAAATGAATTGAATGTGACATGGCGTCGACCAAGATATATCACGGATAATTCTCGTTTTAATGACAGTGGCCTCTTTTAGTATTTTATTACTGAGGCCGTAATAAATCGTACATTTGCATTGATGGTAATGCATGCAAGGAAACCGCAGCGAATAAGCGATGGGTATGATTTAGTATTTCATGATTCAATTTTTCAGTCTGTAGATGGCGGGCGCCGAATGATAGTTTTCCTGTAATTACGACGGAGAGATTAAAATCATCTTTTTGTTTTCAGGTACTTTGAGAAGCACCAAGCCCATCCGTATCAGGTAACCATAGCTTGTGCTAAAGTAAACCGTAATGTTAACTGTTTATGTGCTAGCACGTATATGCTAACTTTGATTCGAATTATGTACTTCTGTACGTAATATCAGCTCACGCTCCCGACAACAGTTTTCCTGTTTTATGCCCAAACAACGTCTAAATAAGATCGCCTTATGCACTATTCACTAGAGCAACTGAGAATGTTGGTTGGTTATAAGTTATTGGGGATTGGTTGTAATACGAGTACGACATATGATTTCCGACAATCTCATATTTAATTGAGTACGTGAGTGATTTTAACGTTGCTTCGTCTGGTAGTCGGAACATAATTGATCATTATAACTTATTCATATGCACAAATTATTATCAATGTTTATATGAATGAATGCATTCAGAAAATGTTATCTTAAAACTAATTTAGGTCTTGTTCAGTATAACATTTAAAACCTAAAATTTCTTGGAGATTTAGTGTCATTATTGAGTCAATAACTTTGTTTGTACAGAAATACAATACCAAAAGTGATAGACGGGCAAATGAGTATGTACCTTCTGACAACCGATATACACCACTCCGCTCCCCAAATGGCAATGTGTCGGTACATGGACATGGGACTCACGCAGGGCATGCAGGGCATGGGCACCACCACTACAGTCATGTGGTTGATGATAGAGGATATGCAACATCTAGAAATACCTATTTGCAGAAAGGTTCTGAAAAGGAGAGAGACAGAGACTATAAATCCTCTAGAAATAAGTACACAGGTAAGACCTTTTAATATTGTTTTTATCTTTAATATATAGACCACCTTATCAAATTCCTCTTAAATTTATCATTTTGTATTTGATGTATATAAATTCAGTAGTTTTTTTATCATTACCTAATTTATTCTATTTAGTTTGCTATATAATGGTAACTTCATTACTCCAAATGTATATTATCAATACACATTAAACTAATGTTTTGGCAATTGCGAATAAAATAGTATAGTATATTCTCATAAAATAACTGGTTTAAGTACAAGATTAGAGGACTCAAATCTTATCTTCTATACATTGACTAGGCAGGCACGCAATTCGCAGCCTTTATAAATAAGTTTAATTTAGTATTCAGCTAAAATATTATGCAGTTACTCAATGCTGAGCATATTAAATAGAACCATTAGTATCTTAAAAGTATGTGGAATTTTTAAGGTAAGGCTTACCCAGGTAAGGTGAGTTTAAAATGTTGAAGCTAGAGCTGTGGCGAATGACTGATATAGTATTTTTTTTATTCAGTACTTGACCTATTCACTGATTGTTTACTATAAGAATAACTGCTTGCAATGAATCAATAGTGTAAATGTATAAAAAAATATATTTTACATGCATTTCAATTGCAGAGGTTTGCATTGTAGTCAATGTTGATAATTTTTCTTAAACTATTCCAGATAGTGTCAGATCCCCAAAGGAGAAACGTGAAAGAATCAAAGAAAGTGAACGAGAGAGAAGTAATCATGAGCGAAGTGAATCAGAGAAAAAGAATAGGACTAGTGGCATAAACATTAGTGTTAATAGAAGTAGTAAATATGATAAAAGAAGTGCACCTTCAGGGAGTGTGCCTTCTGGCAGTGAATGGTCAGAGCATATTAGTTCTTCAGGAAAGAAGTATTATTATAACTGTATCAGTGAAGTGTCACAGTGGGAGAAGCCTCGGGAGTGGGACACAAGGAGGACATCATCCAAAGATTCAACATATTCATCCAGAAGCAGTAAGTTTGATATTATATGCTTTTCGTATTTCCTTTCAAGAATAGACTATATATATGATTTGCAATAGAATCAGATATCAGATTTGTGCACAAATGTAGTCAACCTGTTGTAAAAAAATATGGAAAAAGTAAGAAAACTAAAAGTATATTTGGGATGCTCCAAATTATGGTTTGGTGGATTTAAAATATTAACACTTTCAGAGTGTTGTCAAACGCATTGTTTGGCTTAAGCTGGCCTTCATAAATTATTTAATAAATATTCTGATTAGAGAATTATCTCTTCTTTTTGTATGTAGAGAAGAGATAATTTCTCTATCTGTCTAGGGGAGGGGATCATATTATCCCTGTCATATTTTTACATTGGCAACTCACAAATTTATTTAGGCAGATTATTTAATTTTATCTACACCCATAAAGTAAATCCTGTTCAATGTGCTCATAAAGTGTAGGTAAGGACCAACTTTACAATATACCAGAGCCTGCAACCCTGGCCACTCGCCTTTGGCTTGTGTCATAAAACCACACTCGTGTTTTAATGCCCTCATTACGTAGCAGTTGTATAAATTATTATTATTCTCTTTATTTAATTTAAGACTTAGGTTAGATTTTATAATAATTATATAAAAAGTAAAATATAAAACAATATTTACAAAACATAAAATCATTATAAAAACCTAAGCTAGTGTGCCGCCGGCAGCGAGGCGGAGCCTAAGCTACCGAGGTTAGATTTTGTAATAATTATATAAAAAGTAAAATATAAAACAATATTTACAAAACATAAAATCATTATAAAAACCTAACCTAGTGTGCCGCCGGCAGCGAGGCGGGGCCTAAGCTACCGGTGGTTAGGGCGACAGAGAGAGGAACCTTCTGACTATCCGCGCCGTGTCCAGGAGTACCGCCTTCTGTATCTGACCCTTGACCCAGCCATCTAGCGAGAGTCTCTTGAGGTGTTGGTCGAGACTTCGCTATTAGACCGTTCGCAGAGACGACTATCGGGACAATGATCGTTAAATCAACATCCCACATGGCGGTCATTTCGTGTGCCAAGTCTAGGTACTTGCTGACTTTGTCCTTCTCGGCCTTCACGAGGTTCTCGTCATGGGGGATGGTGATGTCAACGAGCACTGCCTGGCGCTTCGATCGATCTGTCAGCACGATATCAGGTTTATTGGCTACATACAATAGTCCTGTCCGTGATGACAGATCGATCCCAATAGAGCGTGGCACGACCATTTTCGAGAACTGGTGCAGGTGTATACTTATAGTACGGCACTTCGAAGTCGACAAGACCGTATAAAAGAGCAAGTTGTTGGTGAATGATCCTGGCTACTTAGTTATGTCTGTGCAAGTACTCGCCGTTAGCAAGATGACCACAACCGGAAATGATATGCCTGAGTGATTCTCCGGGACGGCGGCATGCCCGACAAATGTCGACCGTACCGTCCTTCAGGATATACTTCCGGTAGTTGTTGGTCATGATAACTTCGTCCGCAATTGCACAGACAAAACCTACGGTTTTCCCGAAGAGATCCCCGAAACGTAGCCAGTTCACCGACGCGAGCAGGTCTACGTCGGGCCCTGTGAGGGCACTGTAGAACCGCCCGTGTAGCTCCTTACTCTTCCATACCGCCTTGCGTTCCTCGGTGCTCCATACTTTAAGTCTGCGCCAGTTCTCCTTTGCCATGGAAAGCGGGGTGAAAGATGCGTCTACTGCTACTACGTCCCGATGCATCCCACACTCGCTGTTAAGGAAATAATCCCTGAGACTGTACACCTCACGGTTGTGGAAGTCTTTGGCATTTAGAAAGCCGCGACCTCCACACTTCCGTGGGATGTACAATCTCATAACAGACGAGCGTGGGTGTAGCATGCGGTGCGCAGTGAGCAGTACACGCACCCTTCGGTCCAGGGCATCCAGCTCAGTCTGTGTCCATCTTAGTATGCGAAAGGAGTATGTGAGCAAGGGCATCACCCAGGCGTTGAAGGCGCGCACCTTGTTGCCGCCCGACAAAAGACTTATTAAGCACTTTTGTCAGGCGACAGAAGAAGCGTTCCTTCAACGCCCGCTTTACGCCCTTACCCTCAATACCCAAAGACTGTGACATACCAAGATATTTATAGGTTTCTGCTTCGGAGAGAGATCTGAGGGACATTGCCTGAGAAAGTTGTAAACTTGACGAATTCACAACTTTCCCCCGCTGTACATGCATGACCGCACACTTGTCTACACCAAATTCCATTCTGATGGCGCTACTGAAAGCTTCTGTCGTTTCCAGTAGCTCCAACAGGTCCTGTCTATTTGGTGCAAACAGCTTAAGGTAAAATAAAAGAAAGTTTATAAATAAATTAGGGTTATTTTTATTAATTATACTATACAGATTGTATAAAATAAAATATTTATTCAAAATGTCCACCTTTTACTTTAACACACTTCTTTAAACGGTCCGGCCACTCGTCTATGACGGCACGGACGGTATCGATGGGTATTGAAGCCGCTGCCCGCACTAAATCTAACTTCAGAGACTCAACATTGCGATGAGGTTTAAAGCAGGCTTTCTCCTCCAAAATATTCCACAGACCATAGTCCAAGGGGTTGAGATCCGGGCTTCCTGAGGGCCAATTTTCAGCCGCAATAAACTCGGGTAAATGCGTCGCTAACCACCGTTGCGTTGTCTTAGCTTTATGTGCAGGGGCAGAGTCTTGTTGAAATATCCAGTGCTTACCGGCAAATAAAGTATCATTTAGCGGCTTAACAACTCTCTTCAAAATGTCTTTTTGATAGTTCGTAGCACGTATTTTTACCCCTTGTTCACAAAAATGAAGCTCTGTGACGCCTTCATAAGATACTCCCCACCAAACCATGACATATGCAGGATGGTGGCCTCTTTCTACCCTTGGAACTTTTTCAGAAGCTTCTTGGGAACTGTGAGCATATATTTTATCATTTTGGCGGTTGAATTTTTGCTCCACAGTAAAGATTTTTTCATCTGTAAACAGAATATTACGATATCCGCCCTTTGCATGCCGCGACCATAACACTTTAGCTCTCGTCGCTCTTATTTTCCGTAGGGCCGCTGTCAATCGCTGACCTGTGCTCCGTCGATAAGCCCCAAGCTTAAGGTCTTGTTTTATGATACGGGACATAGTTCTAGGGGGAATTTTCATTTCCCTAGCCATGATTTTCTGCTTGCGTAGCGGATTTCTCCGAATTCGCTCAGCTACCGCTTTAATCGCTGCCGGTGTCCTTGTTTGCCGTGGTCGACCGCTCCTGGGCCGGTCGTCGACTAAACCGATGTCGTTGTATCGCTTGATGGTACGATAGATAAATTTCTTTGTTATATTCAAAGGTTTCAGCAGTTTGAAAATGTTGTTCACTTGCTTGTTACACTTGTATAACGCTATCACTGCGACACGATTCTCTTTGATGCCCCACTCCATCTTCAGGGAAACGATACCTGGAGCCAAATATACTTTTTCTGACAGCCAAATGTCTATTTAAGCATAATCAAGAAACAAAAGTACATCGAACGTTCCATTATTAAATTTAAAATGGCGAAAAAGTTGGGACAGAATTTATGGCTAGACTACGTATAACAATAAGACCCGATTTAATATCCCTGGGCTCACATTTCCTTGAGTAACGAAATTGTGACCACAAGAGTAATTTTAAAGTTATTTTCTTCATTAATAAAAATGACATACACACAATTTGCTTATTCATCCTTAGATTAATTCATTCACCTCCTGTGACTCGGAGACATATTCTACTAGAATTATTTGTGTTTCAAGTTATTACGTCTTTAGATTCACATGTTTAGTCTACTGGCTGACAATTAAAAATTCCAAATTTACACAGTTCAACCATTGTATCCTGGTCCTATTGTCCCTGACTGGGAAATAATGTAAAAATGCGTCCTGTCGCTTATACACACACAGCACTTTGGGTTCCGCATTCTTTCTGCAAGCAAAAATGCATTGTTTAGTTACCAACTCTCTCTTAGTTACCCTCTGTGTGGTGCCTGGTGCCGGGTTAGAATTGCACTTCCCCCTTTATTCCCGTGGGTGTCGTAAGAGTCGACTATGGAAACAGGGTTGTAGTGTGTTGGGGGCGGTGGGATAGCAACCTTACACTGTAATAATATCACATTTTCTCCATCTTTAAACCTACAACTGCTAGATGTGGCACTGGAATTAATGTTTCAATTTCATGTGCTCTGCCTACCCCTTTTGGGAATACAAGCGTGAGTTAATGAGTTTATGTATATGAGTGTTACAACAATAAAATTAATTAATAACTAACTGAAAATGAAAATTGAAAATCCCGGGTTTCGCAACGTCTAACACACGACTGTCATTAGTAATGACTTATATTCTCTTTGACAACTGTCACAAGAAGGCAAGAGGGCGCCAAGAGGGAGGGGTGCGAGGGGGATTCTATTTCATCCGGTCTCTATACAGTGACTTGTATGTATTAAAGTAAATTAGCCGTGTTTAAAATATATCTATTGCAGTGATAACAAAGGTTAAAATTTCATAGATATTCGATCCGTATTGATGCAATTTGTTGATATTCAAAAAGCCCTAAGTGCTACATAGTGCGAGACATGAAAATCCTATTGTTTTGACGGTTCCAAGCCGTTTGTAGGCGAAGTGGATCATGAATCAGTTGGTTCGATTGTACCTACGTATGTTAAAGTTTTGCGATGTCCGAACATACTGTAAAAGTTACGATTACCCGAGTTTGCTGTTTTTTATGTATACGGTACTTAGCAAGTTATAGAGTTCATGTTATGGTTGTCTAATATGCATAGTACATATAAGACTGCTACAGCTTAATTACAATTAGATACTGATACAGATGACGATTTCGCCTACGAAAATGACTCCTCATTGCATGCAACCATCCGTCAGCTAAGCGTTCGCCATACGATAAATAAATAAATTTGAGTGTAATTTTTATCATTTGTTGTGTTCTAACCGTACAGAAATTTGCTTTACTCTAAATAATGGCATCATGAAAAAAATAGTCAATAGCAAAGTTAGCATAGGTATGCAATTTGGTAATAGCTAACAAATGTTCTATTAGATGTTTAGTAAACTAGGCAGGTATAATAAGAACCTCACGTGTCCGAAAACACAAGCAAAATCTCGGAATTATGAATATATTCATGAAAATTGATCAAGAAGAGAATTCCTAGTTGAAACTGATATTAGAAATTCAAATCCAACAAACATTTAAAACAGTATGTTATCTAGATCAACCGGCACAGGTAGTTCGAATCTAGGTAATATTGTTATTTTTATTACTTAAGTGTTGAAACGACTTGTATTTACAACAAAAATAAAAACTCTCTAAATAGGTAGGAATTTTGGTTTACTAATTCCAGCAGGGCCTTGGTCTGCGAAATGATAGCACGTAACTTATCCGGCCTCCTCCGATTCTACACCATTCGCAGCAGATTACAGATGTAGTGCAAAATGATTTTCCTACGTACTTTATCGGAAAATTTCGTATTTATCGTGCTCTCTCAATTAGCTTCAGTACCCATCTTACAGCCGTAGGGGTAAGTCGCATCAGCAGACCAATATATATATATAGAGTGGCTGACACGCATTTTAAATATTCGCAATAGTTTTGATTATATTTACAGTTTACTTATAAAAAGCTTGTATTACCATGCCGAAACCTCAAAAACGGTTAAAAAATCAAAGATCCAAGGAATTATATTTAATATATACCTGTACTTCATATCAGAAAATAGCAAATTCAAAAATAGTAATAACTATTTTGGCAAAGTTCAACACTGAATTTCGGACGCAACGGGCATATCTAAACCTACAATAAGAAAATTAATGAACCAGGAAGAAGAATATAGAAAAAATAAAAATGCCAACACAAACAATATTAAGTTATCATTTAGTAACCTTGTCACTTTAACGTCGTGTTTGAAATGTCATACGAAATTGTCAAACGATTAAAAGCGACAAGATTCACCACTTATTTATGACGGTGACTGTACTTAGAAGTATACTAACGGGCCTAGTATGAAAGCCTTCATGTCGTTTGCATCCCTCTCACACGCGGGTTATTTACTTTGGTGCGATAGGGACGCCAATGACATTTTTTTTCATACTAGCCCCGTAAGTAGATGCTGTTTTTAAGTAGGCAGGTATTGAGTTTTAGTCGTGTAAATATTTCCCAATAAGATTTATTTTGTTGTAATTTATGTTTTAAAGTGAAGATAATGTTTCGTTTACTAATGACAATAAAACTGAGTATTTTCAAAGTTATTGAAGGTGGTTGTAACGTCTCTACATTATACAATAACATTTTTCACTTTGACATTTGACACTAAACAATAAAGTTCCATAATAATGGACATGAAAACGTCACTCATTTAATACAATCATTGATTGACAGTTCGGGTGCCATCGTATTCCGATTCAGATCCGAGTTTTCCCGAAGGAAAATCATTTTGCAATACCGGCTTGAAGTAGCGTCTAGCCGCCAGCCCTTCGGCTACCCAATACAACTACGGCATCCGTAGTACGCTTGATCTTCCCATCTCTTAGCAAAGGACAAGTTTTTTATTTAACTTGCTATATTTTATTTACATGTCAAGCAAAAGGTTTACATTTTTTATACGTCTTATCTTATGATTGAGACGGAAGGAATATAAATGGCATCTAGCTACAATAATAATAAAAATATATGTCACAATTGGCCCACAATTTCCGAAGTTATGAAGTAACATACATCTATGCACCAGACGAAGTGCAAGCAAAAATAGCGCGTTCTTTGGAACGCCGTTCTGACTAGACGTTTTTACAATAAGGATTGGTTTTCAGATATATTATTGTTGACTGTGTATGATTGTTTCTCTGACTAGAGCCGAAACATTGCTTAAAATTTTCTCGATGATAAAAGATAGTTGTCTAGTTGAAAAATAAGACAACGTTTCAGTCACAACATTTTGTTCCAAAGAATTTTTTAACTTCCCATTGATCTATGAACGTGAAATTTGGTGATAATGTTTATTATTCTACGTAAATTTTACCAACTAATACTAATTTTTTTCATAAATCTGATTTTTTTCCTATTAAATTTAATTTTGTGGTTGGCTCGGAACCCTAAATGTGCAAAGTCCGTTTTTATTTAGCCTACTAATAGAATACATTGTTAAACGACACAATAAAGTTAAATTTATGGTTATTTTACCGTGTCTAAACTCTCACAAAGTTAGATAATTTTGTCCAAACGGTCATTTCCGAAGCGTTGCATCGCTTTTTCCCGGAAGACATAAACGTGTCTTTTATACGGTTGTGTTACATGGTTGACATAATCGTGGAATCCCGAGGACAAAATTGCAATCACGGTGCCGCTACAGTCGCGCGGCAGTCCCAACGACATCCTAAACCTGTTATTGTATTAAATTGACACTGTCAGAGCGTTCTACGCCTTTTATGTAGTCCATTGGCTTTAAAAGACTTCTAATTTTTTTCACATCGCGTGTATCTATGAAGCAGCATGTTATAGAACGTTCAATCCGTAATGACGCACTCAACACTATAGGTATCGGCACCAGAGTTAGGCCACGCAGCGCTGACAACAGCATATAATGTAATGGCAGCAGGATTTAAAATTACCTACTGTTCTTTATTCAACCGATAAGAACAGCGAACTACAAGATTGACTAAAAGTTTCTACAAGATATTTAGTTGAAAATATTTTTTTGATAAATACCTGATTTAAGGCTCGACCGTCGCCAAATTGTATTTTACTTGCTCGGTGCTGTTAGCTCGATATGCTCTTGAACTAAAACTGGAAACTTGCGAAAATCGTGATAAAACAAGTTTTTTTTTTGCAAAACGGATTATTATTTCGATAAAGTAAGAATAACTTTGTGTTATTACACTATTTTTACATATTTTCATAAGTTTCCTATAAATATAAATGTATTAATTAGTAAAATGGTTACAAGTGGAAAAATAATCGTGACTTGGTTAGTGACATGATTTCTCGTATTTCTTTTTACTCGATTAGGGCTAAGCCGAAAGGAAGGGTTATGATTTTAGCAGGGTTACACATGGAAAAATAAGCGTGACTTGGTGAATTAATTTCACGAATTTGTTTTTACCCTACTACGACAGTCAAAATGGATGTTTCTGGTCCGGTTCGGTATACGCATCGGCAGTGACTCAATCAAAACACGTTCGACATGCAGCAGTTCTGAAAACAAGATTGGAAGAAGCAAGCTGTCGTACCCAGGCCGTAATTCTTGACCCAACAAACAAATATTAAGGGACTGACCTCCCCAGAAGACATTGGTGTCGTTTAAATCGCCTAAGAACTGGGTATGGGCGGTGCATTTTTTTCCGGGATATGTGGGGATGGTTGGAGTGATTCCGCGCTCTGTGACTGCGGTACTGGAAACTAACCCATGGAACATATTATACCAAGGCATTATATTAAAATGGTATTAATTATGTAAATAATCTAGAATTGTGTTTTTACTTAAAATTATGTAGTTAATTTTACATGCAATGTAAAAATATATTTTCTTTTTTGTAATGACTTGTAAATGAATGACTGTAAATGACTTGTAAATATGAATGTTTACCAATAAATATCAATCAATCAAAGGTGCCCACTTCCCTCCTACTCAGGAGCCCGGACTATCTTGTGCACCTGATTTCTGACGCCGTGCAATGGCGGCAAAACCAAACGGGTGTTGCCTTATAAATCTTACCATAATTATGTTTAATGTTCCTATTGTAGACTATCGCCATTGTAAGATTAAATAAATAATAATAGTTATTTGTTATACAAGGGTGCAAAGTTGTATTTTAACCGCGAGTGTGGAAGTTAAACACGAGCTAGCGAATGGATTCTAGGATTAAACTACGAGCTAGCGAATGGATTCTATGGTTGAACAACGAGCGAAGCGAGTAGTTATAAAATAGACCCTTGAACGAAGCGAGTGGTTCAAAAATAGAATCCTGAGCATAGCGAGACGTAAAATATCTTTACAAGTCGCGTGTAACACAAATCTTTTCACGTCACTGAAGCGAGGAAAAGACTACATAAGAAAGACAACTACTAAAAAAATGAAATATGTAAAATTCTTTATTTTAACTGGTACACAAATTGGCAGGAAAACTATTAGTTGATCATTAGATGGGCGAAAATTGTCCTGTTTGGACTGGTCTTTCTATGTTATTATGTTAAAAATAGTAACTATTAACACGTTCGGATTTCAACTATGCTTTGCAGTCTTGTGTATAGAATGAAGTTTTGCTATCGATTTTTTGAGAATAGAAAAATGCTTTCCGAGCTAATGTTTACAAAACTACCTACTCATTTTCACATTTTCACATAATATTATGATTAGATGAATTCATCATGAACACCAGAGTTGCATAATCGAAAATAAATGCACCCATTCGTTAATTCACTACCTTTTGGGCAATTAATATTCTTTAGGTGTGTACTGTTAATCATTAATCATCCACCTCAACTCTCTTGCCGCCACCTGTACCTACGCGATGAACGAAACGACTGGTGACACAGGGGACCGGCCTCTTGAATTGAAAAAACTATACACGCTTTAGGAAAGTCTCGTATCTCATTTACGTGGTTAAGTACGCATACCGTGTTATAAGCCGAATGAAGTGATAATTATGTTATTTTTGGGTAAACACTTTTGCATGACTATCTGCTAAAAAATCAACTATCGTGTATTGTATAATATATTTTCCTGTTTTTTTTTTTATATAGATAGAGAAAAAAGGTCCAGTTCTCGGTCTGGCAGAAGAGAAGTTGAGAAATCAAGTAAAAGGACCAATAGCGGGTCGGAGAGGTATTGGAATAACGGCGGGAGAGAGGACGAGCCACATGATCGACCGCGGACTAAACTCTCCTCGGCGCCTCACGAAGGAAAAGGTACATCTTAACAAAATCTAATAGTTGACATCTGCCTTCGGTAGACGACGGGTTAACCCGGGGAGTTAGCGAATTACAAAATAAAGTTACTAGTTTTTTAACAGGTCAAATTAGCCCTCTTTATGAAGTTTATAAATAAATGGTGCTCACTAACATGTAGTTACGTTTAAGCAGTCTCCTTGGTTTTAGTCACTGCCAATTATGAAACCATCGTAAGTTCTAAAATGAGTTAAACTTTTATTCCGTGTATTTTCATAATCTAGATCCATGATTGTTATGACCACATACCTAATACTGTCAATAGGCGACTAGCCTATTTTAACGTTGCTTAAGCATTTATGAATTATTTTGCTTTAGTTTAGCACAGCGGGCGTTGCGACGGTTTTTTAGATATATGTGTTAGCGCGGGCAGGCGCGTTCAGATCGTAAATACTAATATATAAACGCGAAAGTTTGTGACGGTGTTCTTTGTTACACTTTTATATTGTGTGTAAACAAAATTACTGTATCCATTAAAATAACACATAAGTGTAATTTTTTTATCCCACAAAGGTGCATTTGACAAATCAAATGAAGATCGATAGAGTGGAAATCGACTGTAATACATTTTAATTTAGTATTGTTTTTAACTGATATTTGCTATGAATTCTATATGATATTTGATGTGGACAAACTAGATTAACTAACCGCTAACCGATATGGTAAATAATTTACATGCAAGAGAGATAATAACATTGTCTGTCAACCTGCCTATTTTTCTCACTACACCCATATTTACCGGTTGGTATCGTTTTGTATCTTAGTTGATATTTTATGAATAAGAGTAAATATTATAAAGAGGTTTTACGTAAATTATAATAAAGTTTGTAAATTGATTAACTAGGTAATTATCCAGTTAAACGCACTGACCGTCCAATATTTGTATAGTAATTAGTTGATTGATATTTCAGATGGACAGTCTCTACAAGACATGGACATATCTCCGGACCGGAGCACGCCGCTCTCGGAGAACTCGTACGGCGGGCGGGACGGCTCCGCGGCGCGCGCCAACGCGGACAGCAACGCCGTGCCGCCCGTCGTCGTGCTCGACAATTCTAATCAACCGGTGCGTTTTATAACTAAAAGTAATTCAGGGTTTTCTCAAACTGTACTCCATTAATTTTGCGAACCTATTAAACTTATTATTAACCAGCGTTGTTCCATTCGGTTGTGACTATGCTGCTGGTGACTTCCTATCCTACTGATGCTTAGTTTATCGATACTTTATATGTAAGTGTCATATGTCAGTGTGAAACATTTGAAGATAGATTAACAATAATACCAAATAGATTAATTTATTGAATAACTGAAACTATTCATCTGATTTTTTTTTAATTTTTAAACTTTGCTCAGAAAGTATTGTAGGTTCACATTGGGCCAAGGTATTGGGCCCGCCCACTTGGCGGTATGTTGGTAGTTGGGGCCAACGCTGGCTCCGAATGGTGTCGGTTTTTCGTGCACACATCAAAGGATCTTGACGCGCTTCGCAAACTGTGTTCACACTTTGGCGTCCTGTCCCTACTGCTGGCCCAATACCCTCTGCCGGCATAACAGTTACAACGAAAGATGTGTGACGTGTTCGTGTTTCGCAGAGCGGCTCGCTGCTAGCGGCGGCGCTGCCCCGCATCGTGGCGGCGCCGGCGGTAGCGATGCCCGCGAACAACGGCGGCGCTACGCCGGAGGGCAGCGCCTCGCCGCACCGCGACCAAGGCCCACCCACGCCCACGCACTCGGAGAACACCGACCCGCACGCGCCGCCGCTGCACCTCGACACGGCGCTGCCCAGGAAGAGTGAGTACACATGCCTCTGCGCGTTTGTTCAGCGGCGCCACCAGAACCGACTGCACTATGCAACCAAACGAGAAATTACTGTTTTTGGTTTGATACACGTTTTTACACGCGACTGTAGCCGCGTAGAACTAGTTTATTGCGTTTGAGTATAATTGCTATTCTAGTTCTCTCTTCATGTGTCCATTGCCGGATCTCAAACTGGTAACCTATAGATGTTTCGAAAATTAATTTACCGAATTTCACTTGTCCGAAAACTGTTCACCGAATTTTTACAATCCAAATACTTTGTTTTGCAACTGTTTGAAATACCACAGATTCATTTTATCACAATATCATTTGTCCGAAATTCAAATGCCCGCTTTACAGTTCTCAATTTTTACATTTGGCAACTTATACGTTAGCCATATTTTCATAATTTCACTGATACGGAAAGTCGACGTGACATTTTCCATAATTTCGTTATACCGCAAAATATACGTAACGCCGCTTTTAGAAGTATTTATTCGCTGGGGCCCATTTCATCAAAAAACTCTCCATCTGAAATAGGTTCTTTATTCTCTCTGCATCTAGAAAATAGTAGAAAATAAGTATTTCGCTCCCGACTTAATCTTCGAGGTTATTTTTTTTTATAAAAACCCAGAAAGACTTGTTCGGCCAAAAACGACTCTAACGCGGATGGGTTAGAACATTAAGACGTCTTAATCTTCGAGGTTATTTTTTTTATAAAAACCCAGAAAGACTTGTTGGGACAAAATCGACTAATAATATGAGAAACATTTTCTGCGAAACGAAATTCTTTAAAAATGTTGTCTACAACACAACGTACAACCATTTAGTTAACAAGAAATAAAACACATGTGAGTTGCTTTAACATTTTATTAAACAAATATATTAAGGGTCTTTACAGTTAATTCATCTACCCGAATCCGATTTTTAGTCCTACCCGAAATATAATTATGAGTTTCAAATAATACAGTATTAATGATTTGTTATAATATTACGCAAATCGACGGAATCCAACATTGTTATCTTTAGAAATATCTGGATAATGACGTTACGGTATTATAACCCCACGGACAAAAAAAAATTGGAAAATGTACGGAATTATAATCATTGGGATTTTAAACCAGCTGGATAATAAAATTGTGACCATACAAAAATCTGTCAATAGAAAATATAGAAAATGAAATTTCGGACAAATGAAAAAATGTAAAACAAAAAAATGAGTTTCGTTTTCGGAATTTCAATGTTCGACATAAAAAATTTCGAATTTGCGATAGGTAACCTCTCAAACTATATGAATACCAGTTTTCAGTGCACGTGTGAAAAGTTAACAGACAGACACTCGAGGTGAAACATGTCGGGTCACCCTAAATTAAATAACCGCAATAGGTTTTTATAAATTTTTTACACTAGTTTTATTTACATGATATATTATTATTCATAATGCCCAACAGTATTAGTAATTCCCGGGATCCTATCATAAAATACCAATCTCCAAAACTTACGATTTATGCGATATCTCGCTTCGTTAACATTGTTTTCTTTCATGGGTTTTTAGCCGTCCGATTTAAACCTGGAAACGTTAATTTTTTATACGTTATTTTTGCAGGTTAGATGTAAAATTAAATAAAAATCATGGCAGTCTAAAAAACTGTACAAGTTCGCACTATTTTAGGAAATATGACGGTATTTTACCGACCCGTATTCTTTGTCCGCAAGTGTATTAGTATAGTAGTCAAATAGATTATTTAACCTTACACAATTTTAATAAATCAGGCTTATGCAAGCAAGTAAGCAGAATATAGAATAACATTTCTTGTTTCTTAGAAGTACAACGTCAAAAATCCGTTTATGTCACTTTTCCATAAGAAAGGGTTATATCACTCGTATATCACTGTACCACGTGGATTACACTACACAATATGCTATGGGGTCGCTACTTATCCCTATGATAATTAAGTGTGTAAAGAGTGTTCTGACTCGTGAGATACCGTAAGAGATATCTAGTTCCTTAACTCCCAACGCAAATGTGGAGTGATATAAGTTAAAAACTTGTAAATATGTGTGTATATATATCTGTGTGTCCGTATGCTGCCAGTCGGGTGAACGTTTGAAGTCTTGTCTGCTGACATGGTTCTCAGGTGGAAAAGAAAACAGTTGTCTTCAAGATATTTACCTCTCATTGAAACTAGTGATACGATCTTAGGGAATATTGAAGCTACAAATTCCAAATCTGGGTATATTTTTAGTTTTGGTATCATTTTCTATACCATTCACTAAATGAGGGTCAAATGAAGACCAGGTACTGTAGTTTTTTTTTTCAATAAATTAAACAGCCAATCACATATTTTGACTAAGGTTGTAGAGTTTGTGAAGTTAGGGCTTGTAGAGTTAGAAGACTGGCTCTACATAAGATCTGATAACTTTTTGACAGTGCGAGTCATATGGTCGCGTTTTGGCAACATTTTACATGATGATAAGGTTTTTGGTGGGATATAGCGTATTTTACTGATAGACAAATGAGCAACTTTTTCTCACACGTCAAAAACGCTTTGCGAAATAATGTCTTAGTGACGTTATGAGTTACTATGACCAAACGGCGTCCTTTTTTAAATCTTTATGCGTATAAAATCTTAAAAAATATAAAATAAATTAAAGATTGATGTTTTCCGAGTACATTCGTAAGAGTTTATATTAGTAATGTAAAACACGAATTTATATAACTATGTTTAATAAGTTAATAACCTATTGTATTTGGGTCGATCAACTTTACCTTGTTCTGTCCCGTCAGCAAGGAGACAACAGTAACCGCCTTTCTTAGAAAAAAATATGTCAGAATGTGTTTATAATTATCGCTAGAACTCGTGTTTAGTGCAATCCAATTAAGCCCTATAAGATCACAGTTTTAAAGAGTAACTCAAAAGACGTAACCATGGTAATGAGCAGCAATAAATAGTTTATTGACCCATTCGTAAATGTAGTAATATGATGTGTTTCGCAGTGGAGTGCCTCGGCAGCTACTCGTCGGTGGTGGGCGGCGCACTGCACCACCCGCAAGCGCCCGCGCTCACGCCGTCACTCGTCAACTACGTGCGCGCCGACCTCACCGCGCACGTGTCCGGCTGGCCCGCCGACATACTCGAGAAGCAGGTCAGACGCATACTCCTATTCATTACTGGCCCGTGCGGATCCGCTCGCGTACTAGACATTGAAAAACTTTATTTAACACCAAATTTGCATGCCAATGAGGTTAAGATACTGAAACCTAACCACATTCTCTAAGTAGTGAACGAGGCACTGGCCTCTAAACCTACAATCGCCATTTCCCGTACAACCTATTTGATTAGTCTGGCGCTTTACGATAGCAGATGACTAAAGAGAAAAAAATACATAACTGAATAATGAGAACAATAAAAACTAGCTACACAGTAAGGTAACAGTGAATGATGGTAAAAGTGGTTATTACGAAGAGATATAATATAGCCAATGTCCAAGTCGAAGTTCCATTTCGTATGCTGGCGAAAGATGAAATTGGTTGGTTCCAGAAATTACCTCCCTAGTCCCTACACACAAACTTACAAACCCGCAAAGCTAAAAAACTTAACTCTTATATGTACATTAGCGAAACAAACGCACGAGTTGCTTTGGAACGAAATTGTCAAAATGTTACACGTTCACCGTTCAATATCACAAGTCCAATTGTGCATTCAGTATGGGGGATGTGACTCCATCGAGTAATCCACTGCTGGACAATAATCACATTACCTATTTACAGGCGAATAAATACACAGAAGAAGCATACCAACTGGGGTGTCTACAGTGCACGCGCGTGTCCGCAGAGCTCAAGTGCTCGCGCTCGCTCGTGCGCCACACCGAGATACAAGCTACTTTACAAGAACAGAAGTAAGTCTCTCGTCACTTACCTAAACTCACACCTGTATAACACAAAAGTGGTAGGCAAAGCAAAGCACATTTAACTTCGTTTTTCATGTCATTTTTAGAAATGTAAAAGGTATAACAAAGTACCGTTGCCAGATGCCATAAGTGGACCATCACAATAAATTGTATTTTACATCCAATCACTCGGTCCCTCAATGTTGAGGATCGTGGCCGATGTCACTGGCGGGGAGCGCAGTACAGTCGAGTGCAAAAATATGGGTGTACGCAAGCTACTCAAAAATATGTCCCATTGATCTTATGTCTACGCATTAAAGTTTCGGTACATATTTATGAGAGGATTCATGCGATCATATTTTTACACTTGACTGTACCTCTAGTATTAGTATTTTCGAAACAAAACAAACGAACGTATTTGCGCTGTCTCAATTTGTATGACAAAAAAACAGTTACCACCTAAGGCTACCATGCAAGGCTGCTCACGTTGCCATATAAAACGAAATTAAACGCAAACGCGTTCGGTTGTGTTTTGTTTCGAAAGAACGTACTAAATGGTTCCGATGATGGCTACATGCAGCGCCCGGTGTTCTCTATTACGCAAGGACGACGCGCGATATGTCCAACAAAAGCCAGTATACTCTTTTGGCAAACTATCGTAATTTACATAAAATAATCAATAGATCAGTACTATTTTAACTAGTGATCCAAGTTGGTCATCTATTCGACTCTCCCTTGGGCTTTACAACATTACTTTACAAGTGTAAATACAAAATTGTCAATTTTTTGACTCGTATGGGGTATCCAAAAGTACACTTGTTTTGTGAGCAAATCAACAACAAAATAATGTTCGGTGAACTGTATTTTCTTTTATTACACAACTATCGATATCGATAATAAATGTTTCTAACACTAGTTAGACTGCGACAGTCTTATGATAAACCGCGAAAATTCCAATTTCTGGTGATACAGCACTGTTTTGATGGACGAGGTCGTTCGCAGGATAATGTACCTGCGGCAGCAGATCTCGCGGCTGGAGGAGCTGAAGTCGCAGAACTCGTTCATGTCGGAGGACTAGGGGCATCGCGGGGCGGCCGCCGCCTCGTGACGTGACGTGAGGACCTTTTCTTTACCTATCAATGCTAAACATTGTTCATTCCGTTCTCTTTCTGTGTAATTTAGATCGAATGATTATTGTTAAATGTGTTGTGTGATTTGGTGTTAAATTCTAAGCAATTTTTCTCGTGAAAACCGGCACGATTGGTCAAATTGGGTTTAAACTATTATTTTACTATTCTATGACATGATTATTATTATTATTAATGAATGATATGAATGTAGTAATTACAGTAGGAAGTGAGTTGAGGGATCGCGCCGCCGGCGGCAAGCTTGCCGCGGCCCGTTTCACTACTCAAACTGACTCTTCACTTCACACTTATTTTTATTTATTGTATTTTTCTATTTTGTTACGGCTCGCTGGGAATCTCGTATATCTGTACAAACATAGTTTGGTTCTCGATGTTAATGAAACAAGTTTCATAGGCGTGTTTATTATGTGCATTGTAATAGGACTTATTAGTTCTAACTTTGTTTGGTACAAATGTTTACTTTTGTTTGATATTTTTTTTGTAAAAACAGACTTGTTCGAATTTCGTTTTCACTAAAGTTTCAATCAAATAGAAGCCGTGCCAGACCTACACTACATGTCTAACATATTGTGTTCGTAAATACCATTTGAAATGTCGTAGGACGATGTATTTACAGTAGGGTCGGTAGGTGGGTTTACGGCCAGTTAATTTGATGCGCCGGTTTGCGGCCACTTGGATGACTAGATGACATGAAATGATATTTTCTTGTTTTTTTAATATATTCCTATTCAATATATGGCCTAGCGACCCTATGTAAGTTTTCTAAACTACGTCTGTACGGAGAGTGGAGTCTTGTGGAGCTTCCTGGCGACTATTGATGTCTCCGATTCTAACTTGGATTTGGATTTTTATATTTAGATTTTGATTACGAGTTGATAATTATTTGCATGATAACTTTTTCAGTTGGGTTACTTTTGTAATATTTTATGGTTATACGATAATTTCGGTCAGATGTAAGGATACAGTGATTTTATAAAGTGTTTATTGTAAAATAATAAATTATTGAAATATTGTTTCATAGGAAATTTATTATTTTTCTATAGTTCAGACTGTCACCGCGAAAGTTCCTTTGGAGAAGCTAATTTGCACGACTTATCAAAATGCATCACAACTATAAGTAAAGTTCAGGATAAGTTGGAAGCGAGCGGCCAGCTGCGGCGGACTGCTGCGCCAGGAACTGTCGCGAGAACAGCGCGTTAGAGTAGTGGCCAGTACCTCTAGTATAAGCTATTTCCAAACATAAGCACAAACGAACGCTTTTAAGTTTAGTCTCAATTTGTATGGCAAAAATTAGTTACCACCAAAAACCACCAGAGGCGCTGCTCGCGTTGCCATACAAATTGAGACTAAACGCAAACGCGTTCGTTTGGGTTTGTGTTGCGAAAAAACGTATACAGGTACAGGTGTAAAGTGTATCGGATGGTTGCGGACTTGTATAGAGGCAGGCGAGTGCAGCACTGCACTGCGCTGCAAGGGATACTGGGCTTGCTTCTTACTGATAGCAATATATAAGCAATACGTGTTCCGTTATGGGCTAACATGAATGAAACCAAAGTTTAAATAAAGTGCACGAACCATGGAATGGAACCTATATTTTCTACCTATACCTGCAGTCGAAAATTGATTTACTATGATAATTGCTTGAGGTGAAAAATATAGAAACTATTATTTTGGAGCCGATCGGATGACACATTAAATGTTTACTAAAGACAGTATACTGCAGGATAAATTGAAATGAGTAGCTGCAGCATGCTGCAGTATGCTGCAGTTACTCGCCCCCACGGGAATCTGATTCCGAAATATAACTTTATATAATAGCCTCACTTTTGGTGTGACAAAAACGAAGCCAATCGGAGTAGAAACACTCCCAACTTTTACATTTCTCATGGGTTATTTAAATCTTTCTATTCTGGGTTCAATAGCTAAATATATTTATGCATCTTTTTGTATTTTACATTACTGATGCCTATAGGCATATCATGGTCGCGATCGCGTGGGTCATTGGCTATGTGCGAAGTACGTGGTGGGGATAAGTAAAACAATCGCAGCGTACGCCGTGGCAGAAAGGTGTAATTTTTCGGGCAAGTCTATCAAAGTTTCTATGACATCTCCTACAATTTGTTTGTATTTTGAAATGGAAAATAATTGCTGTTGTATATAATCAGGTACCTAAACGGAATTACTTTTGAACTGTCAAAAGACAGCTCGTAAATCCTTAATTATCGTCGTTGAGAATCTGATTCAACGTATTTTAAACAATAATTAATCAGGATGTCGTCTTGTATCTATCAAAACACTTCTCCCGCTCTTCTCAGTTTTCCTTAATTCCTTGCATCTTGTGCTACTAACACGGATTAATGTCTGTATATCAGTCTAAAGTTGGAAATGCTGTTGGTACATACTTTCAAAATCGGTTTTTATTCTAATGGCCGTTTGTCTACACAAGGTATGTATACATCGAAAACCTTTTTAAATAGTATTTACAGTTTAGGAGTCTTTTTGGCTGTCTATTAAATGTATTTCGCATAAATAAGTAAAATATTTGTAAGTCAATATTTGCCACTGGCCCGCAAAATTACAAACGCTAGGTGGCGCTTCTGTCGTGCACATAGCCAATACATGAACTGCATACTGCTCTTCAAATTTAATACTGCATATTTCGTTTCTGAAAACTCTTTCACGCGTTTATTGTATACGTCTTACATTCAAACTGATTATAATTCCAAAGACGTATATAACAGGATATATGACATGACGGAATATACGGGGACTAACGCCTTGTCAGTTTTTATTTTTTATTGAACTTGGCACTAAAATAAATAAACGTGAGTAGATTGATGCATCCCGGTGAGGTATTCTTCACGACATTGTCAAGTAACGAGCGCCGACAGCATATGGACATAGTTAAGTGTTATGGGGCGGAGGCTCCGCGCCGGCCCCGCCCACTTGGTGTGTACTACGTTAGCTACTTTATAAGTATAATAGTATCGCGCATTTTCATAAGATTTAGTAAATATTAGATAGACATGATCGCTCGCCTCATACACGCCGGACGTAATCCATGTAGTTACATCATTGTTCATTTTGACCAATCAAATGTGTAAACTATGTAAAAAGCAGGTATTTTGTAATAATAATTGATAGTAACCAGAAATTCATGTAGGAATTAGTTGATTTATAATAAAATCATATAAGCTTATTTGTTAATCACAATATTTTGCATGCTTTGTGATTACCAGAGTGCAAATCAGACGAGGGACAATTGAATAAAGAAGTAATTAGCAAATGGTTCAAGAGGTTAATTCTGGTCTAGGTTTTTATTTTTCTAATAATTAGGACTAAATATTATAATTTAATTCAACTGCTAAATTTTGCCAACAACCTATGTAAATGAAATTAGCAGAATTAAGTACTGTGATATTCATTCACTTTCACGCGTTAAATAAAATAGTAATACATATGTAGTTAATGTTGTTTAAGTCTGTGTGGAGTTTTTACTTTAGTTAGCCTACGCTCTGTTTGTATTATAATAAAGGCACAATTAAGGTATTCTGGTCACTGCTTACGACTGGACACACACATGGGGTTGACAATTGACTGCATAAGTAAGGCATACAAGTCTTAATTGGTTTCAAACTCATGCAGCTGTCGTAAGAGATCACCAGAAGTGTGGTACCACCACATGTAGCGGTGCCTTAGGCTGCGTTCACGCACACGGTGGTCAGAATGTACGGGATATGCCATGCGTTTGACGAGTGCGCAACATGTCGCGTGCGCGTAAACGCAGCCTAACACTAAACGCCCGAGTCCAACCTTCATGCAGTCGCGTCGAAATGTTTAACCATTCCGATAGAATAGTCTTAGATTTGTTAATAGAAATGGCAGCAACTATCAATAGTGCCTATAAGTATGGCGAAATATTATGGCACTATAACATGCACTGTAAAGTTACAAAGACTTTTCAAACTACAGGTACCATCGCCAACACAGTTAACTGCCCATTCGTGTAGTTTATGCGCATTGGATTAAGGGTCACCAATGGTAATTTAACTGTGTTAGCGTTTGTACAATATACTTTACTTTCAATTATTAGTTTACACGTAGTTGCAGACATATGTATGAGCAATATTTTCACAAAGCTGTAGTGTTGCCCGGGCTATTGGCACGTTTGTATGAAGTTTCGGCTCTAGTGATGTCTTTTATAAGGAGAGTTCAGAATTTTCGTATCTTACTTTAAATTACGGAATTTCACATGTTCAAGTCCAGATTTTCGTCAAAATTTACTTAGACTGGATCTAATAATAGATCGAACTTTGGCAACTCGGTACATTTTTTGACACAACTTACCGACATAGGAACTAACAGTGTTTGTAAAACCGAGCCTTAGTAACTTATGTTATGCCATGTAGTTCGTATACTAATGTTAAAGACATTGCGTTAAATTCAAATGCCGTTATATAAAATAACGAAAGCAGTAAATTGTTTTAGTACATTCTGTCCAAACTAGGTATAAGCTATAATAGTAACCTTGTAACCACAGAAAAAAAAACTGAATTCCTGTTGACCTACTCGATATTTTTATGTTACATTTCATAAACAATGGTGAACGGCCGCTATTGTCAGCAATTCAACATTTTGCAATATTACGGTGTCATTTGGTTGTCACTAGCGTTTCTCAGTAAGGTTACATTTTATTATCAATAGGGTATTTTTGTGTATGAAAAATAAATTTGTAAGAATAAGATACATTTTGTTATAGAAAGTCGAATTGAGTTGATATAAACTCATGATCATGTAAATAAATTATAAATTTACTTTTAAAATTCCTGCATATTTTATGTCCTAAAAATTTGCAAATCGGTACCCGCCATTATGAATGGCAAGTGTGACATCATACGACACTTAAATGCCGGATTAACGCAATGGGCTATGAAGGCAAAACGTACATCAAAATATGTCTTTCTCCCTTTAACGCATAATTGCGTCCTTTAAGTTGGGTATAATTTTCTTTCTACGTAGCCTTTTGTGTGCATCCGACTTAACAGCTCTGTGTTTGATACTTGTGACAGACACCGTTAGTGATGCGGCCAATCAAAATCGCATACTGAGGGCCTACTCCGAACTTCGTATCATGACGTCATTTTCACCCACATAGTGTACAACACGAGAATGAAAGGGACGGCAAGATACGAAGTTCGGAGTAGGCCCTCAGTTTTTTCGATAATCGATATGTTTTACGAAATAAAGATAATCGGTCAGAATCGATCGACATAAGAAAAAACAATAATAACATAGCTACAATCTAACATAAAATAATTGTAAAATATCTTAGTTAACAAAAATACAACTACTACTCACATAGGCAGATGCAATATTACTCGATAACTGACACGAGTGACGGATATAACAAAGAATCGGTTGAACTGCGATTTTGCCAATCACTGCCAAATCATGTGCCGTATTATAGAACGGGCGGCTCGCATTTTCGAGTGGATATTTAAACTGCAAATTTCAATCTTATTGTTTTAGTACTCATCGATTCCATAATATAGAAATAAAAATTAAACGTAGGGGTTAATTTAGGGTACTTATCAAAAATACGTGTAGAGATCCTATTATATTATTACTTCCATACGAAAAAAGGTCGTGAATCGTTCTCTCGGTTGGTCGGTTTTAATGTCGGTGTTTTGTGAAATTCCGTTGTATACAAAGGATGAAAATGAAGAACCCTGCTTATTGATGACGACGTTTTGGTTTCCTGTTACCGCCATCGGCTGGCAGGGTTACACCGTTAGTATGTCACGTTCTGTAGAACTTCCACACTCTGGTACTTCAGCCATTCAGCACAATGACGCGACGCGCTAGAGGGCGCCAACAGGAGACCAAAGCTTAATAACTAAATTGACAGTTATTAGCACGTCACATACTAGTTTTGCAGAAAGGGACCAATGACAATTATTAGATGTAAAAATGTGTTCTACATTGAATTACATATTGGTTGCTTTCTGCAGAATTACTGTCTGTAGTAATTGTGGGTCTCGATGGTTCCCTGCGCTCCGGGTCAAGGGAGGACCTGGCCACAGCCCGCCGTAAAATTTAGTTTAGTTGTAATTGAAACAGACCGCGATATGTATCGCCTCCACACTAGGCTTATCTATTAATGATTTCCTACCCATGTTCTACGTATACATAACATCTTAACTTTTGTTTTCTGACTTTGTTTGAAATAAGAAGTTTTAACCAGTTTAAATAAATCCGTTTCAAAATTATTATTAGTATGAATTGTTTTGATAAAAATATATGACTCCCCTATTGGATGTTTACTTTGTCAACTGAGGTTCTTGAAGGTTCGCGCATCATGCTTCCCATACATACAACATTCTCCAAACGAACATTATGGCATTCGAAAATGGTGTTACACAAACAAAATCTCGTATACCTAAACCCCATTTGTTCTTGATAGTTTTTGTTGTATCTAAGATTGAGTAAACTTCAGCTATGTAATGATTTCAGAAACATTTATTTAGAGTACAGATATAAACAAATACCAACACAACAAATTGATAATGGTAAACATTTTACCGTAAAGTAATAGATTGCTAATGGCACACGTGGCTGTCATCTGGCTGGACCACGCGAGACTACTTCACCACGGGACTAAATAACCAAGCTAATATAAATAAATAAGTCTATATAGTGGATAATATCTATATAGTGGTGTAGTGACTAGGTAACAAATTTAAATATGTTGATGATACAAATTATATACTAAATCTTGTCGAAAAGATTCACCCTATTTGTTAGAACTAGAAATGGTCTCGCCATCACATTCACCAAACAGATTCTATTAAAAATAAGGACGTAAGTATTTTTTATAAAAATCGTTCCCGTTAACCCGATGATGCCCTACTAAATTTGAGTTATCCCAAATTTACGATATGCCGCGTGGTCCCGCCATCCTGAAGGTCAACATGTCAAACGACATATTTTTTTCCTAGCCTCCTCTGGCGATGAAAACATATCGACAAGTTTCGGTGAAAGGTTCGTTTTGTGCACTTAACGCTCAGCTTAGAATATGGAGCAAAAGACCATTAAAATGCTACTATAGCTGTCACAACGTTTTGGGATTCTAGCCGTTTTTGTCTACGTCAACACATCGTATTTTATGATACTCGACAGTTCCAAGTCGTCTCCACAAGGTACAACTACTTGTAACAGTAACAATCAAGTTAATGAATACGGCAACCATTATCTGTGGAGGTTGAATGGCATGCAAGACAACTGCCTGTTTTCTTAATATCGTATTACAAACAATAAAACTGGGGGATGTAGATAAGCGCCAGCGTCTTGCCCGACTTTTACGGTTTCATTAGTAAAACTAGTTCCTGTAGTTATCTGGCTAGTTACACCACTACTAATGCTAGTATTAGTAGTGGTGTAACTAGCACGATAACTACAGGAACTAGTACTGCGGACTGTACTAGGAACTGCTACTAGGAGCAGATATAGCGCAGTAAAATGTCTTCAGTTTGTCTAATGACACTACAAACCGACCTATCCATATTACAACTAGAGCTCAATTTGCTTGCCATTTGTAACATACTAGTCGATATTTCAATAGCCGCTATAAAATTATCGGTCAGTTAAAATTCCCGCTGTCACTTTCCAATGTCATACGACAGAAAAGGACAGTGCTAACATTTATCTGACAGATACTTTTATCTGGGGATTGAAAAATTGGCCCTTAACATTTTAACAGCCTAAAGTTGTCACAAGGTGTCGTGTCCACAGCGCCAGCGCAAAGTTGTCAACGCGTAAAATTTCAAAGTACCTAACCACAAGGTCGAAGACGATGCCCCAAAACCGGGTGGGTGACCTTAGTCCGCACGGATCGTGTTGTTTTCAGCAAGATTTCCCTAAGAACCGGTCTTTGCGGACCGAGGCCGCTCAGTCCTAAAAAGGCGACCGCCTGGATCGCGATTTAATCAGTAATCTGCGTTAGCAGAGCAGTGCCGCGAATGATCCAGTAGTCTGAAGGAGCGTTTGCTGCCAGCAGCACTGGCAGTACGAAGTTGGTGCTGTGGCCGGTGGTGGAGAGAGTGCCCGCGCGCTCCGACGTCTTGTACAGGGGCGCTTCGTAGCGCGGGTCAGGCTTGGGCAGTTGCAGGACCGGTTGGAACCAGACCACAGGCAGCGGGGGATTCATTTGACCTGCAGTAACAGCATTTTAGAACATGTGGTGACCCACTTATTCTGTCCAGGCAGCCAGGAGCCAACGTAACAAGTTCGATGCTCGATCCAAACATTGGGCCATAGTTCGATGCCCGATCCAAACGTTGGGCCATGATGGCGCAGGACAAGGACGCAGTTATGTGTTAAAGGGAGGAAAGACACATTTTTATCTCATATCTCATTCCATTGCATAATAGCTGTGTCCTTGTATGCGCCACATGGCCCATAGGTGTAATTTCACCATCATACATAATGGTTACCTACAACAAGGATTTCTATAGTATATTATGCAACTGGTGTATAAGAAGGGTATAAAAATGCGAGTGGTGTGGGTTACGATGTGAGCCTTGGCGAACATCGCAAGTATACACCACGAGCCTTTTTATACCAGTTATACACCGTTGCAAAAATTAAACCGAGCCAAGGGTCGGTTGCACCAACATACGATCACAGGCCGGTCATCGTCAAATATGGCGCCGGCAGCTGTCATCCCATAGAAACTTGTGAAACTCTCCATACAATCAGATTTTAACAAACACCGCTTACGATTACAGACGGTTTGGTGCAACCCACCCTAAATAAAGTATGTATTTATATTAGAGTTCATGATTGCGGAAGTCGCGAAAAAAACGTACAGGACTAGTACTTATAAACGCCCAATAAAATAAGGCGGAGTTAAACTCGTATAGTCACAGTTTTAAAGAGTGATCCAAGGGTTGTAGGAAATAAGATATGTTTTTTTTTAATAATATAACTACTTGCGCTCTACGATGGCGGTTTAGAGGCCACTATTTTGCATCTAAAAACGTCATTTTACTTAGTTACAGTATTAATATTAATCCTATCTGATTATCAGTGCGTCGCACTTATACACACGTTTAGGACTAGGCCAAAACTGGAAAACGCGTCTCTAAACAATGCAAGCTGCAAATCATGTAACAGTTGGGGTGACAACGTTATCAGAGGGTTTTGACCCTGCAGAACGTTGTCACCCCAACTCTTACTTATATGATTTGCTTCTTCAAAAAGTAGTCGCAAATTTCAACATGCCCTTTAACCGCCGAAGGTCAAAAAAGTTACACGCAAATTTCAACTCTGTTCTGTCATAAATCAAGCAGGTGCCATTTACCCTGTCACTCTCATACATCAAACGACGGTGATTAAAGGGTAAAGCGTCCAGGTTTCGTTACCCACGCCGTTTATGAACACATTCGTAGGTGTCAAATGGGTAAATTGACTATTCTGGCAAAAATATTTTTTATAAAAATACTGTATACCTTTTCGGGTATAGAAAATTCGAATCCAATCTAGACAATATACTTTTAATCATATAGAAAAATAATATTAGAACTATGTTACAAGACCAAGTAAAAAAATCTAAAGTTAGGGTAGTCACATCAACTTTTGGTGCCTTGACCCTACTTCGTTTTGAGTTCGCGGTAGGCCCCCAGTGCTTGTGTGCTGCAGAAACCGTCCAGAAATACCGACATATCATGACATTTTTAACTCTTTTTAAGTCATTACTGACTCCCTCGCGTCAGCGAAATACGGCGCATTAGCGTATTTTGAGCTGTGCCTTTACCATGAGTTTGCATGACCGTACTCGCTAGCGACTGCGTGATTCTTAGTTCTACTGCGTACTTTTATCCAAACAAATTTTTACGCAGTCGCTAGCGAGTAGGGTCATGTAAACTCATGGTAAAGGCACTGCGGTGGGATCGAACCTTATCCATCTTTAATCGCCCGGGATCGATTTCTCGTAGGGTAAATGTGGCTATTGTTGGAATTACGTACCCGGCAGTGCGTCGACCAAGCAGCTGTGCTCGACGTCCCAACGCGCCGCATCGATAAACAGTCCGTGGATGTTCACGCCGTCTGTTGGCGACTCTAGAATGCCGTACACGTCCTCGTCCGGATCCTGACAACATTTGTAATGATAAAGTCAACTTCCTGTCAACCTTATTCACTGCAGTCCCCTGCACTGCACTGCCGGGCCGGCAGATAGGAAGTCAATCCTGTTACCTGTCATTTCCATAAATTTTAAAAAGTGACTTTTAGACTAGGTTAGGTCTGCCGGTGACTGTTAGGTAACTTGACGACTGAATGATGATTCGCCGTACTTACATTTCTTGAACGATATCTGGTTGTTGCCCCTACCACGTCCTTATTTGTAGACCACAGAGTTACGGTGAACTGCCTAGCTAGCATGACCGCGTTTATGTCGGACTTATTTTTTATATACCATGTCAGTGGCAAACAAGCCAACGGCCCGCCTGATGATAACCTCAATACCATAATTGAGAAAAGTATGTTTTAGAATTTCACCAGGCAAAAGTTTTTTCACTAAAAGTAAGTTTGTGCCCTTAATTGAGTATTTGGGTCACGAGCCTGATCTGTCAACGATTGAGCGAAGCAACTTTCTTACCGCTAAATGGCCACAGTTTTAGGCGCAATTACCGAGGCGAGCAGTCAAGTTGTGTGTAGCGTGTGTACTCGAGACTCGGGTACCTTGGTTTTCTTCTTGTTCTCCTTGTAGACGTCCTCCTGAGAGAGGAAGACGTGGTAGGGCCAGAAGTCAAACATGAGCGCGTCGATGGGCACGCGGTAGCGGCGCGCATACGACTGCAGAGATCCGGTGAGCAGACCCTGCGGGAAGAACAGCCCCGACACCCAGCTGCTGCGCTGCTTGCCGTCCACCAACCATTTCTGATAATACAACTTCAATTAAACTTCAAGTAAAAACTCAACGTGAACGGAAATCTGCTGGGTTTGGCGTCATCATCTATTAGGCCCGTCTCTTAGTAGACATTGTTTCAATGTGTGAGTTTAAATATGTATTGCGCGTATATGCTTACGTCTGATGTGAGCGGAAACGACTGGAAGGGCGTTCATTATAAAATTGCTTTAAATTTACTTAATTATGCAGAGCTTTAGCAGACGCTACTTATATTGTCTCCGTGATGGGATGGGAAGGGAATGGGAGCCTTAGATTATCCGTATCCGCGGATATAATACCTACCGAATAATCTACATCCCCAATATCCTTGTTAAACTTTATAGGCAGGTAAGGAAGGAGATAGGTATACAAGACAGGGCAAATGTAACACCTACCTCTATAAAGTCGATCCTGAGAACGAGGTCGTGTATCCAGCTGCCGAGCGACTTCAGCGAGTTGTATCCCTTCCTGTGCCACATCGCGGGCACCTTGTTGTTCATGAAAGACGTGAAGACTTCCTCGAAGTCTTCAGACATTACTACAATGCCCTGAAACATAGAACACATGTTTACCTAAAGCCCCCAAGACAAAAGCTACTGACAATGTCTTGGTTACACTGGATAGAAAGCGGGACGAGTTGAAGACCAGGCAGGTTGCAGACCGCCTGCAATAGGAATGTTGACACCAAATAAGAAAATAAATATGTTCGAATTTTCTCGCAAAACGCACCTTTGTATTGGAACGATTTTCATTTACTATATGGCGCTCGTGGTCACTGATCTGTCGCGCTTTCTCTTACTAACCAGCAACATTAAAACGGTTGTAGCTTCGTTTTTTGAGATATTTGAATAGGATTTTCACAATTTGGCATATTTTTTGCCTTGTTTCTATTGGATTAGTCAAATTTTGAGCCAACATCCCTATTACGTCGGTGGAGTGTAGAAGTGTCCAAAGTGTGCTCGTACCTTCTCTAACACCATGAGTCAGAGTTAAATTTGCCTGACCAGGATATACAGTGGCTGTGGCCGAAATCGGACTATCATCATCATCATCCTAATCTAATTATCAGAGTTGGAGAGGGGGAGGGGAGGCATGGGAGTGTGTAAACAAACCTTAATGGCCTTCTGCAATTCGGTGAGTGAGGAGTGAATGAGATTGAGTAGCGTGTTGAACCGGTCGGTCTCGTGTAAGAGCACGGTCGTCAGCGAGTTGAGCTGGCCCATGTCGTCCAGCTCCATGAGCTCCGGGTTAATGGCGCTGCGGTCGATGCTGCGCGACACTGTGGCGCGCGTGTTGTCGCAGATTCGCCACACGATCTGGTCGGGCGTGTCGCCGCCGCCGCCGCCGCCCATACGCGGTTGCACGTCCACTATCGTGTTTATTAGCGTGCTTGTTTCTTTGTTCTGTAAATAAAGGCTTAGGCTTCAAAATCCTACTATCCCAAAATATGCGCATTCTCTTAAAGTGCACTTTCCGTAAACTGTATTACACTTGCCCATTTAGGGCACTTTCTCCGTAAGTGCATGTTCCCTAAAAGGACACTTCGAAAATACACACTTTCTCATAATGTACATTTTGTCACACATATAAAAAGATTTAGGGAATAATAAGGCTGCTATTTAATATCATACGAGTATACAAGCGTTATTTTTAAACTGCTTTTAGTATTTCACGTTTAGTACAAGTTAAACTGGTGCTATTAAGTAAAAAATAATTTGGATAATATCTTATATACCTATAAACGTTTTGGTAACCACTATATCATTTTCAAAGACACTACACGGCTAAGTACATTTAAAAAAATATACCTCAGTTGTCACACTTGAATTTGAAACGGCTCTTTTGGAAAAGTGGATCTGAGAAAGTGCTCCATTTGAGAAGGTTTGGAAATGTGCACTTTTTGGGAAAGTAAACCTTCTGAGATAATAATACCATCTGAGAATGTGCTCAATCTGAGAAAGTGTACCAATTGGGAAGTGCACTTTTTGAGACATTGTACCTTCCGAGAAAGTGATTCTTCTAAACAAGTGTACCTTTAGAGAGAGTGAGTTTTATGAGCTTAAGCCATAAAGAAGCACACTATTATGGTTTAGACAAACGCATAGTTAAATAGCCCTACGAAAGCCTATCTCCGCTAGTAACAGGGTTTCAATTGTGCATTATTTATAGTTAATTTGATTTTTGTTAAGATGCTTTAAAAACTCATCAGTTACAAACAACTAGGTTCGGGTACACGTCAAACATGACATGATTTGTACTGGAATGACAGCGGTCACCGTACCCAAGCTATTTTAAAAGGATTATAGTATCGACATTGAATCCTCAATATTAGGCAGTTTGTAAATAAAGGGATCTTCATTGAACCTCGAACGCTATATTGGCGTTATCGTGCATCCCAAACACTTCGGGGCTCTCGATAACAGGTAAAGTCTCGACGTATGCGCGATACACCTCCAGCTTGTCATCTCTGGGGCAGTAGTAGATCCCGGACTCCGAGTAGGTGTACCCTTCCTCTAGCGTCACGGGCGAGAAGAATTTCTTCAGGATCGTGGTCAAGCATCGCTGGTCCCACATGTCCGTCACACGTCCACCGTATGTAATTAAACCTAGAATAAGTACAACTCAATGTGTATCTGGGCTGACCTAATGATTCTAACAGAGTAAATAAAGATTATTTTGTGAGGAACTTTTGAATTGTGACTGTTACTCATATCTATTAGGATATACATATACTCCTGTCCACTATACCAATACAATTTATGTACCTAAACAAATCATTATATTTTTATTGTTGCTTCATGGGAAGATTTCTGGAAATTGTAAAGTGACACAGGGAACACTTCTGTCTTATCCTGGTGGACTCTTTTAAGTACATATTTAAAGGAAACAATCAACAACGCTCACTGGTGATGTATTCTAGCGCAGCCCAGGGTATGAAGCCACTCTCGCAGAACATCTGCAGGTTAAGCATAGCACACTCGCGGTCGCTGTTGTTGAACTCGTAAGTGATGTTCCAGCCCAGTGGGCCGAACTTCTTGCGCTCCTGTATGATTGCGTGGAACATGCAGATCCCGAACAGCATCGTGCGCCAGTCGTGCCCGAGCACTGTTAACGTACAGAGATAAATATTAAATATGAATTACTACGTCAACAGCGAGTCTTGGAGTCCTTTCGCGGTCCCAGATCCTGAACAGTGAATGAAAGTGGCGGCTATGCGCACCTATATTTACATCTGTCTCGCTTCTACATTGTTAACGTCACAAGTATTCCTACGTATGTACGTGGACCCGGGAAATAACATACTCACCTCTCGTCGTCCTAAGAGTTGTGTATTATAGTAGATTTGCCTCGTGGTCTAAGGCTCGGTTTTATAAAGATCCGTTAGACCTTATGTCGGTTTGTTATGTCAAAAAATGTACTGAGTTGCTGAAATTTGATCTGAGATTTGGTCTAACGGATCTTTATAAAACCCGGCCTAAGTAAGGTTCGAGACTTAAAAAGCTAATTATATAATTATTGCATACACAATCTTTTCTACGAGTCAACGGATATTAATTAAACAAACTAGTCCTGCGGAAATGAAGTTTAAACACGTGGGTCGGGTGCTCGTTGATGTCTTTTGTTCTGTCTGCGGCGTCACGTGTGACGTGATTGGTTAATTTCATAAGAGTACAGTAATGGCGACACGTGATTGGCCAATTTCCTAAGTGTACAGTGACGGCGACACGTGATTCGTCTATTTCATAAGGGTAAGACCGCGAATTTTGACCAATTCGGGTGTTACAATTTACCCTTGCTAATTAAAAAAAACTGGTATCACTTGGAGGGATAAGAACCTTTTTATTACATTACGGGAAAAAGTTCTCAAGGGCGCAAACGAGATAATTCAATTACTTTCTAAAAAAATAATAAAAATATATTTGTATCAAATAAGTTACGAAATTTGAAAATAATTTCGACCACGTGTACTAAAAGCCTTCTTATTTTCATGATGTTTGACTTACTCATGGTCATACTTTTGTTTAAACAAAATTATATGATGTAACGATAATCCTATCGTCTGCGGGATTATGATAGTCATATAATTTTATTATTTTATGTCACACCTGGCCATAAAGTGGCAATTGCCGCACGCCCCGCGCGCGGAAAATCCCACTTCCTGGCCAGGGGATGACATAAAATTTTGTACTTACCTCGGGCGGTAATTAAGAAAGCCTCAGATCGCATAATTATCGCCCTTGCCTTCGGCTCGGGAGTCAAATACCTGCGATCTGAGACTTTCTTTGTTTTACCGCCCTTGGTAAGTAATGTACTATTATCTTACTCTCTTTTATTGACCAAAAATTCAAAGTTTTTGTTACGAATACTTTCGTAACGCTCGGTAACGCTAATTTTTAGTCAAATTTAGGTAGAAATGCGTTCTTGTACAATCGACGGCAAAAATATGTTTACATTTTTCGCCTTATTACAATGGAATAAGGTGCAAAAGTGTAGACATATTTTTACCGTCGACTGTACACTGGCAACTCATATCTAGTAGGGCAACACCGGTGAGAAACGCAAATGACGATTGGCGTCAGAGGGCCTACCGCGAACGAATGTTACAATTTTACTGATTGCAACGTATTTTTTGTGTCAAGCAATGAAAAAATGTGGTAAAGGGAAGTGCACACAGATAAATATACTAACTTAAACAGAGATTTTTTTCATTGATAAAACACAATAAGTTATCTATGTGGGTATTATTAAGATAAATAAATTTGAAATTGTAGGTATGTCCTGGGATCGGCATTTTAACGAATAAAAAAAAAATGGATAATTAATATACCAAATTTTGTTATTTACAGTTGCATTGTAAGAAATGTGTGTACTTCTGCATGCCTGTGTAGAAGAAGATTTTTATAATAGAAATATACAGTCAACCAATTAAGATTTCGGGGCCATTTCGTATTTTGTCACAGTAACATTAATATAAGATTTCTAGCGGCTTTTATGTAGGTTTTCACTGTGATGTGACCCAGAAATCAAATTGGTTGACCATACAAACTATAACAAAACTCCCGTACAATAATCAAAGAACCACAATCTAATAATAAATATCTTGGTGAGCTAACCACTGTACAAATTGTTTTTTTTAATTAAATCTTTTTGCCCTTGCACCACACCCGGTTTCATTCATTCTAACAGCTGTTTTTATTATTAAACACTCGTTTTGCTAAATGATCAAAAATGCAAGTACAGTTTTAGTTAATGCAACTGACAATTCTTGAATTCGAAACGTGTGTTTATTTGGAAAGATTTTTCAATAAAACTTCATTTTACACTTAAAATGTTTTTTTTTACCTGCCTTAAATCTAATATGCTCTGAGCTTTACAGCAACTTACGTTACGTTTTATATAGTAACGACACGTATTTTGTTTTGTTTGTTCTGTGTCACATTGGTCTAAATTCGCGTGCTTACCCATAAGAGTTCACTTGAAGGGAGCTCCATAGAAAAAGTATGTGATTTTAGTTTCGTTTACGACATCTTAATTCGACCATTGAAGTCGACGAGTAGAAAAAACAATTAATAGCCAACCGTTATTCTCAAAGAAGTCCTCCTCCATTTCAATGAGAGCTCTCTTTACGTTCGCCTTCAACCCCTTCGGTGGCTCGTTGGTGACCTTCACGGCGTTCTGCAACACTGACACCGGGAACTTCGGAGTAGGCATCGAACTCAAAAAGAGACGGAAATCATTGTGAAGTACAGCATCTGTGGCTAGTTTGGCCACTATCAACTCCAAATTTAACATCCACGAAGCAGCCAAGTGACAATTCTAAAAAATAACAATCACATTAATTTGTAAATGATAAAAAAAAATTACTTTCATAAACGCATATAATCGGTATGATGAAATTTGGCTGCATAAAAGATTTAGCTCGCGATGAAAACGTACGTATTAAGTATACCTACTCGTAATAAGGAACGTGAACTTGTATATTTAAAGATTTAAGGATTACCTACGGGTAGATACCCAACACGAAAAAATTAAAATATGAACAACTCATGTATAACCCGTCGTCTACCGGTCCCGGGCATCCCCGGGCTCATCACAAAATAATGCAATTGTTTATTTTTTTCGCCGGGAGACCACGGTTTTCCAAATCAAAAACCGACATTTCAATTTCGCGCGTAAACGCTCACTGGCTTAACGTGACGTCACTGCATAATACGTCAAACTTTTCATGGTGCATGAATATTATTTGCATCACAGAAATAATATATATTCAGTTTCATTTAATATAATAAATCACTCATAATAAATAATTTCCCATTTAATACATGTTGTGAAATGTCTTCAACTGAAGTGTCTGACATACTGATGGAGCGACGTCACTGCGCGTTTTAAATTATGTTTCAATTTACAAAGCTTAATTAAAAAATATGGCATAAAAAATCTGAATAATTTTTCCAGTAATACACTTGTAATGGCTATCATTATTGGATCACTAATATAAATTTCTCGATATAATTAAGGCCAGCTACTAGTAAAATATGTGATTTTGAACATGGTTTTATTCTGAAATACTACATATTAAAAAACTAAAAAAAATAGGGTTATATTTGAGACCTTTATAACTTATGCAATCGGGGGACCGTTACGTAATTTGAATATACTTTGTTCGATAGAAAAAAAATGCCAAACATGTCTCTATTCTTGATCTTGAACTCATTTTATTTCAGTTATATTTACGTAACTTTATGAATAGAAAATTATAGCAAAATAAACGTCTTTGATAGTGTGACAACAATCGGGAATAATATTTTTAATATACTAAGACATGTATTTTTTCACCCAAAATCCTCGAAATTATGGCACAATTCACGCCCGCTCGGTTCCCACCGCACCGCGCCAGTCCCGAACGGAACGCATCGGAGCGGAGGTCGGTTGTACGCAAATTTTTGTAGCGCTTCGAGTGATTTTAAAATCGCTAATAAAAATAAATAAAGAAAAGTTATCGTCACTAGGGTCCCGGAGACTGAATAAATAGAAAAGCTTAATGCATTAACAAATCGTTATCTAAGCATCCGAGAGGCCAGTTAGAACGAATCTGACGTCAGATTTTAGAAAAGTGGTGGCCATCTTGATTATTTTTATTTACGGTCTGATTATGTTCAAAATCGCTATCTGAGCGTCCGAGAGGCCATTTAGAACGAATCTGACGTCAGATTTTGAAACAGTAGCGGCCATCTTGTTTTTGTTTATTTACGGTCCGATTACGTTCAAAATTGTCTGAGAGTCCAAGAGGTCACTTGGTAAGAATCTGACGTCAGATTCGTTCTAAGTGACCTCTTGGACAACCAGCTCAGATATCTATTATGAACGGTTTTTTATTGTCACGAAAAAGGTAAAGTATACTCCTGGGGGATAAAACAGTTTTTGTCTTGGGCGCGCTTAAATCCTCACTACACTCAGAACTCAGTCTTAATTGCCTCGCTTCGCTCGAGAGTAAAATCTGGTGTCCTTCGATCCGTTCAGGAGTCAGTATAGCGCCCGTGACATAAAACTATGCTTTATCCCCTTGGTGTACAATCTACTATAATATCGCTAAGCTCAAGTATTAGGTATCTTTCGCAATTATTACTCAAAGAGTACATCTGAATGTCTGTCAAATTAGACCAGCTTGACAGAACTGGCTTCCCACGAGCTATAAAGGTGGCGCTTAAAGCTGTCATTACTATGATTTAAGTCAAGGGATTATATTTTTAACGTCCTAAGTTTTGTGCTCGAGACAGTAGCGTAAACACCTGAGACAATTATTACCTTGACACGCTTCCGTGAATACCATTGATAAATTGTGTTATTTTGTGAGGGCACCCAAACTTGCACATAAGCCTAAATCTCATTTTTACGACATTGACAGCTACTTAACTCGCCAACGAGTGATTTAAATGGAAAGTTTTTTTTAACATCTATATCGTTAAGTGCGTTCGACTAAGATCGGACAGCGGGTAAGAACGTATGATCGAAATTTACGCCTATTGCGCGGGAATTTTTTAAGGCTGGCAAGCTGACGCGATGCGCCATTTTGTCCCGCACCCCCCTACAGCCCGCTCTTGTTGCTCTGACCATCGAGTCGTGTATTGTGCTCATTCTAATGAAAACGTATAAAAAATCGATTTTTGCGGTTCGTCCGAAAATACCCTTCCAAGGTTTTTTGAAAATAGCTGGTAAGTTAAAGCATTTTTCTATTAATTTACTTAGCGAAGATTATTTTTTATTAAATTTGTAACAAATCTGTATTATTAATATAGTGATACGGCCACCGTAGGCTGAGATCCGATCATACCCGTAGTAGTAAAAGATCGGATGAAAAACATCCGAACTTAAACGTGTAATGTTTCTCAAACTTTATAAATACTTGCCTACAGGTTACCAGGAGACACAAAATGTGACTGACATACAAATGTTCTATAAGTACTCAATTTCGCATATTTTAATTTTTTTAATGATAGAAGATTAAATGCATTATTTTTTATTGGGTCGGGTAAAATTACAAAAAAAAAGTATGAAAATGTTGACCTGTTATTTAATATCATTTCATGTCATTTAAGTAATATAAATTCAATATTATTTATTGTTATTAAAAATAGACAATTTTCAGATATATTGGTTCATCGCGTTTCAATCTACTATTTGGTCTATTTGATTCTTTGATCACTTTGTTTACTTATTTAAATGACTGATTATTAATAAAGTTACATCGCTTTGCCCAACGGCAATCGGCTTCATCACCTTTTGATCGACAGCCTCCCTGTCGATCTCCTCGCTCCCTTAGAACCAACTCATTTCCCTCATAACGTAGAGCACCGACCTGATATACTCGACATAGCACTCCTAAAGAACGTAGCGTTAACTCTGCGTTCTGTAGAAGTGATACACGAACTTGACTCGGACCATAGGCCAGTTCTTTTGAGACTAGGACCTCACCCTAATAATGCACCTCGTACCAGAACACTCGTGGACTGGAATAAGGTACAATCAGGTCTCTTACAGACAGATCCTCCCCTGCTTAGAGACATCCCTGACTGCATAACTGCTACTGAACAGACCGACCAAGCGATCGATTCTTTCACCAACTTCTCAACACTGTTCGAAGTGAGGCCTCAAGGGAGGTGTCGGCGGAGGATATCCAAAACCGACCTCTGCCTAGGGAATTGAGGGAGTTAGTGACTAGAAAAAATCGTGCAATCAGGACTTACTCCAACCACCCTTCTGCTGAAAACCGTCAAATCCTGAGGGACTTGTGTAACGAGTCCAAACAGAGCATTGCCGAATTTCGGGAGAACTCGTTCAGGGATCTGATGGGTGAGATCGCTCCTAGTCATCTAGCTTACTGGAAACTAGCGAGATCTCTCAAATCAGATGCCTGTTACCAGACCATACCCCCCTTGGATCGTCCGGACCACCCTACCCCTGCTTTCGAGGATAGTGAGAAAGCCGAATGCCTTGCGAGTAGCTTAGAGTCCCAATGTTCGCCTAGTCTCCTACACACCGACGAAGCCCATATTAGATGGGTCGATTCCGAGGTGGACAGGAGATCGCGTCTCCCCGTAACTTCACCCATTTTACCCGTGTTGGTTAAGGAAGTCAGTGGCCTAGTCAGGCGTCTTCTTGTTAGGAACACTCCGGGTGCGGATGGTGAATCCAATCGTATCCTGAGACTTCTCCCTGAAACCCGCCTCCTCATTTTGGTCGGCATTATCAATGCCGCTTTGACCAATGCTCACTTTCCAGCCGCGTGGAAAGATGCAGCGGTCATAGGGATAGCGAAGCCCGGTAAACCCCGGAGTTCGCCTGCGTATTGTAGACCGATTAGCTTACTTAGCTCTGTAGGAAAACTATATGAGCGGATACTTCTCACCAGGATTCTCAGATTTACGGCTGAGAATAACGTCATCATCATCGAGCAGTTCGGCTTTAGATCCGAGCACTGGTGCGTCCAACAGGCGCACCGCGTCACGGAGCACGTGATGGACGGTTTCTCTCGGTGCGATCTTTCTCGACGTGGCGAAAGCCTTCGACAAGGTCTGGCGTAACGGGCTGATACACAAGTTATATCATCTCGGTATGCCTGACAGACTCGTACTCACCATACGAGATTTTCTCAGGGATCGAAGGTTTCAATTCAGCCTAAAGGGAACGTACTCGGACCCACACCCCATCCGGGCCGGAGTCCCGCAAGGCTCCGTGCTCTCTCCCACTCTTTATTCGTTATTCACAAACGACATTCCAAGGCACCCTAAAGTGCAGCAACTGGGGTTGTTCGCGGACGATACCGCGCTCTTTATGATTCATTGTAAGTATACTTTTATCCCGCGATACCTCCAGGAGGCAATCATTGACCTTGTTCGATGATTTAATCTTTGGCTTATCGAAGTCAATCCGGAAAAAAGCACTGCGATAGTCTTCCACCCGTCTGACCGCGTTAGCACGGAAAGGCTGGCTGGGTGGCTCCGATCCAGATGATTGACCGGCCCATCCCTTGGGCCAACGATGACAAATATCTTGGAGTGACCCTCGACAGAAAACTGACATTCCGTAGCCACATCAGTAGGGTACGCAACCATGCGTTATTCGTGCTATGAAAGCTTGGACCGATGATTGACAAGTTTAGTAAAATGTCACTTAGAAATAAACTGACCCACTTAGGAAGGCTGTCGACTACGTTCCCATCCCTGCCTCTGTCGTAACTCGGCGATCACTGATTAGGGGTCGCACGGTCCGGCATCCTAGGCACACACTCGCGGACCCGGACGACGTAATCACAGCGTCCATCGAAATATGGAACGCTGCGCTTACGGCGTCCTACTCAGACACGACGCGTACACTTAGGCATTCTCGCCGGCGGGGACGTCCACAGTGCGATTGCGACAACACTGACACATATAGTCCCTATTCTTACCGGTACCCCTGTACACTGGGTAGAGTCAGTCTGACCCAGGTCGGGCCTACGGAAACCTAAAAAGTAATTTCTACTGTCACTTCAAACAACAGTGATTATCAGTCATTGATCTCTATGTCTACTTACATATTTTGATTATGCCTGCTTGCTTATCAATAAAGCCGGACAAGCTAAAAGTTGCTAGTACTAGACAAAATCAAGCACACGCTTAAAATAAAATAATTTTCTTTACCTACCAATACAAGTAAAACTCCCGTAAGCTGGCAAATTGTACCAAAAGTATAATTGATCTCTAATTAAGTATGTCTATTTTCAACCTCTGTCAAATTATTATTATGGCGAATAATAACGCAGGCTGATTGAAAAAGTTGTATTTAATTCTTGTTCCCTATACTTATTTTTACTTAAATACGTCATCACCTTCTTTCAGCCTACCACGTCCTTGTAAGTTCAATGAACCCCGAGTTCATTGACCCCAACAGCGAAAAGTTTGAGATCCACAATTTCTTCAATTTTGGATGCATGGTGTAAGATCGGACAAAAAAAGTACAAAAAAAATTAAATCGTGTCCGAAATTAAAGTTTAACGTACTTTCTAACCAATTCTTCTACATGTAAATCAGCGGATAAAATCGGACATTTCCCTGTAGTAAACCCTCTGCTAGGGGTAACAGAGTCGAAGTTACAGGCTCGTCCGTTCTTACACCATTACGTAAAAATGAACGAGTGACAAAAAAAATTCTTTCCTAAATTTAAACACTCGTCACACACTCATCTTGATGTTTAGGAAATTAAAAAAAATCTATGCAACAAAGCATTTCATTCGTATTATTGTGGTATTTGAATCACGCATGTGACTTATTTTCAAGCTGAAATATAAAATAAAAACCAACACCATCTCAACCCACCTAAAATCGTCCGGAACTTTGCCGAACACACCTTATTAAAGACCTAATATGCAATTTTGCGAGTCTCGTAAGAACGTCTTTTTACCGAATCCTGAATTTCAACAGAATACCCCTCTTTCTATTCACAAGATTTTAACATCCGAAAATCAATATTTTTACCACTGACTCACTTGAAACAATTTTTTTTTAGTATCTATGATTAATATTTTTTTATTACTTACAATGTAGTACATACTTTCACATAATTTAATATATTCAAAAAAGCGTTTCACTCAGTTGATCAGAAGGCTGAATTTTGGCAAAAACAGTATTTTTTAAAACTTAATTTTTAAATTTTTACGCGGAATGGGTAATTAATGCCAATTTATGAAAAGAAAAACATATACCAATTAATCTGACGTAAAACTAATTATGATCAACTCTGTATCTGAGTGGAATGTGATAGGAATTTTAAGAAGAGATTACTTGCTAAGTCGCACTATTAAGTAGCAAATAACATAACTAATCATTTTAAGTAATTGACTTGAACTATACAACTGTTATAAACCCAATTACTCTGTCGCGACATGCACTAGTTGCGCTACTGTAAATATTATAGTCACACCATCAGGTGACCTGAGGGGCTACCGCGAAACAAAAAAGAACGAAGTTGTTAATTCGTGCGACAGAGAAGGAGATATTCGAACTTCGTTCGTTTTCGGTTCGCGGTAGCCCCTCTGCGTCCTTGTACGTCGCGGTGCGCTCGGGGCACTTGCTGTCTTTGTCGCGCAGTGGCGGGGTGCGGGGTAGAAAATTGCATTGCGCGCTGGAAGAACGCCTTAACGTAAGTTTCTCATTGCAAGTAGTCATCTATTAAATATTAGACTAACTTGTAAAAAAACCCAGTCGCCTTTAGGTTTCGCCCCGTTGATCATCTTCTCAGCCACTGGTCCTTGACCTTGGCCTAAAGAAATTGAGTGCACCCGATCTCGCACTCCCATTTCAGTTGCGAACTTCTGGAACGCTCCAAATGGATCTGAACCAGTACTCAGTACAAATACGAGAGGTATGGAGCTTGTTGTATCCGCATATCTGGAATGGAATTGGATTTATTTGAAGGTCATTAAATTTTGCCGCCGCAGTGTTTTTCTTTAAGGTATAAATTCTTTATAGGGTCGGAACCCTACGTACGGATACCAAAATGGTAAAAAAGGAACTCTTATGGTTTCACTTTGTCTATCTGTCTGTCACATCGCTAAATATCTCAAGAATTACTTATGCTATCAATTTGAAATTTGGAACAGTTATAAAGAAGGGTAATATTTTTGTGGTGGTTAAAATTTAAAGCAATGTGTAGCAGATTATATTCATTTTGTGAAAAGTATGACATCTTTGATAACGAGCAAAACGGGTTTCGTAAAAATCGCTGCACAACATTAGCCGCTTACAAATACACAAACGAAATCCTTAACATCCTAAACCAAAAACAATATGCTATACGAGCCCCAATGCAAATGAGTACGTCTGGTAGGAAAAAAATGTACTAAACTAACGTTAACCTAAAAATTCTGGGGGACGAAGGTGTTTGGAAGAATTAGCAATATAAAAACAGTATAAGTTATAAATCGTATTTTATTTATTCAATGAAAAAAAAAACGAACTTTCCTTGGTAATAAAAAAAACATTGTTTCACCAATTGTACTAAAATGCAAAAAAGTTCGTCTTTAGTGTTACCGACGCAGATTAGAACGTCTACCACTTGGTGGCGTCTCCTTTTGCATCTAAAACGGCTTTAATTCTGAGCGGCATTGTATCTACCAGCTGTCGACACTCTTCCGGGGTTGTTTCATTCCAAACACAGGTAAGTTTCTCTTTAAGATCAGCTTTTGATCTGGACGGGTCCTTTCGCAACTTCTTCTTCATTTTCCACCACAACGTTTCTATGGGAGACAAGTCCGGGCTGCTGGATGGCCACGACATGGTAGGTATTTTTTTCTTTTTCAGCCACGCCATCGTTGCTTTAGCGGTATGGCATGAGGCACCATCTTGTTGAAAAGTATACGCATTTTTATACTTTAACTTACGTATAGACGGCAGCAAACTCTCTTGTAAGATGCTTTTGTATTTTTCGGCATTGACGGTTCCATCTATAAATTGCAGACAGCCGACACCCTGTGCCGACATGCAGCCCCAAATCATTAAGGAAGCTGGAAACTTTACCTTACGCTTAAGACAATCTTTTTGAAATGCCTCTCCTTTTTCGCGAATGACTTTACTTCGTTCATCGCCTACTGTGACTTCAAATTTAGATTCGTCACTCCATATAATTTTACGCCACTGATCGACGGTCCAATTTCTGTACTTTTTGGCGAATTTCAACCTGTTAGTTTTCTGCCGTTGTGTAAGTAACGGTTTCTCTTTAGCAGTGTAAAAACCGTAGCCCATCCTCTTCATCACTCTCTTGCAAGTATCCACTGAAATGTTTTTTTTAATTGCGTCACGCCATAGTACCGTAAGTTCTCCAGCTCTTGCACGACGATTTTTCTTGATGATCTTCCTCAGAATCCTGTTTTCTGCTTTAGTAGTAATTCGTGGGCGGCCGGATTTCTTTAAACAAGAAATTTTGTCGTGTTTTCGATGATGCTCGATGATAGTTTGGATTGTAGACCTTGGCATAGAAAGGTCCTTGGCAATTTGGTACGTAGATTTGCCTTTATTGTTACTGGAGATTATAATTTTCCGCACTTCTTCAGTCACTGGCTTACCTCGTGCCATCTCGATAGAAAAACGATTTGGAGTAATAAAAAATTAGGCTGAATTTGCCCTTTTATATAGTGGTTTGTCATTTTACATGACAGAGAATATTCCGTATTCAATTTGAAAATAATATTTTATATTACGAACCCTGGTAAACAGGTTTTATTTTAAATAGACGACCTATTTTGCCTTAAATATGAAGCAGACGTAATTATTTGCGTGTGAGATGTAATATTTATAATTAAATTATTTTAAAATAAATAACGAGATGTACACTTTGTACAACTCAAAACTAAGCTAGCTTTAGTGACATTGCGTCTAGTGTATTCCATTAATCATCAAAGTCGATTCGGGTAGAAATACTAGTTTTTGAAAAAAAATACGCATGCAGAATTGCGACTAGACGAGCTATTTTGCATTGGGGCTCGTAGTAGTGTATGTATGTACTATGTATGTAGATTCACGCCTGTGTTTTTAATACGGGTAAGCAGTGAATATGAAATATAATTGTCAAAGCCATAGGAATCTTACTCGACATGACGAAAGCATACGAAAAAGTAAAATACAGTATACTTCTGGAAAAACTTCACGGCGTCGGAATTCGCGGAATAGCTCATAAATGGTTCCTATCCTATTTGGAAAATGGATACCAATATGTAGAAATCGACCACGTTAGTGAACTATCAGGAGACATTTGCACTGTAAAGTCGGAAGTCCAACCTGTAACAGATTCTATTCCACAGGGAAGCGTACTCGGGTGCGCTTTATTTATTATATACATAAATGATCTTCCAAAAATATTTAAAGAGCCTTATATCTAGTTTGCTGACGATTGTTCGTTATTATTCTCATGTAAGAATAATACAAGTCTTCATGGAAAACTCAACGATATTATGTCTAATGTAGTAAGTTGGATGCACGACCATAACTTAGAAATAAATTTTTCAAAAACTAAACTAATGCAATTTAGACCTCGCCAAAAAATTGAATTAGATCTAGCAAATTGTTATTTTAATAATATAAAACTAGAATATGTACAACAATTTTCATTGCTTGAAATAACTATAGATTCAAACATTAACTGGAAGTGTCACGTACAGAACATAAAAACAAAAATAAGCCAATTCATATAACGCTTTAAGGGAACTAAAAAAGTCAACAGATGTCCAGACGGCCATGGTAGCATATTATGCTTTATGCTTTTGCACATGCATGGCTTAGCTACGGGGTAACTTTGTGGGGGAAATAGCACAAACGCAAAAGAAATATTTGTTTTGCAAAAAAAGTGTGTGAGAATAATAACAAACATAAAGCAAACTGATAGCTGCAAACCTCATTTCCAAAATCTACGAATTTTAACCCTTCCGTCGATATTACTTAAGTCATGTAAATTCGAAACAAATCACCCAGAATTTTACCTCACGTTCGGAGATATGCCTCGTCGTTACGAATCACGTTTTAAAAATAATTTAGTACAAATTTCTTCAAAATTAAAACTACATAGCAGTGGACCTTATTCAACTTCTGTACGCCTTTACAATAATTTTCCACGCGAGATTAAAAATGAGGAAAACTATAAAATATATACAAAAAAACTTAAAATATATTTAATAGAGAAAGCATATTATGCTGTTAGTGAATATCTAAATTCTCTCTAATCATATACATTACATATTTAACTACGTAGGTCTACCTTTATCTCTAGTCAAATAATCTGTAGTGCAATTATTCAACGAATTATTAAATTATATACCATAATTATTATTAGTTGCAATATTATCACTTAACTAATTAACTTTATAACATTATTTTTACCAATTTATTTACCGAATGTTGCGAATTGTAATTAAACTTAAATCGTGATTACTTATTTGCTGCGCCCTAACAGGGTCCTGTATGTACTTGTACTTTTACCTAGCATTAAGTTGCATGTGTTTACTGTATGTACATGGTTGCAAAATAAATTGAAATTGAAATTTGACAGTCTAGTGAATATGTCAAGTGGGGTGTTATATGAAACGGCTTGAGTTGCACATTCTGAAACATTTTTTTTATTTTATTTTACGTGGATTCCCTTTTGATATATGAAGGAAAATGTAAAAAGAAATGCCGTTGCCCCCTTATCTCCGAAGTTTACCAAGGAAAATATATGAAATTATTACATAACATTGATATTAATGTATATTTTACAGAAAAAGTATAACTATAGCTCTATCTAGTTTTTGTCATCAATCATCAGTTTGTAATTTAATCACCTTCGCATGTATTTTTGTCTTATAAATTCCTACGTGATTATACTGAAAACTGAAAGTGCCTTTTTTCAAATTGAAATAAAAAATTGAAATCGGTTCACGTGATAAAGAATTCCGTGCATGGCGTGATGAAGTGCCAGTACAAAATGGCAATTTTACAGGGCAGCGATTTTAAAGTTTGACATTTTCTCTAAAATCCGTTTTCATCTTGAACTTCCAAATTATTATGTGAACAATTTATGTGATCTTTCAAATTACGTATTGTCGTAAAATCTGCTTATTTTGTAAGATATTATCTATCTTATCAAAATTCTACCCAGAGACTTAACACGATATTCCCTATACATTCGTGCTCAAACCAGTGAAAACTGTTTAATTTTATCCTTAAATCAGTTTTTAGTGTAATTGAAATGTCTAATTTGATTTAAGAGTAATTTTAGATGGTTTTTCAATTATGGTTATGTTTTTCTTTCTTATTATTAATAATAATTGACTTATGCATAACATGAGTTATACATCACCTATGAGTACCTATCAACTTGTTCACCATAGAATTGGGTATCAGTAATACACATTTATCGTTTGTAATAATAAAAAAAATGAACTTGTTCTTAATGAAATTTCAATCATTCGGGAATGCAGGCGCACTTTTTGTACTACCTAATTATATAACGAATAACGAATTATAGAACGTCTTCTGTTCTTATGTAACTCGGGAAAAAATAGTATTCCTACAATACAAGTATTAATATACGGATATCTACTGCTAAAATCCCGGATTACTAAAAAGCATTTTTATAATTCCGGAATCGGGCGGTTTACGGTAACTCTATGTTCGTGCGCACTTGTTGTTACCTTAGGTCAGAGATGGGCAAAATTTAGTCGATTAACGATTAAAATTGAAGATTAATTAGTCTTAGTTGTACGAGTTCCAATTGGTTTAATCACGATCAAATCAACCGTCGATTAATTTTAAGCGACTCAATTTTTAGTTGACTAATTAGTTAGATTAATTTCTTCTCGATTAATATTAGTTAGGAACAATTTTTTTAAATAATTTAAGTTTCGAGTTACCATGACAGGCGGCTACAACTTAAGGAATGAATAACCACAGTGTACCTAAAATAACAGTGTGGTATGTGGTATGGGTATAACTATACCTGTGGCTGGAGGCATATTATGGTCATGGTTATCGCTTGCCAAAGCATTCGTCACTTTTTGACAAATCATGTTAAGGGGATGTACACTTTATCGATTGACAAAGGCAACCGTAATAAAGGTATTAGGTACTCATACTCACAGATTATCTATTTTGAAATCTATGGTCCTAACCTAACCGACAAAGGGTACGTTAGCTCATATTTATTAAATTCCACGTGTTATTTATTAGTAGGCGAATACGCGTATGTTTTATACGTAATTGTAAATGTAGGAAAATATAATAAAGATTTTGATAGAATTGTCCGAGTGAAACAAAGGTCTCCCTCCACTTCAGCTTCGACAAAAATGCTTTCGTATGTGTCCGAATTTTCAGATTTGGGCTGTTCTCAACCGATTTTCGTGAAAAATTTTGAGTAGTTTGATATTTTATATCCAGAATTTTTTATTGAGTCTGATTTTCTATGGAGTTTGATCTATTCTATACTTGCAGACACTATAAGACGATAAAGTTAATACTACTCTAGCCCGAGGACTCTAAGGATTAAGTTATTTGCATTAAAAAAAAGGAGCATGTTCGCTAAATCCAACTGGTTTCTACTAGGAGTGGGTTCACAGCGAGCTTATCGTTTGTGTCAGCCACTGTTACGTAAAAATGAATGTAATTGAAGTGTGCGTAAAGATTACTTTTGTTTTGAACTAGTTAAAAACCCTATGGTAGGGTAACCGTATTGATAGGGTTTTGATTTTGGTTAGTGATAAGTTGAGTTAACTCGATTGATAGGGTATCTCTATGAATAAGGTTACCTTATCATAGTGTTACCAATATGGATAGGGTTTTTAGAATCACTGCCATAAGCCCATGGAAAACCTTGATTAGGGTAACCGGTTCCGGTCCCTGGTTGACAACTTCATGTGTACCTACATTTTATTTTATTGAATATAAAATTGGGCATCTATACACACCAATTTTTAATGAGCCGCCTTAACTTACAAATAACATGATATCTAGAAATAATCAAGTTGAGCCAATTCCGTGAATTCGTTGACAAGTCGAGATGTTTACTCAAAATATTTGGGATTCCAAGAGGTTATTCAATAAAGAACATATTTTTGATTTGATCCGGTCTATAAATATAAATAGGTACTACCAAGATAACAAGAGATATCATATTCGGTGCATAGTACGAATAACTGGATTAGTCGAAATATACGTTCAAAGAAATTTGAATTTAGTACATAAGTCTTGTGATTTAATTTTGTTCAGACTTTACTGACGACTTATAAAACTCTTCTAGCTGTGCACGAATAGGTATCCGGTAACTTACCTCCTTATTCATAAACATCTATCACACATAATATATTAGTTAACTAGCTGCTAAAGTTAGTTTGTCCTTATATGTCATTTTGACATTTACACTTGTGAGAGTGGGTCAAAAAACATTTTATCTCTCATCATCTGCTAACAGAGGTTTGTTAAGTTTTATGAATGAGGGGGTTAATATCTAATTATGTCAACTTATCATTTACTGTGTTCACGAAGCTGAAAAACAACTGAAAAGTATAAATTGACATATCAAGTTACGTTCGTTTTAGCGGCAGCCGAATATATGTAAGTAGGTAAAACTAAATATTCATTTGTTTTAACGTAATAGTGTGTGTGTTATGTATTTGCAGTGTGGACTAATGAATGTGAACACCCGACTGAACGACTTCGTATCCATCACAGACTTATAATAAATACAGACGTGACGCGGTAATAATAATACCAGTTCCAAGCGAGAAGGTCATATACAAATCTCGCTAAGTGCGCCAGAGAGATATGTATCCAGGGCCGTAGCCAGAGTTGAATTTAAGATAGGGCAGCGGTAATTACAGGCAGGGCACAACTAGTGCAAGAAAAAAATTAACTCAAAATTAACTTGGTCCGATCTGGTGAGATCTGGTGCCCGTGTGGTTGCCGGGTAAGAATTGCGCCACCCCATCTCTTCCCGTGGGTTTCGTAGGAGGCGAATAAGGGAAAATCGGAGGGTGGGCAGCAGCATCCTTCGATCATTACCACCATCAAACTGCGGTCGCCAACCCGCTTGCCAAGCGTGGCGACTATGGCAAATCCCCCCCAAGGGAAAAATAAATTGGGGGAGGCCTATGTTCAGCAGTGGACGTCTTTCGGCTGAAATGATGATGATGATGATGATGATCTGGTGAATCGATTTTCAAGTTTGAGGCAGTTCTTAATTGTTACCTCTTACCCATGCTACTTAAATCTGATAATTTAGATGTCGATACACTGCCTACCCTAATATGTCTCAATTTGGTATGCCAATTATAAACAAAAACAGATATCATATGCGATGGGTTAAGGTAGGGCAATAGTATTTTAAGGTAGGGCATTGCCCCATAATGCCCCCCCCTAGCTACGGCCCTGTATGTATCATTTGCTGTCTTTGTCATAGTTCCACTTTTTGTTATTGGGCACAATGTCAAAGTTAGCATCCGTTGGGCTCAACAAAAGGTAGTCGGAAGTGTCATCTCAAAATATAACTGAATTAATTAATGTTTTTGTGCATAAAATAGTGCTTTGGGCAACAAATGATATAGATCAGGGTTTATGTGGTACAGTTTCTATAAAACAATGGTAGTTTCCAGCGTGATCGGCTGTAAAAGCCGCAGAGAAAGATGCGAAGAAAATGTAACCTTTCACAAGTAATTATACTATTTTATACCTTTATCTAAGCGTAATATGTGTTACTTCATTGGTACCATTATGTTTCATTCAAAATCTTGTAAAATAAAGCGATTAATATTGAAATAACAACATTGTTTACATTGGTGATTTTAGGTTATAAAGTTTTTGTCGACGTTATTATCCGCCTAAATTACGTAGGTCGTTTATTGGAAGCTGTCAGAAATTTTTAAATCTGTTCTTAATTTAGCTTCCCTGCAATCAATTTAGGGATACCAGCTAATAGGATTTTACAGTAGCCCAATTATTTGGTAATTTAGTGTACTATAAAAATAACACTTGTCATTATATAAAATACTTATAATGCTAGCCTAGGGTGAATTTTATTGTATTTAAATTTATGTAGCAGCAAAATTGTAGTATTTCTTAGAAATGGACAAGCAAAATATAATTTTCTTTTCTAGGTTTCCACTAAATTATTCCACCCGAAATAAGTGGATAGCAGCGACAGGTCGGCAAAACTGGAAGCCGTCTAAAACAGCTGATTGTGTTCAAAGCATTTCGAATTGCATTGCTTCCGCAAGACACTATCAAGAGTTTATGTGATTAAGACCACTACGCCAAACAGAAAAGAAAGTATTAGAAAAGTATACACAAAATTAATATTATTCAAAGGTCAGTAAGTGCCCCGATCAGGTTCCTGTCCTATCTTTAAAAAAATATTGTATGTATAATAAATGTATGAATGTATATTTGTTTGTCATTTCGTTCCTTAGTGGAATTATTTTTTCGCCTTACATATATGTAATTGAGTAGTTAAGAAAGTGCATCATCAATTTTAATTAGAGAACTTCCGTGAGTCGGACATATTGAAATATAGTAACTCGCTCACGTCTTTAAGGTTGAATTTCGCTCAACATGTTTCAGACCAATACGTCGTCCGTAGTCAATAAGAACCAGTCGCGATGGCAGCTTGTCTAGCACTGCCTGCTAAATAAATGTTGGCGGCGGCTGTGGCGAGGGTCCGTTTATTATATTTCAATATATCTGAGACTCACGGCAATTTTCTAATTAAGTAAAATCGCATCTACACACTTTAAACCTATACTTACACGCCAAACCACTCAAATGTCAGAAAGGTATGGAAAGCTATCTCGCTTGCACAAGCATGACAAGCACCATAAATAAGGTAGGTACATGTTTTGTTTACTCGTCGTCTACCGGTCCCTGGGATCCCAGGGATCATATCAGAAAATGCTATAATATTGTTTATTTTTTCGCCGGGAGACGACGGCTATACCTATTAGTGACAATAACTTGTACCCAATTTCGGAGCATTATACCTACAATAACCTCCACCTAATAATTAACTTATACACTTTAACGAAGTTATTTAGCATGGAATACCGCAAAGAAACACTGGGTGCCGAGCGATTCTCTAACTTACCGGTCATATGTCATTATACATGTAAGTATACTTTTTTCAATTATTTCAAACAAACAACTTACTCTATCGCTCATACCAGATAATTACATAATGCCTATAATGAGTCGAAATATACAAAATAAACAAAAGCCATGGGGTAATTTTAGTAACATGGTCACCCCACGGGAGGTATGTACTCTGTTGTCGTCCCTCGTTGCGGCACGCGTATAGCAGCTCTTTAGAAATATTTATACTCTAAGGTATCCATGGTCAAGAAATAAATAAGAAAATGTCAGTGTCATCTGTCACTGTCAGTAGTGTCAATGTGACACCAGTGTGACGATGACGGTTTGACATGACACGCATGCTTTGCAGTGTGCACGTATGGTTTTGTGTATACAAAATACTTTATGGTTCTGTGCAAAAGTGCAACGTGAATGTACTTTACTTACCTCTGTCTGACTGACTGGACTGGATGTACTTACTTGTATCTTGTATGATGCGCTCAGCCTTTCACGTATACATACAATACAAAACACCACATTGATTCGATTGTTTTACTGCTCTGCTTCAGTAATTTTTAGATACCTAGTGCTTGTTTTGATTTGGAAAAGGGACAGTATTTTTAGTTTAGTATTTGGTAGGCGTAACTACAGGTGGTGAGTAAGTTGCAATGTTTAATAACATCTGACAAAAATTGACAAGGCGAAGAAGCAAGAAGTAATTAGTCATTGCGGTAATTGGAACCGGAAGTCTATTACGACAATAGAGTTAGTAAATTTTTGTCATCCAGATCGCCAGGAGCTTGATATCGCAGGAGTCAAAACGAATCTCCCAAGATGCAGCCGGCGACCCAGAAAAAAGTAACTTTGAATAATGGTGTCGAAATGCCGCTTGTAGGGTGTAAGTACATATTTAATTTCTATTCTTGCTTCCTTCTAACCAACTTCAACAATGTTTCTGCCTAAATTTAAATTTTGGTGCAAAGTTTTTATTGCCAACTGTACCTACCATTTTTCATCAGTCATCAACTTCACGATTGAGATGGTTGCAATGAGCCCAAACAAAAGGGTTGATCTTGTGTGATTTATGAGTTGGTATGGCCACCTTCCGTCTCCATCATCACATCAGCTCAGTACTAACTTAATATTGCATTGTTACCAAACTTACATAAGTATGCCAATTTTAGGTCAATCGGTTGAGAATAAATGCTTTAAAATGTAGATGCAAGATTTGCCTCGAACATACTTACATACATGGCAAATTAAATAAAATCTTTTAAAAAGGAGGCAGTTTTATGTCCTACTGTAACAATATCATTCACACAAGTCTATGGTATTTTAAAAAATAATCAAAAATCTTTTGCACAAGGTTTAATTAAGATCAGAGACCTATTATAGCAACAGGGTTAGACATAATTATATATTTTTTTCATATAAATAAAATAATTATTCAAATAAAGAAACCATTGTTAATATTTTTTTTATTTGAAATACACATACTTATTGGAGCCAATATTGTTTCAGTTGGTACCTACAGAATACGATCAGCTGAGGTCATAGCAAGTGTTGTTGAAAGTGCCTTGGCAGCAGGATACCGAATGTTTGGTAAGAATAATTAAAATTGTTTGTAATTTCTTTATTCTCGGATTTGAAGTCATCATCAGGGGGCTAGAGACGCCTCTGGTCACTATTTAGGTGCACCAAGCTAATATAATGGTAACACACATACAACCTATACTTGTTCATTTGTTCTTTTCAGATACTGCTACAGTTTATGGCAATGAGAAACACCTGGGAGAGGCTCTCCGCATGTTGATGCCAAAATTTGGTTTGACACGTGAAGATGTTTTTATAACAACTAAGTTATGTAAGAACAGCAGATAACTACTTCATATATTATGTATGTTTAACATTATTTAGAACTGGTTGATGTACAACCAACCAATTTTCTTCAACTAATACTCGTATTTGTATTTCAATTACAGCCCCGAGAGATGCCCACAGTAAAGAATATATAAAGGGAGCATGCCGTAAGTCACTTGAATGTTTAGGATTTGAGACAATTGACTTGTATTTGATTCACTTTCCGGGTATGGCGAATTTGGCCTCAGCTGACACACAGAATATAAAATTGCGCTCTCAAGCTTGGGAGGCTCTTGTGGAATGTTACAATCAAGGACTGGTTAGAGCAATTGGTGTCTCTAATTACACCATTAGACATCTGCAAGAGCTGGAGGTGCAGAATTTTGGAGTAGTTCCTGTTGTAAATCAGGTAAAACTGCTTTCTAAATCTTCAACAAGCCTAGTTGGTTGGGACCAGAAATGGGCATTCATGTATAATCATCATATATGTTAATGTGTAATCGACTAATTATTGAATTAACTAATTAATCGACTAAACGATTTAATTATAAGATTAATCACGTATAAATTAGTCACAATGAATGTTATGAAGATTTAATTGTTGAATCGAGGAATGGGTTGTTTAAATAATTAATCGATTAATGCCCATCACTGGGTCCCAATTAACCAACTTGGCTTGATTACATTAATCAACCGAATGTTCGTAGTTCGAATAATAATGGAATGAATCATTATTTTAGTCGACTACAAGTTAAAATTGTCAGCGTGTCTTTGCACGTAACAAAAATTAACATTCTACTGCTCTAAAAACTATCCATATTTAGTATTGTTATGTTATACATCCCTTTACCCTTTGAACGCCAAGAACGCGGTAATCGTGCGTACGGCGCCAATAACAACGATTCTGTGTTTACACCAAAATTCAAATTCAATCTCTTATGAAAGTTAAAATATTAACGTCTCTCAACATAACCCGAATATTAAACTAGAGAAAATTAATCAAATTGATTATTCGAATAAATATTAATCGCTGGTGATTATTAACATAATAATCGTGACTATATTAATCGGACTCATACGACGAAAATTAATTACCTTAGGTATACTTAGGTAGTCAATTTTATATCGTTGTTCGCGATTAGAGTATCGCGGTAGGTTAGTCTTAATCTTTAATAGTTATTCGAATACATTTTGCCCATATCTGGTTGGGACCAGAGACCAATAATAACGAACATAGCATGTTCTTGTTTTCTGTTGGGTGTTTTTTTTCTAAGGAATTTTTTGTTTGTCATTAGAAAGTATAATTCATTTAAAGAATATGTATCGCAAATTTGAAGGTCCCGACTGGTCTAGAATTATGCCTTTTAGACTGGTATTTATATAACATTATTTCAAGGTGAACGGTATTTTGTGAGCCATTTTGGCAACACGACCGAAGTAAAAATGCCTGCTGAATCTGATTCTGAATGTTGCCAAGCCGAATTTTGACTTTTTTGCTCAAAATTTAATATGGCGGCTCATGAGGCGAAAAAAAAACCTAAAAAATCTATACGAGCCCCAATGCAAAATAGCTCGTCTAGTCGCAATTCTGCATGCGTATTTTTTTTCAAAAACTAGTATTTCTACCCGAATCGACTTTGATGATTAATGGAATACACTAGACGCAATGTCACTAAAGCTAGCTTAGTTTTGAGTTGTACAAAGTGTACATCTCGTTATTTATTTTAAAATAATTTAATTATAAATATTACATCTCACACGCAAATAATTACGTCTGCTTCATATTTAAGGCAAAATAGGTCGTCTATTTAAAATAAAACCTGTTTACCAGGGTTCGTAATATAAAATATTATTTTCAAATTGAATACGGAATATTCTCTGTCATGTAAAATGACAAACCACTATATAAAAGGGCAAATTCAGCCTAATTTTTTATTACTCCAAATCGTTTTTCTATCGAGATGGCACGAGGTAAGCCAGTGACTGAAGAAGTGCGGAAAATTATAATCTCCAGTAACAATAAAGGCAAATCTACGTACCAAATTGCCAAGGACCTTTCTATGCCAAGGTCTACAATCCAAACTATCATCGAGCATCATCGAAAACACGACAAAATTTCTTGTTTAAAGAAATCCGGCCGCCCACGAATTACTACTAAAGCAGAAAACAGGATTCTGAGGAAGATCATCAAGAAAAATCGTCGTGCAAGAGCTGGAGAACTTACGGTACTATGGCGTGACGCAATTAAAAAAAACATTTCAGTGGATACTTGCAAGAGAGTGATGAAGAGGATGGGCTACGGTTTTTACACTGCTAAAGAGAAACCGTTACTTACACAACGGCAGAAAACTAACAGGTTGAAATTCGCCAAAAAGTACAGAAATTGGACCGTCGATCAGTGGCGTAAAATTATATGGAGTGACGAATCTAAATTTGAAGTCACAGTAGGCGATGAACGAAGTAAAGTCATTCGCGAAAAAGGAGAGGCATTTCAAAAAGATTGTCTTAAGCGTAAGGTAAAGTTTCCAGCTTCCTTAATGATTTGGGGCTGCATGTCGGCACAGGGTGTCGGCTGTCTGCAATTTATAGATGGAACCGTCAATGCCGAAAAATACAAAAGCATCTTACAAGAGAGTTTGCTGCCGTCTATACGTAAGTTAAAGTATAAAAATGCGTATACTTTTCAACAAGATGGTGCCTCATGCCATACCGCTAAAGCAACGATGGCGTGGCTGAAAAAGAAAAAAATACCTACCATGTCGTGGCCATCCAGCAGCCCGGACTTGTCTCCCATAGAAACGTTGTGGTGGAAAATGAAGAAGAAGTTGCGAAAGGACCCGTCCAGATCAAAAGCTGATCTTAAAGAGAAACTTACCTGTGTTTGGAATGAAACAACCCCGGAAGAGTGTCGACAGCTGGTAGATACAATGCCGCTCAGAATTAAAGCCGTTTTAGATGCAAAAGGAGACGCCACCAAGTGGTAGACGTTCTAATCTGCGTCGGTAACACTAAAGACGAACTTTTTTGCATTTTAGTACAATTGGTGAAACAATGTTTTTTTTATTACCAAGGAAAGTTCGTTTTTTTTTTCATTGAATAAATAAAATACGATTTATAACTTATACTGTTTTTATATTGCTAATTCTTCCAAACACCTTCGTCCCCCAGAATTTTTAGGTTAACGTTAGTTTAGTACATTTTTTTCCTACCAGACGTACTCATTTGCATTGGGGCTCGTATTGTAACTCGAATCTGGTTGCGTGATGTATCTTGGAATGGGTGTATCCTGAACTCAATTTTGACAACAAGAAGTAGGTTCTAATGTTTTAAGGGGCCCCAAACATCTAAAGTGGAGCGTGTAAAAAAATTTTGTGACCTATCCCCATCGAGTGGGGTATCGTTGTTTAGAGCTCATTGAGTAGTAAAATACTTTTTTTTTAAAAAATATTGGAAAACAAAGGAATGAGAAGCCCAGTCAGCTTTTATACAAAATTGTTCTGATTTTTTTTTAACTTCCCATTGACCTATTGAAATTTGGTGATAATGTTTATTATTACGTATAATTTACCAACAAATACTAATAATATTGATAAATCAGATTTATTTTTGAATATTCTTTATTTTTCCTATTAGAACCAACTCAATCTTGCGGTTGCATGGGAACCCTAAAGGTTTGTGTCCACTCCCGGTACCTGGATCGACCTCTGGTTATCAAAATTGAGTTTAGTGATCCCCGAAACCCATTTTCCAGGACACCGCATGTTACTTTTTTACATTTCCCACATACAAATATATTATTTCTAAGTATCTATTTCGCTTTGGGGATGGGCTATACGGGCTTAAGCATGTAAAAGTAAAAAGAAGAAAAAAGAAGACATCTGTCACTTACGATTTTTGTACGGCCGCCGGCGAGGATCTAAGAAGAGTTACAAGTTATATTGCGGAGTCTGGAGACTGGGGGTAAGCATAGCTCAACTATTATATATATATTTATTACCTTACACAATCAGAGTTCATTGATGGCGAGAAGACGAAAAGAACCAGTGCAATAACAATCGTTTTAGATCGAAGAAGCATACCGCACTCAACCGGATTCGAGTTATATATACAGATTTTTTTGTTGAGTTCCGCCATCTTGGATTTTGAGCAAAGGAGCTAAAATTCGGCTTAGCAACATTCGGAATCGGATTTAGCAAGCTTTTTTATTTCGGAAAGTCATGTTGCCAAAGTGACTCAAAAAATGCCGTTGACATCGAAAAGGAGAGCGATTGTTAAAAATAACTACCGGTCTATTTGTTCTCGCTCTTGTTTCACAACTCTGCATTTTGACGTTACTAATCATTTATGTTTTAGGTGGAGTGCCATCCGTATTTCCCACAAAGGGAACTGTTACACTATTGCCAGGGAACTGGCATAGCCCTACAGGCATATTGCTCGCTTGGAGGTACCTCCTCTGGTACAGCCACACTTCTCAATGATCCTGTGGTAACAAATATTGCTCAAAAGTTAAGCGTTAGCAGTGGGCAACTCCTGTTGGCCTGGGCTACCCAGCAAGATATAAGCGTCATTCCCAAATCAACACACACGGATCGTATCAAAGAAAATATATCTCTTAACTTCAAGATACCCGATGAATACATGAAAGCCTTGAAGAAACTTGGTGTGAAAAACACTAAATATGCGTGGGATCCATCTACCGTAGCCTAAATAAAACTTTAAATTTAAAACGGACTACCGAATAAAAAATAAAGAATATTAGAAAGAAAACTTGAAGCTTGTCAAATAAAACTGGACGACAATATTGGACCAATTTTAGCGTTTTTGCTTATCATTTTTTGAAGTAAGTTTGAAATGTAAATGTAAGTTTTTCGGTTTCACCAATAAGAAGTTATTGTTAGGTAGGTATTGAAGATTTCTGCATTTTATTGCTTTCATTTGAAGTAATGAGCATTCAAAAATAGATAAAGTTAATAATTCCTTTATGACAACATATTTTATCATCAGGAACTTGCAAATATTGCAATGGTAACTAACTTCTGTAAGTAGTTAGTTATATCCATATGTATCACAAATACGCATTTCGTTTTTTTACTTTATAAATCTTAAACAGAATACTCAGTATTAATAATATTTGACGAATAAGTATGTAATTATAAAAAAATGCTTATTGTAGGTACAATAGTATAAGCACACATGAGCATGGTTCACAATCGTGAATTGTTTTACGTAGTAGATATTCTTAGATAAATGCCGCTTTGGCTTTATTATACTGGGTGACGGCACTAGTGTTAGACATTTTACGCTGACAAGCACCAGTAATGGACATATTATTCTTAATTCAAACAACATTGGTACATTGATTGTTGCATAAAAAGAAATGACTTATTTTCTTTTAAATAAGTGTTAATGTGCATCATTGGTGCTTGTCCGTTACTGGTGCTATCACTAATTGTCATCCCCGTTTACATCAAGAAAATGTATCACATAATGTAAGAATACGTATTATATTTCATTGTTATCATTTTCAGATAATTTTTACATTCGTTAAGTAAGGTTGTTCGCAGAACAGCTTGTGATCTGGTGGTGATAATGTTATAATACAGTAAGTAGGTACTTAAGTAAACATAAGTATGGCGCGATGAGATATTGTTCATGTTTAAATTAAATTGATAAATGTTTTATAAAGTCGTTTTATTGGGCCCGGCCTATAAAGCCACAGACTGGTTAGAAAAAAAAAACCGGTCAAGTGCGAGTCCGACTCGCGCACCGAGGGTTCCGTACACAGATGTGTACCGGTTCCGCTATTCAATCAGGAAAATCTCAACAACTTATGATACCCCGCTTGACACTAGACTTTCAAATTTTAAACCACCTATTTTTATACCTGTCATATAATATTACAGAAAATAAAAAAGGATATTACCCTTTAGGGTTCCGTAGCCAAAATGGCAAAAACGGGACCCTTATAGATTCGTCATGTCTGTCCGTCCGTTCGTATGTCACAGCCAATTTAATCGGAGACTAAGCACTACAATTATGAAATTTTGTAGGAAGGTGTATTCTATGAACCGCTACATAAAAGTGATATGAAATTACAAAAAAAAATTAGGGGGGGCACTCCATACATGTAACCAGTGGAGGAAAAAAAATTTCAACGCACATAGTCGTGTGGGGTATCTATGCATAGGCCTTTAAAAATGGTATGGGGTTCTAAAAAACTTGTCCATTTAAGTCAACCGTTGGTGAGATATTAGCTGTCAAAGTCATAGAAAGTGTCCCCCCCCCCCTCTAATTTCCAAACTATAAAGTTTTAAATTCTGAAAAAAAATGAGGTGGTGTGCATTAGTAAATACTTTCAACGATTTTTGGTTTGAACAATATAGGTTTTATGGTTTTTGAGTTTTCGCTTCGGTCGTAAGTGCCGTGAGTTCCCTATGAAGATACAAATTTTTAAGATTCAATGTATTGGATAGTGATTTTAAATGTGGACTAGTAGGTGTTGGTACGGAACTCTTCATTGTGCGTGGTCCGACACGCACTTGGCCGGTTTTTTTATAACAGTTCCAAACTTCAAATCGATAGCATAAGCAGTGCTTGAGATATTTAGCGATGTGACTGACAGACAAATTGAAAGGTTCCTTTTTTACCATTTTGGTACGGAACCTTAAAAATGAGCACCGTTAAGGTTACAGACGGGTGTAACCAACTCTTATCTCTACTTTTCTTAGGTTTCACTTTGTACAGCAAGGGTGCTGCTAAGCGACCTTTGCAAAGAAATGGCAACGTTTTCTGAGTAGGTACCTATACCGCCATACCACGTTGATTATCGAAAAGGATTCCTCTGAATACAGTGTGTAAAAATAGTAATAAGCGTAGGTATACTTACAAAGTAGCAAGTTGAACAGTGGGACTCTCTATGAAGACTGGGCCGAGGCTTATGCTGACATACTGAGCAATGGCGAATACTAGCTTTTCTTCTTTGAGGCATTTAATAATCATCAGTTTCTCAAATGGTTCCAGTATCGTATTCCAGTTCTTTTTTGGGAGCTGCTTATTGGTTCTATCGACATGGATGTCCTGCAATATAATGATTGAAACAGTAATTTTAAGGTATTTATTCTAGTAATTCATTTTAAGCATCATACCTAATTTTTGTACAATTTTTTATCCGTATCAAAATTTAATATACCTAATAGCTTTTTATATAGTGACAAATAAGTACCTACTTTATACTATTCTGTAATTCGGCAGTACCCGCGACACCCGGCGTTTTCATTCAAAATTGTACCGTTTAATTTCTTTATCAGAATTTTGTATTTTTTTCTTTCCACTGATCAAATTCATGAGTATTATAGATCTTATTACAGGAAACTGCGAGTCGGACTCGCGCACGAAGGGTTCCGTACCATCATCTATAAAAACGGCAAAAAAATTACGTTTGTTGTATGGGAAGCCCCCTTATATATTTATTTTATTCTGTTTTTGCCACAGAAATACATCATCTCTGAAATTTTCAACTTTCTAATAACTATCACGTTTCATGAGATACAGCATGGTGACAAACGGACAGACGAACGGACAGACAGACGGACAGTGGAGTCATATTGTACAAAATACTAGATAGCACAAGGCCTATTTTACCACTTCAAAAGAGCCTATTTTGATAGGGATCTTCTTGAGACAGTCTTCTACGAGCCCTTCGAAATTTGGGTCCATTTCATTCAAGTGGTTAGCTTGTAGCCATATTTGTTCGGTGAGTGAATCAATCAATGGTTTTTTTGGTGGAACCTGTAATGAAAGATTAAACCAATGGAAGGTATCATAGGGACAGACTAACAAATACAAACATATCCTTGGCCGTATCCAGTATAGAGATACAAAAATTGACAAATCTATAGCTGAAATAAATAAATACCTACAATAAGTAGGTTCGCTAACAGTCAGACTTGTCTGTCCAACGTTACACACCGTAAGTATGATTAAGTAGTCCATAAAATACTACGCACGTTGTTTTTATTTCTATTTAACACATTACTTAGATATACTAGGTCTAGGTTTGCGCAGGTTGAGAATAATCTATCCTCCAGCACGAAAACGGGTCGGCATAAACTAATACAACTACTTAGCTATAAAGAGAAGGTCTAATACAACAATCTTATTGTACTTTATTACAGTTTCGCTAAGTCTGCTCATTAAGCATTAGGTAAATATTATGATAAGGTAACGTAAAACACAGTCGTATTAATTGCACCACTACTTACTCTTAGTCATAATTATGCCATCGATAGGTATATGAAAAACTTATACATATCATAGAGTAGCAAATTTTATCAAACTGGTCTTAGTTAACTTATGCGAGTTGAATCGAATATATTAATAATACTATTCATATTTGCACGTACTATAATTTAGGTTCCAGCAAATTAATAGATAACGTCTGGTTCGTTAATAAACCTCTCTTTCCGCATTTTTGTGTTAGCCCGGTGATCTGGGGACTGTGCCTCTGGCCACCGTATCCAATCTCCCTAAGGATCTTATAAGTATTATAAATCTCTCACCCTGCACATACATGTGTAAACGACACACAAATACTAGCCTTTATAAAACTACCACAGGTTACCAAGAAAGGTCCCGTAAAGCACATTGGAACGGAACGTAACGGAACGGAACGGAGTCTTGGGTGCTCTTATAAGGGCGAATATTCACCAGAGATGTGTGAGGACGTGCTTTCATAATATTTGTCACCTATGTTACTAATGCTTGCAAGGTGTAAAATGTATGAAAACACATCATTACTTTAGCTCATTTTTAACCTCCGACGCGCAACGCAAAAGATGGGTGTTAGGTATACGTATAAGTTTAACACGTGTATCTATGTAATACGTTGAATATCTACGGTTTTTTAATTGAGTCTTTATGGCGCAGATGGTTCTTAGCTATGTTTTGTGTCAGTTTTTTTTATTTAATTAACTTGTACATATATGCTATACGTAAAATATGGCGTGGCAAAAGAAGCGTAATTAATGATAATATTTCTAACTTACCACTGAAGTACCAGCTGCTCCTCTAAGTATGAAGTTCCACTGGTCCTGACGTATCAACCCCGCATTCAGGAATATGGCCATGTTGAGTAGGAAGCTGAACACAAGCTTGTGTCTTTCGAACAGACCGCGAGAGATGTTTTGGTACACGTTCAGGGTGATCTCTCGGTAAAGGATTTGTAGCCTTGTGTCTAGGACGTCACTTTTTTCGCTCCTCTCTATGACTTGATTGAAAACCTGCGTTTATAGAGGTTCGTTAAATAGGTATATTGTTATGGATAATATGTGCCACCGAAGCTTGTGAACATACGACGTGGACTCGGTGGTACGTACACAACTGCGATATGGCTACGGTCATACGCGTTGGTACAAACGCGGACAAAAAATATTTTGAGGACCTATAAGATCTTACCTGATTAAAATACTTCAAGGAGAACTGGTACATAGGGTCAATGTCGGCCAGCTGCGCCACGGCGAAGTATAAAACCGCTCCTCGTGTCGCCACAGGTCTATACTTCTCTCTCGCAGCCGAAATGCTAATCTCAGTGGCTTCGGTTTCTTCCAGTCTGGCATTTATGATTTCTGAAGTTTCCTGTTAATCCATTTACAAATCTAAATCCCTGTCTACAGACAACGTCATATTTAAGCTAACACTTTTGGACTACAAGTATATTCCACGACAAGGTTATTTCTGCTGTTAGCAACAGATGCTACATGCTCTTATTTTCTTATGTCCTCTTTAATCTTCGTTTTTAGCGACCAATCGTCAGATGCAAGATTGTGAAAGCGATACCTTACCTAAATAGTTATTAAAAAGCTATTATTAGTTCTTTACCTATTATTTAGCACCTTAGACATCTCAGAGATGAAGTACGTGATTTTAATCAATATTAAAGGTCAATAATCAGTGGGCTAACTTACAAGTAACTATCCTAACACTTAGCACTCACCTTACTTTCGTTGAGTGTTTCTATGAGCTCCTCGTCATCGAGGATATTTCCCGATGACGCGTAGAGCAGCTTTAGGATCTTGTCCTCTATCTCGAGCAGGGTTGCCTTGTCGGCGTTGATGCGAATGATCAGCTCAGTGCGCAGCAATTCTAAGTCTGGTCGCTCCAGTCTTACAACGTCTCTGGTAATTTAAATGCCAGGTGATTTGAGGCAATAAGAAGGAAGATCGCCTAAGATAATTTATTGAACTTATTAAGAAATATCAATAATAATGAGACACTAACGCCAAGAGCTGATCTTCCAATCCAGACAGAGTGACGGTAAAGTTGACTAGCGTCACTTGGATACATATCTCGGGCATGTAGTGCGGGTTAGCGAGTTTCGTCGTCAGGTACAAACGGAAGCTGGTGTCGTATTCTATGTCACTGTCGCCCAAATGTATCAGAAGTCGTCCGGCCTGCGAACAACATCAATGAAAACATGATCACGCAATGTGTAAAAAATTATATTTACACACGTCCATTCATCAGCAGCCCAATAAGTAACGCGTACCTACTTCCAAGAGATCAAAATGATCTAAGTAATAGTAAGTGTGTCTTTGCTAATAACAGTTGCTAACAAACACTTCTCCCGCATAGCTTTCGTGCTACTGTACTTCGTGTATTCAAGGCGGAGTGTAGTCTTTACTTGCCTGCAAAAAGGTTTGTTTTAGCAACACCGGTGAGAGCGTGGCTTCGAGTGTTTCGCCTAGGTCTTCAATTAACATCGGCCAACCCAGGCGGATGCAGTTCTCGAGGATGCGCAGGTACGCTGGGTCGTTCAGTTTCGTTATTTGCAGACCGTTTTCTTTTTCCATATTCTTTATCCATCTATTTGCCTGTACAGCACATGAAATACTCATTATATCAGAGCAGGTGTAATAAGTCTCTCTTCAGTTTACGATGGGGTCCATTATTAATTGATAGATGTGATGTGGCCCACATATGTAACACTGACATGTAAAATGACTTTATTTAAGCAATAAACGAGATTTGAGCTGGTAATGTGGATTGGTAGGTATTTTTGGTAATTCCATGGGTTTATTGCTTTCTTTTATAAAATTTTAAAGGGATCCCAGGCTTTAAAGGGATCCTTGGCTTCTAAGGGCTCCCTGTCTTTATTGGGCTTTAGTTTCGCCTCGAGTTGCGATAGCAAGACGATAACGGCTAAGTAACCTGTTCCTGAGGATCGATAGTGAGGGGCCAACGGCCCGCGCGCGTCATCAGGATCCCATTCTCGGTAGAGATAGCGTCGCGAGGCAGCCCCTGCGAGTTCCATGTGCGGATTGTGTACGAGTTCGCCATTACAGTTATTAAACTGGAATCATAATACAATTCAAAAATAAACTACTCACCTTTTAAGGCTACATACTAAATCAATATTTTCAGACACTGCGATGCACTGAACAGTGACCACTCGTGTTGGATTTTCTGTGAATTGATGGGGAATACGGATACTGGTTTCCTTGTCCTGCTGGGTCACTAAATTACGATTGAGTTTAAAAAATAATTCTCGCTAAATAGAATTTAAACGAGTTAAGGATCTGGGCGCTCTCGAGGCACACAACAAGTTAGAAATGACGGTGAAAGTCGGCGGCCAATATGGTAAAAACTCACTCAAATGTGTCACTCGCAGGAATCTCAAGCTCCTTGCACGCCGAGACCCACTTAGCTTCGAGTTCGCGGCGATAAGTGGTTGGAAAAGCGCCAAAATAGGCGATGCAACCAGAAGCTATGATGATATCTCCAGTTGTACAATATAGTTGCTGGGTTGCATTCTGCAAGAAAAATAAATATTTGATGTAGGTAGGTAGGCTTTTGAACATCAAAGCCAAGGAACATGTTTTTCTAACATTCGATTTAGACTTAACAAACGTACAAGCATTCTTGTAAGTTTAAATTTGACTGTTCGCCAAGCAAGTTCACTGAAAAATACTACAAATAAAAAAGCCAACATAACTAAAGCATAATACGGAATGTGAATTCAATGTGAAATCACAATGTCGTTACCTACCTTGACGCTATCCTCCCAGCGGGTTTGTTCGTCGGCCAGCGCTTGCGTCAACTTCCCGGCACGAGACAGTCGAGCGGCGGCCAAGTCGACGTCAGCTTGCAGTTTTATACGTTCATCTTCGACCACCTGAGGCGACAAAATGAGTCACGATATTATGAATCTGTTTTATTTTCTGTCCGTGTATATCATGAATATAATAATTCATTGATACTAATTTCAGGCATTGGTCGTCTGATAACGTGCCCCTCGGGTTTCTTCCGTAACGAACTCCGGTCTATTTTAAGATACAACTGCGATAACGCTAAGGATGAGAAGGGGGATTGGTCCCTATTTTTTACATCACAATAGTAAATTACGTGTAAACTGGCTGAATTGCTTACGGCGTACTGGCCTGATTTGAAGATCGGCATTCGTTTAAAAAATCACTAATCGGTTGCCTGTGGCTGGTATTTAATGCCTATCATTATTTCGCAGTAGCTTCAATTATGTGTATAGGTAATACTTTATTTATAACTGTGGAGAGTACATACCGTTCAAAGCCCTCTTACCCTCAGTTCATCCAACATTTTAGCTAGTTGAGCTTCGATTGCCTCTACTTCTTTCTGCTTCGCTCTTAAAACTGCCATTACACCTTTTAAGGTTGCAGCTGCCTCTTTATGCCTAAACAAATCAAACAGGTTGTTTTTACTGATCTGACTTCTAATCCAGTAACTTTATACATTCAGAGATTGCGTCAAATCCGGTAGTTAGTTCTGATTTTTTGCAGACTCGTTTATGATGTTAGCCCAATGAATAATCCAAGTTTGTAACCTCGAGAAAGCCATTCAAATTTTATCACTTTTTCTAACTCTACAAATTTTGAAAGGCTTTGTCTCGGAAAGTATTGGGTCTACAGAGATAATTCTAGTTTCATATTGTAGCAAATTTAGTCCTCTATAAAAACGTCCTGACCTGAGAAGGTACCATCAGCAACTAGTCTTTTAGTGTTATTATTAGATTTTTGACAAAGTTGTGTTCGGCGCTCGAGGTCACAAACTTGGATTATTCATCAGGCCAATACCATAAACAAGTCTGCAAAAAATCAGAACTAACTACCGGATTTGACGCAAACTGCCCCGTAATTTCAGGAGACTTTACAACAGGACGACGAGTAAAGTTTTACTGGAATATTCTTAATGAAACCGTATTTTACTATTTTACAAGTAGAATACTAGAAACAGATAGTTACTTGATTATTTTCGGCTCGACAACTCGGAACACTTTGGCGTACATATCAATAGCTTGCACCCATAACACCATGGAGCGGCATACCTGAAAACGTAGTTCATAACGGAAGTCATCAAGTAGGTAATCATCGGATGATGACAAGTATACATGTCTTTAGACAAGATGTGATTGTTGCTCTGAGACTTCGCTCCGGCCACATTCCATTGAATAGCTATGCATACATGATGCGAAAAGTTGACTCTCCCAATTGCACCATATGTGGGGTTGTGGAAGACGTGTACCATGTTACAATGGAGTGTGGCCGTGGCGACGCACAACGGCGTCTACTTAACATAAATAATTATGATCTCGGTAGGATAAATAGTATATTAGCTTGTCCGTCCTCAGAAGAGGCGGAACTATTGTATAAATTAGTTAAAACTGTATTAGAATTAAGAAGTGATTAGTATATAAGAGAGCCACTATGAGGGTGGCATTTGTAAAACCCTCTTTAATAAATAAAGAATAAAAAAAAAAAGTATACATGTCCATCATCATCGATGTTATTTCGCAACTGAGGAGACAATATAGTGTAGTGACTACGAGATGTAGTTTATTTGCAATTTCAATGATGTACTCGTATTTGTACGTAGGGTAAAGTTGGTAGGAGTCGTACAATTTTTACTTGAAGCATTGTAAAAAAATAACCAGTGACTGTATCAGAAGAGTGTTAATGCTGCTGAATAGCTATAATATCTAGCTATAATAACAGTTAAGTTTCGTGTTCATATGAAATAACATTACCAAGCAATGGCGGTTTTCCTAAAAAATTGAAATCGTACGAAAGCTCCCCACGCGTGGGGTGGCCATGTACACTACTACTAGTTTAATTGCAGGATTAATAGTGTCTCACCTTTACTAACACCATTTTTTTCGTATATTTGTAGCATAATCTTGTAAGAATAATATAGCGACGATTAAGTTCCCTAAACTGAGGTTGACAAACTGAGGGGACATTCGTACAGCATAATTCTACATCTGTATAATAGTAACTGTGTGAAGGTACCGCAATTAAAAAAAATACTAATTTAATAAAATTACAAATTATGGAATAGGCAATTTTGAAAACAAAAATGTACATAATATTCTTAAACAGTTACTCAAGAATTATAATTAATTCATTGAACAAATTGATAATACTTAATAGAAATAAGTGCAGTCAATGTGTGGGTAGAAAGAGTGGGAGTTAGGCATATAAATACGTACGCAACAACGCATTAGATAGTGGAAATGTGGCACTCTGTATGTATGCTCCCGCTGTACGGATCCCACCCACTTTCCCCTACCTACCTAAATTTACGTTTACGTTACGCGGGTGGTTTGAAACACTCTAAGAGTTTGCGCTCCAGTGAGATTGGTTGAGCGGTTTCAGCCGAATGTGACCGAAGTGTGAGTGGAATCGAGCTACTGGGAGTTTTGTCGCTGATTTACTAAACCTAGCCTAGCTGAGAAGAGTCCAGCAAGAAATTCAGCGAGGCCCGACCTGGGTCGGACTGACTCTACCCAGTGTGCGGCGGTACCAGGACGAATAGGGACTATATGTGTCGGTGTTGTCGCGATCGCGCGGTGGACGTCCCCGCCGGCGGGAATGCCTAAAATTGTCAAGTGTCGGTGTCAATATTCAGTGTCGCATCTATAGATTTTTATTATTACGGGATACGGATATATATAATTCATGTCACGGAATATTATTCTTATTCATCTCATAAATAGCTTCTGACAAGTACTTATTTTGCCGTTTTTTCTCGGGAAGCACTGATTATAAAAATCCAGTATTTTTTAATCTCACTAAGTCCAAATCTCTAAATGGATTTTTACTTTAAGCCTCTATGATAAAATGAAATTATGTCAATTGTTGGTTCCAAAATAGAGTAAATATATGTGGGTCGGTGGATATCCGTCCTGTTAATTTGATTCGCCAGTTTGCGACCACTTGTCGGAGTTGATGAACTGAAAGGATATTTTCTTGCTTTTTTAATATTCAATAGTACTAATTAAAACGCATACGGTCCACTATGTCTTTAGGGCATGTAAAAATGTAAATATATTTAATTGAAAAAACTTGGTTCTTCAGAAGGCCGCAAACTGACGCAGGCCGCGTAACTGGCCTAGCGACCCTATATAGCAGATATAAGTTGCTACTATTGCTGGTCCATCGCCCACAACACACATAATTCACATCAATCCTATTCCGCAGCATTATAAAGCCGATGCTATACTAACCCGATGCTAGAATAAGGTATATTTAATAGTCAATGTTACCTTAGAAACTTTAACCACGGTGTCGGGATTAAAATCCTTGTGAGTGAGGTAAACTTTGATCTTCTTCAGTGTAGCGTCAGGTATGTGATCCTTGTCATAATCCTCCAGCTTTCCAATGAAGTTCACGTCAGCTAATAGCTTCTTTGTACTATCCCAATCCGGCCTATGTCGATTTAGTGCGTTATGAGATAGATATACAGGATGTAACAAATCTAGTGAGGATCCGTTTAAGGGCATATACATTTTTGGCCTTTGTATGGACAGTTGGCTGACTTAAACGACCTGCCCCATAAAAAAAATTTTTTTTTCGCATCAAACAAAATTTTCTTGTACATTTTTTTAATCAGAACACGATACCGGATATGCCCTTAAACGGATCCTTACTAGTTTTGTTACAGCCTGTATATTCGATTTACTAAAACCGGAACGTTCGTGGCCGAGTGCGGTTGCGAGCGAGGTTAAGCAATGTCGGTGACCGCTTTTTATTAACTGAGTGCTCCCTTTGGAAGGCACTTTAAGCCATTGAACCCGGCTGCTGTCTATGACAGTAGTCGTTATGTCAAGTAAGAAGCTTTCGAGTGGATTGAGAATTTCTAACAGTCAAGTTGCCCACTCACTTGACAAGTCTAATCCCAAGGCTAGTCTAGTTTCCCCTTGGGTTAGAATGAAAGGCCAGATGGTAGTCGCTCAGTAAAAACTAGTGCCTACGCCTAATCCTGGGATTAGGTAGCAGACCCCGTGCATCATTCAGGATGCAACTGGCGCAAGAAACAATGTTATATGTATAAAAAAAACAGTTGAAAAATGAGACGCGAGGCTCCTGTCGTGTAACTGCCCAACGACATCATTAATGGCATTAATGGCTCAAATAAATACTGCGCTTTATAGCCTTTATAGACTATTAGCTTACGTCAAATGGATGACTTATGTACACTTTGGATATATATAGGGAGCTGCTGCAACTATTAGAAAAAGGATATTAAAACAAGTCTGTATTATTGTGTACAAGCGTGTGGGGCACTAAATGTATCTACTGACTGACTTTATATGGCAGCGAAAAGGTTAAAATTGGGAGGTTTCAACAACTCTATATTATATATTTTGACGAGTACTGACAAATGTCACATACTCGTACTTAGGTAAGTAGTGTGTCAAGTAACAGTCTCTTTCCAAAGGTCGATAGAAGATATACAGAAGGTAGTGCATAGTAAATGAAAAAGAAAGGAGTGTCTTATTGTTAAAAACAATGGGTTCTGTTTGGATTCTGATCTTACTTGGCGTTGAATAGAATACATATAGGCTCCATCACAAATCGCACCAGAGCCGGTGGTTTTTGGAAAGCTTTCAGCTCGTTAATGTCTGCTTTGTTGAGGGCTTTGAGCGCGGTCTGAGCGGCTTCCATGGCCGGCATGGCAAGTGCCAAGTCCGCCTTCGCCTCATCCGCTATTGCCTTTACTTCTTCGGCTTTTATCTGCAATCATTTTAGATAAGAGCTGTTTATCGATTTACATTTTGTTTTACACAGGGTGACAACGAAGACATGTTCAGATATGTCTAGACCTACTAAGTAAATTTGACCACTAGCACATCGCCACGGACACAGAACAAAAGACATCAAGAGACGCTGAACCATTAGGGCTGCACTTAGTTTATGCAGGACTAGTTTCTGTACTTATTTCAGTTTTGTTTAATTAATTTCGATTAAATCGTAGAAAAAATATAGTTTCCTGTATCTTTATATAATTAGATTCTTAAGTGGTGTACGTTACTTGGACCTCTGAGCAAGTTTAGTGGTCTAAACAAGGCACTCGACACGTATCTTAGGTAGTTATTGTTAGATTTGTTAGTCTGTCATTAGCATTGCATGATTTAGTTTATAGGAAAGAAGTAGGTGTAAGTTCCGAACCTGTAAGTGAGAGAGCGCAACACTCGCCAACAAACTGTATATACAGTTTGGCGAGATAAAATCATATGCCTACTGTAATTTATATTTTTGATATAAAAAAAGCATACATGATATAACGATTGCAGAATTACTATTTTTTATTCGTCAACTATTTATAATCTTGGAATCAGAACTTCATAAACTATTGCACAATGCCTTACTTTTAAAGCAGAACCAAAAATCTATGCTCTGTGGAATAATTAAATAATTTACTGTACAACTGGGCGTAGGCGTAGTATCGAACTATACGCTTTACTCGGCTTCAATAGCTGTCATTATGTAACGATTGTATAAATAGTAGATTGTGTGTCAAGGGAGCAAAATTATATATTTACGGCGAGGGCACTGTATTGAATCCTGAGTGAAGCGAATGATTCTACAATATAATTTTGAGCGTAGCGAGGGATTCTAAAGTAGAATCTTGAGCGCAGCGAGGGAATCAAGTGTTTACGCCCAAGAAGGAAATAATTTTGCTACCGTGTGTGTAACACATACTGCTTTTCACACCGCCTATGAGGCACGCTGTTAAAATCATGGAATGTGTCACAAATAATTTTGCTACCGAGTGGCACATACTGCTTTTCACACCTGAGTTTGATCCCTCGTTCGAGGGCAACAATGGCTCTTTTCATAAAAGCATGTATGAAAATACTATTTCACACTACCTACTCGACAATGCCAAATTATATATCATGCAAACCTTACCGTAAGACTATCTTTATAATCCCTGGCTTTAACCGGGTTGTAATTATGACCTGAATTTCATTATGGTTAAAATGAAATGCTACTGGTTAATAATGTGATTGCACTTCTCATACTTCTTATTGTTATGCTCTAAAGTACGTACGGCTCCGCAGGCGGGGATTCGCCGCTGGGCCGAATTACTTTTATAATCAATTTAGGATTCAAAAATCGTGCTGTGGCAAGCTGAATGGAACACATTTTAACACCCATTCAAACAAAAACAGGATACAGCAAATCGTATCTCAGTACATTACTCTTCATGAATTGCTACTTCCATAACAGACTCGGAATATTTAAATATAGGTAATAAATTTATAAATAAATCATAAATCTTGGTTTTAGTAATAATGTTATAGCACAGTTCCCCGTGTGGTTGCCGGGTAAGAATTGCGCCACCCCATCTCTTCCCGTGGGTTTCGTAGGAGGCGAATAAGGGAAAATCGGAGGGTGGGCAGCAGCATCCTTCGATCATTACCACCATCAAACTGCGGTCGCCAACCCGCTTGCCAAGCGTGGCGACTATGGCAAATCCCCCCCAAGGGAAAACCTTGGGGGAGGCCTATGTTCAGCAGTGGACGTCTTTCGGCTGAAATGATGATGATGATGATGATGATGATGATGTTATAGCACAGTATGTACTGAACTAAGTAGTGCGACCATTTCATTTTGTTGCCCAAGTATCATAATTGTCTTGTCACATTATACACAGTGTTGCACCACGTGGATTTTTAAAATTTCCGCTCTTTTCTAGTCTCAGCTTTCATTAGCCAGACTCTAGTACTTCTAGTAGCCTTGGGTTTTAGGGTAAAAAAGGACTCCTAATAGTTTCACTCTGTCTATCTGTCTATCATATCGCTAAATATATGAAAAATACTTAGTTATTGATTTGAAATATTTAGTTATAAACAAGGGTAACCCATGTGCAGATAATGTGATTTTTATTAAATAAGTATATAACTTCTTTATTGTCTCGCAAGAGGTGAGAAAAGTAGAGTCTACTCGTCGAGTCGGGCGCGCTTAAATCTCTCACTGCACTCAAGACTTAATTGCCTCACTTCGCTCGGGAATTAACTCATAACACTCGCTACGCTCGAGAGTAAAACTACTATATATACAATCGTTACCTATGACAGGTATTGAAGCCGAGTAAAGCGTTTAGTTCGATACTACGCCCAGTTGTACAGTAAATTATTTATATAATTATTCCAAAGTATGGGGATCGTCGTTACGGTCAGGATACAATATCGCGCCCGTGACATAAAACAGTGCTTTATCCCCTTGGTGTACAATGCACTATTCAATGTAGAGTGAAATACTATGTTGCCCATCCCACTGCTTATTTGACATGACATCGCGAAGTGTAGTGTACAGATATTATACCTTGGCTTCCGCCTCATCTTTCATGACGGCACGTTTGACCTCGTCGGCGGCTTGCTGCTCCACTTTTAGTTTGTTCACAAGAGCTATGCCCTCTGCTGCCTTTTTGGCCAGTACCGGTTCCATGTCGCGCACCTGTTGCTCCATCACGCCTACTACATCGTACGTTTCGTAAAGTTTCTAAAAGAATCGGACAAATAGGTAAAACTTCATAGGTATTATCGGCAACTTAGTTCACTACCCTCAGCAATGCGGGAACGACTGATGTTGCTCTGATACCTAATCGATTATTATTCAGTTTACAATAAGACTTACTTGCAGACCACAAGATATTCTGTCTCTTCCGCGTATTATTTCTTGTTGTTTTTTATCTAGCAGCCCTAGGTATAGTTGTAGCAACGCAAGGTAACTGCTTGGAGTCGTGTAGAAGTACCGTCTCATCTCATTGTACAGCCGGTCTGTCATAACGTCTACATCCTAAAAAACGTTATTTATTGTCACTGTATGATAGATGGCTGGCAATGAACACACTAAAATGATCGAGTCGGGCGGCCTGAGGCAAACCTGATGCATGATGACGCAAAGCGAAGACAGCTTTTCAATGGTATCCTGTTTGCCCACTGGCTGGAGACACTGTTCCGCGACCGACAGCAACGCCTCGGGCGGCCACTTTGTGAACCAGTCAATTGTGCAGCAGTTGACTAACGATGGGAACATGCGACAGCGCCGTCTGAAAAATTAACTTTAATATGTAGATATATTACGTAATGTCCAAGATTCGAGGATTATTTACCTAAAATCTTCTCATCTTGCTTTTTATTTCTCTTCTAACGAAATTGCCGATTTAACCACTAAGTAGTTAGGTATGTATGAAGTTGATCATTTAACCTGAACGCCTCGCCGACAGGGCTCATACAAATGCACAGGTGTAGTTTTCCGCGCACCCTGTTGATGAAGAAAGTGTACACTGCGTCGCGGTCCGCAGGGTTCAAGCCAGCCTTCGCTGCATCGGGGCGGCACCCCGTCTGTACTTGCTCGTACGTGTCACCCTCGAACAGGTTTGGCACCTCACCTGATTGGATGCATAAGATTTTCCGTCTCTTTTTTGGGAGTTTGTATTTAGAACTTAATTTAAAAGTGTTTTCCAAGAATGTAACCCCCTTATTCATAAAACTCAAGAAGCCTTATAAGTTTTTAAATGTTTTGAGTTCAAATTATGACATAAGTATTGATGACACCAATAAAGTGATTAAAGGATAACGATGACTTTAAAAAATTTTAGATAGTGACATAGCCATTTTTTGATTTTATAGTGCGTAGTAGCATTTAAGCCGAAAAAAGCCGGTTTAGTTTGAAAATTGTCGTTTTCGAGTGATGTTTGAAACGATATTTCTCAATTAAAAATCCAAAAGATACATTAAAAATTGATGACATTAGGTCGCAATAGTCCTGTTCTTAATAGTAACACAGAGATAATGTCAAGATACGTGTAAATTCAAACAGAAAATGACCTAAATAGATGAGCGTTTTTTAACTCTTACCAGCTCTTAACAAATCATTGCTAACTAAAACGGTCTTTGTCCCTTTCTCACAAACATAAATGCCAAAGTGAGAAATAAGGACAAATGAACTTTAGCGGCTAGTTAACTAATATAGGTTTGATAGACGTTTATTAATAAGGGGGTTAGTACTTATATATTGTTCAATAGGAGCTTCTCGTTCCTAAATCATCTCAGTGATATTAATCCGCCTTATAATCAATTGCCTTATACCTACGTCTACTTAAGTGCTATCTTACCAGTTTGGGTACCTAATAATACTAATAATTGGGTAAGTACCTACTGTATCCAGTAGGTAGTTAGGTACCCAATTATGCCGTTGAATATGAACGTTTAAAAGACAATGGTACAATACAAGATATTAAGATAAGTCACGAAAGCGACAGAAATGATAGTGAAAGCTAGGCCGAACATTGATTTCAATGGAAATCGTACGTTACTAAATAAAAAGACTCACGTCACACTAACCAGAGTTAAGCATGTTATTAATGTCCTCAAAGAAGCCCTCCTTGGTGATCTGTGTGTCGGTGAACAGGAAAACGGTGTCCTCGTTGCTGACGCCCGCGCGCATGTACATGAGCCTCAGGTCGTCATGGAACTCCGGCGTGTCGTAGTTACGCTTTAGTTCCATGCCCATGCATCTGTAGTGATAGCGTATTTGTCAATGAAGCGCTGACAATAATGCCAATGCAGGTAAACTAGCTAGAGTAGCTGCTCTCTTAGGAGCTTTTATATTTCAGCAATATTTTACAAACACAAGCGGGGCAATTCTATACTATTTGCTAGTGTCTTACTTGCACTCGTTGACGTGACCGGCTAGAGTAGCCACGCTGCGTCGCCCGGACCCACCAGGCCCCACCATCAGGCAGTGTCCTCGCTCCGCTCGCAGCACGCGTGCTACTCGGACAACATGTTCAACGGCATCTTTGAATAACACCAAGTGCATCTCCGTACGCGCCGTGGAGTTGTATTCTTCTAGGTATTCCTAGTTACAAAAGTTGTTTTTATTAAGTACCTTTAGTTGAAATAAAAAAGGGTAATATACAGCACAAGAAAATATTAGTGGGTATCTCATACTTTGAGTACAATCATAAGTTTTTGCAAATCCGGTATCTCCTGGTACAGTCTGTTTTCCTTAGGCACTGCGGAGTTCATAAAATCTCCAAAGAGGAGCATCGGTGGGTGATCGATTATTCCGTCTTCTGGCACTTCTAAAATGGGCTGCTGGAAGTTCTTCTGGCAGACCTTACTCATGAGTTGGAAGAAGTAACTCTTGTCTTGGACGTTGATGAGGCGATCGTGGAAAACGCGGAGACATTCGTGGTAGAATAATCTATAAGACATTAGGATTTAGGATTAATTTAGTTATGCTGTGAAGACGTGATCTAACGAGTCTCTATGTGCCATATGTATAGTAGGTATCTAAGAAGACAAGTGTACACTGTACAATGATTTCTGGGTCACTTCCTACCTTCTCATAGTTCTCATAGTGACATTAATTAATATGAGATCTCTCTATAGCGGCTTTCATATTGATTTTTACCGTGGAAAGGTACGATGCGGCCCACAAATCAAATTAGTTGAATGTACCTTAGCATTCCCTGCGGTAGCCTCATATATCCTGCATCTGCCTGTAAACAACCCTGCATGGTTTTCGATAAATCACGGAGGTTGAATACATAATGAGATTTTGCAGGAGTGGGCAATAGTTCAGTACAAATTTTCAAGTATATTTCGACAGCAGCATTTACTATAGGTTCGCCTAAACAAGAGACTTCCGATACGAAATCTTCCATATGTCCACACAGGATCGCCTGAAAAAAAAATTGTTCAAGTTATGTCATAATCATAGGTAATTTTACACTTAAGTCGTAGCATAGAAATGGCCGTGTAGGTACACGCTTCCGAAGGGATTGTCGAAAACAAAACCTTGAATATAGTCTTCATTGCGTCGGAGTTGGGAGCAGATATGTAGAACATAGCGAAGTGGCGCACAAAACGCGCCGTGAGCGGGTTGCGGCCGCCGCCGGGCGGCGCGCACGCGCACGACAGTACCACGTCCAGGATCTCTTTCCAGTACAGCTTGTCGCGGTCGTACACGCCCCCGAAGTCTAGGAATTGCCTGAAAAACAAAATGGTGATTAAATACCAGCCCCAAATTCGATGTTAGGTCGTGCTAATGAAGATTCTTCACTCGCGGTTGATTTCACGAAGAATGGTTGACAAATCGTGCCGAAACGAGTGTTAAGCTTAATTTTATACGAATACGGCGTCCCAAAAAAACTTATAGTTTCCCGTTGCTACCTAAACTTCCAGTTCTCTAATATGTCTACCCACAGATTTCTTTAAAACACAAAAATCAAGATCGGAACGAATGTGAATCTGTAAAAATGAGAATTGATTGTGGAGTAGCATTTCTAAACAAACAAAATACGCAAGTGGGATGTATAAGATGAGCATTACGGCTAATATAATACCTCAACAGCTCTATAGTAGGTTGCGCGCCGTACACATCAAGCTTTGGCATATTAACGTCGTCAATGAAAATTATAACTTTCTTGCCTAGCGGCGCTCCTATTGCTTTACGCGGCCGTTTGTCCAAGCGCAGCTCTATCACTTCCTGTAGGTATAAACAACAGGGCTTAGTAGTCTTCTTAGTTATTTTATTATGCAGGGCTTGGAACCGGTATTTACTTATTTTTGATTTTTTTGTAAAACGCAATTAACCGATTTTTTAGCCGGTTAATAGTATGAAGACGAAACCGGTTTCCAAATCCTGTATTACGATAAGGGAGCCCAAGAGGGGATTTTGAGATTAACTCGAGCTCGTCAAATTAAGACATGGGGGATATAGGTACCTTGCAGGCTTGCACTCTGCAAGTTTGTGTCACCTTCAAGTCGTCAGAACTTATATAAATAGGGTCTAATTAACATCTCTGAAAATCTGACGCGCTCGGCGATATATTTTTTTCTCCAATCTTTCATATGGCCATTCCTGGCATGCAAACCGGCAAATTAACATATTTCCCTTATCAGACATACGTGGGGCTTATATACTATCAATATCTGACTTGTCGAATTAGGTATGTTCGTGTAAATGTTTTTTTTACGTTCTTTTTAGGGTTCAAAATCAAAATGCAATGCAATAATCAAAGTATCATTAATTAAATGTAGTGTTACATGGTAAAAATAAGACTAAGAAACTATTAACAATCGAGATATGTTAGAGATGTATAAGGTCTCTAAGCGTCAAGATAAAAGGTAATAAAGTAGGTACACTAATCATAATAAAATATTATCTATGTTGCACATGCTGAAACAATTATATAAATATCGTTCAGGGGGCGAATTTCCGAAGTTTACCAAGGAAAAAATATAAAAATATTACATAACATTGTAATCAATGTATATTTTACAGGAAAAATATAACTGTAGCTCTATCTAGTTTTTCTTTTTTATATCATCAAAAAACATTTCTATACTAAGTTTGTAAATTAATTACCTTTGCATGTGTTTTTGTTTTATAAAATAATGGCAGTATTTATGCAACTGCTACATAATAGTGGGTTCGAGCTTGTATCATTATGGGCGGAGATAGCTATAACGATACCGTTTTCGATGCTATTATGGGCCGGCGTGATATTGTAAAGCTGGTCCTTACGTACACTTTTTGAGCACATTAAAAAGGATATCTATCTAAATATATAAAAGAAGAAGTCCTGATCTACCATCAACGCACAGCAGAAACTTCTGGAACTAGAAACTTCAAATTTGGTCCAGAGCTTACTTTTATGACGTATGCAAGGGATAAGACGGGATTTTTGGAAATTCCACCCCTAAACGGAACAAATACGAGTGCAAAGTTTGTATGGGAGAAAAATTTTTTTTTGAGCTGAAAACTTAAAAAATCGTAAAAAGGTTACGAACTTAAATCCAAAGAAAGCGTTTTCAGCGTTTTGCAAAATTCGAACCCTAAGAGGGTAAAATAGGGGTGCAAAGTTTATATGGGGAGCAAATCTGTTTTGAAGTGAGAGACTTAAAACTTCGTATATAGACTTTCTGTTTAAATACAACAAAACATATTTCAGTGTTTTTTGAAATTGCTTCTCTAAAGGGTTGAAAAGGGGGTTCCAAGTTTGTACGGTGAGCAAATCTTTTTTGAAGTGAGAGATTTGAATTTTCGTAATTAGACTCTATTTTTAAGCACATCAAAAAGTATTTCAGTGTTTTTCAAAATTGCTCCCTTAAAGGGGTGAAAAGAGGGTTCCAAGTTTGTAAAGAGCAAATCTTTTTTGAAGTGGGATATTTAAAACTTCGTACATAGGCTCTCTGTTTAAATACAACAAAATTTATTTCAGCGTTTTTTGAAATTGCTCCCCAAAGGGGTGAAAAGGGGTTTAAAATTTCGTACGGGGAGCAAATATTTTTTGAAGTGCGGGATTTAAAACTTCGTATACGGACTCTCTGTTTAAATACAACAAAATGTATCTAGTAAGCACTGGAAACAGTCAAGAAGTTACTAGGCAAATACCAAAGAAAAATAAATCCCAAAACATAATAGGGTACTTACACCCCGCCAAACTCATTCCGAAAGCCCAGACCTCGAGGGCCCCGGACGGTGACGAATACCAAAAAAACTGAAAGACGCCTCTCCCACCCCTTCTCCAAGCCGGCCGGTCACCGAGGAGAAGTTAGACCAAAACCCCCCTACAAATAACCAAAAAGGAACCCTAAAGAGTAAATCACAATACCTGTATATAGGAACTCTTAATGTGAGAACTTTGATGTCAGAAAACAAAATATTGGAGCTAAATTACGCAATCTCTAAACTTAATTGGGATATAATTGGCTTGTGCGAAATTAGAAGAAAAAACGAAACAATAGTGGAATATCGCGACTTTGTCTTGTATCATACTTCAGCTTTCCAGGGAAGAAATGGTGTAGGATTCATAATTAAAAAAGCTCTGAAAAACAATATAATAGGATTTAAACAGTTTTCGGACAGGATAGCACTATTGGAAATAAAGTTTCCGGATAACAAACATTGGGCTATAATCCAAAGCTACGCGCCGACCGAAGCTTACGACTCTGAAGCAGTTACAAGTTTTTATCAGACCTTACTGTCAGCTATGGAATCAACTAATAGTAATAACTTAATCGTGATGGGCGACTACAACGCACAAATAGGACAGAAACAAAGAGGTGAAAATAATACTTTTGGAAACTACAGTTACGGAAAACGAAGCCCGCATGGACAACACCTAGTAGAGTTTGCACTGGAAAACAACCTGAAGTTTGTTAATAGCTATTACAAACTAAAAAAACACAAAAAATGGACATGGCGCTCTCCAAAGGCCAAACTTTTAACGAAATAGATTATATTCTGACTAACCAAATCCATAGTATACATACTTTTGATATAATTAAAAATTTGAACTTCGATACAGATCATCGGCTTATAAGATGTAAAATAAAGTTGAACTGCAAGAGGAGTAGAAGTTATATAAGGCCGGTTAGCTACAATAGAGACCTACCCGTTGTGTCAGGATACAGCGCGAAATGCTTGGAAAACCAATTCACGACTCGTTTTATAAAAGAACCCGACCTTCAAATGCAGTATAACAACTTCGAGAACGAATTAAAGGACTTCTTGACTAAAATACCTAAACGAAATAAAAATAACAAAGCATCCATATCTTCAAGTACAATACAACTTTTAGAAGAGCGGCAAGAATTATATAAACAGAAGAGAACCAGCATAATAAAAGCAAGAATAACTCAAATTAGTAAAAATATAAATAGAAACATCAGCAAAGAAATAAAAGAAAAGAGACAAAAAACGTTTGAAAAATATATTGAAAAGTCAGGAGCTATTAAAAAAGCATATAAACAGTTGGATTCGTTGTCAGTTTGGGCACCTCACATGAAAAGTAAAGCAGGGAATTTACTTTCGAGACGAACTGACATCATAAAGGAGGCTACCGATTTTTACAGAAATCTCTATGACGACGACAGCAATCAATTTGAAAGCATAATATTATGTGATAATTCAACCAACGACTCTCCAACACCCCCTGAAATACTCAGATCGGAAATTATACGCTCTATAAATACACAAAAAAACAATAAAAGCCCGGGAAATTACAATATTACCAACGAGGTGCTGAAATCATTATCAGAAGCTCTGCAAACACCTCTACATATTTTATTTAATAAAATATTGTATGCAGGAACGACACCTCATCAGTGGTCTGAATCTACAATAATACTACTTTTCAAAAAAGGAGACCGAAACGACCTAGGTAACTACAGACCTATAAGTCTCATGACAAATATCTACAAAATATTTTCGAAAATAATCTTAAGTAGAGTTACAAACGCTTTGGATATGAACCAACCACGTGAGCAAGCCGGATTCCGTAAAAACTTTAGCACAATAGACCATATCCAAGCAGTGACACAAATAATAGAGAAGGCGAATGAGTACGGGTTGACAGTATATATGTGCTATATAGATTTTAAAAAGGCTTTTGACTCACTCTACCACAACTCGATATGGAAATCACTCCTACAACAGGACGTCGACTTAGCGTATGTTCGCTTGCTTTCGGATTTGTACTCTAAAAGCCGGGCAAAAATAAGGCTTGAAAGAGAAGGAGAAGAATTTCATGTCAAAAGAGGAGTCCGACAAGGGGATCCACTCTCACCTAAAATATTCGCTGCAGTATTGGAATCTGTATTTCGAAAATTAAATTGGGACGAGAAAGGAGTTAAAATAGATGGTGAATACCTAAGCCACCTCCGCTTTGCGGATGATATTGTAATATTTTCCCACAATCCATACGATCTAGAGGAAATGGTAAACGATCTAACTAAGGAGAGCCAAAGAGTAGGATTGTACATTAATAGCGCAAAAACTCAAATTATGACTAACGGACCTACGCATGACATAATCATACAAGGCGAAAAGTTGGAATACGTGGAAGAATACCTGAACTTGGGGCAGTTGGTCTCTTTTGATGACTACACCGGAAAAGAAGTAAAGAGAAGGATAGCACTAGGATGGCAAAAGTATTGGAGCTATAAGGAAATCATGAAAAATAAAGAGATAAATATAAGTATTAAAAGTAAGCTCTTTGAAGTAGCTATCCTTCCATGCATAACCTATGGTTGCCAAACTTGGGCCCTCAAGAGGAAAGAGGAAAATGCATTAGCAATTTGTCAGCGGAAAATGGAGCGAAGTATGCTTGGCATTAAACTTTCTGACAGAATAAATAATGAAACCATCAGAAAAACAACAAAATTAATTGATATAGTGAAACGGATAAGATCACTCAAATGGAACTGGGCAGGACATATTTGCAGAATGGAACAAAACAGGTGGACGAAGAGAGTAACCGAGTGGATACCGAGAGGCGAAATCAGGAAACGTGGACGCCCAAGGAAAAGATGGCGCGACATCTTCTTCCAACGGATCGGCTCAGACTGGATGCGAAAGGCCAGAGAAAGGCAAATTTGGAAGGAAATGGGGGAGGCCTACGCCGTAGAGGCGACTTCTACCTAGTATTTAATGAAATAGTTTATAGTAATAGTGTAACTTTTTATTGGTAGTAGAAATAAAGGCTTTTTTATTTTATTTTATTTATTTATTTTTAGATAGACTCTGTTTAAATTAAACAAAATGTATTTCAGCGTTTTTCAAAATTGCTCCTCTAAAGGGGTGAAAAGGGGTTTAAAATTTCATACGGGGAGCAAATATTTTTTGAAGTGCGGGATTTAAAACTTCGTATACGGACTCTCTGTTTAAATACAACAAAACGTATTTCAGCGTCTTCTGAAATTGCTCCTCTAAAGGGGTGAAAAGGGGGTTCCAACTTTGTACGGGGAGCAATTCTTTTTTGAATTTAGAGACTTGAAACTTCTTAAATAGACTCTATGTCTAAATATAACAAAACTTATTTCAGGCTTTTTCAAAATTGCTCCCCTAAAGGGGTGAAAAAAGAGTTCCAAGTTTGTAAAGGAGCAAATCGTTTTTGAAGTGTGAGATTTAAAACTTCGTACATAGGCTCTCTGTTTAAATACAACAAAATGTATTTCAGCGTTTTTTGAAATTGCTCCCCAAAGGGGTGAAAAGGGGTTTACAAGTTCGTACGCGGTGCAAATCTCTTTTGAAGTGCGGGATATAGACTCTGTTTAAATACAACAAAAAGTGTTCCAGCGTTTTTCTAAATTGTTCCCCTAATGGGGTAAAAAGGGATTCCAAGTTGACAGATGGGGACATTTATTTTCTTAAAAATCGATATGGGTGTCATCGTTGAGGTTCCTCGGGGTGCCGATTACGAAAATGATATGCATTTTCAAATCCAAGATGGCGGACATTTATTTTTCTTTAAATCGCTATGGGTGTCATCTTTGTGGTTCCTCGGGGTGCTGACTCCGAAAATAACATCCATTTTCAAATCTAAGATGGCGGACATTAATTTTTCTTAAAAATCGACATGGGTGTCATTTTCGAGGTTGCTCGGGGTGATGATTACGAAAATGACATCCATTTTCAAATTCCAGGGGGACATTTATTTTTCTTAAAAATCGGTATGGGTGTCATCGTCAAGGTTCCTCGGGGTGCCGATTACGAAAATGATATGCATTTTAAAATCCGAGATGGCGGACATTTATTTTTCTTTAAAATCGATATGAGGTCATCTTTGTAGTTCCTCGGGGTACCGATTCCAAAAGTTACATCCATTTTCAAATCCAAGATGGCGGACATTAATTTTTTCTTTCGAGTAATTTTCACAAAAGATTAATAGCATCAGACAACTCAAATAAACCTCATTTATATTTTTGTTACCATCTAAAATCTACGCGGACGAAGTCGCGGGCGGCTGCTAGTATACTATATGGGTGTAGATAAAACAACAAACACATCTCAAAAAACCTAACCTAAGCTAAAAAGGCAATGTCGTATAAGAAAGTAGAGCACGTCTTGGGCAGATGCATGCTGCTAGTTGGTATCTTGTGATCTTTTTTTAACTGGCTATTTAACAACCCCTTTGTGGTGCTTGGTTAGAATAGGCCTTCCCGCTTTCTTCCGGGACTATGGGAAGCGGGTTGTAGTGTGTTGTGGGCGATGGGTTAGCAACCTATCACTGCAATATCACATATTCTCCATCTTTAAACCTAAAATTGCTAAATGTGGCACTGGACTTGAATTTCATGTGCTCTGCCTATCCCTTTTGGGAATACGAGTAGGTACCTACGGGCGTGAGTTTATGTGATTTGTACCTAACTTGCAATTTCATTTTGAAACCAATAAAAACACTCAGCAGTTTGATATGTGTCACCTGTGTGCGCGTACTGCTGGTTTGCGCTGAGAAACTCATCATAACTGGTATGTAGTATCCCGAACTAGCCATCTTGTTGAGGATTTCAGCGGCAATTACTGTTTTTCCTACGCCTGGAATGATTACATAAATTACATTAAAGTAGAGACGCGACAAAAAAAAACATCTTAGATGTGTGTCTATTGATAGGAATCTATCGAATGTCATGTTCGTACACAAAATATATATGTGTCGAAGAATAGCCAACTTGGGAACATTCATATTAATAATGCGTCAACCCATACCGGGTGCGATGGAGCAAAAATGTTTTTAAAAACGCTTAATTTTATAGGCAACTAATTAAGTAGGTAGGTAGGCATCATAAGCAATGGCAAAGCAAAAATATATATATGTACACCCCACTTCACTGATCATATTATTCTTACCTGTACCTCCAGTGAACATAACGGGTCTACTCGCACCTAGAAGCTTCTCAAATAAATAACCATATCGCACAGTGTCTATGGTAGGGACTAGGGTTTCGAAAAATGGTTTGTCACTATCATACAAAAACTGGGGTATAATTTCAGCCCACACTTTCAGTTTACGTTGTTTTGTGTCCATGTACATATCAAAAAAGTTGAAGCCTTGAGGGAAACTGTAACAAAATGGAATGGAAATAATAGTCGCAGATTATTAGAAAAAAAAATAGCAAAATGTGGACTAGGGTGGGACGACCAACATGTGGAGATAACCTAATGTAATCTCTAGGGACGCTCCATTAAATACTAATAAATATTTTTTGCTAGAACATACTATTCCGCTTCTTCGAACTCCTCAAACTGACGCTTGATAACTTCTTCCAATGTTTTGCGATTTCCTTCCAGTATATTGCCTCCAATGCACCAGATGTAGCAGAAAATAAAACAGTGGGCTATATAAACTTTTATTGCCGCCTTATCGGGAAAGCGCTCGCCTGGTTCACTGAGTAAAGCTCCCAAGAGAGAGCAAATCGATGAAACTTTACTTATGTCCACCTGTGGTAACAAAATAAAAAAGATTAAAAAACGTCCAAGTGCGTGTTGGATCACGCACAAAGAAAGGTTTCCGTACTTGCGCACTGCCCCCTAGAGAGAAAAGTGCTTACTGAATTAGTATATAGGTACCTGTTTAATTCCGACTAAGCATTTGGTGTTAACATGTGTAACTCCCACATTCAGCATTCTGTACAGTTCGTATAGAAAATCAGAATTCTCTTGGTTGAAGAGATTATTTGCTACGCCTTCTTCGAGCCACGATCGCACATACGGCAGGTACCCCATCTCGTTAGGGTCTATGTACACCATGCCGCAGCGAGAAACTGTGGCTGGCGACGCCTGGGCTAAATCCGCTACCTGGTTAATAATGAACACGTTAGTTTTTAAAATTATACCTATTTATAATTTATAAATGAATTTTATAAATTATAAACATGTGAAAAAATACATACCTCAAAAACCATGTGAACGTAAGGTGTTAGTTTGATTCTCTCGGAATTGGACAAGCAAAGCATTTTGTTATCATCTAGTACAGTATTCATATTTTCGATCCATACGGCATCGACCGGGCCATCGCATATCAACCATTGGTGATCCATTTCGACACACTATATGGAACATAGCAATGTTAAGTAAATGTACGATTTGAACGCTAAAGAGGCGTAGAGTAGACTGCGGTTATAAATTCTCATGGACCCAGCCATCACCAATCAATGGCAGTTATAAGTTCGTATGACTGACAATGGCAGAAATGAACAAGTTTATTGTGTTGCGATACTTATACTAATATGGTAATCATAGACTTACTTGTACAGCAGTTCTTAAGCTAAGCGGTAGGATCCCGTCGTGCCACTCGAGAGTTTGCAGGTTGACTTCGCCATACAACTCTCCGATGGTCAGGCTCTTCGGGTTCATAATATACTTTCGCACAGGTTGGTTTTGCGGGCCTTTCACACCCTGATTGTACAAGTTCTCGTAAGTATCGGCCAGTATCTAAAATTTAATAATTCTATGTGTTTATATGTAACTGTTCGTGCAAGTGTCTACTCAATGTAGTCTTAAAAAGCTGAACTTACGTGTAATACGACGGTTTTCCCTCCACCAGTCGGGCCCACTAACATAACACCCCATCTCACAATCATTGTCTCGTGTAACTGAATAACTTTCCGAATTTGACACGCCTCAACTTGGAACTTCTTTGCTAAGAGGCAATTTACTGTTGACAAAGTATATTAAAATAAAGCTTCTATAAAGAAATGTAGGGTCTTTAATCTTGCTCATTTTGGGAGCAGGAGCAGCCCAACTTGGCAAGTACCTCCACCTTACAAAAGACCGCGGTTATATGAATCACACCGCTACTTAAATTGCAGGTAGGAACTCAAATAGAAGAAATGAGTTAAACAAGTCAATACCAGCAGAGAATTAGAAAAATAGAACACTTACTGATACATTCCTGCATAACTCCGTAGTCACGCACCGGCAAATCGACTCCAGGGAACAGATCTGACAAAATGCCAGCGAACAGAATTGCATCGGCTGCTAGGAATTTAGGCAGATTACTGTCATTCAGAGCGCAAAGTAATGTCTTCTCTTCGCGCTGGTCAGGACTGGCACGCTTTAGAGCGCCGGCCATTACCTACAAACACATTAATGAGTTACTTATTCCCAGCTGTTAACATCAATATGGGTAATATGCTGCGATCTCTGCCCCTTCTATTACCGGTGGTTACTGGAAAAAAAAACCATTGTACCTTTCCCCCCCTTCTCACCCCTCCCCACTCTATAACTACTCCCCTCCCTACCGCAACATGTCTCATACCACATATAATAAATAATTAAACGTAAAATAAACTAATTTGGCCAAGTGATCGTCTAGTATATATCAAACCTATGTTGTGTACCGAAATACCCCAGTTCTTTAATACCTGGACTCTTCACTAACCAGCCTAAACCCAACAAAGTCTATTAGTTTTTCTACTGAACCTACCTGATTTTTCTACCAATCGTAACTTTTTCTACCATTTCTACTATTAGCCCCAAACTTCATAATAAGTTTTCCTAATGTAAAATTTGATATCCCTTTGTTGCCTAACCATATAAAAAAATAATATTAGTGTGGTAATTTATCTCCTACAAGTGTTTACCATGACCTCTTTACGTAATCAGCAGCTATTGGTCGTTATAGGAGGGCAAGTCTCCAGAACAGCCATATTTTTCTATATCAAAATTATTCACCAATGTTTCCATTGTAGAAAATAATATATAATTCCACATAACGAAATATCCCAATACGAAACTAGAGTCTAGAGCTAAAGAATAATTTTGATTATTGTATGGTATATTGTTATATTATTTCCATACAGTGCTACTGACACGCCAAAATGGAGATTGGTCGCTAACCTATACCAGAGCTAGACACACTAATGAGGTAAGCTCATTAGTTAGCCTTAGATGATTGAAGATCATCTCTAACTACTTAACCCGTCTAGCCTTCTCACAACCCCATATTTCCTAGCCATTCATGAATATCTATTTTCATATAATATAAATCTGTGAAATACAGAACTTCATTGTTACCATAATCACGAAACAATGAAATATAAACAATGAGTATTCCTTCACTCATGAAATTACAAGATAAAACCGTGTGACTGCTCCGCCTTGCCACATTCAGAACTAGATCATCTTTCTGAGCCAATTCTACTATCCTAATCATAAAAGGAAGTACTGAACCTTGGCAACATCTAATACCTGAAATAATCCACGAAACCCAGTATTTTTAGATCTCATTGAACGTTAATATCTAATAAAAACCCTAAATTACTAAACCAGTTCCCTAACATCAAAGTATTATGCAAAACTCTAATCCTATTCTAAATACAACCCCAAATAGAAATAATCCCTACTCTAGTGTATGCAATCCTCAGCCGTGAGGTATTTATTATGTGAGTGTAATGTAATGAGGGCCCTATTTTACGTACATCTAAGTGGTTCCCTAATATAAAGTTCAGGAGGCTAACCTGATAATTGTAACCTAAAGCCCGTGTATTGCTCCATATCACAACTGACCGAAGTCTAAAGGGATCTGTGATATGAAACGCCCTAACATATAAGAAAATATATAAATATATTTAAAAAGACCGAATCTCAAATACTGGACAATTTCAGTCAGGAAGAAGAAGAAGCAGATAGGCCATGATTACTTTGCCAGCTGGACATTGTGAATCGCTAGGAGTAATGTGCGTCCCATTTTGATGTAAAGGGACGCCAAATCCTCCATACAATTTGGTAAACTAATACTCCGGAATAAGCTCGGTTAACACCGCGGAGGTTAAACGTATTCCATCAGGCTTACTGTAGGCCTGAACAGTGATCTGGGTCTTTAAAATAAATAACTATAATCTCAAACCCGAAATAATAATGAGAAAATAAAAGTATGAAAGGATTTCCCCGCTACGGAGAATATTCCCTCATAACGGTAAAATCCCAACAAAATAACAACTAAAAACCCACCGACAATAATTTCGTAACCAGAATCACTGATAGTCTGAGCAAAAAGTGACGTGCGCTCCGCAGGCACGGCTATTTATAACTAAAAATATCATAGCTGGCATCGCCAGCATCGCAGGCGTCGATAGCATTGCCAGCATCGCCAGCATCGCTCAAACGAAACTACACTTCACGCGCATGCGTTTACAGTCTCGAATCGCTTTTCTCGCATTGAACAGAAACGCTTAAGCAGTTGTACTCATCGGGTAAAGTATTCGATACCGAATATATTTGGTTTTGTTTTGTGTTTGTTTATTAAAAATTCCTAAATGTATTAATTTCTTTACTATATTATGTAATGCGCTATATAGATAATAAATTAGGTACTCTCTCTCTAGTAATTTCTCTTAACAGATATGTATGTAACTAAGATCCATTTGTAATAAATTACTTACGATTACTTTATTAATCTTTTTTTATCATTCAGTAAGGAAGGCGTTCATTGTAAGCATCCTTCTAGTTACACCATCCGTTACCATTAAAGTAGGTACACTGTTATCTTGTACTTACTTAGGTAGGGCTTGCATAAAGGCTTACCAGTACGCTCTTGACTGCCCGCATCCCAAAGTCATAGTGGTCCTGCTTAGAAAGCTGTTCGCTTGACAATTTGTACATCTGTACCATCTTTTTTGCCAAGCCTTTTGAGGATTCGAAGCCTTCAGAGTACAGGATCACCTCTGCTATGAGGGCTGTAGAAATACAGATAAAGCTGATTGTACCTTGTTATAGGTCAAACATACCATTTAGCATAACCATCATGATGATGATGAGATATTATTTGCCATACAAACACCTATATAGAAAGGTACCAGTTGTACTCACTTGCGAAAAAGCATGCATAGGCATTACATACCTACAGCCATCAAAAAGGTAATAAAGGGATACTGACTCTTGCCTACAATTTCATAATTTAATATTCTATGACTTTCTTAGACAGGCGTCAAATATTAAGCTGTCACGCACACGCTATGATAATGTCAAACGCGTAGTTGAATCCCGATAGAAATAGAGTCGCTGGCGGTAAACCTACGGTGGGCATATATCCGTCGTTGGCGTCGAGAAGATTAAAGGATTTTACCATAATCGGGTACCATCATAGATATGGGCCGGAATAGAGCCTTCAGATTATCCGGCAACTCGGTTCTGCCGGCATACCCTGGGTTCATGGTGATGAAGGCCGCACACGTACGAACAAGTTTGATTTCGCGCCCTTCGAACATAAACCTGCAAAAACATTCCACACTCCAGATAAACCTAAGCGAACGAACTACTTAGGTACTCAAAATGATCTGCATAGAGGATAAAGGTAGGTACGATATAGTTGAGTTAGGTACTTATATCATTTTACTGTGTGATTTGTATATGGTAGACCGTAGGTATATTTCAAGTCCAAAATTTTGAGTACCTGCTTTGCTTGGCCACCTTCGCATTCCTGATAGTGATGAGTTGTTGAGCAATGACGGAGAGCACCTCAATATCAATTCGATTGAATTCATCGAAGCAACACCATGCGCCGGACGTTGCCAAACCGGAGAAAAAACGTCCCATCATTTTGTAGTCGAGACCTATGATCAAGGATTTGAAAGAGTGTCGCTGAGAAACGTCTTAAAATGGATACAGTTAATCGCCTATATCAGCGTTAAACTCTTTGGGTACTATTGAAATATAATAAACGGATTACTCATGCCTTTTAGGTCGAATATCGCTCGACATGTTTTTAGAATAGAATAGAATTGTTTATTGCATGTCACATTACAGGTTATAGGTGGAAAAAAATAATAATACAGGTATACATGTGACGCCCGGCAAAGGCATAGCAAACATTAGAGGGCTAAATTAAATACCAGTGCTGATTCAAAATACATTTTGAAAAATTTCGAAGTTCAACTAATTTACTACATAAAATTAAATTAAATTAAATATGCTCAAAATAATCCCTTAAATTATAGTAATATTTTTGTATTAGATAAGTTTTTAAATGTATAGTGAATAGGTTAGGTTTCTCAATATTTTTTAAGGAATTCGGCAGGTGAATTTTAATTGACATATAATGTGGGCTGCATGAAACTATTTTTAATTTGGATAATGGCAACTTGAGTTTATTTAGATTGCGGTTATTTCCCTGTTATCCGTTAATGGTGTGTATAGGCTCTGACATTTTCTGACAAATTTATATGCTTCGAAGATACACAAGGAGGCAAGGGTGAGGATACGGTATTTAATAAAATAAGTATTGCATGATTCCATTTGGTCGATATTAAGTATTCTGATACATTTTTTGGAGAATAAAAATTTTGTCTATGTCGCTACTATTTCCCCATAAAACGAGTCCGTATGATAGCCTAGGGTATGCATATGCGTAGTACGCCGTGAGCGCTGTCTTAAAGTCCGTTACACGTTTAAGATGTTGAAGGGCATTGACGAAAGAGGACAGTTTTATTCATAGTTTCTGGATGTGCGACTTCCAATTCATATTGACTTTGCGCACGATATACAGCTACATAAAGTACCACTTTTTGAGCAACTGTATTAAAAAGGTATTAAACACGTTTGCGACTTGTTTTGGGTCTCTCCGCAGATTTCCGTCGAGTGTTTTAATATTGGATGTTGGTCTTGCTTTTTAATGTATTTTTATTTGTTTCTGTGTTTATTATTTTCCACATGGATTTTGTTTTATTAATAGCGCTTTCGAATATTTGTTTATTGTTCAATTTTTTAGATGTATGCACGGCTTTTTTCAGTTTTACAATATTTTTTATAGTGATTTCGTAGTAACTGGTCGTTAGTCTGTGATACTAACAACTTTAAGAGTCTTTTGTTATGGCAAGCTGTTTTTAATCCAGGTGTTAATTTTGAATTATTAGGTTTTATTTTAATGTTTTTTTTGGGAATGCAATTATTTAAGGCATTTTTCGGAACATTTTCGAATAGATTATAGTTTTCGTTTGCCGTGTTATTGATTGAAAATATGTCAGCCCAGTTTATATTAGCGAGTCCAGCCCTAAATAATTGTATATTTTCCTTACTGAAAATTCTTTTACAGACGTTCCAGTTATGTAATCTTGGTATATCAAGATACCTCTATGATCTGAAAACCCTAATTCTTGTATGTCTATTTTAAACCTACTAATTTTAAAATTAGTGAATACTATATCAATGCAAGAGGAAGTAGAATGTGTTACACGTGTGAGTGGACGGTCACTCGTTCGTGGAAATTATATGCAAGTAACAAATTAATTAACCTGGATTTTTCGTTATTGTCTGTGGAGAAATCTATATTAAAATCACCTCCTATAATAATGTTCTTGTTAATATATTTTTTAAAGATTAGCCTTAAAGCTTATTTAATGACGAGTAGAACGTTTCAATTTCTCGTATTCTCTTGGGGTAGTATATGCATATAATTAACAGGTTAGACTTCGGTATTTCTATTGCACATACTTCAAAGACCATTTCTATACGCCGCCTCCTTGGTGATTTTCTCGGCAAAAAGACGAAGTTATATTATAATTCGTTATAAGCAACAAATCAAGTTTTGTTCGGACCAAGGCGTGTATACACGTTTATTATATTTCAATATGTTTAATAATGAATACGGTTTTTTATTTGGGCTACCTGTTCGTTGCGGGAAATACTGCAATAAAATCTCAATAGCCCGAAGTGCGATAGAAAGGGAGCTGCTAGATGTAAGCAATAGTCGGGTCATTGTCAGATTTAAGTACGCGTCTTTTCGGTGGACATATCAAAAGTTAAGGGCCACAAAGCTTAACTTTGGATTGGTCTAGTAACCCGCATAAACGGTGTTTCCATAACTATAAATCCATGGAATAAAAACATAACTTATATGTATTACATAAGCCGTTACCTATTGACCACCGGGTGCACAACTTTTGTTTTTACAACTGACAATGACCCAGCCTCTCTCTCGTTTGCGAAACTAATGTTTATCAGTATTTTCGCCAATGTTGGCCACGTCGTGTTATCTTATAACCACGAATGTTGCACGATAGTGATAAACGTCTAGTAACACCCAGTCCTAGTACCGTTCATATTTACCTTCAGAACAATTGAACACCACACACTGTATAGCTAGAGCTTTGGCCAGATCCTTAGTGGTCTCCGTCTTGCCAGTGCCGGCGGGGCCCGCGGGCGCGCCGCCTAAGTCCAGCTGCAGGGCGCCCATAAGGCACAGGTAACAGCGGTCCGTGAGCGGCGTTATCACGAGCACACCTTCAACGTCAAGATTTCGTTTCAAGATTAACCCTTCGAAGCAGCTTAAGGGGCTCCACGCGCTATTCAACAATCTTTGAGTTAATACAGCTCCGTCAAAACTATAGATATATTCATGGCGTAAACGGTTATCGGTTCTTCAATCCTTTATCTACATTTGCAAGAGCTAACTTTTGAAAAAAATTGACTACTTATTTTTTATGATGTTTTGAAACATGATCCAAAAAAGCTCTATTTTCGATACTCGTATGTTGTTTATGCACTTATATATATGAAATGTACATGTAACAGTTCCTTATTGACGTCTCCAGTATTGCAAGACAGATTTTTATTTTTAACTCATCTTCACAAAGGTTACTTTCAAAAAGCTGTTTTTAGGGTTTCGTACCAAAATGGTAAAAAAGGAACCCTTAATGGTTTCACTTTGTCTGTCTGTCTGTCACATCGCTAAATATCTCAAGAACTACTTATGCTATCGATTTGAAATTTGGAATAGTTATAAAGAAGGCTTACCTAGATACATAGAACATGACATTTTTAAATATTTTTTTTTATTTTCTGTGAGAAATGACAGATAGTAGGTGGTTCAAAATTTGAAAGTCTAGTTAATATGTCGAGTGGGGTATCATATGAAAGGGCTTGGGTTGCACATTCTGAAGAATTTTTTTTTTACGTTTAGTCGTTTTTGTTTTATAATGGAAAATGTAAAAAAAAATACCGTTCCCCCCCTTATCTCCGAAGTTTATAAAGGAAAAAATATAATTATTACGTTTATGCTGAAAGTACCTTCTTTCAAATACTTAAAGAAAAAAAAATTGGAATCGGTTTACGTGATAAAGAATTATCCTTGAAAAACTACCATACATACAAAGTTAATTAGTCGCTCAAATTTGTAACAAAAGTCGCCGATAGATGGCGCTGTACCCATGGCGTCCAATTTCCACACCATGTTGTTGAGATTTTCCTGATTTAATAGGGTTGGAACCGGTACACATCTGTATACGGAACCCTCGGTGCACGAGTCCGATTCGCATTTGACCGGTTTTTTTTGGCCTAAAATTGCCAAAGTTGAAGCCATATATTTAGAAAACAGTGAATTTTGAAGTAAATATGGTATACTATTTCGGTAAACCTCGTTGTTAAGCTATGATAAGTTATAAAAAGCGAGAGAAAACGGAGAGTTACTGATCGACAGTCATTGGGAGCTAGAAGCCCCTTAAATCTCCCTCGTAGAGGTCGATGAGGCCCATTCCATAGTGAAACAATAATTTATTAAAATGCCCCCTGTCCTATAATTTGTTAATCTTATCATATTGGCTTTTAAATTAAATATACCTACTTATATAGGTCTAAACGTTGACTTGTTGTTGAACTTATCGACGTCGACCGCTACACAATGACTGACTAGTACGACTTACCCCCAGCACCCAAATATTCGTGACCGTAGATATACATGGCGCTCGACATGCGAGCTACACAGTTATCGATGTCCTCTTCCCAATAGTAACGAATCATTTTTAGCCATTCGAAATCGGTCCTAGAACATTGTCATTCATGGATTAAGTATTAATAACAAGTGAAATATAAAATTTGTAAATGAAATTTAATTAACATACACCGTGGGCGTCAATACGCCCACGGTGTATGTGGGCGTCAATAACCCGAAAGATTTAAACCACGTATTTTTGAAGACACTACGAGTAAATAATGCCATATCAACATGGGTCCAATTATGTGTCTTAATTAAATTACTATTTGGTGTAAGTGGTGAGTGGCGTGTACTAAGCAGCAGGAGTTATAAATAATAATGTCCCAACTTACAGTTCTATGGTATATTGTCCAGTACACACAAAATCCATACACAAGCAACAGAAGGCACAGAAGGGTAGAAAGCACAGGCACTATTACTAGTAGAAAGTCTTAAAGCGAGGATACAGTTCGGAAGGTAGAAAAATAGGAAAAAACAAACAAGCGAGAAAGCAAAGCACAGAGATCGCGGATGGCGGATTAGCGGTCAAGAGTAACATGCGCTCGGCGTCGTATCTAGGCTCTGACTGACAAATGACCTCTGGTCTGATGCGCACGCGGCGCGCTTAGCGATAACCAGTTGCCCACTAGTGCGATGGCGCGGTCGATTCAGTTTATCGATAAACTGTCTATCGATATCGACAAACTGGTTAGCGTATATATGTGTTACTCTAAGTGTATTATTAAGTATTATATAATTAAAATATTTGTATAAGTATTGGTATATGTTTAAATAGGTGTGTATATATGTATATAATGTGTAAAAGTTAAAGAGTGTAAATATATATGTTTTACATGCAAATAAATAGGTCTAAAAAAATAAAATGTGTAGAAGTAGCCTACACCACCCCCCACCAGAGTCCCTCAGGGACGATAATAATCCGGAAATTTAACTATGCGACCTGAACGACTTGTTCTGTTCCGAGGTTCTTCTGGCGCGGGAGTATTGTTGGCTGTGTCCAGTGTAAAAGCTGGTTTGAGACGGTCAATGGAGACCGTGACCTCTTTGCCATTGAGACTAATTTTGAAAATTTTGTCGCCTCTGGCTATTACTTTATGCGGGCCGGAGTAAGCTGGGGTAAGGGAACCTCTGATAGTGTCATCGCGCAGGAAGACATGACTACAGGTTTCCAGTTCCTTGTGCACGAACACTCTGGGCTTACCATGGCGCGAAGCAGGAACGGGCCGTAACTTATCTACGATGCTCCGGAGTCTGGAGGAGAAATCGGACATATCTGAGGTAAAGCCAGTACTCGGCTCCCAGAACTCACCGGGGAGTCTCAACGGCTCTCCGTAGACGAGCTCGGCAAAAGACGCTTGTAAGTCTTCTTTAAATGAGGTGCGTATTCCCAACAGGACCCACGGCAACGACTCAGTCCATCTGTCATTTGCATGACAGACGATAGCCGCTTTTAGTTGGCGGTGGAATCGCTCAACTAAACCGTTGCAAGCCGGATGATATGCTGTCGTCCTTTTATGCTCGAATCCGGCTATCTTAGACAAGCATTGAAATAAGGCCGACTCAAACTGACGGCCACGGTCAGTTGTAATGCTTGTAGGACAGCCGAATCGAGCAATCCAGGTGGACAACAGCGCTTTTGCAACGGTTTCTGCCGTGATGTCTTCTATCGGTACTGCCTCAGGCCAGCGAGTAAATCGATCTACTGCTGTGAGACAATACCGATAGCCTTGAGAAGGTGGCAATGGCCCGACCAGGTCAATGTGAATCTGCCTGAACCGGGCGCGCGGTAAGTTAAAAATGCCCAGAGAGGAAGTCACGTGACGGTTGACTTTAGCTCGCTGGCACGGCAAGCACGAACGGGCCCAATCCCTGCAATCTTTTTTATACCTGGCCAGACGAAACGCTCGGAGACCAGTTTCGCGGAAGCGTTACAACCTGGATGGCTGAGTGAATGCAGGCTGTCGAAGACCTGCTTTCGCAAATACCTGGGTATATAAGGCCTGGTAGCCAGTGTGCTGACGTCGCAGTACAAAGGGATTTGGCTTCCAGGAACATGAAGTTTCCGCAGCTGCAGTGATGAACCGTTGTCCAAAAGCTGCTGGAGTTCAGGGTCAGCGGCTTGGTGTTGGGCTATCGTCTCGAGGCTGGCAGGTGCTTCTAGTTCCTCAATCCTCGACAAGGCATCCGCGACCACGTTATCCTTACCACTTATGTGGCGGATGTCTGTCGTGAATTGAGATATAAAGTCAAGGTGTCTATACTGCCTGGGCGAACAGTTGGTCTTCCTTTCATGGAATGCGAAACTGATCGGCTTGTGGTCAGTATAGACGATAAAATGACGAGCTTCGAGCATGTGCTTAAAATATTTTATTGCCTCGTAAATGGCCAGCAATTCCCTATCATAAGGTGAGTATTTGGCCTGCGAAGGGCTTAGCTTCCTGGAAAAGAAGGCTAGTGGTTCCCAAGAACCATCTTTAAATTGCTGGAGCACTGCGCCAATAGCCCTATCGGACGCATCCGTGACCACTGCTAGTTTTGCAGTGCAGTCGGGATGGGCCAGCATGGCTGCGTTTGACAAGCTCTCCTTACATGCCTGAAAAGCTTCTAAGGCGTCCCCTGTGAGGTTGACTGGGTGTGATCCTTTGACCGAACCTGTCAACAGGGCGTGTAGTGGGGCTTGCGTCTGAGCTGCTCGTGGGAGAAACCTTCTGTAGAAATTAAGCATCCCTAAGAAGCCTCGAAGCTGCTTGACATTGGTTGGTGGTGGAAACTCCATAACAGCTTGCACCTTCGACTCCAGGGGTCTGCATCCGCTGGCTGAGATCATATGCCCTAAAAATGTTACCTCTTGAGCCCCCAAGACACACTTGGAAGTGTTCACCAGCATGCCGTACTGTCTTAGCCTACCAAAAACGACTCGTAGGTGTTGCTCGTGCTCTGCTTCGCTCCTAGAGTAGATTAAGAAATCGTCCAGATAAGCATACACAAAATCGAGGCCCCTGGTAAGTTCGTCGACGAACCGTTGAAACGTTTGACCCGCGTTCCGGAGGCCAAACGTCATAAACGGGAACTCGAATAACCCGAACGGGGTGGTTATGGCGGTCTTGGGAATATCGTCGGGGCTGACAGGTATCTGATTATAGGCTTTTTCAAGGTCGAGTGTACTAAATACCTTACTGCCAGCAATGTCGTAAGCGAAATCCTGAATATGTTTAATCGGGTACCTGTCAGGCACCGTGCGAGCGTTCAGGGCGCGATAATCTCCACAGGGCCGCCATCCGTTGCCCTTCTTTGGAGCCAGGTGGAGAGGTGAAGACCAGGAACTTTCGGACGGCCTGGCTGTACCATTAGCCAGCATGGTCCGAAACTCTTCTTGGGCGATCTTCAGCTTGTCAGGAGCTAAACGACGGGGTGGTAAAGATACTGGAGGGCCTGGTGTCGTGCGAATGTGGTGCACAGTGTTGTGTGGTGTAGTGGTGTTGTGCCTACCAGCTGGTCGAGTTATTTCAGGGAATTCCTCGAGAATTTTATGATACCGGGATTCGCCAGTTACGACTTTAACCGAGGACACGTTCCTGCAATTAGCTACTGTGGCAATGGAAGCAATAGAAGTTAAATTATCTATTAAACGTCTATTACGACAATCTACGATTAAGCTGTAGTAATTTAAAAAATCTACGCCAATAATTGGCTTGGTTACATCCGCTACTACAAATCGCCATACAAAGGTCCTGCGTAAACCAAAATCTAAGTTTAAATTAATATATCCATAGGTAGTAATATCAGAACCATTTGCTGCACACAATGTATACCCAGTTCGAGAACGACGATCACACAACGCCAACCGTGGATAGACGCAGAGGTCGCTTCCAGTATCGACTAAAAACTGCGTCTTTGAAGTGCGGTCGGTGACGAACAGGCGACCAGTAGATGTCGATGGGCAATCGTCAGTCGCCATTATCGACTGCCCCTCGAGTTTTCCGCCGGCTTGAAGTCGCATGGTCGAACGCACTTGCTGGCCTTGTCGCCGAACTTCCCGTGGCCACCAGCAGAGAGGGTATTTTCGGTAGTTTGACTGGGACCGTTGCCTCGAAGCATTGCGTTTGCCAGTAGATGCACGCGATCGGCATCTGCTGTTCCTGCCCGATGCGGAAGCCTGGAACTGCTGGAACTGTTTTCTGAGCTCTGCGATTTCTCTGGCGAGGTCGCTGGGGATCGAACCCGGAGCTCCACTACTCACGGCGGCAATTTTTGGCGAAGAGCAGGCCAAGTCGTTGACACGGTCAGCTAGGTCGCAGCGCAGAGATCTTCAATCGTAGTCGAAGTTGGTTGACCTGCAAGCACCATCTGCACCCCATGAGGAAGACGGTTTGTCCAGATGGATTTTATGAAGTCATCTGGTACTGCAGGCCCCGCTAGATCCTTGAGATGCCGGAAGAAGTGCGAGGGCTTGCGGTCTCCAAGCTCCTCATGCATCAGCAGCTGCTTGGTCTTCCTCTCGTTGGAGATCCCCAGCCTCTTGATGAGCTCAGATTTAAGCTTGTCGTATTTCTGTGTAGCAGGCGGACTAATTATTATGTCTTTCACCTCGCGGGCATACTGGTTGTCGAGGTGGGCGATAACATAATTAAATTTCGTGGCATCGCTGGTGATTCCAGAAATTGTGAATTGGCCCTCGACCTGCGCGAACCAGATTTCCGGTTCCTCTGCCCAGAACGGTGGCACTCTTACGCCGACCTTAAATACGTTGCTCGCTTCTATCGACTCTGTCCCCTCACTATTGTCTCTTAACGGGCCTGGCCCAAGTGCGTCTACAATTTCCCTTTCTCGGCTCATAATTGGGGTCACCAGTTTGGTGTAAGTGGTGAGTGGCGTGTACTAAGCAGCAGGAGTTATAAATAATAATGTCCCAACTTACAGTTCTATGGTATATTGTCCAGTACACACAAAATCCATACACAAGCAACAGAAGGCACAGAAGGGTAGAAAGCACAGGCACTATTACTAGTAGAAAGTCTTAAAGCGAGGATACAGTTCGGAAGGTAGAAAAATAGGAAAAAACAAACAAGCGAGAAAGCAAAGCACAGAGATCGCGGATGGCGGATTAGCGGTCAAGAGTAACATGCGCTCGGCGTCGTATCTAGGCTCTGACTGACAAATGACCTCTGGTCTGATGCGCACGCGGCGCGCTTAGCGATAACCAGTTGCCCACTAGTGCGATGGCGCGGTCGATTCAGTTTATCGATAAACTGTCTATCGATATCGACAAACTGGTTAGCGTATATATGTGTTACTCTAAGTGTATTATTAAGTATTATATAATTAAAATATTTGTATAAGTATTGGTATATGTTTAAATAGGTGTGTATATATGTATATAATGTGTAAAAGTTAAAGAGTGTAAATATATATGTTTTACATGCAAATAAATAGGTCTAAAAAAATAAAATGTGTAGAAGTAGCCTACAACTAATTCAGTACAAATTAAATCATATTAATTCATTTCATTTGTCATTTTACTGATATCAATTTCAAACTATCAGCCAGTTATCAGTGAAGGTAAATAGTTTGCACTCTCGCGATTGAGAACAGGTCAAAACTATCGGTAGTGAAATCTTTTTGTAGGATAAATACCAAACTTAATTAAGTGAAACTGGCTGACAACCACGCAGTTAGTGTGTCTGCGTGTAAAAGTGGTAGGTAGGTGGCTACGCCACGCCTTTAGGGTGTGTCAGAATAGAGATTTTTTTAACTTGTGATTTGTTTTAAATTATTAATATCTCTAAAATTATGGGTTTTTGGACTATATGTTATATAACTCTATATACTCTCATTAGGCTCTAAAATAGTTGGTTTAGATCTTTCGGGTTATTAAAGCCCACGGTGTATATTCTGACCGAGTAACATGAACTGAGTTACTATTATCCGACAAACCCAGCCTTGTTGTGTCAGTTAAAAAAAAAACACAAAAAAATAAAAAAATAATTGCCTTACTTCTCATATGAGACTACGTTTCTTACTGAGCAATGTAGGCGTACCTATTTTGATTAATTATTAGAATTGAGGCAATTATTTTTAACCTTTAGTATTTTTATTAGTGTCAGTGTTATTATTATTATTATTTTTATTTATTTTACACTTTTTGGTAAATCATCACCAGAGAGCATCTCATAACGATTCAATTAGTCCAAACATGGCTAAGCTACACTGTTTTATTACGAAAATACTAAAATCGCTATATGTTTCCCTTGAATTTTTGAAGAGTTCCCTCAATTCCTGATCTCATGGATCCCATCATTAGAACTAGATACTGGTAACAACAGGGTCAACCCTGAAGCATATGCTTTCAATAAAGATTTTTTTTCATATCGATTCCTAAACGACGGAGGGCTGAGGTAACACACATTAAAATAAAGAACATACAACCGAATTGAGACCGTCCTCCTTTTTTTGAAGTCGGTTAAAAACATAATTATACTAACGGTTTCTGTACATGTTTCTCCACCATATGCGATATGGTGTCCCTGGCATGGACATCGACAGTGATTAGCGCACAAAGGACCTTTCTAAACAACGAAGTGATATCTTTGCGCGTGATCGCCGCCAGGTCATTTAAGTCGGCTATGCACTGCTTCTCGAAGCTTAACAGGGCGGTGTCAATGCGAAGAGGGACCTCCAAGTCAAATAGAGCATGGACTCCTTGTGCCCACATTATTTGAGACACTGTTAATACTACCTGTGGAACAAGAAATTGCGCATAAAAACTGGACGAACCACGACCATCGACCACGATTGAATTGTATAATTAATTTCCTCATTCATTATGTCGGTATATCTTTCGGAATCAGAATCATATTTTCAAAGGGTAGTTTAAAAAACTACACATTTTAGAACTTTTATGGGTACGGAACTCAAAACTTGATCATACTTACTTGATTGGGGTGCAACTCGACCCAATCAACACGAGGACGCATCTGGTAATCTTTCAGGGCTAATTTCATCGATCGTTTCACAGATGCGAACATGGCTTCCTCCACTTTACCAAGCCAATCTTCGACGTTACCTCGCGCCTTCAACCCCTGTAAGTTATCGATACTAATTTTACAATTACGAAAGCGAAAGCTGTTGATATATCATGCTTACTTAAATTGTTTTCCCGATCCCGACTGTGGTAGTTTGAATTTACGTGGGTAAAATTGCGGGAAAATAAGCCCTTCTCGTAAAATATATGTAATTAAAAGTTGCATACTTGGAGTTACATACCGTAGGATCTATTGGTAAATCAAATGCATGAGAATTAGTAGACGCTAATAACAACAAAACTTACAGTAAATTTATCAGTTATTTCTTAATTAAGTATTTGAGTAGGTAACTAGTGATTTATCGTAACCTTGCCCAAGTTGACTCTCTCTCCCTCCGGTGACAGCATTGCAATGATGTCAGTGGTGAGGTCCTCTGGTTTAGCCGTTTTGGCCAGTCTCGCTTGCAGCATATCGCGTGTTTGGAACGACATCTCTCTCTCCACAAGAGTGCCGTCTTCTGTTATTTCCATCTCGCTCTCAGGGAGTTTCACTCCAAATTCGAGTTTAGCCATCGCATCGAAGCATTTGCGTAAGTGAGGCTGCACTGCGTGCGGATTACGTGTCTACAAAATTCAATAATAATGTATAGACCCCGTTATCTTGTCGCACAGAAATTGTTTTTCAGTAGAGGGTGAATGTTTTTTTTATCGACCTTTTTGATATCGATGTTATTATAATGCAATTGAATTTTCGCCTTTTAAGTCTTTGCTCAATTTTAATGAAAACTTTTTTTTACAAATAAGTAGATAACCTTATTCTTACGTGAAGCGATAACCTTAGATAAATGATTTACCTACTTGCGATTGCATGTCATATTGACAGACGCAATCCCTTGCAGTTCTTTGGAACAGTGTTTGTTTAATATTGGCGTAGAATTTATTTAATTGCCTTCCCTAACAGATGGTCGAGGGAGGCGATGGCTGAGATACGCGTCATACTCGTGATCGGGTGCTGTTTGTGGAGTCCGGTCTGTTCATGCTTGCTAGGACATAGCACAGTGACTACGTTAATACTAGTGTCTTTTTATAGGGGATTGACGAGATACATCATCCTGTTGTGGATTGGTTTTTATTATCAGTGACTTAGAGACCATATTCATCTCTAACAATATTAAATTAATCTTAATTTTGACGCTCAGAGACCATATACATCTCTGGGATATTATATTAATTTCATTATACTCCTTGTTTAATCTTGAGACCTTATACATCTCTAACTTTACTGATGTTGTAATATTTGTAATAGGTAACTTTGCAAGTTTATCTTCACTGTACGACATTAATTTTGTTGTAATTGTAAACTCGAAATTATTATTCTTTCTTAAACTGTAAATTAATATTTTGACATGTAAAAGTGCCCTTGTGGCCTATTTGAAGAATAAATATTTGATTTTGATTTTGCTTAGTAGGTTCATATTACTATGTTAAAAAGCAATTGTTTTTTGAAATTGTATGGGGCTGGTCAGTGCGTCTTTCGCATGTATATGCAGCAGGATTTACAGTTGCCGCCCAATTTGGAACTTGTCATCACGTAAATCTATATATAACCCATAGTTACACTGACGATGTACAGTTGTGTTAAGTTTATTGTAATTATTGTGGAAAAACTATGATATATCCTAACTAACGAACACCCTAGACTTTTATTTCTTCGTTTATTATTACATATATTTTTATACAAAAGTAATAAGTAGTACCTAGTGACACCTCTGAAATTATCAGTGACATACAGTATCGACATTTAGATAGTCGATAAAAAAACGTTAACGCTCTACTGAAAAACAATTTCTGTCCGACAAGATAACGGGGTCTAGACTAATGTAACACCTGACAACCAACGTCAATTCGATTATGAAAGAAAATAAATGAAATTTAAATAGGTACCTGAGCCAAAATCTCCAACAATTCATCGTTAGATAAGAAGAAAAATCTCGGGAATGCAACACGTTTGGTTTCCAAATAGGCTTCCAAACACTTCATGATCTGGTCGAGCATTTCGTTGTTCCGGACAAACTCCTCGTAGAGTTTCGGTTGAGTTGCAGCTGGCATGGCTAACGGAACCTATATGTTATATATGTATATATATTTATTTGAAAGGGCAATTAAACGAATTCAATGAGAGTAAAAAAGGATAAGACGATCAGTTACTTAGTAATTTTAAAAGAAGAATATTTTAAGTTTACCTTAGCTACTTTACGCATAATATCTTTCCAGGATTTGTCAACTATGGTGAAAAGCCTGGTTTCATTCGGTAATTGTCTCTGTATGTCAGGGGCAGAGAAAATCACCTCCAAATAGATCCAGGTCTGTTGGCACGCGAACCACTCTTCCTGTTAACAAACATTTATATCGTACTAGGGACCCGCCCCGGTTTCACATGGGTAAGTGGTCAGTTTTTTAAATGTTTTGACTACTTACCTACTATACCTATATATATATATATATTACGCGAGGCCGATTTTTGTACACCCCATCAGATCTACAGTTATGGTCCGAATTTAATAAATGATATGTCATAAGATTCGTCCCTTGCTGGAGAGTTGCATAAAACTCTTATTTTTTACTACTGTGCGCTGACCACGTGACTTTGGACGCGTGACGTCACGCGACGTGGCTCCTATTTTGAATTAACTGAACTCAAACCTGTAGTAAGTTCTTCAGCATGAGAAAATATACGGTTTGAGTCGGCGACATATATCCACAACCCCAAGAAAATTCACAAAATACAAAATAAACGATCTTTTTACAATATTTACATGAATGACAGACGTATTGTATCGTCATTTAATTCAACGTCAACATTAATTTTTTTTTCTTCTATGCCAGTATTAAATTGTCATGACCTTTTTACTTCAATAAAAAATATAATTATACAAACTCTTCGCCATATTCAAAATTTTGAGAGAAAACCTCTTTAGGTTTAAGATGGTACCATTAACATTTGTTTCATTTTACTCTCATTTTTAAACAAGCAAAAGAGAACGCAATACTTATCAGAGTGGTGAATCCTATACTTACCAAAGTTTTCGCAAATAATTCCAAGTTCTTGGCCCATTCTTCAACCCTACTTTTTATAGGGCCACAATTCCTCGAGCTGAGTATGGTGCTGATGTGAATGTTGCTCTCGTCCACGGCCGCTTGTATCTCCTCCAGACCGCCAAGGACGAACACGTCGCGTGCATCCTTGTGGAGCAGAACTGGCAGCTCCAAGCATTGCCATATGTCTTCCACCTATAAAAAAATAATCCAGACAAAATGACTCTCCCAAAGCTGAAATTCGAAACATATTGACATTAAGTGTTGGTCCATTCGCAGTCCGGAGGCCAGGAAAGGAGTCCGGGTTCCAGTTCTTACACAATCCCAAAATCATTTTTTGCGGGCAGCTAGCATTTGACTTTCAAGACGAAAATAAAGTGGGTTAGGCTAAGAGTGTGTGTTTTATTTTGTGTCTTAAGTGACTGGGTAACATCACCGAAGTTCTTATTTAACGTGCCTCCCATGGGATCAAACGCCATGTCATAGGATTTGATCTCTGACCTGATAGTAACCATTCACGAATCGAACATTTATCGGAAACTATCGCTTATCATCGTCAGTAACCTTTTCTCAAATTGCCGGTCTACGAGCCGATCCGGTAGGTCACAAGTCACAACACATTAAAATATGCAATTAACGCATATCCAAAGTAGTAACAGACCCAGTACCTTTTTAAGCAAGGCTTCGAGCCCCGCCTCTGAGCTGGCTTGACCGGCCACTTCCATCAGTTCCTCGGGATACTGGAACGCTTTCCATTCCTCCAGTTTCGTCATCGTGATCACAATATCAGGAGTGATACGGACTTTCAGTATATCTTCAATTTTTACCCAATGCCGCGGTTTTAGCGCGGGGTTGCGAAGATATGTCATCACTGGTAACTAAAATATATATATTTTTAATGATATATGCATTTACTGAAATAAATGTCTTTCCCCCTCATTCATAAAACTTGAAAACCTCTTCTAACTAAAGTGGGAAACTGGTTGGTGCGTTAGATAATCCAAATGGCACTCGATTAATTGATAATCGGGCGTCACAAAAGCTGTATACTCTCAATGAAGGAAAAATCGCGGAAATAATTCGATCTCGTTGAGTAGATAAATACCTACCGTATTTTTAGTTCTAAAAAGATAGGAAAACAAACGAATGAGAAGCCACATATAATTAACTCCCCCTTTTTTGTAGAGAGTTTTATGTAGATTACTTTTATTTTTTGCTATGATCCAAAAGGAGTGCTTAAGAAAAAATAGAAAAAGGAACCTTTACACAACCCTCCAAATTAGCTCCACCCCCATCCATCAAGTACTTTTAGTATGTCGTTTAAGATACCTTTGCCTACTAAATGCTAAAATTCGCTTTTACATGAATTATGGACAGTAAAATAATGTTGGATCTAATGTTATGTCGTGTACGTATATACATAGTATTATACTTATATTCCGACGAGCTGCGTAATTGATATGTTCGGGGAAACAGGCAATGTTCCTTTAATGATTGCTTATTTACTTTATTATGTATGAATACCTACAACAAAAAAGCTGGTAATATAGTGAAACTATTCCTACTGCAGGCTCATTATTTTAAAGGTACGCCACAATTTATCGGCATCGGCAGTCCATATAATGTAATAATAGTGTCTCATAGACATGGGTGAAATGTGTCACTTTAAAGAAAAGAGTGAAACATATTTTTCGGTACCCGGGATATATATCACTCTTCTATATCTTTATATCCGTAATGATCGAGTCTTATCGTGTAATTATTTCCCAATACGATTTATTTTGTTGTACTTTATGTTTTAAAGTGAAGATAATGTTTCGTTTACTAATGACAATAAAACTGAGTATTTTCAAAGTTATTGAAGGTGGTTGTAACATCTCTATATTATACAATAACATTTTTCACTTTGACATTTGACACTAAACAATAAAGTTCCATAATAATGGACATGAAAGCGTCACTCATTTAATACAATCATTGATTGACAGTTCGGGTGCCATCTTATTTCGATTGAGATCCGAGTTTTCCCGAAGGAAAATCATTTTGCAATACATCTGTACATTACCGGTAAAGTGATGGGTCGTTGAATAATTTTATTTTAATCATAAAAATATCAACCTTTTCTTTAATGATGTCAATCGTTGCTTTACAGTTCGGAAGGATTTTATTATGAGGCAGTCCTTTATCCAACTGATTGAAAATCTTTCCATAGTTTATTGTTGTATTTTGCACATCGTCGATGTTGAGTGTGTTAAATGGCTGCTCATACCTGTAAGCAAACACGTAACGTGTCGTGCAGAAAATGTTTGTGTCATAGTTTCTGGCAAAAACATTTACCTACACGTACCTACATAGCATTCGAATGTAAGAGTAAAGGGTGTCAAAAATAACGCACCATTGTGTGAAACATTCATTCCATTCCTTCGAAGATTTCCACAACATCTGCCTTAGTTTCACATCGTTTATGGCTTCATCAAGTTGCTCCAATCGTGCAGGTGGAATCTGACAAAACAATAGGTAGGTACAAAACACCGCATTGCACTCATGTAAAACATATAATAAAATAAGTACGATACTAGTAGTTCAGTAAATTAGAAAATAAAGATTGTAATACTAGTAAGTATTCATAAAAATAGTGAGATGTCTATCTATACTCGGGATGTAACAGAGCTTCGCCTCTGGCTCCGTTAAACCGGAACTTCCGTTTCATTATTACACCTCCGGTTCCGGCTCCGCCTCTGCCTCCGCCCCCGGCTCCGCCTCCGCCTCCGCCCCCGCTATTTTTAGGGTTCCGTGCGTCCGTTGCCAGTCACACAGGATTTATAGCCAAACGGTTCGAGATACAGTATTCAAATTTTCAGTCTAAGCATATTATTGACACAAAGCCATACAAATAATTAAAATGTATTTTTATTTGTTTTCAAGGAGGCTCTCATACAGATAAAGGGGGGCGCGAAAACTCTTTTTTGGCCAACTCCATCATGTGGGTTATAGTTGTTTAGAGCTTATTGAGTAGATAATTACAACATTTTTTATTTTTAAAAATATTGTAAAAGTAGGGAACGAAAAGCCACCAAGTTAGCTTTTTTTTCCAAATTTTGTTCCGAAGTTTTTTTTACTTCCCATTAACCCGTGAACTTGAAATTTGGTGGTAATGTTTATTATTACGTATATATATATATTACCAACAAATAGTAAGATGTTTATAAATCAGATTTTTGAATTGAAATTTCCTTATCTTTCGTATTAACACCAACTTCATTCATTCATTCACCAACTTCATTTTGCGGTTGGTTCGGAACCCTAAATGTGCGGAGTCCAACTTGCACATTTATTTCATTTATTTATTTCATACCTCCGACTCCACCTCCGCCTCCGTTAAATTTTTACCAAAGTTTTAACGGATGTAAAATATGCATTGATTCATCGCCCGGGAATTGCCTACCTACTTACATATTTATGTAACAAATACGATGGCTTTATCTTGGGTAGTTTAGGAGTTCTTATGACCACCTTGTGCCTGTATGATCAGATCAGCTTGGTGGTACCATAATATTCCATTGTCACCCAACTTACATAAGTATGCCAAATTTCAGCTCAATCGGATACCGGTAAGTGTCTCAAAAAATATAATATCCACTACGCCATCTTTGGCAACATAGAATTACTCTACGGACTGGCGTGGCGTATCTACCATACACTTACAGCTCCTTTCAAGTTGCAGGCATCCATAGGTAAATATTTAAATGTAATCAGTATTGCTTGTATATAATACCTACTACTTAATTTCTATACTACTACCTTATTCTTTTAGAATTTTATTTGAGTGGCTATGTCTGTTTGTTTTTACTGTATGTAAGTAAGATAAACATGCAATTGGATCCCACCGCCGCATTTCTACTGAACTCCGACTCCGCCACCCCGTATCACCTCCGGATCCGGTACTGTCATCGGCTCCGGCTCCGATAAATTAAATTTTAAACCTCGGGCTCCGGCTCCGTTACACCCACCTACACCCGTAAAATCTCTCGTATATACAGTCTAACCATCACTGCCATTATGTTAACTTAATCCGCTCAATTAATCGACGTAAAAACCGTTTTGACGGGTGACACCTAGTCAACAACTAGAATTAGGTTTACCGTAACTTAAATTATATATATCACCTTGAAAATTTTCTGCCATTCTCGAATTTGTTTATCTCGTGCAGTACATACAGCAAGTTTCTCGCTTAAATCCTCAAGTACTTCCAACACTTTTTCTATGTCGGAGTTTATATCGTACAACCACGGTTGCTATAATAATAATAATTATTATTATTATTTAAGTCATTTATTATGGCATATATGAAGGTAGTCAAAAATAGATGAATAATAGAGTGATTACCGCGACTTCTTCTCTAAGTTTGTTCACATCTAGCATAAGGTCCATAATGTCCTTCCCGATCTGGCTGGCAAACATGCCCGCCAGCTTGCTGCGTGCCTCTACCTTAAGGTCCACGTTTTGTCGCAATGTTACAAGCGTCGCACTTAAACCTTAAAATTTAAAGTTTGGAAAATGAATTATAGCGAAAGCTCATAAAATAAATTTGGATACAGAAGAACAAGAAAGTCCGATACTCGTAGGACTTACGACATACATGTCTAGTAGGAAATATGAGTATTTGCAAATATTAATTACTAATCAAGTAGATTCTGACCTAGATATTCAGTCATATCATCCGCTGGGATTACGATGTTGAATTCTCCCATAAGATCATATAGCTCACGGAGGTACTCCAGGCGTTCTTCTAGGTACACCACCCTGTGGTCTAAGGTGTCCAGCATGTAATTGAATTCAACCAACTCTGCCGCAGTTTCTGGCTCCTTCGTGATGTCATCGTTGATACTGTCCACGCCAGCTACGATTTCATCAATAGCAGCACGACCGATACTGTAAAACATACATTTCGAATTTGTGACTTAGGGCACGGCTAAATGTTATCAATACGGAGCCTAGAATTTTGCGGCTAAACAAAGGACTGTTATCATGCTTGTATTCATTTATTTAGTTATTAAAAACTATATGTATACCTTTACAGAAGAGACAAAGTTATATAGGTACTTCTAAATAAAGGAATAAAAACACTTATGCTATCGTGCTCCCAGGCATCTCACGTTTCGGTACTTTCTTGCACTCTATCGCGAATCTAGGGGAATAGTGATCACTGTGGGTGCGCTTCGAGCATGGAATTGAGAAACGCGAGTGCGTGGGTGACTGGCGTGTACGCACGCGCCCGCGTGCGCGCCGTCGGCACCGCCCGCAGGGAGTGTCTTCGGGCGCGAGTATACGAACAAGGTGCAAAAGGACGCACGTAACACGAGACAAGACCTGCACAGTTCATCCTACTTGTGACTATATAGATAGTAAATTCAGCCTAGGAGAGTAACCTACGCAATTGTGCGGAGGATTTGGAGTACACTGTGTGTTTTGTCCAGCAATTTAAGGTCGCTCAGCGAGCTTTGGAGAGGAGTATGCTCGGGGTTTCTCTTAGGGATCGTAACCGGAACGAAGTTATTCGTCAGAGAACCAAATGTTACCGACATAGCTCAGCGAATTGGTATGCTGAAGTGGCAGTGGGCAGATCACATATGCCGCGGAACTGATGGCCGTTGGGGCAGACTGGTTCTTGAGCGGATAAGGGTGTCGGCAAGAGTAGTGTAGGGCGCCCTGTAACTAGGTGGAGCGATAATATTCGTAAGCCAATGGGCAGGGATTGGAGGAGAAGAGCTGAAGACCGAGCTCAGTGGCGTGCCATGGGAGAGGCGTATGTCCAGTAGTGGATTCACGCGGGCTGATGATGCATGCCGATGCTTGGATTTACGGAAGGCCACAGGGCGCTGAGGCTAACGAGGATGCATTGCATCGCATTCGGCGAACCTACCGAACCTTTATCATATCTGAGAATACAACGAAATTCTCATATATGTAGGTAAGTAGCCGTAGTGCCGCCTATCTATAGGTAAGTAGGTGCTTTCCATCAGGCCAGCCGAACGCTTATATCTACAACACCATGCGAAATATTGAATGGAATTAAACCACTTACTCTGGAGTTGTTACGGCGATCACATCAAAGAGCCTTCGAGGTTGAGGTCTAAACAGCTCTTGGAATGGACACAAACACAAAAATATCAATCCTAGCGGTTGGTAACTGACGACGTCTTCTATGAGTTCCATCTGTTTATTGAGCTTATCGGAAAGTTTTCTAAATGCTTCTAGATCACGTTCACTTTTTATGGTCTCAATGTCCATTTCGTGGGCTTCTCGGAAATTGTTCATAAACGGTAGCATTCGTTGAAGGAACTTTTGAACCCCGTCGTAAGCAGCTCGAATGGAATTGGGAATGTAAGCAATATCATCCAACATGCCCTTGTCTTGGTTCATCAAGAAATACAAATTCGGCGCTACTCCTGCGGACCATTCTACTTGTTTGCCCATAATTGTAGGTTGTACAAATATTTGCAATGTCTCTTCATTCAAGAAATTATGAAATGTTCTAACATATTCATCCCATAAGTTTGTTATTTTCTCTAGATGGTCGAACACGATCTTTTCACTAGGTATAAGTTGGAATTCGCCGGTTGGCAAAATGTAGGCGTCCACTTGAAACAATGCCCACTAAAACAGGTAAGATTATAGATAGTATCTCTAAAACACAACGTAAATGTGTATGTACCTATACGTACAGTTGACGCGAAACATAAGTAATATACTTATGTTCAGTCGAGGAAATTGAATAACATGCGTTTTTCGCGCTTGTCACAATGACAAAATAGGTGAGGGATAAAAAGGACGGTAGGTAATACGCGAGCCTTTTGTTTTCCTTTACCGTGCCTACCTCCTACTTACGACACCTGCTAGGGGAGACCTAGGAGGACCTTTATATTTTTTTAACCAAAAATGAATTTTTTGAGACAAACTTTTATTGCGAACTGTACTTGCAAGATTTGAACTTAATATACTAATGTACAAACACATTTACGTACATCGCAAATTAATTTGTAGAGTATATTATTGTACCCATGGTACAATAATATACTTCGTCAGGTATGGAACGGATACATCGGTTAGTAGTGTGGGTGACACGACCTTCGGCATCCCTGCTATCGATGGTTCTCAAACTTTGTATTTTGGGAAAATAGTTGTCTTACTTAAAAAATAGGATATAAATGATATTAAACGACTGTATAAAAAACAAAATTACAACATTGACAAAAAAAGGTATTGCATCTGGCCTTAATTGTCTTGCATGTCGTCCATTGTGATTAAAGGGAATTTGCGACAGTGGCTTGTAATAGTTAGAAGGTACAAAAAAAAAAAAAAAGTTATTAATGAATATTCCTTAGCCATGGATGATTTAATTGCACAAATTAATTATAATTCAGAGCGGTTTGAGTCACTGACCAATGGCCAGTCATGTCTATGTGAGCAAGTGAGTGGTCATTTGTCCAATGATGAAATAAACCATAACCTGTGTGCCAGTTTACCACCACAAGAACAAAATAATAATAGCTCCTTCCACACTATAGAAAAGAACACACCAAAACCCAATGTAATTATGTACTGTGATGAGATTGGAAGTAGTATGGGCACATTCCTAAATGATTACTTAACAGGACTAACAGTAATTAGCAACTGTCTGCCTTATAGTGACATTGACAATGTCTCAAAACAAATTTTGAGCGATACAAGTATTACTTCGCAGACAACTCTGCTTATACTTATGGGTAACAGGGGAAGTGTAAACAAAAATAATTTCATTAAATTTATTGAAAAATTGAACACACTTACTGTGAAAGAAATTATTATGTTCACATTTCCCTATTGTCCTCAAATGTCAAAGGCAGAAAATGACAGTAGATATAATTTGAATATAGCCCTGTATAATTTTTGTACATATAGTAATAAGTTTAGCATAATTGACACCAACAATTATGTTGGTAAACACTATTTTTTAACTAAAGGTAAGTTTTACCTTTCTAATTATTATAAAAAACAAATAGCTTTGTCGCTATCATATTTAATTGACATTTCTGCCAAGAATTTGGGAGCACATAACTCTGCTCCTATTGAACAGTCCGTTGTGGACCTCGAATTGGTTCCAGTTGTAACCAATCATTTAAATTAGATGTTCAGACAAAGGAGTACTCTTACTCTGGCAATTTAGTGTTTAATAAATTAAATGAAAAATGCTTGAAAAATGGAAATTATATGCATGTGGTTCATCAAAACATTCAGTGTATCAGAGGTAAAGACTTACAGATTGAACTCTTTTTGAATACTTATAATATTGATATTCTTTGTGTAACTGAACATTGGTTAAAAAATAATGAAATAATGCCTCAATTTAATAATCACCATGTGGGTAGTTCGTTCACCAGGCTTGGTTCCATACATGGTGGCTCATTAATTATATTAAATAGTCAATTAAAATTTAAGGAACGTAAGGATGTTGTATCCTTGTCTGTTGAACGGACCATAGAACTAACTGCAGTAGAATTAGAGCAATTTATTGTTGTTTGTGTGTACAGGCCGCCATTAAGTAATTTTGACCTCTTTGAAAATATAATGGAATCCGTGTTATTTAAAATATCGCTCTCTAGCAAAAAATTACTTATATGCGGAGACTTCAATGTAAATATTTTGGAAAATTCAACAATAAGTACTAGATTGTTGAATCTTTTCAAATCATGTAACCTCAACCACATATTTTCGGAGCCTACTAGAGTAACTGCTACTAGCGCCACCTGTATAGATAACATTTTTACAAATATTATCCCTATTACCCAAAGTGTATTCAGCAAATTAGAGTCAGATCACTTAGGCCAATTAATGACATTTGAGACAAAAAGAAGGAGTACTTTGAGGAAACAAATAACTTTTGTACCAGTAACCACGCACCGTGTCGAACGAATGAAGCAAAGTCTAGTCCAGGCGCTTCCCTTTTTATCTTCCGATATGAGTCCTAACGACATGTACAACTCATTTTTTCACACATTTATGAAACATTATAAAGCAATTTTCACTCCTAAATCGGTCGTGGTTGGTGGTGTATCAGTTTTTAGTGAATGGGCTACTGTGGACTTACATAAACGTAGACAAGCACTGTATGCTTTATATGAGGAACGGCGGTTTAATGCGAGTGATGAATTTAAAGAACATGTTAAACAATATTCGAAAAAATTTAAAATAGATTGTCAAATAGCTAAGCGTACTTATTTAAGCCACAAAATAAAAAATAGCTCCGATATTATCAAAACAACATGGAAAGTCATTAATGTGGAAACTGGCAGATCAAATCACACAATGAATGATCCTAAATTAAAAATAAATGGCAAAATTATAGATTCAAGTTTAGAAATAGCAACAGAATAGCAACGAAAATTTTTTTAGTAAGATACCAGTATCCACAACACAGTATTTAAATTCATCACCTTCGTCTGCCGTTGTGTTATTAAAAGACAACGCCCCAGAATGTAGTAGAGATTTTCATTTTGTACATGTTAGTGCCTCAGACGTAGTAAAGGCATTTAAAACAATTAATGTCAAAAAAACTAGTGACCTCTGGGGAGTCTCTGTCCATTCTGTCAAATTTCTAATAGAAGTCATAGCGCCTGATTTAGTGGTTGTATTTAATAACAGTGTTGATTGTGGTGAGTTTCCTGATCTAATGAAACACAGTAAAATAACTCCTTTATTCAAGTCTGGTAGCACTTTTGACCCCAATAATTTTAGACCAATATCTGTGCTACCTACATTTAGCAAAATTTTTGAAAAACTAGTTTTGTCCCAATTAATAAAACATTTTAATGCTAACAATTTAATGCATCATAAGCAGTTTGGTTTTACACGGGGTCGCTCGACAACCGACGCTGCTGTCGAGCTAACAAAACACATATTCGATGCCTGGGAGGAGTCACACGATGCCTTAGGTATCTTTTGTGATTTGTCCAAGGCCTTCGACTGCGTATGTCATGAAACCTTGATCAGGAAACTATAGTTAGGGCTTTATAGGACATGACCAATATTTTTGACATTAAAGCATGAGCCTTGGCACACTTATTACTTAGGTGGACTAGAGTTGAAAACGCCCGGGAGACAAGGGCGGACGCGATGCAGGTGGGGAGGGGGAGGGGGGGGAAGTTTCGTTCTGCCTTGCTTCCTTTCAGCCCTTATATTGTCTTATTTATAGACACTAGGGCATGTTTGGTATCGTTTCCGGATAAATTGAGGATGGACGATCGTATTTTGGGACATAAATAACATGTTTTCATAGAAAAAAAATTAAATACAGGCAAAAGTTGTAAATAGTCAAGTTAAAAAAAAAAATTTTGCAGCGATTGCGTGAAAACAAGCAACAATTCGGGCATGGAAAAAATATGATTAAATAGCTACTTTTATGTAGATTCTAAAAATATATCATTTGTTAGGCCAATATAAATTACAACTTAGTAAAAAAAAAACACGAGTGACACGTCAAAATTTTACTTCATATTCGTTCCGACCCGCGTTGTTTCAGTCCTCATATTATCCTATTTATTGAGCCTAGGGCATGTTTGGTATCATTTTCGGATAAATTGAGGATGGACAATCATTTTCTGTGACATAAATATTATATTTTTGTAGAAAAAATAATAAATATAGGCATAAGTTGTAAATGGTCAAGTAAAAAAAAAAAATCTGCAGCGATTACGTGAAAACAGGAAACAATTCGGGCATGAAAAAAATATGTTTAAATAGCTACTTTTATGTAGATTCTAAAAATATATCATTTGTTAGGCCAATATAAATTACAACTTAGTAAAAAAAAAAACACGAGTGACACGTCAAAATTTTACTTCATATTCGTTCCGACCTGCGTTGTTTCAGTCCTCATATTATCCTATTTATTGAGCCTAGGGCATGTTTGGTATCATTTTCGGATAAATTGAGGATGGCCAATCATTTTCTGTGACATAAATATTATATTTTCATAGAAAAAATAATAAACATAGGCAAAAGTTGTAAATGGTCAAGTAAAAAAAAAATCCACAGCGATTACGTGAAAACAGGAAACAATTCGGGCATGAAAAAAATATCGTTAAATAGCCACATTTATGTAGATTCCAAAAACATACCATTTGATAGACCAATAAAAAACACAAATTAGTAAAAAAATTCCTTCATAAAAAATACGGACAAATTTTATAATTCTTTGAAAATGTAATGTCACTACTCGCCTAATTCTATATTAAGTAGTTTGTACTTGTATTTAAGTTTGTTAGCATGCGAGTTGCATTTTTAATTGCGAATAATCTAACCGTTTAATCAATTCAATGGTTCAAAATAAAACAAACGAGTTACAAATCTAATCCTGTATAATGTTATTCGTTACTTGTGAAATACGTATAATAGTACTTATGTGTAGCATTTGCCGTCACAAGCACACATTTCTGTACACTTCAATTTTTGTTGGAGACACCTGCATCTAGCAGCGCATTTCTTTTTGCATCTGCACCTTATCATTTCCAGACAGGCTTCGGCAGCTACTGGCAAGTTAGTCCATATAGATTCCCATCTGTGATTAACTTTCGTCCATCCCCAATCAGATGGACTGGGGATATTTTGGATCGGTAGCATTTGACCCCATATATGAACTGCTTGCAAAACCGCCCGCAGGAAATGTTGGTGCAGTGCAGCATTAGATGGTGGTATGTGTTCTAACTGGCGATCTTTTTTTGTGAACAGCTGCTTACGGCATTCGTTTAATGTCGAGACTGAGCTGGATCTGAAACAAAAATCTTTAATGTGCACAACTACCCTCTAAATGACTCATGGTTTCATGAAAGAAGTAAATATTACCTGTCATACATAACGACAACAAACTTTTCCACAATCGCCATTGCATCTTTGATTCTGCCGTCGTACGCTGCCAAGAAACCTTCTGTGACATTAAGGAACGCATTCCAGGCTTCGAAAGCACTCTTTTTTCCTTTTCCGTTGAAAAAAGAAACTGTGTCATAACCTGTGAAGGGGACTATTTCGTTCGTCGTTCGTTCGTTCGTTCGGTCGTTTTTCTTGACTATTTCGTTTACTCTCTTCTTATTGTTATTCACATGATTTTGCGGAAAACAAAGAAGTGAATATCACAGATGGGCCCAATGTTTTATCTAAAAGCGGTCGGAACACCCAAGGTTTAGCTCCGTGTAACCACGAAGAAGGTACATATTGGTACCGGGAAACACCAGCAGTACCTTTGCTGTCAAGAAATAGCTAACGCGCTCGGTAAGAAACAGTCATAACATAAATAATATATCAATATTGTGTACGTTATGACTGTAATTGTTACAATTATTCAAACATATTTTCTTTCACAGGGCCTCAAAAAGCAAAAGTGCTACCCCTGTTCCATGCCTTCACAGGTTGTGACACAGTTTCTTTTTTCAACGGAAAAGGAAACAAGAGTGCTTTCGAAGCCTGGAATGCGTTCCCTAATGTCACAGAAGGTTTCTTGGCAGCGTACGACGGCAGAATCAAAGATGCAATGGCGATTGTGGAAAAGTTTGTTGTCGTTATGTATGACAGGTAATATTTACTTCTTTCATGAAACCATGAGTCATTTAGAGGGTAGTTGTGCACATTAAAAATTTTTGTTTCAGATCCAGCTCAGTCTCGACAGTAAACGAATGCCGTAAGCAGCTGTTCACAAAAAAAGATCGCCAGTTAGAACACATACCACCATCTAATGCTGCACTGCACCAACATTTCCTGCGGGCGGTTTTGCAAGCAGTTCATATATGGGGTCAAATGCTACCGATCCAAAATATCCCCAGTCCATCTGATTGGGGATGGACGAAAGTTAATCACAGATGGGAACCTATATGGACTAACTTGCCAGTAGCTGCCGAAGTCTGTCTGGAAATGATAAGGTGCAGATGCAAAAATAAATGCGCTGCTAGATGCAGGTGTCTCCAACAAAAATTGAAGTGTACAGAAATGTGTGCTTGTGACGGCAAATGCTACACATAAGTACTATTATACGTATTTCACAAGTAACGAATAACATTATACAGGATTAGATTTGTAACTCGTTTGTTTTATTTTGAACCATTGAATTGATTAAACGGTTAGATTATTTGCAATTAAAAATGCAACTCGCATGCTAACAAACTTAAATACAAGTACAAACTACTTAATATAGAATTAGGCGAGTAGTGACATTACATTTTCAAAAAATTATAAGATTTGCTTTACAGGTCCGTATTTTTTATGAAGGATTTTTTTACTAATTTGTGTTTTTTATTGGTCTAACAAATGGTATGTTTTTGGAATCTACATAAATGTGGCTATTTAAAGATATTTTTTTCATGTCCGAATTGTTTCCTGTTTTCACGTAATCGCTGCAGATATTATTTTTTTTACTTGACCATTTCCAACTTTTGCCTATGTTTATTATTTTTTCTACAAAAATATAATATTTATGTCACAGAAAATGATTGGCCATCCTCAATTTATCCGAAAATGATACCAAACATGCCCTAGGCTCAATAAATAGGATAATATGAGGACTGAAACAACGCGGGTCGGAACGAATATGAAGTAAAATTTTGACGTGTCACTCGTGTTTTTTTTTTACTAAGTTGTAATTTCTATTGGCCTAACAAATGATATATTTTTAGAATCTACATAAAAGTAGCTATTTAAATATATTTTTTTTATGCCCGAATTGTTGCTTGTTTTCACGCAATCGCTGCAGAAAATATTTTTTTAACTTGACTATTTACAACTTTTGCCTGTATTTAATTTTTTTTCTATGAAAACATGTTATTTATGTCCCAAAATACGATCGTCCATCCTCAATTTATCCGGAAATGATACCAAACATGCCCTAGTGTCTATAAATAAGACAATATAAGGGCTGATAGGAAGCAAGGCAGAACGAAACTTCCCCCCCTCCCCCTCCCCACCTGCATCGCGTCCGCCCTTGTCTCCCGGGCGTTTTCAACTCTAGTCCACCTAAGTAATAAGTGTGCCAAGGCTCATGCTTTAATGTCAAAAATATTGGTTCCCATACATTGATGTCCTATAAAGCCCTAACTACTACACTACTATGGAGTTCGAGGATCGGCACTGAATTTGCTAAAGTCTTACTTACATGATAGAATACAAAGAGTCGACGTGAATGGACAGCGATCGCCGGGTTCATTGGTCTCTATGGGTGTACCGCAGGGATCAATATTGGGACCTTTCCTATTCCTTATCTACATAAATGACTTGCCATACCTCGTAAAGACCCACCATGATATAGTATTGTTTGCTGACGATACCTCACTCATATTCAAAGTCACACGGCAACAACAAGCTTGTAATTATGTAAACAATGCCATTTCTAAAATAGTTAATTGGTTTAATGTCAATAATTTATTGTTAAATGAGAAAAAGACTAAATGTATTAAGTTCGTCACGAGTAATGTAAATCACAGTCAAACTAGTGTCAATGTGAAAGATGAGGAATTGGAACTAGTTGATAGTGCTGTTTTTCTTGGTTTGACATTAGATTCAAAACTCCAATGGGGTCCCCATATTGCTAATCTCTCGAATAGACTGAGTTCTGCAGCATTTGCAGTGAGCAAGATCCGTCAATTAACAGACGTGAAGACAGCTCGATTAGTATATTTTAGTTACTTTCATAGTATTATGTCGTATGGTATTTTACTCTGGGGCAGTGCTGCAGAGATAAATACTGTCTTTATTCTGCAGAAGAGGGCTATTCGAGCAATATATAAGATGAAACATAGAGACTCACTTAGAGATAAGTTCAAGGACATTAATATAATGACAATGCATTGTCAATACATCTATGACAATATTGTGTATGTACACAAAAATATTGTAAATTTTAGACAGAACTGTGACATACATAATATTAATACTAGAAACAAATATAAGCTTGCGGTACCCTCCACTCGGCTCCAAAAAATAAGAAAATCATTCATGTGTAATTGTGTAAAGTTTTATAATAAACTACCTACAAACGTGACTAATTTATCTATTAATAAATTTAAGACTTATGTAAAGCGTAAACTCATATCGAAAGCATATTATAGCACAAAAGACTACATGAATGATAAAACACCGTGGGTATAATTGTGGTTGAAATACTAATTATGTTTTAATAATTATGACATTACATCTTAATGACTATTTTCATAACTATGACATTAGTTGTTGACGTTAAATTTTCCTCTTGACATTCAGATTTTATTCTAGAAACTGTCTAGATTATACAATTTTTTATGTTTTTATTTTACATATTGACGATCTTTTTGTGAATTTATTATACTCTCTTTTGACATACATTAAAGTAATTCATGTATTTTTTTAAATTTCATATGCATCAATAAATTGCTCTGAATAATTAGATTCAATTTATGTAATATATAACTGACGATTCAAAAGTGCTTGTTGCTAGGCCTATTTGAATAAATAATATTTTGAGTTTGAGAGTTTGAGTTTGAGGTACAGTAAAGTGCTTTGAACATACTCTCCCTGCAAAATAATAAGAATTCTAATCATCTATACCAAAGTATAGACCCAGCTATATTCAATCAGTATAATAACATAACACAACGATTGCGGTTTTTTGCAAATAATCAGTTGATATTCCAATTGTCAAGTATCGGCTTAGCCACATCACTATTTTTATCATTTAGTGTCAAAACTATGTTTTGACTGAATAAAAAGGACCCCAACAACATTAAAATGCAGAAGTTAAGAAAACAAAGAATTTTACGTAGTACGGTGTACCATTTTTTTTCGTTGTTTTCGATCCACAATAGCGAAGCCATTCATTGGCTACTGACTCGTTTTGTGAAAGTGAAAAGAAAAAAACAATAAGGTCCCGCCTTTAACACTTCTACTCTTACAGTTCCGAATATAACAGCCTACCATTTTAAAATCTGGCCTACATCAACTCTTATTAGCAACGGCACCGCAAAAAAGTTTGGCAATTACTTCTTGAACTGACACCGACCGAGAGCGTTATATGCAATTCAGACATCCGACCGAGATCGCGGTTAACGTCAAAGCGACTGACATGACGGTCGTATGTGTGAGTAAGCAGTGTTGCTAGTAGTGTATTATGATACTCCCTGACTTCCATGTATTCTGTGAGTATTTTATTAAATTATTAAGTACATTCATGTTTAACTTGACCTATTTTGTGTGCTTAAACAAGTAAATGCCAATTTTAATGCGTAAACGATTTATTTTGCATGATAACGGCAGATTTTTTTTCCTTAATTATCCGTTTTGTTACTATAAAGTGGTAACTCGACTTCGTGTCAAGATCCTTATTGTCAGCCCTTTTTTCCTTAGACCATGAAATAACCCGACAGAAAACTGAATGCAAATAGGAGACTTGTGACAGCCTGTCACAACTCTCCTAGGTGCTGTAAATTACGAATTGGTCCGAATAAATAATTCATATTTTCCAAACACGATGCAAAGACAAAAGATAAATGCAACGCTTTGAGACTTAAATAACCATACAACTTAAGAAAAAATAACACAGCAACGCACGTGTAATAAGACATGATATAAAGTCAACCAAAATTTTGAAGAATAATTTACTTGTCGCGTTTTTTTGCACGCAAACGTCGTAATTACGCAACCGCTTCTCGTGCGCCGCCATCGGGAACAGAGTCAAGTAACACGTCTCTAAAGCGACAAACGAGCGTTGTTTCCAGCTCGGTAACTATTATAGGTAGGGAGAAATCGTCTCTGTCACAACTCTCCTCTGTCACAAATCTCCTAGGTCTCCCCTACTATCAATAATCCATTAATTATACTGGGAAACTTAAAAGCAGACTAAATGTATATACTTACAAGTACAAGCAAAAAATAAACCTGGGGTCTGGGCTACCTGTTATACCGACCTTACATGTATCAGTCACTCTGGGTATGACCTCAAGAACTTCGTCCACCGCGCTCCCCTTCAGAAGTTCGTCACTGGGAGTGAATCCCATGTGTATTCGCAACATATTTGCCATCATTTGATTCGACCTCTTAGTAAGGCGATACAGCATGTAATTTGTCATATAGTCCGTTAACATTATAAAACTGCAATTTTGGGAAATGGGAGTTTAAAAATCAGTACATGTAGACGTATCTTTAAAATTACAAATCACTATGGTTTACCTTGCCAGTCGTTCGCAATATTTCCGTTTATTAGCTTTTTCTGTGTATGACATGCCCCCCGTCGGTTTACCTCTGATTATTTGGAACGGTGGTATGTTCCGGTCGTCATACACAAAGCCTTGTAAATAGAGAGCAGCATGACACGCTTGAGTTATAACATCCAACACAACGGATCTGAACTCTAGTAGCTTTCCTCTAACATACTCAAGTCTTTGCATCTGTCAATCACCAAAGATCATTACGACCAAATAAAAAATAAAACCAACTCCAAAAAACACTAAAAAGTAAAAAAATATTTGCCTTACTTCTAACATGAGCCTTTACGCTTCTTATTGAACAATTTAGACGTACCTATTGTAATTTTTGAAGCCGGTGAAATCCAAAAAAATTGTCTTAAGGTGACGAAGTGGAACCGTCTACAAAAATTACAATAGGTACGTCTACAGTGTTCAATAAGAAGTGTAAAGTCTCATGTTAGAACAAAGCAATTATTTTTTACTTTATAGTGTTTTTTTTTGGAGTATTTTATTTATTTATTTTACACTTTTTAGTGAATCATCAGCAGACACGATTTCAATTAGCTCAAACACGGCTAAGCTACACTGTTTCATTAAGTTCCGTTGCCTACCTTCCGGCTTCAATTTACCAGATTAGGTTGATGGTGACATTACCTCAGGACTATTTGGATGACTTCGTCATAGTCGCGTCAGTATCGCAATCGAAATATCTTAATGCCACCCATGAAACACTATGAGTTTTGGATGACCATTCGTGGTCTTCTTCATCAGTTCCCGTTCACCAAATGCTACTTTCCGAATGTAAATGCTTGATTTATTACCGAAAATACTAATATCGCTATATGTTTCCCTTGAATTTTTGAGGAGTTCCCTCAATTCTTCATCTCATGGATCCCATCATTAGAACTAGATTCTGGTAACAACAGGACCAACCTTGAAGCACATGCTTTCAAATAAAGTTTTTTTTTTCAAATCGGTTCTTAAACACCGGAGTTCTGAGGTAACACACATTGAACAAAAGACCATTCAACCGAATTGCGAACCTCCTCCTTTTTTTAACTCGGTTAAAAATTGGTAATTCCGAGTATAAGATACGGTTTGATGTTTATTTAATCTTGGACTAAATTCATATTCCAGTTAAGTGGGTTATAATGATTGAAAATGGTTGGAGACTTAGTTACAAATAATGAGTAAGGGAAAAACTATCCAACATGAACGCATTTTTCACGAAGGCCATGTTTTATCAGAACAACTCTACGGGCTGCTGAACCTACTATGATACCAACCATGCTCCTGACATCATCCCTTCCTAAACAAGTTAGGCGGCGGTGGACTGGGTAGGTAGGTAGTACATTGAATTTTCTTTCAGCTCAGATTTTGCAAATTTGCATCGCGGTTTAATTTGGGAACTTATATGTATAATGGTTAATAAGGCCCGTGTTCGAGAATCGATAGATACAAATGTCGGTAAGTGGCGGCCACATACTTACCTATATTAAAGTAGATAAAATGAACACGATATGTATGAATAACTGAGCATGCCCATATGTGAAATATGGTCTATGTTTTTATCTAGAGTTGTGTGAATTTTGATCGGTTGGCGACATATCGATCAATCGGCGACTCCGCATCAATGTTTTCTTACTTATCACGTAAAATTATCGTCCGTTAACCGACTTTGCAGACAACCATTTTTTTTAACTTGTTTCTCTTTCAATATTAAAGCACACATATGAGAGCTACATGCATGCCAAGTTTCGTGCTTTCTGCCATATGAGACCGTATTTCAAGCAACAAGCCGTAAGTACCAAAAGAAGCGTTAGATGTCTAATGGTATGGTAGCGGCGCTACCTAGCAGTCTCCTTAAAACTAAAAGGGTCAAGGTGAACGATACAGTGCTCGAAATTATGTTATTATTTATACTTACAACTATAAGTGTCAACTATTAAATATTATGGTTTCGAACTTTGGGACGTTTATCGTAATATATAATTTTTCAATGGTCACCTGCACTTCAATAAAATAGAAGAAAGCCGTATCCATATCTCGAGATATATCTGCAAAACTTTTCATATACATATCGCAACACATAGCCTGAATGTTGAGCAGAGCCTTGCCAAGCACCGGCGTCAAGCTAAATAACTCCTTGGCCAACTTGTTGCGAGTCTTATTATATTTCCTGAATAATATGGATTTCCTCCAGACATAAAAAGCTTTCCAATACCTGTACACTCGGAAAAACTTGATCTGTAAAAACGAAAAAGTATAGGTAAAAAAATACTGATACAGAATCGTAAATGAAGAAACAACACCTGTATTTAGGGTTCAGTACTTATGGCAATCATACTCTCTGGGGTTCCGCACCCATAGTTTGATAACGGGACCCTGTTACTAGGACTCCGTGGCATGTCTATCTGTTAGTTTGTCACACGATTGTATCTTTAGAATCGTTATTTTACGTTTGGGGCGCGGAATCCTTCGTGTTGAGTCCGATTGACTTGATATAAAGTCAGTACATTTGGTGCCCCAAACGCCATGACTTCATATCAAGTCGATGTAAAACTACCTACGTGCCGTCAACTAAGGTTCATTTTGGCGTGTGAGACATAACTTACGAAATCTACTGTGGCGGTGAAGAGGTTAAGCCGATATGTAATAAAAATGTCTTACATCTGTGAGTTGGACAAATATGATATACTCTTGTTCCCACGCAGGCAGAGCTGTGAATTGCATTTCATTGGTGAAATGTGTAACTCCACACGGGCTGATAGTCAGATAGTTTTTTTTATCAATTTCTTCGTAAGGAACCACACTAAAGAAAATTAAAAAAGAAACATCTAAATTCTGATTTTCATTATTGGTTAATATCACGCTGTGGTATATGTACCTACGTAAAAAGTTTCCTCGAGAAACCCCTTTTATAACGTGAACAATTGACATAAAATAAGAGTTCTATGCACGTCACTACACAGAGACAGGTATCTACTGAGAAACTATGAAACCGAATTGAACGTCTCTGAACTGAAATCTACGTTATTATTATTCTCTTAGCGCCGCACATCAAGAAAGTTGCTCGCAACTTTCAACTCTGACATAAATTAGGAAGGTGTCACTTAATACCTCACTTTGATGTTGGCAAACCATGGCTGAAAATGGCCGGAACATGGCCTTCATAAATAGATAGGTAAACTAGAAAAACAAAACTCACTTAAGGTAATAAGGTGTAAAATAAACATTTTCAGGGTGAACCGCGTATATCATGTAAAGGAATCCACATTCCGGGTTGTTCCTGACGTAGTCAATTACTTCCTTTTGGGATCTGACTTCAGGCTTCACTTTCAGAGGGTCTTTGATCTTGCCTGTATCCTGGCTTGCTGGATGTTCAGTGTCCTTTATTTTAAATGATTTCTTTCTTTTAGTATCTGTTAAACGAATAAAGAAATGTCGTCACGTATTAAAATTAATGTACCTATTGCACTTGCACACAGAACACCTTTTCTGCGCACTTGCATCATGGCCTGTATGTAGTATAGTATAAGCCCCCTTTTGTAGCTGGTTTTTAGATTTTAGATACCTACCAAACGGGAATAGTGGCTGAAAGGCGGACTTCTCGGCTAATAAAAGAGGGTGAGACAAGGATAACAATTCCAAGATCATTTTGTAGCTTCCGCCGTCGCATCGTTCGCATCGTCGCAGCAGTCTTCCATCTCAATTGCAAACTCGTCTGGTTTCACTAACAATAGTTATTTACAGTGTTTAAATAATCATATGTACTATTGATTCGAGCGGCCGCAGATTACAAAATATACAACTAGTTAAAATAGATTTAAGATATACGAAACGTACTGCTAACGGTGTCATCCACGTTAATAGGTTCCAATTGCAGCTTAGTTTGTTTCCTTTCTCTTTTAAATCTTTCCTCTTGGGCTTCAGCAAAACCAGTCTGCAAAAAACAATAATAATCAATTAGGTGTTTACCGGTTTGGCTTCGAATCTTTCCGAAATCTACTCTATTCATAACAGTTTTCATTTATATTTTGTAATTAACAGCTCAATTCGATTAAATAATTTGTATTGAATTGGTAATTTACAAAATCAAATCATTAGGTGTGCTCATCAGAATTCATATGCACCACTAAGATATTACCAAGGGCTGTGGTTCTTTCTTTACATATTCAATTTTATCCAATAGCTTTCTATGTGGTAAATGAAATGGTATATCTCGAGGCTTCCTGAAAAATATAAATCCATAAATAAAAGATCCATAGCTGCATACAATAGGGGAAAGGGGTAGTATTCGTAGGTACACATATTACTGTAAGCGTTGTAAAAAAAGAACTTACGGTTACTGAATCAGAACAATTCCTATGCTGCTGAATAGCCTATTTGCATAGCTTCAATATGTAATAGTAGTGTTGTGTTGATATGAAGTTACATTACCAAGCAATGGGGCCTAACCTAACCTAACCTGTGGAAATGGCATGCACGCATGGGGTTGCTATGTAGACCACTCCTTTTCTTGTATGATTAACAGTATCGATCCTGTACTAACTCCATTTTTAAGTATATTTTTATCATAGTATTAATAATATATGGTTGAATTAGTCCCCTGAACCGAGATGGGGTGTATTCGTACAGTATGATTCTACATACAATAATAACTGTAAGAAGGTACAGCAACAAAAAAGAAAAATTGAATGAAATTAATTTACTTAAACTGATTCTGAAATTTCAAAGCAAAACGGCACATATTGTCCTCCAACATTTAGTCATTAATTATAATATACTTAATTCATTGTACTAATTGATAATACTTGTTAGAAAAAATGCAGTCAAAGTGTGGGTAGAAAATTACTGCGGTGTGCCCAAAACACATTTCACTTATTTCCTAAGAAGCCAGCAGCTCCACTGTCTTCGAGTAGCTCATACATATTATGAGTGATAGTTAGGCATATAAATACGGACGCATCGACGCATCGAATAGTGGAGATATGGCCACTGTTACGGATGGTCCCGCTGTACGAATCCCACCCACTTTCCCCTAATCATTAGTGTTCTTTTGATAATAATTTTGCATTACACTATTGTTATATTCTTGTCTGTAAAAACAATAAAATTTCTGGGCCTTGTCGCATATGCCACAGAATAGTACCTAAGTACAATACAAAATACCCATTCTTACAATTTTTTACATATTATAAGTCACAGTTATCAGTGGTCACATAATCTGTACCTACGTGTACCTTTTTTGCTCCAGGGACCAACCAGCTAGGGCAACTATAATACAGTATATTCATAATCATAATCATTTATTTGTCAAACATAGGTACATTTCATGGTTTTAAGAGTTAAAAGCATATCGCGAAACACTATGTTTTGCCAGCAGGCGTACTAATATGTTTATTTTTAGGGTTCCGTACCTCAAAAGGAAAAAAACGGAACCCCTATAGGATTACTTTTGTCCGTCTGTCTGTCTGTCTGTCACGACCCTTTATCTCGAGAAGGCGTGGAGGTGTCGAGCTGAAATTAAAATCTTATACCAAGGTCTACAGTCCCTTGAAGCTTAAAATACTTCTAAGTTAACGTAAAAGAAAGATACGGGCGTTTTTGTCGCAAAAAAACGTATATATATTTCGGCATTGTCAAGGGAATCAAAATTTAGAGGGTACTTCCCGTTAACCTAGAACTATGAAATTTGGCAAGTAATATCGTTATATGCTACAAGTACAGGGAAAAATCTAAAAACTATATATTTGTAATGAAATCATATAAAATATCCTACTTAATATTATACATGGGTGGATCAACTATTCTTTGTTGCTCGTTACCTAACCATGTTTATGTCTTCTGAGTCACTCTTTAAAACTGTAATTTTATAGGGTTTAAATTTGCTAAACATGGGTTTTAGCGATGAGTATAAATCCATTTGAACATGGGTCATCTCTTGAGCATGCTTGAAGTCCATATTATAAACAGTTTTCTAAGAAACTGGGTTAATGTTGCCTCTTAGCTGACAGGACAGAATAACAACAAAGAAAAGTTGATTGCCTCCATACGAAAGTTACGATGTTTGAATATTTGGATGTTTGTTACTCAATCACGCAAAAACGGCTAAACTTTGTATATATAGAGTTTTTAGCCTGGGTTATCACGAGTGATACTTTTTGTCCCTTAAATCATCCCTCAAATTGATAAATTTGGGGGTGGGAAATAAACTTATGAACCAGATCAGAGTCATGTAGATATTTACAATGCCTGCTGACGTACGGATTCACCAGTATAAGGCTGATCTCCGAATACTTATGCACATATTTGTCACGAATCTTAAGGTCAAGATATAAGGTCGTATGGTGAGGCGACTCTATAGACAGTTGTCAATATCACGACATTTGACAACGTCATTGGCAAAGACGTGTCATTTTATACCGATGAAATGGGGGCTATCGTTTTTGTGCTCACCAGTTGGCGCCACTGTCGAATAAGGTCCAGCTGTCCAAAATTGTTATTGATTATTATGGACATGAGAACGAAGTTTATATTTAAATCATATTCAATACCTTAAAACCGTACCGTAAAAATATCGAACATAACTCATTGTAGCGCGGTCCCGTTTTGTTCGGAAAAAAAGGAGGAAATAAGTTTCCGAAAGACAAAACTGTCTCAAAGCCCTGACAGTCATTGACCCTTAACTCATATTTGCCATAATCAAGCTCAGGTACTACAAAATAGTCACCATATTGTTCCAATTAGACATTAACCCGCGTAGCGCAACCACAAAGAGTGCCATTTGGCATTTCGGAGACCCCACGCTACACTAGCTCCTCTAGCGGCAACCACATACGCGATAGCCCTCATTAGGTGAAGTTGAAGCTAATATTAATGAACATATTTTACACAATTGAATTGAACATAATTTTACACTTTGAGTCTTATCGTGGCTAAGATAAAGCAGGTATTCGCATTATTTAGTTTTTATTTTACGATCGTAGTTACAAATAGAGTATAACGCTTCTACTTGATTATGATGAGTTGATGAGCTATTATTTTGTTTTGACTGATTTAGTTCGTATATATGGGACTGATATTACAAGAGCTAAATGATCTCCAAACCAAAACTACTTATGTCAATTAAAATCAACGCATTTCAGCCCCTAAATTTCTAGAAATTACAATGCATAATCGCATAAAAAACAATAGATTAGAGTTACTTAATACACTGACACATAGCCTGTGAAGCGCTTGCGATATAAATCACAGAATACCTCCCCTAGAAGCCTAATGTTGGTCACTTTGTTCCCGATGCGAGTCACCACTCGTAGGATTTATAGGGCTTAATCCGCGGTCGCCCACCTGCCTTTCAGTTGCGTCCAAGTCAACGATCCTGTGCAGAGTGTGCGTGTCTCTTTTTAAAAAATATAGAAAATTGGATTCTCGTGATAGATAGTTTTGTTATCAATTTAATATACAGTAAATAATAAATTACGGTACCAGTTTGTAGTGAACATGTCCTATCACTACGCAATTCGCGCAACGCAACCAATCGCAACTTTGGTGACTCGCATCGGGAACAGTGACCAACATTAGACTTCTAGGGGAGGTATTTATTACCCATGGTGTTCAATTTCTACACACTGTTGTTGAGATTTTTCCCTATTTAATAGGGTGGGAACTGGTACACATCTGTGTAGGGAACCCTCGGTGCGCTAGTCCGACTCGCACTTGACTAGTTTTTTTCAATTTATGGCAGTGTGTAGTATATAGTTAGAAGTTCATAAACCAAAGAAGTTTTTAAAATAAAATGAAGCTAGTTATAATTATTACTTAAAAAAAACAATTTAAAAGTGGAGATCTAAATGCTTTCGTAAATTCATTTAGTTTGTAAATAAAAGGCCTATGCGTTCATTTTGTAGTCTTATTTGTATAAAGCAAGTAGGTACCTAATAGTATTTTTTAAGCATACATACGTACACGAAAGAGCACATAATTATACGGCGTAAAAAAGTTATCGTATGACAGATTTTGGTTTCAGTAATTTAGGAAAAACAATAATAAAATCGTACTTCCATAACCAGACTATTAGGATCAAGGTCCAAGGGTGGAAAGGTAGCAAATGACCCTACTAACACCACGAAAAATTATGACGATCCATATGCCGAACATCATGTACATTAATCATACCTATTTCCGGTACGGTAAGGGTTAGCTAGGAGGCCGGAACCGGCAATAGTGTAGTTTTAGTGCGCTTATCGGACACTAAATCCAGGTCTATACCAAAATAAACGGTACCTCGCATAGAATGTAGGAACTCTGCGAACATTTCTTTGTATAGTTTCGATAGCAGGTAAAGTTGTTACATTTGTATGTGTTGAACGCTTCCCATTTCCGTTTAACATAATGGATGCCCAAGTAAAAATAGTCAACTACTTCGTACTACAAATATAAACAAAAACGTAGCATTTTTTGAAACTAGCTTTCTTACAACACAACTGTTAACAACACAATCAATAACAACTAAAAATGACTATTTATTTCAGTTGTTTACCAGTCGCAAATAGCAACGAGTGTTTATATCATAGATAAGTATGATTTATATTCTGTTTGATAGCAACCGCCAAAGAGAATATAATTACTACGTGCAACCGCATTTGAAATAAAAAGCACAGGGGCGCTACCGCGACAGCAAACGAAGTGTTCCCTCTCTGTCGGACTTGCAAGTTTGCATATAAGTGAGACGGAGACCAACTTCGTTTGTGGTTCGCGGTAGCCCCTCTGACTACTTAGGAGATACAAGGAACTTTAAATTAAAACGTAGTTAGAGTAAAGTTTGAATTGTGTTCATAATTATTATTTATGGTTCACTTTTGCCCTCATGCTGTGCGCATGATGCTCTCTCATATAGGAATGTCCAGACCATCGATCCGATATCGGTGTAGGATCCGAAACCGATAAAAATGTATGGAAAAGCATTCCCACTATCCGATCCGATATCGGTGTAGGACCAGAGGGGCTACCGCGAACCGAAAACGAACGAATTTCGAATATCTCCCTCTCTGTTGCACTTGCTAATACGTGCCACAGAGAGGGAGATATTCGAACTTCGTTCGTTTTCGGTTCGCGGTAGCCCCTCTGATAGGCGAGCGATATCGGTGGCGTTTGTTTGTGTGCTTATACGTTTTTTTGTAGTGTGCCTGAGGGGCTACCGCGACTGAAAAAGAACGAAGTTCGAATATCTCCCTCTCTGCCGCAAGAATTAGCAAGTGCAACAGAGAGGGAGATATTCGAACTTCGTTCGTTTTCTTTTCCCGGTAGCCTCTCTGGATCTTTCTTATGGGCTAACGTGAGCCATTGTGTGCGGCATCAGACGACCTATAGTGCATTTGTGTTTGCAATGGATCATTTTTTTATGCAAAATTCTTCCAATATGTACTTATCAAGGAAAAGAGTAGCGACTGCAATCGCTTTCGCGGCCAGCTTGAAAAATTGAGGATTGTGTCAACAGCAAGCCATGAACCCTCCCCTTAAGCTCGTCAGAGACAGAGCGATAATATATATTAATATACCGTAAGATATCGTAATGTATATTATCGTATAGCTCAGCACCACACACTAGAAAAATATATATTATACATTTTTGCCGTTATTAAACTCGTTGCTGTCCTAGCGAGCGGACGCTTTCTACACTTTAGGGCAAATACAGGGTGTTGTAAAAGCGAAAGATGGATTTAAAAACTATAATAGAATTAGATTTCATTAAAGGTTCTTCGGGCGAAGATTCTGGGTCTGTATTCGAACTTCGTATCGTACCGTCCCTTTCACGCTCGTGCTATAGACTATATGAGTGAAAGGGACGGCATGATACGAAGTTCGGATTTCGAAGTTCGTAGTAGCCCCTCTGATACCGAATTCGATCTACGTATTGTGTTAGCAGCGAAACCATGATCCATGTGGATACATAAACACCTTCAAAAGAAGAAAGATCTAGGTGAATTTAATTTATTCAACGATCTCCACTAAGTAAATTCGAGCAGTATTTTAGGACATCTCAATACACATTTACAGAAATCCACGTACAAAAAGCAAAATATATACTAAGTTGGCAACACTGGGTATTAAATTATTATTTATACGATTCGAAGATATATATGCTTTAAAAATAACTAACGTATAAAACATGATTATTTGGCATGTCTCCACCATATACATACTCTATTATAAGTAAAAAAAAACCTCCCTATGCCATGCTGTTTTGTCTGTGCCTTAGTCTGGCAATATTGAAAACAAACAATATAAAAAAGAAAAAAAAACAAGAGCTCTCGATTGGCGCTATTTTGCGAGAAAATTATTTAAATAACAGAAATCTGAATTAGGCGAACATATTTATTTTGGATATACTATTCTTACATATATATCTAATTCGTCTGTGCTTCGCTGGATTTATGAAACGTACTGAGGCGTGATTTTAAAGGTAAATTATGGTCGCGGTAGTTGGTGACAACTTTCACCTTTTGTACTATACTATCAATAATTCCTACTATACTACAAGAAAATAAATAGATATTTTACAATTACATTTCTCGCGTACCTAAAATATGATCTGGTTTCTTTTTCATTCGATCGACCTGCTTTACGACACTTAGCCCTGCATATGTTGAAACGTATTTGTCGATGTATCGTACCTAAGTATATTGTTTCTGTATCAACAATCTTTTGCCAGATGGAATACAAGAAATTATTTTTACTTATAAACATGCCATAAGAAAATGTTAAACTTGTTATGAAAAGTAACAAGTATCTTGATCTTCCTTTTAATATCGCATTTGCATTGCATTAATTATGTAAGTGCTATTATGACAGCATAATTATGAATTGTGTTTATATAAGTCATTGGTGCTGCGCGTAGGTAATTATTGCATTATGCTTTTAGATAGCCCAATGGGTTTGTTAACTTAAAGTGCACCAGTAAAGCTACTGAGGCTAAATATTGGCTGCTTTTGAGGAATTGAATGGCTATGTATTACTACGCAAGTAAGCTGAATGAAGCATCATGTAGTGGGTGTAACATTAAAGTGCCACCACCACCCAGCGAGCCAGCCCCCGTCCCTCCACCACCCACTGACCATGCTCCTCTTCCACCCGACCCAGCTCTATTGCATGGCACTGGACTCTCTTACTATGATGTAAGTTGACATATTATTGATCTATACTATTTAAATTCATTAACTTAGCACTTATTTAATACATACATAATGGTAGTTACCAAAACAATGTAAAAAATATAGTTTTAGATACCGCTATCAATTTTAAGGCAATATTTAAATACACCAGAAACTACCTACCTAGCATAATCAGGAGTATATAAACTATATCATCAAAATATCATCATATGTTAGAATGATGAAGTTAATTATATAAAACTGTTAATTCTAGAATGATGATTACTATTCCATGGTGAGAGGCAATAAGTTTATGACAGAAAACACTTGCAAACATCTGGTTATGAATGGTGGTCTAAATTTTGTCACTCAAAAAGGAGATCCTACTCAGGTAATATCACAATGAAGCATTTTGTTTTGCTATACATAGTTTAAATTCTTAATTGTTTTATATATTATAGCTTTCAGCAGTAGGTGTAAAGACCTTAACAACATTTGTCAATTGCCCAGTGGAAAAGACAGAGCTTGAGTATAAAGATGGGCAACTTGTTAGTGCTCCCCTGGATTCACTGGTAGAAATGTTACGGCCCGGAGCAAGCAAGTCGTACACATTCACATTCCTATTGTGCTCCCGGCTTTTTGTCAAACCTCATGAATTACTCGGGAAGCTAAGTAAGAGATACTTTAAGACATATGACAAGATTGTAAGTACCAGTTCATATAATTTTATAGTACAGAAAATATACACATTGTAGCATGTGTTAGCCCTGCATATTTTTTTTATCATGAGTTAAAGCAATAATGTGTCCCTGAGAATCAATATTATTTTTATGACTTACAAGTTTTTGTCTGGAACATCCATAGAACTCAGTAATTGCACTCTCACACAATTTTTTATATCATGGTTCTGATATTATTTAGGGAAGAGTTGAAGTTAAGGATCTGGTCGATAAGGAGTTAACAGACATGAGAGCCCTAGTCAGGGTACTGACACAGTGGACAAGTATGTTTCCCTACGACTTTCGTGATGACAGAGTCATGGCACTGGTTCGGAATATTACTCAAAGGTATCTATATATACATTTTCTTCTTGTTTATCTTAGAAAGTACCTTAACTTATACCTTAGTGTTTATATATAAAGGTGCGTGTGTGAAATCATTTGACCATATTTATCTATTTTCTTCCAAGTAAGAAATCTTACTACTGGTCTGGCTACCAAAACAATTAAGCATTATGCTATAATCCCCTAGATGTGCTGCGGAACACATGTCTTCAGTGAGGGTTGAGGTGTCAACCATGTTGGAGAAGCTACTGGACAAACTAACAGCTCTTGAGCAGTATGAAGAAACATTAGTTGAAATACCTCAAGTGTCATCTGTAGAACAATTAGCTCAGGTAACCTTGTAATAAAAATTTCGCGGTACATGACGTTTTTACCATATGGTTTTAGGGTGCAATGCAATTCTTTATATGTTAATTAATGACATTGTTTGCTGACAGGGAGACATTCTAACACTCAGCTTGACACCAGCTGAGTTAGCAAACCAATTGACTATAGTTGAGCTGCATCGGTTGTCATTTGTTGGACCAGAGGAATTTGTTCAGACATTTGCTCCTACACAGCCACCACAACCAACATCTTCTTGTGGCAAGACTGCTATCAATCTGCACCATGTTGACATGAAAAGCACAAGAAATCTGGAAGCTTATGCTGATTGGTTCAACAGGCTCAGCTACTTGTGTGCAAGTGACATTTTAAAGGTACAACATTATTACATGAATACTTAGTTTATTTTTATTGTACTACTAGCTTCTGCTGGCAACTTCTTCCTCATGGAACTCGTTCATACCTTACCTTCATACCTTCTAAACTGCCGCTTCCACTTCATCCCCCTAAAGGGAATAATACTAATGTTTTTCACGGCATTTTTGACTATTTCCACACGACATTATTTTAATCAGTTGCTTTAAGCGTGATAAAGTAATAAATACGCCATTTATTTATTTATCGTTGCCAATTATTTCGAGAAGAAAGGTTGCCAGTTTCTGTTGCACGTTTATCACCACCCAGGGGTCACGTGTAGGGTAGCGGTGGGTACTCCCTACGGATATAGTGCAACTTCGACCCCCCCTTGTCGAATGAGTGGGCAACTTGATTTTTAGAAGTTCTCGAGCCGCCCAAAGGCCTCCAACTTGGCTTAACAACTACTGTCATTGACAGCAGCCAGGATCAACGGCTTTACGTGCCTTCCAAAGTACGGGAGCGCTCATTTAATAACCACTCAAAGCCCACCAAACCCATCCAAGAACTGACCTGGGACGACGTTCCCTCGCATACCGTACGCGGCACGCGGGTGCCGCTGGGCCACGAGCGTTCCTAATAGGCTGACCGAAATAGTTACTTTTGCATTTAAATTATTAGTATGGATTGCAATTATTTACCTATTTATTTCTTTGCAGGCTGTAAAAAGCAAATACAGAGCGCGAGTAATAGAACAGTGGGTTATGACGGCGAGAGAATGCTTCAATCTTGGGAATTTTAACTCGCTAATGGCCATTATTAGTGCTCTAAATATGTCTCCAGTGACACGACTTAAGAAAACGGTAACAATATGTTTAGATAATACCTACCGATAGGTCTACAATACCTGAATTCCTTTTCTCCTTTTCTTATTTTGATGTTATTTTGACAGTGGAGCCGTACATCTGGAGTGTGCGGCCAACAACTGCGTCAATTGGAATTATGCGTTGAACCGAGTGGAAATCACGCTAGGTAAAGGACTACATTTTATTTATACCTAGTATGCGGAAAAATGTCTTCAAGAATGGCTATTCTGTACAAAATCCATTTGTATAATTCGGTTATAAAAATCAACCTGATGAATATTATAATGCAGTATGCGGTTCGAAGACGGACATTATACGAGTATAATTATAGAATCAGTAATAACAAGATAACACTATGTTCATTATTAAAGCGGGAATCACAGTTAGTAATAAAGCCCTCACAAACAGTATAAATGTCGGATTGCGCTTTTCAGATACCGAGCAGCGTTAGCAGCCGCCCCTACTGAGACAGCAGTACCATTGTTGTCTGTCACCTGCAGGGATCTGCATTTTGCTAATCAAGGCTCGTCATCCAAGTAAGACAATATTCAAGTACTACGTTAAGTATATCTGGTATTAGACTAGACTACTAGAGCTACCTTTTGCTGTTGACGAACAACGCGAATCAGTGCCAAAGCTTAAAAATTTCCTTACATGAATGTGGAGCTGATAATAGATTTATTTCCTATCATACGTAAGTACTCTTTGTCCTAAAATATCTGTTATCACAGAACATCCCCGCTAGAAAGCTATTGTTTCCCATTTGATTCGCGACGTGAGTCACCAAAGAATGAGGAAGCGGGGAGCTGACACAAGCTGCGTAGTGATGTTCACTACAAACTGGTACCGTAATTTATTATTGGTAAATAACGGTAGGTATTTACTATATATTAAATTGGTAACAAAACGATCTATCACTACTTGGTTCTAAAAAAAAAACAACTAATATTTTATAGCTTTTATATATCTCTTTAATGTGTATCATAGTGGAAAGGAGGAAGACGATTCTGAAAAGCCCACAAAACATATCTATTTCAAACCAATTCTGAGCTCCCTCGCACTTCCTCGAAGTTCATCATCAGGCTCATCTTTGACACTGGACCCAACTGCTCACCAAGAGAATTCTAAAAAGCCCACACAATATATACCTATCTTAAACCAACTCCGCGCTCCCTCGCACTTCCTCGAAGTTCATCATCTGGCCCATCATGTGATACTAGACCCAACTGCTCATCAAGAGGATTCTAAAAAGCCCACAAAACATATATCTATCTCAAACCAACTCCAAGCCCCCTCGCTCTTCCTCAAAGTTCATTATCAGGCCCATCTTGTGACACTGGACCCAACTGCTCACCAAGAGGATTCTAAAAAGTTCACGCAACATATCTTTAAACTACTACTAGTACCCGTCTATAAAAATGGAGATTCTCAGTTGCACCTACGTATGTAGGTATGTACCAGTAGCGGAGCGTCCATACAACTCGATTCCCACCGGCTTACCTAATTTTCAGCCATTACAGTTCTTTTACTACGGCTCATGACGAATAAGAAAGGAAAATTAATTCCGGCTTCCCTAAGAAAATTTTTGACGCACCGCCACTGGTATGTACGGATGTCATTTTCGTAATCGGCACCCCGAGAAACTACAAAAATGACACCCATATCAATTTTGAAGAAAAACGAAAGTCCATCATCTTGGATTTGATAATGCGTGTCATTTTCAGATTTTAAAGAGAAGTTAAGATTTGCTCCCCGCAAAAACTTGGAACTCCCTTTTCCGTCCTTTAGGGAAACAATTTTGAAAAACGTTGAAATAAGTTTTGTTGTATTTAAACGGAGAGTATTTGTACAAAGTTTTAAATCTCTCGCTTCAAAAAAGATTTGCTCCCCGTACGAACTTGGAACCCCCTTTTCACGCCTTTAGGGGAACAATTTCGAAAAACGTTGAAATACATTTTGTTGTATTCAAAACAAAGTTTTAAATCTCTCGCTTCATCAAAGACTTTCTCCTTTACAAAATTGGAACCCCCTTTTCACCCCTTTAGGGGAGCAACTTCGAAAAACGCTGGAATAAGTTTTGTTTTATTTAAACAGAAAGTCCATATACGAAGTTTTAAGTCTCTAACTCTAAAACAGAAGCAGAACATACAAATTTTGCACCCCTATTTTACCCTCTTAGGGTTAGAATTTTGCAAAACGCTGCACGGAGAGAAAAAATTACTAGAAACAAGTAAAAAATATTAATCATTAGTAAAATTTTAGTGAATCCCAGGACAAGGAGATTATAATAACGGTTATAAACCAGTTTTACTGATAGTATTTACTAACACCAAAAAAATTGTCCTATTTGGAAATACAATACTGTTTACTAAAAACAAGTAACTTTTATTTAAATCCAAATAATGTAACATACTTGCTTTTAAAAAAATCTTGTTGGAAAAACAATACTGTTTACTAAAAACAAGTAAACTTTTACTTGAATTCAAATATGTAACATACTTGTTTTTAAAACTGTCTTTTCGGAACAACAATACTGTTTACTAAAAACAAGCAAACTTTTATTTGAATTCAATAATGTAACATTCTTGCTTTTAACATTAAACAAGAATATTTTTTTAATTTCTAGTAGCTTTTTTTGGGTCTTACTATACCTGTTACTAGGAATTATTAAAGTCATGGAATTTATTAAGCCGAGTAGTTTTAACAGCAACAAATTTTCCAAGGCGACCGACAACAGGCACACCGAAGTCACTATGTCCACACGTTTATTGTAACACAGTTTTAGTCCAGGGATAACAGGCTTCCACGCTGGCTGCAAAAACCCAGCCCTAAATTAGGGCGTCGTCCAATTTAAATAGCGGCGCAGATCTTGCGTGGCACGAAACGCTTTTCCCGGGCTAATAGTTTCGCCTTGTCAAAGTAAATGAGACATACTTGCATCACATGCGTGTCCTGCCACTGCGGATGCTGTGTGTAGTCCGAAACATGTCGCAAATAGTGACCTTCCGAGTTACTTTCAATCGTTCTTTTATGAGGTATAAATATGTCTCACGATAGTGTAAGTTTATGTATAATCTACTTACTTCTTTTTACATAATATCATCCCCATAGGAAAATGATATCATATATTTTTCTAGGTTTCACTGAAGTTATGGGTTTACTTACACGTGGAAAATGATTCCGCTGTCCTTGAAATTATCTGTATGATTTCTGCACCACTTCACGACATAAAGGAATTTTAAATTATAAAAATCCTTGTTTTGGTAAATACGCTCCATACCCGTGACTCACCGTGTCATTCCGACCGAGCTGAAGTCGTATCTGGTGCCTGTTTTAAGGACCGCCTACCACGGTACTGATTCCGTTTCACCATAATTTAGCGGACAGAATTCTTCCATGTATTTCCGTTCACTCATACCTGCATACATACTTAGCGAAATCAAGGTATAAATGGTGATACAAAATCGGATTCTATCCATGATTCTGAACCACTTTTACTATAGGTCCAACATTATAAGAGCGAGAAAGAAACCAGATGTTTCATAGTAAAAGGTGTTCAATGGACTAATCCATGATACAATAATATACTGCGCCAGGCATGGCAATCCGGTACATCAGTTAGTAGTGTGGGTGACACGAACTACGTCATAAGCCTTGCATCAGCCTATCGACGGTATGCGGGCGTAATTATGAATGTGTCGTCGACAGTGCCGTATGTGGTGTCACTATCCGGTTTGTCAAACCTTGTTTTCTGGACTATTCGAAATGTATGCAGAAGCAGATTTTTTTGGCACGGGCATAGTTGGTTCTATAGTAAAAGTGGTTTAGGATCATTGATAGAATCTAGCTTTGTTATTTTGTATCACCATTTAGAAGTCATCTTATGTGTATGTATGTAACCGAACGCTGATCATGTAAACGGGCTGCAACACAGTGAAAACTAACGCAGTCTCCTGGACTTCAAAAGTATTAATATATAAGGTTTTTTGAACAATAAAGATTTTATTATTATATTATACGATAATTTAAAATAATCTCCATCGAGCAGAATTGGTAACCGCGTGAACTTTGAGAAGTGCTCGCTGCTGGCGCGGCACGTGAGTCGTCAGCTGGCGTCGCGGCGGCTCTGCGGGGACGAGCCGCCGGCGCCCGCGCCGCCGCCGCCGCACGCGCCCGCCTGGCGCTTTCTGAACGACACGCCCACGCTCACCGAAACCGGTCAGTGAACATGTATAATAATGGGTTATTTAGTGTCGTATTTGTATGGAGCACCATGCAGATTTTCAGCAAAGGACGCCACTTGGCACAGTTGTACCTAATGGTCATCTGAGCAGATTTAGCCCTGTATCCACGAAATTCTTTCATGGTGGTGGGGGGGGGGGTGAAAACCCTATCTACCACGCTGCACTCTGAGCTCGATTTCTACTTAAGTTTAGTGAAGAGGTCATGTTTGATACCGTTTTCGGATAATTCAAGGACGGGGAAATCATTTCTGAAACAAAATTTTTCACTCGTCCGTAGAAAAAAATAGAGTTCTGCAAAAACACGAAATAATTTTTTTTAAGAAATTACACAATATCTTGCCCTACAATGAAACCGCGAGGTAATGCACTATAAAAAAAATGTGAGTTAATAGCCCATTTTATGTGAAATGCATTAACATAAACTATATTGACAGGTGAAACCTTTAAATGTGGTAAAAAAAAACCATTTAGCGCCGGAGCTGCGTACTGGCCAGGAGCTACTTTATTTCTGCATAAGTTTAGTAAATAGGACATGTTTGTTATCGTTTTCGTATAATTCAAGGATGAAGAATTCATTTCTGGGACAAATTTTCACTCGTCCGTAAATAAACAGTTCTGCACAAAACTTGAAAAATTTATATGAAGTTCTACAAAATCTTGCCTTACAATTAAACCCCGTGGTAATGCACTAAAAATATATATATGAATTAATATAGAATATACAGACATAAACTATATTGACAGATTTAACTTTTAAATGTGTTAAAAATACAATACAATACAAATACTCTTTATTGCATACCTCACACAAATGAATCGGTAGAGGTAGACAACAATATAGAAATGAATAATTAATGTAGAATTATTTTTATTTAGCGACGGAGCTGCGTACTGGTGAGAAGCTATAGGATTCTTTGTTTTACTGTTTGCTAATGACTTTGATTAGGTGTTTCTAAATCTAGAAGTAATGATATTAGCAAGTTCTCTACATTAAAACGGATTGAGATTTGATCCAATTGATTTGCACAATTTTACTTGGAAACCATACTTTAGGTTACAAGTGGCGTCCTTTTTTGAAAATCTGCAAGGTTGATGACACTAAATACCCAGTTATAATTATCTAGACTAGGCAAATGCTCGCTGCTGGCCGCAGCCAAAGAGGATTTATCTGATCTGCGCGGCCTGTCGGTCGCATCGAGTGAATTATTTTTCTGACACCTTAATTTTGTTTAGGTATTCAATAGTATTCAAAAAGGTAGTAGAGACGTTTTTTTATTTTAATTTTATTTTGATTTAATACTATTTTAAATATAAAACTCTCGTGATTCTCAGACATATTGAAATATAATAAACTCCCTAACGTTAGTTTAAACCCCTTTTTTCGGTAATATTAAACTGCCTTATTATAAAAGGGCGTAAGTACGTTCTTACAGTGAATAAGACTAGCACTGTTGTCAACATATTTAATTAAAAGTAAAAAAAAAGTATATATCTGTGACACCTGTGACAGTCATGGATTTCAGGGGATCTACCCTGACCACCCAAAAACGAAGTCCGTATATTTTTTCTCTATCATTCGAATAAGCAAGCAAGTGACATAGAGAGGAAGATATTCGAATGATTTTAAATGTTAACCCAGTTACTTCACTTGACAAGACAGACCCACAACTATCAAGGGTCGATGTCATGTCAATATCGCATCCATAGATATTATACAGAAGCATAAGCCTTGTCACGGAATAGTCTTATACATTCAGCTTATGAATGGCTTCTTATAACTATTTTGCAGTTTTTTCGAGGACTCGAATACAAAAATCCAATATTTTTTTATGATATTTGGTTTATGCCGCGACTATGATAAAATGAAATGTATACAATTCTCGTCGCACTGACCAGTCGCGTTGACATGTAAGCGATATCACTGGTGATAAGCTGAACGCCAATCTCGGCGTTTTGGAGAAATGAAATTATTTATTCTTTAATTAAGGCATATTACATGATTTTATGAGTTATGAATGTCAAGAAACTACCATCTGTTTATAAAATAAATCTCTGCCTCTAGAAGAATCGGCGTATAGTAGGCTATATGAGTTTTTTTCACGATGTCATTCGAAGCAGTTTTTTGGGGGATCATATATTTTTATGAGACCAAACACAAAAATGACTCAATAATGTTATAGTACAACATAGCTGCCGCGCATAAATAACGCTGCATACTAATTGACACTCAAATGTGACGTCACAGTTGAATAGCCCCGTACTACCGTTGTATAGAAGAACGAGTAATTTGTCGTTTCGCTCGTGAAATATTGCATTTATGTACATGTGTGTCGTACAATCTCTTATTTATTGAAACATAAAAATTCTATTAGTAACTCTATTAGTATTTTCTCTTGTTAATAAAACACAAGTAGTTAATGAAATGGCACCGACTTCAAAAATTACAATACCATCTACATTGTTGAAGCGTATTAGTTTCATATTGAGCTATTAGAAGTTAGGCAATTATTTTTTTCTCTAAGGGGCCATCCATAAAGTACGTCACACGTAAAGGGGGGGGAGGGGGTCGACAAAGTGTGACATGGTGTGACAAGGGGTGGGAGGGGTCCTAAGTTTCGTGACATCACATTTCGAAATTTATAAATCTAGAAGTATTAAACCGCGTAATTTGCAATATTAATTATACTAAAACATATTTCCAACTCTATCTTTAAGACAATACGGTTTAAATTGTTTTGTTCACATTCACTCTAGTGACACGCGCCGACAGAAGCGCCGATCGCCCACGAGCCCTTTGACTAATGCCGCCAAACGCACCGCACCCCGCGTGATTTTATTGTTTCTATTACATTCGAAAATTGACTTTCGCTGAGTGAACAACGTCATTGTTTAGTTAAAACATATTTAAAAAAAACAAGTTTAAAATGAATAAAAAGATAGATTTAGGTAATCTTTACCGTAGACTATACGAAACATACAGTGCAACTTACGCTGATAAAAAAAAACAGCATATACAGGAAGAAGTTAATAGTATTTGGAAAATGTTGAAAAGTAGTGACAATATCGAAGGTGAAGTGGAATCTAAAATCAAAAAGCTGCAGATACAAATGACAAAAAAGAAAGCGACACTATTGAATTTTTTTTCGAAAATTCCTTCGACTTCAACATCACAAAAATTTTAGCGGGAAGTGGAGGGAAAAGTAAGTTGAATTTTATAATTTATAACAATCCTTAATTATAATTATCGCGCTCAAAGGTGGGGCGGACCTGAATCGCTTCGCACGCGCCGCATTTATAGGGAGTAGGTACTGTTCTACAACTGTTACAAATGGATTAACCTTTCGCATGCCGCCTGTCAAAACGGGCTACTCAATTGATGACCTTGATATGTAAAACAATAGGTTCAAATGACAACGGACGGATCCGGGACTAGGCATTTGAAGGGTTAAGAAAATTTTAAAATGTGAAGTGGTTTGCTAAAATCGCGTACATTTTTCATAAAAAATACTTAATTTGAATGGTAATAAAACTTATTTCGGAACTGCTGTTTTAATTTAATAATTTTTCGATGTGAAATTGCAAAACATGTGACGTCACAATAGGGAGGGGGGGGGGGGGGGGGGGGGGTCTCAGAAATGTGACCACCTGTGACAAGGACGGGGGGAGGGGGCAAAAAATCATGAATTCGTGTGACGTACTTTATGGATGGCCCTTAACATGCAATGAAATATTGAGGTTGTTTCTTAAAATACAAGGTTTCATATACTTAAAAGGTTGTCTCTTTTAATTTCCATTCTACATTTATTTGTGAAACAGCATCATGGAGTTCAGCCATAAGCAATTATTTGCTTTTTGGTTCGTCATGACATTCTGCCACTACGATTATTTAAAAAATAAAATAAACGATGTTTGCTATATTTTGCTTTTTTATTTATATAAAATCGACATGAATATAATAAATAACACATTATTAACACAGTCCCATAATTTTAATTGCAAATTTAACTACAAAAATACACATTTAAATATTTCAACTGAATATTAGCGGTAAAAATTGAAGGTATTTTTTAAATCATTTTGGAGGCAAAATTGATTTTTTTTTCATTCTGTAATTGGATTTTTTGTCTTATTTACTTTTAGGTCTTTAGAAATTAAAGTTTGATTTCTTGGAGCTTTTTTAATTTATTTCATTCATGTTTGAGAAAAGCACTATACAGTATGTATACATACCTCGGCTCGGCGCGACTTTCCGGCCTCTGTAGTAATAATGTACTATTACTTTACAGTGTATTTTTTCAAGTCTGTTTTTATTTTTCTTGTATATTTCACACTTTTTAGTAGATCATTACCAGAATGCATCTCATGACGATTTTTATAAGCTCAAACACGGCTACGACTACATTGTTTTATTACGGAGTTACGTTGCATACCTTCCGGCTTCAATTACCAGATCAGGTTGATGGTAACATTACATCACGGCCATTTAAATTGACTTCGTGATAGGCGCTTCAGTATCGTGATCAAAATATCTTAGCGCTAATCATGGAACACTGAACTTTTGCATGACCATCCGCTGTCTTCTTCATCAGTTCACGTTCACCAAATGCTACTTTCTGAATGCAAATGCTCGATTTGTTACCGAAAATACTAAAATCGCTATATGATTCCCTTGATTTTTTGAGGAATTCTCTCAATTCCTCATGGACCCAATCATCAGAACTGGATTCTGGTAACAACGGAACCAACCTTGAAGCATATGCTGTCAACCACAGGAATAACTTTCTAAATCTGTTCATAAATGACGGAGTTCTGAGGTAACAGACAAAATAAAGAATATACAACTGAATTGAGAACCTCCTCCTTTTTTGGAAGTCTGTTAAAAATTAATTACTCTAATTTATTAATAATTGTGATAAATGCCTTTGATTTTAAAATTTGAACACTAGGCATATGGTTACTAGTTTTAATTTAAGGCTTCTATCGCGAAACGCTGGATTTTCATAGTATTAGGATTTTCCCTCGTGTAATCGCTAATATTCAACAGTTTTAGGTTTCCGCAACCAAAATGGCAAGACGGAAGATAGTTTCGTCATGTCTGTCCGTCCGTCCGTCCGTCTGTATGGCTCAGCCGGTTTATTCGGAGACTATAAACAGTACAATTTGTGAGAAAGGTGTAATCTATGAACCGCAACACGAAAGTGATGCGAAAAAATTGGGGGCACTCCTTAAATGTAACCGGTGGATGAAAAAAATAATTTCGCTCACATAGTTGTGTGGGGTGTCCGTGGATAGGCCTCTAAAAAGGGTATAGAGGTATCCAAAAAACTTTTCAAAATTTAAGTCAACCGTTGGTGATATATTAGCTGTCAAAGTCATAAAAAATTTGTCCTTCCCCCCATCTAATTTCCAAACTATGAAATTTAAAATCCTGACTTCAATGACTTGAATTGATTTCTCGTGGATTGCATCGTCAGTTATGTATTAACGTCTTATTAAAGAAACCGGCCAAGTACGTGTCACACATTTTAGGGTTCCGTACCGTACCTACTAGCCGTCAAATTAAGTTTGTAATATATATACCAATAAGCGGTTTTTTTTTGTTAAAAAACTTCAGGGGTTTTTATTTATTAGACATGTTTCTCAGGAAAATAAAATGAATATATAAAGCTTTGTTGTTTTTTCTCAATGCCGAAATGATGTTTATAAAACCTATTTCATAACTTAGTAAACACAAATATTTGTCTCATCATTTACAGCTTTGGAACTGGTGTCATTCGAGCGGGAGCCGCCAGTCGACCACATGGAAAAGGAGCGATTAAAGCGCCTGAGAGCAGCTACATAAACTGACAATCCTGTGATTCTGCACCTCCTGATATTATTGCTACTTATCAAAACTTTATTACTAGTGAATTTCAGCACTTAAAAACGGCATTCTCATTCTTTTTAGATATTTTAACAAGTTTTTAACTACATTTTGTGATTTTACGTCGAGCCGGTGGGCATAGGTTCCATTCATATGAATGTTGTTCTAACCTACCTTACTCAAGATTGTGATTAGATTGTACAAGCATGTTCTAAAACATTTTTTTTATTATTATACATGTTGGAATTTACATTTGAAAATGTAGAAAATTCCCGATTTGCGAGAAACTTCTACTTCGGGTAATTTACCAACTACTTACAATTACATTGGATTTCGAAATGATTCTCATAATTGACCAAAGTCTCAACACCGTATTAAATTTTCCGGTATGTTTTAAAACTAAACGACAAAGAATTTCACGTGTGACTGCGACTTACATACTCAACCGGTGTTGAGGAGCTCAAAGAAGTGAAAGTTACACGTGTTTTTAACTTACATGTTTGTAAATCTACGAAATCCATTATTTCATTTGCACCAAATGTATACATTGCTATAATCATCATTTGCGCTAATTCGTTTCTGTCAGAAACGTAACTTTTCAGGGTTTTTCCTAACCCAGTGTTGCCAGATGCCGAAACGCAAAAAGCGGGAGGTGCGCCTTAAAAAAGCGGATTTCGGAATGAAAACGCGGAATATAAACTTTGTTAATAATTTTCTTTTGTTTTTATGTTCCAATGAAAGAAATGTGCTCTAGGTCATCAAATGCACTATAACGGAAGTTATAAATGTTACTTGCAGTCATTCTAGCTAGTTCTAATAGTTCGATATTTTGAAATGCCTTGCCTTTTTCACTGTGCAAATGCTAAATTTCAAAAAATCGGATCCGCGCTTGCTTAACGCGGATAGCGGGGACAATGACAAAAACGCGGCGAAAAAAGCGGAAAAGAGGGGTATCTGGCAACACTGTCCTAACCTAATCTAGCCTATATACCGGGTTTATTTAAATTAATATCCCGAATTTTTTCCCGTTAAAAAAAATATCTTTATGGCAAATAAGGATTATGGCAAACACTAGTTATTATGGCAAATGAAATATGTGTTTAATCTTATTACTATTTGACCCCTGTCCAGGTTAAATGAATAGGTATATACAATTACTATATTTGCTCTCTGGAGTTACTGGTCAGGGTACTGAATTGGTGTTTCAAATTTAGTTTGACCTGGTTATGTACAAAGGCATTTTTAAGGCAGTTTACAAGACTAATAATTATAATTCTTTGGTAACTACAGTAACGGAGTAAGTAGGTATTCCAGTGGAAGTATTGACATTAAAACCGATGCCCAAGTTTGTACTCGTACTAATTACGGGGACAAATAGGTGTATAATTAAGAGGATAGTGTCTTAATTTCACCACCTAATTATACTCAGTAAATAATAACGCGAAAGTTCAGTTGCTTTTTAAAATACTCGAATGCATATATTTCAATATGTTAAGCTGAGTTATAAGTTATTATCATTTAAGATCAATGTTTTTTTTTACGTCCTATATTACCTACGTGTAAATATTTCGGCTTCTTGCTCTGATATACGAAGCGCATACAATTTAATTGCGGAGGGTTTTTACGAACAACTCTGAGAGTAGAGGATTCCAAGCCAGTGAGAGCCGTGTAATTTAAAGTTCCTGACGCAGTATTTGAACTAATTCTCGCCATTTTGATGAATCTCTCCATAAGTATATTTAACCTGTTTTTATTAGTAATTTAAAATGATCTCATATAAGGTTGAATTATGTATTATCATTTACAATTGTGTATTTATAAATAATCGTTTCGTGTGTTCTATAATAATATGTTGAATGTGTGTGTGAATACTGTTCTGCTGATCGTACCTAATCGATGAGATTATCGTGATTCGCCAATTGTTGCTAAACATAATTTATAGAAAAATGTAATAGGTAAATTTCAATAGTAGGGTACCTACGTCTTTTAATCGGATTTAGCGTGAGACCCAACTTTTTTTAAGCATAGTTAAGGTTTTAGTTCGACTACAATTTAATTGATTTCATTCTGACAGCTACATTTTTCATACAATTACATGGGTAACTCGTGTCACAACGGAACGAAGCTATGGTCCAAAAAATTGGTCCTCAGTCTTAAACGTATACGGTCAAGTTGAAAAACATTCATTATACGATCGGTTTAACTGTAAAGACTTAAAAGTACCTGTTTCATCCACCGACTAAGTTAGTATTTCATAATTTCCCATGTAGGTACGGTAACACACCTTTGAAGCACAAATAATTAAGACTGAAAGTAACTAACGGGTGACACCGTCAATACGAGGGCAGTTCCGAACGTTTCTAGTTACTTAATCCCAATTTATGCGACACTCCTTTTAATAGTGTCACTTTGTAAGATAGTTCATTGTAAGTTTTCTGACCTAAAATAATTATTATAAGTCACTTATTTTTTTTAATCATTAATTTTATTCAAACGTGATTCGTATGGATTTTACGAAAAATATACAGTTTTGGACACAAAAAGAATATACATGTAGGTAAAAACATTGCAAAAATTGGAGTCAAAAGTACAGTCAGCAGCAGAAGTAGCTATAATCGAGGTGCTCAGAAAGAAGTGTACGGTTCAATTGTCAAAAAGATATTGATAGCTAGGCTAGCATTTACCCGTGGGCGGTGAGCGCGTTGCAAATATCTGAGCGGTCAGTATTCAAAAAATTCTACACACATTACGAATTATTAACACCTTAGCTATCGGAAAACCACTCGTATCTAAGCAGTCAAAATATCAATAATATCTAAACATACTGGAGGAAAAGTTTACAGCCAATAAGTAATGTTGAATATTGATTAGAAAATGCAACTTTAAAATTTATCTACTTATAATTGTTTTTTAACTTTTTCACTGCCATTGACTTAATATGAAGTTAGTACATTTCGTGCTCCACACGCCATGACTTGATATCAAGTCGATGTAAAGCAACCTACGTGGTGACAAGTAAGGTTCATTTTCGGTTGTTTGCTCTGTGACTTTGGCGTGTGAGACACAACTTATGAAATCTACTGTGGCGGTGAAGAGGTTAAGGGAGAGGATGTATATACCTACCCGATTAGATTATCCAAACTAAGATTCTACTTATTTATTTACTTCATGAATGATTGACCGAGTGAAACGAAAGTCTCTGCTTCACATTCGACAAAAATGCTTTCGTATGTCCAGATTCCGGATTTCCGTTTGTTCTCGTCTACAGGTCGCAATACTCACAATTCTTAACCGATTCTCGTGAAATTTCGTGAGCAGGTTCGATAGTTGGAAAACAATTTCGGTTTGTTCTCCTCTACAGGTCGCATTTCTCAACCGATTTTCGTGAAATTTTGTGAGCAGGTTGGATAAATATACAGTTTTTTTTGTCCAATAAGTTTTTGGAAATTAAAAAAATATATATATTTGTTCAACGGTTTGTTCCCTCTACAGGTCGCATTTCGCAAACGGTTCTCGTGAAATTTTGTGAGCTGGTCCGGTAATTATATATAATTTTTTTGCTTAGTCAGTTTTTGGAAATATTCAAAAACTATTTTTATTTCAAAGATTTTGTAAGTTTCTGCGCCCGAATTTCGGTTTATTGTCCTCTACAGGTCGCATTTCTCAACAGCTTCTCGTGAAATTTTGTTAGCAGGTTCGATATTCATAATTGACCTTTTATATAATGTCAGATTTTGGAAATGATAAAAAATCTCACTCACGACGTCTACAGCTCACACAGCCACTAGTTAACGCATACTACATTTATTTTAACGCATTGACTGTCGGCATTTTGTTACAAATTTTCACCTGGTATCATCTCTATCCATGAGAATAAGGTAGTCGTCCCAGTAGTCGACACCTTAGTGCCCATTAGATGATACCCGATTGAAAGTGCCATGTATTGGATGTAGGGTCAGTGTCGAGCGTAGGGACTTTTACCTTACTGATAATTAATAAATACCTACCTAACAAGTCGCCTTAGTAACTGTGAAAATATATTGGAGTACAATTTTAAACAGGCATGATGTATTTATAACACTGATCTCATAACTATGTAGGTATCAACAAGTGCAAAAATTTACTTATAAATAAAATCAAATAAATAATTAGTAATCTGCAAAAGATACAGAATATTTTAGCCACATAGAAGTCATTTAAATATATATTCAGTAACTGCTGCAAAATATTTATCCAAAATAGAAATCTGCAAAAAGCTACCTTATGTTCTTATTATATAGAATAATCTTGAACAAAATGATCTCACAATTCACGAAAACAGTGCAGACTTGTTATTGCATAGCTTTGTCTCACATTTTGTGATCTACGCGTCATAATATTGTAGAATCCAGGTGCAGATTGCCCGTCTATAAATTCGGTTTCCAAAATAGTCTGCATTAAAGTCAGATGGCCAGTAATCAATATGACCCGATATTATTAGCATTGCTTTAGAATTTAATGACTGGCCACTTACTTTTTACTTATAAACATGAAATGAAAGATTGCTTTACGTCTTGTTTATAAATTTGTAATTTATTGGATGATGATCTAATATTGCAACTCTTGCACGGTTTAAGGTTTTCTTCTAACAAAACCGACGTATTACAGCTAAACTTGTGGCATCGCACTCGCACGCGGTTGCCACATAGCACGTGTTTTTTTGTTCCTAGCCCGATAGGATATCTGGGCACCGCCGAGGTGTGCCAGAGCCGAGTTTAGCCAAATTATGATATTTCTATAAGACGTTAAATTATGGAAATTTTAACAACCAATCTCCGCAGTTTAAAAGTCATTCAAAAACCGAAATGACAAGGACAGCAAATACATTAAGTAATATCTCTGTCATTACATCAGAAGTTTAAACCATTACTAAAAACCTTAATGCCTGGCTTTCATTTTGTTCACATATCTTTGGCTATGTTGATGCTAGTTACTATTGAAATAATAACTGCTTAGCAACCTCTGGCACCCCGGCTGTTCACCTGTTTGTGGTTAGCAGTTCTTATATGTAGACGTCAGTGATGCTTAATTACCACTGACATTCTAGTCGCTATTATTTTTTCGATTAAAATAGGGTGTAAGTGTTAATGAAACTGAGCAGTTAAGACATTTGTGACGTACTGAAAGCTGATGTATAAATGATAACTGAAACTGTAAACGTCTTTGTGAACACATTGCCCGCGTATATATATTTGATTCTGACTGTACCCTTGATCACTTTTTTGTGTCTGTCTACTGTTTGTTATGTATAATATTGTATTTTTTTACATGCAGACCATATACATTTCCAAGATTTGAAAACCTAGGATCTTGTTACTGACTCACCTTTGTTAGCTGTTCAATCATATTATAATTTATTACATATTATTATCCAAGCCAATTGCATTGCGTACGACGAAAATGATTCACTATTTATTAGTGTTTAAATTAGGGTATCAATTGAAACCGCTCAACCAATCTCATTGGCGCGCAAACTCTTAAGAGTATTCCAGTGTTCCAAACCACTCGCGTGGTCGTGTCGGAGGTTTCCCCTGGATTTTTCCAAGGCTACTACTCTCCAACCGCGTATTCCTATCGCTTTATTGGGCCCGGCCTATAAAGCCACAGTCAGGTTCAAAAAAACGGGTATCAATTGTAAATCGTTAAAATGGTCCATAACGTTTGTATAGTGTAGTACGGTGACATAATATCACTTTAAAATTCCTTAATAAAAGCCTTTCAATAACGATTTTATCGTAGTATACCACTAATGGAATATCCCTCAAATTGATAATAGCAAAAGGGATCTCACATAAATAGGGATGAAGTAGCTAGAAACTTTCGGAACGGTTCTCGTATTGAAAAACATTGAAAGTAAGCACACTTACGTCAAGCCTGTCCCAAACTGGCGCGGCCTGCGTTGGCGGCAAAGTTGTATACGATATTCCTTATATTTATTGAGACACGCGGCCATGACGCGGCTGTCCCCGGCCACAAGCCACGTCCCTTGCTACCACCATTCGCTTTGACCGTGGTCGCGGCCTACCGCGCGGACAGTTAAATTTGCAAAAATCCACACTGCATAGTTTAGTTATTATTGTACCCGATATATAATAAATTTAAATATTAAACACTACTGATTTTATATATATCAGCTAGACTTTACATATTTAACCGAATTACCTTTTATTTTCATCTTCAGAAAGCGCTAATAAATTAATATTTATCAATATCCACGTTAATTGACGACCAAACTCACTACAGATTGACTGCGAAAACGGTATCGCAGGACGCCACCGAAGCTGCGGCTGTGTTGTTGTCGCGGTCTGCCAAGCGGTCAGTGGTCACCCGCCATGGCAGGCAGCTATTTGTGATAGGCTTTGATGCCCGTGGGTATCCCAAATCTATACCTTGATCGCTTGCTAGTGAATTGCGTAAGCTGCTTCGTGCGCGGGCGAAGAGCACGGCATATCGACACGGCACGGCTATTTAGAGCATTTAATACTGGAGGCGCCATTGACACGTTATTGAAAATGAATTCATTAATGCTGCAAAAAACATTTTAATTTATTAAATATACGGAAAGATGAATTATCATTTCAATTGCACGTATAAAGTATTAGTATGTTAACGCTTTAATTATAATTTTCTGCACAATTCAAGATTTAATTAAAATCGTAAATCGAGCATCGATTACAAACTCGATTTAAAAACATTCGTACTCCACGCTTCACCCTTGGCCGCTATTTTGACATTCACGTCACCGTATTTCCGACCGTAAGGACTACTTACTATCTATGAGAATTTATATGAAATGTGTTTGGTCAATTTAGCCAAGCGATAATAGACCTAGTGTAAACGCTTGTGAGGTCGAATTTTATTGCTCAAATTTAGTGTTTTGAGTGTGCGTGATTGATTTATTGTAGGTGCGTAGTAATGGGATAATGTTTTGCAAGAGTGCGTAGTTTCTTTATATGTGTGTTTCCTCGTCCCCCAAAAATTTGGCGAAATATCTTGCTCGGAAAGATGCGCTGAAGGCATCTCCTGTCTTAAATGCCCTAAGCACGGCTACTACTAGAGCGAGCAACACAACTTCAACATAGGTAACTAGGTACCCATTTTCCGTTTTTCAGAATTATTCGCTGGCATACTTCAGAGCCTTAGCGTTTCAAAAAAGACTATTCCGCGTTACTACACTCCAAAAGCTGCAATTTGTATTATAACCGAGGTTTCCAAGATAAAATTAATTTAGCGAAAATAATCGAGACAGTCGCGTCGCTAAAACGACTGAAATCATACTTATTTCTTCCTCTACAAAAGTACTTAAGACACAAGACTCGTTGCCATGTTAGTAATAATTATAATATTTTAGCCCATGACTGCGGAATTCAATGGTTACAAAGTGCATGCATACAGTAGATATAGTCAAGTAACACAAACTACACTTTGTATATCAAAATGCAACATTACAAATTTGTTTTAGTTAAGACCCATACGAGCCGCTAAATAGTAAACTTACGACTGTTAATTTATTAATTATATTATGTAAATATTTGAATCCATGTACATGTACTTAGTTATGAATATTATATGGGAATTTGAAAATAAACTACGATAATAATAATATTTAATTAGCGATAGGTCTTTATTTGAATGCTTTAACCCTCCAGGCATAAATAGTACGATTTATCGACCACATACGTGTCAATAGAATTTCAATCTTGGTTTTAAGGTTTAAATTAGATTGTATTTTCTTAAAAAGTGACTCGTCTTAAATGAATCACCAATTAAAATATTTTAATATATACTTTGTTTTTTATAAAGCCTTCTTGATTGGTGCGGCCTGGAAGAGGGTTAAGGATATGTTTAATTGAATGTACTTACTAACATAAATTATAACTTGTAAAACATTCCTCTAAAACGGGTTGGTACGAAAACTTGGGGCTTCCGTAATGTAAGAATCATTAGGATTGCCCCTGTAATCCAGTAACTTTATACATCCAGAGCATGCGTCAAATCTGGATTTTTTGCAGACTTGTTTATGCTGTTGGCCCAATGAATAATCTAAGTTTGTGACCTCGAGCGCCGAACGCAACTTTGTCAGAAATCGAAAAAATTATTATCACCCTAAAGGACTAGTTGCTGATGGTCTTCTTCTTCTTCTTCTCGTGTCGATGGTTTCAGACTGTGCGGGGCCAGAATGAGGCGACACATATTGCCCTGTCTGTCGCGTCTCGAAGGTCTTGCTCAGAGCAGGCGTGCGGGCATCCTGGGCAGGACAGCATGTGCCTCATCGTTTGAGGAGCCGTCCCACACGGACACTGGACGTCTGAGCCGCTCAGGGCGCCCCACCTGAGCAAGTTCTCCCTACTGCGGCCGACCTGGGAACGCAATCTATTTAAGGATTTCCAGATCGGCCATGGCTGTTTATGCCCAGCGGGAAGCGTTTCAGCAGGGCGGACAAAATCGTCAGGGGGAGCGCGGGTATTGTGCCAGTGCGCAAGTCGTACCCTAGGCGGCGGAATGGCGGTAGCGGCAGTGCTCCGCATAAAACTCTTGCGGCTCTTTAGACGAGGTGGTGGTAGCCTGTGGCCGTGGAGGGGATGCCTTGGGTCTTGTTCCTGCCTTAGTTTTTCAACGCTGCACGCCACCTCTCTGCGGGTTTCCGGGGGCGCGATTCCTGCCAGAGGGTATAACTTGTTTAGCGGGGTGGGTTTGAGGCATCCGGAGATTATGCGGCAAGTGTCGTTGAGTGCCGAGGTAACTTGTCCTGCGTGGGCGGAGCGGTGCCACACTGGGCATGCGTATTCACCCGCCGAATAGCAAAGCGCCAAGCCAGTAGTACGTAGTGTGTGTGCACAAGCGCCCCAGTGGGTTGATGTGAGTTTCCTCAGCAGACTGTTTCGAGAACTAACCTTTTGACGTGCTTTCGTACAGTGGCTCTTAAAGGACAGCGTTCTATCAAGGGTTATTCCGAGATATTTTGGGCACGGGCAGTGCTCAACAGCGACGCCATTCCAGGTAATATTGAGCTGCCTGTTTGCATCCCGGTTTCGTAAGTGGAACGTACTAGACTGAGTTTTTGAGGGATTGGGTTTCAGGCAGTTAATCTCATAGTATCTCGTGAGGCCCTCCAAAGCCCTTGAAAGCGATCTTTCAGTGTCCTCGAAGTTGTCACTTTGGGCAGCTAGTGCTAAATCAGTTGCTGATGGTACCTTCTCAGGACGTTTTAAAGTAAACTTAATTTGATATAATAAGAGGCTAAAATTGTCTCTGTAGACCCAATACTTTCCGCGATAAATCTTTCAAAGTTTGCGAAGTTCGAAAAAATGAAAAACTTTAAGGGGCTATCGCGGAAACTATTTGGTCTACAAAGACAATTCTAATCTCATATTAAAGCAAATTTAGTCTACTTTAAAAATGTTCTGAAAAGGTAGTTTTAAAAACTAGTCCTTTACAGTTATAATCGGTTTTATTACCGTAACACTACTTTTTATAGTACTTTTAAAGGCTTTATCGCGGAAACTATTGGGTTTACAGAGGTAATTCTAGTCTCAAACTGTAGCAAATTTTGTCTTCTCTAAAAATGTCCCAAGATGTTACTATCAGCAACTAGTCCTTTAGGGTTATAATCGGTTTTTCCATTTTTGCCAAGTTGCGTTCGGCGCTCGAGGCCACAAACTTGGATTATTCATTGGACCAACATCATAAGCAAGTCTGCAAAAAACAGAACTATCGGATTTGACGCAAACTACCCTGCACTTTCAAGCGACAAGGTTACTGGATTACTGCTTTAACCTTTTGTGATGTAAATTAACAAAAAATGTATCGTCTGAATTCACCTTTATGTCATAACTCGATGTTTGAAAATGTTTAAATTGACACTAAAAAGATAATTTATATTTACACAGTGATCTTGTACTTTATCATATAGGTATATGCACATAGGGGTAAGCTTTAAAATTGGGGTACGATGTGAAGGCCTCGTTCTAACTCGACAGCAGTAAGTATTAATTATTGCAGGGACACAATTGCTACAGTAAATAATATAGGTAATTAGTTTTGTAACTTTTACACACGATCCTTATGATTCATATGCAAATGTAAACTCCTGTAGTTAGTCCTCATCTTTACTTCTTGTCACCAAAATAGATGACCTCACCACTGGGAGAACATTTTTTAGCGTACCTAACAAAAGTAATTTATATTCTGGAATCTAATGTATTTTTTCACTTCTCATGCTCGAAAAGTGTATCATATTAGACTTGTCAAGCGGGGCTAAAGTAGTACATTTAACCCCTAGGGAAAATATGAATACATATTTATGTTTTACAAAACATTTGAATTTGACCAATCAAAATACTTCACCTATTAAATCCACCAATCACAGAACACTAATTTAACTCTTAAAAAAATATTTGGTATTGGGTATTAACCAACCAGAATACAGCTTTACTAAAATCGACCAATCAGGAAACATAATTATTTTTTCTAAAGAGTCTAAAGATTAAGTTTGTAGTAGTTCCTATTTCACAATAATTAAAAAAGTGGTTAAATCGTTCGAGCAACACTTTGAAGCGCTCAATGGAAAGTCAGTTAGCTTTTTTCGCGCGTGAATGTTGCGCGCGAACCGCAGTGTCTATGTTTTGTGTGTCAAAGGAGTATAGAAAAAAAAACATGCCGCAAAAGTATATATCTTCGCCGTGGAATTTATTGTTAATTTTGGGTGGGGTAACCTTTGTTTATTTATTTTCTCGCAATCGAAGTGAAAAGTAGAGTGTATAACTCTGGTCTAAAAGCCATATTACCCCTCGAACTATTTTCCCTCACTTCGTTCGGGAAAATAACTATCTCGTGGTAATATGGCTCATTTTAGACCCTTGTCATACAATCTACTATTATGTACCCTATGTTTTATAAATGTATCCATGAATTCCATAATCAGACATTTTTGTATCAAATTAACCAGCGATTTCAATCCAATATCAAATATGGATATTTAGTTATTTCGAAGTGACGTTTCATTTTATATTTATTTAAAGTAATGATGGACGGACGAAGTCGTGGGCAAAAACTAGTATATTATATATCGTGCTTTTTAGAGATTGCTTGGTTTGGTGTGTTAAAATTTAAATAAACATCAATCATTTATCGCTTTTTGTTAAATTAAAACATTTGTTTTGTTTTACTTACATAATAAATTAATATTTCAATGTAAAATGTCCTTTAGAGTTACACAAAAAACAGTGTTGAGAGTATGTAATGAATGTCGAACGAGATCTCGTCAATAGCCTCCTTGAAGAGTATAGGCATTGAAAACTCTTTACTGATGAAATTTAAAAACTAACGTATTAAAGGACGTAATGAACGACCTTTCACACTGGTTCAGCCATCAAATTTATTTATTGAATTTCAAAAATAATAAGAGTCAAGACACCAATTTCTTAGAGATATTAACTCTATTAGACCTGAAGAATTTTCCTATGTCATAAGTATACAATTTATCGATAAATTAATGTAGTTGGAAAGTCCCTAGAACACACCTAATCGAGCCACTTAAATTTGTTCACTAAAAATTTATTGCTATTCATAAATATTTACCAGTGTTATGTTTCATGTTAAATTATTCAGTTTTAAGAAGTAAGACTCCCCTTCTAAATTTGGAATATGTGCATGTAATAAGTTTTAGTTCATTATATGCATTTCTCTGAAAGGATTTTTATAAATAATATCTGACGTGTTTATTAATAATGTAATAATAATAATTGAATGGATTTATCGTAAGACCAAGTTTGATACATTTCAAATTTGCCGCCGTTATTTGCGAATGAATTAAAGTCTCCCACTTTTGTCTGACTCTCCCATTATCGGAGATGAGGAGAGACTTATTAGATCACTCATTAACGGATATAATAATGAATGAGTGATCTAACAAGCAACTTGTTATTTTATTTTAACAATAGAGAGGCTCTCTTAATTCGATTATTCAAAACTCGTTATGTGATATTATAATGTGCATTTACCTTTGTAACATATTTTCTTGCATTCCATATTCAATAGATAGGTACTTGTTATAATTAGTGTTAGACAACCCTTAAAAATACCTATTAAAAATGTTCCATTTAACAAAAATAAATTTACTCTTAGCAACACAAACCGTGTATATCTTAATTTCCGGTAATTTTGGCATCTTGTTTTATTTTTCATACAGTGCTTGTTGTAAAAGGACCTTTATAAAATATATAAAAAGTTAAACCTAGCTTTATAATCAGACGAGTGCTAATTGAGGGCACGTGCTAGGGATTTGATATCGATAAATAAGATTTCGATATCTCCTAAACCACGCAACGGATTTTGATACGATTTTCAGTCTAGGGCATGCAATATCGGAGCGTTTTTCAATTCCGGAATTGTTTTCGTTACTGGTCTCCAATTCCGGTATTCCGGAATTGGTTCCGGAATTGGGATTTACTTTTTTCAGCTAAATGGAAGTCACAAAAATGTACTAAAAATATGAATGATTAACGTTTTATAGGCGATATCCAGATAGGGTAGCCTGATTTTTAATAATAAGTAAAAAACAAGTGCGTGTCGGGTCACGCACAGTGTAGGGTTCCGTAGTTGCCCGTCCATCACGTCACCGGTCATATGCGGAATTACGGACCCGTAGAAGGGTTTTTACTGATCTTAGTACTGATGATGTACTTTTTTGAGGTGTTGTGTTGTATACATATTTTTGTCCTTTACGGTAATGTCTACTTAGCTGTGATAGTTTTCCTTTTAAATTCATCGTATATACTACTACCAAGATTTTTTTCACATGCCTAGTAGCCACCGTTTAGCAGGTAGTGGGGGGGGGGGGACACTTGACCATAGCAAAAATTATCACTTCAAAGCTTAATATCACGCCAACCGATTCTTGAATCAAAAATGCTTTTAGAAACCTTATAATATTTTTGAAAGAGCTATCCAACGATACCCCACATGATGGGGTTTGGAAGAAAAAAAAATGCACCACCACTTTACATGTAGGGGAGGTACCCTAAACATTTTTTTTTTTATTTATTTATTACACGTGAAGTTTACATATATATATATTTTTCTCATTTTGTTGCCAGAAAACATGTATATACCCTCAATTATAATACTATGGTATCTAGCTAATATTTATGTACTTGTTTTAAAACATTTATGATTTTATTCTACCGTTTTGTCGGCGTCATCGATATGTATACCCATGCCAAATTACAGCTTTCTAGTACTAACGGTTACTGAGAAAAGCGGGGGACGGACGGACGGACATGGCGAAACTATAAGGGTTCCTTTTTTACTACGGAACCCTAAAAAGAAACTTACCATATTTTGCCTTACCACAAGCTCGTTTTCAATTAACTTTTTCACTTTACCACATAACATCAAAAGCATAGAAACACAGGCGAGGTGATGTTGTTCTTTAAAAATGGTGACAACACCCTACTGAACAACTACCAAACCATCACGCATTTGAGCCATGTCTACAAGCTGTTTTCAAGAGTCATTCCGAGCCGTTTAAGTTATACAGAAGACTGAACAGTACCACTTGCACCTCTATTGAGTGTTTGTGGACTATGAGAACACCATTGATTTGTTAGAAACCTGGGTGATACTACAATCTCTAGCAAGGGAGTCGGGCAAGGAGATGTTATTTCTCCTAAGGCTGGGCAGCGTTCGGGAAGATACGGCACATCTTTTCATCCAATATTCCGCGTCTCAAGACAAGGGTCTTTGACCAGTGTGTGTTGCCAGTGATGACATATGGCACTTAAACGTGGGCGCTCACCACGGGCTTCATAAGAAGGCTCAGAAAGTGACTGAGAGTGGGGAAAGCTCGCGGGAGTCCGATGGATGCGGGTAACGTAGGACTGGTTATTGTGCTGTGGCGCCCTTTGGGGAGGCCTATGTTCAGCAGTCGACGTCTTTCGGCTGATATGATAATCTTCACCAAAATGAAATTCTGAAAACTGTAATCAATGGTTTGCTTGGTTGAGTGAGTAATACTGCTTACGGGTCGGCAACGTGCGAGTAACGCCTCTGGTGTTGCAAGCGTCTATAGGCGACGGTGACCACTTACCATCAGGTGGGCTGTCAGCTTGTTTGCCATCGACGTGGTATAAAATAATAATAATAATGCTGCCGATTAGAGATGAACCTTCTCAAAAGGAAGTCTCGTTCATTATCGCATTATCAAGTGTTGTATGCGCTCATAAGTACGATAACATTATCGTACATACGCAGATGACTTGCTTCCTAGCGAAATGTCTATACCACTTTTAGTAGCTTGTGACTGAATTTCACGAGTCTTGGCTCTAAGTTAGGTTTTCACTTGGATAATATGAAGGACGGGAGAGGGTCGTATAGCTAGTAAGCGGAAGCAAGGTGGACACTACCTAAGTATAAAAGTGTGTTTTATTAAGTGCCACATAAAAATTGAAATATTCACCCTTTCCTGTGGGAGAAGCCAACTATTCACCGCCCTTGTAAAAAAACTAATGACAGCTATGACCGTACATAGCAGGACGGTGAAAGGGATGAGCTTAAAGCGCGACCACCAGTGGCAAAGCGGATCTGCTACAATTTTGTCAATGGTGTGCTGACGTACCCATTGCGTGCACGTGCAAGGGTCTTCGCGTAGATAAGAACGGCTACGTAAGCCACACGAGAGCACACGAACGCAGCTAACGGCGGAGTTGAAGCGATTGTCGTATCCAAAATCCGGATAGGAGTATACGTGATGGTAAACATTTTGAAATCTATTTACAACATGTTTCTGAGTCTGGTGATAGGCGAATAATTTCTCAGTTTTACATTTTGAACTTTGAGAATAAACAAGCAAAACATTCTGCAAATTCATCAAGCCCAATTCCGGAATTTCCGATATTCCGAGTGTACCAATTCCGGAATTGTAATATCGGAAAAATGGTCTGAGATACCGCAATGTCGAAATTCCGGAATGCAAGCCCTAATTTTCACCATCAGTAAGTAAAAAAGTACAATTTTAAAACCATTTGAAGGATGCCTCACTGACCACTGTGGATGTTGAGAGTTTAATAATTAAAGTTTAAATTCTACGAATATGGAAAAAAAACTATTGATTGAAGACCACTTCAACATGCAAAAATTCATTTATTAATTATTTTAGATTAATATAAAAAAAAATTAATGTTGAATATCACCTTGATCTTGACAGTACCTAACATCGATATAATTTTAGGTTCATCACTTTATTACCCATTCGTGGCCCCAAAGTTTAGTTCCTATTGGGCTCGGCCAAACCACAGTCATGTTAAAAAAATGCATGGCAGTCTTGCATCAGATTCCAACTTAAAATCTTCGAAGTGGTGTGATTTAACTATATTCTGTCTTAGAGAAATTAATTTAAGATAAGGAATGTTACCTCGATCGGAATTCAAGAAAAACTGGTTGCACTATTAGAGCGCTTTGTTCGATGTGTTTATAGAGGTACCTATCGTTGTTCTGACATATTGTCATATTAGAATGGGAGAAATATTCCTATACTATTAAGTTTATTGAAGTCAATTGTCAAAATATAAGCAGTTTTACTTGAAAATAACAACCGTTTGTGTGCTACGGTTTATTGTTTACTTGTATATTAGGGATTATCCAGAGATCACGCGAGGCTTCTTGGGCCACTTTTAGCCCCCCTCATGTCCCCCAAGAAACATGTGTATTTTTTTATTTTTTTGCACTATTTAGATTTTAAAGTAAATGATATTGTATTGTAGGTATTAGTTGATCTGGTGTTTATTTTCGTACACGTGAGGTCACCTTGTACCGCCCCTCCCCCAAAAAAAGTTGACTTCGTCCAATTTACTCCAGCTAATAATCAATATCACCATACATTATGATCTATTTAGTGTACGAAATTTGTTTGGTCGTAACGGTCAGTTGTAGTAAGCTTCGATTAATTGTCTCGAATATCAAATAAATTAAGGTCTACCCCTAATGTTAATGTAAAATGTACCTATGTCATACCTAACACCAAAATTGATCTGATCTCCCTGTATCTGGGCTATTGTGGAAATTTCATGCAAGATAATATTATATATTCTAAAATTTCGAGAAAATACTTAAAGGTATTTTAAGTGTAATCGATTTTACACATAAATGTGATTAAATTAGGTATGTATCTTGATCAATATAACAATATACTTAAATCATGTCAATAAATTGTACCAAAATTACGATGTTTTTATTTCCTTCATAGTACATTATAAATAAATCGTTCTAACCCCTGATACGGAACCTAGTTTCGGTCCACATTCAGCGAATGTGTTAATTAGGTATTTGAAATGACATATACATAATTCCAAGTTATATTATAATGCAATAAGGACCAAAGCATTGACGTATTCGATAAAACGCACGAACAAAACAAACGAACGCGTTTGCGTTTAGTCTCAATTTGTATGGCAAAAAATAGTTACCACCAAAGCCCACCAGAGGCGGTGCTCCCGTTGCACAAATAACTTCCACTAGATATAGCTTATAGGGCGAAGCGCGCGCGCCACGTGGGTGATGTTTCGCTTATAAACTGCCCCGCCCCACGCCGCTCAGTCAGTCAATTATAGTGGGCCGGTCCATGGCCGGTCCCTGCCACGGTCCCTTCATGTAGTTGTGGCGTGTTCGAATAGACACATTTAAAATTTGAAACACAACCAAAACAAATGCCTTTTCGAACAGTCTACAACATGCAAGAGAAGCTTTTACTTTAGTTTTTACCTAATAACATTGCAACTTTCGCCGCTCATAGAGACATCCCCGAATCTACTAACTACAACCCCTCCTACCCTACATGTCTCATATCCCATATAATAAATAATTAAACGTAAAACATAAACTACTTAATTAGGTCAAGTGATCGTCTAGTATCAAACCTACGTTGTGTACCGAAATAACCCCAGTTCTTTAATGTGAAACAAATAAGACGTGGACCCTTCACTAACTAGCCTGAACTTGGGGTAAGTCATTCACTTGGATTAGGAAGCACAGATTTGCCAGGGACGAACCCTGAGGTTCGCCAATGTGGATATCTCCACTCATCGATGTAGTTCGGCCGTTGTTTACTACAACTCTTTGATTACAAAGATGCAAAACGTTAGCTTAAGCGCGGGTCCACGGATGCCGATGTGTTGGATTTTTTTTTCAAGTCCACTATGGTTGTCAGGTCGAGGCGCGTGTCATATCGCATAATAGGATCGCAACCTGAGATTGATTCTTTTTTGCGGCCATTATATTTTTTAATGTCTCGCGAATTGCCGCTATACTAGAACTGTTTTTCCTGTACGCGTACTGTTTTTCACTCAGTAATTCGAAGTATTCAAGGAAGTATCTCAACCGATTTGCTAAGTCATATTCAAAAATCTTTGCAATGGCCGGGATGATGCTGATTGGTCTATAATTATGTAGGACATCTTTGCTACCTTTTCCTTTATAGATCGGTACAACTTTAATGTTTTTCAATATAATGTTCCAGTTTTAAGTAGGTGATTAAAACCAATTATGGTAATATTATTGTTATGCTGATTTTTAGTAGGTAATTTAGTTTTTTTGGGCACCTTTGCACCAGGAATGACTCGGGGTGGGTTATTAGATTAGAATAGGTTAAGTTTCGTTTTTAATTATTTGTTGTATTTATATTTGATTTATTTGTAATTAAAAACTTCATTAATTACATTTATTTAGTTGAGATATTGTAGATATCGCAAGTATTTTTACTTTTATCTGTGAGGTTCAAACTATACCTTAAATAGACGTCGCTCGGATAGGTAGATCTACTTAGAAGTAGGTAGGCATCGATTGGTTCGGCGGTGGGAGCGCTCACAGTATCGGCTGCGCTGATAAAAAACTTGTTTATGACATTAGCTAGATCAGCGGTCGGCAACAGACGGCCCGCGAAGCCCTAACTTGCGGCCCGCGAGCTTCCTTGTTGGCAACCGACAATGTATTAACACATGCGGCCCTCGACATTTTGTTAGTTACTATGTGGCCCTTGGCTGCTAGAAGGTTGCCGACCCCTGAGCTAGACGATCGCTCGAGGCGTATAAATTACCGGCATTATCTCTTAAAATATCTAGATTTTGTTGTTGTTTAGAGGATCTCCTACCTGTTTACTCGTTAACAATTTGCCTTAGTGTTTTCTGCATTCGAAGAACATGCTAACATGTTGCTATAATAAGTTTTCTCTGCAGTACATAGGGATGTTTCAAATTTCAAAGACTGTGATAGTACAAGTGGCAGAAAAAGCTGTTTATCAAATGCGTTCTCTGTGAGGTTCTATACGTGAGTTAGAAACTGTTTTTTTGCGATTATTTCATCTGTGATCCATGTACAAGTTCGCTTAATACTTACTCATATTTCTAACCTCTTTATGGGAAACAAGTGCTGCAGGTATTGTTCAGAATATTGATGTTAAAAGAGATATAGGATCGTGTTACGATTTGTTTACTCTGTGAGACCAGTCAACAGAATTAATTAGGCGTAGCAGAGCCAACACGATCCCTTCATTTGAGAATCTTATATCCTCCGAAGTAACAAAATTACAAGGATGGTTTGACGCAAGTCCTAAATCTGCGTAAAACCCAGGTGATGCACATTAATCTTGGAGGCAGACCTCCACGTCCCCTATCAATTAATGTAGATGGTGAGGTACTACCGCAGGTAGATACTGCCAAGTTTCAGGGCGTCACCTTGGACTCGGCGCTGAAATGGGATGAGCATATAGAGAAGTCGTTTGTGGCAAATTATCAGGTGCATGTTTCGCCCTGAGTAGACTCGCACGTATTATAAGTTACCAACAACTAAGATCGAGCTACTTCCACTCTTACAGGATAAAACTTTGGGGCACAGCAGCTGAATGGCAACGAGTAAGTATTTGTATTCCAAAAACGAGCTGTTAGGACTATCTCATTCGTACCACCCGGAACCCCAGCACGACAACTCTTTACAGAGGCTTATATAATGACACTGACATCACAACACATATTCTTCATTGCTAAATACGTTAGAAGAAACATGAATCAGTTTCCAAAAAAGGTACCTACCTATCAAAAAGTATAAGACTCGCTCAGAGAAATAAAAACACATTAGCCAAAAGCCCTTTTAACAATATTAATTAATTCTAGTAATAAATGTAACTAATATTAACTAAGTAGTTTTATAATTCTATATATGTATTACATTGACGTTTTGATAATTTATGTAAACAAATTTAAAAATTAGCTCAACTGACATACCTATTATATAACTATGTACCTTAATTTCTTTCACATGTAAAATTTTATGTTTTATTAATAAATGAGTATGAGTATGAACCCTACAATGCCTATTAGTTTTTTTACTGAACCTACCAGATTTTCCTACCATTTACTATTTTTCCCCATGCAACTATCATAACAGGTTCTCCTAATGCGTTTTACCTACTCTTGTTCCCTAATCTTAAAAAATAATAATATTTGATTGGTAATGTATCTCCTACAAGTGTCTACCCTGACCTCTTTACGTAATCAGCAGCTATTGGTCGTTGTAGGAGGACAAGTCTACCAGAACAGCCATATTTTTCTATATCAAAATTATTCACCACAATGTCACCAACATTGTAGAAAATAATATATAATTCCACATAACGAAAGATCCGAATACTAAGCTAGAGCTAAAGAATAATTTTGATTATTGTATTATTTCCATACTAGTTAATACGTCATAATACCTAATAAAAGCCCTAGAATCCTAAACCCCTCTGTAGTCTAAATACTACGCAAAACTAATCCTATTCAAAATACAACCCCCAATAGAAGCAATCCCTACTCTAATGTATGCAATCCTCAGCCGTGAGGTATTTATTATGTGAGTGTAATGTTGTGAGGGCCCTAATTTTACCTATACCTAAGCGGTTCCCTATTATAGAGTCCAGGAGGCTAGTCTGAGAAATGCAACCTAAATGCCCGTGTATTGCTCCATATCACAACTGACTAAAGGGACCTGTGATATGAAACGCCCTAACATATAAGAAAATATAGAAATATATTAGCGGCCGCCTGCGACTTCGTCCGCGTAGATTTTAGATGGTAACAAAGATATAAACGAGGTCTATTTTTTCTGTCAGATGCTGTTAATCTTCTGTGAAAAATTACTCAAAAAAAAAGTCCGTCATCTTAGATTTGAAAATGACTGTCATTTTCGTAATCGGCAACCCGAGGAACCTCGAAGGTGACACCCATATCGCTTTTTAAGAAAAGTAAAGATTTGCTCCCCGCACAAACTTAGAACCCCTTTTCACCCCGTTAGGGGAGCAATTTAGAAAAACGCTGAAATACGTTTTGTTGTATTAATTTTTGAAACTTCGTAAATAGACTATTTAAATATAACAAAACGTATTTCAGGGTTTTTCGAAATTGCTTCCATAAAGGGGTGAAAAAGGGGTAGACCTCATTTATATCTTTGTTACCATACAAAATCTACGCGGACGAAGTCGCGAGGGGCGGCTAGTTTGACAATATATTTCAAAATTTATTAATTCCTATACTAAATTTGTAATGTGCTGTTTTGATAATTAATTAGGTACTTTCTCTTGACAGATACATTTCACTTAACAGATGTGTATATAACTAAGATTAATTTTTAATGAATTCCTTTCTATTACTAGTATTAGTTTATTAATATTTCTTTAGCATTCAGTAAGGAAGGCAATTGTAAGCATCCATCTAGTTACTTTTTTTATCAAAATTTCAAACGTATGTTTGAAATTTTGTTAAAAACAGGTAGCTGGATGTTGTATCAATTGAAAAGAGACAATACATTAAAAATCGAGTTGTTTTTTAACAATATATATTTAATACTATAAAATTACATTAATCTAGTTATTAGTAAACACGTATATATAAAAACGAAGTCATTTTTTTAATTTATATATCTTAACATCTTAACTTAATATGAACGCAACTAACTACTAAAACATACATTGTTAGTTACCAGCGTTTCTTCTTGCGATAGGATTTCTAGACAAAAAAAACTTACAACGTTAAAAACATGTCGTAGATTGGGAAAATGGAGCCAACCAAGCCAAAAATAATAACAACGTTACAACTTTTATTTTAACTTTTGAGGGTGTAGGTAAAATCAATAAACAGAAGAAGTTATTCAACATCTCATGGGCGTACCATCAGGGTTCGTGGGTATTTTTGGTTTGCATACTTTTTTTCGGCCATCGGGTCCACTGACCATGGTGCAAGTGAAGGTAAAATATCCGCAAGATGATGACTTCGTATAATAAGTATGTGAGTATTGTTTTCTAATATTATTCTCGTTGTCTAAAGCTCCTGTTACCGTCTTTGATACGGAAACGTATCTGTTACTATCGTCGTTGTTAGAGTAGGATCTTAAGTCCTTAGGAGCGACATATTTTCCGTAAGGACTTACGTTAGGGTTAGGATACAAATATTTCACTTTACCACTTCCGGGAGTTAAGGATACTGTTTGGGCTTGTGACGGAGAACGTCTCGTACCAATAGCGTAAGTGTTTTGTTTGGAAGCCACTGACTTGACACTGCCTGTAAAACCGACGGGAATGGTATAACCATCGGTTCCAGGGACACTTTCACCGGGTTGATAGATTCTGGTTTCGTCTGGTCTTTGATAGGTATTTCGTTGTGTTATGTGCGCATCTTGACCATGTAATGCTCCCAAAACAATGTGTTGCGTATTTCCACCGTTACTTTGTTTGATTTCAAAACTTTTTCTGCTCGGAGTTTGGAGCGATTGATGCGTCTCGCTTTCTTTTCCAAAGTCTTCATAATTGTATTCTCCATCCACGGCCTCACTCCCTTCGGGCCCAAATCCGCCATCTGCATCGTAATCCTCCGAAGGATTATCTTCTTTATCGCTCGTGTAATCGAAATCGGCGTTATTATTTGCATACGGTGATTGGAACGATCGTGTTTTTCCAGCTGGAGGTGGGCTCATTGGAGCTGCTTTGTTCTCATTGCCTTGTATATGGTGATCAAGGTGCGTATGACCATTTAATCTGTCTCTATGGTTGTCCTGTGGTTTTTCAGTAATATTGACAACATTATTTTGCAAGTCGTTTATATCGGGTAAAGGTAAGGGTGTTATATCTGGCGGCGTCTCAGTATCATCGACGTTTATGTTTACATTACTTTTATCAAAAACATCTATTTTGTTAAATGGTAATCGACTGGCGAATACAGCATCTTTATCTAAGCTGGCGCCAGATTGAGCTGCTCCGGTATATTTAATTCCATACTTGAATGTTCCTTCCAGCTGTGATTGTGACTCTCCAATGCGTCCATTAGAATGAGAAGATGCTTTACCAGCTCCTACAAATGGCGTTTTTAATTGGTCATGTCGCGCCTTGTCACTGTCTTTAAAAGGAGTGAAACCAATCTGAGCCTGGGAGGAAGTACTTCCTGGACCACGAGCTTGGGCTTCTGCCGATCCTCCCTTAACCCCACCTTGGACCTGCGTGTTTGATGAATGCATTACACCGTCGCTTTGAGCTCCCGAGGTTAAAGAGCCTGTTTCAGAGCCAAGATTAACATTTGCTTGTGATTTACTGTTTCGGCTATGTCCTTGGGCAATACTGATAGCGCCGTGTTTTCCTCCGGAGACTTCGCTTTGTGCTCCTTTACTTTCGTCACTTATTTCAGCTTGAGCTGAGAATGTGCCACTTCCTGCATACGTCCCGCTGACTTGTGTTTTGGCCCTGCCTTTATCGTTTCCTCCGTTTGAAGAAGCAATTGCCATGGTTCCATTCCCGTTTTGAGTTATGCTCGATTCTGCCTGAGAATCGTCTCCGTCAGCTGCTATGGAATTGGGTTCAATTACATTTTGCGGCGGAACTAAAACAATGAAAAGTGTGTTATTTAATGTCCCGTCATTCATATTGTGATCTAGGCATTAGTATAATCTACTAGCTCTTTTGATAACCCTTGCATTTATGACTGATGCCTATTAATTTTAATTAAAAAAGATAATACAATTGGCTTAACTTTGTTAATAGCCTTCTTTTCTCAAGATAGATTCGACCAAACAGAAACAAGTATAGTCAGCTGCAGCCAGTGTACAGTGTAACCTGAGGGGCTACTCCAAACTTCGAAATCCGAGATTAATATCGTGCCGTCCCTTTCACTCATATAGTGTATAACACGAGAGTGAAAGGGATGGCACGATACGGAGTACAAATTTCGAAGTTCGGAGTGCAGGGTCTGACGCCTCGCATACATAGGTGGAAGCCGCGCCGGCGCGCCGCCGCCGCCGACCAATTCCGCGCCGCCGCCACCTCCGCAGTTTTGAATCGGCGCGACCAGCGCGGGTCCTCATATTCATATTTACATTTATAAATAATGTCTTGCTTAATTAATAAGGTAATATTTTAATTATAGTACAATTTAGTATTGCAGAAAATACTGATTGTACATGGAATGTACAGTTTAAATAACGTTAGTGTCATAGAGCTCACGATAATCGTAAAACGCCTACTCGACAAGCCACTTCTTGAGCTTAAATTTAAATATATGAGTATTTTTGCTGCAACCGGACGCTATTGTGGCTCCGCGGTATCTCCTAAGTAGTCTGTGGCTCCGCGCTCGCGGGAGTTCTCTCCACCTGGGGCCCGATTTTTGAGTGTCGAACGCTCGACTTTTCACTCGAAATCTGTCAAAAAATTATGACGATTTGACAGATGTCGAGTGAAAAGTCGAGCGTTCGACACTCAAAAATCGCCCCCTGGTCTCGAGCGTACATTGCGGCTTGCAGGATTAGAAGAGATGGCAATTTCAGAATACCCAACGACTTAAAAGTGTGGCCTGGCAGATTCGTTTCGCGCAATGCGGCCTATGGCACGTAGAGCTCGTTTTTGCAGTCTCAAGACTCATTCCCACTGCAGCTTTTGCCCAAAACTCAACTCTGTACTGCAGGTGAGCGTGCACTGTGCTAAAATAGCAGGTATGCACCATTTTCCGCGGCACGACTCGAGCCAGGCGTTTCAGGCCGAAACAGGCGGACGATAGTCTGTCACATACTTTGTGAGTTGACCACGTCCTCTGTCCAGTTCAAAACCGAGAAAATTCGTACTGACAACCTGATATACAAGAAAGCTGTTGATGCTAACCGATAGAGAAACATCTGTTTTTCCGAGAAATAGAAATTAATGAAGTGTGTTTTTTCTTGTTTAGAATGAGACCGTTATTTTTGAACCACTCGGCCATGCAGTTCGAGGTAAAATTTTTTTTCTCTTCCAGCTCGGTACAGGTTAAAGCACACACAACAACCGCGACATCATCCGCGTACATCAACTTTTCCGCATCGCGTATCGAATCGGGAAGGTCGTTTAGTAGAAACGAGAATAGAATGTTGGAGACGGATGATCCTTGCGTGACTCCCATCTCAGGCGCACTGCTTCCGATCGTAACCGCCCGTCGTCGGTGACCACAACCTAAGATCTTTTTTTTCCATCTTTATTAAAGAGCTTTATCGCTTAGTAACTATGACGCTCCATAGGATCAACAACAATTCTGCTTAGCTACGGTTATTGAGACCTATTTTTACTAGCTTAAATAGTGCCCTGGCCTCGGCCGATAATGGGGAAGCCACAGTGCGCTATTGCAGCCGCCAACATATGAGAAAATATTATATGCTTATCTTAAGTTAATTCCTAAATGCCTCATTCAGTACACATTCCATTAATATATAGTATACATCTTCAACTGCATCACACTCTGGGCAAAGCGATGAAACTACTTTTTACATCAAAAAACCAAATTTCTTTAGTGGAATGTGTCAGGAACGAAGTCTTAATGCTATAACAATTTCTTGGGGACTAAGCGGACAATCTATCCATGGTGTCTTTACGAGTTCTGGTTGGATTGTTTTGTAGCCTTTTGCACTGACCTTTCATCGAAGTGTTCCTTCCACATTTGGCGACATTCTTTATCGATTTAAATTCAAGAGTTGATTCAAGAATTTATCCTCCGCCACACAATAGACGCGTCTTAACTATACGGTGTACCCGGCTAAACTAAACCTGAGATATGTTCTGTAGTATGTCGACCACCAGGCTGAGGGCGCGGTTGTCGAATCCGTAATATTGAAGTTTATCTCTCCTTTCTGATCCGCGACGTCAAACGCCTTACAGGTCACAACATATTATGGCCACTTTTTTTGGACTCCCGGGCCTCTAGTGTTCGTCGTATTAAGCACCGAGCTAGAGATGTGGTGGTCCTGCCTTTACGATAGGCGTAATGGCTATCTGAAAGCGAGTCCGTGGATACTAAAAACTGCGCTGAGCCTGTACTCCCACGGGCGTTTCAACCGCCGTCAGTTCTTGGTTCTAAATATTATAGAAATAAGCTAAAATAAGACTTACTCCATTAATTCTTACAACATCTATGAGCACAATATATCGTTGCTTCAAAACTAAATTCTCGGTGTAGCACATTTTTTCAATATTTAGAACTAGGGACTAGGAACTGATGGCGCTTGAAACGTTCGTGGAATGACTCACTTGGGACGGTTGTTAATTAGTCCATTGAGGAGAAGGCACCATGGTGTATGGTCTTTGCCGACGATATTGTCGTTATCTATGAGGCCCAGAGCAGATTAGAGCATTGGCGGCAAATATTGGAGAATGTTGGCTTGAAAATCAATCGATCGAAAACTGCGACCCTGTTCTATGATTTTGGCGGTCACTCCAAATTTGTGACGCTGTGGTCTGCTCTAATTTCCGATACCTCGGGTCACTCAGACAATATAATAGCGATATTGACCTTGACATTTAAACCAGCGCAGCGCAGGATGTATGAAATGGCAACAGGTGACGGGAACAATATGCGACGCCGGAATGCCCCTTCGATTGAAGGGCAAAATCTATAACACCATTGCAAGACCTGTCGCCATGTATGGATCGTAAAGCAAAGATGAAGGATGAAAAGAGATTGCATGTTACGTAGGTTAGAACATTGAGATGTGTTATATTCTGTGATAGCTCATTCTATATTTTCTGTGGTTCTCTAGCTGAACTATGTTTGCAATGGCCGCTGAAGTGCGCCTTACATTTACGTGTAATACTTAAATTAACATACTGCTAATTAAAGTGATTCTGGAAACAGTGAACTGATTATTATTTATCGTCTAAATCATAAAATATAAAAAGATAGATGAGTGGCGTAACGAGAATGGATCGGATAAGAAATGAGTATATAAGAGGAATTTGATCGAGTTAACTTCCACCGAAACCACTGCAAGCTTGCAACTGCATCAGCACGAGGCCATCCATAAGGCGGGTGATAGAAGTCAATGGAGGAAGTGTAGTCGGCAAAAATAGAACATGATGTCCTCAGCATTGAGGCAACGACTGATGATGATGAACTTATCAATTAACTATGGGTGCTACTTTCAAGCTTTCTCTTATATTACTCTTGTTCACGAATCAAAATATTTTATTAAATGTTTTTGATTCGTGTTAATTTAACGTGGACTCTCAGCTATAAAGAATGATTTGCGAGCTTCATACGGTCAGCAAAAACATCGGCTTGGAATTAAACACCGCTAAAACAAAAGTCATGACCAACGCTACAAAAACACCCATTTATGTGAACAATACTCAACTGGAATATGTACAGGAATACATTTATCTAGATAAACAAATAGCTTTCATTAAAACCAGACACAGACACGAAATAAATCGAAGAATAAATATAACATGGAATAAATTCTGGAGCTACAAAGGAATACTTAAATCCGACCTTCCTGTCAAACTTAAGAAAAAAGAATTAGATTCATGTATACTCCCATGTCAATCTTACGGCAGCCAAACATGGATATATAGTAACTACACAGTAAATAAAATACAAACATGTCAAAGAGCCATGGAACGAAGTATTTTAAAAATAAAAAGGACAGGATACAAAATACAGATATAAGAAAGACAAAAAACATAGTAGACGCCTTACAACACTGTAAGAAACTTAAATGGAAATGGACTGGACATGTGGCACGCATGAGCAGAGATAAATGGGCATACAAAGTAACTACATGGGCAGGACCACTTGGTAAACGAAATAAAGGAAGACCAAAAGAAAGGTGGGCGGATGAGTTAGATAGAGCGGCTGGAAAGGAATGGTTTAGAAAGGCAAGAGATAGAGAGACCTGGAAGGATATGAAGGAAGCCTTTACTCGTAGAGAGGTCCTGAATAATTTGATAATTCATTAACTATTATTATTATTTTTAAATATATAATTCAATGTTTGCACACTATGATTAATATTATAATAAGGTAAAATAATTATGCATGGAGTCAATCTCATAGTGAAAATGATATTGTACAATATTTTATTAAGGAACTAGCTTTTACCCGCGGCTTCGCCCGCGTAATAAAAGTAATTTTTAACCGTGTATAAAAAAGAAGGTTCTCAGTTTGATCCGTATGTTTGTATGTATGTATGTAGATACGTATGGATGTTATTTCCGTAATCGGCACCCCGTGGAACCATAAAGACGACACCTATATAAATTTTTAAGATAAATTAATTTCCGCCATCGTGGATTTGAAAATGCATGTCATTTTCGTAATCCGCACCCCGAGGAACCTCGGAGATGACACGCATATCGATTTTTAGGAAAAAAAAAGACCGTATATCCATCATATTTGAAAATGGTTGTCATTTTCGTAATCGGCACCTCGAGGAACAACAAAAATGACACCCATATCGATTTTTAAGAAAAAGAAATGTCCGCCATTTTGGATTTGAAAATGCATGCCATTTTCGTAATCGGCACCCCGAAGGACCTCGAATATGACACCCATATTACTGCTCCCCGCACAAACTTGAAGCCCCTTTTTCATCCTTTTAGGGGAGCAATTCCGAAAAACGCTGAAACGTGTTTTGTTGTATTTAAATAGAGTCCATACACGAAGTTTTAAATCTCTCATTTCAAAAAGATTTGCTTTCCGTATAAATTTGGACCCCCTTTTCACCCCTTTAGGAAAGAAATTTCAAAAAACGCTGAAATATGGTTTGTTGTATTTTAACAGAGTCTATAATATATACGAAGTTTTAAATCTCTCACTTCAAAAAAGATGTGCTCCCCATACAAACACTACATGGAACCACCTTTTCATACCTTTAGGGGAGTAATTTCGAAAGATTCTATTTACGAAGTTTCAAATCTCTCACTTCAAAAAAGATTCGCTCCCCGTACAAACTTTGAACCCCCTTTTCATCCCTTTAGGGGAGCAATTTAGAAATACGCCATTAATGTATTTAAACAGAGAGTCTTTATACAAAGTTTCAACGCTTTTTCCCGCGGCTTCGCCCGCGTACTAAGAGTAATTTTTAACCGTCTACAAAAAAGGAGGTTCTCAGTTTGACTTGCATGCAGATATGTATTGGATGTCATTTTCGTAATCGACACCCCGAGGAACCACAAAGATGAAACCCATATCGATTTTTAAGAAAATAAATGTCTGCCATCTTTGATGTGAAACTGGATGTCATTTTCGTAATCGGCACCCAGAGCAACTTCGAAGATGATACCCAAATTGATAATTAAGAAAAATAAATCTCCGCCATCTTTGATTTGAAAATGCATGCATTTTTCGTAATCGGCACCACGAGGAACCTCGAAGACGACACCCATATCGATTTTTATAAAAATAAGTATCCGCCATCTTTGATCTGAAAGTGAGTGTCATTTTCGTAATCGGCACACAGAGGAACCTCGAAAATGACACCCATATTGATTTTTAAGAAAATAAATGTCCGCCATCTTGGATTTGAAAATGGATGTCATTTTTGTAATTTGCACCCCGAGGAACCTCGAAGATGACATCCATATTGATTTTTAAGAAAAATAAGTATCCGCCATCTTTGATTTGAAAATGGATGACATTTTTGTAACCTGCACCCCGCGGAACCTCGAAGATGACACCCATATTGATTTTTAAGAAAAATAAATCCCCGCCATCTTTGATTTGAAAATGCATGCCATTTTCGTAATCGGCACCACGAGGAACCTCGAAGACGACACCCATATCGATTTTTAAGAAAAATAGATGTCCGCCATCTTGGATTTGAAAATGGATGTCATTTTTGTAATCTGCACCCCGAGGAACCTCGAAGATGACACCCATATCGATTTTTGTAAAAATAAATATCCGCCATCTTTGATTTGAAAATGAGTGTCATTTTCGTAATCGGCACCCAGAGGAACCTCGAAAATGACACCCATATTGATTTTTAAGAAAAATAAATGTCCGCCATCTTTAATTTGTAAATGAATGTCATTTTCGTAATCGGCACCCCGAGGAATCTCGAAAATGACACCCATATCGATTTTTAAGAAAAGGAAAAATTTGCTCCCCGCTCAAACTTGGAACCCTCTTTTCACCCCTTAAAGGGAGCAATTTCGAAAAACGCCGAAACATGTTTTGTTGTATTTAAACAAAGAGTCTATATACGAAGTTTTAAATCTCTCACTTCAAAAAAGATTTGCTCTCCGTACAAACTTGGAACCCCCTTTTGAACCCTTTAGGGGAGCAATTTCAAAAAACGCTTAAATGTGTTTTGTTGTATTTAAACAGAGTCTACGTACAAAGTTTTAAATCTCTCACTTCAAAAAAGGTTTGCTCTCCGTACAAACTTGGAACCCCCTTTTGAACACTTTAGGGGAGCAATTTCGAAAAACGCTTAAATATGTTTTGTTGTATTTAAACATAGAGTCTATGTACGAAGTTTTAAATCTCTCACTTCAAAAAAGATTTGCTCCCCGTACATACTTGAAACCCCCTTTTCACCCTTTTAGGGGAGCAATTTCTAAAGACGCTTATATATGTTTTGTTGTATTTAAACAGAGAGTCTATATACGAAGTTTCAGATATCTCACTATAAAAAAGATTTCCCCCCCCCCCTTTTCACCCCTTTAGTGGAGCAATTTAGAAAAACGCTGAAATACGGCATTAATATATTTAATCACAGACTCTATATACAAAGTTTCATGTGTCTCACTTTAATAAATCCGGTTATTCATACAAACTTTGGACCCCCGTTTCACCCCTTTAGGGGGTGAATTTTGAAAAATCCTTTCTTAGTGCACCCCTAGACCTTATAAGGAACCTACGTGCCAATTTTGAATCTCTAGAACCAGCGGTTTGGGCTGTGCGTTGATAGATCAGTCAGTCAGTCAGTCAATCAGTCAGTCAGTCAGTCAGTCAGTCAGTCAGTTTCTTCTTTTATATATTTAGATAAAGAGGCTATATTATTATAATTTAACTTGGAAGTTCATCATTGATGAGCTTAATTGATCACTGATGAACTTCCACCTAAAGTAGCACCCATAGTTAATTGATAAGTTAAGAACTCATCGCATATGGTGATATGGGGCACGTTATGCGGAGGGAAGAAGGTCATGTAACAAGAAGGGTATTAGGAATGAATGTGGAGGGTTGTAAGAGAAAAGGTGGATGGACTGCGTGCGCGATGATATGGAGTGGCCTTCCTCTCACATCTTTATGTGAGTGACGAGATGATGGGCGACAGAGAGGTATGGTAGAAAAATCATGCTGCGCTTAGACTACAAGACCAAGTGAGAAATGTTGAGATCCGACGTCACGCACTTTAGAAGCCATTTCTAAGCTCAAGTGGAGTTGGGCAAGATATATTGCCAGTCAAAGTGATGGCAGGTGGGCCAAAACGCTAACAAATTGGTAGCCACTAACAGGCAAAAGAAGGGTCGGTCATCCACCGGCTCGATGGGTTGACGAAATTAAAAAACCCCAGGCAGGTCAGTCCTGGATGAGTGACCTACTAGAATCTAGAGAGACTAACACGGGATCCCAAAGAGTGGCATACTAGAATCTAGAGACCTTTTTCAGCAGTGGGCAATTCCAGGTTGAGAAAGATGAATGATCTTATGCTCTGTATTGCAATTCTTGATCTCAATGAGTATTACAAGTATGTTCGCTGGTAAACAAGGTGTGATTGTAGTTTTTTATATACTAATACAAAGACGACTTTGATAAATACACATGCTTTCTTAAGCCGAGTCATTTTAGCCGGCGCGCCGCCACCGACTAAATTTTAGCCGGCGCCCAACTCCTGCAGAGGCGGTTACGTTTCTTTAACCGTCAATTTAGGATATCTACGCTTGGAATAAATTAATTCCTGTATGGTCGAATCCAGCCTAAATACAATGGAATAAAAGTTATTAGAGCCTTACCGTGCTGTCCATTAGTGTCTGGAACCTGAAAGGAGATAAACAATTACATATTAAACAAAATAATATTCATCGTATTGCATATGAATAAAGATTTATTCAATCATAGATAGACAATGTCAAATAATTTCAGTCATGATATGAAAACAAATGTTGACATAGTCAGAATCCTCCGAATCTTCGTGGGTAAGGGTAATTGTGAAATGTGCATGTGAAATTGAAATTTATTTACAAGAAAGAATAAATACAAAACTAAAACATAACTAAAATGTAATTACAAAACAAAACTAAAAAGTTATTGCATAATGTGCATGTAAAATTCAAATGTTGTATTTTAGTTTTATTTTAGTGTGTTATTTTAATTTTGTATTTCAAGAAAGAATAAATACAAAACTGAAATATAACAGAGGCACCTACAGGTACAGGGCCCTAACTTAGGGAGCTTAGTAAGAAAATTCATGCTGCAGGGTATTCGGTAGCTAAGTGCAAAGCTCTAAGGGGGTGATAGACATATTTTTATATTTTTAGCACTATGTATTGAAAATTAAGATATTAACAAAATTTAATATCAATAAAAATCCTAATCCTAATAATATTATAAACGTGAAAGTTTGTGCGTACATATACACCGTACGTACATCCATCCACGTTCCTCTTAATCTTAAAAACTACTCAACTGATTTCTATGAAACTTTTTGTAGCTAATCAGAATAAGATAGGCTATAATATACTTCAAAATTCATCCCCTTTGGGGGTTAAAACTGGGTGGAAAATTTGTAATTTCATTGGTTTTTTTATTCGCCCTCTGAAGGGATGAGAAGGGGTTGAAAGTTTGTTTTGCTAGCATTCTTTTTTTAAACGAGAAACTTGAAATTTCGTTTACAGATCTAGCAATAAAGTATAAGGAAACGGATCTGTGTTAGGGCAACCTGATTTTTTAAAAGTGAGTGGGCTTGTAATCATACTTGGCGGGTAGATTCACATATAAATATAATAAAAGCGATTTCACCGTATTTAAAATTCATCCCTTAAGTGTGTAAAAAAGGGGGGGTTGAATTAAGTAATCATGTATGTGTAATATATTTATTAACAGATTTGAAAAAAAAAATTCTTTGTTTGAAAGCATATGCTTTCAGATTGGTCCCCTTGTTATCAAAGTTCACTTCTGATGATGGGCACCATGAGCAATTTAGGGAACTGCCCAAAAATGTACTTAGCGATTTTAGTATTTTCGTTAACAAATCGCTTGTGATTCGTAACTGAGCACAACTGTCAAAACACAACTAAAAAAGTGAAACTACGACAGGGACAACAAATGATGTAACTCTCTGTCTCTCTCATACAAAATTGTATATGACCATCTCGCTTGGTAGTGGTATTATTTGCGTGTCGTGTCTGGTAAGTCTGTGACTTTTAATAATCTTTATTTTAGTAAAATAATACCACTGGTGCAGTTTCAGAACGCAGCTTTTAGGGGAAGGTGGTTGAGGTAGTATCTTCTAAGTAGTCTGTGGGTTGAGGAAGTGTGTACTACACCCCAGAGGGGTATATGGAAGTCCACACTCAGTGACACGCAGAAGTAATCTGTGCTCGTTCTGACAGTGATTGTGTGTCTTTATTGATAATACCGTTTGTAGGGAATGCTAACCGGTTAACGGGTAAATATTTTAATATTACCGCCGGTAAATAAATCTCCTTGAAGATGTGTAAAGATGCTTGAGTGGGATGGAAAAGGATAGAAGAGGAGATGGAAAAGGAGCTTGCTACAAAATCTTTACGCAGCATCGTTGGTAGTGCGTCGCCTTGGCGTGAACATGTCCAAAACTAAAATCATGGCGAACTTCGAAGTGAATGTGCCATATTATTCATGTTGGCATAGACACTGTGGAAACAGGACAGGACTACGTTTACGTTGGACATTGTTTATCCTTTGGCTTAGCAGGTTAGCAAAATAAGGCAAAAAGGCGTATCCAGCTCTAGTGGGCCGCTATTAATAAACTAGACCTGGTTTTTAAGGCAAAGTTACCCCAATACTTTATAACCAATGTATTCTGCCTGTTGTAACAAACGGATCGTAAACATGGGCGCTCACAAAGGCAAATATGCACCAAATAAAAGTAGGACACAGAGTCATGAAGCGCTCCACATTAGCTATCAGTCTCCTCGATCACATGCCGAATGCCGAAATTAGACGCTGGACCATTTTAGTTTTGGAATTAAAAGGGAGAAGGCAACAATAATATCTAATAATAAGTTGATTACGGTGCCGTGGGATGGACATATTTTGTTATAATTGTTACTCACTGTTTGTTCATTTCCTCCTTGTCCGTTCCATCCTCCTCCTGAAAGGCCACCTTGTCCGCCGGAGGCACCTCCTTGATTGCCCGGGCCACCTGTTTGTTCATTCCACCCCCCTCCTTGATTACTGGGGCCTCCTCCTTGTACATTCCAACCATCACCTGAAGGGCCACCTTGCCCGCCCGAGCCACTTCCTTGACTGCCCGGGCCGCCCCTTTGTCCGTTCCATCCCCCTTCTTGACCACCCGGGCGGCCACCTTGTCCATTCCATGCCCCTCCTTGGCTGCCCGGGCCACCTCCTTGTCCATTCCATCCCCCTCCTTGGCTGCCTGGGCCTCCTCCTTGTCCATTCCAACCTCCTCCTGAAGGGCCGCCTTGTCCGCTGGAGCCACCACCTTGACTGCCTGGGCCGCCTGCTTGTCCATTCCATCCCGCTCCTTGACTGCCCGGGCCTCCTCCTTGTCCATTCCATCCTCCTAAAGCGCTGCCTGGTCCGCCAGAGCCACTTCCTTGGCTGCCTGGGCCGCCTGCTTGTCCATTCCATCCACCCCCTTGACTGCCCGGGCCTCCTCCTTGTCCATTCCAACCTCCTCCTGACGGGCCACCTTGTCCGCCGGAGCCACCTCCTTGTCCATTCCATCCCCCTCCTTGACTACCCAGGCCTCCTTGTCCATTCCAACCTCCCCCCGAAGGGCCACCATGTCCGCCGGAGCCACTCCCTTGAATGCCTGGGCCGCCTGCTTGTCCATTCCATCCTCCTCCTAAAGGGCTCCCTTGCCCAATCGAGCCACCTCCTTGGCTACTTGGCCCTCCTCCTTGTCCACTCCATTCTCCTCCTGAAGGGCCGCCTCCTTGATTGCCTGGCCCGCTCCCTTGGCCGTTCCATCCTCCTCCTTGACTACCTGGCCCGCCTCCTTGTCCAGTCCAACCTCCACCTGAAGGGCTACCTTGTCCGCCGGAGCCACCCCCTTGGCTGCCTGGGCCGCCCCGTTGTCCATTCCATCCCCCTACTTGACTCCCCGGGCCTCCTCCTAAAGGACCACCTTGCCCGCCCGAGCCACCTCCTTGACTGCCCGGAACACCTCCTTGTCCATTCCATCCCCCTCCTTGACTCCCCGGGCCTCCTCCTAAAGGACCACCTTGCCCGCCCGAGCCACCTCCTTGACTGCCCGGAACACCTCCTTGTCCATTCCATCCTCCTCCTGAAAGGCCACCTTGTCCGCCGGAGGCACCTCCTTGAATGCCCGGGCCACCTGCTTGTCCATTCCATCCCCCACCTTGATTACTGGGGCCTCCTTGTACATTCCAACCACCTCCTGAAGGGCCACCTTGCCCGCCTGAGATACCTCCTTGACTGCCCGGGCCGCTTCCTTGTCCATTCCATCCCCCTCCTCGACTACCGGGGCCTCCTTGTCCATTCCAACCTCCTCCTGAAGGGCCGCCTTGTCCGCCGGAGCCACCACCTTGACTGCCTGGGCCGCCTGCTTGTCCATTCCAACCCGCTCCTTGACTGCCCGGGCCTCCTCCTTGTCCATTCCATCCTCCTAAAGCGCTGCCTGGTCCGCCAGAGCCACTTCCTTGGCTGCCTGGGCCGCCTGCTTGTCCATTCCATCCACCCCCTTGACTGCCCGGGCCTCCTCCTTGTCCGTTCCACCCTCCTCCTAAAGGGCTACTTTGCCCGCCTGAACCTACTTGATTACCTGGCACGACACCTTGTCCATACCGTAACCCACCTTGACCGTTCGGGTCCAAATTAAAAATTGTCTGACCGGTATTGCCATTAATGCCAAAACCACCACCACCTGTTCCAATGTATTGGGGAGGATTTGCACCTACTACACAACAAAAGTAAGTGGAACCTTGTGGAACACCCGGTACGACGCCCGTGAGAACTGGTGGCCAATATCCCGTACCTGGTTTATTTCCAGTAGGCGCCGTCCTACGTATTTCTATCGGCGGTTGATTTACACTGTTCGAATTGCCATCACTTCCAGGTGTATTTATTTGTATATTCCCATTATTACCTCCTCCTGGTATTTCTGGTGTACCTGGTATTCCTCCTGATGGGTTTTTCCAGACAGTTTTTCCATCAGGCCTTCCTCCATTTTCTCCTCCTGAAGGTGAAACTCTTGGCTCACCGGGTTGGCCTCCTGACGGCCATTTATTTCCGCCGTCTGCGTTACTGCTTGGCTTTCTTAGCCCATTGTCGTGCCCATCTTCACCGGATCGACCTGGACCTCCCGGTGTGCCATCTAGTCGATCTGGGCCTCCTGGCCTGCCATCGTGGCCTCGGTTATTTCCGGTCGGTCCACCATATGGTCCTACACTTTCCGGGTTCAGGTTACTTCCATCTCCAGGTATTCTTCCATGTGTTCCCGGTGTATTCCCATAATTCCCACCATTCGTTCCTACTCCACCGGGCCCGGCGTCACTATTACCTCTATTTCCCCCTGTTGGGCGACTTTCAGAGCCAGGAACGTAGCGGTCAACGCATTCGTCGCAACTTGGATCATACATCGATTGACTTTGAGCTTGTCCCATACCACTTCTGCCACCTGTGTGTTAAATTATAAAATAATAAAGAAATAATTCTCAATTTTTTATGTTTGTGTCCTACCTAAATTCCGTCAAATTATACGAAAATTCTCTATAGTCAAATCTGGGCAATGACCGAATTACATGAGTATACATAGGGCGCTTTTATACTTCCCCCGTGGACGTCCATGTTACGATTGTTCCGTTACCGTCCACGATAATATCGTAGACGTCCATGCTGACGCTGTTGTAGTTTGCAGATTTTACCGCGACGGCAAGTTTTTTATTATCCGACATCATATAAATGCCGTTTTAAAGTATTTTAAAATGTTTAATATTGACGTTATACAAGCAAAGGTATAATATGTCCGAGCCAAAAAACAGTTTTAACTGAAAATGCGGCAAAAGCTGGCATTGACAGTGACAGCACATAGGGTAAACTGGGTACGATTGTGCCAGGGTACGGTAGTGACAGTCGCTATAACAGCGAAACTATACGGATCGCGGGGAGGGGTGCAAGGGGAAAGACAAGCGGCATGCAAGTCTAAACGCGTGTCCCAGGGTTGCGACAGCCGGCGTGCGACGGTAACGTAAGCAGGAGCCCACATTGATTTTCGACAGTCAAAAGTAAGTTTTTTTGTTCGATTTCTTTTTGTAATTACGGTTATTTGTACACAGATAGATTGCCTTTTATTTTTTTTTGTTATAACTTGAACATTAGCAGTTACTTACGAGTAATTACTTTTAATGCAGATCTTTTTGCTCAGTCATGGTCATTTTTTGTTTTCAAAAGTATGCGTTGGGTACGGTTGTGACAAATTTTGTGGGTACGGTTGTGACATTGTTTTTTTGTTTTGTTTTATTTTAGATGCCTAGAAAACGCGTGAGGAAGACCGAGAGAGGCCTGTCTGATATTAGTAAGACATGAAAATGCTTACGAAGAGGTGAAACGCGGTACTTCATTACGGAGAGCTACGGAAATACATGAAGTATTAATTTTATTATTTTTAAGAAGAGAAGTGATCACAGATTTTGCTTTTTTGCCATAAAGTGATTGTTAACTTTGTTTAGAAGAAGATTATGTTGTGTTCAGTTAATTATTTGTAACAATCAAAGTCTTTACAAACTATTTGGATGTATTTTGTATGCCTGTCACTACCGACCCCAACCACTGTCACAACCGCCCTTGGGGTGTGGCCGGTTGTGACACTTTCCTTTTTTTTTAATTTGATCTTATGCCTAATACAGCGTAGTTAGGGACAATATTTTAACAATTTTAGGTAGATAAATATTCAAATTAAGTATTAAAATGATTTTTCTCCCAGATAACTGGTAAATTTACAAAGTTATAGGCGATCAAACCAAAATTGTCACAACCGTACCCAGCTTACCCTACACAGCTACAATTTCGTATCTTTAAGCACAACACGATATCTTGGGGAGCCAGCGAGCCTACGGCATATAGTGGACACCCACAGTATCCCGTTAAGCTAGAATAAAAGCGTCTGCATACATTTTCATACATTATATGTCTCCTGTTTTATCGTGACGGTAAATCGTAGACGTCCACGGTAAAGAATAAAAGCGACCTTTATACATAGACAAAAAATGTATATGATTTATACATAAGACTACAGTTGCTAATCGGCAGATTTCTAACATAATTGTGCGCATTGGGCTACAAGCATGACATTTCTATCATATAGATATGCTGCGGTGATTATGTTCAGACTCGTGCCGCGACGGCCCCCGAAGACAGTCTGCCTCAGGACGCGCGAGCGTTAGGTAACGTATATAAATCGACGCGCCCCGCCCACTGCAAGGCCGCTGGCCAAACCTACTAGTCCACATTTAAAACCACTATCCAATACATCGAATCTAGAAAGACCGTGTCTTCATAGGGAAGTCAGTTACGACCTTTTGTTTGGGCAATACAGTTTTTCAGTAAAAACTAAAAAACCATGAAAACCTATGTTGTTCAACCCAAAAATCGTTGAAAGTATTTATCACAATGTATCTCAATTTTTTTTCAGAATTTTAAACTTCATTGTTATGATTTTGACAGCTAATATCTTACCAACGGTTGACTTAAATGGTAAAGTTTTTTTAGAAACTTATATCATTTTTAAAGGCCTATATCTCCATACGCCTATGTTCATCGAAAAATAAATTCATCCCCCGGTGACATGTCTATTTTTTTTTGTAATTTCACATCATTGCTTTGTAGCGGTTCATATACACACCACACCACACCTCCACCTACACCTACGCCTTCCTGCCAAAATTCATAATTGTTGCACTTAATAGTCTCCGAGTAAATCGGCTGTGACATACGGACGTACAGACATAGCGAAACTGGTATAAATTTTATACTTTTAACCCGATGTGCACAATTTCGCGGCTTAGCAACTCTACTATAAATTAAAGATTTATTTAAACGGGTCTAACGTGATATTTATGCATTTTCATTTTTTTACCGACGTTTCGACACGGGTTTCGTTTTGTAGGGTAGTCAAATGTTGTGTACCTACCTATATCTCAGTTGACAACTTGCTGAGACGGGAATTAGGTAATTAACACTGTCTCTATGACTTAGTGTTTGCTTATCTGGAGTAATTAATTGCATTGAACTTTCAAAATGTGGAAAGGCGAACTAATTCCTTCGGAGCACGTTCGACACAATCCGTTTGGTTGAGAACTGGCGGAAAAAAGTTTAATACTCACTGACAACAGCTTTAGACGTATCCGCTGCAGAGATGGCTTCCGCTTTGCCCTCATCCTTGTTTGCCTCTTGATCGATAGCCAAATATTGAGACTGAGTTTGTCCTCTGAACCTCCCCCTGTAGGAAACCTGCCTCCGCTGTCTTGACCCTTTTCGATATTCCATGCTCCAATCATTCAGATTGTCCATTGGTCGTTGGATTGTCCTTTTACATGTTGCGACCGTGACATCATTACCCGAAGAAGAGACCTGTCAAAAAAAATCTAAAATCAGTCAAATGTGTTTAGGGTAAGTTTTCTGACGACCGTTTTCGTCTAGTCGTTAGTGACCCTAGAAAGCGTATTTATGGCTCTTAATGCCAATTAATTAAACAAATAATCAACAGTATTTGACATTAAAACATGTAAAAATTTGTATGGCATATATTTCGAACCGTGAGATCTTCGAGAAGACAGTAGGTACGTTTGCTACAGTAAAGTCCACCATTAGGCGAAGTTGTTTGACAAGTCAAAATGCACAAATGTTGCCATGGTATGGCCAGTGCTGTTTGTATCGCTATTAAGTATTTAAGGCCTCACTAGACTTACCGATCTTTTGGTGCAATTTATCGGGTACTCCTACGTTGTTCCTATTTAAAGGTTTAAACTTCATATTTAAATACCACTTTTGTCCCGCTTAACGAGCCTTTATACATATTTTTATGCATATCTCATAGGAATAAGTTTGGTAGTACAACGTTATGCTAATCGATATGTTTTTATCGATATATACCGTCGCTATTTATTTTATTCTACTCCTGGCAACATCTTATCTGTCAGTTTACTTCGCCTAATTGTAGATTTCAGTTTAGTTTTTGTTGCACTTTTAGCGCCACTCAGGGGTCACAGGGTCGACTGTGGTTCACCCAGTTCATCGGTGGGTACTCCCTACGGACGTGGTGCAGTTTCGACCCCCCCATGTCAAATGAGTGGGTAACTTGACTGTTAGAAGTTCTCAAGCCGCCCGAAGGCCTCTAACTTGGCTTATCGAGTGCTGTCATAGATAGCCGGGATCAACGCCTTAACGTGCCTTCCAAAGCACAGGAGCGTTCAATTTGTTAACTTCGGTCCAGGTCAGTTCTTGGATGGATGACCGCTTTTTTATCCAAGAACTGACCTGGACCGAAGTTGCTTAACCTCGCATGTCGCAGGCGGTCGTACGCGGGCGCAGCTGGGCGACGAGCGCTCCGGGGCATTTATGGCATGGTGTCACTCTATAGATATTGGATAGTAAACGCAATATCAGTGTGGTTCATGTTGTTCTATGCCAATAACATAAAATATTCAAAATGATCAAAGGCAACAACTGTAAAGAGTTGCAACAGGAACTAAACCGATTTTATAATCATATTAGGTACATTATTGATGCTCTTCAACTCATTAGTTAGACCTATACTAGAATACGCATCAATTGTATGGAACCCGCAATACAACACATAGGTCCATTACCGGCACAGAACGGATACAAACGAAGTTTTAAAATACTTAAATTATAGGGCTAGTAAGTCTGATTCGATTTTTGCTAAAATCGTTTCGCTCGAGGACCGACGCGCATTGAAAGATCCATAGATGAGAGATTAAGTGTTATTGTACCAGATTTTAAACAATGCATGCCATTTCGTCATAGTTAGACAATTTTTTTGGATGGCACCGACTTCAAAAATTATAATAGGTACGTCTACATTGTTCAATAAGAACCGTAAAGTATCATATTAGAAGTAAAGCAATTATTTTTCACTGTTTCGTGCTTTTTTTGGAGTCGGTTTTATTTTTATGTAAATGCAATTAGGTTCTAGGTTCCACGCAATAACGCGAGTCGTGTTAACTGCCTGTTCAATGTTCCTCTAACACATAAAAAAAATATGGAAAGCTTTCCTAAGTAGAGTTAGTAAAAATGCAAATTTAGCGAATCAGAGTTCCTGTTTCAGATGTCGGAACTTCAGTATAAACGTAGATTACTTTGCATATTTAAAAATGAAGTTATCCATAATAATCGTAGGTGCCACGAAATAAACACTTGCTGTTAGTATCATGATTCGCTTCGGAACCTTGTAATCATACTTACCTACGTTTGTTCAATGAAACCACGTTGCTTCATTCAAATACACATAGCAACGTTTGGCCTATTTACGATAACATTTAGTGGGTTGACAAAAAAGGTTAAGGCAATAAGGCCAACCTTGGCAAAGAGAACTTTATCTTTCAAATATCGTCAAACGATGCTAACTATTGGCAGTTGCATTTGAATCCTCAAGTTAGGTAGGTACTTCATACTTACTTACTTTCCTATTGGTATTTTTTAATTTTGTGTTCCAGTTCAATAGTAGATTGTTAACCAAGGGTTGAAAGCAAACCCATTTCAGATGAGATATTTAAATGAAAAATATTTATTGTGGTGAGTTTTAACTAGTTACTTTGTGGTTTTAAAACGAAATCTAATCGGAATCTGTAAAATTCCTCCTTATGTTATTAAGGGGTCCCATGGGTCATCACTCATCTGATCAGTTCCTCTTCACCCAATCATTAATTACGAGAGAAAATTTACGGATTGCTAAAGAAAAATACCGACCTATAATAATCTCCTAAACGTAAGTCAGCCTTAGTATTAGAGGAGTTCCCTCTGTTTCTCGTGGACCCCATCATCATATTTAGTCACCAGTATTAATATCTGCCATCGTGCCATCACAGCAAAGCGCGAATAATAAAGTGTCAGTACTCTATTTTTAAGCCTTAAGCCCTGTTAAGGGTGGAGCTGTAGAGAGAAAGTAGGTGTTTTCAAACAAAACAAACGTATGTATTATAGACGAACAAACATAAAACGTGAGAATTATAGTGAAGTCGGTTAAAACAATCGCATCCTAACTTCTCTAATCAAGGGGCGTATAACAGCATAAATCGACGGGCTATCAAACTCTTATGGGAATGTACTTGAATACTTTTACGCATGGGAGTTAAATACGTACACCTACTGAACAAATTTATCTGGTTAGGTATAGTGATGATAAGGCCCCTAATGTAGGTAACTACGACCATCTTCTAAATTCAGGTCACACGTTGAGATAGCCAACTGCCAAGTCATTTTATCGTGTGACAAGATAGGTATTGCATACGCCAAATCTATTTTCATGTATGAACCTATTTTATTATATCAATGTGTTTTCCGAAAACATACGATCTATTCAGTAACTTGATATGATGCCTGGAATTTGGTACCCAAAGGATAAATGTATCATAATACAACCTAGGTTTCTAGATTATCTAATCTGTAGGTCGTCCCCGAAGGTCGATCGAGTTGAAATCTTAAACTTATTTTAATGAAGCCTTTTAAAAGATACCTACGCTACTTGCTGCTGACTTATGGCACTCGACGGCCTTTTGTTTGGGAAAGGCAGTTTTTGACGATGTCTCAAAAACTGTTGTACCTGTAGAATTCTTATAGCTTTCAGATCGTTAAAAAACTGGCAAATTGGAGTGATCAATACCTTGCCTTATTGTGATTTTAATCCATAATGAGTAGGCTGATGGAACTTCCTAGTAACATGATAGTGTAGTCTTTGGGAACGGTGATTTCGTTATTTTCTGAAACTCGTGTATTTACTCTCGAAAACCATAGGAGTGAATTGGAGAAAGCCACAGATGATATGGAACTCCTCAATGGTGTCACTGATTATGATTAAATTTCGTAAAGTAAGAATTAAGGAAGTACCTTCCAAATCAAAGGTACCTATAATAGTGATGATGACTCATGTTACAATTTATAACATGGTGTGGCTTTGTGGAAAGAAAACCATCGAATTATCACATTAAATAGTAAATTGATTAATTATATTCATAAAAATATTCGGATTCGCCCGCGTCCTACTCCTACCTAACATGCAAATAAGCGAAAATACTTTAACTGAATTATTTATTCAAAACAACAAAACGGACGAATTTATGTAACTCATTAAATTGAAAATTTTACTAAGTAAACTACCTACCTCTGTTTGAATACAGGTTACTAATATCGACTACTTAAAGAATCATCTAACTCCAAACCATTTTGGAGTATACCTTCTTTATCAGATCACCTGAATAACTTAAAAGAATAGAACTAAAGGTGCATATGATATTTAAAAAGTCACTAGTCTAACTCCTAACAGTTAAGCTGCCTTAAACAGTTAAACCTAAAATAATTTAAAAAAACATACATAGACATACACTCCTGAACTCTAAAATACATACTTTATTTATTCTGTAAGTAGTCTATTGACCAAAAACACACTCCTTACCCTACTTTAATGAAAAATTAAAGCAGAGTTGGGTGCCACTGACTACTACAAATATATATTTAGTAGTCATTCTTTGATGCGTTCATGTGAAACTTTTGTGATTAAAATCAGTGCTGCCAACTTAACGCAACTTTGCTATGATTTTTATGTATTAATTAATGCATAATATAATATAAATATATACATTTATCATCTTTTTGTGTTATTTAACAAGCTTTATCTATTTTCGGATATATTTATGAAAACGAAACAGTTAAGATTCGATCCGGATTTGAATAGGGATGTTGACTACTCCAAAAACCGCCATAGTAAATGACGATTGTTCCAATACAAAGGTGCGTTTTGCGGAAAAGCGACAGAGTATGCCCCCTCTTAAAACTTTGAAGACTTATAATTGTGTAATTATTTATTCTTTTGAGTTACTTTTTTCGCCATTTGATTATGAATTTGATAGCCTTTCGAGAAAATTCGAGCGTACTGATTTTCTTATTTGGTGTTAACATCCCTATTCAGTTTAGGTCACATGCCAATTAAAAAAAATACCATAAACAAAGTGTCATATGTTTGATTTCCCACCAAATTCCAAATTGAAAACGAAAACATTCAAGCTGATAAATGATTATATTACTTAAATAAAACGATTTTTTGTATTTATGAAGAAAATGTATAGGTAGGTACGTTGAGTCTTTTAAAAATCCACGAAAATTTGAATAGCATTACTAAAGAAATTGCGTAGGTAAGTAGCTGAATTACTAAGGCAAATTATGGCGCATGAAAAGTCTGAAAATACTTACTTTTTATTTGAAATGGGTCGTAGAAAAAGTATTGTATGAAACGGTATATAACTGGTACAAAAAGGCTCGTGGTGTCTTTACGGCGATGTTCGCCAAGGCTCACATCGCAACCCACACCACTCGCCTTTTTATACCCTTCTTATACACCACATGCATAATATACTAAAAGAATCACCCTCTAACTCTTTACAGTTAAGGACTTTTACCTTGAAAAACGTTCAACTTAAAAGGTCTGTACGTGCAAATGAATAATTTTCTAACTCCTAATGATTAAGGAGTTGTACCTTCCGTCGCCGGCTCATCATCATGAGACGATGATGACTAGCAGACGCGAATACTTGAATAGCTTTAGAAAATATATATTCCACCATCACATTTTGTCTTTCTGACAATGGAACCATGTAAGGAGTATTATCTTTCAAATGAAAGCATAATTTAGAAAATCGGTCCAGAATTGACAGAGTAATCGCTAACCGTACATAAAAATAATCTCTTTTACTTGGGTAAAAAAACCGACTTCATAGTACTTCGCCAAGCCGAGAGCCAAGAGCTAATGCGTTGGTTACTACAGGAATCATGGATCTCGTCACCAGATCATGATCAGATTTAATCAGGTCCATTTAAATTGGCATCGTTATAGTCGCTTCAGTATTTGATCGAAATATCTTAGCCCCAATCATGAAACACGATGCCCCAATAATGAGTTTTGAATGACCATCTGTGGTCTTCTTCATCAGTTATTGTTCACCAAATGCCACATTCTGAATATACTCGATTTGTTACTGAAAATACTAAAATCACTATAGGTTTTCCTTCAATTTTAAGGAGTTCCCTCAATTCCTCATTCTGGTAACAACGGGACTAACCCTGAAGCATATGCTTTCAAACAGAGAAAGAATTTTCCAAATCGGTTCATTAACAACGGAGTTCTGGGGTAGGTAACACAAATAAACTTTGAAAAAACTAAAGTGAACTTTTAGATTTTTTAGGAAAATGGTGATCCAATGTTATTCACATCCACACAAAACTAAATTATTGATACAATAACCCATTCGTAATTTTTCTGTAAATAAACGTCTCACATCCTATTTAATCATAGTGGCGTTTTTGTGACGAATAATTTTGAGGTATTTTCGCAAAGCAGTGCTTTACTCTTAAAAATAGCCAGTGTAAAAAAATCTTACATATATTTCCATATGATCAAGTGTTTCTGTGGAGTCGCTTATGCCGCACAGGTACTGCTGCGGTACTCGGTGCAGCTTCCTCACAGCGAGCTGCACGTCTCCAGCAGCGAGCGGCCAAGTCCAACACAGCTGGCTCACACGCTCCTGACATACTATTTTCAGCTAAAACAAATAACCACACATATCTACATATGTTATATTGGATTTTTAAAGAAATTAAAACCGTCTTTGGTTATTAACCTTTGTGCATAAATAAAATCCGGAATATCCATTTGTAATTTATTCAGTCATTTGCAACCAGTAAACTTTTTACAGATTACAGGAATAAACTATATAGAATTATCCCTAATACATGTAGTACATGTAGGTAAGTTTAACCATGCTTACTTGCGTCGTTTGATGAGGTATTCGGGCGGCCTTCAAAGTGCCGATGGTGAGCAGGAATAAAACCGCGCGGACGGCGCGGGCGGGCGGCGCTGACGCAGGCATGCCGACGTGCTGGGGCGCGACGACGCTCTGCTGTGCCGAAATGCGCGCGCGAGCGCCCTGTCCGCCGCTTGACCCACGCTCGCGACCCGCAACCCAAGATGAACCCGCTCCAGATATAAGTTCAGCCACCTAATTTCGGCGATAGCGAATAGTTTTAGATACTACTAAGCACATGAAAAATCTGATATTATGATAGAATAGGCACCTAAACACTTATTACTAGGCTCGGCCATGATGTCCTTCAGCAAAGTTACAAAAGCTAGGAACCTACAACACCTTATCTTCATGCATTATGTCTGACCACACGTCTATCAGAATGAGGTCGACGGTTGCAACTTACGACGTCACGAGTTGACCGGTTGATAAGTCAGGCGCAGAAAAACGTCATTTGTTTAAGACGGATGCGACTAAAGTAGGCAACCGGATTACTTAATTGTGTCATAACGATTTTTTGTACATACCTTGATTTTAGCTAAGTACTCTGTGACTGTGTGACCGTACGTTAAAGACTCTGAATAAGGTTCAGAATTCCCCTCTTTATAGAGATTATAGGTAGCTCTATTAATATGTCATTAAAATTTAGAAATTTTTAACTTAAAGATGAGGTTAAAGTCTTTTACAAATAATGTTAATAAAAGGTGAAAGGTAAAGGTTAAGATTTGTAGTGTGTTGTGGGCGATAGGCTAGCACTAGTAACCTATCACTGCAAGCAATATCGCATTTTTGCATCTTTAAACCTACAATTTCTAAATGGCACTGTAATCGAATTTCATGTTCTGTCTACCCCTTTTGGGCATACAGGCGTGAGTTTATGTATGTATGTAATAATATTAATAAAATAGGCCAAGTGCGTGTCGGGTCACGCACCCGTTACATTATGCGGACTTAATAGTTCGTAAACTTATACCTATGTATCTATTTACTAACTATGTATTTAACACAACTAACAACATTATCTAAGTACCTATTTAATCAATAGAAATTGTACGTAAGTTTGCTTTTCCAATTTCCAAGTACATTTTTCTTATGTTTGGCTATTAATAAAGTAGGTAATGTCTAATTAGCTAGCTGTGATAGATTTCCTTTGAAATTCACTAAAGGTGTATAATATATATATATATATATATAATTATATTAAAAAAAATTGTCAACATGTCCTACCGTTTTATCGGCGTTTTTGATACATAAGTAGGTATACTCATGCCAAAATACAGCTTTCTTGGTACTAACGGTAACTGAGCTAAGCCGCGGTCGGACGGGCGGGCGGACGGACATGGCGAAACTATAAGGGTTCCTTGTTTACTATGGTACCTTCAAAGGGAACCTAATATAACCGTCATTAAGTCAAGCAGTTTAGGTGTAGATTATAAATAGGTACCCGCTGAAATCAATGTTCTCGAAAGGATAATAAAAAAGTCGCTCATAATGCTCACGCCGCGCCGTTGTCTAAAATTTAGGGCGCTAAATTTAGAGTCTAAGCAAGGGAACGCCGCTCAGAGACTCTATAGCACAATAAATATCAATGAGGATCTCGAAGCAATAGCGGACTGGTCAAAAAAAAAAACAATTTAGTGTTGAACCCATCTAAATCGTAATTTGTAGTCATGGGTAATAATAAATGGCAACGCGCAAGGATTATCGAGCAGAGTCCACAACTATCCATAGGGACTGAACCCGTAACCAGAATGGAAAATGCAAAAAACCTGGGTATGCTTTTGAACGGAGAAATGCGATTTACGGAATATATTAATGTTAACATCCGAAATGCCTTTTATAAAATCAAGACACTGTACAAAATTCGAAAGTATCTCCTATCGCATTTCAATTACGGCGATATTGTATACGGACCGCGGATTTTTGATATGAAATGAAATGAAATGAAATGAAATCATTTATTCTTCAATTTAGGCATGTTAAATGCACTTATGAATGTCAAAAAACTACCACCAAGAAAGCGATAAAGCGGGTACAAAATGCCTGTATGTTTCTGCTATGATATTCCAAAGCGAGCACATATCACCCCATCCCTTAACAACAGAGGAGTTCTAAACATGAATAACAGGAGACATCTGTACCTAGCTTTTACCCTTCGTAAAGTATAATAGAATTTGCTAAACCAAGATCTGTATGATGAATTAGAGTGGGTTAAAGATTCTCGTATGAGGGCACTCAGAAGCTGTAGGGAAACCCAACTAATAGCCCCCCACATAAAACAGCGTCATTTAGGGGTTGTTTTTTTTTGAGTTTGCCGCAGCGAAAATTTGGAATGACCTGCTTCCACCTCTGCGAAATCCAATGCCATTGGTAAAATTTAACAAACTGATGCAAAAGCACCTACTTGAAATACAAAGGCAAGGTTGAACAAAGTTGGAAATTTTAAACAGAATCATTAAGTATGTAGACTAATCAGTTAGATAACTTAACCTACACTCAAGTATCGCCCTCTTACACTGAACTAAGTATATTACACTAGGCTACAACCATAAACATATACCTACGACCTATATTGCGATGGCTACGACATACTCACACCATACAGTCATACACCAACACACCTTGTTTTATTTTATTTTTCATTTAGTATAAATTTTTTTTCTTCTATTACTTCCCTAACGGCAAATTGCATAGCGCATCATGAAATGTACCTAACCTTAACACCTCTAAAAAAAAGGGGCAAACTGAAAATGAGCGCCGGGCAACCTGGCCAGCAAATGCTAAGGTTGGTACCTTTGGCCAACATGATTTCAACGCGTACGGATAATAATTATTAATTATAAGAATACCTCTTTTGCCCCTTACTGTATAAGCTTAGATTAGTTAATAAGTACCTAAGTTTACTATATGCACATTATTATTGTCTTGGTTGTTTTGTTACTGCACTCATGTTTTGGCAATAAAGTTTATTATTATTATTACTGGGCTTATTGATGCACTTCGATTTTCATGTCTATATACCTCACTTGATTGGCTGTCCACGTATCCCCAGCCATTAGCGACTGTATTCACTACGCTTACCGACAATAGGGATGTTGACTCAAAATTTGATTACTCCATAAGCTACCTACACCAAAAGAAACAAGCCAAAAAATATGCCTAATGGTGAAAATCCTGTTCAAATATCTCAAAACATAACGAAGCTACAACCGATTTAATGTTGCTGGTTAGAGAGAGAAAGCGCGACAGATCAGTGACGTTACTGACCAGACGAGCGCCATAGTAAATGACAATACAAAGCCAAAGGTGCGTTTTGTGGAAAAGGGACAGAATATGCCCTCTCTTAAAACTTCGAACACTAATTATTTAATAATTTTTTACTTTTTTCGCTATTTGATTTTGAAAAAAATCGAACTTATTGATTTTCTTATTTGCTGTCAACATCCCTATATTCTCATGTTTCTACAATAAAGAAATTGTATGGCAACTATATGCATAACGCAATATTTCAGGACCAAAACGGCCGATTACTAGTTAATTTTCCCGTAGTACGAGGCTTAAGAGCTATGACGTCATATTTCATTGTCAATCAGTATGGAGCGTTTTTAGCGCTCAAAAGCTTTGCCTCTAATTTTTGTCTTGTGTGTAGATTGTAGTTAGTCCCATACAGACATTTGATCGTCTCTAAAACTTATTCGAATGGCACCATAAAAGCGATAAGCAAAAGCGATTTAGTTAAATAGCGAATTCTGAGCTCGGGTTACGCACAGTACGAATCTCGGTGGCAAGTTACACTAGGTTCGAATGGTGAGGTTTGTCGAGACTGGTAGTGAATCGCATAGCTTTATTGATCTGTAAGTCCATCCAGTTCCACCTGCGCTTTTACGATTCTCGTTAAGAAGACATGTACCAACACCTACAATACTATACAAATACTCTTTATTGCACACCGCAATAAATAAAATTAATACAAAATACCTAGCCTGCGCCAAGAATCCGGTACAACTCATACTAAATTTTATAAATTTAACTTACCTATGTCCATACATATGAAAAAACTTATATAATTCATGTAAGTAAGTACATACTTACATGATTTACATAAGTTTTTTCATACATTCTTACACATTATGTTTCCATCTTAGGACATCCGGGTGACCTATTGTTTACCAGAGATCCCTAAGCAATCATAGCACTCGTATCCTATATTACTTCAATTAAAGATATTTTTTTAATATAAAACTCCCGTGAGCCTCAGACATTGAAATATATAAACGGATCACTCTCGCTTTAAGGCTTTAAGATGTGAGACCCATTTATTATATTTCAATATGCTCTCAAAAAGTTACACTGAATGCAATTCGTCGCAGGATAGGTATATCTGTATTTGAGTTGACAACATTTTAATTTATTCATCGTATGGCAATTATTTCGAACGGTGAGATCTTCTAAATATAAGATAATACAGTAAGGTTGCCAGTTTTGTTGCACTTTTAGCACCACCCAGGGATCACGTGTAGGGTTGCGGTGGGTACTCCCTCTACGGGACCGACGTGGTGCAACTTCGACCCCTTTTGTCAAGTGAGTGGGCAACTTGACTGTTAGAAGAAGAAAGCACGGGAGTGCTCAGTTAGTAACCACTCAAAGTGGTCACCCATCCAAGAACTGACCTCGGCCCACGTAGTTAACCTCGCATAACGCACGCGGCACGCGGGCGCCGCTGGGCCACGACCGCTCCATTTTAATAAGTTGAACGTATAAATAAAACGATAATTTGAGTTTGTATATTTTTAAAAACAGTAAGTTGTTGGTACAGCTGAGATACAGACAGTTTCAATGTTGCAGTTTCGACAAATTCTAAATTATACTTTTCTGCAGACTTTTATTCATTACCTACTTAATTTGTATTATTAACAAAGTACAAAACATCTATTCCAAATATCTATTCAATCAATTAGTATCATAAATTTATAATTTAAGTAATTAACATCCTGCGTAAATAACATTTAAAGCCTAGTTATTTCTGAGCTGACATTGGAGTCCTTTTTTTTGTAAGAGTGCGTAGGGTATATAAAATGTTGGGAATAATAACCACTGTGGGTATCGCCCGAATTCTTCGCAACGCTAACTTTGCGATAATATTCAATAGACTCTGCGCATTCACAGGCCAAACGGCTCTCCGAACCGCTTGTTTCAAGCTGGTACTTTGGCACCACGATGAGGCTCTCAGTAGATTTAGTAGGCGCACAGTGACTGTGACTCCTACCGTATGATTGGTAGTGATGAGACGTGGAACACTGACGGTGATTATGTTTTTCTTGAGATTGATGTTGGTACTCGTGATGGCTTTGAGTGCTACGCCCACTGTGGCTTCGACCGTGACTCTTGGATCGATTGGCATGTTTTGCGGTTGTGTCTAAGTAACCATATCCAAAACCGTAACCGCCAAAAGCTTTCGTAGTAAGGTTGTCCCACGATTTTGGCTTGATGTGCTGATGAGAACTTTGGTATTGTATCTTTGGTGATGATTTTGCTTCAGATCGATCGTTATCCCAAAATAAAGTGTCACTGCTCAAAGAGGTACTATAACTGGAGACTGAATTGTCGCATGGAGGAGTTGCGTTGCTTGTGGCGTACGATTGCAGGCTACACTGACTAGTCTGTGTGGACTCTGTGGCCAGGTACCTATAACGGCTCGAACACTGTCCAGAGGAACACACTTTTTTAGTACGCGGATTAGAAAAGCCATCTGGCTTTTGTGTAGACTTATCGATTGGTTGGTATTTTTCTTTGCGTTTATGTTCTTTTGAGCACTCCTTCTTCCGTCTTATTTTCTTCCTTGAATTTGGGACACAGTGCGGATCGCAACAAGGGCTTGCTAAGTCGTAAGCTTCGAGGCTATTAGCGTCTTGATTATTGTAAGCGGGCATACACGGGGTACAGCTGTGGCTGTGGCTGTTTCTATGTGATTTTGAATGTTTTCCATTACCTGATTTATATTCATTATTATGGTTCTCAGAAGCTCTGTGGCAATCATTCGGAGTTTTTACAACGTAATGATGACACTCCCGTCGGTTTCTAGGAGAACCCACGGTGATGACAAAGCTTCCTGTCCTTATATTAGGTTGTATAATGCAGGCTCCATAGCGCGTGTCTAGATACTGGTACATGAAAACGCTGGGCGGTGGGGGTTTAGCGGCTGTGACATTTTCGCTGGAAAGCGTCGGTCGGCAGTACGTGCCATTGACGTTGTCGGTTGGGTTGTTCTCCTCGTTGTCAGAAGAGACGTCGGTCGGAGAAGACTTTTTCTTTTGCGAAGGCAAACTATGCGTTTTCCAATTGGAGTCGAATAATTGACGCTCACGAACGGTTAGTTGTTCTAGTTCTCGCAATTTTGTTTGTATAGCTCGTTGTATGTTGATATACTTAAGATGTAGTTCGACCTTGCGGACGCAGTCTTCGAAGATGACGACCATGCGCATGCGGGAGTCGCAGGCGTTGATGGCCTGCACAATGGCGGCGTGGTCAGCGCGCTCAACGTCGCTGCCATTTATGGACAGGATGACGTCGCCCTCGCGCATACCTGACGCCGCCGCGGGACCGTCAGCCTCCACGTGATCAACATACGTTATCACCTCTATTTCTTGCTCCTGTAATTATATCATAAGTATGGTTATTATAACCATTAATAGAATATACAGAAGGCGATCCTCCTGGACACAGCACAGTTAGTTAGGAGGTTCCTCTCTCTGTCGCTCTAACCACCGGGACCTGCGTTGTCGCGAGCGGCACCCTAGCCTAGATTAGTAGTACTCTCAACGAATGGAAAGTTAATTATAAGTGACTTCACATTTGTTTGTTTTTCAATATTTTTTAAAACTATAAATACGGTATGTATGTACTTAACGAGTTCTAAATAACGATAACTCACTCGATGGGGTAGGTCAACCCCTTATAAACATTGAAAATATACCAATTTTATTTCTCTCATATTGAATTAAGGTTTGTTTTTTCTTTTATTTTAATGTCTTGATTTTGAAATTCTCTATTATAAATTGTAATTTCGCCAAATGCAGCAATGCAATCTCAATATTCGCAACAGCAACGCATACAACGTGCATATTATTTTCTAAATACCTATCCAAATTGCCAATGCACATTATTCTTTAATAGTATATTATGCAAATGGTGTATAAGAAGGATATAAAAAGGCGAGTGGTGTGGGTTGTGATGTGAGCCTTGGCGAACATCGCAAGTAAAAACACGACGAGCCTTTTTATACCAGTTATTCATAATATTATTAGGATACACCGTTGCATACAATACTTTTACTACGACTCATTTCAAATAAAAAGCAAGTATTTATCATATTTTTCATGCGCCATTTTTTCCCATTAGTAATTGTGCAACTTACCTACACAATATCTTCAGTAATGCCATGTAACTACTTCGTGGATTTTTAAAAGAATCAATAAACAACCTACACATTTTCTTCATGACACAAAAAAAATCGTTTGATTTAAGTAATATAATCATTTATCAGCTTGAATGTTTTCGTTTTCAATTAGGAATTTGGTGGGAAATCAAATATATGACGCTTTGTTTATGGTTTTTTTTTTATTTGCTAGACTTTGCATCCGACCTAAACTGAATTCAAATCCGGATCGAATCATAACTGTTTCGTTTTCATAAATATATCCGAAAATAGATAAAACTTGTTAAACAACACAAAAAAGATGATACTTGTATGTATTTATATTAGTAAATAATATATTATGCATTAATTAATACATAAAAATTGTAGCAAAGTTGCGTTAAGTTGGCAGCACTGATTTTAATCATAAAAGTTTCACTTGAACGCACCAAAGAATGACTACTAAACAAAGTATTTGTAGTTGTCTGTGGCACCCAACTCTGCTTTAATTTTTCATTAAAATAGGGTAAGGAGTGTGTTTTGGGCAATAGACTGGATAGACTTTTTAAAGAATTAATAAAGTATGTATTTATATTAGAGTTCATGATTGCTTAAGTCGCAAAAAAAAGTACAGGAGTAGAAAAAACATATTATTATTAAATAAATCGTCTTTAATAATTATTTATTTAACAATACATAATATGGCATCGCCGTCAACCAGTTAGATTTCTGGTACAATTTGAAAGGATTATTTTGTATAGGTTAGCTTAGGTTAACCTACTCATAATTTGTGCAAAATCTCAGTTGAATAACTTGTCAACCAGTTAGATTTCTGGTACAAATTGAAAAGAATTATTTTGTATAGGTTAGCTTAGGTTAACCTACTCATAATTTATGCAAAATCTCGGTTGAATTACTTTTGTGGCTATGCCAACTCTATAACTTTCAGATAATATAACTCTCAGCAACAACTCTTGACCATTAACCAGAAAAAAAATCATTGAAATATACAACCATTACATATAATTTCATGAGAAGGTACGCTGATAAGAGTACGTAGTTAGTTACCTTTTTATAGTGGATTCCGTAGCTCTGTAGAGTGAACCCATAGCTACCGTTCTTTTTCTCGATAATGATGGTTCTGCGCCGCCAGTCCTCCTCGCTCTTGCTCGCACCCCCGCCGGCTCCTGGTCTCTCAGACTTTATGGATTCTCTAATCTGAAATATCGGTGATATCCTAAGTTAGTTTAAACTTTTAAATTTCAATAACGCATAAAGAAGCCATAAGCCGCGTTGTGTGCCTGCTATCTACCTCTGCACCCGTTAGTAGGTATATGTATTATTATGTATTATATTAAAGGTTTACAAAAAATATTTCAAGAAGCATGGCATGATTTTATCCAATAATATTTCAGGGACCGTTAGAATTTTCCTTAAAATCTCGAAAAAATATTTTTTGATCGTCTCTCTTGGTCACTATTATTTAATTCTAAATGTTACTGTCATAATTCTCCATTATATTCAAATATCAAGTTATCTCAATTAACTAATACCTTACCTTATACCTAGTAAATTAACAAAGAATAAGGAAACAAAAGTGATGAACCGTCTACTTACAGAATTATCCAAGGAATCTTCCTTGGAGTCGTTGTTTAAATGTTTCTTGCCATTGCTCATACTGCTCGGACATCTTTCACTGAGTTTTGGTGAGCTCATTATTTTTAGAGAAGTGATCCCGAGTGATCTTTAGTCATATCAAGTGTATATTAATTCATAATTGTTACATGGTTGATCACTGCATTATGGGGCGCCTTGCACGTGTCCGCAATTTCACTGGGCTGCGACAAATCATTAACTAGCGCGCATGCGCGTAACTTCGCACTTTATCATTTAAAAATCTCAGTCACATCTTATACCGGAAAATAGGTGTAAGTAGAGAAATATGTGAATTATTTCATAATTGCTAAAACACGAGCGAATGAAAGACAAAGGAATCTCTTCATTGTTTCTTTTTAATTCCATTATTCGATGTTATTGCACATGCGCTCCATGGCACTTCATTTGTGTGCCTACCAAATGGTACATTAATATTAAATCTCTTTGTAGTTTAGTTGCAGCGGGGCAATCTAGACTATAAATAAAAATGAAAAAATAAAAATATATTTATTCAGTATCTTAGGTTTAGTTACAATAGGGATGTTGACACTAAGTAAGAAACTCAACTACTTCAAATTTTCTCGAAAAAGGATCAAATTCTCAACCAAATAGCGAAAAAAGTAACTCAAAAGAATAAATAATTACATAATTACAAGTCATCAAAGTTTTAAGTGTGGGGAAAGTTCTGTCCCTTTTTCGCAAAACGCACCTCTATATGAAACGATCTTCATTTACTATGGCGCTTTAAGTCAGTGACGTCACTGATTTGTAGCGCTTTCTCACTCTTATTAACAACATTCTAACGGTTGTAGCTTCGTTATTTTTTGAGATATTTTAATGGGATTTTCACCATTTGGCATAGTTTTATGTCTTCTTTCTTTTGGATAATAATTTGGATACCAATAAATTTAGAGTCAACATCCCTATTACTGTGCTGGGTGTCTCTTTTTAAGTATATTGGATACTTGTGCTAAGAGAACACCGCTCTTCCACTTGATATTATTTATAACTAGTTATAGAGTATAAACTTATTTTCACTACAATTTAATTAATAATTAATAACGGACTGCTGGAAATTAAAACGAATCGAAAATATCTTCCGTATTTTACATCATTTAATAGCGTGCTATCTATGCCCGGATATCAAAGACAAGATGGAACTCTAGTAAATGATGTAATACACGGAAAATATTTCGATTAGTTTAAATTTCCCACACTCCTGATTGTCCCGCTTAACCTTACTTTGTTAGTCACAAATTTTATTTATTAAATGTTATTAATGCTGAACGTTGAACGAATGAATAACGTCTAATAAATAAGCACATTTAAAAGCTCAATGGAATAAATTGACACGTATTAAAATTACAATACATTATTTCATTTCATTTCATTTATGTCATTACTAGCTTTTACCCGCGGCTTCGCCCGCGTAATAAAAGTAATTTTTAACCGTCTACAAAAAAGGAGGTTCTCAGTTTGATCCGTATGTTTGTATGTATGTATGTAGATACGTATGGATGTCATTTCCGTAATCGGCACCCCGTGGAACCATAAAGACGACACCTATATAAATTTTTAAGATAAATTAATTTCCGCCATCTTGGATTTGAAAATGGATGTCATTTTCATAGTTGGCACCCCGAGGAACCTCGAAAATGATACCCATATTGATTTTTAAGAAAATAAATCTCCGCCATCTTTGATTTGAAAATGCATGCCATTTTCGTAATCGGCACCACGAGGAACCTCGAAGACGACACCCATATCGATTTTTAAGAAAAATAAATGTCCGTCATCTTGGATTTGAAAATGGATGTCATTTTTGTAATCTGCACCCCGAGGAACCTCGAAGATGACACCCATATTGATTTTTAAGAAAAATAAATCTCCGCCATCTTTGATCTGAAAATGAGTGTCATTTTCGTAATCGGCACCCAGAGGAACCTCGAAAATGACACCCATATTGATTTTTAAGAAAAATAAATCTCCGCCATCTTTGATCTGAAAATGAGTGTCATTTTCGTAATCGGCACCCAGAGGAACCTCGAAAATGACACCCATATTGATTTTTAAGAAAAATAGATGTCCGCCATCTTGGATTTGAAAATGGATGTAATTTTTGTAATTTTCACCCCGAGGAACCTCGAAGATGACACCCATATTGATTTTTAAGAAAAATAAATGTCCGCCATCTTGGATTTGAAAATGGATGTCATTTTCGTAATCGGCACCCCGAGGAATCTCGAAAATGACACCCATATCGATTTTTAAGAAAAGGAAAAATTTGCTCCCTGCTCAAACTTGAAAGCCTCTTTTCACCCCTTAAAGGGAGCAATTTCGAAAAACGCTGAAACATGTTTTGTTGTATTTAAACAAAGAGTCTATATACGAAGTTTTAAATCTCTCACTTCAAAAAAGATTTGCTCTCCGTACAAACTTGGAACCCCCTTTTGAACCCTTTAGGGGAGCAATTTCGAAAAACGCTTACATACGCCATTAATACATTTAAACACCGGCTCTATATACAAAGTTTCATGTTTCTCACTTTAATAAATACGGTTTTTCATACAAACTTTGGACCCCCGTTTCACCCCTTTAGGGGGTGAATTTTGAAAAATCCTTTCTTAGTGCACCCCTAGACCTTATCCTAAACCAACGTGCCAAATTTGGAATCTCTAGAACCAGCGGTTTGGGCTGTGCGTTGATATGTCAGTCAGTCAGTCAGTTTCTTCTTTTATATATTTAGATTAACTGAGCCTCTGGAGTCCTACCAACAAGCCGTCATCTCCCGACGAAAAAAAATAAACAATAGCATTCTTTTGTAATGAGCCCTGGGATCCCAGAGACTGGTAGACGACGAGTTGTAAGTTCCTCTGTAGGATTCAACCGGTCAGTCAGTAGTAGGAGTCTAAGAGAACTCAGGAGTAACCTATTGATACCTACGTTATTGGCTTTATTTCTGTGTAACTAAACGACACTGCACCGAATCGAACTAGATGGCGCTACTAGTAGATGAACTCTTGAAAAAACCGGTCAAGTTCGAGTAGGTCTCGCGCGCCGAGAGCAGTGGGTCTACCGCGAACCACAAACGAAGTTTTCCCTCTCTGTCTCACTTATGTGCAAACTTGCAAGTGCGACAGAGAGGGAAAACTTCGTTTGCTGTTCGCGGTAGCGCCCCAGTGCTACGAGAATTATGTCAGGTGAATGAATTGATTATACACTACATGAAGTTCTGATTGCTAAAAAGTGAATGAATGAAATGAAATTTAAAAAATGTACTTAAGTGTTTTTATTTACATTAACACTTTATTTTTAATAGGAATAAAAATCAGCAAAAAATAAACCTATCTAACCTTTATTTATTCGTCCTCTCATATCATATAATTTCGGTATTTTTTTAAACGACTTAAAGGAAGGAGGAGCTTCCATGTTCCACTGTATGTATATTTTTATGTACAGTCAAGGTCACCAATATGTATACATATTTTCACCTTATGCCATTAAAATAAGGTCCAAAAATTTATATATTTATGCATTCGACTGTAATATGTTCACCGATTTCTCTGTCAGTTGATGGACCGATTTCCAAATTATTTTTTTCGTAGGATATATCCTGAGGTGTATATCCTGTAGGTACTTGTAGTTACTTGCCACACTTCATAGTTTTAGCTAGGTCAACGGAAAGTAACCTATAAATTTTGATTCCCTTGAGAGTGTCGAAAAATATACGTTTTGGCGACATGGACGGCCGTATCCTTTACGTTAACTTAGAAGTTTGATTTTTTCACAGCTTCAAGCGACTGTAGACCTGAGATTTTTTATTTCAACTCCTCTCGTTCTCGAGATAAAAGGTCTGGACAGACAGACAGACAGACGGACAACAAACTGATCCTATTTAGGGTTCCGTTTTTTCCTTTTGAACTACGGAACCCTAATAAGCTAAGTCTTTATATCGTTTTAGCGTGAAAAATATGTTTCTTTCATAAACATAGGTATGTACACAACTACTAGGCTAAACACAACAATTCTTCAAGTCAATAAAGGATCGGCAACGCGCTTGTGAGTCTTGTTGAGTTGCTGGTGTCCTTAGGATACGGTGTCTGCATCCCATCAGGCTTGATTATTACCGTCGTTGTATAAAAAACAGATTTTTGGCACAAACTCATATTGCTGAATGTACTTTTTGCACAGTCCTCACCCACTCGCTGAGAGGGTTCCAGTTTTCGTAAGAGATACGAGAAACATGGTGTAACATACCTACTCACCTTTAGGATGAAACTGACTACTTAATAAAGATTTAAAGTTCTAGGCGTTAGGTTGGTTCAGGGCTGGATTAACTACGTCGCTTTTCAGCCGTTTTTGAAGATCATTAGCTCTTTTTAAGGGGCAAGAAACATTTAATTTTTTTGTGCGCACGCGGGGCCCCTAGCTGAAGAAGGGGGGGGGGGGGGGGGGGGGGGGCTAGACAGTTGCCTACTCTACCTAACCCTGCCTGACCGTGGGTCGGTTTAATCTTAAAGTAATCAATATTTTATGTTTTGCTCCTCTAGGATTCTGCTGGGCACCTATTTCTCACACACCATACCGTTATCGGTTATCGTTCCTGTCGTTGTTGTAAATTAATTAATTTAAGGTTACCAGTATTGCTACCTAGTGCTGCGTAAATAAAAAGTAAACACACAAGCAGTAAACACGTTTAATTTGTTTCGTAGTTTCCGAAAACATTAAAGAAAAATGATACGTCAATTAAATTTGTCAGATAACACCATCACAAGTTACGTAGAACTATGTTTTTAACAGCAATTGATGCACTGGCGTTCAAAAGGTACTTAAGCTTGAAGTGATTAAAAAATAACATTCGCAGAGGGTTAATACGGTATTAATAAGATAAAGCTGAAGGTGACGGAACGTAAAAATGCAGAATGAGTGATGAGTGATGAATGGTTGAGATGGATGATTTATCTAATATAAGCCTAATCAAGGACGACGATGGCGCTTAAAGCCTTTTTGAATTTAGGGGAATTTGAAAAATATAGGGAACAAATACGTAAATAGATTTGACATCACCCCAACTATAACTCAGATAAACCTAAACTCGAGGATGATAATACAACGTACCTTAAGAACGGTTGAATTTTAAATTAAGTGTTACTAAATATTAAGAAAAACTAAAGTAAAACGCGGCACGATCTGTCGTTCTACCGCTGCTGGAGATGTCCTTGTAAAGCACGTAGACGTTGTCTGACGAAAACGTATCGACGTGTATCGACGAACGAAGCCGCTCCAAACTTGATAAAAGTTGGCTCTACAGCCGGGTTAGTTGAGTGTCCCTTTTAGAACCGGTTCTCAAACCCGTAGGGTCGGGCTAGAACAATTACATGTTAAAATTAAAAACCTATACCGAGAAAATGCAGTAATTTCAGAAAACTACAGACAGTGATTCCGCAAGCGCACAAACTTACCCAAATCAAAGTTTGGCCTCACTGAAATTATACCGTGACTGCACGTAAATGCTTAACCACCAGCACACTTGTGGGAAAAAGACTGATTCTCGTGAACAGATAAATGAAACCCACTGGCCCTTGCCAACAACAAGGCTCCACTAAGCCTTTGCAGCAATAAATCTTCTATAGTATTTTAGCGTACAATGTTGTTCACTTGAATGTCACAGAACGAATGATCACCCAAATTTTCTTCCATGACAAGGAACGCCTGTTCAAATTCCGAAGCGCGAAATCTAATTTCAAAATCTGACTAGCTTTTTTAGAACCAGACAGTTTCGAACCCCTGAATTATAACGACGAAGGTTAAACACATTTTGGTATCGTTTGAATAATTAAGAAAAGCACCATCTGATCGCGCTGTGCAACACTACGAAGCAGTTCGGAATGACGACTAACGGCAGGAAATCAAACGCTCTAACCACAGCCTAAAAGTTCGCCTATTGACGTGTAGATGGCGTGGAAGTCTATGCAGGAATCATAATTAAAATTAAAAATACACAGTAGCGTTATTAACGCTACAGACATCTCCCTACCAAATGAAAACAACAACAGAAAAGGATACTACCTAAATAATATATTGAAGGAGACTACATCCGTCACAAAACTATAACCACCGTAGCAATATTGACACAAAAAAATATGTGAACACCTCAATCTTAACCCACAAAAATATCGACGAGAATTGAACGCTCCATAAACGAACACTTGGACCTATCCGGGCAAACAGCAGGAAAAACACCAACGGTCATTATGCAAATATAACTAACACTTGAACTAATAAATAATAAACCACAACATTCAGTCATTGACTAATAATTCTTTTCTTTGAATTATTAACCGAAAACCTATGGTAGTTAACCCCCTTACCATCTACATTAACCTATGCTTACTACAAAAAAAAACCATTACCGGTTTACTAAGTAAAACACCTTTGAAATTAAATTATGGGCGGGTGCTACCGCAGAATATACTATGGTCCTGAACAAAGTTAGCCAGGCCATTAAAATCAAACGTCCGGATAAGGTGAGCGACCACCACGAACTCGACCACTGATCTACACAGAGGGAGAATGAAAACATCAGACTGCAGTCGTGAATGCTTCGTTCACATGCTAAGAAAAATCATCACTACGTTGAGTGAGGTTGTAGTTGTCCAGGTTGGGAATTCATGTTCCATAGGAATTGAATAATACCCCTTGACCAATGACGACGTCACAGCCAAGTCACATCGCTAATGAGGATCGTACTACACACGAAATCCTACATTAAAACGATCTAAGTCAAGTCCGAAATTATTTAATTTGCCTAAAAAAGCCTAACCTAAAAACTTAACTAACACACTTTTACAATAAACAAGAAATGGAAAATACCGTTTCGGATAGGTCAACAAGCATCAGCAACTTTAGCGTACACATCTTGTAAAGTACGGAGATTCGTCGCACGTTCTGCCCGACTGAGTCCCATCTCTTGGTATTCAGCCTGACCATCAACGCGCTCCGGATAAACCATAACCTCGCCTGAGGTCCAACCATGGGCCCTCAAGCTGAGCACTAACGCCCCTGCAGAATCTATGCAACCATATATAGAACGAGCTCTAAAACTATGAAACGAAATTACACAAACGACACCGAAGGCAATCGGTACCCTACTTATTTAATAATAACTACTAGCAAGATCAAAAAAAAAAAAAAAAAAAAAAAAGCTAGTGGGTGGGGTGCGGGGTGTCGACGAGAACCGACAAAGCACGACAGAAGATAGGAACATCTCGACGAAACCAAAAAAATATCGACGAGGAAAAAAAAAACGGACAAAAAAGAAAGACGAAGATCGACACAAAAATGGTCGATTTCAGCTCGCCAAAAGGGTCATCCAAGCTAGACAAAAAGATCGACGAGGCTTGAAAAAATAAAAAAATCGATGAGACGACACAAAAATAAGTCGACGGAACCCGACCAGAAAAGAATCGACGAAACTCGACGAACGACACGACGGAACATGATGCACGACGCAAAATGATGAAATCGATGAGGGCTAATAAAAGCATCAAACACCGTCGAAGGCGTGAGCCAAACGAAGTAGTAAAAAAAAATCAATGAAAGTTAATCGGTAATAGTTGAGCGATGATAAAAATCAAACAAAAGCCGATGGCAGTTGAGGAGGGTAAAGTCAAATAAAAATTTATATAAGTCGATAGAAAAATCAAAACAAAAATTCAAAAGTTGCTAAAAGTTTATGTCGCTATAAAAATCGATAAACCGATAAAAAATTCATTACACCACTGACCGGACAAAGACTGCTGACGTAATATAAACGTTGTAATGGATGACTAAAAGGTTTGTTACTAAGCACAATTAAAAATGTTGAAGTTTTCGAAACCATGTGAAGTTCAACGAAGCCCAACGAAGCCCAACGAAGCCCAACGAAGCCCAACGAAGCCCAACGAAGCCCAACGAAGCCCAACGAAGCCCAACGAAGCCCAACGAAGCCCAACGAAGCCCAACGAAGCACAACGAAGCACAACGAAGCCCAACGAAGCCCAACGAAGCACAACGAAGCCCAACGAAGCACAACGAAGCCCAACGAAGCCCAACGAAGCACAACGAAGCCCAACGAAGCCCAACGAAGCACAACGAAGCCCAACGAAGCACAACGAAGCACAACGAAGCACAACGAAGCACAACGAAGCACAACGAAGCACAACGAAGCACAACGAAGCACAACGAAGCAAAACTCATCGATGCTCAACAAAACTCATCGGAGCTCATCGTAACCCAAGGTAACGAAAATCCAAAAAAAAAAATCCAGAAAATTGCGAATATTACAAAATCAGTTTCAAGAAGTTAACGAAGTTCAATACGAGGATGAATTGGGATCAATTGAAAGTGATTAAAAGTGAATTAAGGGTCACATGAGTCACTAGGTGTATTTGACAGAGATTGAAATACTATCGCGAGTTGACCACCAGTGGGAGAACACGGACCAGCACTGTAAATAACTATTATGCGAACTGTACCAGTAATAGAAAGAGGAAAAGGGAACTCTTAGCCCAGCTCGGACCTCACCGAGTACCAACGAGACTAAACCGAATTAGGTATGCAAGCCCAAAAATGAACAAACTATTTATTTTGGTGAAAAAATAGTATTTACTAAAATTAGTTTGAAATTACTAATTCGTAACTAAAAATGCAGAAATCCTAAAATAAAAAAGCAAAAAGATGTTTCTTGCCGGGAATCGAACCACGAACAAATGTTTGCCTGACCAACGCTTTCCCACTGAGCCAAGTTGATTCTTACAAGGTGATACGAAAAAGTGCTATATATGGCTCGGCCTATTCAAAATTTACACGAAGGTCGATTACGTCACGTAAACTAAATAACGACTAGTTAAGAATTACGAGTTACGACTTGACGACGCTTGTACTGAAAAAAACAAGTATAACCGTCGTCACCTGCCCACAAACGTCGAATGCCAAACTGACTATTATTCCTGCACTGAAAAGATTAGCTAAGGAATAAAGCACGCTAAAGCTCACTTACCTTGGTTTTCCCTAGACACTACGGGAAATAACTAAGGGTCAACTAGTCTACTAAATAAGTGACACAGGGTATAAGGTTGGGGTCAGAAGAACAACGCAATAGGTTAAAGGCAAAACTTGTCGTAAATCAATTATTATCACAACACAAAGCAATAAAAAATCAATGCAGGGAAGCTGTCAATGGCGTACACAGGGTTAAGAAGAATTACGTTTTCCACTCGTTCCAGGTGACGTAAGGGATGAACTTCGATCAAGGATACACTGAAACACAATAAATAGTTAATTAAACGCGACCGAGAATCGGTCACCTTCCTCTCACCAAGTTTGAAAGAAAAAAATTCAATGTTATAATGTTGAAATTTCACATAAAAAGTAAACGAACCAGGGTTCTGTCCCTGTTCGGGCGCCAAATTCTGCTGCGTAAATAAAAAGTAAACACACAAGCAGTAAACACGTTTAATTTGTTTCGTAGTTTCCGAAAACATTAAAGAAAAATGATACGTCAATTAAATTTGTCAGATAACACCATCACAAGTTACGTAGAACTATGTTTTTAACAGCAATTGATGCACTGGCGTTCAAAAGGTACTTAAGCTTGAAGTGATTAAAAAATAACATTCGCAGAGGGTTAATACGGTATTAATAAGATAAAGCTGAAGGTGACGGAACGTAAAAATGCAGAATGAGTGATGAGTGATGAATGGTTGAGATGGATGATTTATCTAATATAAGCCTAATCAAGGACGACGATGGCGCTTAAAGCCTTTTTGAATTTAGGGGAATTTGAAAAATATAGGGAACAAATTGTAACAGAATGCAGCTAGCTGGTCCTGTCACTTTCTTATTAAAATAACTTTCCAAGGGATAGTGGGTTGAATTCACCTTTATATCTTTGAATCATTTATTAAGTAATTATAAGTATTTAGAGGCCTTGGCGGAGACACTATTGTGCATCTTACGTAAATTTTAAATGATTCTTTGTCTTGGCTAATTAGAAATTATATCAAATAGAATGTTTAAAGTAAAGGAATAAGAAAATATTCCTGAATACCTGTAATAATGCCAGCTTAATATATTAAATTAATTAAGAAAAAGGAACCCTAAAATATCAATCAATCTAACATTAATAACTACAACCCAATTCCTTTTACACTTGCCGCGTTGCCTTTGATGCGCGCCGCGCTTTTGTTTTCCGTTTGCCGCACGTCCAGCTAATATAAAACACTCGACATTCAAAATTCAACCTTATTAATGAAAGCATAAAGTAGGTTCAAGATAGGGCCGATGCGACTCTCTGTTATGTAAAGGGTCGACCGGGATTCGGGCGGTCAGTAGGCAGGTACACTTGTCGCACTTGTCACACTTGTCACATTTGTCACACTTGTCGTACTTGTCACACTTGTCGCACTTGTCACACTTGTCGCACTTGTCACACTTGTCCCACTTGTCACACTTGTCGCACTTGTCGCACTTGTCGCACTTGTCGCACTTGTCGCACTTGTCGCACTTGTCGCACTTGTCGCACTTGTCGCACTTGTCGCACTTGTCGCATTTGTCGCACTTGTCGCACTTGTCACACTTGTCACACTTGTCACACTTATCGCACTTGTCACACTTATCGCAGATCTGAGGGTATGGGAGTCACACTTGTCGCACTTGTCACACTTGTCCCACTTGTCACACTTATCGCACTTGTCACACTTGTCACACTTGTCACACTTGTCCCACTTGTCCCACTTGTCCCACTTGTCGCACTTGTCGCACTTGTCACACTTGTCACACTTGTCGCACTTGTCACACTTGTCACACTTGTCGCATTTGTCGCACTTGTCACACTTGTCACACTTGTCGCACTTGTCGCACTTGTCACACTTGTCACACTTGTCGCACTTGTCGCACTTGTCGCACTTGTCGCACTTGTCGCACTTGTCGCACTTGTCGCACTTGTCGCACTTGTCGCACTTGTCGCACTTGTCACACTTGTCACACTTGTCACACTTGTCACACTTGTCACACTTGTCACACTTGTCACACTTGTCACACTTGTCACACTTGTCACACTTGTCACACTTGTCACACTTGTCACACTTGTCACACTTGTCACACTTGTCACACTTATCGCACTTGTCGCAGATATGAGGGTATAAAAGGACGTGCGGGGCGGTAGGCCGATCACTTAGAATTCGTCGTTCAGACTGTCAAGGTCTCTGGCTTGCTCAGTAAAAACTCTTGGTGGGTGAATTTATTGGCATAAGTGGTTCGTCATTATGAAGGATCTTCTCCCCATCATGAGGGATCACTTTTTGGCATTATAACTAGTAAAATTAGTGGGTTTTTGTATATTTTCAATAAATTTAAAAGCCAGAACTTTGTCCAGGTTTACAGTATACCTGAGGGGTCATTCCCGCCTTGCGGTGTTAATGGGCATGACTCAGAGTCTTTAACTACCAGATTGAGGGTGTTGTCTGGCGTCTGCCTTTATACCGACATAGGCGACGATCTCACCCCTCCCGTGTCTCAATGTCCAGCTGCTGAATGGAAGTGAGATCTGCCATAGTTTGGGTCAGAACAGGAGTGTATACTCCGCTCACAGAAGTTCACAGTATTTGAGGAACGGTCTTGTTAAATATATTTATATATTTCTATTATATACACAATAGGGCGTTCTACTCTTGCCACCATGCCCTCGGGCGCAAGGGGGGGAACAACTTACACAGGCTTTAGAATTGCAATCCTCAGTTTAGCCGACTGAACTCTTTAGAGCTTAGTTAGGGAATACGCATTCTCAGAAACTAAATCTGGTAAGGAATTTAGTTTCTAGTTTAGATCTCCTGGGGTTAATGTTAGATTTAACTTCATACACTGAATTAGGGGTAACAGGTTTGGGATTTAAGGGTTTATTTTATCCAGGTAACTGATAGTTCGGATATTAAGGGCGTTCTAGAAGTCTAGGGTTTAACTTTTAGAATGGTTCACGTTGTTAAATAGCTATCGAGCACTTTGGGTTATGTAGTGGTTACTAGGTACAATCTAGGTATCTGGTTTTCGATTATCAGGTTAATTCACGTGGATAGGAGGTTTATCAAACGGTTAAGTGATACAATTTACTAGGTATAGCCTAGATGATGGGTAGATGTTTTGGCAAGGTATAATATTATTTGTAATCAATAGGATAGCAGGACTTCCCAGAAATATGGGATTGCTCTGATTTAGTGGCGGGCTGAGCGGTCCACTACTCTTATGTCCAAAGATAAGGCCTTGCAGTATTTCACCTTATCTTTCAGCGCGAATTTCGAAGTACTAGTAGACTCAATTGTTATAATTGTATGGTCATCTTTTTCTATAACAAATTTTAAGCCCGAGAGCTACAAAGGGTTGTTTGCTCGTTGCGTCCTGGGACAATGCGGTTGAATAAACCCGGCATAGTTCTCCATAATATTAGTAAATTGTCATTTTAACGTTTGTCTTTACACTCCGAACAGTGTTAGAAAAATATTGGAGGAGGCTTGTCCAGTCAGGGTCGAGAGCCACTGGTCTCTGTTTAATAACGGAGAGAGATAGCAATCTCTCGGGCGGACGGAGGGGCCCGGCCTTATACCAATAACAAAATTATTCTTAATACCTACACTCCTGCAAAATGATCCTAATATGATAGGGTTAGCACATCTCTGTATACTAGGTACGAGACATACGTACGTTTGACTTGACATACCTACTTAGGCTAAATATCATTACAACTTATTTAATCCCAATTTAAATCCCATTAATTTATCTCAATAAAATCCTAGAACTAAAGTATTTCAATTTTAAAGTTTGTCGTAGGGAGATTTAGTACCATCACCATTATTATTATTATAAGATTAAAGGACAAAGTGTAGGTAAAATGCATTAGGGTAGCTGTTGTGAAGATTGGAGAATTTTAGTAGAAATGGTAGAAAAATTGCATTTGATAGGAAAGATATAGTAGATTTAGTGGAACAAAATTGGGCACAGCAAGGTTTCTAGGTAGTTGGGGAGTCCAAGGTCTGACAGGCATTCACATTAAAGAGCATGGGTTTCTACGGTACACAACAATACAGGGTCCTACCACTGACGATTCACATTGGCCAAATGGATTTCTCAGCGTTGTTAAGGTTTTATTTCATAATTAAATAAGGGTGGGAGGGGCGTTTATTACAATTTGGCTAAGCCGTGACAAGGATAAGTTAGCCTCTTGTGGGCTACAATTTGTTGGCGTGTAAGATGGAGTGTGATCTTGTCGGGTTCTTGGACTTCTCCTTCTCTTCTCATTATTTTTGCTACGAACTTCTTTCGCATAAATCAGCTAGGAACGTCATCTGAAAAAAAGAATGCATCAATAATTACTTTCTCTTTCTCTTCTTTATAAATAACTAAAATAAAATGTACTCTGTTACTCTATAAATATTAAATAGTAGATTATTTAGAAATAAGTTTTCGTGTAGTAGTAGTATTAATATAGGGAATCATTATCATATTCTACAGGAATAAGAAATATATGAAGAAATCAATCAAGGATCTCAAGGAACATGAAATGAATAACCTGGGATTGAATTTATTACTCTGGGGGTAGTTAGACATATGTAAGCAAGAATAATAAAATGAAAACCGGGATAAAATTTTACAATCTGGGGGTAGACAGAGTAAGCAGTATCGAATCGAATTCATTGGCACTATGCGCATCACTAAGCCGCAGTGTTAGAACATCAAATCACCATCAAATAGGTAGGCTGGGTGCTTGGTTACCACCTTCATAGATGCATACCTAATCAAGAAATACGCGTCACTAGGCTTCAATGATAGAACATCATCATCAGATTGACTGTGTGCTTGTTTACCACCTCCATACATGCATACATCCATAAAAACAAGAAACACGCGTCACTAGGTTTCAATGATAGAACATCATCATCAGATAGGCTGTGTGCTTGTTTACCACCTCCATACATATATACATTTATAAACAAGAAGCGCGCGTCCCTAGGCTAGTGCCATTAGGCGCTGGTGCCTTCTGAAGGGAGTAACGATAACATCACCGCAACAGAGGCTGTGTGCTTGTTTGTCACCATTAGGAATCAATTCGCAAACAAGAACATCCATAGGCTACAGGAATAATTCCACATCAAGCAAGTATGTAGTTACCACCATAAGGATTTACATTTAGATAACTAGGGAGAGTAGGGGGTGATAGTAACCACTGGAAAGAAATGAGAAAAAAAAAAGGGCTGACTACGGTATGTTAGTGTTAGCAGAGAACTCAGATTATAATAAATTGTGCAGGCTTAGTACTTACGTTTAGATCAAAAATCCAGACTAGTGTTATCGTTTCCTTTGACTTTCAGTCAAGACAGAGTACACCGTGGTTTACGTTAATTAATCCATGTTGTCTGAAAATATAAAATATGCTTGAGTTGCGATATAGGTTAGGATCATGACCGTGTCCAACATAATATATATGATATATAATACTCACATGATATATTTTCATTTATTCTTTCCCACTCAAACGAGTGAGAGTTCCTTTTTGGGTATTTGCATTTTTCGTAGACAATTAATGAAATACAGAATACATACATTTTGATTCATGTTTGTTTGACAGATGCGCGTACGTTGACACTTGACACATCGATGACAGTCACTTTTGCTTGGGCGTTTTGTTACTTCTTGGTTTAGAATCACAAATAATCAATGATATTTTGGGCGTGAATGTAGGATTTCGGACGTTATGTTAGACACAGTGGTTAAGACAGAACATTTCATTATTACTGGGAAAATTATTCCAGAATTTCATTAGGTTTATAAAGATTTTCACGGGTATAATAATAGTTTTATAGGGTCGAAATGGATTTGTGATATACCATGGGGTAGCAGTGGAAATTGTTGTCGAGGTGGGAACTTTCGCCAAGGTGTCATCATTATGGTTATATTCCACAATATAATTATAAGAGAAATGGTAATAATTATGTGATAAATACCTACTTGATTGACATAACATAATGAATAGGAGGTTGAGGGTTTTTCAGTAAATATATATATATATATATATATATTTACCTATTCTAAAATTCAAATTAATTGTTTTGAACAAAATTATGTAACTTTGCGAGGGCCGTTTGATGGGTTTTTTTAAAAAGTCAAAAAACACCAGTTTTTTTATACAAAATACATTTATTTCTCAACATAATCTCCTTTAAGGGCCAAACACTTATTCCAGCGAGTTTCTAGTTTTTTTATCCCCTCCAAAAAATAGGATTCGTCGAGGTCTGCAAAATAGCCATTCACACCTGCTATACAGTCTTCATTTGTCAAAAATTTTTGTCCTCCGAGCCATCTTTTCAAATTTGGGAATAGGTAATAATCACACGGAGCTAAGTCCGGTGAATATGGGGCATGAGGAACTAGCTCGAAGCCTAATTCATGGATTTTTGCCATTGCAATAGTTGAGGTGTGCACTGGGGCGTTGTCTTGGTGAAAGAGGACTTTTGTCGGAGATAATCTTGGTCGTTTTTGCAACAATTCGGCTTTGAAACGGTCTAACAAATGTGCGTAATAACGGCCGGTGATAGTTTTCCCCTTAGCTAAGTAGTCGATCATGATGATTCCTTCGCTATCCCAGAAAACTGTCGCCATCACCTTCCCAGCCGACAAAACAGTCTTTGCCTTCTTTGGGGCACGTTCACCAGCAGCTATCCATTGTTTGGACTGTTGTTTTGACTCGGGCGTGTAATGGTGGACCCAAGTTTCGTCCACAGTGACAAATCGCTTCAAAAAGTTTCGAGGATTACGCTTAATCATATCCAAACACAGTTTTGAAACTCGCTTTCGTTCGCGTTTTTGTTCGATCGTCAACAAACGTGGCACCCATCGTGCAGACAGCTTAGTCATGGCCAAATCTTCGTGTAGGATTTTATGTACACGTTCAGTAGAGATGCCTACCTTTTCAGCTATTTCACGCACCTTCACTCGGCGGTCGTCGAGTACGATATTATGGACTTCTTCAACAACATCTTCAGTAGTGACTCCGATTGGGCGACCAGAGCGTGGAGCATCAGATGTGCTTGACCGACCACGTTTAAATTCATTTAACCAGTTGTAAATGGTTTGCAACGTCGGTGCATTAGTGCCATGAACAGAATCAAGTTCATTTTTTATAGTGGCAGTAGTGCAACCCTTCATAAAAAAGTGTTTAATAACGGCACGAAATTCAGATTTTTCCATAGTTGACAAAAATGCGTAGTTGATCACAGTTAAGCAACGATAAAAATAACAGATCTTTGTTTTTTTTTCTTAATTTTTCGTCAGTTTTCAGTTGAAGAATCGTCCCAGCCAGTGTTAATGCCATTTACCAAAAAAAGGTTTCATAAATAGTTTTTTGAAAGGACTTGTCAAGCGGCCCTCGTAGATTTACCTAATCATAAAAATTGAATACTCAGTGAAGGGTACAATAATATCTAAGAGTTATTTAAGCGGGGGGTAGGGGTGTAAGTGAATGGTTGACTTTTGGAGAGGTAGTCCGGTTTTAATATAATTTCATACGACAATTTCGTGGGAATTCTATGATTTACCTACCTATAAATTCATCATTAAGCATAAATTGCGTTTAACTTGAAAAGAGCAATATTTATATTGTGGTTGTGCTTACGGAGTTCTGTTTCATTGGTGGAAACTGTATGTTAGAGATAAGAAAGAAAGAGCTGGTATGAGTTAGTATGAAGATGAAGGATGTATCGCCATGAAAATATGTGTGATAAGGAGGCTATGAATGGAGAGTGGGAGGTATGAATGAGTTTCTTCCAATCAAACGGGATTTACAGTGCAACCTAAATTTGTTGGTAATTGGTCCCTTCAAAATAAATCACCATGTGTTACCACAGTAATAGGTGTTAGGTTAAAGTCATGATTTGACAAGGTCCTATGAGACTTACTGTGTTGGCACTGACTCTACACGAGCTAAAATGGCTATTCCAATGGGTATACACACCTCACTTTGTGTAGGATAACCGTTACCGATAATAATGCACGTCCATTATCGTATAGTTACGAGTAAATAATATAATTATATACATTGTTCTGATGGTACATTAATAAATTGTGTTCACACTTGAATCACCTTGTGTATACGCGGGCACGCATATATACTGAGCAATAAGAAACTGAAAATATTTATTCGTTTTTGATACATAATATAATTACGATTATTTATGTTAATTAAATTAACAACTAGATTGCAGAGATTGCAACTAGATGCACTACGATTTTGGTACGATTTAACACTTAACATTTTGTTTAACGGATCAAAAATCATCTGACGATAATAAATATTTAAAAGGACGGTTATCCTGTTCAAGTGATACATACGCCAGTGGAGGTAGGCTGGGGTGAGTTGGTAACGGGGAGTGGATTGAACTTTGATTCTGGTGATTGAACGCTTTAGTACTTACACCAAAGGCTTGTCTGTTATTGTATGGGGCGATTATGCGGGATTTGTCTATAGGGAGGACAATGTTCCCTAGAAACGCCGTCTGAACAATGTAGACAATGTTTCGGGATAAATCTGCATAGTTGGGTCACTAGGGCCGACCAGATTCACAACCTGGTATCTCTGGCAAGGCTGACATGCTTGAGGAAAGGTTGTCATGAGCCTTTGTTGGGGTTTAATGGTTCGCTCTCCCTTGCCTGGTCGCGTCTGCCTCTTATCCTTTGGTCTAAACACTCACTACACTAAAATTCACTTTCGTGGAGGGATTGACATATCAATAAATTGAAACTTTTTGAGTTCTTTACAAATAGGAAGTTAGACCTTTAATTATTTAAAATAGATAAGGATTTAAGTGAAAAATAGGATATTGGAGTAACAAGTTTGGTTCATGAATTGGTTGAGTGAGAAATGAATATCGCAGTACTTACATAAAGAATTTTTAATTTACATGGGGAGGTTTTGGGGTATCATTCGTTCGAACAACGTGAACAGAATCGATAGATGCCCAGCCAGATCTAGACATTCAAGTTTGATACTACAAAATCTGATTTTTAATCTATCAGCCTCACAACCTGATACCTCAGTCAAATGGAAAATTTGGGGAAAAGATAGTCATGGATCATTGGGAATTCACTGGACTAATTTTTACACTAAGCAAGTACATGTCCATATATATAATTTTCAATAAAAGCAAAGCTTTTATATAAAAATAAAATTACACCAGGTTTTGATAGGATTGAGCAAAGCTAGCAACGAAAGAGATGATTTTCATAGACGAGATCTGAAAGTTCTCATCTATAAAATTCATCAGGGGTAGCTTGTAACAGAATGCAGCTAGCTGGTCCTGTCACTTTCTTATTAAAATAACTTTCCAAGGGATAGTGGGTTGAATTCACCTTTATATCTTTGAATCATTTATTAAGTAATTATAAGTATTTAGAGGCCTTGGCGGAGACACTATTGTGCATCTTACGTAAATTTTAAATGATTCTTTGTCTTGGCTAATTAGAAATTATATCAAATAGAATGTTTAAAGTAAAGGAATAAGAAAATATTCCTGAATACCTGTAATAATGCCAGCTTAATATATTAAATTAATTAAGAAAAAGGAACCCTAAAATATCAATCAATCTAACATTAATAACTACAACCCAATTCCTTTTACACTTGCCGCGTTGCCTTTGATGCGCGCCGCGCTTTTGTTTTCCGTTTGCCGCACGTCCAGCTAATATAAAACACTCGACATTCAAAATTCAACCTTATTAATGAAAGCATAAAGTAGGTTCAAGATAGGGCCGATGCGACTCTCTGTTATGTAAAGGGTCGACCGGGATTCGGGCGGTCAGTAGGCAGGTACACTTGTCGCACTTGTCACACTTGTCACATTTGTCACACTTGTCGTACTTGTCACACTTGTCGCACTTGTCACACTTGTCGCACTTGTCACACTTGTCCCACTTGTCACACTTGTCGCACTTGTCGCACTTGTCGCACTTGTCGCACTTGTCGCACTTGTCGCACTTGTCGCACTTGTCGCACTTGTCGCACTTGTCACACTTGTCACACTTGTCACACTTGTCACACTTGTCACACTTGTCACACTTGTCACACTTGTCACACTTGTCACACTTGTCACACTTGTCACACTTGTCACACTTGTCACACTTGTCACACTTGTCACACTTGTCACACTTGTCACACTTATCGCACTTGTCGCAGATATGAGGGTATAAAAGGACGTGCGGGGCGGTAGGCCGATCACTTAGAATTCGTCGTTCAGACTGTCAAGGTCTCTGGCTTGCTCAGTAAAAACTCTTGGTGGGTGAATTTATTGGCATAAGTGGTTCGTCATTATGAAGGATCTTCTCCCCATCATGAGGGATCACTTTTTGGCATTATAACTAGTAAAATTAGTGGGTTTTTGTATATTTTCAATAAATTTAAAAGCCAGAACTTTGTCCAGGTTTACAGTATACCTGAGGGGTCATTCCCGCCTTGCGGTGTTAATGGGCATGACTCAGAGTCTTTAACTACCAGATTGAGGGTGTTGTCTGGCGTCTGCCTTTATACCGACATAGGCGACGATCTCACCCCTCCCGTGTCTCAATGTCCAGCTGCTGAATGGAAGTGAGATCTGCCATAGTTTGGGTCAGAACAGGAGTGTATACTCCGCTCACAGAAGTTCACAGTATTTGAGGAACGGTCTTGTTAAATATATTTATATATTTCTATTATATACACAATAGGGCGTTCTACTCTTGCCACCATGCCCTCGGGCGCAAGGGGGGGAACAACTTACACAGGCTTTAGAATTGCAATCCTCAGTTTAGCCGACTGAACTCTTTAGAGCTTAGTTAGGGAATACGCATTCTCAGAAACTAAATCTGGTAAGGAATTTAGTTTCTAGTTTAGATCTCCTGGGGTTAATGTTAGATTTAACTTCATACACTGAATTAGGGGTAACAGGTTTGGGATTTAAGGGTTTATTTTATCCAGGTAACTGATAGTTCGGATATTAAGGGCGTTCTAGAAGTCTAGGGTTTAACTTTTAGAATGGTTCACGTTGTTAAATAGCTATCGAGCACTTTGGGTTATGTAGTGGTTACTAGGTACAATCTAGGTATCTGGTTTTCGATTATCAGGTTAATTCACGTGGATAGGAGGTTTATCAAACGGTTAAGTGATACAATTTACTAGGTATAGCCTAGATGATGGGTAGATGTTTTGGCAAGGTATAATATTATTTGTAATCAATAGGATAGCAGGACTTCCCAGAAATATGGGATTGCTCTGATTTAGTGGCGGGCTGAGCGGTCCACTACTCTTATGTCCAAAGATAAGGCCTTGCAGTATTTCACCTTATCTTTCAGCGCGAATTTCGAAGTACTAGTAGACTCAATTGTTATAATTGTATGGTCATCTTTTTCTATAACAAATTTTAAGCCCGAGAGCTACAAAGGGTTGTTTGCTCGTTGCGTCCTGGGACAATGCGGTTGAATAAACCCGGCATAGTTCTCCATAATATTAGTAAATTGTCATTTTAACGTTTGTCTTTACACTCCGAACAGTGTTAGAAAAATATTGGAGGAGGCTTGTCCAGTCAGGGTCGAGAGCCACTGGTCTCTGTTTAATAACGGAGAGAGATAGCAATCTCTCGGGCGGACGGAGGGGCCCGGCCTTATACCAATAACAAAATTATTCTTAATACCTACACTCCTGCAAAATGATCCTAATATGATAGGGTTAGCACATCTCTGTATACTAGGTACGAGACATACGTACGTTTGACTTGACATACCTACTTAGGCTAAATATCATTACAACTTATTTAATCCCAATTTAAATCCCATTAATTTATCTCAATAAAATCCTAGAACTAAAGTATTTCAATTTTAAAGTTTGTCGTAGGGAGATTTAGTACCATCACCATTATTATTATTATAAGATTAAAGGACAAAGTGTAGGTAAAATGCATTAGGGTAGCTGTTGTGAAGATTGGAGAATTTTAGTAGAAATGGTAGAAAAATTGCATTTGATAGGAAAGATATAGTAGATTTAGTGGAACAAAATTGGGCACAGCAAGGTTTCTAGGTAGTTGGGGAGTCCAAGGTCTGACAGGCATTCACATTAAAGAGCATGGGTTTCTACGGTACACAACAATACAGGGTCCTACCACTGACGATTCACATTGGCCAAATGGATTTCTCAGCGTTGTTAAGGTTTTATTTCATAATTAAATAAGGGTGGGAGGGGCGTTTATTACAAAATACGTAAATAGATTTGACATCACCCCAACTATAACTCAGATAAACCTAAACTCGAGGATGATAATACAACGTACCTTAAGAACGGTTGAATTTTAAATTAAGTGTTACTAAATATTAAGAAAAACTAAAGTAAAACGCGGCACGATCTGTCGTTCTACCGCTGCTGGAGATGTCCTTGTAAAGCACGTAGACGTTGTCTGACGAAAACGTATCGACGTGTATCGACGAACGAAGCCGCTCCAAACTTGATAAAAGTTGGCTCTACAGCCGGGTTAGTTGAGTGTCCCTTTTAGAACCGGTTCTCAAACCCGTAGGGTCGGGCTAGAACAATTACATGTTAAAATTAAAAACCTATACCGAGAAAATGCAGTAATTTCAGAAAACTACAGACAGTGATTCCGCAAGCGCACAAACTTACCCAAATCAAAGTTTGGCCTCACTGAAATTATACCGTGACTGCACGTAAATGCTTAACCACCAGCACACTTGTGGGAAAAAGACTGATTCTCGTGAACAGATAAATGAAACCCACTGGCCCTTGCCAACAACAAGGCTCCACTAAGCCTTTGCAGCAATAAATCTTCTATAGTATTTTAGCGTACAATGTTGTTCACTTGAATGTCACAGAACGAATGATCACCCAAATTTTCTTCCATGACAAGGAACGCCTGTTCAAATTCCGAAGCGCGAAATCTAATTTCAAAATCTGACTAGCTTTTTTAGAACCAGACAGTTTCGAACCCCTGAATTATAACGACGAAGGTTAAACACATTTTGGTATCGTTTGAATAATTAAGAAAAGCACCATCTGATCGCGCTGTGCAACACTACGAAGCAGTTCGGAATGACGACTAACGGCAGGAAATCAAACGCTCTAACCACAGCCTAAAAGTTCGCCTATTGACGTGTAGATGGCGTGGAAGTCTATGCAGGAATCATAATTAAAATTAAAAATACACAGTAGCGTTATTAACGCTACACTAGGTACGCTGAAGATACGCCATAAGCTGCATACCACAACACCGATCGACCAGGTTAGAACGATTAACCATTTGTTTTATCCTCCAATTTTTAAATTATTTGAACTCCATCTACAAAATCACCTCTTGCACTCACTCGCCCCTACACAGTCCACATTTCTCGTTATCGTTCAAGTAGTGTGCAACCTATATGTACACCAAATAATACTTAATAGAAATATACAATAAAAAATTAAATAATGTGATTTTACTCATGAATCTGAAACACTTTTGTTATACCTAGTTATATCATTTTCATTTGAAGTTTAAAATTATATAGCCACGAACCTTCTTATATTTTATCTTGTATGAAACTATAGGTCTGTTCTTCTTTTCTTTAATTTTATTTTTGTTTCATAAAACTATGTATGACTGTTTGTTTCTGAATAAATAGAAAAAAAAATTATAGCGACCAAGAACGTGAAACAATATCTGCAATTTATACAATTTAAATGCGGAATGCAGGAATTCTGAACTGCATTTGTTTTATACTCGTACACTGAATTTTAAGTTTACCTTTATCTCCGCCTAAATCCACCTACATGTAGACATTGATGAACTAAGCGGAATTTTGAACAGGTTGACATTGCTTTTGTCCCGAGGGCCTGAGCCTGAGCTATTAGGTATTGGCAGGTAATTTTCCTAGCTTTAGCAGCCAGTGAATGATATTTTGCGTATCCGATTTCTATGTTTACTTAAGCTAATTGATATGTCAACCTCGCACAATCGATTTATAAGACAAGGATTTTCAGCAGACATGTCCTATAAATAAATACTCTAATGTTTTCTTTTGTTGTCCTGTACGTCGGTCATTGGTTTTCTAAATAGTGGGTTTAAAATAAGGAGTTGCTGATTTTATACCGTATGGCTAATAAGTAAAGAGTGGTACAAAAATACGATGACTTAATAAAGATTTTATTAATAGCGAGATTCGTCATTTTTATTAGAAGGATGTGCTTAATACCGTGGATCAAAGCATAGCAGTGCATAATAGTTGATTGTACACCGAGGGGATAACGCACTGTTTTACGTCACAAGCGTAATGAAGGACTCCTGATTTTATTCCCGAGCGTAGCGAGGGTATGCGAGGTAATTAAGACTGAGTCCTGATACCAGCGAGGGATTTAATAGTACACTAGGCTAAAACAGCTTTATTACCTAGGAGAGTAGTTACTCTACATTTCTCACCTCTTGCGAGACAATTAAAAAAAAACCAAGGTTACTAGGAACAGCATCAAATCAGTCATTCAAAGCCAAATCACTTTTGTCATTAGATATTTTATTAGAATTTGATCTTCTATTTTTATACCTAGAATCTGCAGTTTTACTCCTTACACTGCTGCGTCTTATATTATAACACTCGCGACTTTTGTTAGGGTTTCGTATTCTATCACATGACCAATATAATAAAACATTGTTAATAAAATTAAATCGCCTACAAAAAATCTCATACCTACACTTCTTATCTACGTACTAGTTTACTAATAAAGTAAGTCCATATTTTGTTACACTGTACGACTATTTAAGTGTCAATGGAAACAATAGTGTTTAATTACATTATTGAAAGCTTTAACATTATAAGTGAGCTGTAGATACTGAATCCAACTACATATGTAGGTATAATAGATAGTCAAGGCGCTTTAACAATACTGCTAATTTTAGCGTAACGCACAACAGACGTATTAGGTATCGGCAGAGGAACAGAAGCTACACTGGTATTGAGTCCGATCAAGTCCGGCAGCCCTATAGACTTCAGGCGTACTTCGGGCGGTATCAGAGATGTCTCTTTAACAACTTTTATTGCAAGGCCGTCGCTGGAGTTGCCCGCCGACCTCCTGAAGAGGCTCGTGTACCCGCGGTCGAGGTCGCCGCGTTCCTTGGCGTCGTGTACCTCCGCCAAGTTTTCTTCATTAAGAGGTTGAAGCAAATTTTCTGAAATAATGCAATATTTTCTGAGATAGATAAACCTACTTCGCGTCTATTATTACAAACACGCAACATGTGTTTTTTTTGATTTCCTATAATTTCGGCATATTGATTCGCAAAAACGGAATAGGGACCTACCACATACTTTTGCAAAAATAATTAAATATTCTTTTTTTCATACTAAAAATGAATTATTACATCAATGAATGTTGTAAAAGAGACTTTAAAATTAACTTAGACAAACAATTGACTAGGTAGACTAGATTGGTTCTCAAGTCACAAAATGGTGAAACTTAGCAAATAACACTTTAATTATGTTTATGTCAGAGTCCTTCAAAAACACCATTCGATATATAACCCAGGTTTAAATTGTTGGTACAACTTGGAATAAAGAATCTTTGAAAGAGTTTAACTTTAAATCTTGGTAATATGAAATTTATCGGAAACGAAAAAATACACTATGTATGTATATTTCCGAGAATGATGCAGATAAACAATTTTAAGCACCATCTCCTTTCTCTAAATAATTTTAAATAAATTCAAACATCCCATTGCAAATAAATGTTTTGAAGACTTGCATTAATATCCGGTTAATAGGGTCGCTAGGCCAGTTTGCGGCCCCTTAGCGGAGTTGCCCACTTTAGATAAGTAAAAAAATGAAAACTGATTGAACAATAATAATTAAATCACCTGTAATTTTAACAGTTGAGCTTGTCTTTCCCGATATGAACGGTTCGAGTACATCCAACGGAGCGGTGCTGGTCCCAGAGGAGGCAAAAGGTCGGCCGGGCACCGGCGCCACGGCCATGGAGCTCCGAGCCGTCACGTTGGTCAACAGCGGAGCTGGAAGCCCGCTCAGGTCTACGGCAGAGCCGTTACTGTGGTAAAATGACAACGCTTCTTGATTGCCGCTGAAACGTACAATAACTTAAAGCAAACTTATCGATAAACCTGTGATATTATCATAACTTAAAAACATGTATGACATAATTTTTTTATAAATTTGAAATATACTTTTTTTTCTGCTCCTCGAATCTTTTAATTGTCTTTTTAACAGACTTCAAAAAAAGAGGAGGTTCTCAATTCGGTGTTCTTTTTTTTTTAATGTGTTACCTCATAACTCCGTCGTTTATGAACCGAATCGCAAAATATTCCTTATTTGAGTAAAATATTTACTCAATTAAGGAATATTTAAATTATATTAGACCGTCTAGAATAAAATATTCTTTAACTTTCCTGTCAAAAGTTTTTAAATCAATGTTTTTTATGTCATCACTCAGTAAAATGATTATATAGACTCTTATCGCAGTGTTATTTTTACTCTTGTCAAAATGAGTATAAAATGTACGTCATTGAGAAGTAACCTATTTCTCTGCCTAAGATTATGGTTGTTAGCTGTGCCTTTCTGGTATAGGTGTTTATTTGTGAAGACATAAGTAAACACAAATGCGGTACCGGTAGATGACGACTTAGATATGACGAAACGATAAGTAATTTTACAATCTTTGAAATTGCCATATGTAGGTAATTAGAAACCATTCCTATATAGCAATAAAACATTATCACCCCCTCTGCTGGCCTTGAGCCTTCATTGGCCCATTTAAATGAAGATGGTGGCAAACACACTCATGGCCCGAGGTCAATAACTTGGATCTTTTCAAAGGAAAATTGAGCCTTCTGCCACTTCCCTGACTTAGACATACCAATATAATAATAAAAGATTCAGACAATGTTGTGTACGAATCAGTTTCATTTGCGACAGTGTTGACTTCATGTAATACATTATCTACTCCTACCTTCATTAGTTTGTTTTACAGTAATTAATGGCAATATTATATTCGAATTAAATACATAATTAATACCACACGATATCCAGAGAGCTCTATAAATTGCACACCTTCAATTGCTTTTATTTACATTTGTTGTCCAACTACTCTAACCTCCACCGCTGGGAAGCTGCCTGTCACCCGGATCAATCCTAATCCTAATATCCTAAAATCCTAATATCCTAATAATGTTATAAACGTGAAAGTTTGTGCGGATGGATGCACGTTCCGCTTAATCTCAAAAACTACTGAACGGATCTCTATGAAACTTTCCAGGATTGTAGCTTAGACATCAGAATAGGACATAGGCTACCTTTTATCCGCGGGTAACACCGCAGGGCGCTGCTAGTTAATAACAATAGTATGGCACACTAACTAGGCGGATTTCGTGTCTTTATAAATTGCAAATGGATTGCTGTAGCCACAGAATAAGTAATAGTACCACGTACAGAAAACCCTAACAGACAGCCTAAGGCTGCAGGTTAAATGGGCTTGTAGCGGCGCGATGACGTCACGAAGTGGGCTGCCCCTGCCGTAGCCCGTAGCCAATTCTTAGACCACTAGTTAATATTTTGACTTACGTCATGTTAGCGATCTCGTCGTCCGATTTGTTGGTGATAATTCCAACTTGGTACACCGTGGCATGAATCACATACCTAAAATAAATTATTTATACATATTAATATGGATAAAATTAGTGTCCGGTTGGACTAAGTTTTGGTTTCGACCGCAACTGAACTGAAGCAAAAGCGAAATTTATGTTTCGGCTGAAAAATTGTTGTTAGCTTCAAAACACACTATTTTCCGTGAAACCGGATTACTTACAGCCTTTTTAATTGATTGAAGTGTTTTCAAGTACCTACTTACATATCATTTGTAGAATTCGTAAGATTAGTCGATGAGTTCACCTCTAGACCTAGACCAGCAGGAAACCAGAAAACTCCTAGTAATACCTTTAAAAGATGATCAAATTTTATTTATGTGTGGTTACATGAAATCAACATGAGAGGAAAATGTATCCACTTTTCATACAAACATAACTTCATATTGTTCCCAAATTCAAAAATCAAATACAAATTAGTAAAAAAAATATTAAAACAATAAATGTGTGTGAGTTCGCCGGATTTCGTCAACTTAGCGGAGTAGTGAACTTTGTAACAGTGCGATAATATTTATTTTATTACTATAATAGTACGTATTCAATTTCTCTTTATTAATTTTCATAGCGGTTAGTCTCAAAATAACACGCACACATACTTCTATAAAATTACACATTTTTATACATATGTAATTATACCTAGTATACGACTACCTACCACTGAAAAATGTAATCGACAATCATTTGATAATATTTTATATTTAGGCAAAGACGAAACTAAAGACGTGTGTGAAAAGTGGCCGCAGTAGATACCCGGTTTCAGCTTAAATTGAAGGAAATGTCCTTACCAGGGAGACGGCCATGTCGCTCGTGTTCCTAATTAACATAAAGATAAAATCCGCGTATCGGTTTATATATGTGCGCCTGATTCACTGTCATTTTCACCATTAGTATCTTTATGCTAATCTGAGACGTAAATCATAATTAGCGCAAGGCTACATGCCTTTTTTCACGATGTGGAAATGCTGTATGCGCCTACCTACTTACCACTCTCACCAGTATACAGTGTTGTGTTCCTGGTCATCATCATTCCATGAGAAGAAACCGATGTGTTGTTAACCTTTTCGACGCCAACGTCGCATATATAAGCACCACCGGATTGACGCCAACGACGTATATATCAGTCACGGCAGGCATCCAATGCGATATCTGTTTGCCAATGCGTTAAGGATGCTGTTCGTGCTAACCCTCGCCCTGCTTGCCAGCGAGGCGACGCGCTTGCGCACGATGTCATGGAAGGCGTCCGTGCGCGCCTCTGCGAACATGCCTGATGCGCTGCAGTAGCGTGGCAGCCCCAACAGTAACCTAAACGCATTATTATATTGAATGCGTAAGGCGTTGAGGGTCCGCTGCGTATAGTTCACCCACAGGATGCACGTGTAGAACGATTGGCAGAAAAGGCTCTAACTAAAGTTATCTTCACTACTTCTTCATCGTACAAACCTGCGCGCCAACATTACAACGGACCGCCAACGCCCTACGCTCCCTCCCCACATCGACATCGTCCGACAAATCCTCGGTGACCCAGTGGCCCAAGTACTTAAACTTCGAAACCCGGTTTAGGTTCGTACCGGCCAGCGTGACGGGTGGCACGGTATCGAAGCTGCTGCCGAGCGAGTTGAACACTAAGAGTTCACTTTTTTTCGAGTTGTATCTGAGTCTGAGAGCGTCGATCGACGGACTCAACAAAACCATATCGTCAGCGTAACTGATGTTGTTGACACTTATAGCGTCAATAGAACACCCGATTTTGGTTCTGTTGAGTTCAACGATCAACGCGTCCATATATAAATTAAACAGTGCCGGTGATGCCAATCCCCCCTACCTCACTCCACATTGCATGCGATACAAATCAGAGTGCGATTCAGCCCACCTGACTTAATTCGTTTGGTTATTACACCAGTATTTAAACATGTTAATAACATCGCCAGGTAAGTCTGTCTCGCACTCCAGCTTGTTCCACAAAACATCGTAAGCTACCAGACGAAACTTTAGAGAGCTCTAAAAAACAAGCGTAAACAGTGATCTTCCTATCCGTGTAGTACAGAACAGTTTGCCTAAGGCACAGTACAGCAGATTCAGTAGATAAACCGGTTTTAAACCCGAATTGTGTGTCATGTAAGTTAAGATGTTTATTTAGGATTTGGTTAAGCAAACTGTCCAACACTTTGGCTATTACGGTAGCTAGCGAAATGGGCCTGTAATTGGCACTATCCGCGACGTCCCCCGTTTTGTTCTTAACTAGAGGTACGACAATTTTTTTGTCATATCATCTGGTAGGTAAGAGTGTCTTATGCAGAGTGTGAAAAACATTGCCAGGATCCTTGGGAGGTATCGCCCGGCGTGCTGCAGGTACTCAATGCTCAGTCCGTAGTGCCCTGGGGACTCTCCTCTTATGATACTTTTTAACACCGCCTTCACATCTTTGGCCGTAAATTTGGTCAAAGTTTGTCCCACACGACGGCCAGCATCCAGCACCCACGCCGGGACATTTAGGGGGCTCGACTCTAAAAACACTTCTGAAGTGATTAGCGATCTCAGATGGTTCGTTTAAAGGACAGCATACAAGGACGTAACGAATCCTTACAACAGTGGACCTTGGAAAGCGAAAAATTGGTCAGTAAGGCCTATCAACGTACGTCAGCGTCCTTCGTGGACAGTATTCTGGTGCAGGCCTTCATTGTCGGGATCCGGGGTCTGGAAGTGAGGGCAGCCATGCAATTGGGACATCATGGGAGCTTGAAAGATGATGTAGACCACCTTCTCGAGGTGGAAGCTGTAAGGCAAGACTCAGCCAGGCCTTTCAGGGAAAGAGACGTGTAGACTACTAAGCCGGTAGCTCCCCGCCGCGAATTGGGGACACGTTACCAATGTGGAGAACGTGGACACATGCAGTCGAGCTGTCCAGAAATGAATATGAGGGACAGAAACCCAGCTTTAATGGCGAGGCCAATAGGCTCCGTGGAGTCGTAGTCACAACAGGGAAAAGAATAAAAGCCAGGACTATGGAACGAGTGTTGGCTGATGGTCGAAATGTCCCAATTTTGATCTCACAGGCGAACGAAGGAAATAATGATGCTCGGGACGAGCATGTCTAAGGAGGGGGTAGTATTACGCCGGTAGATTTGAAAACGCCTGAAGTACATTGATCAGTACATAGCAAAATTTCCAGCAGAAGTGACAGAGATAGCAGTAGTAGAAAGAGATATTTATACTCGGAATATTCGAGATGTATGTGACAGAGATAGCAGTAGTAGAAAGTGATAGCTGTACTCGGAATATTTCAGTAGAGCGTGACAGAGACAAGCACCATTGGAAAGAGACAGCAATGGACGAGAATGTTTTCGACAGTACCGGAATTGACGCACAAGCGAAGAAGGGTAGAATGTTCGAGAGTCATTCCGCGGAATATAAAACGGGCCGCCGACCGCCGGGGAGTCAGTTTAGTTTTAACTGCGATACAGTGCGATCGATAAGTGATTAGTGCGACTAGTGACGTTTTAAGTACAGTTTGTGTATGTTGGTGTTAAATGTGAGAATTAATTTTGTAATAAAGTGCTCGTTTTAATTAGTACAGTTTTCTATCTACGCAAACCCCACGCCCATAATAATATTATATTTAAAGCCCGACCAGAAATATATGACCGTGCGCCATGTTGCGGATTTTCAATAGAACTAATCTCTTCCACTGGCAATAATTTTTATGATAGCTTTTCAGACTTTTCAGTGTCACAATTGACTTATTTCAGCGGAACATTATTAATAATGTATATGAGTAATAAACTGCTGAAAAAACGCTTGGAAAATAAAACTATATCGCTGCAAAACATTTCTTAATTAACATCAGACCTGACAGGTAAACAAGTCAAAATGTCATTGAGTCTGTTGCCATATAAATCAGAATAATGGCGGCAATGGCGCCCTCTTGTCAATGGCCTTATATTTATGGTCGGGCTTTATTATATTTGTGAACAATCTTACACAAAGCGACCTAGTCCCAAACTAAGCAAAGCTTGTACTATATTGGATATATCATTTATCTTTGGTTGTCTACATTCGCCCAACGGTTGCATTCGTTTATATGAAAAGAAAAGGATAACTACCTCAAAGATACGTTTTATTAAAATAGGGATGTTAACTCAAAATGTATTAGTATCCAAAAGAAAGAAGACATAAAACTGTGCCAAATGGATACGTTTTATTAAAATAGGGATGTTAACTCAAAATGTATTAGTATCCAAAAGAAAGAAGACATAAAACTGTGCCAAATGGATAAAATCACATTAAAATATCTCAAAAAATAACGAAGCTACAACCGTTAGAACATTAATAATAGAGAGAGAAAGCGCTACAAATCAGTGACGTCACTAACCTAAAGCGCCAATAGTAAGACCATCGTTCAATATAGAGGTACGTTTTGTGGAAAAGGGACAGAATATACCCCCTTTCAAAACTTTGAAGACTTATAATTATGTAATTAATTATTCTTTTGAGTTACTATTTTCGCCATTTGATTGAGAATTTGATCCTTTTTTTGAGAAAATTTGAAGTTATTGATTTTCTTAATTGGTATCGACATCCGTATCCTTATACCTAAAAGTTAACTTCTACCAAGTATATATCTGTAACCTGTAAGCAAGTACGTTAGGTATGCATATATGTATGTAACCAAGTAATCAAATCACACCGGCTAATCAATCGATAAGGGTCAATCAATCATGAGGATCAAAATTCTCTTTAAGAAACATGGTACCTAAATTAAATGAAAGGAAATTACGTAACAATGAAGACAAGGAATGGGGAGTGGTTTTTAGAATTTTAGCCGATTCGAGTACTGGGTGCACCAAGCGTATTTTTAAAAGTCTTTAAATACAGGATTGTTTTTTTTTTCAAAAATAATGGAATGTTTCCTCTGAGTGAAACTTGTTCTCTTGTTATCTATCTCTATTGTTTAGAGTAGTGGCACTACAAAATCCACCTGTGTTAGGTATTTAAGTAGCTCGCCTCAGTTAGGTCATTGACGTCGTCATGTGCCGTGGAAACCCGGACGTCTGTTTTGTGATTTATTGAAACCGTAATGCTGATGTACACAGTATGTACTGAATTAGTACATACTTCAAAAAAATTGTACCTCAATAGATCGAGAGTACAATAAACTCAATTCGGACTTGCTGTAGAGCATCTCCCCAGAAACCCTAAAATTTAATTATAGAAAATTCACGTAAATAATTACTTTGCACTAAAAAATTGTACTGCGATTTTTTAACGTTGAATATTAAGTAGTGGAATTAAATAAAATGAGTGTTACGATTTTCTCACTTTGTTATTACTTTGATGAGTTGGAGGACATGTGAATATTTTTGAATAGCTTAGAGCATTTTGAACAGCTGTAATGTATGTCCTCACAGACATATTGCAGTAGACGCCGCATCTACCGTGAAACATGCCCATCTCTGAACGAAAAAATTGACTTCACTGGAGTATTTTAGATTAGACTCAAGATCATGGACGTAATAACCTTCCCCTGCCTCAAATATTTTTATGTCTTTTTCTTAATTTAAAATAAATTACACAAAATCTAGACAGAAAAATAAGACAATACGCAATGAAAGTTTCATTTCGACTGCTCCATATGATATTTATTCATCGCAAGTTAGAAAAAAAATATTGGAAAGCACCAAAAATGCACGGATTATGTTCATGTACAGTCATGGACTTTAATTGATGATCCACTTGCTACTATTCGTATTTTAACTTACACTTCGTATTAACAGAAGAAGAAAATTTGTCACTGTGTGTTTGGATCATGAATCTTTGTCATGGTATATTTGACAGGCGTAGAGTGTCATTTCGGTTAAAGTCACTTGATAATATTGTTCTATTTTCACGCAGTATTAACCTTTAGCATTGCGATTTGAGACGGGATATTTACCATGTATATTTATTCGTAATGCTAATGTAAATGACCATGTGAGCTTGAAATCTTATAGTATTAACCTTTGGCTAACCTGAAAGCCAAAACTACCAATATGATAGCATAATTCAAATCAACACCCAAATTCAACCAATAGGGTATTTTTGTGTATGCTAAATAAAGAATAAAATTGTAAGAATAAGATACATTTTGTTATAGGAAGTCGAATTGAGTTGATATAAAGTCATGATCATTCGAAATAAATTTTATAATTACTTTTAAGACTCATGCATATTTTGTCCGTGCAAAAATATGCAAAACGGTAGCTGCCATACATATCCTCTTGAATACGTCCGAATTGACTGAAAATGTTTTTTCACGTTCATTTCTAGTGGCTATTTTGATTATGAAACCAACTGACTCTAACACTTTTAGGTAGGTAATAGCAGATTGTATGACAAGGGTCTAAAATGAGCCATATTACCACGAGATAGTTATTTTCCCGAACGAAGTGAGGGAAAATAGTTCGAGGGGTAATATGGCTTTTAGACCAGAGTTATACACTCTACTTTTCACTTCGATTGCGAGAAAATAAATAAACAAAGGTTAACCCACCCAAAATTAACAATAAATTCCACGGCGAAGATATATACTTTTGCAGATTGATTTTTTTTTCTATTTGACAGATGATTTTTTTTTCTATACTCCTTTGACACAAAACATAGACACTGCGGTTCGCGCGCAACATTCACGCGCGAAAAAAGCTAACTGACCTTCTATTGAGTGCTTCAAAGTGTTGCTCGAACGATTTAACCACTTTTTTAATTATTGTGAAATAGGGACTACTACAAACTTAATCTTTAGACTCTATAGAAAAAATAATTATATTTCCTGATTGGTCGATTTTAGTAAAGCTGTATTCTGGTTGGTTAATACCCAATACCAAATATTTTTTTAAGAGTTAAATTAGTGTTCTGTGATTGGTGGATTTAATAGGTGAAGTATTTTGATTGGTCAAATTCAAATATTTTGTAAATCATAAATATGTATTCATATTTTCCCTAGGGGTTAAATGTACTACTTTAGCCCCGCTTGACAAGTCTAATATGACACACTTTTCGAGCATGAGAAGTGAAAAATGTTTTATCTACACCTATATAGTAAATCCTCTTTAATGTGCTCAAAAAGTGTAGGTAAGGACCAGCTGTACAATATACCGTGGCCCGCGCGCCGGCCCTGGGCGGAGATGGCCATAACCGCATCAAACAGTGTCCATTTTGCCAGAGTTTGCCTCGCTACGCTCTGGAATTAATTCTGGAGTCGTTCGTTACGCTCAGGATTCAATATTGCTTCCGGGACATAAAACAGTGCTTTATCTCCTCGGTATACAATCTACTAAATTAACTAATACGCCTCCATTATAAGTAGAATTTAAAAAACATAATAATACCGCTGTGATTTTTAACTGCTACAAACAACTTCTGTTTAAGAAACAGACGGTTGTGTGTTTCTGTTTTAGTTTGTATACTGTTAGGCGAGTAGGTATGAAATGAATATCACCAGAGTCCAGACCTTACTAGGAATTTAAGTTCAATTCGCACGGTATATAAAAAATATAAATTTCCCCTAACTTCAAAAGACGCATATAAAATACTGATTGATACTGATGAACGGTTTTCCGTGTATGTGTAAAGTTTAGTATATCTTTTGTAGCCGAGGGAATGCAGACGTTGCAGTGACAGAGCGCGCGCAGCCGTCCCCACGGTCACATCCACATTCCAACTGTTGAGCTCGCGGGCCCCGCCGCGGAGCCATGCCGCCAACCAACTACTTATTAATATACACCGGAACGTATACTCTAGTAAGTTATTATTTTTATTAAATTTTCGCTACGCGAATTTACGTCATAATTTTTAATACTGAGCTTAACGTAAGTACATGCTTATAAAAATGTTTACCTCTATGTACCTACTACATATAATAATACATTAAGATACATAAATTAAGTCCTAAGAGTCTGCTTACTATAAATATATATAAGGCACAAAGCGGTTCGGAATATAGTTGTACCTAAATTTGAATTGGTCTAAAATCAAATGATGTTTTGTTTCAGGTTAACAAAACATAAACTTCCTACTTATAATGCATGAAATTTTCTTATGATTAGAGCTCAACAGGTAGAAACGTCTACTTGTTTAGCTATATTATTTAATTTATAAAGTGTAAGATAAATAATAATAATGTCCAAGTGTAAGTGTACTTATTAACATGTACTTTTTTCTCATTGAAAATAAAAAAAGATAAATAGTTTGTGATAATGGTACTCGTACATAAATCAGCGCAATATGGTGTTGAAATGCTCACGCAGGGTAAATTTTCATAGTTCTGTTATGTATGTAGGAAAATATGAAGTGATCATAACGAAGTGAACATTAAAACATACCTTTGAAATAATTAGGGCATACTAGAGCCCGCCGTCTCGCATATCCTATTTTTATTTCTTGTTATAAAGTAAAATGTCAGCAATTCAGCAAAAAAATGATTATTTGGTTACTATCCTCCTAAACATACTGAAGTCCTAAACACATACTTTCACGACCTAAATATTAATATTACACACCTATCAACTTACATGGGTATTTTCACGGTCGATAGAAATATCAGAACATAAAATAGTTTTTTTAACATTGGCAGTGCTCAAATTTACAATTACAGCGTTCTCGGAACGAATCAAAAGGGTTCAACTGTTTTCGAATTAGTAGGTAGTGGATCTATTGAATGAATCTAATGAGATAGATTGTTAATGAGCCCTTAATGCATACCTACTTTAAGATGTTGTATGAAAATCCAGTTGCTTTAATTTTTACCGCAATTCCAATGTATCCTGTTTTGGACTGCGGCTGTTAAATATTATATTATTTTAATAACTAAAAAGGTTATTTGGGCGCGGGAAAATTCCTAAATTCTATGAAAATCTGATTTGCGTATTTTTTAAAAATTGATAAGAATTGAATGGTAATGGTTTACTTGCATACAGTAAAACATACAGACTAAGGCCGGGGTTTATAAATATATGTTAGACCAAATGTTAGATCAAATTTCAGTTGATTCAATTTTTAGACATAACAAACCGCCATAAGGTCTAACGAATCTTTATAAAACCGAGCCTTAGCGAGTCAAATAGAATTCCGAAATAATAAGGTAGTAGTGACTAAATGAAGTAGTAGGTTTATATACAAGCGTTGCGTTGCAAATATTGCAATACTGATTATACTTAAATCGTAACCTACTATGAACGCCTGCAACTTCAAATGAGCTGGAAGTGTAGATACGCCAGTCCGTAGAGTAATTCTATGTTGCAAGAGGCAATAAAAGCTTTTACCAAAACTGAAATTTTTGACAGAAACTTATAAGTAAGTACTTAGTTTCTTACAAGAGATTTTCTTTCAATTCACATAAGGTTCTTTTCTTTGTAATGCTCACCTAAAGTACCTACTCGTAGCAAGGAAATGAAACTATGTAGGTATAAATAAATCAATATATCTACATTAGGTTTCCTGGCGGTGTTTACTTTCACCTATATCTACCCAGTATTGTACATAATAAATATTCATTATTCGACAACGATAGGTTTTTCAATAATATAGACAATTTAGGTCAGTCAAGTTAAAAATATGTATCGAATGAATCCTCACATAAATATGTACCGAAACCTTAATGCGTAGACATAAGATCCATGGGACATATTTTTGAGTAGCTTGCATACATCCATACTGTTTACATTTTGATGTCCGGCAAACCGGCCATCCCATTCAAAACCTACTGCGGTCCGCCGACACCTAGAGTGCGATTTGATTTATACCTTAGATTGATTCTACCGAATTTGGTAAGTACAATCAGTAAGGTGTAAATCAAATTTCTCATAAACTTGAAGAATTTAAATTACGGTAACTTAGTGTTCGTTCGTCATAGCACGCGTATATTTCTGAGCAAATTTACGAAAATTAGATTTTCAGAGGAATATTTACGAGCCCGACTTATAGTTTTCTTTAGCAACGCGAAATTTTATAGTTTTTTGAATTATTGGATGAAGTAAAAATACATAATTCAGTTTGAACACCTTTTTATGAATATTTTACTAAAACTAAATTTGATCATGGGGGCACGTAAAAGCCAGGGTTCTTATCATTTATTTCACCCATAAACCGACACACAAACCCATGGGAATATTGGGAATAAACTATAACATAACCTAATATCATGATACTTTAAGTCGATATCGGCGATAGATTACATTTTTATCGATTTCGAGAGTTTCTTGTCAATGATAACATACCATGCCGAATACCAGCCTAATGATACGGCGGAGGATGTGGGAGCGAGCAGTTATCTCTATGAGTTATTTTATGTGTATTAAACATAACGTTTAAAAAACGTCTTTGACAATTCGTTTCACAAGTTATAAACCCAGCCGCGGATAGGGCGGGGGCGGGCACTTAGCACTCTTAGGTGCTCTTTTTAAGGCTACCCGTCTCGTCGCCCGCGAGCAGAAAGTTGCAAAATCGGGATATAACAAGTTTTTTATCATTATTTTCAAATGAGGATTACATTTCATATTCTTTTGATAACAACCGCAGTAACAAAACGCAGTAAGGATACCCTTACGACGATAGACGGACTGCTTAGAGCATTCGAGACCAACGGCACGAGAGCAGTCGCGTGTTGCGGTCGGAGTTGACTTCATTCCGAATGCTCCGAGCAGTCCTTGTGCGGTTACTGCTCCCATTTAATCAGTTTCAACATAATTTTTTTGTCTATAGAATACAAAAAAATGGCATGGCGCTGTATGTTTCACAACGATAAAAATTTTTTTTTAATGATTTTATTCTACCGTTTTGTCGGCGTCATTGATATGTATACTCATGCCAAATTACAGCTTTCTAGTACTAACAGTTACTGAGAAAAGCGGAGACGGACGGACACGGCGAAACTATAAGAGTTCCTTGTTTACTACGGAACCCTAATTACTGACTGAATGTAACTAATGAATGATATCACGATATTTGCCTTAGGCACGTACTGACGATAAAAAAATCATTACGATCTAACTTCAATTTAGTCATCTCAGTAAACGTATTATGAATTTAATCAATAAACTTTAAGTTGCCTTGATATATTGTTGGAGACATAAGTAGCATAGCATTCTCCAATACCTAATCCATATCCATCCATACTATACTACTGTGGTATATTACGTGGTTATTAACATTACAATGTTTTATTACGTAATATTTACACTGTACTATATAATCATGAACTTCTGTGAACAATTGGATTGAATTTTAATTTGCATTATATTGCAAAATACAACTCAATATTGGGTTTTAGTTTACAATATTTGTAAAGTACAACTCAATGTCATTGTCATTACAATTGTCATAAAACAATTATTACTATTTAAACTATCATGGCTGAATATGATGATTATGTCCTAACTATTAAACTAATACTATCTATTTATATACACATATTATTTTAAAACATTTAATACATTTACCATAGTAGTGGTGCAAATCTGTAATTAATTTAAGACATGGTTATTCGACTATTATACTTTTTTAATCTATTTACATGGACCTTATGTTTAATTACTCTTCCTTTAAGAGAGACTTTTTTAATGACATAATTGACTTTACCGACTTGTCGTTCTACTATAAAAGGACCTTTAAACATTCGACTTAGTTTCATACTTCGACTAGTAATTCTTTTTGGAACATACAACATTACTAAATCACCTGGTAAAAATTCAAGAAGCTTAGTTTTCTTATCATATGCTTATTTATTATGCTTTTTGCTTAGCTTGAGCGCATTTAATTCGGGACAAAACTGATTTAGTTACCGAGGCTATAGCGTTAAGTCTTTCGGGCAATGTCTGAGGTGGATTCAATTGCATGTTGTTTAAATCTAAATCACACTTGAGCATCGGTTCCCGACCATATAATACAAAATACGGTGACTCACGTGTCGTAGCTTGTGCACTGCAATTTAACGCAAATGTTACTGGTAGGACGTATGTACACCAATTCCTCTGATCTTCGGAGACATATTTTGACAGTGCTGCTGACAATGTTCAAAATTGTCGCTCAATCAAAGAATTTCCTTCTGGATGCATTGGCGAACTATGTGTCAGTTTACCCAACTCTTCAACTGCACGTCGCACCTTCTTGGCGGTAAAGATTGTGGCTCTGTCCGTGATGAGCTGCTGAATGCCTCCAAATCTATAAACAATATTTTTCATAATAAATTGTATAACTATTTCTGAGGTTTCGGTACAGAGCCACAATTTTCCCGCACCTCCACCAAATGTGGTATATTACGTGGTATATATATTAATACTGGGGTATGCTGCTCGAGAGGTACGGGTTTAGAGGTACTGGGAGGAGATCGTAGCTAAAATATAACACTGGAAGCACATATGAAACTAGTATATTTCTTATTGTACCGAAATATACACACAATATGCTCTTAAAATAATATACAGAACATGTGATTCCGATGGTGTCCTGAAGACAAGTCCCTGGAAAACCAATTGTTTCCAGAAGAATGCCAGTTTGATGCATTCTCGAATCATAGTTTAAATTCAATTTGTATACGTTATGATTCTGGACCTACACGGCCAGCCTCATACCGTAACAACCTCTACACTACCTATATCCGTACTAATATTGTAAATGCGAAAGTATGTATGTATGTCTGTTACCTCTTCACGCTTAAAATCGCTAAACATAATGAGATGACATTTGATATGGCGGTAGTTGTGTCCCGGGGAAGGACAGAGGATACTTTTTATCACGGAAATCCACCCCTTAAGTGGGTGGAATTTTATGTGGAAAAGCGATAACTAGATAAATGCCTGGTATAAAAAATAGCAATACCTAAAATTTGAACGCGATGAACAAGTTGTACGCGGACGGAGTCGCGGGCAAAAGCTAGTAGGTAATAGTATATAGGTACTACATTTTATTATGTTCATTCCGTGCATAAGCATAAAAGTCGCTTTAGACCGAAAGGTTTGGCAGTTTTTTGGCCGAAACCGAACCTTCGGCCGAAAGATGATTTTTAGGCCGAAACCAGCCGAAACCGAAACTTCGGTCGGACACTACTACACAGCAAAAAGAGAGATGTGTCGAAGTGAAGTGTCGATAATAGTATCCCTTATCTAGTTTCTCGTCAGCGTTTGTCGGATAATATGATTTTTGTATGAAATACACGGCGGCGCCACGGATGTGTTATCACATTATGAATTTAGTGACAATGATTGTTATTAAGGCGCGTAGTGCTCCCATGCTGCGTTTTCGCCCGCGCACGTACCAACTTGCGAAATTGAAATAAAAATTTCTATGGTCAATACTAATGACATTTTCGAAATATCGTACGTTCAGATTTTAGATAAATGAATTATCAATCAATTCAAAAGAACCACCGCTACCCTACACGTAACCCCTGGGTGGTGCTTAAAGTGCAACAAAACTAGCAACCGTACTGTCTTCTCGAAAATCTCACGGTTCGAAATAATTGCCAAACGATAAATAAATAAATTCAAAAGAATTGCTTACACAGGTCTAACAAGATATTTATACAGGGTGCAGGCGCGGATACAGGGGGGGGGGGGGCAACAGGGGCAGTTGCCCCCCCCCCCTGAAGCCTGTCTCAGGGGAGGGCAATTGCCTATGTCCTGATGTAGGAAATATGTTCTGACAATAAAAACAGTCATCAAAAGTCAGTTTTATTTTCGGAAAGTTCGAAAGTGCCCCCCCCCCCCCCCCTGAACTAAATCCTGGATCCGCGCCTGACAGGGTGACTGGTAATTCGACCTATTCCTAGAAAGGGGTTATAATAGAGCTAATTTGCAACAATTTAGGCCCAGTCAACCAGGGGTCGAAACTCGCTGGTTTCCGAGTTATTCGAGTTTTTACTTTTTTTTTTAATCCGCCTTGTAGCCTTAAACTGGTGATTGGGACTAACCACTGCCATTTTGATGGCAATAAAATATTTTTTCTGATAGCCTATGACTAAGACGATTACTTGAAATCAAAATTTCCAAAAACTTTGAAATAAAAGGTGATGAAGTCAGAAGTTTTGACTTTTTTTCTCCAAGTCGTCTCGATCAAAGAGAATTACCCAAATAAAAATGTATGACACATGGCATAAAAACTGCTCAAATAAGTTCTCCAATTCATAAGCTTTCCACAACGATACAATTGTTAACATTTTTTATAAAATTACAGATAATAATAACAATAATAGCAGAGCAGGTAGTGGATTTGCTACAAGCGTGCCTAAACGGAAATCGTGCCGACTTGTTTGTCACTCTTGTTTGTTAGTGTATTTTGTTTACCTTCGGTATCTTATCTTATCTTTCTAGGGGACGGGGTCAACACAAGATGCCTTCGATAAATAATAATCTCTACTTTATCAGAGCAATTAACGTATTTTAGGCTCTAGTATAACCCCTTTCAAGGAATAGGTCGAATTACCAGTCACCCTGTATAGGTCATACCTATGTTACCGACGTTTCGACACGGGTTGCAGCGTTAGACCCGTGTAAAAAAATCTTTTAAGTATGTGTACAAAGCGCGCGAGTTTAAAATTTTATTACTATCTATTACTTATTGAAAAGAAAACCGTTGAAGTTTGGTGTAGAAGTCGTAGCTAATTTTAAGTTGAAAGTGGCGATATTTAATGTTTTATTTTAATTACTTTATGTTTTACAATATATTGAACCGTTCAAATTGTTGCTAAGATATTAAAACTTCTACATAATATTTTGTGCAAAATTATTCACTGGCCCAGTTCTGAACCTTTTTAAGACGAGGTAGGTCTGGCCGATATGCTGAATTGTCAGTTACATTTCCTATATCGATCCAAGTCTATATATAATCGTTTAAGTACTTGCTAGTTGAATTTCTAAACTAATAAAACATACCTAATGGCTTCTATTAATAAATAGCCAAGATACATGTACCTAGAGTAAATTTTGTTTGTACCCTAGTGCAGGTAGCCTTAAATCTAATATTTTCTATACAGTTTACACGATAGAATAAATCGATTTCAATGGATTTAGTTGCGTATTTTATTTACTGGTGATCCGTCCCGGCTTCGCACGGATATTCCAGCTTTTAATGAAATTTCTGGTCTCTCACTTTTTAATCATTTTTAGGGTTCCATAACTCAAAAGGTAAAAAACAGAACCCTTATAGAATCACTTTGTTGTCAGTCTGTCTGTCAAGGCCCTTTATCTCGGGAACGCGTGGAGATATCGAGTTGAAATCAAAACCTTATACTCAGGTCTACGGTCCCTTGAAGTTGTGGAAAAAGCAAACTTGTAAGTTACGGCCGTTTATGACGCAAAAAGTTGAGAGTGTCGAAATATACGTTATATTTCGACACTCTCAAGGGGTTCAAAATACAGTACAGTGAAAAATCTGAAAACTGTACATTTGTAATTAAATCATATGAAATATCCTACTAAATATTATACATACGTAAGTTAGGATGTTTGGATGTTTGTTACTCAATCACGCAAAAACAGCTGAACAGATTGTGATGATACTTTGTACACATAGAGTTTTTAGCCTGGATTAATACAAAGGATACTTTTTATCCCTAAAATTGTATAATTTGGGGGTGGGAGTTGAACCTATAAACCAGACCAGAGTCATGCAGTGCCTTTACCATGAGTTTACATGACCGTACTGTAGCTTCCCCCCCTTCTCCCCCTCCCCTCTCTCTACCAACTACCCCCTCGCTACCACAACATGTCTCATACCCCATATAATAAATAATTTAACGTAAAGCATAAATTAATTTGGCCAAGTGATCGTCTCGTATCAAACCTACGTTGTGTACCGAAACAACCCCAGTTCTTTGCAAATGTATAAAATCTATGACTGTGAGAAGAAATTTATAAATAGTACCGCTATAAATCTTATCGCAATGTGATTCTGACAAGTATTTTATCAGCAGAACTACCATGACATTTTTATAACAGCGCTGTACCGCACATTTAAACATAAAATAATTTTGTAGCGTGAAAATGCATTACGCTTACCCTGAGGGTTACGTGGGGCTCTCTCCTCCCGCAACCCCCTCTGCTAATCAAAGAGAGCAGAGAAGCATACCCAAATACAATGGTGTCACCCTCTCTGCTCTTAAGGGGTCGGATCCGGCCAAAGAAGGGGAAGGTCAGTGACGCTTGACCCTCCCCGCTCCGTCTGCCTTTTTGCCACCCTCCACCTCTTCGGTAGCAGGAAACTCTATGCCCTATACCTTTTCCGCAACCTGTGCGCCTCAGCTAAGATCCCCGCGTCCAACTCTCAGGGAGGCGTACCAGCCGCCCACGCCACCGTCACGTTAAGGCCCTGCATATTCTGGTCGCCACCACCCTTTGTGGCCTTCTGAGCAGGGCCTTGATTGCCGCGCTCAACTGTTCCACCCGAATCGGGGCCCCATATAGGGCCAAAGGGCCATACTTCGAGTAACACCGGCATACAGGCGGCGGCACGCCACTGACGGCCCTCCTATATTGATCCTCAAGTCGTTGCCATTATTTGGGGAGCAAGCTGGCGGAAATGCTCCCCGAAGTTCCATTTGCGTTCCAGGATGAGATCCAAGTATTTTATATGGGGCTTCACACGGGTCATTTTCCCGCTCACCCTTAGTGAGACGCCCCCGGGAGGCCACAACCACCTCCCCCCGAAGATTATTGCTTCCTTTAGGTATTGCAATTGTATTTGTATGCGGTATGGTATTTGTATGATTACCCATAAGCTCCGTTGCGTTGCCACCTCCGACCGCCGGAGAGCCTCATTCAGCTCCGCTCCCCAGACAGCCACCATTGTGTCGTCTGCACAGCAGATGAAAGCCATCCGGGGAAGAAGGACACCCCTTATTGCCCGGTTATACCCCAGGGTCGGTTCCATAGTAGAGGTCTAAGCACGGACCCCTGGGGCACACCACAGGCCATGGGCCTTGTTCTCCTTTGCCCTCCCCTTTCTTCATAAAGCACCCGCTGCGTGAGGTACTGGTCCACGATGCGCCTCAGGTAAGGAGGGACTTCATGATATTGAAGTGACATTGGGCCCGCATTTTCTGAATGCTTCTTGATCCGGGACGCGAGGATTCTTTCCAACATATTCCCGGTCTCGTCCAGCAATACAATGGGCCTCCACCCGGAAGGGGGGTCCGGTTAAATCGCCAATAGGAATTGGACTCCTATCGGCGCCCAAGGAACTGTTAGGGTTAACAAAGACTCCAAGAGACTACAACAGAGCAGGGATCGTGTAACTCCCCCCCCCCTAGACTCCTGCCCTCTCTCTCACTAACTACCCCCGCTCCTACCCCACATGTCTCAAAGCCCATCAAATAAATAATTAAATGTAAAACATAATTAATTTGGCCATGTGATCGTCTAGTATTAAATCTACGTTATGTACCGAAATAACCCCAGTTCTTTAATGTGAAACAAATCTGACCTGGACTCTTCACTAACCAACCTAAACCCAACAAAGTCTATTAGTATTTCTACCGAACCTACCAATTTTCCTACCAATCGCAACCTTTCCTACAATTTCTACTATTTTCCCCGAACAACATAACAAGTTTTCCTAATGTAAATAGAAACCCTTTGTTCCCTAACCATATAAAAAATAATATTTATTTAGTGATTTAACCCCTACAAGGACTAAAGGACCTCTTTACGAAATCAGCAGCTATGGACGCTATAGGAGGCAAGTTTCCCAGAACATCCTTTCCTATATCAAAATTATTCACCAATATTTACATAATAGAGAATGTAATCCTACGTACTGAAAGAACCCAGTATTAAGCTAAAACTAAAGAATAACTTTGATTTGTATGGTATTTTGTTATATTATTTCCATACAGTGCCACTGACTCGCCAAGATGGGGAATGGTCGTAACCTGCACCAGAACTAGACATACTAATGAGGTAAACTCATTAATAAGCCTTAGATGATTGAAGATCATCTCTAACTACTCAACCCTTCTAGCCTATTCACATCCCCATACTACATGAATATCTATGATCTGCGAAATACGGAACTTCATTGTTATCATAATCATGAAACAATGAAATATAAACAATGAGTATTCCTTCACTCATGAAATTACGAGATAAACCGTGTGACTGCTCCGCCTTGCCACATTCAGAACTAGCCCATCTTTCTGAGCCAATTCTGCTATCCTAATCATAAAAGGAAATACTGAACCATTTAAAGATCGCGTATTTGTTACCTAGCAAACCCATCAAAATACCTATTTAAACGTAAATACCTAGTAAAAACCTAAATCCTAAACCCTTTCCCTAAAATCCAAGTATTATGTAAAACTCTAATCCTATTCTAAATGCATCCCCAAATAGAAATAATCCCTACTCTAGTGTATGCAAACCTCAGCCGAGAGGTATTTATATGTGAATGTAATGTAGTGAGGGCCCTAATTTAGCTACTCTAAGCGTTTCCCTAATATAAAGTTCAGGAGGCTAATCTGATAATTGCAACCTAAAGCCCGTGTGTTGCTCCATATCACAACTGACCGAAGTCTAAAGGGATCTGTGATATGAAACGCCCTAACATATAAGATAATATATAAATATATTTAACAAGACCGAAACTCAAATACTGGACAATTTCATCAAGCGAGGATCACCCTCTGTGCCAGGTCTGAAGAAGAAGCAGATAGGCCATGATTACGTTGCCAGCTGGACATTGAGAATCGCTAGGAGTAATGTTCGTCCCATTTTGATATAAAAGGACGCCAAATCCTCCATACAATTTGGTAAACTAATTTACTCCGAAATAAATTCAGTTAACACCAGCAAGGTTAAATGTATTTCGTTAGGCTTACTGTATGCCTAGACAGTGATCTGGCTCTTTAAAATAAATAACTGAAATCTCAAACCCCAAATAATAATGAGAAAATAAAAGTATGAAAGGATTTTCCCGCTATGGAGAATGCTCTCTTATAACGGCAAAATCCCAACAGAATAACGACTAAAAACCCACCGATAATAATTTAGTTTAGTAACCAGAGTCACTGACAGTCTGAACAAGAAATAAAAAGTGACCCGTGCGCTCCGCAGGCACAGCTATTTATAACCATAGATAAGAATGTATATAACTGAAATAGATCGGCAACTTCAAGCAGTCTACGTTCACCACTAGTGCTGCCATCTAGTTTTTCTGCCGTAAACTAATATCTCGATATACATAAGCATAACTACGGCTAACGCATTATATAGGTACATATAGCACCCGCTTGGTAGATTAGGATATTTTTAAAATGTAAGTTTCTTTTTCGGCGGGAAAACCTATTCCCGCCGAAAAAGAAAAGGTTATGGGAAGCATTTAAATGAAACAAGTCTTATGAAAAGTACTTTATTTAATCTTGTCCTGTTATTGTTACATGTTATATCGATCTTAATTCATGGTGTGGTTTAGTTTAAAAAATATGGGAAAAAGAGTTAATTGTAATGTTACAGTTACATAAGCTCATGCTCATAACAATACATCAGGCGAGTGTTGAAAGCTAAACCTCTAGCTGATTCAGCGTTACGTTTTCGTATGTAGCTACCAGAGCCAATCTAAAATTAGATATCAAAAATAAAGTCAACTTTTACAAATTTATTTACTTGTATGCATAATTTCATGTGACACAACGTTCTGCTACGAAGTGGAAAAGTAATCATACATGTTAAGGACCTGCTAAAACGCTACTCTAAACTAGCTTGGGTCTTTATATTGTATACATTTAGAGTAGAAGTAAATAAACTTTATTAGTAAATGCTACAAATGTCGGACACTGTATTAGAAACGGAACCATAAGAAAGTACTGAATGTTTTGTGATTAGATTACATCTGACCATTACCAAGAGAAAATTACTTTCCAGTGCTTTGTTCCTCCGAGAGCTACTAATCTCCCGACTTGACATTTTTGAACAGTCTCAAACGCCTTAGTTAAAAGTAGGTAGTAACATCTAAGACACAGAATTTTGTATAATCCTATGCTTGCCATTTAGTTTTCAGCTTCTATTAAAATTCAAGTATTTTTTTTCAACAAGGAGAAATGTACTAACTAAGACTTTGCACTTGGTAAAGCTTCGATACAAGTTACTAACAAAACATTATTTTATCTCTGATTGACAACGCCAGACTTGTTAACGGATTCAATCGATTATTAACAAGATTTATCATTCATATTTCACATACTACACGTCTACACGGCAACAAGGTGAAAAAATTGATACATCTTTACAAGCTTTAAAGGGCGAATGGATTGTTAGATTCGAATCGCTGATTTCCATACTTCAAAAATATCTTGCAGTTGAAAATATGCACCTTTTTAACTCTTTTACCGGGATCATCTGTAATAGTATATTACTTATCCAGGGCGGTAATACAAAGAATGTTAACAATAATGAGAAAATCCATTTGGTCTTAGTAAGGTTTTGTAGAAAAATATGGTATTAACTAAGGGCTCCAATTTAAAACTCCGCGCGCTCTTCAGAAACTACACCGAATACTTTTAGTGAAACCATTGAGTACTATTCAAATTTGAAGCAGCTAGTCACAAAATGGGGAACTAACTTATGCAAATAAATAACCAAAATGTATAAAAACTTTTCTGTTTCATACATCTGTTTCCGTCGCATTTTCTTACCAAAGACATGAAAGGGGTTACCATAATAAAAAATTATTTCACGAGTATATTGACTGGACCTTCAGGATGGAAATATTTTATCTAGCTTGGCTTATTACATATTATATTTATATATGTTCTACATAAAGTTGCTTTAAACCTAAATAAAATACCAGTCACCAGCGCGGTATTCTACATGTTTTCCATGGCAAACTGGAAAATTAAATATAATGAAAATACTTTGTTTTTGAAACATTAAAACAGACTGATCTTGTGATCAGTTTGACAATGTAAAAAAATAAATGCTCACTTTATTTCAATTCACGCCATATTTTACTTACATTTCTATAAGTAAGTTTATGAACGAAGTAGCTATATTTTAGACAATATCGTGCTTAGTAAATTTTGCTATTCGAAATTATTCCACGTAGCATTATAATTGTCTTAAATATTAATCTCATTATATCATGACATACCTATAGAAATTATATTGTCATTTTTTATCTGAGCTAGTCCACACAACCTGTTTCATGAAATGTATGGATATTTAAATACTGATCTGATACATATCATTTTTAGTTATCATATTTACATATACAAAATGCTCCTCAAAGGACACGTCTTACTACTAATACAGTGATCGTTATTTGATAGATTGATCCCATGATCTAAATGCAGGTTTTTACTTCAGTAAACATTGTAAAACGGAAGATATAAATGCTTACTACTAATATACTCGTATACATTCCCCAAGGAGGCAATTGCGGCAGAAGCCGCAAAACGCCTCAAATATGCTGGTCTAAAAAACAGCCACGAATTGCGGTCGTCGCGGTCGAAACCTTGGGCGATGGGGCCCGGACGCCCATAGGCTTTATATAGCCATATATTTTTTTCTAGAAATCTATTGACCAAAGGCTGATGGCTAACCTTATAGGCATTTCCCCAGGGGCAGAGACCTTGGGGAATGTATACGAATGCAGGATATTATACAGAGTGTTTGGTAGCTAGGTGCAAAGACTTTAAGGGTTGATACAGGAGGTCATTTTATAAATTTTAGACCACATTTACTATAATACCAAGTCTTCTGGTTTCTAATATATGCGTCATTTTATTTTGAAAATTGTACTTTTCCCTTACGAGCATTCATTAAAAAATGTTCTATCTAAGTTATTCTCTTATTTTTTTTTTCTTGTATTCACATAATATTCGGGCAGCGCAAAGCATCCTTTACCAGTCCATCTTAGGGCAAAGCAAACAAATCTACTTCGCAACAATCCGTAAACGTCAGGTGTAATGTGCATTGTGCGTCATGCGCCACGCTCCGCCAGTTGCACGAAGTGCCCTAGACGTGTTGAGTAAGTATTTCAGCTGTTTTTCTAGAATGAAGAGTCAAGCGGTTTCTTCGACGAACTGACATCCATTGTCATCACAATTCGCTAGCCATATTTTTGGGGTCGGCGCAGCACGTCTTCCATATATCTGTCAATCGTCATCTTTTCATTGTCTGGCTGAAAAACATAATAGTTTATTTATTCTCCACGTTATTACAACTTTATGTAACAAAGGTAAATTACATGAATATCGGTTAGACCCGTTTGAACAAATCTTTTAAGAACTTTATGTTATTATAACGGCACCATTAAACTTCGTTCCAGTTTAGATGGCGAAATTTAAAACCAACCATTAAGTGCATTTTCGCCATCTAAACGAATGGAACGAATTCATGGAACGAATAATATATAAATAATAATAATAATATTTTTTGTGGACAATCTTACACAAATCAACCTGAATTATACCATTTGAAGCGGTCTCTAGCAATGTCGGACTTTGACCCTCATTCCTGTCTGTTTTGCTCTAATAAACTGTTTTCTCTCTTAATCATATGTAAGACTAGTTCCGTTGAATAGTGATTTAATCATGATTTGCGCTTCTTCAATATTGATGGGGAGCATTAGACTAGAGACGAATGATTGGCTTGGATGGCAAGATCGGTCCTAGGCAGGACTCGGAACTCGAGTAGTGGCACTACATTGCAAAAAAAAATAACGCATTATTTTATTACCGCCCTAAGTACAAAATTTTATGTCTCCCCCTGGCCAGGAATATCCGCGCGCGCAGCGTGCGGTAATTGCTACTTTATGGCCGGGTGTGACATAAATATTTTAACTGACTTCAATAGAAGGAAGGAGGTTCTCAGTAAATCTTCATGTTTTTTAGGGTTCCGTAGTAAACAAGGACGCGTGTGGAGGATGGTACAAGTAACCTACCTACCCAAACCAGGTAAGGCGGATTACAGTGAAGCAAAATCATACAGGCCAATAAGTCTATCTTCATTTTTCCTGAAAACATTGGAAAAGTTGGTAGATAGACACATAAGGGAAGGCCCATTAAGGAGACATCCACTGCACGAACTACAATGTGCTTATCAGCCAGAGAAGTCGACAGAAACAGCACTACATCTGGTAACAACTAGAGCTGAACAAGCCATAGAGAACAAAGAACTATGCTTGGCAGCTTTCTTAGACGTGGAAGGGGCTATCGATCGCACCACGTATAATGCTATCAGCGAAGTGGCTGCTAGACACGGCATAGAGCCCACCATCTGTAAATGGATAGGCAACATGCTAAACAGCAGAGTAAAAAAGTCATGTCTTCTAGGGGTCGAGATAACGGCTACTGCCACAAAGGGTTGTCCACAGGGCGGAGCACTGTCGCCTAGATATGGGTAAATCCGGAGTGATATATTAAAAAAGATATATATCGCTCCGCCCGCACGAATCACTCTTATCCATATCCTTCAAAATCCGAGTATATCAGTATATCTGTATATCCGTACAACTCCCTCGCTCCCGGTATCGTTTGCTTTGCAATAGCGACATCACATCGCACCAGGTAGGTACTTACTCATATTTAAAAAAAACTATAAATCAATATCTATTTATTGTATTGAACTAATTACTAATCTCAATGCTTCGTACAGTTAAATACCTGTATGTGTATAGATCTTGACCGGTTTCGGCCGCAGCGACTGTATAACCTGGTCAGGCATATTTACCCAGACTCATGGTGAGCTGTTTTGTTGTTCCGCCCTTAAGTGCGCCCTTGTGTAGCTTACGTACCCAATCTTGTTACAGAAGGTACGAGCACACTTTGGGCACGTCAACACCCCACCGACGTAATTGTATGAGATGGATGCAGGTGGTCTGGTTTTCAACTCATCCTGCTTTCTATCTAGGCCTTCACGACGTTCGGCTTCGAAATCGCTCACCTGTTGATGGATGAGCCGTCGCCACTCGGGACGCTGAGCAGCCTTCACCTCCCATTCGGATCGAATCCCATTCGGATTCGGATTAAATACCTACTAAAATAAAAAATCTACCAGCGTAGATACACTACAAATCAATCTATAGCTCTTAGTGAATTACTGATCTACTTGATAGATAGATTCATTCGAATCAATCTCGATCCGTAATTCACGACGTAAAATTGAGCGGTGAGCGGCTGAGCGAGTCACGTTGCGTGGCGAGAGCTAGAGAGCTACAGAGCTACTGATCGACGGATGCATACGGATATAAAGATATAGAAGAGTGGTGAAATTGAGCGGTGAGCGGCCGAGCGAGTCGCGTTGCGTGGCGAGAGCTAGAGAGCTACGGAGCTACTGATTGACGGATGCATACGGATATAAAGATATAGAAGAGTGATATATATCCCGGGAGCTGAAAGATATGTTTCACTCTTTTCTTTAAAGTGACACATTTTGCCCATGCCTACTGTCGCCAACTCTATGGAGCCTGGTGGTGGACTCACTCCTGGGAGAACTGAATAATGGACCTATCCGAACGGTAGGATATGCTGATGATTTGGTGATACTTGTTAACGGGAAATTCCCAAGTACAGTATCAGAAATCATGAACAAAGCACTGAAGAAAGTGGAGAACTGGTGCATTAGCCACCAATTGTCCATCAATCCAGGCAAAACTGTAGTAATACCGTTTACTAGGAAAAGAACCCTTCGAGGCATACAGCAGTTAAAACTGTACGAAAGGGTAATTGAACTGTCCAATGAAGTGAAATATCTGGGTGTTACACTGGATAAGGAGCTGAATTGGAAAAAGCATACAGATCTCCCCATAACCAAGGCACTGAGAGTGTTTGGAATGTGCAGATCGGCGTATGGTAAAACATGGGGGTTGAACCCAAAGGTACTGAAATGGATCTACACCACGATGGTGAGACCCATACTATTGTACGGAAGCCTGGTATGGTGGCCAAGGACTTTAAAGAGTACATGCAGAGAGGCCCTGAAAAAGGTGCCAAGAACGATATGCATGGCTATAACAGGGGCGTTTCGTACAACGCCAACGGCGGCGCTAGAAGTACTACTGGACCTACCACCGCTTCACCTGGTGATCAAGTCGGAAGCACGCAAGTCGCTCTACAGACTGAGAGTGCTTGGACTGTGGAGCGACAGTAAGCCTAAGACTAAACACCCAAACATGGAAAGAGATTTCTAGACAGAATAACAAACATGGGATGCGACAAAATGCAACCCAAGTATGTGTTCAATAACAACTTCACTACAAAAGGTTCCTCAAGGGCCGAATGGGCTGAAGGTCTTGAACGACCGAGCGCCGGTAACAAAGACAATATCTGGTACACAGACGGATCAAAAATGGGATCCGGTACGGGTGCAGGCATTTATGCGAATGACTATAGTAGTAGTGTAAGCATGGGACAATTCGCGACTGTCTTCCAGGCGGAGACATACGCCGTAATTGCCTGTGCACAGGTGAATATAGATAGACGAACCAGAGGGAAGAATATCTATATACTCAGTGACAGTCAAGCGGCCCTTAAGGCGCTAACAGCGCTACAATGGTATCCAAGTTTTAAATAAGCTTGGGAGACTTAACAAAATGCAACTAGTATGGATACCGGGGCACGAGGGCTTCATTGGTAACGAAAAAGCTGATGAGCTTGAAAGAAGGGGATCAGCAAACTGTTTTGTAGGTCCGGAACCGTTTGTGGGACTCTCGCAGAGAACCATAACACTAGCCTTGAAAGAATGCGCCAAAACCAAGCACCAACATGAGTGGAGGAATGAGGCGGGCTTAAGGCACTCAAAGCTCTTCATGGAAGGAGTGGATACAGGCTGGACCAAAAAACTTTGGAAATACAGCAGAAAGCAACTCAGGATGATAACTGGGGTATTTACGGGTCACTTCGGGGTCAACGGAACCTTGGCCAAGATGGGACCAGCAGACGACACAGAATGTAGGATGTGTGGCGAGGATGACGAGACAATGGAACACTTATTGTGTGAATGTCACGCCCTTGCCAGACAAAGAATGAATGACTTTGGCAATGGTTACCCTGAACCAAAGGAATTTAGAGTACTCCCGCTGAACTCCACCATTCGGTTTGTGGAAATGCTGGAGAGCAGCTTGGAGTAGGCATAAAGGAGGGGGCAATTGCACAAAAGATCCCACTGGGTCGAAGTGCATCCGCTAGGGCCCTCATCTAAATAAGATAAGATAAGATAAACAAGGAACACTTATAGTTTCGCCAGGTCCTTCCGTCAGCGGCTTAGCGCAGTACTAGAAAGCTTGAATTTGGCATGCGTATGCATATCAATTATGCCGACAAAACGGTAGAATAAAAGATTGAAAATCATTTTTAGGGTTCCGTAGCCAAAACATGGAACCCTTATAGTTTCGTCATATCTGCCCGTCCGTCCGTATGTCACAGCCGATTTATTTGGAACCTATAAGCACTACAATTATGAAATTTGGTAGGAAGTGTTAGAACCTGCGTAAACTAAATGTCCTATATCGGCTGCATAACAGCTGTAGGTAACGACGTTTCTATTAATATGTGACGGTTACTATGTTCTATATTCTAACAGCTGTACTCATAACATATTCACGGATTAAACTTAACTTATATCTTATTAAAGTGGTTTTCCTCTAATATGGTAGCATTCGCTTAGGTAGAGTTTTTGCGAAGCTACGTATGCTGTGTAAATTCGTTTCGAACTTATCCTAATTACCGCGTTGGCGACGTCCAGCACTGGAGCGGCTATTGTTCCTGCCATGGAGAAATATAACGGCATGGGTAATTACGGATCGTGGAAATTTCTCATAAAAATGATCCTGATCCAAGAGGATTTGTGGGAGTGCGTCGAGAGCAAAGACGGTGTGAAAGCCGATTGCGAAGACAAAAAGAAGCAGCAGAAGGTTGTGGCTCGCATTTGTTTGATCATAAACCCTGTGGCCGTCACGCATGTGCGGAACGCAACTACCGCATGGCGGGTATGGCAAAGTCTGAAGGCTGCGTATGAAGACAGGGGTCCTAGCCGAAGACTCGGATTAGTGCGGCAGCTGTCTGGGATGAAACTCCAGGAGTATCCCGATATGGAGTCGTATCTTACGAAGATAAGTAATGTCTCACAACAATTATAGAGCCGCGTCATCTAGTATGCTGTACCGAAAAAATGGCCACCAAGAGTATGTTTACACTGACATACACAAACACAAGTACGCACACACGCAAGCATACACAAAGACTGTAGCGCCCCTGACGTGTAGCTCGATAACTAGTCGGCATTCTAGCCAATCAGAAATGTACTGAGTGAAAAGCCCGTGGTACTATTTCTTATTCTGTGGATGAGCACGAATATTTGTTCCTGGGTCTTGGATGTTTTCTATCTATTTATCTATATAAGTATTTATATTTGTGTAAGATTGTGTCCACAAATATTTATTTTAGTGAAATTGCGAACTTTTAAGTCCGCATAATGTAACGGGTGGACAACTACGGAACCCTACATTTCGCGTGGCCCGACACGCACTTGGCCGGTTGTTTTATGTATGTTTATCGATTTATCTTTGCCATGTGGTCCAAGAGGGCGAGATAGTTCCATATGAATTTGGAAAGGCGATGGGATCCAGGAGAAGGAACACTTCAAATGTGACAGGCCGATAGATACTCATGTGGCAATTTCGGTTATTTTCTATTATGCATAGAATGATGATGATGATATTGATAATCACCACAGATGAAATATGGAACTCCTTAATAAATAATGTAGGTACTTCTCAGATTCCGATGAAATATCGATCACGATGCGACTAACACCGTCAACATTACACATACTATCATATTCAAGTTCAACTGATGATGAGGTACCGGAGATTAGTATGGGATCCTTGAACAAATGATGGAACGCCTCAAATAACACATCGGCTCATATGTAGAGACTTGGCTATTTTATTTTCTGTATTAACCACCTTATTTGCTATCGGAATCGAAAGCTAATAGCGACACTAAGTATTTCAGGGCCAAATAGTAACTCGACAGGATATAAAAATTAGATATTGTAATTGGGTCACCTGCCACAGTGACGGATTTCAGAGGGTCTACTCTGACCACCCGAAGACCGAATTTCGTATATTTCTTTCTCTATCACTCGATTATGAAAATGAGATAAAGATGCAGATTTTCGAAAGATGTCAACCCAGTTACTTTACTTGACAAGATAGACGACACAACTGTCAAGTGTCGTGTAAATCACGGACCTATACCTACGACGGACTGAACTCTTTCATTTAGCAGCAAATCAAAATTGAACCATATTCCCGAGTAATACAGTTCTTTTTTTTTTTAATTAGGTGTAGGGTTTAATTAATAAGGTGTCAAGATTATTTACTGAATAAAACCTAGTACGTATTGCATTAAATGTAGTAGTATTTTTTTAATATTGAATGGTATCCCTAACATTCATAAGATGTCAAATGATGTCAAGTTTGAAGTTTAAAAATGAGCGGCTGATAACATTTAGTTAAAAATTGTTCAATCATGTTGCGTCAAGGCTTGTAAGAGTGAAAGGTATGCTAATTGTGGAATATCATTTCACAGGCAAGGAACAATCGGTTCTATTTTACGATAAAACGACCAGACGGAAACCTATTAGGGTGATTTGGACCGGTTTTGCAGAAATATTTCGTACACATTACTGAACTTACTGAATCTAATTTTTTTTGTAAAAAAAACACTAATTTCCAAAGTATATCATAAGGTTAACCGACAGGGAGGTTTGGCAGTGAAAGCGTTCTGTACGAGTAATCTGACACAAAATATTTTCAACTAAAATGTTTTCTACTGTAACATTGAAATTTTGTATAATTGTCATACTGTAATTTTATATACACTGTATGTATATTGTTTCTTATGCCAGTTCTTCTCGAGGCAAAGGTTTAATTTACGAACCGGTAGTAATTTTTTGACATTCATAGGTGCATGTAATATGCCTAAATTGAAGAATAAATGAATTTCCATTTGTAATAAATATTTCTTAAAAAATAAGTCTTATTTTATTTACCAATATTACACTTGACCTAGTTCCAAACTAAGCAAAGCTTGGTCACCCTACTTAAAACGAAATGCATCGCACTGACCTGACTTATCTCTCGGTCACACTTTTTCGGCGCAGTACTCAATCCGTCTTAGGTATAGATCCGTGATGTAAATATTGACAATGTCGTGTCCATTGATAACTTTTAGTATTTTTATAGGACACGTTAGTCTATGTCACGGAATATTCAGCCCATTAATGGCTTCTTATAAGTAATTTGCAGTGTTTTTGATAATTATCGAATATAAAAATCGAATATTTAATAAGTCCTAATCTCTAAATGGATTTTTGCTTTAAGGAATTGTGATAAAATGAAATGTTGTCAATTGTATAAAGGTCGTTCCTTTGAAATTCAAGATCAAAGATGTGTCTCTTTAATGAATCAACACATCTAATATAGCACGTGATGAAAAGAAAACTAAGTAAAACAAAACGAGCAAAATGGGTGCATCAGGAGGCATTGCACAGTAGAGTAATTTGTGTCATTAACTAGGTGAGTGACTGCGTAGCACATAATTTAGACATACGCGTCTTAAACACGTCAATCTTGACAACAAGAGTACACACTATGTAACCATGCTCAGGTATTATTTTAAAATAGTTTGAAATTCAAGATCAGAAATAAATCCCATTTATGATCCAAACGCCTCTACACTCCTAACTCCTGACAGGAGTTTGTAACAATATCATCATCATCATTTCAGCCGAAAGACGTCCACTGCTGAACATAGGCCTCCCCCAAAAAGGGGGGGATTTGCCATAGTCGCCACGCTTGGCAAGCGGGTTGGCGACCGCAGTTTGATGGTGGTAATGATCGAAGGATGCTGCTGCCCACCCTCCGATTTTCCCTTATTCGCCTCCTACGAAACCCACGGGAAGAGATGGGGTGGCGCAATTCGTACCCGGCAACCACACGGGGGGGGGGGGGGGGGGTTGTAACAATATACTAACTAAAAATTCCGAGCACGGGATAAAAAGAAAACCACGCAAAACAAAACGAGCAAAATGGGTGCATCTGAAGAGGCATTGAACACTAGAGGAAATCGTCTCATCAGCAAGGTGACTGCGTAGCATATGAAATAATATTTCCTTTCTTCACTCTTTCTTTCTTTCAAATTAAACATAGGACTCAGTATCAGACGGAATCAAAAAGTAAACAAGAAAGATGGGACAGATGCCAGAAAAGGCTTTTTGGAACATCAAATACAAAGTAAAAATGTCACGCCTTAGTAAACGTGATGTTTTAATCGTTTGGAATCTGGCATTTTTATCTCCTTTCTGACAGTTATAGAGCAGAACGTCTTGAGGCTTCAATATTTTAAATTTTCAAAACACATTTTTCACGCCGCCCGCGAGACCACGCTGGCCGGGTGAAACCCCGTTCGGGGAAGCCCGGCTAGCGGCCGGCAAGCGAAACGGCACCTAAAACCGTCTTGGCTTCCGGTCTTCAGTTGAGCACACAGGTCCTCTTGTACCATGTGGCGATTGATTTCGGTGAACTTGATTCTAGTAATTTGGTTTTGCATGTGTGAACTTGATTACAGTCGAAATCGTCAACTTGAGAATTACAGAGGACAGAGCAATACAAAACAGAAGCAAGAAAACAACAACTGGACTCGGAATTTTGGACAAAATGGGTACATATGCCATTATAGGTATAGTAGAGCAATTTGTGTCATCAATTAGGTGACTGCGTAGCACATAATTTAGGCATACGCATCTTAAACACGTCAATATTGACAACAAGAGAACACACTATGTAACCATGCTCAGGTATTATTTTAAGGTAGTTTGAAATTCAAGATCAGAAATAAATCCCATTTATGATCCAACGCCTCTACACTCCTGACAGGAGTTTGTAACAACATACTAACTAAAAATTCCGAGCACGGGACGAAAAGAAAACCACGAAAAACAAAACGAGCAAAATGGGTGCATCTGAAGAGGCATTGAACACTAGAGGAAATCGTCTCAACAGCAAGGTGACTGCGTAGCATATAAAATATTATTTCCTTTCTTCACTCTTTCTTTCTTTCAAAGGAAACATAGGACTTAGTATCAGACGGAATCAAAAAAGAAACAAAAAAGACGGGACAGGTGCCAGAAAAGGTTTTTTGGAACATCAAATACAAAGTAAAAATGTCACGCCTTAGTAAACGTGATGTTTTAATCGTTTGGAATCTGGCATTTTTATCTCCTTTCTGACAGTTATAGACCAGAACGTCTTGAGGCTTCAATATTTTGAATTTTCAAAACACATTTTTCACGCCGCCCGCGAGACCACGCTGGCCGGGTGAAACCCCGTTCGGGGAAGCCCGGCTAGCGGCCTGCAAGCGAAACGGCGCCTAAGACCGTCTTGACTTCCGGTCTTCAGTTGAGCACACAGGTCCTCTTGTACCATGTGGCGATTGATTTCGGTGAACTTGATTCTACTAATTAGGTTTTGCATGTGTGAACTTGATTACAGTCGAAATCGTCAACTTGAGAATTACAGAGGACAGAGCAATACAAAACAGAGGCAAGAAAACAACAACTGGACTCGGAATCTTGGACAAAACGGCATACTTATACATAATTTAAGAGGACGATATGGTACTTCCTATCGTCCTCTTAAATTATGTTTTACGAAATTACCTCAACCTTCTACTAACATGAAGGATTCAACAAGATTGGATTTTTTTGGTAATTCCTGAAGGGTTTGGATGAAATTTCGAAAACGTGACTATAACATAGCTAGGATTAAAAATCGCTTTTTTTGTAGGACCTGACATTTTATACGAATACAGACTGAATTGGAAGCAGTTGAATACCCACTAAGAACTGTTATACAAGGACCATATGCCACAAAAAATATTTCTCTATTGTTTGACCCCACAAATGAGACTGATAAATTTAGCCCCTAATTTAACCCCTTTTTTTATGCTTTAAAAAATAATCATTTGCCTTCTGCTTCATATAATCGTCCTCATCCCAAAATGTAGTGTGCCCAGACAGAATTTGATTTATTTCCTTACACCAATTATTCAAAAAAAAAACAATGCTCCGTTTTAAAATCAACCTAGAAATTATTTCCTTATGATCTGGGCATTTCACGAAATTGGAGTGAATGTGTACTCTACTTATTAATTCGATATATTCGGCGATTTTCATTAAATTACTGGAAGTTTTAAGAATTTCGATGGTTATATGTTCCACTTGACAAAAAAAGTCAAATACCTCGCGAGTTGGGTAGGACAACCAGGTTTTGTCCTTTTTGTATTCTTTAATTTGTATAAAGGAGTGGAATTCCTGAATACCATCGCTTTCCAAGTCATTCTTACAGTTTTCACAATTTTTATAAACCTTTTTTTTCAAACATTGTATGAGCCAACCACTACAATATGCTATTGCTGCGCATTTTTCTTTTGATGTAACGGAATTGTCAGTAATGAGGTTTTGTGTGTCAATTGGAGCTATGTCTATATGCCTATCGAAATGGTCGAATACAGTTCGTTCCTCTGGAGCTGGTACCGAAATATTCTCTGTGAGGAAGAATTTTAGAGATTGCAGGCAGGTATCCTCATCCTCTTCGCAATTAGAACCCACGGAATGAGGGGATGTCAAGTTACCTATAAGCAACGCTTTATAGGACATCATAAACGCGCATGCGGTAGGCATAACATTTCTTAGTCCGTGAGCCCGGATCGCACCAAAAAAGTTCTCTAAGGGATCCTGGTTGAAATGGCGCAGCAATAGAGAGTTCAGGCCCAAAGAGTGTAAAAATTTGGTAACTTCCAGAAAAGCCTCAATTGTCTTTACCCAACTCGTGATAGAAGGTACGACACTTTTATTCCCACCTGCAGATACAAATTTCATTGATTTTAAAATAGCTAAGCTTTTATACCATAATTTGTGATGGGGCGACCGCGGCGTTACAGCAGACCGATATATTTTCTCTCCGACAGGCTTGCTGAAACTTCCATTGACGGAGTCGAACAGACTGTCAAAAAAAAAAAGAATATCTGCAGTGTCCACACTCTCTTTCGGAATATGCCCGGTTCCTGAAATTAGAGAATTATATATATATATATATATATATACAGACACATACAAACACTGGATATACAATTATGTATCTCCGCGGCTTCGCCCGAATACTATAGAAAGCCCGGGCGAAACTAACGTAGTAACTATAGTAGTTAACGAAATTGTCGCAGGTCGTAAGAGGTAATAATTACTGATTTTATCACACTAATTTAAATAAATATGCCAAATTTCAGCTCAATCGGATACCGGCAAGTGACTGCAAATATTGAGGACTACTTGATAAATAAAAGTTTGGAAAAAGTATCACATTGTCTGTTATCAATAAGGAGGCTCTCGGGCCGTCTGTCGCTGACCGGTGCTCTCTAGAGCGTCAGACAAATGGCACGAAATATTTGTATTAGCAGTATTAACGCTACTTCCCGTTGCCATCATCAGAAAGGATCTGAAATAAATCAATCTGAAAATTTTCATCTTAATTATAGTGTAGAAAGTTAGTCTTACACACACGAGACGTTTAAGGTTACAAAAACAATATGACACTGACCTGCCATGTAGCCCATTGCAATTCCCACATTTTGACTAAACACCTGGGTACAGTACTTCACTCTCATCTTCGGGATTTGGCTCGGAATTATGTGTTGTGCAGTCAGTTTGCTGATAAGACGAACACCTTTGTAACCCGGGCTTCGATTGTACAATGCCTCAAGGTGCGCCCATTTTGCTCTTTTTGTCTTTCCTTCCATCACATATTCCAAATCCTTAGTTATCATATTATTTCTAATACCTTTCATTAGATGTGGTGGGTCATAAATGGGATATATTTTCTGATTCTGGAGTTCGAAGTAACCACCTTTATACAATTTATCTGCCCTCAAATAGTTGGCTTTGGTCTCATTCATCAGAGCGTTCACAGCAGCCATGTTCGTCGCCCCTTGATCGCACACAGTGCTAACGACGCGTAGGCCAGTTGCCATAACTTTTTCTATAACCACTTCAATAAGCTTCTTCAACTCAGCGGTTTTGGTTGTACCCGCGCAAAACGTAAAAGCTACTGGCTGTTTAAATTTCTTTATGATACCACGCACCATAAATACCAAAACATGGTCACAAAATGTGTTTTCTCTGGAAAATCCGTTGTCGACAAAGCCGTTGATAATATCTTTGCCCTTGTCAAAGTTGACATGGGGAGCGATTGCCATTTCATCAAATATGACGCTGCACAATTTGTGGTGGCTGGGCATTTTATGCACTCTTTTTTTCAAATGCTCGAATAGGGCATCGTTTATCCCTGGGAACAACGTAACCTTTTGCAAAATTTTATCGAGGGTCCGGCGTTTTGGCAAAATGCATATTTTTGCCAGAAGTTTATATGCTTTTGGGCATGGTTTATAAACAGAGAGCGCCAGTATTTTTTCATCAAGCGAAAATCTTCGGCCTCTAGGTCTTTTTCCAAACTGGGAAATCTGCATTTTAAAAAATGTCCTCGCCGCAGGTGTCATTTTTTTGCTAATGGCCTCAAAAGCCGACGTTTTAATTATTCTGTTAGTCAAGGCCACTTTCATTTTTAAAATGTTCTTTGAAGTCTGGCACCTTTTCAAAGTATTTTTTGTCAACCTCAGTGTGTCTCTCAATTGACGCTCAGTTTTGGTCATGGACTTTGACAACAAACGTCGTTTCGGTCCTGAAAGTTCACGCAAAAGTTACCTTCACATAAATATATAGTAGATAGATGACCAGGCAGCGGAACTTTGGTGCCGATGACAGACGCATGACGTAGCGGCTGTACACAGAGTGTTTTTATCTAGATGATAGATAATCATTAATCACTAACAACTTATTGGCCTCTTTAGTTCACGGATGTTTTATTGACACTTGAGACGGCCAGTACTTATAAAAACATAATCACTTTTCCTTAGTTTATTTGAGTCAGGTTGAATATCAAGTTTGACATTGCTATTAACTCGGCGAGCTAGTGACAACTGTTGCATCTGTCAAAGCGTGATAAAAGTTAATAGTTATGTTGTGTATAATTTATAAGAACATCCTATATCCCTATTATTTTGCGTCATAATGATGTCATCGGCACCAAAGTTCCGCTGCCTGTAGATGACGAATTACAATGTTCCTCGGAGTTAGGCTTCCGCACCAGAAAAGATTCGTATGTTGCAATTCAATCTGTCTGTCACAGCGCTATGTATACATATACATTCAACCCAAAAAAATATTTTGGGTAATTGTAAGTCTGCCATAAGTTATAAATACCGATTAGAGATTTTGAATATTTACTATAATTATGTTAAGAAAAAACTTCAAAAATCTTACTTTGGTCAGACTCGGTAATTTTCATTGTAGATGGAGGAACTGTAACATTTACAGGTTCGTCAACAGCCATTGGCACATCTGCAATTAAAATATTTATGGATTGGGTGAACCCGGTCTACCCTAGACACAAGGACTTTTTCACAAGATGAACTGAGATATCTTTTCCTGGAGAACGATTCAAATGATCATAATTCTTTTGAATAAAATACTTAACAACTTACCACATGCTGAACCAGTATGTGCTACTGGTAAGGATATTCTGGATGTGGAAGGTATTGCTACATCGTCGAGACCACCAATCACTGGAACTTGTCCTTGTGAACGGCTTTGCAGTTCTGATAGAATAAACAGTCAATTACAAATAATTTACTTGCACACCTAATTATTTATTTCCACAATACATTTGCTTTTACGGTGAAAGAAAACATCTAGAGGAAACCTGCGAAGAAATTCAAAGGTGTACGTGAAGTCCTCTACCCACACTGGACCAGCGTGGGGACTACTGCTAAATTCCTCTTAACAATAAGAGTTCTGTTCCCAGCAGTGAGACGAGTAAAGGCTGATGCTGATGATGATAATGACAAACTAAAACAGTAGATATAACTGTTTTTGATGAAGTAAAACAAAAACCTTATTTAAAGTGAAATAAAATTAAATATGGTTAAAAAAAACTTCTATATTAATAATAAATATTCTTTATTGTACCACTAAATGAGGGATTCTTACAAAATAAAATAACATTTAAAACATTAAATGGTAACAACAGGCGGTCTTATCGCTTAAAAAAATATATATCACAAGAGGGACCAAGATATCTTTTCATGGAGAACTATTTCGTTTGAAGAAAACATATCTTGCACACAAATGCTACTGATTAGAAAAGTAATTGAATACAAATGACTCACTCTGGGACGAGAGGTACCCTAGAGTTCTATGCTATGTGATAGTGCCAGGACTTTATCACAAGATGGACTAAGGTATCTTTTCCTGGAGAGTGATTCAAATTATCATCATTCATTTCTAAAACTTGAACTTACCACATGCTGAACCAGTATGTGCTACTAGTAATGATGTTCTGGATGTGGAAGGTATTGCCCCGTCGTTGGGGCCACCAATCACTGGAAGTTGTCCACGTGATAGGTTTTGCACTCCTGATATAGATAAAAATACACAGCCAATTATAAATAATCTACTGGAAGACCTACTGGTATAGAAGAGAAGTATATTTTAATATACATAAATAACACAAACATTATTAGAAAATAAAAATATAGATCTATCATTAATTACTGACTGGTATGGATATTTGAAATGTAATATATCTCTATAGAATATATTATACACATTTAGCAGAACATCTAGAATTCTATATGTTACTAGCAACCGCCCGCGACTTCGTCCGCGTAGATTTTAGATGGTAACAAAGATATAAATGAGGTTTATTTGTTTCTGTTAGTTGTCTGATGCTATTAATCTTTTGTGAAAATTACTCGCATGAAAAAATTAATGTCCGCCATCTTGGATTTGAAAATGGATGTAACCTTCGGAATCGGTACCCCGAGGAACTACAAAGATGACCTCATATCGATTTTAAAGAAAAATAAATGTCCGCCATCTTGGATTTGAAAATGGATGTCATTTTCGTAATCATCACCCCGAGCAACCTCGAAGATGACACCCATGTCGACTTTAAAAAAATTAATGTCCGCCATCTTGGATTTGAAAATGGATGTCATTTTCGTAATCGGCAACCCGTGGAACCTCGACGATGACACCCATATCGATTTTTAAGGAAAATAAATATCCGCCATCTTGGATTTGAAAATGCATGTCATTTTCGTAATCATCACCCCGAGGAACCACGGATGACGCCCATGTCGATTTAAAAAAAAAAAAATTGTCCGCCATCTTGGATTTGCAAATGCATGACATTTTAGTAATCGGCACCCCGAGGAACCTCGAAGAATACACCTATATTGATTTTTACGAAAAGTAAAGATTTGCTCCCAGCACAAACTTGGAACCTCTTTTTACCCCATTAGGGGAACAATTTAGAATTAGAAAAACGCTGGAACAGGTTTTGTTGTATTTAAACAGAGAGTCTATATAGGTACGAAGTTTTAAATCTCTCACTTCAAAAAAAATTTTCTCCTTTACAAACTTGGAACCCTCTTTTTACCCCTTTAGGGGAGCAATTTTGAAAAACGCTGAAATACGTTTTGTTGTATTTAAACAGAGAGTCTATTTACGAAGTTTCAAATGTCTAACTTCAAAAAAGAATTGCTCCCCGTACAAACTTGGAACCTCACCCCTTTAGAGGAGCAATTTCAAAAAACGCTGAAATAAGTTTTGTTGTATTTAAACAGAGAGTCTATATACGAAGTTTTAAATTTCTCACTTCAAAAAAGATTTGCTCCTTTACAAACTTGGAACCCTCTTTTCACCCCTTTAGGGAAGCAATTTTGAAAAACGCTGAAATAAGTTTTGTCGTATTTAAACAGAGTCTATTTCAGAAGTTTCAAATCTCTAACTTCAAAAAAGAATTGCTCCCCGTACAAAGTTGGAACCACCTTTTCACCCCTTTAGAGGAGCAATTTCAAAAAAACGCTGAAATATGTTTTGTTGTATTTAAACAGAGAGTCAGTATACGAAGTTTTAAATCCTACACTTCAAAAAATATTTGCTCCCCGTACGAAATTTTAAACCCCTTTTCACCCCTTTAGAGGAGCAATTTAAAAAAACGCTGAAATACGTTTTGTTGTATTTAAACAGAGAGTCTATTTACGAAGTTTTAAATCTCTCACTTCAAAAAAGATTTGCTCTTTTACAAACTTGGAACCCCCTTTTCACCCCTTTAGAGGAGCAATTTCAAAAAACGCTGAAATACATTTTGTTGTATTTAAATAGATAGTCTATATACGAAGTTTTAAATCACTCACTTCAAAAAAGATTTTCTGCTTTATAAACTTGGAACCCTCTTTTCACCCCTTTAGGGGAGCAATTTTGAAAAACGCCGAAATATGTTTTGTTGTATATAAACATAGAGTCTACATACGAAGTTTCAAATCTCTAACTTCAAAAAAGAATTGCTCCCCGTACAAAGTTGAAACCAACTTTTCACCCCTTTAGAGCAGCAATTTCAAAAAACGCTGAAATAGGTTTTGTTGTATTTAAACAGAGAGTCTATTTACGAAGTTTCAAATGTCTAACTTCAAAAAATAATTGCTCCCCGTACAAACTTGAAACCCCCTTTTTACCCCTTTAGAGGAGCAATTTCAAAAAACGCTGAAATACATTTTGTTGTATTTAAACAGAGAGTCTATTTACGAAGTTGTAAACCTCTCACTTCAAAAAAGATTTGGTCCTTTACAAACTTGGAACCCTCTTTTCATCCCTTTAGGGGAGCAATTTTGAAAAACGCTGAAATATGTTTTGTTGTATTTAAACATGGAGTCTATTTACAAAGTTTCAAATCTCTAACTTCAAAAAAGAATTGCTCCCCGTACAAAGTTGGAACCCCTTTTCACCCCTTTAAAGCAGCAATTTCAAAAAACGCTGAAATATGTTTTGTTCTATTTAAACAGAGAGTCTATATACGAAGTTTTAAATCTCTCACTTCAAAAAAGAGTTGCTCCCCATACAAACTTTGCACCCATATCTTACCCTCGTAGGGTTAGAATTTTGCAAAACGCTCAAAACGCTTTCTTTAGATCTAAGTTCGTAACCATTTTACGAAATTTTAAGTCTTCAGCTCAAAAAAAATTTTTTTCTCCCATACAAACTTTGCACCCGTATTTGATCCCCTTAGGATTGGAATTTCCAAAAATCCCGTCGTATCCCTTGCATACGTCATAAAAGTAAGCTCTGGACCAAATTTGAAGTTTCTAGTTCCAGTAGTTTCGGCTGTGCGTTGATGGTAGATCAGGACTTCTTCTTTTATATATTTAAATATATAAATATATATAGAAGAAGATTGATAAACTGATGCTCCAGGCACCACCTATTTCTACCTCAGGTAAGAGGAGATATACATTTTTTATGAGGTACCTATAGTAGGAAGAGGTACTTTTTGGCAATCACATTGGTTCAATATTTCAATATATTACTTCTTCTTTACCCCTAAATAAGAAATATAACATAAATCATATATTAACAGAGAAATAAATTCAATTTCATCTAGTAGGGATTACATTGAATTTTAAAATCTAGTATTAAATTAAGCAGTTTTTCAGATATTCGGGGCATTAAAAATTGGGCTGTTTTTCTAAAATCCTATAGTTTCTCATATCTATCCGTCCGTCCGCATGTCACAGCTGATTTACTCGGAGACTATCACTACACTTATGAAGTTTGGTAGGAATCACTACATAGTGATGTGAAATAAATATTAAATTAGAGGTGGTTCACTGCATACATGTAACCGGGGGATGAAAAAAACAAAATTAAATATTTTAGGCGTGTGGGGTATGAAAATGATATAGAGGTTTCTAAAACCATGGTCCAAAAGGACGTAAGTGCCGTGAGTTCCCTATGAAGATACAGCCTTTTTGATTGAATGCATTGGATAGTGGTTTTAAATGTGGACTAAGGGTGGGTTGCACCAAACCGTCTGTAATTGTAAGTGGTGTTTGTTAAAATCTGATTGTATGGAAAGTTTGACAAGTTTCTATGGGATGACAGCTGCCGGCGCCATATTCGACGATGACCGGCCTGTGATCGTATGTTCGTGCAACCGACCTTTAGTAGCCGATACGGAATCCTTCATTGTGCGTGGTCCGATACGCACTTGGGCAATTTTTTTTTACTATTCACGAAGAAAATATTTCTAAGAAGCTGTTTGAAGCTTGTTTGTTAGTAGTGTAGCTAGTGCTTCGTACTTCGTCCGAGTAGAAATCCAATATTTGTCACACAAACTATTTATCATTTATTACATGCAAGGCCTTCTAACCCGCCCCGCGACGTAGGCCACGTTTTTCTTAACCCTTCCACAGCCATGAAAGTCATATGGCCCTCGTGATAAAATCAATATTAAATATTTATTCTGCGTGTAAGCCTTTCGTAAAAACTAGTGCCTAAGCCAAATCTTGGGATTAGGTAGCAGACCCCAAGCATCCTTCAGGATGCAACTGTACTGGGATAACGTTAGGAGGATGATGATGAAGTAGGCCTCAAGGGCTCTTTTGCATGTTACAAATTAGGATACAATTACAATGATATCATTAAGTGACATGATTATATAGCAACAATCAACCAACAGATAAATACCTGGGGACATATTTGCTAAACTTATCCTATAATAATGGGATGTAAAGCGTCTCTATGCTCAAAAAAAGTTTGGAGACCCCTGCCTTATTACATATCTGGGCTGATACTTTAAGAAATGTGTTATGTCACAGGCAGGACCCCGAGGGTACCTTGAGACATGCCTTCCAATGACCTAACTTTACTTAACTAGTGGTTCTGTGATCTTTAGACTCTCCAGTGTTTTTTTTATTTACTAAAACTGACTCGACAAAAATTGTATACAATTATCGAACCTGCTCACAAAATTTCACGAGATCGGTAGAGAAATGTGTCCTGTAGAGGAGAACCAAGAAGTACATACGATAGCATTTTTGTCGAACCTGAAGTAGAAACCTTTTGTTTCACTTGGTCAATTAATTCCAGAATTTTTTTACTATGAATATATAACTATAGAATGAGATATATTCATAGTAACAAAAGGTCAAGGATTATATAAATTGTGTAAGTTGTTATACTTCAAATACAAAACTATATAGGTCCCCATATAAAAGTATAGGAAAAATTCAACGGCCTGGTAAAATTTCATCAAATTTTAATTTCATAAAAGCTAACAATGAAAACCTCTCTTTCATTTATACATACATAATATGTATAAGTGAAAAATTCCAAATTATGAAAAACTTACTTACATATTATCAGAAACCGGAATTTTGGTGCTGACTGTGTTGTAGTGACTTCTCATTCATCGACTTTGTCATATCGATATAAATATAATAAAATATTAGATTCACTAAGGGTATTTATTTGTTAGTGCTAATAACTGCACGCGGTTTATCTCTTACTAATACGAGTAATTATACCAAATATTCATCTTGATAAGTTTCCTGGTTTGTTTCAAACGGATGTCACAAAATTAAACAATTTCGTGGAATCTGGATTCATATAAGATTATTTTAGAATTACCGAGTTTCATGTATTTTCTTTTGAGAAAGAGATATTGTAAATTGTTTAATAATCCATAATTATGTGAATTAAACTAGTAATTAAATTTATAATAATTAATTGACAGCACTTTTACATTTGTTAAGTATAATACATTAATTAGATATATTTTGAATTTAGATGTTTTTATCGATAACTTACCATACTTTAAAAGTCGGTATATGAGAAGTCACTATGACAGCTCAAAATTGCCACGAAAATTCCGGACTCTGTGTATTATGTAAGTAAGTTTTTCATAATTTCGAATTCCGAAAAACTTACATAATATGCATATATTACGCATATTTCTCGTAGTGTGGGGATTAGTCATAATCTAGTAATCTAATAATACGTAAAGAAAGTGGAGAGAGCCTACGCTATTTTTTATCTTCGACCAAGTCATTTACTTGTCAGTTTGATGGTTGTGGCTGTTGCTCCCATATCAGCCTTAAAACCCACTTACGTACATGCCGACTCAATAATATTACGGATGCTGCTTAAATAATTTTTTTATACATGAGCAAGGCCAATGATGCAATGATGATGATGATGATGATGGTGATGAATATGGTATATAATACAAAAATTGAATGAACCATGACATTAAAATGTAGAGCTTACCTGGTATATGTAGTGTTGGTATAGCCAATCGATTAAGGCGCTTTGTGGGATACACGAAGACGTTCTCAAAGTGTCTATCACAGACAAGTCTATTGCGATATATATACATATTCTCTTCGCCCACAATATCACCGCCAATCCTCATAACCCATGTTCTGAAGCGTTCCAATTCCTCTGGTTTCCCTACATTGCCAGGGTTTGGGAAGCAATGCAATGGGATATCTGCAAGTTTATATATAAGTTAGCTAGTAAAAGATTTAGATGAAAATGTTTATTTAATTTTTTCAGACATCAGCATAAAATTGCAGAAATAAAAAAATAGAAACAGCATGACATTTAATATTTTTATACACATCACATGTGGATTTGAGTGATATATTTATAAGCCAGATGATGTTATTATCAAATTTACCTTATCCCCAAAGAACAATATAGCTCAAGCATCTGGATTGTGTAAAAAAAGACATGACCACCAAATGGCCCTTTAGCAAACATCTGGATCTTAAAATGACAATTTTACTTATGACAAATAAGGTATTATAATTATACAATTATTTATATTTCCAGACGTTTGGCTACTTACTCATTCTAATTCTGAGGCGTCCAGGTAAATTGACTCGCTGCTGACTGAATATTCTACTTTTGTGTTATCTAGCTGAAATGATCCTTTAAATTTGATAGTAACGCCTAGCATTGTTGTAACATGTAAATCTGTGTCACAACAATAAATTTTACATGATGGTCTTTAGCTTATATGAAAAAAGGATATGTGCTTTGACAAAGGTTATTTATGTTGGTATATTAGAGTACAAGTAATCCGAGCATAAACCGACTTCATTTTCAACGCCAAAAGATATTAAATCCAATAGGAGTATATAAAAAATTAAACTGTAAAATACCGACCTGCAAAAAAAATTCAACTATAGAGGCTTCCAAGATATATATATAGTTGTGATTACAGAGTTTTTTTACTAGGATTAAATTGCCTTTTTGATTGCAGAATGAACACGCTATAAGCTTTGTATCGGATTGAAATAAATAATACTAATTGTAACTTACTGTCTGCGTCAGTAACGTTGCAGGACGGTACACAACATCGTCGCTGCTTTGGTGCCATCACCAAGTCGTGGTGATTAATTTGTAAAGAGAAACGGTAACACAACCACAACAATCTCAACACAAATAAAACCACCACTAAAGTTTATAACAATGTGGTAATTAATGGAGGAGCTAAGGAGCTGCAACTCAACATTAATTACACACAGAAGCACTGAAATCCGTTCAAATAAATACGAAACACGGGAAGCGTATACGTAAAGACCGACGAATTCAGTTTGAATTGAAAATAAATTTAATGAAAGGCGGTCGCGGCCATTTTAAAATTGTTGCCACAACAACTAGTAAGTTGTACTATATGATTTAGAACTATTCTGTTTTCGTTTATATAAATCTGGTTTCTATACTTTTTATAAATATAAATGAAAGACTAATATTTTTCTTCACAGAATCGATAAAAATGATAAAAAATAAATTTTAAAACACTCAGAAAATAATTACTTAATACTACTATAAATTTTCATATAGCCACACTAACATGAATGCACTACAGCGCCATCTAGTGTACAATTATGCGCATTAATTAGTTTAGCTGTGTTGATTCGGCATGCTTCCTAGATGGCGTTAAAATCAATTTTTTCATGCATTCCACCACCTTCTACTAAGATACCAAAGCATGTTTATAACTAAAAATAAGATTGCTGGCATTGCTAGAAGCATTAGACGCGCGGGCATTGTCGGCATCCTCAGCATTGTTAGCATCGCTCAAACGTAACTACACCTCACGCCCATGCGTTTACGGTCGCGAATCGGTCTTCACGCTTTGGCAGATACGCTCTTATTGAAAGGAGTTGTACTCGTCGGGTAAAGTATTCGATATGACCAAATTTGGTATTGTTTTCGTGATTGTTTTTTAAATGTATTAATTCCTTTACTATATTATGTAATGTTCTGTTTTCATAATGATTTAGGTACTGATCTCTATTAATTTCTCTTAATAGATGTGTATATAACTAAGATTCATTTTTAATGAATTATTTACGACTACTTTATTAATCTTTCTTTAGCATTCAGGAAGGAAGGCGTTCATTGTAAGCATCCTTCTAGTTACATTCGCCCCCTCGAGGATTTGCCATGTAATTGCTAAATAGCCATTCATGAAGAATCCTCGAACTACTATTATGTTATATAACATACCTTAGATTTGTCAGTGATCCTATTCTCCCCACCCCGTCCCCCCCCCATTCCCTTATCTTAAACGTGTATGTGTGTTTAAACCAATACTCATTGATTGTTAGTGACTCAGTATGAGATCCAGTCCTCTGAATTCCAATAATGTTTCATGACAATCTTTTCCCCAAAACTTTTCCGTTTGCGCAAAGTACCAGGTTGTGAGGCTGATAGATTCTAATAATCCGAGTTTGTAGTATCATGTTGGATGTCTAGATCTGGCCGGGCATCTATCGATCCATGTCCACATTGCCCGGACGCATGATACCCCAAAAACTCCCCACGCTAATAGAAAAGTCCTTTATGTAAGTACTAAGATGTTCATTCGTCATTAATCAGAACTCGAACCAAATTTCGATACTTCATTACCATTTTCAATCAAGCTTTCTTGGTGCGTGTCACATACTTGAATCAGATATTCGATTTCAGACTAATTTGAACACCAATTTATGAAATGTTCATTTATGAATTTAGTCAATCAACATTCGTCACCCCAATGCTCCGACTTTCCCATTCGTCATTTAAATGGCTGACAGAACATTAAAACTCAAAATGCGATTAACCATAATGGATAACAATATCCATAACCAACATTCAATTAATGAATCCAAACCCTTTTCCCCTTATGAAATAACTTTTTCAATGCAATTATTATAATAATAATGTACCACTAAGTATGAACACCTCATCACTAGCGCAGTAAATCAGTCTTACTTTGACTTCAATAAATATTTCACCATTCTACCAGATTCATAAAATCGAATTTTTACCAAAAATGTAATTATAAAACCATATACATAAAAGAAAATAAAAATGTTAAATAATCTTCAGAAATGATTGCACTTTGACAAATCATTCTTATTTATCATCCTCCATCACACTCCGATAATTTTGTCCTCGAATGATCCTTTTCAAGATGTGGTGTGTATACACCCAAGATTTTAGCCTTAGCTTCTGTATAGTACTAGTCTACAAAAACTACCCTTATATATAAATGGGTCGAATCGTATTACGATTTTAGCCTACTGATAAGATTTTGTTAGACTAGTTGTGAGTTCAGGTCCCCACAAAACTGACAATTCCAGGTTGATTACAATCCAACACTTGTCTACCTGCAACAATCCATTTTCACAAAAGAAAACCCCTTCCCCCCTGGTTTCATGCATCACTAAACATTCATCATATCTCAGTAACTGTCCCACTCAATCAACATTGATCCATCCTCATTCTCCCATTCGCACGACTATTACAGGTAGCCAATGTCCTGATCTGTAATCCTTAGTGAATATAGATTATCACTGTTAAAATTAATCCAATAAACTATTTTGATTTATAAAATTACTACCAAATATTTACCCTTTCTGTCAACAATGAATGTCAACTATTGCAATAAAACTGCATTTCTATAATTATATACACATATTTATTACAGGCACAAAACCTGAGATTTTTATTTAGATTTTTCCTACCATATCAGAATCAATTTCTTTCTCAGCCTACAATAATTGCAAAATGTAACAAATATCAGCTATTTTGTAAATAAATTTTACTCAAAGAAATAATTTATAGTCATTTTTCAAAAACTAACCCATGAAGTGCTTTATATACCAAGAATATATAAATTGTTCTATTCTATTTGTAACTACAATGTAACATAAATATACTGAATAAATGTAATAACAGAATCTAATTATTTCTTCATGCCGAAGAAACCAATGAGTGAACGATCACTCTATAACAATAATTATATATTTATTTTTAAAAGTATATACTATTAATTATTATTTTACTTTTGTTAATTTATGTTAATGTAGCTGAATGTAGTCCAAGCATAAATTTCACAAACAAAATAAACTCATCTCCAAACACTATCACCCGTCTTACGATTTTCAGGGCTTCTAAAATTCTATTTGCCTCTATTTCTAAAATATGAACTTCAATATCACTTTTAAATAACAATTACCCTTTTATATTTCAACAATAAACAAACCCGAGTATTAATTAAATGCTTTTTCCTTAAGTACGCCATAACATGACCAATCTTCTATGAACAACATCTACAAATCTTTTAATTACCCTGAATTAGTAAAGAATTATTTACAAAAATAACAATTTAGTACTTTAACTCACCCCGATTTATTATGTGGTAAATCCGGTAGAAATCATTAATTACATTAATATCACAACCCACAACACTAAGTAACTGCAAGATTTGTTCCTCTCTGTTCTCTGGACTTAAATCACTTTCTACCCCGAGATTACTTGATTACTTTATAGGCACTTGTAACGACTTTAATGCTAGCACTATGTATGGTAATTCTTTCAACGGTTAACTGATTAATTTGTTATTTATTCAACATAAATAAACACTGCTTTTGTTATATACTCGCGCTTCATTTCTACGTTAAGTTTCGTCACTATTTTGCTTGGAAAACATACCACATTAATAATTAACTGTCCTCATTCCAAATAAAAACATAAATTCCATTTTTCCGTATTTAAACTAAGCTTTTGTGGTATTTTTTCTTGTGAAAAACTTTTTACGCGTCTTCTCTAACTAAACAAATGTCAAACTTCCAACGAAAACTCCATAGGTTGCGTTCAGAAATTGTATCCTTTTATATACTAATTCCAGACGATCCTGCAATACTGCATTTACTACACGTGTATTTAATTACTCGAGACACTAAATCATACTTCCCAACGAATTATAGTAAATATTAGAAATTATTATCATAAAATATCTAATTTATTTCGGACAACTTTGAATAGTAATATCAGTAAGAGAGTGAGCGATATCCAACCATAAACTAACCATCTTTCTAGAACATTCTACAGTATAATATTTTAATGTCTGGTATTAATTTTCAATTTAAAATTTTTGTGATATTCAACCCATTATTGCTATTTTGAGCCTAGTAATGCCACCTATCGATACACGATTTCTCTTAAATTCTCTAACTCGCTATCGCCATCTGTCGTTGAATAGTAATATCAGTAAGAGAGTGAGCGATATCCAACCATAAACTAACCATCTTTCTAGAACATTCTACAGTGATTCTCGAATTCATTACTGCGTCATTGATATTTGTTGTTGAATGGGATAATGGGAGAGAGTGCAGGAAAAGACATATTTTGTCTTCGTCTGGTTCCGATGTACTCCTCCACTTTTAATGCAATCTACATATTTTCTGTTTGAAATTCTTGATCTCAATTGTTGCGACATCTGTTATCGAATAGAATAACTGTTATCATAAACGTATATAACTACCGCGACACCTGTTGTTGAGTGGAGTAACCCTTACGCGAGATAATCGAACCAATGTTTACGTAACTATTCGTTTTTATTTAATGATTTACCTATTTGTTTATTCAACAATTTTGAATACGTCTACCTAAACTAAACAATAATTCGTAATTAATTTGTTTTAGTTAAAACCGACCATAGCTAATTTTTCATTCTCTATTTCCAATGACAACACTAGTACAGTTTTCTACCAACCGTCATAGAAACAAAATAAAAACATGTCTGCCGTTCCTTTGTTATTGTTGAATTGATACAGAAAAAATAATTATTCTTCGTGTTTATACTAGTTTTAACTACGAAAACCTGTGTCTAAGCTTAAGAAAATTACCACGCTTATATTAATTAAGCTGCATGATAAAATGGAAGAAAACTACGTCGTGTTTGTTTTCAAACAAAGACCATAACACTACTGCACTTAAATTTAAAGTGATTTTGATGAATTGATGAAATTTAATACCGATTGGATGGCTGGTAAGTTACTTTTTCTTTTTACTATTTCTCCTAGTGATTAAAATCGTCAACGCACTTTGCCGAACAATTCCTGTACTTACTTGCTTACTTTGATAATCGTCAAACTTTTCTAAAGAACAAAGTGCTAATTTAACATTATTAAAAACACAGTTTGATACTAATAATGCACTGTTATAGCGTAATAGGTAGACTTAAATCGGCTGAAAATATTCTAAAACAGCTTTTTGTTTGAAAAGCCTTTTTTAGAGAAGCTATCTATGTGGGCTTTTATTATGGGTTAAAAGTTCTTATCTACAAGTAACCATGTTTGATGATATTGAAAATGAAATCCCGACATATATTTTCCCTTGTCTGTCTGTATGAGACGTGATCATGATGGAATTTTCGATAACCTACTTCCTATCTCATCTCCAGATTATGACTAATTTTTGTTAAAATTATGTATTTTAATAATAGTCGAAAATATTATGAAAGAATTTTGACTACTCCGTTGTTCAAAATAAAAACATGTTCAAATCTCCAATACAGCTCATTACTACATCACCTTTTTTTTCTACTTTTCAGTTTTATAATGGTGAAGCCTAAAATCTAGCAATGATCTATTTATTAAGCCGACAATTTGATGAGCTGCAAACAACAAAGTCATCCTTAGAGAAAGTTTGGTCCGGCCCGCTAACTGAAAAATATTGATTACTTCTTCAACTATCACAATACATGGATAACTCCAAATGTAAGTACATGTAAATAAACAATCTATAGACTATAAATAAATTTGATAATATACCCAGCCCCAATTTTAATTTCAAGTTTCAGCGTGCTCTCCCCAGACCCCAGTCAGTTCAAAGATTTTCCAAAGAATCTCAATTTATGCTATTTCATTGACTCCCAGTATCCAAAATATGTTTTTATATGCTCTTAATTTACATATATTAATGCTATTCTCATTTAATCTAATTTCTCTACTTTTTTATTTTCAGTTGTGAACGATCAACGGTGACTTGCTAAATGATGGCAAACTTCTCATTTTCTACTACTGCAGTACTTTCAAGGTAATTATTACATTTACACTGTATGTAGTGCTAACATATTTTATAAAAATGATATAACTTCGAAGACAAAACTAGTGCCTACGCCAAATCATACGATCAGACAATGAACCCTAGCGATCTCTCAATATGCAAGTGCACTGGTATTAAGATATTGATGATGATGTCCATTTACATATGAAAACAAATATCTTTTTGTGTCATACATACGTACATACATTCTCTGTGATCATGACTTCATAAAAGAATCCAAAAGTTACTATAAGCAAATGGCCTGATAAGCTATAACTAACGCCCCCTATCACTTGCACGAGTCATGAACGTCTATCTTTTATAATGATGATGATGATACTAAATAAATTATAACTAACGCCCCCTGAATCCTTAAACTCTTGCAATATCCATTATTGATTATCACTTCAGCCTAGTTGTTAGTGAACCTGCCCACAAAGCTGTAAGTCCCGGGTTCGAATCCCGGTCAGATCATCAATTTGCGTGAGAAGCACAAACATCTATTCCCGAGTCATGGATTTTTCTATGTATTTAAGTATGAGTTTTATCTAAATATGTATGTATATTGCCGCCTTGCTTGCATCCATAGTACAAGACTTGCCCAGTTTCGGACCAGGTCAAACCGTGTAAAGCCGTTCACCAGTATTTATTGTTATTTAATATGAAACTAAACCTGTCATTAATGCTGATATATTTTTCTGTTTCAGATGCAGTTCATAATAAAAGTGTATCGAACACATCCCACACTACATCAGCGGCAAACAAAGACGTGGCGCGCCCGATGAAAAGCGACCACCGCAGCCTATGGACGCCCCCTACTCCAGAGAACTCGAACATACTCTACTTACATTACTTGTTTCTTTACCTACTTGCAATAATAAACTCTTTAGCAATAAGACCGCCTGTCGTCTACCTCTACCTGTATACTATTTTTGTTTTGATTCTGTGTATAGCCGATTGTTGAGATGTAATAAACTGAAATATTTTACGTGTACAATTTCTAATTGAAGGGTCCAAGTCAAAATTTGTTCACACTCCGTTCTCACGACAGCAAAATGTTGCCAAAGGCAACCATAACCTATTCTGAGACATGTTACACCTGGACGAAGGCCTAGGGCTCCAATCCCAGGTCACGGCCACCAAAATGTAACTCCCCCCCCCCTAGACTCCTGCCCTCTCTCTCACTAACTACCCCCGCTCCTACCCCACATGTCTCAAAGCCCATCAAATAAATAATTAAATGTAAAACATAATTAATTTGGCCATGTGATCGTCTAGTATTAAATCTACGTTATGTACCGAAATAACCCCAGTTCTTTAATGTGAAACAAATCTGACCTGGACTCTTCACTAACCAACCTAAACCCAACAAAGTCTATTAGTATTTCTACCGAACCTACCAATTTTCCTACCAATCGCAACCTTTCCTACAATTTCTACTATTTTCCCCGAACAACATAACAAGTTTTCCTAATGTAAATAGAAACCCTTTGTTCCCTAACCATATAAAAAATAATATTTATTTGGTGATTTAACCCCTACAAGGACTAAAGGACCTCTTTACGAAATCAGCAGCTATGGACGCTATAGGAGGCAAGTTTCCCAGAACATCCTTTCCTATATCAAAATTATTCACCAATATTTACATAATAGAGAATGTAATCCTACTTACTGAAAGAACCCAGTATTAAGCTAAAACTAAAGAATAACTTTGATTTGTATGGTATTTTGTTATATTATTTCCATACAGTGCCACTGACTCGCCAAGATGGGGAATGGTCGTAACCTGCACCAGAACTAGACATACTAATGAGGTAAACTCATTAATAAGCCTTAGATGATTGAAGATCATCTCTAACTACTCAACCCTTCTAGCCTATTCACATCCCCATACTACATGAATATCTATGATCTGCGAAATACGGAACTTCATTGTTATCATAATCATGAAACAATGAAATATAAACAATGAGTATTCCTTCACTCATGAAATTACGAGATAAACCGTGTGACTGCTCCGCCTTGCCACATTCAGAACTAGCCCATCTTTCTGAGCCAATTCTGCTATCCTAATCATAAAAGGAAATACTGAACCATTTAAAGATCGCGTATTTGTTACCTAGCAAACCCATCAAAATACCTATTTAAACGTAAATACCTAGTAAAAACCTAAATCCTAAACCCTTTCCCTAAAATCCAAGTATTATGTAAAACTCTAATCCTATTCTAAATGCATCCCCAAATAGAAATAATCCCTACTCTAGTGTATGCAAACCTCAGCCGAGAGGTATTTATATGTGAATGTAATGTAGTGAGGGCCCTAATTTAGCTACTCTAAGCGTTTCCCTAATATAAAGTTCAGGAGGCTAATCTGATAATTGCAACCTAAAGCCCGTGTGTTGCTCCATATCACAACTGACCGAAGTCTAAAGGGATCTGTGATATGAAACGCCCTAACATATAAGATAATATATAAATATATTTAACAAGACCGAAACTCAAATACTGGACAATTTCATCAAGCGAGGATCACCCTCTGTGCCAGGTCTGAAGAAGAAGCAGATAGGCCATGATTACGTTGCCAGCTGGACATTGAGAATCGCTAGGAGTAATGTTCGTCCCATTTTGATATAAAAGGACGCCAAATCCTCCATACAATTTGGTAAACTAATTTACTCCGAAATAAATTCAGTTAACACCAGCAAGGTTAAATGTATTTCGTTAGGCTTACTGTATGCCTAGACAGTGATCTGGCTCTTTAAAATAAATAACTGAAATCTCAAACCCCAAATAATAATGAGAAAATAAAAGTATGAAAGGATTTTCCCGCTATGGAGAATGCTCTCTTATAACGGCAAAATCCCAACAGAATAACGACTAAAAACCCACCGATAATAATTTAGTTTAGTAACCAGAGTCACTGACAGTCTGAACAAGAAATAAAAAGTGACCCGTGCGCTCCGCAGGCACAGCTATTTATAACTAAAAATAAGATTGCTGGCATTGCTAGAAGCATTAGACGCGCGGGCATTGTCGGCATCCTCAGCATTGTTAGCATCGCTCAAACGTAACTACACCTCACGCCCATGCGTTTACGGTCGCGAATCGGTCTTCACGCTTTGGCAGATACGCTCTTATTGAAAGGAGTTGTACTCGTCGGGTAAAGTATTCGATATGACCAAATTTGGTATTGTTTTCGTGATTGTTTTTTAAATGTATTAATTCCTTTACTATATTATGTAATGTTCTGTTTTCATAATGATTTAGGTACTGATCTCTATTAATTTCTCTTAATAGATGTGTATATAACTAACATTCATTTTTAATGAATTATTTACGACTACTTTATTAATCTTTCTTTAGCATTCAGGAAGGAAGGCGTTCATTGTAAGCATCCTTCTAGTTACAATCGGATACCGGTATTTTCTCCATAGAAAAATACCGGTATTATTACGGTAACCGGTTTATTATTTCGTTTTTAATAGGACAATCTAATAATACGACGTTGTTACCTAAATACATGAGTCAGCCCTACGTAAAGAGCAAAAAATAATCCAAAATATTGGGCTAATTCAGGGTTTTTTTAAAATACCGGTATCGATCCCTGCAACAGAGACGGGCATCCAGTCGTTCACGACAATAAATGGCTTAAACCTCTTTATTCTTTCCAAATTTTGAATATGGGAAAATGAGTTTTTATATATATTTATTTTAAGTATAAGGGTTATGACAATTTAATACTGGCATAAAAGAAAAAATAAGTTACATGTTGACGTTGAATTAGATGTCGATACATTACGTCTGTCACTTTACTATAGCAACTTTACTTTAGGAATTTATTACTTTTGATTGTATAGTAAATAAGGTAAATCCATATTTTTTCAGAAATTTAAATCAAAATGTGTATGATTTTTAATTGTTTGTTTCAGGTACAAGCTTTGTTCCAGTTTATATTTTCTGTTGTGGCAATTGGCCAATATTTCTGCGTGGTAGATTTTCTTCGTACTTATCCACTCTTGATATATATCCGAATTCTATATTACCACAGTAAGTATTTCAACATTTTATTTTTTGGGTATGGGTATGAGGTATTTGCCTTCAAGCTTAAATACTTTTAATATTGTAGTATGAGAAGACATCATATGATTTCTCAGTATAAGTGTGTAGTTTCTGCTCGTGTGTCAGTGGTGGTGTGACAGTATGGATTACCACTATTGGGTGTTTTCACATTTAGTTTTTTTTATCCTGTTTAGAATCACGTATAGTATATATGTGGGTTTAGTAGCGCATTATAATCTAATCTAGAGGTTTTAGAAAAGGGACCACATACCGTAATCCTTTGGATTGGATCAAGGTCACTGTTTTGAACCAATGAAACCAGTAAAGTTTATAGTAGATTGTATGACAAGGGTCTAAAAAGGGGTCTAGAATTTTGATTGGTCAAATTAAAATGTTTTGTAAATCATAAATATGTTTTCCCTAGAGGCTAAATGTACTACTTTAGCCCCGCTTGACAAGTCTAATATGACACACTTTTCGAGCATGAGAAGTGAAATAGTAGATTGTGTCTTAAGGGAACAAAATGATATATTTACAGCGAGGGCGAAGCGAAAGATGGTACAATGGAATCCTGAGCGTAGCGAGGGATTCTAAAGTAGAATCTTGAGTGTAGCGAGGGATTCAATTGTTTACGCCCAAGGCGAAAATAATTTTGCTACCGTGTGACATACTGCTTTTCACACCGCCTATGAGGCACGCTGCTAAAAACATGAAATATCTTAGAAATTATATTCGTACCGAGTGGCACATACTGTATTTCACACCTTTTATGAGGAAATAAGTCACTGTTGCCCTCATATGAGGGGAGAAACGTAGCAATTTGATGCCTCATTCCAGGGCATTTCTGAATAGCAAGTGTGAAAATTAAAAATCCATTTAAATGTCCATAAAAATTCATTTTTTTAAAATAAATAAATAAATAAATACCTAACTGGCTAGGTAGTGAAAGTTTATAGTGTGAGGATCATGGATACATCTTGATTTTCGTGTTTCGTTTCAGACCCACGTCGCTGCGGCTCCGATATCAACGTGGGTGGAAGTATTGATGGAGTAGCCGACCAGGCTTTCGTTTACCTATCCTCTACACCCCGCGTTGCAACAAGGGCCCTTATATTTACCTCAATTGGCGTGATTCTATGCGTGTTTTGGGTGCTTGGAAGCATTATACTAATAAGTAAGTAACAATCTTACAAAAGCATACCCAAGAACGAAGATAGTGGGTATAACTTAGGAAGGTACCTATATGCCGTGGCCGTAAATTAAAATTGGGATTATATATTTTTTTATTTCATAATATTATGAGTTTATAAGTTACGATGAAGTATGATTAAAATTGTTTTTTTATTATAGAAGGTGGACGCTTAAAGCATCACTCTAACCACGCACACTGGCCATGGATCGTGGTTACCTTTCTTATGTCTCTTCTGGACATGGTGGGAATCCTGGCTTACGGCAATGATACGTTTCATACTAGAGTAAGTTACACCAAATTTAAAATTTGTAGTATTGACACATGCAAACATGATATAAAAAATATTATTATTTGTTTACGACAGACCTTAAACGATCTGTTAGATTATATTAACGCCGTCGGGAGTGGTTTTGGCAACGCCAACCCTGATACAGTATGGGCCTCCTGGGCTATGGTGATACTGCACTCAAGGTTCGGGGTCTTCCTGCTCATCAATATGGCTCTCATCGTGTTCGCTATACTGGACTGTACCCGGCTCCGGTCTTCGATCTCTTCGTCCGTAAGTCAGGAGGATGGTCGTCTATGTGTCATCTATTGAATGTTACGTGCTCTTTCAAATTTCTCGATGGTTATTTTTAACTATCACAAGTGTTTTTTCCTCTTGTGTGTTGTTGTTGGTATTAAAATTTTAATGTATGACGATTTGGTGTATTTATATTGCATAGATTTGACTGGTGCAAACGTAAGCTTGTGGGTCTAACCGATGCAATAGAAAAGTTTAAAAAGTGCAACTGCAAAAAATACTAAATATGTAGTCTGGTTCAATGACAATACATCTTTGTAGCTGATTGTTTTGACTTTTGACTCAACTCTAGCGCATGATCTTTGCTGTCGTGACTGTATATTGTGTTTATTTTTTATTATAATAGCGGTACATGACCTCGTCATAACGACATACGACGTCTTGTCAAGCGATTCTATGCACACATCGGGCTCTTGTTGGTGATTCTCATTCCAAAATGTAACATTATCTTAATTTGTCCTTACCGGGCCCGGATTGTTAACGACTCGTGAGTTATTATTTCTGACTTTTACTAGTTTAACAGTTAGAGATCCAGGTATAGAGTAAACTGGAGATAACAACAAGTTTAAATTGCAGTCTGATTTCCTTAACTTTCACTTAACGTTCGGACCGGTAAGGACATCATTTAACTTTAACGATGAGAATCAACCTATTAGGAGGTCCAATATTTGTAAAGGTTTACATAATATTAATTTCATCATAGCTTACCCTGTTCCAAATTTTTATTTACAAACAAACCAAATATAAATTGATTATAAAATTAAAAGAATATGTTTTTTCATGTTTAAATGTTAAACTACCATGTGACTGTAATGAACGAACCAATCAAAATACCTATATCGTGCCAATGGCTCATTTTAGACTCTTGTCATACAATCTACTATAAACTTTATTGGTTTCATTGATTCAAAACAGTGACCTTGATTTAAATCCAATCCAAAGGATTACGGTATGTGGTCCCTTTTCTAAAACCTCTAGGTTAGATTATAATGCGCTACTAAACCCACATACATATATACTATAAGTGATTCTAAACAGGATAAAAAAAAACTTAAAGTGAAAACACCCAATAGTGGTAATCCATACTGTCACACCACCACTGACACACGAGCAGAAACTACACACATATACTGAGAAATCATATGATGTCTTCTCATACTACAATATGTAAAGTATTATGTGCGACCTGTCTAAGGCTTTCGACGTGATTTGTCACAAATTATTGCTGTCAAAGCTGAGCCAATATGGCATACATGATTCGGCCCACAAATTGTTCAAATCTTTTTTATCCAACCGTAAACAGGTTGTGAAAATGTCCACAAACGGCAAAGCCCATACATCCAGTGCTGGTTTTGTAAAATTGGGTATTCCACAGGGGTCAGCGGATGGAAATTCGTTATTTTTATTATTTATAAACGATTTACCATCGGCAGTAACTAGCGGTCTATCTGTGCTGTTTGCAGATGATACAACAGTCATAGTGAGTGCAAAAACATATGACCAGCTGTCTGAAAAAATCCATGCGGCATGTAGACAGCTGCATAAATGGTTCTCGTCGAATGGCCTCCTACTGAACTTGTCAAAATCAAACGTCATGGTATTTTCAGGCCGAAATACTACACTGCCTCCATGTATTTCCAACAGCCCGATACCATTATCCAATGAGTCTAAATTTCTCGGCTTCACACTGGACTCGTGCCTCAACTGGAAGTGCCATGTTGACCATCTGCGCAATAGACTTAGTAGTGCTGTATGTGCCTTAAAAAAATTAAAGCCATTAGTGTCTAATTCGTCATTAAGATCAGTGTATTTTTCCCATTTTCATTCGTTAATGTCTTATGGTACGGTTCTATGGGGGAATTCTACAGATGCTAAGCGAGTATTTATACTCCAAAAACGCGCACTTCGGTTATTGGCCGGAGTGAAACCAAGACACTCTTGCAAAGACCTTTTCAAACTTCATAATATAATGACGCACTACTCCCTTTACCTATTTGAGGTACTAATGTACGTGAGAAATAATATACAGATTTTCAAACGCGTGGAGGTAACGGGAAAAGTAAAAGGACCAACGTATTACGAACATCTACCCACCAAATTAAAAAATGAAACATCTGACGAAGCATTTAAACGCCAACTTAGAATCTTTTTATTGGAAAATTCTTTTTATTCTGTAAATGACTTCATGGAAATGAAATTTGTTTGACATTGAATTTTTAAATTAGTTTTGTTTGATTTTAATTTTAATGTATTCTGACTGATGATTATTTCGACATTATATTATTGACGCGGATTTTTATTGTTATAAATTATGTGATTTTAGTAGTATGATCATTATTTAAATAATTTTGATAATTGTTGTGAAATTTAATGTTATTATTATTATTATCATTTTGGTTTTTTATAATTTTTTTGACGATCATAATATAAAGTCGTATAAATTGACTTAGGATAATTTATATTGTATTGTTATATTATGAAATAAATAAATCTAAATCTAAATCTATTTAAGCTTGAAGATCTCATACCCATACCCAAAAAATAAAATGTTTAATTACTTACTGTGGTAATACAGAATTCGGATATATATCAAGAGTGGATAAGTACGAAGAAAATCTACCACGCAGAAATATTGGCCAATCTCCACAACAGAAAATATAAACTGGAACAAAGCTTGGACCTGAAACAAACAATAAAAAATCATACACATTTTGATTTAAAATTCTGAAAAAATAGGGATTTACCTTATTTACTATACAATCAAAAGTAATAAATTCCTAAAGTAAAGTTGCTAATAGTAAAGTGACAGACGTAATGTATCGACATTAAATTCAACGTCAACATGTAACTTATTTTTTCTATTATGCCAGTACTAAATTGTCATAACCCTTATACTTCAAATAAATATATATAAAAACTCATTTTTCCATATTCAAAATTTGGAGAGAATAAAGAGGTTTAAGCCATTTATTGTCGTGAACGACTGGATGCCCGTCTCTGTTACTCCGTAGTCTCTTGGCGTCTTTGTTAACCCTAACAGTTTCTTGGGCGCCGATAGGAGTCCAATTCCTATTAGGGCTCCCGGTCGTGTCCGTGTATCGTGTACCCGTTTCCGAATACACGTTTCCGTGTTACACGGCAACGGGTTTCTGTCCCGATTTTCACGTGTAATTAAGATCCGTGTAATTAAGATCCGTGTACACGGGTACACGGGTACACGGGTACCCGTGTACACGGATCTTAATTACACGCGGATTCGACCCGCCCGCCCGTCATAAAGATGAGTGTTTGTTTCGACTTTACTTTTAGGTATTAATTATGGCTAATACAACGTTAATTAGATATAATAAAAAAAAACAGACACAGGAACAGAATAATATTAAAATAATTGACTACTACAATTGTTATATATCTGTTTATTTAACTAACAAATAAACATATGCAAAAATCAACACAAAGAATAAATATTTGTATAAATGTTTGTGTGTTTGTTGTGTATATATATATATATATGTATATGTGTATATTTAATTAATTTATATTTAAAAAAGGATTTATTTAACTAAAACTTATACCATAATGGCAAGCAAGCAACACACACAAAAACAACATTTCAGAATAATATTCAAATTAACTTCTAATAAATAATTTGTACCAAATGCATATATATAAATAACACACACCACAAACCAAAATAATAATCTACATACCACATTTATATTTAAAAAGGAGACAAAATATTTAGCAAAAAATCAACTCACAAAGAACCAACCAACATATCAGAATGATATTGAAATCAACAACATATACTAGTAAATATTATATATATATATATATATATATATATATATATATATATATATATGTTTATATAAATTTATAATTCAAAAGGATTTATTTAAGTAACAAATTTAACGTTATTTATTTAAGTACCCTCTTATTAATTATCCTACATCAAATCAATTTTTTACATTGTCTGTAATACACTGATTCGATTTTTAGGGTTCCGTAGCTAAAATGGCAAAAACGGAACCCTTATAGATTCGTCATGTCTGTCTGTCCGTCCGTCCGTCCTTCCGTATGACAGCCGATTTTCTCGGAGACTATAACCACTACAATTATGAAATTTGGTAGGAAGGTATATTCTATGACGGTTCATATAAGTGAGAGAAGAAGTGGTGTGCATTAGTAAATACTTTCAACGATTTTTGGTATGAACTATATAGGTTTTACGGTTTTTGAGTTTTCGTTTGAAAACGGTCTTGCACAAACAAAAGGTGCTATGAAGATACGACTTTCTTAGATTCGATGTGGACTAATAGGTGTTGGTACGGAACCCTTCATTGTGCGTGGTCCGACACGTACTTGGCCTGTTTTTGTAAGATTGCCCGTTAATGTTTATAAATTTAAACTATTTATCTAAAGAACATTTTACGTTAACGTTAATTGAGTTTGAAGCGAATTTATAGTGCTATCCATCCTATCGTTATAAAACAAACAGCAATATATAAATATATATATAGGGATAATAGTCTAGTCAGGCAATATAATAACGTTAGTCTTCCAATAAAAAGAATGCTAAATGATTGACAACTTTGACAAGCTACATTGAAATGGCATCCAGATCAGAAGGATATTATATTTTAACGTTATTTTTATAACGGTATGCTGAATATGGACTTCGATATTAATGGAAATTTAAACACTAACGAATTATATCTCTATGATATCGGTTTTTTTATAAAAATGCCTGAATAATGTAAATACATGTTCTGGAATATAATTCGTATTGAAAACAAATGACAAAACCCATGACTCTTGATTACAAATATCGTCTTTTCTCTGTCTGCCTGTGCCGTAAGCATTTTTGAAGAATTTTGTAGTGATTGACAATAGTTTAACCTATTTTTTAAATGCATTAATATTGATTAATAATAATTTTGCGTGTTATTACAGTGTATAACATTGTCTACACATAGACGTATAACCATATAAAATATATATGTATTTTATTTGTATAATTAAGCACTTACTGTGATTATCAGATCAGAAGTCAATCTTGGCACCTGCCATTTCCTTACATTTTATAACCAAAAAGTTACTTTTTTAACCTAAAAGTCACTTTAAAATAACGAAATAATTACCACGACGTAGACTATAGAAGACAACGTAGACATAGTCACTTAATTTATCGAATTACCTAAAAGTTAACTACCATCCACCATCAGAAGCCGTCGTCTCCCGGGCAAAAAAATAAACAATAGCATTCTTTTGTTATGATCCCTGGGATCCCAGGGCCCGGTAGACGACGGATTTCTTCGAATTACTGAGTGGTCTATAGTAAGAAAAATGTAGGTACTTACTCATTGGATGTCGTAATCGAGTTTGGAGACTTCAGGTGTACCAATGCTAAATGTTTTCCTATGGATCCTGTGCTACCACCACGACACGAAAACTCATTGTTTGTACGATCATTGCACAACGTACAAAAAGCTGTTTCACCAAGTCTAGTGGCATATTTCCACACCCAACTTCTTTTCATTTTCACTATATTATTTTAATTGCACTGTTCGCATCACAAAAAATAACCACACATTAACAAATAACATAAATAAAAATAACAACAAAAATTAACTACAAAAATGACAAAAGTCAAATCAGTAAAGTTGACCGTCTCAGTTGCGTACTGGATTCTTACTAATGACTATTTGGAAATTTTAAACTTTACTTACTCATTTCTTATTAGCTCTAGGTTCAAGGTAAAATAGCAGGTAATGTAATAAAACCCTTTTGCCCATCTCCCACAAAAACAATAGAAGGCTGTGGCAATAAAAACTTTCCGTTTTTGTAGAAACGTGGAATTTGTCGCAAACTGCTGCTTATCAGCAATTTATAAGTAGTCCAGCTCCAGCCTTCATATTCTATCTAAAAAATACAGTTACCATTGAATTCCATATCAATCAACCATTTTGCACACACGTTCTTAATTTTTCAGATTATGTAGATGTGAACTGTCAGATCGATATGAACGTGCGTTATGAATTCAGAATAAGAAAATTTAAGGTAAAGAATATCTAATGCACCTTTTCCGATACATTTTCTATGACTATCTTTGAACCTATGTAACTCATTAAATGGTGCTACTGACATCCTGAAGTAGGTATTCTATACGTCTGTAAAGGTAGAGACGCAATTCTTCTGCCATTAGGTGGTACAAGATTTGCATCATTTTGTTTAATTAACAGTGTAATCCAGTGTTAATGCTCGTTTTTTTGTTACTGTTAATTCCTGTTCCGTAAGGTTACATAGGTACTTAAAGATGTTCGCGAGGCGATCGTCACTAGATTACTTTTACTTACAATCTTAATTTTTAAGACGTGTGAGATAAGGCATCGGAATTCAGAATATGAATTCAAGTAATGAATTAAGATTAAAATTCAGACCGTGTGAGCACTCTTAACGCATCATGTTACTGTAAAATATTTACTTTAATGAACTTTATTTTTATAATATGTTTAATAAGTAATATTGCCACAAGAAAGCAATTTAGTCTATAACCCTTTCACTGGGGAAGACGCGATATGACTCAACCGCGAGAGACGCTATATCGCGCAATGACATTTTCAATCGTGAAATGGGTAATTTTAATAAATAGTCAGTTTTCAGCAATTTGACTCTAATAATTTAACAAGTCGTCTACTGGTCCCTGGGATCCCAGGACTCATTACAAAAAATGTTATTGTTTATTTTTTTCGCTGGGAGGTTACGGCTAGTATCAATGTGACGAAAAAATATTACTAAAACTATAAAAATCAAACCAAATAATAAGTAGTGCAGTTTGACTGAAAAAACTGGAAAAAAGGAGTACTGTTAGTCTACCTATTAGTGTACACTATTTATTACGACATAATAACTCGATTAGGTTATTACTTTGCTTTTCCATACATTAATATTCTGAACACGACTTTCGCGTTATTCAGCGGTAGGTTAGGTATAAGTTTTGCTCGTACATATTATAAGATTCTAAGTAGTGAGTGACGGGCCTAATATTCCATGAAATCTCCCTGTGTTTCGTATTGGACGATTTCATGCCAAGCGATTACAAACCAATCTTTTTTTTTTCTTATATCAATAATTTACTTTATATCTGTGTGAAATAAACATAAACCTCGAGCCACTCAATTTAAGTATTGCTGTCGGGATAAGCAGCGACGAAAGGTAATCATGATTCGAACACCTGCATCTGTTCGCTCACTTTGGAGTTGCTGATTGGTTATTGCTGAGCATTTTGTTTGCGTATCAGCTCATTACTGTTAAACCCTAGCATGTTAGCAACACGCATACGCAGTTAAATGTACCTAAAATCTGTAATGTAATAGCATGGTTGCAATAAAATTTCTGATTACCAGTCATCTGAGTAAATGCGACAGTGTATGAGTGTATTATCTTTCACTTTCAATGCCAGGAACCCGACTAGTTGGCGCTTCATGACTAAGATATTGATTGATTGCAAATAAAATATCTGTTATTTTCATGTCAAAATCACTGTTTATTTTAATAAAATAGAATAGATATTACATAAAATCAACTACATAAAAACCAACATTAGTTATATAAAAAAATCTTCTCAATAATTAAAATGGTAAGTATTATAATTTTGGTATTAAACATACATATAAACTATTCCTAAATTTCGATTTCTAATTTATTCCGAATGTTGCTTGATCAAAGTTTTGACTTCGTTGAAGACGTTTTCCAACCTCTCATCGGGAACGTTTTGCAACAGCTCCTTGATTTTGTTGCAAAACAATTTTCTTTTATCGAACTGACTATCTGAAAACAGAAATGTCATTAGTCTTACTGAATTTATTCCATACACCTTATATAGTTTTGTAGGTAAAAGGTAACATAACAATGAATGCTTACATTTCCTGTTGTTTAACTTCTTGGTCTTCTTCGACGCTGTCACTTCATTTTTTTCGGCTACACGCTGTTGTTCACTTGTAACTGTAATTATATAATTGTTATCTATATTTTCATGTTACTTAAAATTATAACATAAATAACTATTATTTAGATATTTCTGAACTTACTTTCTCGTTGCGCTACTATCTCGTACTCTCTTTTCCATCTCCTAAATTCTTCCACATCAAATAAAGCCATTTTTATGGTATGCAACGACTGCTAACTCTGCGAGTGCTATAACTAGTAACGACTGCGGGGCTAGTACAACTGATGTGATGAGAGACGTACGGTACATGATATTTAGTCTACATACATATTTAAGTCCATCATGGGGTGGGGGCTTTCTTGCACGTGTTTTCTATTAATGTACGCCGGTCTGTATCTTCAAACGCGATAACTCGGCAGGCGACAGACAATAAGATTGGAACACCTGCATCTGTTTGTTAACTTGAATGAATAGGACCGTGTTATCTAGAAGTGTATTGTTGAGATTTACCAGTGGAAGCGGAATTATCGCTTTCGAATGTTTTAACATAAGATAATAAAGATTGGAACACCTTTATTTGTTCGCTAACTTAAATGAATGGGACAATGTTATCTAACGTGTAGTGTTGAGATTGTTTAGTGGAAGCGGAATTATCTCTTTTGAATGAATTGAATTTGAAATAATATTAAGACTTAAAAAACATGTAAATGATAGAAGTAAGATAAAAGAAATAAAAAAAAAATAATTGATTTTCCTTGGTTAAAGAAAATGTTTGAATAAACCTATCCACACGCATAATTTCGTTTGTATAAGTACGAGAGCGTAATATTGCAGAACGAAAACGCTTGCAAAGTGATAAGCTCCTATTTTTTAAGTTCTATCTAATTATACAGAGCCGTTATTTTGTACATTATATACACATGCAGGTATAACGTTATGAAATTAGGCGATATGATTATGTTAGTATTTTAAAGTTTCGTATTTTCTAAAATTAATATTCCGCATAACGTTATAGAAATAACGTTATATCGTGTTGATCTAGGCGTCATGAAAATGTAGCCTGTCAAATTTGTCAATTATTAAATATCTTGGAACAAATAACGTTATTATATTGCTTGAACCAAAAATTTAGAAAGAGAACGTTGTATGGAAGACCGAAAAAAACACTTTTTTATTCTTCTTATCGCTTACTTACTAATTTGTTTCTATTTGTCAATGCAGTAAATTAGTCACTTCACTTGCATTGAAAGTTAGGTACTTTTTTAATGATTATGCCCACACATAGTGCCCATTTCGGGATATAAGCGTTTAGAGTAGAGGCAATTACACGTAAAAAATGTACGGTCTTGGGTAATATTTTACCCTTTGTCGGTTAGTTGTTTACGCAGGAACAGAGATTGAAAAGTAGATAACAATCCGTTCATTCATGTCTGTGGGTACCTAATACTTATATTACGGTTGCCTTTGTCAGTCGGCATGTCGGCGTCTCCTTTACGAATGCATTGTCATGTTATTTATCAAGCGATAAGCACGACCATAATAATATGCCTCCAGCACTAGGTATAGTTATTACCACGGTGCTATTTTAGGTATACTGTGGTTATACATTCCTTAAGTTTTAGCTGCCTGTCATGGTTACTCGAAAATTAGAATTACAAAAAAAACTTATAAGTATTTGTTCCTAATATTAATCGAGAGGCAATCAATCTAATTAATTAGTTGACTAAAATTTTTGTCGCTGAAGATTAATCGACAATTAATTTAATCGTGACGAAATTAATCGGAACTCGTACAACTAATCATTATATTTAATCGTTGGTCGCGATTAAGTAGGGTTCATCTTAATCGTTAGTAGATTACATTTAGCCCATCTCTGTTTACCGCTATATAATTTTCATTCAAACTTTAGAGCGTAAACTCAAACCGTGGCGGACGGGCGGGGCCGTGCTGAGATTCGGAAACGGGTCGGCGTGTCCCGGGCCCCGGCTACGTAGCCGAGACACGTTGCCCGTTTCCGAATCTTAGACACGGGACACGGATCTTGGCGGGTTCGTGTAATTCGGGTTCTTAGTACCGCCGGGCTTAAGTACACGGGGCAACGGGTCGGCGTGTAACACGTGTATCGGGAGCCCTAATTCCTATTGGCGATTTAACCTTTAGAAGACTTTTTCTGTCCTCGGGATGGCAAGTCGCCCAGCGGACCCCCTTCCAGGTGGAAGCCCATTGTATTGCTGGACGAGACCGGGAATATGTTGGAAAAAATCCTCGCGTCCCGGATCAAGAAGCATTTAGAAAATGCGGGCCCAATGTCACTCCAATATCATGAAGTCCCTCCTTACCTGAGGCGCATCGTGGACCAGTACCTCACGCAGCGGGTGCTTTATGAAGAAAGGGGAGGGCAAAGGAGAACAAGGCTCATGGCCTGTGGTGTGCCCCAGGGGTCCGTGCTTAGGTCTACTATGGAACCGACCCTGGGGTATAACCGGGCAATAAGGGGTGTCCTCCTTCCCCGGATGGCATTCATCTGCTGTGCAGACGACACAATGGTGGCTGTCTGGGGAGCGGAGCTGAATGAGGCTCTCCGGCGGTCGGAGGTGGCAACGCAACGGAGCTTATGGGTAATCATACAAATACCATACCGCATACAAATACAATTGCAATACCTAAAGGAAGCAATAATCTTCGGGGGGAGGTGGTTGTGGCCTCCCGGGGGCGTCTCACTAAGGGTGAGCGGGAAAATGACCCGTGTGAAGCCCCATATAAAACTTGGATGCCATCCTGGAACGCAAATGGAACTTCGGGGAGCATTTCCGCCAGTTTGCTCCCCAAATAATGGCGACGGCTTGAGGATCAATATAGGAGGGCCGTCCGTGGCGTGCCGCCGCCTGTATGCCGGTGTTACTCGAAGTATGGCCCCTTGGCCCTATATGGGGCCCCGATTTGGGTGGAACGGTTGAGCGCGGCAATCAAGGCCCTGCTCAGAAGGCCACAAAAGGCGACCATAATATGCAGGGCCTTAACGTGACGGTGGCGTGGGCGGCTGGTACGCCTCCCTGAGTGTTGGACACGGAGATCTTAGCTGAGGCGCACAGGGAGCGGAAAAGGTATAGGGCATAGAGTTTCCTGCTACCGAAGAGGTGGAGGGTGGCAAAAAGGCAGACGGAGCGCAGGCTTAGGGAGCTATGGAAGAGCGACCTGGGGGACTGGGTGATTTCTCGCTTTAAAATTGTTTCATAATGTGCAACCCAGGCCCTTTCATATGACCATGGGTAAAGACACCCATTTCTGCCTCGAACTATTGGCGTAAATATCTCCTCGTAAATGGGTGCCTTTCAGCCCTCGGTTAACAGTCTACTATTGTTTTGTCTCTTTTAATTACTGATTTATTTTTGTTTCTTTGATATTTTTTTTACAACTGTATTAAAAAACGTTGTTTGATATACGTGCGGAAGTGTTATTTTCACTCGTGCCGACTCTTGTTTCTCGCCTGACGGCTCGGACCAAGACAACTCGGGGCTCGTGCAAAATGACATATCTTCCGCGCTTGCATCTAAATGTACTATTTTTTACTTACAGCTTAATTTTTTTTTATAATACCGAATTACTACTGCTACTGCTATTTGCAAAGCTAATTGTGTGGACTTGACTCGTCTCAATAATGTGCAATCTTCAAATTTTAATACCGTGAATATACAGAGCACAGTGCCAGCTATACCTAAAATAAAGACCTAAATTGAATTATTTTTTAGAATTCTAGCCGAGCTCGAAACGAATACGAATCAAGTCCGGAATCGAGTAGAAAGGTGGAGGAAGGCAGCGACGAGGCCACGTCGAGCTCACCGAATGGGCCGATACCCAAAATCCCACGTCCCGGCCTGAGCCAGTCCTTCCGGTACATGAAAGAAATACTATTCGGCAGATCGGCTTCACCGAACTCACTACATGACACACGGTATGGTTTAAGTTTATGAAACATTTTAACCCTTTGAGCACTATACTACAGTGACACCTAGAATTTATCCAGAAATCACGCGAGGTTTCAAAATGGGGTCATGAAAACCTCACGACTGATCACGTTGGAGGGGGGGTACAACGTTGACCTCACGTATATTTTTTTTCTGTTCCTACAAAACCGAAAAATAATATCTACTCATGTAGGAAATTATAAATCATCATTTCGCACGTCAAGAACAGCGAGTTTATTTACGTTTTTAGAAATTAAGGGTCTAAAAGTGGGCCAAAAAACCTCGCGTGATTTCTGAATAAGCCCCTACACCGCAGCTCATTGTACATTATAGAGATTGAATATGAACTCAGTGTAAAGCACGAAGGTGACTGACAACGTACGCCGTACGTCATAACACATACAGGCGTTATAGGTGCCGTAAGCACGACGACATGCACAACCTTTAGGTGTTCTGGGTGTTCAAAGGGTTAAATAAGTAAATAATCAAATGTGTGATAGTTTGCGTGAATTAAAAAAAACGAACTTTTAGAAACCGAAACCGTGTGAACTTCCTACAAGGTGAAACAACATCAAATCCTATCCAGTCAACTCAGACTTTTGAGAATATGATCGCCGAACAGCAGCGCCGGCTGCGCGACTCGACAGTGGACACGTCGGGCCGGCGCAGCCCCACGCGCGCCACGCGCAGCCTGCCGCAACTACACAATATACAGGAACTAGTCAGCAGGTAAAACATAACTGGCTTCTAATCCAAAATATCGCCTCCGCGGAAAATCGTTCGTTCAGCATCATGTAATCATTAATTAGGTAATAGAGTCAAAGTAATATATCGGTAACACATCAACATTATTCCCAGTAATAAGGATTATAGTGTATTTAACAGGTAGCGTTTTCGACTATGCTAATGTGACTGATATATTCAATCATGTTTCATTTGAATTTTGTATGGCATCTTTGTTATGTTTTTTTGTCAAGTTTCTAGTCGGACTGTATTCTTCTTATCATTGTTCCGTTTCTTTACGGTATTCTTGTTTATGCAGTTTGCGGAGCGGTGGCGGCCAGCTGCCAAGCCAAATGCCGTGGTCGTACATAGCGGGGGCTCCGACCAACCGCATGAGGGACCAACTGCCTCCAGACGAGGACCTGCCGCCTGTGCCGCTGCCTGACTATACAGCTTTTCAGTCACACAGGAAAGCATGTGAGTATACTGCAACCGCCCGCGTGGCCGTGTCAAAGGTTTCCCCTGTATACTTTCCAACCACGCACTCCTATTGATTTATTGCCCCCTATAAAGCCACAGTTAGGTAAAAAAAAATATATAAAACAACAACAAAATAGAATGCGTGCCCAACTTTCCATTTCTCGGCATAACAATAGATTCCAATATAAATTGGAAAGATCACATCCAAAAAATTAAATCTAAACTTAGCCAATTTATTTACGCCTTAAGACAGTTAAAAAGGACCACGGACCTTCAAACTGCCTTGACAGCATATTATGCCTTTGCCCACGCATGGCTGTGCTATGCTATAATTTTATGGGGTAATAGCACAAACGCTCACGATTTGTTAATTTTTCAAAAGAAATGCATTCGTATACTAATGAATATTGGACAAACAGACAGCTGTAAACCACATTTTAGAAATCTTGGAATCCTCACTGTACCATGCATTTATATTTTTGAAATGTGCAAATTTGTAAAAACATACCCTGATTTTTACCAAAAAATTGGAGAGATGCCCCGCCGTTTTGAATCTCGTTTCAAAAATAATTTCTTCCAGATAACATCAAAATTAGGAATGCACAAAAATGGCCCCTACCCAATGTCCATAAGAATATATAATAAGCTGCCTAACCACATTAAAGACGAAACAAATACGGGTAAATTTCTCAAAATTGTAAAAGCATTTCTTGCAGAAAAAACATACTATTCAGTGGCTGAATACCTACAGTGCAGAAGTAATATTTAAATAATATTTATTAAATCTAATTTCGTTAAAATTAAATGGCTATTAAAAGTAAATGAAAATGTAGGTAAACAATATACCTACAGAATATTCTTAAGCATTTCAAAACTGTGATATCCACAATTAATAATTATAAATTGTTTTAATATTTACAGCTGTGCAATATAAAGTCATATTTAATTATTTTACTATAAAATACCATAAATTATCTGATTAAATTAATTTACATTTAAAACTGTGATATATGCAATCAATTATTTTAAATTTATTTTATTATTTATTTTAGTATAAAATACCGTAACATACCTGAATAAATTAATTTAAATTTAAAACTGTGATATAATACAATCAATTATTTTAAATCGATTTTAATATTATATACGACTGTGCAATATTAATTCATATTTTACTATAAATTACCCAATGAAATTCTTATTAATGATATGTTATTTTAATTTGATTTGTTAAAATTTTGTAAATGCATGATTTTTGATTTTTGTACTTTGTTCCTATGATAAAATGCGAAATAATTATGTTAAAACTATGTTAAGTAAAATAATTATATTGCAGTGCCCTAACAGGGTTGTGTTGAAACTTACAAATTGTTATAAGATCTTTTATTGTACACACAAGGCAATGATTAAGTGAAATGAAATGAAATGACATATATAAGGGAAGGTGAGCCTAACTAGCTCATAGCGTTTATGTCGCACGTTTAGCATTTGTTCTGCTCACACTTATCCACTAGACTGGGGTATTATTTGTAACCTATTTGGTTGGGATTAGAAAGTCTAAACCTTATTTTTTAGGGCCAGAAAGTAACATTATTTTTAATTTCCCGCAGTCTAGATTACCCGGCTGCATCTTAAATAAAATAAATGTATGTATGTTGGTACGTCTCTATGGTCCATGCGTTCCTAAACCATTGATTAAATTGTGATGCAACTTTGGTACGGTGTTCAAGGGTTTCTGGCATAAAAAAGTCTGTTTATAGTTTTCTATGAAACTTTTTGCCTTCGCGAGTTATACTTTTAACCGACTTCAAAAACGGAGGGGCTTCTCAATTCGCCTGTATGTTTTTTTTGTTATTTAATGTATGTTTGTTACGCGATTACTTAGGATGGGTTGCACCAAACCGTCTGTAATCGTAAGCGGCGTTCGTTAAAATCTAATTGTATGGAAAGTTTGACAAGTTTCTATGGGGTGACAGCTGCCGGCGCCATATTTGACGATGACCGGCCTATGATCGTATGTTGATGCAACCGACCCTTACTCTGCCATTTAGGAACAGATTTGAAAAATTATTTATTTTATTCGAAAGCATATGCTTCCAAATTAGTCCCGTTGTTATCAAAGTTTACTTCTTATGATGGATACCATGAGGAATTGAGGGACTCCTCAAAAATTCGAGGGAAACTTTTGCATTCAGAAAGTAGCAATTGGTGTACAGGAATGGATGAGGAAGACCACGGATGGTCATCCAAAACTCCTAGTGTTTCGTGGTTAGCGCTAAGATATTTCGATTAAAATACTGACTAAGCCAATTTAAATGGTCCTGATGTAATGTTACTATCAACCTGATCTGGTAATTGAAGCCGGAAAATAAACAACGGAACTCTGTAATAAAACGGTGTAGTTTAGCCGTGTTTGAGCTATGAAAAGATAAATCAAATAAAAAAAAATGAGAAAAAATTAAATTTCGACTCCAAAAAATGGCTGATGGGGAGTTTTCTGCTCTCAGAGTGGCTTGGCGAAGTATTAAATTTAAGTCGGTTTTTTTTTTCAAGTGAAAGAGATTATTATGTACTATGCTTTGCTTCGAAATCTATCCTAGATCCATTTTGAATTTCTTTTGAGGGCCGACACTGAAACGAAAACGAATTATCTCCCTCTCTATCGCTCGAATATACAAGAGAGAGAGATATTTAATTTTCGGTTCGCAGTAGACCCACTGTGGGTTCGGGTCAAGCTCGAACAAACACGAATCTGACGTTGAATGGCCTCAAAATTAAAAACCGTCTCGCTTGTTCGTGAACGCAACAGAAGGAAAAACGAATAATTTTGTTTATAAACAAGCACTTGAGCAAAATATACAACTAAACATATATTTTTTAATTTACGTGGCATTGCATTAAAATTGTGTGAAGTAGGTAGGTATATACTTTAAGCCAGCTATTTATTTTCAGCCGTGCATCGCGCAGCGTCGAGTCTCAGTTCGCTGACTCAAAAGAAGGACTATACTAAGTCGAAGTCCTTGCATCGTGAGTATAGTGTTTATTAAGTAAAGGATACGTTGATGTATTATGCCGGAGGCACTAAAATACCTTGTTGTCCCTGCAGCGGGGTCCACACAAGTTGATGTGTTGTACTAGAGGACAGCGAACACGTGTTTCCGGACCTCCTCTACCTCATCTGTGTGCCATCCGCTCGCAACCATAAGTAGCGTGTGTTTACTGGACTGACGGTAACATAGGCACGCTACGGCATCAGAGGCCGTGTTAAAGTAGTTGAAAAGAGATGGAAAGACTAATCATATGTTTATTTAAGCCCCATTTACACAGTGCAAGAACTTGCCTGCAATTTTCATTAGATTGCGGGGTTGCGAGCTACTGAGGTAGGACGAGAACGATCAAACGCTGCAATGTAATGTAAATGGCATGCAATTTCTTGAACAACGTAAATGGGGCTTTAGCTTAAAATGTGAACGATAGTTTGACTTTTACTCCCGCCCCTGGCTGTATTTCAAATGTATTTGGTGTAGGTTAAGTAATTGGACTAAACTTGCTTACGTACTAGTAAGTGACATTTAGACGACACAAAGGACGTCAACTTAATATTAACTAAACACGACGGTTAAACGAATGTACTTTCACTTGACTTTCTCATCAGTCATGAGTCAATGTAAGTGCCAATGTACAAACCATTATTTTCCCGAAAAATGTATAATGTCCTGTTTATATACTTAAAATTATAATCCTACTAATATTATAAATGTGAAAGTTTATATGTTGGAATTTTGGATGTTTAAATGTTTGTTACTCAGTCATGCAAAAACGGCTGAACGGATTATGAATTGATTGATGAATAAACATACCTATACTTGGTATACGTACATTTATACCTACACGTAAATTTATATGTACGCTTATACCGTGTTTTTTTTTTCAATTCAAATAAATTAAATAAACAAAGAAGCAGTGGTCGTAAATACACACACATTTAATTTTGTTTACATTCTTCACACCAAAGATCTGAATAAGTAGCAGTGACTATTGAGAAATTACTTTTTTAAAACCCGAACCCACTTCTTACAATCTCTGCCTCTTTGGGTATTTTATTGTACAACTTTTAGATGAATGAAGCGAAACGTAATTTAAGAAACAATTGATGCCTTATAACTTAAAAACATATGTAGGTATATAAATTAAGACATATTTTCTCATGATTGAATTACATTAAATAATGTAAGCATGAAATAACGGTTTTAATATTCATTGAGATTATTTGACACTTTTATTGCAGGATATAATACCTAATAAAAAACCTCGTAAGTCGTTCTCTAACATTCTTTCTAATGCTGAAAAAAAAACAAGATATAGGTAATATAGGTACCTACTAGAAAAAATCCTTATACTAAGCAAATTTTACATCGTAATACATAATTCTAAATACATAATGAATGAATTACTTGAAATATTTAATGAATAAGATTATTGACGTATTGCTATTTATAAAAGTCTAGTCATAATATTAAATTTGTTACACCTAATAAAATGTGCTACGGAACAGTGTTTGTTTCCTTTAATCTTTTCAGCACATAGGACTGACTCCTTGGCATAAGTCACATAACTGTTTTCCAAATAAGTAGGTGCGCACCGACTTTATTTACGTCACTTTACATTATTAAGCAAAGCCCGCCTGTCTGTATATTTGAATGTGTGTACGCGATAAACTCAAAAATCGGCCAAGTACGAGTCGGACTCGCGCACGAAGAGTTCCTTACCATTATCTATAAAAAAGGCAAAAAAAACAAACGGTATAGCGGCAACAGAAATAAATCATCTGTGAAAATTTAAACTATCACGGTTCATGAGTTACAGCCTGGTGACAGATGAACATACAGGCAGACAGGCAGACGGACGGACGGACAGCGGAGTCTTAGTAATAGGGTCCCGTTTTACCCTTTGGGAAGGTACGGGACCCTAAAAACTACCAAATTGATTGTCATATGCTTTGTACCAATGCATGGACGGAGTGCTTCGTAAGGAAGGTGTGTGTTATTTTGGTCTAAGAGCTGACACGAAATCCGTCTAGTTAGTGTGCCATATGATATTATTATTAATTGACCCGGGTGAGCTTTTCAGCGGTGGGGGTGAAAGTAAGTAGTAGGACAACAAAGGGGTTGTACATAAAAGCAGTTGAAGGTGTGCAATTTATAGAGCTATTGAAGCTAGAGAACGTTGGTAATTAATAATTAATTGGAATATATGTATTACATAATAAACATTGCAATATAATGTATTTAATAATTGGAATGATGATAATGAAATCGTTCTGTCAATAAGCTATAATATTTATATTTTTCCGGTTAAAATGAACATCACGAATCCTTAGGTAATTGCTATAAAATAAAAACATATGTTTTCCACGTTAAACGGGGCTCTTGGCCGACAACACACAATAGCCGGGGGACCTTGCTGACACGTCATACTCTCGGTCGTATCTCAGGAACTCATTGCAGATAGCGGCCTGCGCATTATTAATATCGATAACAATTATCGCGACACGATTAGCGCAGTGTTTAGTCCCTTCGTAAAGTTACACCCAACTTGGTACAACGTGTTCTTTTCAAGTGACTGTAATGTGGATTTTTTGCGCAAAATGGATCTAAAGAATAACAAACTGAAAATTCCTGCGGATCTTTCTCTAGCCGCTTTTTTGTCTGCGGGCATCACTATTGTAAGTATCACAATAAATGGTAAATCACAAACTTCCAGGCTAGATAAGTGTCACATAGGTCAACGAAAAATAATTTGTTCCTATACGTAAGTTGAGTTTTTACCTTAGTTTTTTCACAAAATTATATTCTTCCACTGTGTTATAAGTAATTACATTTAGGCTCGGTTTTATTAACTATCAGTTAAATCTTGTCGGTAAGGAAGTTAGTTATGTCAAAAAATGTACTGGGTTACCAAAATTTTACCTGATAACGGATATTTATAAAACCCGACAGTAGCATCATTAAAACAAAGTACCTAAGATTGATACACGTAATACCTAAATAGTAAACTAAGTTCAATTCAGTCCATGATAAAATGTTTCATAACATACGTTAGTTTTGAGGAGTAGTGCAAATCTCCACTTGGGAGAAAAACATGTTTGCACAGCGAATTATTTATTCACGCTTGAAATTACCTCCATAAATCGTAATTATGTTCTTCCGGAAGTTGCTATTTATAAGTATATAACATTATTTTTTAACCGATCGGTAAAACATGACCATATTATGCTATCATGCCAGTTGTAATTTTTTACCTTAAAACCTTTTCAACGCTCTGTCAAATGCAAACGCTCTCACTCCAGTCACTCGTACACACCATGACATCAGAATGTCAAACGCGAAGTTGAACCCTATAGAAATGCGTAGAGGTTGATATCGCACTGCACGCCGTGACATAGTTATATCCATCGCTGGCGTTGAACCTATGGTGCGGATTTATCCTTTATTGGCATTGAAAAGTTTAAAAACAGGTTATTGAAGAATATATTCACCTCCAGGTTAAAGCCACGAAATAATGCTATTATTATAACATAAACTTTTCGATATATGCGTACCATCTCTGCTATGCGCTATTTGTCAATTATACACGTAACTTAGTGACTCACACGCGGATACGTCAGTCGTATCGTAGCGAAGCGAATGTAGGAAAAATAATGTAAAGCATTCAAACTATAGCCTAATTTTATTATTAAGATGTTATTAAAGATTCAAACTCAATAAAAACCCGTTTTAATATGTAATACCTTTATCGATTTACAAGCGGTACCTTATTAATACTTAAATAACAATAAATAATATTAAAACTAACTTAAATTTAAAACATTTTTTGACATAAGTAACTCAAAGAATTTTATTTTCAGGTAATTTCAGTAACATACACCGTACTATGTATCCTTGCGTTAGTTTATCGCTTCCAGTGCGACACCTGGCAGACCGGCGACGTTACGGGCGTCCAATACTTCATCTACGCACTCTATACAGTATATATACGGGGTACGTAATAAGTGCAGCAACGGTTTCCACCCCTTAAACCTTTATGAAATGAGACAGTATTGGTCTTGATCGATTTGTTACGTCCTTAACTATGGTTATACGTTTTGATTTTTAAGCAATTATTTCTCGTTTACGAAATAATAGCAAAAAACCAGGAAGAAGTTTTCGGGTCCAAAAATTAATATTCAACTATTTTCACTCGTAGGCAATTTTTCCAAAAAATTAAATCGTATAAACCTAGTATTCAATTAAGTGATATCTACAACATTTACAAAAACTTAAATTTCACAAATTTATATTTATTGTGTTTTTGACACAACTAACAACATTATCTAAGTAATCAAGGAATATTTTGCTTTTATATTCGGCTATTACTCATTAATTAACATTTTTTTATGTTCGGCTATTACTCATTAATTAACTAACAATGTCTACATACTGCTTCCTACAATGACGATGAATGATCCTCTAAGAATGACGGAAGGACGGACGAACGGACATGGCGAAACTATAAGGGTTTAACATTGTTTACCCTAAAAAACACGAAAACCTAATAGACACCTTCCTTTGTTGATAGCCGGCCCTTCAGAATACGAGTGAGTAAATTGCGATCTGATGTGTATTACAAAACCGGGATTAGTTTACACTCGGAATAGTTGTCATTTGATATACAATTTGACATATGGAGTATCTTTATTGTAATAGGAAACAAAGAGCGTTATACAGGGTGGCTCATTTAGATCGGTCAGTCTGAAACTATAAGATATACGAAGATCTCTTCTTAGGAACCATGAAATCTGCATTCATATATTGAAAAAAAAACCTGTACTCAGCTCAGGAATCGAACCCGTACGTTTTGAAAAAAAAAACTAACTCTATTTCTATTTAGATATCGATTGTGTAGGTCTTAAGCAGTAAATGTTTCTATGAAACATGATGTCTAAAATGAATAAAATGCATTGTTTTCACTTACTTTAATTCATTTTAGTAAGTGTTCGAAGTGACCACCGTTATAATATTCAACAAGTTCAGGCATATAAAATTGTCTCTATGGTTGTTAGTACCTCTTTGCTGGTGTCGCAACTTGTTACATACACCGCTTTAAGCCTGTCACCAGAAGCGTATTTTTTAAATTTGGCGCCCCGGGCCAATAAGGTTCGCCGCCCCATAAACCAAGAAAAATAATGTATTTTTTTTTTAATAGTCTACATTTTTATTGTATGATAGTACATTACTGAAGAGGCCGCGAAATAGGGGATTGCCTGCCGAGTAGTTATAGATGGCCGAGTATTAACGAGGCCATCTAGAGATTCGAGGCTGACAACCCCGGTACCGCAGAGGCTTTTATAATTTTTTTCAAAAAATGCAATAAAGTTTGAAAATTAAAAGAAAACTTGAAATGAAATTCTAAGGATTCTGTAATAAAAACACACGTTGCAGCTGCCGGTCGGGGGCGGCTAGGCGGTTACGCCGCCCTGGCGGATTGGCGCCCCGGGCCATGGCCCGGATGGCCCTAGGGTAAATACGCCCCTGCCTGTCACACACTGCAGCGGCCTGCGGTGGTGGCCTGTTGTACTCTAGGACTGTCCTAACATTCTTACAGAGACACGCGGCCTGATTGTCATATGTAGTGTCATCAGGCCGCCACCGCTTACTGCTTAGGACCTACACAATCGATATCTAAATAGAAATAGTGTTAGTTTTTTTTTTTCACAACGACCGGTTTCGATTTCCGAGCTGAGTACAGGTTTTTTTTAATGTATGAATGCAGTTTTTCTTGTTATTAAAATCGATGACATGGTTCCTAAGAACAGATCTTCGTATATCTTATAGTTTCAGACTTTCCCATACTGACCGATCTGAATGAGCCACCCTGTATAACATATAAATTCTAAACTATAAGTAATTAAAGGCCTACAAAAATAAATAATCTAAAATAAGGGGTCCCCCGCGGCATAGTGCCAAAGATGCTGGCAGCATTTCCTCGCTGTATAGCAATGCTTATGCGTTGAGCGAGGAAGCTGCCGGCCCTTTGGTCACCAGTGGTGTCCACTAACCTTTTCGCAAGTTCTTTGAAGAACTCTCGGGCCCTGGGACCCCACGGACCGAGGATCTCTACACCGAACGGAACAAAGTTGTATTCGGTGCCGAGACCCCTATATTTGACATATGTATATGAAAAACCTATCACATCTAATACTATTCTAATCGCGGCTAGGTAATACACGTTGTCACCACCCCTCATTCACCGCACGCCGTTTTAGTGACAGTCTCAGTTAAAAATTAGGCCTATAATAAAGCTTGAGTACATCGAGAACAAATTCTTATTTAACTGATTAGAACAAGGAAAGAGTACTTGTTTAGTAATTGAATATGAAAGAAAAAATCCTCTATTTCTAAAACGGCATATGATTCATAATTGATTGTGAAACTGCGAAAAATTTCCTCTTTCTTAACCAATTACGAAATTGAATTACCGTACATATAAGTTTACGCTTTCATCATTTTTCGAAATCTTACTCGATACATGGTGTAGGCGGGAGTCAGGTATACTATTTATATAGTAACCACACCTCTTACAAATAGCACTCATTTCGCACTATATAGACACTACTCCTGTGAAGTATCCAATTGAGACATTGGTTTATTGTTAACTCTGGACAACTATCGCTAAGCGAGGGAAAGAAAAAACGCCCGCAATATTAGGCAATGGTACGATATTTTCCGTTATTGAGATAGTGTTTAATTTTTAAAAATAAGGAGTAGGATTTATTTACTTTAGATGAATAAAAAGATAGATTTTTCATTTTTTGTATCCTCTGGAAACCGAAGCAAACATGGATTTTAATCTAAATCTAAAATATAGGTATGCTTTGCATGAGCGAAAAGAAAAAAATAAGCAAGCCGCACAAGACTATCCTTGGCAAGGTTTTCCAACGCCATTCGAACTCTCCTCAGTATAGATTGGCGCCTTAAATAACCCAATCAAGGAAGCAAAACCTCGAAATGTTGGTAATTTTAATGAAATTTGGTGCGAATGTTCATTGATGGCCTTGTTTTCGTCTCCCAAAAGTCTCCAGGCCAGGACGTTGAGCGTAGAGCCGTCGCTATCTTGTAAAATGTACTCCATCCAGAAGATATTCGCATTTTGTGCGAAATCTACAGACCGTATTAAAATATGGTCAAGGGCAACATTGAAGCTTAGTAAATTTTGTACTAACCTGCAGGCGAATCACGTGACTTTATGTACTAACGGTAGATAGATTTTACTGTCAATTTTGAAGTTCCAATGTATGAGCTGACAGTTGAAATTTGACATTAAAATCTATCTAACGGTAGTACAAAAGTTACGTGATTGCCCCGCTGTAGTACATAACTGTGACGAGAAAACATGTCTTTGTTAAGTAAAATGCATACATATGTGAGATTTTCCGTTAATGTCTATCCAGGAGAGGATATCTGAATTTGAAGCTTGCAAGAATTTCAAATCTACTTAGATTTACACAATAGGATATGAGCTATGTTAATATTAACATTTTACCCAATTACGGCTAAACCAAAAAGAAGGGTAATGGTTTAAATAGATCGTTAAATACTGATATTTTGCTGCCATCCGACAATTGAAGTGGTGTTAGATTTATCCTAATTCTGCCTACATGTTTGTACATATTGAGTTTAAGGAAAGTCCACGTGGCGGGCGTGAGAGGGCGTCAAGAGGACGTTTGGGAGAAGAAAACAAGGCTATCAATGAACATTCGTACCAAATTTCATTAATGTTGCCAACATTTCGAGAAGATGCTTCCTCGACTGGGTTATAATAGCTGGGAAGGATAATAATGCTCAAACAAAAATCAACTGAAAGCCAAAATCAAGCACCTCACAAAGACATTCTGTCACTTTAGCTTTTCACACTGAAAACTTTCTGTGCAATTAATATACTCAGGGTTATGGTATCTTGTTGCCGGGTCTCAGAATTCCGTTGTTACATGGAACCACTTGACCGGTTTTTTAACTATGTGCATTTTTAGTGGTCTTGCCAGTCCAGATTGCGAACAACACGTGATGGTATAATGGTAACCTGACTAAATTGAGAAGTATAAAAAGACGATACATACCATCCGTTGGCAGGAATGTGACATTATATGTCATTGTAACTCGGTCCTACGTCTTACACTTTTTTCACTCATGTTTGTATGTATGTATTGGCTCACTACAGTCTTTACTGCATGTTGTTTTCGGAAATTCCGACTACGAAAAAAATTAACCAGGCCGAGGGTAGATTGCTACGCGGTGTACGGGTGTGTGGATACGAGACCACAACTAAAACTTGCAGCATATCCGTCGTCTACCGGTCTTTGGGATCCCAGGGATCATAACAAAAGAATGCTATTGTTTATTTTTTTCGCCGGGAGGTGGCCGGGAGACCGCGGCTTAAGACGAGGCCATTCCATTGCAAATGTCCCGCTCTAACACGCGTGAGTTTGCAATTAATAACCATCCCGCTGTCTACGGAAGCTCTGCGCGTAGTTTCGTAAATATTTAGTACATTTTAATTGATTTTTGGAATACTAAATCACTTATGAAAACATCTATCCGATTATTGTGTTAGAATAGAACATTAAAAAAGCTATCCTTTTTGTAAAATGAAACCATATCATTGTAGACAATTACGAAATCGGCATCATTTATTTTATTTTTACAATTTTTTGACAGAGTGACCAAGGCATTCTTCAATATTTTGTTCGGTTATTGCGTTTCTTTATTTCTTTTTTAGTCTACAGTAATTTTTATGTATTCTACATTATTTCTTCACACTGGAAGCTCAAACTTGAATTGAATAATTTAGTCAGATCTCTGAATGGGCTTTGCCTTAAGGCATTCACTTGTGTGCGTTCACGTCCATACAATTTAGGTAGGCTGGCGGCGAATGTGTAAATCCTTGATAAAGTCGCTTGCAGTAGTGCCGTAATACCAGTAACAGGTTAAATATCCTGTTTTTAACACACATTTCACACCAGTTAAGTCATCATGCCTTTTTGTTTTGGTGAACGCTCCCATCAGGCTGCCAAAATTTTACCAATATTTGTCTTACAATGCCTTCTGAATTTATACGAAAGGCAAGAACTAGGACATTTGATTTCAACAATTCAATTTTCAAATATATTTTATGCCTCTAACGTATGAGGGATTTTACTCAGTGACCGCAAAAAAGGGATTACAATACTTCAATTACCAGCTGCAGTTATAGTTCCTATCAAGAAAAATTAGTTAAGCCCATACTCGACGAGTTTACCATGAGTTGCTATATAGTTACTTTGACAAACTTCTAGTTACTATAACTACTTTCCAGGTTGTATCACTAGGTTCTAATCGCTGGCTATATCCGTACTTAATTGCGCATCAAAATAAAGTATTATATTTCAAAATTAATAAAAACGTCATTACTACAAATAAATTAAATCAACCAAGTATCATGATCGTTACTTGAAAATCAATTGACAATGTCGTGGTAGTTACGTTATTCATAACATGTCTCAATTTAGCTCACGATTATGTAGGTACCTAATATATTTTGACAGCGACGTTCGTAATAAATACGCCTATTTGGAGATTTTATTAGCTTGAAAATTACAAAGAGATCCGATGAAATTTGAAGTTTTTTCAGAAAATTGACCGTGTTTAATATTTTTTTTAAAACATTTTTGTATGAAACGTTTAAAAAGCCTTCCACTTATTCCTCAGAGGAATATGTATTTGATATGTATGCACATATTTTTCTCAGGAATAAGTTATAAGGGAGTCTTTTGGAGTGCTACCCCCTAATTTTTTTTTCGTAATTTCACATCACTTATATAGCTATTCATAGAATACACCTTTCTGCCAAATTTCATAATTGTAGTCTCCGAGCTTCTCGGCTGTGACAATACGGACGGAGAGATATAGCGAAACTTGAGTCTTGGTAACCATTCATGTCACTAGAAATTGGCTTTAGATACTTCATATCCCTTACGTTACCTCTATTTACAGAAAAGAACGAAAATGTGTTTAAAACGAGTTGCCATGCATGCACGCAAGGAGTTAAACTCAAAGCAAGCGTTGTAATTGCGACAAACATTGCGAACAAGGTGGGTGTTATAAAATGGGGATGCCGAATGGCATTGGATTCCACAAATACCCATTTACGCGCCGATATATCTGATCATCACATCTACTTTGATATAACAGATGAAGTGACATTGTAAATAACATCTAGTCGACTTATGACCGAGTTGAGACTTTCAAGTCATTTTAGGGTTCCGTTGTTTGTTTTCCGCCCGTGGGTGCGGTGTACGATGTACGACCATCGCTATAGAAATGCAAGCGCTGTCTCAATCGCACACCGCAGCGGAATACTGCCTACTTACTTAAATGTTTATAATACTTATGTATTTTCAGCGGACACATGTGACAACCCGCCTTCGGCGCCACCGACAGGAGTACTGCTCATGACACCAGACACAGTTTACATTTTTGTCATATTCACTCTGGCCGTCTCTGTCTTGAGCTGCGCAGCAGCCTTCGTAGTGATCGGTAAATAATTAATTTATCTTTATCCTTTAGTCCATGAAGATATGGCATTATTATCATTCAAATTACAAGTTTGTACTTACAGTTAGATCAATACGAAGAATAAGCTTAAACTTGTATTTGTTATGTTAAAATCCTATTTAAGAAAAACATAGATCACATAATATAATAAATAGATGATATAGAATAATTTGTGACACGAGATGGACACGGCACACTGCTACGGGTCCCCCATCAGTGTGCCGAGCGTCTAATTATTTCAAACATGTTTTAGTGGTCGTGGCAGGAAATAAAGGAAGTCTGGTTTTTGCAATCATATGGACTTACATATGTATCTGTGTATCATCCTTAGTGGTTGATATAACATTTGCAGCTTTCTTTGGAATAGACTACACAGAAATGGTATATACGATGGTAAGTGTGTATTACTAAACATCATAAAATCAAATACTTATTATGGAAACTATTATATATATATGTAGTTAGAAGCTATGAATTGCATTTTTCATTAAACAAATCCTTTTATTTTTAAGTATTTACTACTTACTAGGTAACTGTATACAGGCTGATGCGGGAGATGTGAGCAGGATCAACCCTACATATACAGTAAACATTAGTGGATCGTTTACCATCGTAATTAATTTTAAAGACAACACCATTTACCCTTTGTTTTACTTTTTGTTAAGTAAAAGTTTATTTCTCTAATATCATGGTCGCCTTACACTGACTAATTGACAAAGATAACCCCTCTTTACGATGTTTCAAAAGTACTTAACTAGACTCATGAGATGACATACGAACTTTCTAAAGTAACGACTGACGTGTTGTCTGCTGACAATCAATTTGACATTGTATCATAGATAAAGCGATTAAAATCGACACTTGATAGAGGTATTCTAATTGTGCCCATGCTTATCGTGAAAACAAAAACTTAATTTTTTTACACTTAAAAAAACGTTAATCATACCACTAACCGGTACGAGGGAGTTAGTTTATAGTTAACTGAATCCGTAGGGTTGATCCTGCTTGACTCCTGAATCATTCTGTATATTTGTAGTAGTAGATGCTGTTCTAGGGACCCCCGGCCGGAAGCGGGCGGGCTTTCGATTGCAGGTCAGGATCACTCAGCCCTATTATTTGGTATTTATTTACTACTATTGCTAAACATAATATAGCCATAGCTAAAAAGTAAATAATAATAGGATTTCTAATCAATTAGTTAGACATGTATAGGTAGTCACATTACTACGAATCATTATTCAAAATGAAACCATATAGGTAGGCCTACCTAATTGACCGTACCCCGCACCGTTAACCCGTCGTCTACCGGCCTATCCCAGGGCTCATTACAAAAGAATGCTATTGTTTATTTTTTTCATTGGGAGACGACGGCTGAAGTTATACTAATATCAATTTGGCCTCAGGTTTTTACAATAATACAATCTATCAATTTCCGTCATTAATTAAGTATACTGACTGGTTCATGTTCCAGGAAAACACTTTTCCGGGTGCTTCATCCAATTATATAAGCGACGTCCTCCGCCTGGGCTCGCTGCTTCTCATGACGATTTCTTTGAAGGGTTACTTGGCTCCAGTAATAAATATTATTTTGCTCGCATTGTTAGCATTATACGCTACTAAGTACAGGACCAAACTCCAAACCGCCGAAGTGAGTAGTTACATTAAAAATAGAAACTATACTTACTTTTACTATCCTACAGTACTTGTATAAATTCCTTTCTCCGAGCTATCCACTGAATTCCATGTCCAAATAATAACATAAGAGTTACCTATATGAATATTCAACGTCATATATATCTTTATTACAGCATTCCATCCACAAAGTGGGAGCCATAAATGCATATGAGTGAGTATAATTCAAATTTCTTTCATACATGCAGAAACTGGAATCCATTTATTTCGACTAAAATGAACAAACTAAACTAAAGATAAAACCTACTTACAAATAAAAAATGGGTAGGGTCAACGGTAGGGTGCCCAGAAGGTTGAAGGCATTGCTCTCATTTAAGCAATCTCTGATATATTTCATCAATTGAAATATGGTAACGTAAATAACGCAAATATTTATAACTTGGCATTTTGGATCTGTCCATAGTCGACCGTCACAAGATTCACAAGTTAAAAATAAAATAATAAAAACCGGAGAAGTGCGAGTCAGAGCCGAGGGTTCCGTACAAGCAAGATTACGTACTTTAAGTAAAGACTATATTTTTATGATTTTATTACAATTGTATAGTTTTCAGATTTTTCCCTGTAATTGTAGTATAAGACTATATTAATTACCCTATACATTTTGATTCCCTTGAGACTGTCGAAATATACGTTTTTTTTATAAACGGCTACCTTGATTTTTTCACAGTTTGGGACTCTAGACCTGAGTATAGGTTTTAATTTCAACTCAATGCCTCTACGCGTTCCCGAGATAAAGGGTCTTGACAGACAGACAGACGGACAACAAAGTGATCCTGTAAGGGTTCCGTGTTTTCATTTTGAGGCACAGAACCCTAAAAATTAAGAAACATTGTATGACGGGACACTAATTAAGCCTATCACACATTGCAGCGGCCTGCGGTGGCGGCCAGTTGTCACTATGACAATCAAGACCGCGTGTGTCTGAATGACCTGAATGAATATTAGAATTGTCATAGTGTACAACAGGCCGCCACCGCAGGCCGCTGCAGTGTGTGGCACGCTTTATTCGTCGAAACTAGCCAATTTCTTGTTGTTTTATTTCCTTGCACTTAGCGCTACGCAATTTTCTCTACATATCTATACGAGAGAACGCATGGCGTACGCGTCTACGAACCGAGCGCCCGCTAGGCGGGTTCCTGGCAGTGAATGTGTTAAAGGATGATGCTCAGTATGAGATGCGCCGTTCCGAGGCCGACGGCAAATGTATGGGAAAACGAGAGCGGGCTGAGGGGCTACTCCCAAGTTCGAAATCCGGACTTCGTATCGTGCCATCCCTTTCACTCATATAGTGTATAACACGAGTGACAGGGGCGGCACGATACGGAGTTCGGAGTACAGGGCCTGGCGCACTAGCCGCAATCGGCACGTACTGAAAGTCAGCATAGTCTAATCTCACGTTATGATTTTGTGTCCATGTTCGTCAGACAACAGTTAAACCGTGGTTTTGTGCCGGAAGACCCGCGTCGCAGCCTGCACATCCCGACGCGCGCCCCGCCGCCGCCGCTCACTCCGCTCTCGGACTACCCCAAGTAAGTGTCCATAATAGGTATTATGCAAATTTGTATATTGTTAGTCTGTCATATACGTAACGTGTCGATCCTGCCGCCTGTCTTGGTACAATTTATGCATAACCCATAAACTAACTTTTGGTTATAAAATTTAGATAATTAAATTAACTTTTTGCGAGAATGATTCTCGATAATGATTCCTACGGAATAACCAACAAAGGTAAGCTAACATTAATTTTTAAGAAAAATTGGTTTTGCAAATATTTATGCCTGGAAACGATCGGAAGTCTTCGGGATCAGAGAGGCTGCCGCGAACCGAAAACGAACGATGTTCGAATATCTCCCTCTCTATCGCACGAATTAGCAAGTGCGACCCATATCGATTTTTAAGAACAATAAATGTCCGCAATCTGCGATTTGAAAATGCATGTTATTTTCGTAATCGGCACCCCGAGGAACCTCGAAGATGACACCCATAGCGATTTTAAAGATTTTCACCCCTTTTCACCCCTTTAGGGGACCAATTTCTAAAAATACTGAAATATGTTTTGTTGTATTTAAACAGAGAGTCTACTAAATAAGTTTCAAATCTTTCACTTCAAAAAAGATTTGCTCCCCGTACAAACAGGGAACCCCTTTTTTTATGGAAGCAGTTTCGAAAAACCCTGAAATACGTTTTGTTGTATTTAAACAGAGAGTCTATATATTTACGAAGTTTCAAATATCTCACTTCAAAAAAGATTTGCTCCCCTTATAAACTTGGAATCCCATTTTCACCCCTTTAGGGGAGCAATTTCGAAAAACGCTGAAATATGTTTTGTCGTATTTAAACAGAGAGTCTATCTACGAATTTTCAAATCTCTCACTTCCAAAAAGATTTGCTCTCCGTACAATATTGAACCCCCTTTTCACCCCTTTAGGGGAGCAATTTAGATAAACGCTGAAATACGCCATTAATATATTTAAACAAAGAGTCTATATATATATACAGTTTCTAATCTCTTCAATAAATACGTGTTTTCATACAGACTTTCATTCCTTGTTTTATCCCCTTATAGAATAAATTTCGAAAAATGCTTTCTTATCCCTAGCCTACGTTATAAATGTAATCGACTATGTAAAAATCAACTCTCTAGCATTAGCAGTTTCGGCTGTGCGTTGATGAGTCAGTCAGTCAGTCTTTTTCTTTTATATGTATAGATAATCTCTGGTGAGCTCAAAAGGGCCAAAATGTTATTAAGTACCAAAGGGAAACATACAAATTATTGAAAAACGGTCACTCCTTGGTAATGAATTAGATTGGATTTGGCTTTTCGGATAGGAATTGTAATGTTGCCAATAAGGGGCCAAAGTTTTTATAGAAGTTAGGTGATTTTGAAATAGAGTCCATCTGAGTTTGGTTATAAAGACGTGTAACATTTTGAGTAAATCAACCTTAACAAAGGTATACAAACCTCAGCGCTTCATACATACACCTGTCAGTAAGGCGCGAATGTTATATGGATATGGCCGACATAAACACGATAATGTTAGGGATCAAGTAAAATTAAAACCATGACATAATCATTGATTTTCGCTGGTGAATTTCGTATAACATTAAATCCTAAAAGGGATTGAAAGGCATTGAAAGGCAATTACCTTTCAAGTAATTTATGAATTGGAATGGAACTTCGGTAATATACTATTTTAAGGCGCGTGTGGCGAACGAATGTACGAAACACATTGAAATCAAATTGGAGGGAATTGCATAATCTAGATCCCCTGATACTTGCGAAGCAGGTATAGTACCTGAAATCTAATTTTCTGTTCAATTTATTGGACAGTCTGTTCTATAAAAGTACAGTCAAGTCCCAAAGCGACTAAAATATCTGTATTATTTGTTTATGGCCAGTTAGTGGGGCTTGCAGCAGCGTATTATAGTTTAGTCCTACCCCTCCCCTGTAAACAAACGAAACTTGGAAAACTTATCATACTAGTAACCGGTTTTTTTTTAATAGTGCCATCAGGTTTTTTGCATTGCAGTATCGCAATTTCGTGTTGTCCCATGAATGACGCGTCCTATTATATATATATCATCTGGGAGGAGCCTTATCGAACTAAGTTCAGTGTCGTTGGTTCTTGTACCCCCTCCCCCGAAGTGATCAGTCGTGATATTTTCATTTCGTCTAGTTCTCCGTATTTCTCAACCGATTCTCTGGAAGGTTTGTTAGCAGGTTCGATTATTATGTAGAATTTTATTACAAACACTTTTTGAAAAAAATCAAAAAAAAAACACTCCCAAGGTATACAGCTCAAAGAGCGACTAGTATAAAGGTCAGTGATGCCTACATTCGCCAGACTAGTTTTGTTTGTTCGGAACTTTAATTTCTGTATGTTTGTATTCAAACAGTAGCCGGAACTACGACCGCTCCAATTCCTGGCAACACAGCCCAGCGCCGCTGCCGTTCTCTTATATGGAGGAGCCTCGACAAGCGCGCGCGAGCCCGGCCGGCGAGCCGCAGTGGCGGCGCGACCCCTGGCCGCCCGCGCCGCCCCTCCCGGCGCCCGACTACAGCCCGCCGGCCCGCAGGCTTAAGTCGGCCTTGAAACCTAACTACATGTAGGCACTGACACGTTCAACCATAAACAAGTAGCGATTAGGGGGCTTTATGCGGGTAATTCCCAGTAGGTGTATATAATTTAGTTTGGTACGATGTTGTCGGTTTGTCATAGTCCAATAGAACGAATGGGAAGAATTCCTTTACGCTACATCGATCCCTTTGTCTCTACCATGAATTATAATATAACCATTTATTTACACCAAATATAGTAAATCCTCTTTAATATTTTTAAAAACCATTGATAATTAAGGATCAACTTTTCAATATACTCGCCTCCAGCTAGTGTCATAAAACCACATTCGTGTTCCGATGCCTCTTATTATGTAACAGTTGCATAAACTACTATTTATAGATTGCTATCACAAGTGTCATTAAAATTGTACGTTTCTCAGTCTATAAAACACAATGTCGTGTAGGATCTAGCCTACTATGCACTCACAGCAACTAGTGAATGAATAGTATGGAACGGATAAATATATCGAAGCATTCTAAACATCTTCGAATTTTCACACAAATACTATGAGAACCTACAATAATCCCAGTTAACTTTAATTGTTATTACAAGCATATTATTAAATTATTAAACATGTGACAAGCAAAAAACTTTAACCACTAATTACATACGTTATGATTTCAGTTCTATCATAACTCGCGAATACGAACTATTTGATTTTGCGGGAATGCATAGTGTAGCTCCTACATGTGGTAATTTGTACAAAAGTTACGTAACATAGCATCACGGATTTCTTTTATTATTTTTCTAGTATTTATTACGCCATTAGGTATCACATGTTTTTTAGTTCAAATATTCAAATATTAATTTAAGGTTAAATAAAAATATTAGATGAAATACAGGTTCTTCTATAAAAAGCATTTTATTTCATGCCGTCCTCTCGAAACAAAATATGTAAGTTATGTTATATTTTAAATTCTCGACGCAAATGAGGGGTTTGTTATGAGTAGCTGTGTCTGTCTGTGGCATTTTAAATGTTTGTTATACACAGAAACGAACACATTTGAGGTAAAACGATGCAACATGTGTCACACCCAATTTTTTGCAGTATTTGACAGGCTTGCGGAAACCCGTTACCAATGACACCTACAGGTTCACCTACAGGGCATTTAAGTATACAGTCACAAGCCTTGAATGGGTTAACCCCCACGTAACCAGAGCCTGTACTCCGAACTTCGTATCGTGCCGTCCCTTTCACTGTCGTGTTATACACTATATGAGTGAAAGGGACGGCACGATTCGAAGTTCGGAGTAGCACAAATATATATTCCAAGTAAGACACAATATCTGTCCAAAAAGAATCCCTGGTTAACGTTTCATTACAATTATTGAACACTTTACAAACCAGATGACAAATAATAATTTATTATATTTGTTAATTTATTTGTATTCTGATTCCATGTAATAACTGAAGACCTCGGTAAATTACACAATTGTTTATAATTTACCCAAGTTTTTGGTGACGCTGACGCTGTGCTGGTTTTAATTTGACAGCATCAACGAAGTTATGACATTTAAAATTTAAATTTATATGTTCAACTGATTTTAGCGTGAAACACACCAATTAAGTATTTGCTATTTATTTTTTTAACCTGATTATAGGCCGGGCCCAATAAAGCGATAGGAGTGCGCGGTTGGAGAGTAGCCTGGGGAAACTCCAGGGGAAAACCTCCGACACGACCACGCGGGTGGTTTGGAACATTGCAATACCCTAAGAGTTTGCGCTCCAGTGAGATTGGTTGAGCGGATTCACCCGAATCTGAGGTGTGAGTAGAATCGAGCTTCTGTGAGTTTTGTCGCTGGTTCACTAAACCTAGCCTAGTTGAGAAGAGTCCAGCAAGAAACTCAGCTATAGGCCCGACCTGGGTCGGACTGGCTCTACCCGGTGTGCGGCGGTACCAGGACGAATACGGACTATATGTGTCAGTGTTGTCGCGATCGCGCGGTGGACGTCCCCGCCGGCGGGAATGCCTAAGTGTACGCGTCGTGTCTGAGTTGGACGCCGTAAGCGCAGCGTGCCATCTTTCGATGGACGCTGTGATTACGTCGTCCGGGTCCGTGATTGTGTGCCTAGAACGCCGGACCGTGCGGCCCCTAATCAGTGATCGCCGAGTTACGACAGAAGGGGGAGGGATGGGAACGTAGTCGACAGCCTTCCTAACCAGGGACAGATACCGGAATTTTTAAAAAACCCTGATATTAGCCCAATATTTTGGATTATTTTTTGCTCTTTACGTAGGGCTGAATCATGTATTTAAGTAACAACGTCGTATTATTAGATTGTCCCATTAAAAACGAAATAATGAACCGCTGACCGTAATAATACCGGTATTTTTCTATGGAGAAAATACCGGTATCCGATCCCTGTTCCTAACTAACGGATTCCTATGATGGGGAGCGTTGTCAAAATAACGTCTGGCAGTCTGCTTAAAGAAACAATACATGGTGCTAATCCCCATATCGTGGTGCAGACTGAGGTTCGACTGGTACAACGGAGCACCAGTCGCTCTACGGAAAAATTCTGAATGACCTGAAGCAGCTTTAGCGATGCCATAGGCGCGTGAGCAAAAGCTACACTTGCATAAGTGTTGTTACACAAGTTTTGTAGAGTGTCAGCTTATTTCTAAGTGACATTTTACTAAACTTGTTAATCATCGGCCAAAGAAGTATTTGCTAGTTAATTTGCGTACAGTGAGCGACTTGCAATTTGTAATTGTCATACGTAATGCTTTAATGTAAGCCGTTGTCTCCCGGAGAAAAAAATAGTTCGGAAAGAAAGTTGATCGGGAATGTGGAGGCAGTAGCTATTAACCATGAGTTCCCGGTTCCGAAGACCCAAAGCTGAGCTTTTTCATCCTACCCAGAGAGTAAAATAAGAATTTCTGGAAGACGTCTTCTAATAAAACAAAATACCGTCAAAATAGAATGTACCTATTGAAATATAATAAACGGGTAATTCATGTCTTTAAGGTCGAGTATAGCTCGACATGTTTCTCGACCTTAAAGACGTGAGTGACCCGTTTATTATATCTTGCAATATACCTACTATCACAATACACCTCACAGCACCACCGGTGAGTCACCGGCACGACTGTTGCAGGGTACGTATTCGGTTGGATGCTATAAAACCTGATAGGACTGCTAGGGTAATGGACGAAAGTGGTGGAACGGTCGCGTAAACCATCTAGGCATTTAGAAGTAGGCGATCCAGTTCGAGTACAATACCGAACATTCCGACCGGGTTTAAAGTGGTCGGACGGTTACATAACTAAAAAACTAGGGAAATCTGATTATAAAGTTCTGACAAATGACGGATCGACGCATCACCGTCACATAGATCAAATGAAACGGCGGTACTTGAGGAACTCGATCGCATGTCCTCCATCCCACATCGAGACCGAACCAGAGAGCGCCGTGTGGAACGATCGGCCGACGGGGCCTGATCTTGCCGCGCCCATGGGGCATCCAGCGACTCTGGCAATGACGCGGGACCCGCACCCGCGACAGTACCGGCGGCAGCCCCGTGGCACGATCTACGCCGCGCGAAGAGGGTGAGCCGATGGTAGTCAAGGGCGCAAGCAAGGGGCAAGCCTCTAAGCGTCCTAAACGCATAGAACCGCCGTTGCCGGCATTAGATAAAAGAATCCCCAAAAAAAAGGTTAACGCTACGGATTTGATTTTGACTGACCCTCTTATACCACATGGTCCAACCTGTATACTATACCAATACATATGTTACTCCAAATAAGATTTTGTTAGTATTCATATCTGTCAAAGTTTAATATTTTATGACTATTTACGCTCTGGCAACTTATGCGTGTGAATCGTATAATAAGGCACTAAGGCGCATATTAGATTGTAGTTATGAGATTATTATCACATTACCACCTAGCGACAATAGGAGCCTAGTTATGTATGCAACATGTTTTTCATTTAATTACTTGTATTGTATTAGAAACTATATATAATCAATTAATCATAGATATTGTTAGGTTAGTATGGTTTGTTAATTTTATTGTGTTAAAATCTTGCTTTTGCATATTACTTACCCTGTAATATTAGAATAAGTGTGAGGGTGTTATGTATAAATATGTGGGTATCTTCTAATTGATTTTATATACGTATGCAGAATAAGCTCTAATGAAAATATGGTGCAACCGGTATTTAGAATAATAACAAGAACTTAATTAACAGTGGACACAATCTGAGGCTAGTGAAATTGCATATATCACCAGACCTTCGTTATTGCGTTGTTGTTGTCCAATAAAATAAAAACAGTTTATCTTATTACCGGGCTACGATTTTTTTATAATTTAGGAATAAATAAAGATTACTATAGAGCAAGCGACTGAACGCGTTTCGCTGTTTCTTCTACCTTGGAAATCTAAACAGGAATTTTCTACTATCGAAAAGGAATAAAGCTCCGGTACAAACATCTTGGAACGATCGTGCCGGTGCATCGACGGTATATATACACAAACCGGTTCCTCGTATTTGCAGTTTATATTCGCACAATATATATCCTTTATTCTTAAAACTTTCATGCCTATAATAATATTACATCAACGGATCTTCATGTTGACCTTATGTTAATTCTTATAAATAGTATATACAACATTTTTACATCACTTTATACAAATGCTATAATTATAAACTGTATCAAAGATCGTCGGGTTTATGTACATCTGTGTTTAACGTGGGCGTTTGGCCAGGCCTGACAGTGGTTTCTTCAGTCTCTAAAGGAACGGGAGGGCCCTCCACATGACCCTCTTCACTGATGACCTTCTCATTTTGGAACGACTGCTCTGACACTTCGCTGCCGCAGTGCTCCGGCTGAGCGCTGCCGCTCTCATCGGTCGACAACGACAATTCGAACTGCGCTACTAATTGGTTAAGTACTTTTTTCAGGTGATCAAACGACTCCGTCTCCGCGGGCATGTTCGAACTCTCCAAAACCGCTTCGCAGTTTTCGTCATCGCATGCGTTCTCGTACTGTTTTTTGAGCGATTTCAAGTTGCCGACGGTAACAATTAATTCAGGATCTTTCATGGCATCCATCAGGTACTCGCCCTCCTGGGTGAAGAGGAAGACGGCGGGTATTTGGATGTCGTCCTTGCCGTCGCCGGACATGGCGAACATGGCGGTGACGGCATGGGTGGAATCGGGGACATTGTCGAGGATGATGGCGAGTTTGGCTCCGGCGTTTTGTATGTTTCTGACCTTTTGTGCGAACGTGCATTGCCCGCGTTGTGCTACGGCGAACTTGGTGTGGAGCTGGGCGGGGTTGGCGAGGGGAGTGCAGGCGTGGAGGGGTTCAGCGAGGACGGGAATCCCGGTAATCCTCGCGTCGCGGACTTCTTGGCCGAAATGTCCCGGGCCCGCGGGGAATACCCGCCCTCGCACCTCCACACCCACGGCCGTCACGCCATTCTCCACGTCACTCATGGAATTCCACTTTGACATCTCGCGCATGAACGTTAGCCCCTCCGCTGCATCTTTCGAGGACTTAGCCTTTAACAACAAATAACATTCATTAATAACTTTGTATCAAGCTCAGTGATCGAGAGGATAAATATCTTGATAATAGTCGATTTGACAAAAACGGAAAAATGCGCTATCAGACTAGCGTGAATCACGCGGTGCGAGGCCCGCGCGGTTCCTTACTTATATGGAATGGAACAACTGCGCGGTTATGTTTGAACACCTCGGAACATTTTCATGTAAATAAGGAACCGCAACGCGCGATTCCCGCAAGGCTGAACCGGGGTTTACCGTGTTGGTGGTATAGAGCAGCTGCACCCTCCCGTCGGGTAGTGTGAGCACGGTGATGCCCATGTCTGAGAGCGCGTGCACCTGTCGCGGGTCGTTGAGGGGGCGCAGGCGCGCGGCCGGCCGCGCCGCAGCGCCTAGGAGTTGCCGCATCGGTTGACGCACCTTCTCGGCCACCAGCGAAGCCGTGTTAGGGCAAGTCCTGCGTTTATAATAATAGTACATTACAACAGAGGCCGGGAAGTAAGGGGTTGGCGACCGAGCACATATACCGAGCACGGATAGTTACGTATACGAGGTTGTTGTTACAACCCCTTTTCACGCCGAGGTATGTATAGTGCTTTTCTCAAACATGCAATGAAATAAATTTAAAAAAAAACTCAAAGAAATCATTGCTGAGGGGCTACCGCGAATCGAAAACGAACGAAGTTCGAATGTCTCCGTCTCTGTCGCACTTGCAAATTCGTGCGACAGAGAGGGAGATATTTGAACTTCGTTCGTTTTCGTTTCGCGGTAGCCTCTCTGTTGTCATCGGCGTTAGAACTCATATTTAAATAAGTAGGTAACAAATTCAACAATGCATAAATCCAATTACAGAATGGAAAAAAAAACAATTTTGCCTCCAAATTGATTAAAAACAATACCTTCACGGTTTGAGTAGACATTTTTACAGCTAATATTTAGATGAAATATTTTAAATGTTTTTTTTGTAGTTAAATTTGCAATTGAAATTATTCGACTGTGTTAATAATGTGTTATTTATTATGTTCATGTCGATTTTATGTAAATAAAACAGCAAAATATAGAAAACATCGGTTATTTTTTTTTTATAATCGTAGTGGCAGAATGTCATGACGAACCAAAAAGCAAATAATTGCTTATGGCTGAACGCCGTGATGCTGTTTCACAAATAAATGTGGAATGGAAATTAAAAAAGAGCACCTTGCAGGCCTCCAACTTTGTATGAAATTCCTTTAAAGGCCTCTCGTCTAGCCACACCTGAAATGTGACTCTTCGTAGCCTATTATAAGGAACGTAACCTCAATATTTCATTGCATGTTTGAGAAATATTATGTTACTGTCGATGCGTGAAAGTGGACAACCTTGGGAGCCCGTTTACTTAATTACTTAAAAGTGCCATTGCGGCCTACTTGCAGAATAAAGTTAATTTATTTCATTAATATGAAGGCCGTTGCCATTCCAAAAAATATGCGAGTCTATCCCAAAAAATTTTCAAGACGATATTGGCATTAAGATTTATTTTATTTAACTTAAACCCAAAATGTGAAAACATTAAGTAATACTTTTCCACCGTTTTTTAATAGTATCGTGTTTGTAAGTCACTAGTCCCGAATATGTATATTTCTCCACCGAAAACACAGACACTAAAGCAGATCCAAGAGAAAAAAGAATTTTGGTCTCTGTTTATGACGTTTTTATAGCATTTTTTTTAATTCCAAGCGCTTGGAATGCAATGCTTTTTTTTTAAAGACTGCTTCACCGTCTAATAGATAGGGAGTAACATCCACTTTTCCGATCATTTTTGAGAAAGTTATTATACGCGTGCGTTCCAATAAGTTTAATAACAGGCCAGTACACAGCCTGTATCAACCCTGGAAGGTCCTTTTAAATATTGAGTTTATTTAATTAATAACAAACATAAAATTAATTTCCAAACGTGTCTGAATAGAACTTACTTTCTATACTTGTCCTCGTCGTCATAGTCCAATTTCAAGCTGAAGTACGAAGTATTCCGTCCCGCGTGGGCCAGGGACAGCGGCAGGAAATGCGCTTCCGTCGTCAACACATAATCCTCCAATTTCACAGGCAGATCTTTATCGTCAGCAAACAGCATGTAGAGGTACTTGAATGTCTCGGCTAGCACGAACGAGTCCATTCGGTCCTCGTGTACTCGGGTCCTCACGTCGTTGACAGCAGCGTATCCGCAGGGCACTTTGGTGTACTGTTGTAAGGCTTTAAGGGCCATTTTGCCGACGTGCAAGTAGTGGTCGTCCTCGGTCGCGCGGTGGAGGAAGTAGGTGGACTCGAGGAACTCGGGCCGGAGTGGATGTTGGCCCCAGTGTACCTGGCAAACATGCTCAGTAAAAGATACACTCAGGCCGGGTTTTATAAAGATCCGTAAGACCAAATGTCAGATCAAATTTCAGTAACTCAGAACATTTTTTGACATAACAAACCGACATAAGGTCTAACGGATCTTTATAAAACCGAGCCTTAATAAGCTAGAGTACAAAAAACTTTTGACATGCCATTCGAACCAGTTTTTAGAATTTACTATTTATTGTTATAATTTGATGGTTTTCTATCCATATAGCCACACTTTGTTATAAATTGTAACAACATGAGTCATCATCCTTGACCTTGATACAAAATAAAATTAAAAAATGACTCCAAACATGATCATGAACAACTTTTAGGACAATCCTAATTCAGAATACGTGGCACACCGATCCTAGTCTTAGATTTCCTTAGTACAGAAACTATAAACGACATTTCACTTGTGAGATTTATCTTAAAGCAAGTTATTTACGCGTCCTTCCAACACGTTCCCTGTCCGGGTGCCCCTAATGTGAGGTGCACATTTTTTTCAGCAGTCCATGCTCCCACTATGAAGTCACGTTCCCATACTGAATGCGCAAGTTGGACGTGTGACATTGTCAGATCGATTCGTATGGGGACAGGGAACGTGTTAAATCTTTTTTGATACCTATACTCTGCTTTATATAAACTCTTATTTCACGTATGAAATTTCGATGTGTCATTTCATTTTAGCCTCTGTTCTAACAAAATAAGAAATAATGATTAGGGTGGTCCAAAAAAATTATTTTACGATTTTTGTATAGGCCACCCTTTTATATTGTTACCTATGTCTATAGTATTACTGATGCAAAATTTCAACTTGTTATGTCAAGTATAAAAGGGTGCTCACGTAGTGTGATTTTTTTTATTTTTTGTGAATTACCCTCATCTTAGCATAATTGTTACAGCTAAGGTGTAAGGTATTCGAGGGAGTTTTATTAACATAATATTATCTTAAAGTGGTTCTACTGCTATCTAAGTGATCATATATGTGTAATATTTTTGTGTCCTGCCATCTGTTTTTTATATTCTTAATTGGTTATCGAGAATTGGAACCATTAACTCAGTTGAATCAGCTTCCGACCCTGCGACAAGTACTCCGACGTTTTCATGAGTACTTAAAACTCAAAAAAAACGTGAGAGAATCTTCACATTTAGTTATATGCGAATCATTGGAGGTCTGGGAAAAGGCCGGAGTACCTACTAAACAACAAAAACATTGCATTGAGAAGTTGGAAACTATTCATAACAAACGGCCGCTTTTAAATAAAAACAAATCTAGAGATTCTCTATCACAAAATAACCGAGAGAGCTTGTTTGTTAACGAATTAGATAAATTTTTTGATATTGCGCATGTCGACGGCATGAACCAGATAAAAATTAAAGAAGACAAGGATTTTCTTTCGAAGGTTTTGACACGACTGCTGCTAATACAGGAGTCCGGAAAGGAGCGTGTGCACTTTTAGAAGCAGGTATTGGCCGTAATATACTATGGCTTGCTTGTCGTCATCACATTTTGGAGATAATGCTTGCTAAAGTATTTACTTTGTGTTTTGGCCCATCGAGCTCTCCGGAAATTCCTTTGTTCAAACGATTCAGAGATGTTTGGCACAATTATTCTCGAGAAAATTTTAAAGGACTTGATATAGATCCAGATCTGGAAGCGTTTGCTCAAAGTACCCTTGAAGTACTCGCGAAAGCGATATCCGGAGAAAAACAAGTTCGAGATGACTACTTCGAACTTATCGAACTCACCACGGTCGTTCTTAATAAAGTACCAGATAACATATGTACATTGGCGATCCCCCGGGCCGATACATCATGCACGTTGGATGGCAAAATTGCTCTATACGTACAAGATTTTTCTGTTCAGAGATCAAAAGGTGCTTAAGCTTACGAAAAGAGAAACGAACGCTGTTTCACGATTTGTCAAGTTTGGTGCGGCGATTTATACTGCAGCATGGATTAAAGCTCCTTTGGCAACCGAAGCGGCGGGCAATGATCTACAAATGTGGAGAAACCTCGTAGCATATGAAGCTGTCGATTTAGATATCGCAAAAGCGGCAAGGACGGTCTTGGAACGTCACTAATTGTGGTATTTGTCCGACGAATTAGTTGGTTTTGCTTTATTTTCTGATAAAGTGGCTCCTTTTGAGAAAGCAGCAATAGTGGAAGGCATGAAAACTGAAGCTGGACCTAGCTTGGTGAAAGGAAATGCTGCTATTTTAAGAAGTCGGACTTCCCTTGGAGCATTTGCGTCAACAAGAACAATGCAAATACTCTATCCTTGACATTAAAGACTCTTTCCTGCAAAAATTTGGCAAAACGATTTTGAATATGTGAAAGGCAAAAAGAGGGTTCAAAGCTTCCGTGTCGTCAACGATACTACTGAGAGAGGTGTTAAATTGTTTGAGGAATATAATAAACTTCTCACTAAGAATGAAGAGGAGAAGCAAGTCATTTTACATATCGTGGAACACAACAGGAGGATTATATCCACGGAAATGAAATGTCCCTTATAACTGCTATTAAAAACAGAAATAGTCAAATATAATATTCTTTAATGTTACTATATTCTTGTTTTGTGGTATGTTTATATTAAAATAAACTATATTGATCCATAGATTTTTTAATTTTCGTCATTTTCCTAGTCGCTCAAATAGTTAGCCATTTCTTTAAAAAAATAATATTTCATATGCGATGAGCATCCCCTTCTCGTAGGTATATCCTATTGAAAATTCGCACAATTGATATAGTAGACATGTGTAACAAAATGATGGGGTGGCCCAATCTTTAGGTCAAGTTTGAATTTTCCCCATACAAACGTGGACCACCCTAATAATGATCTACCAATGTCTATAAGAATTGACCTGTTAGCTTTACTGGGCATTTTCTGACATCTTACGCTACGTTAAGGGGCTCCTAGCTAACGACATACTCATATCGAAAATAGATCTTTTCTGGACCATATTTGAAAAACAACCGACAACCGTTTATGCCATAAATATATCTATAGTTTTGAGGGAACTGTATGAACACAAAACTCGTCAAAAATCTATGAATAGCGCATGGCGCGCCTTAAACACCCCGGCTCTTTCAGAAAGTTAACCATTGCCATGGATGGCATGGTATCCCGCTTCTTGTAATGAGACTTTGTGTTTTTCTCTATGTTTCTGCTTATAATCCAGTAGAATGTGTCTATACGTATCTTCCGCCTCAACAAATGTATACCTGGAAGTCGGTGGTGAACGCCTCCGGTATGAAGGTGTGGCGCTGCATGACCTGATACAACATCTCGTGGGTCTCCACCGCGGGCCGCACGTCGCCGAGTAAAACCTGCAGCCCCGGCCAGAATGCGAGCAGAGCGTCCATGAAGTTCCGCGATTGTAGGTGCGGCCTTTAACAACGGGATAAAAACAATACTTACTGCGCATCAAAAAATAAATATATATTCGCATTTTGCTGTGAAATTAGTATTTGCTGCGCAAATAAGCAGGTTTAGGTTGATAGGTTTTTTTGATGTGCCGTTAACAACCACACTGATGTTATGACACAGTTGACGCAAATATTTCTGAAAACCGTCTTTTTACATCGGGTGAATGATATGATGAGAGCAGTGGATCATGAGAAGATTGTACAACAAGAGCCTTAAAACACCGCCATTTTACTAGAGACGAAGGACGAATTACTTCAAGTCAAGATAAAATGGGAAAGTCTGGAAAGAGACGTATAGTGAGTACAACTAGGTAGGTGTAGTTGTAAGTGGCTACTGTAGCTGACAACACATCGAATCTTCAAATCAAAAAATGGTCGGCAACGCGGTCCATAGATTGCGGTGTCTGTTTACCAACAGGCGGGGCGTATCCCTTATTATATTATCTTAATTGTTATATGCGTATGCCTTAGCCTTTAAATAATATTATCCTTAAAGCGTTCGTATATGAGTATTTTAATTACCTGTGCATATGCACGGCCAGCATAACAGGCCCCCTGCTTATGTACTTCATCACCGCGTTGTAGTGCCGGTTGAACCTGGCCAGGTACTTCTCGTCGCCAAGCAGAATGTACGCCTTCAGACAGTACTCGTAGTACGAGTCGATGCCGGCGCCCACGCCAGAGTCCTTGCGCACCCAGTCGCCAGAGTGGATGTTTATCACTGTTCCCATTAAGTCCGATGTTCTGGAATATTACATTCTAATTTGACATGATCTTAGCGTTACAACAAGATCCTGAGATCAATAGCAAATGTACCATGGTGTTTAACCAATATTGAACTGCATATTGTATTGTGTTATGCCATGTATGTTGTGGATATGAATAAAGAGTTTATCTATCTATCTATCTATCTATCATCAACAACTGTCAATAGGCACGGTAAAGGAAAAAATCCGAGACATATCGGGGAAATATAAGGAGCGACTAACTTAACCACCCCAATAAATTAGCACGACAAATGATGGTCCCGAACCACATAAGACGACTGAAAGGACATAACATCTTAGAGCTACATAATAAAGAATAGCACTAGACCACAAAATAAGTAATAGTACTACGTACAAAAGGTCCACCGTTAACAAATCCCTCGTTTAGGTATGCCAAGTGCCTAAACGTGGCCATCTCTTTCTATCACACGTACTTCTACTCGCTACAGTCGCTACATCATCACTTGAAGGATGCCCGGGGTCCGCTACCTAATTTCTTCTAATGTGACATCGGTGAATTATAATGAGATATTGGTGGTATGTGTCACTGGAGGCGCTAAGGCACGCGACTAATTAACAATAACGGTAATATAGGTGAAAAATATTCATATTCCATGACATTAATTTAAATTCAAATGTAGTATTCTGTAATATCTCTAAGCGGCCGTGCCCCACCTGAATTCGTTCATGTAATATTCAATTTATCAGTTCTATTACAAGGGAACTCGTGTTGTATATTCGAGTATTTTCCTCATAATGTGAATTCCACTGATAATATGCGAATTCAATTATTGAACCATGCTATATAAGTAAATGACTCATTTAGTAAATAATTTTTCTGTATAAAATTCAGCGAGGCAATCTAGACTGCGGGAAATTAAAACTAATAAGTAGTAATATTTTCCGTGTTTTACATCATTTACTAAAGTGCCGTCTTGGTGAAATTGTGAAAGCGCTTTTCTGCTATTGTGAACGCGCTTTTCTGCTATCGCTTTCGAGCATAGATAGCACTTCTAGTAAATATGTAAATTACGGAAGATATTTTCGATTAGTTTTAATTTAGTCTAGAGATTGCCAAGCTGCAACTTACATAAAAAGCACAGAATAAATGACAGTACTTTTACGTCCGGAAGGCCTGTCTTACAAAACCGATGTTCGACAGCCAGAAAGTTCCAATGATGGAATCACTTTTTAGTGTTCCGTAGCCAAAATGGCGAAAACGGAACTATAAAGTAGTTTCGTCATGTCTGTCCGTCCGTATGTCACAGCACATTTACTCAGAGACTATAAGCACTACCTATTGTAAAACTTGGTAAGATGGTGCATTGTATGAACCGCTACATAAAAGTGATACGAAATTACGAAAAAATATTAAATTAGGGAGGGAGGGGGATTCCATACACGTAACTGGGGGTAAAAAAAATTTTTTACTACATATAATGGTCGTGTGTGGTATTTATGAATAGGTTTCTAATGATTTTGTTTTGAACAAGATAGGTTAACGGTTTTTGAGTTATCGCTGAAAACCTGTCTTGCCCAAGCAAAAGGACATAAATGCCGTGAGTTCCCTTTGAATATACGACCTTTTTTGATTCACTGTATTGCATAGTGGTTTTAAATGTGGACTAGTAGGTGTCGGTACGTAACCCTTCATTGTGCGTGATCTGACACGCACTTGGCCGGTTTTATGAAAGAAAAGAACGAAAGAAAGATACATATATTCTTGTCAAACACATGACAATTACAAATAAAGACACCACATAAGGAAATAAACCACGAAATGGTCACAACTCAGCGTAGTTTATCGGTTGCGTTCTCTAAGTTTTTTTTCATCTAGTAAGGGTCGTCATAATCGTGTCATATAACTTTTGTCTTGGTAACTACACAGTTTAACAAGATGGACAGACTTGGTAAAAGGCTGTTTGTCCACTCAAGATGTGTGGTGATAGATTAAGCGAAGTACATAATCTGTACTCTGTATGTTATAAAAAGAGTAGTTGTTTTGCTATATAAAGAGTGATGAACGGAAAAGGGGGATCGTGAGATTAAGCCTCAGACACGAATTAGTGAGTGCGACGTCCTCGAAAAAACAGTAAATTAAACTATATTTTAAATTTACATTGTATTACTATGGAATAAATTAATCCTAGTTGAATTTCATATGTAAATGGCTGCAGCAATGCTCGCGAGCAGCAGCGAGCGCGCGGTGATCTCATTTAAACATGGAATATAACTAAACTGAGTAGAAAGTTCAAATTCCTTTGATTCTATTAAACCACGCGCTACTCCGGCCATCTGATGTGAATGCTACACAACTATTACAATATATGCTATACAATAAACTAAACTAAAAGTTCGGACAAGTTCCTCTAATCGATTGAGCTAGATTGGAGCCCTCTTTTCAAAGACTGAGCAGCAAAATATATCCGTGGATGATATGCCAAGTATTTATTATGCCTTAGCCTTACCTATGTCTTATTTTCCAAAGTCTATCCATGGCCTTGTGCGCCTTCTGCTCGTATACGGGGCGGCCAGTGAGGCGCGAGAGCGCCGCCATTTCCAGGATCATCGTGCCCGCGCAGGCCGTGCAGGTTTCACGAGACTCCTGGAGGTACTTGATACCGTACCGCAGGTTCACCTGCAAAAACGGCCGAAACAAGTTAAGCTATAGCTAGGCTGGGAGAAACATAACTTTTCTCAATTCATACCACATGTCTAATGGTAATGAATGACACGTCGTGTAAATAAGGTATTTTCAGGGTTAAACGCTAAGATAGAGAGAGAGGATATAAAGCAGCGCGACACTACATACCCTCCCGTGAGGTATTCCCGTGGATGTATTGAAAGCGGGCAGCAACCGGCGGCCCAGGTCCTCGGCCAAGGTCAAAAGCTGGCCGCCGTACCAGCGGAGCACCGGCACGTCTGGCTGCAGCGCCGTTGCCAGAACGTGTGCTGATAACAGGCCCCTAGGAGCAACCAACACTTTTCTTAGCTATTATAATACCCGCAGTACACATTGGGCCAAGGTATTGTCATTGGGCCAGCCCAAATGTCGCTGTTTACACATTGTTGCACCGATCATTCTGCATTGGCGCTTTGACAATGGTGGACGTGGAATCACTCGAGCCCGCGGCAATTTATTTAAATAGTGGGTACAATTTTGATCTAAACGAGCACCAAAACAACTTTTGTGAATTAGTTTTATTTTAAAAATGTATAACACGGGTGGAATAATTATATCTATCTATCTGATTGATTCAATTCAATTATTGATCATACATATATAATTATGCATATATGAGTAATAGAATAATTACTGCTGTAGTATATTTTACAATTTTATTACTGACACATGACGTTGGACCAATGTGTGAACACAGTTTGCGAAGATCCTTTGATGTCTGCACGAAAAACTATTGACGAGCCAGTGTTGGCACCAACTGCCAAAATACATCCACACTGGGTCGGTTCACTGTGCCCAATGTGTACTACGGGCTTTAAAAATACCACTCGCAGATAAATATTATGCCAAAAAACTATTACGCCAAAGCCGCGATGTGCATGGACGCCCACCAGCTCTCGTCGGCCGCGTCAATGGCATTCTCGTTCATCTCGTTAAAACAGCAGTACATAGAACGCGATTAGCGATGTGTGCGTGATCTAAATGTTTATGTAATTGTAAGTGTAGTTCAAACACACACATTCCTAAAAGTAGGTACATAACTGCCATTGATGATGACGATGACAGTAGGCACATCATTTTCTCTTCTATTCCATTCTGTGGTTGCACTTACACCTGCTGCGACGAAGTTGTAGCGCTACTTACCCCAACACTCTGATGTTGGTCTCGAACACGGACACAACTATGTCGTGATCGAACGTGACGTCGTCGATGACCAGTTTGATGGCTCTGCTAAACTCGGAGAAGTCCCCCATGACCACCAACGTGTCAAGACTGTCCACTAGCGTCAGTGAGAAGCTGGAAGCATTGTAAATATATATGAATAAAGTTCATTATTTCAAAAAAATAGCGTCTCAAGAACTAGTTATTAGTACAAAGAGCAGCAGTGAATAGTAGTGGATATACCTACGTACGAAAACATCAACATTATCTATACAAGTCTTTATTATAATATATGTCCGCGTAGCAACTTCTTTGGTTTTTAGGCTGTTATGATGATATTAATAAAATGTTCCTGAGTGTGTACAAAATTTTACTAAATAATATCATAACATAACAGAGCATAACATACTCGAGTGGCTATAAATTATAAGTAAAGGTAGCAGATAAAATTACTTCAGGCATACCTACGTACACCTACAGACTGACCTTGGCGCCAATTATTGTTATCGGAGTATTGTTTTCATTCCATTTATATTTCTTTCAATTACATAACAACATTATATCCATTAAAAAAACTTCTTTACATTTTGTCCCAAGCTAGGCGACTGATAAATGTCATTTAACTGCACATAAGCAATATAAATTTTAAATTTGAATTGTATGAGGAATTTATTAAAGTTTACTTCAATAAAACTGAATTTAATGAATATTGGGTGGAACCGCAGGATGAGTTATATAACACTACTAACACCTATACAACAAAACTATAAAAACTGTGACTTATGCTCTTTCTTGGCCTGTGCTAATACACTAATATTTATTAGTATGAAATAACAGCCAGAAGTAAATATGCATAATTATTTTTATATCATAATATACAAATACCTAATTATGTATAACTGGGATTTGCCTGATACGACTATCAGCAATTTTTTATGAAACTCAAAAACTATCCGTGCAATTATAATTATTGGAAGGAAATTGCAACTGGCATTATGAATCTTCTATGGTTGAACAGCATTCATTTTTTGATCTTTATTTAGTTAGCTCTATGCATATTTTTGCAAAGTGGCCTATTACCTATTTGGGGCTGGCCAACAATAGGAAATTGGCCCAACATTGTATCATGTAGTTGTTGAAGCAAAATATATATATATAATATAGCTTAATAATCATGTGTTCCTTGTGTACTTAATGTTAATGTTAAAAATTAATATGTTCGTAATAACTTAATTTTAACCTAACCTAACCTAATAACTTAATTTTCATTTTGCAATGCTCATGTCATGCTATTTATGTGGAGTATGATTACTCACGTGTTTTGTTAACCGTTTCAGTGGGTCCCAAGATACAGGCTCAGCCTAGTTTGGGTCTCAACAGATATTCGCATAATTTGTATTTCTGTGTTTTTGTATAATAAATAAATTATTATTATTATATATACATATATATCATAATACAATATACAATTAAAAATAAAGAAATTTGTCTTACTTTCCAAGGGCATCATCCATGTCGCCTCTGCTGGGTGTGATGCCCTTCCATCTTCCCTTGCAGCTGAGGGGCATCAACTCGTCCGCAGGGTATGCATTGTCCATATATGCATTGTAAGCATGGTAAAACATTTTCCGGGCCTCCTCTCTGTTCAAATTGTTCAAAAATATATACTTCTAAGGTACTAAAATTTGTTCTACTTCAGGGGTAACTTATCTGGCATTGCCCAGGCATCTACAAAAAACCTCTATATTTGTATGTTTTACTGGCAAAAGCTTTTTACCGAAAGAACTTTTAGCATCATGACAAGACAGGTTTGAGAGTAAATGGAACATGGTTAAAAACAGAGCTATAATTACACATATTAAAATATTTCTGTGCCAGCCCAGAACTGGAACATACATTTATATGTAGGAGTTTCTATATCATTTACAAACAGTAAATTATAAAAGGTACTACTTAGCTAGTTAAATTAATTCTGTTGTATTTGAAACATCAACAAAGGACTATACATTTTAAATATATGTATTTGAATTTGTGTGGTGCATTTGCTATCAAACTTTCTTTATTTTGACATAAATGTAACAAGACTGAGATACAAAGTTGGCTACAAATAATAAAGGTAAACATTTAAAGGTGAAAGTGCAAGTAGCTTTTGGTTAAATTAATGCTTTGATAACCTAATTCAGGGGGTCAAATAAAGCAACAACAACACAACAGTTTATAAATTGAGTATAATACATACCTTTCTTTGTAAAAATATCATAATAGCACTAATCAAAAAAGTTGGATGAAAAAGAAGGTACATACAAATACAGAACATAGTATGACACAACTACTGAGTGTTTTAGTTTTACCTTAAACTTATCCTCTCAGCTCTGGTCATCGGAGTAGAGGTTTCTTCTTCAGTACTCACGCTGATAATCGCAAGAATAACAACTAATAAAACTCGATATGCCATTATTACGACCTTAACACTATATTTTCATTAACAATATGACTAATAATCACTAGTAACGAAAACATGAAGTAACGAATTCGAAAACGAAGGAAATAAATTATAGAAATTGCTATTGCTATAAGTTATTCATTATGTACCACTTTCCATTGTTATAGCATATTTTTTGGCTATTTAATTACAATAATTATGTAAACTAAAAATATTGGCGTGTTGTGATATATGATTGTGATGGATTCCTTTTAGTACAGAGGGGCTACCGAGAACCGAAAACGAACAAAGTTCGAATATCTCCCTCTCTGTCACACTTGCTAATTCTTGCGACAGAGAGGGAGATATTGGAACTTCGTGCGTTTTCGGTTCGCGGTAGCCCCTCTGGGATAATTTAATAATTGACGTGTATTTAGTCTATGGGTAAAACGTCATGTCACAGACTATATAGCACGAGCGCGAGATACAACTCCATTCATTTTACATCATCGCTTAGTGTTTTAGAACGCTGTTTTCCTATGCCCGAGCCACATAATGAGCCATGATGGCGCGGTCAAGGACGCAGTTATTCGTCACATTTATTTCATTCCATCGCATAGCTTCGTCCTTGTCTGTGCCATCATGGCCCATTGGTGTAATATCACCAAATTCCACCCCCGAACCGAAAACGAAATACCTATCTGCCGCTCTTGCACATTCTAGGTTCTATATACAGAGGAAGGTACTTCGTTTTCGGTTTACAGTAGGACTATACGATATCTGACCAGACGCGGTTCTGGCTATCTGACTGTTCTTGGACTTCTATCCACGTCGGAGAAGAGAGAGGGAGTTTGCCATGGAGAGGGGAGGGCAAGGACATGTAAAATCTACATAAGGAAGCGGAGAGCAGGAGAGATATTTGCGAGGCGGGTGTTTGTACTCGGTTTTTCTTCTGCAAGCGGCTTCCTGGGGCACGGCTTCGTCCCTCAAGTTCGCTTGCAAGTTACATGGGACATATAAATAGTTGAGCAACCCCTTCTTCCCGCAGCTCGGCCTCCGGCCTCGCAAATATTACTTCCTCGCTTGCACACGGGGCGAGGCACCGGGCCGGCCTGCGGCCTCGCGGCCTGAAGCTCGCCCTTCGGGCTCGCGAAACCTTGTGTTTATATAGGATTTTCCGTTGTTTGGTGCTCCCGCAGCTCGGCCTTCGGCCTCGCCAAAAATTTATGAGGGGGAGCGGCGTACCTGGCCACTTGTATGGAGGCACCGGGCCTTCGGCCCTACGCCGGGCTCGGCTTGCGCCCTCGCACCCAACTTGAGATGGTGACCATTGATTTTTTTAAGTACTAATTCGAAGAATATGAGACTATAATTCATCTGTCTGTAGATACACGTGACTGTAGTAGGGTTTTGCGGGGTAGAGCCTTCCCTCGCGCTTTCCTAGCTTTGGCGATCCACGCCCAAACTCCCTGGGGCTGATATGCAAGTACTGCGCCCCCGCTACATTGATTACTCGCAATCCCGATGACCCCCTTTAGTCGCCTTTTACGACAGGCGGGGGAGACCGTACCTAGACCTATTCATGTCTTTAATAATCTTTACAAAATGTACCTATAACAAAAAGCGAGCGAGGTTAATTTACCTTGACAATTCGACTAATCCAATCCAATGACTGTAAAACTTTATTCTTTGTTATTATCTTATGTAGCCCCGTTTATTCCAGTTTATTCTAGATACAATGCTAAGTGCAAGTCGGACTCACAAATGAAGGGTTCCGTATCATCGCACAAACGTTCGTACCAAAAAATATAGTTACTTATAATATTCTTATATATATAGTATAATCAAAATTTAATAATGAAATTAATAAACAAAAGTGTATATGAAAAGCAAACAACATAGGCGTTTACCCACTACGCGGTATAATAACATATGTAACCGTATTAGGAACGTATGAAACAAAAAAAAACATTTCCATCATTGCATTTAATAGTATCAGGCTATGAGGACGGACGGACCATTAACAATTTTGACGCCGAGAATGTCTTGCTGGTGCCGAAACCCTTCGTGCACATGCGTCGTGAGTGCTCTTAACTCTATGACAGAGATGTGAGAGGATCACGAAGTGTGAGAACAGAGGGAAATTCGATTTCAACGTTTTTTATTTGATGCGGGACGATATCCGGATATGGATCTGAGGGGCTACCGAAGTTCGAATATCTCCCTCTCTGTCGCACTTGCTAATTCATGCGACAGAGTGGGAGATATTCGAAATTCGTTCGTTTTCGGTTCGCGGTAGCCCCACTGACCATCAAAGTATGAGTCAAAAGATTAGGAACTATCAATATCAATATACAAGTTAGGGCGTGTCCAGACTATTCAATCCGATATTGGCGTAGGATCTCCTACACCGACATTGCTGTTCACATTTAGGCTCGCTCAACTAGGACCAAAATGTACAAAATGTTACTTTTGTATGGAATTTGGCCAAAAAATAATGGCGGATACTGCTATCTCGCTCCCTCAGTTAATCCATCTCAGTCACATGTCAATGTCACCTCTGGTCACTTCCGTTCAACTTGAGTGATCGCCATATTGTTTCTTTGTTGATCAGTTCGTAGTTTGTTATTTTGGTATTTATAAGTGAAAAAGCATGTTTATTGAACTCTAGTCCTACCCACTGCGGAATAAGCGCATGAACGTCGTAGTGTAGTCGTCATAACCTAACCAGTTGAGAATGGATTCAAACCCTAATTGTTAATAAAGAAGCATCCATTATTAATGTGAGGTGTTTTTGGCAAAATTCGATAAACATCTCACGTAAATAATGGAAGCCCTCTAACTGGATTTTTTATAAACATGGAACCCACGACGTCACTAGTCATCGTTTATCGGTTTTGATATCGTCAAAAGATATCGGGAACTCAAAAATACAAATATACATGGTAAATATCCCGTTTCAAATCGTAATTCTAATGTAAATGACCATGTAACCTTGAAATCTTAAACCGTACTACATCGTAAAAAGTTACATCCCTATCGCTCTGTTATATTGGCATTACCTATTTCCTTTTTAGGGTTCCGTAGCCAAAATGGCAAAAACGAAACCCTTATAGTTTCGTCATGTCCGTCTGTCCGTCTGTCCGTCTGTCCGTCTGTCCGTCTGTCACAGCCGATTTACTCGGAAACTATAAGTACTACAGTGATGAAATTTGATGGGAATATGTGTTGTATGAACCGCTACAAAATTATGACACTAAATAGTAAAAAAAAGAATTGGGGGTGGGGCCCCCCATACATGTAACTGAGGGATGAAAATTTTTTTTTCGATGTACATACCCGTGTGGGGTATCAATGGAAAGGTCTTTTAAAATGATATAAAGTTTTCTAAAAAACATTTTTCTTAAAGTGAACGGTTTTTGAGATATCAGCTCTCAAAGTCGTAAAAAGTATGTCCCCCCCCCTCTATTTTTATAACTACGGGGTATAAAATTCTAAAAAAAATAGAGGTGATGCATGCTAATTAACTCTTTCAACGATTTTTGGTTTGATCAAAGTATCTCTTATAGTTTTTGAGATAGGTTGATTTAACTGTAATTTTGGTTAAGTTATTTTTGCTGTTTTATAGATACTAGTACGGAACCCTTCGTGCGCGAGTCCAACTCGCCCTTGGCCGGTTTTTTTTATTTTATTGTGGTACAGAATGTTTGCCAAACTACGTCAATGTCATGCAATGACAATGTCTTTGTCATCCAAAACCAATTCGAAGTCCCGTTTCTTAGAACGTAGTGGTTATATTCTCTTTGCACACAAACGCCACGCCTATTGAACGTGTCCAGACTATTCCATCCGATATCGGTGTAGGATCCGACACCGGTAAAAATGTATGGAAAACAGCTTAGTGTTCACACTATCCGATTCGATATCACCCTAAGCCATTGATCCCAGCTGCTGTGTATGGCAGCAGTCGTAAAGCCAAGTTTTAGGCCTGTGCGGCTACCGCGAACCACAAACGAAGTTTTCCCTCTCTGTCTCACTTATATGCAAACTTGCAAGTGCGACAGAGAAGGAAAACTTCGTTTGCTGTTCGCGGTAGCGCCCCTGGGTGGCTTGAGAATTTCTAACAGTCAAGTTTCCCACTCACTCGACAAGGCTAAAAATGCAACAAAATTTATGACATTAATTAATTAATTAATGTATACATTTAGACATTTTCATTCTATTATTTCATTAACATGTGACATTTCTTAATTTATTATTATTGTTTTGAAGTTTTGAAATTATTATAGACGATCCTTTAATGAATCCATTTTATTTTATTTTGATGTAAAATAATAATGTTATTTTCTAAAGGAAATAAATGAACCTATCTATCTATCTATTCCGCTGCAGCGGGGAGTTAGGCAGGGCGATGTTTTTTCTCCTAAACTGTTCGCCGCTGCACTGGAGGATGTTTTCAAAAATCTGGACTGGAGAAGGCTAGGCATCAACATAAATGATTTTGTTCATCCCCTGCCCCCAACCCAACAATTAAGAACTGCCTGAAACAAGTACCTTTAACGAAAATCGATTCACCAGATCAGACCAAGTTAATTTTGAGTTAATTTTTTTCTTGCACCAGTTGTGCCCTGCGTGTAATTACCGCTGCCCTATCTTAAATTCAACTCTGGCTACGGCCCTGGGGCTCGGCAGTGCCCCCGATAGCTTAAGCAAAACAAAGAGGCACGGCAATATTGAGGCAGTACCGTCCTTTTTCGAAGCGATTCGGGCCATTTTCCACATCCTGTAATTTTGTTTTGGCTTAAGCTAGAACCCTGAATTTTTAGTAACATATAGGGCATAATAAGACTTAAGTAGATACATTCTCAATAATATTAAATACAAGCTATTGGAACAATATGAGGAACGGACTTTTACGGGCAATAGCTATTAACTATTGCCCGTCAAAGTTCCTCAGTTTTGTCACTGACTCAATGACCGATCATCATAATTGTAATGTACTTCTAGCAGACCCACAAGCTTCTAATTTTAAAAATAATTAGATATTCGCCTATCAAGTCATAAAAAACTTAAAAATATTGCAATTTCAGTCACGTTTTAGAGATATATAAACTGCATAAGTAAGTTTGTAATCCTATACAAATACGTGTGATACAAAGTTATACTTTTGTAGTTCCTGCATCTATGAAAAGTTTTTAGTTCTAGATGCCTTCATAAATTTGTATAGACACATTTACCTACAAAAAGAACTGAGATCCCATAAGAAACATTTCATGTAAAAATAGGCCATGTCTCGAAAATCTTTCACCATAAGAAGTTGTGAGATATTATGTAGAGCCAAGTCAGGCGCTGTTATTAATCTTTATTTGCTTACTATACTTATAACATTTTGTGGCTTTACAATCACACAATAGGACATAGTTTTAGGTAAGTATGCAAAAAATAATGAATGTGGTAAAGTTGTGTGAAAGAGTTTCGAGACTTGGCCTATTTTTACATGGAATGTTTTATGAGATTCTATATTAGGAGTGAACCGATTTCAAAAATATATTTATTTCAAACATGGTACTTCTAGTACACTTTTATAGGAGTTTACAAAAAAGGTGGTAAAAATTACAAATATGGTTTAAAAATCTTTTTTAATAATTAATATAAAGAAATACTTGCTACAGCTGATATTAATGTTATGTAGGTAATAATTTTATATTTTTTCCTTGGTAAACTTCGGAGATAAGGGCATTTTCCCTCATTATTTGATATTTTCCCCACGAAAATAAAGATAAATTGTTTCATAATGTGCAATTCAAGCCCTGGCATATTTCAAACTAAGCCTATGTGTTAATCCAGGGTGTAAAACTACCTCTATTCCAAATCTCAGCCGAATCCGTCCTAAGGGGCTACCGCGAACCGAAAACGAACGAAGTTCGAATATCTCCCTCTCTGTGGCACGTATTAGCAAGTGGGACAAAGAGGGAGATATTAGAACTTCGTTCGTTTTCGGTTCGCGGTAGCCCCTCTGAAGTGCTACCGCGACCACAAACGAAGTTTTCCTTCTCTGTCGCACTTCTGAGCAAACTTGCAAGTGCGACAGAGAGGGAAAATTTCGAATGCCGTTCGCGGTAGCAGCCCTGCCGCGAACAGCAAACGAAGTTTTCCCTGTCTGTCGCACTTGCACGTTCGGACGTAAGTGCGACAGAGAGGGAAAACTTCGTTTGCTGTCGCGGTAGCGCCCCTGAGGGGGTACCCCTGTACTCTGGAACTACGAAATCAGGGGCGCTACCGCGACAGCAAACTAAGTTTTCCCTCTCTGTCGCACTTGCAAGTTTGCATATAAGTGAGACAGAGAGGGAAAACTTCGTTTGTGGTCGCGGTAGCCCCTCAGAACTTCGTATCGTGCCGTCTCATTCACTCTCGTGTTATACACTATATGAGTGAAAGGGACGGCATGATACGCACTCGGATTTTGAAGTTAGTAGTAGCCAGTGTGTGGCTATTACGGCCTGTCAGCGGGCAGCGGTAGGCCGCCACCGCAGGCTGCTGCTGAGTGTGACACGCTTAAGACTCAGGCTTCCTTAACGCCAAAAACGCATTATTCGCATTTTTTTTTATTGTCAATAAAGTTTTTGTGTAGGTAGGTACCTATTTTTTTGCATTTTGTAGTTCTCGTCGAGACGCGTCTTATGAGACCCCAATCAGCAACGTAGTCCCAAAACCTACTACCTACACCTAACCTATAACGAAGGGGAAAAAGAAATTAATATTTTCAATGATAAAAAGTTCCCTTTGCAAGTGAATTTGTAATTCTTTATGAGAAGAATATAGTTCTTAAACAAGAAAAAAGTGTGCAGGGTAGGTCAGGTAACAAAGAAAGCTTTCTTTTTAGGGTTCCGTACCAAAATGTTAAAAAAGGAACCCTTATGATTTCATTTTTTCTGTCTGTCTGTCTGTCACATCGCTAAATATCTCAAGAACTACTTATGCTATCGAATGTTTCTATATAAAATGACGGATAATAAATAGGTGGTTCAAAATTTGAAAGTCTAGTGACTATTTCAAGTGAGGTATCATGTGAAATGGCTTCAGTTGCACGTTCCGAAACAATTTCTTTATTTTTTTTATGATGAGTAATTTTTGTTTTATGAGGGAACATTTAAAAAAAAATACCGTTCGCCCCTCTTATCTCCGAAGTTTACCAAGGAAAAAATATGATTTTTCATAACATTGAAATCAATGTATATTTTACAGGAAAAATATAACTATATGTCTATCTAGTTTTTGATTTTCATCAAAAACATTTCTATACTAAGTTTGCAATTTAATAACCTTTGCAAATATTTTTTTTATAAATTCCTACAAGATTATGCTGAAAATACCTTCTTTCAAATAAAGAAAAAATAATTATTTTTGAAAAACCAGCATTCATACTAAAATATTCAGTCGCTCAAATTTGTAACAAAATTCGCCTGTAGATGGCGCTGTACCCATGGCGTTTAATTTCTACACCATGTTGTTGAGATTTTCCTGAATGAATAGGGTTGGAACCGGTACACATCTGTATACGGAACCTTCGTTGCACGAGTCCGACTCGCACTTGACCGCTTTTTTATTTTATTCTACTGTTTTGTTGGCGTAATTGATATCACTGATATGGATACCCATGCCAAATTATAGCAGTTAAGACTAGTAGGTACGAATTAACGGACGCCGCGGGCGGACGGACAAACAGACGGATATGGCGAAACTATAACGGTTAGGTACTCGTTTCCTAACGGAACCCTAAAATACCCATCTGATATTAGTAAGGCTTTTTGACCTAGGAAGTGTCAAACACTATATAGGTTTTAAATAAGTAGGTATGTAATTTTATTTTCAGTTGCGTTACTTGCGTTGTGGCTGTAGCTGGCGAAATTCTGACCTAATATAGTAATAATATAACAGTTAATGCCGTTAATGGTTTGAAATTTACTTAAATTTAATAAATTATCGGCCTAGTGAGAGTCTGACTCGTGCGCAGAGGGTTCTGTACAATTTAATAAGGGTAAAGTACCCTTATTCATACACGTTCACAAAACTTAAATCTTATACTGGTTAAAATTCGTGTGTCTACACGTTTACAGAATATACCTACCTTCCTACCAAATTTCATAATTGTAATGCTGATAGACTCCGAGTAAATCGGCTGTGACTATTAAAAGGCGTACCAAAATATCAATCAAGAATTACTTGGAAATAATATTAATCATCAAATAATCATTATTTAAAATAATTGCGTTTTCATATAACAACGACTGCCAAGAAGTTGACTGAGCCCCACTTTCGTTTCTGGGACTCACTTCTGATAAAACTAATTTATCAATTAGAAAAGAGACTCGTGGATTAGTGACAGTGTAAACGTATATTTGTAATCAACACAACAGTTGCTAGGAACAAGGAATGACATGAGTTAAAGGTTATCAAAAAATAAAGAGGTTTGAGTATAAAACAGTCCTTAACATCCTCCCTTTTTGGCAACCCTTAACGAACCATACCAATTTTCATTGCTATTGATTCAATTCTTGGCTTATGCAATGCCTTGGTCAGAAAATCTGCCAATTGAAACTCGCTGGGAACATATTCCACAAATATTTCGCCATCAGCAACGAGTTCTCTTACATAAAAATGCCTAATAGCAATATGCTTGGTTCTTCTGTGGAGTTCTGGGTTATGTGAGATCTTTATTGCTGCATCATTGTCGACTTTCAATTTGGGTATCTCCTTCAACGCAGATATTTCACCAAAGAGTCTTTTAATCCAGACAATTTCTCTTGCTGCTTCACTGGCAGCAACCAGTTCGGCTTCGGTACTGGATATGGCAACACATGTTTGTCGTCGACTCGCCCAAGATATTGCTCCTCCAGAGTATAAGCATAATATACCTGACGTCGATCGTCTGGTATTTCGGTCTCCACCATGATCGGAATCACTGTAACATTGCAGAATTCCAGCATTGAACCTCTTCTTAAAGGTTATTCCATAGTCCGAAGTTCCCTTGATGTATCTAAGGATACGTTTTAACTTCTGGATGTCATCTTTAGAAGGGTTTTCTAGAGTTCGGGACACAACGCTTACAGCATATGCTAAATCAGGTCTTGTTCCAACAGTTAGGTATGCAAGTGCTCCCACAGCTTCTCTATACGGAAATACAGTAGGTTCTACCACATCTTTATCCATATCTGGCAATCCTTCTTTTAGTATAGGAGTTGTGACAGGTTTGCAATCGCTCATGCCAAAGCGATCTAGCACTTTCTGAGCATAGTACTTCTGGGACACTTTTATATCACCATTCTCGTCCTTTATTTCTAATCCTAGAAAATAGGATGCATCTTTTATAGTTATTTTGAATCTTCTTTTCAACTCTCTAAGAAACTTTTCGGAATCTTCCTGATTTGTTGCAGCAACCAGACCGTCGTCTACGTAGAGAGCAAGAATGATTTTGTTACTCCCACGGTTTCGGATAAATAGGCAGGGGTCAGTATCACTTTGCTTAAATCCAATAGTCTTCAAATAATCCACCATGCATTTATTCCAACACCGGGGTGCTTGCTTGAGGCCATATAGACTTCTCTTGAGTCTACACACCTTCTTTGATCCATCAGAGTACCCATCAGGTTGACTCATATAGATTTCTTCGTTTAGTGATCCGTACAAGAATGCGGTTGATACATCAAACTGTGTAAGTTTCAAACCTTCATTTGCAGCGACGCTTAAGACAGATCTAATTGTTGTCATCTTAGCAACTGGGCTGAAAGTCTCATCATAGTCAATGCCCTTTTTCTGTGTATATCCTCGAGCAACTAATCTTGCCTTGAATTTATCTAGAGAGCCATCAGCATTGGTTTTTATCTTGTAAACCCATTTGCAGGATATGGGCTTTCTGTCTTTTGGAAGGTCAACCAGTATCCAGGTTTTATTCTCCTTTAATGACTTCACCTCATTTTCCATTGCTTTGACCCACTGATCTTTATGAGGACTAGAAATCGCTTCTTTGTAGGTTTTTGGTTCATTAATTTCATTAATAACATCAGCTGACATCATAACATAGTCTTCGAAACGATTAGGTGGTCGAATTTGACTTCTGTCACGTAGGGTCACTCTTGTAGCAATTTCAGCTATATCATCTAAATTCCTTGGTGCCTCAGATTCAACATCATCATCATCGTCATCTAAAGCATCTTCATAAAGAGGTGATCCTGGCAGTGATGCTTCTGAAGATGGTTGAAATGAGTCTTCTTGGCTTCCTATTTCCTGGCTATCAACACGATCCGGCGATGTGGGAGGTACAGTCAAACTAGTCTCATCAGTGCTACTTACAGAGCGATCTGGGCTGTTTTCTTTGCGATCATCCTCCCTTGCATCACACATCGGTGGCTCTGAAATTGGAAAATAGATTTCAGCTGAGTGCTCTTCTTCCTCTTCACCTGGGCCAGACGGTGTCAGTACTGACTCATTAAAAATAACGTCTCTTGACCTTATGAGTTTACCACTTTTGTTCAGTAAGCGGTAGCCTTCGTCACCGTCATATCCAAGTAGAATGCATTTCTCAGCCTTTTTAGATAGTTTCACTCTCTTTGGTTGAGGAACATGAGCGTAACATTTACTTCCAATTATTTTAAGGTGACTGATTGCTGGCTTTTTCTTAAACCACAATTCAAATGGCGATTTACCATTTTCAGGAGTTGGGCCAGTTCTGTTTAAAACGTATGCAGCAGTATTTATCAATTCTGCCCAAGTAGCGAGAGGTAATTCTTCATGAGCATGCATCATTGTGCGAGCGGCTTCGACTAAGGTTCTATTTTCACGCTCGCTAAGACCATTTTGTTGCGGCGTGTAAGGCATCGTGAGCCTTTGTCTTATTCCTGCTTCTTGTAGAATGCACCTTATGTTCTCATTGTCAAATTCACCTCCATTATCACTCAGAAATTCTTTGACAGAGTGTCCAGCCACTTTACATTCTTGTAACATCTGTCGGAGCTTTAGATGAACTTCCGATTTCTGTCGCATGAAATAAACGTGACGATATTTGCTGAAGTCGTCTTTGAACAGAACGAAGTAACGGAATTTATTGAAGGAAGGAGGGAATGGGCCGCACACGTCAGCGTGTATAATTTCTGCAGCTTCTTTAGCTCGTTCTCTTGTTCCAAAAGTTTTCCGGTGAGTTTTTCCGTAAATACATCCGGTACATAATTCGGAATCTAGACGAACTTTAATTCCAAGTTCCCTTTCAATAACTCCTTTCACGTGTTTCTTATTCTGGTGGGCTAACCGTTCGTGGTAAAGTTGTAGTAGATTATCTGCTGACAAGGCGTTGAGATCAGGAGTTGAGTTTGTAATAGTCTCTACATTAAGCTTGTACAAGCCCCCGTTCTTGGCTCTTTTGCCAGTCAATATCACGTGTCCATCAACTTTCAGCGAGCAGTGTTCCCTTTCAGACATGAAAACACTATTGTTTAGCCTGTCTTGAGTGGCCAGTACAGAAAACAGGTTTCGCATAATATCAGGTACATACCATACATCACAGAGTCTTAATCTGGTTTCCTTGCCATTTATAATAGTTTTCAAGTCAACAGTACCTTTGCCAACAGCTTTGACAGTAGCTCCATTAGCAGTCGTCACAGTACGGGTATCCTTAAAATGCTCGAAACTAGAGAAAATATCGTTCCGACAAGTGACATGGCTTGTTGCACCATTATCTGCAAACCAAGACGCTGTATCATAGTTCGTAAGCATTGAATTTACATCCGTAGTGACTGGCAACAGCATTAAATTCAAATTGCTTTGTCTCGGATTATTTTCTGGCTTGACCGGTTTCCCATCAGCTTTCCATTTATGACATTGTCTGACCTTATGGCCGACTTTACCACAGTATCCACATTTCTTCTTTGCTTTATTATTATTCTGTAGCACTAGAGCTTCTGCGGGGCCATCGTTCTTTATTGAGACAGAACGCTCATAGGTACAAAGTTGCGTAGTCAGATTTTCTATGGTTTTGTCTGTCTTTGACATCAATATCCAACTGGATTTGAAAGAAAAATAGGCTTCAGGTAGAGTATCTAGAATTTTGCAGATTAACAATATATCTGGTAATTCTGATTTGTCTATCTTCATCAGTTCGGTTTTCAAATCTGACCAAATGGTATTGATTTTGGAGATGTGAGTCGTGATGTCATGTGACGGATCTTTACAATAGCCAAAAAACTCCATACAAAGTGCGTAACTCTTGTCTTCAGACTTGCCGTCGAATAAACGATGTAATTCGTCCCAAACTTCTTTAGATGAGTTAAAGCGCATGATTTTTTGAAGAGTTTCGTCTGACATATTTGCAGTAAGCAGTAGTAGTGCGGAACTATCGGTTTTGTTGAAATGATCGAGGGCTTTATTATACTCCGAAATTTCTTCGGTATTGCTAGTAGTAGGTTTGACGGGTTTCTGGAGAGTACCGTTTACCGCATCCCATCCACCGGACATACCTCGTAGTAGTAATGTTGCCTTGAATTTCCAAGTAGACCAGTTCTTTACACCTTCCAGGTGACCGATGTCAATTTTGCAACTTGGTGATTGCATTTTGAATCTTCGTCTTCCCGGATTGTTTTGAAACTAGGTTTATAACACACTCGATTTATTTACAGCTTTCACTCGATTCCTTACGATCTGCTACCATGATAAAACTAATTTATCAATTAGAAAAGAGACTCGTGGATTAGTGACAGTGTAAACGTATATTTGTAATCAACACAACAGTTGCTAGGAACAAGGAATGACATGAGTTAAAGGTTATCAAAAAATAAAGAGGTTTGAGTATAAAACAGTCCTTAACAACTTCCCCGCCCTCCGTCCGGGCTCCCGCCAGAAACTCGCTTCTGGCTCTGCTGGCCTTTATACACTCTAGGGGTAGGAGTAGGACAGACACGACCAGTACGACCACGTGGTAGTGGGGTGAGCTAATTACCTTTAATTAGGCTATTGAAAAAAAGATCAAACTATAATATAAGATACATATTTACATTAATCGGATGATTTATACTTAGAAACAGTTTCATTAATGGTGACTAATATATTTCTTGGGGATAGATATTACATTTAGGGTATTGCAGATTAGCGACACATCGAAACTTAGGTGACAGAAAATATTGTTTCCGTTTAGAATATCACTTATGTGTTATTTATATTATATGCACATATTAATATAGTAATTTTGATTTATTTTTTAATTAGTTACGTTATATACGGATATTGCAGTTTGCGCCATGACTCCTGCGAGGGATCAGGTGGATCAGATCATTATATGCTTTCGAAGTTATTGTATCAGATTCAATAGGTAGATCGGTAAGCAGCAGCACCGGCAGCACCTGCCGTTTTTGAAGTCGGGAGAAGTAGCGGGAATTTTGCGTTTATACCAATTCCTGTCCAGAGGGCATCACTAGCGTGGTCACGTGATTCAGCTCCCGCCGCCATATTGCGTTTGTGCGATGGTGAGAGCATTTTGCCGTCACTAATAATTTATAATAAAAAAATATCTTTAATAATTAAATGCTGCAGCATACGAGTGAATTTTATCTCAAAACATATTTAAATACATTGTGATTATTAAAGCTTCGATACATATTGTTTGTATACGGTCAGTTCAAAGAAGAAAATTGTTCTGGGTTTCCACCATTGAAGTAACCAAGTGGTGAACGAGTATCAGGAAAGGTTCGGAGAAGCGTACCGAAGGCTGTGCTAGGTAAAGTACTTAAAAATGCACACATAATTAAATGTTATAAAAAATACCTGTTTTTTGTGTCATTATTTGTGAGTTATTTACCGGCATTGATTGTTTACTTCGGTTATCGTTAAATGTTTGTTCTTATTCGAATGGTTACATATTTTTTCTGTTTGTGACGCCTTATTTGAAAAGCGTTGCTTTTAATCGTTTTAATAGACTGTTTGATTTTGTTTACGTGTGCTAATGGGAATATATTATGAGTTTCGTATGTACTCGATTTTGGAGCGAAATTCGCCTATCTAATTCCTAACTCTTATTTACTCCGTAAGGCAGAATTTTACTGAGAGTTGCCATAATTTAATAAGTCTTCAAATTAGTTTTAAGTTGTGACCTTTGAAATCCTAGTACATTATGTACACGTAGCTAGGTGTACGGAGTTGTACCATGGAACCGCCATTTTGATTGCTAGCGCCTTGCCAGGGGGGAGAGGGGCGGCGGAGGGGGCGGTGTTCACTAAAAAAAATGTGACGCTCATTCAGTTGGAATCAGTTCTGACCATCATGGGACTAGTAAACCTAACCTTATATATTGTTTGTGTTTTGACAGGTATTGTCACATGGAATGTAGCTTAGGGTCATCATGAATGGAGAAGTGAATGGCACTATGGAGGAGCTTATGGAAACAGCTCCTAGTTCTCCACTGAACACACTAAGCTGTAACAAAATTACCTCTGAAGACTGTGAAAATGAAAATAAATTGGAGGATATTGAGAGTGCAGGAATCAATAATCACTTTGAAAATAACAAGAAAGAGCCTGAAGCTATGGATGTGGATGCTTCAGGGCAGGATAACAATGATGATGGCCTCAGTCGGGATGAGAGTACTATTCCAACATCCGAAGTTGCATCTACAAAGGAAACAAGTAGTAATATTACAGACAACCCTTTGGAAAATAGTTGTAGCAATAGTAATGAATCATATGCAGAATCCTTGAATAGTAATCAGGATAAGACAATATTTGTTGAACAGAAGATAATGAGTTGTGAAGATGAGAAGCACAAGGATGGGGATGCTGGGAACAAATTCAGCGGGACAGTGACCGTCAATGATGAGGTGAGTTGCTATGTCTTAACATTCTTCCATTTCCTTGTCACTCATTATTTATATGGAATTTACAACTTTTCAAGTAATAACTTAATTTAATTGTTACTAAATAGAACTTAATTTTATGTAATTACCCAATTTTTAATTATTTTTATTTTATAATATAAAAAACTATAAATTGTAACTACTCTGTATTTAAGCCATATTTATAAAAATTTAACTAAATCTAATTCCAAATTTAATAATGCAGTAGGTGTAATTGCCTGCTAAAGTTAAGGTAAAAGATAGTTTCAAAACAATATATTTTATTACAATATAGAATCAAGAAACCCATTTACACTAAATGTTAATTTAGGTTTCTGATTAATATTTATTTAATAGTTAACAATAAAGCTTAAATAAAAACAATGTACTTACACATGTTTCTGCCATAATTAGTTCCTGAACTATTACTCTCCAAAGTATGTTGGGAGGTTTCATACATATATTTTGTTACTTTAGTCAAACTCAAGGCCCAGTAAAAAAACGAAACACTGGTGGTGATGTATGTGCTTACTGAAATCTTTAGTTAAGTGTTTAATGTGTATTTTTCAGGTGTTTTTATTAGTGAAAAGGGGTAAAGTTCGATGTATCATATGATATGGTAGTTTATGTATGTGAGCATAAACATTTCCAGTATTCACTGACCTTAAGAGTGGTTCATTAGTTACTCTATGACTGTCCAAAGTGTTTATTCAGGCCACTAAACTGTTTACTACTTTATTAAGGTCCCTGAAGAGTTGAAACTGACCACAACTGGCGTGTTATTGTTGGTAACAGTATTAAAATCTCAAGTCTGGACTGCCCAGCTCCTCATGTTGATGATCATTATAATGTCGGTTGACAACCAAAACTCACTAAGTAACAAATACCTACTTAAAATAAAGCTCGTATCTCAGCATCGTTTCAGTACTGAGATACGAGGTTTCTAAGAGTAGGGACATATTTGATAGTGAGTTTTGGTTGTCAACCGACGATAATTATTATAACAATACCTAGATTCTCAAGAGTCTACACTATCCAAATTACTAACATATAGCCAATATAGGGTATTAAATAAAGGTAGAGATAAATTGTTTCTTACATTACTAATAAAAAGTTATGAAAGTACTTGGAAAACATCATTCTTTATTTTAGCTATTTTAAAGAATTTATATGCATAAAGATTTAAAAAAGGATACTGTTTGATCATAGTAATTCATGACATCACAAAGACATTATTTCCCTATAAACTACATACTAACAAAGCGTTTTTAAAAAGTTGCCGATTTCACTATCAGTAAAATACCGTATTGTATAATCTGCACACAAAAATCGTTGGTTTAATATTACTTTATTAAATATTAATTCATAACTTTAATTATAAAATTAGTTATGAAATCATGAATTTAGGTATAATTTTTGAATGATATCTTTGTATATCACATTTACGACATATATACTTACTACGGGTCTCAGCTGCCCAACAAATTTTAAGAGTGTTTTATTAAAATGTAAGAGGTCACTAGCGCCACTCGTAAATAATTATAATTATTTAAATTAAAAAAAAAGGTATTTAAATAAAGGGCCCGCTACGTGTTGTATTTTGTATTTAAGTACATACCTTTTGAATACATCTAACTAGTTATTACGTTGTTGGACTCTTCAATCTATGCGTCCAAAGTTAAACGGGGAAGCTTTGTTTTTAAGCTCTTTTTAAGATCGACGAATATCAACGTAAAAACTAGTTTGATGTAAGTGTTCAAAAAGTACTTAAATACATACAACAGGACACAGCGGCACCCCTTTTTAGATATCTATCGTTAAATTTATATAATCACAAAAAAATATTTATGAGTGGCGCTAGTGGACCTGTTACATTTTAGTAACGCGGCCTTAACCACATATTCTGGGCGAAGCTCTGTATTTAACTAATAAGCTATGTACATCGAAAATGTTTAACAACAAAAATATGTTCATTTATTATTACAAATTAAACGTAAATTAAAATATAATGTAGTAAGTTTTGTAAGCGCTTAGAATATTTGTTACCTATGTTTCTCAATAATCTTTACTAAACATGACTATACGTTGACAACATCACATAACGTCACTTTAATTTGAATAGGTTGAATGTTTATGAATAACTGCATACATGATTCTGATCTCGGACGATTTACAATGTAGAGGTCTGAGGGGCTACCGCGAACCGAAAACGAACGAAGTTCGAATATCTCCCTCTCTGTCGCACTAATCAGCAAGTGCGACAGAGAGGGAGATATTCGAACTTCGTTCGTTTTCGGTTCGCGGTAGCCCCTCGGTTTGAGGGTAACTGCATAAGTTTTCGATCGAACGTTAGGTCATAGCAACGGTCCTACAGTTTGTTTGTACAGCTACTCTGTCGCTCGAATAAGTGCGCTGATATACGAACGGACGAAGATTGCGGTTCGCGGTAGACGCTCTTCGCTTACATGACCGCTCATCCCTAGCGTATTCGTAACATCTATGCGTAAATAGAAGTCCGACTTATACCGGTTCGCCCGGAGCGAGTTGTGGGGAGAGTTATTTTATGAATACTGGATAGTTCAGAAATATCACTAACCATCTCTCGCTCTTGTTATCTATATAATGTTTAGCGTACTTAAATCTATAGACCGAAGATAGACTATAGACAAATACTAACGACAGAGCCGGGTCCCAAGAGCTTGACTATCTCTCTGTCTGTATTGCTCAAATTTCAAAAATCGTGATTCCGATACCGATACCGTGGAGTTTTAATATATCTGTGTCTATATGGAATCCGCCAAGCGCGATAGAGATAGTTAGTTAGTAGTTGTTATTCGAACGTCACAGTGTTAGTACAGATTCGACTACCTATGTATCTATTTACCGCTTACTATGGATGAAACTAGTGAAATCCAGTAACTTTGCAGACTTGTTTATGATTCTGGCCCAAAGAATAATCCAAGTTTGTGACCTCGAGCGCCGAACGGAACTTAGTCAAAAATCGAAAAACCGATTATAAACCCCAAAGGACTAGTTGCTGATAGTACCTTCTCAAGACGTTTTTAAAGGAGACTAACTTTGCTACTATATGAGACTAGAATTGTCTCTGTAGACCCAATATTTTCCGCGATAAAGCCTTTCAAAGTTTGCGCATTTCTAAAAGAAATAATAATTTTGAAAGGCTTTATTTCGGAAACTATTTGGTCTACAAAGAAAATTCTAGTTTCATATTGTAGAAAAATTTGTCTACTTTAAAAACGCCCTGAGAAGGTACTATTAGTAAGTAGTTTCCTTGTGGTTATAATCGGCTTTTCGATTTTTGACGAAGTAGCGTTCGGCGCTCGAGGTCACAAATTTGAATTATTCATTGGGCCAACACCATAAACAAGCCTGCAAAAAATCAGAACTACCGAGTTTGACGCAAGTACTCCTTACTTTCAGGCGAAAAGGTTACTGTAATCTGAAATTTGGCAAGTGATATGGTCTTATACTACAAGTACAGATAAATCACAAAATATAAAAATACATATACCCCCTTCCCCTTATTCATAAAACTTAACAAACCTCTGCTAACTAAAATGTTCTTTGTCCCTTTCTCACAAACGTAAATGTTAAAGTGACAAATAAGGATATTTTTAGTTTGTATAGTTTGATAGACGTTTATGAATAAGGGGGTCAGTATTTATATAAATCACGTAATCCTACATATTTGTGCAGAACCCTGGGTGGGCGAGTCCGACTTGCGGTTGTCCGGTTTATTCCTTTCGTGATTCACTAACATGTCTGAAATATTTGAAATGCTAAAAACTGCAAAATAAATAATTTCGTTATTTCCTTCTCGCGACTTCACGAAATGTAAGGGTTAAGACGTGAAAAGTTTAATATATGTCTTTTGATTGTACTATTTATTTCAACATGTGTAAAGTTGTGATAAGCTACTAAAATGTCCAGTAACACCCGAGTAGGATAGAGCGTAGTTACCTAGCAAATGTCGAAAGTAGGTTGATAGTTTGGAGGCTTAGGGTCTTTGACCAACGGTTGCGCAACGCCGCTTCGCGATGGACGCCGACAGATTTTTATACATTTTAGTTGCTTTGCGTAATCGGCTGATCACGAAAAATTAAGCTATTTTAAATATTCAAAAACAGTTTAGTACCAGTTTATCGTACAGTCGAACTCACAAGGGCTTAACACCCTTGTACCTTGTCGCTTTAACGTCATGTGTAACATACTAACATTTCCAACGGGTGAAAAAGACAAAGTAGACGCTTCACGCGTAATAGTGATTCACAACTATTCAATAATATCTACTATTGCATAGACTACAAATGCGCTAGTGTAGTAGACGGACCATAAATTGCATCAATTTGTCTAACAACTTGGCTGTTAAATAGCACGTGCCAATTTACTAGAACATGCTGGACAGAAAGTAAAAAACCGGTCAAGTGCGTGTCGGATCACGCCCAATAAAGGCTCTGTACCGAAACCCACAAGTCCACATTTAAAATCACTATACATTGAATCAAAAAAGGTCGTGTCTACATAAGGAAGTCACGGCACTTAAGTCCTTTTGTTTGGGCAAGAGAGTATTTCGGCGATAACTTTAAAAACGTTTGACCGTTTTTGTGTTTGTAGTCTCCAAGTAAATCGGCTGTAATATCTAAAATCTAAAAGCTTTATAGACGGCATAGTAGCCCGCAACTACCGTACTCCATACAAAACTGAATATCGGGTAGCGTCCGGCACGTTAAGTAGGGATTTACGGCGAAAACTACACAAGGGTACATATGCTCGAGATGCACCTCCTCACTCACGAGAGCTAATTCACGACGCTGGCTGGCCCCAAATCGCAATGCTGCAGTTACTTATTAGTCGCATGGCTGTCTTATTTTTATATCAGTCATTACTTTGATTGGTTCTTGAATAACCTAAATTGATGATTTGTACAGCTCTCGACAAGTAAACATCATTCTCGTACTCATCCGCGTACTCCTCCTCCCTGGGATCCCAGTAGAGTTGCATCCTGAAGGATACCTAATCTCAAGATTTGGCGTAGGTACTATTTTGACGGAAGCGACTGCCATCTGTATTAGTCGCATGGCTGTTTTATTTTTATATCAGTCATTACTTTGATTGGTTCTTGAATAACCTAAATTGTAGATTTGTACAGCTCTTGACAAATAAACATCATCATTCTCGTACTCATCCGCGTACTCCTCCTCCCTGGGATCCCAGTAGAGTTGCATCCTGAAGGATACCTAATCTCAAGATTTGGCGTAGGTACTATTTTGACGGAAGCGACTGCCATCTGATCTTCCAACCCGAGGGTTATTGACCAGACCTTATTTGAGTTAGGCTTGTCAAGTGAGTGGGCAACTTGACTGTTAGAAGTTCTCAAGCCGCACGAAGGCCTCTAACTTGGCTTAACGATTGCTATCATAGACAACAGCCGTGATCAACAGCTTCACGTGCCTTTGAGTGCCGGGAGCACTCAGGTAATAACCACTCAAAGCGGTCACCTTGCGCCGCTAGGCCACGAGCGCTCCCACGACAAACAAACAGCTAAGAAATATCCCCACAGACAAGACTTACAATTAAAAAAAAAACCCACTTAAATCGGTTCATTCCTTTGGGCTACGATGATCCCACATGTAAGACAGTGTATCTGTGTACACGTGTTAAACTTATCACACCCCCTTTTGTGTCGGGGTTTAAAAATATAGAGAAGTCAAACACATTGAGTGATACACGACTATAATCAACATCGAAAATATTGCCGAAAATATGCGAACATGAACTTAATGGCGAGAGAGTAAGAGCGTACCTATTTTACATATAGGTTGTAACGTACATAATATATTTATGACTTTGACTGTACATGCTCTAATACGTACGATAAGGCCGGGTTTTATAAAGATCCGTTAGACCAAATGTCAGATCAAATTTCAGTAAGTCCGTACTTTTTTTGACATAACAAACCGACATAAAGTCTAACGGATCTTTATAAAACCGAGCCTAAGAGGGCATAATTATAATGATAATAAAAAATGACAGTCAGTCGCGACCACTGCCTGTTAGTCGTTTGATGATGTTAGTTTAGGATGTACGAATTATAGAGTTTCTGACTACTCGTACAATAGAGTTCGGAGATAAAGTAATGAAAAATATGTGAACACGACTTTATTGCTAAGGGCTTAAGGTTTATCCGATATTTTTGAACCTTAGGCAACGGTAGATACGTCGCGACTTTTCTAAACTAGTAAGTTAAAAACATGGACAATAGCTTGCATTAAAGAGTACCGATATTTTTATTCCGAAATGTTAATGGAATGAACTTTAATGACCTCTTTTTTATTAGTTTTTAGTAGATAATACAACGCTTTTTTCGCTTTGAAATATGTATTGAAAATAAAAAACATTTATTTCAGACTATGAATCCATATTTGTTTGATAATATGCCGCTACTGTTGCTTTAATTTGTAAACACAAAACAACTTTCACTTAAATTTAAAGTATTGTGTAAGGAATCTGCATTCTAGAAATATAACTATGTAAACATTATTTTTTAAGTTACACCATACAACAGTATCTAAGTAATTGGTACATTTGTGACCAATAATACAGTATAGGTGATTTAATGAAAGTTGAGTATTCAAACATTTTTTTTAGTAATTGACTCTGAAACAATTTAATCTCGGTTTGAAGTTTATATATCCACAACATTTAAACAGCTAAATAAATTATAATTAACAACCCCCTTATTATTTTGTTTATTTCAAGGAATCCGACGACGAGGTTGACTCGGAAGAAGATTCATCAGAAGAAGGGTCGGAGTTATCTCCCGCGCCGAGAGCCGAAGACACCGTCAGTATTAATTCAGACTCCGAGCCTGATGGCGGCGACGACACGTCACAAGAAAGTCAGAACAAGAATAACAGCAACGATATAATCATTTTAGAAAATGAAAATGGGCCTGACAGCCAGAACGGTAATTCTCGCGATTCTGCCGCCCCCGAGGTTCACGAGATTGTGAGTGATAATGATAATGACGACTGCGTCATGACCAATGATGAAAAGTCGAGTTCAAGTGTTAGTGATAATAAAGTGCAGCTGCGACGCAGTAATAGGGCTATTAAACGAAAAATCTACATTGATGAAGAAATGGGAAATGGGGCTGATGGATCTGACATTGAAGAAGTTGAATTAGAAGATCCATTAACTCGTCAATCCAAGCCTATAGTCGTTAATGACACTAAGACTTTAGTCGCGATGGCTGTGAAGCAGTCTAAGATGGGAACGGCCAATAATAATCAAAAGAAGGAACCCACAGTAGTTATTATAGATACTAATTCAATTATTTCTGGGAAATCTCTCCCGCCGGCGCCACCGAAGTCGTCCATAGCAACTATGAGCGCCGAGAACTTGTATCAAAGTATTGTAGCCCGCGGCACGACCGTTACCCCAGTGAGCAGCAAAACTAGCTCTAACACTGCTACCGCTCAAAACTCCACCCAGACCGCTCAGCCCTCAATACTGCCTTCCCTGACTGATGACATGTTTGTCGTTGAAGCACCCTCATTTATTGTACCCTACGTGTATGAAAAGCCTTCTATAAAACCATTTAGAGAATTTGTAGACATATTAGGTAAAGAATTAGAAGAGCAAAGAGCCAAAGAAGAGCAAGAGAGATTAGAAAAAGAAAAGCTGGAGAAGGAAAAACGAGAGAAAGAGAGGCAAGAAAAACGGGAGCGTGGTGAAGAAGTGGAGCAGTCCGAGGATGAAGAGAAGGACAAAGAAAAAGAAGAGGAGGAGGAAGAAAAGAAAAAGAAAAAGGCTGAAAAGAAAGGTATATACTTTACATTACTATGTAGTAACTCAATGAAACTTCTTATAACTTTCATCCTTATTACCTACTACCTATTCAATATCGTATTCCATGAGTGTGGAACATTATTCTTTATTTCATCTTTCGCCTCTGTAAACTTAATTTCTAAATTATTTATTAATTATCATTTTCATCAATGAGAGTAGGCCTGGTCCTATCAGTGGGACATATATGTATAGGTTGATGACGATGACCAACATATGAATGTATTATTTTAAATTTATATTAAACCTCACCGTTTCTTAATATTTTCAGAAAAAAGACGACGTAAAACTGATGATGATGATGCATCATGGGATGGCGAAACGACCACTGATTCAGACGATGATATTAATAGTGACGAAGAAGATAAGACGGTCGTTATCAAGGACAAAGCGGACTCTATAGAAGAAATTAAAGATGTAACTGAACTAATTACAGATAAGGTCACAAATGGAAAATCGGATAACTATTTTGACTGTTCACTTGGGAAGTTCTTTATAAACATTGGATTGAACTTTGTGCAGGAGTATGTACAAAATGACTTATTAAAGCAACAAAACCGAAAACTTTACAGGGAAAAGAAAGCCGGTCATAGCACCAAGGCGACCGAATCGTCCATAGCATCCCTCATGAAAAATTTAGAGTTTAGTAAAGAAAACAATGCACCTTACAGATATCCTCAAATTAAATGTGAATTTTGTAGTTTCAAAACCGAATCTATGTTGGTAATGGCTCATCACCTGGAGACGCCACACATGAAGAATAACGTTTATAAGTGTAATTTTTGTGCATTTGAAATTCGAAGTCCTCATGATATTTTGTACCATATGGAAGCCGAGCATAATACCAGAGGAAAACTAGAGAGAGCGCCCGCTTACCACCAGTGCGCCAACTGCCCCTTCGAGGACAACGGGAAGGGCAAGCTCGCGCGGCACCTCATACCGTGCGCTAAGAAGTTTAAGCCGGAAATAAATTTGGCGCCACCAGTGGAGTGGGAGCCTCCAGCCAAAATACCAAAGGTTAGTACTTTCTACATGCACAGACTATTTCCTGTCGAACTTCGTACGTTAAATAAGTGTGATTTTGTATTGATTAGTAAGAACTGGGAACTATAGAAAAACAAACGCCTATCAGAATGGACTGAGGCTAAATCTCACTAAAATAACTGGATTTGTTATGAAATGCAGATTAAGTCCCAGCTGTACTTCTATTTAGTTTAATTTATTGTTATAACACAAACTCAAACTCATGTCAGTATAATTAAGATTTAATTGTGTTTAGAATAAGTTCAGCTAAATAGCAAGGAAATTCTGCCAGCATCTACATTGTCTCGGAGGCCATCTTTAGATTTGGTTAGGCTACTACCTAGTTTTAATTTTTGAAATATATTTTAGCCTTGGATTGGTGTTATCAGGGTTCATTGTTCCTTGCCTCAAAAGAAAAAAAACGGATCCTTATGAGATCACTCGTGTGTCTGTCTGTTTGTCAGTTCGTCTGTCACAGCCAATTTATTTCGAAACTACTGGATTAAGTTGGAGTTTGGTACACATCATAATATGTACCTATGTTTGTGACCCCCAGATGGACGGGCGAGTAATGTAAATAAATGATTTTTAAAACTTGGGACCACATTTGGGACATAAAAGATTAGCTAACTATCGCGCGTGTCAATTTAAATGACAGGAGTCTTAAATATATTACTTTTATAATTTTGAGATAGATAGGTTTCAAAATATCTAAGAAAATACCCCCACCCCAGTCCTTATCTCCGATATGAATAGGCATAAACAAAAAAAATACAGAAAATTGTTCTTTACCTGTAGTAAGAGTTTAACTCGCACTCATTTTTTTTTGGTAATGTAATATTGTATTACAAAAACATAATCCTCATTGTGTTTTGCGTTTATCAGATAGCGAGATCACGGAACAACATGTTCCAAGGCAGTTTTGGACGGGCTCAGGTGGGCAACAATATGAGCCGGAGCCCTATGAACATGTCGAGCCTGATGAGCGGCGCGATTGGAGCGCAGGGCGCAGCGTTCCGCGCGCGAGGCCGCGTGCCCGTGGCCACTCCTCCCAGGGCCACCATGCACGGGAATACCATGATACGGGGCGTCATGGTGCGCCAACCTACGCCGGCACTGGTATGTCTATTCTGTGTTGTAGCGCCAGGAGACTTGACCTCTTTGTATCTGTTGTACCCTTGCTTGTATAATGCTAGGAACTGTTTGACGTGACGCCCATGCCCACATTCTACCATCGCACTGCGCACCGGCGGTACACGGTTCATCTTCACGTCGTGGAATCTTAAAAGGAAAAGTCGTGGTATTACGTGGCACATAATTGGGTACTTGACATTTTTTTTATAATGTTTTAATGTTAATAATATCGTAAATTAAACGTTTCAGGTTTCAAACAAACATTTTTGCTTACTTATTATGGAATCCATACTTTATTAATTTCATTTAAATTTTCGCGCTCAAACGTGATCCAGTGCTGGTGACTTCACACTGCTATAAATGAACTAACCTCTTCGCGTGACATTTCGAATAATTATATATCAACTAGCAAAAACCGTTTTTACAGCAGCTGTTTTGTGGTGATATGACGTCACTAGCAACATTGAATTAAATGATTTAAATTTAAATGTAACTCGTTATTTGGCTTCTGGGAATTATAAGCTGCGTTTAACAATCCGTTTTATAATCATTAATTACATCTGTCAAGTACCCTATTGTTCCATGCAATCTTCAGTGTGTTAGAATCAGACTTACAGATATATTTTAGTTATTGAATTCTATCTCAATTATTAAATTAAATACCGATGTGTTGGTTATTCTATTCATCCCCGGCGTCAACTTTTTGTTAATGGAAAATCCAGTATTATAAGGAAAAAATACTTTTTCAGAACAACAATAAGAACGCAATGCTACCCAAGTCGATGCACCAGCCGTCGATCTCGATCACGCCGCTGCCTCGGCAGCCGCAGCCGGCACCAACGCCCGCGCACACTAAGAGCACATTTGTAATTTGCGAAATCTGCGACGGCTATATCAAGGACCTAGAGCAACTCCGCAACCACATGCAGTGGATACACAAAGTCAAAATACATCCCAAAATGATTTACAATAGGCCGCCGCTTAATTGCCAAAAGTGTCAATTCAGGTGAGTACATGTACTGTAATGCAAAGATGTAGCTCTTTTGGGTTCCTCACTCTAGGGGGCACTATTACTAAGCCTGCGCTGTCTGAATACGTGCTACTGTTACCACTATTGCTACAATTTAGATTTATAATATAAAAACGGGTCGAGTGCGATTCGGACTCTCGCACGAAGGGTTCATACCATTGTCTAGACATGGGCGAAATGTGTCACTTTAAAGAAAAGAGTGAAACATATCTTTCGGTACCCGGGATATATATCACTTTTCTATATCTTTATATCCGTATGCATCCGTGACATTCGTCGATCAGTAGCTCTCGCCAGGAGACGCAACGTGTCGCGCTCTTTTGCGTCGTGAATTACGTACGGATCGAGATTGATTCGAGTGAATCAATCTTGTATATCAGTAACTTAGTAAGAGATATAGATTTACTTATAATGTGTAAGATTCTGTATGGTCGAATTTTTATTTTATTATTTTAACTGTAAGAATTATTTATGTAAGTAGTTTAATAGTTCATTATAGGTATTTCTTTTATTTTATATACTTATTAAATTTAATTACAGTGGTATATTGGTATTCAGGGATTTCAGAGTTACATTAAGTAAACTGATTCTTCCGGGCGTGTATTTAATGACATTACTTGGTTATGGTAGGTAATGAATGGTGTTAAGGAAATTAAGTTGCTTTAATTTGTATCGTTCTAATATGTCGGAATCAAATAGGTAGGTTAGTGCATCATTTCTTCGCCCAAACGGCCGCAGCCGTTGATTCGGAGCCTTGACGTTCGTCACAGGCCACAGACCCATAGAGTGAGACAGAGTTGCGATTGGCGTTAGCGCGACCGTGCAAACCATGCTGGGATGAGTGAGTTATACGGACATAGTGATATACTCGGATTTGGAAGGATATGAAGAGTGATTCGTGCGCGCGGAGGGATATATATCTTTTTTTATGAGTTACCCATGTCTACCATTGTCTATAAAAACGGCAAATAAATCTCGTTTGTTGTATGGTAGCCTCCTTAAATATTTATTTTATTCTGTTTTTTAGTATTTGTTGTTATAGCGGCAACAAAAATACTTCATCTGTGAAAATTTCAACTGTCTATCACGGTTCATGAGATACAGCCTTGTGACAGACAGACAGCGGAGTCTTAGTGATAGGGTCCCGTTTTACTCTTTGGGTACGGAACCCTAATTAGGCACTAGTTTCACGAAAGCTACTGCCATCTGACCTTCTAACCAAAACCAGACTTTGATTAGAGCGGTTTCCTGACGATATATTCCTTTACGGTAATACTACTGTTCAATATCAACTGATATTTCTTACTTATTTTTTTTTATCTCAATGGTACGAGCCGTGGTTTGTAGCTCACGACTTTCCAGATTGAAATTTGCGCGCCCTTCAAAGTAAGCCCTGTTTGTTTTAAATAATTAGTAAATAATGTTGGTGTTTTCAGATTTTTCACTGATCAAGGCTTAGAACGACATTTGCTGGGGTCACACGGTCTTGTCACGAGCTCCATGCAGGAAGCGGCCAACAAAGGGAAGGACGCCGGTCGGTGTCCGGTTTGTGGCAGGGTGAGTTATGTTTACACGATATATTTACACAGCGTTTGTTTTCCCTACGACCTTTATATTTTAAGAGCTGATAGTATAGACTCTTATATAGCTAATATGATAGGTTTAATTTAAAATAACAAATATGATTTTCCTACTAATTATTTCAGCACGCGATATATCTGTAATAAGTTAACAACTCGTATCACTGACATTTAATTGTCTCTAGAAGAAGCGTCAAATTAATGGTATGCGTGTTGTATTCCATTACTGGTCGAGATAAATTAAAAAAATAATTACGCGCTACCGGCACTTGAATCTATCGTTAGTTAATAATATAAGTTCGTGTGGACGACAGTGGCTTCAAGACACACGCTATGTAATTAGAAAATATGGTTTTACTACATGTGTGTTGTTTAATTTTGCAGGTATACCAGTGGAAGCTGCTCAACCACGTAGCTAGGGATCATAATCTGACGCTGAAGCCAGCGCATCTGTCATACAAGTGCACCGTGTGCACAGCCACCTTTGGAATGTACAAACAGTTCGAGAACCACGTTTATTCCGCACACAGCGTCGTGGCCAAGCGCGTGATGGACAAGAGTAAGGCTGCGCCCGCCGCCAAGCCGAACGAGTCGTTGCTCAAGCCACTGAAGATTAACGACGAGATTACCATCATACCGCAACCAGTCAAGGCGTCAACTCCCACACCGGCTAAGGATAAATAATGAGGTAATTCTTACTTATTATTTTCTTAATACTTTACTGACGTTTGATTACTAACCCCCTTATCCATAAAAAATAATAAACATATGGCAACGAAAAGTGTTTTGTCTCTTTCTCACAATCATAAAGACGTATCAATATTAAGCTTTTAAGCGGAAACATTTGCTGTTTCTAAGCATCTGGCATGCTTAAAGAATATGGTCGTAGGGAGTTTAGGTGCTGATATGGTCAAAGAAAATGAAGAATGGAGTATTTTATGCCTTATTATTATCGTTGTGAATGGATACTGAATACTAATAGGCCAACATATTTGGCCAATTAGTATTCAGTATCCATTCACACTACAACGATGTCTACTATTGTTAAATAGTTACGAATATATTGTGAAACAAAAATGCTGAAAGATTTACACCATTTGAATGTTATTTCCCATACGTAAGTTACGAAACATACATATTTACAGACGCTTGTTTGCATTTGCGCTTTTGTCAATATTCCAGCTGTAAATATTTATAAGGGCTATAAGTAAATCGATGCGCGCATCGACATTGCCGTATATGGCAGATTTAGTAGACCATGCGATTGATCAACCATACTGGCAATTGTGTTAATTTATCAGACAGGAATTACTGGCAAGGCTCACAAAATGATCGAATCAAATGAAACCAATCTCCTTCAAATAGTCAAGATAGGTAATTATCAAAGCACATCACAGCCCTTAGTTACGATGTCCCTCAGGGATCCATACTTGGCCCATTATTATTCCTGAGTTTTATGTTAATACTATTAGCGAACTTACCCTTCATGGAGAAATATAATTGTACGCTGATGACACCTGCATCTTTTACTTTGGTAATTGCCTTGACGATATCCTTAAGCTAGCACAAACAGACCTAGATAACACGCATAGATAGTTCCAGTACAATCTACTTACCGTTAATATATGCAAAACGTTATATATGATATTCAAAGCTAAAAATAAGAAAATTCAAATTCCTTTACATGTACACATAAATAACTAGTGGCTCTGTGAGCTGTAGACCTCGTGAGTGAGTTTTTTTATGATTTAACCTGCTAACAAAATTTCACAAGAAACGGTTGAAAAATGCGACCTGTAGAGAACAAATCGAAATTCGCCCTCAGAAACTTATAAAATCATTGAAAAAAAAAAAATGTTTTTGGAAATTTCCAAAAACCGTGCGACAAAAAAAATCTATATTACTATCGAACCTGCTCCCGAAATTTCTCGAGAATCGGTTGAGAATTGCGACCTGTAGACGAGAACAAACGAAAATCCGGAAATCCGGACATACGAAAGCATTTTTCCGAAGCTGAAGCAGACCTTCGTTTCACTCGGTCAATAAAAACTAAAGCAATCGTTTGAAGAAAAATATATTGGGCTGGTATTAGATAGCAATCTGACATGGAAACCGCACATTACTAAGATAAAATCAAAACTAACCTGTCTGTGCCTACCACGTCAAATTCGGTTCGATATATGTATACAACTCACTTGTTAAATCCCACTTAGAACATTTAATAGAAATATAGGGACATGCCGCAAAGACTAAATGACCTTCAAATAATCCAAAATAAGATAAGCAAAGTACTCCTTAATTTCGACTTTTTTACTCCTATAAAAACTGTATATACAAAAACAAAAATTCTATCCCTTAACCACTTATATACTTTTAATACATGTCTTCTGATTAGAAAAATAATCAATAAACAAAAACACTGTGAGACTGCCTTTCTAACTAATAGAGAAAAAGGACTACGAAAACCTCGCAATGCATCTATCCGTACCATTCCCTCGCACCAAAAACTATGGCACTAAAACTATTCGATTTGAAGGAGCACGGATTATAATAGTATACTGAAAAATTAAGGGAGTCAAAACAAATAAAAGTTTTAAGAAGAAGCTCAAACCTTATATCATAAATAGTAGTCCTATAACTAGAAGTCGGGTCCGGGCCTGGTGTGTTATCGCTAGCCGCGAGTAGTGTTTTGTGCAGCAGTGCGTTAGCAAAATGCTTTGTTTCGTCTATCACTTCTACTCCCATGCTGTTTTTATTACTTAAATTGTTTTTGTTTTATGAATGTAAATGCGCTCACGGGCCTACTTAGTGCATGCTTAAATTAATCTCATGAACTGAAATGTAATATTTCTTTTGAGATAATATATATCTTTAACCATAATTTTGGTCATTGATACTTAAGCCCGAGGGCGATATTGGACATTTATTGGTTGTTGTTTCATCTGATCTCAACCGTCTGTAAGATTATTACAGTGATCTTTTGTATATTACATAACAGGTTTACTTGCATACTAATTTCAGTTCAGTCCGATTCTGACGGCGAACTCTTAACAAAAAGCTATACATTTATTTGATGTTTTGTCGGCTTATGCGAACGTATTGTGGTGAATGAAGGGGATAATAAATCAAAACACTAATAAGCGTATGTCTTTAAGCTAAGCGTATGTGTAGTTGATATATCTATGATTCTCTTGGATAATATCCATTGACTGGCAGAGCTGCGTTCTGGCACAGTTTCGTCCGAGTGCTGTTAGCTGACTATAAAGAAGTTGTATCTATTTTCCATCCTATCACGAGTCGAAATAATGCAAACGCTCAAGTTCCGCGCTCCATCACTCGTTTCATTGTTTGTGTAATTCCAGTAGCGACCATTATTCATCGAGGCTACCACTGTCTGAAAAAACACGGCACTGATGATTTCTTTGAGTCGCATTTATTACCTTTAAACTTCGATTTTGAAATAACTTTTAGTCATTGATAAACTAATTAGAAATGCATTGCGAATTCATAATATGATTTTAGTCCAAATGCTTTGCAAAATAATTCTGACTGCGTTTTAAACCAAGTGCAACCAAATATTACTTTTCTTTTTTTTCCTTAATTCGGCTTATGAAACGCGCAAAGTAAGAAGCGAATGAAGTATACTTATGACATTATATAATTTCTGTTAGGAGTCATAACTAATCACAAAAATCACTACGGAAAAGCTCGAATACGTCACACATGACTATTTATTACTTATGCACGGTTTACGTTCACATCTGTTGTAAGTAAATAGGTACTCGCACTGTATAACAATATGTCTATTGGTAGAGAGGCGTTCATTTTCAGAATGGTTTTGCTGAAGTCGTTATTAAAGTGGACACTGTCGCTGTGATGTGTTAACTGACAGTGGGTGTTGTTGCAGGCGAGGCCGGAGCCGGAGCTTGCCGTCGCCCGCCACGCGCCACGCGCCACCTCCGCTTCTGCATTCAACTCGAACGAGTTTCACCATTAGTATACATTCCAATTAATCGTCACCGTTAACTAGAAAGATAAGTCACATAAAGCTAATAAGATCACTGATATCTAAAAGCAATAAATTAAGAGCATATCTTGTAATTAAACTATTACGCTTTTTAGAACTTGAAGTTCCTTCGATTTGTAGGTTGAAATTTGTGTTTGCTGTATGTATGTGTTATTGTACTTGGTACAGAGGAAAATATGCACTGCCTAGGCTAAAAAAGCCAGTGATACGTTGGACGAATGTTATACAATCCGTTCAACCGAATAAGGATTCATGGCTTATGATAGGGTGTGCTGTACTTACGCGGACAGCAGCGCAGGTACTGCAAGTTCGAAAATAAATGTTTATAGCGTGTAATTAGTGAACGTTTTGGCAAATTGGAATGTATACTAAACGCTTAGAGCATTCTTCAAATGTAAGCTCTAATTACCTCACGATGATTATCGTCGGAAATAGATTTGATATATATCTTTTGTTACACCATCGTGTTCTATAGTTTCAAATGGTGGTTTTGAACACTTGAATAATATATATGTATATTACTTATATATATTTGTGTGAGGCTGTTATTGTCTCGTTTTGTATAATTCGTCTATAAAGTTAGGTAAACAATTTATCTGATATTAGAATCTTAATGCACCGAAATTAACGAATTTACGGTTTAGTTGCCGCAGTTGTAAAGGACGATAGCCAAACCAAGAATAGTATAAAGATGAGAGTTGTTTTGTCAAAAGCTTCGTATTGTGACACATTACAGCTTACCCTGTGCAGGCCACGTATCATAGCCACTTGAAGGAACCTATTCTGAAATGGGCCTGTCTTTTGAAGCTCGAACCTTCAGTGCAGTTAAGGTTAAACATGGCTTTCAAACACCATACTATGTTTTAATCTTGGCCGAATGGACAAAAAAGAACTGTACCTTACTGTCGGTATGGTTCAAAATATTCGTTTAAAACCAGTGGCTCTTCAGAGCATTTATAAATTTAACGAATGGTGTTATTGTCCAAATGTATATTGGAAGAGCTTTATAAGACCAGCCTACAGTTATTAATGGTATTTACGTGTACATATTTAGTAAAAAATACTATAGGTATCTTGTTAGTTACGAGATGTCTTTCATCTAGTTTTATACAGCGTTACAGATTTATAACGATTTTATAATTCACGGTACTTTACTGAAGATAATACAACCACGAATTCACTTAGAACTAACTAGCTCGGGCGCGATGTTGACTTCACTCGGTTAATTACATTGTTCGACTGGACGCCGGGAATCCTTGCATGCTAAATTGTTTTAGCCTGTTGAGTTCATGTTTGTTTTTATAATACTATATATAATATTAATGTAGCATATTTTCTTTGTAACAATTACCTCCCTTGTTTAAAATAGTCGCGAAATCTCACTGGTAGTGGCTGAATTTGTAGGATTCACATCAAACGGAGTCCGGAGTCGGCGCGCGTTTTCCCAGAGTTAGGGGAATCTCAACCAATACGGAAGTAAAATTTCATATTTAAATGGCAGCTACAATGGTCGGAGGCAGCCGTGAATAGCTGCGAGCGGTCGGCGCTGTCATTTAAAAATGGAATGTAACTAGTATGTACAACGTTCAAATTCCTTAAGACGCGTTCCGACCCCGGCCGTTTGATGAGAATATGTCTTTGGGAGGCTGCTGCCCCTCACCCCACAAACGGAATCGCGGCTGACGTCCACAGTCCTTCATAACACAACTTTCTTAACCACTGTACAAGTTTTCGTGCGAGGAAATGACTAACGATTTTAGAGCCTGGCCCGTGGTCCACGAGGGCCTTGCTCGGCCTTATCTAAAGCTTTCGACCTAGCCTCACAATGTATGGATACAAAAATTGACAGCAACTACAAAAAATAACCGTACCTCACGGTTTGTATGGTTCAAAATATTCGTTTGAAACCTGTCTTAAAATTACAACATTACCTATATTTATAGTAGGGTAAAACACCAAGAGTATATAAGATATAATCATATATAATTTTTTGATATGACGTTTGAAGCGTTTTCACGTCTATCCCAGTTACAATGAGGGCTACCGCGTATGAATTCGACGCTAGAGGCACTAGTGTAGCGTGAGGTCTCCGAAATGTCAAATGTCACCCTTGCGGTTGCGCTACGCGGGAACCCGTCGTCTACCGGTCCCTGGGATCCCCGGCCACGGGCTCATTATATAGGAATGGTATTGTTTATGACGTGAGGCGAGGCGACGGCTTAATATCTAATTGGAACAATGCGGTGACTATTTTGCAATACCTGAGCTTGGTTATAGCAAATATGAGTTACGGGTCAATGAATGTTAGTGCTTTGAGACAGTTCTGTCTTTCGGAAACTTGTGTCCTCCTTTTGATGCGGGATGTTCGATATTTTTACGATACGGTTTTAAGGTATTAAAATAAGGTTTAAATGTAAACTTCGTTCTCATGCCCATAATAACCAATAACATTTTTTAACAGCTGGACCTTACTCGACAGTGGCGCCAACTGGTGAGCACTAAAACGATAGCTCTCATTGTTTGTAGAGTGTGTTAATCGACTCTACTTCCCCTAATATACCTCCTAAACAGGAATGACGGTTACGTTAAGACTTAAGTAGATTTATTGTGCCTTTTATATCTTAAAGCATCCTATGTGCACTGCACATATAGAGTAAAATCTGGCATAAGCAATATGTACCCTCATCTGTTATTCGATAATGATATACATTTTTAACAGGATCAGACCAGGTTTTAGATTGGCAACCCCTGTGCGCATGTTTCTCACACCGGATCTTAGGCCAATATGAAAACGTCCGCTTAGCTGTGGGTGTGGCCAGATTCTCGATGAAACTTGTAAAATCGTAAAATAAATAATGAGCTAAACACTTGCTATACAAATACGTCATGGCAGCATTTTTATTGTATTCTTTTAATTATTTATTAATACTTTATTTGTTTCGTGTACTGATTTTAAGGCAACGGAATGCTTGGCGACATAATTTAATCATAATTCAATCGAAGACGCATCATACAGATTTATTTTGTTTAATGAATTATTATATAGCATGTCTAACATTATAGAGAATATGCATAATTTTTTTTTTCATGATGCCATTTGAACCAGTTTTTAGAGAGGAACAACTACAATTAGAACAACACAAAAGACAAAAATGGGTTTAAAGTACAGCATAAAAACCGAGCACCGAAAACGTCCCATACTCATTGAGCATAGTACGTGACGTCATATACTATGCGCCCGTATTACCATTTTATGGTAAAACGAGGCCTTTGCTGTATTGGTTGTGAAATATTGCGTTTAGGTACATGTACAATTCTTTGTTTATTAAAACGTATATAAGAATCCTGATAGTGGTTTTTAATTTACTCAATAAATAGTACAGTACTTACCAAGGGCGGTAAAATAAAGAATGTCTCAGATCGCAGGTAGTTGACACCCGAGCCCAAGGCAAGGGCGATAAATGGCTTTCTTTATTACCGCCCGTAGCAAGTAGAACATTTTATGTCGCCCCTTGGCCAGGAAGTGGGATTTTCGGCGCGCGAAGCGTGCTGTAATTGCCACTTTCTGGCCAGGTGTGACAATATAAATTACACCATTCTGGAGACATAGAAGTGTCATCTTTTTAAGATTTTGAGCATATTTATTAATTTACTGTTTTTGTCATAATTCGATGGTATCTATTCATATAGTGACATCTTATTATTATTCATTCCGCATGCATATTCTCTATTAAAGTCTACGTATTGTAATTGCTTTTATAATATTTCTTCTTTATACTAATTTGGGATCAGAATTCAAACAAAAGCATGACTCGGTGTCATGACCGAAAAATAGAGTGGATTATTTATATAACGTCTAGGACTAGTAGCATTCGTAATTTTAAATTGAATTTAGTAAAGAGAGAACTACGCCTATAGTTGAATGCTTTCACAAAAGTGGTAGCGTTTATATTATATGTATGTGTTGATTATATTGTCACTGGGTGTGAACAGAGAACTTTGACTAAACGGTTGCTATTGTGAAACGCCCGATCTCGTAAGATTTGTGTAGGTAGTAGAACTTCAAAAAATATAGCACCAGTGTAATTACATTAGTCATCACACTCTCAAAACAAATAATGTTGTTTTCCTTAATAGTAGGATACTTGCCTAGGGCGGTAATACAAAGAATGTGTCTGTTCGCAGGTATTTGATACGATACCATAAATTTGCGATCTGAGGCTTTCTTTATTGCCGCCCGTGGTAAGTACAAAATCAATTTTTTATGTCCCCCTGGCTAGGAAGTGGGATTTTCCGCGCGCGTAGCGTGTGGTAATTGTCACTTTAAGGCCAGGTATGTACAAGTACTATTGATTAGTTTTTTATATTGGGTAAAAGTTAAGTGTGTACGTCGGCATCACATAGTTTACTGTGGGATTAAGGGTGTGTCAAGATATATTTGGCGACTTTGACTGTTACTAAGTATATGATGCTGTCTGTATGAAATCATTTCGTACTTGTTCGATCACTATTATTCAATTGCCGGAGAAAAGGGGATATCTGATTTTCGACTGTGTTGCAATGATAGTACGTAGGTATACTTATTTCTTTGGTGCGACCTTTAGAACAAGCTGTAATTGAATCTAATTCCGTTGAAGATGACCATTTTACTCGGTCTCATTTTATATATGATTATGTTGAGATACAAATTTTCACACGAATTTCAAGGACCTATCAAGTATCAAGGTCATTGGAAAGATCATAATCGCTGCTCGATATTAAATTACTCGCATACGAAATAAATGTTGCTGAGTGAATTTTAGAATGTACAGTAGAAAAACCCATCACCTTACAATTGTGGGTTTATTTGTAGTTTATATTTACTAATTTTGTACCTTCTGCCACACATCTGTATCGACAATTAGGAAAACTAATTGTTTTTAGGAATAAATAATAATATCGATGGGTTAGCGACTGAATGTAATTATTCCTCATATTATTTGTCTTAGCTGTGGACATCTCCCAATGCTGATTTACACTTCCCTATAATTTTACTTCTTAATATTTCGGCATATTTCTCCCAGGTAGAAATCCTGTGTTAATTGGTAGACTTTCAGATTATTTCCATGTAAATGTTGACATAAATAAATTACAAATAAATATTATAGTGTATCATATACCTTTCGTAGAGATATCTCATCTCGGACACTGTAAAGACCATTGAGTGATTGTATTAACGATTACGCATTCCTAATTATTTAACATTACTTCTGTGTAGTATCGGAGGTGCGTGGTAAAATATTTATTATTTATAATAAGAATTTTTAAATTAATGACTAGTTCGAACGAAAGTTTAAAAAATAATTTAATAATTAATGTCCTATTGTGTTTTTTTAATTTTTATGTGCGTTGCATGTTTGATGATTGCGATTCGTAGTAAGAACCTAATTAATTTAGGCGAAGTAATTATAGTAAACGACAGGAAAGATTCAGATTTGTAACACTTTTGTTATCTGTAAATATTAGGTATCGTTTAAATATTTGTAATAAAGATACCATGATATCGATTTTTTATTTGTTTTATTAGGTGTGTTCCCACCTGATTCAAGAGATACTTTGCAGCATAACGCATGCTAATTTTATTCAAATATGTTTGGCGCAGTCGTCAAGAGTCAAGACACTAGCTATGCTATTTACAATGTTCAATTCACCGCTCACCCCTAGAATATCGTGACATTTTTCGTTCCTGTCAAGGAGTTGTGAGGGTTTCGTACCAAAATGGTAAAAAAGGAACCCTTATGGTTTCACTTTGTCTGTCGGTCTGTCTATCACATCGCTAAATATCTCAAGAACCACTTATGCTATCGATTTGGAATAGTTATAAAGAAGGCTTACCTACATACATAGAACATGATTTTTAAATATTTTTTTTTATTTTCTGTGCAAAATGACATAAAAATTTCAAAATTTGAAAGTTTAGTTAATATGTCGAGTGGGGTGTCATATGAAAGAGCTTGGGTTGCACATTCTGGATCAATTTATTTTTAATCTTGAGTCATTTTTGTTTTATGAGGGAAAATGTAAAAAAAATACCCCCCCCCCCTTATCTCCGAAGTTTACCCAGGAAAAAATATAAAAATATTACATAACATTGATATCAATGTATATTTTACAGGAAAAATATAACTGTAGCTCTGTCTAGTATTTTTTTATCGTCAAAAAACATTTCTGTACTAAGTTTGTAATTTAATCACCTTTGCATGTATTTTTGATTTGTAAATTCCTACGAGATTATGCTAAAAGTACCTTCTTTCAAATGAAGAAAAAAAAATTGAGAACGGTTTACGTGATAAAGAATTATCCTTGAAAAACTACCATACAATACAAAGTTATTCAGTGGCTCAAATTTGTAACTAAAGTCGCCGATAGATGGCGCTGTACCCATGGCGTCCAATTTCCACACCATGTTGTTGAGATTTTTCTGATTTAATATGGTTGGAATGTTTATTTATGAATGGAATGGTTGGATGTGTACCGGACATCTGTTTAACCCTCGGTGCGCGAGTCCGACTAGCACTTGACCGGTTTTTTTTTTATGGTACTGATCCTTATCAAACACAGCTAAGAGGTGTATTGCATGAGTCGCATGTTTCGCATGAGAAGTTCTTGAGATATTTAGCGATTTGGCAGACAGAAACAGAAGTGAAACCATCCTTCCTCCTTTTGGACATTTTTGGTACTTACTAACTGCTGTGGCGCAACGACCCGAAGTGGGTCTTGATGGCCTCCGACACCAAAATACTGCGAGGCTTCCCTGTTCCTAGCTATTTACGTCCGTTATGGACCTTTTCGGTACGGAACCCGGTAGGGTTTTTCTTTACCTATCTTATTTCTATCTAGTAGGCAATGAGGAGGGACGTTTCGTCAGGATTGGTCGATCTACTGGTATCATATTTCTATTTTTTTTGTATTGTGGTATTTGAAGCATACTAAGTATGTTTCACAGGTACTAATGTCATAAGGCTACAAACGAAAGAACATACTTTGAAAAAGGTGAGATATCTAACGCTTTTCCTAGCATCGCGGAGAAGGGAGGCCTCGGCGCCGGCGCAGCGATCGTCAGTAGGTTCAGTGTGCTAACATGTGGCGGTGGGCGGCGCTGTGGCAGGCTTCCACGCTGCTGCTTGTGGGGGCCACCATCAATTTTGGATTTTTTACACGATCTAGAAACTTTTTACCAACACCACAGGTAGTAACCAATATTTTGTTTTAATTCATTAGTGCATTGCGGTTATTTTTTCTTTTTCTTTTTCAGTTTTTAATGTAGATTCGTACTAAGTAATGCCAATTTGTGTGTATTAATGTAAGTGTATAACATTCTTCTTATATTATTCCCACGCTACTGCATGTGTAATAATGACTCATGACTAGAAGCTATTGAGAATTACTTTTATTATATTTTGATTACCAATTCATATCAATTGATTATACATTCGCAAAAACAATAGGCTGGATTGTGTAGGTAATAGATAGATAATTAAATGAATAATTTCATTTACACGAGACTTAAGTTTCAGATGTGATAGTGCCAAAAAGATGTGCACTTACTTTTTGCGTGAAAGACACATTTTTCACGGAACTAATTAAGCTCTAGATATGTTTAGTGCATTTTATGTTTATTTATTTTTTATTTTATTTTAATGAAAATTAATAAGTAATTTCTGTAGAAAATGCAGAATAATATCACGATTTTCATACATATAAAACAAGTACTTAAAATAAAAAACCTCGGCCACTTGTAATTTGTATGTTTGCTGTCTTAAAATTCTTATACATTCATAACTCTACACCAGCTGTCGGCAATAGGGCGGCCGCCCCTAATCACTTGTGGCCCGCGAGCCGACAATGCGGTTTTACCTTTTGTCTAATAGGGTCATAAATTATTATTAACAAGTGCGACCCCGGCAATTTCGTTATATTATGTGGCTCTTGGCTGCTAAAAGGTTGGCGACCCCTGGATCATTGCTCATATACCTACCTCAACATACCTACATGATATAATATTAGATATACATAAACAATTCGATCTAGTAGTTTTCCGAGTCTACCCGACGGAAAAACATACAATTCAATACTTACATATTGTTTAAAACATTTTTCACTTCTCATGCTCGAAAAGTGCGTCATATTAGGCTTATCAAGCGGGGCTAAAGTAGTACATTTAGCCCCTAGGGAAAATATGAATACATATATATGATTTACAAAACATATAATTTGCCCAATCCGAAAACTTCACCATACTAAATCCACCAATCAGAAAACACGTCGACAGCCAATCGGAAGGTTGGGTCCTTTTTGGTACATACATTGTTCAACTAATTTAAATATTAAAAACATTAGGTCTTTTTTCGTCCCTGTTTCAACGACAATGTATGTGAGTCAAAACAGTTTTAAAAAAAGTTGCCGCCATATACTCATTTTATTTTATTATTATTTGTTGGTGGGTAAATTTTGTTTATTTATTTTCTCGCAATCGAAGTGAAAAGTAGAGTGTATAACTCTGGTCTAAAAGCCATATTACCACTCGAACTATTTTCCCTCACTTCGTTCGGGAAAATAACCATCTCGTGGTAGTATGGCTTATTTTAGACCCTTGTCATACAATCTACTATTATTTTTCTCATAAGAATTATACATTCACTTACCATGAGAAATATATCGAATCGGTGAATTATATGCAAATTCATCTACATCTTTGTTTTAGTGAGCTTTTATTACCTAATTACAAAATGGGTTACATATTTTAAATCGAGAGTACCTAAGTATAGAGACATTTGCACTGTAAAGTAATGAGATGAGCCTAATCTAAAAGTAGCAAAGTAACCTACATACAATAAGCATGATTATTTAAAAAGTTTTTAGAGACGATTAAATGTTTGTATGTGACTAACTACCTTTGTAAACGTAAATGAGAGGCAAAGTACATCAAAGTTAAGGAGCACTGAAAACGCTCCATACTGATTCAAACACAGGCGTGACGTCACGCCTGCGTGGCCTCGTGCTACCGTTAAATTAGATTTTAATTAAAAAAAGGGAAATTAGCCGTTTTTGTCGTGAAATATTGCGTATATGTACATAGTTTGCCATACAATTTCATTTTTATTGTAACTAGAGAATTCTAATGGTAACTTTCAATTTACGTTTGGCCAATAAACAAAAAACAACGTTTTCGCGAATCTTTAAAGTTCCATATCTTTTTAAGGGATTAATTAATTTGTATAATTTAGTATTTATTGTGATAATTTAATGGTTTTATTTCCATATAGCCACACTGTGTTATAAATTTTAACATGAGTCGTCATCCCTATTGGCCAAGTGGGAACAATTTTTATTATAATTCAGTATCTGTTCTCGGCATCAACATATATATTACCTACCTACCGTCTAAACTGATTTATAGTGACGTTATTGTGGTCCCATGGCTTAATTGATAATAGACGTAATAGAAGTACATACCTATAATTAATATTTTTTCAGAACTAATATATCTGCTACTTAGTCAATATTAATGATACATATTGTGATATCATTATGTAATTAAATTTTAATTTATGAATTAAATACCGATGACATTTTTGTGAACATATAACTTACCTATATATTATTTCTAATAATGTACACACTATATATGTTCTTGCAATAATTATTTAATCTTTGTAACGAAGATTATTACGCTACTCTACCGAAGAGTAGCCTTGAAGAACGCGATATGCGGTTTTCAGTCGCTACGAACTTAATTGTTAATGGGTTTTGGCCTCCTAACTAAACGGGATGCGTAAATGCCAACCCCAACGTCAAGAACAGGTACCTATCTAATCTATTCTCTGTCTTACTTTACCCGTATGGCGCACCATACCTTTACATTCAAGACAAGACAACTGACAAGAGTCAGGGAATTTTACGATAGGGTGCGTTCTTTTCATTTTATCCTCTATGCAAAGATCCCTTTCATCCTTGAGAGAAATCTTTTATCTCCAACTACAATTATATTAACAAGTGGTGAAGACCTAGATGTACCTATAGAAAAGGGTAGCCAGTAGAAAGGGGGCAGTTTTCAGAACTTTAATGCTGTAGCATTCAAGTTCTTCCCTTGTAAACATGCATTATTTTTTGGTATACCTAAGCCTAAAGGACCTAAATATTATATGTAGTAGTAGTAGGTATGTAGTACCGTACAGTTTTACATTTGTTAGATCCGGAATTCGTTCATCCTCTAAATCAATAGGTAAGTAATACACTGATGATTAGATTAGCATGAGTCGTCAGTAAACTTTCTTATGACACTGTAAATATGTCGTGTCTACTACACGTAGGTATGACTATCGATACGGAAATCGGCCGCACTAAGTATTACAAGTGAATGATAACATTGTGATCTATATGGATAATGAGTGGGGAAAAAATTAAGCATTCGTGTTTGCGAATAATTCTTGCGTCGTTAACAGCACGGTAATTGGAAATTTGCGATTATTTCATGTTAATTACGTCTGACGTGACTGTATTTGCTTCTAGTTGGAGCGTCATTCATTCCCACCTAACGGTAGTATGTGATTGAAACGTATAATTAATGATTTAGGTACTGCAGTTATGAATGACAAATGTATATAAATTGTTTACATAAGATTGATTACTTCCCTGAAATAGTTAAATGAGCTTTAAGTAGCTGTTTAGTGCTGTTAAACTAACCTAATCTAGTCACTAGTAGGGTTAAAATTCGATTTAAATACCTATGCTAATAACTAAGGCATGGCCACGTAAGGCTTAAAATGCATACGTACTTATCAACATCTTAAAGAGAATGTCGTAAACACATTTAATTATCGCTAAGTATCACACAGGCAATTTTTTCCCTCTCTATTATCCTTGATCGATAGAGAAGAGAGACTAGTCGACTTTTAATCTCAGGGCCTATCGCGAATTACAAACGAAATTTTCCCGCTCTGCCGCACTTACGTAAGACTTGCAAGTGGAACAGAGATGGAAAATTTCGTTTACGGTACGGTACGTTCTGGATTTGGAAATTATTTCTTTTTTTGAAAGAATACTTCCACATTGGCCCCGTTGTTTTCAAAGTTCATATTTGATGATGGGAACCTTGAGGAATAGAGGGAGCTCCTCAGAAACTCAAGGGAAACATAACGACTTTAGTATTTTCGGTACCTAATTTGTACGGGAACCCTAACCTAATAACCCTACCTATGACCGTACCATGTCATATTGTCGTCTTATTGCTGTATATTGTCGCTTCAGCACCCGTCTTAATCTTCTAACCTATCCGCGTTAGAGTCGATTTTGCCCCAACATGTCTTTCTGGGCTTTTATAAAAAAATAACCTCGAAGATTAAGACGGGAGCGTAACCTACCCGCGTAGAGTCGATTATGCCCTAACAGGTATTTCTGGGCTTCTTTTTCTTTTTTTTGCCAAATAAGAATTTGATGAAACATTTGGTAATACATTTTTAGGTTTAATGAAAAATGATGTACCTAAATCATTATTAGCAAAAAAAGTTGTATGATTGTTAAACTGAAGGCAAAATAAGCCCTCGGAGAAACTAAAATGACACAAACAAACCGATTAAGGGTCAAGTACGCTATGCAACTCCTCTACCTGCTCTGATATTATTATTAATAATTTTAAAACATGAGCTAAGAATGTCAACAATTGCACCTTTTTAGAAAACTTATTTCTGAAATATGACACATTTGACATACATTGTACGCAAGTTTCCTACTTTTTTTTTAAGTTATGCCTTAAAATGCTATAAATATTACAAATAAATACAAAAAGTTGTAGCTTTAAAACCCTTTTTTTGGAAAAATTTAAAGGTTCTGGCATTGTTTTTTTTATTTTACGTAACCAATGGCTCATCGGATATAAGGAAAATGCTTTATTTGATTCCAAATTCAAGTAGTTTTTTAAAAATCACCAGTGTGGGGTCGAACGGCGGGTATTTTTCAAAAGAATCAAAAACTCCAATAACTTGAAAACCAATCCTTGAGTTTTGACCCCTGATTGACTGGACTTAAATCATTGAAAATGAGCTATAGAACCCCTTTCAAGGAATATGTAGGATTTTCAGGCACCTTGTAATGTTACTAAATTAACTAACTAAATATCACATAAAATTCAATTGGGACGTTCAAGAAATATTTGTACGTAATATAGTTAGGGTTTTTATGAACAACTCTGTAAGCCATTGCGTGCATGATACAGGAAACATTCAGACACATTCACACTTAAGTTTCTAATAATTTATAGCATTTCGTTTAATATTTATCGTAGTTTATATATCTACAAAGAGGTTTCTATTGTTTTAGGTGAACTGTTTGGAATTACCAAATTATAGTGCCGGCAATTTGGCCAGGACGTTTAATACAGGTAAATATTGGCATCGTTTTAATAATTGAATTATTTTGAATGGCTTATGAATATATTATTCTGATCTATATAGGACGGCGTTATCCGAGGCAGGTCGGCCAAATGTTTGCCTCGCCCACCACGGCTACTTTCCTCAGTAGTCCACTGCTACACTTCAACGCAATATCGCCTAGGATTGATCAGCTCCCGCTCGAAGCCGACGACATAGTGAAAGAACACGCGAAACTGGTGCAAGATATAAATAGCTTGAAACAATTAGTGTTTGTGTCTCCTTTCGCGGACGAAAATCGAGATTACGATGATTCAATTTTTCCTGAAAATATAGAGACTACTACGCGGTTACCGAAGATCAAGGCGCCGACAACATTGAAGCCACTGCCGAAGACAACCAAGTCAAGCTCTATTCCCATCGTCTTACTTGGCGGCGCTAGCAATCAGCGGCAAGTAGTTAAAAGTCAACCGATCAAGTTTCCCAAGACATCTATAAGTTTGATTGGAACCTCTGTATCGCCCTTACTGAACCATCCCTATCCGTTTGTTATGCATGAGACATCTCGGAAGCCTCTCAAAGTGTGCATGTCAACCATGGCCACAATGTACACTACTCCTCGACCACCCTCTCTGTGGGAAAGGTTATTGCGTTCCATCATCCCTAGATAGTTGACCAATTTATAACTTTAATTTAAGATTACCGTAAGATTTGCGTGCAATAAATGTATTTAGTTTGTATCTGTTTTAATAAGTAAGCTAGCGGACTGTCATCATTACTTGTTACCGTTCCGTAACGATGACACGACCAAAATAATTGTGATTCTGTAATTAATAAATGATCAGAAAGAATCCCATTGTTTTGTTGTCGTATAGGAACTTAGGGTGCGGGAAGTGTTGGTTCCCGCCGTTACTCAACAGCGCACCGCGTATCGTCTGCGCCGGTTACCGCACCGGGCGCAATGTGCATTGTTGTCGCCGATCGCGTGTGCCACTTCTAATTACAGTTGCCGATTATGTATTGTGTATTTTTTACACTTTTACGCGTCGGAATGGAAAAGTTGAACGTCTCATGTTATGACGAAACTGACTTTTCAATGGTTGGTGTCGATTTTCACAACGATCTTTTGAAGCTAATTTTAACTATACGTAAGTACCTATTGCATTAACGATCACTGAAAAAAAACTAAAACAAAGTAGCTAGAACTAACGGGCTATTAACAATACATACTTAAATTGTAGTTGCATATACTCAGGTACCTGGTTTTTTTTTAATGCGGTAATTAAACCACAACAATGAATAAATCTGATAAGGCGATGATAATAAACAAAACGCGAGGCGTCAGCTAGGCACTACACACGATAGTGAAAGTGCCTTCTTTGTTCCCGGTTGAGTATATTTTTTTTTATTTCGACCGGGGTCTTGCATGCCATGGCGGTTTAACACGAGTTAATAACTAAGTTTCTGGCGGGAGGGTATTAATTTTGCGATGGTTGTATGTGCTTAGTTATACCGAAGCAGAATGCTGATGTAATGGATATACATAATGGCGAGCAATATTGGTTGTAGACAATTTAACCTTACCTACTCTAGACTAGACTTTGAATGTAATTTACTTATTCTACAGCCTAGTCAAACTTTAACGACCATGGGATGCTTAAAATGTAACTGAGAGGATACAACAATTAAAGATTATTAACTATTTTAATCGTACTCTTTAAAAAAAATCTTTCCTACCACGAACGTAAATAAACAACTAAATACTCATGTAATGAGTTACATTATGTGAAGTTAATAGAACATTACTTACCAAGGGCGGTAAAACAAAGAATGCCTCAGATCGCAGGTATTTGACGCTCGAACCGAAGGCAAAGGTGATAAATATGCGATCTGAGGCTTCCTTTATTACCGTCCGTGGCAAGTACAAAATTTTATATCACTCCCTGGCCAGGAAGTGGGAATTTGCGCGCGCGAAGAGTGCGGTAATTGCCACTTTATGACCAGGTGTGACATAAAATATAAAATATACTTAATGGATAATAATCTGTTCAGCAAGCGAAGGAAGGTATTTAACAGATTTTATGTCAATAACATAGAGGATCTGTAAATTTCATTCGTTATTGACACTTTTTTTATTCAACATTGGTGGCAAGTTCTTAAATACACCTTTGCGCGCTGAACAGATACTAAGCAATGAAGACATTACATGTAATAGGGTAATTCCGGGGTAGTTGGCCATAAGGTAGAGATGGCCCATCGAAATATTTCATAGAAGACTTAACTAGACGTTGCTAGTTACTGTTCGGTTCGCTTCGCGTCGCAGATGGGAGCTATGGTACGACGAAAATTTTAGTGGATTGTTTTGTCTAGTGTAAATATTTTCTAAGGAGTTCTAGTAACGCATTGTTCTATCCTCAAAATCAAACGGGTCGTGCTTTCAATTTTTGTTAATTTTAGGTGTGGTCATCTCTCCCACAAAAAAAGGAGAGATAGCCAGTTGAAGTCCGTTTATAGGAAAAGCTACTTGAAAGTAGCGCCGATGTCCCATTAATAGTATTATCATGTAAAAATCAGAAACTAATGATAAACGAAAAGGATATGCCGTGGATATGGCGAAAATTACTACGAAACACTTCCATCTCGAGTCTTCTTTGAAATACTGGCTTTATTGCACAGTGTGGCAATTGTGGTCTCATGAAAATTACATTGAACTTGTAGACATATGTTCCAAATATGGTCTAGAGATACGAAAACGCTTTAATAAATAGGAAATCAGACCAAATAACTATGCTACAGCTAAAATTAACCTATGGCCATCTTTCCTCTAACGACTTGGCCATCACACCCAGATCCCCAGGGAGAGATTGCTAATTGTGAATTTTCGAAAACAATTATTTTAAGGTTGATCTAATTGGAAAATGACACTTTTTTGTTTAAAGTGTCAAAGTTTAATGTTGAACGTTTAATTACAAATACAGAATTTTATAATAATCTGTAAGATTATTTTTTTACAGCGTTCAAGTAAAACTATGGCTAACTACCCCGGACTTACCCTAAGCATATTCAACAGTGACCAATAGCTAAGTACTTACATAAAAATAAAAGACGGAATACTACTCAAAACAATATAAGGGCCACTTACATATTTCGGTTTTATTGTTAATTATTGGACATAATTGAATTGATAAGTTGCCAATTCATGATGTCCTGCATCGTTCAGTATCCAACATCTTTCATGCTGGTGTTTAAATCTAATAGCTGGCCTTTTAAATCTTATACTGGTTAATATAATTTTCAAGTAACGAACACAATATTTAGTGACCCCTATTTTCTTTTGAGTATTAGGGGCAACAATGTTTGTTTTTCAGTCTATATCATACATAACATACACTAAAAAATCGACCTCACACCCTAAACGCATTACCTTCTCCGTTCCGTCGTGGTTAAAATGGGACATCTCATTCTTAACACGTGGTACACATTAATCATCAATAAATACATTACTGATTTGATTTATTATATTGAATCCATTGTTAAATCAGTCACATTTCGTAGGAGATCAGGGGTTCTGAACTACTGGGAATTAGGGAGATTTGCTTGGGACGTTTGCTTTATCTATATTTCGTCTTTTTTTCAGATTATAAAAATCGAGCTTTTGTCCGTCATGAGATTTTAAGGAAGAAGAAAATAAGCGGCGTGCTAACTTTGAAACGTGATAATTAAGCTACGAAATAAGTGAAACACTATCTTCTAATATCCTAGGTGAAGATTACCGTCAAAATTGTAAACTTAAAAAAATGGGGTATAGTAACGGCCGACTAATTTGTAACTGTAAATGATCTTGATGACTGTCGTCCCAGTGCAACCAGAAGGGTGATTACTTAACGATTCAAGCGTAGAAAAGGTACTGTAATTTTAGTACGGTGAATTGATATTTAGATATCTACCTAATTCACGTTTAAAACGTTAATTAATCGAGCAGCTGGATGAGGCGTGACATCAATGTGGGCAGACGGGCAGGTTAACAGGGAAAAATATGTTCAGTTCGATGAGTGTGGCGAGCAGAAGGTAGCCGAGGTAGAGCAGCGCGCATGCGACGCCGATCCTGCAGTCCAGACGGAACTTGTTCAGCGCCAGCGCACCGTATAGCGCGAACAGAGTTGACAGCAACGAGATGGCGCTGTACGACAGCCCGCTCGAGTTTATTGTGACCTGCGACAGACACTTTCAATGGGTTATTTCCGCCCGTTGTAACTCCCCCCCCCCCCCCCCCCTTCACCCTCCCCCACTCTACTAACCCCCTCCCCCTCCTAACTCAACATGTCTCAGACCCCGTATAATAAATAATTAATAGTAAAAATATAAACTAATTTGGCCAAGTGATCGTCTAGTACCAAATGTACGTTGTGTACCGAAATAACCCCAGTTCTTTAATGTGAAACAAATCTGACCTGGACTCTTCACTAACTAGTCTAAACCCAACAAAGTCTTATTAGTTTTTCTACGGAAGCTACCAGATGTTCTTACCAATCGTAATTTTTCCTACCATTTCTGGGCGAATATTCAGCGTTTTTACGGCGGTTATTTTTCGTCATTGTCGTTTCATTAAATATTGTTAAAGGAGACGATGATCAGAGTAAACTTTTGTTAAAAGCGTAAACCAATATCGTACCTTGAAATCGGGCATTCTGGGTCTAATCCGGGAGCGTAATATTCAGTTCAAGCAAGTTTATAAATTATTAATTATTGATAACATTACCCAATGATTGTTCGGTGATGAGGGATAAAAGAGTGACTTGACGAGCCAGGGCAGCCCCAGACAGAGAAGGATGTCGAACGTGTTCGATCCGATCGAGTTGCTGATGCCCATCGTGCCGTGCCCTGCGAGGAAGTCATGGAGATAAGGCAGCGCATCCACCAGAACATCTCCAGTAAAATCATGCAAGGTGTCTAATTCTTATATGAAAACATAGCTTAACACGTCTCTGCACCTGCTGCACCATGGTCTGTACTCATCCGATACGCATTAACACCAAAATACAGTCAGTGACTTTTCAGAACAGTCTTCGGGTTCGGGTGAAATCACTTTTTGGGGTGGGTATTAGAGCGTTTCAAACGCCTAAATTCTTTGGCATCAATACACTTTGATTGTATACTCCGTCGTTTGAAAGAGGTCTCAGCGATTGACGAGGAATCTTCACCATAGATGATGCCAAAGAAATTAGGCGTTTGAAACGCTTTGACATTATCCCTTTGGTATAAGAACACGTATTGTACAGACAATGGCGGTCAAAAGGTTTAGAAGTCTAGGGTACTTGATTAAGCAATATTTCTGTAAGAATCCCAATAATTTTCTGTAATAACGAATTTCTAATTCAGCTGATAGTATGGTTTATAATTCGGAAGGATAATAACACATGGAACACATGTGCATCCATACAAATAGGTACTGTAAAATGTGAAAGCAGATCTGTCAGTTACTTATTGTTAACGCTTAAACCGCTGATTCGAATGAAATGAAATTTGCGATGGAGATAGGTGAGGGCATAAGATAATTTTAGCCCGGAAATCATAAGGGGGTTAAAAAGGAAGTGGATTTATAGGACTGCGATAATTGACGTTGGGCCGGTTAAAAGTTTAACAGCATATTTTGCTATTATATTCGCGTATCCCTTCAGACACTTTTAGGTACCTAAGTAAGTGTATAATCCACATGGTAAGGCGCAAGAAGAATAATTAAATTTTGATACCTTGGTTGGTGACCAGCACACTGGATACGGCTTCAGGGAGGCTCGTGCCGGCCGCGAGGATAGTCAGCCCGGTGATGCTGTCGGGCACGTCGAGGGTGTCACCTGATCGGATATTTCCTTGACATCAAGATGGGCGATACAGTGTCGCGGCGCGTAATGCATGTGCAAAATAGCAAAGGAGTGCCAACTACTTAGCCAGTATTTATGCTTATAGGCACCTGCCTATAAGCATAAATACTGCCCTGCGTGCAAAAAACGAACATAAGTACCTTACTTATGTTCGTTTTTTGCACGCATTTGAGCGCTCCGCGTTGTTCATAAGCTAGGCCAAGTTTGTCAAAGTTGACGAACGATTGGTCGGGATGTCCTTTACTGTACAACCATTGGTAGTTTGTGTCCCAGTGTTTTATCGATAATATTAAATTCGCTTAAAGGATCTCAAATAAATATACAAGGAATAAAGTTGTATATTTACCTTGTTTCTATCGATTTACAAAACATATAGGTATAATCTATAGCACAACCTACAGCTATACAGAGGCTATAAGAGTAAAAATAAATATAAATAAATAATAATAAAATAAATAAATAAATATTAGTGGACAATCTTACACAAATCGAACTAGCCCCACAGTAAGCTCAAGAAGGCTTGTGTTATGAGTACTAGACGACGATATATTTAATAGATATAAATACTTAAATACATAGAAAACATCCAAGACTCAGGAACAAATATTCATGCTCATCACACAAATATTTGCCCTGACCGGGATTCGAACCCAGGACCGTCAGCTTCACAGGCAGGTGCACTACCCGCTAGGCTAAACCGGTCGTCAAATATACAACTTATTTACGATACACAAAAGAACCAAATTCAATTGTTAATTTTTCAGGAAAGGAGGCCATTGTACCTATAATAGTGATGATCCAAGCTACAATATAGGATACTGTTCCGATCCAAACGATACACATGATGAAAGTAAGCGGGTAAATGGAGTGGCGGCGACGACAGTCCGGCACCGTCAGCCACAGCAGCAAGCTGATAGGCCACGTCAGGACCCATAGGGTTTTGCGCCAACGAGACATCTCGCCCGGCCACGGCCATATTGTATTGGAGCTCGATTCTAAATAAAGCAAAACAGCAGACAAACGTCTGGGATTACAAAGCCGGAAATCAAGATAATTTGAAAATAATGCAATGCGGGCACGACACGATTTACAGTAACCCAAGAAATTGGTCTACTCGTACAACTGTTCGACTTCATTATTTATTGATTAATTTGCACACTTTCTTGGCTGACTGTACTGGCTTTCTTGTCTGCCTTCCAAAGGGCTTTTAATGGCTTAACTTTTGAGTTTCTTACTATCCTCAATGCACAATATACCTACTATTACCTGAGTAACTTTTTAATATGAGGTGATAATCATCTTATTCTCTTGTTATAAAAGTGGATGTTTGTTACTCAATAAGGTAAAACGGATTTAAATGAAATTCGGAACAGGGATGGCCAATAACTTAGATTAGCGGTCGGCAACAGGTGGCCCGCAACAGCCTTACTTGCGGCCCGCTGGCCTCCTTATTCACAACCGACAATGTGGTAGGTGTATATCTTTTGTCTGATAGAGTCACAAATTACTAACGGCCCGCGACAATTTTGAGGATAAAAAGTAATTACTTGGTAAATTGGGGACTTGACGCGGGCGAAGTTGCGGGCAGAACCAGTCTTATATTGTACACTCACCAGAGTCACTGGAGTTGTGCCTTTTTGCCATTTCTATACCGTTTTCCAAGTCGTGACGATGACGATTTTCATTAAATGTGTTATTGTTTGTGTCTGTTGAGTAACTTTTTTCTGCACCTAAAATAATATAAAGACAATAAATGAAAAAAGTAAGCTTTACTTGTTATTATGTGTCTATTTATTGAAAAATATAATGAATGCTTGTGAAACTTACCTTTAGCAAGAAGAGGAGTTATTTCAGTGTACATCTTAGGCTTATTGAAATAACAACAACCGCTTCTCACACAGGATCCCAAGCGCCCGTTGAAAATCATAGCTGGAATTAATAAAGAATACTAAGCCTTATTTTTTGCATTAGAAAGAATGACAGAGAACGACTTAGGTACGAGGTTTTTTATCAGGCACGTTCTGGGGTAAACGTGTCAAATAATCTCAATGAATATGAAAACCGTTATTTCATGCTCATACTTTATAAATTGTTGTTCAATAATAAGAAAATATTTCTTAATTTATACACTATAAAACCCAAAGAGGTAGAGATTGTAAGAAGTCGGTTCGGGTTTTAAAAAAGTAATTTGTCATAGTAAAACTAATTGTCACTTATTCTTATCTTTCGTGCGAATGATGCGAATTCAATGTGTGTGTGTGTTTACGACCACTGCTTCTTTGTTTACCATATTTATAATCTTTGAAAAAACGAGGTATACTTAGTTTATAAAATGTAATAAATATACTGTGATAAATAAATTACACTGCCTAAGGCAGCCCCACCGCCGCCGAGTAACGAGTAATCTCATAGTAATTCCACTCGCTTGAGCGAGAAAACGAGTAGAATTAATATGAAAGTACTTGCTGCTCGCCGGCGGTGGGACAAGTGCCCAAACCTAATACATAATAAAACTCTTCGTTATTTATCTTGATGTATTAGTAAGCTCGTAATTATATTCGGCGCGAAAGTTATTTATGGTTGTGTGATACACATAGACTGAATCACGGAACTGATTTCTCTCCTCAGCGAAATACCAATCTGAAGAGCTCGTTTCTTTGATCTAAACACAAAATGACAATATTTACTAACCCAGTATGTAGATCATGTACATAAGTACCAGCATCATCGCCTCGTACCAGAGTACCTTGTCATCGAGCAGTGTGAGAATGAGAGCCACGACGGCCAAGGCATACATGAGGCAGTCGCGGGACACCGACCACCAGTCCAGCTCGATAGCCTGAAACCACTCAGGGTCATCTTAATGCATCCGGTCTGTCTTGGCTTCATTCGGGCCCATCAATACCATCCCCAAGAGTTAACTTACTTAAGGTCCATGAAGACAAACAATATAGGAAACTGCTGCTATGTGCTACGGCGTAGGACACAACGTAGCAAGTTTTAAAACTAGTCCACCATAGGGTCGTTTAGTATGACTGTGATCTATAGGTTACATTTAAGACGTATTTAATTACGCACGACTTAATACCATAATTCCAGATTCCCTTTTCTATGAAGCTAATGTTTAGACGAAGCTAAAGGGAGTTTTTTCAACTCTAAGCCATTCCTTTGAATCCGTACGGCATAGTTTGTACGTAATATGTACCCTAACAAATATAGTCTACATTTCTTCAAGGCTATTCACTTCTACAGCAACAACTGCATTGTCCTGTTGTGCAAACTTTCACGTAATGAGGCTAGGTAGTGGACACCGCGAGGACTGTGAATACCGTAGAGCTAACGGCGGCGCCCACGCTCAGGTCACCCTCAGTGACGAACGTGCCCACGCAGTTGATGAACAGTTCGTGGCTGGTCCTAGGTATACGCGTCGTACCAACTGTACGTTCCAGTCTTCTTCCTTTTCCTGCCAGAGAAACATGATACCTTTCCAGCTATGAGTCCGCAGCAGGCAGGCACCGCGAGCACGTTGAATACCGCAGAGCCGACGACAGCACCCACGCCCAGATCGCCCTCGGTGACGAAAGTGCCCACGCAGTTGATGAACAGTTCGGGGCTGGAGCTAGCGGCAGCCATGAAGGTCGCACCAGCTATATCTTCCTCCATGTCCAGTCCTGTCGGAGAGACATTTACTTGTGTAAGTGTATACCAGCGAGGCTAGTACCTACAACTGCTGCGAGACGAGAAAAACCTGCTCCTTTTAATTCGCACAATGCGAGTGAGACAGAAATGGCGGAGTCTAGTCCACTAGATAGATGCTAAGAGTATATATAACCTAATGTAATCAACTGTTACACTTATGGAATTACTGCGAATTTAAACCCAAACGTAAAAAAATACAAACGGAATGCATGTGTGCATGAAGCATAGGTAGTTAGTACCTAATATACGCGGTAAGAAGGGCGAAGTCAAATGGCAGCGGACGGGAGAACGGACTACCTCACCTTACTGCCCCGCGATTAGGGTTTGCAATATTCGTCCAATTTTAGTATTCGAATAATACGAATACATAAATTTCCAATATTCGAATATTCGAATATTTCGAATACAACGAATATTTTTGAAAATAAAACAAAATAATCATTGTAAAGTATGTAATGAGTGTGTATGTGTGTGATGTGGTGTGTGTATGTCAAATGTAATGACCTTGCAATTAAAAACATTTACATTTACAGTATCTTCTTAAAATTTAACAATAGTACCCGCTCCACTATGCGCCTCAGGTAAGGGACTCCTTGATATTGGAGTGACATTTGGGTCTGCATTTTCTTATTGCTTCCCAATCCAGGAAGCGAGGATTCTTTCCAACTTATTCCCGGTCTCGTCAAGCAATATCATGGGCCATGGGTTTCCACCCGGAAGGGGAGTCCGCTGGGCGATTTGCTATACCGAGGATAGAAAAATCTTCTTAAGGCTAAATCGCCAATAGGAATTGTACTCCTATCGGCGCGCAAGGTACTGTTAAGGTCAACAAAGATGCGAAGAGACTATAACAGAGATGGACGTCCACGAAAATGAATGCATGGTTTAAAACTAGAGGTTTTCTCTCAAAATTTTGAATATGCGATATGCGAAGAGTTCGCATAATTATATTTTTATTGAAATAAAAAGGTCATGACAATTTAATACTGGCATACAAGAAAAAAATATTAAATGTTGGCGTTGAATTTTTAAATAACGATACAATACGTCTGTCATTCATGTACTCGTAAATTGTAAACAGTCTGTGTTGTAAACATTGCAAAAAGATCGTTTATTTAGTATTTTGTTAATTTTCTTGGGGTTGGGGATATATGTATGCCGACTCAAAACGTATATTTTCTCATGCTGAAGAACTTACTACAGGTTTGAGTTCAATTATTGTTTATTTTTTACTGTGTTATGTCAATTCAAAACAGGAGCCACGTCGCGTGACGTCACGCGGCCAAAGTCACGTGGTCAGCGCACAGTAGTTTTTTAAAATCAATTTTTTAGTCCTTTTTCCTAAAAAATATGAAAAAATAAAAGTTTTATGCAACTCTCCAGCATGAGACGAATCTTATGACACATCATTTATTAAAATCGGACCATAACTGTAGATCTGATGGGGTGTACAAACATCGGCCTCGCGTGATACATATATAGATTAGAAAGTTTGTTTTTGGCAAGTGAAAAGAAAAATAATATGCTGTTTGTCTTTGATTAAAACTTCTTTTTAATATTTAAGATTATTTCTACGGGTTGTTAATGTAGAGGATAATAGATCTTGGCATTTTATTATATACTTACTTACTTGGCAGTTTTTCGCGAAGGTAAATAATTTCAGTCAAATTTCTGTACTATTCGAAATATTCGTTTTATTCGAATAATGGATGTCATCGAATTCGAATAATATATGTAGCGAATAATTCGAATATTCGAATATTCGAATATTCGAATTGCAAACCCTACCCGCGATCCCCGTCCGTTACTCCTTTTATAGACGTACGAGAAATGCATTTTTAATGGATTTTAGGCTAGTTGTGTCATTAGATTCAGGTAGGTAAGTAGATTTTTGATAGATTGTGAAATTGCTTTTGGTTTTGCATTCAGGTACCATATACGTAATATAAAAAGATTTTTTAAACCCGACTGCTTCTTTTACAAATACATTTTATTACAGAGGCTACCTATAAAATGTATTTGTACAACAAACACAGCACAGTTCATATCCACATGAATATCCACAACTGTAAGTTGTTTACATTTCCCAGCATGACAAAGAAAGATATAAAGGTACATAAATACATACATACAAAGTATATAAACATACATGCCCTCTGTTCTGCAGCAAGCGGGTAAAAAAACTTGACACGTTTGACGTGAGTCATAACTTCCCGGTAAGAAGGGCTACCTATACCAAAATCGTGGAAACCCGTTTTGTAGGTCTTGAGTTACCTATATATGAGCATGGAGACAGACCTATTAGTTGAATGCTTCACACAACAAAGTAAGCTGATCTAAATTACATAAGCACCATGCAATCAATTCATTGTTCATCAGTTCAACGAGGTTTGTTAAACTGGCGTTTTTGTGGTTCACTCACGTTCGCATATGATCTCGATCGCTGGCACGAAGTATTGTTCGCACACCGCACCCAGCAGGAGAAAGCAGTAGATCGCCATTATACAATGTATTGCTATAAAACCCTGTAATAATATTTGAAATCTTAGCGTTTAACATCTTTAAATACTTATAAGGTAAACGTTACAGTGCTCGACACCGACCCACTGCTTGGTGTCAACTGTTGGGTATTAAATGTGTCTATCACTGGCATCTTTAACTTATGACGTTAGGTTAGGTTAGGTTAGGCTGTATTTTCAGGCAGGAGTGGTGCGGTCAATGGCTCTGTACGGGGCGCCCATTTGGGCCGGATCCCTGTCCGCCCAGAACCAAGCCCAGCTGCGGAGGCTGCAAAGGGTTATGGCGGTCAGAATGGCGAGGGCATACCGCACCGTCTCCCACGAGGCGGCCTGCGTTTTGGCGGGGACTCCGCCCTGGGACCTCGACGCCTCGGTTCTGGCCGATGTATATTGGCGTGTCACCGAGGCGCGGGCCAGGGGGGTCCAACCACTTCTGGAGGAGATCAGGCGGTGGAGACTGGACTCCCGCCGTGTCCTCATCCAGAAGTGGAAGGAAAGACTGGAGGTGCCGAGTGCCGGCCACTGGACCATCGGAGCGATCCGGCCCGTCCTGGAGAGATGGGTCGGAAGAAAAGGAGGGTTTCTCTCCTTCCACCTTGCGCAGATCCTATCGGGGCATGGCTGCTTCGGCAAATATCTGTGCAGGGTGGCGGGACGGGAACCGACGACGGAATGCCACGCGTGCGGCGACGCCGAAGATTCGGCGCAACACACGCTGGCATTGTGCCCAACATGGGCAGAGCAGCGGGCCGCGCTCGTGGCCGTGGTGGGGCACGACCTCCCTGCCTGCCGTGGTTGAAGCCATGGTCGGCAGCGACAGGTCGTGGAAGGCGGTGGCCTCCTTCTGTGGGGAGGTGATGGCGCAGAAGGAGGCGGCGGAGCGTGGGAGGGAGGATGACCCGGCCTCCCAACCAATGCACCGTAAACGCGTGGGGCGACGGCGGTTGGCGTATGACCGCCGACTTCCCCCTTAAGGGTACCTGTGGGCGGCAGGCACGGGGACGTCTGTCGCCTACACGAAGGTTTCCCGAGTGGCGAGCTTGCCGTTTCTCGGCACGCTCTTGGAGAGGAAGCGGGGAGACTAGTTTTTCCCCGGAGACGAGTCCGGATTTCGGCCGCTGGCGAGGTTATGGTCGAGTGCAGGTACGTTCCCATGACTTCGCCTTATAGCATGGAGGCGGCAAATAGAGGGGTTTTTAGTGGGTATACCATAGGCCTCATTAGCCAATATGGGAGTCCCACATAACCACCAGGGTCCGTCCCCGCACCCTGATGGTATGCGTAACGCATTTTCCCCTCTTAAAAAAAAAAAGGCTGTATTTTCAGAAGCAGAAGTTATCCACCAAAATTGTACGAAAGTCATATATATGTGTACTTACAGTGTGTGGGAACTGTTGCAAAGTGTTTCCTTAATTTGAATAATTGATACTCTGCCCGTTCACTCTACTACTACGAATTAAGATTGAAAGTGCTAAGTACTGGGCTGGTGTGTATCATTAGGACGTTTATGTTGAACAGTGTGTAGGACTACGACGCGCCCAACAATTATTTTAAGGGATCTTATGAAAACAAAAATGCCTTAACTATAGTCTATTTGATAGCCACCGAAATTGCAAGTCACCACCCAAATTAGATAATTGAGGCACCGAAATTGAATAAAGGCACGAACATTAGAGTATGTTAAATATTTTGTATCGAAAACAATAATACATAACGTACTATGCCTGCAAAATCTCTGTTGGCTTATAACTCAATACATACGTTTATATACAGATACTTATATTGTTTATAATAGCACCAATTTTTAAAGGAAAAATGCAAGTTACTACTGCGTGTTATTTTGCGAGTTACTCCAAAACTATCTAACCGATTTGGATAAGGTTTTCCTTAATGTATTATAAGGATTATTAATATATAATTGCATACATAGTTTAAACGAGTGTATTAAGATTAAGGCCGAGCACACTGTGGGTTAAAAATGACATATATAGGGTATAAATATGTACATATATGTAATATATATAATACATTTATTATAGTAATGTGTGTATAACATAAATATGTACACATTTTATGAAATGTATACCCAAATATTAAAGGTAAAATGCCCTCCATATCTGCTTCTTTATTGACAAATTACTCCAAAACTACTGTACTGATTTTGTTGTAATTAATACGTACATTTATCTCTAAGAATAACTCAAGTGTGCAATTAGTACATGTTTATATGTCTAGATACTGGAATTTATGAAGAGCAACAAGCGAGTTGTTAGAACATACATTATCAACTTGTATATGTACGTATATACTTTATATTTAGATCAACTTTTTCGACATATACATTTACATACAATTTATATATACTTACGATAAAAACAACTATACTTACATTCCTGACTCGCTCCTTGATTGTCTTAAAACTAGTACAGAAACTTGATAGATATATATAAATTATATATTCAACATAACTTTAACTATTAAGCTAAATGTTACTGAAGATTACATCAAAATTGGATGAGTAATTCACACGTTTGCTGCAAATAAACAGACAGACGTGGCTGAAGACTTTGTTTTGTAATAACAAAGATATATACAAATAAAGTATCATACATGGAAAATAAATATATATTATTATTCAATCTAAAACTAGGCACTGCAATAACATTTTATCAATTTATTGTAATTAAAATGCATATTAAACTGCGCATCCAAAAACTCATATAACTGCCATTTGATAGACATTATCTCACTTTGGTACGTCGTCTAATTTGGGTACCACCCAAATTAGGTACTTACGTGCATGACCGTCAGCTCCTACACATTTACCGTCATCTGACATCACCAGTGGCTGGGTGGGAACTGAACCAATAACCTTCGCTAACGCCATTGGGATTATTGCGTTTCGTTCAATCATAAGAGAAATTTCCATTTTTTCCACCGAAATTATATTTTTTCGCAGGACAATTTTGTTGACACTGGTATATGCTTTAGTTTATATACTAATGATTTAAAACATTGTCTACAGATACCTACACTAATATATAATACAAATAAATGCATTTTATTTGATGTGTATGGATAGTTTCGTAGTATGACAGCGTTTTGTTACCAAAAAGAAGTACGGGACACGTCACCATAATTAGATTTTCGCCAGTTAATATTTTTTTATGGCTAAGTCAATGGGTTCCAAGTAATTTCCATTATGGCTCAAGGATAGTTTTCGTATAAAAAATAGATCATTAAAATATAAGAAGTCCTCAGTGCAAAAATCGCGCTGGGATTTTCACCTATAAGTGTTATAACTTTTAAAGGAAATCGGGCATTTACAAGATTATAATATTTACGGACTTATGACACCGAAGTATTTTTCGTAATATGCCTAGTGCAGCGCGTCGCTGTTTGTGTATCTATTGAAGAAAGGATCTTGCGTCCCAATACCAGTCCCATGGTCTGATAGTTAGATGATTAAATGTGGAATTAGGTAGATGAGTGATGTGCCGTAGTTATGGAAAAGTCACAAACTTGTTGTCTCTGCTGTCGAGTGAATCCGTCTGATGGAAATTCTAGAATAGCAGCCTCTGTGCAGTTCTGCTGGTCAGCCGCCGCGAGGAGGTGGCGCGACGAGAAGCCACCATTGGATCCTGCTAGTGAATAAGTTTAATTGGTAGATTATAGATACGTACTTATGACGTAATGGTAACTAGCTGAAACATGTTTTAAGTAGGTACTACTCGGAACTCTTTTCTACTCACGATCACATGGTAAAGGGTTTAATTGTGCAATTCACAATAAGAAACAACGATGTAGGCACATGTCATAAAGAACTTACGATAATAATGTCTATACATTTTTTTAAAGTAATTACCTGAAGCATCGCTGAATTCGTTGGTAATATTTAGAGAAGTGCTCTCATTATTGCGCGCTAGGAAGTAGCAGGACGGTATACCGAAGAACAAAACCACTCTTATTATAGTCGCAACTCTTATTTTATGCACTTGTCTAGTCCGTATTAACATGTTGGCCATTTAAAATAACAAATGTATGAAAACTTAAATTATAGACTAGATATTTAGGCTATCACGATACTAATATTTATTTAGTTTTTAGCTTTTGTCAAATGAAGAATTCAAACAATTTGTTGCATTTACAGCGCAACTGCATTGGTAGAGGAGAGGCTAAAAAAATATCAAGTAATTTTAATGTGTGACGGTCGCAGGAGCCAATGTATTACTGAGGGCGATTTCTTGAATCTACCGAATCGTGTAAATAAGTGGTGTTATCGATAACATCATTATTATTACGAGTTTGATTCACGTATCTGTTATCGGTTCTAATGTCAATAGAACAGAGGATGTTCTCAAACAGGTAACTGTATAAAAATACATACTGACGATTTTAGGTGTAGAATAAGTTATGTCAAGTTTACCAACAATATTTATCAACACTAAGTTTAAAGTTTTGCACCTATTGCGTAAGCCGTTGCAATGACTCAAAAATACAATGGTTAAATTCCATACAGCATGTATTATAATTGAAATATATTGTGAACTTGCACAGTGAGTGAAGCAAGTAGTAGGTGAAATTTTATAGAACTCCGTTTGATTTTTTCTTTACAGGGTTAAAAAGTAATTAAACAATATTCTGAGTGGGTAGATACTATCCAATACCAAGACTAGCTAAAGGCGAGTTGCACCAACTTACAGTTACAGATCGATCAACGTTAAATATGGCGACACTCAGCTGTCATCTACTCGTAATAGCCACATCAAATTTATCATACACTCGGAATTTGAAAAAACAGAACTGCCGATTACAGACGATTTAGTGCAACCTATTGTGAATAATATGGTTAGAAATATTTTAGTAAGTACTAGGTAATTATAGCCGTAAAAAGATAAAAACTCAGAAAACTTAAAATATATGCGTACAAGTTCACCGTGCCCGCGCGTATAACGTTACTATTACAAGTATATCCGACCGATTGAAGATACATTGTATGTCATCTGTCTATGCGTTATCTAAAGTGCATATTGAAATATTGATTATAATATTTGCATACATAATGCCAACTATCTTTACCTCTACTGTAAACGTATCCTCACTTAAATAAAAGCAATGCCAAACCACTCTACATACACACTATGATTCAAAAATATAGTTCTACATATACTACCTAATAAATTAGTACAGGTGGAGTTCTTCCATTTAAACTTGGTCTTTTTAACCTTGAATCTTTTCTATTTAAACTTTTGCTTTAGGTACAATTTGTGTTTTTATGTTATTCTCTTTCGATCCTCATAGTAGTTTTCAATACAAACTTTTAAGACTAACAAAATGGACAAAAAAATTACACGATTCAAAAAAATATATAAAATTATAGCGACACTTTTTATATAAGGACGTATTTTTTTTTAATTAGGTAACTATATTATGTTACTAGAGAACACAAAAAAAGCAACATAATATCACCAAAACTTAGAGAATAATCTAGAATTATAAATTATAATATTCTTATACTGGTTATTTCCGCTGCTCCATCTACGCCCCTTATACCGGCACAGTAATTTTCCATCTGCCTATTTTGGGTATTCATATTTAGGGTGTAAAAATTGTACCTATCGTATTAGTAGTTTCGGAGATTACCTTCACATCGAATTCACAAACCACCAAACTTGATCTCTTTATATTAATTTCGACACTAATAACTGTTTTAGAAAAAAATGCAACATGTTCAAATATGGATAACAAGGAAATAAGAAATGATATTATTGTTTCTCTAATAAACTCTGATCTGAAGGACCAAAACACGATTACAGTTATTTTTTGTATAGGTAGTATTCTGCAGGTATGAAATTAGTGAAACTACATCTACATAGAAACACAACAAAACATAGATTTAGGCTTTAAAGTGGTTAAGAGTTAAGAAATTCTTATTAGAAACCCGAAACGCAAAATAATCATAATAATCCAAAGGAGCAATTAAATTCTTAATTCAAGGTGTCAAGGATAAATTGAAATCCTATCAAAGACAAGTTGTAAGTGTAATTATCAGTTACATGAAAAATTCCATTCAAAACATTGAGGCTTATCTGTAGATTAAACTCTTCAAGTGGACAAGGAACTTTCCGCTGATTGAAAAGTTTACTCAGGTACACATTACACGACCCCTTATGACCATGTAACTATGACGCTAACAACGCGTAACATTTAAAATTATAACAACTTCTTGTTTATAAACACGTAATTTGATACAAAATAGTTGTTCAGAAAAACTGGAATAGCTACCTACTGATTTTTGAATATAGTGTTGACTAGGTTTTGTCAGCGACGCGTCTTACCTAGCATATGACTCAAATGAAGGTTTAATAAATACCGGTCAAGTGCGAGACAGACAGTTCCGTCATAAATGACTAAACTTAAAAAAAAATGTTTCAGAATGTGCAACTCAAGCCCTTTCATATGACACCCCACTGTCCCCACTTGACATATTCACACCTAGTATCGGTAAATTTTAACTGAAAATAAAAAAAAATATTTAAAAAAACATGTTATATGCATCTAGGTTACCCTTCTTTATAACTGTTCCAAATTTCAAATCGATACCATCAGTAGTACTTGAGATGTGACAGACAGACAGACCATAAGGGTTCCTTTGTTACCATTTTGGTACGTAACCCTAAAAAGGCAATATTACTTTAGTAACTAATTGTCTTTTATACTTATCTTTTGCATAAATTCGGTTTCATCTTTATTTTATTGTGACACGAGATGACCTAAGTAGTAGAGAAGAGTATGGTAACTAATCTTAAGTTTTCAAAACGAGCATAATTAGGTGTATTCTTTTGTTTTTGTTAACTTTGCAGTGTCTTTCATACGAATATAGTTTTTGTAACTAAATATATAATTAAAGTATATTGATTTAATATTTTTCCAATAATAATATGAAACTTTACGCTTTTTATTGAACAATGTACCTAAGGTATTGCAATTATTGAAGTAGGTACCATCCAAAGTGATTGCCTAAAGTTGACGAAATGGCATCGACTACAAAAATTACAATACCTACATTGTTCAATAAAAATAAAGTTACATATTGATCTATTAGAAGTTAAGCAATTATGTTTAGTTTTTTAGGGGTTTGTTTGGTGTCGGTTTTAATTATTTTTTTCACACTTTTTACTGATTCATTAACAGAATGCATTTCATGACAATTACAATAAGCTCAAACACGGCCAATCTACATTGTTTTATTACGGGATTCCGTTGCCCACCTTCCGGCTTCGATTACCAGATCTGGTTGATGGTAACATTACGTCAGGACCATTTAAAATTGGCTTCGTCATATTCGCTTGAGTATCATGATCTAAAGTTTTGGATAACTATCCGTGGTTTCTTCATCAGTCCCCTTCAACAAATGCTCTGAATGCAAATATTCGATTTGTTACCGAAAATACTGAAATCGCTATACGTTTCCCTTGATTTTTGAGGAGTTCTCTCAATTCCTCATGTTCCCATCATCAGATGTGAACTTTGAAAATAACGGGAACAATCTGGAACTATTATGCTTTCAAACAAATTTTCCAAATCTGTTCATAAATGGAGGAGTAATAGCGTAACAAACATACAAAAAAAGATACAGGCGAATTGATCTCCTTTATCTGAAGTCGGTTAAAACATATTACAATTAAGTACCCTTGATAACAATGCGTAATTAATTTTTCAACTTTTCTCAACTAATTACATCAATTTGTCATTTTCTGAGAGATAAGCAAATGTAACACATGACATAAAATTGAAATACTTATTAAGTTAAGGTGACAATCTAGACTGTCGGAAATTAAAACTAATCCAAATATTATCCGTGTTTAATATCATTTACTACTCGTAGAGTGCTATCTATGCTCGGATAGTGGAAAAGGGCTTTCAAAATTTCACCAAAACGGCACTCTAGTACTTAAATGATGTTAAACACGGAATATATTTCAATTAGTTTTCATTTCCCGCTGTCTAGATTGCCCCGCTGCACCTTAATCAATTACTATGGAATAATAATAATAACAAATTTTATTCTATCGGTACTTATCTGTTTCTAATATATAATTTACCTACTTATTTATTTCTCCGTTAGAGCATATAAGTACTTTTAGCCTAGAAAATATATAAGTTCGCTTTTACGAAAATGTACGCAAAAAAATGCCCGTGAATAATTGTTGTACTTAGTACTTCCCTGCGGCGTCTGTATTTCCCAGTTCATATAACCTTTTTAAGGCACGAGTGAATAGGCATCTCCTGAGTGAGCTCCCTTCACCGTCGGCCTCATATTTGAACCCTGGCTAAGATGATAGCCAAAAGCAATCACATTTTTTATAAAAAAAAAAATCTTGAGTCTTCCATTATAAGGAGTAAGCATAACGTAAAGCTCTACACAGTACGAATATTTCACAAAGGTTGGTAATTTGCTGTACTCCGCTCTCCTGTGTATTCGACATTTTACCTGTATTCAAATCTCTTTAAGTGAGTTTAATCATTACACTTAAAGATGCGTGCCGGCACGACACAAGTCATAATCCGACAACAAAGAAAAAGGGCCGATCAAATTGACATTTGACCTGCTGGATTATTGGTATCACTGCTCACTCCGGCGGACTTAATTGTGTTGAATTAGCCCGTGTTTCCTGACTGATTTAGATTTTTAGAATGTACAGAACCGTAAAACGCTGTCGAATAATGTCGTTAGTAAATATATAAATAATCATTTCATTCATGATTGTAATGTTGTTGAGAGTAGCAAATGTGTGGTGTGGAGAGCGGCTAAGAGCACTTAAGCTTGCCGCAGAAGCGCGGTCAGCTCGCATGCTCGCTCAGGGAGTCACTCCCGGACTGCGCCCGAGCGTCGGCCGACGTACGTGTATTGTATGGAAATAAATAATTGGCCCCCGTATTCTTCTTTTGACGAGCTCTCCGGCGGCGGGTCCATTATGTCCGTTCGAACGTGAGCGCCGGCATTCGGACGCTAGTGGCGACGTCCTCGGTCGCCTGTACCGCGCTCCACACCACGTCAACATGAATACCTCCGATCGAGGTACGAGTCCTATCTTATCATTGAGGGGTTGCTCCGATGGCGATGGCGTTTCACGTCGCTGGAGCCAGCCGGTCATATGTGCTTCTACCTAACAAACAAGGTTACGTGAAAGGAGGTCGGAAGTGCGTCCAATTCCTCGTGAATAGCTAGGTCACTTACTACAGCGGAGTGAATTACAATTAATGAAGCAGGAGAAGCATATATCATCTGCTGTCCGAGTGGCGGTTATTGAAAGTGAACATAGTGGCTCGTGCGTGAAGGGTCTCTGCTGCTGGCGACCGCCCTCTGTGCGGCTGGTATGTAGGGGGATGGGTGGTCATATAGTTCGCCTCTGAGACTGTAAGTACAGAAGACTTAGGACAAAGTCATATTTATTTGGACAAGGTATTATGCATTTTTTTACAGTTACACATATCAGAAATTATTCCCAACTATGCATTATTTTGTCATTCACTGACAAACATTGTATTTGATAATTTAAAAGTCTTAAATGTGTTATTTAGCTGTTTACGCCATATAGTAGTATATCTTAAGTACCTAGCTAATAAGGGTGGGGCAACTATAAACGTACGCTACCATGCGGGCTGGCCTTTTTGTAAACGAATTAGTGCTGGCGCTCGCATATCAGCCAAATCAACACATTATCGTAGATCTACCGGCGCACCTTTTACTAACTGCGAGTCTGCTCTATTTATTGTGTGGATACAGAAAAGCGCGACCCACAAAAAAAACCAAATATCTAAAGATTGGAGAGCACCGGCGGCGATACTATTGACTCCATCCGTCATATTAACAGTGTAAGTTGATTATGATAGGATAACGTGTTTCCTACTTAACCATTTCTTGTTTTTCCAATCACTGACACGCGAGCATCTCGCAGCCGGATATTTCTAGACCATGTTCGCTACTGGTTGTCGATTATGACTGACTTCTGCAATTATAGCTGTAATGGTCATTAATACTTCGAATTGCTCCTGCTGTCGCCACCCAATTAAAAATCAGGAACTATGATGTATTCTGATCACTTATCCTTATTTTTATGTCCGATTAAGTGAATTATCCCTTATTATAACGCGTCGATTAAACGTTTGCTGTCCTAAATTTAGCATTATGGAGAGAATATATTTGAAATCTCAATTAATAACAATAATACTATCTCTGTCCTAATTTGTAATTGTACAATATCTCAAATCCATAAATTACGTAGATACTTATCTTGTAGTGTTATTTTGATATAAAATAAAACAACTAACTACTTAAACCCTTGTAGAAGCATAACATTTGGGCAAAGACGTCTCCGAGGCGGCGTCAAATGTCTCAGTAAGGTAAATGTATTTGGCGTGATTAGGCCGACGCTCCTAAAGTCAGAAGGGGAGCCTCATCCGGTCGGTGCTCGCGCAAATTGTCAATTGGCCATCGCCGCCTCAGGGCTGTCAACGCGCAAGGTCTGCCGTGCTCACGTGACCTGCCCAAGAACCTGAAACATCACTCTAAATTTTCATAATTCACAAGTTAGTATCACTCCAGAGACAATTAAGCCATCCACGGAGAAATCAAGCATCACCTCTGCCTCGTTGGCTATGAAACATCTATTTATAAACAACAGTTAACTTCCTTATAATAAACTAACCGTCTCTATGTTTGACACTTTAATTCAAAATAGTTGACATGACCTTAATAGGTAAGAATTTAAGAAGATTGAAAGTTTTAACTATTAGGTCATCATCAGTGTTAGCTCTGAGATGTTTACCTCACACAAACGGACAAAAAATACTTTACATACGCAGCGTAAATGGTTGTAGGTATTTTTTATATTGCGAGTTAAGTTACCACACACAGAATAGAACTTAAAATCTATAATTACTTTTCCTTTCATGTACTTCGTTCTTATTCGTCCATTAGTCGCAGTGGTGTGTAACGCAATAGAAAGAGCATCGAATCGAATAATCCGTATGCGGTTTTAATGGGAACTTCCGCTAGTCTCTGATTTATCAATTTCTTCCACCCAGTCGGCGTTGTGGTAATAAGTAGGTTTAGTGGGTAAGTTCCGTGCGGAAGTAACGAGACTTTTTTTCCAATAGCCGTCAATGGTATTGGAACATTTGATTCCCAGTGTGTATACATATCAACACTATGTTATATGTATATATATATCCATACCTACTAGCTGATCCGGTGATCGTAACGCTTAACAATCAATGAATATCGTGTTAAGTTTTAGTTAAACATAGGATTTAATTAACGTGATAAAATGAATGCTTAAAAAAATAGTACAACATTTCGTTCTTCTTCAGTGGATTGATTCGCATTGTTCCAAAGCCTAAATGCATTAAATCTTCTGGATCTCGGCCACATTGTTAATAATAATACGCGCAGAATAAGATGTATAAATAACACATGCACATAACAAACAAATCGACCGCTTACCTACCTCTATATGCTTTCGTACCCGTGAAGGGTTAAAACTGAGGGCCTACCGCCAACCGAAAACGAAGTATCTCAGAGAGACCTCGCGGTAGCCTCTCTGAGCCCTATTGCTGTCACTACTCACGCCTCCACAGATTTTACAAAATCAAGTTCAAACCATTTACTCTTCAAATAGGCCTCAAGGGCCCTTTTACAAGACAAACGGTTGGAACTAAATTCTTCAAATTTTATCAGTAATAGCATCTAGTTGACCCAATGCTACTATAATATATACAAAAAAAATATTAGTAGGATTTTTTTGACCAACACCATCGAGTGGCTATAGTTGTTTAGTTTAAAGCTCGTTGAGTAGATATATTTAATACTGTTTTTTGTGTTTCGAACAAATATTAGAAAACAAAGGAATGAGCAGCCACCAAAGTAAAATATTTTAGAAGAATTTTGTTCCGAACATTTTTAGTAACTTCCCACTGAACTGGAAATTTGGTGATAATTGATCGAGTGAAAATACAGGATCCGCTTCAGGTTCGACAGAAATGCTTTCCCGGATTTCCGGTTCCCGAGAAATTCTCAACCGATTCCAGTATTCATCCAGACAGTTTTATAAAGTGTCTATAGCTCACAGAGCCACTAGTGTATAATAATTACATATATATTTACCACCAGATAATAATATTGACATTAATTGCCGAAAAACGGAAAGTAAGGCGTCGCCTGACGTGACCAGGTGGTTGGCAGCGCGATGCATTGCCAAGGTGCGCCAAGAGCCAAGTCACCTACTTAATTCCGTTTTTCACTAAGGTAGATATGGTGCTTTCCTCAAATATGAGAAAATAACACAAAAATAAATATTTAAATAAAACATTTTGTGAGTAGGTACCTAATGTATACATATAATAACATGGTGATAAATGATAATTTGACTTTGATTTAGCTGAAAGCAATATTTTGACGACTTCTTTCAAAGGCAGTATTGTGTTCACACAGCCTTTTACACTCAAACTGGGTTTTTAAATTAATAATAAATAACACATAAAGAAAAAAAAATAGTAAAGATGAATGTAAACTTTCCTTTTGTCATCTCGATTTGAAATGGCGCTTTCACTATTTTTAAATGTTTAACACAGCGGGAAATAATTGCCTTGGTAGTGTTCGTTTTTGTGGGCAATCGGTGGATATTTGTAGGTGTGTGTTTTCAAACAATACAAAATATCCGAGCAAGTTTGAGAAAATCAGCTAGCTTCAATGTGCGAAGTCCGACACGCACTTGGCCGGTTTTTCAAAACAAATTCACAGACAACATGCAATTACTGCAGTATTTTCTATATATATTAAAAATCTATCTAAATTTGTATTTTGCTATTTTCTCTAGAATTTCTATTCTATAATGTCTTTTATTACTAATAGTATAAGTTTTCAGACACATCAGTAGTCCCATGGAAACCCACTCTTGTTGATAAAAATCGGATCGTGCATTATCATGATATTTTGACAACTGCTGCTATCGAACGAATTTTGTGTATACTCCTCTCTGTCGCTCGAATACGCAAGTGCGACAGAGAGCGAGATACACGAACTTTCTTCGTTTTAGTTCCGCGGTGGCAGTCCAGATTTGTATTTTTGTCGCGGTAGCAGCCCAGCTCTGTATTTTTTTACGTTACCAACCTCACTGACAGAGTGACAGCAATAACGGCGCAAGACTTGAAGAAAAATAAAAGTAAAATCCAAAGAGGTCATATATTTCGGAAAAATAATGAGTTATTGCAGTGAAATTAAAAATAACCTATGACAACAAGGGCAATTAAATAATGTACCTATACAACAATAATTGTATAAATCCATTCAGCGGATTCTGAGATCTTTCGCGCCAAAAACTCTCCCTTATGATACCTACTGGCTAGAATTTTAGAGACTTATTATATATATATATATGTGATAATCCACATCGAAAGGGACCTTATGGCGGCAGGCGCTTACGTTACACCTATTCACTATTGTATTGGAACAGCGGCAATAAAGGCGTAAGTGCCGGCCGCCATAAGGTCCCTTTCAATATGGATTATCACATATATAGATATAGATAAGCCATACCTGCTACTATGCACAGGATTGATTGATACGAGACTAAACGTAAATGCTGTACCTTAGTCATAGCTGAAGCTCAAGATTTAATTAACCAAGGGACTATTGAGATATAAACACCGTTAGTCCATAATACCTAATCCTCAAAAACGTAGCATAAGTAGATAGAAAACCTTAAAAAGTAGCACGCAGTACAAGGAAGCACCAATTTTTTAAGTATTGGTATATTGTCAATATTGGATTCGACTATGGTCAATGCACCAAAAGATGGACATTTAAACGACTACCCCAACTTTAGGAGTTTTTTTCCAAGTCTTGTAACATAGTTTGTTCTTATTTTATTTTTCCATACGATTAAGTATATTTATTGTCAAGATTGGATTCGAAAACTTTCTTATAAAGTAGTGGAAGCACCAAAAATTTACAATTTAAGAGACATTCTCAACTTTTAAAAAAATTCTAAGGGTTGTAGCCTAATTTATATAGTAGATTGTATGACAAGGGTCTAAAATGAGACTTTTAGACCAGAGTTATACACTCTACTTTTCACTTCGATTGCGCGAAAATAAATAAACAAAGGTTAACCCACCCAAAATTAACAATAAATTCCATGGCAAAGATATATACTTTTGCAGCATGATTTTTTTTCTATACTCCTTTGACACACAAAACATAGACACTGCGGTTCGCGCGCAACATTCACGCGCGAAAAAAGTTAACTGACCTTCCATTGAGCGCTTTAAAGTGTTGCTCGAACGAATTAACCACTTTTTTAATTATTGTGAAATAGGGACTACTACAAACTTAATCTTTAGACTCTTTAGAAAAAATAATTATGTTTCCAGATTGGTCGATTTTAGTAAAGCTGTATTCTGGTTGGTTAATACCCAATACCAAATATTTTTTTAAGAGTTAAATTAGTGTTCTGTGATTGGTGGATTTAATAGGTGAAGTATTTTGATTGGTCAAATTCAAATGTTTTGTCAATCATAAATATGTATTCATATTTTCCCTAGGGGTTAAATGTACTACTTTAGCCCCGCTTGACAAGTCTAATATGACACACTTTTCGAGCATGAGAAGTGAAATAGTAGATTGTATGACAAGGGTCTAAAATGAGCCATATTACCACGAGATAGTTATTTTCCCGAACGAAGTGAGGGAAAATAGTTCGAGGGGTAATATGGCTTTTAGACCAGAGTTATACACTCTACTTTTCACTTCGATTGCGAGAAAATAAATAAACAAAGGTTAACCCACCCAAAATTAACAATAAATTCCACGGCGAATATATATACTTTTGCAGCATGATTTTTTTCTATACTCCTTTGACACACAAAACATAGACACTGCGGTTCGCGCGCAACATTCACGCGCGAAAAAAGCTAACTGCCCATCGATTGAGCGCTCCAAAGTGTTGCTCGAACGATTTAACCACTTTTTTAATTATTGTGAAATAGGGACTACTACAAACTTAATCTTTAGACTCTTTAGAAAAAATAATTATGTTTCCAGATTGGTCGATTTTAGTAAAGCTGTATTCTGGTTGGTTAATACCCAATACCAAATATTTTTTTAAGAGTTAAATTAGTGTTCTGTGATTGGTGGATTTAATAGGTGAAGTATTTTGATTGGTCAAATTCAAATGTTTTGTCAATCATAAATATGTATTCATATTTTCCCTAGGGGTTAAATGTACTACTTTAGCCCCGCTTGACAAGTCTAATATGACACACTTTTCGAGCATGAGAAGTGAAAAATACATTTATACAGAACACTAATTTAACTCTTAAAAAATATTTGGTATTGGATATTAACCAACCAGAATACAGCTTTACTAAAATCGACCAATCTGGAAACATAATAATTTTTTCTAAAGAGTCTAAAGATTAAGTTTGTAGTAGTCCCTATTTCACAATAATTAAAAAAGTGGTTAAATCGTTCGAGCAACACTTTGGAGCGCTCAATCGATGGGCAGTTAGCTTTTTTCGCGCGTGAATGTTGCGCGCGAACCGCAGTGTCTATGTTTTGTGTGTCAAAGGAGTATAGAAAAAAATCATGCTGCAAAAGTATATATATTCGCCGTGGAATTTATTGTTAATTTTGGGTGGGTTAACCTTTGTTTATTTATTTTCTCGCAATCGAAGTGAAAAGTAGAGTGTATAACTCTGGTCTAAAAGCCATATTACCCCTCGAACTATTTTCCCTCACTTCGTTCGGGAAAATAACTATCTCGTGGTAATATGGCTCATTTTAGACCCTTGTCATACAATCTACTATTGTTACGGTTTGGTATATTGTCAATATTGAACGAGGTTTCGTCGAGGGTCAATGCACCAAAAGATGAACATTTAAGCGACTACCCCAACTTTAGAAGTTTTTTCCAAGTCTTGTAACACAGTTTGTTCTTTTTTATTTTTCTATTAGATTAAGTATAACTATTTATTGTCGAGATTGGATTCGAATTTTTTATACACTTCTATGACAATACAGCATTTTTAAATTTTATGCCAGAAAATATTTCCTAAAACTGATTTTATGCCAGAACAGGCCAATTTGTCAGAAATTAAACAGTGTAATCCAATTCTGAACAATTTAGTTTCTGCGGGCGAATTTCGGTTTGTTCTCCTCTATAGGTCGCATTTCTCAACCGATTCACGTGAAATCTTGTGACCAGGTTGGATAAATATACAGATTTTTTTGTCGAATAAGTTTTTGGAAATTAAAAAAGATATATATTTGTTCAACGGTTTGTTTTCCTCTACAGGTCGCATTTCGCAAACGATTCTCGTGAAATTTTGTGAGCAGGTCCGGTAATTATATAGAACTTTTTTGTCGAGTAAGTTTTTAGAAATTTTCAAAACAATTTTTATTTTAAAGATTTTGCAAGTTTCTGCGTCCGAATTTCGGTTTGTTCTCCTCTACAGGTCGCATTTTTCAACCGCTTTTCGTGAAATTTTGCTAGCAGGTTCGATATTCATAATTGATCTTTTTTATAATGTCAGATTTTGGAAATGATAAAAAAACTCACTCACGAGGTCTACGGCTCACAGAGCCACTAGTTTTATTGGTTCATTATTTGGGCACATGTTTTATTGTTGGACCATCGAAGGGGAGGCCTTGGTCCAGCAGTGGGACGCTATCTATATGGGTAATTAAAATAAAATTAAAAACGTGGTACTTTTCATAGACGCCAAAAGTTGAACTAGTTAATTTTATTGGTACATGTTCTGGGCACGGACTTTTTTGTAAACATTGGTGCTTTTCATACTAGAACAAGCCTCAAAATAATTATGTTGGGAATCAAAAGCTTCGTTCAGCTTTTGGCAGAAAAATCAACGGCAAAGAAACGATTAATGTAAGCTATCAAACTTCTATCTATGTTTCAGAATTTATATCAGCATTTAACTATACTAGTACGTACTATGATAGTTACGTTCAACTTTTGGTAAAAAAATATTTAATCAAGCCGTGTTAATCAAGAATCCATATCACACAAAACTGTGCAAGTTATTATTGAATTAAAAGCTCAAATACGGGCGCGCATATCTTAAGCAAAAACCACAGTAGACACATAATAGCACTTGTGATGATTTTTTAATAACAATAGTTCGGTAAAATGTGCCTCTTTTGGGTCGTGTTCATATTTTGGTGCCATTACTCTAAATGTTACTGTCTCTTCGTTACCTTTTCATATCTGAACTACTAAATAGATATACATGATGATACAGACGAGTCACAGAAATTTAGAACATTGTTTTAGATCTGATATAACATTTAACAAAGTTAGAACACTAAACGTAAAATTAACGAGCGAACGAAGCCGTGGGCATCAGCTAGTAACCTAACGTACACAATAAAACTGAACTGAAACCCACAACAAGGCCTCGTACTGCCAATAAGCCACCACATTGATGAGTTGAATTAGATAAAAGGTATCCGTGTAAATGAGTACTCGCACGAAGACGTTCATGAACGCATGCTAGAATCCTAAAAACAGTTAATCGTATTAAACAGGACAGTGCGATGGTAATTTGAGACAATTTGTCCACGATTTGCTTGTTTGCTGTTCGTGGAGTCGGTCTTAAAACGCAGGAAGTGTTGTTGATGGTACATTCTGCTACAGAAAATGAGCAGGGGGCCGATTTTTGAGTGTCGAAAGCTCGACTTTTCACTCGACATCTGTCAAATCACCATAGTTTTTTGAAAAATCTCAAGTGAAACGTCAAGCTTTCGACACTCAAAAATCGGCCCTCCGGACGAACACCCGCCGTGCGTACAGTGTGGCATATGGTACCACTTTAAATAACTTCGATTTTTAGGGTTCCCTATCTCAAAAGGAAAAAAACGGAACCCGTATAGGATCACTTTGTTGTCCGTCTGTCTGTCTGTCACGACCCTTTATCTCAGGAAGGCATGGAGGTATTGAGTTGAAATTAAAACCTTATGCTAAGGTCTACAGTCCCTTGAAGCTGTGAAAAAATCATACTTCTAAGTTAACGTAAAAGAAAGATACGGGCGTTTATGTCGCAAAAAAACGTATATTTCGACACTCAAGGGAATCAAAACTATGAAATTTGGCAAGTAATATCGTTATATACTACAAGTACAGGGAAAAATCTAAAAACTATATATTTATAATGAAATCATATAAAATATCCTACTCAATATTATACATACGAACGTTAGGATGTTTGAATATTTGGATGTTTGTTACTCAATCACGCAAAACCCGCTGAACGGATTATGATGCAACTTTGTTTTTTTTTTTATAGTTTTTAGCCTGGATTAACATGAGTGATACTTTTTGTCCCTTAAATCATCCCTCAAATTGATGAATTTGTGGGTGGGAGTTAAACTTATGAACCAGACCAGAGTCATGTAGATGCCTGCTGACGTACGGAAAATTCGATTCAGAAGAACCAGTATAAGCTGACCTCCGTATATGCACATATTTGTCACGAATCTTAGGGTCAAGATATAATAAGGACGTATGGTGAGGCGACTCTATAGATAATTGTCAATATCACGACATTTGACAACGTCACTGGCATAGACGTGTCATTTTATAGCGATGACATTAGGTGAAGTTGAAGGTAATATTACACAATTGAATTGAACATAATTTTACACTTTGAGTCTGATCGAGGCTAAGATAAAGCAGGTTTTCAAAATGACTTATGTCTATTAAAATCAACGCAATTCAGCCCCTAAAGTTCTAGCAATTACATGCATAATCGCATGAAAAACAATAGATTAGTTACTTAATACCCTTGACCCATAGCCTCTAAAGCGCTTGAGATATAAATATAAGCCAAAACATGCTGACCCATCGAGCCGTAATAATTTTAATGTTTAATATAGGAGATTAAATAGATTGCGATTTGTTATCTGCCTACCGTAGTTGTTAAGAACCTATGGGTCAACTGAAATTTATGGAGTTGTTAGTGCTGCTGGGTTTTAAGTCACAATAATGACTTGTGACGCTGTACCTACGGCGTTCAATTAGTATTTTGTACATCGCGTTATTAAGATATTTCCTGAATTAAATGGGATCGGGACGGGTGTACCCACGACCTGCGTTCGGAACCCTCGGTGCGCGAGTCAGACTCCCACTTGACCGTTTTTTTTCTATTCTTGAATTTCGTCCTCCAGTACCATCCAGCTGTGAGTTGGTCTGATGACGGAGGCGAAAGGTGGTAAACTATATCTAGGGCCACGGTACTGCCCCCCGGACCGGCCTCCCCCTGCCTAGACCAAGGGTTATCATTCTTCTAAATTTGGAGGATTCCTAAATAGAAAAATGTTTTTTTTTTGGCGCAACGACACCCAAAATCAATAAGTATAGGATAAACAATGCATTCCCAATTTACGAATAGAGGATTTTTATACAAATAGCAACCCTCCTTCTCCGAACGGCTTAAATCCACAAATTGTATAAGTTCTCGCATTCATTTCATCCCACTTTCATAATAACTGCCTTTAGCTCTTTATTTAGAAGTTGTCTACAATTTATTCTAACCCGTCGCCTACCGGTCCCTGGGATCCCCGCGCTCATTACAAAATAATATTATTGTTTATTTTTTTCGCCGGGAGACGACGGCTTTTGTTGAAACTGACGCGATAAGCGATTCAGAATGTTCTAATATCATTGATCGAGTGAAACTAAGGTGTCTGCTTCAGCTTCGATAAAAATGCTTTCGTATGTCCGAATTCCAGATTTCCGAATTTCCGGTTGTTCTCTGGTAGATTTTTTTTGTAATTCTTTTGTTTCTTTGGACGACTTTCTGTTTGTTCTCCTCTACAGGTCGCATTTATCAACCGATTTTCGTGAATTTTTGTGAGCGGGTTCGATAATTATATAGACTCTTTAAAACAAGTCAGTTAACAAAATTTTTCGCGAGGTTTACAGCTCACAGAGCCACTAGTCTATTTACGAATACCTTATTTATTTTCCATTAGTGAGATGTAAAAAACGTATATAAAAAAAGGTACTTACTCGTAACTTGAGTTACCCTGGAATTATCCAATAAATTGGGGCACTGATTAACATTATTTGAATTCCTCCTTAATATATTTCGTTTTCAGTACATTAGTTACTGAAATGTATACTTGTGACAAACGGACAGACAGCATAAGGTTTCGTTTGATACCTTTTTGCTACGGAACCTTAAAACTAAAATGGCTCAAGTCGACTATCCGATATGAAAAAATATTTACACCTTAGCATTAGACACATTAAGTAAGATCCAATTATATATTTCATTAAGCCATCGTCATCCGGCGAATAAAATAAACAGCGTTTTTTTTTAAATGAGCCCTGGGATCCCAGGGACCGGTACATGACGTTGGATGCTATTATCCTATACTGTCAAATGAGCAATATTTGTGTATTTAGCTTTTAGCTAGGTCTAAAAAAAGTCCGAGAAAACTAAAAACGCCGACTAAATATTACATCCTAGGTATTAGATTCGATGTTAAACTGGGACATTTAACTTAAACTTACCATTCTTATCAATTACCAAATATACCACACTCGTGAACACTTGGAGAACGTTAATATCTTTTAAAGTAAAGATTCAGACCAGATGTCTTAAAAAACCATAATTATAAGGTCACATAGTTGCACCAAGGACATAACAATGGTAAATGTTCTAGTGTCCGACACTATAGGAGAGAAAAATGTCATCTAGATTGGATATTAAGTTATCAAACATTGGTACGTTTACCTTAATGTGTTTGCTAATCCTTTACACCGATTAACCGAAACAAAAGTAAGGCAGCAATATGGTTCCAACGGCTAGGTACATATACCTGGTCACTATAAATAAATACCTATTTAATTCTTCATATTGTACGAACTAAAGTAATTTATGACTCTATTTGTAAAAGTCAATCGATTGACGGGCTCGGGTCAAATATCACAAGCCCAGTTACAGCACGACTATGTGTTATTGAGTTTCTATTACAAGCATCCGATTTTTAAACAGAGCGTCTGTAATAGAAACTCTATTACATTAGTGTTAAAGTAAAGTATCCAACGGAGTAAGATGATATCAGTGTCATACTTATATTATTGTACTGGTTAAATTATGTAATCAAATTGAAAAATTAACTCAACTGACACACCTATTATATAAATATGGACCTTATTTACTTGACATATAAAATTTTATATTTTATTAATAAATGAATATGAGTATAGTACATTATGATTTTATGATACAAGTGTGGTACGTTGATCGTTTCACAAGAGGTGGTATTACTCGCGCGATAAGGCAGGCGTAAGTGTAATGATCAGTCCCTCGCGAGTATTATACGACGTTTTTCAACACATTGGCGAGAAAAATAACAATTCTGTAACATAAAAACCTTATTAATAAATATCTGTAGTTGTTTATGGGAACGGGTTATTACTTACAGATTATGTATTGTACCGTCACTGTGTTTCCAATGACGTCGTCACGTCAATACTGTTTATTATCACCAGAGTTCATTATTTATGTCGAACGAAGATAAATTATCATTTCACCTGCACCTATGTTTCCGTTTTAATTATAATTTTCTGCACATTTGAAGTTTTAATTAAAATAGTAAATCGATCATCGATTACAGTCGGTTTATAAACATTCGTACTTGACTATCACGCTAGGCCGCTCTTGACATCAAATATCACCGTATTTCAGGATACAAGAACTACTTTCTATAAGAATTTCTATGAAATGTGATCCTTATAGTCACATTAGTCACTTTAGCCATGCGATAATTAAACTAGTGTAAACGCTTCTAAGGTCGATTGCTCAAATTAAAAGATATAAAACAAAATCTGTTACTGAACCTATGTGAAACTATGAATGAAAGAGGAGGGATGTAAAAAGTCAGTTTGATTTTTAATTGATAGACTTTTTCAACATGCCATGGGAGAGGTTTTATGTTACATGGTAGTTTAATTACATTAAAAATGGGAAAACAAGTATTTTCAATTATTTAATTAATTAATTTGTAAATAATGTATGTATTGGCGAAAAAAGACAAGCGTCCATTCATCCGGCGCGGCGGTCTTGCATAATAATCTATTATCGGAGGTCACGCATAATACTCGTTTCCGGTCATTGGTCTACTCAATCAGGCTAGTATTTGAAAACAGTTTTAGATTTTGAAATATATTTGATAGCCCTTTAATTTGTCTAATTTGCAATTTTAATGTTTTAAACTTAATAGAAGTATAGTTTTAACGCAAAATGCTTTATTATATAAATAAATAAACGAATTGAACTTAAAACTCTTCGGCTAGATGTATGGCTTGGACCAAGTTTTAAAAAAATTAGAAAAGTAAAGCACTAGTGGGAAATCCAACTTCGCGCACGATATACAGCTACATACAGTACCACTTTTTGAGCAACTGCATTAAAAAAGTAATTTACCTGTACTTAAATTATAGCTATTCGATACGTTATTCAATAGGTCAGAAACTGTTGTCAAAGTTAGTTTCATTCTTTTTGAATTTTTCACCGTTGTAGTTGTTTAGTTACTTAATTGTTTTTATCCGAGGTCAATTAAAGGATCCTTCGTTTCTCGGTTAGTCTCCTTACTTTTATATGTAGGGTATGTTCAACGATAATTCCCAAGTTGACCGATTTCGATATGTATTTTTTATTTGATTGTAACGATCTCCATTGTGATCCCATAAAAAATGGTGACGATTTAGTGATCACGCATATGGCAATTTCGGTGATTCTCTAGTAAATTTTTCCCATTCTTCTAAGACACAAGTTGGTGCCAGCACGCGCTTTTGAACGCGATTTTCACGATATTACGGGGTGCGGCGAGTTCTATCAAATCCCGCAATGGAATGAAAATCGCATACAAGTTCTTGCACCGTGTAAATAAGCCTTTATGTTTATTACTTTACAGACGGATACCTGTCAGGGCGCAACTGCACACCACCCGCTATTGACGACTTCCCCGCGGAGTTGTTTACAGAGTCCCAGCGTCAGCACGGCGCGGTCGTCATACACATCCTTATATCGCTCTACCTCTTCATCGCGCTTGCGGTAGTCTGCGACAAGTTTTTCGTGCCTGCCGTCGGTAGGATATGTCACGGTCAGTGTTTTACAGATCATACACGTCACTTACTTATTCGTGTTTGAGTGTCGCTGGGCTCGCTTGTGATGGCAGGAGACGTCCAAATGGTACGATTTATTGGGAAGGCCTCTTATACAACCGAGCTGCCTTATGATGATACATGATAAGGACAAGATGATGCATTATGAATTGACCCATTTGTTGACGCTACTTACCGAAAGGGTGGGATGCTTTCAGACGCTTAAGATAAAGCATCTGAGTTAGGTATGTAGTGTTGTCAACATGTTGTCCAATGCTTTATCTTTTCTTTTCTTTACCTCGCGTTAATCGTGACTATATCTACTTGTCCATGAATGGATGCAGCTCTGCAGCTTTGCCAGCAAAATGTCGCAAACAAGAGAAGGTTCCAATTTAATGAATTAAAAAAATGTATTTTAACTCTATTTTACGCCTTTTCTTATGTTTTAGTCAATTAGTTAATTCATTATTTTGTAATGAAATTAAAAATGACAATTTTATAACTAATTTTACACTTTTGTGTATTTAATTGCCTTACGGCTTTACCCTTATGGGGTTAATGCTGAACTGCAATATTTTATTGAAAAACTTTATACTTACATGAGTAGGTATTGGCGTTTAACCCGAAATATTTAAACTACGTATTTTTGACATTATGAGTCCAATTATGTGTCTTAATTAAATTGCTATTTCAGTACAAACTAAATCATATTAAGTGACCGTTTCTTTGTGAACAAACCTTTACTTCAGAGAGTGAGCGAGTTTAATTAATCTGAAGTTGAGATACAGAGGGCGAGCATTGTCATTTTAGTAACATCAATTTCAAACTATCAGCCGATTGAGAACAGAACAGAATTTTCGGTAGTGAAACCTTTTTGTAGTATAGATACCAAATGTAATTAAGTAAAATTGGCTAACAACCATGCAGTTAGTGCGTCTGCGTGTAAAAGTAGTAGGTGGCTACGTCACGCCTTTAGGATGTGCTAGAATTGAGATTTTTTTAACTTGTGATTTATTTTAAATAATTAATATCTCTTAAATTATGGGGGACTATATGTTATATAACTTGATATACTCTTATTAGGCTTCAAAATCGTTGGTTTAAAGCTTTCGGTTTATTAACGCCCACGGTGTATATAAGCATAAGCGTCTATTTAGACGCCGACCCTTGGGGGTGTACCTACTGGATTGAAACAGATCAATTTAACCTTTGAGAACTATGTGGAAAGATACAACAACATTTATTGTAGTCTTATGCACGTCGAGTATAAAAAGTCTCTCGTGTTTTTTTTTACCTAAGTATAGGTACTGTACAGTCAGCATTTAGAGTATATATAACGCATATGAAGTCTAACGCATATGAAGCACTCAAAAGTCTTTATTATAAGGGAATAAGATCTTTTGACCTCTTCATGCGTAGTCACTTTTTATGCTGATAATAACTATAAATAATGAATTAGCATATACATACCAAACATTTACAAGATAAATAAGCATAGTGCCGAAGATGCTGTCAGCATTTCCCCGATGTAAGTAGGGTAAGTAAAGTAATGCAGATGCGTTACGCCAGAGAGCTACCAGCCAAAGGGCTGAGCAAAGGCTCACCAGTGGTGTCCACTAACCTAAATTGATGCTTTACGGTGTTCATTTCAGCTCTAAACATGAGCAACGACGTAGCGGGAGCCACATTCATGGCGGCGGCGACTTCGGCGCCGGAGCTGTTTGTGAACGTGATCGGCACTTTCATCACCGAGGGCGACATCGGCGTCGGCACCATCGTCGGCTCCGCCGTCTTCAACATCCTCGCTGTGGCCGCTTGTTGCGGCATAGGCGCTGGCATGGTCTGTCATTTTTCATAGTGTTCGTTTACTTCGTAAGCTAGGCACACTGAAAACAGGAACTGAGTCAGAAATCTCATGATTTATGAAAGTTAGGAATGCTAACTGTATTATTTAGCATTATTAATGCCGTATGCTAACTGTATTAGCAATGCTAAAACATTAATGTGACATTATATATATATGAGATCAAACTTGATCAGCAATGAGCATTTACGCATCCCCCAGGCCCATAATGAGGAGTATGTCGTGGGACTCGCCTTTCCATAGGGGGAGGGAATAATACCCACTGAACCCTCTGCAGTGTTAACCCTCTCTGTCGTGTACGGGTGCACCATTTTATGGCTATCATTCTACAACGATGTCTCCCTGCTACCGCGGCTAGCTTACGGGGGCGCCCTCGTGCCGGTGCTCAGTTATCGAAACAGCCATGACCGGTCATTACCTGCACTAGTATCCCGTTTCTCCGGTCAAGCCAGCTCTCTGAGGACGAAATAAGTCCGAGAGGGAGAGTCCCCCAGCTAGCTTTTCCATCCCTATCTCTCTTTGCCGCTAGCCAGGCACTCCCAGCTCCACCCGCTGCCTATTTTTTCTTTCATCAGCTAGCTTCCATAGCAGAGTTCAGGCGAGAGCGCATGACGGTAATTACTAATTATCTAGGCACAACACGTATAAAAATCAAAGAAGCGTTTGTGCAACGTACCTCAAATAATAATAATTATCGCGAATTTGAATGCATGTTTTCATCGTAATTAAAATTGTAGGTTGTACCCCTCGACTGGTGGCCGCTGACGAGGGACTGCCTCGCATACGGCATCACTGTCTCCATTCTGATCTGCATCATGCACGATGAGTACGTGCTGTGGTACGAGGCCTTTCTCCTAGTCCTCTTGTATGGAGTCTATATCTGCATTATGTACTATGATAAATCCATACAAAACTTTGCTAAAGGTGAGGCCAACAAACAGTTCCTAACCATAACGCGCTATTCAAAAGTAAAGTGAATTACAATGTTGCCATATTTAGATATGATAATATTGATAATTTGCAAAATCAATATGTATATGAAGTAAGGTCATTTAGAGACGCCTATTTACATTACGATAATGATATGATTTCAGGTAGCTGGAAGTGCTTGAGGAATTTTTTGAATAAAACTGAGGAAAAATCGGATAATGTTATAGGTATGTTCATTGAAACATTACTCGCTTTGAGTAATGGTTAATTAATATAATAATATATACACTTAACTATCATTTAATATTCTTTTTTACGTTGTCATTTTCGATTTATGGAGGAAAATATAAATAAAAAATACCGTTGCCCTTAGTTTACCAAGGGAAAAATATGAAATTATTACGTAACATTGGTAAAAATATAACTATAGCCCTATCAAATTTCTAAATTTAATCACAAATAAATCAAATATAAATACAACAAATAATTAAAAACGAAACTTAACCCACTCTAATCTAATAACCCACCCCGAGTCATTCCTGGTGCATAGGTGCCCAAAACGCTTGCAGCGTTGCCGCGTTGGACTGCAAATATATTGATTTAAATATATTGATTTTTAGAAATAAAGGATACTAAATCATCATCTTCAACCAAAATCGATTTACCGGAGCACTGCCAGCATAATGGAAACATCAGAGCTATAATACCACTTTTTAACAACGATAAAGAATGCGGGAAGCCCATTGTTGAAGACGAACAAAATAAAGTTGTAAGCTTGGATATTGAAAAGAATGACTCGGATATTGCGTATGCTGATGATAGTCCGAATCATGTGCCCCCGGAGACCGAGAAACCTGCCTCTGATGAGTATGAACACTCGTTATGGAAATTTCCATTTAAGAGAAGCTGGTTTACGCAGGTAACTATACTTCGCTTTATTTTCAGTCTCTCGAGAAGAGATATAGTTTATAATAATATTCTTACACATCAAGTAAAAAACTTATACCTACCTACTTGAACTTGTGGTATTAAAGTCCTTTTCAATAAAAGTGTTCATAGTTAACACATTTACAGTTCGTGACCCTGACATGGGTCACTGCTAGTCTCTATTACAAAGTCGTAAGGTTTACAATTCGGATTTGGACAGTAAACGAGTTAAGGATTTCATTCGAATAATTTTTAATTGGTGCTTTTGTGTTACGAAGATTTGTCAGAATATGAGTAATTTTCGTAAAACAAGGTCGAATTAACTACACCCTAAGTCCTTAAATACGTATATTTTACGCCAACATCCAGCCGGCTGGACAGTATAGGTACTCTTTGACAGCGGGTATGAATGGAACTTTTCAGAGTCAAAGTAAGGTGAAAGAATATAAGATTCTGAATTTATTCATTAAGATTTTTTTGCAGGTGAATGTGAAAACGTTATCTATAATATTATTTATGTTTTCAGACAACATGGTTCGTCACGTGGCCGATCCACTTGGTGTTTTTATTCACAATACCGGACTGTGAGAAACCTCGCTTTAAAAATTGGTTTCCTTTAACGTTCATTATGTGTATTGTTTGGATTGGATCATTATCATACGTAGTCGCCTGGATGATAACTATAATAGGTACTACTGAATTTAGATGAAAACTTGGTATTTCTTTAAATGCACATACGTATATTACTATTGTTTTGTTATCCAGGTGATACATTAATGATACCCGATTCCGTGATGGGGATAACATTCCTAGCCGCTGGGACATCAGTGCCCGAAGCCGTGTCGAGCGTTATCGTTGCCAAGCAAGGTAATAATGATATGTACAATTGTAGGTACATACATATGGTATGTACATCGTAGGTGTTTGACTATATAGTGTGTGTAAATGCTACTGACATAGCTCAAGTACGGTACGGTGACAGTTTGTCATTTAGCTGTCATTCATTATGGATAAAAGGTCAAACATGAAATAATGTGTACTATGATGTGCTGATGTGATGACTGTTAAATTAATTAAATCTATACACACGTAACAAAAAAATTCGACTGACTTCAAAAAAATACTAAAAAAGTAAAAAATAATTGCCTTAATTCTAATATGAGACCTTACGCTTCTTATTGAACAATATAGACGTACATTATAATTTTAGAAGTTGGTGCCATCCAAAGGAATTGTCTAACGTTGACGAAAATTAAAATAGGTACGTCTACATAGTTCAATAAGAAGCGTAAAGTCTCATATTAGAAGTGAGGTAACTATTTATTAATTTTTAGTGTTTTTTTGGAGACGGTTTTTTTATTGAAAATTTTATTTATTTCACACTCTTGAATAGTGAATCATCACCAGAGAGTGAATCATAACGATTTCAATAAGCTCAAACACGACTAGGCTACACTGTTTTATTACGGAGTTCCGTAGCCTACCTTCCGGTTTCAATTACCAGATCAGGTTGATGGAGAAATTACATCAGGACCATTTAAACTGACTACGTCATAGTCGCTTCCGTATCTTGATCGAAATATCTTAATACCACCCAAGAAACACTAGGAGTTTGGGATGACCATCCGTGGTCTTCTTCATCAGTTCTCGTTCACCAAATGCTACTTTCTGAATGCAAATGCTTGATTTATTTCCGAAAATACCAAAATCGCTATATGTTTCCGTTGAATTTTTGAGGAGTTCTCTCGATTCCTCATCTATCCCATCATCAGAACTAGATTCTGGTAATAACGGAACCAACCTTGAAGCATATGCTTTCAAACAAAAAAAATATATTTTTTTTATAAACGACGGAGTTCTGAGTTAACACATATTTAATTTAAAAAAAAAAAAAGAACGTATAACTGAATTGAGATCCTCCTCCTTTTTTTGAAGTTAGTTATAAAAGCATTTCAGTGTTATCCGAAATTGCTCCCCTAGAGGGGTGAAAAGGGGGTTCTAAGTTTGTACGGGGAGCAAAATCTTTTTTGAAGTGATAGATTTAAAACTTCGTACTCTCTGTTTAAATACAACAAAACATGTTTCAACGGTTTTCGAAGTTGCTCCCTGAAAAGGATCTTCCAAGTTTGTGCGGGGAGCAAATCTTTACTTTTCTTAAAAATCGATATGGGTGTCATTTTTGTGGTTCCTCGGGGTGCCGATTACGAAAATGACATGCATTTTCGACTCCAAGATAGCGGACATTTATTTTACTTAAAAATCGACATGGGTATGTGTCATCTTCGAGGTGCCTCGGGGAGCCGATTACGAAAATGACATCCAAATATATCTACATACGTAGGTACATACAATCATACGGGTCAATCTGAGAACCTCCTTTTTGTAGACTATTAAAAATTACGCTTAGTACGCGGGCGAAGCCGCGGGAAGCGGCTAGTAATAAATAAACCCAAAAACTAAGAATTGACTGGATGCTTTATTTATTTATTTTTTTATGCAGGTCACGGATCAATGGGGATCAGCAATTCGATTGGTTCGAACACCTTCGACATTCTGCTGTGTTTGGGGTTGCCGTGGCTAATCAAGGCGTCGCTCACCCCCGCCGAACCAGGACACTATCTGGTCAGAATTTAAAACAGTTTTGCCATGCGAACATTCATTTTATAGCGATTATTTTGTTTTATTAAACACATGTCTGAGCGAATGTAGCTATGCATTGTTGATTTTTCGCTAAGCGATTTCTTCGGTTGTTCATCATCTACCAAAAGGACATTATCTTAATATAGGGTATTGTCACCAGGTAAAAATTAACTCAATGGGGTTGGAGTACTCTGCGATATCGCTGCTGTCGACGCTGCTGATGCTGTACTTGACGTTTTGGTTCAATAAGTTCAAGCTGGACGCGGCGGTGGGGCGCGCCTGCCTCGCCATGTACGCCATGTTCCTGGTGCTGGCCACGCTTATCGAGCTCAACGTGTTCTTCCCCGTCAACGTGCGGACCTGCAGGAGAGCGGAACTCAACTCTTAGGCCAGTGTCGGGAACCGAACCAAACGATTCTAATTCAAGTGTGTTGTACTGTACTATTCCAAGATGCGTCATGCGTGCCGACCGACGAGTGTGCTTAACGAGCATTCGATACGTCAGATCGCCGAGACTTAGTTTTATTTTATTGTTAAGTGCCAGTATTCTAACTTTATAAAGATTTTTGTGAATTGCGAATAATGAAATATGATTGATAAAATATGTTGTTGCTTTCAGCAATCTAATGTTATATATATATATATATATATACATATATATAGATATTTAATAGTCGTTGCAAGTCTCTGCACTTTATTTAAAGAAATACCTACCTAACTATTCTCAGTTCGATCTGACTGGAACGAAATATTAAGTTAATATTTCTCAATATTATCGAATCTCATAAACTTATTTCGTTACTGGCGAATTAGTTTTGTGTTACTTATAATTCAGCAAGTTTTAATAAGAATTCACTTTATTTTAATGAACTCTGAGCAAGATATTGTAAATAATTATACGACGTAATATAACACTTTTAGAGACTAAATATATTGTTTATCATTTTCCAAAATTGTTTTATTGTCTTAATAGATAGAATACTTTAACCTTTTCGTCGCCATTGACTGGATATAAAGTCAGTACATTCAGTGCCCCACATGCCATGACTTCATATCAAGTCGATGTAAAACAGCCTATTGTATGTGCTGTCAAGTAAGGTCCATTTAAGGTCGTTTGCTCTGTGAATTTGGCGTGTGAGACACAACTTACGAAATGTACTGTGGCGCTGTAGAGGTTAAGAAGCCTGGTAATGGGTTCCTGGGCTGTAGTTTTATATCGATCGAACGGTTATTACCGATGTGAGAGTAAACAACTGACCAGAGTATGTATTTAATGCGGGGCTGTCGTGGAAATAGCAGTCGCCTACTTGCCAGCAACGAGCAGCCTTCAGTGCAGGTTACGACCCCGTCTAGTTAACTCACCCTTGTGTTAAGAGACAAAGAGCTAACACGATGGTTGGTTGACTTCATGCGGTATTGTAACAGTCTACGGCTCTTCCGAAAGCAACTGATATCAATTTAGAAGCAAGGGTGCGCTTAAAATGTAAAATGTCTAGAGACCAGTGAAATTAAATCAAATTAAATACTTCTAAAATTAAATTAAGTAAGATTAACAGATTTACAGTTGTAAGAATAACAAATCAGAGTATAAATAGTGCCACTAGAGTTGAGGTCACGCACACAACAAAATGTCATGTAATGAAAGCGCCGGGATTTTATACGCCGATAGCAAGTTCAACAATGAATTACTAGATAGACCAAATAGTTCCTTTAAATTATTTTGTAAGTAAGTAGAAAAAATATTTACGAATAACAGGTTTACACGCCGGAAACATAACATAAGATAAAATAAAAGACTGTCTGGAGTCCTTTATTTAGTTTAAAATAAATCATTAATCACTTATTAAGTAATATTTCCAAAAATACGTCGAATTTAAAGAAAACAGTAAGTATTTTTTTTGATCTCAGTATTTTATTTAAATATTTATGGACACCGATTCAAAATTTTAATTAAATAAAAGGATATAAAAAAGTATTTATTTGGTTTTATTTACATTCACTCATTATTTTCATTCATTCACTTTTTTTGCAATCAGTACTTCATATAGCTAGCTCTGCGTGTAATCATTCACCTCAACTCTCGTGGAACTACCTATATGTACGAAGTTGGTCTTGGAATTAAATTTAAAAAAACAGTTACCATTTACCCGAATATATTAAATTAGTATTTTTCTTTGCGATTATTTTAAGTTCTCGTTCTGATTCTGGAAATGACAGCTATTTCCGGAACACTAATAATGTGAATTTATACAAATAATTGCAGTATTTTTAATTACTTACTTACAGTTAGTTTTCTACTAAGCAACTAAAAAATTAAGTATAAGTCTATATCAAGTAATTTCCTATTTACACAATGAAAACAATGTCATTGACACTTGTTAAGGCAAAATTGAACTCAGCCGTAAAGCGCTTTTAAATTTAAAATTCGCCAAGCACAAGTCTGAAATTACAAGGTCCAGTTTCGTTGACCCATGATTCGCGACAAATTGTTGGCAAGCTCATACCAGTAGTAGAAGAGCCGACGACCCTGAACCTAGTTCGATAAGACTCCCAGATGATATACCTACATATTTTAAGATACGTCATTCCTGGGGGAACAAGAAACTATGCTGCAATTCAAAAAACCTGGTGGCGCTAGTAAAAACAATTGTTAAAAAAAATCCGGATTCCCCCAAGTATAATATGTTCCCCAATATAGGGGAGGGGTAGGACTATACGATAATGTAGTGCTGCAAGCCCCCTTGACTGGCCTTATCAGTGGCAGCAGCATGACAAATGACGCCCATACTTAGGTATCTAGTATGATCGGTCTCCTAAAAAAACCAAGGGTCATATGAAAGATCATCAATTTCTGTGTAAGAAAAACCACTGCTGCCTTTTCCTAATAGTGGAGAAGGTGGTTGCTGCAGCGATTGAAGGAGCTCACTACACTGAACCTAGTTCGATAAGACTCCCAGATGATATACTTATATATAATAAGACACGTCATCCATTGGGGAACACGAAATGATGATGCTGCAATGCAAAAAACCTGGTGGCGCTAGTAAAATTTTTTTTCAAAAAAAATAAAATTTCCGGTTTCTAGTATGTTAATTTTCCAGGGGCGGGGTAGGACTATACGATAATGCAGTGCTGCAAGCCCCCCTGACTGGCCTTATCAGTGGCAGCAGCATGATAAGTGACGCCCGTACTTAGGTATCTAGTATGATTCGTCTCCTAAAAAAACCAAGACTCATCTGAAAGATTATCAATTTCTGTGTAAAAAAGACCACTGCTGCCTTTTCCTAATAGTGGAGAAGGTGGTTGCTGCGTTGATCGAAGGTAGTGATTTCGATTGTAGAGCTTATTTCGATATAATGGTATATACCGTTAAATGGGGTGAGTAGGGATGCCGGGGGGAGTAGGGATGCGAATCCAGAATTTATTTTTTCAGTAGCGACTTTAATTTTCGAGCACAGGTTGCTCAAAGTAATTTTATTATATATCTAGACATATTGTTTCTTCTTTTGGCAACTCTAAGTTGCCAAATCATTCAATTTGATGCTCATAAGTGGTGGGTTTTTGTTTGAATTTAACTTCGTTTTTACGTGAAATTTGCCAAAGTAACTGACGAGGCTTATTGAAAACAGAAAAACAAGGTATATTTTCCTTATTTATAATGGTTTTAACATAGAAAATGATTCAACCGCATTTTAGGATTTTTATGGGGTTAGTAATGTATTGAGGGGTGAGTTGGGTCGACAGCGGGAACAGTTGGGTTATGAATGGGGAGACTTGGTGTTACGAACGGGAGTACCGGGATGATAGAAGGGGGAGTTCTGTTGGTGTTTGCGAGGTAGTTTTATGTATACGTAGCGAAACACAGCGTGGATATACCTTCCCTCTCCCTCAATTCGGTTTTAATAGCAAAAGTGAGTACAAACTTAAATATGCACCATTTGAACAGAAAAAAACAGGAAATAACAGTTTGGCGGGTTCTAGGATAAGCTGCCATGTAACTTTTTATTGGAAATAAACGATTTATTTATTTTTTATTCTGCGGTTCTCCCAATAAAGTTTGGGGGGCTGGGCGTTCGAGCCGCGGCCAGCGTAGTCCTACCTGCATTCCTGTCCTCTGCCTATGGCTGGCTGTCTGTCGTCGGTATCATTCTTAACCTTCCCCAGATAATCGACGATGAGATAGCGAGTCTGAAGGAGGCCAGGGATGCATGGTGTGACTCATGCCCTGGAGCAGATATCCCGGCCGCTAGACATTTTCAGCACACACAGCAGGCTTGGGACTACCCTCGCCTTAAAGTGGAGCAAGCATCCCTCATAGATAGTAGTCCGGACGATTTTGAACGCGCCCGCCTCCTAGCGGTTTCCGCCCCCGAGTCGGGGCACTGGCTGCACGCGCTTCCTTCACGACAGATAGGCACCGTTCTGGACACAGGCTCATTAAGAATTGCCTGTTCCTTGAGGCTTGGGGCCAGAATATGTGTTTCACATGCGTCTGTGGCAAAAGCGTCGATGAGCCGGGTAGACATGGCCTCTCATGTATAAAAAGCGCCGGCCGCTTATACCGCCACGGCACTATCTATAAATGATACAGGGATAAGTTCGCCTTTGTACATGATTGATCTGTTTTTTTCTGTATAATTTATTTTACTTGTCTTGTGTACAAAAAAGTATTTACATATACATACATGATTTGGTCCGGCGTTCGCTTGCCACCGTGTCTGTGCCTGCTATCCTCGAACCCACAGGGTTGGCAAGAGACGATGGCAAGCGACCTGATGGTGCCACTCTAGTGCCATGGAGGTTGGGTAGAGTCTTGGTGTGGGACGCAACCTGCGTTGATACGTTTGCTCAGTCCTACATCCAAGTGACTCGCTCTCAATCCGGCGCTGCAGCTGACCAAGCCCAGGTGGTGAAGCGCCGAAAATACTCGTCTTTAATGACTTTTTTCTTTAAAGACTATTAGTTTGCGGCGCTGGCGATGGAAACATTGGGTCCCTGGTCAGCTGACATGAAATCATTCATGAAGACAGTGTCTAAAAACGTCTCATTGACGCTTCAGGGGACCATAAGGCTGGCGCTTACTTCTCCCAACGTATTTCTTTGGCAATACAGAGAGGTAGGTAACGCCGCCAGCGTTATGGGCACCATGCCACAGACGGAACTTTTGAACGGGGTCTTTTTTTTGTGACTTGGGCTGGGGCATTTGTTTGTATGTTCTTTTAAGTTTGTAATTTAACCCTTTGTAGTTTGTTATTTACCTTTGCATGAATTTTTGTTTAATAAATTCTCTAGTAATTTCCTGGAATGCCGGAATCAACGGCATATTGACAGAAATTTACTAACAGTTATACACATTCAATGTAAAATAACGAAGCAATTCAAGCATATCGAAACCAATAATAGTATCAATTACTTGTTTTAAACTCAATATTTTATATATATATGGACTGGGTACTATGCTGCATTTGGTTTTGTATAAAAAGTGATCTACTGACGATGTAAATTATCATAATGTGCCTTTACTTTTTCTAAATAAGTGATCATGGAATGAAAACTCTGAATAATTATTCAAAAGACTCTTATTGTATTTGATATACACTAACTAACTACGAGTATTTACTGCACAATGAGTAGAATGAGGCAAGTCTTTAAACTTATTATACAGTAGGTAATTATATATATATTTTTTCACTTCTCATGCTCGAAAAGTGTGTCATATTAGACTTGTCAAGCGGGGCTAAAGTAGTACATTTAACCCCTAGGGAAAATATGAATACATATTTATGATTTACAAAATATTTGAATTTGACCAATCAAAATACTTCACCTATTAAATCCACCAATCACAGAACACTAATTTAACTCTTAAAAAAATATTTGGTATTGGGTATTAACCAACCAGAATACAGCTTTACTAAAATCGACCAATCAGGAAACATAATTATTTTTTCTATAGAGTCTAAAGATTAAGTTTGTAGTAGTCCCTATTTCACAATAATTAAAAAAGTGGTTAAATCGTTCGAGCAACACTTTGAAGCGCTCAATAGAAGGTCAGTTAGCTTTTTTCGCGCGTGAATGTTGCGCGCGAACCGCAGTGTCTATGTTTTGTGTCAAAGGAGTATAGAAAAAAAAATCATGCTGCAAAAGTATATATCTTCGCCGTGGAATTTATTGTTAATTTTGGGTGGGTTAACCTTTGTTTATTTATTTTCTCGCAATCGAAGTGAAAAGTAGAGTGTATAACTCTGGTCTAAAAGCCATATTACCCCTCGAACTATTTTCCCTCACTTCGTTCAGGAAAATAACTATCTCGTGGTAATATGGCTCATTTTAGACCCTTGTCATACAATCTACTATTTTATGTTCTAAATATTATGAAGGGCGCAACCTAGTTGAATTAGAGTTGTTGTTGGAAAATACACCAGGATCTCGAACTCCAACCGGCTTCTGAAACAAACAATTTTCGATGAAATCCCCACTGTATGCAGAGGGGCTACTCCGAACTTTGAAATCCGTATTTCGTATCGTGCCATCCCTTTCACTCATATGTTGTATAACACGAGAGTGAAAGGGACGGCACGATACGAAGTTCGGATTTCGAAGTTCGGAGTAGGCCCTCAGACGCTTTTTCGGCCCGTTAACAAGCTTGGACTACACGGGAGTAAATAGCACAGTCTCTTTAAAGGTCTCGTGTGAACCCTGGTGCGCGTAGGTACAAGCATATTGCCGTTAACATGCTGTTACAAAGTTGATAACAATACGACTCACATTAGCTGTATAAGCATGCAATAGCACTACTAGCAGCGACTGTCAAGCCAGGGCTCGCTTGTGGCAGTAGCCTTCTGTGTATCACCAACTTTAGGGCCATCTTGACGAAAGCTTTAGCCTACTTGGTAGTGACCCTGCCTTCGAAGCTGGAGGTCCCGGGTTCGATTCCCGGTCAGGGCATGTATTTGTGTGATGAACACGAATATTTGTTCCTGAGTCTTGGATGTTTTCTATGTATTTAAGTATCTATTTATCTATATAAGTATGTATATCGTCACTTGGTACCCATAGTACAAGCTTTGCTTAGTTTGGGACTAGGTTGATTTGTGTAAGATTGTCAAAAAAATATTTATTTATTTATTATTTTATCTGCGGTGGTAGCCAGCGGTCGGTTCGGTGAACCTACTACTGCGGAATACATACATAACTCACAGTATAAGCGCGCAGTTGCGCCATCTCGCGGGCGTTGAGCTCGATGTCGTGCTGCGTGAGCCGCGGCCGCTGGCAGCATGGTGCCTGCGCCGGCAGCCAGCGGTGGATCATAGGCGTCAGCAAGTCCCGGTGAACCTAAGGTGTGGGACAACTTTAAACCATTGAAAAAAAACCGACTTCAATTTAATACATCGCCAAGCCACCCCGAGAGCATAAAACACCAAAGCCTTTTTTTTGGAGTCGGTTTTTATTTTTTAATTTTTTTTATTTGTCACACTTTTTAGTGAGTAATTACCAGAGTGCATCTCATGACAATTCCAATAAGCTCAAACACGGCTAAGCTATACCGTTTTATTACGGAGTTCCGTTGTCTACCTTCCGGCTTCAATTACCAGATAAGGTTGATAGTAATATTACATTAGGACCATTTAAATTGGCTTCGTCGTACTAGCTTCAGTATCTTAATCGAAATATCTTAGCGCTAACCATGAAACACTAGGAGTTTTAGATGCCCATCCGTGGTCTTCTTCATCAATTCCTGTACACCAAATGCTACTTACTCAATGCAAATGCTCGATTTGTTACCGAAAATACTAAATTCGCTATATGTTTCCCTTGAATTTTTGAGGAGTTCCCTCAATTCCTCATAGTTTCCATCATCAGAAGTGCTTACGGTATATACCATTATATCGAAATCTTTGCGATCAACGGAACCAATCTGGAAGCATATGCTTTCAAACAAAGAAATAATTTTCCAAATCTATTCATAAATGGCGGAGTAATCGCGTAATAAACATACAACAAAAAGCATACAGGCGAATTGAGAACCTCCTCCTTTTTTTGCAGTCGGTTAAAAATAAAAAATAAGGTAGTAATTTCCTGGTGCATTGCTATTTAAAATAAAGAAAATTCTTCTATGTTTATAAAACGACATAAATATATGTCTTCCCACTAAGGCTGGGAATGAAGGAACTGAACATCTGGTTTCATTAGTGCGTGACAATAAGTAGTTTCATAGAAAGGAAACTCAATGGCCATATTACGTGAAAAAAAAAATCAACGTTATTAGAAAGTCACGCAGTTAATCAAGCGGTAACAAATTCTAAAACTAGGAACGGGCAATAGGGACTGCTAACACCTTGCCTTGTAATTGGGTACCTACTAAACTAAAAATAGACCTACCAACTCAACTGCTGTAACTTTAAAGAACATCCCAATTGCTCCATCCAATTTAGTCCATAAAGCAAAATCTGTTGGTGGTAGAAAAATACCTACTAACATTACCAATTCAAACAGTCAGGTAATTTTAGGATGTTACACTTATATTAACTAAACAAAGTAAACGTTTCAAGACACTTGCCATAGCCGGATCATTTGGCTGCGTGAAATACGATACCACGAGGCCCACCATTACGCAGACAATCATCCCGACGAATGTGTAGTATAAATAGCTCAATCTGTACAGCAGGAATGTCCCCGACCTGTTGGGTCAGTGACACATCATGTTAGTCAACTTTATCGGGTATTTACTAAGCTTTTAGATGCCGGCCATTCATCTTGCTTCAGATTAGATACATACGTATCTGCACCGCACCATGACATCACCTCACCTCATTCATTCTTAGTCAATATAATATTCATATTCTCACCTCATCGCTTACCCCTCTAGCTCTTGCTAAACTGAACTGCACGTAAGCGGAGGTCAAACACTAATTCACCTGGCGAGGTATATCGGAAAGTGTTGTGGATATCAGCCCAGGCGTCAACCAGGCGTAAGAGAAAATGAGTCCTTGTTCATGTAGTGCTCGACTCTCGAGCATAAGTAAAGATACTTATAACATTAACAGGCCTTAAATCCTAATAATACAATAATCCAGATAATAGCAATGCGCCTACACGCTTACACCCTGCACCTAGTTGAAATTTTTAATATAGTCTATTCTAGTCTAATAGTATTCTACAACTGATCTAAAATTTAACAACCTGTTACAGAAATTACGTATATTTATACATTTATAACAAAACGAAGGATAAGTACCTATCAAATTCTACCAGTTGAGCCATAGATGCGGAGGACGTCGGCAGCGAAAAGTTTGTATCACAACCAGCCACAGATACCGGTTTCGTGGGGAACACGATGTCTCCTCTCATCATCGCGGCTTGCGTGCCGATCGAGATCCAGCCGACGAACACAGTTGATACTAGACCACCTGCGAGGGCTCCCTGCAACGACCAAATAGTGTAGAAACATAAAAAATCACTTACACGCATCTTCATTATCACATCAGACGCAGATTTAGCCCAGTTTGGAGTATGATGGGTGAGTTTGGCGTCCTATCATCAATATAACGTATAATCATATTTGATTTTATATTGATGATAGGATGCTCAGGACGATAATATTGTCAAAAATAAAAACTAACTTTTTTGAGTAAACACTGTTATTAGCATAGCTGGGCACCGTTACCCAAATAGTTAACTTCGTTAATCGATAATCTGTTTAAAAAAACTTAACTTCGATAGAAGTTTAAAGCGTTACATTTCGGGCCATTTAACGGATATAACGTTAATCGTTAACTCCTGACGATGACGCGCCTCATTTGTATCGTCTGTCTCACTCAGCGCCTATAGCTCGCGCCTACGCCGCCCCGGTCGAACAGACTTCTCATAAAATAGGTACTTAGTTAACGGATTAACGGAACTTTGGACAATTAGCGGAAGTTAATGAGTCCGTTAACAAATCCGAAAGTTAACTTAAAAGTTAATCCGATACACGATACCCGGATGGTTAACTTCGTTAATTAACGGATTAATGAGTTAATGCCCCGCTTTGAAATAAGCGGTATATTATATTACCGTTGAGTTAGTCCAAGGTAAAAAGAGACCCATGGAAAACAATCCAAGAAGACTGCCAGCAGTGATTCCAGCCAAGCTCTTGCCGGCTTGGATCAGCGCTCCCATGTGCTCTACCAAGAACACGAGCACTACACAAATGGCTCCTGCAAAATAATTTGTACGTTGCAAACAGTGTTATCTTTAGTACATGTAGATGTTTTTTCAGGCTCAATCTACATAATTATTAACTGCTAACAACTGAACGCTTAAGCTCCCTTTTCCTTGAGAACGACACAAATTAAATCATATTACCGATTACGACAACGATCATCTTCATGATAAAGCTGGCAGTTTTCTCTGATATTGGTTTATTGTAGGCAGGTCTGATGAGATCCTCAAAAATCACACCGCAGAGTGAATTTAAACCGGTTGACATTGAACTAAAATAAAAATTATACTTGAGAAAAATGAAGGTAACCCTTCATTACTGGTGGTTCTAAGAATAGAGAATAAAAGTAATACCGTCAAGTTGCCACTGTTAATTATTGCTCTAGGTACATTTATTGTTATGTAGGACTTCTGTAAACTATATTGGAGCTATTCGGGGTGCCGTCCTATTCACTGAAATTAGTTTTCCACTTAGGTAATTCATTGTAATTCGTAATAAAGACTTCAATTAACTATATGAAAAGATTTATTTCAGCCAGCGAAAACATGCAGACTGTTGGATTTAGAAATCAGCGAGAAAGCCATAAAAAACTTTCCGTGGGAGGAACATGGCGTACCCAAATGGAGTACATTTAAATTACCCTACTTTTAAAGTATTTATTTACTCAGATAATATAAAAAAATGTTGAAAATAAAACATGTCCAGTGCATTCAGCCTGCGTGTAGGCGTGCAAACATTTTTCAGGAGCGACAGAATAAGTCAATATTAATAAAAAAATTGTCCTTTAAAATGAAATTCTAAATTATTGGGTACGTAAGTATAATAGGAATACAGGAGAAAGTATACTTATACCATACGTACTTATACCAAGTATACTTTCTCCCGTTCTTCTCCTGTTAAAATTGTGACTTCTCTAATTCGGTGACTCGCTATCTAGTACCGTTGCATTGGATGGAAACAGGTACACCCACCTTCAGCTCAAGCGAGTGGGACGGCACCCTGGATAGTTCCAATGAGTTTAAAAATGTGGTTAAAAATTCAGCGGGGTAAGTGGTGGTGTTAGTTATTTTGTTCAAGATTTTTTAAACGATTTTTGTTTAATATATATGAATATTTGTTTCTGAGTCTTGGATGTTTTCTATGTATTTAAGTATTTATATCTATTAAATATATCGTCGTCTAGTACTCATAACACAAGCCTTCTTGAGCTTACTGTGGGGCTAGTTCGATTTGTGTAAGATTGTCCTCTAATATTTATTTATTTATTTATTTATTTGTATCTGTGTACAATTTTTTCAGTCATTTTTTAGTCTACTAAATGTCTATAAACGAAGTTTCAAGCTGGTCATAATAAGGCATCCAGTATTTTTACAATGGTATTGGGACGGAAAATATTTTTTGTTAACATTCAAATCTCTGGTCTACCCTTCCTTACAAGTATCCATAGATCAATCATACCAGTTAGTTATTTGATTAACTACTTACTAAATGCTCTTGATATATTACCTTAAAGCCGCGCTGAATACCCCGCTCATGAAGATCCCTGGCAGTGCCGGTATTGAACCAGTGAGTTTCATTACAAAGTACGGAAGTAGCTGGTCGCTCTTCCTGATCGCCCCGGTCTGCAGCGGGTCGCAGTTCGCGAATGTGGCATAAATCACGAGACCGGTGTAACAACAGAGGCTCACAATGGTGTAAATGCCAGCGGCCATTATGAAAATGGTGCTATAAAACATAATTTAAAAATATTTATATAATTAGCACCTTGGCAGTTTCGCTGCGTCCCTTAGAACTTTCGACCCGCTATATAATCGGGATTTCTTCTAGTGAGGTCGTTAGGCAGGCTAAGCGCAGCCGTGTAGATTCGGACAAGAATAGGTCTAAGGTCTCTCCTGCCTGTCATAAAAAAAGACTAAAGGGGTAACCGGGATGCGTGTGCTCTATGTGGCGTAGGGAGGGTGCCTCGCTCTAAATGAGTGAAAGGTCGTAAAGCGCGAGGGGGGCGCCAGTGCGCTCAGTATGAGATCCTGAAATCTGACGCATGAGAGCGTAGATGGTGGTCACGGTGGAGTTTTTAGTGGATATAAAAAATACCACATTCGCCCACAAACTGTTATAACGCCCGCCAACAAAGTGTTATCACTCCCCAACAAACTGTTATCGCAATTTTACGAGTAATTAAAAAGCATTTCTTTGAGCTAAACATTCAATTGAATTAATTATAACTTTCAGATCCATTTAATTTCATTACAATATACATACACATATATACACAACATCGCACACAAATAATAAATAGGACTAATCTATAATTGTAAAAGAAAAAAAAACTGCTAATTGTTTAATATTTTATTTACCCTGTATGAAGGCATGTTAAAATTGTAAGCTTATTATTCTACTGGGTCCTGTAACACAGGGATTCCTAGCTCAGGACCCAAAAAACTTGTTAAGAAGGATATATCTAAAAAAACTACAAGTAGTCAAAATTAAATGTTATACGTTCTTGTTTCAACTTACATTCGAGCTCTTTTCAGTGACGACAGAGCCAGACATCTTTGCATCATCGCCTGGTTAACGGAACACGATGCCAGCCAACTGAAGAAATTGCCAAATACCGTTGTCCAAAACGTGTGCCTTATTGTTGGGTCGGGGTCCATGCTAAAATCAATACATAGGCAGACATTGCTACATTTCTACTTCAGGCCTGAACCCGCTAAGGTACAAAGGCACTAATGCAATAAACAGATGATGGTATAGAGGCGACGTAGGCACCGGCCGATTTTAGTAATTTTTGTTGTATCTTCTACTTATCGAGATAAATTTATCCTTTAACGATTTCGTAGTTCTGCTAGTTCCAAATCACTTTGGGTATAATTTTTTTAAATTGTTTTGTCATCTAGTCTATAGATTCCTGTACTGTTAGGTACCTACGTGCTCATCAGAGACATTTGTAAGAGTCGCCGTCGACGGGTATGACAGGGAGGATTATTTGTATATACTAGTGTCCGACCGAAACACGTTTTTTTGCCGAAACCGAAACCGAAGGTTCGGCTTTGGCTCTAGTTTCGGCCGAAACCGAAACTTTTATAGACGTGTGAAAATCTTCAAATAAAGTGTCAGTGGGCCATTTTTTCTAGACATATAAACTATGTAACTAGGGATTGCAATCCGATATGATTCTCAATCCGGCTGGATTTCACTATATCCTGGTGGATCGAGCCGGTTCAGCCAAATTGGAGTTGAACGATTGCCTCTATTAAACAATGTCAACTTTGGTGACATAAAAGGGTTTGTCCGGTCACACGCGAGTCATATCACCAGATCTGTTAGGCCAGAGTACTGACCTTGGCCCAACAGATCTGGTGATATGACTTACTGGAGTATGTTAATAAGCTGAAGTATGACAAGTTCCCTGCCTTGGAACCAAAGTACGAAGTTGTCCCTTTTGTGGTAGATTGCAGGATCCTGGGGTTTGGAAGCCAAGGACTTTGTTATGGATTTGGGTCGACGACTGAAAGATAGACGGGATCGTATATAGTTCAGGAGATTTCGCTGGCTAGTGTGGTGGCTGTAGGTGTCATGGATACATTTGTGCTAGCCGCGATCCAAGATGGGCCATCTAACTAGGTAGGCATAATTAGTGGCTAAGGTTAACGAAGTCGACTTCTACTACGGAAGCGAATACGACTCATGGCCATGCCATAAAGATTTTGAATGATTGATTGAACCGTCTTATTGATTTACATTAGTGCCCACCTGACGAAAATTTGCAGATTGTGATTGGCGGTTTACTATTGCTGCCTTTTTGTGAATTAAACGTTATTTATATATTCATTTAATATTTACAATACCACGTTGTAACGATCGCTCGTCAGCGGACAAATTCTGAAAATAATCGTGAACGTTTATTTATATATTTTTTTAAAGCAAATCAGTTTTCGTACTGTGTTTTAGCGCTCTTTTTCATCCCTACCGGAGTTTTCTATCTATATCGAAATATTACCGGATCCGGTGCCTATCGACATACTGGATCCAGCCGGATTACCGTATCTATCTGACAGACCAGATTGCAATCCCTAAATGTAACACAGGATAGTTCGTGTAGTGTGGTATAAAATAAAAAAAAATTTAGTACTTAACAACATATAAAATAACTAAAAAAAGTGTGTGTCAGCTCCGACGCACTACTGGAGTTTACTCTTTACGAACGATTAAAAAAAATATTAGTAAAGATTAGTAAATAATTATATAGATTAGTGAATGAGGAGAAATGAACTAGTTTTTTATATTACCGCAAAGTGGGGCTATTTGAGACCCAAGGGGCCCTACTTTACAGTACTGAAATCATGCATGTTACATTTATTTATATGAATAAAGACTTAGCATGTAGACGTTATCGATATCGATAAATGTTGACCAGTGCCTTTACATGACCGTACTCGTTAGCGACTGCGTAAACGATTTAGTATGCCGATTTTTAGTTCTATTGCGTAACCGCCAGAGGCGCTGTAATTTTGCCCATACTTAAGGAGTAAACTCCAATAAACTTCCAATAAAATGTATTCTGCTGGCGGAATCGGGCCCAGTTATCCAATGGCACCAGAAATTAAACGAACGCGATCCGAAAGTACAATGTTGTAAAAGTTTCGGCTCGGCCGAAAGGTTCGGCAGTTTTTTGGCCGAAATCGAACCTTCGGCCGAAACATGATTTTTAGGCTGAAACCAGCCGAAACCGAAACTTCGGTCGGACACTAGTGGGTAATATTTATGGTCAAACTTAGAAAAGTAAGCGCCTTTTAAATGTCGTGTGTTTGTCGCGAATAAATGTTTCTTTCTTCTTTTTTTCTTCTTTCTTGTAAGTTCGACCATTCATACAAATTTCCAAGCGAGTGAAAGCCACGAAGTACCAAAGTGCCCAGTTACTTATTAGTTCAAAGTACCTAGTAGTTGTTGTTGTATGAATTAACTGTTTTAACTGTAATCTTGAAACATCATACTGATTCCAACACAATACACTCAGCTGTCAATTGGCCCTCGGGCGTCATTATCACAGTATAGTTATAAAATGTTACTTGAAAAACTCTAGCCGGTCTCCTTTTTCGTTAATGGCGATGACGTTTCCAACACCACCGAGTCTCCACGTGCCGTATACCAACACGAAAATGACGCCGAAATACATGAGCACCGTTTGCAGCGTGTCCGTCCACACGACTGCTTTAAGTCCACCCTAAAACAATGAACCTAGTATCACGCCTATCATCTAATAAAATCATATGTCACATTCCTAAGTACTCATACTAAGAAGTATCTAACCATAATAATCTATATAGGTAATTATCAAGTCAATTCAGTTTTTATAACAGTTAATAGTATATAGTAACGCAATAAATAATAACGAACACCTGTGTTTAGTTGTGAACGGAACGTGTCTTTCATAATTCCGTGACCGTTCTCCTGTCATGTCAACGATGTTGTACGGTGTCTGTATATTACATTTTGACATACATACATCAATTATAATGAAGCTGTATAATGTGCATATTTATATACCTAATAACCATTCATCTATCAGCTTTCAAGCAAATGCTTCATGAACATCTGCTGGCACAAGAATTCATTAATGATTTTGATTTGAATTAGGTTGTTTATAGGTATTAGCCCGAGGAATATTATGACGTCAGAGATATGTACTCAAAATTCAATTCCATGTATGTATATGTTGAGTACAATTTGTAAAAATAAAAACTTATGGACTAATTAGGCCACAGGACGTTTCACGGGTTAATTCACATGAACTAGTTTATATTTTATATCATCACTAGCGGCCGCCCGCGACTTCGTCCGCGTAGATTTTAGATGGTAACAAAGATATAAATGAGGTTTATTTGTTTCTGTCAGTTGTCTGATGCTATTAATCTTTTGTGAAAAATTACTCAAAAGAAAAAATAAATGTCCGCCATCTTGGATTTGAAAATGCATGTCATTTTCGTAATGGGCACCCCGAGGAACCACAAAGATGACACCCATATCGATTTTTAAGAAAAATAAATGTCCGTATCTTGGATTTGAAAATGCATGGCATTTTCGTAATCCGCACCCCGAGGAACCTCGACGATGATACCCATATCTATTTTTAACAAAAATAAATGTCTGCCATCTTGGATTTGTAGATGGATGTCATTTTCGTACTCAGCACTCCGAGGAACCTCGAAGATAACACCCATATCGATTTTTAAGTAAAATAATTATCCGCCATCTTGGATTTGCAAATGCATGTCATTTTCGTATTCGGCCGTTCGGCACCCCGAGAGGAACCTCGGAGATGACACCTATATCGATTATTACGAAAAGTAAAGATTTGCTCCCCGTACAAACTTGGAACTCCCTTTTTACCCCTTTAGAGGAGCAATTTCAAAAAACGCTGAAGTATGTTTTGTTTTATTTAAACAGTCTATTTATGAAGGTTGAAATCTCTCACTTCAAAAAATATTTGCTCCCCGTACAAACTTGGAACCTTCATTTCACCCCTTTAGAGGAGCAATTTCAAAAAACGCTGAAATACATTTTGTTGTATTTAAACAGAGAGTCTATATACGAAGTTTTAAATCTCTCACTTCAAAAAAGATTTGCTCCCCGTACAAACTTTGAACTCCCTTTTCACCCCTTTATTGGATGAACTTAGAAAATCGCTGAATTTAGTTTTGTTAATATATTTAAACAGAGTTTATATAAGAAATTTCAAGTTTCTAAGTCCAAAAAAATTACGTTTCCCATACAAACGTTCATCCCCTTAGCTTAGGGGATGAATTTCGAAAAACCCTGTCTTATCCCTACGTTATAAATGTCATCGACTGTGTAAAATTCAACTCTCTAGCGTTAGTAGTATCCGCTGTGCGTTGATGAATCAGTCATTCAGGACTTCTTTTATATAATATAAGATCATCAAAACTTAAGAGCTCCGCTCTTATCGGAGATCTATTCTTGTTTACTAAACGTTGAATGCGGTTTTGTTCCTCCTATGGTTGACTGACCGAGAAAATCAAGTCTAAATAATTGTTTACGAGGGCTGCTACTTAATGTAACCGGAATCCGGGTTCCAACATTTTTAACGCTAAGTATCTGACCTCCATGGTAAAAATTGAACTTTTTTAAATACTGGCCGCTATATATTTTTTTCTTTGTACGCTAGTCTTTTGTTTTGGCGGGTTTAAAATGTCATCTTCAAAGAGTATAATAAGTATGTTGGTCATCTTGCTGCAAGAATGGAACTCACTCGTGAAAATATTCGTGCTTAGCGTGATTTATTATGATTTTCGGGGTGGTTTAACGCAACAACAGTGCACATATCAATTAACTTCAACTTTTGGTGATGAAGCTCCATCGAAAACAACTGTGTATCACTGGTTTAGTGAGTTCAACCGTGGACGTAGTATGCTCACGGACTAACTTAAGGAAGGTCGCCCGAAATCGCTCGTTGTACCATAAAATATTGAAGCTGTGCGAAAACTTATAATGCATGACCGTCGTCATGTCACGTATCGCGAGATAGAGGCGACTCTGGGCATATTCATAGGACACAATTTATCATCACGGAGAATATTTTGAAAAACAATAAAACCATATTTAGTCATATAATTATGTTTGTTTATTTTTTCTATTCCAGATACATAAGTAGCAGCCCCCGTAAATAACTCAGTCAATCCAGTTGGGCCAGTTTTCGTGAATTCACCTGCACGTATCGTAAACATAAACCAGGCAATTGTCGAAAATTTTAGTTACGTTATTGACTAAAAGTTAAAATGCAAATCGTTTGTTAATTTGTATGTCACAGGTGACATTTATTTTTGTTGACATAATAATATATTTTAATTTTTAACCAGTTACGTCTCAAGTCAGGAAATACAAGCTTCTCGCGCAAATGCCCCAGAACATGCAAGAAGACGACAGAGATCCCACGATACTCGTATTATTTATAGTGTTTGACCTTAGGCGGAGATCCGGCATATATGAAAAACTACCCTCATCTGTTATTCAATAACGACATACATTGATAATATAAATCTGAACTGACCCTGTGACAAAATAAAAAGAATTATTCCCTTTTTGGGTCAACTACCCTCATCTGTTAATAAGATAAGAAAATAAGAAATAATAAAAAAGAACGTTTTGCATGTTTGTAAACTCAAAAACGGCCCAGTTTAATGGCCTAGAACCGTTCATGTTCTAGGCCTTTCCAACTCAGTAGTTTTGAGAATATTGAGTTTACAAGAAAGTTGTCCATACAAAACGTCTTTATTTTTAAACGTTCTATACAATGTGTTTTACGAATAACAGATCAGTCAGTCCAGATTTCAGGTTACTAACCCCTGTGCGATGAATAAATCTATATATTATGTAACATGTAATGTACGTCATTATCGAATAACAGATGAGGGTAGTTTTTGCCTTTCGCATCTTAGACCGTTATCTTTTAGTGCTATATCGTTACGTGTCACTTCAACCTGTATTTGACCCGTAAGCAAGTCAAATATGGTCAACAGAGCTTAAACAGTATGAAAGCAAACTATATATACTTACTACAGTGGTGTAAAATATGCAAACAATGCATACGATTGGTGTAATTAAATGTAGGTTAATCCCGGTAACTGTAAAATGAATAAACCACATATTAATTAATTATTATATTATAGTGTATATACTTATATTATACTGCTTACCTATTTGTGCCAAGAAGATTCTTTTAACGATATAGTCTACAGTCCGACATCAAAAACATCAGTACACGTCACAATGTTCAAAACATCTGAACATATGTACCTTGACAATAAGTAGAGTCGTGTTCAGATGTTTGTGAGTACCATGTTCTCTCTGATGTATGTGATGCCGACTAGAAATGAGTAGTTGATGAATGAATAATTCAAATGAAGTGCTTCACCTCGTGTCACTCGTTCATTCACTAGTTCAGTTCGGATTCATATACTTCATTATTTCAGTCAGACCAGTTCATGAATCATATCGTTTAGCTACTCATTCGCTCCGTGAGTGACATAGACGCCATGATTGAAGGAATGATATCTGATATCATTACCCAATCTATATTGTAGATGGATCTGTTGAGCAACTGAACTAAACTGAACTAGTGAACTAAATGAGTAATATACTTCACAGTGAAGGAGTGAAGTATATCAATCTTTTCTTTTTAGTAACACATTTTGCGCATGACTAATCGTCGGGATACAAGCAATAGTCACTAAGTATCAAATACCTATTAAAATAAAGCTCGTATATCAGCATCGTTTCAGTACTGAGATACGAGGTTTCGAAGAGTAGTGACAGATTTGATAGTGAATTTTGCTTCTCACCCGACGTAATGCCGACTATAGCGAGTAAATTAAATACTTGATAAAGTTATGAGCGCTTGATAGATACCTTGACTAAACGCTAAAGCCGGTACATAGATGACAATAGGTATGTAGAGCATCATCTTCACGATGAATATTATCGATCCCAATAGCCTGACGTTCTGGCAAAATCGCAAACGCAAGTACTGAAAACAACGCATAGTTGGAGGCTGACAACAATGAACACACCAGTGTGTAATATAATTTTTAAGAAAAAAAAACCGACTTCAATTGGGGAGGCCGGTGAAAGATTATTACACTTAGATGGTGAACTCTTCCATACAATGATAGAATAGTAGTTTATGCAACTGGTATACAATGAGCGGAATTGCCTTATTACGTAAAGTTGCATACATTACTTTATCTACACACATATTATAAGTACTCTTAGATGGGGTTCAGAAGCCGACCTGCATTGCTAGCAGTGCTACCGATTACATATTTTTATAGATGCTTTATAATCAGAAAACCTTATTCCTGAATTATTTAAAATAGAGTATAACAGTTTTAAATTTGAAAAAAAAAAAAAATTACATCAAATTCAAAATAAATGTAAAATTTGAAATCCTTGGCCCCGAATTAGTTGAAATTGAGTATAATGACGATATCCGCAAAACATTTTTTTTTTTTTACTTAAAGTTCCAAATAAATCATCCTGATCATCATCAGCAGTTCCACTTCATCAAATGTCACGTATTTCAATGTAAGTGCTTGATTTGTTTATGAAAATACTACAATCACTATATGTATGCCTTTAACATTTGAGGAGTTCCCTGGATACCTCATGGATGCCATCATCAGAACTGGAGCTTGACAAATGATTATTTTGAAAATCTAACTTGCTTAACAAACACAGCAAAGAGGACAATTCGCCAAACGTGAACTATGCGTCGTTGAAGAGTTCCGTTCTGATCATCATCAGCAGTTCCACTTCATCAAATGTCAGTTATTTAAATGTAAATGCTTGATTAGTTGATGAAAATACTAAAATCACTATATGTGTGCCTTTCACATTTGAGGAGTTCCCTCGATTTCTCATGGATCCCATCATCAGAACTCGACCATGACAAAAATTCGTTGTGAAAATAGAACTTGCTTAACTAATACAGCTAGGAGGACAAATCGCCAAACGTGAACTTTTCGTCGTTGAAGAGTTCTGTTCTGATCATCATCAGCAGTTCCACTTCATCAAATGTCACATTTTTGTATGAAAATACTTGATTTGTTGATAAAAACATAAAAATCACTATATGTTTGCCTTTAAGATTTGAGGAGTTCCCTCGATTCCTCATGGATTCCATCATCAGAACTGCGTTTTGACCAAAACGGGACCAACTTGGATATATATACTTACAATCAAAAAAAGAATTTCCAAAATCGGTTCAGACATGACGGAGTTATGGAGTAACAAACATAAAAAAAAAACAAAAAAAAAAACATACAACCGAATTGAGAACCTCCTCTTTTGAAATCTTGAAGTCGGTTAAAAATAATGACGAATTTAAACTTTTAAATTAAGTATGATACTGAACAACGTCGTAAAGTGTTGTAACTAATTAAACTGTCTATTAATTAACAAACTGGTCAGTTCAAGTATGAATCAGCTTTTGTTAAAGAGGAAATATTATCTGAGCCCTTTTTCAGCCTGCATTGCAACGGGCCCATTGTTGGCAAAACTTAAAATACAAAACTTTTTTTTTGTGTTCCTATTTGTCCCACAAAAGGGATCCTTATGTATAAAATTAATTAATTTAGGTATATTCTACTTCCGTCTTTGGGTAACCGAGTTACATATGTGTGCCTTTCAGCTCAATCGGTATATCGGAGTAAAAAGCCGTGACAGACAGACACATGAGTGATAAAGTAATAAGGGTTAATTAATAATAATTCTTTCCTCTTGAGGTACAGAACCCTAAAAACTAATAAAGTTAATCATTTAGTTAAGTGTAAACGATTATTTAGTATAGTTGTATGAGGATATGTATTCTTCCCGCATTTTACAGTATACTCGTAATAATATGTTGGCCTTGTGTGCACATTGGTCTATCCGAGTGTACCTGAGTATATCCGTGATTAGACTGACCTCATACGTAGATGTTATTTGCAGATTATAGAAGACTGGAAGATAGATAAAAGCAATCGCAAGGGACACTGCCCATTCGGAAAATACCACAGCCCATAACTGTGTTCCGTAAGTGTACATTTCTGCTGGGAGCCCCAACAGGGAGATGCCGGATACATAACTGTAAGAGAAAGAAATAATCACGCATATTATTATTTTTTAATCGTTAATGCGTTAACATAATATTAAATAAACAATAATTACCTGGCTATGAGCGACATAGAAATCGGAAACATGCCCATAGTTTTTCCTCCCATCAGGTACTCCGATGTTGTATTTTGCTTCTTGCTCGCGAAGCAAGCAAAGTAAATGCCGATTAGAGCGGAAAGGAGCAGCATCACTCCAAACACAAGATAGTCCAGAAGATCAAAATATACTACCGAAGTCATATTGTACCGATTTTGTATCGGTCACTGGCACGTCCGATCAGCGGGGCACTTAGACTACATCTCAGAGTACAATGCGCATTTACCGAGCGGATCTTGCAGCTTGGACGAGCTATATTTATACTTGGAAGGATCTCGGACAGGCACGGAGGGATGAGGATGCTAATTGACTAGTTACCGGTGTCGGCGCGGCGGTCGGCGGCCGCTGCACGGCACGCCCGTCTCACCCGCTAGATGTATGACCTCACATGCTGCTCGAGGGTGTGTATTGTGAGCAATGGCAAATAACTGTTCGAATTCGATACAGTAAAACCAATCCTAATATTACGATTACTTTAGGTGTGGGCGTAAACACGCTGGATGGGCATTCAGTTTAAGTTTGTACTCGATCTCATCACTTTTAAGGTATCTATCACTGGAATTACTAACTACCGGACACCTTTATTGTTAGAAATGCTACTTTAAATATAAAACTTCCGTGAGTTTCAGACATATCACATGTCGAGTATAGCACGACCTTGAAGACGTTTATTATATTTTAATAGAAATGCTACTTTAATAAAAAAACTATTATATATAAGAGCGCCTATTGTCTACTTCTGCTTATATCTCGCTATGTTGTTTCTGATCTGCTTTGTATTTTTTATTGAGGTGTGCTTTAAAGAGTATTTGTATTGTCGACGAAGTTTTGACCCATTTATTAGCAGTACAGAGCTGATTGGAGCATATTCATTCCTTGGTTTTAGGTATGTAGATTTTTTTTTATATAATAATATAATTGGGTCAACTCTAGTGTAATATAATATCTTTAACAATGTAGAAAAATAAGTCTCTGCTGAGCAAAAAAGGATACCATTTAGCAAAAAACTGGAGTAATTCTGGCCACTTATATGATTAAGATTGCTTCCAAATACGTACCTATGTTAACTTTGTGTGTGTTTGTTATTAAAAAATGAATTTATTCAACGGCCACTCCTAAAGGGTTTTCATATCAATAATACATTCAATTGTATATAGCTGTTTTATTTATGTTGATTGATTAAGTAGGTACAATTATCTGGCTTAAACATTAATAACACAAAAATAAATATACAAGCTGCGCCTGATGTAGATAATCGAATACTTTTCTTTTAAACTTTTAATGACTAATAACAGTAGGTACGAAAATTGAGTGAACTTACTTCTAATGATATGAGATGAAGGAATATGTTGTAACATGCTACATTTCCACAAAGCATACAGACGGCTGTCTAGGAACAAACCCTAAGGCTTCAGTTAACTATATAATAATCACCAATCTATATTTAATAATAACAAGAAGTATGTGCCTTTTGGTTGATACTTCACTTCTCAATTAGTTATTGTAACAGGTACATGACTCTAAACCTCAATAGACTAGCAACGAATCTAAATAAAATCCTCACTAACCTAATATGGAGTTTTTGAAACTCATTTTATAATTTAATGTAAAGGTACCTACATATAATTTTTTTAAGGTATTCGGCCCTTTTTATGTATTTGAGCTATCTCTATATATACTTACTAAGTAATATAATATTGTTTACTGCAATTTACAATAATATTGTCTAATAAGTTTAATTATACAAAATCTATTTTCAATACGCATTTGTACGCCTCGCTGTGGGTAGGTATCTATACTTACGAGCGACAATTCAGACGGACAAGTACTTGTACCAGATTGATTGCTTCCAGTTTTACAATGAAATCAGATTTTCATTACTTAAACCAAATTACGAGAAAATCTTTATACACTAAATAAAGATTAATAATTTTAATAAAACACCTATAAATATACACACAACATGATTTTTAAATGTTTACTGTATCGACAATGTATATCTTAGGTACATTAACTGCCGTGTACTATATTCGGCAGTGGTTTGCCGGAAGGGAGTACAATAGTAAACTGTTACTACTCTGTCGAAACCAGGATATACCTCTGACCCTATTCCAGCCGTTTGCACGTTAAAAATGCCCGCTTATAAGTGAATTCAATAAAACGTTGGTGCGAATTTTAAAGTCGGCATTAATTAAGCATGACAAATACGCTACAGTGCACACTAGAAAGCTCAACTCTCGAACAGTTTGTTCACTGTGAATGGCTGGCATTGCTTTAAACCAATTTGGTATTTTTTTTGTTTAAGCCAGACAGCCAAATTTTATTTGTGTATCAGTAAAAGCATTATACTCGTATTAATGTTAAGGCATTTTATAAAAAAATATTCCTAACCTAGTAGTTACAAAGGAATCATCTCCACGGCCTACGGCGATCCCGAGCATCGAGAATGGTTAGATTTTATGGAATTATTGCAATATCAAGACACTTCTTAAATGCACCGGATTATACGTTTAATTGGAGTTTATTTAAGTAGAACTTCGAATCGTACCCACTACGAAAATAGTACGAAAATAGGTAAACTTCTTACCTTACCTCCCTATTTGGCTGGTCAATAAACAACTACATGTGCAGGAGTAAAGATACTTTTTCGTACAAATCTAGATGTTTACATTCTTACGTATACCATTTAATTATCCAGTATAGGTATGCACTACGATAAAAACTTTGTAACACACAATTTACAGTAGGTATTAACTATCAATCTATTCGATCTTTACATTTCGTACAAGAATTTCATTGTTTAAATCTCTTCATCACAGATCCTTATAAATCACTTTCAGTTTATATTTTCGTATAAGTCTCCGAGGGCGATTCGCGCTGGCCGTCGCATCCCGTCTGGTCACAGGCGTCGGTGTCGGACGCGCGTAGCAGGAAGCGATATACCTTACCTCTCGTTCTCGTAGAATAAGCCTGGCATGTTAGAGGTGATGCACCCCATGCCTATCTCGTGTTATATGTCAGCTGGGGAGGAGAGGTCGAGGCGCGAGCGGCGGCGGTCGCGCGCGCCCGCGAGCTGGCCGGAGGAGGAGCGTTGCAGCGACGAGGAGCGAGCGCGCGCCGGCTCCGACTTGGACTTCTTCACCTTGCTACCGCCGCTCGCCGGCTGCTTGCCCTTCAGCGACGACACCGACACCACCACGTCGGTTGATACTCCGTCTTGCTCTGCAACATTTATTTCCTCTTACTAGTTCAGGCAACTAATGTAAAGGCTCTCATTTATCGGTTTTTCTAAAAAAACTCGAAAACGTTGGCGAATAGCAAATGTTCAAAAATCAAAAATGTTCTTAGATGTATACGTAAGTAATTTTCATACAATTCTGTACAAATAAAAGATTCTACACACTAAAGGGGAAAGTAGATCAAGAAATTGTAAGTAAACGGCTTCTCATTCTATTGTTCTTTTCTTCGAAAAATGGGCCTTTCAATCATTTCCTTCTATAGGTACCTTTTCATTACCTTGTCTATACGTGTCATGGAAATAATGTGCAAAAAGCGAAGTTGCTCCCAGATACTGACCTGTTCGCTTTATGACTTCGCCCGCATTGTTTAAGAAGAACTTTGGTTTTGATTCCTTGAGCGATTCCTGTGTAAACACAAGATGAACATAAATAAAGTTCGTTTGGTAGCGACATAACGTAAACGGATTAATTTCGGTCATACCTTTGATTTACTAGATTTGGAAGCAGAGTCAATGCTTCCGCGCCACCACGGTCACTGAATCTCACAGAAGCCACGGCCGGGCTCCTTACCGGGGGTGGAGGCCTCACCCTCAATCGCCTCGCCTTCAGGTTTAGGCGACCCCGTTCCAGAAATTGCGCCACTAATCAAAATAGGTACTTATTTTATACAAATTATCAAAGAAATAAATCACTAATCAGCATCAGGCACGACTCACACGCCAGATAAAAACTAACTTAAATAATTACATATTCTACTTACGTCATATCAACTCGTACGGTATTATTATTCTGCTGATTCCTCATGGCCAGCGTGGAAACCATTGGTGGCCTCTGTGGCTTGTTCGCTAATAGTCTCTCTATTTCAGCCATTACTAAGGGCGTCAATTGCGGGACTATCTGCATCAAATGCCAATAAATGTTATCAGTTGGTTGGAAAATATGTATAAGACTTCTACTTCTCCTTCATACGAAACATAGTTTTATAATAAGCACAGAAACACATTGCACAGAGCGTCAAAATGCGTTGCAGCATCTTTATTGAACTGTTACCTGTAGCGCATGAATGTTTTCTTTGAACTGTTCAACGCTCGTGGCGCCTAAAAGCAGGCAATTGACTGATTCGTTTTTCAAGCACCACGCCACGGCTAGTTGACTCATGGAGCAATCTAAAAAAACCTATATGTAAATTTATTTACATTTACTTGCCAGTTACATTTATATGATAAATTTGTGTATGTACCTACTTAGTGAGTTTGCAAGATTAGAGAGATCACGCAACTTGTCGCCATACGTTCGAGGTTCCTCCCCCGTCACCTGCTCTTTACTCCCGGAACTCCTCATCTGGAAGAGTACATTTAGAGGAATTACAGTCCGTCAGCTCTTAGAATAGTTTCATATTAGGGTGGAATCGCTTATTTTGCCAAGCAAGAGTACGAGGAGTACAGACGCGAAAATTGTTTTAAACCTGAATGCCAATGATTGTAGGTTTCTAATGTATATCATTAATAGATACTAAAATGATACAAAATCCAATGAAATCAAAATAAATAGAATACCTAGTAATAGAATGGTAATAGTAGTAGTAAATCACAACATTGAAAAGTGCCTGATTAAAGTGAATACTAATTCACTTTAACCACGTAATATTGTACTCGTAATAGCGAACAGTAAAATGATTCCAATCCCAGTAGAAACCCTAAGGCCGGGAACACACATGACATGTCAGTAAAACGGAACAGTAGCGTGCATACCAAGTAACGGCAGGCATGTAGAAGTTACAAGTGTGCCAGCTACAGGCAATGTGTATTGCCGGCTTAACTGTATAATCTACACCAGCAGATGCATATGGCAGTCACTGAACTAACAACGTTGTGTAGTTTTAAAGGATCTTATTAAAACCGCCCTAAGGCCGTACATTGGAAAATCTAGCAATGTTTGAAACACTGTACTGACCACACCAGGAACTGAATGTTGGATATATGATTCTGGACTGCATGATTGTGGTGGATATTGTCAGTATCCGAAACATGATTGTGTAAAATTTGCTCAATAGAAATTAAATCCAAAGTTGATTTTTCGATTATATATCAGTGTATGTAAACAACACGTTATCAAGCGGCGAAACCTACTTAAAAGTTATGATATTTTACTTGCCTTGAACCTGTCAAGACGAAATATACATAATTCCCTCATAATATAATTTGATTATTTCTCATTATATTATTTTGATTTCGTGTTATGAAAAGCAAATGCCCACTTCTCGTCAATGTTGCATGTTGTGTTTTCATGCCACAATGCCATTAAGCTTGTCTCTTACCGCGTAACCGCCCATTCGGGCGAGCGCCGTCATGGACGTCGGACTTATGTCAGACAAAGCGGCAAAACATTTTACAATATAATGAGAAACTAGTAAATGTAGACCTACAGCTCCATGCATTAGGGAATGAGCCGAAGGACTTCTTTATTTTGCTGCCCGGACGTAGGCTAAAGGATATTGAGGCGATGGATACCAGGTCGTTTAAAGTAAAAATAGTTACATCTGGGACGGCCAAGTCCTCTTCGCACCAGCTGAATGTGCTGTATTTCCGGTTGAACCTCGACTTAGCGAAAAGCCCCGTGATCTCCTCGCGGCCCAGACCCTTCCCCGTCGTTATGGCAGACCACGCCATCATTCCTGTAAGTCACACATGGAATGAACGGTTACTTTCGAAAACTTTATTTTTTCAAGACTATATTAATGAGTCTGAGTAAGTACGTCATTCAAACAAGAAATCATAATTAAAAAGTAACGAATATGATAAGATAATATTGCCTAATATGAGCGCAAATTAATCAGGCAATCTGAAGTTTTTCTCACCTACTCCTATTTTATGGTACAACTCGGGCATGTATAATTCTGGTTTCTCTCTGCAGAACATGTGATATTCTGTTTGTTCCACTATCGGAGTTATACAATTAAACTGTCTGCAATTTGTGTACGCGTCCATTATCTGAAAGTAGGAAAAGCGGAAATAAGTTTGTTTTAAAAGTATTTGCCAGGCGCCCAATAGGGATGTTGACACCAAATAACAAAACAAATAAGTTTGAATTTTCTCGGAAAAGGATCAAATTTTTAATCAAATGGCGAAAAAAGTAACTCAAAAAAATATATATTTACATAATTATAAGTCTTCAAAGTATTAAGAGGGGGCATACTCTGTCCCTTTTCCGCAAAACGCACCTTTGTATTGGAACGATCTTCATTTACTATAGCGCTCGTGGTCAATGACGTCACTGATCTGTAGCGCTTTCTCTTTCCTACCAGCAACATTAAAACGGTTGTAGCTTCGTTGTTTTTTGAGGTATTTGAATAGGATCCCTATTCCAATAAACAGTTGAAAAACGCTAGATTTACCTCTGCAGGTGACCACCTCGCCGTTCCCCAGTACATGACCCAGCCTTGATTGATGACAAAATTCATAGCGCGTACCAGTTCTGTAAGAGAGCCATAGTTTTTATGCACATTCTTGAGGTCGATATGATGCTTCAACGCCATTGCGTTGCGTTCACAGCATTCTGTGATATTTGTCGTCTTGTGCTTCCACGTACGCCACACATAGCGTGTCAGAACAGCGGCGCGTAATAAATTACACGGTAGCAATTTTAATATGAGATCCCAAATATATTCATTGAATACCTTTGCAATATGACAGGGATGTCGGCCTTAAGTGAGGCCCACATTAAAGTCTGTACCAATATCATTTCAATACGTCGAGTGGAATGGACCTCGTTACTATAAAAATTTAGTTGAATTGATATATAGTTAAGTACTAACCTTCCATCGGACACACGGGATCTACCTTATGCAGGAGCACCACGTCAATATATTCCACCTGCAGCCGAGCCAGCGACGCCTTAATGCTCTCAATTATATGCTTACGAGACAGACCTCTCTCATCCGACCTGTCATTACCAAACCTAATGAATAGACGGCTCGTGACACATCAACAGTCAAGCGCAAAGCACACATAGAAGCGAGTGTAACATGTGATAGCAAATCCGTTGAAGAGCAAATTGAAGCGTTATTCACTCATCTGTACTTAAAATAATTCAAATCCGTGGTAGCTACATTGAAACACATGACACACGTTAACATACTCGTAGGTGACATGCAGTTGAAACAAATCTTTAACAGTTGTAATTGAGAAAACCACAATAATACCAGTATAGGTACATAATATATTGATACATTAGTATACACCGTGTTTTATAACGGCGCCGATAACTTCGGCATAATCTTGTGTACATTTTCAGAAACGAAGAACCTGAACAAAGTACCGTAGGTAGTTACTTATTCAATCTCTTTAAAATTTAATCATTCTGTGAATAGGTGCTTATAATATCCCGATCTTTCGGTTCCGCTAGTGACTCGTTACACATACCACGAAAGAACTTTTTCAATAATAGGTTAGGTTATTTACATTTGTTTTGGATTGAACATTTGATTGAATTATCAATTAATATATATTAACATAATAAATTGATGAACTATTACGCGACATTGTTTGAAGATATCGGGTCTTTGAATGAAGCATTAAATATATCGTCAAAATGCCCCATCTTTTAGTAACCAAATCTTTAATGTCATCTTAATTAAAAAACAAGGTGTACACGTAAATCAACATACAACCCAAAATAACTACACACCCAAGCGTTTTCAACACCAGATAACGGGCAAGAAATAAAATTAAAAACAATTCCTGTTTATCAATTTGAAGGCGCTAATTTGGATTCGTAGCATTAGTCTAAATTCACAATTACTTTACGAAACGCACGAAATTCCTAAAAACAATACGTCGAAGATCAAGTTTACTAGTACTTAATGCATGAAACTTCAAAAGTTAATTTGTACTAAACTTCATAATTACTAATGTTTAAAATGTACCTATTTTCAAAATTCCTACAAAAGTAGGTAGGAAGGTATTCTCATCTTGCGTTCAGAGTATGAATATCTACAAGTACGTTTTCTGAATTTATGTTTAGTTTTTATACGGATTTTCAGTTTACGATAAAATGACATGTAATTACGATAACACGTACACTTGCACATATATTTATAAATTTCGTACATTAGTTAAAATTAATCACTAATTATTGTTTTAGGAATTCCATGCGTAATAAATTTGAAACTCGACATAATGCTAAGTTCATTTTTTATTAGTCGATCAAGAAATGAATAAATAGCGTCATAAGTATGAAGTGGTTTATTACCATATAATGTAAGTGAATAATAGTATCGGTAGGTATATAGGGATAGTGAATGCGTGCACAGTGAATGTATTGTCAACACAGGGATTGGTTATTGGTAATCTTACGACGACCAATTATAATGACACAATTAACCTAGTTATACAGTCAGCGAAGTGTACCACTGAATACATTGTATGTAGGGTTGCGCAGAGGTACTTTGCTGACTGTACAAATCAGTAGAGGCCTGCTAATTACATAAAATGAATGAATCCTTTTGCTGTATCCCACTTAGTAGGTATTGTGCATGTATATATATTTATTCGGGTAAGTATACATCTCTGAATATCCATCAACTAAAGCAATTTAGTTTCTCTCTACCGAAAAATTAAAGCATTTCGCTGATGATAGTTTTTTGAGTGTAGTTACCTACAGCGCAGCGGTATCTGCGTCTAACCGCTTTATTCGTCTCTGCTATTTCGTGTCATTCTTTAATAGACCAATGATGGAAAGCAAATTTGAGTATTTATAACCACAATATGCATAAACGCTATACTACTATATTTTTGTCAAGAGTACCTAATAATGAACAATCAATATTTGCATTATATAAACATCAAAAAACATCCAAAACTAATATAGCGACATGCAACACTTACTTGGTGCTCCAATAAATTTTTGTAGTTATTATGATACTCGTTCGTCTGACGTTTATTTTCTTTAGAATTCTTCCCAATTCTGCTTCGCCTTTTGCTGTTAATATAAGATAATGGGTAAATGCAATCCCCTAAAAACATTCCATGTAAAGATAGGCCAAGTTTCGAAGATCTTTCAACGTAAAAAGTTGTGAGACATTGAGTAGAGCCACGTCAGGCATTGTTCTTAATCTTTATTTGCTTACTAAATACAATTTTGAAACTTGAGAATCACAAAACTCTACGTCATTCATTAATTTTTGCATACATAAAACTATGTAATTTTGTGTGATTGCCAAGCCAAAAAAATATTTAGTTAGCAAAATAAAGATTAATAACAATGCCTGACGTAATATCTCACAACTTTATACGGTGAAAGAGTTTCGAGACTTGGCCTATTTTTACATGGAATGTATCTAGAACTAAAAACTTTTTATAGATGCAGAAATTACAAAAGTATACATTTGTATCGCATGTATTTGTATAGGATTACAAACTTACTTATTCAGTTTTTTATGATTTGATAGACTAAAAACTAATGATGTTTGTTTGTGGGTCTATGATGATCGGTCAGTCAGTGTGTCAGTGACAAAACTAAGGAACTTTGACGAGCAATAGTTCTTAAACTAAAAGTTTGAATTGAATATTATTGAGAATATATCCAAATCATATTACGGCCTGTCGGCCATTCTCAGATACCTAGATTTTGCGTGTCCGGGCCGTAATTTGAACGTAAATGAAATAATAATAAATCGTCGATTTTTTGTGAGATAGCTTACGTCTATTTATATATGTTACAGTTAAAAAAAGAGCCCTGCGATAAATTGTTTATCTGGTATATTTTTTTAAACAACTGTTCTCGTAATTGCCATGACGAGTCCAAGCGCTCCCTTAGTTTACAAATGTGCCCCATACTTCTTGACGGCAGGGAGTTTCATACTTTTAGACCACTTTTTAAATAGAGAAATACATTAGCCATGATATAAAAACATAACGGATACATCAAACTTTGTTTAAGAAAACAATAAAAGATTTGTCAAACCTGAATGTATAATTTTGAATAAGTATACCGTTTATAATCGTGAAAGCACATCCCTATATAGTTATATTCGGCACATCACTACAGCGCGGGCTGCGAGCCAGAGGGCCTACTCCGAACTTCGTATCGTGCCGTCCCTTTCACTCATATAGTGTATAATACGAGAGTGAAAGGGACGGCACGATACGAAGTTCGGAGTAGGCCCTCTGCAGTTGTGTCGAAGCTATCGACGAGTGTGGGCGTCCGCAGTGTTTGAAAAAATCTCTCCACCCATTGTTTGGTTCATGTTGTTCAAAGCAGAGAAAATGAAAATATGAAAGATTGTTTATGTAACTTGATTGCAAGACTTTGCCTATGGTCTAAGAGGAATATTTATACTTCAGTAGGTCAGTTGAAGGGATAGATAGCTCGGTTTGAGCGCAAAGCCGCAGGCAGATCCCAATAAAGGCGATGTATTATTATTTTAAATTGACTAATTTTTTAATTTTAGTTTAAAACCAATTTGTTTTTGTATACTTTTGTATTTTACGGTTCTCGTACTCACCACAATGCGCCTCCGACAAATCGAACAAATTGATGCCGTTCTCTAAAGCCGTCAGTATAATGTCCTCGGCATAGTCCTCGTTGAGCATGGTCCATATGCCAACTCCAATATTGGGCACACGCAGACCTGACTTGCCCAAGTTTTTGTACCGTAATCCAGGAGTTACCACCGAAGGCATGTTGGCGTGATTTCCCATATACGTTGACATATGACGAGACACGCTGATTTCTCCAGCTGCCAAATAATACAAATAAGTACGTTTTTGAATTATGCTTATAAAGTCAGGGGTACGATACAGGTCTCAACTATTTCGTCAGCGCTGTACAGTGTCACATTACAGTCGGCCTCATAAGTGGCTTTTTTTATACAACGACAGTCGCAAACAAGCGTACGGTTCACCTGAACTCATACTACCGATCCTTAGTTCTATGAGTGACCGCCAGAGGCGCTGTACTTTTGTGCATACAAATCGTTTACGCAGACGCTAGCGAGTATGGTCATTGTAAACTCACGGTAGTGCTACTGATTGTAAGTAGACACGTACCGCAGCTGAGAGACACCCGCAACTCCAAAGGAACCACGTGCGCTTTGCCGACCCTTTATAAAATTTGAGGATTCACTGTGATGGTAGCAGAAGGGACAAATTTAGGTCTCTCGCTCTCAACACGGTGTATCCTCGGGAGCTCTGGCAACTTTGCTCACCTCCAGGAACACAACACTATGAGGGGTATTCAATAAGTAATGATAATGATATATAAACTCTTTAGTGAGAAAATTTAAAAAATATTGGCCAGTATTGCCAATATTATTGACACAGTAAATAAGTAAAAAAATGTGTGATAGTCCTTTGCTTTTTTTTAAACGAATACATTTATTTTGTTGTTGGTGCGAATGTCAAAGCTGGAGAAAATTCACGTTCAGGCGGTAATTAAATTGCTGCGCATCTATAGTATTATACATGACCCTTTGTGTATGAAAAAAGTATCAGCGCGCTAGGTGCCAAGAATGCTTACGGATGCGCAGGAATACACTGCGGATTTCACTCAACTGTTTGAAATTGTTACAACAAGATTCTGACAGATTTTTGCCTCGACTCGTAAGTAGTATGGACAAATGTGACCTCCATTACAATACAGAAACTAAACAACAGTTCATGGGTTGCAAGTGGCCCTCATCTGAGAGTCCTGAGAAATGTAAGGGTCCCCATCCTCCCGTAAGGTAGGGCTTTCTTTTCTAGGATAACTAAGGGGTGGTAATGATCTAATACCTTGATCATGGAGCCACTACTACAGGGATTTTATACACAGAACCAATATAAAAGTGCGTGACGTTATACGCGACGAACGTCGAGGCAAATGTTCAAAGGTTGTTCAGTTTCACCAAGGTAACGCCATTAAAGATGCTCGCTTAAATCAATGATTAAGCCTTCCTAGCGATTTCAATCCATTTCCGAGGCTAAAAGAACACCCCAGAAGGTAGAAATTTAAAGATGATGACGCAGTGATCGCCGCAATATAAGATTACTTAAAGGTCCAGGATAAAGCTTTTTGAAAAAAGGAAATATTATATTTAGATAAACGATATTGTAAGTATATAATCCTAAAAGATGACTATAATGAAAAATAAAATAGATTTTATTTAAAAAATACCTGCGTCATTATCATTCTCATTACTTATTGAACACGCCTCGTATATACATACAGTGGAACGTCGATTATCCGAACGTCGCTCAACCGAACGACCGCTTATCCGAACAGTAGTAACGCGCGGAAGGTCAACGCCCCCCCGACTCGTGCGTGCATCGCTCGCGCCTGCCGCGCCGCAGTTTTCACGCGCTTGTCAACTCGTACACTTGTTCCTTCGGTAACTCGTCGTAACCGCTAGTCGTTAAACTACATTTTGCCGCGTGACATATAGATTATAGGTACAGTTCGATTATCCGAAAATACCGGTTTTTCGAACACCCTAGTCCCCCAATTAGTTCGGATAGTCGACGCTCTACTGTACCTGTATAGAAAATAATGTTGTTATGGCTGTGGTCTTCTGTGGCACGTCCCCAGTTGGGCTGCTCCAAATTCGAGCAAATGACATTTTGCAGTGCCTTTATACTTCTCTGTAAGCTGGACTCTGGGACTTTGCCGATGTAGCTTTCACGCATTGAAAATTATTTAGTATGACAGTTTAAACGTGGTTTTTAACACAAGGTTAGAACGACTTGTACTCTACAAAGGTCTGAAGCCCTTTCTTTGGCCGACCGTACTACAAGGTTCCATAGTGGCAAATTCCGGCGACGATGTGCTACCCGCACCCGACTTCACTAGCGATAATTGCGAGTTAATCCCCGGGTCAAGTTCACGCTTATAAGCTGCACGCACAACTATTTGAATATCATGTACATCCAAGACCAAAAAAATAGGTACCCACACTTTGTATGGGAAGTCAATAGAAAGTGTACCCTGTACCCATTTATTTGCTCTTGAGATTAGAAATTTGTAATTTTCAGTTAAAAGTATCTCTTGAAATAATTTCACACGTTAGTTCGCGCGTGGAATCGAGCTCGCACTAGACATTGATAACTATCATATTAGAATACAAAATGTAAAATCAAATTTACCTCTCCTGTACACACATTCTCCGCTACATACAAGGCTTACTTGCTACGGACTGTGGTGTAGAACTTCGTACCGAAGCTCCGAGTAAAAAAGGGCCTCGATTATGAGAGCCAACGCGCGCAACGAATAAAAAATGTGATTGTGAATGTTGTCTATACTGACGGAGAAAAATGATCTCATGGTTAGGAGTAAATTCGGCCTCTAGTAGGCCGGCGTAGAGGGTCTACAAATTGCTTATTCTAATGCATTCCGGATACGTATATGGTTTAGGGGTTTATTTTGTGTTAGCCAAACTTGTTATATAACTTAATTAACAAAAACTGTGAACAAGCATTTTTTCAGATGTTCTCTTTCATATGAGTTTTTTGGTTTATGTAGGTACTTACCTTGATCTAGCATCTGTTGCGAATTTGCACTGAAATCATCCATACAATCGAGAGATGCAATGGGAGCGCGACATCTGAACAAATAAAAAACAATACAACATTAGTACCTATATGTTACATATAAATTTTATATTGCAAATTATACAAAAAAAATTATATATACTATAAAGGGACATGGAATGGACACTCGCATATTTAACTTTATATAATCAAACTACATTTTGTATGTCGTTTTTAATGACTGTCTTCTGCTGAGACAGTGTCTACTGTCTAGATACATCAAAAAAATAACATCTATACTACTCGCAATTAATTTATATGTCTACATTGCTTTCTATGCACCATGGTACTGTAAATAGTTATTTTATATAACATGTAATATGTTAATTATTGTTAAAATGAAAACATTTGTTTCCTTTTCTGTGATGGAAATGGTTCAGTTAGTGTGTTATGCTAACATTAGTTACAATTAACATTTGCATTGCTCTCCAACTTCACAATTTATAGTCAGTTTCTAATAAATATTTGTAACTTTTGTCAATTTTACCGAACTAGATAAGTAGGCATGTGAGGTGAGATGACGCAGGGATATTCGGAAATAAAAATAAGTGAAGTATGTTAAATGGTAAAGTTATGTTTTCCGTTGATATATTAAGTTGCGATATAATACAGCTATAAAGACACATTTCATTGTTTGCGGCCGCCACGGCGGAGCAAAGCAAGCGGCATTTCATTTGGCGTTGCGTGTTCGCGTTGCCTATTCACCTCCCTTTCTTTTGGGATATTGAAGAAAGAGATGCAAAACGAATATTTGCACAAATACGGCCAAGTGAAGTGCCAGCGTCAACGAGGGCTACACGTTTGCGCTGTTTAGCGTGAAAATTAGCCCCCATGGCCCCATAGGCCCAATAGGGTAATATGTAACAGCGCTAAGATTCGGAATTAAACATTGTTTTGGTATGTTTTTGATGTTACATATTGGATTATTTGGAGTACAATGGCGTTTAGAGAGCACTACCAATATAATTAAATACAGATGCAAGAATAATACAATTTAACAACGTAGTATTACTGCTATAAAATCTAGTTAATCTATTTTGATAACTAACTGTTGTTTAGTATAATTATCTATTTATGTGATAATGAGTTTTTAGCTATCGACGATCCTACAGCGACCTAGCTACTCATTTTGTCTAAAAAGGATGCTCCCGCGCTGTTAAATAGCTAGAAAGCAATACAGTTCATGTAAGTAACAGACGGCAGCCGCAGGTTGGTCACAGGAAGCTTGCAGACACAAATAGCAAGGAGGAGGTTAGAAACGGTGTTGATGTATAGTGCGGAGAGATACAGGAGATTACGGTACCTGTGTGTTGCGGTTGATAATTCCCCCAATGAACCAGCATGAGTCAAGCCAAGCGACCATCTTTTGTCAAAATACCGGTATCTTTTAGCCTGCGATCGCCAAGTTTACAGTCAGACACAGCTCTTTTGCTAAAGCGTTACTTTTATATTACTATACATATATATATATATATAAATACAGAGATTACTACTGTAATTGTAAACTTGCGGTCGCATTGAAGATGCCTGCGTTTTGGAAGGTACCTACTGCATGCGACGATCGCGGTGCGCGATGTGACGGTGTGCGCTGTCAGCTTAACTGGCCTCTTGGGAGAAGACATAGCGCTATTTCTGTTGTTTACTTAATTATTGAGAAATTGACTGCCCCGTTCAGAGTACACGTACGAAGTAGTAGCCTATCACATTATATGTAAACTGTGTTTCTTCAAGAACATTTTTTAGAACTAGCTACTTGACTAAAAAAAATATGGTGCCAATCGAACCAGTTTTTAGAGACGATGAAATGTTTGTATGGGACCAACTACAATTAGAGCAACACAAAAGACAAACGAGAGGTAAAGTACAGTGTAGCTGACGAGCACTGGAAACGCTCCATACTGAAAGGAAGTGAAATGTCAAGATAATTTGATGGTTTTCTATCTATATAACCACACTGTGGAATAAATTTTAACATGATTCAAATACCCAATTATTTTCGCTGTACGCACGATTTCCTTAATTAGAATAATCTGTAATTAAAATATGGCAGAGTGCGTACTTACAGTATTGTTAGGTATCACATTCCCGCCTGATATTTATTTTGAACTATACCTAGCTGTGTTTGACTTGCTGATACATCCTGACTCATCCGTCTGAACCGGTGAACTTTTTAATTCATCAGTTAATAAAGTAAGTAGGTACATTGCATCCGCTACTGTTTACAAAAAATGGTTAGTCAGGTAAACTATACATATCTTTGGAAGATATTGAAGCTGCAATTAACAAACTTAAACCAAGAAGTGCTGTTGGTCCTGATAACGTGCCTCCGTATATCATTAAAGCCGGTAAGCAATTTCTAGCCCGTCCTATACATTACATATTTAAACTGATTTTATCCAGTAGTAAATACCCTACACAGTGGAAAATGTCACGCGTTAAGCCTATCCCGAAATCCAGAGATTCATCAAAAGCCGAAAACTACCGCCCTATTGCAATTCTCTCCAGTTTTTCCAAAGTCTTAGAGTCTATCTTACACCGTAAAATCTCTGCCCAAATAACTCCGTATCTTAGCGATTGCCAGCATGGCTTTCGTGCGCGTCGGTCAGTGAACACAAATTTATTATCCTCAACAGACATAATATCGCGTTATTTAGATCAGGGCTCTCAAGTTGATGTTATTTATTTCGATTTCCAAAAGGCATTCGACCGTGTTGATAATGACATTCTCCTAGACAAACTGACTGCTATTGGCTTCACTCCGAAACTCCTCCGGCTTGTCGCTGACTACCTCAAAGATCGACAACAGTTCGTGCGTCACGGTTGCTACGTTTCCCCACCCTATCATACTCGCTCTGGGGTAAGTCAAGGTTCCATCCTGGGCCCTTTATTTTTCGTTTTAATGATTAATGATCTCGAAAAAGTAGTTGATCACTCTCATTGTTTGCTTTACGCAGACGATCTTAAGCTTATACGGCGTGTTAATGATGTTGCGGACTGTAAACTATTGCAGGCGGATGTTGATGCGGTATTTAGCTGGGCTACAAATAACAAATTAATCTTCAATTCTTCCAAATGCAGCACTATATCATTTACCCGCAGTCTCTCTCCTCTGTACAATACGTATTTTTTAGACAGTGAACCCATAGCGCGCGTAAATTCAGTTAAAGATCTAGGTATTATTTATGATCCCAAACTTTCTTTTAACCAACACATAATATCTCTAGCAAAAGACTGCTATAAGAGGCTGGGTTTTATCATACGAAACGCAAAAGATTTTCGTGATCCCCAAGTAGTTCAGTTGTTATACACATCACTGGTCAGAAGCAAAATTGAATCGGCATCTATCATTTGGAACCCGCACGAGAAATCCTACATTCTCCTTTTAGAAAAAGTACAGAAAGCATTCCTCCGCTTTCTTTACAAGAAAAAGTACGGATATTACCCCTTCTTATACCCAACCAAATACTTACTCGGAATGTTGGGCTCCAATTCCTTAGAGGTTAGACGCGGTTTCGAGCTCTTGACCTCTGCCTGTCAGATTATCAGAGGTGAGTCAGATTGTTCCGATTTGGTCACAAGGACATGTTGTCTGTATGTACCGGACAAGTACCTACGTGCCCGCAGCCACCGCCTCCTGGCGGAGGAAGCGGCTCGCACGGCGGCGCACGAGCACTCACCGGTTGTTAGAGCGCAGGCGCTACTTAATCAATGTCTTTCCTATGCACCGGATTGCGACCTGTTTGCCCATAAATGGAACAGCCTTCGCTCCACCTTTTTACAGTTTTGTGAAAATTATTTCTAATCAGACTTCATATTCTGTTTTGTTATTTTTTTTTTTTTGCCTTGCTATTTTGTATGTCCTCTATGTAAATAGATTAAGATAACTTTTAGATTATCAACGCCATGGCGTAAGCTGTTATGTTGATAACTCAAATTTGTGAATAAATAAATAAAAATAAATAAATTTATATTCCAAAGTCCAGATTGTGAATTCTAGATGTGAAGCTGTGAAAACCAGGGAATGAATCCGTTTATATTAACGTAACGGTGCGGTGCCGACCTGCACCTACGAGTCTACCTGCCTGCGGCCGCGGCCGTCCTAATATATACCTCTATTTGGTATGCAAGCTAGTGAAATTCCAATGCACTGTAAACGTAGCCGTCAATCATAAGATCGCAACCGAACGATCGCATCTGAAATGGAAGAGAAATATCACTGTGTAACGTGTAAACAATTAAATATCAAAGAGTTTTCTTGTGACGTTCTTTTGTGTACGGTCAGAATTGTATGTCTTCTCCCACGCTGTATGGCAGCGTCGTCTGGTGTCGGTGTGGCGGTTACCGATAGATGGTGGGCATGTGGTTTGAGTCGACGGAGGCGCTGTCGGGCAGGCCCAGCGGCGTGTGCGGCGTGCAGCTCGACTCGCTGCGCGACATCTGCGAGCCCTCCTTGCCGCCGCCGCTCTCAGGCCCCTTGTACTGCATCTCGTGCCGCCTCATTCTGCTCCTACGCTTAGCAACAGCATCTCAACACCCTACAAACGTCTTATCTGTAATGAAAATTCATACGACTCCCGCGGCAGGCTCCAACCGACCTTCGGAAAGGACGTAGCGGGCACGGTTTCGGAACACTCAAGGACAAGTAAGGTAAACATAGAGAAGCATGCATGCCCTACCGCTAACATCTAACGCTAGTCCTAGGGAACACGTATCCGAGTGACGTCACATAGTTTACATCTAAGCACTCTCAAAATCCACAGTTAAGATCATGAAGTAGGAAAGTAGGTATTAAGTTATTAGTGGCTGACACGTAAGGATTCAATCGCTGGGTCACATTAGGTGCACTCACCGGAGCTGCGATTGTTGGTCTACGTACTGGGCATTGGTTATTGCTGCGACGAGCCGTCGCGCGGCGGACTGACTGTATTGCGGCGCGGGGGCGAGGGCGAGGGCGCGCGGGACAGGGTGGCTGCGCACCGCACAACCCCTGCGCCCTGCGAGCTCTAGTCTCCGCACATGCGCGCACTGCCTTGTCAACTACTCCGTAAAGGTCGCGTGTTCAGTTATCGCACAAATGAGTATAAGGCCTTTTCGAATGACAAGACAGAACGCTTTACTGACCCATTTCGGCACGCGGCCCGGATAACTACACTCGCTTTGCACATCTTGAGTAATGACCAAATCCACTTGCATAATTATTACTTTCATAACTTGAGGAACATTTGTAAAATGCTATGTTCATACCTATTAAATTACGATATCGTAGGATAAAATGAAAGTAGGTCCTTACTTTCATAACAACTGCAAGGCCTAGGTACAACCTTGAACTTCTAGCTTACAATTAGCTATAACTTCTAATAGTTACACAGAACAACCTATGCGCCATTGCAACTAAATAATCGATAAGGTACAGCGTAGGATGCACTACTTTTCAGCATAGGTATCCAAACATATGATCTAAAAACCTTATGCATCTGATAGGGTGTCACAGGGTGAATATGTTCAGTAGTATTATAAATGTTTAGTACCTATAACCGGCCAGTGTTAATGCAATTATTATGTACCTATAGGTGCACAATATAATTATCACACAGCGCGAACAATTAGATTAGGTATAATACATAATATAGATAAGTATCACGCAACTCGAGCAATTAGATTAGGTAGTTCAACAAAACAACAAGGCTAAGCGCACGGGTGTACCACATGCAGTAATATCCGACTTTGTGGAAATATCATTTGATATTTCGTACATGAGTTTTAGTCATTTTGTTTCAAATAAGAGACCGATTAATCGGGAAAAATTGTAACAGATAAAATCCGTGAGCATTTAAATACTTATAACAATCTTCAGGCCGCGCGGTTCTTCTCTCTCGCTTGCTATTAACTGTTCACGGGCTGTTATGTTGTTGTTATAGTTGTTAAGATTTAGATACTTGCCCTGGGCATGAAGGTGCTCGGTCCATGTCGATGCGCATTTGGGGGCTGACATCATTGGCGGAGGCTCGCCAGGCGCGAGCATCCCCGCTCGCCTCGCAGGTGGAGGCTTCACAGCACACGTCACTGTCTATAGACTCATCTAGAAAACCAATGTATCATTAGTATAGTTAAAAGTAACAATTTCCACGTATGCATGTTCCGCAATTCAATGGACGCCGCTTAAATCAGATTATTTATTGCATTCATGTTTTAACAATTAGGTCTTAAAGTTAGGTGTTTTCTAAACACGAGCACTTTTGAGCGAATCATCTTTTATAGATGACAGGCCAGTGATGATGAACTAACCTCTGCGAGTTCCGAGGCGTGACAGATTGATCCAGTTATCACACTCTGTGATGCTTTGTATGGAGTGGGGTTTCGTTAACTGTGCACTGCATGCCTTCTTCAGAATATTATGCGCAATGATATTCTGTTAAAGAAATGAGATAAGATCACAAAGTTTACGAGCATTCGCCTTAGTTTATAATCGCAGTATGTACAGACACTCACTAAAACACACAAAAGTAATGAAGGTTTGTATGAAATTAGGATGCTAAGTACACCGGTCATTGTGTCTGTTTGGTAAGTTCCCAAGTTCATTAAAGCTACTTATCATATTAGACCTATATTCTAAACCCGGAGATCATGTCCCAAGGGGGTAAAAAGGAAGGCGGAATGGAATGATTTCTCCGCCGATATACCGGGCAAAAGCCTTAGTTTTGAATTAGTACATTACTGCAGAATCCAGTAAGTAAGCCTTCCTGGCCAAGTATGGGTTAACCGGACCTCACCTGCGGTTCGGTCCGGTTATATACGAGGCCAGGATGGCTTTTTTACTGGTTGAGGCTTGTATAGGGCTTTTCTCAAAAATGAAAGAAAGTTTAACAACAAATTGGTTTAATTAAAATTGAAGGTTACATTCATATTAGGGCAATTACTGATAGATATTGTGATCGATTTACCGGGGGCATTTATATTGGTTTGTTGTACATCTTGATTAACGGACTCGTGGCTGGCAGTAAATAAATATTACCTTCACTGCTAAATAACCATCATCGGATGCTTCATTTATAAACTTCTGTATGTTTTGGCTGGTAAATACATTCGATTTTTTTCCTTTGTAGCCAGTCGATTGTCTTTTCAACCAAGTAATTAAATTGAAATAATTCTTAATGTTTACATCGTGTTTATTTTGCACTACACATCGAAGCATAGAATACACAGCCCATAAACTTGCCGGCTGCATTGTTTGGCGAAGGAGGCTGAAATATGCCAAGAATACATTTTCAGACCAACTGTTGGCTTGTTTTTCTGCCTTCCACTTCAAAAAATTTTCATAAGTTTTCATATATCGCTCCTTGGATTTTGGAGGAAGTAAATTGTTTTTTGCTAATTCGGCCTCAGCTTTTAAATCAGGAGTGCCATCTATTTCCGAATCAGATTCGCTTGAACTATTTTTTTGGGATTATTTATGTTCACGCGGTAAATTAAAACACAATTGTCGCAATTGAATATGAAATCCCGCCAGTTGTTGTTTTTTTACTAAAAAGTTTGCGTTTAGTTTTGAACATTATTCTATTTTTACATTACATGAATGTTTTAGTAAAAAATTGTAAATTATTGTTTTTGAAACTCACACTATACTTCTACAACATTACTAAGTACAAAACGCAACGTGCATAATTTTTCTGCGTCGCGTTAAGTGTCACAGACTATAAAATGGCTGTTTTAAGGCCTCATGTTATCTATCTCATAAAATATCATACCAAAAAGAGAGATAGATATATATTGGGAGCCTTCCTCCTATAACCATGTTATAATAGCTAAACTCTAATCTGTGTCTGGTACTATTTTTTTTTTCTAAGCAGATCTAAAGAGGATGACCTACTGTCCAGTAAGTAAATTACATACTTACTTACAGGACAGTAGGAGATTCCAAATTTAAAATCTCGCTTCTTACTGGACAGTTGTGAATAAGTCTCCGGTAGAGTTCACTTTCTGGATACTTTTTAGAGATGTTATGGCAACATTACATATCATTTTGAGAAAAAATATTGCCAGAGACAGTATGGGACTAATGGGGTGCCCATCACCCCATCATGTCTCATGTGTAACTGCAACCCGTAGAATTAAGAGAAGCGTAGCGCTGGCTGCTACATCGAAATCAGCTTAGCCCACCCGAGTCCAAAAAACCGGTCAAGTGCGAGTCGGACTCGCGCACCGAGGGTTCCGTATACAGATGTGTACTGGTTCCAACCCTATTTAGCGATGTGACAGACAGACAGACAGATAAAGTGAAACCGTAAGGGTTTATTTTTAACCATTTTGGTTACGGAACCCTAAAAACGCTACGTATACTACGCCGTAGTGAGTAGCAAATTTCCGTTTGGTAGCGGAAATCGCTCGGTCATGGGACTCATGAGCCTTGAATGTTTTAGTTTCATTTGTAGCGAAAATAGTAAGCAGCACAGGCGTGCAGTGCGTGCATCATAGATGTAGATGAGACAGTTACATTTTGCATTTATTTGATATTTAGGCGTGCGTGGTACTGATGTCAAAAAGAGCGGGAATTACATACCTAAATATGAAAATGGTAAGCGGGACATAAGCGTCTAATCGACCCCTTACGCATTGAAAGTGATAAGCGAAAGCAAAAGTACATCTACTTTTCGGCTCTTAGAAAGCTTTTACGGTTGCGGGCACGACTTTGGTAACAGCAGCGGCATCGGCCGTCCAAGGTCCAGCTTAACAAAACATAGAAACAGGAAGTTTCTTTCTGTTCTCTCGCATAACTACCGCTACCTCCACTGCTACCGCCGCCGCTCGGAGGTCGGTTTCGGAATGGACTTTGGTTGTAAGTAACCTGACAAATTGAAAGGCACGCTGCGCTAAAAGACGGCAAGAAACATCAGATTGTTTATTCTCTACCTTATTTATTCTCTTAGACAACGAGCACTCACTCTGTAATGTGTGTCCGGTATCGACGGTCTACTATGTCGCCACCTTGTCGCCATGCGTGGCAGCTCGCACAAGCCGTGGTGCGACCACGATGTGTTCATACCCCGCACCACTTCTACCGCCTCAGCAATCTAAACGACAAACCCTTACACAGACAATACTAAAAGCGAAGCTGCAGGGGAAACGAACATAGCTTCGTTCTTTTGCAGCCCTTAGAGCGGTTGTACTGTACACACGCGTTTGCTGTCGAAAAATTCATCATTTTACAATACAGACCAAGCTTCAGGATGCAACTGTACGCTAGGATGATGACTGATGATGATGAATAGAGTAAATTGTAATCTATGTAATTTTTTGGCTCGAACTCAAAGGGAGCTAGTTAGTCAGTATTAGTAAGTTATATTTCATCGGTTGGTACGTCTGTCTGTAAGTAAATCGTAAATATTTATGGGAAACCCGCCGTAAACAACATAGTCTTTCAGTTATTACACATGTATATACTTATCTATGATGTTGATATCGTGATCACTGTCGTCAGTATACGTATATATAGTAAAGGAGCAAGTTGGTGGCTGATTTATAGGTTCACACAATTTATATCTCAGTATCGAATGCGTGTCCAGTTGTCAATGGTAACTCTCTAATAGATCGTAATGATAATAATCAACAGCAAGCACCAAGGGAGTGGATCTTCGGTAATAGGTAGGTAGGACGGTAAAACCATGTTTTATTCAAGCTCTATTAAACATCGATAAGCAGGTGCTCATTTAGGTCTTACGAACATTTAAAGCTCGCTACGCATATCTTCTTAAAAAAACACATAACTACCTACTTATACACATTGGTGTCTAACACCACTCAACGCATATCATCCTATAATTTATTCTATTTAAGATTAGAAAAGTCGTGCGATAATTGTCGTGTGAATTACTTAACATGTGTTTGTTTAAGACGTAAAGAATTAAATGAGTAATACTAGTAGGTATGTCATTTTCTATATAACATCCCGATTAAAATAAGAATCTGCAAAACTTTTTTACTTTGGTTATATGTTGAAATGGAACTATAGTAGTATATGTAGCTAGCATGATGGCGTATATATAGACATAAAGCGTTTGGTCCCTCTCACACCTAGATATTAGCTGGTACATCACGATAACGCATAAAAACTATTCACCTCCCTCTTTTGTTCGGCCTCCGCTTCGATGGCTCGCTGGTGCAGCAGCTCTATGTCCAGTTTCCGGTCCTCCTCCGCCTCCCGTGCTTGGCATTCTTTTTCCTTAAAAATCGACGAGTAGGTATGTTATATTTTAACTTCTACATAGGTACTAAAATGTTCATCCCGTCGAAATATGTGATGAATGACAGAATGTGCATAAATGTGAACAAACCAATCACTAACGAAGGTACTTACAATGAAGATCAGTACGATTCCTATCGATATTACAATCGCTTACACGGTCCTACATGTGATTTCCTCTGGAGTTGCAGTCATTCATAAGCTACGGTGTCCGCTTGGCATCAGTAGTAGTTACAAAGCGTTTATAGTAATTGGTAACAGTAGTAGTTACAAAGTTGTTTACATTAACATTATACAAACCATCTCCAACTTTTCGGCGAGTAACTGACACAATTGTGCATGCTGATAGGAATTGTTCTAGAAGAAAATGGATACCTACATATAAGTAGAATCAATTTTAATTAACCTTTTGGGTCCACCAACTTTTTCTTGTTGTTATACTGTCCCGTCAGCGAGGAGACAACAGTAACCGAGTTTCTTAGAAAAATGTTCATAATACGGACTTCAAGCATGCTCAAGAAATGATGCATGTCCAAATGGATACATGCTTATCGATAAAACTCATGTTTGGTAGATTTCAACCCTATAAAATCACCGTTTTAAAGAGTGACTCAGGAGACGTAACCATGGTGACGAGTAACAAAGAATAGTTGATCCACCCTTTTGCAGTTGATGGGATATTAATAGAATAAATTATTGACCTTTTGCATTTGACGTTCGTGTTCAATCTTCTGCTGCTCCAATTCTTCTTCGGGTATTGGGGGAGTCTCATCACCGCTAGATGTGTGCTTCGCCCCTGCATCAGTAAAATTAGGTACCTATATTCATTAACGGTGGTTATCCACCAGCGAGACCAGACGAATAGTCATTTGTTTTAGCACCGAGTCAGAAATATTTCGTCTCGTATTGCTTCACGGGAGAAAATCACCGTAGGTACCTATTATTAAAAGTTATTAGGTATTTTCCCACCCTGTATACCTAATAATACTACTGTGGGCAAGATCGCATTCTTGAGCACTTCTCGGAGGTAGAGATTGGCTAGGTATTAAGGTGTACATTTAAGACATGACTTGAAATTTTTTAAGAAAATAAAAAATCCGATGCATTGAGTTAATGAGTTCTTCTAAGTACCCAAATCAAACCCGCGATAGCCTTTATTTTTAAGATTTAGCTACTTTAGAGAACTTTCTGTTTTATGTCAGATAACACAAAATAAACCGATATTTCTTCATATTGGTCTAGCTTATCATAAAACTGTACAAAAGAACAAGTAAACATTTTAGAGGAACAGACAACAGGTAAACCTATTATTACCGGTAGGCGGATGGTATGAAATCCAAAATTGGTGAGCCAGCTTTACACAATTGACACACGAATAATACACAAAACTTCTTGAAGTGGCTCTATGGTCAATACACGCCGTAGACTGAATCGTGTATCTATAAACCGCGAAATTTATTCATAGATGTTTATTTTCATGGTTATGTGAAGTTCTGTATGAAACTGTTTTGGCAGCTAGCCAAAACTTGTGGCAGCCGAAATCTTACGATCCGGCAAGGTAACAGAATTACCGAATGTAAGCTGATCATAATGGATTTAGCATTATTTATACGAACTATCTAGTTATTTGCTAAAGTATGTCTATACAACTAGATATTGCCCGCGGTTTCGTTCACGAAGCAACGCACTAATCAACGTATTAACTCTTGGCAGCTGAGTCTAGGGTCTGTTCCAGGGAATTTCTGTAACCTGGCCAGTCGGTCCTCCTAGGGTATGATTGAAAACTTGAGAGAGAATTTAATGTCAAAGCAGATGTGTCTGTGGTCTGACATAGATTCCACCTGGCTTACCCTCCGGTCCCCAATGTGTCTGGCAAGGTTCGAGGTGGCGAACGTTACGTCTAGGTCTTCCCTCCTAGCCCTAGTACCTAACAAAAGTCGGTTCACAACCTACGTTTAGAATTTGGAAGCCGTTAGTATTATTTACTTAATAGAAATTTATTTACCTACCTAACTATTTAAAGTTAAAACTTATTTTATAAATGCATATCTAATTAATAGAGGCGCCTACTCACAGCAGTGCCTGCACTGCCATGTCATATTGTGTGTATGCATGCAGGGCCGATATTACAATTAAAATATCGATAATGCTAATTTGTACAAAGCTAGAAAGAAAAAGCTGCTTTTATGATTATTAGTGTGAACCACATGTAAACATTGAGCAACTCTTTAGGTCACGCCTTCAATCGGGTTATGCGGTGAGGCCTAAGGGGTTTATTCCCACTCGTTGGTCAGTGGACGCTAAAAAAAATAACACTACCAGTTTGCAGTTAATTCACATAAAATATTCGTATATTCAAGTATTTTAACGCATCGTCTATCGGTCACTGGGATCCCCGGGATCATAACAAAAGAATGCTATTGTTAATTTTTTTCGCCGGGAGACGACAGCTTTTAAACGTGTAGAAACCGGAAGGTTGGAAGCGGGGTCCACTTATATCACTACATAGTATAAAACAAAGTCGCTTTTTCTGTCCCTATGTCCCTATATCAATATATAAATATGATTTAAATGTAAACTTCGTTCTCATTCTCATAATAACCAATAACATTTTTTGAGAGACGCCAACTGGTGAGTACAGAAACGATAGCCCTCATTGGCGCCTACCTTGCACCTACTTACACAATACACATAATGCCGAAACTCATATAATGGGCCATGATGGCTCAACGTACGTATACAACAACGTACCGCATAGCGCGGTCCCGGTCTTGCACCATCATAGCAGGCTGTGTGCTTATTGTGTGGATTCCGGCATTAGGCACATCTTACAGTCTTCAATAGCCACCCGCCAAGATTTAAGGGTGAATCCCCACGTGCGAGCTGGCAGTCAGGGTCATCCGCCATAAGGCGCTAGCTGACAAGCGTGCATGGCAGGCTGCCATGCAGTACACCGAGTGATGCTTACCCGTGGACACTTGCAGGAGTTGCAGGCTGCACGGCGGACGGCAAAATGTTCTTTGTATACCTATCTCGTTTTATTTATTTAAACTTTATTGCACAATAAATACAGTGTACTAATGGCAGACTCAGCGGCGTCATCAGTCCGCCGCGTGTCCGACACCGGTCTGGAGAGTTGAAGACTACACGATATCCGGCAAAAGTACCTAAGTACCGGATTAGACATCAAATTGTAAATCCACTACCAAACCAAACGATCATATTAGATCAATGACGTAAAATTTTAAGTCCGGTTTGGGCACGGACGAACTACTCTGAAATTCGAAATCCGTAATTCGTATAGTGCCATCCTTTTCACTCATATAGTGAAACAGGTGTAAAGGCCACATAAGGCGCGGCACACACTGCAGCGGCCTGCGGTGGTGGCCTGCTGTACACTATGACAATCCTAACATTCATTCAGACACGCGGCTTGATCGTCATAGTGACAACTGGCCGCCACCGCAGGCCGCTGAAGTGTGTGATAGGCTTAACGCACTTATCAATAAGTAAGAAGGAGATAATTACCATGCTATCTGACAGTCATCTTCATCTGTCACTGTCCCCGCTTTTTATCACTTTGTGGCAAGAGATATTTCTATAAGATATCGACACCGATATTTACTGCCTTTACTCTGATATCTGAGGGCCTACTCCGATCTTCGTAATCCGAACTACGTATCGTGCCGTCCCTTTCAATCTCGTGTTATAAACCATGTAAGTAAAAGGGAGGGCACGATACGAAGTTCGGAGTAGGCCCTCTGGGCCTGTACTCCGAACTTCGAAATCCGAACTTGGTGTCGTGCCGTCACTTTCACTCTCGTGTTACACACTATATGAGTGAAAGGGGCAGCAGCCCCTCAGAAGGTACAAAAGGAGTGGCTATTGGCCCCCGACTAATACAGTTTTATTTAAATCGACAGGAAGCTTTCCCTTTGATATTTTCTTGTTTAATGATGTTTGGTCAGCGACGTCAGCGTTTAATAATATTTCTCCGTTCTGCGTCACTCCATAATTGTTGTAAACTAGATTCCGGACTAAAATTTACAATTAACTAAGTAATCGTCGTTTAAATGCCTACATAAATAATTCATATCGATAAAATATCGACGTATTTACGTCTCTAACATTACTAAAGTACATCACTAGTCTGGTGTGACCCATGTATTTTTCACAAATTACTCTATTTCGATTTGAAACTACTCAAACGGTACTTAATTTATAGTATCCAACTTCTTCAGTTTATCTGAGACTATTAATGTATAATGTACTTGAAACTTTTGAAATAATAGCAATAGTTTCTTACCGATGAAAACTGATATTTTCTCCTTCCTCGTTGATTTCAAAAGTCACCGGCAGTATATTCTGCTACTTATAAATATCGAATCTACTTACACTAATCTTATATATTTGTTGGATATTAATATTTTTATGCCCATTTTATATTTTGGTGCGGTTTGTTATGACAATTGGGTGTGTTGTGTTTGAGTTATTTGACAGTTCGGTGTTTAGTTTAGTTAGTTTAGTTTTATTTATCACAGAATACAATCTCGTGTAAGAAATAGATACATTTTTGCTTATACTACTATTGCATAATGATCGTCAGGTGTGTAATCTTTGAAATAGGGGATTCGGTGACGGTCGAAAAAGTTCGTACTATCTGTTCCACTCTAACTCACTTTAGTGCGCCATAAGGCTTACATGAGACAACTACATGAAAAATCTTTTGGCTTAACACTGCCGTAAAACATTATTAAATTGAATATCTCTTTCACGTGGTTCATTGTATTTATTTTATTTCATATGGCAACTACTTGTGTCAAGTTGTAGTTCTACGTAGGTTAAAAACACGAAAAAAAAACCTAAACGACTGTCTATGGTTGACGCCTTGATTGACGCTAGTTGAAGATTTTTCGTAGGATTTACGGTTTTATATCGGTTTAGTAAAAATTTAATCAAATTATGATTGATGTTTCGACTATTCTAATTTATTTCTGAATTACTTGTACAAATGGTTTACCTCATAATCAATTTAGAGCTTAGATATCGTGATCGGAACAGTTGCATACCAATTATGTGCGTCTTTTATAATTTTACATGTGCGTGAATGAAATGTCAGAAATAATACGCATTTACGTAGATTTCTCACTGCTTTGACAATGTAATGCCGCGTGAACGTGAATATTAAGTTATTGTTGCAAAACAAATGTACAATTCAGTTGTAATGAAACGAACAAAAGTGTAGTGTCGGTAGGTAGGATTTGACAGCCGGCAGGCTCGTCGAGTGACTTACGGTTGGCTTCCTATAAAAATGAACAGTCGTAGTAGTGTAAATGAAACGAATTTGGTGAATTTCTCGGCGGATCTTTCGACATTAAATCAATTGGAAACAAAAGACGGCCTGCTGAGTTTCCCTTTCGACCATATTTACGCTTGTCACTCTGAGAGCTCGGATAGTAGACCAGCGCTTACGCTCGACAAGGAGGTCGAGATCACTACTCACTGTGTAGTTACTGAAGACAAGGAACTAGTTGTCAGTAGAAGTCCAGATGTGACCAGACTCACTGAACAGCTATCAGCTTCAGAAAGCCAAAACAAGAGGTTGAAGGACCTTCTTGTTTACCACTTGGACCTCATCCAACAGCAGAACGAATTGATATCTAAAAGGGACAAGTTGTATCAAGCTTTGAAACAGGAGAATGATACTGTGAGTACACTATCACCTCTGCTACTCTACTTATCTTAAGGTCATTCTAAGTACAACATTGAATACAAGTATTATATTCTCAAATCTATATGTCCATAATTAATCTGTGTATAATATATGTTAAGTGTATGTTGTTAGCTAGAATGTGCTTTGCGATTGATTGTATGCGCCCAGCCTGCATAGATTTTATTGTACTTTAATTGCATATAGAATACTGCCCTTCAACAATAAAAATGTATATTTGCCAGGTACCTATCATAACTTGCCCAAAACTTCTTGCTGTCATATATTTTTAGTTAAATTGATTATGGTATGATGATTATTTTTATTAATAAAATTACTTTTAATAGCATTGAAGATAAGTAAATTACATTCAACATTCAGAAAATGTAAATTTATTGTAATTTAATTTGGCTTTCAAGAATTATTGACATTATATAATCATAAGAATGTCAAAAGAACATTTTCAAAGCATTGAACTTGTTTGCAAACAAACTACAATATATAATTTTAAGTATAATGAATAGATGGCGCTGTGACCACACTATATATTGATTAATATCATGCAAAGCACCTACTAAATTCCTATCTATTTGTGTATGATAAAGCACTTAATACTCTAAATAGGGTTTTCAGGGCCTTATATACATAAGTAACTATCTCTTAGTACAAAATACAGAAAAGGATGACTTATTTTCTAACCTTAAAAAATGTATTTTGATTTGTATTACAAGTAAAATCTGCATATATGTATGCAGATTTTCAAACAATGTTTATGTTAGTTTGACAGGGCTGAATACTTTTAATATAGATGTTTTAGTCTCGGTTATAAAGATCCGTTACACCTTATGTCAGTGTGTTATTTCAATAACTTATTGATATACCCAAATTTGGCGTACCTTTATTAAACTGGGGCTTAATACATTCACTGCAGTCAAATAATCAATCAAGTTGCCCAAAACTTTGTTTGTTTTGTTCAATCATTTTGCAGTGTATGTGTGAACATGTTCACTGATGTTGTAGATACAATAGTATAGCATCCATAACTATTCGCACCAAGTTTTCATGTGACATTTCTTTAATATTGTGTTTGAATTAAACTCCCACTGAATTAAAATTTTATTTCTATTTGTTAATGTATGCTGCAAATGCAAGGTGTTGATTATATTTAATATATAATTATCGGAGATTAAATTTTTTTATGGCACTTTATAATAGTACTGGCACTATCAAACTTTGTTTAATTTGTGCAATATATACTGTTGCAGGGTTTATCAAACTTATAATTCCACATACTCCTATATTTATGTCCAGATGAGTGTGATTCATCTGTAATGATTATAAATTCTTTGTATTTATTAAAATTAACTTTAGAATCAAAGGCAATCCCTACTGGATTTTATATTGTTAACAACTTACTATTGTCTAATTGATACTAGTAAATAATCAAAATAGAATACATTGACAAGTTGAGGTGAAAAATTGAACCTTGTGCAATGTAATCTAAGTTCAAATTTAGAAAAAAACATCTTGAGTTGTCAACTTATTCCCGCCAAATATGTAGTTGATTACCAATATAGTGCAATAAGAAAATGTAATGACAGTATTTTTTATATTGTTATAAAGTGTATTGTGTACCTGTTTTGCACTTTATTCCTTTGTACATTAATAAGGAAAAAAAGGAAAACATATAGTCCAGGATATACCTTCATGTAGTGCCTGAACATTAGGATATCAAATGAGTGAAAGTAACTATAATATTTGAATATGCTTGACATTTAAATTTCATTTTCCATGGGTAAAATAAAAGATAGTTTTAGCTGTTTGGTCAATTTAACAAAACCTGAATGAATAGTCAGATGATATAACTTAAATTAATAAGATATCGCCTAATCTTTGTACTTATCTTCGAGATCTATTCTTCGTTTAATCTATACTGTACATATTACTTACTATATGTACAGGTCAGTCAATGCAGCAACCACCAAGCAGAAACAGGTTGAAAATACACATACAAAGTGACAAACAGTGCTATGTTTACAATATGATTTTGTTAGCTATTGCATATAAATATTATACAATAATTGTTGAGCCTCACACTCAGTCACTTTTTTCTCCAGATTTAGATAAATATGGGTAAATGTCAAAATGTGAAATTGTTAGAATGGAGCTAGATTGTTTTGTTCCAACCTTTGCTTTGTGTTACTTGCTTAATTAATACTTCAAAATTCAATCTCCCTTCATAATTATCTAAAACCACCTACCTATACAAATGGCTCATTAAACAATTTCAGCTTAAGTCTAAGCTGAGTCGCATGGACAGGCGTCTGACGGTGAACCAGAGGCACTTCACAAACCCCCCGCCACTGGTGCATGTACCCTCCTCCAGTGCGACCAGTGTGACTTCTACCATTGTCAAAAGTGAACCAAGCCCACCATCGCAGGTATTCAATACAAGCTTTTTACAGTAGCTGTGGTACAATTGCATGTCTGAGAGCATTATGGGTGAAGCCATAATAAGAAGTATTATTTTAATACTTCTTTGATGTGTGTCTCAGGCAAATTGTACCATTTAGTTTTAAGATGTAAGTTTTATTTGTATAAAAGTATATTTCAACCTGTTGTTGATTACGAAATTTACAATGTGTATACATTTACTCGATTTATTTACTTATTCAAAGTCCTGTGTGAGTGGTACAAAGCTATAAGATGGGGGGGGGGGGGGGATAAGGTCGAAGTCTATGTCCTACCTATATAATTCTATCTTATAGCTTCGTTATGTTCGTGCACCCCACAATTGAAACACGTCTAGATGCATCTATGAAAATAGTGTAAATATTGCTCTACTATTTTATGCATAAGGATAAAAAGGAAGGAGTCTTTATTTTTGTATATTTTCAGATAATGCTCAATAGTTTCACAGAGCTCCTGTTGACGGATAATAGAACTAATTCATTTATATTCGAAAGTGATATTAACAAAGCGAAACCCTTTACGCAGGAGCCTTTTGAAATTGCCAGGCCTTCGGAAGCTGGTAAGGTATTTGATAACCATAATAACAATATTTGAGGTCAATGGAAGTTGCAGAAGATGTAAAAACATTGCATTGCAAAGCACATTGTTGCCATCTATGATGAGCACGGCATAAAAGCATAGATGGCGCCAATGTGTTAAGCAGAGGTCTATATTTCAAACGAATAAATGGTACAGAGACCTTTCTTTAGTCAAACTTAGCTACTGCAGGCTAATTATTTTATAGATAATGGTATATTCATTGGCAGTGTTTATAATTTATTTACTATTGATTTTATAGTCGCAACGTTTCTACATCAGCTTTACTATGTTTACACTTTTGGCCATTTCTACTGACCCTGACTTATTTATTATTTTGTCAAATTGTTATGTAAACCCTAGATGCTTTATAGGATACAAACATTTATGCCAAACAATGTTTGGGTACTTAATGGCTAGGGCATTTTTGCTTCAATTTAATTACTTAGACTCACCAACACTTTTACAGATGTAATTAGCTATTTACCAGATAATCTAGGCCTGCCGACACTCTTGGACACTAACCTTAGCTGTGAAAACTTCACGATGATTGAAAGTAAGCGGTCATTTGTGAAAAAAGAAATTAAGACTGAAAATCGGCCTGAACCGCTGTATACGGTTACTTCAAACAGGTGAGCTACATATAATATTACTGCGAAGCTTGTGCTATTAAGAAAGTACCTAGATTAGGTTATGAACAATAAGGTTAATGGGGCAATAGTATCCTCTGTTTCATATCAAAAGTAAAGACCACAGGTAACATGTAACTATATTAGCTACAAATAAATAAAAATAAAATATTAAATTAGCTACATTTAATAAATTTGACAAGCAAGGATTTGTTAGTTATTCTTCACGCTTATTAAGAAAATATATGCATGTACAAAGTAATAAAAAAAATGCATATACGACTTTATTGTTAAGGGCATAAGGTTGCAACCTTGGGAACGTACATAAAGTTATGAACTCGACTACACGTACATTCATAAACACTTCCATATTGTGATAAGTACTTAGTTAATTGTGGTCCACAGTGGGAATCCGGTTATACAAAGAATACAAAGGAATAGAAGAAGAACTACTTCCGGAATTAGCAGCTTAAATCGGATGAAAAGTCCTGGAACTAAAGTAGAACCAATAGAGAGTGGTAAGTATCTCAACCATGTACATTTTTGTAGTGGCCAAGTGGCATTGTTTAACTCTCGATATTTTTCAGCAAAAGTCTTGGAGGAAGACAAGTCATTCGAGCGTACTTTTAGTGTAAATAGGAAGTCTAAAATGATTAACACATACGGGAAATCGAAAAGTAATTTCAAGAGAACTAATCAATTCGGGTCGTTGTCCGACCGGTTGCAACTGATTGACACGACGCCTACGGGCGAAGATCCCTACCAGCTCGGCGAGGCTGACATGCGCGAGCAGTCGCCCATACCCAAGCTGATGCTCCAAAAAACCAATCACGGCCGGATCAAAATCTGCTCCGAGACCATGGGAACAAGCCCGGCCACCTCCGCTCCCTCTCGCCGCATCTACGATACTCCCCCCGCCGAAAGCAAGCTCTCCAACAGAGTTAAACTCGACCGGTATAACCTTACCAACACCAATTACATGCACTCTTCAGAAATAAAAAAAGAAACCTCCCCAAAAACACTAATCGTAGTCGAGCCGGATTTAGATATAGTCAAGACAGAGCCAGAGATCGACTGGCGGATGTATAATCCGAACAAACCAGGAAACGAAACGAGCCTCTGCGACTTCTCCTATGGCGAGAATTCAAATAATTTAGCATCCAATATCCTACCTTCCCTGGACGCTGTTGAATTTCAAGACTTATTTTCATCTGAATCATCCTTGAATTTGGATAGTCTAAATCCTATAGACTATTGCCCTACAACTTCTACTGACAAGAGTGCAGCGGACAAGTCTAAAAGACGAGCAGCTCGCACGACTAGTCTGGTGGGGCCTAACACTTCAGGGGTATGTATCGATCACATTATTTAAACTTGAATACTTCTTTCCTAGTCTTCGTTATTACCCTAGGCTTATGCTGAGCAAAATAAGTGTAACAGACATACGAGTATAAAGCTCGGCGTTACGATTCATGACCGCGTTGCCATAGCTATACAACGCGCCCTTCGCGAATCTGTTATAAATTAATAGCCACGCGAATTCCTATTTTACTAGCTCTTAGTGTTAATATTTCATTTGATAAGTTAATTTAATTATATTGATGATTTGTAGGAAGAAGGAGCGACGATTAAACGTGGAAGTGACAGTAAACGCGGTAGAAAACGAGCTCTCTCCACGGGCTTATTGAAAACCAAACGAGAAAATCCTCCGAAAGGACCTGCCGTACTCCCGCCGACCACTACAGTGACCAAACCAAAGTTAGTTAAGGGAAAATGTAAGTATATCGATCTTTGTTGTTGATCTTCGAGACGTAGAGAAATGAGCCTGAAAGTATTGAATAAATATTTTTTTTTTCTTCACTTGATCTCTTTGATCTGTGATGCTCTCGTAAATTAATATAATGTTCCGAATGTATTTTAGTTAATATGTCTATGGTCCGAGCATGTATAAATATTATTAGCATGTAGAAAGTATAAAGTGTTAGTAAGTCCCTAAATTTAAAAAAAAAAGTCGGCAGCGCGCTCGTGATTGTTCTGGAGTCGCAGGCGTTCATAGGTTCATAGGCTGTCTGCGTCATCCATACTAATATTATAAATGCGAAAGTAACTCTGTCTGTTATTTCTTCACGCTTAAACCGATGAACGGAGATGAAATTTGGCACGGAGATAGTTTGAATCCCGACGAAGCACAGTTTTCATCCCAGAAATCATTAAGGGGTTAAATGGGGACGAAAGTTGGTATGGACTTGGGTCGTGAACGCGTGGAAAAAAAAAAGATTTGAATGGACAGTAAACTCAAATAATGTTATTATAATTAGATTTAGACACTAACAAATAGACATGTTATGCTTGCTATTTTATGTTTTTTGTGACATGTAAAATGTGACATTTTATTAATAAGATTCTGATTCTGAAAAGCTTGCGTATATAAAGGAAATTTATTTGTTTTTCCAGCTGCTTGCCGTGGCAAGAAATCGCCATTGCCAGGTATGGTGACGAAGAAGCCTTATCACACGCTGGTGGGCGACCCAGATATATCCTGGTACCTGGGCTTGGACCCCGAGGTGAAGCCAGAGGACGTGGACCCACCTGCTGACAGCCAAGTCTCCACTGTAGAGGTCAGTTTATGCAAGCTTTTGTTTAAAATTGAACTAATCACGTTAGTTCATCATCAATTCATCATCCTAGCGTTACCCCTGTACACGTACGGTTGCATTGTGAAAGAACGCAAATGTACACATTCTGCTGGGGCCCGTTACTTAATACCAAGAGTTGGCGTAGAAGTGACTACTTACTTTTATTTTAATTTTCACGTACTCGTATTAGTTGAATTTTATGTAGAGGTCCAGATATTAAAAATTAACATTAGTATTTTACTTCAATTTTCACGTATTACTTGAATTTATGTAGAGGTCCAGGTATTAAAAATTAGCCGGCCATTCATTAGGTAGGGTCACTAGGCCGGTTACGCGACCAGAGTTAGTTTTCGACCACCTGTTGAAGAACGAGGTTTTATTCAATTAAATATATTTGTATTTTTACAGGCCTAAAAAACAGTAAGTTGTATGCATTTTATTTGGAAGGTATTGAATTTAGTTCCATTAAAAAACTATAAAATATTCTTTCAGTTCATCAACTCATCCTAGTGGTGGCAAACCGGCGCACCAAATTGGCTGGTCGCAAACCGACCTATCGACCCAGTTTATTAACTGTTAGCTTATGCATTAAAAAAATTACGTTTGTTCTATTTTTATTTATTGCAGGTCCCACGGTGGAGAGAGAAGCCATACACAAGCTGCTACACGTTAGAGGGCACAGAAAATCTAGATGACAAAGTTTTTGAAAAACGACACCAGAAATTAGAAGCCGAGGAGAGGCGGCAGCTTAGGTAAACTATCTCCTTCCCATTGGGTACCTATTTGTTATACGAGGCCTATCCAACTGTCATTTTGGCGCGAAATGACGCTTCTCATGGTGACCTCCCGCCCGATGTAGGTCTATGATGTCAGGCTCGTTGCCACATTGAATCTTGGACAACGCCGTAAGCATTTCATTTTACTAAAATGACGAAAGAAGTAAAATCATTGAAGAATATTTAGTTTTTTACTATCATTACTGCTTTTCTGGGTGGATTGGTTTCTAGGTATTTTTAATACAACGGTAAAATGAAAATAAATCTCATTGAATATTGATTTGATCCGTCGCTACCCTCGTTTACTATTGTCGATTTCTCAAAATTCACAGCGGTCGTCACCGGAGGACACCTAAGGACGTCTAAGCTTGTACAAAAAATTTTTGGAACGAACTTGTATTCGTTTTTATTTTAGATGGCACATGTGACGCATATGCGAATAGCGGCATGTCGAGCGACTGTGGCAGAAATTCGACTTTTTAATTATGTGGTTTTAGTTCATTTTCATTTGTATTTTAGATGGCACATGCGACGGATCCGCGAGCAGCGGCATGTTGAGCGACTGAGGCAGCGGCAGCGCGACCCCTGGGGGCACTCCCACACTCAGACCCCAGCCACCTTCACCATATGGCCGCACACTCAGCGGGACGCGCGCTTCATAGAGATCACCGACACACTGCCCGTGATGGCGTTCGGCGAGATACTGCCCGCCATACCCGCCGCGTAAGTACAGTCAAAAGGCATACATATACAGGTTGTTTCGTAGCTTGGTGCAAAGACTTCAAGGGGTGACAGAGGGCATGTAGAGCGACTGCGGTAGAGGCAACGCGATCCCTGGGGGCACTCCCACACTCAGACACCACCCACCTTCACCATATGGCCGCACACACAGAGGGACGCGCGCTTCATATAGATCACCGACACACTGCCAGTGATGGCGTTCGGCTAGTTAAGCCAGAGGCATGAAAATATTTACTTTCACAAACGACAAAAATATCTGTACGCTCTTACACCCTTGTTATTAACCTCTAACGCAGCCGTATTGCCGGGTGGATCTCACTCTTAGTTTATATGCATATATTATCCATGTATTTTTTTTACGTTTCAGGGACTTCGTGTTACCTTGGGTGAGGACTTCAAAAGCTTTGAAAAGGTCTAAAAGATCCAAAACATTGCATTGAAGTATCAGACTTTTATAGGGTGTTGAAGAATGTTTTATTGTTATTACGATATGAATTTATAACAGAGTCCTACTTTAGGCGTACAATGTCGTGAGAGTGCTATGATACTTATGATTTAGTCAGAGCTCAAAACGGGTCATTGGAAAAGGTGAGAGTGAAGTTCGACTCGCGTAAACTCTCTAAATCTAAATGATAAGGATGGCTTATATCACTTGTCTTTTATGTTCACATTTTTTGCCATTGAATATTGCGACTTATTCTAATTGCGATATGACATAATCTTGCGTGGCAAATTTGCACGTACAATGTTTGTGTTTTAAGCCACAGATAAGGTCTTTGGGTACAATAATTTTCTATTTAATTGCTTCCTATTAGAAACGCAGTGGGCTCTGTACTTGGGCGGCACAGTTAAGGAAAGTATTCACTTAAGTGTTTGCTTGTAGTTATTTTAAACGGCAACCTTTCGGGACAGTTATTTTACTGGAACAGTTCGCAGTAATAAATATGCTTTAATTTTGGTATGGAATGGAAATAATATGGATGTTAGTTGTTTGAGGTCGAAATGTTTACCTGAATACCATTTTTAATGTGATAGAAATATTGTCGTATTATCACATTAATCTTATTCTCGTTAACATGTGCGTGCACCATCAATGGTATTTGGTAATGGTATCAATTGGTAAAGTGGCGTCGTTACTTTTTTGTTTAGAACTGTACAATATGGTACTTGACAGGTCAAATTAACGATTTAAAATAATACGGATAGCGAAGTATAGATAGGGCTTATAAAATGCTGCTTCAAAACCACAATCAAGCATCCTCATTTTTAGGACTTATCTGTGGCCTCTATTTCATTGTGTACTAAGTGATATAATAATCTTAACAGCAAGAACCTTATTGTAATGAGTTCATTTTCAGTATTATAGTGACAACCTATTCATGTCGTATACCTCAATGTTCACGTTATTATTTATTATCTTGTATGTATACAAATCAAGCAAATTATTTCATTGGGCATGGGTCCTAAGGTCAATGTAACTTAGTGGTAAAATAATATTAACAGCTTGAAAACATTTGGAATACAAACTTGTGTGGTAGATATTTTATGTGCTGGAATGGCGATAACGCACACTGTCGGGACTGTCGCCTCGATGTCAGAGTTCGTGAAAAAAACTCAATAATAATTCGATTGTTAACAAAAAAAATATCTCTAAAAGGTCAGCTACCTAATACGATAGCGGAATGAAAGGCGAGACATTGAGCGCCATGCCATTACTCCTGGCACGTAGCACAGCCCTGTATGCGCGTGCAGGAATTGCAAGTTTAACTACATCGCTTATTCCCCATGTACAATGAGTTTAATTGATAGTATAATGTCGCACTACGTAGTTAAACTCACATGCACGTGTGTAAAGTCGTTAGGCATCACGAGCTTACCTTCCGCGCGTCCACTACCACTAAACAGCAAACTAATCAGCAACATTCTCTTACCATGATTTTTCACTGGCGATACTTTTCTGTCTTTGTGACGAGGATCCTTTGGCATATTCCCAGTGTTTAAAGCCCTATTACTCAAGGTTATTTTCTGCTGTTCTGCCTATAATATATAGTGTCGTTTCTTCTTAAATATTTGTCTAAAATTGCCTTATGGTAAGTGGTTACCGTAGCCTAAAGACTCTGAGCACCCCCGACCGGTTACCGACCCTTTAAAAACCTGCAAAGCAGTACGCGACATTTTAGGTTCCAGGTAGTTGGGATTTTCTTTGTTTCTGATCATCGCCCATGGGTATTTCTAAGAACCTATTCCTAAAGACAAGCTATTTACAGTCAATATAGAATTAATGACAAGCATTTCAGGATTTTAAGTCTGTCTGTCAATCACGTCACGCGGAATTTCAGGATTTTAAGTCTGTGCGTTAATCACGTTAGGTACGCAGAATTACAAGTAAATTACTTTTAAGTTTATCACTGAAATATGCTCTTATTCCACTGGATACTTAACACTAATGTAATAGAGATTATATTACATAGACACTGTCTAAAACTCGTATGTTTCTAATGAATATCTTATTATATTGATATTACAAAACAGAATATCATTTAGATTAACATTACCTGTCAGTGTCATAGTTCCAGTAATAATACTAGGTAGTCCTTGAAATGTATAGGTACTTGCATCAATACTAGCCATTTTTAAATACAATTTTAATTATCTATATATTTTTTTTAAATAAAATCAATGAAATTGCATTTTTTAATTAAATTATAATAAAATTAGCGTTCACAATAATAATTAAGTATCGTTGAGTTTGTCCTGTTGCATGTCCAATAAATAGCTTAGGGTTCCTTGTTTCTAACCTAATGATATGAAAAAGAATAATGTAAAAAATTATAAGTGGAAAATAATTTTAAATAATTTATTTTGCCAAAAGTAAAGACTTTTTAAAATGAAAAAATCGATCAATGTTTATGCGTGTGTACATAGTCAAATAATGTGTTGTTATTTTCCCTTTGTTATATTATCTTTGTTTTAAACATGACAAGTATCTTTCTAAGATCTTAATAGTATTTGTATATAGTAATTTTAAATATGATATGATACTTATAACTTAGTAATAGCAAACTACATTAAATAATAGATTTGTATACATAAGTCAAAAACTTATGTAATGTGGCGCAAATGTACAGTCAGTTGCAGAGAAACATGACTTCCCTGCATAGATATTTGTGTGCAGGGGGGTCAGGTTTCCCTGCAGCTGACTGTACATAGTTTTTTGGAGACAACTTAATCAGTAAGTTGTCGTCCAAAAGTTAGGTACATATATATACATGCCATACATCGAGAGCTCACAATCCCTATTCCGCAGTATTCTCCGTATGTATAGCATGACAATCGCGTATTGTATCATCCTAGAATTTTTGAAGCAGTCTTAAAAATATGATGAAATAAGTGTGTTTATATAAGAAGCTACATTATAAAAACGCGCTATTTAGATTGAATTCGTGTTTAAGTAGAAAGACTGGCCCATTTTGCATAGTTATTAATAATTTGCACATACAGTATGAAGTGATAGTTATGCCAGGTACCCTACCTAATATATTCTCGCGTAGTTTCGAGGATGGGGAAGGCAATTGTTGTAATCTGTTATTGTAATATTTTGTACGCGCATTAATGTGGCTAAAAATATTGTTAAAAATGTATATGTAGGGCATGCTATTTTATTCAGTCTTTGGAATTTATTAGTAAACAATACCTAAATGTTAGAAATGCTTTATTTGGGCAGTTGAGCTTTTTCGAAATAAAGTGATATTTTATTCATCTGACGGAACAGGCAGCACTAGAAATTGTTTCACGCCATGAGTTAGACCACTATCCATCAATTATGTGTGACACTTTTGTTCCCACCCCTCCAAAATCGCGCGATGATAATAATCGTGTCGAGCCGGGCTTCAGGTCAGTTGTGGGCGGTTTGATTACTTGACAAGTGTTTACCTGCGCTTATTATTAATTCCATTGGTGTTTATTATGCAATGTAATGTCGCGTCCGCTATTAATAATGAATTACATTACATATTTTTGTAAATTTTGCAAATCTGTAAGATTTTCGGTGAACTTTTTAGGTGTTTGTATATAAAATTGGTATTGAGTTTGTGAGATCTTATTGGTCGACGTGTAATAATTTTTATGTAACTAGGATTTAAAAATGATAGTGTTGTAATTAAATTATAGACCTTTTAAATTTGTTTTTGATTGTCTAATCTTAGTATTATATTTTTGTAATTATAACGGATCATTAAGGCCACAAGTAACACTTACTAGTTTTAGCATTTTGACGACTGTATTGTTCTCATATAATTTTAATACTTGATGATTTTTATATATACATAATACTGTCCCATTATTTTTATTATGAAAGATTTGTAAGTAGGGTAAACAGACCTTCTTCAGTCCCCCGCCCTCCCCTCGCCCTCCCCCGCCCTCATGATATTGCCACACCCATCTCCATGTGGTAAAATCTGTAAATAAATGGGGTGTCAATGATAAGTGTCAAAGTGCCAATAACCGAGTGGTTTACCTTACCCGTGAATATCTATAGTTCATATGCCCGTATTCTGTGGTAGTAAGTAGTAATGTATTCAACTAAGGTACGTCATTCGCCTTTAACAAATGTAAGTAACACATTTATTACAGCCGAGAGACTTACATAATGCGGCAACTCCGAATTACAGTGTAAAGCATAAACGTACCAATAAGCGCCGCTACCGGACGTCTCGCCATACAAATATTCACGCCCGTATCCCATTAGGGTAGGCAGAGACCAAAGAACGCCAAATACTACGGTCCTTACACATGTACGACTGTACGTTCCTTCTTTCGCTCGCTCGCCTCGACGCAAGCTCCGAATGTAGTTACTGGTTTATCTCTGTCCTTTTAATATATTCAGTTTCTCAGAAAAATATACAGGCAGAGAAAATTAGTCCTTTAATATATTTTCTACCCGAGACTAAAGTTAGGGCATTAAAAAAAAATAAGAAATTCAAAATATTAGTGTGAATGTCTGAAGATAATTTTCGAATGGCGGCAAGAGATCCAGAAGCTGCGCGTATGGAAGCTATTATACTGTTCTTTTTTATATAATTTGAATTAAATAGTACAAATACAACTATGTAGATCGTCGTAATTCCTAGGCCTCTCAGGGACAGTATACGTTTGTATGGCCATGATAATCGACGCAATTTAAACATGATTATTGCACTATTAACCTTATATATTCCTGAAACATCAACCCATTGTAAACTAAACCCGTTATTTCCGCAGAAGTGAACTGTAGTGATTCGTTACGGGCCATATCGCTTCACTCAGCTTGATAAGGATGTAGGACAGGCAACGAAGAGGTATAGAGGGAAATGATAGAAACACAATCTTTGACTTCGTAATTTTGTTTGGACTTGTTAAGTGAACATATCAAAAGTCCCTACCCATCGCCATTGAGGGGGGCGGGGGAGGTTTAGTAGTAGGAAAAAAATCTTAGACATAATTGACTGAAAATTCTCTACAAAAAACAAAAACTACAGTATTTATGCACTCAAAGAGCTCTAACGTCGAACGCCCATGTAGCTAAGGGGAGCGAAAATAAATAATAAATATCCACCCCATCGAGCCCATCTTAAAAACTAAACAGATGGAGCTAGTCTTCAAATGTTTATAGTTTAAGCATCATTGTCCAAAATATTTTTACAGGTTTATAAGGGGGGCGCGAAAAAAAATTGTCCCATCGATTTCTTTGGAGCTCTTTGAGTGCATAATTACTATATTTAATGAGAAGCCACTTATAATAAACTTTCCCCCTTTAACATCTCATTAAATATTCATCCTACAGAAAAAGTTTGTAGTACCTTTTTGTAAAGAATAGATGATTACTTATGTCTCAGAACATTTATGTCCCATGATCCACAGTGTACGAGTTTTTTACGAAAAACCAAAACGGGAACCTTTATGTACCTTTTTTGAGCATTCGTTGCCTGAACTAATCTAATGGCATATTTCTTGAATAACATATAATTATGTAGTTAAGAAATAAACGTCGCTCGTGTAAAGCATAGCAATGGAATAAGTAGCTGTAAATATTTATTGAATAAATAAGATAACGTAGTGAACTGTGTACTAGTGGCTTACGGAATTTACTACCTACACTCTAGACCGTTTCATGTGATGATTGCAACTCAAATTATTGCGTAGGTACAGTCAAGGGCATAAATATGTTTACATTTTTGGACCTTATTTCACAGAGATAGGTAAGGTGAAAAAATGTATATATATTGGTGCCCTTGACTGTACCTATCTACAGCCACATCGCGTCTCACTTTAATAGTACATTTTTGCGTATAAGTTAACCTTCGAAATTATTCTAAATACAAAGAAATATTCTATAAACATTTTGTTTTGGTTAGTTTTATTGATCAGACATGTTCACCGAGTGTAAGATTGTCGGTAGAAACTTCTGTCCGAGCCACAGTTATAGGTTAAAGTTAAGACCCGTGTTAATAAACTGCACTCAAGTGAGATAACATAACGCACAACTCGGGTCAGATTTAAGCGATGTTCGAGCTACTCGAGCTCGGTATCTGCCTTGAGAGCTGTTTATTAATATGAAAATAAGTGCAGTAACTCTATTCCAGTTAACTCTATTCCATTTGTGCTAAGTCAAAATGAAAATGCTTGAAAAGTGCCGTTATGAAATATAATGGCTTGTTAACACTGGTTCGCAGTCCCAGGCGAATTCGATGATGCTGTCGATCGTCGCATTGCTTGGCGACCCAGTAAACAAGGGCCTTGTCGACCCGCTACGTGACGCAACACATCATTTTGTTGGTTAGTAGTTATGGTATCCGGCAGTTGCGTTGCTTAGCCGGTGGGCATTCCTCGATTTCACCATTGAACTGGCCATTGGTTTTATAAATAATAAGGATCTCATTATTATTAATAATTGAATATTATAATGAAACAGTAGTGATAGTCATTTTCTGTAGAAACTTTCAAGCGCCACACCCAAATTAAGGTACAATAATAACATTTAATGCAACGTGTCGCGACGTAGGGGTAGCAGGACCGAAGAACATTGCATATCAGTTAGAGTTAAACCTGTCTTAAAATGAACACTCCAGTGTTTACGTAACTTGAAATAAATGAAATATTTAGAAATTATAATAACATCAGGTTTATTTTAAATTAACGTGAACCGATTGGAGTGCATGCATTTTAAGATTGGTTTTACTCTACTAGTTTTCAACAATATTGGGGAATTAGTATTGAACTATCGCACGCTCGCATGATCAAGTGACTTAACTAAAATACCATTTTATAATACTTATAATACAGTAAAAAAACATTTAAGAAGAAATAACGAAATGTTGGTCTTTGTTCCTCTATAAATTATGTATTTTTATTTAAGACACTTCATCATTGCTACATTTTTATGCAATTTAGGACGAAACTATTGGGGTATACCTTATAAGTACCTAATTATGTTGATCGTTGGTTTTTACGTTGCAAGATGTGTAAACAAAATTAACCTAGTGTAGATAATAACAGTATATGGCATTTATAAAATCTCAAAGAATGTGCTATGTTTAAGTGTACGACTTAGCAGTTTGTTTGTAATACTATTGCATTAGGTAGCTTAAATATTTATCTTTCCCTAATCTTACGAATTCATGTGATACTTCAGACTAAGTTGTATAAGTACATGAAATTAAAGAACCTTCACTCTTTGAAGTATTCATTATTTTAATGAACAATCCGTTAATTATAATCCTTTATAATGATCATTATCAACCCTTGTCGTTAGCCCGACAGGAGTGGGTCATGATTGCCTGTGGGACCTATTTATGTCAGGGCTCATTTTCAATGAATTGAAAATTGAATAAATAAATTGAACCTACGTGATGCGTTCAATCCAGTTATTACGCTTATACAGTGAGCGTTATTATAATTCATATCAGTTAAATTATACCGTCCGTATCGGAACCTTATTCTTACACTGATAAGGATGTATCACGATATATTATTTGCCTATCTTGGCTGTCACTATGTGGTGCTGGCTACACGTTATCGATTTTAGTATGTCGGTACCTATCATATGTCAGTTTTAGTTGAGCTCAAGTATTCCGAAGTCATTCATTCTTCTGATGGCTATATTTCTCTGAAGATAATTTCGTCATTTTAGATCATCTTTACAGGAATAGGTTAAGGTTGCTAATTTCATGTAATGTAGGTACATTCAGACACATGCTTTCTGAGAAATTACGGAGTATTGCTAGCACTAGTGAACCTAGTGGTACCAGATGCAATTTACAATTCGTTCCTACAGTTTCGCGATTGTCAAGATATTTTCAAACTGGCAAACATCAGCGCGTGGCGCGTAGTTTTCATAGTAGTTTAATTATAGATCTACACCCATATAGTAACCGTAGGTAAGGACTAGCTTTACAGTATACCGTGCCCGACGCGGGAATCGTCATAACAGCATCACAAATTGAACTGTTATGAGGTTTAGTACACAGCCTGTAAACTTAACAACACAGCAGCGCGCCGAGCTATCTCGATAAACTTGCGCAAGCCGGTTCAACGCGTCCACATGAAACAGAGATGAAAGGTGATTTAATATATGAGCCATCGTGCGCATTTTGCACCATATAATTGAGCCCGGGTGCTGTAAAGTTGTCACTTGATCACAACTGCATCATCTGTGATGCAGTTACAGAGCGCACGGCGCACGTGTGCGCCCGAGGAGCGTGGAACACGATATATTGTAGAGCATAGACCTTACCTACGATTTTTGAACACATTACAGAGAATTTAGTTTATGGGTATAGATAAATGATATAATAACGTTACGAGGGATCATTAATTTTAATATAGGTAACGAAATAGTACCTATAGATCTGCTCAGCAGTAAGTACATGCTAATAGTGGTGACTTGTACCTACTGAAATAAAACTAAAATATCCTTTTTTCATTGAGCTTTATTGAAAATTTTTAATCTTAACATATCGATACCTAACTAGTATTTATTATGTAAGAATCTAACATTTCTTAAGTTTACCTTCTATTGACACCGAGATCGTTGAAAAACATTTGATTACCTTATGAGGATGAAATACATTAACTTGTAAAAACCGTAGTATAATACCTAAAGGTATATATAAAACAATTAAAGAAAAACAATAACAAATAGTAACTTAGTTACTTGTGTATATTTGTAAAGCTAAATTTTTGGTTTGTTATACGTTTTTTTTTGTATGGCTCTTTATTAGGTCTTAAACTTAAAACTAAATCTACATTCGTTTCACTTGATTTCTATTCGTTTTCTGTGTCTACAATGTAAAGTTTGACTTCCTTCATGACATAGTCCTCCATCAGATTGTCAATGTTAAGATTTTCTCCTGCATCGTAGTGCCGCAGAGTTGACTCCACTCGTTGGATACTTTCCGCCTCCATAATTTGCAATTGCCTGATTAATTCCTGACTTTTGGTGCCTCGGACGATGTGACGAGCGTGCAACTTGTATAAGCGAGTTTCATGTTTAGGCTAAAAAAGCAAGAAATAGATAGGCGTTTCATATATTATTCACGAGTGTAACGTATTTTACCTTTGTTTCTAAATATTCTTCATCATTAAGAACAGAAGTTTGCCTGTAGCTCTAGGTGTGATTCCTATTAGGTAGGTGGTTAACATTAAACCCCGACTCAGGCATCCCTTTTAAGAGGGTCGGCTCAACAATAACTACACCGCAGTACTCACCTCCGGTAAGCTTTCCGTGTAGCACGAAGTCTCGCAATTCGGACTGAAAACGAATGGCTTGAAAAGAGAAATGCTAGGGTCCGGTGTAGCCGTGAACCAATGGACACTCCTACCACTCTCCACTAGGATAGAAACCTGAAATAGAAAATACAAATAAGTATGTACTTACACAATAGTAATAGTAATTGCTTAAATTACTATATTTAATACAAGTTTAGGCTCTCATGATATTGCGACGCCTGCACATTCGTATTGTTAGCCTAAATTACTAAGCAACGTCTGCTGGGGCGAGACAACACGTTGATTCCAGTTATTGTACATGAGAGCAGTTATTACGCCGAGTTAAGGGGCTCTAAGGCGACTGTAGAACTGTAGTTCTAAGGTCAGAGTGCCCTTTCGAAGCTGAACCTAAAGAGGAGCAACGGCGGCTTTTGCATGTTTGATGTTAACGCCGCACGCCGAGTTCTGCTGCACATGAAATTCTAGCGGGCACTCTGACTGGACACGCGCGAAATTGGTCGCTAACTTGAAAATTCTATCCTCTTTAAGTTGATATCTCAAATAGAGGCTGCTTCAGCTGATAATATTTACCTGACTTCCTTGGGTAGGAAAGCCATCATCGCACCCACGGCATATGCGGCTTTTCTTGTGGCGCAGGACGTAAAACATGTCATTTATAGTGAATTCTGAATCCTTGCAGCCATTCCTGAGCAGTGCTTCTCCATCCAGCTGACGGTGGAGATCCCCACCAGAGGAAAAACACTTCATGAAGTTAAAATCACCCTAAAATAAACAAAACTTGTAACTAAAGTTGTAACCAAAGGAGTTTCTTCACTACTTTTGGTTGGTAGTGTAGTGTGAGATGACATGTCAGTGGGCATATTCCCTTGCTGATTTTTTAAATGCTATATTTCTATTCAGTTTTTCTAAACATATGCATTTAACTCTTAATTTTTTTTAATAGGATGGTCATTATCACAAGATAAGTGACAATTTGCTATGGCCTGATTATTCAACTCTGCATTTGTCAAGTTATGAGAGAAATTCAAAATTAGGATATTTATTAAAAGTTTAGTGTAAAATGGGAACCTGTCCACTCCAGAATCCCAACTCTTTGGCTTTTTCTTTCAATCCTTCAGACATTTTATCTATTTTTGTTGTGATAGTTAGGCCATTAGAAATGTTCCTGTAAGACAACACTTTCTCTGCGGCCCACAGGTTGCCACTTGTCTCAAGCACCCACGCTTCGCTGGTATCCGCAATAAGAAATGAGTTATGGTAGAAGAGGCTTTCATCATTTTCGCTGCATGGACCGCCTTGTCCATATTGTTCAAGAAGTGATGTTATAACACCCAAAGCTTCCTCTGCTGTGTTACCACGTTCTAAACCCAGGCTGAAAAAAGGGGTATTATAATGCACCAAAATATACTTAATAATTAAATGTTAGAAAATCCAAACATTACATTTTTTATTTTATTTTCATTATATTTCTACATTATTATCAATTAAATAACAACTTTTGGTATCAAATATGCTTGGTTTTGGTTATTATTTACTATCAGACGAAATTTTATGACCCTCTTAGACCACATAACTTAGGGTTTCAAAAAAAGGTGTTTTGGCCTGTTTCATACATAAACCAAATTGATGCTTAAAGCATTTGTCAGAGCAGTTGTGGATTAAACATATAAATGATAATGATTCAAGCAAAACATGGGCAAAATATGACTGTGACATCATACTCAGAAAAGGGTGAACAAGGAGTATAATATTGACCATGTATTTACACTTTTAAAAAATGATTTATTTTCAATCAAAATCTGCTTTATATTAACGTTTCACACTTTTGTATGTATGACCATGTATTTACACTTTTAAAAAATCTAAATACTAGTATTATTATATATTTCAATAATTATGCAATATTACCCTTACATCAAATTTATGGCACCTGGTAGAGGGCTAAAAGTAGAATTTATTGTTAATTTTTTTATATAGCACCATAATCTATATGTTAAGCTGCAACTTTTTATATTTCCTCTTTGAATTTGGGACTTTTACATTTTCCCATAGATTTACTCCCCACCCTACTATATATACTGTTCCTCGCATTTTTCCCACCTCTAAACATAATTTAAACTGATATTATATGCATAGAAGCAAAAAGTTGATAGTTCAAGATATTGCTTTCAATATTATGTCATTGGTTTTTGGACCTAAATATGTTTATTTATTATAAGTATGCAGGTTGTCAATATTGTTAGATTATGATTTGATTAGAAATCCATTTCTGCAGATTCTCATTTATTTAGTGATAACTGTATCTGGGTCATTATCAGTTGTAAAAACAAAAGTTGTCCACCCGGTCAGTAGTTAGGTTTATGTACATATAAATTATGTTTTTATTACAAGGATTTATAGTTATGGAAACACCGTTTATGCGGGTTACTAGACCAATCCAAAATTAAGAAGAGACGCGAACCTAAATCTGACAATGACCCATCTAGGAGGCTGTAGCTACCTACGTGGAAAGCTGTAGAGGGGAGAATTTGTAGGAATAGACATCCATATAAAAATTACTCTGTTGAATTGTGCATCTACACATACAAAATTGTGCATCTACACATACAAAGGTCACGAAGTAGGTAAAAATAACACGTTTTTACCGAACAAGGTCCATTCCTAACAAACGTTTTTCTTTAGCGTTCCCTGGGCCTTGATCATATTTGGTCCACACAGCTTCATTGCCAATGACCACATTCTTGTCATTAGCCCCCATCTCTGCGCCCCACATCCAGCCTGGCTTACTAAGTATAACTGCATTTAGCGGCTTCAAACTTTCCTCAATGTTAATGTAAGTACACTGTGAACATAAGGCATGTTTTTTCTATATTTCATTTGAGTGGTTTACATTTTTTTAAATATTTCTATTAATAAAGGGTTAAGTAGTCGCTTTTATGGCACTAATATATCCACTAAGATGTTAACGAAAACAAAAAAAAATGGCTAAAAGATATTTATCTAATAAAAAATTACTTTGTGCGAAATTATTGTTTGTTTTGTTACCCTTAAAGGTCCCTGTCGGAGACCGCCCGCGAAGTGTACGACCTCCTGTACCTCGTGCCGGGGACGGTCAGAATTCTTGCCAAATATTACTTGATTTTCGTTTGTATGAGGCGGCAAAACGACAAAAGTATCACACGATTGAGGAGGCGGCATCTTTTTGCTCGCAAACATTTTCTGCACTGGTTGCGTTTTTCGAGAATGCACTGGAAATTATTTATAAATGTTACTTATTGATTTTAATAAAGATACGATAACGGTACAAAGTATGTTCGATTTACGTCTTTGCCTGCCTACATTTCCTCGATCGGGTTCGCACAATGCATGGTACAATAATATACTTCGCCAGGTATGGCGAACGGATACATTATTATACTCTTTGACGGATACATCGCTTAGTAGTGTGGGTGACACGACGTTCTATGGTTCTCAAACTTTGTATTTTGGGGAAAATACTTAAAAATAGGATATAAATTATATTAAACGCACTTATTACAATTATTATTATATATTTTAGGCAGGCAGCTGACGCTGATACGTCTAAATCATAGTTCACTTGGGAGTGGTTAACACTGCTTAGATCTTAATTTGTCAAGTTTGTTTTTAAAGTGATTAACACTGTTAGCGTTCACTATTTCTGAAGGTAATTTGTTCCATGCCTTTAATATTCTATTCGAGATTAAGTTCTTGCCGATATTGGCAATACAAGACGGGCTTATTTCTCCCTCTTAACCCAGGCCATGCACACTACAGCATACGCTTCAGGCACTTTCAACACAAACACATACACACGCAAACACGCACATACACGCACGCACGCACGCACGCACGCACGCACGCACGCACGCACGCACGAACACAATCACACCCTCGCTCACGCGCACATATATCTACAATTTTTTTTAACTATTTATTTTCTGTTGATTTTTTTTTGTTGATTTACAGTTTTTGTTGATACTTTTATATTTCCCTTCTTTTCTGCACCTAAGCACAGACGTACCAAAACTTGCGTAATTCGTTTATTTATAATAATATTAGTTTGTGACCCTCCTGGCTGTAAGTATTTATTTATTTAATATTTGTTCTTGGGGCCAGACTGAAAACTTGTTATTTACTGTTTGTTGATTGTTTTGTATCTATTAGGTTAAGGTAATAAAAAAAAAGAAAAAAACGACTATAAAACCAAAATTACAACAATGACAAAAAAAGTTATTGCATCTGGCCTTAATTGTCTTGCATGTCGTCCATTGTGATTAAGGAGAATTTGCGGCGGTAAAAAGTGCTTTGAACATACTCTTCCTGCAAAATAATGAGAATACCATTTTAAAATCTGGCCTACATCAACTCTTATTAGCAACGGCACCGCAAAAAAGTTTGGCAATTACTGCTTAAACTGACACCGACCGAGAGCGATATATGCAATTAATGCAATTCAGGGGTGCTACCGCGAACAGCAAACGAAGTTTTCGCTCTCTGTCGCACTTGCACGTTCGGACGTAAGTGCGGTAGAGAGGGAAAACTTCGTTTGCTGTCGCGGTAGCGCCCCAGTACATCCGAGCGAGATCGCGGTTAACGTCAAAGCGACTTGACGCTCGTATGTGTGAGTAAGCAGTGTTGCGAGTAGTGTATTATGATACTCCCTGCCTTCCATGCATTCTGAGTATTTTATTAAATTATTATGTACATTCATGTTCAACTTGACCTATTTTGTGTGCTTAAACAAGTAAATGCCAATTTTAATGCGCAAACAATTTATTTTGCATGATAACGGCAGATTTTTTTCCTTAATTATCCATTTTGTTACTATAAAGTGGCAACTCGACCTCGTGTCACGATCCTTATTGTCAGCAAAGAGAATATAACCACTACGTTCTAAGAGACGGGACTTCGAACTAGGTTTTGGATGACAGTGACATTGTCATTGCATGACATTGACGTAGAGTTTGGTAAACATTCTGTACCACAATAAAATAAAAAAAAGGAAATAGGTAATGCCAACATAACAGCGCGATAGGGATGTAACTTTGATGTAGTACGGTTAGCGATGTCGATATCGATAAACGATGACTAGTGACGTCGTGGATTCCATTCTTATAAAAATCCCAGTTAGAGGGCGTCCATTATTTACGTGAGATGTTTTTGGCGGGAGGGGATCGAATTTTGCCAAAAACACCTCACATTAATAATGGATGCTCCTTTATTAACAATTGTGGTTTGAATCCATTCTCAACTGGTTAGTTTATGACGACTACACTACGACGTCCATGCGCTTATTCCGCAGTGGGTAGGGCTAGAAATAAATAAAATAAAAAAGTATAAAGTTGTGTTGCTTTAAATATATTAACCATCAGCTCTTTAGACGACTTTTCTTTCGGTTAAAATCTTTGGGTTGAAAGTGGTCACCACAAACAAATTTTAATTCGTTCAACTTCTCAATCGGAACGTAGGCTAAGTCTTCATTGCCAATCACTTTCACCCACTGTCTGCAACTGAAAAATACTAGAGTTCTATATGATAAGCTAGTTATCGATATGTTACGGCCAACACTAGTATGTATAGTATACGAATAAAACTAAATTGCAAATAACGCTTCTTATTTTGCTTACATGTAACTTGCTGTGGTACATATTAATAGATAATCTCCAATTTATTGCTTACCAGTCGTGATCTAAAGGAAATCTTGCCATTAATTTCCTTTTCTCGTCATCTTTTCGACGGGCACGAAAACCACAAATAACACATACCCTATAGGCTGAAATAGTCCGTGGCATATTAAAAACACACTGCCTTCTTACTACATGCTTTTTCAATTTAAATTAAGGTTTCTACCATTTATAAATAGTAAAATAACAAACTACAAACCACACTACGAACTGATCAACAAAGAAACAATAACCTCGTGGCGCCCAAAGATTTTTTGGTTCCTCTTTAACTATGACCCGACCGTCCATCTTATAGGAAATAATAGTTATAGTCATATCCGCCCAAGATTTTGACTTGAAATTTGTATGTGTTAGAGTTACCGGTTTGAAGTGAAACTTTCAGGGTATAATTATGTTTATATTAGCATGTGTTTTTAAATTCAATTATTTGTCTACCTTTTGTTCTTTACAAAGGCCATTGGGCCACAATTACTAGATTAAAAGGAATTATTAGGTGATAAAATTATATATTTTTTTAGGATTAATATGTTTATTTCAGTAAAATAAATTACTGCTAAATTCGGAAAGAGGAATTTCATCTTCTGGACTAGAGTCTGACGAGCTATTGTCTGCTTTGTCTCCATCATCTATTACGAAATCTGCATCCGCTTCTCCGTCACCTTCAAACTCCGTATTTTCCAGGGTACCATCATCCATAATGGCTTGATTTCATCATCCTGCAAACCTATGAATAAAACACCTTACGTATAGGTGCTTCAAAAAAAAAAAAAATAAATAAGTGTACCGACACAGACTAGACAGGAAAACTTAGTAGTGTAAAGAGTATTAAATTATTAGTGAAAGATAAGTAGCATTTCTATATCAGGGGGCACGGCAGTGCCCCCACCAAGTCGAGCAAAAAAGCAGCACGGCCGTACCATCCTTTTCTCGAAGCAATTCAGGCCATTTTCGACCCCCTGTAACTTCGTTGTGGCTAAAACTAGAAGACTGAATTTTCAATAACCATGCAGGCATTGTAAAGACACGGTATATTTCAAATTTCATTCAATTTGAACCAGTATTTTAAGAATTATAACGGGTTAAATTTCTTAATTTTGTCACTCACTGACTCACTGACTGACTCACCGATCATCAAAATTCTAAGGCACTTCTAGCAGACCTAGAAGCTTCAAATTTGGAATATAAGTAGTGTTTGGTGTATGAATCAAGGAAAAACTAAAATATTTGGGGGCACGGTAGTGCAACCGCTAAGTCTAGCATTTTTTTTTCAATTTCCGTCCAGTTTTATAAATTTTAACTACTTACTTAAATAACCTTGTAATACCATATAAATATAAAGGCGCACGGTAGTGCCCCCGCCAAGTCGAGTAAAATTTTTCAAAATTTCGGTCCAGTTTTCTAGATACATAACTGCTAACTTTGTAATCCCATATAAATATAGGCGCACGGTAGTGCCCCTGCCAAATCGAGCAAAAAATGGGTATTCCCGTCATGAAAACACGTGTAAATTTAATTATTTAATGCAAAAAACGTACCTACGTGCGTATTCGTACTTATTGGGTCAATTTCCCAAGCAGTAAAAAATGTTGGCAAGACTGAGAACGCAGGTGCAGAAAGTTTAAATAATAATTAACCATTTTTTTTCGGAAACACATCCCAGTTAACTACCTCGGGCAATAGCTAAAACTTAAATATTAATGTATTTAATAATTTAAAAAAATATATAAAGCACCAATTTCTCATCAAGGTGGGTTGTCCCTAACCTGGTTTTGTTTGCATAATGTCGCCTATCTCGAAAACTATGTACGATAATAAAAATATTTTAGCCTCATTTTAAGACCAGCTAAATAGGCAACAATAAATATAGCTTCCTTTAAATCTCATGTGTACCTAACCATTTTATAATGTGCGAAAATGTTTGTCCCGAGAAACTTTTTCATTATCGCGGACCACCGCGGACCAAGCTTGTCAACGATTTATTTGCGAAGTTTGACTCGGTAAGCCCCCCGTCTCCTGCGCACTTCGAGAATCAGTTACGCTGCGGTGTTCGGCGAGGGAGGACACCTGGTGCGGTAATTCGTCGGCCTGCTATACACATGAGTATATCGTGGCCGTGATACGCGGACAAAAATAATATCATTCCGGAGTTTGCTATATCTTTTTTATTTTTTATCTGTTTCGATTGAAACTAATATATAACACGTAATATATATTTGTGATATCTAGAACCTTGTTAATTTAAGAATAAGTGGCTTGATCTTTTTTTTTAAATTAATTTTATTCTGTGTTTATCATTCCGCCGTTTTCATTCCGGTGTTTCCGGTGTAGTTAAATAGAAATGTAGCTTCACTTTGTTATATATAGGAATTAATGATTATTTTTACTGAGTACAATATATTTATTTGATGTCATATATGCCTATTACCTAGTATTTATATTTAAATATATGTTTCACTATATCGTGTTTTGTCAATTTACTTGATTATTCGCGCATTAAGATATAGAAAATATATTAAATCGATTTTAAATGTACTTCTCCTCAAGATTATAAGCGTAATTAGTTTTTCCAAAATGGATCAAGCATTTTACTATAAAAGATGGTAATAATTACACAGACAGGCGTCGGTTGGAAGTGCTAAATATGAAGTTTATTAATGAAAAAAATATTTCAAAAATTGGTGTAAAAAGTCATACGATAAATTTAGATAATTTATTTCATGATAAGGAATTACGTCATAAATTTTCACACATGTCAAAATTACAAGAATTGTTATCATGATCGTCATAACAGGAAAAACAAAAATAACATAATGTCGACCAGAGTAATACAAAACATGATAAAAAGTAAACAGAAAAATAAATGCATCTTCCATTCGGAATCGTCAGTCAGATAAATAATAATATTGTCCATTACAAAATACAAATTTCAAAACACAAAAATAAAAGATAGTTCCGTAATATCATTTTAACATTACTGAAATATGTTTCTTATACTACAGATTTGTGTTTTCTAGAAAAAAAAGGTATAGGGTTCCAAACCACATGAACCATGATTTTTCTTTTTCTTTCTATCAAAATTTACAACTAGTTACGAAGTGTTTTATAAACAGGATGCAAGCCTCTGGACATTTACACTATTTTTAACTTATATACAAAATGCTTGTGTTTTTAAACCATACACCTAGTACTTTTTTCTATAAATCATAAAACTATAGTCTAAGAAGCAATTATTTATTATTATTCATATTTAACACATAACACAAATAACATAAGTCCCGTTGTATTAACAGGCCAGTCAGTAGAGGTTTTTCCTGGTTACGTGAAAGATTGTTTTTTAGTTTTTATTACTTGTTTGTAGCATTGCTGCTTGTAATGCGTTTTTTTTTGAGAAAAAGTGACTGATTATTTTTATTAGTATAATTATTAAATTGAAGTGGTCCACCAGTTTATTATAAAGCGGTCTTGAGTAGTGAAAATGATTGTTTTCAGGTACTAGCAGTACAAAATAAATAATTTTATAATTTTGAGGTGTTTTTTTTTAATACCGATGTATGTGCTCTAATTTTCATTCCTGTGGACTGTTATTATCATCCCCAGTGTATATTTATCATTCCGTTGTGAGTTTCATTTTTAATCTCAGTTATCTCAAAAACTGTTATAGATATCAACATCCCTTTTAGAAGATTTTCATAATATAGTCTGAAGTGTCTTTTGATATTAAAAAATCCACGAAAAACTCCCAAACAAAGAATCACACCGGAATGATACAAAAATCATGCACTGTTGAAATTGACCCTATTACGAGTGCGTAAGGTTGTAAATTAATTACCACGCGCTGCGATGCTAGCGAGTGAGCGCGGGCCGTTACTACGCGCTGTTGTGCTAGCGCGAGGGCGCGGGGCGGGGTCAGTGGCGGGGCGCGCGGAAAGGTGAATGTCGCCGAGCGAGCAGCAACCGCGCTTATTCGCGCGAGCGCCCCAATGCTGTTCGGATGTGCCCAGAATTCTTACCTATAAGTTTGCGATTTTCATTGATAATTTCGATTGCTATATTAGTTTGACGAATTCGTTGCTGGTAGATATACATATATATATACAATAAGTAGAAGGTACCGAAAAGGAAAAAAGTAGACTGTCTACAAAATACAAAAAGGAATGAGATCCCATCAAAAACAATACTTGTCAAAAAAACCAAGTCTCGCAACTCAGTTGTTCTACGGTAAAAAGTTGTGAGATCTATGTAATACCAAGTCGGTTATTAATTTATTCAGTCCCTACTTAAGCGCCTTTCTGTCCTAATACGTCCAGCCCCTAAGACCACGATCGTGGTCCATAACAATTGAAAATCAATTGTGTCTGGAATCTCCGTACTCGAAGCATTAAGTTGTTACGTAATAATTAACAGCATCTTATAGTGACGCATATCAATATTAAAAATCTTTATTGTTTTATATAAATATATTGAGACTTGGCCATCGCACTAAATAATTTAATTTACACGTGTTTTCATGCGTTTTTATACGTACAATGACAGACAAATATATGTAGACAAACACGCTGACAAAAGCATCTATGCACTTGTTTTTCATATACATGTAAACAAAGCAGGATTCAAAAATATCTACACAATTTTTTTCCAACCTCATATAGACAGCAAATAGAAACAAATATCTAAACAAACTTTTTTCATAAATAACTAGGCAAATTACATACACAATCATATCTTTATTCTTTTCTTTATTGTTGTTTACCTCTACCTACTGATTCATTTGTGTGAGGTGTGCAATAATATATTGTATTGTATTTAAAAAATACACTTAATATAGTTTACGTCTGTACATTCTACATAAATTGGGCTATTTTATAGTGCATTACCTCGCGGTTTAGTTGTTGAGCAAGATTTCGTAGTTTTTATAATACTTAATCTTTATTCAGGTTTTGTGCTGAACTATGTTTTTTCTGCGAACAAGTGAAAATTATGTTCCTAAAATAAATTCCTCGTCCTTGAGTTATACAGAAACGATACCAAACATGACCAATTTACTAAACTCATGTACGTAGAAATAAACTAGCTACTCGGCAGTACGCTGTAGTACTAGTCATCTCGCAACGGTATGAAAAGCGGAGTTGAAGTTGGTATAGAAGTTAACGCGAACGAATTTGCGGGCAAAAGTCCATTATAAATGCAAAAGTAACTATGTCTGTCTGTTACATCTTCACACATAAACCGCTTAAACTGATTTTGAAATTTGGCATAGTGATGGTTTGTATCCCGAGGAAGGACGTAGCATAGTTTTTATCCCAGAAATTATCCCTTAGCGATATAAATGACTTCCACGCGGACGAAGTTGCGGGCAAAAGATAGTATATAATAATATACATTCACCGTCAATTTTAGCAAACTAGGACAATACATATTGCTAATACATCTATTATTATAATACCATTAAGTAGGTAAACGTCTGTTCTTTCAATTAATCTGCGGTTTATATAAGATTTTGTTATAATGTATATTTTAACTTACCATTGACCTATGAACTTGAAATTTGCAATTATGTATATTTGTTTGTTATGATTACCTATATTACAATAGATAATATCAACCGATGTATAAATATATTCCCCTGCCTAAAAAACTAGATTCTTTTAAGCCGTCGTCTCCCGGCGAAAAATAAACAATAGCATTCCTTTGTTATGATCCCTGGGATCTCAGGGACCAGTAGACGACGGGTAATATGGTCTAGGATCGGTAGGTGGGTTTAGGGCCTATTAATTAGATGAGCCAGTTTGCGGCCACTTGGAGGAGTTGATGAACTGAAAGAATATTTTCTTGCTTTTTTAAGATATTCCCATTCAATAGCTATAAATTAAAACGCATGTGATTCACTATTTCTTTAGGGCATGTAAAAATGTAAATATCTTTAATTGAAAAAACATCGTTCTTCAGAAGGCCGCAAACTGACGCAGGCCGCGTAACTGGCGTAGCAACCCTACCTACCCACTGCTGCTTAGTATACTCGTATGGATAGAATAGTATTGTGTAGGTATAAGAGTTCCTTGTCGCATGGAATGCTACTACAGGAGACGTTATCGCCAAGAGACATCACGCAATATATTTTCCCTAATGTATCCGACTTTACAACTTGGCAAACTTGAGTCAATGAACAAAGTCAAGAGAGCAAGATCGAAGTGTCGAGTTTACTTTAGGGTTACCTACCTAAATTGTTAACGTGTATTTTAACAAAATGAACGCAGACTGCCATAGATGTAAATCACTTTAAGTCTTATTCAAACTTATGTACCTAAAATCGTTGTTTCGAGTTTGAGTTTCAGTTTTTTGTTATGACCAGAGGTCGGACAAATTTGCGTCATTGCTCGCAATAATACGGACATGACTCCAAAATTAATCAAAATGTCAATCTTTATAATTGCTGCGCCTCTAGTATGGTGTCCTTAAAAAATGGCAAGCAAGGGTAAGTTGACTGACATACACAAATACATGGATATACAATGACTGTAACGCTCCCTGACGTGCAATTCGATAACTAGTCAGCATTATAGCCAATCAGAAATGTATCGAGTGAAAAGTCCGTGGCTCCTTTTTCTGCACTTAGTTCGTGTAAGTCGGACTATTGAACATTGTCGCTGACGGTTTTGCACAGGAACGAAATCTTTTGAAATGGAAGAATAACATCGATATCAGCCCAGGTAACATAAGTAACCATGACCGCTTATTTACCTAAGATACAAATAAAAGCTAGAGGTAAACTTGAAGCATGAAGCTTTGTTTAGGTGGTACTAATTGCCAAAACTACTTAACTACCCATTCGATTTCAAAAAATATTTTACAAGTAATATAAAATGAATAAAGGAATGGGGACAAGAGGCACATGGAACTAACTGGAGGAAGCCTTCACCCTAAGAGTGGTCTTTAAAATATAAGTTATACAGGATGATTCATGCGACGTGAGGTAAGAATTTAATTCTTTACAGTCATGGGTACTCAACTGTTTTTTTTTATAAGGTATCATCAAATCAGATAATTATTCATACATATCTGACAACAAAGTGAAAACTGTTTGGAATATTATAAATAGAGAATCTGGTAAACTTAAAACCCGCGGTTGTCAAGTCAACATTCTCAAAGAAGACCAACAGGTCATGTCAAATAATGATGTTGCCTTGGCATTCGAGAATTATTTTTCGAATATAGCAAGTAGTACTATGAAATGTCTTCCGTCATTTGAAACCCAAGCTAACGCTTTACTTTGTGCTAACATTAGTAAATGTAATGTAACGTTTAATTTTAGTCAAGTAAGTTTCAATCAAAGTTATTAAAACTTTTAAATCGCTCAATTTAAAGAAAACGGAGGATATGGGGAACATCAGTAAACGTTATTAATCATATCATAGATGTCATTGCGCCCCACTTAGCTTTGGTTAACTGCATATCAGAGGGTATTATTCCGGATCTTATGAAATTTAGTAAAGTCGTACCTTTATTTAAATCGGGTGATTTGAATGACCTAACCAACTTTCGTCCTATATCGATACGACCTGTGTTAAGTAAGGTTTTTGAGAAATTAATGTTAAACGATATGCTAATGCACTTCAATAGAAATAAACTTCTTACAAGTAATCAGTTCGGTTTCACAAAAAGGCGCTCCACGACTGACGCTGCATCTGTGCTTATTAAGTATATTTACAATATTTGGGAGAATTATTGTGATGCGATTGGTATTTTTTGTGACCTTTCTAAAGCATTCGATTGCGTGGATCATGGAACACATTTTGAAACTTAAACATTATAGTCTGTCTGATAATGCGTTAAGCCTTATGTCCTCATATCTTAATAGAACTCAAACAGTTGTTGTAAATGGAACCTAGACTAGTAGAGCTGTAGTAATGTTAGGAGTGCCTCAGGCCTCTATCCTAGGTCCATTTTTATTTTTGGTTTATATAAATGACTTGCCATCTATAGTAAGTAATCTTTGTGACATAGTATTATTCGCGGATGATACATTATTAATCTTTAATGTTGACCTAAAAACAATAGAATGTTGTAACGTTAATGGCACACTGGTCAAAGTACTTGATTGGTTTACCGTTAACAACCTGCTACTTAATGCTAAGAAAACGAAATGTGTCAGATTTTCTTTGCCCAATGTTAGACCGGTGGAAACTAATATACTTTTAAATAACGAGTGTTTAGAAATTTTAGATAAAGCAATATTCTTAGGTATAACATTAGACAAAAATCTACAATGGAGTTCCCATACAGCAATTATGGCACGTAAATTAAGTTCAGCCGCTTATGCTATTAGAAAAATCAGACAACTGACCAATGTAGAAACAGCTCGCTTAGTTTATCACAGCTATTTTCATAGTGTTATGTCGTATGGTATTCTGGTTTGGGGTAAAGCAGCTGACATACAGACAATTTTTGTGTTACAAAAAAGAGCCAGTCGCTCCATATATAACCTGGGCTCACATGAAACTCTTAGAGAACTCTTTAAATAAATTAACATTTTAACGGTAGCGTCCCAATACATCTATGAGAATATTATTTATGTCGTAAAGAATCGAGAATCATTCTGTAAAAATTCTGATATCCACAATTTTAATACCAGGAATAAAAATAAAATTGCCACTAACAAGTTTCGTGTCCGTAAAGTTTACAAGTCTTTTTTAAGGTCAATGTGTCCGTTTTTATAATAAGTTACCCGATGAAATTTTGAATTTACCCTTTCCTGCTCTTAAAAATTACCTTAAAAAAAAACATTGATGTCAAAGGCTTATTATAGGGTTGAGGACTATCTAACAGACAGAAATGCATGGCCCAAACCTAATACCTAAATAACGTAAAGAGTCTAATATTTTCATTGTATCTGGTTGACACATCTCTTGCAGGAAAGCACATCAAACGATTCGACATGTTTTGTTTTCTTGTGTAACTACACATTGTAAATACCTATTGTTATTTTTTCCTCGTTTTTCTTTCAATTCTCTTTTGTTTTTTACCACTTACATTTACTTAAGTAGGTTAAGTAGTATCATTGTAATAAGCATATTTTGGAGAAAATGACTGACTGTCGAGTTTCTTTCGACGTTTCTTCTCGGCAGTGGTCTCATGAGAAACGCTAGTAGTTTTTGACTTGTAAAAGTGCCTTTGCGGCCTACTTGCAGAATAAAGTTCATTTATTTCATTTATTCTAAGTATAATCGAGTGCAAAAATATGGGTGTATGCAAGCTACTCAAAAATATGTCTTATATATGGATCTTATGTCTACGCATTAAGGTTCGGTACATATTTAGGAGAGGATTCATTCGATATATATTTTTAGACTTTATCTTACCTATCTAGAGATGGGTCTCAGATATTTACCCAATCTACCCACCCAGGTAAATACCCATCTACTTGGTATTTACCCGTATCTACCCAAAACGACAGGTAGATACTTTTAACTGGGAATATCGATTAGTGTGAAATGAATAATTAAGGTTAAATTGCATACATATTTAGTATTTAAAAACTGGCGACGTGCGTGTCGGAATTCACAACTTTAAGGTTCCGGACCAACCGCAAAATTATTTTTGTTTAAGGCAAGACCCGTTCACAGATCTGACGCAAATACTGAAGTTTGAGCTTCCGGTGTGACGAAATAATGTAGAATCACACTACACAAAAATTACAGTAGACTGAAAAAGAAACAAAGAAAAGAAATAACAGAACAAAATATTGAAAAATGCCTTGGTAACTCTGTCAAAAAATCCTAAATATCATAGTAAAAATAAACTTTAATGCTGCAGATTTCGTAATTATCAACGAATAAATAAGAATAAACGAATAAACTGCTTGAGTGGCGTCCACGCACCGGAAGAAGAGCTGTCGGTAGGCCTCCGACAAGGTGGAGTGATGACCTGGTGAAGGTCGCGGGAATCTGGTGGAAACGAACGGCACAGGACCGGTCTAAATGGCGAGCTTTGGGGGAGGCCTATGTTCAGCAGTGGACGTCTTTCGGCTGCAATGATGTTGATGATGATGAATTCCTTTGTTTTCCAATAACGCTAAAAATTACAGTAACTTACCACCCACCCCACTTACCCTTACTTCTATTACTTAGAGATCCCTCATAGGGATAAGTTCGCCTTTGTACTCTAATCTTATGTGACATGTATATTGTTTTAACCTGTTATTGTGTACAATAAAGTGCTTACATACATACATACATACTTCTCGACGAGCTCTAAACAACAAAACCCCACTCGAAGGGGTAGGTCAAAATATTTTTTCACATCCCCCTTTAGCTAGCTGTATGGGAGCACCTTCTTTAAAATATTTGGACCGACTTCTGGTTATCAAAATTGAGTTCAGCGACCCTCAAAACCCATACCAGGATACCTCACACGACCAGATTCGAGTTATATTTACGGATTTTTAAGTTTACACGCCATTTTGGCCGCCATCTATGATTTGAAAGACCTAGTCACATCACTTGTAAATAATGTTTTAAAATCAAGTAATTATCTTATATATCACTAAAACAGGTTCGACTGTGTCCTATTTACAAAGGAAAAGGAGAAAAATCTGACATCGCAAACTATAGGCCGATAAGCATAGCATGGTGGAGTCAGTTATATCCAGAAATCTAATGCAGTAGCTTGAGGATAATAAAGTCCTAAATGATGCACAATATGCACATAAGGTTGGCAGATCCACAACGACAGCAGCGCTAAAATTTACAGTAACGGTTGTAGACCTTCTAGAAAGAAAAAGTCAAGTTGCTGCAATATCCCTGGACCTTTCTAAGGCATTCGACACCGTAGATCACGAACTCTTGCTCTCCAAACTAGGTGCCTATGGCGTAAAAGGAGAAAGCGCCAAACTGCTGAAATCTTTCCTGGCAGATCGAGAACAGTTCGTAGAAATAAACATAGACGGTAAACGACATAGTTCCGAAGCGCAGACAACAAGAATAGGCGTCCCATAGGGATCTGCATTAGGAAATAACTTTTTCTCTATATTTATAAATGACTTGGCGAGTCTTGAAGTTGATGGTGACATAATCCTGTACGCAGATGATACGACAGTAATAGTGAATTCTAATACAAAAACAATTAATTGCAAAAAATAGGAAATGTAATAAAAATATTAAGTAAGTGGTTCGGAATAAATGGCCTAAAATTAAATGCTGAAAAAACAAATACCATGATATTTGAATAAAAGAACCGCCACACAGAGAAAACTGATATTACATTACCAAACGGTGTCAAGATAAAAAGTGAGCAAAGTGTTAAACTGCTCGGCTTTCAGATTGACCCAAGAATGTCATGGAAAGACCATGTAAATTCACTATGTATTAAATTATCAAGAGGCACATATGCTCTAAGACAATTAAGACCACTTGTATCAGAAAGTTGCTTAAAAGAGATGTACTACGCGTATGTACACTCTCAACTTTCGTACGGTATTATACTTTGGGGCAACTCTACAGATTATGAGCGCATACTAAAGATGCAGAAACGTGCAATCAGAGTACTTGCATATGCAAAGTACAGAGACTCGTGTAGGGAATGTTTTAAAAAATTTAGTATTCTAACATCTGTTCCAATTTACATACTGGAAGTCTTGATGTATGTAAAACGAAACTTAAATGAATTTCAACGGAGAGGTGAAAATAGATCAAGACCAATGCCAAATGTTCATGACATAAAAATAACCTCGTCTAGACTTAAAATCGGAAGAAAACTTCCAAAGGTAATTGGACAAAGATTATTTAACCGGCTTCCTACAAACCTCAAAACAATAACTAACGATATCTCTTCTATCATCTTCGCTATCATGTAAAACGACTACTGCTTGAAAAAACACTGTATAGCTTAGAAGAATTCTGGTCAAACGATTATGACAAATTTACTCTAGAAAATAACTAATTTCTAGCTGGATTACCAAAAGTATCGACTTAGCTTGTATGTACGACTTAGCGTTATTAGCTATAACTGTTTTATTTTATTATATAATTTGCTATTTTATTTCATAGCACACACTATTGTTCTGACATGATTTATTATTACCAATTTTAATTTACTAAGCAACAATATACACAATTGATGAATCATAATTTTGAACATTTAATCTTGTGTTATACGAATTATACAATGATTTAATTGAAAAATTATGATAAAAAACAAATCTGAATCTGAATCTCATCTTGTTTGGTTCCACTTCTGGTACCCGGACCGACTTTTAGTTATCAAAATTGAGTTCAGCGAATTCCAAAACCATTTCCAGAACACTTCAATCGAATAGCCATAGACAGCGGAAAAGCGCTTTCACAATTTCACCAAGATGGCACTCCAGTAAATGATGTAAAATACGAAAAATATTTTGATTAGTTCTCATTTCCCGCAGTCTGGATTGCCCCGTTGCACCTTACCAGTCTAATAATTAGGATACAAAATGTTTATACAAGTAATAATGCGTAAATTCAATCATAATAATTAATATATGGACCCCGAGCAACCTTAACACATCGTATTTATTATGTACCTTATAATAAATACCCGCGTATTTACCCGTGGGTATGTAAATAATTGGAATACGCGCACGTCTTTCTATATCTCTATACTTATCTAGCAATGTATAGTCAGCCAAGAAAATCGTTTACCACTTTTGAAACCTAATAACAGACTCGTAAAATATTTCACGGCATTTACTACTATTTGCTCATACCAGAACTAATTATTTGAATCAAAACAATATTTAAGCGCAATAATATAATTTATGAGCCAGCCTGTATTTTAACGTTTATTACAATTTTCCTCGAAAATTGTTACCCTACTTGAGCCAGCGGGTCTGTGTGATTAAACTTACTGGATTTAAATCACATTTATATTTTATATAGTGTGCGTTCTCGGGCATGTTGGGCGGGCATGCATGTGGTGCAAATGTAAATTTGATTCCAATCCAAAGCGTTTTGTGTGATGCACTCCAGGTGTAGAAAGATAGTCGTGCTCGAAATGTTTACACTGTGCCTAAGAAAGCCGTTGCCCATAAATCATTTATGTTCACAGGCAACAACAATGAAGCAAAATATAGAGTGCCCTACGGAACCCGACACCGGACGTACTTGCGACTTCCCGCCGGTTTTGGCTTTACCTCTCGTTTCTACGAGCCAGGTTCACCACCGAGACTTAAAAAGTAATGTCAAGAAATATCATGACCATTCTAAATTTCACGAATAAAGGAAAATAGTTTTATATATATGAATTATTTTATGAATAAAGGAGCTAGGGCGATGTTTCGTCAAAAAATTCTTTTATTTCTCTGCTGAGCCGTAGTACAGGAGCAGAAAGGGCCAAGCTATTGGCCTCGGGCACCAAGAAGTCTGGTGAATGGCTGAACTCTTACTCATCGGCAAACACTGGCACCTTCTTGGAGCCTGAAAGTCTTCGGATTTCGACTTCTCTGTGACTTGGGCTCCCTATATGTACTTCTCACACGTGTCCTTGCAGGAGTTTGGTTAACCCACAGGGACATCATCCGCCAGTCTCTAGCCACAGTCAACGTGCCATTTATTTTTGAACCCGTTGGCATCGCTAGAAACAATGGCAAGAGGTCGTACAGGATGTCCCGCATCCCACGGAAGGTGGGTAAGGCGCTAGTCTGGGACTGGCGCCTTCTCTCCAGTCTCCCAGTGCGAGTGTCAACCCAGGTGCGGCGGCCGAAGCGGCGGAAAAGCTCAAAAGCGCACAGATATAGGAGTCTCGGTTACACTTGTATCCCGTTCGGTGTCGAGACTCTTGGCTTGTGGGGTCTCAGTGCCCGTCAACTAGTCAAAGGTTCTAAAAGGCTGGTGGATTCCACGGGAGATCACAGAACTGGCAGCGTCCTCGCTCAACGCATCAGCATAGCGATTCAGCGAGGAAATGCTGCCAGTTTTTTAGTTTTAAGTTAGTCATATATTTTCATGTTATTTTCAATACTATTATTATTACCTTTGTAATATAAACAGATAAATGCAAATCAAATTTCATAACAAACAATTTCCAAGGAAACTAAGAGTGATCCTGAATTAATAAGCGACCTTCTGCCATACGCGGTCAGCATTATTAGCTCGGAACTGACTGCGTATGCCAGAAGGTCACTGGTTCGAATCCAGTTGCTGCAGCAATTTTAATGTCTGTACAAAAGGCATACTAAGAGAATTTAAGTGTTCATCTTCACCATATATCTCATTCACTGCGAATTTTAATGGTTTTTGTAACAATTTCAATTTTAATGAGCGCGAGGGCCGTGGAGGCGTCCGGTCCTTCTACAATCCATTAAATATGGGACTCGCCACAAATAACGTAAGTTTCATTAAGTATGCTCCGACCGGTATAGTAAAAAGGCATTAAAAATGTGTTTTTTGTCAGAAATTCTGAAAATAAGCAAATAAAAATTGTATAAATATATCCGATATCTTGAGATCTTAGTAATTTCACAAATTATTTCACTTTTGAATTGTTTCTAGAACATTAACTAATTACCGTACGCGCAAAACATATATTCGAATAAGGCTGTTTTTAAAATTCCCTACTGCTTCGAAGCTATTAGTGATATTTAGACCGCCCTTTCGGGAAATTTATTGTTCACATTATTTGAATGATGACCATCAGTATGCAGCCTTCCTAATTATTATTATTTTATTAAAGAGCTTCAAGTCTCCCACTGCTGGGCAAAAGCCTTCCTCTTTTTCTTCCAAGCATCCCTGTCATGGGAGGCTTCCCACCAGTCCTGGTCAAAGACGTCAAATTCGCCATCTCCGACGAGGTCTGCCGCCACGCCGTGCTCGGTTTTGTGGGACCCACTGGTGGTGATTTTAGCCCACAAATCTTCCAGCATGGGGCAGAAGTGCTCAGCCCAGTCCCATTTTAGTTTCGCGGCAGTGTGAGCTACATCATCTATCCGGGTTTCGGAACGATCTGTTAATTTCACGCTTAAAATGCTGCGTTCCATGGCTTTCTGGCAAACCTTTATAGCAAATTTTTGAACTTTTGTCGGATTGGAAGAATGCACATATCCATGAGTTTTCGTTTTACTGATATTTAAAGGGTTTCCTTAATGTACCAATATCTCCTCCAGGAGTTTTCGGTGAGTCTGGGAACCTCTTTGTCTTGTCGGGTCTGGAAGGAGACTATTTTGGCCCAGGTATAAGTACTCATGGACATATTCCACTCCTCCGGCACCCACGTGTACATGCCACGGGATACTGTTGGTAATGAGCTTAGATTTTGGCATGTTCAGACGGTAGGATTAGAATATATATACATTATTGAAGTCGGTGCCATCCAAAAAAATTGTCTAAAGTTGACGAAATGGTACCGACTACACAAATTAAAATAGGTACGTCTACATTCTTCAATAAGAAGCGTAAAGTCTCATATTAGAAGTAAGGCAATTATTTTTTACCTTTTAGTGTTTTGTTTTTTGGAGTCGGTTTTATTCTTTTAATATTTTTAAAATTTATTTTACACTTTTTAGTGAATCATTACCAGAGTGCATCTTATAACGATTCCAATAAGCTCAAACACGGCTAAGCTACACTGTTTTATTATGGAGTTCCGTTGTCACCTTCGACTTCAATTACCAGATCAGGATGATGGTGACATTAAATCAGGATCATTTCAATAGATTTCATCATAGTCGCTTCAGTATCTTGATCGAAATATCTTAATGCCACCCATGAAATACTAGGAGTTTTGGATGACCATCCGTGGTTTTCTTCATTAGTTCCCGTTCACCAAATGCTACTTTCTGAATGCAAATGCTTGATTTATTACCGAAAATACTAAAATCGCTATACGTTTCTCTAGAATTTTCGAGGAGTTCCCTCATGGATCTCATCATCAGAACTAGATTCTGGTAACAATGGGACCAACCTTGAAGCATATGCTTTGAAACAAGTAAAAAAAAATCCAAATCGGTTCATAAACAACGGAGTTCTATGGTAACACACATTAAAAAAAAAAAACATACAATCGAATTGAGATTCTTCTCCTTTTTTTGAAGTCGGTTAAAAACGTATACCTGTAGATAATTTTCACCCCTCCATAAGTCTGCAGCTGATTCTACTGTTACGAGTAGTATATTCTGAAAATAATCTCGCAGTTGGAGCATGAACCACACGGAATATAAATAATATTTTGATAAAAAAAAATGTTTCGGTGCAAAAATTATAAATAATTATCGAATCAACACACAAAAAATCACGAGAATCGATTGAGAAATGCAATCTGTATTAGGAGAGCAAACCGAAATTCGCCCGCAGAAACTGATAACATCATTGAAATTAAAATGTTTTTGAAAATTTCCTAAAACTGACGCGACAAAAAAATATAACTACCGAACCAGCTGACAAAATTTTATGACAATCGGTTGAGAAATATGACCTGTAGAGGAAAACATTCACTAATCCGGACAATAATCCGGGTTTCTGTCGAAGTTGAAGCCGAGACCTTCCATTTACTCGGTCAAATAGAAAAATATTGATATACATACACAAAATATAAATACATTTAAAAAATATGACCATGTCTCCTACAGCCCCTTTTTGTTTTCGTCGTAACTCTCATATCCTAACTAATTTGTATAATATTCTCTTTAACCCCGCAACGCCACGCTGTCTCAAAAAAGGCGTTTGTTATTTTCGTTCTGTTAGGTTCTTACGGTTCCATCTTCCTCGTCGATTTTATATAACTCTTCTTTTACTTTCCAAGCTACTCGGGCATGGAATCCTTTACCCCCTGATTCAAGACGACTGTGGTACTCAATCTCTTGTTGTCTTCAAAAAGCAACTAAGAATTAATTATTTGTCTTTCTCATGACACTAAGTAGCTTAACTCCTTTAGAATTTGTGGCTGACAAGTATTGACTTGTAAGTATGATTACATATATATAACTTTTTTTAGTAGTTCCATATACTATCTCTGCATCACCTACCATATGAATCATAATGCTTGATTTGATTTCCGCTACCTTGTCGTTGTCTGGAAGAGATCGCTCTTTAGCGATAAGACCACCTGTTGTTTGCCTCTACTCTTTGTAATCATATACTACTTATATTGTGCTTTTTTGTTGAGGTCATATAATAAAGAGTATTTGTATAAGTACATTATAAAAAACCTAACCCATTCTTAGAGTGCCGCCGGCAGCCAGGCGGGGCCCAAGCTACCGGTGGTTAGAGCGACACAGAGAGGAACCTCCGGTCTATCGAGAGTCTGTTAAGTTTAAGATTGCGTTTACTCTGCCTTACCACCAAAGCCAGCTGTTTAACAAAATGTAGTTCCGAAGATTTTTTAAATTTCCATTGACCCATTGGACTCGAAATATGGTGAAAACGTATGTTACTAAATATAAATATAATCCGACACACACTTGGCCAAACTTTTATTTAAATGATACTTAGGTCGCGTTCATAAACAAGCTAGATATATCGTGAGCTAGGCGGCGCGCGATATCGCTTGGAGCCTGCAGAGCAGTGTGGAGACGATTTTTTATTTTGTGTATTATATTTTACTTTTTATAGGTTGATTGTAAAAAACTTAAGAACATAAATAAACTAGTGACTCTGTGAGCTGTAGACCTCGTGAGTGAGTTTTATTATCATTTCCAAAATCTGACATTATAAAAAAGATCAATTATGAATATCGAACCTTCTAACAAAATTTCACGAGAACCGGTTGAAAAATCCGTCCTGTAGAGGAGAACAAACCGAAATTCAGACGCAGAAACTTACAAAATCTTTGAAATAAAAATTATTTTTGAAAATTTCCAGGAACTGACTCGACAAAAAAAATCTATATAATTACCGGACCTGCTCACAATATTTCACGAAAATCGTTTGCGAAATGCGACCTGTAGAGGAGAACAAACCGAAATTCGCCGGTAGAAACTTACAAAATCATTGACAAAAAAAATGTTTTTGGAAATTTCCAAAAACCGTCTCGACAATAAAAATATATATAACTATCGAACCTGCTAACGAAATTTCACGAGAATCGGTTGCGAATTGCGACCTGTAGACGAGAACAAACGGAAATCCGGAAATACGAAAGCATTTTTGTTGAAGCTGAAGCAGAGACCTTCGTTTCACTTGGTCAATAAATCGAAAAGTAATAGGGACAATAATTTTTATTGCATACCATGGGTCGTTACCATTCATTACCTACAGTTCATTCTTACAAGTAATTAATGAACTAAGTAATTCTATAATTTATAAAACATTACCATGATATAAAACAGTTGTGAAAAGTATTATTTGAGAGCTAAATAATTATGAAAATGCAAAACCGACTTTCCGCAGAAATGGAGAATTGCCGTTGAGAGCTTTTGAATATCCGTCCTCGGCAATGTAATGCAGACTTGCAATGTAATTTTTAGAGCTATTAGAATAGTAATAAGTGGCTTAACTACCTCGCTCCGGGAGCTAGCGAGCAATGTCTGACCGTCCATTCCGTAATACTTAAAATGTGTATTTTTTTAATGAAATTCCATTATGCAGAAATATTTATTGGGTACACGGGCTGTACCTAGCATGTGAGTTGGGGAGTGTAAGCAAGGTTTGCTTTTTTAGGACCAGCTCCATTAAGCTTGATAAACGAAGAGTCAAGTGGTCCGTCGTGGCGCCGCCGAAATTTTGTACTGAACCCAAAGCCCGGGTATGCTTACTGTCTAGTAAATCATTTCGGCAAACGGACTTTGTAGGTTTCTTAGAAGGTGCTACATGTGTTATAAGCTTATAAGCCAATAAATTTTACGGTATCTTCATGTGAAACATTCAGGAGTACCTACTTTTTCTTGTTATGTCATCATTAGTAGGTATATTCTCTTTCATAAACTGTTTACGAATAGGCAGTTTCAGCTAAGCTAAAACGTAGCCGACGGTTCAAATAGATAGGTTTGTTCAAGCGTGTCTGGCGATAGATTTAAGTCCATTTTAAAATAATGTACATTAAATTGTTCGCACAAAAAGGCAAATCGCTTCCTCCGCCTTTAGTTTTAACTGGTTCAGAGAAAATGTCTATTTGACGATAATGCACATACAGGTCAATTAGCTGCTTGTTAATTACAGCTCAATTTGCAAGTTAATGATGATTAAGCGTGCCAAGTAAGTGTATTTTGTATTTTTTAGGGGTTCGATCGAGTCTCAGAGGGGGGTGGTTGTTTAGCGGGTGGCCGGTAGAGGGAGGGATCGGATATTACAGGGGAAGTCCCGAAGCCATCGATCATCGTTAATGTCAGATGAGCGAAGCGCCTTTTAACGAGGTAGGTAGGTGGCCAGGCCGCCACGGCCGCATCATTGCGGATTCAGCTGCCGCGACAGCTACCTTCAACAATGTCATGACCAGTGGTCACTCAACTTTGTTTTCGTAAACACGTGAAACAACGCTTTCATCCATCACGTGTAGAACTTGTCTGGTAAGCTAAGAATGCTATTACAAACCCGAGTATAAATTCAACAATTCTAAAAAAACTTCGCTTATGGTCTTATATGTTCACAAATCTTTTATGATGATATTCAGGCTGATAATAAATGCCATCTTAATTAGTAGGGTATGGATTAAGATTTCAACCTTATTCACACTTGGAAAAGTTACATAACCACCCCTCCGATTTGAAGAGGGAGAATACGCGCGGGCACTGAATAAAAGGATAATGGCATCAATTAAGGTAAAAGTACCCTTCACCGAACGCTAAGATCAACATGTACGTTTGTTTTTTTTTTAATAAGGTTTTGATTTTTTGTACGATTATGATCAACATATTGTGAAAATAGATCAATTTGTCATCATTTAAATGTACGTCGAAATTTATTATACATAGTTAGACGTATATAAAAAAAATTAAAGTTTTTGATATCCATTTGACTGATTTGTCCCATTCAACGAACTAAAAAACGTAATTTGCACCTATTACCGGATCGGCATGCCGTATCACCGAACTAGGGAAGAAATGTATGGAAGGATGGCAGTGTGTCAGTTTGTAAACTAATGAGTGACTATTTATTTCAACCTAACTGCACTAGTTTTGTGATTTCGAGCAATCTTGACGTAATTTAATGTAAAAAAAAACATTCATTAAAACTTAAAATCCATTATTTTTTTTATAAATAATATAAATATCTATTAAAAATTGTTCGGTGATCGTCAAGAATTTATTTTTATATCATGTATTCGTTAACGGTTGAAATGTTAAGAAGCGCTACATTTTTTTAAAGATATACGAAAAATAATAAATGTCAATATAGGTCTAGCTGTAGGCTGAATATGGTTTACATTCCAATGAACTCCAAATAGCAGCTAGGCCGAGATAATCATATGTTCGGTATTAAAGACCATGTGGGTACGTTTTATCGAACAAGCGCTCGGTTAAGCGTACCCATGGAACCTATCACGAGAACATATTTAATAAAATAGTGTTTGAATTACAATGAATCAGCCATAACAACAAAACTAGATTTTAACTAGAAATATTAACTATTGCAAAACAATAAATACACAATTAATGTTGCTTCTACTGATGTTAAATAAATAATATGGATTTTTTTTAATTACCTAGTCAATTAAGCTTATTTTGACGTCAAAGAGTCGTGAAAACTATACATTTCAAATGCAATTTACAAAAAAATTGACAGGTTTATAGGCGTTCGGTAATTGCTAATTAAATTACTTCATTAATTGGCTATGTGTAAAGCGCAGTAGTATGTAGTAACGTTTATGATTAACAAGTAAAAAAAAAATTTCAAAACATACGGTTTTTCCTGATTCCGAACGCTGTTCGGTAAAACCTTCAAGCAGTAGATGAGGATTGAACCATCTGCGAATTTACATATTTGTTGAATTCTGTAAATTTGACTGCACTAAATTCACTTATTTATTAACTCATGATACGATAACACCCTATTCTGAAGCATAAAGTCACTTTTAAACGGTTTTATTAACTTACGAAGTACATTCAGTTTCTTAACCATTTTCATAAGGAGTCCCATACAACGCGGCGATCGACCTGCTCAATCGATTGTCTCGTGACAACTGAGGAACATAATGGCTTTGTTTGCCTCGTAGTGGAAGGAATCTATCGGAAAAAATATCACAACGTAATATTAGCTGCAAGAACTCGATTTATGGATTAAATTAGAAAAAATCCGGTGATAGGGCAGATCCGGTGAAGGGTACATCTACCTTACACGGTGATCATTATCGCGAGAGACACTCAATTCACAATACGTATTACTTGTGTATTCATGAACACTGAAGCATATTCCATAAAAAAATCAATTCCACAATAATATTGACACCCCAGCATTATGAGTAATAATAATCATCATGTAAATGATGCCACCCAAACACCCTCCTGTTTGAGGTTATCATATACTACGGATGTTCCCTTTAGTCAATTAATGTACATAAAATCGCGGCACAGTTCTGAGTTGTAAATATGTTTTAGTGGTTCATTTGGATATAGTTCAGTTTTGATAATTTGTGAACGACCTTCATTCATTATGCCAGTATTTGGGGCGACTGTAGTCAAATATCCTTTGTAATTATCAGAATTTGATCCCACAGTAAATTTAATAGGATTTTATACAATCGTGTCAATGAGGGCCCTATTAAATTCAAGTATCAATTTAGCCTAGGCTTGACGGCTGACCTAACTAAGGTACAATGTTTTAGTTTAGTTAATTGTTTGACTATTCAGTGCCTACTATACTTTTTCTGTAAAAAGAAATAATAAATAAAAAGAAATAATGTTAATATTATTAAGGAATAATGTTATGTGACTGGCTTTACAAGAGCTAAATGATATCAAAACCAAAGCACTTCAGCCCCTACCGTTCTAGCAGTTACATGCATAATCTCAACAAAAACAATACATTAGAGTTACGTATAATATACTGACGTATAGCCTCTAAAGCGCTTTCGATATAAGCCCAAACTTGTTGAGGAGTAATAATTTTAATGTTCAAAACAGGAGATTCAATAGATTGCGCTTTGATATCTGCCGACCCTAATTGTACCTATAGTTCTCTCCCCCTCAGATCCTCTAAACCAAAGCACCCTACAAAAAAAATCGAATAAAATTCAAACGAATGAAGTGTGAAATTACCTTTATCGCGAATATTGGAAAACCAGTATACATTTCTGGACGACACAATCATTCACCATTCACCCATAATCTGACTGACTGGCTCAACGGACAGCCGAAATTGCTAATGCTAGAGATTTTATATATGCACAGTCTTTTAAATGTATGACGTAGGCAAGGAAAAGAAAGGTTTTGTCAAAATTCATCCTCTAATACATGAGATTAAAGTTTGTATGATTTATTGAGTGAAACATTTAAATCTTCTTATATAGACACTCTGTTTAAATACATTAACGGCGTATTTCAGGGATTTTCAAAATTTATCCCTAAAGGGATGAAAAAGGGGTTCAAAGCATGTATCAATGAAATGCGTCCCCTAAAGGGGTTAAGACTTTGTTAAGGGAGCAAATCATTTTTAACGCGAGATATGAATCTTCGTTTAGATATAACGAAATTTATTTCAACATTTTTCGAAATTTCTCCCTAAAAAGGGGTGAAAAGGGGGTTCCAAGTTTGTAAGGGGAGCAAATTTTTTACACTGCGGGATTTGAAACTTCGAAATTCTCTGTTTAAGTACAACGAAACGTATTTCAGAGGGGTTAAGTTTTTGTACAAGGAGCAAATCTGTTTTCAAAGGGGAGACATGAAAATTTGTAATGAAACTTTATTAAAGCACCATAAAACTATTTCATATATTTTTACTTTTATATCTGAATGTGTTGACAGGACCCTTCCTCTTGCTACTTCGGATAAACTCAGCTCTCGCACACCACCTTGGTGTTATTACACCCGAATGTGGCTGACACCGCCGGACAGCGACAACATTGCTCAACTTGGTTAGTAAACACGCTAATGCGAACACTTAAAACTATAAATATCGACGTTGATGCGCAAACGCGAATACCCAAAACTAGGCAAGAGATCACAAGCTATGAGGTAGAGCGAAATAGCATGATTTAGTGTTTTATAGCTGTCAAACTTCACTTCATTAAATAGAAGACGTTATGTACGTAAATACTAAGTAGGTACTAATTATTCTGTGGTGATGATAAAGACCACAGGTGATGAATGTAACTCCACAATAATAAGTATCACCGGAATTTATGACCGATTTAAGTGGAAATGATGATGTAGTACTGGCACTGTCTATAAGTAGAATACTTGAGAAGTCCACGAAACTTTACAAAAATGACAAGCATTTTGCTTGAAGAAGGCATGTGGTGAAGCGACACTACTCAAGCATTGCAGGGCAAATTATGGCGATTTAGTTGTTTTGCCAACTTTTATTTTAGGTATTCCTATTTTTTACTTTTCCAGTTTAAAATAGAAAATACGTAGGAATCAAAGTATCGAAGTTACGTATTAGGTAGGTACAAAGTACTATTTGACTGAAAGATAATATAAAAAAAGAATTAAATACTCACTTCCGAAATTCCTTCTTGAAAACTGTTACAAGTTTAATGGTGCTTCCACACTGCATTTATTTTCTATAAATTTCCCATTATGTAAAGTCTCAGTAAAGTCCCTCTTACCATTACCTGTTATTAACAAGTAAGTTTGTTATGGTGTTTGGATGATGACATGTTTTCAATGAAATATGTCCTGCATGTACTCTACCGAAAATATACTTTGCAGTAAGATAGTTCATACATAAAAAATACATGTAAACTACCATTTATGCGCGTACGAAGTCGCGGGAAAAAACTAGTCGCTATATATGACAAACGATTCGTCGTAGCTTCATCACTACAAACAACTGTCAAATGGGAATTCGTAGTGATCACTCACAATACGTACTAAAATCTCTCAAAAAAATATAGGATGAGACGATTTATAAGGCGAAATTAATAGATTGGTGTTACCTAAATAACTTAAAGTAGCATTTATTATGCTTATAAATTTATTACGTCCATTCCTCATATCAACATCGATACTCTAGTTCACAATCGTAATACCTACTTAGATACTACGGGGAAATATTTAGGATTAGGACCGTATGATTTGTGGACTATCGTACTGATTACACCATATATTATTGTAGTAGTAAAAGTAGTAATAGTATTGATATTTTTTGGGATGAAAATAGTTAAAAGTTACCTATTGTTAAACATGTTATTGCATAATTTATTTTACTTGAGTTTTCTCCAGCTGCAGGCACAAACTCAACAAAGTTGAGCACAGTTTACAGAAGCAGGGCAAAACTCTCTCTAGATTCTTTACAAGCATCCTCTTTATTTAAAAGTTTAATCAAATATGATAAACGGGAATAATTTTAATGAGCGCGAAATTGCAAACAAGTAACCGTCCAACATTTAAAATAGCTTCACAGAATAAATATAGGCGACTGTAATAGAAACATTTGTAGTATTGAATTTCGTAAAAAATATCGAATCAAAATAATAAATAAAAAAAGTCGACCGAAAACCGACGTTATAAATTTTGATATTATCAAACTCGGGTCGCCCTCTATCCATTTGAAAACTGTTATCTGGTGGAGAGTTGTCTGTCGAATTTTAATGTTTAGGTAAAGCAATAATCTAATATTTATGATTCAATTAAGTTTCGGCGTGTTTTGTCAAGGCACTGGCTAATTTCTGGGTGTCGAGCTCTGTAGCTCCCAGGTGGCTTGAGGGCTAGCCCTCAACCTCCACAGATATAAGCTTTCGCTTCTAAAATCAAGCATCGTAGCTCGGTTCATTATTAGCCTGCAGCCATTTAACTGCTATTACGTAAGCATTTCTGCTGCTAACCCACCTCTATTCCGCAGTACTTGAGTTGCAAGCGGAGCAATAACAGTAGGTACTGGCCGAGCAAGGGGGACAATTGTATTGTTATATAAGAGCTTTCTCGTCTCGTAAACAGAATGGAAATCAGTGTGGACGCCGAGGATTCTGCTTTTGCTTTTCCACGCCACGTTTCTCATTTCGTTAATTAAAAAAGAGTAATAAGCAAGATCTACAAGATCTTCTTTAGTGTAACTGGAAACTACGTTTATTTCTACATTTTAATTGAGTCAAATGTGTAACGACAATTAGTCATACACTTTATATGGGTAACTTTCATTACACATTTGAATCAGTCAAATTTAGACATTAAATTATTAACTAAGTACAAATAAATACGAATAACTCTTGCTGAATACAGCGAACACTTTTCGAGTTGAGAAGAAATATTAATAAGTGGTGTATGACAACGACAAGACACATGACATGACATCACAAGACGTCAGAAGCGTCCCTGATTGTTGAGCTATATTAAATATCGGTTTGGGCTCTTTTGTGATGTGTACGTGAGTTATTACTTATTATTTTTGTCGAAAGCGTTTGGTTTTAGGTGTATTTTGGTACCGACATCGACACGGGTGCTGCTTGGATACGGTAGGTACTAATTAACATTCAGTTGTTTCGACAAAACCCCTAATACTAATGCTGTCTTTTGCTTCGGATCTTGAAAGGCGGATCTTTGCAAGAAATCGCTAATATAATAACCATGAGCGACGGTAATTGCTTACCATCAGGCGATCCGTCTGCTCGTTTGCCCCCTATAACATAAAAAAATGGAATATAACTTGTACAAAACTGTGTCTCGTCTTGTATGCTGTTGTGACTTATTCGAATAGACATTACATATTTAAAAGGAACAACTATGTCCATTCGATCAGTTCACAACTACATACAAGAGGGGTTTTACTTAAGTTTTTCACCCATAGGTATTGAAAATTTGTCTTGATTTTTCTGCATAAAACGTTGGGTATTAATGATGTTATAGCTAACGAACCACGAAAGTCGGACACAAGGAACTAATTCCCTCGCAATGTTTCCGAGCCGGTACTTCAAATTAATATCCAGAGGCGGAGGTGAGCTTGGAAGGTATTATAGCAAGCCGGAAAGCATTGTTTCTGATTGCGGGACTAATCATTTTACTTAGCTTATAAATTTGTCCTGGATTTTGATTACTAAACCAGCCTTAACAACACCATAATTCATGCTACCTAAACTTTATTCGAATGATTACACATCTGTGAAGTAAATAAGTCCTCTATGCCGGATGTTGATGAAATATTGTGTACCAATTAAAACATACTTCAAACATTAGTTTACTACATAGGTAATTGAATACTTAATGACTTAGTAATTATTTTTTCAACGAAATTGTATGCCTCAAAACAGTAGAAAAGTAAAAAAAAAAAGAATCAATTTACAAGGCAGGGATTGTTGGTCGGTGCGGAACAGCGCTGCATGCTTTATTTGTTTTTAGAAGCGAAAGCGTTATAATGACTATCGTTAATTTTGAGCTTCGCAATCCCACCGATTTTATTACTTTTGTTAAAACATTTACATTTAAATCTTTTTCAGGGCGCAAAATATAATTGTATTCTCCCCGAACTTGGGCACGATGAATAAAATGAAGTAAGCCTTTATTAATATTTCAACAGTTTAAATAAAATTAATCTTTTGCTTGTCTGGCTGTCAATATGCCTAAACAAAGTAATTGTATTGATTTTAACATTTATGTTACGTTGTGATTAAATTGTTTTATTAGTAATTAGTGACGTGCTTTGCACTGAAAAGTTATAGTTAGAAGGTATTTCAATTAAAAATATTTTCAGTGAAACTATGTCTCTTGTTTTCTTAGGCTGAGGTAAGCGTCATTTTTACATTGAATTCTGGGCCTGCATGTGTTTGATCATAGCTATACCTGCACGTGCTTTGATTGAAAGACTTCCAATTTAGCTAGAAACGGACTAGTTGTGTCAAATATTTAGCGAAAGATTCCCCAAACTGTTCATAGTACCTCAAGAGACATTGTAGGTATCGGTCATCGGCGGTTACCATCTGTTAGTTTTTGCAGGATAGTCAACAATATTGCCTCGCATTAAGGTTTAATATGTTCGAGTTCTAAAATCTTTTCGAATTCCATAAGTAAACAAAGAGGTACGTGGATTTAATCTAATCTTTAGACAATGATGGCTCTTAGTAGGAGAGAAGTGGCATGAAGGAGACAGGTTTTGAAATAGGTATAGCCATTTGTATTACTTATTTCGGAAGTTTCAAAATGAAAAAAAATTAATACAAGTTTTCAAACTCTACTTTCTTTTTAAACCTACTCGTAAGTCGACGACTTCCCTAGTCAGCCAAAGAAGTAATTATTTCTAACAGAAAACGACGTTACTGTGATCACTATTTTTAAGAAAACGTTACGAAAAGTTTCTAGTTTACACGGCGAAATATATTTCCTTTGGAACATAGAATAACCTCTATTTTGTTCAGAGAGGGTGCACTTTGTCGCAGGCACAGACAATAATGATTAGTATCTCCTACAAATGCGACGTTTCAATAGCTTTGTTCTCGCACGCCCCGAGTCGCCAGCTCTCGTTGCGGTTGGGCACAGCTAGCAACTCTGTGTTCATTCGACGTTAGATTTACTTCTTCTTGTATGAAATCCAAATTAGTGACTTATTTCATATTATAGACTGAATTAGAGGCGAACTATCCAGCTAGCATTTTAGGTCATACCATCATCCTAGCGTTATCCCGGTACAGTTGCATTCTGAAGGATGCCCGGGGTCCGCTACCTAATCCCAAGAGTTGGCGTAGGCACTCGTTTTTACGGAAGCGACTGTTATCTGACCTTCCAACCTGAGGGGAAACCAGACCTTTTTGGAATTGTGCTTGTCAAATGAGTGGGCAACTTGACTGTTAGAAGTTCTCAAGAAGCCCGAAGGCTTCTTGGCTTAACGACTGCTATCATAGACAGCAGCCGGGATCAACCGCTTAACGTGCCTTCCAAAGCACGGGAGCGCTCAATTAATAACCACTCAAAGCGGTTACCCATCCAATAACTGATCTTGGCTGACGTTGCTTAACCTCGCATACCGCACACGGTACGCGGGCGCCGCTGGGCCACGAGCGCTCTAGCATTTTAGGTCATAACATCGTGTTGTATGTGGCGTTTTAGTACATTTTGGCTTCAAAATATGACGTTATAACTTATCTTGCTAGTTGGGCTAGTGGACATAGCCAGAGCTGGGTCGTTTCGACTTTTGCGTGAAACGGAACGTAACCGTTTTTTTTATAACATAACTGTTTTGAGAAGCAGTTTCATAAGTAACTGGTCTTCTTCATGCGTCGCCTGTTGCCGAACGTAACAAAATGAAACGAAACTACTCGTACAAACAAACGAAAAGACTGCGTACGTTTCTCCGTGTGTTGCGTTTTTACGTTTTGCCAGTTTCATAGTAAGTGTTTCGAAACGAGTACATACCGAAATTTGGTTTTGTGTTGCGTTTATATTTATGTTTTGCAATCAGTTATCGAGTTGCGTTTTAACGTTTTGCGTTGCAACTGTAGAATTATTTTGTGTCGCCTCCTTGCCATCATTTTTATAGACAGTTTTAAGTTCTAGCAAGAAACTGTTTCTCCGTTTTTGTACGAGTAACTGTTTTTCGAAACGTTTACGGAAAAAAACGTCCAGCTTTAAGATACTAAGTCTCTAATAATACTGATGGCTATTCAGAGATTATCAGTTAGGCCCTTGGAGTATTAAGCAGCCATAGTGCTAATATAGGCGAAAATCGCTCGGGCTATTATATCGGTACCTATTACTATACTTCCAAGATAAGAATTATGGAGGCTGTCTTTGAATTTCAGGCTTTCTTTCTATGATTAAAACAGCAATAACGGAAGTTTTTACTATATCCATCTGTTTGTTCCTTATAGCCATTTATGGATTAGAAAGGTGGGGGGTACAACGATTTATTATCAGGATAGGTTTAAAATTGGGTTGTTTCGAAAATCTCTTAAATAAAGGAACTGATACGTGTATCTAAACAGTTGTTTATCATTTACGCAACTCCGTTGTTGTGCGATATCCAATTGGCACACTTAACTGGTGTTTTGTGTTTTAGTCTGCGTAGCGTAGGTATGAGCCAGCCAGCTGAGCCAGCTCAGTAACAGTTTGATATGAAAATTTAAAGTGATTAATTGCGACTGAATGCGACCTTATAGCTATTCTCCCATTTTGTAGACAAACTTTTCGGAGAACATTTAAAATCACAGCATAATAATCCTGCATAATTAATTGCCTAGTAAACGTAATTATGCTAAACAACTAACTTCTCAACAATTTTATACTCGGAAATGAAATTTAAGTTAAGGGAATTCTAGTTAAAAATTATGATCAAAATCTTTATTGCAACTGAAGTATTTTACAGGTCTTATAGGAACAAAATAGTCTCACATGGGTCCTGGTAGGAAGTAGCATTTATAATAATAGGTATAATGTCATACAGTGTAAAAAGTCTTCTCAAGGTAGTAGGAATTGCAATTAAATTATCAATATTAATTATTTGTAAAGTGAAAAGCTCATGGGTGCAAAAAAAATCGTGCCGTCAATGCCTGCATGAAGCACAGCAGTATCGAGGAAGCCCCACCATCGCCTGGAACGTTAATTATTGTACAAAACGCGCAGGACATTGTACGCTTTATGGGCGTAACTGGTCCATCGACTGCTGGTGTAAAATGTTTGGCAAAACGCCTTCAAAAGTGCGATATTTACATTAAGTGCACAACCAACAATTCTACGAATCAGGGTGTTCTCTCTTACAGCCAACGCCCTGCGTTCCCTTTCTATATCAGAATTATCTTTCAGATCCTCATCAACAATATGCCCAAGGTATTTAATTTGCGAAACTCTCTGCGATCGTGAGCCATTGAGGTAAAAGGGACAGCCTATTTTTGCTTAAAATACACACCGTCAAAATGACATCTGACATAGGTACTGCTGAGTTCCACGATCAACATATGGCCCCGTAGGCCCTATATGCATATGGTCCCGTATTATGGGTCAACCCAAGCCCTTTCACATGACATGCCACTTTGCACGCAAGTTTTGCTCCCCCCTCCCTTGGATAGGTCATATTACACAGAAAATAAAGAAATATGCATATTTAAAATAATAATGTTCAATGCATCTGGGTTATATTTGTTTATAACTGTACCAAATTTCAAATCGATAGCATAAGTAGTTCTTGAGATATTTAGCATGTGACAAACAGACATACAGCATGAAACTATATTAGGTACCCTTCTGTTTTACCTTTTTGATACGGAACCTTAAAAATTATAAAATAATGTAGTAATTAATGTAGAATCTGTTTTGATATATTACTTGTGGCAGCTTGTCGCGGGAGTGCAACTCTCGGATCGGGATTAACGATTGCATTTGATAGACTCTTCGATAAAGAGTTCCTTTTCCCGGAAGATAAATCAAGTGGGTAGTGCTAATGACAACGCATTCCTCGAATGATATGAATGGCCATATAATCAACTAATTGACTAGCCATACCAGCAATGTGTAGGTAGGGAGACCCGTCGTTCACGGGTTTTAAGATGTGGGTACAGCCAGAGCATACAAGACCGCAAGTTTGGAGATGTCATTTTTTAGGGTTCCGCACCTCAAAAGGAAATAGAAACGGAACCCTTATAGGAACACTTTAATATCTCGTTTTGTATGTCTGACTGTCTGTCTGTCTGTCTGTCAAGACCCTATCTCGGAAACGCGTACGCGTCATCATCATCATCATCATCCTCGCGGGGTCCGCTACCTAATCCCAAGAGTTGGCGTAGGCACTCGTTTTTACGGAAGCGACTGTTATCTGACCTTCCAACCCGAGGGAAAACCAGACCTTATTGGAATTAGGCTTGTCAAGTGAGTGGGAAACCTGATTGTTAGAAGTTCTCGAGCCGCCCGAAGGCCTCTAACTTGGCTTAACGACTGCTATCATAGATAGCAGCCGGAATCAATGGCTTAACCTGCCTTAAAAGCAAGGGAGCGCTCAGTTAATAACCACTCAAAGCGGTCATCCATCCAATAACTGACCTGGGCCGACGTTGCTTAACGAACGCGTATCGAGTTGAAATTATAACCATGTAGGTACTCAAGTCTACAGTTCCTAGAAGCTGTGAAAACTTTAAACTTCTAAATTAACGTTAAAAAAAAGATACTGCCGTTTATGCTGCAAATAACGTACATATATATAATTCACCACTCCATTCAAAATTTTATTTCAATGGAAAGATTGAACCTATGAAATTTGGCAATATCGTCTTATTTATACTACAAATGCAAGGAAAAAGTATACATTTGTCATTAAATCCCAAAAAATATAGTCTTTATTTAAAGTACGTGTTCAATAACTACAAATGTGTACGGAACCCTCGGTGTGCGAGTCCGACTCTCACTTGTTAGGGTTTTTGCACATGATAATGGTGTGTATGTACGTTATATCTTGTCAGTAAGGTAGTAAATTGGGTATTTGATACATGTTAAAATTTATAACATAGTGTAGCTAAATGGATAGATAGAACAGAACACCTTCAACTTAGCACAATAAATAGTAAATTAGACAATTTAATCTGAATTATAAAAAGGTATGGAACTATAAAAAATATGTTGATTTTTATAGCCCAAATGTAAATTGGAAGTTACCAATAGAGTTCTTATGTTTCAACAAAAAATAAACTGTATGGCAACTATATCCATAAAAGCAATATTTCACGACCTAAACGGCTTTGTGACGTCACATTTCACTGTCAATCTGTATGGAGCGTTTTCAGTGCTCAAAACTTTGCCTCTTATTTTCATCTTTTACGCAAACGGACTTCTGAATCAATTTAACGAGCCATTCAACGATACCCCACACGATAGGGTTTGGAACACGTTTGGAAGCAAAAAACATGCATCCCCACTTGGCCAAAAAAAAAAGTTTTGACAGAGTAATTGATATGGTGACTATACGTGAACTGGTATATTCCTGATTTACTACAGAACCCTAAATACTATTGAAATATGTACCTACACGAGACCTCAAAGTTTCACCAATGTATAGATATGATTATTTTTTATCATCAGAAAGTAATAAACACCTATACAGTCAGCCATTCATATATATTTATTATGTAGGTACGTTCCCACAGTGATATACATATATGCCTATTGAATCGTTACAACGAAAAATAATATTTTTACACCTGCTATTCAGAAAAGAGTTATTGTTGCCTTCGAATGAGGGATCAAAGTCGTACTTTTCTTCCCTCATTTGAGGGCAACAATGACTCTTTTCCTCATAGAAGGTGTAAAAAGCAGTATGTGACACTGTAGTAAAATCATTTGTAAGATAATTCATGTTTTTAGCAGCTGGCCTCATAGACAGTGTGAAAAGCAGTATGTGTCACACGGCAGCAAAATTATTTCCGTCTTGGGCGTAAACACTTGAATCCCTCGATACGCTCAAGATTCTACTTTAGAATCCCTCGCTACGCTCAGGATTCTATTGTAGAATCTTTCGCTTCACTCAGAATTCAATATAACGCCCTCGCCGTAAATATATCATTTTGCTCCTTTAAGACACAATTTACTATTTATTTGGTATCTATGTAGTTGAACGCAGTACCCCGCCATGAATAATATAATTAGTATTATAAAGGTATTGTGTTCGCTATTCGCCGTGAAATATAAATTGGTTGAGTGAGAGGCAGTGTTCACGAGGTGCCTAGTGAGGCGGCCTCGGCGACCCCGCGTCGCGCTGCTGCGGAAGGTGGAAGCTGTAACTCCCTTTCAGTGGAAGTGCAATCTCACTTAATCATTTCCTGCTCATTACCCGCTCTTTCAGTTAACAGGTTCCTGCCACTTTGCACTAAAACTTAGGTAACCTGAAATTGCTAATAGTAAGTACATTATTGAAGCAATGCGTAAAAATGTACGCAGCGTAATTGGAAAACCGCTTTGACGTGACACGAGCGGTATCGTATTGTGACACATTATCGGGTGACGTCAATAAATTCGCGTCATGTCTCCGGACGTCATCTTGTCGTGTCATGCCACGTCATCGACCTCTGCTACACGCGTTGTTGACTTATCGAAATTGCCTTGTTATGATGAGTCTAAGCTTTTATAAGCCTTCTTTTGCCTTTATAAATCTTTTTTTAGATAAGCACCCTTTGTGGTCCGTGATAGAGCACATGACGTCATAGGCTGTATAAAAGTTTAGTGACAGGGATATCTTTAGTTTAGTACAATCGGTATAAGTAAGGGAGTTTAGAGGATGCATTTGCAGTTAGTAGGTATTTTTATCTACTAACCTACCTGATTTCTGCTTATTTGTACGATATTTAATATTTTCAATTTTTAAAAAACGTGTCATGTTTTTCTTTAGGTGTTTGAATATAAAATACTTCTATATATATATTAGTATTATAGGCTGTCTGGTTCGAGCACTTGTGTTTCCCATTTTCTTGTATGGTGAGTGCAGAGATGTGGACCATTTTGGCACGAAAAAGAAAAAGGATCGATGCATTCGACATGTGGTGCTGGCGAAGAATGTTGCGAATACCGTAGACTGGCAAACGCACTAATGTATCGATCCTCACGCAACTCCACATCAAAGATCGCCTATCCACTATATGCCACCGCCGTATTCTTTCATACTTTGGCCACGTTACGAGGCGCGCAGACAACAGCCTCGAGAAACTGCAGGTCATAGTTGGAAACGTGGAAGGGAACGCGCCCGTGGTAGAACTCCGACGCGATGGACCGACCAAATCAAGGATAAGACCAGCAAGTTCTACGATGTGGTGCAGATGGCTACCAACAGAAGCCGTTGAAAGCAAGTCGTGCTGTCCAGGAAGACTACAGATGATCACGATCTTTAGTCATGAAGGAACGACTACAAAGAAAGAGATTATATGACAGTCTGGTCAATTCTCCGTTACTATTGCATGCAATAAAGATACCCTAAGGTCGGAAAAGAGACTTTTAATCCGGCTATCTACTTATGAAAATTGAACACGATAAGATCGATTATCATGTGTAGATAACCGGGTGAAAAATCAATTTTAAACCCTAGGGTGGAAAGTATTTTTTTTCAGTTCTTTAGACTGCGGGCGCGCGCCAGCCGCACGCACGGGCCGCGGGGCGCGGCGGCGCCGGTCGCTGGTTGCTGCAGCACATGTTTTTATTACTGTATCCACTTTTATTTCTCATTTATTTTCATCATAGTCGAAATGAAAAGTAGAGTGTTTAACTCGGGTGAAAGTACCCATTTCACCCTTGAACTATTGGCGCTCTCACTTCGTTCGAGCGCCAAAGTGTCTCGGGTGAAGTGGGTCGCTTTCAACCCTTGGTTAACAATCTACTATTACAGTTTTAGTGGCCGGGAAGCTGTTTGGTGTTTTGTTTACGCATTGTATATGAACCTAAGTCACCGAATAAACCCCTGGCTGTGTTAAAGAGCAGTTTTAACCTAACCTAACCTAACCTGTCGCGTACTCCAGGTTTGTAACTTTTGATTATGGCGCGATTTGAAACATTCTGTCATTACATTGCATGTTTTAAATTAAGTGGTTTATTTTGGTGACGATATATTTACAAGATATCTAGACATTAGATAAACTTTTATAGAACATTATTTCGTAATATTAATTTCAAGTATTGTGTTTGAGATTTCCATTTTATATAAAATATACAAATCTAAAGGAAAACGCTGAGTGATCCTCTCAAGGAATTATGCTTCTGGTGCTTGAGTGATGAAATTCACATCATTTCGGAAAGGAGATTCATAATAGTTTCATGATGGACGTTTTCTTTACTCCTAAAGACGAAATCAAAAAAGCGAGACTTGCATGTACCGAAATATCTAAGCCTCTCGCTTTGAAAAATTGCTAAGATATAGTGCCTTCTTATATATATATATGTATGTATTATAAAATTTATCGTTTAAGTTCCTTGTAGTTTTGAACTAAATAATAAATAATGGGAGTTGTTTCAAGTTTTAGCAACTATTTTCGCTAAATTAATTTTGTAGGTTTGTATGTCCGCCTACAAATGTTAATATAAACCAAAATTATGTTACGCTAATTATCTACCTACCTACTCGTACCTACCTTCCAAAATGTTTTTGTATGTATAGGAAACAGTAACACATCTTCATGTGGTAGTCTTGTAAAAACGTTACAGTATGAGAACATGAAAAATGCAATTCATGGGATTAATAATGATTTATTGAATAGATATAAATGAACATGAAATTGGCCCGCATTTGGAAAAACAATGTTGTCTTCGATTTTCCCTCGGAATTCACCAAAATACTTAGTCGAGCATTATATATACCCACCTGGCTCTTACCTTGTCCCTAAAAAATAGTATATTATAATAAACTAGCGACCCGCCCCGGCTTCGCACGGGTGCACTATTTAATGGATGTTATTATGCATATAAACCTTCCTCTTCAATCACTCTATCTATTAAAAAAAAAACGCATCAAAATCCGTTGCGTAGTTTTAAAGATTTAAGCATAGGGATATAGGGACATAGGGACAGAGAAACCGACTTTGTTTTATACTATGTAGTGAAGTGTCGTTAATTCGTAAAAAGAATTTTTAATTCATGTACCTATAATTTTATAGGCATAATAAAGTTTCGATAAAACTTTAAAATAAAATGTTTAATGCAAGCGACACCATTGGCCTAATTTGACATCGGCTGTACTTTTTGCAGTGGTGACGTTCTCATTTTAAATGTGCATATTTTTTGCATGCTCATTCAATTTTCCGCACAGCTTTTATAAAGCACATTAACATTCACCGCACGGGCGCATATCTGCGGTGACAATCGATGTTATATGTCTTATCGGTTTGCGGAACAGTAACGAAATTAAATAAATGATTTATCACATGACACTGCAGCACGGTGGTTAATGATGCGCAACAAATGTTATTGTATTAAATAGGAGTTTACTAACCTGTTATTATTACAATTCAAGGGATGTTTTCAAAAACAACATTACTGACATTTTTGCCAAAGAAACTTCAGACAATCCTTTTTCAAGGTGCGGTATAACATGATATGAGAGAAGATAGGTATGTCGGAGATACATTACATAGCGGCTTGTTTAGCAGATCAACGCTACGAGATCTAGATTTAAGAAAATGTTGTTTAATGTTGAAATCGCCAAGCGGTGATGGCTTGGGAGTGGTCTGCGTTTGGTCCGTGCATGTTTTAGCAAGTACCCGCTAAAACATGCATTGACAACTACCGTGTGGACGTTTCTAAACTAACTAGAAGTCACGTTGACAGTATAAAAGGCTCTGGCCCCTTGTCTGAGGAGGATTATTCTTTCTGACTTTGTGGCGCACGGACGTAAACGGAGAATGCTCCGCGTTTCTGACTGTACTGAAATTGCCTGAAGGTTTATAATTCGTGATCAGTTAGCTTGGTTCACAATCACTGTTTGTTCGACTGTTAAACGATAAGTGTCTCTTTAAAGTTGTAACCGATCCAGTGCTTACTTTGAAATAACCAATACAGTGTAATCAACCCTATTAGTGACGTTGTATTCCTTATTTCCGTGCGTCAGTGTGAATATTTAGTTACGACGTAGTGATGATGAAATGTGCTCGATGCCATCCCTACCTATCACTGATCTATTGCATACACCGCTCGACCACTACCCACCAATGTATCACCCATCGAGCCGCCCTTAAATAACTGCACTTTATGCACTTTATTACTTTACGTCTATTCGATGATATGTAAACTTTGGATATCTATAGAGAGGTGTTGCCACTACTTGAAAAAGGATAGTAAAACAATGACGAAAGTTTGATATATATATTACGCGAGGCCGATTTTTGGGTGAATTGCAAAAAAACTACATTCCAAAAAACAAAATGTCCTAGACTAGCATATTTTCATTTATGTTTTCACGTTGTCTAACTTATAGGGTATTAGTATTAATGAAGTTTTATATAGGTATCCTTTGTGTAACAGAGGGTATTCTAAAAATCATAACTTTGATTAAAACAGCCCTGGCCAAGAAATTTATTTAGGGTCCTATTGAGTACAAATTGAAATATCTCGGAAATGGTTTGTCAGGTTTCTAGAACGAACATAATATATCAAATTCTTTTTTCAAAGTTCGGGGTAAGATTTCTTACCCTAATACAAAGATGTATTACGTCAACTGTGTAAAGCTATGTTTCGCGTTTTAACGGAGATATTTAATGTATTCACAACGGTTTTATACCTAGTCTACAAGTAGTCTACTAACAACACAAGCGATTGTGTTTATACGTAGATCTACTCGTATTAGTTTTTGTGTAGCGGGATGATAAACGGTGACATAGCTTTTTTTCGCAAATAAATATTATTCAATTTTGGATTATGCCTAAGGAGTCATGTCATATACACGTTCAGTTATGCCCACACAAATACATTGAGCGTACGTGGCCGGCTTAAAGCAGTATTCGGGAAAAACGCAGGAGTTTACAAGCTCACCACTAACGTTTTCAAATGTGTATGTAGGGCCAGTTTGAACTTAATTACGGAATATTCCTTATTTCAAATGTAAACACACTTCAAAAATTTAAATTTTTTCTTCAGTGTAGGGTTGCCACTGCCAGGCTTTAAGCTTTAATTACCTTTGTTCCCGTTTAGCGTGCTAGGCGGCCAGCGGCAGATGTAGTGGTGGACAACCTCCCTATGTGGCCTGACGGGCTAGCATAGGGGGAGGTAAGCTTCAAAAGACAAAACCGAACATACCATTTTTGCCTGGCCCTAACTACCTACAAAAGCCGAACTTGGGGTTCAAAAATAAAGGTGCATATTTCAGCCATGTATAAAATGGTTACAAAATTATCTGCAATGTAATAAAATAAAACTATGCATATGAATTACATGTTGCTCTGATTAATGTAAAACAAACCTATTCAATTTATCTAAACTGTCTAACCTAGAAACCTGTGCATTCATGTTAGTAGGACGCAGTATTTAGTCTCAACATACATTATTTTAAGTAACTTGTACGAGGTGTATACTTTTAAGCATTTTTAAAAAGAACTACTTTTAAAAATACCTATGAAACTAAAGAAGAGTACGACTGAATAAAAACGTATTATAAATATTTTTATATAATCATATGGAAACTACTTCTTTTTATTAGAGATATTTTGAATATAATAGAATTTATGTTTTTCATTAATTATTTTATTTAGGATGCCAATGTTTACGTCTTTAGTCGGACATTAGTCAAAACAAAAATTAAACTTTCACGTTCACAGTGTATCACACTATAATAATAAAATCGTTTCTTTGACCTAATTGATCCATACATTGTGATGTAGGCCCGACGCGATGCTTATATGCCGTGCGTGAGTAAAAACTAGGTACATCTCTCCCGCTCGTGCGGAGCGCCTAGGTATCTTTGACATTTCTACGAGTTGAACGAAGACAGATAGTTTTCGGTTTGTGACTAGGGCGTGCAGTACCGGTACCGGTTCCAAGATTTTGATTTCCCGGTTCTGGGTTGGGGCCGGTACCGGGATTCCCGGTTCTCCCGGTTCTTTATGATTCGGATTTATTTTCAGTTTTCTTTTTCTTCAAGAATATCTTTTAACATAATTTAACTGACAATCGTGTAATTAACAATATTAAAAAATAAATCGTTAGAATAATTTGGAAAATGTTATAGGGAAAAAATAAAAAATAGTTTTAGTAATAAAACACTTTAATCAGTCTTCACCGTTAATTAATAAATCAGTTAACTGGAGCCATCGTCCATAATCGTAATCATAACATGTGTAGTAACTAATACTTACAAACACCATATTCTAAACATTCTTATAATTTTCACGCATCATCTTAAAATTATAATTTAAAAAATAATCAACTTTTGCAAAGTTATACAAGTTAATATCAAAATCTGACTAGTTATGTAAGTATGTCGAAGGGGAGCCACATATGGTATACGGACGGCTCAAAGAAAGGTGAAGATGTAGGTTGCGGGATCTATGGTGAGAGACCAAAGTTCAAAACCAGTGTCAGCATGGGCAGAGAGGCCTCAATCTTTCAAGCCGAAATCTTCGCCATTAACAAATGTGCGGAGATTATAATCTTGATAGAAATTTAAGAAACCAACACATATACATCAACTCAGACAGCCAGGCTGGCCTGATGGCACTAGCACCTCTAGAGTTTAACTCTGAACTAGTCCAGAATTGTAAAGATAACCTGAACGACCTGGTAAAATCCAATAAAGTAATACTTAGATGGGTACCCGGTCACTCCGATATTGACGGAAACGAGGTAGCAGACAAACTCGCTAGGAAGGGTGCAAATACACCCTTTATCGGCCCAGAACCTTTCTGTGGGATCACCAAACAGAAAGTAAGCTCTCTGCTAAGCAATAAATCGGAAGCTATAGAATTGTGGAAGTTCACTAAAGGACTAAAACAATCAAAAGCTTTAATAAAAGGCTACAATGCCAAGTTGTCTAAAGAGCTATTACAACTCAAAAGACACAAAACCTGCGCAGTGACAAGAATACTCACTGGTCACTGCAAACTTAACACACATCTAACACAAATAGGCATAAAACAAAGTGCAGCATGCAGGTTCTGCCAAGAGTCGGAGGAAACTGCCATTCATATCCTCTGCTCCTGTGGACCACTTATGCGCAAAAGAAGTATCTACCTAGGGAGTTAGTGAAGGGAGTTAGAGTAAGTGAAGTGAGCGAATATGGTAAACTCAGGTATGCGGCGCGGGGCGGGGCGGTTGAGACAAGCGATGTTGCAACGTCGCACCGCACGCTTCACGCTTCTCACGATTCACGCACGACAAATACGACGTTGCCGGTAACATTTACTTATAATACAAGTTTATAGTTGGCGTTATGGAAAGAACCGGGAGAACCGGGACTCGGTACCGGTTCTTTGGATTCCAAATAAATCCCGGGATTACCCGGGAAATTGAGAACTGATATTTCCCGGGAGCACGCCCTATTTGTGACTAAGGAGGGATAGCATAGAAATATCGCGTCGGGCCTTTATTGACCTCCATCGCACAGATAATAACAAAATTTAATTCGATGGATGATCATTGGTGGCTTGTCGCACTCTGCAGAATTGTGCCTGCTACTGGAAGTGGAAGAGGACGCGCGGTTTTTTGTTGTTTGTTCTATGAAATCTATGATTTAATGCAATATTTATTAGTTCTATAGTTGACTATTTTGTAACTTAATACGTATGTGTAAACTAATTAAAGCAAATTCTTTAAAAATAATATAAAATATATACGTACTTGATTGAATTATTATAACTGCCATTTGATACTTAATACTTATTATATAACTGTATTATTGACAATTTACTGGTTTGGTAAGTAAAACCACAGTCACTAGCGTAAATTCACTGACTATGTCCATATTTTCTGAATAGAAGTCGTCTTAAGGCTGCATAATATGACAGACACATTTCTCCGGCGGGCACTTGGCCGGTTTAATTATTTATCGTAATAAGCATATGATGTTACTAGCGGCATAACAAATACAAATGAGGTTTATTTGTTTCTGTCAGTTGTGTGATGCTATTATCTTTTGTGAAAAATAAATGTCCAATGACACCCATATCGATTTTTAAGAAAAATAAATATCCGCCATCATGGATTTGCAAATGGATGTCATTTTTGTAATTGGCACCCCGAGGAACTTCGAAGATGACACCTATATCGATTTTAACTAAAAATTAAAGATTTGTTCCCCGCACAAACTTGGAGCCCCCTTTTTACCCCATTAGGGAAACAATTTAGAAAAACGCTGAAACATGTTTGGTTGTATTTAAACAGAGAGTCTATATACGAAGTTTTAGATCTCTTACTTAAAAAAAGGATTGCTCCCCGTACAAACGCGGAACCCCCTTTTCACCGCTTTAGGGGAGCAATTTAGAAAAACGCTGAAATATGTTTTGTTGTATTTAAACATAGAGTCTATTTACGAAGTTTCAAATCTCTAACTTCAAAAAAGATTTGCTCCTCGTACAAATCTTGAACCCCCTTTTCACCCCTTTAGGGGATGAATTTAGAAAATAGTTGAACTTAGTTTTGTTATATTTAAGCAGAGAGTCTATATCCAAAATTTCAATTTTCTTATTCCAAAAAAAATACGTTTCCCATACAAACTTTCATCCCTTGTTCTACCCCCTTAGGAGATGAATTTCGAAAAATGCTTTCTTATCCCTAGCCTATGTTATAAATGTAACCGGCTGTGTAAAAATCAATTCTCTAGTGTTAGTAGTTTCGGCTGTGCGTTGATGAGTCAGTCAGTCAGGACTTCTTCTATATATATAGATTAATTCTGTTAGCCCAACGTGCCTTACCTAAATAGTTTTTCTTATTGCTTCATCAGTACTGAGGAGTGCGAGCCTTGAAGTCAGCCTTACCCGTCTTTAGGTACCAAATAAGTGCTTTTTCGAAAAAAAAAACAAGTATTTCCGGAAATGAGACATACCTACATTGTTCGCTTCCGTAAACTCTTGCATTGTAAATCTCATTTACAATCAAGTCGCCATTCTTTGCATCCTGAAGGATTCCCGAGGTCTGCTACTTATTTATTTTTATTTATTTACAAACAAGTAAATAAATAAATATCATAATACGATGTAACTTAAAACGAATAGTAAAAGAGCTTTGGCTCTAGACGCCGCAAGAAGACTTACTCTAAAAGCCGTTTAATTGAAATTCAAATTGCAGTTTCACGTAGAACCTGCTGGCCGTCATATTAAAATGTGCATGTATCTGAATACATTTTCCGAGCTCTGAGGTGGGCAATCAACCTCTCCTAGTCCGGGGGCGAGTAACGTACAAGTATAGCTCCAACTGTAAACATTCTGCCTTGTACCTCGTACTGAATTAGATCACTTATGAGTATATTTGTTTCATAACCATCTTTATTAGTATATATATTTTTCTGTTTAGTCAGCTAAGCAAATAGTATTAGGGACAACCGTCCTATGCGGCCTGAAGGGCTCGCGTAGTGGGAATTTAAGTGTAATCTAAATGATGAGACAAAACATTTCGCACTGTAATAATTTTAAGCATACGGGAGGATTTCAAACATTTGGCTTAAAATTCACCTACAATTTATGATATGATGTTATTGTCACCTGTTTCTGTATTTGTGTGCTTGTTTATGTGTATGTATTTCACAAATATTTAAATATAATTGTGACCTATTTCCTAGTTTGAATAGGCTGCAGTTTTGCTTGCCTACATAAAGTAAATTGTAGAGCAACTGTCTACTTAACGGTATAGAGAGTGGATCTGATCGGACTGTGCAAAAAATGAGACTTTTTGGATTTTTAAAATTCCCTAGATAAGAGTGCAATGAAAAATATAGACGGTAATAAAATAAAAATCTCAAAAAATACACCTTTAATAGGAACTTGTGTATTCCTTCTTTTTGTAAGATTTAATTTCTAAAATTAAATTTTAAACTCTTACTAGAACATTATAATTACCAAGCTTTCTACTAGGAATAATTCCATATATTATTAGAACAGTCACTATATGGACTACTTAACTTTGCTGCCTTAAAATTTACACAATTTATGTACAGATATAGTGCATAATGATTTTCTTTCGTACTTTATCGGAAAAGTTCGTATTTATCGTGCTCTCTCAATTAGCTTCATTATCCAACTTACAGCCATAGGGGTAAGTTGTATCAGTAGACCAATATGTATATAGAGTGGCTAACACGCAATTCAAATATTCTCTATAGTTTTGATTATACGAAATCATTTGTCGACATAAAGAAGACCGTAGAATATTCCATTGACAAAAATTTGACACGATGTGTTAAGGTTACCGCCATACCATCCCGACTTCAACCCTATAGAAAATATATGGTCACAGATAAAAGGTCATGTATCAAAAAGGAACATAGACATGAATATGAGTGCAGTAAAAAAAATATTGAAGAAAAAATATATATGATTGGCCCCGATGAATGGAAGAAAGTTTGTGATCATGCCATCAAATGTGAAAATGAATATCGGTCACAGGAACACTCGATGGATGATCACATTGAGAGGATTGTAATTAATGTAAATGAAAGCACGGACGAATCTGACGAACTGTTGTGTTAGACTGCAGGATCCTGGGGTTTGGAACCCAAGGACTTTGTTATGGATTTGAGTCGACGACTGAAAGATAGACGGGATCGTATATAGTGCAGCAGATTACGTTGGCTATCGTGGTAACTGGAGTCATGGAGACATTTGAGCTAGTCGCGATCGAAGGTGGGCCATTTAACTAGGTAGACATAATTAGTGTTGAAGGTTAACGAAGTCGACTACTACTACGGAAGCGATAACCACTCATGGCCATGCCATAAATTTTTTGAATGATTGATAGAAGGGTCTGATTGATTTGCATTTAGTGCCCACCTGATGAAGAATTGCAGATTGTGATTGGTGGTAGGTTTACTATTGCTGCCTTTTTGTGAATTAAACGTTATTTATATATTCATTTAATATTAACAATGCCATGTTGTAACGATCGCTAGTCAGCGCACGAATTTTGAAAATAAGCGGGAACGATTATTTGCATTTTTTTAAAGCAAATCAATTTTCGTAATAGGTTTTAGCGCTCTTTTTCAGGCCTACCGGAGTTATCTATCTTTATTGGAATATTGCCGGATCCGGTGCCTATCGAGATACTAGATCCAGCTGGGTTACCGTACCTATCGGACGGACAAGATTGCAATCCCTAAATGTAACACAGGATAGTTCGTGTAGTGTGGTATAAAATAAAACAATTTTAGTACTTAACAAGATATAAAATAACTAAAATAAAATGTATTCTTCTGGCGGAGTCGGGCCAAGTTATCCAAATGCACCAGAAATTAGACGAACGCGATCCGAAAGTACAATGTTGTAAAAGTTTCGGCTCGGCTGAAAGGTTCGGCAGTTTTTTGGCCGAAACCGAACCTTCGGCCGAAACATGATTTTTAGGCCGAAACCAGCCGAAACCGAAACCGAATCTTCGGTCGGACACTAAATAAAACTGAGTATTTTCAAAGTTATTGAAGGTGGTTTTAACATCTCTATATTATACAATAACATTTTTCACTTTGACATTTGACACTAAACAATAAAGTTCCATAATAATGGATATGAAAACGTCACTCATTTAATACAATCATTGATTGACAGTTCGGGTGCCATCGTATTCCAATTGAGATCTGAGTTTTCCCGAAGGAAAATCATTATGCAATACATCTGTAAGTGAGTAAAACAATATTGATAATTTTTTAATCCTGAAATATGTTTATTCGTTACCATAAATACAACTGAATTAAGTATTGTAATGTTGAAGAAAAACGTGAAAAAGGTTTTGCGGTGTTTGCTTGGACCAGAGTCACGTTGATCGAACCGCTGAGTCACCATTAATGGACGTAAGAAATTTATACTAATGGACCAATCAAGGAGACCTTTAGAAATCGATTTATTTATTTATAATACATACTATACATATAGGTACCAAGTTTATTCATTTAAGTGTGTCCTTAGCTCGATTTTTCCCATTAATAATGCGTGTATTTGCGTATGGGTGAAGTTTTTAAAATCCAAAAATAGATGGCACGGTTCGATTATAGGATATATGTACATGTCGTCCGTTGATAGCAACTAGGTATCAAATCACAAAAAAATAAAATAAATAACGTAAATAGCCAAAACCATTAAACGTCAGTAAGCTTACACAAATGCAAATATAATGATACTTTCATGAGTTCTCCTTCGCGTAATTTTTACATGGCTGGCACTCGAAACATACTTGCTCACGTCACTCCTCGCCGATTTGAAACCCATGTCATTAACAATTGTTTTTTAAATATAGAACAAATCTTGGACATCAATTATCTGAGGTATGAGCGGATTAAGTTCTTTCATTTCGTAGAAGAAACGGAATGCATATTTTTGAACAAAGAGACGGCGGATCTGAAGCGTTGTGGACGAGTTGACGCTTAATTGAGTTGGAAGTAGGTACAGTTGGTACAGCTGTACATATTCCTTTCCTACAACGTTTCGTCTAACTTCAGCAGTCCAGACGTATGATGACATACAAAGAGAAATTTATGTAAATACGAATTAAAGGTGAAAATACGAATACGAATGTAGTTCCGTCGAAAGTCAGCATTCGTAATCACAGGGGGATATACCCCTGCAACAACATCCGCAAGTGTGCATAACTTGCAAGCTTTCTCTATGGCAGCGAAATTAAGATGTTTACAGTGCTGCCAATTATACGGAGCGTGGATCCGATTCCATACAAGCTATTACAAGACTATTTAGCAAACGAATAGCAAAATATAGATGCATGTTACTTTTGTAACAAGGTTGTAGTAACTTGAATAGTATAATTGCAAATTATCACCTAAAGCTCAAAAAGCAGAATAAGTATTGATATATATGATTAAAGTATGCAAAACCTCAACATTTCTAACTTAAACTAAATTACAAAAATCGAAACGAAAATCTATATTCGTTGTGATGCTACAAATATCAGCAAGCCTATTCGCTAAAAAATATTTGTATGAGGATATTTATCGAAATTTGTCAAAAAAAAACCCTTTCTTGTCTCTCCTGTCTTTTACACGGGCGCGTGTTTCAGTTCAGAGAAAATCAAGGCATGCCCTTAATACACATAAAGTATAATATATTTATTATACTTCATGTGTATCAGCGTCGGTTTATATAAGTTCTTTACTTACTTCTTACTGATGACATACGAAATTTGGGACAACATACTTGTTAGGGTCTTATACAAAGAAAATAATGTCCAGTATTCAAGCTTTCAAACAAAGAAATACAGTACTTAAAGGCAAATTTAAGCTAATGCTATTTTATGTCACATCTAGAAAAACCTAATAAGAAAATGTGGGATCTATAAGAAAAAATCTGTATTTAGTTCCGATATGTTGGTATATTTGTTAGTAAAATATACAAAACAGGAATTGTATGGCTTTGAGTCATCAAGATGCTCATACTGTGAAAAATTTAAAACTGTATCTCCAACCGTTTTGCTGTGAAACCTGTGTAACAGACGACTGTCCATCTGTTACACAGGATGCGTGAGTCAGCAATAGGACTCCGATTGGATCCTTCGGGTACGGAACCCTAAAACAATCATCGGGCGATTGCCCGTTGCTATTAGCGCGCTTGAAAAATGATCATGAAATTCGATTCGTGAAATGAGAAAAAGATAATAAAAACTCACGCCTTAAATACAACCCTTTGCGTTCTCGTATTTCGAGCAGGGACCGATACCGGTATTTTTAAAAAACCCTGAATTAGCCCAATATTTTGGATTATTTTTTGCTGTTTACGTAGGGCTGAATCATGTATTTAGGTAACAACGTCGTATTATTAGATTGTCCCATTAAAAACGAAATTATGAACCGGTGACCGTAATAATACCTGTATTTTTCTATGGAGAAAATACCGGTATCCGATCCCTGATTTCTAGGAGGCGCAATAAACTTCCTGACTTACTGAATTAAATAAAGCAAAAGCAACTGTGCTTTAAAAAAAGTTGATAAAAAATCGCTACAAGAGATACGTCCTTGGTAAAAATAAATCTAGAAATGAGCGATGCGTGTTCCTTTTCCAAGGGCATGCAAAAAGTTAGCGAGCCACAACGGCTGACCTCGGTGAAGGGACATTATCAGGCTCCACTAGAAATATATAAATATTTAAACTTCAAGCCAACTAGGTTTTATGGTCATGTTTTATGTGACTTTTTAGTACATTTCGGCCGTAAATCGTGAGCATGTACTCTATCGTGCTAGTTCACCTGTATTACTACATTTAAAGAAAAAAACATACTTACCGACTTTTGGTTATGGTAGTTACTATGCAATCCACTTCGCTCTTCCTTTAGTTCGGTCTGAGATACGTACTTGGGAAGGCATTTATGTGTAATAAACATTAACACTCCGGGTGCAAACATGCGCTTGTATTTACGAAGTTTACTTATTAACTCCTTACCAGCTGCTAGAGAGAAATCTGAATCAATGTTTGTCAAATTTGTCGGTATGTACACAGACTAATGATGCGTCATTCCGTCTAAATTTGTGATTATGTTTCAATGTTGTTGTTAAAAGTACCTAGTTGTAGTTGTTTAGCGTAGTAAGCAAATTGGTACCATCATCGCCAACGTAGTTAACTGACCATTCGTGCACTTTATACGCATTTTAATAAGAGTCAGTTAACTGTGTTGGCACTTATACCTATTGATTTTATAAAGTAGTATAGTAGTGTAGTTATAAATAGCATAGTATTCTTCTTATAAATATATTGCATGTTATGTATCTTCGTCATCTATAACGTATTTTTGAAAATAATAACCTTTTTCGGCCCTTACTTTTCGTTTAAAAATGTTGATTGTTGTAAGTGATGATTTTATTTATCTAAAATGCATATCAAAGGACCGGTTAAATTATCCCGTAGCATTTTACTGAGACGCTCATGCATGTAAATTTTTTTTTCTTCTTTCTATTTTACATATGACTTACAAAGTTTATACACACCTACATTATGTAGATACATGTCGAAATATGATTTTAATAAATTTATACTCTTCACTATTTATTATTATATATCGATTTCCATTATTGAAAAGTACTTCCTCAAATAGAAGTAGAAACTATTTTATAATCGCTATATCGCCATTGGCATCGGTCCTATCGGGCGTCAGCCCGCATCGCCAGACATGGCCGCCGGCTGCTAATCTTTTTGTCTGGATTATCTCCTTTTATTCCCAACTCTAATGATTGTTATGGCTGTGCATATTTATAAACTTTACGTGTGAACAGTTTTTTTCAAGTTCACCAAGTTATATTAAGGCCTGCTTAGTTGAAATTTCACAAACAGCCAGAAATGAAACCGAAGGGGCATAAGGAGCCTGATCATTTATCAAGTTTATCTAGATTTCGCCGGACCGCATCATTTACCGCGCAGAAAGAATCTATAGCAGTAATTTTTCAAAACACCTATCAAAGTGAAGCTATGAAAATGTGGCCAGATTTATGTGTGTGTGTTATCTATCCTAGGTACTAGTTTCTGACAAAAAAAACTTTTCAGCAAAAAAAAAATTTTAAGAGAGATTTTATTTAGGTATGCTACATCTCAACCAAAATTACGTATAAAAGCTCGATTTACCATAAAACTAGAAAACTTGTTATCAATTTTGGTAAGTGGAAATAGAGAGGGCAATGCCAGAGAAATCATAATAATGCAGATAACAACTCAAGAAATAATGCATGTTTCACGACGAATAACAGAATTACTGCAATGTTGCTGGTAAACAGTAGGTAAACACGTATTCGTCACAGGTACTTTAGATACCCAGATTGAGATAAAACGCGCTTAGCGAGTTTTAGCGGAAAATACATTCCTTAGCGCTAATTTGGTTAATTATATAGTAGTCACATTGGGTGAGTTGCTTGCCGCCTTGGCAGAATGAATTATAGCATAATTTGTTCTGGTGGACTCCCAACACAATAAGGATACGAGCCGAGGTGAGTGTTCAGTATGTAGAATGAAAATTGATGATTGCACATTTGTCGCTCGCCTGACTACCACAGCCTAAATGTAAGTTAGACCGGGTCGGCCATACATGGACACTAATGGACAATTTGTCGGATAGTGATGCCGCGGCGATGATGGATACACCTTGATGGCTTTGATTTAAAATCTGTAGTACATAACGTCTCAAAACATTTTAACCAATATATGGGCCTAACAACTAAAATATTCTAATCCTGTCACTTTTCTATCTCAGGCGTACCAACGTTGACCCTTGAATTTCTGTCTGAAATAGTAATGTTTCCGCTTCCCGCATTGAAACTTTATCGCAGAACAGTAATAAAATGAATTAAATTTAAACAGAGGTTAAATTGCAACATGATAAAGTAAATATGAAAGTTTCGGCGCAGCAAAGTACTTACAAAAATGTATCGGAGCACTACTTGTTTTACAGTTGAGTTTTATTTAATGTTACCTAATGCGGTAGTTGGTACTAGAGGGCTACAAGTTTTAGGTCGCTGTTACAAAACATAATCCAGACTACAATCGTTTCAGTGTTAAACATAAACCTTCTCTCATGGACAGACAAGTGGTAATAACTTATAATCCCAAACGGTCTTGGGCGAACTCGGGAGTGCCGGTGTACTTCGGAATTTCTACGTAGATGTTATGAGGCACTAGTTTTCACATTATGATTTAGTTTTAAGCATAGTCTAATCCCGATTGGCCTATTCTTTCATTGTTTCAATTCTCCACTTCTAAAACCTAAGCTGTAAAAGGTTAAAGTCGTAATCCTTTTATATATGAACACACTTGAAGACTATTTTAGGTAAATGAATATAGGCAATAAGTAAATGCGATTATAAATTATATTATACCATCACAATTTAGTTTAATTACTTGGGGTCGGTTTTTGATGAACTATAAAGGATTTCGCAAATCATGAACCATTAAAAATGTAAAACGAAAACACTTGTAGAATGACACTAAAGCTTTGCGTTAATTGCTAAGTTGTTTAATTCGATTTCAGTTGCAAATGGTATTATTATAAATTAGAGAAGCCGTGCGCCGGTCAAGCGAGTCAAAGTCAAAATATTCTTTATTCAAATAGGCCTCGCAACTAGCACTTTTGAATCGACAGTTATCACATGATTTCAAATTAGAGCAATTTTTTGATGTAATTATTATTGTTTAAAAAATGTCAAAAGAGAGTAAGTATAATAAATTCACAATAAGATCGTCAAAACACAATGAAAATAATTAAAAATTGTGAAGTTTAGACAGTTTCTACAATAAAATCTGAACATAATGTTTGAATGTCAAACAGAAAATCACAGTCAAATTATATCTAATGTCATAATTATTAAATTTAATTAATATTTCAGCCACAATTAGTCGTACGCCACGGTGTTTTATCATTCATGTAGTCTTGTGTACTATTATATGCTTTCGACATGGGTTTACGCTTGACGTAACTCTTGAATTTATTAATAGATGAATCAGTTACTGGAAGTTTATTATAAAACTTTACACAATTACCCGTGAATGTTTTATTTTATTTTACCGAGCCGAGTGGTGGTCACTGCATTTCCTTGACCTTATCTATAAGTAAGTCTCTATGGTTCATCATATATATTGCTCGAATAGCCCTCTTCGCCAGAACAAAATGGTATTCGCGACTCAATAGATATCTACATAAAATTGTGAGAGGTTGGAATTTAAAAGCAGCTCGAAAAACTTTCAGAGACGTTTTGGCAAACAAGTAGTGGTAGCAGAAAGTAGGGCGCAGTAGCTCGGCGAAACGACGCATTGTCGTGTCTACGCCGCCCGCAGTGTAATTACGTAACTTTGGAAGCGGACGTCTGTTGGTTTGAACTGTCATTTTGATACGGAGTGTTTTACGAAAGTTGATAATAGATCACTAAAGCCCGTTTGAGAATGTTCTTTCTCTTGCAGGGTAATTGCGTAACTTCGCAGACGAGCATAAGGAGACCTATACATACCTCCATTGAATAGGTGCTCGATCCATTACATTTTAATATGGGTTTAAAATAATCATGAGCTTGAATAATGTATAAAACTTATTTCGTTCAAACCTAGAAATTACTAATTGACATACCTATGTTTTTTTTTACTGTTACATGATGGTTTTATTAATATTCAGTTAGTACAATACAATTTATCACACGAATGCGGGTGAGTCATGGTTGTGTGTTGAGATATACATGCAAATTGTCTATGTGTGCATTAGGAGCTAGGGCTAACCCTCGTGAGATAAACGTTCTGTATTAATCCATGCAATAACTTTATACATAAGAGCTTGCGCCAATCCGGTAGTTAAATTTTTTCTGACTTGTTTATGATGTTGGCCCAATGAATAATCCAAGTTTGTGAAAAATCGGAAAACCGATTATAACCCTAAAGGACTAGCTACTGATAGTACCTTCTCAAGACGTTTTCAAGTAGACTAAGTTTGCTACAATATGAGACTAGAATGGTCTCTGTAGACCCAATTAATAGTGTCCACGATAAAGCCTTTTGAAGTTTGCAAAGTTCGAAAAAATATTTAAGTGTGAGTTCTCATCATAACACAGTTTTGCAAAAAGCTTTAAGTCTAAAACATTTAATCTTTATACATAACTCGAGTGTATCCGGAAGGACTCAGTCCCTAACAAGAGAAGAGAACTCAAGCATCGAGATTAATTAACTAGAGTATAAATAAAAAAAAAACTAATTTAAGTCTAAAACGAAGACTCCTAATCTTTACCTGTCGATGATTTAGATTCTTAATCACAATATTAAATTTATCTAAAACGAATTTAACCTAATATTGAAAAAATGAAAGGCTTGTAAGAAAATTACGTGTATATATTAAAATGTTTAATAGTTTCATTTCGCAAATTATCCTTCGTATATCGGCACGAAAAAAATAATACGTAGCAGATATTATAAAACTCTCATAATTAACTTCCATGAACGTCCACTCACTACGTGACAAAAAGTATGGAAGATAAATACTACTAATAAACAAAAATACCCCTTTTTAGGGATCCGTGCCCAATGGGTCCAAAAGGAACCCTATTGTTGTCACTCACGCGTCCGTCCGTCCGTCGTCTGTCACACAGGTTTTATAACCAAACGGTTGGAGCTACAGTCTTCAAATTATCACAGTATAAGCATCTTGTTGGCCCAAAAACATACAAATAGCCAAAACTTATTTTAATTTGCTTTTAAGTGGGGCTCTCAGACAGCAATAACGGGCCCAATTTTTTTTGACCTACCCCATCGAATGGGGTATCGTTGTTTAAAGCTTATTGAGTAGATGAATACTATTATTTTGTTTTTAAAAATATTGTATAATAAAAGAATGACCAACATCAGCGTTTTTTTTACAAAATTTTGTGCGTAGAACTTTTTTCCCATTAATCCAATAAACTTGGAATTTGGGGGAAAGTTTATTGTTACGTATATTTTACCAAAAAATACTAATATGTTGATAAAATCAGATATTTCATTGAAATTTCCTTATTATTCGATTTAATTCCTGCGGTTGGTTCGGAACCCTGAATGTGTCGCACTTGGCCGTTTCTTTTATTCCAAGTTTGGCTTAATGTGTTGGACTGATGACAAGCGGGTTTTTCCTGTGTACTTGAGTTAACTTAGTACATACCATTTATAGCAATTATTCAAATATAAGGCACCAGCCATGCGACGTATTTCTTATTTGAATGAAAACGTTAAAAGTTATACGAGTAGTGTGGAAAATTTTGATTACTTTCTTTGCTCGAGTAACATTGAATGGTATTGTTTATCCGGAATATTTTAGTTTAGTTATTATAATTTTAACAGTTATGGGAATATATTGTTTAATAATTATTTTAAAGGTCATTCAATGTTTCTCCTTTATTCAAAGGCAGATGTCTGTAGGTAAAACCTTCGTCTAACTAAAATACAATGGAGGTAAGGTAAATACTAAAGTACGTAACACATGCCTGACATGTAGCCAAGGTCCACCTATGTTGGATTTCCTATTTATCTAAATATATAAAAGAAGAAACTGACTGACTGATTGACTGACTGACTGACTGACTGACTGACTGACTGACTGATCTATCAACGCACAGCCCAAACCGCTGGTTCTAGAGATTCCAAATTTGGCACGTAGGTTCCTTATAAGGTCTAGGGGTGCACTAAGAAAGGATTTTTCAAAATTCACCCCCTAAAGGGGTGAAACGGGGGTCCAAAGTTTGTATGAAAAACCGTATTTATTAAAGTGAGAGACATGAAACTTTGTACATAGAGTCTGTGTTTAAATATATTAATAGTGTATTTCAGCGTTTTTCTAAATTGCTCCACTAAAGGGGTGAAAAGGGGGTTCAAAATTTGTACGGGAAGAAAATCTTTTTTAAAGTGAGATATTTGAAACTTTGTATATAGACTCTCTGTTTAAATACAACAAAACGTATATAAGCGTCTTTCGAAATTACTCCCCTAAAAGGGTGAAAAGGGGGTTTCAAGTATGTACAGGGAGCAAATCTTTTTTGAAGGGAGAGATTTAAAACTTCGTACATAGACTCTATGTTTAAATACAACAAAACGTATTTAAGCGTTTTTCGAAATTGCTCCCCTAAAGGGTTCAAAAGGGGGTTCCAAGTTTGTACGGAGAGCAAATCTTTTTTGAAGTGAGAGATTTAAAACTTCGTACATAGACTTTATGTTTAAAAACAACAAAACATATTTAAGCGTTTTTTGAAATTGCTCCCCTAAAGGGTTCAAAAGGGGGTTGCAAGTTTGTACGGAGAGCAAATCTTTTTTGAAGTGAGAGATTTAAAACTTCGTATATAGACTCTTTGTTTAAATACAACAAAACATGTTTCAGCGTTTTTCGGAATTGCTCCCTTTAAGGGGTGAAAAGAGGGTTCCAAATTTGAGCGGGGAGCAAATTTTTCCTTTTCTTAAAAATCGATATGGGTGTCATTTTCGAGATTACTCAGGGTGCCGATTACGAAAATGACATTCATTTTCAAATTAAAGATGGCGGACATTTATTTTTCTTAAAAATCAATATGGGTGTCATCTTCGAGGTTCCTCGGGGTGCAAATTACAAAAATGACATTCATTTTCAAATCCAAGATGGCGGACATTTATTTTTCTTAAAAATCAATATAGGTGTCATTTCCGAGGTTCCTCTGGGTGCCGATTACGAAAATGACATTCATTTTCAAATTAAACATGGCGGACATTTATTTTTCTTAAAAATCAATATGGGTGTCATCTTCGAGGTTCCTCGGGGTGCAAATTACAAAAATGACATTCATTTTCAAATCCAAGATGGCGGACATTTATTTTTCTTAAAAATCAATATGGGTGTCATTTTCGAGGTTCCTCTGGGTGCCGATTACGAAAATGACACTCATTTTCAGATCAAAGATGGCGGATATTTATTTTTATAAAAATCGATATGGGTGTCGTCTTCGAGGTTCCTCGTGGTGCCGATTACGAAAATGGCATGCATTTTCAAATCAAAAATGGCGGAGATTTATTTTTCTTAAAAATCAATATGGGTGTCATCTTCGAGGTTCCTCGGGGTGCAGATTACAAAAATGACATGCATTTTCAAATCCAAGATGGCGGACATTTATTTTTCTTAAAAATCGATATGGGTGTCGTCTTCGAGGTTCCTCGTGGTGCCGATTACGAAAATGGCATGCATTTTCAAATCAAAGATGGCGGAGATTTATTTTTCTTAAAAATCAATTGGGTGTCATCTTCGAGGTTCCTCGGGGTGCAAATTACAAAAATGACATCCATTTTCAAAACCAAGATGGCGGACATTTATTTTTCTTAAAAATCAATATGGGTGTCATTTTCGGGGTTCCTCTGGGTGCCGATTACGAAAATGACACTCATTTTCAGATCGAAGATGGCGGATATTTATTTTTATAAAAATCGATATGGGTGTCATCTTCGAGGTTGCTCTGGGTGCCGATTACGAAAATGACATCCAGTTTCAAATCAAAGATGGCAGACATTTATTTTTCTTAAAAATCGATATGGGTTTCATCTTTGTGGTTCCTCGGGTGCCGATTACGAAAATGACATCCAATACATACATATCTACATGCAGGTCAAACTGAGAACTTCCTTTTTTGTAGACGGTTAAAATTACTCTTAGTACGTGGGCGAAGCCGCGGGAAAAAGCGTTGAAACTTTGTATAAAGACTCTCTGTTTAAATACATTAATGGCGTATTTCAGCGTTTTTCTAAATTGCTCCCCTAAAGAAATGAAAAGGGGGTTCAAAGTTTGTACGGGGAGCGAATCTTTTTTGAAGTGAGAGATTTGAAACTTCGTAAATAGAATCTTTGTTTAAATACAACAGAACATATTTCAGCGTGTTTCTAAATTGCTCCCCTAAAGGGGTGAAAAGGGGGTTCCAAGTTTGTACGGGGAGCAAATCTTTTTTGAAGTGAGAGATTTAAAACTTCGTATATAAACTTTCTGTTCAGTTTAAATACAACAAAAAATTACTCGGCATTTTTCGAAATTACTCCCCTAAAGGTATGAAAAGGTGGTTCCATGTGATGTTTGTACGGGAGCAAATCTTTTTTGAAGTGGGAGATTTAAAACTTCGTATATATTATAGACTCTGTTAAGATACAACAAACCGTATTTCAGCGTTTTTTGAAATTTCTTCCCTAAAGGGGTGAAAAGGGGGTCCAAATTTGTACGGGAAGCAAATCTTTTTGAAATGAGAGATTTAAAACTTCGTATACTCTGTTTAAATACAACAAAACACGTTTCAGCGTTTTTCGGTATTGCTCCCCTAAAGGGGTGAAAAAGGGGTTGTCATATTCGAGGTTCTTCGGGGTGCCGATTACGAAAATGGCATGCATTTTCAAATCCAAAATGGCGTACATTTCTTTTTCTTAAAAATCGATACGGGTGTATTTTTGTTGTTCCTCGAGGTGCCAATTACGAAAATGACAACCATTTTCAAATATGATGACGTTATATGATGGATATACGGTCATTTTTTTTTCCTAAAAATCGATATGGTTGTCATCTCCGAGGTTGCTCGGGGTGCGGATTACGAAAATGACATGCATTTTCAAATCCAAGATTGCGGACATTTATTTTTCTTATAAATCGATATGGTTGTCATCTCTGAGGTTCCTCGGGGTGCCAACTAGGTATAAAAATGACATCCATTTTCAAATCCAAGATGGCGGAAATTAATTTATCTTAAAAAATTATACAGGTGTCATCTTTATGGTTCCACGGGGTGCCGATTACGGAAATGACATCCATACGTATCTACAAACATACATACAAACATACGGATCAAACTGAGAACCTCCTTTTTTGTAGACGGTTAAAAATTACTTTTATTACGCGGGCGAAGCCGCGGGTAAAAGCTAGTATCAAATAAATGTGACAGTCAGGATGGCGAAACAAATTTGTAAATAAAGTGTACCAAAAATTTATACTGAATTTGTACTATTTTGTACCACTTTAGAAAAAAATTGTACCCTTCTGTATTTAAAGTTATTACAAAGTGAAGGTACACCCGCCAACCTGACAGTCAGGATGGCGGGTGTACCTGGGAAAATTATGATCCTACCAATTATTAACCAATGTTAATATCTCAAGTTTTTGTACCAAATTTGTACTCAAATGTACAGTAAAAACTTCAGCCATCTAATGCGAGTTTTACACATTTGACGATTTTCTACTGCTGGGTAATATGGTTATTCTAAGTAATGAATGTATGGGGAAGTCATACAAATTAATAAAGTGGGAGGGGCCGGGAGAATTGTGAGTTTTGAAGACTATACCCACAGGTATCTCTTAGGTGCATCACTAAATATCGACCCCATCACTATTGTTTCTAAGGTGAGTGGTGGCAACTCGACTCCCACTCTATTCCAATATGGACGCAACGGATAGCTAACTATTGTATTGTAACGCTCTGAACTGCTTCGATAAAATAAACCTGTTGTTAATGTTATTCTTGAGTGTTTCCTTCATCCACACCTAAAAGTATCACACAAGTTTCAAAACTTTATTAATTTGTTTGACTTTCCCATACTTTCGTTACTCAAAATAACCGTATTACCCAGCAGTAGAAAATCATAAAATGTGTAAAACTTGCAAACTACGAATTAGATGGCTGAAGTTTTTACTGTATATTTGAGTACAAATTAGGTACAAAAAATTTAGATATTAACATTGGTTAATAATTGGTAGGATCACAATTTTCCCAGGTAGACCCACCATCCTGACTGTCTGGATGGCGGGTGTACCTTCACTTACGGAAGGGTACAATTTTTTTAAAGTGGTACGAAATAGTAAAAATTCAGTACAAATTTATCGTACACTTTATTTAAATATTTGTTAAGGTACATCCGCCATCCTGACTCTCCCAAATAATCGTGCTCGCGTTTTCGCCTAAGTAGAAGGCACTAAGCACAATCCCATATACTGTTCTAACTCCCTGAACGGTTTTCCAGAAATCATGCTTTACGTGGGTGCCAGGTTGTGGTACCAGTTATGATTTCTGTCATACCTAACAAGTATATAAAATTATTGATAAGTATCCAGTGCCCTTTCTAAAGTATCTCAATAACATCTAAATAGGTTTAGCTTTTAAAGTGCCGAAGGTTAACAAACAAACAGACATACTTTCGAGTTTATAATGTATGGTTTGCCATGTATAGAAGAGATAAAGTTAACAGCCCAATTAGTGACGATAAACAGCGTCCAGAGTAATTTTCCACCAACAGCCGCTATTATTGTGCACGTGTGATTAGTCCATAAATTATATTTCCTTCGATAAATGTTGCCAGTTTTCGGATGCGTTTAACAGGGAAGGGAATTTCGTTATTCGCGGTTAATTCGATGGCTCGTTTTAAGATTTACCGAGTCAATGGTTGCGGTAATAGCCGCGAGAAGGCGACGCGATCAATCATCTATGACTATCGACTTGGGGCGAGGCTATACCGAGGGGTGCGACTGGAGTTTTTTTTTTCAAGCTGACAAAATACTCAACTTTGATCGACTATGAACTTTTTTCTTTTAAATTAGCTGAAGTAAATTTAACCGAGATACAAGAAAATTATATCACACACAAGTCCACTACACCAAATCTGAAATAAACATCGGATGTCTGATAATCCAATTATAAATATTTTCATCACACCGGCTTAAGGTATTCTTTTAGTATTGGTCTGTGGATCAGGACTGTGGATGACGATGGACAACTTTGCTATTTTTGCTAGATCACTTTAGTTTCAGTTAGAGAAAAGAGACAGTATGACGTGTAGTTGACCATTTCTGAACTGCACATACAAAATAATAATATGTACCTACATCAATGAGGCATGGGGAATCCTTTCCTATTTTGTTGTCCATTTATGAAGTTTCTTACTTCTTTGTTTTCGGTTTGCATCCAGCAAAAACTTTCAACAAAGAGAAGGTAGGAGGCTATATTATCCATTTTTAGGGTTTCGTACCCGAAGGGTGTTAACGAAACCCTATTGCTGTCACATCTTGCGTTCGTCTGTCACACAAGTTTTACAGCCGAATGGTTGAATTTAGAGTCTTCAACTCGTATCTTGTTGACCCAAGGATATGCAAATCATAAAGAACATTTTAAAATGTTTTAAGGGGGGCTCCCATACAGACAAAGGGGGACGCAAGACTAAAACTAAAAACCGCCCAAGTGCGTGTCGGGCCACGCACAGTGTAGGGTTCCGTAGTTGCCCGTCCATCACGGCACCGGTCATATGCGGAATTACGGACCCGTAGAAGGGTTTTTAGGGTCCCGTAGTAAACAAGGAACCCTTATAGTTTCACCATGTCCGTCCGTCCGTCCCCCGCTTTTCTTAGTAACCGTTAGTACTAGAAAGCTGTGATTTGGCATGAGTATACATATCAATGACGCCGACAAAACGGTAGAATGAAATCATAAAAAAAATTTTGTTAGGGTACCTCCCCTACATGAAAAGTGGTGGTGCAATTTTTTTTCTTCCAAATTCCATCGTGTGGAGTATCATTGGATAGCTCTTTCAGAAATATTATAAGGTTTCTAAAAGCATTTTTTGATTCAAGAATTGGTTGGCGTGAAATTAAGTTTTGAAGTGATAATTTTTGCTATGGTCAAGTGTCCCCGCCCCCACCCCCACCACCAGCTAAACGGTGGCTACTAGGCATGTGAAAAAAATCATGGTAGTAGTATATACGATGAACTTAAAAGGAAAACTATCACAGCTAAGTAGACATTACCGTAAAGGGCAAAAATATGTATACAACACAACATCTCAAAAAAGTACTAAGATCAGTAAAAACCCTTCTACGGGTCCGTATTTCCGCATATGACCGGTGACGTGATGGACGGGCAACTACGGAACCCTACACTGTTAGTGAATCTGAATTTGATATACTTGTCATGGTGGTTGAGCAACGTGTCGAATTCGTTCTTGTGTCGAGGTGTTATTGTAAAGTCCCATGTTGCCATAATCGGGGTGTACGGGAAACAGCAGGCTTTGTTACCTGTTTGAAGCCTTTCAGACACGTCTTCGGGGATTGTCAGGTCGGCAACGAAGTAGTCATTTAATGTGCCCTGCATTCTCCTCGGGTACGCAAACTTTGTAGTGGTATTTGCTGCCACGTATGCGCAGGCAACATGTCCGCGGTCGCGTAGGCTTCCGTCGCTGTAACTTGACTAGTTGTAGACATTGCTTTTAGGAGGCGTCTTACCGAGCGAGGTTATTTTTTGATGTAGTGTGGCTGCTGTGGATTTGAAATGATGAGGACAGCGTTCCAGTGGGAGGTGTCCGTTCTTGTGACTGCACCAGCCGGTTATGCACATTTGGACACAGGTTTGCTATGCTGGCAGGTACTGGATTTTTAATTAAATATGGGAAGTGTCGTGAGTATGCTTGGGCCTGTGACTCGGGCTGTCTCAAGCGCGAAATTGATTTAGCCGGGGGGAAGTAGGCGCACGTCCTAGGCTGGCTGGTTCAATATAGTAAGGACCAATTGCACATAACAGACCCTTTTAGTATACGTATATAACTTCTTAGATTTTGTAGTGTAGTGTGGATAACCGGAAGTAAGTGGGAGTTAAGTGGCATTTAAATAAATGTTTGTCTCACAGCTGTTCTGGTTTAATTTAACTAGTTAAAGGGTCAATTTTCAAACTAGCTGATTTTGCTGTCCCATGTTATTCCAAGCAAACTTAAAGTATTGTTACGTATTTATTATACATTTGAAGTCTGTGCATTATAATGTACTTAGGCATAAATATCAGTAGTCTAAATATTAATGGATTAAAATAAAATTAGAAATCCTGAAAATCGGCGCAATCTACTGCTTTTACGCGTGTCCCACTTGCGAATTTGCTCAAACACAATTTCATAACTATGGACTCAAGCAACGTATTATTCAAACTCATATCGTTATAAAGAGCATTTATTAGCATAATCGGTGAAACACTTTTAAAAAATAATGTGTCATTACTTAGAACCAAGACAACCTAAGGCTTTTAGTAGTTGTCCCGCGCGCAACACTTTTATTTGACTAGCAGAAACCTGTCTAAATCTCGTTTGTCTATTTGCCTACCGTTATTATTTACATTACGATACAATAACACGTTAGTTGCGCCACGTTCCGCTTCAGCCGCCAAAGCGAGTGGATGCAGCGTCTGCATATTTAATGAAGGAAACGGGTAAGTCTATTTCGACGTATTTTGGTAAGACGGTCACAGCATTTTTTTATGGGAATTTATTTATTAATATACGATTGAAATAGAACTCTATGTTTCATAACACTACCTAATTAGCATTATGGAATAAGAGTCTAGTGTTGAATAAATGAGTGAATCGAATTAGTGAACGAAAGCTCGCTGAAAAAAGTATTTGTCGACATTTGTATTGCGACTAATTTATTTGTACCGCTATTTCTTCCATACAAATGTCGAATGTGGGTATGCCATGTCGAATAAGGCATACAAATGTTATAATAAGTAAGACGAAATTTGTATGGCATTATATCGACATTTATATGGCGCTGGCGATATTTGTATGGCGTTATCGACAATTGTATGGCGCCAAAGAAAACTGTATGGCCCTGGCGACATTTGCATGGCGCTATCGACAATTGTGTGGCGCGGTCTACAGTTTTTTAAGTACCTACCTTATTATCAATAAGTATCTAAATAAATAACAATGAAATGCACACTGGTGCCTCATACATCATATTTTCTCCTTTCAAAAACCCTACCTCATCATGCATGTACGAATCTATAATTTTCAATAAATAACCACACAAATGTTGAAAAAACATGCTATTCAAAAATTGACCAAAAAATAAAAATTATTACAATATGAGTCATATATATGTTAATTCATGAATAAATAAATAATACTAGCTGACCCGGCAAAGTTCGTACCGCCTAACAGTCAATGAATACCTTTTAGTAAAATTAATTTATAATTTTAATTGACATGTAGTAAAATTATTATAAAAAAATATTAAGTTCAATTGTTTATTAGGATAATATATATGGCGACCCGCCCCGCCTTCGCACGGGTAGTCCACGGATAATTGTATCGCGTGATAAGTATTGTAACTAACCTGATTTTGATTTATTTATACTCGTATATATATATATAGATAAACTCAACGTTTTCAATTTTCGTTCCGCGTTCGGGTCCGTTTTTTTCCGTTTATTTTACATTGATTGCTATAGTCTATTTAAGTGACAAAAATAAATAGGTAGGGTAGAGGCACCAAAAGATGAACACCGCCCAATAGTTGAACATTTGATCGAAATATCGTTATTTAAAGTAGGTACTTGCATAGTTTTGCGTGATATGAATTCTTGAAAGAAAGAAAGAAAAATCATTTATTCGTGGCACAGACACAGTACAAATAAACATAACACAAAAATACAGAAAATAGCCAAGAAATGGCTAGCGCTATGCTGATTTGGGGATTAGCGCTGATCTCCCTTTGGGACCACGAGAAGTCACGAAAGACAAAAAACACAAAAGTTACAAACAACATAATACTTAAATGAATGTGATAAATTACAATTTGAACAGACAAGAACAGATAAACATGAACGCAACCGTAAACATCTTCAAGTATCTGTGGTCTGTCACAAGTCGCAACTAGCGCCAGCGGACAACCACTAAAACAGTGACAGATTTCGCGATTTCGTGAAATGAGAATGGAGGCGTTAGGTTAGCGTCTTATGACAATATTAAGATTACTGATTAAAACCACAAAGTAAATAGCGGCGGCGCACGCTGGAGCAGAGAGTTCACTCAGTACAAAGTGCCATTTTCGCCGCACGCACACAGACGTTACATTTACAGGCATTCTCGGACAGTCTCGGACAGAGCTTAGTCGCGACTGTCACGAGTGCTAGTTGTGCGCGCGTTGATCACTTGACGTCCCCGCCGCTACGTAGGTACTTTGTGTCACATACGTCAAAATGATTAACCGATATTATTACTTTCTTCAAATAAAGGATAAAGGTTTTTAAATTTTTGAAGATGACAAGATAAAAAATCTTTAAGAAAATATTAATTACGTATTTGAAGTCCGTAGACGAAATTTTTATTTAAAAAAATTATGGAACGTGTACCTAACCTAAGATTTCAACTAATTTTCGCTGAACTTGGCACCCTTTTTACAATTATGTTTTTGTCGAACTTTTTCACGTTTGTGTTTTTAGTGGGATCACTATCATAGTTGTATCTTGTTAGCTAGTTCTTAGTTAGTTGTAGCAAGTTGTTACGCTTCAGTCTTCGTCGTGTGTGGTGTCGGGACCTTTAATGGATATTTGATGCTCTTTAACATCTAAGCAGTCTCTAAGGAATGTAAACATGATAAGATGTATGTATAAACGAAACGATGTATTCAGAATCAATACAGAAGCAACCCTAGTGGGTGGGGCAAGTTTAAGTATGTATTTTCAAGAACGGCGGGATCGGTCCTTATGTATATTTTTTGTTTTGTGTTAAAAGTAAACAAATAAATAAATGAAATGTCTGCGTTGTAGTCACAAAACGAGACAGAGAATTACAATCAATCAATCATCGCAATGCAATTGATAGATTGATTTGATTAATCCCTTTCTTGTATTTTATATCAGGAATTGTATATTTTATAGTTATGTTAGAGATATAATATGCTGTTCAAGTTATGGTTCAAATTTTATGCACCTAACCCAATAGTTGAACGGTGTTCAACTTTCAGGCAAGGTATACTTTTTCATATGCTGATGAAAATTCTTCTAGTAAAAATAAATATAACCTTGATAGCTTACATGAATCTTTTCTTTGTCTTTGATTTTTCTACCAAAAGTTGAACGTAGTTTTAAATATAATTTACCTACGGTTTTATCCGCGATACAACCCGCTGCTTTTTTTAGTAATTTCGAAATTCAATGTTTATTGCATTATAAGTAAACTTTATAATTAGCCTTCAATTTAAAAGTAATAAAATATATAACATGCAAAAAAGAAATAGTAGTAAATATAAAACAAGTTGACATACTTGAGTAATTGGTACAAACTTTTCTATAAGTACACACAATACATTTTGCAACAAGGTATTAAATTTAGTTTCTTTTTCACTCCAATTCCAACTTCATATTGATTTTGGAGAATGGACCTACTATCCGATATAATTTACTTAATTAGACTTGTTCCGGTGCCAAGAGAAACGAAGCGTTCGTTCGTTGGGCGGTATCGCTGTTAGACGGTAATGAATATAAGTACTTTGTTTCGACACAGATATGTCTACTGCTTCAGCAAAACTGGCAAATCGCTGTAAAAAAGACGCTTGTTTCACGTAAGCACTCTCATTTAGGTTATTTCAATAAATCAATCGGAAAACAAGTCATGCGTCGATAACTAAGTAGTTCTATTCTTCTGTAATGGGAAAGATAGTCCTATTAAATATGAACCAAATCCGTGGAGCGGAAGTCCCATAAAGCGCATTCCGTGCCCGGAAATGCAGAGGCTAGGCTGCGAGATAAAAGCCTGCCGGGCTTCTCGCTTCACAGGTGCAGTTTATCACTCGGCCACATTAAGCAGCGTTTTCAACAACAATTTTTAAAACATCATCTGTACAGAAACAGACTACGTAGAGGGGAATTTTATCGTGTAGGTACCTAGAATTTTAAAATACGAATTAGGTACCTAAGTACCAGTGGCGGCGCGTCCATACAACTCGATTCCCAACGGCTTACCTAATTTTCAGCCAGTCCTGTTCCCTTACTTCGACTCGTGAAGAATAAGAAAGGCAAATTATTTCCGGCTTCCCTATTAATATTTTTGACGCGCGGTCACTGCTAAGTACTGTGTTAGACCGAATAAATATCACATTATTTCCACTAAGCTTCCAAAGCAAAGGAAAAACTAGACCCTAATGGAATTAGGCTTGTCAAGTGAGCGGGCAACTTGATTTTTGAAGTTATTCAAGCCGCCCGCAGGCCTTTAACTTGGCTATACGACTGCTGTCATTGACAGCAGCCGAGATCAACGGCTTAGCAAGCCTTGCATAGCACGGAAGAGCACAAACTCCTTTTGTAATGATACCTGATAACTAGGCAACAAATTCATTTGAAATAAGGAATATTTATTCGAGATAAAAATGCCAATGACAGTTGGAATGGCCAAGGAATAGCAGGCGGCAACTAAAGGAACTAAATGAATATTAAACTGGAACATGGCGTCATAAGGTCATACACAGAGGGCCTACCACGAACCGAAAACGAACGAAGTTCTCCCTCTCAGTCGCATTCGCTTATTATTCGTGCGACAGAGAGGGAGATATTCGAACCTCGCTCGTTTTCGGTTTGCGGTAGGCCCTCTGTATATGATGTTATGACGCCATGTTCCAGTTTAATATTCATTTTCACCTAATAATTTTGTGATATTTGCATAAAGATGAATTCCTGTGGGCAAGCATAATTTCTCTTTCTTCGGTTGTAGCCTTGCAACCAACCAACCAACAGATCTGGGTTAGGTAGGACTGAATATGTATAGCTCCATAAGACAGTACTGTTTACTTATCGATAGAAATGTCGCTAAGAACTCACTGATACTACTATATCTGATACGGCTCATAAGTAGCTGGACACTTATACATTGTCACTTTCACCCGTTAAGAAATCTAGTATGACAGTATTAACATAACGTTAAAGTGACAAGGTACATGAAGCCAACCGTACTTATGTTATGCTACTATATTTTGCAGTCATATTTTTTTTGCTACAATTGTATACGGTGTATACCTACTAGACTATGCGTTGGTTCTTTTTGCACAAACAAAATCAATTGCATTAGCAAAATTTGTATGATTAGGTATTTGTTAGTTTATAAATGGGTTTTAGAAAGCGGCTCCATACACGTGGATGTGATTTTAGTGCCAAATATATGAGAACACAGTTTCGCATTAGTTCTCATTTCCAGAAAAAATCGTTGTCTACTTGTTTTGAAGACTAAGTTCGGTCTGCCAAGTACCTTACCACAAAATTTTAAAGCTCTACAGGGGTCATTTCTTGAGAAGAAATAAAATTGGCGGCACTTGCAAGTTTCATATCGCATGTTTTAAGTTATAAAAATTACTTTGAGATAAGGTAAGTTGGGGTAAGTAAGGTAAGACTAACATACTTTATTGTAAGGTGGGGTAAGATTAAAGTGAAGTCCACTGTTAGACGAAGTAGTTTGATAAGTCAAAATGCACAAATGTTGCCACAGTGTGGCCAGTGTTGTTCATATCGATATTATTTAAGGCCTTACTAGTCTTACCAACCTTTCGCCCAGAACGTCGAAAATTGAAATCAGTAGTATTTCTCTCAATCTAATAGGCAATGCTCTGAATTTGTCAACTTAAAATGATGTAAATCTTATGATTTATTTATATTAAAATGAACTTAACTTCATATATAAATACTACGTTGGTCCTGCTTTGCTTTGTTGTTTGGCGTGGCTGACCGAATGAAGGCATCCCGTTAATGAGCCTTTAATGGCAGGAAAGGATATTTTAATGCACATCTCATAGATTACAGCATTGGAATAAGTCTGGTAGTACAATGTTATACTTATCAACGATATGTTTTTATCAGTATATACCTTCATATTTTTTTTCTACTCCAGCGGGGTAATCACGTAACTTTTGTACTACCGTTAGGTAAATTTTAATGTCAAATTCTAATTGTCAGCTCATACATTTATACGTCAAAATTGACAGTAAAATCTATCAACCGTTAGTAGATAAGGTTACATGATTCGCCTGCTGGAAATATCTTATCTGTCAGTTTACTTCAGTATAGTGAGCATTATCCCATCTTTAATCTTAATATTATTCACTAGGTAAGGGAATGTAGGTGATTTATTGTCCATAAAGTTACTTTTTCAGTGGCGAGGCGAGACCCGACGAGATTAAAAATTCCATATGATGTACGATAAATTATATTTCTAACGTGAAGAACTTTTATTTCAATATCTGTAGTTTCATCTAAAAACATTGAACCATTCATCGGTAAGGACACATACTTTGCCTAATGGTTTAACTTTAAGAGCCGCAATACCACCTACTACGATTTATGAAATACCAAAATTATTTTTCAGTCGCTCAAACTTGCGATGTTTGTCAATCAACAGGGATTCAGACGCCGGAATTCGATTTACGAGTGAAAAGTGAGTTTGAGCGAAAATAATTACATTTTGGCAAATTTGTTAAGACGCCACTTACCTAAGTAGGTACTATATTTAAAGGCAAGCTGCGTGTTTTGGAGTATGTAAGTTATTTAAAAACGGAAAAAATATTTTGTGTAATGGACTTGGTCACATAAAAGTAATATTATTAGGTAGGTATATTGTAAGAAATTAAATTGAATATCATTCAAATATATGTGGCGTTGCCATAAGGACCATTTTGCTATAGAACGCCACATATTAATTTTACAAGAGTAGGTAAGCAGAGTGTCAGCGTGATTCTTTGTGCTCACGGTCGAATTTGAAAGCTTGGAGCGAGCGATATTTCCCATGTTAACGCTGAATTGTATTCCGTTACAATGACTGGATTGGACCGGTGGTTATTTCTAAAAATCGGTCTCCTTTTTGATGTCAACGGCATTTTGTGAGCCATTTTGGCAACATAACTTTTCCGAAGTAACATACCCTGCTGAATCCGATTTTGAATGTTGCCAAGCCGAATTTTGCCTCCTTTGCTTAAAGATCAAGATGGCGGCCAAAGCGACGAAAAAATGAAAAAAATCATATTGTTACTCAAATCTGGGCGTACCAGACGTAGATGTACACAAGATTGTAAGTATGTAGTATATATGTAAGCACAAATAACTGTATTATAACTTGAACCTAGTTGAGTAGGATGTTCTGGAATAGGTTTTGGAGGTCGCTGAACTTTTTGCTAACCAGAAGTCGTTCAGGATACCGGAAGTGGATGCAAACAAGATGGAGGGCAAACTAGGGCCGTAACTTAAAAATACTGTATTGTTCGAATCTTGTGAGAGGGGTGTCCTAGAATTGGTATTAGGGGTCGATGAACTCAATTTTGATAACCAGAAGTCGGACCAAATATTTTAAGGGGGGACTCCCAAACAGCTAAAGGGAGGCGTGGCATTTTTTATCTATCTCATAAAGTGGGGTATCGATGTTTAGAGCTCGTTGAGTAGTTAAATACTGTAATTTTTATTTTAAGAAATATTGGAAAGGAATGAGAAGCCACCAAAGTCAGCTTTCTTTTTACAAACTTTTGTTTCGAAAAAATTTTTAACTTCCCATTGATTTATGAACTTGTTTATTGTTACATAAATTTACCAACAAATACTAACTGTACACATACATAAATCAGATTTATTTTTGAATATTCCTTATTTTCCCTATTTAAACCAACTTAATTTTGCGGTAGGTCCGGACGCGTGAATGACAACAATAGGGTGCCGTTTGGACCCTTCGGGTATGGAACCCTAAAAAGGAAAAAAGAGAAAATACATTGTTTTCTCCTCCTTGTTTCTGGGAAATCCAGATACAAGTCGGCAGGGATTACTCTTTATAGGAATTACCTGATAATTATGTTCAGCTATTTGGAGTAAAACAAGTATTTTTAGAGGTACTAGTAGTAATAAATCGCAAAATAAGGACCACCCTAGTACATACCTATCTCTACATATGTTAATGATGACAGTATATTTGTGTGAGTGTATCGTATAATATAACATTGAAACTGGGTTTTATAAAGGCCCGTAAACCAAATAGCAGCCCAATGTTGGTTACTCAGAAGGTTATTTAATATTATCGTACCGACATAAGGTCTAACAGATTTTTATAAAACTAAGTACACTCCTGTTTTTGGCACTCGTGTAAAAACCGAGCCTAAGTTTACTGTTTCTCATCCCTCAAAAGGATAAAGCAAAAAGCAAGCTTCGCATGCCGAGAGTTCCGCACGTTTCGCAGTTCCACTATATACCTATACTCTTTTAAAAAATACATGTAATTTTTGTTACAAAATAAGAGAGCCTTTATTTTGTAATACCGTACTGGGTTGCGTAGGAAACTGTCGCTTGCGTGAGTAAAATGGTAGTGTAGGTATTTAACACTATCGTATTAATTAATTGAACAGTATTCTTTGTTTCAGTGGTATGTCCTATTTACTAAGTTTTCAATATTTGCAGAGGGTTGATAGATTACGACTTACGCATGAGTGATGCGCGGTGATGATGCAGATAAAGTGAAGATGACACGTGGAATGGTCGAAGAAAAAGGTAGGGTATGTCCACTCTTGAAAATTCACGTTTTTAATATAATGACGTGGATACCAGTCGATCAAGCACGTTCTCTTTCCGATTCTCTCATTCGGAGGTATATTAAGGTTGAAAAGTAGAAGGAGATCACTTTCTTTATATGTTTGTACTAATGTTTGGCGTGGACGAAAATTATGAGGTAAAACATAAACCGCTTGCACTCTTACGCATATCAAAAAGAATGGGCGTAAAAAATATCATATCAATTATTCATCTCTTGAGAAAAAATAAATTGATACCTACTTCTCTAACAGACAAAATAACAACAAAGATTTTCGTAGGTTTAATATCATATTTTTTATATTTTTTATTTTGTAAGTGAAGAAATACTTAATGCTTCTATAATATTTGAAAAATATTACGTGCGTCCGGGGTGGGTGGGACTCCGAGCATTTGAGCTCCTAAATTCATTGTCAATTCACGACTATCAACACAAAGTTAGAACAGTCGGCGAGAACATTGATCAAATAAGACTCAAAACTGATATTGGTTTACGCTTTTTACAAAAGTTGACTCTGATAATGTGTCCTTTGACAATATTTAATGATATGAAAATTTAAAAAAGCCCCTGTAAAAACGCTGAATATTCACCTACGTACACACATATAATCCTTTGAAAAATCGCTGTTCTGCTAGCTCTGTAAAGACTATTCCGGGTAGTGTAAGTACGTGTATTTAAGTCCGTAGAAATCGAAAAAGGAATGCCTAGAGCTCCCAAGAGGTAGCTTTGGGTGGGTCGTGACATAAAACGAGCCACCTTAACGTTGCGTTTTGCTAAATCAGCCCGACACAAAGATGTTGCAATTTTAAAGGAATTGCTTAGACCGAGAGCTTTTTAAGTTCTGATTTCTCATTCATTAAAGATAAGTAGTAACGATGCCCTTTAATTTGTACTTTAAATATATCGTTGAATAATTTTGAACTGATGGTTAAATCCATCCGCGTTGTTCGCACATTTAAAATATTTAATTCTTGACTGATAAACAGACAGGATTGACATCAGATTGAAAATAATTTTTTTGTTGAATAGTGAACCCTGTTCTGAACCTAAACGCAACATGCAAAATCATCAAACTGTCACAATGTATGTTTAATGGCCCATGAATTTTAAACTAAGGATTGTTCTGCACTACGCGCGTTGCCGGCTTACAATAGACATCCGAAACAATTCTCGAAATGTACAAATATAACGTTCAAAGTTATTCAACATCATTCATTACAGTGTCTTGTGAGGCGTAGATAAACAAACATGTTTTGTTATCGAATTTATTACCTATTATAAATGAGATCAAATTTATTTTTTGGTCGTTTGTCACACAACCGGTTTCCCATATTTAGACGACATGAAAACACAGTACCATTTTCGATTTGTATTATAAATATCAAATAAATTTAATCCTGAAAATTGTTATAGGCGTTCACGCGTCAGGATTCGCGGGCATAAGCTAGTAAGTAACTTATAACTTGTATCAGTCTACATAACGTCATAATGAGTGGATAGGGTATAGAACAATAATGCACCGAACTCAGAATGACGACAGCTGGCTGTCGAAGTGAGCTTCATTGCGGCTTGGGGAGCAGGGGTTGTGGCAATTACAGGCTAACGTTTGCAAATGTCGGCATACGGCTTGGATATCGGTCTTCATGTTGTGGAAATATTGCGATTGAATTGAGGAAAATTATGTTAAATTATATACCATTTAACTCTAATGTTTTAGATTTCTTACATTTGGGTAGCTAACAAATTCCGAAAATGATTTGAGGGAAAGTTATGTTCACATTATCAGTGGTTTCAAGACAATTATTTTATCTCCTATTAAGCAGGTTTATAAACTATGTGGTCATCGGTTTCTGTAGGTATAATATGCATATATAATACCTAACACATTAGTGCCAACAATTTTCTAGTGATACACTAGTGATTTTTCCGCTGTTTAGGGAAGCACCTGCAAGCAGAGCGACCACCTATTTAGTATAGGTTCCTGGCACTGTAAACGCACTGTAGGTATCCTTACGATAATAATGTAGGTATGAATAATTGTACATTTCCCGTCCAAGGCGAAGGAGTAGTCTAGCTACATAGGTATTCTCAGCAAGCTCTAAATGTAAATTTCGAGAACCTAAGCTTCCGAAACCATTGTTAACTATGCAGATGCATAATTAATATATGAACAAAATTCTATCAGTGTTTTTGTATACATCTTGTTTTGTTATTTACGAGAAAGTTAATGCCGGTTTAATTTCATGACTCACGGAAGAGCGTGGAGATTTTTTTGTCAGATGTGATGCGATAGTCGAGTAAGTTACTCCTTTTACAGAAAATCTGAGCTTTTGAGCTATAGTTATAGGAATTTATTTACTTTCACAGAATTTAATTACTAATCTCCAATCGACAAGAAAGAACACGTCTTTTAGTCTAGTCTTAGGGACTTGTACTAATCAGCACAACAGCAAAGTATGGCGCCCATGAAGGCATCACATTATTAAGAGTTTCATATTTGGCTCACTGTCACACGTTCATAACAAACAAAGTCTTATCATAAGTTTTTGCGACTGCGACAGACCAAAGTTCAAATTAATAAACTTCCCTCCACAAAAACTTCCACTATTAGGACAGGACGTATAGCCTACACGTACATATGTACGTATTGTACGTTGGTCTAAGGTTTACTCCAGCTACTCGTGCCAACAATGGGGTGAATTCTACTCGTTAGTTATTTTGTGTGATTTTGTCCTAGAATTATACAAACTTAAGGTACACAGTATTGTGACCACCGAATAGCGTTAGTGCCGTTTTATGTCTGTGTCTAGATGGAACATTGTAATCTTTGTTGATTCATTTGTATTTTTTAATCTCAGAAACGACTAAAAAGTATTCTTTTCCCTTTAATAACTGAAATAGATAGTATAGCTAGTAGTACGCTTTATTTTTATTTTCTTTCCGACGTTGGAATTTACTCGGGGAGAGATCAGAATTTTACCTAAATGAGCCTGATAAGGTTCAAAGATGATACATATTTACGAAAATATATTTCATTTTGACTCGGCAAAGGGTCGGCTTGGCTCTTCTTTGATTGAATGGCACTCTTTAGCAAATAGATATCGGGATGAAAATGAATACTTACTTGTTTTTTTCACGAGAACGCATTATTTTTAGGCCTGTTATTATGTACCATTTTATGAAGTAGCTGAGGCAAACAGCGTTCGTAGCTCAGCGGCGCCCACGTACCGCGTGTGTTATGCGAGGTTAAACAACGACGACTCAGGTCAACTCTTGAATGGGTGACCGCTTTGAATGGTTATTAATTGAGCGCTCCCGTGCTTTGAAAGGCACTTTAAGCTGTTGATCTAGGCTGTTCTCTATGATAGATGAGTGAATGATGCCTTCGGGAGACTTGACTACTTTTAACAATCATGTTTCTCATTCAATTGACAAGCTTAATTAAGTCTAGTTTCCCCCTGAGTTGGAAGGTCAGATGGCAGTCGCTTCCGTAAAAACTAGTGCCTACGTCAAATCATGGGATTAGGTAACGGACCCCGGGCATCCTACAGGATGCAACTGTAATAGGATAACGCTAGGAGGATGGATGAGTTGTGGCAAGTAGCACTAAGTACTGCATCATACTTGTACACATTTTATGAAAATCACATTATAGTTTTAAGTGCGTAAGTAGTTTTACTCTAAGTGCAAATTGTTCGTTTGCTCCACCTAGTTTATCATTTACTTCCATAGTTTAGATAACTTTGTAATTATTTACAAGTTTAATATTTCTTCTTTTTACTAACTATGCAAAATTGTACGTTTGTACATTAATTTAGGATCTTTATAGAAATGTCACTTGAGTAGAGAATTTTTATTCAGTGTCGCGTTTATTAATATATTTTATAAAAGTGCTTTCAGACGGAAATAAATTGGTTACTTTTGTACTGAGGTTATTATTAAGCCTATAAGGGGATTCCTCGATTCTGTCAGCCTCGCCCCTCAGTGAAAGAGATAAGCTTATGTTTTTCGTGCATGCCAAAGCGGGATGCAACGCTCTTCGGAAATGGCTTTTTTAGACAAATGTCGGTAACTGTGACGATTTATTAAATTTCCTCTTGACAAAGTTTAGATGTTTAATAGTGTCGTTTAATAATGCACTTTTTAGTGGGCTGATTAATAAAGGAGAATAAAGACGGTTTTCTATTGAGAAATTTTAAACAATCTTGTTCAGACTCTGACAATTATGGTCAAGAATCATATATCGGAAAATCAGTCCATATTGTTTCCTCGTCTGGGCAGAACGGCCTTATATTATGACTAAGGGGCATACTTAATAATCAAAGTTATTTTCCAATCGATCCGTTCGATAGAGGTATTTTCGAATACATATTCTATAGCAATTTATCAGAAGTACATTGTTATTTTGTTGTGTGCTTTATAATCAGGAGAGACATGTGACGAAGTACAATTATGTTGAAGACAAATAGCGGCGCCAGGCCTCATGAATAAACCGGGCGTTTTCCAGTGCAATTGCTACCCTTGTGCTCAGATTAGCCCATTGCACACAGCCAGTCGAATAAAGGACTCTTCTTCAAATCATTCGCGCTTTACGTTGGAGTATGCGGTACACGATTTTATTGTTACGAAATATTCTGATTTCTTCTGATTCTGAGTTCTTATGTCAAATCAAAATAGTAACTCAGTAAATTCCACTTCAATCTACCTACTACATAATTGACCAAAATGTTCATTTAAGTGCGTGGCATATTTTAACAGCGGTTCTCGCTAATAATATTCTACAAATTATAGAAAAAAAAGTTTATATTTGTGGTTTGGGTCATTGTCAGTTGTAAAAACAAAAGTTGTCCACCCGGTGGTGACTAGTTAACGGCTTATGTACATATAAGTTATGTTTTTATTACATGGATTTATAGTTATAGAAACACCGTTTATGTGGGTTACTAGACCAATCCAAAATTAAGCTTTTTGGCCCTTAACTTTTGATATGTCCACTGAAGAGACGCGAACCTAACAGTGGTTCTGCTTAATACAGAATTAAATAATATTATTCTTAGGTATATCTACGAAAGGAAATACTTACTTTCTTTTGCGACGTTAAGGTAGCTATTTGATGATAAAGAGCGCTTTAGTTACACGTAATAACACATTACTTTGCAATTATTTACTAGTTTTTATGACTGGGGTTAACATGCCTACTTTTAGTAAACCGAAATAGGTACTTATTAATAACAGTCCGGAATAATAATTTCACGCATTATTTGCCCTGAATAAGCTACCGCGTCCTAACCAAATAATACTTCTGTGCTTCAGCAACGAATGGGTTTAAAGCTCTAAAAGTGTACCTAATTCATTTGTCACTTTATACTTCAGATTTTTCTCTATAAATACTTACAGTGTAACCGTTAATCACGGGTAAGTATTGCTCAGAACAAGCGGCTCGTAGGAGCTCGAGTGAGAGACAGATAAAAGGGTCTCCTTGGAGCGAAACCCTAATAAAAAAAGATAATGGACGGTCTCGTATACGAAGTACGTACGTAGCGGTAAAGAAACGCGGTTTTAATCCACCTCAGGAACGTAACAAGTTAGCTCTAGTAGTGCCATTATCTTTAGGTGTGTTTAAATCTTTTCTTAACCACAGCTTTATGATCAATATTGTGCATGCTGCTATCATACCTGTCTGGAAACGGACTGGAATTGTGGCCTGACATTTTGTAGGGATATCGCCACGATTAATGGATATCCTGCCGCATGGTAAGATGCAAGTTAGGTATATTTGGAGTCGATATTGAGATTAAAACGTACCCTCATACTGATATTAAATCGTATAATGAACTCCTTAATTATAAGTAAAACGATTTTTAATGAAGAAAACTCACGGCTTATTTGAGTTAAGTTTTTTCTCTTCTTGATATGTCTACTTTAAGGCGGGATTCTTCGACCGCACAATGCTAATTTTCTACCCCGCACCCTGCCGCTACGCGACAAAGAGCCCCGAGCGCACCGCGACGTACAAGGACGGAGGTCACGGGACGGTGTGACGACCACAGTATAATATTTACAGTAGCACAACTAGTGCATGTCGCGACAGAGTAATTTGGTTTATAACAGATTTCAGTTCAAGTCAATTACTTAAAATGATCCGTTATGTTATTTGCTACCTAATAGTGCGACTTAGCAAGTAATCTCTTCTTAAAATTTCTATCACATTCTACTCAGACGCAGAGATGATCATTATTAGTTTTGTGTCAAATTAATAGGTGTTTTTTTTTCATAAATGAGTTTAATATGAAATTACTAGCAGGTACACAAATTACCCACTCCGTGTAAAAAAATAAAAATGAAGTTTTATAAGATACTGTTTTTATTTTTTTTTTGTAAATGAATAATTTCCTAGCTGCATGCCAAATTTTAACAGAGTGAAACGCTTTTCTTAATATATTAAATTATGTGTATTGTCTACATTGCAAGGCAGAAGTTTTTTAATCATAGATACCTTAAATGATAATAATATTTTGTTTCAAGTGAGTCAGTAGTAAAAATATTGATTTTTGGATGTTAAAATCTCGTGAATGGAAAGAGGTATTTTGTTGAAATTCAGGATTCGATAAAAAAGATGGTCTTACAAGACCCGCGAAATTGCGAATTAGGTCTTTAATAATAATAACGATATAGAGGTTACAAAAAAACTTTTCCATTTAAGTCACTCGCTATCGAGATATCGCTGTCAATGTCGTAAGTATTAGATTTAGGCTTATGTGCAAGTTTGGGTGCCCTCACAAATTAACACAATTTATCAATTTAAGAAAGCATGTCAAGGCAAATATTGTTTCAGGTGTTTCCGCTACCGTCTCGAGCACAAAACTCAGGACGTTAAAAATATAATCCCTTGACTTAGATCAAAGAAATGATAGCTTTAAACGTCACCTTTATAGAGTAGCGATATTAGATTGTACACCAAGGGGATAAAGCACTGTTTTATTTTAACGGGCGCGATATTGAATCCTGAACGGATTGAGGGACTCCAAATTTTACTCCCGAAAGAAGCGAGGGAATTACGACTGAGTCCTGAGTGTAGTGAGGGATTTAAGCGGGCTCAAGACAAAAACAGTTTTATTCCCGAGGAGTATACTCTACCTATACTTTTCTCACCTCTTGCGAGACAATAAATGTTCATAATATATATCTAAGCTGGGTGTTCAAGAGATCAGTTAGAACGAATCTGACGTCCAATTTTTAAACAGTGGCGCCCATCTTGATTTTGTGTATTTACTGTCCAATTACGTTCAAAATTGATATCTGAGAGGTTAAGACGTCACTTGGAAAGAATCTGATGCCAGATTTTTAAACAGTGGCGGCCGGCAGATTCGTTCTAACTGGCCTCTCGAACGTTCAGATATTTATTTTGAACATAATGTAAGCACTTTATTGTACACAAAAACAGGTTAAAACAATATACATGGCACATAAGATTAGAGTCCAAAGACGAACTTATCCCTATGAGGGATCTCTTACAGCTAACCTTTGAGAGATTGAGTGGAAAGTGGGAGACTGAGATAGACAAACTTACACAGTGTACTAAAACTTACAACATAATCGTATCTTAAATAAATAAAATCAAGATAGCCGCATCTTCTTAAAAATCTGACGTCAGATTCGTTTCCATTGACCTATCGGACGCTCAGATATCAATTTTGAACGTAATCGGAATCGGATAAGGTCGGTGCCATCTTTTGTTTTCGGGGCGCGCTGGCGGCGGACGAGCGTCGTGAACCGAGACCCGGACGATATTAGACTTTAATGACATAACAATAAGAACCAGAATATATATAACTTGGCATTGTCGAGCAGGTGGTGTGAAAAACAACTTATCACCGAGACTAAGGAAAGGGTGACTAACACCATTTTTTCAAAAATCTGTTTGCGTGACCTTTAATGTGATAATTTTGGTTTGTCAAGTATTTGGCACTCTTGAGACAAAATCTACTATTTTCAACTATAAGGGTTCCGTTTCCGCCATTTTGGCTACGAAACCCCAATAATCACTTTGAAGGGAAACCCGGGGAACACCACCGGAATAGCCAGTATAACTATAAAAAAACTTCATGAAAAAGTGTTATGATGTTTGCCGATATCGTTCATTTTCGTACTATTTTCTGCGTGACAAAATGTGTGATCAAAATTAATGACACAAGTATTATTATGCTATAAATTAAAAAAATAATTATGAAGTGCTTGTACTGTTCGTCTCTATACTGTGTAACTATAGAAGTATACGCTGTGTAGCTGCGCGTGTGTGTTATTAATGTATTAAATAGATGAATTTGATTTGTTAAGGCACTAAGCTTTTCTGTTTATTCAGTCTCCGGAACCCTGGTGACGATAACTTTTCTTTATTTATTTTTATTAGCGATTTATAAATCACTCGGAGCGGTGTAAAAAATTGCGTACGTCGGACACCTCCGATGCGTTTCGCTCGGGCATGACGCGGTGCGGCGGGCGTGAATTGTGCCATAATTTTGGTGATTGTGGGTGAAAAAATACATGTTTTAGTATATTAAAAATATTGTTCACGATTTTCTCACACTTTCAAAGATGTTCATTTTGGTACAATTTTCTATTCTTAAAGTTACGTATAATTGAAATAAAATGATCACGAACAGAGGCATATTTGGCATTTTTTTCTATCGATCAAAGTTTATCCCGTTACGTAACGGTCACCCGATCGCACTAGTTAAACGTCTCAAATATAGCCCTATATATTTTTTTTTTTCATTTTTAATATGTACTTAGTGTTTCAGAATAAAACCATGTTAAAAATCACATATTTTACGAGAAGTTGGCCTTAATATGCAACTTGCCTTTAACTAGCCGTATCCTTAGTAACCACATCGATCTTTCCATTGAAATTGTCGTGTCTTCGAGCACGGCTTAATTCCTTTTCATTTCTGTTAGGTAGATGTTTTCATCGAAGCCTCAGCGGTCCAAATGCTTTAACTACGATTTGTTTCGCGTCTCTAAATAAAATTGTGCATAGTAATAAGAAAAAATAATCCGTTCGAAAATGGTGCGAACCAGAAACTATTTATTATCGATCTACAAAATCAGAATACCCACAAATAGTTAAAATTGATGTGGCTGTATTTTAAAATGAGATTCATAGAAATGAATATACTCATCGAAGTATATTTTAGTTACCCAAAAATGATATTTCCTGCAAAAAGTTAGAGTACAGGAAGTATAATACAAAATACTTACCTTTCTTTCCATTGGGATCCGTTTTCCGTCAAACCAAATCCGTCTTATGGTATTGTTGAGCAAAAAAACTTACTATAAAAACTAAACTTAGTATATTTATTCAGTTTAGAGCTATTGGTATTTCAACTTCGGGCATTAATTTACTTATCACGAGAATTTATACTGGTTTCTTCACCTTTGCTTTACTTCCCGGTGTTCCTCTTGAGTAAAATTGGTGTCAAACTATTCCTCAGTCACGCCATGTCACTTCACGCCATGTTCTTGTAGGCCAGTTGAGTCATTGGACGATTCGATCTTCCTACCTACGTCAGCGCAGTCAGTAAAAGCTTCACAATACTACAGATTCGCTACTGATCCTAAAAATTCGCTCCGCAAGTTTAAAGTAAAGATTTAGATTTCTGTTATGTCGTACAATTTGCATAATATTACATAAGTGAGTACATAAGTAAAATTATTTCTGCGCAATAAATTATCAAGGACCGAGTTCCTACACTTTTTTCGACTTCCATCTTCTCAGAAATTAAAGTTAAAGCTAAGTTGCGATACACAAATGGATCTTAATATTTTGATGTCATAGCATTTCGCTCATAATATTATCCAGTTGGAGCATCATTTAGTGATTGGTTGGCGTTTTTTGTGTATTAGGTACATGGATATAAGATACTTACAAGATATTATGGATTTAAGACATTTTACATTTTTTATTATATAGGTATACTTAAAAGATACATATAATACCTACAATATTACGTTAGTTTTTATTTACTCATGTAAATATATATGAATATGATTGTAATTCATATTTGTTTAATATAAGTAGTTACTAATAATCAGTTAGCTTAACATGATATTGTTTAATTATTCGCAATAAGTATCTACATGTCAAAACCTATATAAATGCTACACGTTATTAAGGTCTGTTTAGTTTAAGCACTAGTTTATCGCGACACATTTTATGGGAAATGAAACGCAAAGTTATTATCAGCGAGGAGTATTCGCTCGCCGGACGTGAGACGCGTCAGCGGATCCGAGCGGAACACTCGGCGCCTCTTATCTCTGCCCCCGTAACATAAAACCCACCTATTATGTTAATCGGAAAAATAAACGGTCCTTCAAAAAGTCGTATAAAAAGTTACATTCCTGATTTATCTATCATAGTAATGCCGTGATCAAGTATACGCGCCTAGATTCAAGTATACGTAGGTCGGTGAAACCGCGCCGGCTCAGCGAAATGTCTCAATTAAAGATTTTCCTCTTGGAGTACCCGATGAGTTGACGGTTAAAACGTAATTGTGTTTGTTGAACGGTTCGAGTGCTCTTCAGCCTCGCCCGGCTTGATTCAAGACAGACTTATTCGCAGAAGCAATAATCTCTTAATTCGCAGTAAGCCACAAATCCTTGCTTAAGATTATCCGCGAAACATCCGCTTTAACGTAACATCTCCGAGCTACAACTCGTAAAAACCCTTCAACCAAATTCTCTATACAAATTACTGTACATGTTTAGCTATTTGTTTCTCATCACACAAAATCGTGTCTAAACGGGTTTTGATGAAATTTCAATAATTTAAAGAATATTTGTAAAATAAATAGGTAACTTAGATTAACCTAGCATATATTTCAAAGGTTTTAACCTAGGATACTTTTTATCTCGAAAACCCCCAAAAGGGATAAAATTGAGATGGAAGCGGTTGAAGTCGCGAGCAAATCCTAGTTTACATCTACTTTTATACTAACATATGTACCTAGGTAGGTAGTTATCTTGTTATCGATTAAGTACCTCTCTGTCTTACAATATAGTAAAGTTGGTGTTATGAATACAGATTGGGTTTGTGGAAAAAATACAATGACAATATAGTCGTAGTATAATTAAGGATGCAATCTAGTCCTTTCTTTAATTTATGTATTTTGAGTTGTTTATTTAATCGATGAATTGTGATTATTTAATTGTTGTTAATTTTATTAATTATTTTTAATGTTAATATTTTATGTTTGAATTTGATACTAGTCAACAATAATATTCCTTACCACTATTCAATGTACCTTGATATAATTTTATAAGATTGTAAATTTTTAGTCGTTGTATTGAGAGTTTTATCTTAGCAACGGTTAACGTGATGAGTTCCCCTTCCCATATGTTGACGTGCCCCCACTGCCCGGAGTTGTCTCGCAGGTTCACGGCGCATGGCCTCAAAGTCCACGTTGGTCGTGTACACAAGGACGTGGCCCGAGCGCGCCCTCAGCCGGCACCCGAACGGGTACCTGCCCACCTCGACCGCCCCGGCGGCGCCGGTCCACCGTCGCGCAGCTCGCTACCACCCGGAGCCGCTCTCGAGCGCCTCGGAGCTCTTAAGAAATCGGTGCGGGTACTTAAACACATTCCTAAGGGGGCGAGGAACCTGGCAGCAGAAAAATTGTGCACCGTTATATGTAAGTGTATCGAAACCAACGATACTGCTGATTGGTGTGCTCTACTTACATTTGCATATTCGGCGCTAAAAGCACCGGAAGTGCAGGGTCAGGGCAATCTGACCACTAAAGTGAAAGCCAACATAGTCGCGGCTGATTGTTGGACCGGTTCATTTGAACATGGTAGTGTCGGGGAGGCTTCCCCCAGGATGCCCTCTGTCCTGAAGACAATCGAGTCTAAGGTATATGAGGGTGATGTGAGGGGCGCCGTTCGCGTGCTGATGTCAGATGACTCAATAGCACCTCCGGGCCCTGAGACGCTTGCTTCATTGCGTACTAAGCACCCGCCCCCGTCTCGCACGTTAACTTTCCCTCGGGAGCCGGACCGGTCCTGTCAAGCCCTGACGGTAAACGTGGAGGACGTGGCCCGAGCACTAGGGACATTCCACAGTGGGTCTGCCGCGGGCCTGGACGGGATTCGTCCGGCTCATCTAAAAGAGTTGACCTCGAGTTCTGCTGGTGACAACGGGCAGCGGCTGCTCGAGTCCCTGGTCAAATTAAGCAACTTTTTACTTAGTGGGCAATTAAACCCCGAAATTTGTCCATACTTATATGGGGCGTCTCTTTGCGCTTTGTCAAAAAAAGAGGGGGGTATACGGCCAATTGCGGTGGGTAGCACTTTTCGCCGTTTGGTGGCCAAGCTGGGGTGTCAGGACGTTAAGGAGCGGATGGCTGGGTACCTTCAGCCGCATCAGTTGGGTTTTGGTACACAAAGGGGATGTGAGGCCGCGATACATGCCACACGTGCTTTTGTCATGCAGCCCGGGAATGCAGGCTGCGTCGTCTTGAAATTAGATCTCAAGAATGCGTTCAATACTGTGGAGAGGGATGTTCTGTTAGGCGAAGTGGAAAAACATATTCCTACCTTGTACCCTTTCTTGCACCAGGTGTATCATTCTCCGTCTAACCTCATCTACGATGATTCCCTAATTCTTTCGCAAGTGGGTGCGCAGCAGGGAGATCCACTTGGGCCGCTTGCCTTCAGCCTTGCTATTCATGAAGCGGTGTCGTCTCTGAAATCTCCCCTTAATATTTGGTATTTAGATGACGGCACCTTAGGGGGAGAGCCTGAGGTCGTAAAGCAAGATTTGGCTCGTCTTATCCCCCACCTTAGGCATATGGGACTGGAGGTAAATGCTGTAAAATGCGAGGTTTACTGCTGCGGACCTGTCTCTTCTTCGTCTGTTTCTTCTTTAAGGTCTTTGCTTCCTGGTCTCACGGAGCTTTCACATGAAACTTTTACCCTGTTGGGTTCTCCTATATTCCAAGAGGCGATATCTAACTCAATAGAGGCCAGGAAGCGTCTCCTTTTGCTCGCCCGAGAACGTCTAAAAATATTAATGCCCATGTCGCCCTGACTCTACTACGCATGTGTTTCGCGGTTCCCAAAATAACTTACCTTCTAAGGACGACTCCAACATGGTTGTGTCCAGGTGACGTGTCTTCATTTGACGCCGCGTTGAGGGATACAACGGAGATTATCCTAAATGTGTCTCTCTCCGATGATCAATGGATCCAGGCGTCTTTGCCGATACGTCACGGTGGCCTCGGTTTAAGGTGTGCGGGGGATGTCGGCTTGCCAGCCTTCCTAGCATCGGCGCATGGAGTTGGTGGCCTTGTCTCTAAAATTTTAAATCCTTATGGAGACAGGGTTACGATTCCGTTTGTGGAGGATGCACTGGCAAGGTGGACAGCTCGTTACTCAACTGCGTCGCTGCCCGAGGTGCCACAAGTACAGCGAGTGTGGGACGATGTGGGGGTCAAGGACGCTCTCGCACGGCTTATGAGTGTAGCCACGGGGGTGAACTTGGCCAGGCTAAAGTCGGTGTTAAGAGTCGAAGCGGGAGCGTGGTTGCAGGCTTTGCCTGCTCCTCATTTAGGAACACTCCTGGACAGCGACTCATTGCGTGTGGCAGTAGCTTTCCGCCTGGGTTGCGATGTTTGTGTGCCTCATAAATGCATCTGCGGCTCCATGGTGGAAGCGAATGGTCATCACGCGTTGAGTTGCTGTCGTTGTTCAGGAAGATTTCCGCGTCACCACGCTCTCAACGACATCATAAGGAGGGCTTTAATATCCGCCAACATCCCCTGTGTACTAGAGCCTCCGGGCCTTTGCCGCGCCGATGGCAAGAGGCCAGACGGCTTAACGTTGGTGCCTTGGCAGAAGGGGAAGTGTCTGCTGTGGGACGCCACGTGCGTGAGTACGTTCGCCGCCTCGCATCTAGGCCGTACAGTGCGTGCGGCTGGTGCCGCTGCAGAGTTTGCCGCAGTCAAAAAGCGTAACAAATATGAGGTCCTGGGCGGTAGCTATTATTTTGTGCCCCTGGCTTTTGAGACTACTGGGTGCTGGGGGTCGGAGGCTATGGCTTTCATTAGGGAAGTGGGACGCCGAATTAGGGAGAGGGGGTCTGACGCCCGCGCGGGTTTGTACCTGGTGCAAAGGTTGTCCGTCGCCATTCAACGCGGTAACGCGGCTAGTGTGATGGGTACCTTTGCGCCAGGGACAATCCGAGGGGGACTTTTTGACTAGGCTTAAGCTAGTCTTAAGTTAAGAGTTTATTGTTTATTTATTTTTTGTATTTTGTTGACATGAATAAAATTTTAATGACAATTAGTTATTAGATTATGGAGGAATATAATGGGATAAATTACTCACTTTTCAGTTATTGTTCATTCATTTTTATACGCGTCACATTGATATATGGTATTGTTTATTTTCCCCTGTAGGTATACAGAGGATACACTTATGTCTGTCAGTAGATAGAAAGTTTCTTATCATTATTGGTTACAATTTAATAAAGCCGGTAAAAAAAGATAGATACGTTCGATAAAGGTCTCCAATTAAGGTCGTTTTCAACTTATGGTACTTCTTCTAAACCACAATGCACATGTTGATATATTATATACACGGTTCTGTAAAAAATAATTCTGTAATTCTCTTAATTATCTTTTGTATATCCAAAATCATACATATAGAGAGCAGGCCCCAATAAGATTTTCGTTTGCAAAATTTGCGGACCGCATTGTTATTTTCTGATATATATTGTATAGATCTCAAACATTCAATCAACAGATGTTACCAACCAGTTTTGTGGTCCCCCTCTATGCTAGCTATGATGTAATTAATGTTTTGTTGAATACAAAAACACCAATAACCGATCTAGTGGTGTAGCAAACGAAAGGGCTCTATGAGCTGCTTCCAAAGATATCGCGTTATCCAGCGGTTTCGAAAAAAGTAAAATTTTACTATTCGAAGGTCACATTCTCATAGGGGAGTTCCCACACACTTGAAGGGGAAAATATAAGCACTGCTCAAAACTGGCCCGTAAGTTGTCACTTTCAATCTGAATGCGCAATAATAAAACCGCCACGACTCCGTACGGAATCTGCTCCAACCAGCTCCTATTAGTTAAACCTCTTGTCTACCCCTGTATGGGATGAATTTTAAAGGCCATCAAATAACTTTTTTCGTACTTTAGCAAAGAGTCTATTAACAAAATTACAAGTCCCACGCTCCAAAATGACTTGGATCCCGTATACACTTTCAACCCCTTTTGAACCCCTCCTCTCCTCCCCTTTCGTGAACCATTTAAGTGATAAATTATCAAAGCTGAATTACTTTTCTTATATTTTAACAAAGTGGCCCATCAAGTTTCAATGGTCACTTTAAATAAATCATGTTGGTTATACAACAATTCAACTCCAACAGAACAATCTAAGGAAATGAAAATCTTCTAAACTACATTATTGGAAAGTTCATTAGTTATTAAGAGTAAAGAGCACAGTCACAGGCACAAATTATCACGTTTACATATAATTTAGAACCTGTAACCGGCATGCGGGCTTTTTAAAAATGTTGTAATTTTAATTAGCAATTGTTTGTAAGGTTCCGTATCCAAAGGGTAAAACGGGACCCTATTACTAAGACTCCGCTGTCAGTCTGTCCGTCTGTCTGTCCGTCTGTCACCAGGCGGACAGACAGACCATATGACGTGAACCGTGATAGTCACACAGCTGAAGTTTTCAAACATGATATATTTCTGTTGCCGTTATAATATTATTAAAAAAACCAGAATTAAATAAATATTTGAAGGGGCTCCCTTACAACAAACGTAATTTCTTGCCGTTTTTATAAATAATGGTGGACGGAACCTTTCGTGAGCGAGTCCGACTCGTTCTTGGCTCGTTTATTAACGTGAAAAATTTTTTTTTTCTACAGGGCAGGTCGTCCATGTCAGCTAACGGTCCATACAAAGCCCAAAAAATTATAGTTTCAAAAAAAAGTTTCTTCTACTTTTTCCTAATCAGAACACGATGCCGAATATGCCCTTAACGGATCCTCACTAGTTTCGTTACATCCTGTATAATAGTTATTTGTTATACAAAGGTGCAATGTTAAATTTAATTGCAAGTGTGGAATGGAAACACGAGCTAGCGAATATAGTCTAGGGGTGAACTACGAGCTAGCGAATGGATTCGAAAATAAAATCCAGAGCGAAGCTAGTGGTTCAAAAATAAAATCCTGAGCGCTCGCTTCCCTTTGCAACACACGAGACGCTATGAAGGTGTGACGTCACACCCGGCTCTCAATCAGTATTGAGCGTTTTAGTGCTCCTTAGCTATGTTGTACTTTGCCTCTCGGTTTGATCATTTGTGTTGCTCTAATTGTAATTGGTCCCATAGAAACTATTAATTGTCTTTAAAAACTGGTTCGAATGGCATGAAATTTCATTGTCATCTTGAAGTGTATAAATCTTATGTAAAAGCCCCTCTTATACTCTTACTCTTTACTCTTACGGGAAAAATATATGAATGGTAGGTTAGGTTAGGTTAACAGGCGAACTTCTCCCGAAGGGATTTCTTCCAGCTATATGGCTAGTTATATAGCTTAGTTTACACCCTAGTTACACAATCTACTATTTATTGCCATTGCATATCTTTCGTAGACTGCAACCAATATGTTATTACTCCAGTGATGCACACAAAGTTAGCTCAAACTTTACGTTATAAAGGAAATTTACGACAAAGTTTTCTAACTCTCTCATATTTGTTATACGAGCTTGGAAAATATGTCATCGGGTAAGTCCAGAGGCAGGCAGAAGGACCGCAAATTAGAATTACAAGTTTGCTCCTTGGGTCTCTGGTAAATTACGTATCATATACTATTCTACAAGGTAGAAGTTCTACGGAATTTACCTTCCAATTTAAATATTAAAAATAAAATGTTTTATATTACAGCATTTTAATTTTGCAGTATTACGATACTGTTATTTTATATACATTGTATATTGTTTTGAAGAATTGACACCTCGCCGAGTTTTTTGCGCCGGTTTTTTCGAGGGAGAGGTTTATTTTATGAACCGGTGGTAGTTTTTTGACATTCATAAGTCCATTTAATATGCCCAAATTCAAGAATAAATGATTTCATTTCGTTTCATTTCATTAAAAAAAAACCTATTGATTAAGCCAGGCCTCGAACTCCCGACCTACAGATTGTAAAGTCGCGTGTCTTCCCACTCGGTTACAATCGCTCATCTAACATACATTATAGCTTGAAAGTACTAACATTTATATCTCCAAATATGTAATACAATTTTCGTCACGAAAATGGCCCAAATCTGTTTCTTTTGTTGATCCATCTTTCCTGTATTTACTCTTAAACACGTTGTGTCTTCGGAAAACCAATAAATTGTCAGAGGCAAGCTGTTTGAGGATGTTTTTTCGTAACTACGATGACTGATGTTTATTCTAGTGATTGCTTTATTAATACATGACTACATGCTGTTTTGAAAATGAAAACTTATGGATAACAGAAAATAAAATCAAACATTTCTTAGGTATTTAGGCGATCTGCCAAACTATTGGCGGTAAGGGCATTGTGAATGTAGGCAATGTAATAAAAGGTAACGACATTTTATATTCGTACAGCAAACAAAAACAATTAGTTTGTCGCCTAGGGTTACACGTATAATATCAGTAAATTTCGATAGGTTCTATAGTAGACGATAGTACGCTATTGGCGTTCTTGGTCCGATAGATATTATGCTCAGTTGCACATATGTACCACCATACAGCACACTAAGGAACTTGGTCAAATTTAGTTTCCAAGATGCGATGACATAAATCGCGACAGGTGCAAGTGTCTAAGTAAATAAAGGTTTGTAAAAAATAACTGTACGTTAGAAGTGGTTTCTTCTTTGTTCAGAGCTTGTTGCTGATCGTAGTATTTTCAGTTTAATTAATTAAATAAATGAAAAACCTAATGCCTCACACTAAAACCAATGTTTAATCGAGGTGCTTAGTTTTGGTATGATAATAATTAAGCCGCCGCCATCTTCCCACATCACTGACTCAGTACTGAGAGTAAAAACACGAGACCCCTTAAACGCACGCGATCAAGTCTTCAAGACTTCTGTTAGTTTGCTACTCATATTTAGCATTCGACTTTGATATAACGTGTTTCTGGAACAGAGGTATTGTCTCATAAGGAGCTCACGATACAAGTCAAATCAGAATGCGATATATAAGTGGCAGGTAGACCCTTTTGTAGTGACTTTAAAATTTCTTAACACCTCTCCCAAGCAAAGTAGCAAGCAACTCCTTAACATGTTGAGCATACTTAAATCCTTGTCACTAAAAGAAAACTTCACTTTTCATGTTATAATAAAAATTCATGTTATTAATGTAAAAGTGAAACGACATCTGATGTTTTAATGGCATAAGTATAAGGTGCGGTGGAAGAATTTGTGATGCATTGTACGTACTTGGGAGTTATTTATGCGGTTCTGCTCTGTAATTTCTCATTTTGCCGCCAATCGTGACATTAAACGGGTACGATGTCACAACAAAAAGGACATACGAGGTAAATGCTGTTTTACGCTTACAATGACATGATCCACGACTGTGCGACACGTGGTGCATCGCGCCTGTTTAAGGCACGCGAAGTACGCGCACTCTTTAGGTCTAGTTTAATATACTTATATGGTCTGTGGTTGTTCTAGTAAAATATAATCTGTGATTATAAAAGTGAGTTGTTTTATGTCACGGACAGTTAGAGTTCAATAACAAAGGCAGTGTTTGTAACACCTCGAGGTTTCACACTGACCCAATACTTGATACTATCAATCTTATATTATACTAGCTTCTGCCCGCGACTTCGTATGCGTGTAAATTGTAACTTAAATAGTTACATGTTAGTTTTTAATATACATATCGCCCTATTTATCAAACTTTACAAACCTTTGCTAGTTAAAATGTGTTTTGTCCTTTTCTTACATTGTGTTCTTTAATTGAACACTGGTAGTATCAAAAAGTTATAATAATAAACCGTTTTGCGTACAAATGCCTACATTCACAGTTAGGTACTAAATTACTACTGAGATACTTACAAATTGTTACCTATTATATCGTTAACCAAGCTTTCAGAGCCCTATCGAGAATATAAAGCAGACATTATACAGCAGTAGGTAACCGCAGTTACTACAACGCTGCATGCAGTAAAAAAACACTGTGGCAGACATTCAATAATAACACTGCGTTCGATGTACCTGTAAAATTTGGGAAGCATGGTTTGATTAAAGTACTTTCAGTTTGGCAGGCATTCCAAACTAAAAAAAAGACAACACAAATAAGTCATACACTATTCATTGAAAAAAAGTCGTCTCCTGTCATCAATAAATAGTTAACGGATTATGTAATAAAACATCACGTCATTTATGTTTCATTAATCACATAGATTCATAGAAATGGAGATGCTATGTATGCGTATTGCAAAGTATAGGCTTTATAGTCCTTAACTCTCGGAAAATCGAGAACCTAAATATGTTATTGACACAAATTAAAGTTAGGTATTTTTTCTTATTTTACAAAGACTCGAATAAATCACATGTTTATCTCAGAAAACTCCCGTGAGTTTCGGACATGTTATTGCAATCTCACCTTTTTAAGGTCGAATATTGCTTTTTCGAGTTTCATTAGACCCGTTTCATTATGTGTTAATAAATTATATGTTTTGTAAGGTTGTGGTAGTGATAACCGTGTAATAGTTAACTTACTGTCTTGCTAGCTATATACTTTGTACTTTGTAGATACAATCATTTGCTTCATCTACATCGTAAAATCCAATTATGTGATGGGTAATAAATATATTTTAGAATAAATGAAAACAGATTTCTAATAACCTAGGAATTAAAGTAAATAGGCACGATTTTAATTAATAGAGATGTTTGATAATTAAATAAGTCTAGATTTCTAAGCCCCTCTTAATAAGGCATTTCCTTAGCCAAAAAACTTTTATTAAAATTATAGCCGGAAGATTTAATATACAGAACGGTAGGTAAATACTATACTAATTAAACCTAAAAATTGTGAGTCAGAGCCAGAACTTTATATAGGTAATGAAAATAAGTTTAATGAGAGCAGGTAAGTTTAAAAATTATAAATAATCTTGTTTATTGGGGTGTAGCTAGCCTCGTTGATTGGGGAGTTTATAATTATATTATAACTGTGTGTATTTGAAAACATGTTTCGGCAAATTTTTCGGGATTATGCATATGATTATGAAACAATTTTTGTCCTGTTATCGTTTTATTTTTCAATCCGGATTGGTACTTACTTAATTTCTGCTCTCTTAATCCTAGCGTATTCCCTTCATCCGCTTTGGCATCTAAAACCAACCGCTTGGGCATATCTACTTGGCGTGGGCACTAGTTTCACGATGCGGCTACAATCTGACCTTTTAACTCAGATGGAAGACTAGACCTTGATGAGCGATGTTTTCATTCACCGAAAAGCTACTTTTAAATATCAAATGATATTTCATATGTACCTAGACAAGGTTTTTTGTAAAAGCACTGGTTCGATAAGTACGACTTCCAGACTGATAATCCCGTAATAATCTCCAGATTAAAATATTCTCACATTGTTCGTTTCTTCTGGACAAAAACTGTCCTAACAATAATACGAAATTTATGGTTACTTTATCAATTAAGTTAACTTTGAGGTAGATATTATGACAATGTTAATGTCTAAAAAGGGATTAATATTAAAAAAAATACTTTTACGCATATTTGCCTGAAAAACCTTTATTTGGAGCCGGCAATGTACCCCCTAATTAGTTTATGTATCCCACAAGAAACCTTACATGCCAAAGCGACTGAAACGTGGTCGATCCCGATCCCACTCAATCGGGCTACGCATAAACAAACACCGTTAGCACTAACCGCGCTCGCCACACAATGGCTGATTTCATTAGGTGCTGACCACAACCTGACGAGTGCAGGTGATCGGAAGGACCCTGACTAATAAGTATATATATTACACAATACAATGTTCGACTACGACCGCAAATTTATTGTTACTGTGATTATTAAAGATGCATTGAAAATAAATAATTAACATTATTATAACAACATCAAACTTTGTTTAAAATAATGTAAAGACATTGGGGGCATTATAAGATTGGTTTATCTAGCTGTACCATAACATAAGCAATTTACCTTCATTTCAACATATTATGGTAAAATGTATCTTAGCAACCTCATATAGGAGTAAAGTACGTTACATTTTCCAATACGAGTTAACAATATGTAATAATAATAGTTATGTTACCAATAATGTTTTATAACCATATTACAACTATAGCCTTAAGTGCGGCTTAAGCATCAAAGATACATACTAAAATTTCAATTTTTAAATAGATAATTTCACAGACTTTAATTAAGATTAATTGGTATTTATTTGACACAATTGAACCAATTATATTTCGCTGTTAATTGTCAAGCGAAGGGTTACGGAAGATGTTTGATTTTGGGTTAAGATAAATTGGGTGGATATATAGTAACAGTTGGGGCAGTAGAATGACTTGGTCTCATTTTCTTCAATAGTATAGCCGTGGGAAGCGAACGAACGGAGCGAACATCTTGCTGATCTATAAATGTAAATACGTCTCAGATTACCGCCTAGTCATATTCGCCGAGGCGGATGCGTTACGTTGCTACGACAAACCGTAGCCGTAGCCGAAACAGTGTCTCATTTACTACGAGACTTGAAGAGTATAAACAAAGTTAATTCGGGAAGTCTCGCCAAGTTTTGAGAAAGTGCAAAATACAGGCATGTCTGAACGAAACCACGCCTCGAGCAAATTAACACACGTCTCATCCACTTAAGCGCGCGTTCCGCCAACGTAGTTAGTTCATAGATTCTAAGTTAGCGGAAAGCTAATACAAAATATTTATAAAATTTAATTCTAAAATTTATATGATGCACACGAATATCATCTATAATTGTTGTTGAGGTACAAAAATATATTGAACAATTTGCAAAATACGAGTAGGCAATGTTACAAGTTTAACATATTTACCGGTATATATGCATGCATGTGGAATCGTAGCTCGCAAACGAATGGACCGATTTGAGTGCGGCTTTTTTATCGAATATTTTGTGTCTTAGTTGTCGGTGATTTTCTTTAATTTAAATAATTAAACACGTCAAATTTTACAACATATTATAGTTGAATAGATAGAAAACACCAGTTGCTAACACTATCTAGTACAATTTGATTAACGGCTACTTAAATTTCAATATTATAAACTTGCCACATTAAAAGGAAACATTAATAAGAGTTGTTTATGACAATTTATAAAAATATAGGTATTTGTTTTTTGTCGCCATCTTAGTTAAGCTTTGCCTAACCTTTTTCTTCAACCTCTTAAAAATACGTAAATTGATACTGAACATAATACTTATCTTTAATTAAACAATCGCAGTTGCGCATTAAGTATACACTTGGAGTTGCAGAATTGATTGACCACTTCAAGGAAAAAACTTGTCAACAATGCGAAGTTCATTAAAACTCGAACCTAATAATACTCCAACAGGTGAGATGAACATGTGGCGCGAACACCTTGTTACTACAATGTTACGTTTGTGAAACGAATGGCGTCCCAGTGTAAAGATTGGGGATTATGTGCGGTGCGGTTTGCCGGTATTAGTGGAATTACAGGACCCGAATTGGGAATAGCCCGTTGCGGATCCTTTGTGGAACTGAGCCAGCTGAGATCGCCCGCGTTAAAGCTCCTTTGACATCGCCGCCCCAGACAATGTCAAAAATTAGATAAGGGTAAATAATACAGTGATTTAGATGTATTTAACTTGTACCTAGAGCATTACGACTGGCTTAGCAAGATCTGATTTAAATGTTCAATTAATGATGATAGGTGACACCCAACTTTCCGAAATATGCAAGCCTTTATCGATTTTTTTTGTACATAGTTATGATTTATAACAATATTTGTCAAAGGAACAGGCCAAGTACATTTAGGACCCTGGACAATGGAGGAGGACACAACAAACTGAGAATTCAAAAAAGTCGTATCTTCATAGGAAACTCTCGGCACTTACGGTCTCTTATTTGGACAAGTCAGTTTTTCAGCGATAACTCAAAAACTGCTGGACCTATCCTGTTCGAAACATTGCTTTTGAAAGTTTTTACTTAATAACAACTGTGTCAATTGATGTACTACAACTTGACTTACGTAAACAATTTTTTTTTTGAGTTACAGATACATGTATGGGTGTCCCTCAAATAATAATTCTAAAAACTCTTGGAACGCGTGTTCTGTTCTCGATTCTAAGTTTTTTTCGAATACTGGTATCTTCCATGTACAGATTTTCAACTTCTTAATTTTAATGGTAAATGAAATATAAATCTATAACCAATTACAAAAAGTGCGGTACAGTAGGTACCTCGACTTAATCATTAAAAGGTTTAAAGGTTTGCTTCTCGTAAGTTTACGTACCGTATACGTAGTTGACGACAATTGTGGCTTGTCACGTAATTTTTTTGGTAGGTGGGTCTTGCCGAGAAGTGCCAAAAAAACGATCTAAGGTTAAGTGTAATACACATTCTTAATCCCCATTCTAGTCTTATAAATTTTTACTTTTTCTACGACTCATTTCAAATAAAAAGTAAGTATTTTTCAGACTTTTCATGCGCCATATTTCCCCTAAGTAATTGTGCAACTTACCTACGCAATTGCTTCACTAATGCTATATAACTTCTTCATGGATTTTTAAAAGAATCAACGTACCTACACATTTTCTTCATGAACACAAAAAATCGTTTTATTTAAGTAATATAATAATTTATCAGCTTGAAGCTTTCGTTTTCAATTAAGAATTTGGTGGCAAATCAAAAATATGACACTTTGTTTATGCTTTTTTTTTTAATTTGCTAGAGTTGGCATCCGACCTAAAGTGAATTCAAATCCGGATCGAATCTTAACTGTTTCATTTTCATAAATATATGCGAAAATTGATAAAACTTGTTAAACAACACAAAAAAGATGATAAATGTATGTATTCATATTAGTAAATATTGTATTATATATTAATTTATTCATAAAAATTATAGCAAAGTTGCGTTAAGTTGGCAGCACTGATTTTAATCATAAAAGTTTCACTTGAACGCATCGAACAATGACTATTAAACATAGTATTAGTAGTAGTCTGTGGCACCCAACTCTGCTTTTATTTTTTCATTAAAGTAGGGTAAGGAGTGTGTTTTTGGGCAATAGACTAGATAGACTTTTTACAGAACAAATAAAGTATGTATTTATGTTACAGTTCATGATTGCGTAAGTCGCGAAAAAAGTACAGGAGTCGAAAAAAGAACATTATTGTTTTTAAAATGTTATGATTTATTTTTTGTATACGTGGTATTATTTGTATTCAATAATTAAGTGTCTAAAAATATATACCGTTGTATAGGGTCGTTGCGCCGATTCTCGTCACATAAGTGGAGTTGCCAACATTGTGAGGGGAAAGGAATATGTTGAACTATCGTAATTTATACGACTAATATTTATTTTTAATGCCTATATAGTCCATTTTTGGCCAAGATTAAGATGTAACCACTTAAATACACCGTTACGCTTAGAAAAGATGATAAATGGAAAAGTATGGGTTTTCCCGGTTTTCGTCACTTTTGCCCAGTTTTCGTCACTAGAATGAAAAACCAGTTTTCTGATGGGTAAAAAACCTTAAATAGATACTCCGTACTACCTTGTGTTTGCTTGTTGTTGGCTTATATTAGTATGAAATAAAGAAATGATCAAAATACTATTATAATCAGTCTTCTTAAAGGCTAATCCGGTCCAAGTACAACTTAGATCCCTGACTCTTGCCATGATCTCTTCGAGTGACATGTGTCATCCATCGACGTAGCAGTTTTAAAAAAGTTCGTGAACTTTAAAACCGCGTTTTTAAAAATCGTGTTGGTGTCACCTACGCGAGCCGATTACTAAGTACTAGGCTTTGATTACCTTGAATCTTGATCTGATTTCATAAAAACGCCGATTAGATGAAAACCGGACCAAAGTGAAAACCCTGACGTTGACGAAAACTGGCACAATAGCAAAATTGATGTTCCGGTTCTCCGTCACGTAAATTTATGCAGATTGTAGGCAAAATCAGTCTAATAACACTTAATATTGTCTTCGTTATGTATATTAATAATCATATGGATCAAAATAATCACTTTAACAAGGTGAAAACGGTAATAATACTTACTTAGAAAATTTCCTGTACCACTAATTTTTTTTTAGTTTCGCACAGTTTTCGCGGTTCAAAAACGTGGCCAAACTTTCGTTAATTGTATCTTGGTCACATGTTGTTAAATAATATTTGAATATAGTTAGTGTTCTAGGTTAGGTATTAAGGAACGCAATGAGCCTAAACATGCGTGGGTAATTGCTTATATATTATTATTATAAGCATTTGTACGGAAGAAGTCATCATCCAAAATGACGAGAACCGGCGCACTGTCGGGAACCGGCGAAACGACCCTATTCTTAATTATTATTTGTTGTTTTCATTATTGCAACATAATTTGCTTACCTAGTATAAACAATAAATACGTAAAACTTGACTATTTGTACAGTTATTTACACACAGGTATAGTTAACACAATAAGTAGTATTTACAAAATTTACTAGTTTTTTCCTATTAACGTGAAAGTCTAATAGAGTACGTGTAAAATAAAATAAACATTTGTACTGATAAACAGATGAAACAAGAACAAGTGCAAAAATCAATATGTACCCAACTATAAAACAAAAGACCGCGCACAAACGAGCCCAACCTCGACTATCTTAGCACTTTTCATCTTAGACTTTCAGTGGCCATCATCCCGTTCCAGTATCAGATCAGTTCGGTGGTTGCATTGTCACGAAACTTACAGAAGTACCTATAAAAAATTTCACCTCAATCGGATACTGGAAAGTGGCAGAAAAAGGATTGCAGACTTTAAGTAAGGACAACTTTCATACACACGAACAATGCAAGTTATAATTATAAAAGCTTGTAATACTTACTTTACTAATAAAACTGGTCAGTATTCAACTAGTTGGAGTATAATTATTGTTTAATGCTTTTTAAAAACCAAATTTTGCGAAACGGTGAGAGTTTACACGGAAATAAAAAAATTACGATTAAATATTACACGCGCGCACCAGATTGCGCGTTGTATGGGAAAGCTGGTAGGATTTGTACACTTTTTACTTTGTATAAAAATAACCAGTTACTAGATCATAACAATATTAATGCTGCTGGATAGCCCATTTATCTAGCTATAATATTAGTAAAGTTTCGTGTTCGTATGAAATAACGTTACCAAGCAATGGCGGTTTTCTTAAGAAGTGGAAATTGTTCGAAATCACTCCATGCGTAGGGTGGCTATGAACTAGTAGTTTATAGCCACTTTTATTGCAGGACTAATAGTGTCTCTCCTGTACTAACCCCATTTTGTAAGTATATTTGTAGCATGGTCTTGTAATAATAATAAAGAGACGAATAAGTTCTCTAAACTGAGGTGGGGAGCATTCATACAGCATTATTCTACATATAATAATTAATAACAGTGCCAAGGTAACCCAAGCAAAAAAAAATACGAATTTAATAAAATTAAAAATCACGGATTAGGCAATTTTGAAAACAAAAATGTACATAATGTTCTTTAACGGTTACTCATGAATTATAATTAATTCATTATACAAATTGATATTACTTAATAGAAATAAATGCAGCGAATGTATGCGTAGGAAAATTACTTTGGTGTGGCAAAAATTTCCCATTGCAAGAAGCCAGCAACCGCACGGTCGCTCTTCTCGAGAAGCTCCTATATATGAGTGGGAGTTAGGAATATAAATAGAGACCATCGATTTAAAATACCCTAGATGCACTATCCGCCTGTCAAAAGCGTCCGCGCTCAAGAGTGCTTAAATGCCTTTTAAGCACTCTTGCGCTCAGAGTCGCGCGCTAGCCATCGGCGAGTCAACATGCCCATGTGCTCCGTAAAAAAATGCAAAAACAACACGTTAACGACGTTAAAAAAGGATGGAATTTCGTATTTTCGGTGAGTATTTATTTAAAGTTTCATTATTTAATTGATTTGTAGTTATATTAAGCTTTAACGCGCTTATAACAATTATTTTATCAAAATATCAGACACACGACCAGCTATGCTACTGTCTCTTTCCCTCACGTTGAGTGAGTCGTATATCGAAACGAAACGGGAGACCTATGAATCGGACTATAGTAAAACTTCGAAGGAATGGAGTCGCAGACTGACTAATTTTTTTATGAAAGTTTACAAGTATTGTTTGTTATTAGCACATACCTATGGAGTGTGTATGTAGATATGTAAGTTGGTAAAAACTATAAATTAAAATATTAGCGTTTATCTAAAACAAAGTGAATAAAAAGTATTAAATGATTTATGACTATTTGTAGAAAGATATGTTCTAGTAACGTGAGGGGTATGTTACCTATATATCATTTCAAAATGTAAAATAAAGATTTCAAAGCTTGAGACACTATCATGTATACAAGTTACTCTGATTCAGTGTAATTTTTGTAAATTAAACCTTGTTTTTAAAAATAATGTGTTACAGATAATAATATTCTATTTCTTCTTTCAAGTATAACTTATTCGATTAACTGCTTTAAATTTAGGACTGCTTTAATTTAATGGTAACATAACATGAAATTACAGTAGAACCATTTAAAGTGGCTTTGTCATAGTCGCTTGAGTATCTTGATCGAAATATCTTAGCGCCACACACAAACACTTTTGGATGGTCCCATCCATGGTCTTCGTCATCAGCTTCTGTTCTCCAAATGCTACTTTCTGAATGCAAATGCTCGATTTGTTACCGAAAAACTAAAATCGCTATATGTTTTCCCTGTTTTTTTGAGGATTTCCCTCAATTCCTCATGGATACCATCATCAGAACTAGTTTACGGCAACAACGGGACCAACATGCTTCAAACATATGATTCCAAACAAAGAAAGAATTTTCCGAACCGGTTCATAAACTACGGAGTTCTAAAGTAACACTTATTAAAATAATAAAAATTAAAAAACAACACAACATAATAAATCGATTTATCATTACTATTTATAATAAATCGACGTTAACGTCTGAAATCGTATGCTTGTTTACCACCTACCTATTTTAAACAAATCATTTTCGACTCCACGGTACACGATACCGACTCTGTTCCAATGTATGTCCAATATTGCCAACACAATCAGTGGAAAATGTGCGTGAACAAAATTGAAATGCTGTAATCGCCAAACGCTCTCATTTAAAGTAAAACGTTACGCTGGTGACATAAGGCTCACTATTGAAAAAAAATAAATTGATCCCAATTGACTTACGCTCGTTTAGCGTGTATCTAACACGCACACACTCACAATGTCGGCTCAGCCGGCTTGGACACTTTTTCGTCTTGAATTTGTAGGTGATAGTGTATCTAGGGTATTTTAAATCGATGATAGAGACGCATCAACGCATTAGACAGTGGAGACATGGCCACTGTGTGTATGCTCCCGCTGTACGAATTCCACCCACTTTCCCCAATGCATTGCGGTACGGCTCGCTTCCCATTTCACCTCGCTGCCCGCGCACGATTTCCCCGAATTTCGCGGTAGTAAGGATGATATTAGACATACAGTGTTCTTAGGTCCTGCCAATCCACCTAAAAGTAAAACCAAATCCCTCGTGGCGGCCAATCTTACTAGCTTAGCCTGCTAGACCCTTTTGTTCTAATACACCTTATAGTATTTTTAGTATTTTTTTTTGTTAAGTAATTATTTCAATTAAGTTATGAAAATATTGAGAGTACCTATTTACTCTCTTATTAGACAAATACGATGCCGTTAAAAACGAAAGATCGCATTTTTGCTTTTACACCTCTTTAGTTTGAGGCCCTCGATTTATATTTTTAACTAGGTATTTTATTTATAAATGAATAACAACCAACAACGTTTAGAATTCCATCCAAAATACATTATTGAATATCGAAAATTGTAATAAAACTCTTTAGAAACCCCTTTTATCCAACTGAATATTTTATGAGGGGATAGCAGTAGCCTGAGTTCGTAACCTGAGCTCGTAGTACACGTATTTTTGGCATTTCTGTCAACATGTTTTTGTATAAGTAACAACAGCAGAGACTGGTCTATCCGAAAAACAGATAATGCTAACAGTTATACTAAATGGCGTTGTATTAATGAGTTTTGAGTTATTCTTTTAATAGAAGGTAGGAGATTTCCAATTCAACTTCATGTTTCTCAGGTATGGATTATTTAGTGATCCTTCAGGGTGATACCGTGTAAATTTGAGTAAAATCTACTTAATGCATCCATGATGGTGATTATGCGAAGTCCTCGAACAATGCTGACTATACAAGGTTAAACACGATTACCTGGAAGTGCATGTAAGTATTTAAATATTTCCAAAAAAAAATAGGAACGAAGCTACATAATTAATGCCTGCACCGAAATGGCCGCAGCCACGAAATCCTATTTGCACTTGAACATGAACAAACACAGTTGCCCAGCGTTCAAATTAACCATGAAGAATGCATAGAGTGTATTTACAAATTAATGAAAGTACAGTCGTAACAAGTTGATCAAAGGCAACTGGCGTACTTTGCGCTGCGGCTCGCTTGGAACGCCGTGATCATAGCAGTCCCCGCCTGCGGAGCAATTCAAAGGCGTGTGCTACCACAAACCTCTTAAGCGTATAAGGGTGAATATTCACCAAATATTACTCTCAATTTCGCAACCTAATAAATTAAAACTTTAGCTACGTAATAAATGGAAACTTAGAACTTAATCTGACTTAATAAACACTTAAACTAAGGTTAGTGATTTTTTTATAGACTAATCTAAGAATACTCTATTTTTCTTTGATGGAATTAACTCTGGATAGTTGCATGATTTTGGTAAATTGATCGCTGTAAACTATACTTGAGGTCATACATGAAAGGTGACTTACTTCTCCAACCCACTGGATAGCCACGAGACATCCAGTCTTGCTAGACTTTATAATGATCCTATCTCAAACTTTATTACATATAGAATTTACTATCAGCCGTATCGGCACCTCAAGAAGAAACCGGCTAAGATGGAGGGAACTGCATAAGGCTGCATCGACAAGAGCCCAGTTCTTGATTTCTTAAAAGAATGATGATGAGAATTTACTACCTATTTTTCAGTTCTTCGGTGACTAGTTATTTTTAATTATTTATATAATTTAATTACAATGACGCTTAACTTGTTTTGCCTGTATCACAATAAATTATAGGAATAAGAATATAATGTGGTCTCGTTTACTTACTTTACCGCTAAGTTCTCTTAAGTTGTGGGCACGAACTGGTGAGCATTGGACATGGAGTTTATACTGGATTTTCATTTTTTGTATTGATTGTAGTATCTATAGGTACTTGAACAGCGCACAGTCCGCGCGAGCCGACCAGCACTTGAGCCGAACCATGAATACTAAAAATAGTACCTACCTATACAGGATCTGTAGCTAAAAGAACCAGTAAAGTACCAAGTCTTTTCAAGAGGTTGGAGAGCAGACTAAGCTCAAGTGCTGATGGGATAAATAACAGTATCCGCCTATTGCTGTGTCTTACACAATGGTATTTTAAGTTTAGATTTATGCCGGATTTAATCAAACACTCCCAAATCCTTAGATCAATCCTCAGATTCAATCGCGGGTTCTAGTAGTCGTTACGAGGAGCTTAATGTAAATTCGGTAGACTGAGGAGATAGTATTTTTGTATCAGTTTAGGGATCGTGCATAAATAAGCGACCTTATTTCTTACCCGTGAATAAATAGAAAGGAGGCGTGGATGGGATTAAATTACGAAATGCGACTTGTATAATTATTACGTTAAATTATTCGGATAAACACAATAATAATTATAGGTACTATACTATTCCTTCATGCGAGAATTTGTGAGTTATTTAAAGAGAATTCATTTCAACATCTTGATTAATGTTTGCCGAAAATTCAGTAAGACACTTTATTGATTATATTAGCAGCACGGATAAATTCCGCCCATCCCCGCATTTATGTACAGATTATATGCTATGGTGGTCGCGTGGTTCGTTAAGTCACTATGATATTTCCCGCCACAACCACCGCCGGCGAAAGATGTCTAACAGGTTACGTAACATCTAGCCTTTACTGCAACCTATTCAGTAATCACGTAATCTCATGTACAGTACTTTTATCTCACGAACGCGGGTAAGCAATGGTTGTGTGTTGAGATATACATGCACAATGTCTATGTGTGCGTTAGTGCAGAAAGTAAGAGTTCACATTGTCTTTGTGATCGTATGTGTCACAACTACAACTATGGCTAACCAGCGCTCGTGAGATAAAAGTACTGTACTAACGGTAGGTTAAAATATGCCTAACGTCAGTACATAAAGGTACATGATTACCTCATTCATGGATTACCCTGATGTACGTGTGTAGCTGTGGTCGGAAACAGCTCAGCGGAATCGGTCGCGGAACTCAGTCTGTATGTGGCGAAACTAAGACCGTGTTCACGTAGGGCGATTTTTGAGTTTCGAAAGCCCGATTCTTTCACTCGATAACTGTCAGAAACGTTGAAATGCTATTTTTTAAATACTTTATTCTATTATTCAATTCTACCAGTATAATATAACTTTAGACACTAGTTGATTCTGTATCTATTTTCTTCCTACTTGAATTTAAAATTAATACCCAATACAATCATATTTTTTATAATATAAAAATAGGTATTTTACATGTCAGTAACTTAAAGGGAATGACATGCAACATAAATAATGCAGTCATGTGATAACATAAGTAATAAAATACTTATATTAATTATTTTTGGTTAATTATGTTATATTAGTTTAAATTAAACTGCCTACGCTTTTAAGCGTTTACGCGCAGAAGTCAAGTCCGTGTCGCTCCTTGCGTTCGACCGCGGTGATATGCAAAATTGGCAGTGACTTTTTTGTACTTACTCGCAGCCACATTAATGAAGTTGCCGAAACGCCCTGCTCAGTAAGTTTGTAGCAATTTAATCGCTCGACTTCATTCTCAGTGTTAATTTAGGACTAGAAGTTATGTCTCCAACCGACCCTTTATATGAGAAAACTTCCACTTGACAAGAAGGTTCAGACAATTTATGACGTTGCTCGTGTGCAAACTTACATAGATACATACATTTACTTGACGACTTAAGCATAATTAATGTGCATACTCGTAGTAGTGGCGACACTCACTAAAGTCTGCTTCGTCAGGAAACTTGTGAATTAGAATTGAATAGGCGAATTTTAAAACCTCTATTATCTACTTCATTAGTGAGTAAGGATCCATTATTTACAATTAAAGGTATTTATATACCAAATTTAAAGACTTACCGTAGATAATTTTAGTAGGTTATTTATTAGGAAGGTCTAGGGTCAGCTTAGTCATGCTTGATGTATGTTGTTTGTAAAATGTTAATCCAATTTTAGGCATGAAATTGATCGTTTCAATATTATATACTTAGTTATACCCTTAACAAGTAGTTTAAATATAATACAACAAACTCATCATATTTTTAGAAAGTCGCGCGACGCTCTCAAAAATGATTTACGCACAAAAATATAATGTAAATGACAGTTCCACGTACCTCGGAGATAATACGCCCGCGTGAGAGACAAATGTTCGCGGCGTGGACTTGACACGCGCCTGTAAAAATAAATAAAGGGCGCAGCACGTCGCGTCTTAAGCCATGTACACACGATACGATAGAGCCAGATAACGCCGAGCACCGCCGCAGAACAAACAACAAACAAACTGAGGCTAAATGCACTTAGCAATAGAGGGCGTAGCCGCTCCGCTGATCGCCTCAGCTACGAGATCTCGAATTTGTACAACTTTTTATCCCTATTTTTGCAGACACTAGGTATCTTGACTACTAGCTTTTTCCGACACTACGAGTACAAAGATTAACATTTATTACGACTGGTTCATTTACAGGAACTCTAAATTATATTTTTAATTTATCTTCTCCCATTAAGTAAGTACCACTCAAATCACTTAATATTGAATTAATTCACTATTTCATAATACACAAGCACATAAGAGGGATTTAAATGATATTTAGGTGGTTTAAAATCCTAATGAGAAAACGTTAGTGTAAATTATATCCTCTTGTTTCTTAACCGAAAGCCCAAGTATGCCATTGGTGCCAAAATATGTTTCGCTGTTTCCTGCTGAAACTGCCGTAAAATCTTGTTCTTCAATGTTTACGTATTCTCTGGGATGTTTTATGTTCGACCAATGCCACGTCGAATAGTATAATAGTTTTGTTTAGTTGTCACATATTGTATGGACAACGCTAATTGAGGTATGCTCACTGTATTTCTTTGAATAACTGCGGCAATTGTTTTAGAGGACTGAATACGAGTACACGAGTAGAACAATATACATAGAGCTTCACTTCATTCAACATACAGCTCCGGATAAAGGAACGACGTGAATTCTAGTTATCGATATACCTGAGTCAATAAAAGTAGCGAGATTGAGTTGCTGCAGGATAGATTCTCGAGGGAACTGAATTTAAAGTTGACTATTGCGAAAAATAGGAAACAACGCTAGTTTTACACACGATAGGATATCCGGCAGGTCATGCAGTTTTAAATTTGTAACAAAGTTGGGATTGACGCAAAAGAACAAAACTAGTAAAACCAGTAGCTAAAGCATAGCGAGGATACAATTTCCATTGCTTTATAGAAAAAAGTTCAAACTCATGATATTGTCTGCGTCATATTTGAATTTGAAAATAACTTTGAAATGTATGAACTATTCACGCTAGACAGAGCGCTATGGTCCATAAAGACCATAGAGCCAGAGTTTTCGGAGAATAAAATGATTTTTTTTTTCTAGTCCTTTTAATAAATAACTTGAAAATTACGAACACTACAGCCAGCTTTTAATCCATGTAGTCCAAAGCCCTTCACTGTCAGCCACAGGAAAGAAAATTAAAACTCAAGAAAATTAATCCGCATATACTCGTAACGGTGTCAACGTAATTTTGATCTGTATTAATATTCTGGGTAGGTATTCAATAATCCAAAGTCCTTCACTGTCAGCCACAGGAAAGAAAATTAAAACCCAAATCTGTGAAATGACCTTAGTCATTTCTAAGCCACTCGGCAAAGCACGAATTTTAAATACAGGCTTTGTCAACACTCACTGCCATCCTTTTCATAGTATGTGTCAGCGTATTTTTTCCGCTGAGCAGTGAAAGCGAAGTTGTTGTATGTGACTCGGTATTTTAGGTAAAGATTAGTTATGTGAAACCATAATATTGTTTTAGAAAATGAATTTAAAGTTGAAATTTTAGTTACTTAGCTAAATCGTTTTGAAAAGATGAATTTTATAACATTCCTGGACTTGAACTATTCTCTGAAAAACGTATTATCATGTTTTTTGGAACCGAAAATTTGAAGTTGAGGGTGTTTGTAACTAAGCTACGATTTGGGACTTGGATATTTTGTGAGCTAAACGCTACGGCCGTGTGCCCCGTAGTTTATGTAAATCGCTGAAGCACGCTGCCACGCGGCGGCCATTTGCTTTGTTGCCGCATTGTTAGGACACTCAAAAGCAAGATTATGAATCATGATCCCCGTGTTAGCGAGGTAAAAAAATACGCATGAAACATGGAGTCGCAAGCAAAGGCCGGAATTCTACGGCTGTGTTTACTCGGTCTTCGCCACCTTATCAGAAGTTCTTTAATATCGGCATTAAAACAAATCAATATTGGTACTATAACTTAAGATAATTTGAGTTGGCCGAGTTGTGTCATGGTATTGCGTAGAAAAAGCCTTATTTTGAAAACTAGAAGATTCTAAATCCAATTAAATTCTTACACAATATTGGCTATTAAAAGATTTCAGGTCTAATGAAATAATCTATGGGCATTTTCACTTTCCACCGTAAGTGGCACTGACTTGGTAGGAGGTAATTTTCGGTTTATATTACTCACGAGCCCTATTGATTCTTAATGAGAACAGAAATATTTTCCATGCAATTTTTGATAGTTTTACGACGGACCATATCTATAAATAAGGCGTTATGAATAAATGTCACAATAGTACATTACTACAGAGGCCGGGAAGTAAGGGACTGCCGGCCGAGTACATATAGACACAGACAGGATAGCTACGAGGTTGGCAACCCCTTTTCACACCGAGGTATGTATAGTGCTTTTCTCAAACATGCAATGAAATAAATTAAAAAAACTCCATGAAATCAAACTTTAATTTCTGAAGAAACTAACAGTAAATAAGACAAAAAATATAAGTACAACATATATTGCTATTTATTTAGTTCAATTTACAACTCGAATATAAAACACTACTACTACAAAATATACTAAAATGTACGAAAGCACGTTTCTGAATGAAACGTTAGGATCCTATGGAACAACACTGACAGCTTGTCATTCTTGTTAATTGTCATAAACTATAACCCGTTTTCTTCATCGCTTAGGGGCTATGAAACGAAGTTCGAATATCTCCCTCTCTGTCGCAAAATTTTGCAAGTGCGACAGAGAGGGACACATTAGAACTTCGTTCGTTTTCGGTTCGCGGTAGCCTCTCTGTTGTCATCGGCGTCGGAACTCATATTTAAATAGATAACAACTTCAACAACGCATAAATAATCCACAGAATGAACAAAAATTAATTTGGCCTCCAAAATGATTAAAAAAATACCTTCACGGTTTGAGTAGACATTTTTACCGCTAATATTTCGATGAAATATGTTAAATGTTTATTTTTATAGTTAAATTTGCAATTAAAATTATTCGACTGTGTTAATAACGTGTTATTTATTATGTTCATGTCGATTTTATATAAATAAAACAGTAAAATATAGCAAACAGCGTTTATTATATTTTTTTAATAATCGTATTTTCAGAATGTCATGACGAACCAAAAAGCAAATAATTGCTTATGGCTGAACGCCGTGATGCTGTGTCACAAATAAATGTGGAATGGAAATTAAAAAAGAGCATCTTGCAGGCTTAGGCCTCCAACTTTGTATGAAATTCCTTTAAAGGCCTCTCGTCTAGCCGCACCCGAAACGTGACACTTCGCAGCCTATTATAAGGAACATAACCTCAATATTTCATTGCATGTATGAGAAAAACTGTTTTTTCAAGACCCTTTTCACTGAAATGAGTAGTAGGTACTTGTGATTCTTAGGCGGAAAACGCAAAATTAACTTTTTTTGATAAAAAGGAACCTACACAGGAAAGTGCCCAAAAACGTTGTTTGTTAGTTTTTTTACAAAATCTGATAGGGACATGAGTTTTGTTATTTATAGGGCACGTTACGACTGGCGCGTCTCTGTCTCGGTCTGAGTTCTATACTTTACATAAATGTCCGAATATTTTACCACCTTAATACCCAATAGGTGAATAGGTATTATGATTTAACCTTTAGTATGCCTTATCCCGGAAAAGTCCATACGATTTGTACCTGATGTTTAGACTTCAAAATCTTCACTTCATTCATTCAACAATTTTTTGACATCGGCTTTCCAACGGTTAAAGATTGAAATTGTTAAGTATAGGTAGGGTCAGAGTCGACGATTCTGATTATGACGGATATCGTACTGAGTATGGCAGCGAGGCACGCTTACGTGTCGTGTCAGGATGTTCCTATTCGACATAGCGTAAGTAAGTAGGTACCGAAAGCGTTAGTGAAACGGCGGAACAGCAAAAGTGTCAGGAAGGGCCCAACTTGCATGTTTGTAGAAGTTGTGAAGTGTTCGACAAGATAGTCCATATTGTGATAAAAACTTGTAAATTATAACATGGGAAAAGTACCTATCCATAATATGCAACCCTGTTAGTATCTGGAGCAAATTGCCGTGAAGGATTTGGGTTATAAAACTCAAAATATTGCAGTACTAGTAGTAAAATACGCCCGGATGGATTTTATAGCCTAAGGACCTTAAAAGTGCCTCACAAATTCATTACAACATAGTCAAGAATCTGGAGCCCATGTTCTAACCAACCCAGTTAGGGTTCGGCTCTAAAGGCTGATGCGAAGCGGCCGTTCGAGTCTGTCGAACTTTTTTACACAATTCGTCAGACCAATTACTGGTCAAGGTAGACGTAAAAATGCATTTGAGTCTGTAAACCGCGACAATCTTTTGACAGAAGTTCAACAATATATTCCACATAATATATAGCCCTACCTCTGGCAGTGCTATAGATGCCCCTCCAATCTGATGTACAGAGACCACACCATATACCCACCGGAGAATATAGCCAGCCTCATAGGCAGCCTACCACCGGGGATAGATTTAGGGGATTTTTATTACCAAGGTTAATATTTAGTAATAGGTTAGTTTAAATATTATATTTTGTTTTATTACTTTTATAGATTTTGTTGCATAAACTGTATACATTAAATTTCAGTGAATAGCCTACCACCGGGGATAGATTTAGGGGATTTTTATTACCAAGGTTAATATTTAGTAATAGGTTAGTTTAAATATTATATTTTGTTTTATTACTTTTATAGATTTTGTTGCATAAACTGCATACATTAAATTTCAGTAAATAAGTTAAAACAGAAGTTGTTACCTACTATGCGGACAGAGCTCACAGTTCTCAGAATGATGTACCCGCGACACATGACTAGTCTAAAGAGCTTGTACTGTTCCTCTACTTCCGCTCACGCTACACGAAGTTACAATTTGGGACGGCTAAAATAAACAACCCACACTAAATGTTCCTAGTTGCCGAAGTTGACGTGTTATTTTTCCATAAACGTGATTGTAGACTCGGTGACAAAATCAAAAAGAAAAATACGGGTAATTGGAGCATAGTATTTTAGCATGGCATGATTATGACTGATGTCGGGGCGTAATGCCGATCGCAGGCACAGATAGCGGCCTGTGGCCGACGGCTACCGGACATACGAACGTCGAACTAACTACTCCGCTCTTTAACAGGCTCAACGTACATACTCCGCATTTAGGCGAAAATAGCAAGAACCCTAGGGGCTAAAATGATCGCTTATATGTTGGACATATAGCATTCGTCCCTCTCGCACTTACATGCTTGACAGTATGGGACGAATGCTACATGTCCGACATATAAGCGATCATCTCAGCCCCTTTGACCAACCTCTTTAGTTCTTTATGTCCGTTGGTTTTCCATATATACGTTACGAGGTACGAAACTAGTTGCGATGGAAAAAACAAACGTGTACGAAACCAGTTGCTACCAATCTTCATAAATCGACAGTTTCATTGATCACCGTCTAAGTCGCTCGTGTATTTATAGTTCTGTTAATTACCTAAAAGTGAAAAAATTTGCTATGTATAGGGTAAAATCGCCAGAAGTCATAATACTACCTTTTGAATACGAATATTTGCTACGTTTTTAATGGAAGCCTGATATTTGATGTCGCAGCAGACCAAGGCTTGATCCTATTAATGCCTCCGAACAAGTGGTATGTCAAAGATAAGATTCAAAAAAAAAATTCTAAAAACTATACTTGATAAAAAAAACCGGCAGCAGTTTTGAACTCTGTCTACTACCAATAAAAAATATAATATGGACCACTCGACAAAACTTAAGGTTTCCAATTATCAGCCGCATGAAACTTCTTTTGTTGATGTGGCTGACACCTGGGTTTTGAAGTTTCAGAGCTCAACCACATATTTTTAGCAGTACGATCTGTTTTTTTTTTCAGTTAACAGGCCACAAAGGTCCCTAACTGAAAATATCCGCCCGAAAAATACGAGTGGAACATATAACCTTATTGGTATACAAGACACACAGTGAGTGGCCACGTTTTGGCTCCATAGCAAGGTACCTTAGCGATTGATATTTGTACAAAGATGATCTCCACTCAGTGCAAATGTTACATAGTAGGTATGACTTAAACCTACCCCATTAATACCTGTAGGTAGCTGTTTAAAAATTAAACAGGTAATTTTTTTTAAGATTAAATTCATGCTTATTAAAAGCTGTAACCTAAGTAAAAAATCATAGGTATGGAAAAGTACCAAAACGGCACATAATTACCTTGTTCATGTGATATTTTAATTTGTTCATTTTCGGTCAGAGTAGCTGCTGACTACTGGGACTCAACGCCTGACTTATGGACTTATGGGGCTGTACTAATAGAAAAAGATGCCCTTTTTGTTTTTTTTTTATATATCTCAGAGATTAAGAAGTTATACTGTGTTTTTAGTAAATATAATTAAATATTAATAAATGCTTAATCGATATTATGGTGGTTTTCGTCAATTGGGCGGCAAATAAAAATATAAAAGTAGTTTGAACTCTGAAGCCTGACCTTTCGTTTAAAGACTGACTATTGGTGACTTTAGCCTTTATCAAATGGGTATCAACTCTCAAAAACTGCTATATAAAGATAACGGTAAGTATTCTGGTATCTTGGTAAACATTTTTTTAGAGTATAGCTCTAATTCAATAAAACTTTGCTTTACGCTGTCCAAATGTAGGTACTAAATATAACAACACGTTTTAATTTCGTACTTTAAATATTTTCGTTCCGCCGCTTTCTGGGGCTTTGTTTCTAGAACCAATTAAGTGAATAATAATTTAACCGGGGCTATTCCGCGGTCCATTACGACTCTTGAAAGGAAAGTATTTCGTAAGATTGCTTATTTACAACTCTCTTCTGTATTAAATTAATATTTAATTTTATTACAACATTTCAAACAGCTGTGAAAGGACGTGTAAATATATAGGAAGTACAATCATCTCCTTTTTTTCATCCGATAGTCCTCAGAGACAATTTGGTTTCTTTTTTCCATCAGTAATAAAAGCAAAGTATTCACTATGAAGCGAACTTGGAGAGTAGTCGAATAACAAGTAAATACCTACTTAATAATACATTTGCTATATTTAACTCCTGCACTCATAAGGTCGAATAGGGAAAAACAAAGTTTAATTAAGGTCGAAGATCAACATGATGATAGATAACTCGAAGTCGTGGCCGAGCCGCAAGTGCCAGAATTCATGAATGAAGTCAGTCACTTTTTGCAACTGATTAAAGTCTATCACACACTGCAGCAATGCCCTGCGGTGGCGGCCGCGGCGGCGGCCTGCGGTGGCGGCCCCGTTGGCGGCCAGCTGTCACTATGATGATTCAGGCCCTGTGTGTCTGAATGAATGTTAGTTGATTATCGTAGTGTACAACAGGCTGTGGCAAGCTTAACTATTAAAGCTCCCGTACTCCGCCATATGTTTCTATTTGAGTGCGTCCCCGTGCCGTACAGTATAATATAACCTACGTAAGGCTTAACGGATTCCAATTCAATGCTGATACTCTAAAAAAACCGCTGGCAGTTTGCCATTGCCATGCAATTGCACTCTTTCGATGAACTTTCATTCAGCATCCTTAAGTTAGTTGACTGAGTCGTTTTTTCAGAGACTTCTTTCGAGTAGTATTCGCAGTCATAACAACGTCCATCCTCATCCTCATTAGATATCCACAGGAGATGATTTCCCGGATTTCCTTGCCGAAATTCAGCGGTTTAAACGTAAAAAGGTATCAAATTCATAGATAAAACTTTGACATTTATAGCACTAGAGACTTTTCCGACAACATTTTAAGGAAACATCCGTTAGCTTAGTTAACTATTTCTCTCTATGTTCCTTTCGTTAATCCTGCAATAGTGCACGGTGTAAACCATTTTTTTTAATTGTTAGTAATTATGTTAAAGCGATGACCATTACAAATATAGGTAAATGTATAAAGTCAAAGTAAGTAACTACACATTCATGTATTTACACTTTTTCAAAGATAGAGACGCGAAACAAAAGCGATATCACCCTTTCGTCTAACTTCATTGCATACAACATACATACAGTACATATAGTATTTCTTAATAACTTTGTAGTCTTTTGCAATATTCACTGATTAGATTATCTTTTAATTTTTGTTTGTACCTATGTTTACATGTAATTCAAAATCCACATACGTTCCTACCTGCTTTCTGTGAATGTACCTACACGTTATTTGTAAAATTATACCATATAATTCAAAATTGTTAAAAAAAACAATTGTAATATAACCTGTAACAAATAAGTGTAATCAAACAACATTAATGTTTTCTGTTAATGAAACATTGGATGAAAATATCCAGTGTGTTGAGCTAATCGGAGTAACACTACAGGGGATTCTTAAATTATGGCCAGATTTGTTATGAAATTCACATTTTATTTTTACTGCATATTTAAATATATATCAAAAGCATTTTTTGGTGCATATGGACAAGCTTCATACCCTCAGGAAATGAAAAAAAACATGGGTATATAAACAAGGCTGTAACGCGTTGTGCCTCGATCGTAACATTTTTTAAAATCTTATTTACTGCATATTTAAATGTATATTAAATATGTATATATATATATCAAAAGCATATTGTTGGTGCATATAGACAAGCTTCATATGCTCAGGAAACGAAAAAAAAAACATCGGTACATAAACAACACATCGGTAATAAAAATAAATAAATTAATAAACAAGGCTGTAACGTGTTGTGCATCGATCGTCAAAAAAATTTAATCTTTCCTTGTTTAAGGGTCGGCTTCGGAGCCGCGCCGCGCGAAGTTTTGGTTTTTAGCGCTACTCACACAACGATCGAGGCTCGCGCGCCGCACACGCACACAAGTACGTACGCACAGTGGTTTGTCCGACTTTGACACGACAACTAAATTGTAACTTTGGATTTTGTAACCAAATATTTAAATTGTTATGTCAAATGTGTTTTACCTTTAAAAAAATGCCCACTAACTGCTGCCCAAGACTTTGTTTACGTGGACACGTTTTCCCATGAGAATCAGGTGGGAATAGTCTACAAAAAAAAAAATACAAAAATATTTATTTGGTATCTTCTTGGTTTTAACATATGAATGTGGCCGACCCCTCCAAGTAAGTATGACAATACTTGTGTTAGGAGAAGCCGCTCCTCCCATCCGGAGTTATATACAGACTGGTTGATACAAGGAACTTATATAAATTTGACAGTTTAGTTTTCGATACAACAGTAATATAAACTTACAAAAGAATAATAATAATCATTACAAAAACATTTGTTTATGTGTATGTGTGTGTGTGTGTGTGTGTGTGTGTGTGTGTGTGTGTGTGTGTGTGTGTGTGTGTGTGTGTGTGTGTGCGCGTATGTGTGTGTTGCGTGTTGACAAATGATTTCATTAATCACAAAAGCAATCTATTTATATTTAAGGAGTGCCTCAGTGTCGTCATAAGTAAGCGTATATAGCCACTCAGTAACCCTCTTGTTACAATACATGTACTTGAAGTATCGGATAAATGTTAAGAATTTTATTTATTTTATTGTATAAATGTGGCGACATAGCTGTATATTGTCTTTTGGCAAACACAGATTTTGTATGGTATCTAGGGGCTACAATGTGATTTTGCCTGCGTTTCAATATAGATGGGTCAAAATTAAGACTCTTGTGTAGTTTTAGGACAGTTAGTAAGATGTACAATTTTCTCATTGTGAGAGCATTGCTTTCTCTATACTCTTCGCTTGTTGGGTGTCTGTAAGGCAATTTGTAGATTACTTTTAAAAGACATCTTTGCCCCCTTTCTACTTGCATAAATTTGGTTTTATTGGCCCCACCCCAGACTATAATGCAATAGCTCATTACAGATTGCGCAAGCGTCTTATAAAGTTGATTTAGCAACGGTTTGCTAGCAATGTGTCTAAGGATTTTAAAAATCCAGATCAGTTTTCTAATACGGTTGTTCATGTATTCAATGTGTGAATGCCAACAGAGCCGCTGATCCATAATAACTCCAAGGTATTTAATGGTTGATACTTTTTTCAGTGATGTACAATTACAGGGTGTGAGGTCATTTTGGTCACAGCTATGCATTTTGAGTTTCAAATTTGTCCCAGGTTGTGTATTGTCATACTTGGTAAAGCACATGTAATTGCTTTTCTCGAGGTTAAGTGTGAGGAGATTGGATCGAAGCAAAGCTGAGATTTGCTGCAGGCCCCTTTCGGCCTTGGTATGGACATTTTGCCAAGTATCTGCATTAAAAACCACGGCAGTGTCATCTGCATACGAACAAACGAACCCACCTTCGATTTTTATATTTGTCAGGTCGTTTATATAAATCAAGAAGAGAGTAGGGCCGAGGACACTGCCCTGAGGCACACCGAAAGTTATCTCCTCCTCTCGACTTACATAACCACCCACCTTAACCTTTTGTGTGCGGCCACTCAAATAGCCCTTAAGCAAGTCAAGAGGAACTCCCCTGACCCCCACCTTTTCAAGTTTTTTTATTAACAAGATGGGGGAGACAGTGTCAAAGGCCTTTTTCAGGTCCAAGAACACTGCCAGGCTCTTTTCTCCCCTGTCAACTTGCCCAGTAATTAAAGATGTAAGTGCCAGTACGGCATCCTCCGTTGATCTGCCATTTCTAAATCCGTATTGTGAGTTCGAGAGTATACTGAATTTATCAAGGTAAGATTTGAGTCGGTTGTTAATTAGTTTTTCTATAATTTTAGAAATGACAGGTAAAACCGAGATGGGTCTGTAGTTATTTGCCTCATCCCTCTCACTTCCTTTGTACACCGGGGTTACAACTGATTGCTTAAGTGGACCAGGAAATACTCCCTTTTCAAAACAAAGGTTTACTAAATGGCTAATAACAGGAACAATTAATGGTCTAGCAAGTTTAATGAATCCGGTGGCTATACCATCCCATCCAGGAGCACTACTCGTCTTTAGGCTCATAATGACGACCTCTTTAGCCTAGTAGGTAGTGACCCTGCCTTCGAAGCTGGAGGTCCCGGGTTCGAATCCCGGTCAGGGCATTTATTTGTGTGATAAACACGAATATTTGTTCCTGAGTCTTGGATGTTGTCTATGTATTTAAGTATATATTTATCTATATAAGTACGTATATCGTCACTTAGTACCCATAGTACAAGCTTTGCTTAGTTTGGGACTAAGTTGATTTGTGTAAGATTGTCCACAAATATTTATTTTATTTATTTATATTTATAAATATTTAATGATTTTTTCAACCTCTTGATGATCCGTATTTAAAAGGACGAAAGAAGATGGGGATGCTTGTGATGAATCGGTGTTATTATTACATTGTGGAGTATTCAAATTACCAATACTCTCTGCAAGGTTTTTCCCAATGGCTGAGAAAAAGTTATTAACGTAGTTCACTGATTCCAATGGAGATGATTTTGCGTTTAAGAGTTGTGTATTTTGAGTTTTCACAGATTTATAATAAGTTATCTTTTTAATGGCAGTCCATAATGCTTTTGGGTCTCTTCCTGATTTCGTTAGCAGTTTTCTGTCGTATTTTTGTTTAAGTTTTCTGGTTAATTTGTTGCAGTAATTGCGGTACCTCTTATATGTAGCACGCAGGACCTCATTGTGGGGATCAGATCGAAGGTTTTTTTGCATCATATTTCTATTTCGGATGCAGCGCAATATCCCGGGCGTAATCCACGGCTTGATGTTACGTAATCTTTGTGGTATGTTTGTCACTGTTTTACTTTCATCTATGGAACTCGATAGCTGGTATAAGAATTGCTGGGTGACAAAGTGAGGGTTATCACTAAAGAGAAGACATCCGATATTTTTATTTAAAAGAATGTTCAAAGCTTTTTTAAAGTCGACTTTTTCAGCTGTTTTAGGTGAAATGTTCTTTGAGTGCGTGTGCTTAAAAGCTAAAATTACAGTTTGATGGTCGGTTACGGAAGTATTCAATATGGCTATATGGGTGGTTGTACTACGGTTACCCATCTTGAGCATGATATGATCCAGACAGCTTTCTTCACGCGTTGGGTAACTGTGGCCAGATAATAGCCCATGAGTAGATAACATATCTAGGTAGCTCTGTCTGTTTTTGGTATCTTGGGCCGTTTCTTGTAAGCGATGTATAAGGTTTATATTTATATCACCTGTGATTATTATATTAGGACACGATTTTATGGATTCAAGATAATAATTTAAGGAATCAATGAATTTACATGCGTTATGATTTGAAGGTGATCTATAAATGCCGAGTATTATTTTATCATTAAGTTTTAATTGTATACAAGACGCTTGATCTATTCTAATTTCTCGAACGTTTGCATTTAGATTATTTTTGTAATAAAAAACTACACCATCATTTTGATTTATGTTATACTCGGTTGCCAAGGATGAGTAATTTTGAATCTGAGGAATAGGTTTATTAGGATTTAAGCGACATTCCGTATAAAATAAGTACGTCGATATCGAAGTCCAGCATAGACAGGGTTAGGCTAAGATTATCGAAGTTACTATAGATGCTTCTTATATTTTGCGTTGCGATAGTTAGATCTTTTTTTGTAATATGTAGATGATTTTTTAGGTCTAATATATCACATACAAGGGACTGAGCAATTTCTGTTTCGTCAATTTAATTTATTACATCAGGGTGTGACTCCATAATTAGTACTCAACATAGGCATATGGGTTAACATAAAGGGGTCCTTTTTCAGTAATGTTATTAAGGGTTTATTAGAAGACAGATCATTGTAAGTTAGATCATTGTAGTCTAGTTTCCAATTCGATCCCAGATTATATGTACCTATTTTATTTTGATACCAATATTTGTATCTGTTTAGCCGTTAAAGCGTGAAAGAATAATCAACCAAACTGGCGCCTTTACAATAAGTTATAGTAGGTATAATAAGTTCAACTATCACCGGTCACCTAGACAACTTTCTCTTGTATTTATAAAACAAAAAGGAAACATAAATCGTTTTGTTTGATAAATTATCATAGGTACCCTATTAGTATGAAGTATGATGTCAGTACTGATATCAAAGTGTACCTAACTACTCATTTTATGCAAATAAGATTTATTTATATGTATCTACTAGCTTTTACCCGCGGCTTCGCCCGCGTAATAAAAGTAATTTTTAACCGTCTACAAAAAAGGAGGTTCTCAGTTTGATCCGTATGTTTGTATGTATGTATATGTAGATACGTATGGATGTCATTTCCGTAATCGGCACCCCGTGGAACCATAAAGACGACACCTATATAAATTTTTAAGATAAATTAATTTCCGCCATCTTGGATTTGAAAATGGATGTCATTTTCATAGTTGGCACCCCGAGGAACCTCGGAGATGACACCCATATCGATTTTTAGGAAAAAAAATGACCGTATATCCATCATAAAACGTCATCATATTTGAAAATGGTTGTAATCGGCACCTCGAGGAACAACAAAAATGACACCCATATCGATTTTTAAGAAAAAGAAATGTCCGCCATCTTGGATTTGAAAATGCATGCCATTTTCGTAATCGGCACCCCGAAAAACCTCGAATATGACACCCATATTGATTTAAAAAAAAAAATGTCCGCCATCTTTCATTTGAAAATGAGTGTCATTTTCATAATCGGCACCACGAGGAACCTCGAAGACGACACCCATATCGATTTTTATAAAAATAAATATCCGCCATCTTTGATCTGAAAATGAGTGTCATTTTCGTAATCGGCACCCAGAGGAACCTCGAAAATGACACCCATATTGATTTTTAAGAAAAAACAAATGTCCGCCATCTTGGATTTGAAAATGGATGTCATTTTTGTAATTTGCATCCCGAGGGGAACCTCGAAGATGACACCCATATTGATTTTTAAGAAAAATAAATGTCCGCCATCTTTAATTTGAAAATGAATGTCATTTTCGTAATAGGCACCCAGAGGAACCTCGAAAATGACACCCATATTGATTTAAAAGAAAAATAAATGTCCGTCATCTTGGATTTGAAAATTGATGTCATTTTTGTAATTTGCACCCCGAGGAACCTCGAAGATGACACCCATATTGATTTTTAAGAAAAATAAATGTCTGCCCTGCCATCTTTAATTTGAAAATGAATGTCATTTTCGTAATCGGCACCCCGAGGGATCTCGAAAATTACACCCATATCGATTTTTAAGAAAAGGAAAAATTTGCTCCCCGCTCAAACTTGGAACCCTCTTTTCACCCCTTAAAGGGAGCAATTCCGAAAAACGCTGGAACATGTTTTATTGTATTTAAACAAAGAGTCTATATACGAAGATATAAATCTCTCACTTCAAAAAAGATTTGGTCTCCGTACAAACTTGGAACCCCCTTTTAAACCCTTTAGGGGAGCAATTTCAAAAAACGCTTAAATATGTTTTGTTGTATTTAAACATAGAGTCTATGTACGAAGTTTTAAATCTCTCACTTCAAAAAAGATTTGCTCTCCGTACAAACTTGGAACCCCCTTTTGAACCCTTTAGGGGAGCAATTTCGAAAAACGCTTAAATACGTTTTGTTGTATTTAAACATAGAGTTTATGAACGAAGTTTTAAATCTCACACTTCAAAAAAGATTTTTCCCCGTACATACTTGAAACCCCCTTTTCACCCTTTTAGGGGAGCAATTTCGAAAGACGCTTATATATGTTTTGTTGTATTTAAACAGAGAGTCTTTATACGAAGCTTCAAATATCTCACTTTAAAAAAGATTTTCTCCCCGTACAAACTTTGAACCCCCTTTTCACCCCTTTAGCGGAGCAATTTAGAAAAACACTGAAATACGCCATTAATATATTTCATGTCTCCTACGTTAATAAATACGGTTTTTCATAAAAACTTTACCCCCCTTTAGGGGGTGAATTTTGAAAAATCCTTTCTTAGTGCACCCCTAGACCTCATAAAGAACCTACGTGCCAAATTTGGAATCTCTAGAACCAGCGGTTTGGGCTGTGCGTTGATATGTCAGTCAGTCAGTCAGTTTCTTCTTTTATATATTTAGATTATACCTTTTTACTCGAAAATGAACTAATTGCTATATAATACAGTTCCTTGTTGCTCTGGCTCATTATACATCACACGCTGTTTTATGCTAACTACGCAAATCCATGTAATCAAACGTAATCCTAACTTTAACTTGTTAGAACCACTGTGCACAGATCTTGTGTAAATACACGTATCGGTCTCGATGAACGGCTGCGGCGCAAAGCAACGTGCTCCCACTTCGGAAGTACTTGGCCGACTGAACGCCGCGTTCGCTCGCACTCGTATTTGTAGGGAGCGCGCCGTTTCATAGTAATTTGTGTGGAGATTTCGGGCGAAAAATTGGGCAAGTTTGTGATTTTTTTACACAAAATAAGAATACATTGGTTAAAAAATTATTATTGGAGGTAATTCTTTATTGTTTTAAGTTTATTATTTAATAAAATTCATTGCATAATTCCTAATATTTACGGCTTAGTTGTTACAATACGGGAGTGTGATTTGCACGTTTTCAGTGATTTTCCGATTTTTTTTTACACTTGTTCATAAGCATTATCTTAAATTCGACTTTTCTAAGTAAGAGTGTCATTCATTGGCTAGATATGTGATTTTTTTTAAGGTTGTGAAGTATCGTTTTCTATATAATTCTATTACATTCCCGACCATCGATTGCCGAAGACTGTCCTTAATGCCAAACTCGCCCTTTGCTTTTTCGTATTTGACGAGATTTTCTGTAATTTTGGCGCGGTTCTGCGTTTGATATTTTTGCCATGATCTCATAATGAGTATATAAACACGTTGTGCCTTGGTCGTGACATTTTATTGATTTTTATTTTTTATATATCTTTCCTTCGTTGACGCCGTATTAACTCTATTCTTTCGGTTATTTGTAATTGACGGGATCTACTTTAATTTTGGCGCATCCCACTTTCATATTCTCGCCTTGATATATATTATTAAATTCCAAGTCCAAATTTATTTCCTTTTGTGACGTCTTGTATAACGAAAACCAAGAACTGAGTTAAACCCTATTTCTAGAAAATTCTTGTTAAACAATACAGTAATTAAGAATAACAACCCTGTCTATAAATTCTTCAAAACAAATAAAAAAAATCAATGTCACACTTTTTCATTCCATGGTTGTGACAATTCGAGACAAAATTTCGATATACCTCAACAACTAGCTTTAATCTCGCAAACTTTAAGTAACTAATTTAATCTACAATGTTCGAGGCACATATTACGTTATAAACAGTAGTTACTTTAAAACCTTAGCACGGCAGTGACGTGCTAAGTTTGCCCTTTTTTGAAATAAATAAAGAAATAATTTTGGCGTGAACACCACTCCGTTCAGCCCACAGACTACTTAGGAGATGGTTCAGCCATTTGCAAAACTGACAATAAGACAGTGTTGCTGTTCTAAAAAATCTTTAAACGGGCTGTCAACATCAAAGCTAGTTTTCTACCGAGTACTGCGACATTATAGTGGTGCGGTCGTGACACAAAATTTGCGCACAAAAGTTTTATTTTGTTTGCGATTGTAGATTTTTATACAGTGACTTTGAACAAAGACTACTTTTGCATCAATTTGTATTATTTCACGGAATACCTTGTCGTTTTAGCACCTTTTTATATTTCTGATAATTTGATGGCTAAAATTGTATTTGAACATGGTACTATTATGGGTCAAATTCTAAGTAAATTAATATTAAGTTGTTTGATTTTCTAAACACATATACGCGATTCTTACGAAGCACACAAAAAAAGGTAAGAATAAGAATCACCCCACATTCTATTGGAAACACCGAGTTCAAAATCAGATTCTAATTATGTCCATTACTATTTCATCTTGCCCGACAACGACCAATTGGAAGCTAATAGTAGATAAGTAGTCAAGCGAGTAGCGCTCGAGCAAAGACTTGTTCCCATTTCATAACTAGACGTACCTACTAGTGGTGAATTTGAATGGATTTACAGGCAACTTACTAACCTCAGTATGAGGAAAATGTTCTAAGTCCTTATTCTACTCATATATTTCAAATGCTAGAAGGTAAGTACCCATGTGACCAATAGTCTTAAAATAGTCCTAATGCATACTTTATCGAACAGACCTAATTATCAGGTAGCCGAAGATTAAAGTATCAGAACATTCCCATAATGTTCGTTGTTAGAACTGTACGAACCTTCTCTTGTTAAAGGACTACCTTATGGAAATGCGTGTAAATTAAATATTTATGTAATTTTTGAGTCCAAAAGTCGTATAAGCAGCTATGTCGGTACGTAAGTAAATACATTGTTGTATAAAGGTAGGTTAGTAAAAACCTCCGAAAAAGGCATCAAGAGTTTCCGAGAACAGGGAACAGATAAATATATATAAAAACAATGCCTATTGTCAGGGTTCGAATACCGACATGAAAAACCAATATTACATTTCTCTGTCACACTCTTGAACGATAAGAATTAATATAAATTCTGGTTCTTAAGGATGTTTATTCTCAGAAATTCCGAAAATATGTCATATAGGATTTACACGGTCTGTCTACATTAGGGACTTTATGATCGTGCCTTACCGTCGAATTGAATTAGTTCGTTTACTATGGGGTATGATTTTTTTAAACCAAAATCCGTCGTCAAGTTTACTTAGTTAGGTTTGGGAACGTACCCATACTACGTGACCCATTTTATTATTTTTTATTATCCTCTCACCATCGGTGACCACCCGTAGTATAAGTAATTCATATTTATTTCAAACACCTATACATAATTGTGTTTTAAATCATGGTTAGCAGACAAAAAGGAAAAAAACCGGCTTCTCCCCGGTTTTGGTACATATGTATATGGAAGGCATTTGTGATTTTGGAAAGGGTGGTGTAAGTTTAAAAACGTTGAACGCTTGGCCATAATTTGTACGTAGCTCGAAAACCTACAGAATTTCCCTTCAGGATATTGGCTACGTGACGAGGACCTAAGTCCCCTTCCGTGATCAAGCGTAGTATTTCGGGCACTCCCCTCCTTCCCTTGAACTTGTCACATAGTCGTATGGGTATAGTTTTCTTAAAATTTTGTACATTTTCGTATGATCACGAGCTTCACTCGTTTAAAAGTGGGTATTTAAAATTCAAACGGCGGATTATCGACTGCTATCTAAATACGAAATTAATTGGTATTTTCTTCGTATTTTTAATACATTTGTTTTCATTCACGAAACAAAATTGATGTTTTCATATTACGTTCTGGCCAGAATTACGTAGCTTTAAGTAAAAAGCTACATGTTTAACTGGTAAAATGTTTATTGTAAAGTCAGACAACTCATCTTAGGATGACTATAGTGCGTCTTTTTTTACGGATGCATGCATAACACACCACGCAACTCCGAAGGCCCCACAGATGCCTGCCACAGGGGAAATAACAAACGCGATCTCAGAAAATTATCTTCGGCATCCGCGACGCTGTAACAACACTCATGAGATTGTTATCTTGCATTTTATTAAAAACAATCAGCGAATGCGTTATACTCATGTGTGACAAGTAAATATTGAACACCAGGAGAAAGCGCCGATACATTTTATTTATAGTGGTCTCTTTGGCTAAAATTACCGAACCAAAATCAGTTTGATAATTAGTTAAATATTTAGTTTATACGTCAAATACATATTTTATAAAATACTCCCTAAAAATCGTCACTAGTAGTGAGAGTCCGTGATCTCTGCCTACTCCTCCGGATGAGGAACAGGCGTGGTGATAAATATATATGTTTATTTGCAAGTATGAATTCTTCACTTTACTCATACGTCCCATTTCAAAGAGACTCGAGACAGATGTATATGAAATCCCAGCAGTACCTACTTGATTATGATACGTAACGAGTCAAACTTACCCTATGGAAAATGACGATGACGTTTAGAACGAACATTTACAACAAGACATTTAGGTATACGCGCTTGGCGCCAATCATTTAAATACGGTGATTGTCTGACACTTCCGGTCTAGTCACGTATTAAAGTTTGTCCGATGAAAATAGGTTAAATATTCACTACATCTGTATATACTTTGGATAAAAAGAAACAAAGAATTACCCTTTAGTCAGAAGCTACCGAGGGTTATACTAATTACTTAGGTTTCTTGAGCATTCTGAGGTCTAAAGGTCGCTTTGAGAGTTTGGTCTGCTTAGATTGTAAAATGCCGTAAACACACCGAGAGAATAGAGCATACGTATGACGACATTAAGACCCGTGGTGAACCCATTTATTTGAAAGAACTAAGTAAACATACTTATATCTTGTAGTTCAATAATAAATTTTGTGCTGTAAATAGCCTTATCTCAAGATTTTCGTATAGTATTTATTGTTTTCCAAAATACACAAACCTTTGGATTATAAATGAAAGATAACTTTCATGATTGCTTGAGGGTACTTTAGATACGATTTGATAGCCGCCCATTTGAATCCAATATTCAAACACAAAGTAAAAAATATATATTGCACACATTACAAATATAATGGACCTTGAAAGGGCACAGCAATCTAGGTTAATCTAAGACTTACTTCTAGGTTACATTGTTAATGGTCATTAGACTACTACACCAGTTTTTCTTACTTAACTATAAAAAGTAAAAGGAACCAAAGAAAATCATTTATGAGCAAATTCCTGTAATGTATAAAAACTATTATGAACTAAAAAAATATTTAATGACCTTTTAAATTGGTTTATCGGCTCTATGGATTTTATAGCTAGTGGTTTTTAATTATATATCTTTATAAACATCATATGTGGACCAGACTGATATCATTTTAAGCTAGATATAGGAAAGGCTAGGTTGGCATTGTAACGGTTTTACATAACGGTATTTTGCTAGCAAAGAAATAATAGTTATGTGTCTTGACAAAGGTGTAGGTTTCTAGGATAATGAAAATGAAGATGTGAGTATTAGAATGCCGAGTTTTTTTTAAATATGGTCTTCAACATTGTGTTTGTTTTATGTCGACTATGATTCTGATGCGTTTCTTCTGTAAAATGATCATTCGTACTATTACCCCAAGGTAGTAGAAGTGTCGTCACTAATAACGTATTATCTTCAAAACTTAAATATATCACAAGGTTGATTTTATAAAGATTCATTAAACCTTATGCCTGTAAGTTAAGTAAAAAATGTACCGAGTTATCATTTGATCTGACATATGGTTTATCGGATCTTTATAAAACCTGGCCTTAGTACTGTATCGGATAGCATTTAAGACGTATTTAGTCACTTTTGGGTGTAACCGTAAAGCTCAAAGTTGTTGCTAGCATATTTGGATTTAAACTAAAATGAAACTGTTAGCTTCGGACGCTCTGTTCCAGTCTGTTAAACGGTGAAAATATTTAAATTGTTGAAACATACTTTAACGTTTTTTTTTTGCAAGATCTGCAAATAGGATAGTGTATCCAAATACGAATAAGCAGTAGGCAACCGTAACGAAATTTTAATTCGAATTCGTATTGTTGCTATATGGACTGAAAAATGCACAAATTGCTATTTGAATAAAACAACCATTTCGATTTTTGAGTGTTGAAAGTATACATATTTCCTTAGTCGTAAGTTGCAAAACAGCGGAATTCCTTCCCGGGAAAGACGGCAATAATTGAAGGTAAAATACAAAACACGAGTAGGTAAGTACACTGCTGCTTACAGCTTCGATAGAAAAATTTATAACCCCCGAGAATCACTTCGTGGTCATAACATAATTTAGAAATTAGGGGGAAGTGTCGATCTTATCGGAAACTCAATTAAGATTCTCTAAAAGTTTTAAACATAAGTACCTACCTAAGACGGCAGTAATTAGCTTATAGCCTTATTGGCGAATCGCCAACAAATATCTAACTAGCTATGTTGCCAAAGTCTCAGACCCGGCTGATTGTTGATTTTCTTTTTTAATATAGTTGATCAAAAAGTGGTACTTTATGTAGCTGTTATATCGTGCGAAAAGTTGGATTTCGGGCACTAGTGCCTCTTAATTTTCCATTTTTTTTAAACAGTTCGTCCAAGCCAACCGAAGAATTTTAGGTTCAATCAGTTTACTTATTTATATAATAAAATATTTGGCATTAAGACCATACTTCTATTATATTTAAAACATTAAAATTGCATATTAGACAAGTTAAAGGGTAATATTACACAATCTAAAACTGTTTTCAAAAAGTAAAAAGATTGAGTAGACCAATGACCGGAAACGAGTATTATGCATGACCTCCGATTAATAGAGTTTTATGCTAGACCGCCGCGCCTGATGAATGAACGCTTGTTTTTTTGCCAAAAGCTACATTTTTTTACAACTAATTAAATGTAAATTAATTATTAAATAAAAGAAATTGTTTTTTCGTGTTTGAATGTAATTAAACTACCATGTGACAAAAAACCTCGCCCAAAATATCTTTTGATTTGGCTGAATGCTGACAAGCATGGCTTGTTGAAAAAAGTCTATCAATAAAAGTCAAACCGACTTTTTAATTGCTGCCTCTTTCATTCATAATATTACCAATTAATTTTGTAATGACGAATTGTTTTAATAATATTTTTGTGGTATGTGCGATTTATACCATTGTTAAATAAAATGTATGTAAACTACGCCAGATGTAGACCAGGTGCGGGCAAAGTCCACAATGGCAAGTAAACAGATCTTGTTTTGTCTTTTTTAATCACTGTTTTATTTAGTTTTGTTTCTTTGATATTTTTTCGCAACTGTATTAAAAAAGTCTTTGATATGCATACGTCTGGAAGTGCCATTTTCACTCGTCTCGAGTCTAGTTCCTCGCCTCACGGCTCCGGCCGAGACAACTCTGGACTCGTGCAAAATGACACACCTTCCGCACTTGCATCAAAATGTACTATTACTCGCCGACTTTAATGTTTGAATTAAGACTTCGTAGACCACACTATAATCACATAATTTTCTCCATCCAGATATGAATAAATTTGTTTGACCAATAGGACGTCGCCGCGGACACAGAACAAAAGTCAAGGTTGGCTGAATACGAGACATACCATCTTTTTATATGACCTATAATACCCTGTTAAAAAATACAAACATTTCAGGCGCGTATGTAGTGTCCACTTTCGTACCTGAAATATCATATCGACATAAAGTACTCGTAAGTACTTATCTAATACAAAAGTTAATCTGGAACATTGTTCTTCTCGGAACTCACAATGAATTAAGACTATATTCTTGATTCCAACTCGTTTACTTTAGAGATTGTTCGTCTGTGGAATGCGCTCCCGGTTCAACAATTCGACTATGATAGGATGAGCTTACATAATTTGTGTTCATAAAGTTTAACCTTTTCGCCGTTATTGACTTGATATAAAGGACATTTAGTGCCACCATTGACTTCACATCGAGTTGATCAAGTCTATGTAAAAGCATCCTACGTACTATCAAGTAAGGTTCATTTTCAGACTTTTGCTACAAAGACGCCAACGTGTCGTGAACATGTTGGTGTGTGAGACACAACTTACGGAATCTACTGTGAACAGGTTAAACTTAGAAACACCTACCTATTCCACTTCATCGATTTGCTCGTGATGACAGCACCAACTAGCGGTTACAGTTACAGCCGACTTTAAAATGTCAAATGGCCTGCTGTTTTTATGAAGAGTAAGTAAACAAACAAATATTTTTATTTAAATATAGTAATTTACATATATTCTATTCGATCATGTAAATCTATAGTGTCGATAATAACGTTGAACTTTTTTTTCCCGTCTAAAATGACACAATCAATAAATTTCAGGTAGTACCTTGGTAGTACACAAGAACTTTCTCATTGCCGACTTGACGAGCAGTAAGTAAAGAAATAATCAAACTTAATCCAATAACGCATTTCATATATGTTGCAGACGATCATTTATGACTGTAGTGTCGTTAAAAATGCAGAATTTTTATGTATTTTCCAATTAAACATGGCCAAATTAAAAACTGGATTCCGAGCAATCACACACGACATCACTTTCCAACCACAAACTACACTAAAAGGAAAACAATTAGTTTTGGCTCAAAAAAAAAAAGAAAGTAACTTAACTATTGCAACGTGCTAAGTTCCGAGAATATACAAAATATGTTGCTTTATAGGATAGCTTACTTACTTTTAGGGTTCCGTACCAAAATGGTAAAAAAGGAACCCTTATGGTTTCACTTTAACATTTTTGGTACAAGCTTTTGTTGCCGACTTTTTTTTAGTCATTAATTACTCGTGGAGATGGTTCAATGAGCCCAAACACGACGGCTTTATCTTGTGTAGTTTAGGAGTTGCTATGTCCACCTTATGTCTCCAGCATCAGATCAGCTCGGTGGTACCATAATATTGCAATACCACCGAAATTACGTAAGTATGCCTTTCAGCTCAATTTTGAAGAATTTTACATACCTATGTAGGTGTGTAAAAATGACATAAGAACAGTCCAAGTTAAATAAAAGCATGTAAAAACAAGCTTACAGAGCAGAGGCAGCCCGTCATCTTTGCAAGGTTAGTACGTCTTTCGTAATAGAGACTGTATACGCTTTTATATTAAAATACCTATCGATGTAGTTGTGGTGTAGTGAATTTGACCTTCAGCAGGTTTAACTTTAAGTGTCACGGTAAACCCGTCCAGTCGTTTTTGTGACTAAGAAGAACGTACATCCATGCATCCATACATACATCGGCACAAACTTTCACGTTTATAATATTATTAGGATTGGGATTAAGTACGTAATCAATACCTACAAATTTGTACGGAACCCTCGGTGGGCGAGTCCGACTCATACTTGTCCGGTTTTTTCTTTTGTGGGCAGTTTACGAGTAGGTATAGGTATGGGCTAGTAGGCTCAATTTAGTCACAAAGACCCTATGGCATTCCTGAAAGCAAACTTGTCCCGCTGAGTTCGGTATATGTGCACAGGGAACTTAGGTATATTCCATGAAACAATTTAATTTCAAATGCTCAATAAGCCGTCTAATTGTATTCTCTGAACAAGCGATTAGGATGTGGAATGATGTGGAAACCCGCTTATGATCGCCTCAGCCGCATGCGAATACACACGTCCAACTTAATACGTAATCCGTAGAGGGTATGGTTAATTAAATGTATGTAGCATAATAACACTTAAATCTCTCTGGTGAGTTGCTCGCACGACATCCCTTTATACAATTTGCTTATGTATAGATATGAGTACAGTGAATAAATAATTTGGCTTACATAGATATTGTTGCGGATGTATGATTGAGTAACGTTGTAATTGGTTCTATATGAAGTAATTCCAAGGTTTGATATTACCCTGAATTGTCGCACATTAATCATTATTCTTACTTTTTCTATTACATTTCTTGTTTATATTTTATTTAGATCAGGGGAAACACAGCTGGCGGTGAGGTGGTGGTGTATTCTCTTAAATATCGATTTAGTTTACGTACGTTAAATTGATTTGTGTGATTTTGAGTTATAAAACCAACCCTATAAAAGTAATAATTTGGTGGTATATATAGTAATAATTTGGTGAGGCACTAATGTATTGAATTCTTATAACTTGTAGAAAAATAAACCTCTGTAAATATTTGCAAGTTGAACAGAATAACTCGGCTCAATACCGAATATTAAAAAATACACCGAATATGTCGAATACTGAATAAATCTCGAATATTCGGCGCAACTCTACTTATTTTCTTTATTTCACCGTTCCTTTTTCTGTCGCTCGTCTGATATTCGCCATGCTGCTCGGTCGTCCTTTGAAATACATTTATCTTCTGAACGAGATCTTTGGTAATTGTCCAGGTTTGGCATCCATACAATAGAGTTGGTAGAACTATCCATTGCTTTCCTCTTTAGGTAGATTGGAAGTTTGGTCTTAATACGGTCCCTGTCCTGTGTATCCATTTGGATACAAAAACTGTGATACCCAAAAGTCCATGTATCCAAAAGGACACATACATACGAGTACATTAATCACAATTAAACCGAAGTGAACTTGAGGGGAGTGCATATTGCTTCTTGTATGGGACAGGGAAAGACAAGAATTTTAAGGACCATTATTTACTCGTTGCGATATTTAAACCTTCATTCGACTTAGTTAACTATGTTTGTTTAATGAACGATATTATTTTCCCTAAATAAACATATTAACTATTCGGCGTGTATATTTAATTCCTCTCTATATTTATAAAATTGACAGTTTTTTCGCAGTTAAGGTAAGTTTCGCACAGAGACAAGTGGACTCCTTCACCCAATGTACATCTACTCATGAAGTAGCGCTGAAACAGATAGTCTTATATTAGAACTTGGTGCTGCCGATGAGGAGCTGGCTTTATTCAGAAAAGAGCGTGAGCACTACGATGCAAGAATGCTTCAGAACCTGTACCAAGAGCTGGTTGGCAATAAACCTAATGACTCTAATAAACGTGTATTTTTTGATAGAAAAGAAAGTTAAAAAAGTATGTTAGGATAAATAGGTAAATTCGGCGTACACAAAAGCCTATTAATAGCAAAGCATGTATCAAATTTTTTTTCTATTAAAAGTTAGAATTGTCTGTGATGAAAAATGGGGTCGAACAATGTAACTTAGAATTAGAAAGTAAGGAGTTACATTCACAGAAAATGTAGGATGAATTAAATAGGTTAAAAGAGAAGCTCGAAGCTACCATTTTATTGTAAACGTCTACTCAAAAAGAGTGCAAGGAGCTTGTCCAGGTATTCACAAAGTTGTTGGAGGAATGTAAAGAAAATGAGGAGCGCTTTAACTCACAAATAAATAGTAATTTTTGTAATTGTGGCCATATTCCACCAACAGCTGTTGTGCAACAGGACATCCGCCCTGGGCACTCCGGCTGCTGTACTGCCTGTTATTAAAGAGCAGGCCCTTAGGTTAGCAAGTAGCAGTAAAACTTATTTATTCTGATCAGATTGGATCAGGGATGGGTTCCATGCTTAGTAAAAAACTAAATCAAAGTGTAATAAATTACTCTTATTACAATGCGAGTATGAACCAAATATGTCAGTTACTGTTAAAGGGGCATTGTGATGACAGTACTAACTTAGTAATTTTGTTAGGAAATAGTGTTAGTGTTGATAAGTCTGCCATAGATAAGTTAATAACCACATGAAATATTATTGAAAAATCTGGCATCGGTAAAATTATATTATGTGCACTGCCATACTCACAGAGTATGACATATCAACATAACAATAAAGTGGCTCATTTGAATTCCTTGATGTACCATGCCACTTGTTTCAATAACAAATATCATTTCTTTGACACAAATAAATTTATAAAGCGCTTCACACTAACACTAGAAAAAATATTTTTGCAAAATAAATATTTCATGACTTTGGTGGATCTGTCAGCTTTTAATCTAGAACCAAACCGATTTAATAGTTCACCTAGCAGACTCCACCAATTCGATAGTGTCATCAATACCATGCCTTTAAACTAAATTGTAAGACAGCGGAAAAACCATTGAGTATTAATATTTTTCATCAAAATATTCAGGGTTTTTCCAGCAAGGAACTAGAAGTAGGATTATTTTATATAATGATTATATTCAAGTTTTGTGTATTACTGAACATTGGCTTAGACAAGAACAGATGATATTTGACTTTGTAAATTTTAAATTAGTGAGTTTCTATGCTAGAAAATCTGCCATTCATGGTGACTCTGTCCTAATTGTTAAAAGCTCTTTTAAATGCAAAAAAGGACATAGTAAAGTTATCAATTGAGAGGATTGTAGAAATTGCTTGTACAGAACTAGATAGCTATATAATTATATGTGTATACAGGCCGCCAGCATCTGACTTCTGCGTATTCAAATCCACTATGGAAAATGTGTTGAGGTTGGTAACTAAAAGCCAAAAAAATTTTATAGTTTGTGGTGACTTCAATGTCGACATATCAACCATCTAACAATACCGTCAAGCTGTTAAGTTTGTTTAAATCTTTTAATTTGGTAAATTTGTTTTTTGAGCCTACCCGGGTAGGTGTTAACAGTGCAACCTGCTTAGAAAATATTTTTTGTAACTGTGAATGTTTGGATGAGAAAATTATAAATTGTTTTAATTCCGACCACAGTGGTCAAAAGGCATTTTTCTCAAAGATAATTGAAGAACAACCCCAAACTATAACATACCGACCCATAACTAGTTCTCGTTTGGAGTTATTTAAAAATGAAATTAATTATAATATTTGTATGTTACCTGTTTTACAAAATAATTCGAATAGCATGTATAAAGATTTATTCGGCTTAATTATTGATCGCTTCAACGAAAATTTTGCAGTGAAAACTAGTTCTGGGTCAAAAAAAAAATAAGATAAAGTTTAATGATTGGGCTACAAAGTGTCTGACAACAAAGTGAAAAAACTGTTTGGAATATTAGTAAACTTAAAACCCGCGGTTGTCAAGTCAACATTCTCAAAGAAGACCAACAGGTCATGTCAAATAATGATGTTGCCTTGGCATACGAGAATTATTTTTCAAATATAGCAAGTAGTACTTTGAAATGTCTTCCGTCATCTGAAACCCAAGCTAACGCTTTACTTTGTGCTAAAATTAGTAAATGTAATGTAACGTTTAATTTTAGTCAAGTAGTTTCAATCAAAGTTATTATAACTTTTAAATTGTTCAATTTAAAGAAAACGGGTGATTTATGGGGAACATCACTAAAAGTTATTATTCATATCATAGATGTCATTGCGCCCCACTTAGCTTTGGTTTACAATAACTGCATATCAGAGGGTATTTTTCCGGATCTTATGAAATTTAGTAAAGTCGTACCTTTATTTAAATTGGGTGATATGAACGACCTAACCAACTGTCGTCCTATATCGATACTACATGTGTTAAGTAAGGTTTTTGAGATATTAATGTTTTACGATATGCCAATGCACTTCAATAGAAATAAACTTCTTACAAGTAATCAGTTCGGTTTCACAAAAGGGCGCTCCACGACTGACGCTGAATCTGTGCTTATTAAGTATATTTACAATATTTGGGAGAATTCTCGTGATGCGATTGGTATTTGTTGTGACCTTTCTAAAGCATTCGATTGCGTGGATCATGAAACGCTCATTTTGAAACTTAAATATTATGGTCTGTCTGATAATGCGTTAAGCCTTATGTCCTCATATCTTAGCAATAGAACTCAAACAGTTGTTATAAATGGAACCCAGTCTAGTGGTTCTGTAGTAACGTTAGGAGTGCCTCAGGGCTCTATCCTAGATCCATTTTTATTTTTGGTTTATATAAATGACTTGCCGTCTATAGTAAGTAATCTTTGTGACATACGTAAGGTTGACCGAAAATCAATAGAATATTCTAACGTTAATGGCACACTGGTCAAAGTACTTGATTGGTTTACCGTTAACAACCTGCTACTTAATGCTAAGAAAACTAAATGTGTCAGATTTTCTTTGCCTAATGCTAGACCGGTGGAAACGAATATACTTTTAAATAACGAGTGTTTAGAAATGGTAGATAAAGCAATATTCGTAGGTATAACATTAGACAAAAATCTACAATGGAGTCCCCATATAGCCATTATGGCGTGTAAATTAAGTTCAGCCGCTTATGCTATTTGAAAAATCAGACAACTGATCAATGTAGAAACAGCTCGCTTAGTTTATCACACCTATTTTCATAGTGTTATGTCATATGGTATTCTGGTTTGGGGTAAAGCAGCTGACATATAGACAATTTATGTGTTACAAAAAAGAGCCATTTGCTCCATATATAACCTGGGCTCACGTGAAACTAACTCTAAGAGAATTCTTTAAAGAAATTAACCTTTTTAACTGTAGCGTCCCAATACATCTATGAGAATATTGTTTATGTCATAAATAACCGAGAATCATTTTGTAACAATTCTGATATCCATAATTTTAATACTAGGAATAAAAATAAAATTGCCACTAACAAGTTTCGTGTCCGTAAAGTTTACAAGGCTTTTGTAGGTCAATGTGTCCGTTGTTATAATAAGTTACCCGATGAAATTTTGAATTTACACTTTCCAGCTCATAAAAATTACTTTAAAAAAACATTGATGTCAAAGGCTTATAATAGGGTTGAGGACTATCTAAAAGACAGAAATGCATGGCCCAAACGAAATACCTAAATAGCGTAAAGAGTCATGTATAATATTTTCATTGTATCTAGTTGACACAGTTCTTGCAGGAAAGCATATAAACGATTCTGGAACTATTGGAACTACTGCACATTGTAAATACCTATTGCAATTTTTCCTTGTTTTTCTTTCAAGTCTCTTTTGTTGTTTACCATTTACTTATGTAGTGTGTTAAGTTGTGTGTTAAGTATACGTAGTAGCATTGTAATAAGTATATTTTTGGAGAAAATGACTGACTGGTCGCTTTTCTTTCGGCGTTTCTTCTCGGCAGTGGTCTCATGAGAAACGCTAGTAGTTTTTGACTTGTAAAAGTGCCTTTGCGGCCTACTTGCAAAATAAAGTTCATTTATTTCATTTATCAGTAACCAGTAATCAGTCCTTGCAAGTAAATTTTCTCCCACTTCATTAGATACATCGCTTTGAAACTTTGCATATGTTTGAATCATCTAATCTTAATATATAAAAGAAGAAGTCCAGATCTACCATCAACGCACAGCCGAAACTACTGGTACTAGAAACTTCAACTTTGGTCCAGAGCTTACTTTTATGACGTGTGCAAAGGATAAGACGGGATTTTTTAAATTTTACCCCTAAGGGGATTAAATAGGGGTGCAAAGTTTGTATGGGAGAAGAATTTTTTTTGAGCTGAAGACTTAAAAATTCGTAAAAAGGTTACTTAAATCCAAAGAAAGTCTTTTCAGCGTTTTACAAAATTCTAACCCTAAGAGGGTAATATAGGGGTGCAAAGTTTGTATGGGAGCAATTTATTTTTCTTAAAAATCGATATGGGTGTCATAGTCGAGGTTCCTCGGGGTGCCGATTACGAAAATGATATGCATTTTCAAATCCAAGATGGTGGACATTTATTTTTCTTAAAAATCGATATGTGGTCATCTTTGTGGTTCTTCGGGGTGCCGATTCCGAAAATTACATCCATTTTCAAATTCAAGATGGCGGAAAGTAATTTTTTCATTCGAGTAATTTTCACAAAAGATTAATAGCATCAGATAACTGACAGAAACAAATAAACCTCATTTATATCTTTGTTACCTTCTACAATCTACGCGGGCGGCTGTTAGTATACATATGTAACAATACAATAAACCATCAAACATACATCAGAATATTTTTTGTTAATAGGGTCAATCAACTTTTTCTTGTTGTTATTCTGTCCCGTCAGCGAGGAAACAACAGTAACTGAGTTTGTTAGAAAAATGTGAATAATATGGACTTCAATCATGCTCAAGAGACGACCCACGTCCAAATGGATTTATGCTCATCGTTAAAACTCATGTTTGGTATATTTAAACCCTATAAAATCACAGTTTTAAAGAGTGGCTCAGGAGACGTAACCATGGTAACGAGCAACAAAGAATAGTTGATCCACCCAATAAACAAAATAAAAAACACTTGAAAAATAGGTAGTAGATTGACCATGAAATATTTTTTTATTTTGAATCTTAATATTCTTGTTGGTTTAAAGCAGTTTAATAATTAAATAAACAATTAATCCATGTTCTCGTAATGATGAGTGATGATATGATTGGATCATGTAGCCAAAATGTCTGTAAGAGAGAGCATAGCGCTATTTTAAACTGTAAATTTGAAAAAGAATATAATCACATATGTTATGTAGCATTTTTTAAATTAAAACATCTTGCAACTATAAGTGGTATTGGAATCATGGTGCACAGAAAATAAAACTAATAGAAGAGCACATAGAAACTCAATAAGTCACTAAATATTCACACGTATTCTACGAGTCAGTAGGTCGAAACTTTCTGATGTCCTAATTAGCAAACAAGAAACGATTACAAGTTTAAATAGTTAAGCTAAGTTTAAATAGTTCATTTAAAGTTGGCTGCTTTCATTTCATAGAATAAGGGTTAATTTTAAAAGGCACGAGGAAGCTAGACTATCCTTACAAACGACGAACTACTCTGAAAAACGTCATGTAAGGGATTATCAGATATAATTATAGCGACATGAAGTTAGATTATTCCCGGAAAACTCCCATTAGCTCTGTTAACCCGCTGATAATAACATTTTGCTTACAACGAGTAATACATCTATGAGGCTAATTTTGATCTTGTAGTAATATTATAGAAAGCTAAATGCAAGAAAAGAGAATGCAACAAATTATATTAGTTAAATATAATACAATCATTACTGTAGATAAGAGTCACAAGACGAAACGTCAATAGAGATATAAGTATGGGAAATATAGAAATATAGAATAACGCAGTAGAGATGTAATGTCCTTATACTACAATTTATTATTAAGAGTAGTGTTTGTAAAATAACGACACCTACATTTTAGTCCATCAAATTATGGTAGTCCAACAATGTAACTAATATAGCTACTGACCTACCTATGTTTGTTAATTGACCGAGTGGAACGAAGGTCTCTGCTTCAACTTAGACAAAAATGTTCATATGTCCGAATTCTGTACCAATATACTGTTTTACCTAATGTAATAAATTGTAAAACTTTCAAAGAGCTTTGCCACTGTTGAACTCCATGCAATAAAGTTCTGCATGGGAATGTAAATCTGTCTACAGAATCTAATCACGGTGGTGGAAGTTAGAGGGCGATGACGCATGCTATTGTTGACTCCATACTGTCAATTTTGAAGTATAAATGTATGAGGTGATAATTCAATTTTGACATTAAAATCTACCTATCGGTAGTACAAAAATTGTGTGATTACTCCGCAGCGGGGTAGATTTTAATGTCAAAATTGAATTTTCACCTCATACATTTATACTTCAAAATTGACAGTAAATACTATCTATCTAAATACTAAATACTACTAATATCCGTGATCAAAACACCAAGAACAATGAATACAAATTATGTACTTACGGAGAAAATGCCTAATCTGCCCTTAAATTTATAAGATATATAATAAGGCAAATAGTTAAATGGCGTTAAAATCGTATGTCGTTGAGAACAGGGATCACTTTTACTGAAAATAATATCACATATGAATTTGAATAGATTGGACAGACAATAGGCCAAAAGATGAAAGATAAAATGGGACAAAAGCTAAAGAATGCAGACTGTGGTATTATAACTTATTTGTCGATATTGTCTACGCAAAAGTAAATTTGGCAATGAATGAAGGTTAATGGATGTACGTAGTAGGAAGATACAATGTGGGGTAAAAAACAAGAAAATTGTAGAATAATATGCACAGCAGTACAGCAGCAGTGTAGTTTCTGTTGTAAAAAACTACAACCATATGGTATGTGTGGGATTATAAGTAGGTTTATCACAATTCTCTACGAAATTTATTTAAGAACTATAATAACTAGGCTACTAAACTCCACTGCTACGAAGCGTAAAATAAAATCTAAACTAGCTACAATATGGCTCCGTTTTAAAGCGTACTCTCGCTATGCGGAGTGCAATCGCATGATTTTACTGTCTGCATAATACCGTTAGTATTTTTCACAATTCCGTTCGAATTTTCAGATTTCCCTTCACGACGCTACTATCGTGTATACATAAATCATGCAACTAACACGAATTCACTAAGGTTTTCTCGACAATTGTCCGTTAGAATCTTGGAGAGGAGAGGTGTTTTTGCACTGTACATTGAGGTTGTTGCTGCTTTATTTGTATGACCTATATATATATACATATACATAGTGCTATATAACAGGCATTATTTTAACGGACATTTGATAGTGAATCACTCTGAACTTTGTTCTTTTCCCGTCGACTACAAAAACATATAGGTACTAGCAGCGCACTGCGGTGTTACCCACGGACAAAAGGTTACCTATGTGATAATAAGCTACCTCCATTCCAAATTACAGCTAAATCCGTTAAGCCGTTTTTGAGATTAAGAGGAACGTATATCCATGCATGCATCCATAGGGATAAGTTCGCCTATGTACCAATGTAACCGAATTAGTCTGTATTTTAACTGTGTTTGGTGTATAATAAAATATTTACATACATACATACATAATATATCCTCACAAAAATTTTCACGTTCATATTATTATGATTGTTTTAACACTTTATCACTTTGTAACAAGAATTATTACCTGCATTTCGACTACTACCGTTATAAGATTTATGGTTGCATTTTTTACATTATTATTATTAGATACCAACTTTTAATGCACGTCAAAAGTTATGGTCATTGACGGCTACAATGATTAAAGACTAGGCATGCTATAAAATGAATGCAGCAACTATTTTTTCAATATAATTTTAAGACAATCTGTAAAGATCGATATAGTCTTAAACTATACAAGTTTTGCGCTAAGAGTAGGTACTATAAGAAAGGTGCAAATAAATAGCTAAGTATATAATTAAATAAAAAAACCGGTCAAGTGCGAGTCGGACTCGCGCACCGAGGGTTGTGTATACAGATGTGTACCGGTTCCAACCCTATTAAATCAGGAAAATCTCAACATCCTGGTGTGAAAATTGGACCCCATGGGTACAGCGCCATCTATCGGCGACTTTTGTTACAATTTGAGCGACTGAATAACTTTGTATGTATGGTAGTTTTTCAAGGATAATTCTTTAACACGTAAAGCGATTTCATTTTTTTTTCTTTATTTGAAAGAAGGTACTTTCAGCATAATCTCGTAGGAATTTATAAAACAAAAATACATGCAAAGGTAATTAAATTACAAACTTAGTATAGAAATCTTATTTGACGATAAAAAAAGAAAAACTAGATAGAGCTACAGGTATATTTTTCCTGTAAAATATACATTAATATCAATGTTATGTAATAATTTTATATTTTTTCCTTGGTAAACTTCGGAGATAAGAGGGGGGAACGGTATTTTTTTTTACATTTTCCCTCATAAAACAAAAAATGTTTCAAAATGTGCAACCCAAGCCCGTTCATATGACAACCCACTCGACATATTAACTAGACTTTCAAATTTTGCACCACCTATTATCTGTCATTTTTCACAGAAAATAATAATATATTTCAAAAAGTCATGTTTTATGTATGTAGATAAGACTTCTTTATAACTATTCCAAATTTCAAATCGATACCATAAGTAGTTCTTGAGATATTTAGCGATGTGACAGACAGACAGACAGACAAAATGAAACCATAAGGGTTCCTTTTTTACCATTTTGGTATGGAACCCTAAAAACTGTTCCTGTTTGTACTAATAAACACTTGGAAGCAGAGCTACATAGCTCCCAGTTAATAAACATTTCAACAAAAACAAATCTACACAAATGTATAAAATTTATATTGGTTTATTTAGGATGTGGCCGCCTAGGACTCTCTAATCAAGAGAGTTTGAATAATCACCAGTTCCAAACTTAAATGTTAAATGCCAACAGTCTGTCAGTAACTTAATGAATGGTAGGTACCTAGCCCGTGTTGCTAGCTTACTGTGAAATTATATTAAAGCCTTAGGCCGGGTTTTATAAAGATCCGTTAGACCAAATATCAGATCAAGTAACTCAGTTCATTTTTTGACATAACAAACCGACATAAGGTCTAACGTATCTTTATAATATATTTAGTAATAATTTTATCACACGTATTTAATTTTGACGTGTAATTGTATAACAGATTTTTTATATTTCAGGCATCTGATGTCCGTATTACAAATACCATACAGACTAAAATACATATTACATTATTTATGTCTTGAAAATTAAGGCAAATCGAGTTGGGACGACGACGAGAGCCGCTTTTTCTTTGTTCTGCAATAAGTTACTACACGTAGATAATAAATAGGTATCTATAATGAATATCAATGTCGGAACCCCAGTAATTTTATACTTAGTCACTTAAGTGCCTAATATTATTGTGTTTGAAATAAATGCACATGATATGGCTTGCGGACACACAATACTCTAAAATGACGTGTCTTTTTCGCACGTTTTTTTGCTTATGCTAGTCTTGTTTTACTTAAAATATAATTATTCGTCCTCTTTATCGCCTTAGAAAACAGTAACTTCTAAACAGAGTCAGGTTGCCCGTAAAATGCCCTAATATTGTTAGTCGGTACGCTTACAATCCATAATAATAAAAGTTTTTATTCAAGCCTTGATGGAGCGCCGCAGTAATGGTCTATTCTAGCGTCTCGCCCCGCATCGCAAATGCAGGTCAAACCTACTGAATATTCATAACCCAAAACAAATGAAAGACCAATGAAAGTATTTACCTTGATTTGTGATATTAACGGAGGAGCTTATTTGTAAAGACTCCTCAGTCCTCCGTTAATAATAGATCAATAAGTTTACAGGTGAAAACACAAGTTGTAAAGATTCGTTGTTATACTTGATTTGGTGATTAGGCAGTGCGTTCTGCTAGGTTATGTTAGATTAAATTTACATCGACATAGGTAGTTAGGTAGATACGTGGTACTCAAGGCCACACTTTGTCATTTTTAGCATTCAAATGTCGATTGGTCAACACTTCATCACTTTACAGTTGGGAGGTGTATTTGACAACCGTCAATATCATAGAGTACATGTCAATATTGTGCGAAATTGACAAATATTCTATTAAATGTATTGTTATTGTTTAGGCGAATTTGGTTGAAATTATTTGTTAATTATTTTTCATTATTTACTCCTGTTGTGCCATATCCTGCATACAGGTACAGCGAGGTAATCACGTAACTTTTGTACTACCGTTAGGTAGATTTTAATGTCAAATTCTAATTGTCACCTCATACATTTATACTTCAAAATTGACAGTATAATCTATCTACCGTTAGTACATAAAGTTACGTGATTCGCCTGCTGCTCATACATTTATACTTCAAAATTGACAGTAAAATCTATCTACCGTTAGTACATAAAGTTACGTGATTCGCCTGCAGGTTAGTATTACAGGGGAGCGACTTTTGACTTTCGAACGCTCGAATCTTTCAACTCAAAAAATCGACCCCCAGGATAGTGACCATAAGGAAATAATTCCCTACGTTAATTCCATTTTACACAAGCATTCGTAAATTGAACTATAAATGAGGATTTGTACAGGAAAAATCTGAAGTAATGTGTGCGTTATTCTAGGTTCAACTTTTTTGCGCATGTTACACTATGCTTGATTGGTCCTTTTAGGGGTTCTGTAGTAAACAAGGAAACCTTATAAACTACCTAGATATGCTACTTGGAAACCTAACTATGTTCGCAAGCTGCAGAAACAGCTTGGCAAAACCAAAACTTCGCGTATTTATTAGAGTCGAATTACAATAAAATCACCAAATAATGAATAAACCAATATGCAGTTCCACCCGTGAACTTATTTTTAATGATTATAAGCGAAGTTTTGCTGAATGTGAAGAAGGAATCATTTTGACGAAACTGGACAATGTTTATCTAAGAAATGCTGAAAGTACAGGTTTGTTGTAATCTCTATATATAATCCGTGTAGATAAAGCGATTTTTCATAGTTTAGAAGTTACAATTTTTTAAAGGTGTTTAAATTGTTTGAGATTGACATCGTCAAATTTTCAAAAATCTTAATAAAATTAAAATTGGTGGTATTCAAAATAATTTTAAAAACTTTTACAGTTCATGAGCTTGCCAAATATTACAAAAAAATCATACCACTTTTTTATAAATGGCCTTGGTTTGTATTGTTTTTAGACTATGATTTTTGTTGAACTGATATTAATGTTATTATTTTAATGGATAGTGTTTTTAATAAAGATAGTGAGAAATCAAATTTCTCTGGTTCAAAGCATATAGTTGCTGTGATAATTACATTAGTTTGTAAGTGGTAATTTTTATGAAAAAAAATTGACCTCTTTTAGTCAACTCGCACATGATATCTACTGCACCTACCACAAAAAAGACTTTGGTTTCATCAAGTTGATGACTTTAATTTATTGTTTATGTATGAAGTGAACACATACAGTATTAAATCACTTCAAAATGAACATGTGATTTGGAGCTCATCTAAGCACGTTATGAGTGTAGGCGCCATTTTGGTAGAATACTTAGAATGGTTTCCTTTTAAAAGTTTACTCATGAGCCTGACATTTTAAGTTCTCCTAATGTATATATTACTACTTATTTGAAATTAAACTCATTAAATAAGCCAAACAACTGTTTTTAATTTACTAAAAAGGCCTAAAATATGTCGTCAATTTCGATACCCTGGCAATGAAGTCAATTATACCGTCATAATACAACTAAATTGTTATGATGATACATAGTTAAAGTTAGATAATTTAATACAGATTAGGTTTATTTCAAAATCTAGGTTATAATACTTTAAAAAACTGACGAAAATGTGATTTTAGCAAATCACTACCTTAGAATGCTAGTCTGTGGAGCAGTTAAAACCGGGTTCCACAGACGTGCGTATTTATTTACCATTTTTATATTCCACAGCTGAGGGGGTATGTATGTTTTGAGATTCTTTATTCCCCTAAAATTCCTCAACATCTTAACCGATTTAGATTAGTGAGGTATCGTCGGAATCCTTACGTCATCCCGAGTAATATTGCAAGAATCCTTACGTCATCCCGAGGTTGCAAGAAAAATAATATGGCGGACGAAATATATATAATGTATGCGTTTAAAACATGATTTGACGGCATATAATACTTTAAAATGAAAATCAAAAATAGCGAAATAAAATAAAAATTAAAAAATTAAAAACTTCACTGCACTGGATAAAAGTTAAAATAGTAAATATAAGTGTGCCAACTTTTAAGTACGCATAATATAACGGGTGGACAACTCGGAACCCTACATTGCGCGTGGCCCGACACGCACTTGGCTGATTTTTTCACTTTACACACGAGTAGGTACATATCCTTTATTAATAACATGCTACGTCCATGTTAGAAACCTACTAAAAATGTTTTAGTAGAAAATTAAGTACCAAAATCTATCTAAAGGTCGTACTATTCGGGTTGCCATATGTTGCCATGCCATACTTATAAGCAATAGTGGCGCCCCTATTATTTTTTACTCTTTTTTGCCCGACTGTACTTTGTTCCTCTATTTCGCCAAATTCAAATTTTCGACCCGACATTAACAACAATTGGACGATGGACGTACAGTCAGGCCCAGTACCCATGCATTAGGCAAAAAAAGTTGAGGCAGCTCGCTTAATTGTTCATCTTCTGGTACCATCACCTTATACTTATGAGTGGTATGTCTGATTAGTCTAAGGACATCAGACATTCGTCCTTCATTAGCAAGTACATAATTATGCAAGTTCGAGAAGAACGAATGATTTAATATATGCACTAGCAGGGTCAGATGTACGTAACCAGATCATTTCTCATTACTTGCCCCCACTCTGCAGTATAGCTTGCTTGGCTCGTTCGTACATATCTTCGTACATAGAACCGTAATTTGCAATGCGTAATTATAGGTCAGACTTATACGACTGAGGCGAGTTATAAGTAAACTTTGGTAATTGGGTCATTCTACTTTTTCATGACCAGTTTTCTATTACAAAAAAACTATGCGATATCTATTGAATTAGTGTATAAAAATAGGATTTCGAAATAGTACTTGAACCCAAGAAAAGTAATTTATTGGTAAAAATACTTAAATATTAACATATTGCTGTAAAAGGTGGGTAACACAGTGATAAAAACCATTTTTTCATACAAATGGTGAGACATCCAAAGACCACTGAGTTATTACCAAAACTATCGGAAGTGATGCTGCTATGAAACCTCTTTCTAAATAACTATACAAAAATATGAGTTGAGGGCCAAGTATTCCAAAATCTGCATTTAAAAAAAAGTGTCTAAAAATTATGTACAATTAGTGGGATTACTAAAGATGACGAGACTACGAAAGGGCCCGGCATCCTATGTTAACACACAGATGGGTATTTTAACGGATCGGCTTTAGAATAAATGGGATTTTTAGGATTTAAGACACACCAAGAATAACCCAAAACTGCTTATTGGATACTTCATTTAGCAGTGCAAATCAGTATTTATTGACATGAGTCAGTATTTTTGATATGCGATTAATATAGGTATTTCCATTAAATCAGACTACGTATACGTTAACTTTAGGAGGAGTAAAAAAACATTCACGAAAGGGCCTGATGCGGTTCTACCTACACTGTCCGTTTGTCCGTCAGTCAATTTATATTATTATATAGCCTATATATATCTCAGGGACAAGTGCAGGTTTTATATTGAAAATTATATGAAATACTCAAGTCTCTTGTTGGAGCTGTGAAAAAATTAGCCTGGTTTTATAACGATCCGTTAGCGGTTAGACCAAATGTCAGCTCTAATTTGTGTAACTCAGTAAGTTTTTAGACATAACTTACCGACACAGGTCTACCGAATCTTTATAAAACCGGAAAAAAAATAACAAACCTTTGCTAACTAAAATGTGTGTTCTCCCTTTCCCACAAACACAAATGTCAAAATGACCAACGACAAACGAATATTAACGGCATTTTACTTAAAGTAGACTTGATGAACGTTTATGAATAAGGGGGGTTAGAATCAAAAAGCAGTCTTACTTGTCAGGTAAAGAGATTATTCTGAACTGAACTTTGAATTTTGTAACTACATTGAAGATACGGCATTTTCGGTGAAAGATAACATCGTATGGAAACTGCTGGTCTGGCCTAATCGCAATAAAATTTTGTGACTTTCCAATCACACAATAGTACATAGTTTTAGGTATGCAAAAATTAATGAATGAGGTAATGTTGTATGATTCTCAAGTCTCAAAATTTTGTTTAGTAAGCAAATAAAGATTAATAAAATACTTGACTTGGCTCTACGTAATATCTCACAACTTTTTGCGGTGAAGGACTTTCGAGACTTGGCCTATTTTTACATGGTATGTTTTTTATGGGAGCTGGTTTTCCCACTTGGTTGGAAAGTCAGGTGGCAGTCGCTTTCGTAAAAACGAATTCCTAATTCCTACGCCGAATCTTGGGATTAGGTGTCCAAACGGAGCCCGGGTTTCATAGAACCGGGTCACCGCGGGAGGGATGATTGCTTAAATATATGTTTGAAAATAACCAGCGTAAAGGGACATCCAGACGTCGGTAAACACTTCGTAACGGGAGCCCAAGTTACATTAGACAATAGACATGCCCAAAATAGTTTAATTAGGTAGCCACAAATCATGCGAGCGAGTATGCTATGGAACCCTCGTGCGCGAATCCGAATCGCACTTAGTCGGTTTTTTAGGCCCACCAAAAACACCTTTTAGTTTAAGAGCCGACGACACTGAACCTAGTTCGATAAGACTCCCAGATGAGATATATATTATAAGATGCGTCATTCCTGTGGGAACACGAAACGGCTATGCTGCCATGCAAAAAACCTGGTGGCCATAGTAAAAAAAAATTTTCAAAAAAAATAAAATTTCCGGTTTCTAGTACGATAAGTCTCCCAGGTTTCGTTTGTTCCTCGATACAGGGGAGGGGTAGGACTATACGATAATGCAGTGCTGCAAGCCCCCCTGACTGGCCTTGTCAGTGGCAGCAGCATGATAAGTGACGCCAATATTGAGGTATCTAGTATGATCGGTCTCCTAAACAAAACAAGGCTCATCTGAAAGATCATCAATTTCTGTGTAAGAAAAACCACTGCTGCCTTTTCCTAATAGTGGAGAAGGTGGTGCTGCAGCGATTGAAGGAGCTCAGTACACTGAACCTAATTCGATAAGACTCCCAGGTGATATGTATATTATAAGATGCGTCATTCCTGGGGGAACACGAAACGGCTATGCTGCCATGCAAAAAACCTGGTGGCCATAGTAAAAAAAAATTTTCAAAAAAAATAAAATTTCCGGTTTCTAGTACGATAAGTCTCCCAGGTTTCGTTTGTTCCTCGATACAGGGGAGGGGTAGGACTATACGATAATGCAGTGCTGCAAGCCTCCCTGACTGGCCTTGTCAGTGGCAGCAGCATGATAAGTGACGCCAATATTGAGGTATCTAGTATGATCGGTCTCCTAAACAAAACAAGGTTCATCTGAAAGATCATCAATTTCTGTGTAAGAAAAACCACTGCTGCCTTTTCCTAATAGTGGATAAGGTGGTGCTGCAGCGATTGAAGGAGCTCAGTACACTGAACCTAATTCGATAAGACTCCCAGGTGATATGTATATTATAAAATGCGTCATTCCTGGGGGAACACGAAACGGCTATGCTGCCATGCAAAAAACCTGGTGGCCATAGTAAAAAAAATTTTTCAAAAAAAATAAAATTTCCGGTTTCTAGTACGATAAGTCTCCCAGGTTTCGTTTGTTCCTCGATACAGGGGAGGGGTAGGACTATACGATAATGCAGTGCTGCAAGCCCCCCTGACTGGCCTTGTCAGTGGCAGCAGCATGATAAGTGACGCCAATATTGAGGTATCTAGTATGATCGGTCTCCTAAACAAAACAAGGCTCATCTGAAAGATCATCAATTTCTGTGTAAGAAAAACCACTGCTGCCTTTTCCGAATAGTGGAGAAGGTGGTTGCTGCTGTGATTGAAGATCACCTTCAGCGCAGCTGGATTCGGTTTTTCAATTCAGTTTTGTCAGCAATCACCCGGTTCCTTTCGATTTGTACTGATTTAATAGGCGTGCCACGTACACTTAAGAATAATTTTGCTTGTCGTTGATTGCATAAACAAATGATTTTGAAAAGTTATTCTCCATTATACCGAAACAAGAGCTCCATAGAGAATCCACAAAACACTTTTTATACACTAGCTGAATAATTGCTAAAATGTACATCAACCTTGTGTGATTTGAAGATGAGATAAAAGCGGTAACTCAAAATGAAGCTTTTTAAATAAAAATCAAGTACACCTATTCAGTTTCCATCTCTGTTAGTTAGCTGTAAAATATAACTGTATTTCCATTATATCGAAATAGACTCTATAGAGAATCCAGAAAATACTTTTTATACAATAGCTGAGTAATTGATAAAATGTACAACCTTATGTGATTTGAAGGCGAGATAAAAGCGGTTAATCAAAATGAATCAGTTATTCAACTACTGTATAGAAGTTTTTCCTGGGTTCTTTATCCTCCTGGGGTTCAAAGTGATAATACTAGGACAAAATCAGTTTGCAGTGAAAGCCCAAGTATTTTAACAGAGAGTTGGAGCAATGACCCACTGTGATAGTACTAGAACAAAATATACGGTTAACCAGATATGAACAATTTTTGGTCCGGGCGTTCAGTACTTTATTAATTAGTTCTAATATTAGGACATTGGGTCTTCCTCGGAAGTACCGTCTCCGAAAATGGGTCGTAGGAGGTTAAAGAGCTTATTTCGATATAATGGAAATACAGTTATATTTTACAGCTAACTAACACAAATGGAAACTGAATAGGTGTACTTGATTTTTATTTAAAAAGCTTCATTTTGAGTTACCGCTTTTATCTCATCTTCAAATCACACAAGGTTGATGTACATTTTAGCAATTATTCAGCTAGTGTATAAAAAGTGTTTTGTGGATTCTCTATGGAGCTCTTATTTCGGTATAATGGAGAATAACTTTTCAAAATCATTTGTTTATGCAATCAACGACAAGCAAAATTATTCTTAAGTGTACGTGGCACGCCTATTAAATCAGTACAAATCGAAAGGAACCGGGTGATTGCTGACAAAACTGAATTGAAAAACCGAATCCAGCTGCGCTGAAGGTGATCTTCAATCACAGCAGCAACCACCTTCTCCATTATTCGGAAAAGGCAGCAGTGGTTTTTCTTACACAGAAATTGATGATCTTTCAGATGAGCCTTGGTTTTTTTAGGAGACCGATCATACTAGATACCTCAATATTGGCGTCACTTATCATGCTGCTGCCACTGACAAGGCCAGTCAGGGGGGCTTGCAGCACTGCATTATCGTATAGTCCTACCCCTCCCCTGTATTGAGGAACAAACGAAACCTGGGAGACTTATCGTACTAGAAACCGGAAATTTTATTTTTTTTGAAAAATTTTTTTTACTATGGCCACCAGGTTTTTTGCATGACAGCATAGCCGTTTCGTGTTCCCCCAGGAATGACGCATCTTATAATATACATATCACCTGGGAGTCTTATCGAATTAGGTTCAGTGTACTGAGCTCCTTCAATCGCTGCAGCACCACCTTCTCCACTATTAGGAAAAGGCAGCAGTGGTTTTTCTTACACAGAAATTGATGATCTTTCAGATGAACCTTGTTTTGTTTAGGAGACCGATCATACTAGATACCTCAATATTGGCGTCACTTATCATGCTGCTGCCACTGACAAGGCCAGTCAGGGGGGCTTGCAGCACTGCATTATCGTATAGTCCTACCCCTCCCCTGTATCGAGGAACAAACGAAACCTGGGAGACTTATCGTACTAGAAACCGGAAATTTTATTTTTTTTGAAAAATTTTTTTTACTATGGCTACCAGGTTTTTTGCATGGCAGCATAGCCGTTTCGTGTTCCCCCAGGAATGACGCATCTTATAATATACATATCACCTGGGAGTCTTATCGAATTAGGTTCAGTGTACTGAGCTCCTTCAATCGCTGCAGCACCACCTTCTCCACTATTAGGAAAAGGCAGCAGTGGTTTTTCGTACACAGAAATTGATGATCTTTCAGATGAACCTTGTTTTGTTTAGGAGACCGATCATACTAGATACCTCAATATTGGCGTCACTTATCATGCTGCTGCCACTGACAAGGCCAGTCAGGGGGGCTTGCAGCACTGCATTATCGTATAGTCCTACCCCTCCCCTGTATCGAGGAACAAACGAAACCTGGGAGACTTATCGTACTAGAAACCGGAAATTTTATTTTTTTTGAAAAATTTTTTTTACTATGGCCACCAGGTTTTTTGCATGGCAGCATAGCCGTTTCGTGTTCCCCCAGGAATGACGCATCTTATAATATATATCTCATCTGGGAGTCTTATCGAACTAGGTTCAGTGTCGTCGGCTCTTCTACTATTTTGTGCCTAAGTACCTTGGTATACCTTGTTTTTTTTTTAAATAATAGATATTACGTAAACAAAGAAGCAGTGGTCGTAAACACACGCACATTGAATTCACATTATTCGCACGAAAGATCAGAAAAGTGACAGTTAGTGACTATGACAAATTACTTTTTTAAAACCCGATCCGACTTTTTACATTGTCTGTGTCTTTGGGTTTTCTTTTAGATGAATGAAACAGAACGTAATATAAAAAAATATGCCTTATCACTTAAAAATATATATATTACGTAAATATAAATTAAGATACATTTTCTTATTTCTGAACTATAACGTAAGTATGAAATAATGATTTTAATATTCATTAAGATTATTTGACAGTTTCATCGCAGAACGTGCCTGATAAAAAAGCTGATAAGACGTTCTCTGTCATTCTTTCAAAAAATAGGGTAAACTTGTTGCATTTTTAAATGTTACTATCAAATTGGTAGCACAAACAACAGGCAAACTGTTTATTTAAACAAAATTAGATTACTCGATACTGCTCGCGTTGTTTTGAGGGTTCCGTACCAAAATGGTAAAAAAGGAACCCTTATGGTTTCACTTTGTCTGTCTGTCTGTCTATCTGTCACATCGCTAAATATCTCAAGAACTACTTATGCTATCGATTTGAAATTTGGAGTAGTCATAAAGAAGGCTTACCTACATACATAGAACATGACTTTTTTAAATATATTTTTTTAAGTTCTGTGAAAAATGACAGATAACTGGTGGTTCAAAATTTGAAAGTCTAGTTAATATGTCGAGTGGGGTGTCATATGAAAGGGCTTGAATTGCACATTCTGAAATATTTATTTTTATTTTTTAAGTTGAGTCATTTTTGTTTTATGAGGAAAAATGTAAAAAAAATACCCCCCCCCCCCTATCTCCGAAGTTTACCAAGGAAAAAAATATAAAATTGTTACATAACATTGATATTAATGTATATTTTACGGGGATCCATCATTTTACCGAAAATCGTTACATCGATTATCATTTCCCATAACACTATTCGCAGAATTTTATTATCACTTAAGAATCATTCATCGAACTTCGTTAGATCGCTCAAACATTTGCTCGAATTACCTTTTACACAAGAATCAACTCATCGAATTTTAATTCAGTATTTTATTTGTTCATCGACGTAGTCGTTCATCGAATGGCCTTTAGTATAATTTTGGTTTAACGAAGGTTTCAGTTCCCAAAATTCTTATTACCTAGAACATCATTTCACCACTGTTTACTATTCTTGATATAAGTAAGGCTAAAATTATTTTTTTTCTCAGATTCTTGGTGTACTCTGTAAAAGTACTCATAAACAAAAATACTCAAAAACAAAAATACCTAAAACCTAAAATATACAAAAGATCTGTTAGAGCAAAACCGACTGTAATGCGGATAGGTTAGAAGATTAAGACGGGAGCTTTGCTCCCGTCTTAATCTTCGGGGTTATTTTTTTATATAAGCCCAGAAAGACCAGTTAGGGCAAAACCGACTGTAATGCGGATAGGCTAGAAGATTAAGACGGGAGCTTTGCTCCCGTCTTAATCTTCGAGGTTATTTTTTTTATATAAGACCAGAAAGATTATACGCCTTGAAAAATCATGCTTCCTTGGTTGTTCGATGAAACATTGTTCTTGGAAAGAATACTATATGGAACGTACTATCTGTGAATCAAGTTTCGATAAATTAATACTATGAATAACGAATATTTCGATGAAAGGTAAATTCGATGTACCGTTACGCTACGATTAGAGACGGATTCGAAACGATTAACTATGAAAAGTGGTTCGATTATATAAAATGCAATGAATTGATGATTATGTGATTAGAAAAAAAAACCTAATGAAATTCGTTGAACAGTTTTCGGTGAAATGAAAATCGATGTAAGATATTTCGATAAAATAATAGACACCCATATTTTACAGGAAAAATATAACTGTAGCTCTATCACGTTTTTCTGTTTTTTTATCGTCAAATAACATTTCTATACTAAGTTTGTAGTTTAATCTCCTTTGCATGTATTCTTGTTTTATAAATTCCTACGAGATTACGCTGAAAGTACCATCTTTCAAATAAAGAAAAAAAATTGAAATCGCTTTACGTGTTAAAGAATTATCCTTGAAAAAAAAAACCATACATACAAAGTTATTCAGTCGCTCAATTTGAAACAAAAGTCGCCTGTAGATGGCGCTGTACCCATGGCGTCCAATTTCCACACCATGTTGTTGAGATTTTCCTGATTTAATAGGGTTGGAACCGGTACACATCTGTATACGGAACCCTCGGTGCGCGAGTCCGACTCGCACTTGACCGGTTTTTTTAATACAGGTACTGTTACGTTTATGTTATTTAGCATGCTGAGTGACATTTTGGATGTATATTAAACTATTAAATCAATATTCTGAAGATTTATCATATTTTACTGAGTTTTTCCGTCAGTTTAATAAGATTACGAGTAGTAAAAAAGGGGATGACAGAACGAAGAACTGAATTAAATTGAATATTGTAACTAGAAGGATGCTTACAATGAACGCCTTCCTTCCAGAATGCTAAAGACAGATTAATAAAGTAGTCGTAAATAATTCATTAAAAATGAATCTTAGTTATATACACATCTATTAAGAGAAATTAATAGAGATCAGTACCTAAATCATTATGAAAACAGAACATTACATAATATAGTAAAGGAATTAATACATTTAATAAAAAATCACGAAAACAATACCAAATATGGTCATATCGAATACTTTACCCGACGAGTACAACTCCTTTCAATAAGAGCGTATCTGCCAAAGCGTGAAGACCGATTCGCGACCGTAAACGCATGGGCGTGAGGTGTAGTTACGTTTGAGCGATGCTAATAATGCTGAGGATGCCGACAATGCCCGCGCGTCTAATGCTTCTAGCGATGCCAACAATCTTATTTTTAGTTATAAATAGCTGTGCCTGCGGAGCGCACGAGTCACTTTTCATTTCTTGTTCAGACTGTCAGTGACTCTGGTTACTAAACTAAATTATAATCGGTGGGTTTTTAGTCGTTATTTTGTTGGGATTTTGCCGTTATAAGAGAGCATTCTCCATAGCGGGGAAATCCTTTCATACTTTTATTTTCTCATTATTATTTGGGGTTTGAGATTTCAGTTATTTATTTTAAAGAGCCAGATCACTGTCTAGGCATACTGTAAGCCTAACGAAATACATTTAACCTTGCTGGTGTTAACTGAATTTATTTCGGAGTAAATTAGTTTACCAAATTGTATGGAGGATTTGGCGTCCTTTTATATCAAAATGGGACGAACATTACTCATAGCGATTCTCAATGTCCAGCTGGCAACGTAATCATGGCCTATCTGCTTCTTCTTCAGACCTGGCACAGAGGGTGATCCTCGCTTGATGAAATTGTCCAGTATTTGAGTTTCGGTCTTGTTAAATATATTTATATATTATCTTATATGTTAGGGCGTTTCATATCACAGATCCCTTTAGACTTCGGTCAGTTGTGATATGGAGCAATACACGGGCTTTAGGTTGCAATTATCAGATTAGCCTCCTGAACTTTATATTAGGGAAACGCTTAGAGTAGCTAAATTAGGGCCCTCACTACATTACACAATACACTCACATATAAATACCTCTCGGCTGAGGTTTGCATACACTAGAGTAGGGATTATTTCTATTTGGGGATGCATTTAGAATAGGATTAGAGTTTTACACAATACTTGGATTTTAGGGAAAGGGTTTAGGTATTTAGGGTTTTTATTAGGTATTTACGTTTAAATAGGTATTTTGATGGTTTTGCTAGGTAACAAATACGCGATCTTTAAATGGTTCAGTATTTCCTTTTATGATTAGGATAGCAGAATTGGCTCAGAAAGATGGGCTAGTTCTGAATGTGGCAAGGCGGAGCAGTCACCCGGTTTTATCTTATAATTTCATGAGTGAAGGAATACTCATTGTTTATATTTCATTGTTTCATGATTATGATAGCAATGAAGTACCGTATTTCGCAGATCATAGATATTCATGTATGGCTAGGTAGTACGGGGATGTGAATAGGCTAGAAGGGTTGAGTAGTTAGAGATGATCTTCAATCATCTAAGGCTTATTAATGAGTTTACCTCATTAGTATGTCTAGTTCTGGTGCAGGTTACGACCATTCCCCATCTTGGCGAGTCAGTGGCACTGTATGGAAATAATATAACAAAATACCATACAAATCAAAGTTATTCTTTAGCTTTAGCTTAATACTGGGTTACTTCATTACGTAGGATTACATTCTCTACTATGGAAATATTGGTGAATAATTTTGATATAGGAAAGGATGTTCTGGGAAACTTGCCTCCTATAGCGTCCATAGCTGCTGATTTCGTAAAGAGGTCCTTTAGTCCTTGTAGGGGTTAAATCACCAAATAAATATTATTATTTTTTATATGGTTAGGGAACAAAGGGTTTCTATTTACATTAGGAAAACTTGTTATGTTGTTTGGGGAAAATAGTAGAAATTGTAGGAAAGGTAGCGATTGGTAGGAAAATTGGTAGGTTCGGTAGAAATACTAATAGACTTTGTTGGGTTTAGATTGGTTAGTGAAGAGTCCAGGTCAGATTTGTTTCACATTAAAGAACTGGGGTTATTTCGGTACACAACGTAGGTTTAATACTAGACGATCACTTGGCCAAATTAATTATATTTTACATTTAATTATTTATTATGGAGGGGTTCTGAGACATGTTGGGGTAGGAGCGGGGGTAGTTAGTTAGAGAGGGGGAGTCTAGGGGGCGGGAGTTACATTTTGCTGCCGTGACCGTGGATTGGAGCCCTAGGCCTTCGTCCAGGTGTGACATGTCTCAGAATAGGTTATGATTGCCTTTGGCAACATTTTGCTGTCGTGAGAAGGGAGTGTGAACAAATTTTGACTTGGACTCTTCAATTAGAAATTGTACTCGTAAAATATTTCAGTTTATTACATCTCAACAATCGGCTACACACAGAATCAAAACAACTATAGTATACAGGTAGAGGTAGACGTCAGGCGGTCTTATTGCTGAAAAGTTTATTATTGCAAGTAGGTAAAGAAACAAGTAATGTAAGTAGAGTATGTTCGAGTTCTCTGGAGTGGGGGCGTCCATAGGCTGCGGTGGTCAAATGTCATCGGGCGCGTCACGTCTCTGTTTGCCGCTGACGTAGTGTGGGATGTGTTAGATAAACTTTTATTATGAACTGCATCTGAAACAGAAAATATATCAGCATTAATGACAGGTTTACAGGTTTGGTTTCATATTAAATAACATTAAATATTGGTGAACGACTTTACGCGGTTTCACTTGGTCGCAAATTGGGCAAGTCTTGTACTATGGGTGCAAGGTGGCAATATACATACATATATAGATAAAGCACGTGCTTGGATACATAGGGGGCATCCATGACTTGGGAATAGATGTTTGTGCTGCTCACGCAAATTGATGCTCTGACCGGGATTCGAAACCGGGACTTACAGTTTTGTGGGCGGGGTCACTATCAATTGGGCTGAAGTGATAATCAATAATGGATATTGTAAGAGTTTAAGGATTCAGGGGGCGTTTGTTAAAATCATCATCATCATTATCACTATAAAAGATCTAGAACTTCATGACCCGGTGCAAGTCATAGGGGGCGTTAGTTACAGCTTATCAAGCCATTTGCTTATTAGCCACTTTTGGATTCTGTCATCATCATCAATATCTTAGTTGTACAGTGCACTTGTATATTGGGAGATCGCCGGGGTTCATTTTCTGATCACATGATTTGGCGTAGGCACTAATTTTATGTCTTTGAAGTTATATGGATATCATTTTCATAAAATATTTTAGCACTACATATAGCATAAATGAAATAATTACCTTGAGAGTACTGCAGTAGTAGAAAATAAGTAGCTTGCCAATCAACCAGCAAGTCACAGTTGGTCGCTCACAACTGAAAATGAAAAAGTAGAGAAATTAGCATTAAATGGGGTTAGTGTCATTTAAGAGCTTGTAAAAAAATATTATGGACACTGGGAGTCGATGAAATAGCATAATTTGAGATTCTTTGGAAAATCTGAATGGACCGAGGTCTGCGGAGAGCACGGTGAAACTTCAAATTGAAATTTAACTGGGTATATTATCAAATTCATTTATAGTCTATAGATTGTTTATTTACATGTACTTACATTTGGAATCATCCATGTATTGTGATAGTTGAAGAAGTAGTATTTTTTAGTTAGCGGGCCGGACCAAACTTTCTCTAAGGATGACTTCGTTGTTTGCAGCTTATCAAATTATCAGTTTAATAAATAGATCATTACTAGATTGTAGGCTTCACCATTATGAAACTGAAAAGAAAAAAAAAAGGTGATGTAGTAATGGGCTGTAGGTATTGATGATTTGAACATGTGTTTTATTTTGAACAACGGAGTAGTCAAAGTTCTTTTATAATATTTTCTACTATTATTACAGTATGTAATTTTAACAAGAACTAGTCATAATCTGAAGATAAAATAAGAAGTACCTAGGTTAGCGAAAATTTCATCATGATCAGGACTCATACAGACAGACGAGGGAAAATATATGTTGGGATCTTATCATCATCAATGTCATCAAACATGGTTATTTTTAGATACACTTTTAACTCATAATAAAAACACACATAAACAGCTTTTCAAACAGAAAGCTGTTTCACAACATTTACAGCCGATTTAAGTCTACCTAGTACGCTATAACAGTGTATTATTAGTATCAAACTGTGTGTTTTTAATAATGTTAAATTAGCACTTTGCTCTTTAGAAAAGTTTGACGATTATCAAAGTAAGCAAGTAAGTACAGGAATTGTTCGGCAAAGTGCGTGGACGATTTTAATCACTAGGAGAAATAGTAAAAAGAAAAAGTAACTTACCAGCCATCCAATCGGTATTAAATTTCATCAATTCATCAAAATCACTTTAAATTTTGCTTCTTGCGTGTCAGGATACATACACTGCATTAAAATCCTTTACTAACACAATATTGATTGTTAATGGCGTAAACTTACCTACATGATTGATTTATTTATTGAGTATGCATATAACGCGATAACTTATTTGCCTGTTCGGAACGAAAAGAAAAAAAGTCGATTGGCGCCAAATCCAAAACCCAACAATGACAAGTATGACAACCGTAGCAATTAGCGGCCTTAAACAAAAATCGAAAGTCGAAGCTCGCCATATCTCCTTCTCTGTCGCACTTTTGCATATTCAAGCGACAGAGATAGAGAGGATAGTTATATCGCGAGTTTCGACCTTCGACTTATTTTCATAGTAGAGTACCTAGCCCACAACGTCACTCAACGTAGCGATGGGTCCGAATTGTACGTGTAGAATCATAGAGTATGAACTTACATTACGAAATTAGGTTTTATGTATCCAATTATACATGAGGATCCAGGAAACAAAAAGGATACAATCTGTTACCTAATTATACACGTTTTGTATTCAATTATACAATCTGGCAGGCCTAGCAGACATGTTTTTATTTTGTGATTGGTAGAAAACTATACTAGTGTTGTCGTTGAAAATAGGGACGAAAAATAGGCTATGGTCGGTTTTAACTAAATAAATTATTTATGAATTATTGTATAGTTTAGGTAGACGTATTCAAAGTTATGTTGAATAAAACAAATAGGTAAATCATTAAATAAAAACGAGTAGTTATGTAAAAATCGGTTCGATTATTTCGCGTAAAGATTACTCCATTCAACAGCAGTGGGCGGGGTTTTCCCTCTCTGTCGCGCTTACAGGTTTGCGTATGGGTGGGACGGGGAGGGAAGACTTCGTTTGTTTACGGTAGCCGCTCAGGTGTCGCGGTAGTTATATATGTTTAGGATAATAACAGTTATTCTATTCGATAACAGATATCACAACAATTGAGATCAAGAATTTCTAATAGAAGATATGTAGATTGCATTAAAAGTGGAGAAGCACATCAGAAAAGAAAAAGATAAAATATGTGTTTTCTGCACTCTTTTCCATTAGTCTACTCAACAACGAATACCAATGACGTAGTAATGAATTCAAGAATCACTGTAGAATGTTTTAGAAAAATGGTTAGTTTATGGTTGGATGTAGCTCATTCTCTTATTAATATACTATTCAACGACAGATGGCGATAGCGAGGTAGAGAATTTAAGAGAAATCGTGTGTCGATAGATGGCATTACTAGGCTCAAAATAGATATATTGAACTGAAAATTAATACCAGACACTAAAATATTATACTATAGAGGTTGTTCCGAAATAAATTAGTTATTTTATGAAGATAATTTTTAATATTTACTATATATTGTTGGGAAGTATGATTTAGTGTCTCGAGTAATTAAATACACGTGTAGTAAACGCAGTATTGCAGAATCGTATAAAAGGATACAAATTTCTGAACGCAACCTATGGAGTTTTCGTTGGAAGTTTGACATTGGTTCTAGTTAGAGAAGTTGCGTAGAAAGTTTTTTTTCACAAGAAAAAATACCACAAAAGCTTAGTTTAGATACGGAAAAATGGAATTTATGCTTTTATTTGGAATGAGGACAGTTAATTATTGATGTGGTATGTTTTCCAAGCAAAATAGTGACGAAACTTAACGTAGAAATGAAGCGCGAGTATATAACAAAAGCAGTGTTTATTTATATTGAATAAATAACAAATTAATCAGTTAACCGTTGAAAGAATTACCATACATAGTGCTAGCATTAAAGTCGTTACAAGTGCCTATAAAGTAATCAAGTAATCTCGAGGTAGAAAGTGATTTAAGTCCAGAGAACAGAGAGGTATAAATCATGCTGTTACTTAGTGTTTGTGGGTTGTGATATTAATGTAATTAATGATTTCTACCGGATTTATCATATAATAAAACGGGGTGAGTGTTTGTACTAAAATAATATTTGATATTTTTGTAAATAATTCTTTACTAATTCAGGGTAATTAAAAGATTTGTAGATGTCATTCATAGAAGATTGGTCATGTCATGGAGTACCCAAGGAAAAAAACACTTAATTAATCCTCGGGTTTGTTTATTATTGAAATATAAAAGGGTAATTGGTATTTAAAAGCGATATTGAAGTTCACATTTTAGAAATAGAGAGGCAGACAGAAATTTAGAAGCGGTGAAAATCATAAGACGGGTGATAGTGTTCGGAGATGAGTATATTTTGTTTGTGCAATTTATGCTTGGACTACATTCAGCTACATTAACATAAATTAACAAAAGTAAAATAATAATTAGTAGTAAATACTTTTAAAAATAAATATGTATTTATTGATGAGGGATCGTTCACTCATTGGTTTCTTCGGCATGAAGAAATGATTAAATTATATTAGTACATGCATTCATTATATTTATATTACATTGTAGTTACAAATAGAATAGAACATTTTATATATTCTTGGTATATAAAGCACTTCATGGGTTAGTTTTTGAAAAATGACTATAAATTATTTCTTTAAGTAAAATTTATTTAGAAAATAGCTGATATTTGTTACATTTTGCAATTATTGTAGGCAGAGAAAGAAATTGATTCTGATATGGTAGGAAAAATTTAAATAAAAGTCTCAGGTTTTGTGCCGTAATAAATATGTGTATATAATTATAGAAACACAGTTTATTGCAATAGTTGACATTCATTGTTGACAAAAAGGGTAAATATTTGGTAGTAATTTTATAGATCAAAATGGTTTATTGGATTAATTTTAACAGTGATAATTTATATTCACTAAGGATTACAGATCAGGACATTGGCTACCTGTAATAGTCGTGCGAATGGGAGAATGAGGATGGATCAATGTTGATTGAGTGGGACAGTTACTGAGATATGATGAATGTTTAGTGATGTACGAAACCAGGGGGAAAGGGGTTTCTTTTGTGAAAATGGATTGTTGCAGGTAGACAAGTGTTGGATTGTAATCAACCTGGAATTGTCAGTTTTTGTGGGGACCTGAACACACAACTAGTCTAACAAAATCTTATCAGTAGGCTAAAATCGTAATACGATTCGACCCATTTATATATAAGGGTAGTTTTTGTAGACTAGTACTATACAGAAGCTAAGGCTAAAATCTTGGGTGTATACACACCACATCTTGAAGAGGATCATTCGAGAACAAAATTATCGGAGTGTGATGGAGGATGGTAAATAAGAATGAATTGTCAAAGTGCAATCATTTCTGAAGATTATTTAACATTTTTATTTTCTTTATGTATATGGTTTTTTTATTTATTTTTGGTAAAAGTGCAATTTTATGAATCTGGTGGAATGGCAATAAATTTATTGATGTCAAAGTAAGACTGATTTACTGCACTAGTGATGAAGTGTTCAAATTAATGATTGATTGATTGATTGATTTATTTCACAATATACAATGTCACTAAAAATTACACATAGTCAATAGCAATGGTACATTATTATTATAATAATTGAATTGAAAGGTAATTTCATAAGGGAACAGGGTTGGGATTCATTAATGGTATTGTTGGTTATGGATATTGTTATCCATTATAGTTAATCGCATTTTGAGTTTTAATGTTCTGTTAGCCATTTAAATGACGAATGGGAAGGTCGGAGCATTGAAGTGACGAATGTTGATTGACTAAGTTCATAAATGAACATTTCATAAATTGGTGTTCAAATTAGTCTGAAATCGAATATCTGATTCAAGTATGTGACATGCTCCAAGAAAGTTTGATTGAAAATGGTGATAAAGTATCGAAATTTGGTTCGAATTCTGGTTAATGGCGCATGAACATCTTAGTACTTATATAAAGGATTTTTTCTATTTGCGTGGGGAGTTTTTGGGGTATCATGCGTCCGGGCAATGTGGACATGGATCGATAGATGCCCGGCCAGATCTAGACATCCAACATGATACTACAAACTCGGATTATTAGAATCTATCAGCCTCACAACCTGGTACTTCGCGCAAACGGAGAAGGTTTGGGGAAAAGGTTGTCATGAATCATTGTTGGAATTCAGAGGACTGGATCTCATACTGAGTCACTAACAATCAATGAGTATTGGTTTAAACACACATACACGTTTAAGATAAGGAAATGGGGGGACGGGGTGGGGAGAATAGGTTCACTGACAAATCTAAGGTATGTTCTATAACATAATAGTAGTTCGAGGATTCTTCATGAATGGCTCGTTAGCAATTACATGGCAAATCCTCGAGGGGGCGAATGTAACTAGAAGGATGCTTACAATGAACGCCTTCCTTCCAGAATGCTAAAGACAGATTAATAAAGTAGTCGTAAATAATTCATTAAAAATGAATCTTAGTTATATACACATCTATTAAGAGAAATTAATAGAGATCAGTACCTAAATCATTATGAAAACAGAACATTACATAATATAGTAAAGGAATTAATACATTTAATAAAAAATCACGAAAACAATACCAAATATGGTCATATCGAATACTTTACCCGACGAGTACAACTCCTTTCAATAAGAGCGTATCTGCCAAAGCGTGAAGACCGATTCGCGACCGTAAACGCATGGGCGTGAGGTGTAGTTACGTTTGAGCGATGCTAATAATGCTGAGGATGCCGACAATGCCCGCGCGTCTAATGCTTCTAGCGATGCCAACAATCTTATTTTTAGTTATAAATAGCTGTGCCTGCGGAGCGCACGAGTCACTTTTCATTTCTTGTTCAGACTGTCAGTGACTCTGGTTACTAAACTAAATTATAATCGGTGGGTTTTTAGTCGTTATTTTGTTGGGATTTTGCCGTTATAAGAGAGCATTCTCCATAGCGGGGAAATCCTTTCATACTTTTATTTTCTCATTATTATTTGGGGTTTGAGATTTCAGTTATTTATTTTAAAGAGCCAGATCACTGTCTAGGCATACTGTAAGCCTAACGAAATACATTTAACCTTGCTGGTGTTAACTGAATTTATTTCGGAGTAAATTAGTTTACCAAATTGTATGGAGGATTTGGCGTCCTTTTATATCAAAATGGGACGAACATTACTCCTAGCGATTCTCAATGTCCAGCTGGCAACGTAATCATGGCCTATCTGCTTCTTCTTCAGACCTGGCACAGAGGGTGATCCTCGCTTGATGAAATTGTCCAGTATTTGAGTTTCGGTCTTGTTAAATATATTTATATATTATCTTATATGTTAGGGCGTTTCATATCACAGATCCCTTTAGACTTCGGTCAGTTGTGATATGGAGCAATACACGGGCTTTAGGTTGCAATTATCAGATTAGCCTCCTGAACTTTATATTAGGGAAACGCTTAGAGTAGCTAAATTAGGGCCCTCACTACATTACACTCACATATAAATACCTCTCGGCTGAGGTTTGCATACACTAGAGTAGGGATTATTTCTATTTGGGGATGCATTTAGAATAGGATTAGAGTTTTACACAATACTTGGATTTTAGGGAAAGGGTTTAGGTATTTAGGGTTTTTATTAGGTATTTACGTTTAAATAGGTATTTTGATGGTTTTGCTAGGTAACAAATACGCGATCTTTAAATGGTTCAGTATTTCCTTTTATGATTAGGATAGCAGAATTGGCTCAGAAAGATGGGCTAGTTCTGAATGTGGCAAGGCGGAGCAGTCACCCGGTTTTATCTTATAATTTCATGAGTGAAGGAATACTCATTGTTTATATTTCATTGTTTCATGATTATGATAGCAATGAAGTACCGTATTTCGCAGATCATAGATATTCATGTATGGCTAGGTAGTACGGGGATGTGAATAGGCTAGAAGGGTTGAGTAGTTAGAGATGATCTTCAATCATCTAAGGCTTATTAATGAGTTTACCTCATTAGTATGTCTAGTTCTGGTGCAGGTTACGACCATTCCCCATCTTGGCGAGTCAGTGGCACTGTATGGAAATAATATAACAAAATACCATACAAATCAAAGTTATTCTTTAGCTTTAGCTTAATACTGGGTTACTTCATTACGTAGGATTACATTCTCTACTATGGAAATATTGGTGAATAATTTTGATATAGGAAAGGATGTTCTGGGAAACTTGCCTCCTATAGCGTCCATAGCTGCTGATTTCGTAAAGAGGTCCTTTAGTCCTTGTAGGGGTTAAATCACCAAATAAATATTATTATTTTTTATATGGTTAGGGAACAAAGGGTTTCTATTTACATTAGGAAAACTTGTTATGTTGTTTGGGGAAAATAGTAGAAATTGTAGGAAAGGTAGCGATTGGTAGGAAAATTGGTAGGTTCGGTAGAAATACTAATAGACTTTGTTGGGTTTAGATTGGTTAGTGAAGAGTCCAGGTCAGATTTGTTTCACATTAAAGAACTGGGGTTATTTCGGTACACAACGTAGGTTTAATACTAGACGATCACTTGGCCAAATTAATTATATTTTACATTTAATTATTTATTATGGAGGGGTTCTGAGACATGTTTGGGGTGGGAGCGGGGTAGTTAGTTATTTGAGGGGGGGGAAGTTACAATATTAAATATTTCCGTTAATTGCGAGTTAATCTGGAATGTGGGACCGGATATCTGTGATAATCATAATGAAATACCTTTCGCCCTAAATATTATAAGCTGATTTCAAAAGTGACCGTATATTAATCGGATCCGGCCTTGCTTAGTTTGGGGCTAGATTTATCGTGTGCGAAAGTTCTATTACTACCTACTTTAATAATCTCCTCACGGTCCGATTATATACCTAAAGAACAACGAACCTAGCATCGTTATTAGGGCATATTACTCAATGCCTGTTTCTTGTCATATGTAAACTACAAGTAATTAGGCGAATCATTTTACCTTGAGCTTCAAAAATAAACCTGTATATATTAGATGTACCTACGTACGTTTTAAACCATCGTATATATTTATTTGGCCGAGACGTCAAGGTAATAATTTATACACTACTCAATATCGATAAAGTGCAATTTCCGGAGAATATCAGGTTTCGGGAACATCAGATCCCCGGTGTTAACACGATTTGCCGAAGCATATCAAGTTTAAGTAAAGCTTCACAGCATCGCTCCCTGAACGCGAACAACTAAGGCAATATAACGCTTACCTAATTGGTATACTTACTCGCATTTCACTAATGAATAACTGGGTTCAGAGCTGACTTCATGTATTTTGTTAAACGCGGCACAAGTTGGTGCCTAGTAACTGAATAACATTTTCTTATGCGGCCAGTGATTGGCGATTTCCCCCTATCTTATCATATAATGTCGTTGTCTTAACATTTTCAAAATTCAATTATTAAGTATACTCGCAACGTGATCTTGATGCAAGAATTCCGAAAATAGCTTCTCAAAATCAAAGCCCTGGTATTGTGTAATAAGATACTTACTGGGACGGGAGGCAAAGGGTTGCCGGTAAGGTTAAAGGTGAATGTAGCATGAGAGGGTAGACTACGTGACACATCGACCGCAATGAACGGAATCATTTCGGTCCGCGACCCACAATATCATGAACTGACTTTAGCAATCCGCTCGACCAAAAAACTGTCTGCTTTTCAATTTGGTACCTACCTATTAGTTTGAGTCTACAAAGACGGGTTTTCTCAAAATGCTAACTTCAGGATAAAGTAGACAAAATCATCATTGTACACTATTATAATTTTTGTTCCCACTATTATAATGTTTGTAGATTGTTTTTGTTTCTTTTTGATTTTTGTTCCTTTGTATTTGTGGTTGCTAATGTAGCAAATACAAATAAACATTTTCAATCTATTTATCTGGTGGGCTAGCACTGCTAACTCGCGTCACGCGGGACTAGCACTTCCCGCGTGCTAGCCCCGCTGTTTACTTCCAGTGCATAATGTCCATACAAATACAATAAATAACACACTAAAATGGCAATTGGATACGGGCGTTAGTACATGTATGTATGTAAGTTTATAAGAACTTCAATGACTAACCTCTACAAGTAATAGGAATACATGAGTATTACAAGGAAGGGATATTTCGATGAATTGTAATGAAGTCGTAGCTTCGACTGAATCTTATAACATTTCTGAGAAAACCAATGATATTGAATCTCGGCAAATATATAATTGGCAGTCGACAGCAGTCGGTAGTGGATGGCCGTGCTGATGGGGGAGCGGCGTCGTAACAAGCACCGAACTCTTTAATAGACCCATAGATCAATGCCGAGCATTGACACGACGATTAAATGACGGTAGAAATGTGACCCAGTTTGATCTCGGGTACAGTTTTATTTCGGTTAGATGTCAGGGGAGTAATTTGGAAACGGATTTCAAGTTAGATTTGGAAAAAAATCACTGTCACGTTCAGATATTTCAGGCCCAATTCAATTTATGAGATCCCAAAAATCAGCTCCGGTCTTCATAATCTCAATTGGATTTTACGTAGCTACTACGGTTTTTGAGAATAGCCAATAAGTAGTTTAATTTTGTGACCAAATTTATATCATACCTATTTTAGTTAAAGTGATATTAAAATACGTTTATCTTTGTCGGTATGTACCTAAGTATCTACAAGACACAGTTACGAGTAGCTAAAAGTCTTGTTATGTTTTATAAATAAAAAAGATAGTTTCGATCAAACATTACATTCATATCACGCCTTAAGCTAACGTGATACAAAAATGATTACGTGTGCATTCTAAGCAAAAACCTTAGTGAGTTTTGTCGTCGGGCTTAAAAAGATAACTGCATCGCCCAGACTTTAGCCGCTTCAGTTCGTATTCAGAGACATGCGTTGACTTGTAGGAACGGTACTCATACAGGCACGTTTTAGGAGTTTTCATTTCCTTTATGTTACTATGAAGAAGGGTTTGTTTACATACAGGGGTCATTTTAGAACTTCACTCTTTTTTAGTCCTTCTCACCTGGTTAACTAATGCAGGCGCGTGTAAAGGTGGTCGCTCCTTTCGAGTCACGTATAATTTGCGGGCACCGTTTAGAATAACAATTACGCCGCTCATGCTACTCAGACTTCTATGAAAATTAAATAATACAATTTTCAACTACTAAACAAGTGTTTTTATTAATCTTCTGATTCTTTTTAAAGCCTATTTATATGTAGTATTTTATGCAACGGCTGTATAAAGGGATCCAAAAAGGTCGAGTGGTATGGGTTGCGATATGAGTTTTGGCGTTCGCACGTTAAGACACCACGAGCCTTTTTGGACCGGTACACCGTTGGGTTGTATACAATACTTTTTCTATGACTCGTTTAATATAAATAATTGTTAAGCTTTTGAGACGCCATATTTTTTTCCTTAGTAATTATGCAAGCTTACAAAAAAAATACCGACCACAATTTTGTACATTGACATGCCACACATTATATTACTTTTTTTTATACCACGCCGGTGGCAAACAAGCGTACGGTCCACCTGATGGTAGGCGGCCACCGCAGCCTATAGACGCCCGCAACTCCAAAGGAGTCATGTGCGCGTTGCCGACCCTTTATAAGATTTGAAGATGGACTGTGTTGACAGCAGAAGGAACACATTTAGGTCCCTCGCACTCAACACAGTGCATCCTCGAGAGCTCTGGCAACCTTGCTCACCTCCAGGAACACAATACTACATACTTGTATAGTAAATAACGTTATTATGACTGTGGTCTTCTGCAAGGCGGAGATGCTTCCCCAGTTGGGCTGCTCCAAATTCGAGCAAGATGACATTTTGTTGTGCCCTACCTCTCTTGATTACAAATTGTATATAATAATATAAGTAGTAAATAAAACTTCTGTCATGGTACTATAATATTCCTAAAATAAATGGATCACGGGTAGTATGCTATCATTTAGGAGTTTTTATAAAAGAACAAAAATCAATCAATCAATCATCACCTTTACCAGAACTTTGCTATTTCCGATTCAGGGCCTTAAACCATTGAGGGGATTGATTCTTCACCACCTCTATTTACTTATTTATCGAGCCAAATTACAGTATAGGTACCATTAAGCGTGCATCAACCCTTTGAACACCTAAAGGTCTCGTATGTTGCCGTTTGTGCCTGTTAACGTCTACAGGTGTTATGACGTACTTTGTCATAGTCGCCTTGCTTTACACTACAATTCGTATCCAATCTCTTATGGAAAACGAGTTGGCGTGTAGGTGTCCTTGCCGTACAAGTACATGAAGTATGGCGTTCAAAGAGTTAAACCCAAAAAATAAGACAGTATTTTCAGCTGTTCTACCACGAATAACTAAAAAGAAAATCGTCCATATTGCTTGATTCAATTATCTGGTCTATGTTAGCTTACAATGTTAGCGCTAATTGAGCAACGATGTTAGGAAATGAACACGTCACTATGGATCAATTGCAATAATCTAATATATCATGATTGAACGGAATGTATTAGATCGATCGCTTTAGTCAATGGGGCATTGACACCGGACACACGTATCAGACCAAATAGAATTATCTATGCGCAGTCGCTGATTTGATCAGCGGGGACAATGGTCAGAAACGGACGCAACATCTAGTAGGTTGGGCATTAGGGCAAGGCCAATTGTGCAGATTGCTGAAAAATATCTGAACATGCACTTCAAAGCCTCGAGAATAGTTATCTGATATTTGTGGGCATCTTGTTGGCCCCGATACCCATTGGATATATCCAGAACGAATTAATGTTAAATAATTATTATTTTATTAGAACTACCACCACTCGGACTTCAGAAAAAGAAAGGAATCATGTCTTCTTAAGTTCTATAAGTACTTAAAGTAAAATTAATGTGAAACGGCACATGTTTCCAGTTTCCGCTCATATCTGATGTAAGCCTATAAGACTTACACTACACATGCACAGGCTTATTGTACTTATAGAAAAACATGTACAGATGCAATACCCATTTAAACAAACGTGTTTACTGGAAGAGGGGCGTTCTTTTTAAAATTGGTTTACTCTTGTACCAAATCGAATTCATGTACATAGTTGGTTTTATTTAAATATCTACTACAGTTACAATCAAGGAATTTGATTTCCGGGCCACTTCGGACCTTGTCACAGTGAAAATCAAAATACTGTCTCGTCATGGCAGATGGTGATGTCAACGAGCACTGCCTGGCGCTTCGATCGATCTGTCAGCACGATATCAGGTTTATTGGTTACAATAGTCCTGTCCGTGATGACAGATCGATCCCAATAGAGCGTGGCACGACCATTTTCAAGAACTGGCGCAGGTGTATACTTTAGTACGGCATTTCGAAGTTCACAAGACCGTATAGAAGAGCAAGTTGCTGGTGAATGATTCTGGCTACTAAGTTATGTCTGTGAAAGTGCTCGCCGTTGGCAAGATGACCACAACCGGAAATGATATGCCTGAGTGACTCTCCGGGACGGCGGCATACCCGACAAATGTCGACCGTACCGTCCTTCAGGATATATTTCCGGTAGTTTTTCGTCATGATAACTTCGTCCGCAATTGCACAAACAAAACTTTCGGTTTCCCCGAAGAGATCCCCGAAACGTAGCCAGTTCACCGACGCGAGCAGGTCTACGTCGGGCCCTGTGAGGGCCCTGTAGAACCGCCCGTGTAGCTCCTTACTCTTCCATACCACCTTGCGTTCCTCGGTGCTCCATACTTTAAGTCTGCGCCAGTTCTCCTTTGCCATGGAAAGCGGGGTGAAAGATGCGTCTACTGCTATTACGTCCCGATGTATCCCACACTTGCTGTTAAAGAATATAAATAATCCCTGAGACTTCACACCTCACGGTTGTGGAAGTCTTTGGCATTTAGAAAGCCGCGACCTCCATACTTCCGTGGGATGTACAGTCTCATAACAGACGAGCCTGGGTGTAGCATGCGGTGCGCAGTGAGCAGTACACGCACCCTTCGGTCCAGGGCATCCAGCTCAGTCTGAGTCCATCTTAGTATGCCAAAGGGGTATGTGAGCAAGGGCATCACCCAGGCGTTGAAGGCGCGCACCTTGCTGCCGCCCGACAAAAGACTATTAAGTAGGTACTTTTGTCAGGCGACAGAAGAAGCGTTCCTTCAACGCCCGCTTTACGCCCTCACCCTCAATACCCAAAGACTGTGACATACCAAGATATTTATAGGTTTCTGCTTCAGAGAGAGATCTGAGGCACATTGCCTCAGAAAGTTGTAAATTTGACAAATTTACAATTTTCCCCCGCTGTACATGCATGGCCGCACACTTATCTACACCAAATTCCATTCTGATGGCGCTATTGAAAGCTTCTGTCGTTTTCAGTAGCTCCAACAGGTCCTGTCTATTTGGTGCAAACAGCTTAAGGTCATCCATGTACAGAAGATGAGAAATGACCTCACCTCTTTTCCGGAGCTGACAACCTAGCCCTCACTTTGCTGAAGGATTCAGCAAAGTGCTGAGCTTATTATTATTATTATTATTAATGTAGTGTAATTGCACCTCAAAATCATATGTGTTGAATACTTACTTTTTACTTGTTTTATGTTTAAAAATAGTATAATTTAGGCACTGAAGCCTTTAATCTACATTTACAACAATAAAATTTGTAACGGGATTAATGGTAATGTGGATGAAATGGTTTCAGTGCTCTTTTCCCAAGTAAAATGTTACACAGCTTCCAGTTATTGGATAAATTAACGAACCTGTCATTCTCTTAATGCAAACAAATTTGTTTCGCAAATAAAAAATAACCAACCTTATTTCTATAAATTGGACCAAAAGGAAAAGTAAATCTTATAAAAAGGAATCTGCTTCAAACTCGTTAATTGACAGGGAGATTAAATATCTGTTTTTCCCTGCCTTCTTTAGGGATTTATTGTGTTATTTCGTTCGTTTGACTATAGACACACAAACAATATATACTTAGGTAAGGTATATGAACAGTGCCGTATATATATGCAAGGTTACTTTCGACAAAATATCCCATTTCGGATCGAAATATTTATTATTTTATTTGGATACTGCACTGAAATTTTTTTTGCATGTGTTATAAAATCTGGGATAATCTTTTTCTTATACTATCACCATCAGAGTTAACCGGCCCTTTGAAACTAGATAAGGTCTACTAATTGTGAGTTAACGCGAAATCATTAGTAGGTATCAAATAAACGATAAGACGAACTAAGAAAAGAACCGCCGCGTGCAAGACTGACTAACTCGCGCGAAATCAGGGTTTCATAGCGTATATTTTTAAGTATGCTCGAGCGCCTATTGTCAGTAACCGTTGTCAGCGATCGACAATGAAAATAAGCGCTACTCGCGCCATAAACCTGAAATCGTGTCGTGCCGTAAAACGCGTAAAGAAATAAACTCTGTAAACTACCCTTGGGATATTTTTTTTTTAAATCTCTAAAATAAGTGATTCCTGTTACATTGAGAAGTAAACAATTAAATGTCGAGTATGCCACACTGTAGTATAATAACTCTGTCAGCCATTAACGGAAAGTGGACCCCACATTTCGTCAGAAAATAAGCAGTTTTAGTGGGTGTGAAAAAGCCCTTAAGAATGTCTTTGTCAGTTTATAATATATCACTATAATATAGACGTGTTATAACATACTTGTCATAGAAAAAGTATAGTAAGTGTCGTATGTATACACCCTGAAAAGTCACCGTGTGTTGAGGAACTGACCAAATTGTTAGCACACCACAAAGTCTACCGGATGACTTATATCATAGCCCGCTGACTTTCGTAGCCAGATCTTCCGAGTCCTTGCAGCAGAACTTCTAGTTGGATAAGTCACCTGAACTGAACTGAACTTTGGAAATTTGAACTCTCTTGACCATTAACTTCAGTGTTTTAAATCCGAACACTATACTTGGTTATGACCAATCATAGCGAACTAAAGGCAAAATCCCTTTAATCGATCGCAGCACTTTTTGATATTCTGCAAATTTTGAGTGTTGTATGCTTATGTTATCTTACTTGACAGTTACCGGTCATGTGTATTCAAAAGGCTGCCAAAGGTACATTCTTGGTATTAGATCCTGTTGTAAATGAAGATCACAAAATCATACTTTAAGGGATTGATATAAGTGTTGTAGGAGATTTGGGGTTAAAAATTGACTATGTTAAATGGAATACTATGTGCAATACATATCTCTCAGTCTGGTTACGGGTCCAATAAAGTTTAAATGTCGCTTTGATGCACCTAATAAAATATTACTACTTAGGTAGTTCTTGATTTTAAGTCCATAATATGCGCATATTTTCTACCTATCGACTCAGAATACTTCAAAGAAACACGAATATTTCCTACTGAATATCTTTCATTTTCCACATACTAAATCTGAGAAGGTAATTTAGGTTTCATTTTGTTAATCGTGGTCATTAAATGTCGGCATCACGGGCACGGTGTCGTTGGCCCTAATGGCCTTTTAAACGGACGCATTTCCCTAACGAATGGCTCGGCTGCTCCGTCGCATCTCGTGGCTAATTATTTCATGTCCTAAGTGAAATAACTAACTAAATTATGCTGCTGCTAATCCACTTGAAAATATTCGTTCGCTAACGACTGTTTCAACTGCAAACGTTGGTAAGAGGTGTGGTCTGGGCAGGCATTACTTATATTCGTTAAAATAACTTCTTCAGTTCGTAGCTAGTGCTACGAAATATAGAAGTTATTTCCTTCACCGAAATGTAATCATTTCGGTGAAGAACATCCCGAGAAAGCCGGTCTATACAAATAATTATAATAGAGGTCTAATTTATTCATTTGGGTTGGCAGGTCAGTCGACAATCGGTCTCGTAAAAGTAGTGCCTACGCGAAATTTTGGGATTCAGTGCTAAAGTCATGCCAAAGCGGACCCCGGGCTTCTCTAGGATATAACCGGGAAAACGCTACTGAGGAGGATTACTTTGATTATACTGTAATTTAGATGTTATGCATTTTTTTCAAGAAAACTTGTCTTAAATCATTTGAAGTCTTTCTACTACACAATTTATCAAAATCCCGTTATGTTTTTGACTTTGAGCAGATGCAGCCCGCATCGACTCTCTAATAACCTAACCACAACGTTTACCCTGAGATACGTAACCACTAATTTACAGTCAGAGGTCAAACTTAAATATTGTTTCACCTGAGGCGACTCATGACATTAACAAGCGATCTGAATGTGCTTCTAAGCCTATGTACATACGGCAGCGCCACTCTATAGCAGGCATTCGGTAAACATTAAAGGGTACCTACAGTAAAGGTACCACGTTACATGTCAGTTTCTTTAAAACTGCAGTAGGAGACTGAACCAAGCTCACTGAGGCTTAGGTACAGTCGCGAACCGGGATTGTTGAGCCACTTGCTGCCATTGTCTGTAATTTAGCCTTGTTAATGACCAATGTTACCCGATAACATGTCAGTCCCGATTTGCGTTACACGTCCAAGTTGCGAAGATTGGCAAGTGACTCAACAATCCCTGTTCGCGATGGTATATGGTGATTATTATCACAATACTGTGGTGTCAATATTATCGAGGTATTCAAAATTGTTAGGTGTTTGCTTCAACATTCATCAATACCCACGTGATGTATTGTGATAAAATGAGGGTACCGTGTAACGGAACCCAATCAGCCTTAGCTAGTGTGCACCTAGTCCTATTAAACTACGACTTTTGCAACTATTGAAAATGTTATGATATATGCAATATCTGTACCTATCATTCATCTACAATTGGGATTTGGAAAGTTAGTTTGTCGCTGGATTTTTTATATAATCTGTAATTTATTACCTAAGAACTCTTAAAACCACGCTCTCACTACTCTATTATCCCGAAATCGAGTTGAAATCGAGTTTGATGGAATAATTAATTTCCCTGTGTTTTTGCCTGTTTGTATATGCACCTGTAATATCCCTGATTTTGACAGATACGGTAAGTTATATTATTAGGCTTATCTTAGAGTTGATAGTATTAAATAACCAATACATACCTGTATCGGAATAATGGAGCGCAGGGACTCCTGCCTACGGCGCGTCGCTTGGCGCAACCCTACAGTTCGGCAATCGTAGCTTTTCATTGTTCATACCTACCGTAATAAGTCTCCGTTACTTTCATGCAACTGCAGTCGTAAAAGGCGTCAGTATCCACGTGTGATATTTAGCTAAAATACGTACTTCTCTTTCACGCGCAGCTTTGATACGTAATAAAATAATAAATACTGCTTGTTCATAATAAACAATATCGTTCCTCTAACTAAATATATAGAGTTAGGGAGTGATATCTAAAAAAACATTCATAAAATAGGTTCATCGAAATAGGTAAATATATAATTAAGAAAATACGAACAGTGAAGTGAATGAAGTGCGTGAATACAAGACAATATCAATATCTAAACTAGAAATATAAAACATAGCAGTAACATAACATCATTTGACCAACACTGTAAATAGCTTAGACACCGCTCTTAGGTTTTTTGTTGCCTTGTTTTGATACCTATAATACTGTCTCTTAATGAGTATGAGTTTGTAAAATAAGAAGGTATCAACAATTAACGGTACAAGTGATTATCTTTAATATTGCTAGCTAATTCCGACTCCCAACGGTCACCATTGTTCAGCAACCTCTCTTTGTTATATATTAATTCTTCGTGCGTTTCTTTGCAGTACTCAAAATTAGGCCCTTCCACGATTGCGTCGACCGGGCATGCCTCCTGGCAGAATCCACAGAAGATGCACTTAGACAAGTCAATATCGTAGCGGATCGCGCGACGCGAGCCGTCGGCGCGCTCCTCGGCGTCTATCGTGATAGCCAGGGCTGGACAAATAGCCTCGCATAGCTTACAGGCTATGCACCGCTCCTCCCCAGATGGGTATCTTCGTAAAGCATGCTCACCTCTGAACCGGGGGGACAGCGGACCCTTCTCGAAAGGGTAATTTATCGTGGCCGGCTCTTTAAATATGTGCCCCATCGTGACACCGAAACCTGTAAGTGGACATGGAACCTTATAAAACGTACCACTTAAAATTAAAAGTATAAAACTGTTTTTCTCGGCGGTCAATGTGTTGGTTAGTTGTTTAACTTGATTAGGGACAGAATCTGTTCTGTAGTGTCTTGTGGTCCCGTTACTAAAAGGCCCGTTAAAACAATTGTAACAAACTGTCTTTGAAAGAGTGGTTTCTGGGAAGCAAGGAACGTGAAATTACAAGGAAAGAATAATCTGCAATAGTGCCGCCTGGGGACGCCACATCCCACACTCGTTAATCGTGCGACCCGCTTCATAGCGTTTTACTCTTGTGTCGAGACGCCCGACACGATTCGATAAATGTTGATGAAATGGTATTCCGCACATTTCTTAGTAAAATTTTGTTCTGTTGCAAATAAAATTTCGAATATAAATGATGTTAATTTTTTATAATATTTCAAAGAAAAATAACATTAAGTTCATTATTTAATAGGCATCGATGTTTAAATATTATAGTTATGAACACACATAATATATGATATACAGGATGTTCGGCACATGTACCGTCAACATTTTTCAGGGTGCTAGTACAGTAATTTGCTACCCTTGGACCCTGGGTCCTACGAGACACGGTCATGGAGGTCCGATTTTATTATTGTTTTTTTCTTTTCTAATTTACCCAAAATTTTACATTCGAAGCCTCATAACTTTTATGTGTATGCTTTTAAATGCATTATTTATTTAATTGTCTTTCGTGTAGGTACGTAAGTGTGCTTAAAAATATTATTACTTGATACAAATAAGACTACAAAATGAACACATGGGCCTTTTTATTAACAAACAAATGAAATTAGGAAACATACTTCTAAATTCGTTATTTTTTTTATGTTACAGCTAGTACGAGCTTCATTTTATTTTTATAAATTATTTGTTTATGAAGTTTCTAACAGTATAACTACACACTCCACAAAATAAAATAAAAAAACTCGATCCAAAAAAGGTCGTATTCAGAAAGTCGCACTTATTTAACAAAGGATTGGTGCCTGCAATCGAGATATCACTCGTCACTGTCTGTTACAAGTTTTAATGAGTACTCGAATATTTTTCATGACTTTGCGAAGGCTAAGGGTCGGTCGCACCAAACCGTCTGTAATCGTAGGCGATGTTCGTTAAAAGCTGATTGTATGGAAAGTTTTTTAAGTGGATGACAGTTGCGGGCGTCACATTTAAAATCGATCTGTAATGATAAGTTGGTGTAAAAGATTCAAATGATATAATACAATGGCTTATCCCTCTTCCAAAATATAGACAAAGCCATCAAGCGGGGGAATGTTAGCCAGCAGCTTAATGGGAAAGAAGCCTACCACAGGGGAAAGATTTAGGGAACTTCTGGGGTATTTACTAGCGTAGTTTTATCTATGTATGTATGTAAAATTCTTTAATGTACATGAGTAAAACATAACATAAATTACAAGAACAGTTGACATATATGTACAAAGGCGGGCTTATCCCTGTAAGGGATTTCTTCCAGCTAACCTTTGAGCAATTGAGTGGAGATTAAAATTAATAGGCAAACCGAGAAACATGTACAATTCGAACACAAAATTATCTTAATAACATCACAATAATATATAGATATATATATATATATATATGTAAACGAAAAAAATGTATATCTTTATATATAAAAATCTTCTGTACGTGTGTTTGTCACCCTACTCCTCCTAAACGGCTGCACCGATTCGGATGAAATTTTGTGTGTATATTTCAATGGGAACCCATAGATGGTTTGAAAATACTATTGGACCCGGTAGGTGGCGTTGCGGTCGGTATATCACTGATCTTTTTCTAAACGGCTGGCCTGATTTTGTGTGTACCTATATTTCAATGGGTTCCTAGATGGTTAGAAAACTCAATTGGACCCGGTAGGTGGCGCTGCAGTCGGTATTTAGCAAGGAGTTCCTATGTTTATTTGTACAGGCTGTTTAATTATTCGGCATTCGACGTACGGTCGCTTGCCTTATTGACATTTCCTCATTGACATTTTTAGAATAAATTGAGCAGATATAAAATATATTCTATTATTGTAGAATGATAAATGCATTGGTTTTATGAATCGTTAAATAGTTTAACAACATGTAAGTATATATCACAAATTATTGACCTGCATACAAAACTCCATAATCTTCAAATGTAATACATTATAAAATGGATTATATTTACTGGACATGTTTATTAATTATTAGATTACAAATACCACGTCGCCGTCGTCGCGGACCAGGGGGAATTATTGGTCGTCGCACACAAAACTCGCAAACGGTTAACAGACGGCGATTAAATAGGACAACAGTAGAACGACTAGCGGAAAATGAAAGTGTAAGAGACCATATTGCAAACACACGTTCAAATGAAACACAAGAACATCGCAACGATCGCCATCGGGCTAATACATTGAGGCAAAGACAGGCACGTCAGCGAATAACAGACGAACATAGAGGACTTGAACGGCAGCGCCTGCAAATACATCGCGCACTGACACGAGCATCTCTTCCCCGCATAGCTTTCGAATATGAGTCGGATATCGACTATTCGTCACATCCGCAGGTCGTCATCGGCGCTATGGATCAAGAATGCCAACACTGCCATGCATTTAAATACAAAGGTGAAACAGCCGGTTTATGCTGTGCGTCTGGAAAAGTTGTACTTCCACGATTGAATTCCCCTCCTGACCCATTAAAAACACTACTAGTTGGAAGCACACCGCAGTCAAAATTATTTTGCTTCCAAATGACATAATTTGGAGCAACAAAAATTCACTCAGGATGCCGATGGCCGGAATTTTGAATCGACGTTTAAGATTCAGGAACAGGTATACCATCAAATTGATTCCCTGATGTAAATGCCTGATGCCGATCCGAAGTTTTTACAAATATACTTCATGGGCGATGAAGAACGACAAATAAATACACGCTGCCAATATAACTACATCGAGCAGATGGAGGAGCGAGAAATTGTAGCGACATTGGAAACTTTTTTGCGAAGTCACAACCGGTTGGTCTAGTTGTTCAAAACAGTGTCAAGCAGACTGCAAAGTGACAACTACATGATCGTTATCAAAGCAGACAAAGTACCGTCTGGAGAGCACGCGGGCCGATACAATGCACCGACAGTTAACGAAGTTGCAGTTGTTATGGTTTGATGGACCGTGATTGAGGAAATTATTGGTATAATGTGGCGCTGCTTTTCGGGCAGGGCGACGTCTACCGCTCCGCTAGTAAATATGTAAATACCGAATATAAGTATATATAAATAGATAGTTTTAGCTTGTTTCAATTTCGATCCCATTACAGTTTGTAAATATTAAAATAAAAATTATGATTTTTGTTATTTTATAAATTTTACACGGGATATTGTTAACGAAAACAATGTCGTAATGAGGGCATTTATTCTGGTTATGGCGACGGAAAGAGCAGAATCCCAATTTAATGGAGCGAGTGATATGTACATCTGTATAATCTCCCGTCTATTAATTTGGCTGCATACAATAAATGTTTTTATCAAATTTTTGTTAAATTCTAGTAGAACAACAGAAAAGTCAAGAATAGCTACAGCTCTTGGCTCAAATATATGCCACTGTTACAATATAGACCTCTCAATTTTACATTTGAATAGTGCCTATTTTATTCTGTTTAATTTTTTGTTCAGAGGTTAATATGAAGTGTATCCCACAGCTATGCGACCTTCCATCACTAGAAGCAAGTTACACTTTTAGTTTGATAAAGGCGTAAATTTTATAATAGCATTCAGTTTTTTATGGATTTGGTACAGAAACTAATATGTCATCTATTTTCTGGACTACTTGCTGTATATGAGCGTAAGTTAACAACCAAGCTGATAGAATTCAACTCAATAGAATAAACCCGAATGGAGCTCTTTCCCTACATCCCATAGTATGCACGGAAAGCCCGTCGTAGCGTCGGCCCTATTAAACTTATTTTGACAAATGAGCTGTCAATCGATTCATCTTAGTTGCCCAAGCGTTATAAGTACAGTTAACGTCAATTTATATAAATAATGTTCTTACAATACTGTACTAAACGATAAATGCTTTTAAGGCGCGTCAAGTTTTGCGATGATTAAATTCATCCATTATTAATTACTTTTATCATACAGATTTCATCGTAGCCGGGCAGCGCCCCACATCTATAATACTTTATGGTTTACCTATAATGTACTTTGAATGAGGCGAGTCATGAAACTAAACAACCCTTTGTTGGCTAAAATGTGTTATCTCGTTTTCACAAACAAAATTGTATCAGAATAAGGACTAACGAATTTCAAAGCCATTCATTCAACTTAAAAATAGGTTTTGATGAACGTTTATGAATAAGGTCCTAAGAATTTACATAAAAAATACGTGCAGTCAGTTTTTGCTGAGCGGGGTACAGCTGAGCTGAGCGGCATCGACATTGAATTTTGGAACAAAGTTATCTCAATAAGTATCTATTTTATTACATTTTTTGCGTTATATTTCTAATCCCAGATTTTTTTCCAGAATACATTCAATAAGTGTTTTCTTTTTACCAAAATTGATGGGTGTTGGCCACAGTGATGGCATTTCCAGGCGAACTAGGCGTAGGTATATGTACGACAACCTACGAGTTCTGGCAATAAGACGACCTGGCTATAAGTTGTTTTGATAACTGGATTTTATTGCCACTAGATTTGGAAATGAAGACGTCATGATAACTGAGTGTTCTGGCAAATGAAGACAATGAAAACTTGAGGGCTTGGCAATCAGAAGTTTTGACCACTGGACCTTTTAGCTGGCACTTGGGCTAATTTGCCCCGAAAAGGAATAAAATGAAGTATGAAAATAACTATCGAATAGTAAAAACATCATACCTCTGAAAAGTTCTGTGAAGAACACCGTTTGAGATGCCCGGTCCACGAAATCCTTCAGTGTGGTGGTCGGTATTTTATCGTTGACGTAAATGAACTTAACATCGTAAGCAGTTCTAGGGTAGCAGTGGAATGGTGGTTGAGGCACGGGCGGCGGGCAGCATGGCTGACAGGGCGGGCACGGCGGGCACGGTTTGCAATCGTCACTGCTCCATCGCAACCTCGTTAATACACTACTTCTTAATTTCCCAAACAAGCCCCTCGTAAACATCTTTCTCTCGAAATATTTTTGAAAAGTCAGTGTTATTTTGACGTTTCTTAGTCGTCGAAATGAAACAATATTTCAGATGCTGAAAATAGGCTGTATAATCGAACAGTTCGCAGCCGATGCTAGACGACCTTTGTATTTCTATTTAAACTTTATGTTCACTGTTTCTTGTATGATATTCGGAGGCTTCTAGAACAGTAGGTATAGCTCGTTGGTCACGTTACAAGATGGTCACAAAATTGCGGCGGTCCACGTCCCACTTAACAAGTTTAAGCGACTTGAAGACGACCAAATTAAAATAAAATATTTTGAAAGGGTAAACCAACGTTCCTCAACCTTCCATAACGCACTTGAAGTCTTCACAAGCATTGATTGATTGTCAACATTTGATTCCTTATTCATTGTTGTCAAGTAAAAACTGACGTAGCATTAGAAGTGCTGTCACTTTTCAATATCGTTATTTTAATGTAATATTTGATTCTTACTCATATTTTCGCACTGGGAGATCAGTGCTTTTATTTACATAATTCAAACATGCTTTTTATTTGTCTCGCCAATAATAATAACTATCCCATGTAAAAGAACATCCATAAAAATAGGATAAGATGACCTCGTTACGGACTGAAGACTACAGAATGTTGTCTTGTGATTGTGAAACTATCAACTTGTCTAAAGGTAAGTGAAGTGAATCCCATGTTACCGTTGCGGTCAAATATTTACTGACCATTCCTGGTTCTACTCACGGACTTCGTCGTTGGGTTTGCGGCAATGTGCGAGTATGAAATTCTAGTGCAGTGCACAGCACTACAATTATTTTTAACGGCCTGACAAATAATCTTTTTTGTACTGTAAATATTATAAATTTGGGATAAGCAAAGTAGGATGTTAAGGGGTTTGTAATAGTCTTTATACCTAACTTTACATTTCATATGCCTAATAGAAAGCGTCGTCGTATACGGCTAAAGCTGACAACCACAGAAAAAATTTCTTTAAACATTAATATTACGTACCAGCCTTCGATATAAACAATTGGTATTGTCAGCTATTTAATGTAAACAACATTAAAATAAATGTGTCATCAAACTGAGCAGTTACGAGTTTCATAATTTTAATATACGAGTACCTATATAATATAACAGATACGGAAGCAAAACAGAGAGCCATCGAATATATCAATTCAGTTAACGTATATATATACATATATAAGCTTCGTGATCCAATCCCGAAGAATGGGTTTTGACGACCGCTGTGTTTTATTGGCTACGGGTAGTAAACCGTTATTCATATACAAATATAACCTACTTACGGCGCCTACGCTACATGCTAAAACTCGACCAAGTGTGAGAAGTATAGTGACACTTCAGAAATAGGTATAACATAATCAAATTACTTTTCATGACACTTGCTCGTAAAGGATCTTATTCACGCAGCAAACTGAAGGACGATGGCCTAAATTAATTCCGCGGGAGTAATGGCTTTTCAGTATTCCCAAGGAAGTAATAAGTTTAGTTTTAAAATATACCGTTCACTCATAGTACTCGTAGTCATTCCACATTAAGGAGTTTTTAAATCAAATGTTTTTTATATCCTTGAAACTTCTACAAACAATAATTAAAACGTTAACGCTATATTGACGCATTATTTTTGTATGTTGAATCTGTTTCAGTGTAAGTTAGGAAAATTTCAGTGAATTTTATATTTTTAAAAGTCGATAACAAACTGGCTGTACCAGATGTTCGCATTAAGATGGCCGTTACCACGGCGGTTAGAATCTATTGAGTCTGTTATTGCCTTATTTATTTATATTTTTATATATTTATATTTTTGCCTTAATTAATTTTTAGAATGCTCGTAATAACAATAACTAATCAATTTATTAACCCACCCTTTGTCGTTTCTGGTGCAAAAGTGCCCATTAATTCCCTATATAGGTAATAATTACCTATAGGTAATTGATACTTACTGACCAAATTAGTTAAACATAACACCACCGCAGGTGTGAGCCCTCGAAGAATGAGCCACTCAGTCCTCGATAGTTTTCAGTCAGTTATCTTGCCGACGGTGTGGGATGACAGTTTACGTACATTAAGCTCCCCTATACACACGCCCAAATTGTTGAGTGCCGTCGTAACGTTTATATCACTTGAATACCTATACGCGGCGTCACGCACGTATCGCCGCCGTCGTTAACGGGTCGTTATGCTAATAACCGGCTGACAAGACTCATCGCCCTTTCCCGAGGGGAAATCCGTATGACATCCACTTAAATGTATTGTAAATACTGCGCTCCATTCTGGAAGCTTCCGCCCAGCTAGCAGGATAGGTTACATAAATCATGACGGTATAGCCTCGTGCTAGCTGGGCTAGTTTTGTAACTAAAGTTTTACTCCCCGGGTCAACACGTAGGTACAGTCGAGGGCATAAATATGTATACGCTTTTGGACCTCATTTCAATAGAATATGGTGAAAAGCGAATACCTAAAAAGGTTTATTTTTCATTTGATACTAACACGTCTCGTAATACGATAAGTCTTTCTAGGTATAATGCAACTACATACGCGACTCATAGATTCCGCTAGGCGGCGCAACATTATCGTAATTCTCCCCAGTAACAAACACCATTACATTTCACACACACTTTACTGTGACAGGACACTGACCTCATTTTTTTAATCATTGGTGAAACTTTGAATATGTGGCAGACCTCCTTTGACAAGCTTAAATTGTCAAAACGTCGTATTTAAAAATGACAGAGACGTGTTTAGGTACTTATATTTTCGTAATGAAAGATCTCCTCAAAAACATAAAGTAAAAAAATGCCAAGGTCGTAAACGGTTTCACTAAAAAAGATCTAACGAGAAGGAATTATTTGCTTCTTAATAGTCTGAATTAGCAAGTTTTTACCCATCAACTTTAATATTTGTATTTGAGTACAATGTAGCAGGAACAGAGCAAGAATTTGGAAATGTTGTGCATGACATGAGACTCGCGAAATTGCAAGTGTAAGTCAAATAAAAACTACGTTCTGTCATGGATAAAGACCTCCTTAAATCTATTTATTTAGCACTAAGCGATAATAACTTACTGCATTCCAGTTTTGGGAGGAGCTGCCAGCTCCTTTATGATACTCCTTGAGAGAATACAGGGCTCGCTTCTGAAAGTCATGCACTCGAAAAGTTGCAGACACCCAACCTACAAGTTGTATAAGAAAAGTAAAGTGCTAAGTATGCGGCAACCGTACATTTCGCGATTAACGGTCGAGAGGCTATTTGATGCATTTTATTGTTAATAATCCATGAAATGGATGAGATATAAACAACCCTCTATTGAATATGTGTACAAATTACATATCACTTGCATTATATATTTTTCCTTGCTTTGGTGAAGTGAAAAGTTGTGTGTTTCGCTCAGCAGTCGTGCCTTGCGAGCCTCGCTACGTTCATTATTGTACTTCAATCTTACAATCCGTTGCTAACTCGGCTCTGAATACAAGCACTCGCGCCAAACAACAATCTTTGCAGCCTTGCATAACAAATAACTATTGTAGTATCCTGAATTGTAAAAATACCAGGAAAAATATTTTTAATGTCAATTCCTTAATATGCGCAAGTAACTTACCCTGTAAATGTTAGAGTCATCTAGTCACTGGTATTCTATGTGCGAATAGTGGTATAGGAAACGATAATCGTTGAAACGGATAGGTCGGTAAATTTACTTATAATAATATATTTAGTGGAGTCGCGATGTTGGGAAACTGAAAACTTTTGACACAGGGACCAGACGGCATAGTCCTGCATTTTTTATTAAGAACTACAGTCTCATGTCGCTTCGCCTTGTTATAATAGACCAAGGGCTTACCGATTGTGGGCCGCTCTCGCTTCAATGTGACCTTGGCCTAACGAACCAAAACAGAATAGGCGCGACAAACGAGGTAAGTGAAACAGGTACCTACGGCCCCCGTCTGGGTCAAGATGCTAGGATCTGACGTATGGGTTAAACAGATCTTTTGTAATTCCATTTCATTTTATTGCAATGAGTTTCACACGCTCACTTTGATACGTACTGTGACGAGCGTGAATGCGAACACGCAGTGCTCATTGAATTTAATTTGCAGTAGGTATAGAATAAACAGTTTTGCTTAAAGTTTCGTCTATTGCGTAACGCCTATTTTCATGTTTATTATTAATTACTAACTTCTTTATTCAGGGATTTAGGTTAGAATTTCACAATAATTAGGTATATCAAAAGTAAAATATATCACTACATAGTATAAAACAAAGTCGCTTTCTCTGTCCCTATATCCCTATGTCTGCTTAAATCTTTAAAACTACGCAACGGATTTTGATGCGGTTTTTTTTAATAGATAGAGTGATTGAAGAGGAAGGTTTATATGTATAATTACATCCATTAAATAGTGCACCCGTGCGAAGCCGGGGCGGGTCGCTAGTAGTTTTATATTACATAACAAAATCATTTTAAAAACCTTACCTAGGGCGCATAATTAATTAATATTATTATTAAATATGCATCACTAGTAGTGTCCGACCGAAGTTTCGGTTTCGGTTTCGGCTGGTTTCGGCCTAAAAATCATGTTTCGGCCGAAGGTTCGGTTTCAGCCAAAAAACTGCCGAACCTTTCGGCCGCGCCGAAACTTTTACAACATTGTACTTTTGGATCGCGTTGATCTAATTTCTACTGCCTTTGGATAACTTCGCCCGACTCCGCCAGCAGAATACATTTTATTTTAGTTATTTTATATCTCGTTAAGTACTAAAATTGTTTTATTTTTTACCACACTACACGAACTATCCTGTGTTACACTTCACCGGGACATTTTATTGATGCGTAATGGTGTTAAGGCCCGGGTAAGTACCCAAAATGATAGATTTCGAAACGCTAAGGCTCTGAAGTGAATCGTTGAAATTAATCTGAAAAAATATGTAGGTACACGCTATCCTTTTACCTTTCGTTTATACTCTGAACGTTTTATTTTACTCTAAAACATTAAAATACTACCCAGGCATGTAAAAACAAAGTTGAAATAAGTCTTTTCATTATAAAATTTACTACTACTTCTAAACTATAAACGATGTTTACACGGTTCTTTCAACAAAAGATTGATAATTCATAAATCTAAAATGTGAAAGTTTGAAATTCAGAAACAATAATACGCTTCGATAATATCAAATTTTATTCAAAATGTCCAGAGAAAGTACGTGATCAGACGCCGGCTCAGTGTCGCTCCGGCCGGCCTTCGAACGGGAAGAAGAACAAACGGGATAGCGCGAAGTATCAATGGTGCACTAGCGCCTTGGATCCAATATTCTATTACTAGGATAAAGCATGGTTATAGGCCTTAGGTATTTTATACTTTTATGAATCAGCTATTTATTATTTAACGGCAATGTTTATATATGTAAGTATTTATATTTTGCATTCCGGTCAAATGCAACTGAATTTTAAATTTTAAAGCGAATATTTTCCTACCGACTGACATGAAATATTCCCCATTTCGTGGACCGTTCGTGGCCCCAGCGGCGCGGCGCCCGCGTACCGCGTGTGGTATGCGAGGATAAGCAACGTCGGCCGTGGTCAAATCTTGGATAGGTCACGACTTTGAGTTATTACTAACTGACTGCTCCCGTGATATTTGGAAGGCACGTTAAGCCATTGATCCCGGCTGTTGTCTATAACAGCAGTCGTTAAGCGAACTTACCCAATCACTTGACAAGCCCGATCCCAATAAGGTCTAGTTTCCTCCTTGCGTAATTTTTATTGTTTAATAATCATCAAAATCTGGAATTATCGTAATGATAATTATGTTTTGTGATAATTCGAGATTGATACAGAATGTTTATGTAACTACCTTATTATATATAGGTATATTAGTATAAGGTGGTTAAATAAAATTCCGTAGTTTCTTGACTTGACCTATATTTTCTTACTATCTAAGGCAGGTCTCCGTTAGGTACGACGACGACGAGCGAAGCAAGGAGTATTAGGTAGAATCATGCCCCTACAGCGTGCGAGCTCATGTCGGGTTTGGTAACTAATAATTTACTGCACCACAATTTGTTCATGTCGCAACCTGTTAAGACAATAATCTAGATTTATACAGAACGCAATTGTTGCACTTTATTTTAGTCATCCTGTCTTTGTTAATTGACGGCGTAGCACATTTTGATAATAAAAAGTGTAGAGGGCGACATACGATGTTCGAGTATTGTTGAGAAATTATTGGCAACAAAAATTGAAAGCAGCCGCGGCAGCAAGAAAATTACTTATGAAAGGTTGGAGGGGGAGACGTGTTAAATGAACGGATGGCACAGCGTTGGTTTAATAGTGGACTTGAAGATCGACCGCGCTCTCGATCGATATTGAGGCTGCAAAGCCGTTGAAAACCAACCCAGTACCTACCAGCACTAGCCGATTATCGGACTTACTTGGAGCTTCTAAAGACACTATACATCGCCACTTAAAATCATTATTAAAGTTGTCGGACCGACATTAGTTATGAAACACTCAGTACTTATAGACAATTAACAATATATCAACTAAGTTCATACCCTTTAAACGTTATAAACTATGATTATTATATTATAACTTATTATAGGAAATAAGGTAGACCCGTTATATTGAAGTTAATGCAAACTTTACCCATACAAAACGTTAACCTGTAGTTTTTACACTCAAGCGCAAATAATATTCACATTATGGTAAATCGGATATATAGTGTTTATGTTTGATTTGCTCCTGAATTTGTAATGAAATAACAATAATATGAAAACATCGTTCTCAGCGTAGCGTTAGGACCTATCGCATGGTCTAAGAAAACAAAATCTGATAATTCGGATCGTGACACCGCATTACGTCACTGTCGACGACACACTCACACCTTCGCATACCGTGGTTAGGCTGATACAAGGCCGATGACGTAGGTCGTGTCATCCACACTACTGACTGATGTACCGGATGCCATACCTGGCGCAATATATTATTGTATCATGGAAGTTTTCATTTTAGTAACCTTAATTAAATTAGTTGTAATATTATTAAGTTATTGTTATTTAACTATTATTACCGCTTGTAAATCAATAAGCATTATTAATATTAAAAATTTCGTTTGAAATCATCTCTATACTGATTACAAGAACACCGGTAAAATTCGAGAATAGTAATTTAATATTTACGATATCCGATATGTTAATAGGTATACCTACTCGATGAATTGAGTAGAAAGTAGGAGAAAGAAAACAGATAAACATACCAATTTGGTAAACACAAAGCAAATCAATATCGGTCTTATTTGATCAATGTTCTCGCCGGCTGCCCTAACATTGCGTAGGTTAATCATGAGTTGCCAATGACTTTACAAACGAGAGTTTCAATCGCTCGGAGAATCACCAGGTAGGTCCATGCCGCCCGCTCCCGGTCCTACCCTTTTACGCCATGTGCTACGCATAGGCATCGTTAGCGGCCTGTAGTATGATTGTACTCACCCGTTATTTTAAAGCTATTTGCCATACGAAAAGATTTGAATATGACGCAGGTAGAATATAAAACAGATTGCCAATTACTTAATTGTCTTTATTAGTTTAATCCAAATACGAGTTTATGGTAGGTAGGTATGTGCACATATAATATTTTAGTTTACATTAATAAACTCTGCTTATGGGAAACCTAAAGTGCAAACTAAACTTGTATTATTCACGCAAACCAAACTTGTATATTTGGTACATCGGTAAAGGTCTTTAAGGCTTCTACAATACGGATAGTAGAATACAAAAAAGCATTTAAATCTCACACCAGTTACGCTCTTTCTCTGTGTACAAAGAATAATACACAAAATAATATTAAAAGGTGAGATATGGGTGGGTATGGGTTCAGATCTCGAGCTCGATCGAGTTGTACTTCGCACTGTTTTACTAAGTTACTGTTACTGAGAAAGGCTGACAGATTATGCTAATTCTAGTACGTTCTCTTATCATAAACCCGTTTGGGGGATTGTGACAAACGCAAGTTGAATCCACTAGATTCAATTAACTACGCGGCATCTCATATAGGTACATGGATTTTGATAAACATTTTGGTCGGGTAATTGAATATAGTGGGTTCAACTTGCCAGATGCAGGTAGCTAAAAGTAAGTAACACCTCGAATAATTACAGTCATTGTCAATGCTAAGAGTTCTTTTTTATGTTTGAATCGGTATTATATATTGTTGTAAATGAAACGAAAGGAATGAATACTTACTAAATCATTATGACTATGGAGCGTGACATCGAACTTAATTATAGACTGACCAAATTGGAACTGGAAGCTAATTATTACTAATAAGTGTATAGCGCCTGCAATGTAAAGTTGGTCTGTACGATATAACATCCTCAGTTATCGTTAGTACTTATTGGCGTAGTGAAACCTACAATGGAGTTCAATCGTTTTGGCAAATAATATAATCAAACCAATTTACCTTCGTTACTTCATAGTTCAATTGTAGGCAAAAACCTTGTGTTCACATTAGTGTTTAGTAATATCCTGTAATTACATTATTTCAATAAAATCAAATTTGGTTTACATTGTTTAGGTGTAAAATGCTTGCCGAGATTTTTTACTAATCAAAATCTATATTGTCTTTGAAAACACTTGAATTTGTTATGTTGGGAATATCAGTCCCAGAAAATTAATTAATATTCATTCAGAATTAAGATGAACTATATATAAATTAAAAGTAATTCATTTTTAGTTTGATAAAATTTTAATTATACACATAGTACTATATAACTATTTTTATTTACTGTCATGGAGTTCATAGTGTCAAATAATTACAACGAATATTAAATGATGATAAATATATCTTGATTACTAACATATTTTTTGTTATCCTTCACTTAGTTATAGTTTAAATCATTTGCGCAAGTGGCAAATAGATTGATTAATTAATGTTCATATTATTCCCATCACTATTTAATTACATTATTTGCCAAATGTATTGAACTCTGCCATGTGTGTAAATAACATAACTGTGCCAAAATTTTTCTTCGCTCGTGAAAGTAATACGTGGCCTATCTTTTGACATAGATATGGTACTCAAAAATTATATTGGCCCTTTTATATAAGTACTGAGATTATTCTCCGTTTATTGAGAAGTTAAGTTGCAGTGGCTTATTCGATACATAATATTAGATACACAATATTATAACAGACGGAATCTACAAGGGCAAGTTTTCTTGTAAGGATAAAAATTATATCAGCACACAATTCAATATTTTCTTAGTTCCACTGTGTAATAATCTCCGCGTCATACAAGTTCTAGAAAGCACGTAATCACTTGTTAGATTGCAGTTTTGAAAACAATAGGTTTTAAACAAAACTGAAGTTAATACTGAATATTAAAATTCTTATCCTCCGTCCAATGAAGGTGCCTATCTATTCTACTTATCCATAATAAGTTATATGACGTAATTCTTATTTGATTTTATAAACAAGTAAATAACAGAAAGAATGCTTTTACCAGTTTATGCTCTGACTTGATAGCAAAATATAAAAAAAACGTAGCAAATTCTTAACCTCCCTTTAAACTCAAAGTGAAAGGGATATGTAAATATATCACATAATAAACAGCTTAATATAAACTTTAAGACACAATCTATGATTTAATTGATTACATAAATATATTTTTTTGTCTTTTTTTATTTGACACTTAAGTATTTACTGTAACTATTAATGAACATAATTATTGGTGTACAGGAAGTGATTAAAGTCTTAGGAAAATGAATTTGAGAATGAGGTCGTCGGTGTATATCTGCGACTGGCGTCAAATAGTCAAAAAAGTAGTGGCGTCTTTCTTATTGTAAAGTTGTAAATGGCGATTTCTTTAACACCTACTTGGGGGAAATACGGTCACTTTTTACCCTTTCCTTGAATGGCACTTACTGTACATTGTTTTTTTGTGTGAAATCATGTGAATCTGCAGTATGTGATTAGGGCTATCTTGTTATATTGCCGTTATGTTTTTTTTAAAGTATGTGGCCCGAATTATGGAAAATATGTAACATTTCAAGCGTGTGAAGCAAACCTGCAATTTTTATTTTTATTTATCTTACCATAAACTGTGATCTTCAACTTTCAATATGTTAGAAGGCCACGTTCACTTTTTCGGCCATTTCTGAGACAAAAAATATTTTTTTGTCTTTATAAATGACATGTTTTAACTGTTTTATTTATTATAACAATGTATAAGACTCAGAAAAAAAACCTTTTTTCTGCCAATTAGTTTTTCTGTATCACCTGTCATCTCATTCATTCGTCATTGTGATATGCATCTTATACTTTACACATACATGTTTATATAGAAGATTGTACCTATATTACATTGCTAATATTAATCACGTAATTATACATTATTGAACGTAACAGTATACATACGAAATACGTTCATAAAGATACCGTAGTGCACAAAAATATCGTGTATCATTTCCACAGGTGTTAATATATATAACTGTTAGAAATCCTAGCCGACGCGCGAGTAATATTACGATTACTTTTCTACCCAAACATGTCGACGAATTCAGTAAAATCGTCATCGTCTATTCTTATTCAAATGGGATTTACAAAAAACAATATGCTTACACACAAATAGAAAGACCGTCATTCGACATTATAATACTATGTAATAGGTACACATTAGTTTACTTATCGTACCATGAGTGATTTCGATTACATGCAGTGGACAGTGAATATCTCTCCAATCAAATTGCTAACAAATACGCCGAGACATTAACAAACTATGTATTTGTACTTAGGTACCTATACTTATAATACGGTCAATCTATGTTTTCAGAAAAACATTAATAAAGTTCTGAAACTTGTGTGGCATGATATCTTTAGGTATGGTCTTCAAAATGTACAACTCTCCCCTCCCCTCATCCTGACCTTTACCCCCCCTCGACGCAAAATGCGCCCCCTGCACCGGTTTCTTCAGTTTTCTCCTCAAACTATTATAGATTCGGAAAAAGTGGTCAGGGCATAGAATAATACTCATTAAATTCTAAACAAAATGTATTCTATATTTTATTTTGATAGGATTAAAGGTTTTCTAATTCAGGCGAATGCAAATTAACGCGAAGGCAAAGAAGTACGTAGTGGGAGATATAGTGCCAGTCAGCATCCACTTTTGTCTCCGACAACGCTGCTTGGCATGAGTCTTCCTTTGGTCAAACTAAGCTGATAAAGCCTTCTAGCCATGCGGTCAACCTGGCTAACCACCAAAAAGAGGGGGAGAAAGAGTCGGCTCTTGAGTGCCAAAGTTTATTTATATAAGGTTAAAAGTTAAATATACCTTATACCCTTTTTTTTAAGAATTTATTGAGGATTATTTTTGCCCTAGAGACTGTTCTTAGAATTTATTGAGGATTATTTTTGCCCTGAGACTGTTCTCGTATCTGTAATAGTTACCTATGGAAAAAATGTGAATGAACCAGAAAAGGGGACACATTTCATAGTCTGGTGGCATGAAGCGTCAAGGGGAGATGAGGGGTGGGTTGTGAGGTTTGAACCATCCCCAAATATGATGCCGCACAAGTTTCAAAACATTATAATTTGTTTTGACTTGCCCATACATTGATTACATAGAATGACCGTATTATTATACGAGTATGTATATATTTCCGAGTACAGATTCAACAGGACATTAACATATCATTTTATTAGGGGTTACAGACATCATCTATTTCGCGACAGTAATTTGAATTGTCATAATTACTTTCATGAAACATTACACGCGACACGCTACATGACAAGCTACTTCATTTGGTGTTTCACTTACAGTGATTATTATAATAACGCTTAACAAATGACATCCATTTTTATGTTACAGTTTACACTTTAGGCCGGAGAGGGTTCCACGTACTTCAGCGATGGAATCGAAGGTAAATAATCGTTTTAATATATTATGTAGTCGCAAATACTTCTATGAGTATGATATTTTTCCTACATGTTTAAGTGATTGCTAATAAGTCTGAATCTACTTGTCTGTCTGTAGTCTGAAGGTCCTAGGTGATGAAATTACGTACTTAATTCCGGCTAATTTGTATGAATAGTTTAGTGATATTTTTGCTTTAGTTTTGGTAGACATTACTTTTTCGGGAAACTTGATGAAAACTGAGGTTTCTATTTACAAAAGTAGTGTAGTTTAAGGGGGATGCGGCCGAATAAGGACTACATCATATTACAAGTGAAAATCGTCTGAATAAATTTAAAAATAACACTCAGCATATATGGTATGGGTCCGTAAAATAAAGGGGAGATTAAACGTACTTTTCCGTAAACTTAAAATAAAAAGTCAGCAGCAATATTATGGGTATGTCAACAATGAACGTAGGCTTTCTATCGAAAAAATATAAAATTATAGAGACATTTTCCCGAACCTAAAATTAGACATCTTTATATAAAATTAACACCGATACTAGGTTTTGGTTAAAATATATCCTTAAAATTATTTTGATATTTTAACGGTTATTTCATTTGTATTCGATAACACTTAACAGTTCTATTAGTTATATCTCTATATATTTGCTTAATTATTTGGTGTTCTGTCTTACAGTTTCGTAATAATAATGGTTCAACTAAATCAATAGGTAATTTAAAAAATCCATCGATTGTATCCTAATAGTAAGATGTAAATTGTTTAAATTCTCAATGCAGAGCCACATCAAATATCAACTGAGTAGGTCTTAATATTTTTGGTATTCAATAGTTACAATTTACTGATATATATATGTAATGTTCCGTAATAGGGTGTTCCTAAGTCACAATTTATAGAACTTATAGAAATCACGTAACACAGTCATATGTACCTACAATAGTCATCAAAATGTTTGGTTTATTTAAAGAAATTGATTGATTAGAGTAGGTGTACCCATCAACCAATTGCAGGGAACTAATTGCATTAATTGAAGTTTATTCTGCAAGTAGCCCGCAATGGCACTTTTAGAAGCTAAAATCTTAATTAATAACCAATTAATCGCAATTAAAGTTGAAGATACAAAAACTCAGTAAGTGTGGCGTCCCTTGGAATTGATGCTTATTATGGGGCATAATAACTACGTGTCAATGAAGTTATTCAGAATATTTCTACGTATAAAATAATAATTGGGGATTAGAAATTATGATAAATATCTACACTTTGGCGGCGGCAGCATCGCTGGTCAGTAGTATGAAAGTGCTCTCAGTTTTCTTTCAATGCTTTCAATAACAGTTCCTAAGTCCACGTAAACTTCCACTCAATATGAACCCTTTCGAGGGATCATTTTAGGGATAAAAAGTAATGTTAATTCAGGCTTATAGACTCTTTGTAGATATACCAGGTTTCATTATGATCCATTCAGCACTTATTGCGTGATTGAGTAATAAATATACAAACAACTAATCTTTTGCATTTAAAGTATTAGTGGGATTAGCAGGATTCATATATAATGTATACCAATTCTATTTAAGATATTCTGATCAAGTAGTTTGAAGAGTAAATTGACGCAATAATAAATACCAAATATAAATACAATTATAATGTTGATGTCAAACAGGGACATGAAGAAATAATCAAAAAAGCAAACTCCATATTTTTAAGTGTAGCTAAATATGCATCGGAGTTTCCTATCCCTAGTAATACCTAGTGGGAGCATTCGGTGTGTAACGTAAAAATTGTTTTAATGTGCATGTACAACATTACCTCACCCACCATCTGCGTGTTTCTAACTTTCAATTTACGAATATCGTGACATGTTTTAAATGTGTTACTTACAATATGTACCTATACATAATATATTAAGTAGCTGTACGATGACGTCCCTTATTTGCTTATGTCTACCCTCTTTATAAATATTCTAGAATATTCTAGAAGGAACAACGAAAGTAGCACAATGAAATAATTTAATGGATTCCGATAATCCGGAATGAATTCTGTTATCAAATGCTAAGAAGAGTTATCTGATTACGTTTAAGTACATACAGTAAAAATAAATTTAAAATTAGGTACCGGTCACCAAATACATTTTAGTAATATATTCGGCTAATTTTCTCGCATTCTTTGAGAAAATCACTATTAATAAGCCTGTCCGCCATTTCTTCATGAAATTCCTTATTTTACAGGCCACAGCAATAATGTCAATATCTCTTAGGTGCTTAAACAAGCCATGCAAATAATATTTCGAAGACACTGATGTATAAGTATTCTCCTCTTACCAAAGTCGACATTCAGGTAGATTCAAGTTGTCATGTTACAAAAAACTAATCAAATTTTATAGTAACATTAAAACAAAAAGTTAAGATATTATTAGTAATTTATTTGTATTAGGTACCTAGAGCTGTATTTAATTACGTTGTTGCATGTTCGTTTAATCGATCGCGGGCCAGTAATAGAGAAGAATGATGTTATTGTATCGTTAGTGTTATTTGTTCTACCGTATTCTACTAAGCTCACTGATAATATCATACAAGAAAATATAAACGTGTCACTCTGAGACCACCGGCTTTATACTATTTGGTTACTTTGAGCGATAATACTCTCGTAATTCGCCAACTAACGCAGATTCTGGGTATAGGCAGCCCACAAAACGTGTATACACACATAATATAGTAATATTGAATTGGCACATTTTGAAATCAACGTTATACATATTTAGCTATATCAAAGTACTTCAGATTTATCTGCTTTAACTCAATAGGAGTTCCGGGTTCAATGTCAAATAAAATATTGTAGAAGAATATATAACACACTAATAATTACGTAAAGTCTCACTATACACTACACAGATGAATTAATTTGGTTACTCGTAATATAACTAATTACGAGCTAAAGTCGCGCTGCATTTGTGCTTTACATTATATAATAGTTTTCTAAAAATGTGTACTGGTTGGAGCCGAATAATTTAACTTCTTGCTGGGTTAGTGAAAGGGAGGTTTCCAAGTTCTATTATTAAGTTTCATGTAAAACGTGGCATATGCTTAAACAGATGCATACTAAATAATTAGTTATTTAGGTGGGAGCTTAAACAGGTAAGTTTATATATTTTATGAACAAAGTATGTTTTTAGTATGTGTTTTTCAAATATTTACGAGCTTTTATCTTTCACTGTTTGTACTTATTATGTTCGGGTCGAACCTTGCAACTGAATTTTAGAGCTTTGCATCAAGCAACCGATTCAGCTGTAATTTGGCATACTTACGTAAGTTCAGTGACAATGCAATATTATGTTACCACCGAACTTATCTGATGATGGAAACGGAAGGTGAACATAGCAAGTCCTAAACTACTTATACAAAAGATCCCTGTCAACGAATACCTAATGGATGACTGTGAAAGAAAGGTACAGTCGGCAATAAAAGCTTGTACCAGAAGTAAATTATTGACCCAAACAAAAAATCATTTCAGTTATATTTTTGGATTCCAATGAGACAGTTGACCTTGGTTATTTTCTTTCCCATAACAATGTAGAACAAGTGAATTGTAGGCAGCGTATGTAGGTGAATATTCTGAGCATACGAACCGCTGCTGCTCTTATCCTCAACAACTTGCACATTACATTTTGAAGGAAGAGATAGTTATTTGTGTCTCTTTTAATCAAATTACTTTCTCCCGCGGAATATCCCCATCCCATCAGGATGACGAGAGTGGTTCGTACCTATACTATTGTATCTGGCCTGAAGAAATATTTAGGTACGTAGTGTTGGTTCCCAAGTTTATGGAGTTTTCGATTAGTTTTTTAGACTCTAGGCAATTCATCGAATCTTGAGCTCTTTTAAACTTTTTACGGGACTTGAGCCGTACATAAAGATAAATTTGAGTGTTTTGTTTACACTAAAGTTTTTAGAAAAACCGTGTTGATGAGAACTTAACTGTACTTGTGCAGACTCTTAATATTCCGCGACTTACTCAATACGTAAAGTACTGTAGCAATCAGCAATTTTTTCTGTACTTACTTCATTATGTGCGTTTATTTATCCGTCTTTTGGTTTTCTTTAATTTATTACTACACAGAAAACATCTAACATTCAAGATATTGACCAATATTTACGGGACTCCGAACTTGAGTTGTGACTACAGCACTTGATAAAACTTGACTCGAGGCTCAAAAAACTCGGAAGCTTGTCTTTTAAGCTCGGAGTCGCATAAACATTAGTCGAGTTCTTGAAATCTAGAATCAAAAGACTTGAGTCTTTACCAAGACTATATTTCATGAACTTCGTATGGAACTAATAACGCACCTACATAATGATTATGTTTCGGACATTCTAGTTTAAAGTTTTCTGGTAACCAAGATTGAAGCAGCACATTGGAAACATAATTGGATATAAATATAATTAGATGCGACACAGACTCGTCTAATAATTAAATCGGCCTTCAATGCTTTTAGAATTTTGTTTTGTTTTCCTTTTCTATCATATATACCTATTCCGGATGTAATTATGGGCATAAAAGAAACCAGTAAATACATAAATGCTGCCGTCTCAAGGAGAAAAACCATAAGTGACAAAAAGTAAGTTTCGAGATAAAGCCAAAAAACTTTAGATTTCTTGTAAATTATGCACTTGTGGTTGTCTAAATGGTGATCTACAAAAGATATAGTACTATATCTCCTAGAGAGAAAGATCACATTTTTTTTCCTGATTACAAGGCTGGTAATAAGTCCATTTTGCAAAAAATGTCACTTATGGTTTTTCTTCTTGAGACGGCAGAATGAACCTTAAACATTATTTTAAGATCTTATACCTAATAAAGAGTACCTTTTAGTCTATGAAATACCTAAACGAAATTGTAATATATTAGATATAATATAATTATCGTCCTGTTTCAGGAAACCTTTGATAAACTCGCTTATAAAATATTAAATAGTTGTAGAAAAATATTATTTCGATAATTTTTATGTTGATGTCTAACTACAGTCAATATCAACAATATCCGATCTAGAACCTATATTGTTTTTTTTTTGTGAAAGTCATAGAGCATTTGTAATCTTTGGCTTTACACAAGATCATCTTGGTATTTATATCACATATCATTTGAAAGAGCAGGTTCTAGGAGTGGCGCTGGCGGAGGAGGGAAGAAGTGCAGCGGATGAGAGTCCAGCGCGGGAGTTGAGACTGAGGCGAAGGGCTCCCGGCAATGCGGCACGTGTGCGGGGGGCGAGGCGGCCAGCCGCGCAGAGGGCGCGCGGGGTGGGCGCGGCGTCGGGGCTCGCCGTTAGCTACCCTTCGACACCAGGTGGTATGGTGCGTGGATGGTGGCAACGCTGCCTAGCTCGGTCCGTCCTAGCAGCTCCTCTGGGTGCTCGTGCTCGTGCTCGCGGCGCTTCTCCTCGTTGGTGTAGTAGTGCGCGGCGCGGCGCCGCGAGTAGCACAGCGCCGCAGCCACAGCCGCCAGCACCGCCACGCTCAGCAACATCAGTCCTGCTATCACGCTCATCTGTGCCTCGTGCGTGCTGGGACACGGATCCAGCCGATCAAAACTCAAGTTCCCGAAACTTGTGCCGCGCAACCGCATCGGAGAATAACACTTGAGATGCCTCAAGGTAGAATTGAGAACTGTAGTAGACATATACACTAGCATGGTTCCAGCCGAACACTGATCACAATGCCATAGATTTTTAGACAAATGTACTTGCGCTATGGCTTCTAGTCTTTGTAAGTCTTGCTCATTTAACGCTTGCAACTTGTTGTGCGAAATGTCCAGTATTTGTAAAAATTTGGTTTTAGTCAGAAGTTTAAAAGGAAACTTGGTTATTTTATTCCAGGATATATCTAAAGCAACGAGATGCTCATTATACGTGAAAAAATTCGGTGGTATAATTTCCAGGGAAAGGTTAGCAAGCCCGACGCCATGGATTTCGGGCAGAATTTGAAGAGCAATCGCTATTTCATTCAAGGGCAGGTTGTTTCCGCTGAAATTTATAGTTTTCAGTGATTCCACAAGTGGCGCAAAAGTCTGCAGATGGAACCTGTCGATTTTATTGTGACTGATGTCCAGGTGCTGGAGAGAGGTCAGGTTGGTGAGCGCGGCGGGCGCGAGCAGCGCGAGGCGGTTGCGCGCCAGGGACAGCACCTTCAGCTCCCGGTTGCGCCCGAACATATTGTCCACCACCACCGACAGCTGATTCCCATCCAGTCTAAGCTTTTTCAACTTCTTAAGGCTTATAAATTCGTCAGAGGTGAGATATTTAAATTGGTTTTCACCCAAATCTAACTCTTCTAAATGTGGAACCAAATGATAAATTTGCGTATTCACTCTTCGAAGAAGACACCTTCGGCACTTAAATATTCGTAAGTGCTGTATGTCTTTAAAGACTTCAGGGTCTAAATCAGCTAAAGGATTGTAACTCAAGTCCAATTGATATAATTTAGCTAACGCTTTAAAAAGTCTAGGCACTAGAGTAGAAATTTCATTGTTGGCCAAAATTAATATTCTTAACGATGTGAGGTGTATGAACGTCTCGCTCGGCATTGTACTTATATGGTTGTGGTCGAGATGTAGTTCGGTAAGATTGATGAGTCCCCGGAAATTTTCGGGCTCTATTCCGGTTAAATTGTTGTATGTCAGGTTGATTAGTTGTAGGTTTTGGAGTCCCCAGAAGGAATATTGGCCTATTGTCGGCACATTTGAATTGACGATGTGAAGTTCGAGAAGGTTGGCGAACGGCGTAGGTTGCGTAAAGATGGGTCCAATGGTGAGGAAGTTGGGTCGGTTTTGGGGGGCGGAAATGATCAGGATCTGAGCGCTGCGGTCGAGGAGGTCGACGGGTACGGCGCGCATGCCGCCGCGCGTGCAGCTCACGCGCAGCGCGGGGCCATCCTCCGCGTCGAAGTGCGTGCGACACCGGCACTCCTCCGGACAGAGGCTCTCGGCGCCCGTGCTTGCACACACTACCATTAGCACCACCCACACCATCATCCATAAATGTCTCCATCTCCTGTAATAAACAAAAAACTTATTTAATTTTTAGCTCCCAAATTAACAAGAATTTTTACCTAGTAGTTAAATTTCATTCATCTTTACTCGATCATCAATCCGTTATCTCCATATACTTTTAACTCTAATGATTGAAGTATAAACAATGTATATCAAGTGACAATAATCAAACCTCTGACTCCGTTGTAAAAGCTAACGGGATTAAAAATCAATAGAATCATTCTCGTGTACCTACTGACCCCTGTATGTAGATATGTTTTACTATATAAATTATTAGACGTAATCGTCGAATACCTAATTGTCACTAAAGTATCTGCTGAACCGGACCGAATAAATCAACGGGAAAAAACGCGCAAAGGTGTAAAAACTTGCTTAAACTCTGTGAGCTACTAACGAGATTAGGGCCTAGTGAAATATGCGGCCCGCTTTGTCCGGGGAATCCAAAACCCCTGAAAAATAACGCGTAGATAACAAAAGCCTCCTGACACGACGACTGAGCGTCATCCATTTTGTGAAATTCCAAAATATTCATTCGCACCTTAATGGAAAACCTTCTTGCTTAGTTTTGTCACGTCTATGTAGGTATTGTTGTGGTTCTATTTGCGTTATGAAAAATATTTGAAAAGAATCTCATTTTTATTCTAGAAAGATTTATACTTTGATAAAATTACATTTTAGAACGCTTAACCAGTACATTAATAAAATTACATTTTAGAACGCTTAATGACTGTTTTTTTTTCTTTAACCCATTGATTTTAGTTCGGCACGAGTACCTAAAGTACGCAATAGGTACAAATCGAACCATAATCGTGTCGTAAATTTGTAACTTAGGTATATAATGGAGAAAATACTTGTGTGTTACTGAAGCCGCTTGAAATTAGTGCGTGCTTTTTAATAAAATAAGTATAAAATATCAATTAAGATTTGAGTGTATCGGATACATTTTACGCGTGAGCTGCTGTTAATAAAATAAAAATTATTCAAGAAAACTGGAAAGCATTTCGTGCTCCGCGTCGGTTATCATCGAATAAGGCCCGCCTATCCCATCGAACCCTTTTTTAAATTACCGTTTAAGCTTCGAATAGCTGGAGACTGGAAACATAATCAGACTTAGGTTTATAAGTTCGTTATATATTGAACTGTAGGATTCAATTTATTGATAGAAGCTTAAATAATTTAAGCTGTTAATCGCATTTAGATACTTTATGGGTCATACTTAGTTGAAAAAACAAAAGTCGTCCCTCCTGTGGTCAATATTTAACGGCTTATGTGCATGTTAGCTATGCTTTTATTACAGGGATTTATAGAAACGGAGACACTGTTTATGCGGGTTACTGGTCCAATCCAAAATTAAGCCTTGTAGCTTGTTAGCTTGTTGTAACTTTTGGTATGTCCACAGAAAAGGCACGAATCTAAATCCGCGTATGACCCTTATAGTGGGAATGTTTTTGATTTGCACTAGTATTTATATAAGTAACTTAAGAAAAGTTTACCTTGTTGTGTAGCTTAAAATATTTAAACTAAAACTGGCGAATATGTCTGGGTATTGGGTGTATTTATTTATACTTAACAATTATGACATACACTCATATTCTCGTAGGTTTCATCGTACCTAAATGTTTTTTCCTTTGGTATTCAATTGAAGATTAGAATACGTTACATTGCCATCGTTACTTTGAGTACTCACTATTTTTGTTTCTTTGCTATTGTAAGAAAGATCAAAGTACAAAGAAAAATTCAAGTACTGTTTGTTCAGTAGCTAACCAGAATAGGAACGGAACCTTGAACTTACTTAGCTTGCCAACTAACACCACTGCCACTACCCCTCGACCTGCGTAACACCTAATGAACACTTCGAGTGTCGTATATCCCTACTTACTTGTATGCTTGTTATCTTGTCAAGTGATTAGAATAGCTTATAATATAATAGGTATAAATATAATCTTATTTCGGTATATTTACTCATACTATGAAGGTAACTATCTAACATTCTACTATGGGTGGTATATTCTTAAACTTTAGAGCTCGGTGCTACTCTTGGGCCCATATGCATCATTAATAGTTCAGAAATTTTATACATTGACCCTAGAAGTATTAAGTTACTAGACGAATTCTACACTAATATGTTTAGATACTCCTAGAGTTGTCTTGAAAAAGTTCTCACTAGTTCCCGGGTGGGCGAACCGAAATATTCCGGAAAAGGTGCCGTCTATAGAAAAAACATCGTCGTAATTTAGTAAATCGTTACTTCGGTACTCTAAATGATTTTTTCCACGACCTTTAGGGACAAAGATATTCCATTGTCTATGGAGATATAGCGTTAAAAATTGCTACTTTTCTTCTAGTTTTCCACCCATATTTACATTTTAAATGCAAATGCACTTAAAATGCAAATATAAGTACAATATTACTGACCTAATACTTTAGTGCAAAGTAGTAATATTGTAGTTCGGTATTGTAGATAACAAAATTTTCTACAACTTTTGTATGAAAATGTTCTTTCCACGAGCTCTAGGAAAGAAGATACGGAATCATCTATGGAGTGTTACCGTCGAAATTGGCTAGCTTTTCCAGTTTTCTTAGTTTTAGAACATTAGCATTTGACTACACTAGACGAAATCTACACTAATATGTTTGCATACTCCTACGAGATGTGGATAAAAAAGTTTCCACACACACCCTGGTGGGAGAGCTGAAGTATCCCGGAATTTCATAGGGTGGGATGTTCTTCAGTATTCATATTTACCAATACTCCAAGAGGTTTGCTTACGATTCACATACAGCCAAAACTGTTGAAGCTAGGAATGTGAAAATTGGGACGCATGTTCCTTAAAAAACCTAGAAGTGGATTAAATAAAAATTAGGGGTGAAATGGGGGTGAAAGTTATATTCTGCTTAGTAGAAGTCTAAATAATTTCCGTATGTATGTACAACGCATGACATAAAACGGTGAGATACAAACACTCTCCCCTTTTCACCCCCAAGGGGTAGAAATTTTGAAAATTCTCCCTTAGTGCAGATCTTAATTCTGAAATGAATATTTATTCAAAATTTCATGTCCATAGCGCTACGATTCGTGATCCGTGGCCGCGAAATTCCTGGATTTCTTGGCTCTTCCACTTGGAAAGTAGCGGGAACTTTCTCCATCATCTCTAAGGATGTCCGAATACATTTATGTAAAATTTTTTTAGTAACAATTTACTTCTAGAGTCTTTATACAAAGCTTGTTTAAAATTCTTGAACTATAACTTGTTGTATTTTGTTAGTTGTGGCGGACCTGCGTAGCCCAGGTAATATAAATGCCACCTGCTGACCAATATATCAACGACGCCACCAGCTGGGACATAGCCCAAGCCTAGTTAAAAGTATTTAGTTAAGTAAGCTTTATAATTTTCAAGTTTTATCTCTAGTCTCGAATACCTTAACGACTTTCTATTATGTAAAGTCAATCGATCCTTTCTCTACTTAGGATCAATGCACAGTCAGACCTGCTAACTTTGCTGGCCCTAGGAACAGGTATCGTTCTAGTTCCTTAAGAGCAAAATATTACCTATACCTACTATAAGTAACGGATGCCTAATATTCGTCTTCTTTTTAATTTTATTTGAAAGTTTCAGTGTTACACGAGCATTCAAATTATTCATTTCTTGCGACGTTAAATGACAGTTAAATAAGTTTTTAGAGTTCCGTAACAAGGAACTCTTATAGTTTCACCAAATCCATTGACCCATCCGAATATTTTGAACTGACGGTTATAGGAATTTGAACCTTCTATATGTGGTATAAAATATTAGGAACTACAGAACCCTACACTGAGCGTGGCCCGACTATACTTGGTCTGATTTTCTGGTGTCGCTATGGCAAAACCAAAGATAGATTGAAATATGTAGGGAAAGGCAGTAACTATACCGTTGAAACTTCATAACTTCGCCTGCTTAGCTTTTCTTGGTTTCATTTTCACCCAAAAGTACTGCTTGGTAGGTATCAGAGGCGAATTTAACAACAACAACGTGAGAAATTAGAGTTTACGCCAAATAACGTAAATTAGCAAGTAGGTACATATTTGTGAGGTTATAAAGCATTGCAGTCATTATTAATATAATATGAAACGTAAATAAATATGCTATATCGTAAAATTTAATCGTTGCCATACAACTCACTTTAACTTTATATTTACACACTTTAGGATGACGTAACTATAATATGAAATAGTTTTGAATGAATTTAAAATCCCACTCTTGATTGTTCTTGTTAATTATACGTAATTATAACTATACAATAGTAGAGTAGTTAATCCTTAGTTAGCAGTCTCAACGGAATCCTAAATAGAGCTCTCACGAATATGGCGGCTAGTAGCCCTCGGCCCGTTAATTTTAATTTCTTATCTTGCTCGGGAATGCCTTGTAACAATCTACACGTTAAGCTTGAGGGTACCCCGGATCCGCCGTAAACCTCTTAAACGTTGGCTGTTCTCTGAATAGACAGCTTTGCTTTCGTTTATAAATTAAAAGCATCCGTTTGAATACTCAATCGGCCCCAGACCGCAAATGATCTCTTGGTTGTAAGAGCTGGTGTGGTCCCTTTGTTCAACAAATCATAAATTCGATTCATTTGTACTAAGAAGGTATTGCACTGCTTCTTGCATTCACTTAGTCGGATTCACTTCGTTAATAATCTTGAATTTATATATATTCCTCACAAACGCGTATTATGATATAATCAGCTGATTTCGTTGCATTAAAAGTTACAAGTAAAGTTCATTCGTGCCTACGTTACGGAATATACTCGTGCTCTAGGGCACACTCACTTTGAAATTTGTGTTCTTAATGATATAACTAAATAGCTATAATATTTAGTGAATAATAAGAGTTGCGGAGATACGGGCGTAGGCTGCGGTATCCGCTTACCATCAGGTGGACCGTACGCTTGTAGGCCACCGGCGTTGTATTAAAAACAAGTAAAATAAATATGGAACTTTAAACATGTTCGGCGTAACATCAATGATAAAACCAGATTATAAGGAAAGGGAAATGCCATTGAAAAATGTTTAGTGTACGAATACCTAGATAAAATCACTAACATAGTTTTCTTCGCTTAATATCACAATGTGTGGTACCTACGAATGGTGTACTTTTGCTTTTAATCTTTTGTAACAGGTAGCATCCTATACGAGTGGATTTACTGGCAGGAAATTTCATTTGGACTTGGCCATTGTGTATATTTAATTATTGAACGTGGGTAAATATACGAGTAGGTACGAGCACGTTTTATGTGTGGCCCTCGTCGTTGATTACTGAGTTGACAATGTTAATTATATGTAAATATGTAACGCTTACCCGCTATTCGATGTCAGGTATTATACGAGCCCCAATGCAAAATAGCTCGTCTAGTCGCAATTCTGCATGCGTATTTTTTTTCAAAAACTAGTATTTCTACCCGAATCGACTTTGATGATTAATGGAATACACTAGACGCAATGTCACTAAAGCTAGCTTAGTTTTGAGTTGTACAAAGTGTACATCTCGTTATTTATTTTAAAATAATTTAATTATAAATATTACATCTCACACGCAAATAATTACGTCTGCTTCATATTTAAGGCAAAATAGGTCGTCTATTTAAAATAAAACCTGTTTACCAGGGTTCGTAATATAAAATATTATTTTCAAATTGAATACGGAATATTCTCTGTCATGTAAAATGACAAACCACTATATAAAAGGGCAAATTCAGCCTAATTTTTTATTACTCCAAATCGTTTTTCTATCGAGATGGCACGAGGTAAGCCAGTGACTGAAGAAGTGCGGAAAATTATAATCTCCAGTAACAATAAAGGCAAATCTACGTACCAAATTGCCAAGGACCTTTCTATGCCAAGGTCTACAATCCAAACTATCATCGAGCATCATCGAAAACACGACAAAATTTCTTGTTTAAAGAAATCCGGCCGCCCACGAATTACTACTAAAGCAGAAAACAGGATTCTGAGGAAGATCATCAAGAAAAATCGTCGTGCAAGAGCTGGAGAACTTACGGTACTATGGCGTGACGCAATTAAAAAAAACATTTCAGTGGATACTTGCAAGAGAGTGATGAAGAGGATGGGCTACGGTTTTTACACTGCTAAAGAGAAACCGTTACTTACACAACGGCAGAAAACTAACAGGTTGAAATTCGCCAAAAAGTACAGAAATTGGACCGTCGATCAGTGGCGTAAAATTATATGGAGTGACGAATCTAAATTTGAAGTCACAGTAGGCGATGAACGAAGTAAAGTCATTCGCGAAAAAGGAGAGGCATTTCAAAAAGATTGTCTTAAGCGTAAGGTAAAGTTTCCAGCTTCCTTAATGATTTGGGGCTGCATGTCGGCACAGGGTGTCGGCTGTCTGCAATTTATAGATGGAACCGTCAATGCCGAAAAATACAAAAGCATCTTACAAGAGAGTTTGCTGCCGTCTATACGTAAGTTAAAGTATAAAAATGCGTATACTTTTCAACAAGATGGTGCCTCATGCCATACCGCTAAAGCAACGATGGCGTGGCTGAAAAAGAAAAAAATACCTACCATGTCGTGGCCATCCAGCAGCCCGGACTTGTCTCCCATAGAAACGTTGTGGTGGAAAATGAAGAAGAAGTTGCGAAAGGACCCGTCCAGATCAAAAGCTGATCTTAAAGAGAAACTTACCTGTGTTTGGAATGAAACAACCCCGGAAGAGTGTCGACAGCTGGTAGATACAATGCCGCTCAGAATTAAAGCCGTTTTAGATGCAAAAGGAGACGCCACCAAGTGGTAGACGTTCTAATCTGCGTCGGTAACACTAAAGACGAACTTTTTTGCATTTTAGTACAATTGGTGAAACAATGTTTTTTTTATTACCAAGGAAAGTTCGTTTTTTTTTTCATTGAATAAATAAAATACGATTTATAACTTATACTGTTTTTATATTGCTAATTCTTCCAAACACCTTCGTCCCCCAGAATTTTTAGGTTAACGTTAGTTTAGTACATTTTTTTCCTACCAGACGTACTCATTTGCATTGGGGCTCGTATATTCAGCATATACGATCATTCAGATCCGACCCTATATAATAAACTGGTGTATCTGTACAATACTAATGCCAACATTATTCTTATTTAGATATAATATATCTACCTAATCTTAAAACGAAGACTCCAAGCTACTCACCTAATCGTTTATGGCTGGACGAGTAGCTAGGAATCCACATTTTATATAAAATTTAATTTTAAGGGGCTTTATAAGTTTTAAAATGTTTTGATTTTTAATTACGACAAAATTATTGACAATACCAATAAAGTGATTAAAAGATACGATGATTATATTAAAGTTTTAGATACTAACATAGCCATTTTTTGGTTTTATTGTGTGTAGTAGAATTTAAGCCAAATAAACAAATTTTTAGCTTGAAAATGGTCGATTTGGATTCATGTTTGAAACGCTTTTTCATAATGGTAAATAAACCTTAATAATAATAATACGGCGGACGGTGAGTGGCGACACCGTGGATCCCATATTCCAGAGGGCCCGTTTATCCAGCCCTCGCCTCTGTGCTTGCCTTAACCGCTAGGCCAGAGTGGTGTCGCAAGAGCGGTACCTATGCTCCAGTACGTACGTGTGTTCGTGCGTGCGTGCGTTCGTGCGTGCGTGCCTTCGTGCGTGCGTGCGTGCGTGCGTGCGTGCGTGCGTGCGTGCGTGCGTGCGTGCGTGCGTGCGTGCATGCGTTTGTGAGAGTGTGTGTGTAGAGTCTGTATGGTTTACTTATTACGAGTATGAGAGCGATTAATAAATACACGTAAATACGTGATCGTAGAATGTCTTCAGTGCCTCTATATGAGAGACTAGTAAACCATTTCTTGAGGGTGGATTTAATTTTGTGGAGACGGCAACTTTTTAGATAACAGGTTGAACAGAAATGGTTTTCTCAGCATCACCTTAATGACTGCCCGTTGCGCTCGTTCAAGTACAACTATTGTCGTCTTACCAGCACTGACCCAGACTCCAATAATATTGTATTATCGACTGACACAGCGCATGATAGCCAAGCGCAATACATCCGGGGGAACAGTCACAAAGCCGCTTTATCACGTAGTTCAGTTCCCTGACATTCTTTGACAAGGTTCATGTTCATCCAAGATGAGGCCAAGATATTTCACGGAGGAGCACCTTTTTATAATGCCACAGGAGCAGCTTGGGATATTTGAATTGCAACTGTGCATTTTAAAACATGAAGCAGCAGGAGCAGAGAAAACTATTGTTTCAGAGAAGGCTAGTGATTACTTTTATCTACATTCAGACTAAGGAGCTTGCTGTCGAGCCAATTTGCCATCCACAACAACCCTTTCGCAGCTGATTGGTATGCCTCATCCCAGGTATTGACGCTGAACAGAACTGCATGGTCATCAATCGTAGGAGGTAAGCTCGGGTTGGGTATAGATAGTTTGAGAAGATAGTGTGTAAAGATTTAGATTTTAGAAAATACCTATGAGCTGTAGATGAACCGTACATTATCAGAACACACGATTTTGTTAATCTGTACAATAGAATTTTCGAATAATTATTGTTTGAATTTTGTGCGAAGTTATTCTTAACTATGCTTATGCTTATTCACAGCAGTGACATATACACTCCGACTTTATTTATATAAGAGTGTGAATATGATCCGTAGTTGAAAGTATGAAGGTAACTTTGATAGCGTACCTACGCATAACACATAATATTGGGTGTTGGGCACGATAACACGATAAACAGAACGTTTTGGTGTCCAAACGTAAAAAATCGATAATATACTATTGTTCATTTTACCAAATAGTGTCCAAAAGAAAATATGATTTAATGAGGTGTCATATTCACACAGCTCAAGAAACAATTTGTATACAAACAACAAATAATTACAACGGTATCGTGTCGCCTCAAGGAGCGTCAAGTTACCGGCTAAACTTCGCCGCTCAACTAATGTTTACACTTCACGGGATGCACTCGGAACCTGATCGATTACTCTTAGACGACTTCGCTTAAATGTTATTACGAATACATTATACTCCTATTTATTATCCTTTGAGCCATTAATGGTCCTATAGTAGACGCTAGGATGATGATGAACAGAATATTCATTAGTTGCGTGGCGTTTTTAACCCTTTACCCGCGATCGTCTGATATAATTATCGAACGACAGTGTAAATGACGACACCCCTTTGATTTATGACGAAGTTGGAAGTTGTGAGTAACTTTTTTGACTTTCGGCAATTAAAATGAAACTTTTATAGTTACTAATTGATTGGCATAGATTTACCACATTGGATAATTCGATTGTTTTAGACTGTATATACTTATCTGAATTTTAAATGGGGGGAACTGGGTGATGGAATTAGGAATATAGTGAACTAGCTTTTGCCCGTGACTTCGTCTGCGTAAAACTCGTTCATTGCGATAGAATTGATTTCTATTTTCAGAGTCATGGGTCTTCCACACCCTTAAGGGACGATTTCCTTAATGAAAAGTATCCAGTGTCCTTCCCCGGGACTCAACCTATCTCCATATAAATTTTCATGTAGATCGGTTCAGCGATTTAAGCGTGAAGAGGTAACAGACAGGCAGACCGATACACTTTCGTATTTATACTATTAGTATGTATGGAAGAACGCTGTGGATGAAAGATAGAACACTGTAATAGGGAGAGTTGTTATGGGTGAGGACCAAATTCTTGTCACATAGTTGAAGCAATTAATACGTCTTCATTATAATTGACTCCATTGTGACACTAAAGTTAATAATTAACTTTCGTGTCTCAACGGGATCAATGAATACGGAATATGATTGCTGCTGTTTGAGGGAGACCTAGGTTAAGGTTCCTGAAATATGACGATCTAGAGAAGGGTTCAGGTCAAGAAAATTGTATTTGTAGTGGTATCAAGTTTTAGTTCAGTTCAGTTAATTTATTCAATAACAATATACATTGCACATAAAACACATTAAAAATAAACAAAATACACTAAAAGTCAGTTATATATAGTTAATTTTCCTAATGTCAAAGTAATATAGGTACATATATATATATATATATATATATATATCAATTATCACATTTTTAGGTAGGAAGATGTGTTTAGTTTAATTACATACCGTAAAATGGGGTGAGTAGGGAGAAAACAGTCATTTAATCCTCGATATAAGTTTATTTTTACATGTAGCATGTTGATTTCGTATAATAAAAAATTTCCGGCCTCATGATCATTAGTTTTTTTAATGATTATCTGTCGTTTCAAATCATAGTTTTAAAGATAAACACAAAATAGTAGAAAATCCAAACTCACCCCGCAGTTGGGGTTAGTAGGTATAGCAATGAGCAAAGTTGGGGCAAATTGCTAAGGTTGCCCCTTTCGGATTATGAATAATAAATATTTAATTTACGTAGCAATATTATGTTTTATTAATGATCCTTCACAAAACGATTTAATGTTTTCTGATGTGACCTTTGCCTTTGCCGATTAAAAGTATTAGTAGCTATATCGAGATTTCTTCAAATGACAATACAGTTTACTCAATCCGAATGTACAGTCAACTAATTTGATTTCTAGGACCTCATATTAGGTCACTGTGATAAGGTACGAAGTGGCCCAGAAATCAAATTGGTTGACCGTAAGAGTAAATGACAGATGTTCCCAGTCAAAATAGAATGTCATTTCAGAGTAGTTTAGGAGAAAAAATAAAAAAATATATAATGATAAGACAGCCTTCATAATTTAAAAACTTTTGATTACTCATTTACACCACAGGGAGAAAACGATTCATCTGTATTTGTGGAATTCTATGGGGTTAATAGGCATTCACTGTGGAGTGAGTTGGGACGAACGGTCGTAACACCGACACTCTCCATACATGACCCAACTGTCCCCGCCGTGGTCCCAACTCACTCCACAGTGAATGCCTATTAACCCCATAGAATTCCTCAAATACAGATGAATCGTTTTCTATGTTAAAACCATTATAATAAGGAAAATAGGACTTATGTTTATCTGTTTTAAATAAGCCTGATAAGTATATAAACATTATCCGAAAGTTAGATGAATACTTACATTATCAAATCTCACACAAAAACGAAGTTAAATTTAACTAAAAATCCGCTGCTTTTGAACATCAATTTTGGCAGTGATGATCTTGTACCGTAAACTGGGGTGACTTTAGGAAAAGTCGGGGCCACTTTGATAGATTAAGAACACTAATATAATCGTCACTAAGTATTTCTAATTTGATTCAGTTCAGAAAATAGTTAGGAAATATACCAACGGTTAACACCGACCCAGGTTAACCATATAAAAACTAGAAATATGGCTTAAAAAGTAGATTTTAAAAGTCGCCCCCGGTTTTGAAAGTAACCCCAGTTTACGGTAGTAATTTTATGATATGGTGTACTACTTAGTGTTGCCGGAAGAAAAAAGGAAAATGTTTAGTAATATAATTACTTTAAGAGCATCCTGAGCTCGAAATTTAAAGTAGCAACTGAAAAAAGAAATTCTGGGTTCGCATCCCTACTGCCCGCGCAATCCCTACTCCCCCCATTTTACGACAAACATTATTTTTCAAATTGTTTCGGCACGGTGACCCAAAACGAAGCCTGAGTAAGCAGCAATAGTTCGTCAGCAAACCAATGAATTATCTTCTCCGAACAAACAAGTGTCTTAAACCTGCCTATAAACTCTAAAGCCTGTCGTTGAACTATAATCTCATTATTATCCGTTAAAGCTGCTTAAGTAAATGGAGATAACGCTCGGTCAAGTCGCACCTTAGAAAAAAAAATTGACTGCTTACTTTTGTTCACTACTACCACCGGACCCTCTCGCACTTACATACTTGCTAGTAAGGCATAAGTGCTATATGTCCCACATTTTAATCGCGCTCATGCTTGCTATTTAGGTAGGAAGATGTGCTGTTCCCACCAATCAATATAAATCAGCCTCGAAGTGACGTGCCCTCAGCACCAAGGACGACTATGGTTAACACAGCCTACGCTATCAAAGCACGCGTATTGCTTTCAAATTATTTCATTCACATTACCCTCCGCCAGGTAGCCAGCATTTGTATATATTATTTTTACATATATCGTGACGTAGGTACACATTACAATATTATGAGAAGTGCCTCTCGCACTTACATACTTGACAATGAAGGACGATAAGCCCCGTAGGTCCGGTTTCTTTGCACAATAACAATATTATAAAACTGTTAAACTGTGCAGAAATCATAAGAGTGAATTCTCATAGTTAAAGAGCACCTGATGTATAGATGAAAAAAAATCAATAAAATACAAAAAGGTGACTTAAGGTGGTAATTTTTGGGGTTCCGTTGTAAACTAAGAAAGCTTAGAGTTTCGCCATGTGCTTCCGTTCGTCCGTCCGTCTGCGGCTTAGCCCAGTAACCGGTAGTACTAAGAACTTAAAGCTTTTACTATGCCGACAAAACCGCACAATAACATATAGAAAGAAAGCATACTTTCGTACAATTTCCTTTAATTAGTTGTATCAAAAACATACTAAATATAAGTTTGCCAACTCTTAAGTCCGTATAATGTAACGGGTGGTAATATAACTATGGAAGAGTATAGCGATATTTTTGCCAAAATCTTTTTTTCTGATAGTAATCTTTCCATTCGCAAAATTTAATTAGTAAGTATACATTACATTACTATGGGAAGTATGGTCAGATAAATTCAATCTAATGGTAGTACCTTGTCATGTGACTATGAGATTTCATATTTTTATTAGGCAGGACTAGATCCGCTTTCTTTGTACTATAACAATATTATAAAACTGTTACTTCGCGTTCAGAAGGCATAAGAGCTTTAGAGCATTTAAAATTTAAAACAAGAGCCTGCACTGAAGTATAAGTTTATCTTTCCGAATAAAATATTTCGCCAATTTTTGAGGGAGGCGAGGTAACACACATATTATATAAAGAAACTTTGGAAACTACGCACACTTGCAAAACTTTCTCCCATTACTACACCACAAAATAGTATTGACTATGCACTCACCCTAAAAGAATCATGCATACACACTTAATGCACAAAATTTTAACACCAGAAGTCGAACTTAGGGTACCTACTATATTATTTACACTAGAACCATCATCAGATTGCCAAATTGACCAATGTCTCTAAGAATCATATTTCATAGAGATTCTCATAGATAGCCCTTGTGTCCTGAAATACGATAGACATTGAAATGTGTGATCATATTTTTGGTTGCCATTTTGACGTGAACGTCACGTAAAACGCAACAACCTTAGCGAGATGAAATAGCACAAACTACGAGGTAGAGCAAAATTGCATAAATTGAGCTTCCTAGCTGTCAAACATCGGTTTTGTTAGATTCTATAGAATACCTTCTACGCAAATACTAGGTATTCTTTATTCTGTTGTATAGCTTCTAACCGTTCTATTTTCCCATCCAGACTGAACATGGAACGCTAAGGCCGCAGAATGTGTGAATATACAATTCGTTTGACCAGCACGCGCATCGCACCATGCAATATTTCACCTGTATGTAAACGCGGCCTAAAAGTAAAATGGATTAGATTACTGGAACCGGAACGATAAATGTTATGTGTATCGCTAGTATCAAATTGGATTCGGTAATTATTAAATAAATGATAAGTGCACGGCTAAAGACAATTGGATCGCACGATTGGCACGCACATCAAACCTATTTTAGTTCAATAGCCGTTAAAATTCATTTGTCCTTTACTGTCACTTTGATATTTGTGTCTATGAGAAAGGGACAAAACACATTTTAGTTAGCAGAGGTTTGTTAAGTTTTATGAATAAGGAGGTTATTGTATACCTTATACGTAGGACTTCAAGGACTGTGGTATATTATAAACAGAATAAAATGAAGAATTGAAACGACGTATTTCTAAAGTAGGCACTTAATAAAAACTTAGTCGATTAAAATTAACCTTTAATTAAAGGATCTTAGACTTTACTTAGGACGGTTTTTATGAAAAATTCGTCAAACCAAATGTGAGATAAATTTTTGTTAAGTCAGTATGTATTCACTTTTAGGGTTCCCTACCTCAAAAGAAAAAACGGAACATAGGGATCACTCGTATGTAATGTGTATGTCTGTCCGTCCGTCTGTCACAGCTATTTTTTCTTAAACTATTGGACCGATTAAGTTGAAGTTAATTACACATAAATGTAAGTCGGTGACCCAAAACGGACGCGTAATGTAAATAGATGAACATTAAATATAATTTTGAGATAAATATAAGTAATAGTTTTGAAGTTATTTAAGAAAATAGGCAGAAATTAACCACCCCTCCCTATGTACTAAACTACTAGCCCTACAATTACTAACAAAAAAATACAGAGAACAATTATTTACCTATAGATTAGTTTATCAAACTGCTTTGGCCAGACAAAAGGATACGAGTGCGAGTCAGTTTCCTATAATAATATAATATAAGTAATAATAATCGTTTATTTTTCGACTAACATGGATCATAGAGTTAGTAGACAGTTTTATCTTAATGTTAGTTACACGTATAGGTATATACATATTTCTATGAAAGTGCGATCTTTTTTAATTCAAAGCACAGGATAGTGGTTAAATATGAATTACAATAGTAGCAGGTACGAAACCCTTCATTGTGCGTTATTCAACACACACTTAAACGATTTTTTTGACATAACTTACTGCACTTTCCCTGTCAGGAAACCGCCTACTGGGCGCTCTGCTAGCAGACGTGTAGCCAATACCATGCGTACTCCCGTATGTGGAGGAAATTGCGTAGCGCTACGAAACGTTTGGCAGCGAAAGTGATACAGGTTGAAGAAGTGCCTCAGTTGTAAATTGATATCCCTTCAAGAGTGATCAATTAATAGATCAATTACTATTTGTCTAACGCTTGAAATATTGAAATTTCATTATAAACCGCTTATTCATTAATAATAGAATCGTCGCGAATAAAAGAAATGTCGATCAGTTTGAATAACAAGTATTTCCTGGAGAGATGTAGCCAGATAAATAAATTATTTCTGATGGAAATGTTGCAATAACTCTATTTGACCGGTGATACATTTTACCTACATTCCCTTGGTTTTCGAAATGTTATCGAGATAACCTTTTCGTTTCCGTGATAATAATTGACACAAACCTGCTACTTGAGCTGATTGCACCCCGACTGCAGGCCCATTTAGGTAAAATATTTTTTGAAATGTGATGAGTAATTATGGAAATCACCCCTACACCTGCACACAAACTCACTAAGCTACTAACTTTTACCTCCAGCATAAGTAGTATCTACCTATTTAGTAATATGTTGAAATAACATTAATTACTTTCTGCTAAATATGTGCCGAAATCAATATTTATTGAAGAATGTATTTCTGAAATCAAATTGTATAAATTTGCGATTTGTTTCGAGCCGTGAATATCTTGGAGGTATATTTTGAAATCAGTAACTGATTTGTCGTTTGATGGGCGACTGATTGCTTACACGTGGTTGATTCCCCTCGAGCGTGGTAATATGCATAAGAACGTAAAAGAAACGTAAAACAGGTGAATAAATCATCGAAATACGTGTCTATATGGAGGCAGATAAGGAAGTTTAATGAAACTACTAATACGCGTTTTAGACAGTAGCTGATGAAAAACAATGTGATTAACATTGGTGTAAGTTCCTTTATTTAAAAAAATATCACAATTTTTGAACAAAGATTTATAAAGCGAAAGAAAAAGGTGTCAAGTAAATCAAAATCCAAGATTAAATGGATCACGAAAGGAGTGAAAGTCTCAAGTAGCATGAAACGTATACTTGTCACACAAAAAGCACCAATCTCTAAGTCACTATCAAATATGTCAACGTCTTTAGACGAGTTGTCAAGACTACAAAGCGCTTGGCGGTTCAAGCACAGATTGATAAATCAAAAGACTCTGCAAAGGAGATTTGGAAAATAGTCTATAAATATCGTAATAAGAAAGTCAACAATTTAAGGGATAACCTAGTGTTAAAAACTGCGATTGTCAACAACTGCACTGAAATATTAAACGAACCTACTGACATTTGTAATGCATTTTTAGACCAGTTTGATCAAGGTAAAGATGAGACTGTAGACGGTAATGAAAAATTACTACTGCTTCAAGCACACGTAACGAGGGTTGAAAACGACTCTTTATGTGACCCGGTAACACCAATGGAAGAAAGAATTGGTTAAGAAACTGAAACCTAAAACATCTTGCGGCTACGATGGGATCCCTATTACTATAGTTAAGGATAGTATTGACTTGTTTGAGACTCCCCTGGCTCGATTTTTCAATGATCGTTTTGAGGAAGCCTTCTTCCCTGGCCAACTAAAGATAGCTAAAGTCATACCTGTCCACAAGAAAGAGTTTAGGACTGATTCGAAAAATTTTAGGACTATCTTTCATCTACCAACACTCTCGAACCTATTTCAGAAACTAATCAAGGACAGGCTTGTTAAGCATCTATACCTCAATAACATACGCCGATTCGGTTATCAGAAAAGTATGGGTACCAATGATGCCATTAGTACTTTAGTTAAGAATGTTGTCCTACAACTAAATGAAGAAAAAGGAGGCGGGACTTTTTTTGGATCTTAGTTCGGCTTTCCATACTGTTAACCACGATATTCTTTTAGCAAAGCTGCAACACTATGGCATTAGGGGAAAGTTATTATCTCTTCTTAAGTCGTATCTTACCAACAGGAAGCAGTTCGTAGAAATTAAATGTACTAAAGGCGATGCTTCACAGTCCCCATACAAAATGTTTCAATTTTCTTGGACGCTCAAGCAAATTACTTCCATCACACGTCCGTTCTCCACGTTTGGGTCACTATGAAACGACCAGGTACGCACTCGGATTATTAAAATATACAAGATGATTTTTAAGTCGTGATCTGAAGTGCCAAGAGGTGATGGGGATGATCACACTAAGCAACTTTCACTATGGGGCCAATGACGATATCGAATGCAGTAGGAAGTGAATCATATCTTCGATTAGCACTGCAATGATCAGAACACAATAATTCGCATCATGATCGTCAGGCAAAGGAATATAACAAAATAACAATTCAAACAAAAATATAATTATAGTGATTTGAGTGTGCACCTGGTGGGCTATAGTGACCCATATACATAGCACGGACTTATGGAGATAGTTCGTCGTGACCCATGTGTGGGGCACTGGACTGTGAACGTGTTAAAAATATTAATGAGTGGAAGCGTCAGAAGAAAGAAATAAACGTCTAGCGACTAGACGCAGAGATCTACAGCAATCTACCGTAACCAGACTTAAGAGTGGTCAAGTGGTATTAAAAGTTAAACACATTTTGCCAACACAGTACTCAGTGAACGACTTCATGAAGCCCCTGTTAGTGTCAGTGAATGACTCCATGAACCCCGTAACTGTGATAGTTCGAGATAATGTAACGTAAAATATCATTTATTAATTTCTTCATTTAATTTTGAATAGTTGTAAGTAGTACAGAATATTTGAATTGTGATGCATTATGATAAACTAATTTCTATTTTTGATATGTTTAATATTTATCTCTGTATAATGCGGTTTGTACCAATGTTTTTTTTCCTGTGTATATGTTATGTAATTACATTAAGTTCAAACACAATATTGATTTTTGATGAATAAATGAATATGAACTCCTGTTAATAATCGTATAACTTGATTTAGATACAAATTAGATAGGCTGCCGCATTTCTGAAACAAACATCGGCATTTATCGAAGAAACATTCAATTAAAAGTAATACAAAAATGAGCACGCAATTTAATACTGTTAGTTATGATTATTTATATCGACAATATACTTCTGGGTAGTTCTCGGTGTCAAAAATACTCTATCAGTAAAAAGATATAGGACTTAATAATAAGCATTGAAATGTTTTGAATTCAAATTATGAGATAGGTTCTGATAGAATCATTAAATTACACTGATTAAAGGATACGATCGTTTTAAGAAAAAATTAGATTGTAATAACAGATTCGTTTTTTCTTTTATTGTGTATGAAAATTAACGATTCAGATGAAAAATCTTAAAAAGACATGTGAAAACATAAAAAAGCGTGTCAAATCTTAAAAATACATATCTTAGGCAACAATAGTCCTGTACTGGATAGTAACTAAGAGAAGATATCAAGATATAGTCGAACTCATAAATAGCTGGAGGACACTTTGGCAAGGACGTATATGAGAGGGGAGTTTACGGGGAGACAAGATACTGTGAAATTTTAAAGACTACTGAGGCTCTTGGCAAAATGGGCCTCTGAACTCGTATGAAACATTTTCCGCACTGACATCATATTAATGTTCGAAAGTTTTCACGCTTGCTGCGCTCGCGTTTTCATCTCGAGATGTGTTACGACTTTATGACTGAGGACCCAAACGTATAAAGTATTTTCCGCACTTACATCACAATGTTTGAAAATTTCAGCGATTGCGTTTTCATCTACATGTACTATGACAAAGTCATACCCGTCCGCCCCCTGTGACTTCGACTGTACGTGTCACATTCACGCATTCACGTGGACCGTAGGCTTGTTTGCCACCGTCAATTATTAAAAATATTAACTTATAAGGGCCGAACCGTCGAACGGTAAAAAAGTTTCTTACTCATAATTTTTAACTTTGTCATAAATCAAAAAGTGTAATTTAGACCGTCACTTGGTATGTTATATCAGACGATGGCGGATAAAGGGTTACCTAATTATAAAATAATAACTAATACATACTAGTATTAGTTATTTTTCTTAATATTTTTTTCTCCTTCTAGCATTTTACGTCCTATAAACCACGCGGTAGCTATACAAATAAGTACGATTTGAATGGATTTTGCCATAAATTCTTCATAATCCTTTATTATGGGAACTAGGCAATACAAAAAACCATTTTCAACATTGAAAAAGGTTAATACTCTTTTCGTTAAGTCAACTATATAAATAGCACTGTATTGAAAATGACATGTATTGAGAAAGTCAATTAATATCAGAAACATTAAACTTGAGATCTATCTGATACAACGTATCAGATTAAAATCAATTTTACAATGTCACGTAAAATAATATACCTGATGGTTTGCTTGGATGCGAACCCATGCAACAAATATTAAATTTGCTTACGATCCAACACGTCTAGTTAGAAAGACCCTCTTTGGTTGTACTGTTATTAGGTATCGGGAGGAATGGGACAAATTGACGGTCCGTGAGATATTTACGGACCGTCGCATTTGAATACACTGTCTATTTTAAACAGAGACCCAAATCTGGTATGTGTTTTTGACGCATTCAAATGATATCTGAATTATCTTAGTTCACGTACACCTGCGTTGGTGCTTAGTCAAGTGTGTCTGAGCGCAATCGACTGATAATCAGGGACTAAACTGTAATTAAAATTAGTTTAAACTGCCTATTTCATCCCTCCGAGAGATGATATCCTGGACAAAAAATATTCTGTTTGTTAATCCGTGCTATAAAGCCTTTGTTTACCAAGTTTATTCATATAATAAGTTTGGTAGGTTAACGCTATTATCAGTAAAACATCGAAGCTCATCACGAAATAAAGTACTATAGTATCTAGGTATCCGGTTATCAAGCTAATGATTGTGGCCATTGTAGTAGATAATCTTAATTGAGCTTCTAAAAGTGAGAAACAAATTTGATAAACCTAAATCTTACGAAAATCTTGTATTTTTACCTAAATACGCTCTTCAGGAAATCGGATACGCAAACAATTGAGTCAGGACTCAGATTTAAATCTTGGGTATATTTCGACTGTCTAGTTTTAACCTTAATTAAAACGACTACATCCAATGCTTCAATAAAATTAGCGTTATTTGAGTGAGTTTGAACAGACTGGGTAAGACAGGCAATTATGTAGGATTTAAGTAACGTCAGTTTTCCTTGAAGTCGAACAAAGGGTAAGCAGACGTAAGCGCTCCACGCCGGTTGCAATCGCACCCCGTCTCCCTCATACTCTAGATAAACCCAAACCTTTAGATTGCCCTTGACGTTTACATTTTTAAAGTATAATATCGATACCAACATTTGAATATAAACGCAAAAGTGTGCACGTTTGAGCGTCTTATTTGAACAAACAAAAATAAGATTATAACGTTTTAAATTCTCGCGTTTTGTACACATACTCGCACTTAAAAGATTTGTGTAAACGGGTCATATTTATGTATTTATCTTTTCTACCGACGTTTTGACACGGGTTGCACTGGTCATGTTCGGGGCAAAACTGTCGTCTCAGCAAGTTGACAAGGGAGACATGGGTGCACAACATTCGACTACCCTACAAAAGTTTATAAAAATATGATGGGTAGACCCGAAAAGTACCCCTCCACTATGTTTCTGTTGTCTAAGACACGACACACACTCACAGTATCCGCGCACAAATCCAAATATTAATCCCGAGATTTTAGGTTTTTTATCACTAGTCCCCAAGTTGCTAATAGATTGAAACCATCCTCCCTATTGAAATTTTTCGTGTTTTTTTAATATTGCAATCGCTTCTCGTGCTACCCGCGGGTAACAATGCCATTCGGTGGAGAGGATTTTGGGTTTATGTAACTCAATCCAGTGATTCTATCTAGTCGTTATTAGGTGTTCGGCTATCGCGGATTTATTTATTTGGCGATTTTTGACAGTCGCTATGTGCTCCTTCAGCTTCTCCTGAACCCTTCGTTTGGCCCTAACCTTCACGTTATTAATATTTTTTGTGGGGTAGTCAAATGTTGTGTTAACATATCTCCATTTATAACTTGCTAAGACGGCAGTTCTGCCACTAACATGACCGGTGCAACCCGTATCGAAACATCGGTACAAAAGGTGAATACATAAATATCGCGTTAGAATAATAATATTGGAATAACCTTATTTTTAACAAATCAGTTAATAATAAGGTTATTCCAATATTAATAGTCCTCGAAGAATGTATAGTTGAAATAGAATAGGAGTGCTAATTTGTATGGGAGTGTAGTTCATTACCGTTTACAAAATAAAATATACATTTGCCCGTAGGACATACACAGAATAAAATACACAAGGTAAGGCATCCTCACACCATCTGGTGATATAGTATACAGCACTTGCAAGTTTACGTCCGTACATCGGTACGTTGCTCACTCCGTACCTTTACCACGAGATATGTAAACCCAATACTAATACAATTGGTTATCCGTCATTACCACTTGAGCGTCCTTTCTACGAATAATGTAGATATGTTATGAGGCTGAGGCCATTTATCAGCCTTAAACAAACGCAATTTAGGTTAGGTTAGGTTAGGAAGATAAGATGGAAGATTTTTTTTCTACGAATCTTAATTGAAGTTTTTACAATATTATGACTTAAAGGGTGTAGTATGTAGCGGCTACATCCTACCTCGTGCACCTGCCCGACTTTCTGCCGTGACATCTGTCACGATGCTGTTAAAGTTTAAACGATTGTTTAGTAGCCAACTTTTCCGCTTCGCGTGCGATGGTTTATTTGCTTTTTTAGCCAAACATTGCATTTAATTTAACCTCGAGACTTAACAAGAGCTAAAAGCTTTTTGAACGCAAAATCCGTTCGAATCCAATTAGCGATCTAGAACGAAAAAGTAACCGCATTGAAAGCAACTGATTTATTAATAATGCTCTCATGGGCATGGAAATTGGGTCGCATTTTCAGAAAAAAGTGTATTTTTCACCAAAGTCAAACAGACGACAAGATATTAACGAGTTGACAAATGAGTAGGTACTCTAATTTTAAAGCATTGAAACACATTTTTTATGTGCTTAACTGGACTTATTGTGGTTACTTAACTAGAGCGGGTATGCCGATCAGCTTACTTAGCTCTCTAGGAAAGCTATATGAGTAGATCCTTCTCACTAGGATTCTCAGATTTACGGCTGAAAATAACGTCATCATCGATGAGCAGTTCAACTTTAGATCCGCGCACTCGTGCGTCCAACAGGTGCACCGCGTCACGGAGCACGTGTTGGACGGTTTCTATCGATTCCAGGAGCTCAGGACCGATATTGCGATATTTCTCGACGTGGCGAAAGCCTTCGACAAGGTCTGGCATAACGGGCTAATATACAAGTTATATCATCTCGGTATGCCTGACAGACTCGTACTTACCATACGAGATTTTAGACTACAGGTAACGTACTCGGACCCACACCCCAACCGGGCCGGAGTCCCACAAGGCTCCGTGCTCTGTCCCACTCTTTATCCGTCATTCACGAACGACATTCCCAGGCACCCTAAAGTCCAACTGGGGTGGTTTGCGCACTGGACATTTTTTTATTTTCACACGTCTATATTATTATAACGAGCGATATTGAGCGAAAAAAAAACGATAAATCGAATTATTTGAGATTAAAGTTCTTTCCGTACTGAGATCACAAAAACAGCGGCATCACTGCTCTGATAATGATGACGATGTGATAAGTTGCAGAGATATAATTTGGCTATCTGAGTTATTCAAATTACTTTCAAAATTCATTGTTAGTTTAAAGAACGGCCGCGATCTAAAAAAAAATTGGAGTAAATTATTAAATCGTAAACTTTTCTCATCATGAGCGCCTGAACATTGTTATCTCGATATTTTAATCTTTTCATGATTCCATCGCGATTATGTGCGTTAATCGTGGATGCTGGGGGAAAACTTGCCGCTAATGTATACGAGGCCGACTGATATGTTCTAAACCTGAGATGTATAGTGAAAAAAATACTTAACCAAATAGTTTTATTTTAAAGTACATCTATCTTCGAGTAAAATACGCTGGAAACATCAGTCTAAAAGTACTTCATTTTGTACAGAAAAAAACTTTTGCTTCGCCCTAAGAATGGCTCTACAAAATCACTATGTCTGGTTACTTTCTAAAAAACTTGCCTTTTCCAGATTTAAAACACGACACACGACGATTTCGTGACACGACTGTTTTTGTATTCTGTCCCATTATTATGTACTTGTCTGTCATGAATAAATGTTTGAATCTGAATCTGAATCTGAATCTGAAAAGCAACGTAAAGGATCTTCTATTTTTACACAACGTTGCTTAAAAAATAATATTGTATTGTAGAATGATTGTAGAATATAAAATAATTGTTCTGCAGACCAATCGCTCACAGTGCCTCAAATAGATCGCGAAAATAAATCAAATAATCACATATCACCCGTTGACTCATTTACTTTTAACTATGTAAATATCAAGAGCTTTAATACTCTCGAAATGACTATAGCTGCCGCTGCCGCCCGGAGTTCAGAAAGTTTGGTTGAATATTAGCAGGGGATTATTAGATAGATGTTCCAAAATATACTAGGACGACATGATTTGAACTTTATGTCCTACGCTCAAAGGTTTGAACGAGCGTGTTTATCGCCAAAAACAAGGTGTTCCCGTGATACCGTCACGTATCACGTAGTTTTACGCAGCGAGTAACACGGGCCCAACTGTCACGTCCTGACATAGAATCCACTGACCGTAAAGGCGCAAATCGCTGCCCAAATCTTCCCCTGTCCTTAATTTTATGGACAACGTCGACAGGAAATGTAATTGTAAACAGATATACGTACGGACGGCCGGTTTTACTACTGGCCAACAATTAAGAGTTACGGCGGGTCCCAAAAGCTGCTATAATGCCATTACCGACAGAAATTCCTGACACACGACAGTGTTCTACTAAATACAAAGGTTTACTTTTGTCACCATTTTATATAGGTACGGTTATTGTATTATAAATTAGTACCTATATAAATATGTGTAAAACAATAATATTCGTTGTAGATTTTCGCCCCCGCCGCCTCTGCCCTAGCCGAGAAGCGGTAACGCTAAACGGTCGTTTTGAAATGCTAAGACTCATAAATGAGCCAGCGAATACTTCAAAGGAAATGTAATTTAATGCTTTAGTAAAATAATCTGAACGTTGGAATTTCTTGTAAAACATCAAATACTATGACAAAAAAGTCTAGAATAAAGCCGCTTTCAACTCAAAATTTGCTACTAAGTACTTTGAGTGACGAGTCATTTATTGGCAGTTGTTTAAAAAAAGCGTGGTTATAAATTAACTGGGAAATTTGTACTATAGATATTCCGCAAAATCATCACAAGAGCTTTTTTCAAAACTAGCAGCAGGGATCAGACATCCAATTTTTAACGATAGTCGTATGGACGTATTCCAAAGATGTCGTATCTAAATGTATTCCATCGATGTAGATGTCGGCTTCGAAAGGCTAATTAAGCGGCCAACGTTTTTATTTTGACACAAGTTTGGGAAGATAGGTAGGTACCTACTAATGCATGTTTTTGCATGACATTTATTTTGGTTATATCTGCAGCATGACTGGCAGGAATCTTTGTATTTTTAATAAAATCTACTAAACAAATGTCCGAAATGGTGGATATCCGGTATAATGCAAAAATACTATACATAAACTTGTCTCAAACTAAAAACATTGTTTTAAAAGACTATCACGTCGGTGGTTCACAAAGAGGTTTCTTTAATTAAAAAGTTGGACTTGGCTGTAGCCGTTAAGCGGCAGTTTACAAATAAGGCATCCTATTCCTAAGCCATAATGCAGCTGAGGGCTATGCATTATTCATATAGTTGCCGGTTGCCTAATAAATATTCCGTATTTCTACCGTTAAGTTGACTATAAAAAGGAATCCACCCGCAGGTCGTTCGTTCGGTACGAGAGTTTAGATGGCTCCATAAGTAAGTTTTAGGGAAACCGAATATAGAGCTCCTTCGTCATTAAATATAAGAACGTAATTACCTCTATTCTGAACCTCACCAACATTCAACATTCAACCTGAACATTCTTTCGGCCAAAGGATTATTTAGATGCAACGAAGATAAAAACGTTCGATGAGATTTTATCGCATTAGATCTTTTACCAACTACCTTCAAAATAGGCGGATTTAAATAATATATGGACAATATTCTAGGCCCACAATTTAGTAGATTCAATAATATAACGATTATTAGTCATGCATACACAAGGGAATGCTTTACCGATATTATTGAAAAGCCCTCAAGTTTTGCAATCACACTATATCACTATTGATTTAATAGTATAAAACTTATTTTTGACTTGGTAATTTTTGTGTTGAGTTCACCTATTTTAGATATTCTGTTCTCCAATGTGAAAACTAGCATTATATTTATACTCGTGTGATGTGACGGCGTCCTTTTTTACAGGCTTGACCTAACATGAAAATGCATTGGAAGATTTACGAGCATTTTATGCTCAGATTCCAGGGCAGGCCACCAAAAATGTAATTTGTCTAGATAAGGGGCTTTTCTGGCTTTGAAAAGCGATCTGCGGAACGGATAGGACATGTCTAGTGCCGCGGCCCGCGCCCGGCCGCACCTCGTGCGCCACTTGCCTGTATTTGATAGACCACTTAACCCTTAATGTCGGGCTCAAACATTATTAAACTGACGTACTTAGGTCAAAGTATATTTTGGATCGATGTTACAGTCTGCGTCATTGTAATGTATACACTTTTCAACCTTATCTCTAAATAACAAAGTTCTAGAGTGTACACATTTTTATGATCGTGACTGTACCACGTGGTAGTTAAACGTTTGCAGAAGCTTTATTACTTAGATAATCCAAAATATGATCAATATTCTATTTTAACTAATATTTTTCTCATGAGAATCCAAAACTGAATAAGTAGATCAGATTATTTTCATGCTCTTGTGACTAAATCTAACCAGATTACTAATCCCGCATTGTACCGAATTATGCAGCCAGATGTTATAAGTAGGAAAATGGTGCAATTTTCCCTTCACATAAACAAGCGGAACTCATCAAAATGTTTATTATCCAATCTGCGCCTCTCGGCAACCACAGCCCTACATTAAGGTCATGTTTTCGCCAACACCAGTAATCAGTCTTGATCTTCCGAACTCATTGCCAGATGAAATATCCTTGCAAGAAATTGTATTTCTTTCGAGTAGGTCGGCCCTGTTTTTACCTGATTTGGCACGTACGAGTATTTACTCACATATTTATGTCCATCTTATATTATTTTATTGTCAGTATAATTTATTTGTTGTTTTAAATTTTTTTTGAAGATCCGGTGCTGTGATTGGTATATTTAAATAAGAACATTAAGTTTATATTCAGATTCAGATTTATTTCATGATATAAATTGCAGTATAAATTTGCATAAGTCAAAAATGAGTTCCATACGGTGCCCACAATGCTCCCAAGTTCGTATTGTCAAGAGCTTGAGGGGACTTCATATTCACATTAATCGGGTACATCGTAATCTAACGATAAGCAGCCCCTGGATCGCATTACAAATCCCAACACCACGCAAACATCTCAAACCAGGCCCTTTTCGAAAAAACTTAGTACACTAAAACATTCTATTCCGGTAATAAAACGTATTCTTCGTAGCGCACGAATTCTGGTCGCTCAAAAGCTCACAGAAGATATCAAATCAGTTGTAACTCAAAATACAGTAGAGTCCTGGGAGCACCTCCTCACTTTCCCTTACTGAGTGTTATATGTCAAAGAACAGACATTGAGCGACATTTCTCTCACGTCGCGTATTAAACATAACTACTTAAACCCTCACGATGTCAATGATTTGCAAACGTCGGCTTTCAAAAATGATTTTTCTCTATCTCATCTAGTAGAAACTAAGATAGGGGAAGGAAATATCAAGGGCGCTGCTCGGCTTCTTTTCTCCAGCGACACAATTGCCGCTGACACAGCTGAAACCCTGTCGGCACTTAGAAGCAAACATCCCAATTCTGACTTCATCCTGCCTCTGCCTGACCCCCCCGATCTGTCTAGTCCTTTCCTTCATGTTGACTCAGAGGACATTTTTAAAGCAATGTCCTCTTTCCGAAATGGCTCTTCTGGTGGCCTCGATGGGTTATCACCATATAAAAGATCTTCTGAGTCACACAAGCGGTGAAGCCAGCGACTCACTCTTAAGAAAACTGACAGCTTTGGTCAACCTCATGCTGTCAGGCAAAGTAAACCCAGATATAACTAGTGTGCTATATGGTGCCAACCTGTGTGCACTCATCAAAAACAAACAACCTCTCACCCTAAACGCATATACCTTCTCCGCTCCGTCGTGGGTAAAAAAGACGGAGGAATAAGGCCTATAGCAGTTGGATCCACTTACCGCCATACGGCAGCAAAATGCTGTTGCAATGCTGCATCATTTAACGAAATATTTTCAGCCCACTCAATTGAGTTTTGGTTCCAAGGGCGGCTGTGAAGCAGCGGTACATGCACTACATACGTTTATTGGAAAAAAGGAATGTGAGGTCCTCCTGAAAGTTGACGTAATGAATGCATTCAACTCTGTTGACCGTGACACAGTAACCCACTACTCTCATCTGTTGGTTGTCAACAGGGAGACCCCCTTGGACCGGCCCTTTTTAGTTTAACGATTCACCCAATCATTAAAAATCTGAATTCTAAATTTAATGTTTGGTATTTGGATGACGATACACTGGATGGTGGTGATGTTGATGTAGAGCTACAAGACCTGAAAATGATTACCGCTAAATTCGCAGAAATAGGCCTGAATTTAAATTTTTCCAAATGTAAAATATTCTTTCCGGAAGTTTCCAGTCAAAAAGATATTACTTTAACAAGATTCACTTCAATAGCACCTAACATCAAAAAAATCAATAGCTCTTCACTTCACCTCCTAGGGTCACCGGTCTTAGAGTCATCCTTTGAGGATTACATAAATCAAAAGCATGAAATTTTCATGTCATTTTCAGATCGGCTACTTAAAATTAATGCCCACACGGCCTTCTCTATCATGAAATATTGTCTTTTTGTACCAAAATTCACATATTCACTACGTTGCAGTCACCTTTGGATTTATCCCAACCTATTAGATAAATTTACAACCTTATCAAAATCACTCTCTCATCCGTCATCAATACTCATTTGGAAAATGATCAATGGTCCCGGGCCACCTTGCCGATCAGGCATGGCGGAATTGGGATCCGCAAAATTTCTGGTATTTCCCTTCCCGCCTTCCTGTCATCAATTTTTGGCACTAACTACTACACTAAATTTGGTTGCCAAGATTCTAAAGGTCAGCCCCATCGATCTCGGAATACCCTTTTTGGCGGCAGCCATAGCTTTATGGAGGGCAATCTGTCAGTAATACTGACTTGCCTACGACTCCTCATTCGCAGCGGCAGTGGGACGAGCCGCTCAGTGTGCTGGTACGGGATAATCTTCTTGAAACTTCAACCAGCACTACTGAGCGAGCTCGTCTCCTTGCCTCCTGTAGATGGGAGTCGGGACCCTGGCTTTGCCCTCCAAAAATCTAGGCACCCTCCTCACTAACAGCACCTTTAGGGTCGCAGTATCGCTGCGATTGGGATTTACATGTGTTACCCCCCATCGTAGTCTTTGCGGTGCCAGTGTAAATAAAACAGGTCTTCACTGCCTCTCCTGTAGCAGGAGTGCTGGTAGTGTTGCGCGGCACGCGTCAATAAATGACATTCTGCGCCGAGCCCTTACCAGTGCCGGTACTCCGGCGGTCCTAGAGCCAACCGGCCTGGCCCGAGACGACGGCAAGAGGCCAGATGGCATGATTCAGGTCCCCTGGAAGTTGGGTCGGCCGCTTGTCTGGGATGCCACTTGTGTAGATACCGTAGCACCGTCCCATCTCCCGGGAACCTCGGTCAGGGCTGAAGCTGCCGCCGATGCGACTGAACACTAGTGACACCGACGAGCAATACGCGGACCGTAAAGGAATGTCAACAACTACTGCCCCGCACGGTGGGGTGCTGTGAGCACAGGTATTACTTATTTAACTTCAGTTGGAATGAATCCAACTTAAGTCATTTGAGGTATTTGTGGGAGATAATAATATATCCACACTTGTTTTATGTTTAACGATTAAACCTTTATTTCTGTTTGTCCTGGCCTAAATAGTTTAGGAATGTTGGTAAATAGCTTAGTCTACACGTGTTCAGTTAAAAGGAACGTTTCATTACATCGATCTATGTATCTTCTGCCCATGCCTTGACTGCGTGAAACTTGCTCGTATTATGTCTAAATTGCGTAACTCAAAAAGTTTTATGAACAAAATATACAAGACTGAAATTAGATTTTATTTAACACGTAAAACAAACGTCTATTATTTTAATGAAGGCTCTATATCGAAGTTTCTATTAACCCACTTACAGCATATCTTGCGATCACAATGCGCCTTTCCTCGATTAAGTCCTTTTGAGGGTTCCGTACCAAAATGGTAAAAAAAGAACCGTCATGGTTTCACTTTGTCTGTCTGTCTGTCTGACTGTCTGTCACATTGCTATATATTATCTCAATAACTACTTATGCTATCGGATTGAAACAGTTATAAGAAAGGGTAACCTAGATGCATAGAACATGTCATTTTATTCTCATTTTCTGTGAAAAATGACAAATAATAGGTGGTAAAAAATTTGAGAGTCTAGTGAATATGTCACGTGGGGTATCATAAGAAAGGCCTTGAATGCGCATTCTGAAACATTTTTTTTTTTAAGTTGAGTCATTTTCTATTTATGAGGGATAATGTAGAAAAAATACCAACTAAACTTCACCAAGGAAAAAACATGAAATTATTACATAGCATTGATAATAATGCATATTTTATGGAAAAATATAACTATAGCTCTATTTAGTTTTTCCATTTATAGGGTTCCGTACCTCAAAAGGAAAAAACGGGACCCTTTGCCTAACTTTGTTGCCCGTCAGTCTGTCACGACCCTTTATGTCGGGAACGCGTAGAGGTATCGAGTTGAAATTAAAACCTCAGACTCAAATCTACAGTCCCTTGAAGCTATGAAAAAACCATACTACTAAGTTAACGTAAAAAAAGTATACGACCGTTTATGCCGCAAAAAAACGTATATTTCGACACTCAAGGCGCTGCCTGGTGGCCCCTAAGCCACCTTTGTTGACGCTGCCTTGCGGCCCCTAATCCGCCTCTGCTAACGCTGTCCGGCGGCCCTAAGGTGCTCGTCGCTCACGCCACCTACCGTTGCTGCCTCGTAGTGTCAGTCGCTGACGGCGCCTCTGCTGACAACTCTACCCTGTTGTGTGTGTTGTACCTGCGTTTACTCGCGCCTGCTAAATTACTATTATTCTAATGTATTACTAAACAAGTGCCCTGGTAATGTTCTAGACATTGTGGCAAATAAATAAACTTACCTCGACCCTGAACTCTATGATTTTATTTTCTCCACTCACAGACACATCTTCTCAACTAGTCAAGTACCTCGCCTCTCAAATTATTGGGAGGCGACGTAACGTGACACACTTATATAATTACTTCCCCTTAATTTGTGTTAGTACATAATTATATAGACAGACTATCGCTCTATTTACTGAGTCATAAAACGTTTAGACATGTTAGAATGCGATTTTAAGAAAACCGAGTTTCCTATAGCGTGGCGCCACTGCGTGCCTATATAGTTGTTCGACCCATGCGCCGTGGCGTGACAATTTATTGCCTAACCAGTTCACGCAGAACTTTAGCTTTAAAGCTCTTAAATGAAAGCCTTTTCAACAGTTCGCGAGTAAGTAACCTTAAATATAGAAAACAAGACACACAAAATTGTGTCAATCAATAAAACTGCAACAAACTTTGAACTTCTCTAAGAAATGCAATACCAGGATCCCGAAATATCGAAATCAACAACGAGTGAGCGAGTGACACACCACTAATTTGACCTATTTTTGGACCCCAGATCAAATGATTCAAACATTTTGTTGACCATATTTTTTATATCTAAAATTGAAGGAAATGGTCAATCTTATATACGTAGTATTGAATTTTGATATTAATGTATTGCAAAACAGTTGGATTTTTATTAATATAACCTAAAAATACACTCGTTCCGCGCGGTTTTTATGTCAGCATAAACCCAATTGGCTTAAGTCGGCACTAAATAGAAAAAAATAACAATCTACCTATATGGTCATATAATTAGGTACAGTTAGCAACGAAAGTCCATGAACACATCCAAATTTTCAAAAAAATTGCCCGCTATAAAGTTTCATATATAACTGAACAGGATGTCATACAAATCTCTATGGATATTTGCGAATAACGAATGTACCTTATTGTTTTCCAAAAGTTGCTGAACATATTTAATCACATAATTCGCCTTTTTTATACCACATCGATGGCAAACCAGAAAGTGGCCTGATCTGTAAAATATCAATATTAGCTGAACACGTCTGAATACATAAATCCAGTGATATTATATACTAACTAATAAAATTTACTGAAAATTTTTAATTAAATAAGTAACTCGATCTTTAAAATATCAACATTTGTTGAACATGTTTAATTGCATACATTTATCAGCTGATACGAGTATGTCTATTAGTAGACTAACCAAAAACAGATCTATAAAATTAGACTCGTCCAAAAATGTATAAAAGCTGAAAAATATGTATACAAAATGTAAATCTGGAAAAAGCCAATTTGTGCTTTTGTTATATGAAAGAAACTTGAATAAAATGATCTGACATTTCACCAATAAAGGAATTTATATGTATTTTTTAATTTTGATCTGACCTTCACCTATACACTTTACCTCCCAATAAGTAGCGAGTAATGTTCACTTCGCGGGCCATTTTTGAGAAAGAATTCTTACCACAACTCCGACAAAAAGTAGTTAATTTTTTTACAAAGCAACCGTATACCTAAACACCATGATACATGATACTGCGCCAGGTATGGTACTCCGGTACATCGGTTAGTAGTGTGTGTGACACGACCTTGGTCATCAGCCTATCGACGGTACGCGGACATAAGTGCGAGTGTGTCTTCGACAGTGACGTAATGGTCGTGTCACGATCCGGATTGTCAGACCTTGTTTTCTTAGACCATGCTACCTAAACACGTTGAACAGCTACGGCTTACGGCCAGCTTCACCGTCATAGGCGTGTTGCCCGCCCAACTCTTGCACTAAAGTGCCCAGCTTCGCCTTTGATAATCATTAGGTAAAAATTACCTTGAGTAGGTAGACTTACTTATGTATTTTATTAAGCAACATTACTTGTAATCAAAAACCTTTAATTAATGTATAAACACGTACGTAGTATACGATAAGCATGTATTATAGTAGGTACCCAAAATATAATAAGCACCACTAATAAATTTTAAAAGGAACGATCGACGGCAGGTGATGTTATCGCGATCAACTAAAATTAATTGCAATTTATGTTAGCTATGGTAAGTTTGTAAAGGGGCGCCAACTACTTTCGACGCCTAGTAACAATAGCTGATCCGATGATTAAGTTTCGAGGAAATCTTTTTGTGTTGGTGAGCACAATGAGTTCAACAATATTATGTACATTCAGCGATGATACATGTGTGCAGAAAAGAATATACTTCGCAGGGCAAATTGCGGGTTTCTTCGTTATTATTAATCTCAGTAACACATTTGTGAATGTGTTTTTTATATCCTTTTATTTTACCCACTTTTCTAAGCCGCCGCCGCGAGTGTAAATTGATTAGATACCTAAGAGGCTCCCTTAGGGAGGGTCCTATTGGAACAGCCAGGTTTTTGATGGTTAAAGAATGGCGGAATATGGCGCTCTAAGTGCTCCTTATTGTTATTTATTGTTGGAACCTACAATAGGAAAAGTATTATTGCTGCCTCCTTAATATCTGTACTGAAATGCTGTACAATACCACTCCGCGATTATGTCGCTATTTTTGGTTATATCACTTTATTTATAAGTAGTATGATGGAACATTTTTATTTTCATTCAATGACGCTCATAATAAACGATATTAATTATGTTATAACTTCTTTTTGTTGTTAATGCAGAAAGAGTCGTCAATCGTCAATGCCGAATAACTTTATGGGTTCTGTAATAGATATCTAACATCTGATAGTTACCCCTTCATAATACACATTAAGTACATAATATAAAATTCTACAGCGAGTACAATACAACGCAATCCCAAGCCTGTTTTCTATAAGCGACAAAGCCGAAATTCTACGTGATCTCGTTTGGGATATAATTTCTTTAAAAATCATAGCGTGATTAGAAGACACCACATAAAGTCGAACCGGAATGTTCTGTTAGTAGATTGGGGATAACTAATCAATAAATAAATCCATAGGTAATATAAAACGCACACGTGTTATTCTTGTACGGAATAGAGTTATGTATAATTCAAAATATACAAAAGAAACAAATTAATGTATATTTTTATCAAAAATGCTACAAAATGGTCCCATTACATCTACAAATGTGGTACGCGAAAGTAAAGGATCGTAGACAATTATTTGAAGTGTCCAGGAAAGCTCAGGGGGTCATTACGTAACATATTCGAGCCTTCGTAAGGTAGAATTTAATTTCATGAATGTATTTTTTCATACAAAAAATGAAAGATCTGCCTAATGCAAGTTTGACACGTTACGTAATCAACTAGCAGGAAGTAAGTATCTAAACCCATTACAATGGTTATCTCTGGCAATCGTTTGAATTACTAAAAAGGTGAACACTTCGGGGTCCTGTTCATATAAAAGTTAACTTTTTTTTTATTAAAACCAGGCAGTTTTAAAGATACCTCCATATAGTGTCATTCAGAATTTTTAATTCTAGTACATTGTTGTAGAGGCTAGAAAGTAATAGCAATTATGGCCGACACTAAACATTGCGCTTTCCACGACTATTGCGAGGAAACTGAAAACATTTCTTATAATGATACATCTTAATTAGATAATATCAACATACACATTCATTAAAATTTATTATGAAATGTTTTTTCTTTGAACTAGTCCGTTCGTTCTTAGTGGCCAGTACCAAAAACACATATAAAAAATAAAAGCTGTATTAATCGCGCTATGTGTAGGTATAGTGTGCTGCAACAACCTGCGGTGGTGGCCGGGGCGGCGGCCTGTTGTACCTACACTATTACAATTATAACCTTCATTCAAACACGCGGCCTTGATTGTCATAGTGACAACTGGCCGCCACCGCGGCCGCCACCGCTGCAGTGTAATAGGCTTTATGGTCTCCGCTTACTAGACAGCCTGTAGAACATAATTATGAGGAGGTATGGGAGCCCGCGCATCAGGCACGCTGGCTGCTCAGCCAATGCAGTGCAGTGCACGGCAGGCTTAAAAAGTTAAAGCTGCGGAGTTTTTTCATATTTAAAAAAATAAAAGCGTTTGTGTGTAGGTATGCGTTCCATGTATACATACGACCCGTTACCGTAACGTGCTACATTGTTTACGAGGCTTATAGACGTTCAGGTATCATATGTACATACAGGATGTAACAAAAATAGTGAGGATCCGTTTAAGCGCATATTCGGTATCGTGTTCTGATTAGGAAAAAGTAGAAGAAAAATATTTTGACGCGAAAACATTTTTTTTTTCTATGACAGGGGCAGATCGTCCAGGTCAGCCAACTGTCCATACAAGGGACAAAAATTTATTGCATGAAAAAAATATTCTTCTACTTTTTTCTAATCAGAATAAGATACCGAATATATCTTTAAACGGATCCTCACTATTTTTGTTACACCCTGTATGCAAGCAGTTTTGTGTACTGGATTTAGTTCATCTTCACCTATGACCCCATTCTCGAGCAGTATCGTAAAAAATAATTTTAAATGGGCTAGTAGCCGAAACACACCTTTTAAAAAAAATTATAGTTGGCCTAGTGCGTTTCGCTTAATAATGGCCGGTTTGATGTCGGTATTGTACGTGTACAAATACCATTTAGCATCGGCGAGAGTAGATCCTGATTAATCGGCTTGCCCCAAGTTCAATTTTTTTTATATGACTAGCCGCGGCATTCATATTTCGAGTTTTACGGCGCCATATTTTCTTACCAACATACAATACCTACCTATAATATTCGCGCACACTCCAGCATTAACTTACCATGCTCATTGCGTATACATGAAGACTCCGTTATCTAAATTGAGGCAAAATAATGTCTAAAAAGAACTGGGGCAAAAGTTAAATCGTTTCAAATCTCCTCACGTTAATAGACGGAGGGCTGAATATGACTGCGTTATGAATGAGGTTATAGCCTATAAGACTTTGTAATGTGAATTACGAACGGACGCGAACGATCGACGCATTTGTAACGGAGCCTATTGATATTCAAAAAGAGCTATAAATGGAATAAAAATTGGCTACGGTGCGTATGAGGAGTGCGGTTGAACAGGCCGACGAGGGGTAAGCTTCCCTTAAAGCGAGTTCGTACCGTTGTGGGTAATAGGGTAGGATTTGGCCCATGGAAAAAAGATTACGAACGGGGTCAGGCGGACCTTTTCACTGCTCCCAAATGAAACAGTCATCGCAACCATGTTCATACACCTTATACACGTAATTGGGTACTGTATCATGACGTATATCACTCCTGTTTCAAAATTGCTGGTACTTACTCTAATGGATACGTATTATACAAACACCTTGACCTGCAAGTTTTAGCAGTACCTACGGCCATCACCGGAGATACCGCCGACGAATGTGTAAAATGAAGACAATTTCAAGCTTCATCTTCATAGGTCTACTTTATATTACTCAACTACAACATGTATTGTCTAGCTCTAGTACAATAACTTAGAGCTATTTTAATATTTTATTGTTCTCGGATCACTCTCCGATGCACCAAGCGCATTTCAAAACTGTGTACGCGACAAGTATACACAACGATTCCTAACTAAGATTTTGGGCCTGTACTTCGAACTTCGTATCGTGCCGTCCCTTTCACTCTCGTGTTATACATTATACGAGTGAAAGGGACGGCACGATACGAAGTTCGGATTTCGACGTTTGGAGTAGACCCTCTGGTTCTGACAATAACATAACAAGCAGTTTACTGCTTGATGACATTTTACAAGCCGTTTCAATATTATAGGATTAAATATGAAAAAATATTGTGTCTACAGCTACTTTTAAAAAGAAATTGTAAATGAATTAAGACGTTGGCTACCAGGAGCATCACCGGCGGGATCACGTAATAGTCTATGTGTGGCCTTGAGAATAGCCGGTGGGATCAAAAGCTCGAAGCAATTTGTATGGGGCGTGGAAACAACACTTTAGGTGAAGTATGGTGGGCAGCCAACGTGTTAATATCCAACCGTTATAGGACCGAAATAGCTTAAAATTGCCAATTATACACTAGTCTGTAAAATAATACTTATTAATGGTAGGTTGTACAAATAGGTACATCAAATTACACAAAAATCGTCATCTTCCCAGCGTTATCCCAGTAAATTTGTATCCTGAAGGATGCCCGGTGTCCGCTACCTAATCCTAATATTTGGCGTAGGCACTACTTTTAGAACTGCCATCTGACCTTCCAACCCAAGGAGAAACTAGACTTTATTCGGATTAGGCTTGTCAAGTTAGTGGGCAACTTGACTGTTAGAAGTTCTCAAGCCGCCCGAAGGCTTTCACCCATCCAAGAATTGACCTGAGCCGACGTTTCTTAACCTCGCATAATTGCACCATTACGTTACGTGTAGGAGACGTAAGTACCCTAAAAAAATATTTTACAAGATTTTATTTTACCGTTTTGTTGGCATAATTGATATGTATACTCATGCAAAATTAGTTTTCTAGAACTAACGGTTATTGAGCTAAACCGCGGACGGACGGACATGGCGAAACTATAAGGATTCCTGGTTTACTACGGAACCCTAAAAAAGGGCTTACCGAGCTAGTGAGGTGAAAACAAATATTTCCATCTGTACATCAAAGAACTCCGAAACTTAATGTCCGGTTATCATTCAGGCACTAACAGGGGCAGTTTTCGGGAACACTAAATACAAATATAACCTAAATTTCAGTATTATCTAAAAAAATATGTATCGAAATGCCCTACAAATATTTGATCACTATTTCTACTGATTTGATATTGCAAATACGATGCTTTTTAAGCTACATATACCCATATTTTACTTTTTTCCTGGAACGTGCCAAATGGCTGCAAGTTACAAAATTTTACTATTAACACAATACCCTAAAGGAAAATAAAGTCCTTTGGGCAAACAAAACAGAAAAGAATACAATTTATACGAGTCCGTATCGAGCGTACCTACACACCTGACATAGTTGATAATGGAATAAGAAAGTGTATTCTGCGGGAACACTGCCTCCCAATCAATTTCTTCTATCCTAATACATGTGTGCCCCTAAACTGTCATATTATATTACTTTTAATCCAATGATCATTGTTTTATCAATAACAGTATACATTCTACAGTAATAATAGTAGTTTATACAATCGTTATGTAATGTATGCTTTTCTAGTCGTGAACCGCGTTTCGATATAACTACTGCGACTATTTTTTCTACCAGTCAATGGAAATTAATTAAACAAACTGAAATAATTGAACAAACTAATCCTGCGGAAATGAAGATTAGGCACATGGGTCGGGCGCTCGTTGATGTCTTTTGTTCTATGTCCGCGGCGTCACGTGATTGGTCAATTTCATAAGAGTACAGTAACGGCGACACGGGATTGGCCAATCTCATTAGGGTACAGTAACGGCGAAACGTGATTGGTCTATTTCATTAGAGTTCACTTGAAGGAAGCACCATAGAGAAAAATATATGATTTTATTTTCGTCTACGATTCAAACATTGAATTCGACGAGTAGAAAAAGAATATTTTAATCCTGGACCTGACTACAGTCCTGTAGGGACGTAAGCGTATGGAGATTTTCCCGAAAAAAAAATCTCCATACGCAATTCCCCTTTCAGTCTTGGGTCTTGACTATAATCCTGACCCTGACTAACTGAGATACACATTTAAGAGTGGAATTTGCAATAACACGACATCTTGTTCTTGTTTTAATTGAAGGAATGTTTACAATAACAACATGACATTATACTGGTCGACACTTACAGAAAAACATTTCATATGACTGGAGGTGTCAACCAGCTTAGTCGGTAGGTAAATGTTGTTATTGTAAACACCCCTTCAATTAAATACCGCTTCCAATATTCCTCCTACGTTAAATATTATGAGTGTCCAGAAAGTAAAATAGAATAATACTGTCTAACATTAGCGAGCGTGCAAGACAATTTAATATATTTTGACATTTTAATATATTTATTAAAAAAAATAAGATAATGAAAATAAATAATTAAAACTTATGAAGTACTACAAAAGAATATAAAAAGTTGTATTGTAATGTATTGAATAGTTGGTAAAGCCTAATTCCATTAAGGTCTGGTTTCCCCTCGGGTAGGAAGGTCAGATGGCAGTCACTTCCGTAAAAACTAGAGCCTATGCCAAGTTTTAGGATTAGGTAGCGGACCCCGGGCATCCTTCAAGATGCAACTGTATTGGGATAACGCTAGGAGGATATCGATGATATAGTTGGTGACGACTTGCTCCCAAGGATCCAGAGTTTCTACGGCAAAGGGGAGGAACATATAGTTGTCGCCTAGACACTGATATTTTCGGCGCTTAGCTGCCTCTGCGTTTGTGGCCGCTCCACCTGTTTTTTGAGTACATACATGTTAGTTAGTTAGGGCATTTTTAATTATTAATGTGACTTGTAAAATTTGGCTCCTTTGCTCAAAATTCACGATGCCGGCCAAAGTGGTAAAAAAACCTAAAAAACCATATTGTAACTCGAATCTGGTCGTGCGAATTGTCCTGGAATGTGCTTTTGGGGGTCGCTGAACTCGATTTGGATAACCTGAAGTCGGTCCGGATACCAGAAGTGGAAGATAACTTTTAGGGTTCCAGGACTCCGCACTCGATCAGATTCGAGTTATGTTTACGGACTTTTTAGTTGATCTTTAATTTTGAGCAAAGGAGCTAAAATTCGGCTTGGCAACTTTCGAAATCGCATTCAGTGGGCTTTTACTTCGGAAAAACTACCGGTCTATTAAGAATCAATTTATTTGTTGTAGTGTAAACAAAAATAGTATTATTTACTTGAGATATTTCTCGTTTAATATCTTTTCATTTTGTACTTTACTTTCGTTTTATAAAGGTTACGTTTTTAGTTCAGTATATTATGTACTGAACTAAATAGATATCACTTTGTTGTGTTGCGTGGTAAGTATAGTTGCAAGTAACTTTTTAACGTAGACAATTCGTTATATAAGTATGGCAGATGGACGAGTTGGTGACCGTCTTAACTTATACATATATATTAAATTAAAGTACATCCATTATTATTAAAGTACAGTCTACTAAATATCCAATAAATTACTTTAGGATTACCTATAAAAAGAGTTCCTACAAGTATATAAAACACCTATGCATGTTTGGTTATATTTGCTAAAGAAAACAGGGAATCACATTTCTTGGCCACTAACTTAACCACAATTGAGTTGAGCAACTTGATACAAGCCGGGCGTGATTTTTCTATTTCTGTTCTGCAACTGCCTTGGAGGCTGTGTCAAGATCGCTTGTTTCTTGCACCCTTTAATACACGTGACCGTTGTCCTGAATAATTTTATATTACATTTGAAGTGTAGATTAGATTTTTTTTACAGCTTAAGGATTTCTTGGGATAATATTATCAGTTAGATCTAATACCAAACTAAGATAAGCTAATCGAAGAAGGTACAAGATCTGTTACGCAGCACATCTCATAGAAATATCTTAGTTCAGTTTAAGAATACTCATTTTATCGTGCTCTGAGACATATATTTGCTCTTAACTGGATACGAAATGTTATCATCGCTAGTAGTTCGCTATTAACCCTTAACTACCTTCCTACGTCCTGTTTCTGACATACAAACACCTACATGTGGTTTAGGAGACCGCTACTTGATATAGACCTTAAATATTTATATTAATATAGGTAAGAGTTATTAAGTAATAACAATTGTCATTTTAATACTTAGAAATAATTATTAACAATTAATCATCTGATTATTGTTTAAATTAATATATTCTTGTATTTCTAATTTTTTTACTATAAAATTAGTTATGTTTTTGGAAATGAGATCAAAAAATATAGGAACAAAACGTGGAGATTATTAGTACAATTTCTGAATATTTGACTATCAGCCAAGTTACAAAAATTGTTTTACTTTATAGAAACGGTACATTTTTACAAAATTGCAAGCATTCAAAACAACCGTTTTTGTCGGCAGTCAATGTACAATTATTTAATTATAAAATCTAATTTCAATTATCAATTACAAGGAAATAGTAATTGTAATTTCAATTACGAAATTTAAATAGCAATTACAACAAGCAACAAAAAAAAATAATGATTATATTTTCTATTTGTAATTAACTACTTTAGTCACTGACTTATTACTTTTATTTAATTAAATACGTAATTATGTTTGATTACGTTTATTACCCAAATCAGCTCAAAAAATATAAATGAGCTTATGTAATTTATGTACCTGTCTGTTTTGTTTTAAACGCTTGATATTTAATTCAATTAATTTTTCCCTATACTAGCATGCCGCATATTTTTCGTTAGAGTTACTCCAAAATTTTTTAACATAAAGTATATAGAGTAATTGAATAACTTTTAATTTTAGTTTAGTTTTTGTTATTATTGAGTAGGTAATTTATCATTTTATGTTCATTTTAAATATTATTTGCTATTTCTGAATAAAGAATATAAATAACTAGTGGCTCCGTGAGCTGTAGACCTCGTGAGTGATTTTTTTTATCATTTCCAAAATCTGACATTATAAAAAAGATTAATTATGAATATCGAAACTGCTAACAAAATTTCACGAAAATCGGTTGAAAAATGCGACCTGTAGAGGACAACAAACCGAAATTCGGATGCAGAAACTTACAAAATCATTGATAAAAAAATTGTTTTTGGAAATTTCCAAAAAACCGTCTCGACAAAAAAATTCTTTGTAATTACCGAACCTGTTCACAAAATTTCACGAGAATCGTTTGCGAAATGCGACCTGTAGAGGAGAACAAACCGTTGAAAATATATATATTTTTTTAATTTTCAAAAACTTACTCGACAAAAAATATCTGTATATTTATCCAACCTGCTCACAAAATTTTACAAGAATCGGCTGAGAAATGCGACCTGTAGAGGAGAACAAACCGAAATTCGCCCGCAGAAACTTACAAAATCATTGATAAAAAAAATCCTTTTGGAAATTTCCAAAAACCGTCTCGACAAAAATATCTATATAACTATCGAAACAATCACGAAATTTCACGAGAATCGGTTGAGAATTGCGACCTGTAGACGAGAACAAACGGAAATCCGGACATACGAAATCATTTTTGTCGAAGCTGAAGCAGACATCTTCGTTCCACTCGGTCAATTACACAAAGAGAAATTGATTTACTAATTATTATACTTCTAATTTAAAATTACTCAATTAATAGTTTAATTACAAAAAACACACTTCTTGTAACCACATTTCGACTTAAGAATTATGTATTACTAAAATATAAACATAAAACGTGTCGAAAAATACCATGCTAACACCTACGTAGGGTCTCGGAGACCGTCGAAAAATATTATGCAAACACCTATGTGCGGTCTCGGAGACCGTCGAAGAATACTATTCAAACCATGTAGGTGACGGTGCGGTCTCAGAGACCGCCGAATGAAGTTTTATGCGTGAGCAAAGGAACACTCGTCCGAACGCGTCAATGGCATGGCCGGCTTTTTTTATATATAAGATTATCTTTAAGTTTGGCATCCTACCAGAGGGGCTACTCCGAACTTCGAAATCCGAACTTCGTATCATGCCGTCCCTTTCACTTACATAGTGTATAACACGAAAGTTACCAGAAATGGACGACACGACACAAAGTTCGGATATCAAAGTTCGGAGTACAGGCTTAGTTACTTTTAGATTGAGGATGACCGCTCGGCACGTCCTTCAAGGCCGTGTCGAGGTCAAGAAGAGGGAAAAGGAAGAAATGAAGATAGAGTTGAAAGGTAACAATAGATGATGGAAAGAAAAGAGAAGAGAAGAAAAGGAGAAGAAGACTTGATATTTAAAGCATGGCCGGCACTGAGAGGCAGGGTTAAATAGGCTGGTCGTCAGATGTCAATTATACAATAAGTAATGCAGAATAATATGTGACGTTGGCAACATTAAACAATATCTTACGTTGCTAATTACGCACATAAAATAAATCCGTATTTAACGGGCTGTCACAAAACATCCTGTGCTTAATCAGACAAACTGTCAGACGATTGTGTGAGTGTTCAACGTTATTGGACGTAGTAAAAGGTAAATATTCAACTGTTTTCTTAAGCCAAAATGAAAATGTGTTGTGAAGATCTACGCAGAAGTAGGTAGTTAAAATGTTAAGACGACGAATAGAGTATTTCCAGTGATCAAGATAAACATGGACTAAATTATAGTTTACTACTAATTAATTGTTTTTGTGATACATCCGTGAACATTTTATTTTCGGAATATATAACACTTTTTTCACCTGTGTATTAATATGTTGTATTGCCAAATGTTAATCATTGATTGTCGCTATCGCTACCAAAGAGTGCATATAGTAAGTACCAAAAAGCGTTTATTACGGTTATATTTCTTAATACAACTTACTGACGTCATACCTTCATAACAACCCTATTGATAATGTTGGCGGCAGGAATCTCAATCTTTCTCAGGCCTCAATCAAGGAACGTACGATATATAATATCTATCTGTCATTTGGCGACATGACTTTCCGAAGTAGAAAAGCCTGCCGAATCCGATTCCGAATGTCGCCAAGCCGATTTGCCTCCTTTGCTCAAATATCAAGATGGCGGCCTAAACATAATAACCCGTAAATATAACTCAAATCTGGTCGAGCGAGGTGTCTTGGAATGGGTTTTAAGGGGCGCAAAACTCAATTTTTATAGCCGGAAGTCTGTTCCTAGAATAATCCGATTCCTATTCTATTTAGGGTTCCGATCCAACCGCAAAATTGAGTTATTTATCAATAAACTTATTTATTACTATTCGTTGGTAAAACATACTAAACATATTACTAATAACAAACATTGTCACCAAATTTCAAGGACACACCACACTCACTCGAGCAGATTTGACTTAAATACCTAATACAGTTTTTTTTATTTAGGTATCATTTTGGCCGCCATCTTGTTTTCATCCACTTCCAGGTCCGTGCACCGGGACCTACTTCTTGCTATCAAAATTGAGTTCAACGACGGCCAATACCCATTCCATGATACCCCACTCGACCAGATTCAGACCTGGGATTCCGGCCTTAAAGAGACACAAATTACAAAAATGTATGTATTATAGTTATGCCTTTTTTGAATAATTATCGGAATTTCCATACTATAGCGGCATTTTGACGCCGCTATGGGACTCTAGTTATACATATTTTTAAAGTTACAATCATGATATTTATGAATGAATATTTTTGTGTTGGATATTACGTGCCCAAATAAAGTTTTCTCAAGGTTTTTTGTCAATGACTTTAAATTTCGCCTAGCCTATGAAGGTTTTGTTCACTTTACCTACGTGTAAATGTATTTACTTGATTAACATGCAAGTTTTTCTATGTAACGAACCTACTAAAAATATTTTAGTGGAAAATGAAGTACGGCATAATCTCTTGGTCATACTCACGTCGTACTATTTGTTGGATGCTTTGTAAACGCAGTATATAGTACCTACTCTGTGGTAGCGTAATAAACACAGTAGTCTGTGGTTCAGTCTATACCAAACCGTTTCGTAGAGCACTTCTTGTTTTTTGCAATATACAATATGTAATATCTGAATCTAGTTTCCCTTTGTGCCCCAAACCCATCGCTATTCGTGTTGCCATAACAGCGACAGTGGCGCCCCTAATTTTTCTATTCTTTTTTTGCCAGGCTGTACGTCAATTTATTCCTATAATAAATATCAAAGTTGGTTTCAAAGAAAATCTGAATGTTATGTTAAAGCCCTAACCTTGTTTCTGCTTTCTAGGGATAAAATGTTTACCTATTATGAATGTAGGTAATCCGATTACGAAAATCGTTAAAAAAATGATGCTGTAAAGGGACCAGTCCGTGGGACACGTATTATTTGCCAGTTTACATATGTATTAGTAGTAGAAACACAAACTTCTCCCTGTACTAGTAAGTTGGGTGAAACTAGTTAAAAAGGTTTGATGAGTATTTTCTATTCGTGAATGTTTATCAGTAAAACTAACTGCCTCGCAAATTCTAAACAGGGTAACTGCGATTTATATGTTAGTAATGAAAGCTAAGGGTGATAATTTCATGTCAAACGCCGAACAAAGGCTTTCGTTTAAATACAGGCTTTACAAAACTTTAGCTTACAAATCCTCCATTTTTATCGACGCGGTATCAAAACGATCGTAAAATTTGATTGCCGTAGATTATACATTAGGTACCTATATGCGTAGAGTAAAAGGGGCAATAGTGGGTCAAGTGGGCACACTTGGTCAGCATGATATTGAACTGAAATAATGAACCCTTCCGAACTACATTAGTCAGTGTACTATTCTGGGTAGTTGATAAAAAGTAAGTGTACGATAAAAAAAAGTAAAATTGTGTATTAGGGTATAAAAGTAAACATGTCACCTATATTTTAGTGTTTGTTTCTTCTCGAGTGGAGTGGTTCCTAGTACTATGAAGTCAAAGTCTAATATCGTCAAATCCATTCGCCTTTGTGAATTGCAAGAGCTAAATAATAATGCCTTTTCTTTTAAGGATTGGAGTATAATAAGGCACTCAAAGATCTTAAAATAAGAGAGAATTCTTTGGATATCAGTGATAAGGTAACATAAGAAGCATAAGACACGTAATTTCATCAAATACATTCTTCGTTCCGGGTCGCATACGAAAGTCAATATTAAATCGAGAACGCTTCACTTTACCGTGATAGTGAGGAAATGAAATACTAGCTATTTCATAATCTTTAAATAAAAACTACAATACTTTATTGACATGTAAAAAGTCATTCTTTCGGCTTCGTTTATCGATTCTACCGTATGTAATTTCTTGTTAAGGTTTTGACTCCAACAGCAATTGTTTAATATCTGAAAATGATAATTTTCCGTTAGCAACTTATTACGCCGGCTTACATTTTTAAAAGCTTATTTTTTTATATTTGTTCATATAATTCAGTATTTTTCACTTTTCATGCTCGAATTGTGTGTCATAATTAGACTTGTCAAGCGGGGCTAAAGTAGTACATTTAACCCCTAGGGAAAATATGAATATATATTTATGATTTACAAAATTTGAGCAATCAAAATACTTCACCTATTAAATCCACCAATCACAGAACACTAATTTAACTCTTTTATTTGTATTGGGTATTAAAAAAAATAACTGTAACTTTTGTAAATTTTAACTGGTGACATTAAATAATTCATTAACTAGAATTGTATCGTATTTTTGTTATTATTATTATTTGTTTTTATTAATTACATTTGACATTTTAAAATAAATTTGATTTTATTCCATTTTTATATTATTTTATTATGAATTTCTAGTTTTGTTAATTTTAACTTGACATTAATTAATGACATCAATTGTTACCATTTATTACTTTATACATATTTATTAATTATTACATGACATGTTTTAATTCCAATTTTATTTTGTTTTATTTCATTGTTTTATTTTAATTGGATAATATTTTAAATTTTAATAAATCTTGCAGCTTTTAATGTAATATATTCTAAATTGACTAATTTTTAATTGTATCATTTGTGTATTAAGTGTAATGAAGACTCATCCTGTTCCTGTCATTCTGGTTTATTATGTTTTGTATATACTAACATTAGTTTTGTAAGATTTCAGAATTTTTATTTACTAACACTTTATGGGCAATGCCTGAAATAAATTGATATTATTATATTATTATTAATCAACCAGAATACAGCTTTACTAAAATCGACCAATCAGGAAACAGAATTAATTTCTCTAAAGAGTCTAAAGATTAAGTTTGTAGTAGTCCCCTATTTCACAATAATTTAAAAAGTGATTAGATCGTTCGAGCAACGCTTTGAAGCGCTCAATGGAAGCTCAGTTAGCTTTTTTTCGCGCGTGAATGTTGCGCGCGAACCGCGGTGTCTCTGTTTTGAGTGTTAAAGCTGTTTAGAAAAAATAAAACATGCTGCCAAATTATATATGTTCTCCGTGGAATTTATTGTTAATTTTGGGTGGTTGACCTTTATTTATTTATTTTCTCGTAATCGAAGTGCAAAATAGAGTATATAACTCTGGTCTAAAAGCCATATTAACCCCAATTATCTCGTGGTAATATGGCGCATTTTAGACCCTTGTCATACAATCTACTATTACATGTCAAATGTTTAAAATTATATTATACTAGCTTTTTCCCGCGTCTTCGCTCGCGTACTAAGAGTAATTTTTAACCGTCTACAAAAAAGGAGGTTCTCAATTTGACCTGTATGTACATATGTATTGGAAGTCCTTTTCGTAATCATCACCCCGAGGAACCTCGAAGATAACACCCATATTGATTTTTAAAAAAATAAATGTCAGCCATCTTGGATCTGAAAACGGATGTCATTTTCGTAATCGGCACCCCGAGGAACCACAAAGACAAACCAATATCGATTTTTAAGAAAAATAAACGTCCACCATCTTGGATTAGAAAATGGATGTCATTTCCATAATCGGTAGCCCGAGAAACCTCGAAAATGCCACGCACATCACACTTGTTTATCACTTTTTCATTCTGTAATCACCAATGAGAGCGAGTTATATTTAAATTGCAATGTTTGTATATTCGAGTCAAATCTAAAGATTGAGCCAAAGGCCATAGTCGGGTGTCCATAGTAAGTCGAGCCCTTACATCACGGGCTCGGGTTTTTTTGTGAGCACCTCTTATGGTGAACAATATTTTTGCCTAGTACTTGTTATGAAGCAGTAAACAGTATTTATTAAAATTAAAACTATTACTAAAACTATCTTAAAAATAATTATAGATAAAAAAATTGCCCCAAATCGCCTTCTGATGGCAGTGTGCCCAGAAGGCTGGCAGCATTGCCACGTTGAATGGCAATGCTGATCCTTTGTGCCAGATAGGATCCAGCCTTCCGGTCACGCGTTACCTCCAGTACTTGTTATAATTTATGACTTATGATTTTTATAAGTTTTTTAAATAGTAATTGCCAAGTCACAAAATTTTATTTAGTTAGCAAATAAAGAATAATAAGAATGCTTGAGACTTGGTACTACAAAATATCTCACAGATATAAAGGTGAATGTTCAACACATTTGTACACAGAGGATTACGTAGTATGAATGTTCGTTGAGAATATAATTTGAACATTCTTTATACGTTAGTGGGTACAAGTCAACGGCCAAGTCACACAACATTAGCTATAAATAATAAAGAAATTGCAATAAGGAACCTTAGACTAGGCACGACTTTGTCTAGATTTCATTACTTTTTAGAGATAAACAAGCAGCTCCATCGCGACTTGGCTAGTTTTTTTACAGAATGTTTTTGATGGGATTTCACTTCTTTTTGTAGAAACGTGGGCTTATTGATTTATTTTATTAGATTTTCTTTTCTGGATGGCGTTAGTAGTGGTCACTTCTGTTGTGGTATAATAATTATAATACTCGCTTGTAGATGAGGTTAGTAGTGATCACTTCTTGGTGTTACATATGCGTATTAAAAGCAGAAGGGGAGGCATTCGCCCAGCAGTGGGACGCTATAGGCTAGATTAAATTTCAATTAGAAGATGTGTCCCACTACGCTGGATTTTTGCAATGACAATCGATTTTTTTATGTACCAATAGTAGAAGGGGGCATTACCATATCTCTAATACAGCTGAGACCAGCTGAGGGTTCTTCATTAGATACCTCAGACCTTCGATTTCTGACATCAAATGAAGCGGCCCACCAAGTTGAATATTTTTTGTAAAGGCGGTATAGTAAATATATCTCTAATAGTTTGGTTGGGCTCTTGTGTTTTCTAACCAGGGTCACCAGGTACTCCAGATCTTCGATTATCCTTGTTTTTATAGTTTTTCCTTTATGTGGCCATTAAACCCTAACTCTGTACCAAATTTCAGCTCTCTGAGTTTATGGGAAGTACTAGTTCTATTTTTATGATCATGACTGAGTGAGTGTCATAAATGCGAAACTTTACTTTCGCTTGACTTCGGAACTAAGTGACCTACAGACTTGAAATTTAGGATTTTAAGTATGTGTAAGTAAGCTATAATTTACTGGATGACGAAAATTTCTGCGTTCTGGTCTTATCCAGAGGTTCTCAAATAGGGGCCTGAAAATGCGGCGAAACCGATACGGCTGTCATCGTCGGGGTTCCTCCGGGGTGCCGATTACGAAAATAATATCCATTTTGAAATCCAAGATGGCGGGCATTTATTTTTCTTAAAAATCGACATGGGTATCATCTTCGAGGTTCCTCGGGGAGCCGATTACGAAAATGACATCCATACATACATACATACGTAGGTACATACAAACATACGGGTGAACCTCCTTTTTGAAGACGGTTAAAAATTACGCTTAGTATGCAGGCGAAGCCGCGAGGAAGAGCTAGTAATAATAATAATCATTTATTTCAGGCACCTGTATGGGCCACATTAAAAATACTTTGACGACTAACGTAAATTGAAACTAAATAATTTCACGTTGAGACAACGCGGGGCGCTTACTCTGGGTGTCGAATAACTAGTCGCAAAACCGCCGGAATACGACACCTTTCGGCCAGAACTCCGATATTGTGGTACCACCGAGCTGATGATGATGATGGAGACAGAAGGTGGCTATAGCAATTCCCAAACTACAGAAGATAAACCCGTCGTGTTTGGGCTCATTGGAACCGTCTTGACTAGTATTTGATAACTGGCAAAATCTTTTACCAAAAATGATATTTTTGTCAGAAACTTGTTTTAACTACTCGATTAAAATCTGTCGGACACCTCAAGCGTGTGGATATATTTAAAGGATCGCCATTTTCAAGCCTTTCAACTTCTTTTCGGAATATGTCCGCAGCGATTTGTCAAGAAAGCTGATGAGCGGTCTGATAACTGACAAAAAGGTCTAAATCCACTCAGTCATGGGCTTAATGAATGGAACGTCGGCGGCGATCTAACAAGCTGAGCTCTTACTTTAGTTCGTCGCAGGACGAAACTAACGACCCGCTGACGTTGTGACGACGGTGAGCCGACCGCTATGCATTCCGTACCTCGAAACAAGACCCCGCAAACTTAACTGCGACAGTTATTAACTCCAATCGGATGTAAACCGGCGATCCCCGGACGTCTTTGCGCGCCAAACGTCGGATCTAACGACTCCAGGATGAAATGACCCGAGAGCTATCATCAGGTGGTTTAAAAGCAATTTACCGTGTCTACTCGATTACCCCCAGCGTTTTCTACGTAAATCAAACCACTTAAACATCTAGTACCTATAGCAGGTATTATTTGTGTGGGCTTCCGCGACCGACATTAGCAGTGGGTTACGACGACGGCCCAGCTCTTTTATTTCCCCTTTTTTCTTTACAAATGGGAATTCGTTCCCTCATTATTAGATGTCTATGGCATTTAGGAGTTTCTTGAACAATGAAAGGAGAAGTTTTACTAACTACAGTTTTACGATATTTTCGTACGTTGTTAATGTAAGTATAACCAAAAAGGACGAGCTTATTTTTTTTTTATTGAATAAACCATGAGAGAAACATCTACGGTTTATTCATTAATAAAATTTATATGTTATCTTGTCCCCAACTAGGGTTGCCTAGCCTATTTGAATTTGTTTGGTATTATTATTGTTTTGAGAAAACTAGTGTAAAGTGAAACCATAAACAAATTCCGTACTAACTAATTTAAAAAAAGACCAAGAAAACACTAAGAAGTAAAAAGTAATTGCCTAATTTCTATTAGTTCAAAGACTACGCTTTATTTCAGGATGTAGGTATTGTATATGTAATTTATGAAGTCAAAATTGCAATGGCACCGACTACAAAAAATCGGTTTTTATCTATAAAAATATTTATTTCATATTTTTAGTGAGTCATTACCAGAGTGCATCTCATGACTTCCAATAAGCTGAAACACGGCGAAGTGACACTAATTTATTACGGTTGCCTACCTTCCGGCATCAATTACACCAGATCAAGTTGATCGTAACATCACATCAGGACCATTTAAATCGGCTTTGTCATAGTCGCTTCCGCCACCCATGGAGGAGTGGAGTATAGGATGACCATTCGTGGTGTTCTTCATCAGTTCCTGTTCACCAAATCGCTATGTTTCCTTTGGATTTTTGAAGAGCTTCCTTAATTTCTTAGGGATCCCATTCTAAACCGGATTCTTGTAACAACGGGACCAACCTTAAAGCATACACTTTCAAACAAAAAAAATCCATTACCTAAACGACGGAGTTTTCAGGTAATAGACATAAAAAAAAAATTATAGACGCAGCAGCAGCAGGTTTCGTGACGCATGTTTATTTATTTTTACTTAAAATGCGCGTATATTTCCTTTTTTGGCCAGCGAATAAATACACAATAAGACATAGTCCTTTAATCATACGCGTGTATACTTGAGTCAAGTATCTGCTTATGAAAGTACCTTAAGTAAGTATTCGACTACTAAGTACGCAGAACCCTCCTTAAAATAATCGCTGATGATCTACCGGGCACCAGAGAGTACGTTCAATATTTCCTACTGAACTTGACATCACAATATTACTGGAATGCAGCTGAGTCAGATATTTTAATTATAATTAGTCGTCCCGGCTGAGAGCTGATTTTGTTCCCATCAGTACGTCTATGTGACTTATAATCTTTGAAAGAAATAAAAAGATTAAATTAGTTTTTTTTTCTAATCTATCTCGATGCACCTTTGGCTTGATTTCCTGCGACGCTGACGTCAGTCGCGCGCATTATGGAATAGTATTTTTTTTACATTTTCCCTCATAAAACAAAAATGTCTCAACGTAAAAAAATAAATAATGGTTTCAGAATGTGCAACCCAAGCCCTTTCATATGACTCGACATATTCACTAGACTTTCAAATTTTTATCACAGATAATAAAAAAAATATTTAAAAAAGTCATGTTTATCTAGGTTAGCCTTCTTTATAACTATTCCAAATTTCAAATCGATAGCATAAGTAGTTCTTGAGATATTTAGCGATATGACGCACAGACAGACAGACAAAGTGAAACCATAAGGATTCCTTTTTGTCATTTTGGTACGGAACCCTAAAAACGAGAGAGTCTACCTCGTTTAGACAAAAGACGGCCCATAGTACTGTCAATGTGTTTAAATGTATAGTTATAGTGATATTTATGAACGAATTGGACTAGATGTATTATCTCAAAGTCAGGTATCAAGCATGTTCTCTCATCAATAGAGTTGCTTAGCTGGGACCCTAAATTTATATATTTTTATGAAAGGATAACAATACATATGTGTTCTCTGGTCACCGCGCCGCCTTAATGCCACACGCTGAAACCCTAAACATAAAAACCGCGAATATATTCCAGGGTGATTTTCTGCGTGTATCTTTTGTTCTTGCGGAGTCCAGCCTCGCTATTTTCCGAGGTAACTTTGGAGCTGCTTTCATTAGTCAAATTTATATCCTCATTATAATCTTTTTGTGCCGACTTTGCTGGAGAGTTTCGAGATAGGTGAAGATCGAATTTATATTGACACTAGCGGCCGCTCGCGACTTCGTCCGCGTAGATTTTAGATGGTAACAAAGATATTAATGAGGTTTATTTTTTTCTGTCAGTTATCTGATGCTATTAATCCATTGTCAAAAATTACTCAAAAGAAAAAAGAAGTGTCCGCCATCTAGGATTTGAAAATGGATGTCATTTTCGTAATCCTCACCCCGAGGAACCTCAACGATGACACCCATATCGATTTTTAAGAAAAATAAATGTCCCTATCTTGGATTTGAAAATGGATGTCGTTTTCGTAATCATCACCCCAAGGAACCTCGAAGATGACACCCATATCGATTTTTAAGAAAAATAATTGTCCGCCATCTTGGATTTGCAAATGCATGTCATTTTTGTAATCGGTACTGAGCGCATGCTCCCCGCACAAACTTCGAACCCCATTTTACTCCATTAGGGGAACAATTTAGAAAAACGCTGAAACATGTTTTGTTGTATTTAAACAGAGAGTCTGAATACAAAATTGTAACCCCTATTCACCCGTTTAGGGGAGCAATTTCAAAAAACGCTGAAGTAAGTTTTGTTGTATTTAAACAGAGAGTCTATATACGAAGTTTCAAATATCTAACTCCAAAAAAGATTTGCTCCCGTACAAAGTTGGAACCCCTTTTTCACCCCTTTAGAGGAGCAATTTAAAAAAACGCCGAAATAGGTTATGTTGTATTTAAACAGAGTCTATTTACGAAGTTTCAAATCGAACTTCAAAAAAGATTTGCTCCCCGTACAAACTTTGAAGCCCCTCTTCACCCATTTAGGGGACGAATTTAGATAATCGCTGAATTTAGTTTTGTTATATTTAAACAGAGAGTCTAAATACAAAATTTCAAGTTTCTTGGTCCAAAAAAATTACGTTTCCCATACAAACTTTCATCCCTTGTTCTACCCCCTTAGGGGTGTAATTTCCAAAAATCCCGTCGTATCCATTGCATACGTCATAAAAGTAAGGTCTGGACCAAATTTGAAGTTTCTAGTTCCAGTAGTTTCGGCTGTGCGTTGATGGTAGATCAGGACTTCTTCTTTTATATATTTTTAGTTTAATTTCTTATAAAAAATTAATGCAATTAGGTAACTAAGTTTTCCACATGTCATGGTCATCTATCCCCCGAGAACCATTTAGGTATATAAGCGTATTCCCGGAACTCTCCTCTGTCCACTATAAATTATGAAATTAATCTCCTCTGTGGGCTTTGCGTGATTAAAATGATGAAACGGTAGTCAGAAAGTGTTTTGCACGAGGATATATTTTATAGAATTTGTAAAAGCTGTAAACCATAAATATTAATTACGTAATTAGCGTACCGAATCAACACAGAGAGACGAAATCAGATTTGGTAAATTGTCACCTGAGCAAAGATCCGCCCGGGGAGAGAACTCGGGCGGAGCGGTGCGTAGGTAAAGGGGCACCAACCATCCATTTCATAATTAAGGCTGTACAAATCATTCCTTTTTCCTCTATTTAGTAACCCCAGCCGAAGCGCCGGTGGCGTGCGGTTTAACGGGTAAGTATAAGTACCCTCGTATTTTTATTTTATCCGGAAACTGAAGCGCTGCTAGTGCTAGCGGAAAATATTTCCAAAACAGCAATTTACCCCGAACGTTTAACCGAGTTCCTTCGTGCGGAACGATCATTTTGCGCTGCTCGATACGTACACGTTTACTTATTGTAATTATTGTGATAATAATATTTAAGAAACCTACACAAAAACTGTCAATAATAATTCTGTTATTAATACAATTAAAATATACATAGTCTGTATGTTGTATACAGACAGAGCTTAAATAAGAATGATTAGATGCTTTGAACCAGTAAATAACGCGTGTTACATCCCAGGTGGCTTCGGAAATTACTTTAAAAAAAAGAAAGCCTCCTAGGATTACAAGTTGTAAGTTCTTCCAAACCATGACCCATTTACATTAACCGGGACAAGTTTCGTGATAATGAAACAAGTTTTGAAACCTTAATAAATATGTGTGCATTCTAAATTGAAATGCCGAAGCCTAGAATTTTTGTTTTTGTAGTTTACATTTCACTTTAGCAAAGCAAAAATAAAAACATGAGTAAAAATCCTTTGTTCCGGGAGAATCTGGATGTTATTATCTGTCAGTCGCACATTAATCCAAGCACCTTGTCACAGGGCTTAACTTGCCATCGTACCATTAGCGAGTTTCCTTGTACATCCACATTGAGTATATGAAAAAACATAATAAGTGGCAAAATATATCTTTCCCGGAATTGAAGGCTCATCTAGAGACACAGCATGTGTCGGCCAAGTTCGCGGAACAAAAAGAACCATTTCGAGGTACTTTTGACCCCCCAATAACTTAAAATATATGTAACCTGTACTCACTTCTAAGACTATCTTCTACTTGCTGAATCCTAAATTTCAATAAAAAAAAACTCTTACCGTTCACGAGATTTTGACGTCTGAATATTACTAGTTTTACACTGATTGACTTACTCGTCAAAACTTTTGACTACTTCCAAGTGACCTACAAAATATAAACTTGGTATCTAGTAATTGTTTGTATACATACAAAGACACAAATTTTTAGATTTACATTATTTTCAAAATGTACTTTTTTATATTCCGGTACCAGGATAAGTATTATTAAAAAGAAGATACAAATGTAATTTTGAATTTTTTTCTGTTTGCCTAAAAAAAGACAAAAATGCGAAAAAATGCCTATCCTATAATTGGCTACCTGTTTATATAGGTATCAAAGTGTTGTTGTAAGCTGTTGATTCTCCATATAAACAAATAAAATATAATAAAAATAAGCAAAGCGTCTTGTGTTATATTATTTACTAGCGACCCGCCCCGGCTTCGCACGGGTGCACTATTTAATGGATGTTATTATACTTGTTATTATTATTGGTGTTGTAGTTTTAGAGATTTAAGCATACATAAGGATATAGGGACATAGGAACAGAGAAAGCGACTTTGTTTTATACTATATAGTGATTCACTATAAACACCTATTTGTTTTATATGGGTCACCTGCATTAGATTGGCTATGTTATTGTCTATTGTTTAAAATTATTCGTTAATTTTTAATATCATTTGATTGAAGCTTATTGAGCATTTTTAAAAAACATCGACTATCGAGTATTTTAGTTAAATAAATATATTCAAAACTTGAGCGGCTGGGCGTTAAGTGGTGTAGAGTGCTCAGAGTCGTTTAAACTCCGTTTCCATTACAGTGAATTAAGTCAACAGACGTTAATAGCCATTAATAACTGATGACACAACAAATAACTGATGTCACAGTATTGTCATTTAACCTCTTCAACGCCACAGTAGATTTTATAAGTTGTGTCTCACACGCCAAAGTCACAGAGCAAACAACCGAAAATGAGCCTTACTTGACAGCACGTAGGTTGCTTTACATCGACGTGATATGAAGTCATGCTGTGCGGGAAACTAAATGTACTGACTTTAGATCAAGTCAATGGCGGCGAAGAGGTTAAAGATAAAGAATGAGTTCAGTTGATATTACGCACAAATAAACTATGTAGACATTATAAACGGGTTTACCCTTGATTTGCCGACTAACTTTTGATCGAATATCACTTCATCGAGTACTTATTAAAGATTTTCATTTCATCGACAATTGATTTCGTCAAACAATTGATACAGGTTATTAATTTGGGAAATGAGTCATTTAGCAGATGGATTATATTACGGAAGTACTTTTCGCAATGTATTAATTCATATTGGTTTAAATCACATAACACACACACACACACTTCGCGTTAATCATTTCAATATGTAAATATATCAAATACAAAAGTGTTGGGGCTGTAAAACTAAACGCAAGCCGTTCACCCTGAAAAGTGTAATTCACTCATAAAGAGCTATACATATTTTTACTTTATTTATAATAAACCATTTTTCATAAGTAGTTCTTAGTTTTCACTGGATTTTTAGGTTTCCCTTTGAATTATCAACAACCGTCTCATGGAATATCAGTATTCTCGTCAGTTTCGCGTATCGCCAAAAGCGATTTCAAATTTCATTCCGATTTTCAAATAGTACTTATAAGTATTTGCGAAAGTATGTCCGGTTATGAGCTTCCCCTACCGCCAACGCGGCAAGCTCGCTTCGCTCGCTCGGGTCGCGCGCTGTAGGGTGGCATTTCCACCTAACACTCCTCCTCGCTTCGCTCGTCGTCGTACCTAACCGACTGCCTAGTATATAGAATTTTTATTTCATAATCAAAATTTATTAAAATAAAAATGTGTTATAATAATACGTCGAATAAATGAACAGTTCTGTGACTTTAAATACTCGTGAAAAGGATCATCGACCAAGTAATATTCGTTGAATAGTTTTTCTGGGAAATAACAAAAATTTAAGTCAATGAAACAAAAAAAGGCCAATAAAAAATAAAAAAATCTAAAATGAAACGATACCTATTCGATGAAAAAATTGTCGGCAAAACTATGGACTCCCATTATATACACAAATTACACAAAATCCCAGTGAGATTAATTATTCTAATGCCTCGGGTAAATGTTATCATTATAAAACGATACATTATTTGACCAACATTCACTTTACTATGTTTATGTTATTACTTTCTTCTACTTGTTTACCCTTCTAACCCCTGAGAATAGTAAAGTAACTTTCATAACTTCATTCACTGCTGTAATAAAAATATAAGGTCCGTTATTGTCATGAAATTGTTTTATTCAATCTATTGCCATGTATTGGTTTTATTTTTGTGGACCCTGGAGATTCGACAATCGTACCTATAGTTTTTTCATATTTGCGAACTGCATTTGGTGAAGAATATTTTTGTTCGTCGTTGTGCTTTCTGTAATATTTCCATATAGCAATGGTTTAAAGTATTATCAGTCCCTCTATTCGCAGAAATTCTATTTGTTGAGACTCCAAGAAATACAATGTGAATTGTTGAAGCTGGCTTATCTAGCAGCTTGTTCCTTTATATTGCAGCGTTCGAAATTCTTGGACGTAAAAGTGACATTATGTCCCGTACCCACAAGAGGATGTGAGCCATGCTTTCCTTTGCGGTTTTGACGTAAGCAGGTAATTAAAACGGCTAAGGAGAAGTTTCGTCGTCTAATTTTCGTTCACAATATGTTATTAAGTCAAAAAGTTTCAACAAACTCAGCCTCATTTTATGCATTGTTACTCATCTCATGTTTTCTTCTCAACAGTCGTATATTAGAAGTATATTTGGACATACCTGCAGTCTACACGTACATGATGTTTTCGTATAATGAATAACGAGATTCGAAAATTTCATAATTCGGTTTCATATCTCTTTAATTCAAGCCGCGGAAGATTCAGGACTCAAAGGCAATGCCACTTATTTGTGCAACAAGAGAGCAAAAGCACGCGATGCAAATAACTTTTCTCTCGTGTAAAATATACAACTTTTCACCTCAGTATAGTGAGAAAATAAACCTCTAGTATGAGGATGTCAAAATTGTCAACAAATAGGTGCAAATGTTAGGCACGGGCACTAGTCTAAGCATACGAAGGGTTAAACTTGACTAATATTGTCGGGGCTGTTATAGATGAACAGCTCAGCTGAGGGGTTTCGTCTCTTCAAGAAAAACTCCTGCTTCTAATTATAAGTATTAATACCGTTAAAAAATACATTTAATTGGAGTGGGTTTGCTCGCACGAGATAACGCCGCGGTTGTGACGTCATCCTTCTCGGCCCTCACCCCTCTGCAACTGCTTTATTCGCGGCAGCCTTAACAAATATCATAGTCATAGTATATATAATGTCTTCAAATCGTGAACTGGATTGAGATGACGCAAGATCGGGATAAGCGACAAATCGTGTCGGAGGCCAAGACTCACTTTTGCATACGTGTATGGTGATTAATCTAAAAGAAAAGTTCATTCAGTATTCATTAACCTTTTCGGCGCTCTGTCAAGTACAAAAGCCGTCACTCACACGCCATGGCATGGGAATGTCAAACGCGAAGTTGAATCCTATAGAAATGCATGTAGGTTGATATTGTTGATAATAAAATTGAGTGGCAACACCGCGGACCCCCATTCCAGAGGGCCCGTTTACCCGGCCCTCGCCTATGTGCTTGCCTAGCGGTGTCCTGGCCAGAGAGGAGTCGCAAGAGCGGAAACTATGCTGCAGGTTGGAAGTGTAAAATGTCATAACGCAGGTGGCCTGCTGAATGGATTACCGGGATTTGGCTACAGTAGACTCGCCTCTCGACAACCTTACAGCCGCGCAAAAAGATGTTGCCCGAATGTAGCACTGTACGAGCGACTGTTTTATGGGACCCACTCGGCGAACAGGCAAGCCGCACGCGCGAGCACCGCGCCTGCCTATTCACAATTCCGAGACTATAGTGTGACTAAAATATCTTTACCCTAGCAATTTTTATTTTTTATCTGTGAATCTCTACATGTTAACACACCGAAGATAGGGCACTAATTAGTCTTGATATTTGTGCATTATCCTTAATTTTTAAACAAGTGAAAATAATATAGGCTGGTAATAAGATTAAGTATAAAAAGTTTAATATATTATATTTTTTTAACTTATGCGTTGACCAGTATTGTATTGAAACATTTTGGTGGACTTTTTCCTTTAATTAGTACGTTTAAATACTCTAGACTGCGAGTCAAAACAAAATAAATAGGATCATAAAAAGACCAAGTACTAATAAAATGTCTTGTATGCGTGTCTATAATGTTTATGCTCGTTTTAACTTAATATGCCTGAATTTTTCAGGATGATCTAATATATTTTTCATACAGTTGCTCAAAAAGTGGTACTTTAAGTAGCTGTATATCATGCGCACTAGTGCTTTATGCTTAACCAATTTTTATACTTCTTAGGATTCCGTAGTAAACAAGGAACCCTTATAGTTTCGCCATGTCCGTCTGTCCGTCCCCCGCTTTTCTCAGTATCCGTTAGTACTATAAAGCTGTAATTTGGCATGATTATACATATCAATAACGCCGACAAAACGGTGGAATAAAATCGTAAAAAAAATTTTTTTAGGGTACCTCCCCTACCTGTAAAGTGGTGGTGCAATTTTTTTTTTTTGCAAACCTCATCGTGTGAGATATCGTTGGATATCTCTTTCAAAAATATTATAAGGTTTCTAAAAACATTTTTTGATTCAAGAATAGGTTGGTGTGATATTAAGCTTTGAAGTGATAATTTTTGCTATGGTCAAGTGTCCCCCCCCCCCCCCCTGCCAGCTAAGCGGTGGCTACTAGGCATGTGAAAAAAATCATGGTAGTAGTATATACGATGAATTTAAAAGGAAAACTATCACAGCTAAGTAGACATTACCGTAAAGGGCAAAAATATGTATACAACAAAAAAGTACATCATCAGTACTAAGAACAGTAACAACCCTTCTACGGGTCCGTAATTCCGCATATGACCGGTGACGTGATGGACGGGCAACTACGGAACCCTACACTCTGCGTGGTCCGACACGCACTTGGCCGGTTTTTTAATTTACTGTTGGTCCAAGCCATACATCCAACCGAATAGTTTTAGGTTCAATCAGTTTACTTATTCATTTAATAAAGCCTATGGCATGAAAAATTTAATCCTATTATATTTAAAACATTATAATTCCATATTAGACAAGTTCAAGGGTCGTCAAATATTAAAAAATCTACAACTGTTTACAAAAAGTTATCAGATTGAGTAGACCAATGACCGGAAACGAGTATTATGCGAAACGTCTAATTAATAGGGTATCTTATGCAAGACAGCCGCGCGGAACGAATAAACGCTTGTTTTTTTAGCCAAATAATACATTTATTTACAAATAAATCAAATATAAATTAATTATTAAATTAAAAGAATATGTTTTCTCATGTTTAAATGTAATTAAACTACCATGTGACATAAAATCTCTTCCAAAAGATTTTTTGATTTGGCTGAATGCTGACCATGACATGTTGAAAAGTGACAATCAATTAAAAATTAACCCGACTTTTTAAATCCCGCCTCTTTCATTCATAATTTCACCATATAATTTTGTAATGACTTGTATTGTTTAATAATATTTTTGTCATATGTGCGAGTTATACAATAAACAAAATGTACCTATGTAAACTACGCCAGATATAGACTAGGCAGGTACGTGTAAAGCCCACAACGGCAAGTAAACGCATTATGTTTTGTCTCTTTTAATTACTGTTTTATTTTTGTTTTTTGATATTTTTTTTGCAACTGCATTAACTATATTTTAAGAGCCAGCAAATTACATCAAAATAGTTGTTACAAACGTGTTGTCTATAACATTAGTGTTGTCGTTAGATACTTACATAATTAGGTATTCGTTTGGCATAGACGTACATTGCAGGAGAGAATCATTATTAATTAATATCCGTTGAACTCAAACGTCGGGCGTCGTTTCATTTGATCGGGTAGTTGTACGCAAAATGCAATTATTATCATCACTCAATTCAAATAATGAACTACGCGTACCTACTTTCTCTGCACGGTCTATTCATGAATTTTACGGGGTTATTTGGGGGTGCATTAGGAAGACTATCCTAAGTTTTCCACCTTCAGGACCTTGTGCTGACTTGAAGGAGGGCGTCACGTTTAATACTGTGTATGGTATAGGTAGGTGTTAAAGAAGCAATTGTAGTACGTTTAATAAGCCATCAAAAGACACCTCACACGTATCTATCGATTGGTAACATAGAACCTGAGACTTGGACAAAAATCGGCCGCCATCTTTATGACACAACTATAGTCCCCCCCCTCCATTTCTTAAAACTAGTAAACTAGTATTCTGGAGACAAAGAGGAACACCCGCATACCAGTTTTAGGTATATAGAACCCGTGTCGACGGAAAATATGGTTCAGCAACGAATTTTTAGTGTATTTGTTCTATATGGATCAGAGGGCATTCTCTTTAACTTTTTCATACAATGTAGTACCAAAATGTCCAGGTACCCCGACTTTCTTCCGAAATACCGACTGGGTTAGAGAGTCAAGTCATCACCCTGTTCGGGATTCATTTTTATTGTCGGTGTTGTGTATTGAAGGAAAAAAAAGGTACCCTTATAGGATTACTTTGTTGTCCGTCTATCGTCTGTTTGTCAAGACCCTTTATCTCGGGAACGCAGGGAGTTCATCATCCATCATCCTCCTAGCGTTATCCCGGTACAGTTGCATCCTGAAGGACCTTATTTGCCATGTAATATCGTCTTATGCTAATAATACAGGGAAAAGTTTGAAAACTATACAGTAATAATTAAATCATACAAAATATAGTCTTTATTTATTGTAATAAATAATGCACAATAGCTGCAAATTTGTACGGAACGCCGCTGGGCGAGACCGGCTCGCACTTGTTCCGGTGTTTATAATCTTCTATATCTATTACATAAAGATGAAGAAGATCGAAAGTCTGTACATGGAAGATATACGAAAAAAAGTTGGCTGGAAATACTCAGAATCGACAACAAAACACGTTCCAACACTTTTTAGAATTATTGTCTGTTTGTCTGTTTAAAAATTTAAACTTTACTTATCTTATCTGTCGAGAGAATCCCCGGCCAGGTTATAGGCTATAAAAATTATACAGATTGGGGATAAAAGAGGGGTTGAACTTTGTATGAGAACTTCTTAAATTCGTGATATAAAGGCTTGAAAATTGGTAAGAATATACTTGGATGTAAATTAAAAAGAACCCCATTCAAATATTGTGCAATTAACGGATAAAATGTGAAATAGGGGGGTGAAACAAAAATACTTAGGGGCTAGAGACAAAAAATAAGAAATAAGAAGACAGTCCGTCACTATCAACATTCACAAACCACCCATCTACCTTACCTAAGGTACCTTACGTAACTTGAAATCCGCCTGCCTATATTTGATATGTCTTCAGGGGTCATCTAGATGGTTGTTAGAGTGGTCGAGTTCAATAACTTTATTGAAGTCACAATACTATTGAATTTAAAGATGGAATACATGTTATCTCAGAAATCATCTCGCAACGGTATGAAAAGCGGAGTAGAAGTTGATATGGATGTTCACGCGAACGAAGTCGCGGGCAAAAGTCCATTATAAATGCAAAAGTAACCCTGTCTGTCACCTCTTCACGCATAAACCGCTTAAACGGATTTATATGAAATTCGGCATGAAGATGGTTCGTATCCCGAGGAAGGACATAGGATAAATTTTATCCCAGAAATTATCCCCTAACGATATAAATGACTTCCACGCGGACGAAGTCGCGGGCAAAAGCTATTATTATTTAAATGTTGACTTATTGAGACCATGTACAAGTCTAAGGACATTAGAATTACTATTAATTGTATTTGACCTACATTTCTAGGATATTATATTAAATTAATTCCATGTACTCTTTGTTTACTCAGACTGATACCTTATGCATCTCGATTTCACGAACTTTACTGATATTATAATATATAACCTTACAAGTTTATTTTCACTGTATGATAATAACTTAAATAATTCTTACCTAGTTTTGAAATTATAATTCTTATTGTCAGACTTTCTTAAATTGTAAATTAATGTTTTGACAAGTAAAAGTTATTATTTTATTCTTATTCACCGACTTTCTTAAATTGTCAATTAATATTTTGACATGTAAAAATGCCCTTGTGGCCTATTTGCAAAATTAATGTTTGATTTTGATTTACACTACGTTAACTAGGTTTAGCTTAGTTGTAGTGAAATCATTTCAAATGTCGAATTCAAAATTAAATTGGGGTGCAGTTGAAGCCATAGTCGCATAGAAAGCTCAGCACGCCAACGAATGTAACAAACAGGCTCTCAAAAGTGTATTTTCTTACATCGAAGTGTAAGATAACACACTATTGAGTATTCGAATGCAAATCATGCCTAGGTACATAATCGATGTGGCGTATTGTCATGTACATTCATGGTGCATGTGTGTGTTGTCGCCGGCTTTAGGATTCACAACTGGTTTCGGCTCGCCTCCAACCGACCCCTAAATTGACGCTGAAATTCATAACAGCTAGGCACATGCAGAATCAAGTTCAAACGTATACTTGACTACATGTAGCAATGTACAGGGTAAGCGTGGTGAATAACAGTGTGCATTATGGTTGAGCAGCCATATCGCCGTCTACGCCTGTCTTCACGGCTTCAGTAACTGTATTCAGCCGCATTCACATCCAGGCTTCAAGCAGCACTACACACCGCGCGTCTGTTCTAGCGGCTATAGCCAGCGGCTGGCGGAGCCAGAAAACGTTATAAACATAGTTTCAACGGGCGTGCAGTGTGTGTTTTGTACATATGTGAAACCCCGCCCCATAGTATCTACCTAATAGGTGCGCTGTTGATATTTATTGGTTTAAAATACCTGACAAATACCAAATAAATCATAATTACCGAATATATGGATACTACTCTAAGAAAATAGGGGGCACTAAGTATTTATGGACCAAGCCAAGGGGAAGGTCAATGTAACGTCGTATCAGGAGCTCAAATCAGTGGCAGGGAAAAGAATGGAATGGCGATTACTGAGCTGGGCTCTTGTCGGTGGAGTTCCTAAATGTATGATGATTTATGATGAAGTATTTAGATGTGAAAATTATCTTAAACAGTATTAGACTTAAAGGCCAGATATAGTTCCCCCTAAACGTCGCTAACTAGATCTCCGACAAACATAAGGACAATTATAGTTTGCAAGACAAACGTTATTTTTTGGTGGGGGCAATAAAAAGAGAAAGCAAAATTGATAATGATGCGAGAGTAGCACAAAGAACTACTACGCAGTTTGTCGGAACTCACCCTACGTGGGAATCGAGCCGGTGACCCTTCGTTGTAATAGGCATTTTAGGGTCCGAGACTAGGGGAGTTTGATGCGAGGGTTGTTTGGCGTGCACTCGCTAGTTTTGCATTCGATTTTTAAAGAATCGTAAATTTTAACTCGCATCGTAACACGCGACTACCACTACAATTCTTAATGAAACTACTACCAATAATACGAGTGTTTGCCGTGACGGTGTGATGTAATGATATTGCTTACAGGCTCTTGTTGAATGTTTATATATTTTGAGCTAGTAGCAATTCGAAAAATAAGTAGAAATCCGAAAAGAAAAAATCCGGACAAGTGTGAGTCGGATTCGCCCATCGAGGGTTCCGTACAAATTTGTGGGTATTTGATTACTTTAAATAAAGACTATATTTTTTATGAATTAATTACAAATCAGATTTTTCTCTATATTGTAGTATAAGACACAACTACTAAAAACCGCCGCACCACAAAAAAATCTCAATTTCTTTTCATTCAGCAATCCTGGGAATTCATGACGACAAGGTCTCAACACACGAGTTATCCTTTGTTGATGAAGGTGCGACCAAAAAGCTGAATAATAATAAAACAATCAACTGAAAAACAGAATACTCAATGTCCTGATCCTTGCAAGAAAGGATAAAAGGCCTCACAAAGAGAATGATACGTGTCATAGAAATACACTTTTGCACTCCTATTCTATCGTAGCAAGGTCCATAAATGTGTATATATTAGTGAAAATTATAGTACATTGCTTCCCTCATCCATGTGTTAGTTTGCGACTAAATCAAAGATGCAATTTAGATGAATTAACTACATTTTTTTAGATATGAATATCACCTTTAGAACTTATAGGAAATGTTAAGCTGAAAACGGCCTTTTTTCCAGATTTTATGACATGGTGTTCATGTAATACAAGAACGTTAAACGTACAGAGTATTAATTTACGACATTAAAGTAGGTGCTTATAAACTTTTATTATGACATATTTGCTGGCTCATTAATAATTCTAAACCTAACTTACTCCTATAAGCACATGACATGTTCAGCAACTTTTTGCACGCCTAATTAGAAAATACTGTCGGAATTAGAAATTACCGTAAAAGCGTGCGTATTACTTTTGTCCGCCGAGCATCAAACCCGTCAAGAACAAAAGTTTATACATCCGTAGATGACAAAGTTATCAGTATGTTGCTTGTATTATGTGTATGTATATCCTTACAAACTCTCTTCAATAGAGCTACAAGAAGTATTTTAATCAATTACTTAGGTCGTATTTTGCTATCACCGTTCCTATTTAATGTTTAACTATATCAACTAAATCAGTAAACATAACACACAAAATTTATATTGATGGAGTACAAACACGTACGCCGTACACATAGGTTCGTATATGTTATTTTCGATATACCAATTTTCCCGAACGGACGGAAAATATTTTACTTAGGTGCTCACACAATCAGTGTATGATTGGATTCAACCACGCCTGGGATACTCGGAAACTGATTTATTTTCCAATTGGTACTTTGTAATAAGTAAGTAGGTGTAGGTATTCATCTGATCTAGATAAAATTGACCGAGGACGTAGGAACTAGTTCGATATTAACAAGTTACTAGTAACGTATGCTGGCAAGCACCTGACATGCGCTGAATTTCAATGTAGCACCTTGCAATGCAGACGAGAAAAGAGACGTCCCCGATCGTATTTGTTTTTTCTTGTTAGATATTAGTATAAAAAATATGCATCTTTTCTGATCAGTGATCAGAAATTAGACATTTTTATGAACTTAATTATCGTTTAATTATTGATATAATCATATTACAGTGAAAAATAACGATTGCATTGATATCGGAATTGTGAGTCTGTAACCACCTCACGTAAACCGATTCCGTGAGCGCCTTTATTGTTGTGTTCTTAGAATATAATTGCAGTAAAGTAAAGACACCAGAGGAATGTATTTATCCGGAAATTTCGAAATTAAAGTGCTGAACAGAAATCAACTAACTGAAAGTCAATTTCTCAAAAAGTAAACAACGTATCGTGATTCTTTCTAAATGTGTTTGTAACATGCCATTCTAGAAACCTGATTATAAGTCATCAGTGTCACCTGTAACTCAAGCCATCACGGCCAGGCGGCTGAAAATCGCTTTTAGCTCGGTATTAAAAGAAATAGAAACTTATTTTGGCCGAATGGTTTTGTGGTTATTTTAATAAGCTATGGATATGGTGACCAAGATAAAAACAAGTATCTATCGAGTTACTTAGTTACTTTGACTTACTTGAAAACGTTTTTGAGAAATCTATAAACAATTCAAGAAACCAAAATTGTTATTTTGTGCGTCTTGGCACAAGGATTCGAAGGAGCCAAACCACAATTTTTTGGAAGAAAAATTACTAACTTGTTTTTAATACTTTACTGCAGGTTTAGTCCATGTTTTCTCAGCAGATTATTGCGGGTAAGTATCATCGACCGAAAGCAACTGCCTTTGAATCTATAATTCGTTAGTTAGGAACATTACTTAAGCCTCAGAGCCGTGAGAAGGAATGTTTCCTTAATTTTCATACATCAGAAAAATCAGTGGCAATCGGGTTCTCCGGTTACCATGCTACTGGACCACACCTATTGTATACACCTACATCAACTCGACAGCACGGCGGATCAACCGTAGGTACTTACTGGTCAATAAAACGTGTCGTGTTCTTTGAAACGTCGCGCTGACTAAATTAGGAAACAATAAGGGCTGATTTTCAGATATCTGATTGTTGACCCCCGCCGGCGGGGGCGTCCACCGCGCGATCGCGACAACAGTGACACATATAGTCCCTATTCGTCCCGGTACCGCCGCACACCGGGTAGAGTCAGTCCGACCCAGGTCGGGCCTAGCTGAGTTTCTTGCTGGACTCTTCTCAGCTAGGCTAGGTTTAGTGAACCAGCGACAAAACTCCCAGTAGCTCGATTCCACTCACACCTCAGATTCGGTTGAAACCGCTCAACCAATCTCACTGGAGCGCAAACTCTTAGAGTATTCCAGTGTTCCAAACCACACGCGTGGTCGTGCCGGAGGTTTTCCCCTGGATTTTCCCCAGGCTACTCTCCAACCGCGCACTCCTATCGCTTTATTGGGCCCGGCCTATAAAGCCACAGTCAGGTTCAAAAAAAAAAAAAAAAAAAAAAAAAAAAAAAAAAAAAAAAAAAAAAAAAAAAAAAAAAATTGTTGACCATAAAGACCTTCTCATTATGGTTACAGAATCGAGGCATCTCCTTAATTAATGTATTTGTGTATTTATTTGTATATGCATATTTTTGTGTAGGTATTCTTTTTTTTGGCCAGCATCAGGTTTATTGCTAATATCGTAAATTTGCACATTCCCTCTGAGAAATGGCGCATAAATGTTTGACACCCTGTGACGGCTCCACAAATTGGGCTTTGTCAGATATTTATGCGCGTCTTGTCCTGTCGGATTCATCTAAGTGACTATACTTAAGTCAATACCCACATCAGTAAGTACAGTCCTAATTAACAATATAAGGTATTACAATAGGAAATTAATTGAAGTCATTGATAACTTAAAACTGAAGTGGCACTGAAATGGAATTCCATATTCTACCTACCACTTCTGGGAACACGGGCGCTAGATCAATATCGATAAAAACGTCCGTTAATTAAACCTCAAACATAGGAAACCAATTTCGCTCTGCCAAATCGTGGTTAAAATAAACAATCGCAAATCGCTCTTAAAATTAAAAGTTAAATGAACTTTAGGAACCAGAATAGGTGAACAAATAATGTGAAAATGCGACCTACCTTCGAAAACGGCACGCGTTTCGCTCACAATTTTCTTTCATTTTGCATTAAGAATTGAAATGAAGCGCGTAAAGTTTGCCCGTACACATTTCAGGCTTAGCGCAAAGCGGGCAGGCGTCTCGAGAGCGCGGTGTCGCGGTGATGACTGAGGGCTTTGTCGAGGGAAGGGTGCTCGCCTGCTCGGCCGCCCCGCGCCGCACGACCCCTCGACTCCTCATTGACCAGCAACCCTGGACCCAACTTTTGTCAGAAACTCGCACACGGTCATGCTACGCTATCTAAGTATTACGAATAGGTATATGCCTGAAAAGATCGGTAATTACTGTATCGATAATTTCGTATATTAGCATTTCGTGGACATTTAAAATAGGATTCGGCTACTGTGTGATCCAGATACATATGTACATATATTCGGTTATTAAAAATGATAATCGCGAAAAATAACAATCAAGCTTTCAAGAATTGCAATCGTCTTCATCACTGAGGAAACATAATATCTAGAGCAGACATGGATAAACAAATAATATTAGATTACAAATTCAATTTCTTAAATCCGCACCTTCGATGTACGAGCTACAACTACGTAAGATGACAACGCAGTAAATAGAGGCTATCATTTGCACTGCTATTTTGTCAATTTACTTTGCTGTAGGTACATACATTGGTGATAATTGAAGTTTTCTTAAAAAATAAATAAAGTGACAATTAATAATTAAATTAAGCTCCGCATACCGATAACACACATTATAACATCACAAAAAAAATATTTTCATTATACAAACAATAGGTCGATATATACAAATCTTCTATTAAGTACTTAAGACGGGAGTTACCGCTCTTCCATAAAATAAATACTTAAAAAAAAACAAACTTAAGCGGTTATGAAGTCATTTGATATGAAGAGCGTGGCGAAGGACACAATATCCTAATAATGTTATAAAGGCTAAAGTTTAGATGTTTGGATGTTAAAATGTTTCTTACTTAATAATCAGTAACCATGCAAAAACGGTTGAACGGATTATAATGAATCTTAACATACAACGAGTTTATAGCCTGCTTTAAAGTGTTGTTATAAATTTCAGATTTTTCTATTGACATGATTTTGTAATCATATAATTTTACTCGAGTTTTATATAAATTTGACATTGTTTGGTTTGTACAATTATTTAATATCTTTGTTGTTGTTATTTTTATCGCGTATTGACTTTTCGAAATAATGTTTATATCGCCTACTTGGAAAAATAAATTACTTTGATTTTAACATAGGTGTAGGATACTTTTTATCCGGATAATCATCCCTCGAAGGTATGAAATAGGTAGTGGAAGTTTACGCGGACAAAATCATTCCCTACTGGCCATGTTATAAGTTTAAAAATAATAATACGATAAAGAAATATGAGATTAGGTAGGTATAAATTCTGAAATGTCTTATTTCTGAAAAATATAGTTATTGACATTCCATAACGACAGTGTATTACACGGTAACATAATCGTCATCATCAAAATATAATAATTGGACACACAACCACAAAGGCATATCACTCTAAATTATGAATACAGATATGTATTCAAAAATAGACAAGTAGGTAAGTATTTTCCGATTATTTTGTGTTGTTCTCAAAAATAGATGGTTGCATTGCTTTTTTTCATAAAAATGTAGAAGAACGAGCTGTGTAAAAAACGGACCTTCTTTCGCTTCGTATGAAACTATCATACGTACATACAAAAATAAAATTATGGTATTAATTTATTTATCCATGGACATAACAATGATTTTTGATTTTATAATAAAAAAAACCGGCAAATGCGAGTCCGACTCGCGTACCAAGGCTTCCGGCCCAATTAATTCAGGAAAATCTTAACAACATGGTGTAGAATTTGAATGCAATGGGTACAGCGCCATCTGTCGGCGAATTTGTATTGTGGTTTTTCAAGGATAATCCTGATAAAAAATAAATTAAATTAAAAAATACATTGATATTAATATTATGTAATAATTTCATATTTTTCCTGGGTATACTTCGGAGATAAGGGGAAACGGTATTTTTTTACATTTCCCCCATAAATCGATAATGAGTTGATGTGAAAAAATAATTGTTTGAGAATGTGTAACTCGAGCCCTTTCATACGACACTCCACTAAAAAAAACTTGTTCTATGCATCTGGGTTACCCTTCTTTATAACTTGTTCCAAATTTCAAATCGATAGCATAAGTAGTTCTTGCGATGTTTAGCGATATGGCAGACAGACAGATAAGTAAAAACCATAAGGGTTCCATTTTTACCATTTTGGTACGGAACCCTACCAAGAGAATAAAATTATTGTATTCGTGTCACTACTTTGTCTCAATAATCCCGTGAAACCTGTTAGTTTCGCAGGAACCACCGTTATATATGTGCACTGCACCTAGTCTTAATTAATATGAGATAAAGAGACCGCGCGAAGCGAGCCTCTCGCTGAACCGGCAGCTGATTAGTTATCACATACCCACCAGTCAAGCCCAGACGATCCTCTGATTCGCCGGGGATCCCGTTTAATTTTCCTGGCAATTTCTCGCAGTTTCGTTTCACAAGAAACGAGAGAAAACTATTTAGAACGGTAATGATCTTCGTTAAAATTCATCCAAGCATGTTTAGTTTAAGGAAAGTACTTTGTACTCTAGTAGCGTGGACGAATTATGAAACAATACAAGTACAAAAATACTCAATAAATGGCGAATAAACAAAAAACGTAAACTTCTATGACACAATTGTATTTAATATCCAGCTACGATAAGCTATTTAAGATACATAAAGATGCCTCAATAGGATTGATGACTCATGTTACAATGTTAAAACGTAAATTGATAGTTACCAATAGAAGCATGTTTAATTAAAAAAGAATTTGTCCGGCAACTATAGGTACACATAAATGCAAATTTCCCTTTTTTCCATACTACGGTAGTATGCAGCCACGCCAAGCGTTACGTCACGTCACGCCTTGCGTGTGAAACAGTATGGAGCGTATACAGCGCTTGTTAGCTATGCTGTATTTTGCCTCTTTTTTTCGTCTTTTGTATTGCTCTAATTGTACTTGATCCCATACAATCATTTGATCGTCTCTAAAAACTGGTTCGAATGGCATGTTTCTTTTGTCATCATGCCTCTTCTGCAAGAGTCACGCTTATGTCTTCCGCGCACGAGAAAACGGTGTTTTTACAAATTTCGATAAATATCTGACTTCGTGAAGCTTTATTCGTTTGATCCTGTGAGATTTAAGGCATGATAAAATACGATTATTTTAACCTAATTACAGTACCGTTTAGTAACGTATGAGCAGGCTGAGGAAAAAAGATAAAATAATGACTCAACTGTCAAATGTCGGCTGTAAGTAAACTAACAATCATATAGCCAGGAATCTATCTATCAGTCAGTGAAATTGTTTCCTAATCTGGTCAGAACAATGGTTCCGGACTTTATATTAGCGAACAGGTTTTATCCTTTTAAAATACTTAAAGTAAAAGAAAGCTCTCTAAAAACAAGAGCTCTATTAAGTTTTCCGTTCCGCCTTAGCTTTTTACCCGTCGCCTATGAAGTCCTTTGCTTATTCGGCGAAATTGCGTTTGTGCAGAATAAATTAAGACCCTCTTGAATTCCATTTATTTAAAAACCGGCCAAGTGAGTGTCATAATTCGCACATTTAGAATTCCGAAGCGAATGTCAATCAGTCAACATATATATATATTAGGTACTGCTTGTTTTAACTATAATCTAATGCAGTCATAAATAAAGTTAGTAAGCAGATGACCTTTGATCCTGAATAACATTTGGCGAGATTTTATGTGACTTTTAATATTAAAGACGCCTAAATGAAGGTGTATATAAGTTACCAGCATATTATTCTCTCATTTACTAACCTCTAATATTACTGTATCATATTCCTTTACAAAATAAATATTGTTAAAATTGTGTTGACGTGATAAATTTTTCTGTTATCTAGATAATTTTAACTATTAGTTTAATTTATGAGTTTTACTCTCTACCATGTAATTCGAATGACGAATTCTGAATGTAAGGTAATAACGGCGCCTATTACCGTGGTACTTACGGAAGTTTTCAAATGAGTCCAAAAAAATTAAGGGTATCAAACCTCCTTAACGACCGAGAATATTTTTTTTATTCAAGAGTGAAGTATCTTAACTTTTCCGACTCGTTTTAGTTTATTATACTTTATAAAATAATTACTGAAATGAGAATACCCTAAGTCTGCTATTACCGTGGTAATAGACAGGCTCTGATTCTGCTACCGCAAATTTGGCTTTTATTACTAAAATCGATGACGATCTTTGTATGACAGATTCAGATTTGCCTATACTGACCAATCTAAATGGACCGCTCTGTATACAATATACATGGGTAACTTTCTGTTACTTTCAATAAATCTGTCAATGATTTGTGCTCTGTTACTAACATCATTCTCCATTCTGATTGGGTGTAGTTTATTGCTCAACATTTTAAAAGTTAAACCTTCCTCATTGTCCTAGGGTACGCTACCTTTTCCCAAAATTTGGTGTAGACACTACCTAGGTTTTCCAGTTAGTTAATATTTCATAGAATAATTTGATTATCAGGAAGAGTGGTATTATTGTTGGGATTATGATTAACTATAAGTAACATAAACGCCTTACCAACAAAGAAACATCAAAGCTTTCAAATTCAATTGTACAAGTAATTACCATTTAGGTACTTTCTACATGTCAATGTAAAGTGAGTTCCATTAGCATACGAGAGTACCTAATGTAACTGCTTAAATACCGAGATACATGTGTTATTAGGATTTGGACATTGTAGCCGATCAATGTTGTATTAGCACCCGAATAGGCCTAGATACTGAAATATTCAATCACAGCGCTGCGCTGCGGACACAGCGGACGGAACAGGCGTGCTCACAAATTTGAATTCCAGTCATATTTCTTTTGCGCAACATCCATTGTTATTCGACGGCAATATTGTACTATGAATGAATATGTTGTAGGTATTTATAACAGCACCCATTCGCTTGGGTGGGCTTGTTGTGGGTACTAATTAGGTACATTGTTACCGTGCCGGCCAATAATACGTTCACCTCTTGCTGGTTGAAACATTTTTCTAATACATTTTTCTAGAATATTCTGCCGTTTATATATGTATGTAGAAATTATCCAATCATGACAGAATAACTAGGAAACGAAGATATAAAACAGCTAAAATATATGTACTGTTTCTTACACTGAAATAACGTTATGCAGATATAGTAGCTTATGCAATCTAAATATATAAAAAGAAGAAGTCCTGATCTACCATCAACGCACAGCCTAAACTACTGGTACTAGAAACTACAATTTCCAGAGCTTACTTTTATGACGTATGCAAGGGATAAGACTGGATTTTTGTAAATTCTACCCCTAAGGGGATTTAATAGGGGTGCAAAGTTTGTAAGGGAGAAAAATTTTTTTTGTTCTGAAGACTTAAATATTAGAAAAATGGTTACGAACTTAAATCCAAAGAAAGCGTTTTCAGTGTTTTGTAAAATTATAACCCTTAGAGGGTAAAATAGGGGTGCAAAGTTTGTATGGGGAGCAACTCTTTTTTGAAGTGAGAGATTTAAAACTCCGTATATAGACTCTCTGTTTAAATAAAACAAAACATATTTCAGCGATTCTTGAAATTGCTTCTCTAAAGGGGCGAAAAGTGGGTTCCAAGTTTGTACGGGGAGCAATTCTTTTTTGAAGATAGAGATTTAAAACTTCGTAAATAGACTCTATGTTTAAAAACAACAAAACGTATATCAGCGTTTTTCAAAATTTCTCCCCTAAAGAGGTGAAAAGAGGGTTCCAAATTTGTAAAGGATCAAATCTTTTTTGAACTGAGAGATTTAAAACTTCGTATATAGACTCTCTGTTTAAATACAACAAAATGTATTTCAGCGTTTTTTGAAATTGCTCCTCTAAAGGGATGAAAAGGGGGTTCCAAGTTTGTACGATGAGCAAATCTTTTTTGAAGTGATAGATTTAAAACTTCGTAAATAGACTCTCTGTTTAAATACAACAAAAAGTACATCAGCGTTTTTTGAAATTGCTCCCCTAAAGGGGTGAAAAGGGGTTTACAAGTTCGTACGCGGAGCAAATCTTTTTTGAAGTGCGGGATTTAACACTTCGTATATAGACTCTCTGTTTAAATACAAAAAAACGTGTTCCAGCGTTTTTCTCATTTTTTCCCCTAATGGGGTAAAAGGAGTTCCAAGTTTGTACGGGGAGCAAATCTTTGCTTTTCGTAAAAATCGATATAGGTGTAATCTTCGAGGTTCCTCGGGGTGCCGATTACGAAAATGACATGCATTTGTAAATCCAAGATGGCAGACAATTATTTTTCTTAAAAATCGATATGGGTGTCATCGTGGAGGTTCCTCGGGGTGACGATTACGAAAATGATATGCATTTTCAAATCCAAGATGGCGCACATTTATTTTTCTTAAAAATCGATACGGGGTCACCTTTGTGGTTCCTCGGGGTGCCGATTCCGAAAATTACATCCATTTTCAAATCCAAGATGGCGGAAATTATTTTTTTCATTCGAGTAATTTTCACAAAAGATTAATAGCATCAGTCAACTGACAGAAACAAATAAATCTCATTTATATCTTTGTTACCATCTAAAATCTACGCGGACGAAGTCGCGGGCGGCTGCTAGTCGTTATATAATGTATGCTTACCACTAGGCTTGCCGAGTGGTCTAAGACTCGGTTTTATAAAGATTTGTTAGACCTTTTGTCGGTTTGTTATGTCAAAAAATGTACTGAGTTACTCAAATTTGATCTGACATTTGGTCTAACGGATCTTTATAAAACCCGTCCTAAATAAGGTTCGAGACTTAAAAAGCAAATTATATAACTACTCGTATTGCATACACTATTTTTTCTACGAGTCAACGGAAATTAATTAAACAAATCGAAATAATTAAACAGTCTAGTCCTGCGGAAATGAAGATTAGGCATATGGGTTAATGGCTTGTTGATGTCTTTTGTTCTATGTCCGTGGCGTCACGTGATTAGTCAATTTCATAAGAGTTTAATAACGGCGACACGTGATTGGCCAATTTCATAAGAGTTCAGTAATGGCGACACGTCATTGAGATAAACTTATGTATGTGATTTAGTTTCTTCTACGATATCTTAATTCAAACATTGAAGTCGACGAGTAGAAAAAAGTATTATTTGACATAAAACCTGCTTAAAAAACAAGCTTCTGTTAACTGCATAACATAAATGTAATCTCTTAATCAACATAGATCAATAGATGTTGTGAAAGCCTACTACTGACAAACTATTAATTTTCTGATGGCATAGTTACCGCAGCCTTAGGTACTCATGCTACCTTACCGGTACGCTCCAGAGATTATCTGTATTTAATTAATTATAACTATATTACTTATAATGATAATGAATGATTTCTGTAATTTGAATTAATACTGTATAATCGAATTTCATGTAATATTGATAATATTATTAATACTATATGGCTAATGAACTGTTGTGTACAAAAACACAACTTACTTAAAATAGTTATGAGTGTTATGAGTTAAAACATATTAAGTAGTGTCAAAGGGAACATTTTATACTTTTCGATACAATCTACCCAACTTAAGTAGGTATTAACCAGCCCGCAGTATTGCAAGAGAATAGCCGGTGAACACGTACCGCATTATTCACCTCAAAATCAGAACAAAAAAACGTAGAAAAGCAACATGTGCAGGTGGGCAATGCTGACGAAAACCCATCATCAATAGTTAAAGGCTCCTAATGCCTCCGTTTAGAGTCAAGCCCACATAAGGTACTAAATTTCTTGCCGGATCGCTCACTTGCGCAGGTGCCCGGCCTATAAATTCTAACACGAAGGCATTTCGCTCCTTCGTCTATGGAATTTCCTCTGGTTCCTAATTTTGCAATTATGGTTGGGTGGTATAAGCCATATCGTTTGATCAAGAGAATTTGCTTTTAACTTACTTGGACATCCAAGTCACAAAAAGTAATTTAATTATAACAGCGTAAACCCCCATTGTACCAAAGAATATTGTTCTTTTCAAAAATTTCTAATAAAAAAGTTAAGCCTATATGTAATATGAATATGGCATGGCGTTGCATTGCATGCCAATCTTTCATTCAAGGGGGTATAACTGTGTACTTACACTTGTTATTCGATTTACATAAAAACTGACTCACTATCATTGCTCTTGAGTTTATAAATATTATTGTCTAATCGAGTACCTACCATCAACACAAGCTTTATTCAGCTTGCCCTGGTTGCTCAATTAGTTTGAGTAAGATTATGCCTTAATTTATTTATCCAATGCTTTTAGCAAAACAACATATACTGGGCGGCAGATAAATAGGAAGATGTGTAGGCAGATAGCTAAAGCACGTATAGCACTTTGCCCACGCGTCACCGGCTGGCGTTAGACCAATCAATTTATGGCTATGAGCATGCCTGACCGCTATTTCTCCCTCAATCAATCCTTCGCATTGAGGATCGTGACTCTCTTTCAATTGGTCAATCGATTCATAAAGGGGTGTAGTGCGTTCCGTTATTTCCGTTGTTCGGATATTATTTAACCGGACAAATTCAGCGGTCGAATTTCAGAAAGACGCGTCTTTCGTCTTCGACCGCTGAATCTGTTTTCTTCTACTATTAACTGAATAGGCCAGTCCGAAGACGTTTAAAGCCGAGGGCTGCGCTGCAAAAGGTAGTGTAGATTTTATTTTTTTATATGGTGTATATGGATGCAACGGAATAAATATCAATAATGGTATTTAGCACGAGATATCTTGGGACAACTTTTGGCAGCTACAATACGTCGAATTTTTCGGACTTTTCGGTTTCTTGCTCATATATTCTATACGATGCATACTAGCGTAAAGCTACTTGCTAGCAAGTTAAGAACATGAAATTCTGCGTTTAATGAGTACTATATATAATAATTCGGTTGAGCAATATAGTAAAAAACCTTCGTCAATAGTTTCCCCAACTTGGACAAAACTACAATAAGCATTTGCGTTTGAATTTATCCTTGTTTATAAAGCCTCAAGCGTAAGAATGTATAGATTAGAGTTAATATCAGCATTATTATCTTCTTATAGCTTTGCACGCGTTCCGTCCGCGTAAACTTCCACTCCCTATTTCATCTCTTCAAGGCATGATATTCGAGATAAAAAGTGACTTGTATTTTAATCCAGACAATAAGCTTGTTGTATACCAAGTTTCACCATAATCCTTTCAGCCGGTTTTGCGTGATTGAGTAACAAACGTCTTACTTCTATTGGATGCTATCAAATAGAAGTAAGATCAAATTCTACTAATATTATATGTTTTCTAAAACATATTTATTGAAACAAAAGAAAATAAAATACTATAACAATTACATACTATTAATATAAGGCTTAAGTCTATAAAAATAAAAATAAAAAATTAAAAACTAAACTAAATCTAAAAATGGCCCCTGCGGCATTGTGCCGAAGACGCTGGCAGCATTTCCTCGCTGAATAGTAAGACTAATTTTCTGTGCGAGGTAGCTGCCAGCTCTTCGGTCACCGGTAGTATCTTTAAGCCTCTTCGCGATTTCTTGGAAGAGGCTCAAAGCTCCTGGGCCCCACGGACCAAGGGTCTCGACACCGAAAGGGACGAAATTATATTCGGTGCCGAGACCAGAATATTTCCCCACCTTTGCATGCTCGGCCGCCTCCGCTGCGGCTGCTGCCCTCAAGGAGGTTCGGTGGAGATGCGACGGGGCTAGTGTATCTACACACGTCGCATCCCACACCAGTACCCGTCCAGACCTCCATGGGATTAATGTCATCCCGTCCGGTCTCTTGCCGTCGTTTCTTAATATGCCTGATGGCTCTAAAACGGCCGGCACGTTAGCCGACGCAAGAGACCGACGGAGGATGTCATTAAGGGCAGCATGCCTGGAGAATCGGCCAGCACTCTTCTGGCAGGAAAGTCCGTGGTGCCCTAGCCACTAACTATATTATATGTTTGTTACTCAATCACGCAAAACGGCTGAACTGATTATGGTGAAACGTAGTGTATAACAATTTATACCCTGAACTAATATAAAAGTTATATTTTATCTTGAAAATCATCCCTCGAAGGGATGAAATAGGGAGTGGAAGTTTACGCGGGCGAAGTCGCGGGCAAAGCTATGTAAAAGATAGTGATGTTGATATAACTGTCTAATTTGTAAATATTTGCTACTACGTAACTATACGCTAGGATGCATCGTATAGAATATATAAAACGTAAAACAGAAAAATAACGAAAATTTCGACGTTTTGTAGCAGGCAAAAGTTGTCCCGAAATATCTTGTGCCACCATTTTTTGATATTTACTCAGTTGTATCTATATAAACAATTTAAATATTTAAAATCTGCTACACCACCTTTTGCGACATAGAAATACGAGTATTCTACGGACTGACGTATGAACTGGAGACCACGAAAACGTAGATTGTTGGGTACCGTTTTCTTCCTGTGTAAATACTCACGGATATCTGAATATATTAAGCTTCGTTCAGATATTTTAGAGTATCCTTTGCGTTTTACGAGTATGTTATAAGCATGTTTATCATTTTGCTAATGTGTGACACCTAAATATACCTACTCGAGCACGAAACGGTAAGTCCTTTTTCACAAAGAGGTGTTAATTCGACTAATCCGAAATATAGTTTTATTCCTAATTTATTCCTAAAATTAAAGGACATATGTAACACGATGGAAAAACGATGCAAATATTAAAAAATCGGACAAGAGCGAGTCGGTCTCGCCCACCGAGGATTCCTTACAAATTTGTAGGTATTGATTACGTGCTTTAAATAGAGACTATGTTTTTTATGATTTCGTTACAAATGTATAGTTTCCAGACTTTTCCCTATACTTGTAGTAAAAGATGATATTATCTTGTAGTAAAATGCCTAATTTTAGACCCGGATTTTTTTAATACAATCTACTATTTACTTTAACTTAGAAGTTGTATTTTTCACAGCTTAAACGGGCTGCAGACCTGAGTATAAGGTTTTAATTTCAACTCGATACCTGCCCCCATTCTCGAGATAAAGGGTCTGTGTCAGACAGACAGACGGACAACAAAGTGATCCTATAAGGATACCGTATTTTTTCAGTTGAGGTACGGAACCCTAAAAATGGGTTAGTTATAATTTAATAGCACATGTATTATAACCAGATATTGTTAGACACAAGCCTTTGGTTATTCAGACGCTCCTTCAAACTGGATTTTAATAGTTACAATAAAAATATTATTTGATGGTAATGAGACGCGAGCTTTATAACGTATATTTCACACACCTATATATTAACGAGTAAATTATGCGCCTGCTATTTTTGCCCAGTATTTGAAAGTTTTTGAAAACTTCCCGTTTTCGACCGTACATTATACCTATTTACTAAAATTGCTATTAAAATGTATTTTATGACTTACATAATTACTATAATTTTATGATTCCACAAAACCAGCTCCTACTGATCGCTGCGATACCTGTACGTGCTGATTAATCAAATTGATCAACTTAATAACGCTAGTGGCGTTCATCAAGCAGATTACATTGTGTCAATAAGTCATTCAGATAATGTGTTACATGACGAACATAATTTTATTTTCCTACAGCAAGGCCCATTTACAATGGTCCTTACTATAATTAGGTGTCAGTCTTAGGGGTTTTGTATCTCTAGGTAGGTACAAATAATGTTGGAGTATGTTTGCGTTACGTTACGTAATTTGAATACCGCTGAGGTGGTAACAAAACCTGAAAAGCTGCAATGATAACACATACCTACTTAATGTTCGTATTTTAATTTATTTGTCACTCTCATTTTAATTCTGATACCATAAAACGCGCATCGAAGCGAGCTCATACAATACAAACCCGATTCCAAACGCAATGCGTTCCTCGAATAGACCCAACAAGCATTCGTGAACGACGCAACGTTGTATTTTCCACTAACACGGCAATCACATTAATCTGCAGTTTATATTTGCTCAACAAAATACAACAAAAAATGGGTTAAGCGCGAGTAGGACTGGAGATTCGTAGAACTGGGATTCCCTACACTACAACAAACGTCAACGGCACGAGCGGTGAAATTTTCTATTTCATATCTGAGGTCTCTAGGTAAGTATATAGTGCTAGCTATGCGGTCGCTAATAGTTTTGCTACTTAAAAACTTCAAATAGCAAATGCAATCAACATTTACACAAATCTGTGTGAGCCCAGTTTACCTTAAATTTATCCAAAGTATTGACAATGGCTTTAAAACTACCTTTGTGACATACATACATCCCACACCCGTTGATACGGACCCGAAACCCTAAAAATAGCCGCCGAAAACAGTACAAATAGGAATTGGAATTAATTAATTTTTAACAGTAGTTAAATAAATGGGAGCACAACTTTTTACGTTGCCTTTCATATTTTCCGTTAATTAATTAATAGGTCGCATTGACCGATTCGACATAATTACAGGGTACGTATTCCAATTTCATTTCAATGGGTTAGACTTTTGGTTCTACGCGCAACGCACGCGTGAGCTAAAAGGTGGCAACAGACTTGTAGCAATTCGGTGTAATGTAACACGATACAACCCAAGCATCGTCACACCCGTACCATGCGTACCATCGCTCGCATACAAAGGGTTCTGTACTATCTTACGGAATCCTTTGTGTGCGAGTCTGACTCGGCTTGCTGCACTGACTGCTGTAATACTCGGGCTGTAAGTAGGTATCTAACGTGTTACATTACTTACATTACATCAAAATTATACAAGTCAGTCACCACTTTTGTGTAAGCGCAAGAACTCAGAATAACGTAAAATCAACTTCGAGTAAGTCTCGAACTGATTTACAAAGTGTATGACAATCAATTCCCGTTTGCAATGTGCTCCTAAAGTCGCCAGGATATGGGGCGTTTCTAATGTGCGCAAGCACAAATTCAAAACTAGTTTTGGTGCAAAAATTATATATTTACCTATGTATGAAAGTTTAATCATTACTATATTTTATCCTTTTTTCCTTACCGTTTCTGTGCGGTTTCTCTGCGGCATTGGATACTCAAACGCGACTCGGACTGATTAATTTAATAAAATGCAACCTTTATTTCTTCGTTTTATCGAAACCGCTTTCGCAGTATCTGTACAATTTTTCTAAGTTACTTAGTTCAGGTTTTATTAATTACAAGATTAAATTAATCAGATATTCTCAAAGATCTCAGGGTTCGAAATAATTGTCAAACGATAAATAAATAATTAATCAGAAGAATGCAATCTGATTAACTTGCGATTGTAAATGGTTTAGAACAAGTTGGTGTTATATGCATATTATATTAGTCTATCTGCAAACTCGAACAAAACTGCACCTTATTCCAGATACTAAAAGACAAGTAGGGTTTTTTCTAATGAAAGGCCAATCGTGAAATCTTCGAATTCACCCCCTTAGGGGGATATCCGGGATAAAATCTATCATAACCCTTTCCCGGTATTCAAACATTCTCCATAAATTTCATCTAAACCGGTTCAGGGATTTAAGCATGAGAAGGTAACAGACAGACCGATAGACTTTCGCATTTATAATATTAGTGCGGGTTTATAAATGTGCCTGGCGGACCGAAATCGAACTCAAAAAGTACGACTACCATCGTAAATACGATATTAAACATGAACTTTCTTAATACTTTCGTAAAAGAACCCAATATACACATCCTTTAATTTCTTGCTGTATTAATTTTCATTACTGTTGATATAGTAGTTCAAGAGATGTGGTGACTGTTAAGATCAATTAATATATTATTATTTTACTCAATCATGCAAAGAAATATTGATCTTATGTTCGTTACAACAGGCTGCGAAGCACCATATTTCGGGTGTAGCGTAAAGGTACGTAAAGGTAAACGAAATCCTTAGAATTTCATTACGCGTTTTCTTATAATTTTCAAATTTCATTGCATTTTTTGAAAAAAGCACTATGCAAGCCTCGGCGCGAACAGGCATTGTCGTCCTCGTATCTCTTGATAGAGTCGGCCGGCAGTCCCCTATTTCGCGGCCTCTACAGTAATGTACTATTTAATTACTTATTTGATGTTATAGTGGCACCAGTAATTAAAATATGTATTGTAATATAATCAACTGTCTGCCAATTACGATTTACTGCCCGCTGATTACACTTACGGCGGAGGCTTAATAATAGGGTTCCGTTAGCACCCTTTGGGTACGGAACCCTGACGAGACTCAACAAAGGAAAGAAGTTCCCTTTCAGACATCGTTGCATGACATTAGTAGGTATTTAGGATAAAATTATTAGAGCAAATGGGGAAACTTTGTCTCTTTAGCATAGTTTTATTACTTTGTCAGCGTTCCCTCATTATGTAGTTTGTGGGGTTCTCAAACACCTCGTTTCGTGTCGAACGTACAATGTAATTCATATGTATTTTAACAAACCGCTTATAACCGTACTCAACTGAAGTAGGTATTGCTCTTATCTAACGCTATGGTATGATATTTTAACATGCCTTATTTATTCGAGGAGCGAGTTACAAGAGTTGTGTTAGTTCATTTACTATAATAAAAAGCACAACATGACGTGTGTATATCAGATAGGTAGCTATTTCAGCACACCCATTTCGTGTGAACCCGCAATAAATGAATGCCGTACAAAATAGTCGATACCTACAACAGTATTCGTGAGTATGGCAGGTACTGCCACCGGACTTTATGACCCGGCAATAATTACGAGTATAACCTTTTCCATCATATATTGAATGTAATACTAAACTGCCAAAAATACATACATATTTATACCTAGGTATACAATATACATAGCGGCAAGGCGTCAAAACTGTTGACAAACTGATACTGATTTGTCTTGCTTTTTCAACAAATGCAGAAGAAGAAACAGCACAGTTTTCAACTAGTAGGCGAACCGGTGGGAATCGAAATTTATGGATGCCCTAAAAATAACACTAGTACTAATGATGAAGAGAGCTGGAACGTTTTTCATGGTATCCCGATTAAACTGCATGCTTCTTTTTACTAGAAATCGTTTAATACACGTCTCTTTAAGCGACACAGTGGAAAATTGCCAAAGTAGAATATCATTTGTCAACGCCATTTGGTGACGTTTTCTGCCTTCGCTGAATGTTAATGGAATCATACCTTAGACGTCAGTCCACCGAGGGTATGCAATGAAGCTCAAACGGAATAATAAAATATCACAGCCATCAGAAGTGTTTTTGTACATACTTATTAAGATTGACGGCTGCTCTAGGGATTTTTTCTAACAAGAACAGTCACTTACATTTTACTTGAGGTTCTCATTGGCATTAGTCATTTCGCATTGATTTTCTTTCATTCCTATAACAGCTCTTTAATTACTTTTAACATAGTAAAGTAACAGGTTGCAGCGCATTTTTCATTGAACATGAACTAAGCTAAGTATTTACAGAAGCTAAAACAGCAGAAGGACTATAATTATGTTGCATTGTGTATACGTGCACAAGATTATAATATAGCGGGTAGGTACCTAATCAATCATTTAAAGTTCTAAACCACTATAATCATACTTCCTACTTATATTTCAAATGCGAAAGTTTGGATATTATGGATGTTTGGATGTTTAGATGTATGTTACTCAATTACGTCAAAATGGCTGAATGGATGAAACTTGGTATGTACATATAGTTTACAGCCTGGATTAACATATAGGATACTTTATAATCCTTAAATAATACCTCAAATTGGTGCATTCGCGAGTGGAAGTTTACGCGGACAAAGACGCAGGGAAAAACTAGAATGTTCCTAATTTAAAACCACTATAATATTTTCTCTCAAACATGCAATGAAATAAATTCAAAAATCTCCAAGAAATCGAACATTAATTTCTAGAGAAACAAAAAATACCTCAGCGTGAAAATGGGGTGGTTATAGACATACGAGTATATACTCGGCCGGCAACCCCTTACTTCCCGGCCTCTGTAGTAATGTACAATTAAGCTTAGACAACGATAAATTTCGTTTCTCGTTTTATTTTTAGTGTAAGTTTGCTTTAATTGTAAAACTGTTCAATAGATACAGTTCTGAGGTTGTTGGACAAGCAGGTGTGACATTTCAGAATAAGTAATAAATAATATGTTTCAGCCGATATTTAAAGTTATTTTAAATAAATAACATTGACGTCTATAATTAAAAGAAACACTAACTATCTATCTATATATAAAATACCCCATGCAGTTCACCCACTTGAGGCATGGTGCCTAGGACGTTGGCGGCATTGCCCCTTTGCACCGCCAGACTTAGGCGCTGGGCAAAGAAGGAGCCAGCCCTGTGGTCGCGTGTGGTTTTGGTGTCGGATGACCATGTACCCAAAGTCTCTACGGCGGCGTTTAAACATTTGGGCTTGGTCTGCGGCAGTCCCAGGTTTCCGATCCGACCCTTCAACGTGGGACGGAGCTAGCGTGTCGACGCAAGTTGCCTCCCACGCTAAAGGGCGACCTAGGCACCAGGGCACGAGAGTGCAGCCGTCGGGTCTCTTCCCGTCAGCTGCGGACAGCCCTGCAGGTTCTAATGTGATAACTTTAATTACAACATAAGGTCTGCAAAAAATAACCGGGATAATATTAAAAAATAATAAAATTGATTACGATGCGTGTTGATCGGTTGCCAAGGTTTTATTTTTCAGAATAGTACATATATTAACAGTTCAATTTCGCATAAACACACGATCAAAGCCTAACTATCAAATATTGTTAGAAGTTACGCCAAACTTACTTGCTCATTACTCGTACTTGAAGATAAATTATTGAATCTAAGCTGGGTTAGTTAAGTTAGGACCTAGAGTTATTTTATGATGTTCATAGCGGTTGATGGACACTGTCAGTAGGTGCTTAAAGAAAAAGATAGAAAGATATTATTCATTTATCTGTCGCAAACAAGTTTAAAGTTACCTAAACTTTTTATACCAAGCAGAACTGACATTGGATCTGCCAGGTCCGCTAGTAACTATTTTAGTACAAGTACGTTTCTTAAGAGGGGGCACTACGCAAAGTTGCAGTTCTTAGATTGAATATATATCTATCACAATCAAGTGCAAATACCACGAAAAAATTCATACGAAAACTAGATCATATTTGCTGTTTTTGAGTCTGAACAAAACCATACTGGAATAAAGTTGGCTCTATAGAAAAAAATTGCCAAAACATGTCTTATTTTCATCTATTTTCAATTGTTTGGCTTTACCTTGCATACCATGTAAGTAAAAAAATTATGTATTATAGCTTTTGACATAACCAATTATTGTCTATGATCTAATATCGATTTAAAGTTCAAATTACAACGTTATCATTGCGTGGCGGCCGACCTCGGTAGAACTAATGTTTTAGTACTTATATGCAAAAATAGACGATGACTTTCTCTCACGTATGAGTCCTTCCCGCAAGTCAAGTTATTACACTACCTATATTTATTTTCAGTATTGCTACAGCAAAGGCAGGCCAAACTGGAAAACAATGTGTTTCGCGTGTCATTAGAAAAAGGCGACAAATTCAAATAATTGTGGCGTTCTATAACAGAAAGGTTCTTATCTCACATTCTTTATAGATATTATTATGTTTGATTTTACGTTTTAGTAAAATACTATATTTGATATTTAAAATAAGGTTTTTTTTTTAATTTGATGAAATATAGGACTAGGCGTGTAGTTGTAATTTGGTTTTACTCGTATGCGTTAAGTATTTCTGTACGAAAATGACTTGTAAAGTTGCGTTATAAGTGACCTAATGGCAGAACGGAGATAAAAATGATATAAAATAAGGTAATAATTTATTCTAAACTTCTAACCATGTACTTGTATTATTTTACGGAATCTTTGTTTACTGAGGGAGGAGGGTACACACCACTGGCACTCTACAAATCAACCTAGTCCCAAAATTGTACTCCTAGTACTATGGGTACTAACCAGGCGACGATATACAATAAATACATAAATAGATACCTAAATGCATTGAAAACATCCAACACTCAGAAACAAAATATTCTTGTTCATCACACAAATAAATGATACTGGCTCGATACTGGCTATAAAAAGATACCTATCTAACGTTATCTGAACCAACTCTGTTGTAGTGTAAGTAAAATTTACTTGCAATTACATTTAATGTAAATGTATAATATATAATTTCATAGCGAACTATTCACCAGCATATAAACCCTTGAGGTTGCCGTTGGTGAAAAAATGTTTACCATTCTCTGTTAAACTAGCTTTTGGCCAATAAATTAAATAAATAAAATAATAATATCGCCGGCATCATGGGGACCTTAGTGCCAGGTACGAAGGGGGAAAAAACGTCTCAATAATTAGTTGTATTTATTGTATTTGTGTATGTTGTTATTATTATATTTATGGTACCGTTATATTGCATGTTATTATTTAAGAATGTATTTCTTCTCATGTAATAAATTAAAATAAACGCGTCACTCACGTTTTTTAGGTCGAATATCGCTCGACATGTGACCTGAGTGACTCGTTTATTATATTTCAATATAATTCGTTTTATTCTATAATGTATTGAGAAAATATAGTTCTAGGATTTACTAAGTTATTATTATCATTAATGTATGCCTACAGCAAAAATATTTTGCTACACCCTTCCAGGGTCCTTGTAGGTACACAAGGTTACAATAATAGTAGTTTATGCAATCGTTATATAATGTATGCTTTTTTAGGCGAGAACTGCGTTTAGACCACGAGGCTTGCCGAGTGGTCTAATTAAGGTTCGAGACTTAAAAAGCTAATTATATAACTATTGCATACACTACTTTTTCTACGAGTCAAAGGAAATTAATTAAACAAACCAAAACTATCAAACAAACTAGTCCTGCGGCAATGAACATTAGGCACATGGGTCGGGCGCTCATTGGTCTTTTGTTTTATGTCCGCGACTTCACGTGATTGGTCAATTTCGTAAGAGTACTGTAATGGTGACACGTGATTGGCCAATTTCATAAGAGTACAGTAAAAGGCGACACGTGATTGGTCTGTTTCATAAGAGTTCACTTGAAGGGAACCAATAGAGAAATGTATGTGATTTTAGTTTTGTCTACTATATCGTAATTCAAACATTGAAGTCGACGAGTAGAAAAAGATTATTATTGTTCACTTAATTTTTTTTTAGAATAGGTTTGCGTAATACCTATTTCCATAAAAAGTAAAATATGAAATAATATTTAGAAAATATAAAATTATTATAAAAACACTAGGGTGCCGCCGGCAGCGTGCCGGGGCCTAAAGCTACCGGTGCTTAGGGTGACAGAGAGAGGGACCTCCTGACTATTCGCACCGTGTCCAGGAGTACCTACCTCCTACTGTATCTGACCCTTATTATTAATATTATAAAAGTCAAGAAAAGGAAGTGAATATTATAATTCAAATTATGAAAAAGGTATACCTATACTTTTTATACGCGCTAATACATCATCACTTCAAAGTATTTCGATGATATCCTGTTTGTTCTGTTTAAATATATTCCAATGTCAGAATTCTAATAATGATTATTTTAAATTAAAATGATTTATTTCCATATAATTCGTTTCGCATGATGGGTAGGTACTTATGCATTCGCGACACTGACTTTAATCCAGCGGTAAAAAAAGCAAAAGGCTCTACTTCACCTCGTAGGAATTTCCTCTTATTTTTGATTTTATAGAGCCGTCTCAACTTGTGGAATACCATATTATAATAATTTTATTTGCATAGTCAGCTTTAGAAGTAATAAAGTGCGTATAGCGGTATTGGGCGGAAGCAAGCAGAGGCATCCGCATACTCGATAGGTACACATAACAAGCCCTACACAGTACACACCACTGCGTGCATAAGTAATGAGATATGTAAATAGTCACAACATATGAATAGCGGAAAGCGAGATTCTATCACACATTAACCTGATACATACTTGCTAAGGAATAACAAAACAGACAAATATTTATATACATTATACATTTTGTGCTAACCATAGAAGTTTAAGAGACTTGGTGAAATACATCTAAATATGGACTTATTACAATATTAATTTGTAGATAGACAATAAATACGATCTCATAATCATTATTACTAGAAGGTACAAAGTTACAAGGAGATACTGTTAGAATATGTACATACGCCTTAAGTGACGATAGTATAACCCAGTGGTGGGCAAAGTACGGCCCGCGGGCCAACTGCGGCCCGCGAAAGCATTTTATCCGGCCCGCCGCCGATACATCGAATTAATTAGTACATGGCCCGCGATGATTATATTTTGACGGTTCAGCCAAAAACCAGAGCAGCGGTTTTATACAAAAGTGCAGTTTTGCTGCAATTATGGCCCTCCTCCGAAATTTCTCAAGCTTACTGGCCCGCCATGAAAAAAGTTTGCCCACCCCTGGTATAACCTATACCTAATGTCTGATGATTCTATAAATGCAACCTCTATGGTTCTTCAACCTCTTTGCCCCTATACTTCGACCGAGCAGGTCACGACAATGTGAGCTCTTCATTTTGTATTACCTAATAATATCTTGGACATTACCTAATTAAATAATACGTGATTGCAACAGCTGTTTTCTTGCCTGTGCGCCTCGCTCCGCTACCCATCATGTGAGTACTGTCCACTGCCTGCTACTACAATTTACAACAGGTACTATATCGAATTACCTAACAATTCACTACCTACTGTAAAATTTCGTTAATTTGAAATTTTTGACTATTATAACAGATTGTTTAAAAGTGGTTTTCTTATGTTCTCGGTGTATAGATACATTGTTTTCTACATTAGATGCGTTATATTATTCATCAATTATTGATGATGTAAATATTCACTTTCAAACGCCCCAGGATGTCCCCAGTGAGAAATAGTACTGAACAGTGATAGTAAAGTCCTTATATAAATTTTCCAACTTCTTTCAGTTCAATCTGGTAATTGTATAAAGGGACGAATCATAAAATTGAAAATGCAGTTCACATACTTCCGCATGAAAGTGATAGTCGTTTATCATGTTACCTTACCCTTTTCTGAAACGTATTCTCTTGCCAATAAATTCCAAACGCATGAAAGTTTTTTGCAATTTCTGAACATAGCCATCTAATAATTAATCGCTCCAAGAGAAGGCAGGTTCATTTATTTAACAGCAATCGAACTAAATTGGAAAACGTGATTACTACGAGCTTTTTACTGAGGTACATTGGAAACGAAATCCTTCAGTTCTAATGAGGATTAATGCGCATAGTAAATCAGCGTTAAAAAGAAAATGTATTGTAGATCATGCCGCTTAGCCGAAAAGCTAAAAAAATATTTAAGATATCAGCAACTTTATGAATGAGTACGCTTGTTTTATTTATATCAGTTTAGATATGCTTTATTACGCAAAAGAACAATACAGTTCACTTAAATGAGCTTACATAATGAATAAATTAAAGTAAAATATGTTGTACAAGATTGTTACTGATTCACAATATAGCGTCAAATAAGATTTTTTAGTTTCATTTCCAAAGAGTCGCAATCCTTTGCAATATTTTATAGTTCATTGTACATGCATGCTCCTTCATACATTATGCTACTTTTACCATAACCAGTTTTATTTTTGCGCAGTAATAATTTGGGTAAAACATTTTAGAACTTGGTGTCATACAAAATGAATGAATGGTAGAGAGACCTGCGGGGTAATCACGTAACTTTTGTACTACCGTTAGATAGATTTAAATGTCAAATTTTAATTGTTAGCTCATACATTTATACTTCAAAATTGACAGTAAAATCTATCTAACGGTAGTACATAAAGTTACGTGATTCGCCTGCTGCTCTCCATAGAGAAACTAGCTCCATACAAGCAAACTCCTTATTTTAAAAGTACGATGCAAAATATAGAGCAGTACAGACATTGACAGTCCATAGATATATAAACTAGTCTCTGCTCCAGCGTGGAGGGCTACTGCAAGCCACAAACGAGTTTTACCTCTCTATTGCACTTACGTACATAATTGCAAGTGCGACAGACAGGGAAAACTTCGTTTACGGATAGGCCCTCTGGTTAGGCCCCGTCTCGCGAAGTATGCTTTGCGGCGATCGTCTAATTATATCATTGCCCTTGCCGTTGCGGCATTCGTTTCCGGGTCTAGTAATCCATACATAAATAAAATACTTCCACTCCCTATTTCATCCCTTCGAGTGGTGATTTTTGTGATAAAAAATATTCTTTATGTTAATACAGGTAAAAATTACGTAATTGAGTTACAAGCATCCAAAAATCTAAACCAGGGCGATCGCAATGGCAAATTACAAACATACGAGTCAAACTGAGAACCTCCTTTTTGTAGACGTTTAAAAATTACGGTTAGTACGCGGGCGAAGCCACGAGAAAATGCTAGTATGTTAATGTGAAGCGCTCGAGTATATCTCAAAATGCCCTCTTGTGCTCCCCTATTATAAATTGAGTTAACGTTTTGAACACTTGTGATAACTTAAGGATAAAGTAGGCATTATTCTTCACACTGTCACAGCCATAGATGTCTCTACTACTACACTATGAACAATATGTACTTACACTGTCTACTGTACTAAATATAAACACAAAAAATACGTAAATTCGTCATTGGATCGTTACATTAGGAGTTTAGAAATGCATCCACGCTATTGACATCCATAGCCGTGACCGTGACAGTATCAGGGGGATTGCAATGGGAAGCAGAAGGCAGGAAGCTTAGTTACCTAACGCTCGCGCGCCCCGGGGTCGCTCATCAGTCGAGGGCCGTCGCCGCGCATAATAACGTAATATTTTGAGCTATTTATTTTATTAATTTCCACTTTATTGCACAAAAATATAATGTACAAATGGCGGACTTAATGCCAAAGGTTTAAAGCTATATATGCTGTTCAAAACAATTTTCTATAAAAGTTGCTACGGAAACCTAAAAAGAGTATCCTAATAAAACGGCATGCTTTATGAACTATTCTTACTTCCGAATTAAAATTTCAAGAGAATGGGGGCTATCGTTTTTGTGGTGAGCACACAGTTGGCGCCACTGTCGAGTAAGGTTCAGCTGTCAAAAATTGTTATTGGTTATTATGGACATGAGAACGAAGTTTACATTTAAATCATATTCAATACCTTAAAAACGTTCCGTAAAAATATCAAACATATCGCATTGTAGCGCGGTCTCGTTTTGTTAGGAAAAAAGGAGTAAATAAGTTTCCGAAATACAAAACGTTCTCAAAGCCCTGACAGTCATTGACCCTTAACTCATATTTGCCATAATCAAGCTCAAGTATTGCAAAATAGTCACTATATTGTTCCAATTAGATATTAACCCGCGTAGCGCAACCACAAAGAGTGACATTTGACGTTTTGGAGACCCCACGCTACACTAGCGCCTCTAGCGGCGAATTCATACGCGATAGCCCTCAATTGTGGCGGTGTTGTTTTATTCATAATGACACTGACATACATAGGTACAATGATGTGAAGTAACAGGTAGGTAGGTACTTAATTAATATAGGTTCACTGGACTCGAGTGACCTCTGGTGAGCTAGAAACGTATTTACCTTCATCGAGTTATTTTTGGCGCGACAGCCCTAGCGCTACATGTGCCGCGTGTGAATGAATACAAATTATACGATAGACGGAGATGCACAGAGTAGGCATGTTTTTTATGCCTAAACGTCGTTTTTGTTATGAAGTGAAGCTTCTGTACTTGTACTATTACTTATTCTGTGATAATACGTAGTAAGATTAGTATCATAGCCTCAAGACTTTGCTTCGGTAGTGTTCATAAACAAACTTCGAAAATTAAAGGCGCCTTAAATAATTGAACAACAAGTATCCCAAATTACATATATACTATTTTTGCTCAAGATGCAAACATTGCTAACTTTCAATTTTAGGATCCTGCGCTGGTTCGTGCCGCAAAATCAATACTCGCATTCGTAGCAAAAACAACTTTGCTCTTTTGTTGCACTACCTTCCTTCTTACCTTAATTACCTGAAACGATATTATTACTATGAAGATATATATACTTTTACTTAAATTTAGAGGTTTCAACTGTGAGTTTTTAATTTGTTGCAGTACATACTATAAGTTTTAAGTTCTGTCCCTTGTGTTTCTAACCTTCATTCTACATTAACATAAATGCTCTTTACTAATGAACGACGTATAACATTCTACGTAAATTTAATAATGTTACGCTCGGCCACTAAACCTTGTTGGCCTAATTTTATCAAAGTCAGACCGCTGATATTTTTTTTATGTAATTCAATTTATGAAATAACTAGCAGCCGCCCGCGACTTCGTCCGCGTAGATTTTAGATGGTAACAAAGATATAAATGAGGTTTATTTGTTTCTGTCAGTTGTCTGATGCTATTAATCTTTTGTGAAAATTACTCGAGTGAAAAAATTAATGTCCGCCATCTTGGATTTGAAAATGGATGTAATTTTCGGAATTGGCACCCAGAAGAACCACAAAGATGACCCCATATCGGTTTTTAAGAAAAATATATGTCCGCCATCTTGGATTTGAAAATGCATATCTTTTTCGTAATCGGCACCCCGAGGAACCTCGACGATGACACCCATATCGATTTTTAAGAAAAATAAATATCCGCCATCTTGGATTTGAAAATGCATATCTTTTCGTAAACGGCACCCCGAGGAACCTCGACGATGACTCCCATATCGGTTTTTGAGAAAAATAAATGTCCCTCTGGGATTTGAAAATGGATGTCATTTTCGTAATTATCAGCCTGAGGAACCTCGAAGATGTGTCATGTCGATTTTTAAGAAAAATAATTGTCGACCATCTTGAGTTTGCAAATGCATGTGTCATTTTCGTAATTGGAATCCCGAGGAACCTCGAAGATTACACCTATATCAATTTTTACGGAAAGAAAAGATTTGCTCTCCGCACAAACTTGGAACCCCTTTTTACCCCATTAGGGGAACAATTTAGAAAAACGCTGGAACACGTTTTGTTGTATTTAAACAGAGAGTATATATTCAAAAAAGATTTGCTCCTTTACAAACTTGGAACCCCCTTTTCACCCCTTTAGGGGAGCAATTTTGAAAAATGCTGTAATACGTTTTGTTGTATTTAATTAAACATAGAGTCTATTTACGAAGTTTCAAATCTTTAACTTCAAAAAAGAATTGCTCCCCGTACAAACTTGGAACCACCTTTTCATCCCTTTAGAGGAGCAATTTCAAAAAACGCTGAAATATGTTGTTTTATTTAAACAGAGAGTCTATATACGAAGTTTTAAATCTCTCACTTCAAAAAAGAGTTGCTCCCCATACAAACTACTAACCCCTATTTGATCCCCTTAGGGGTGGAATTTCCAAAAATCCCGTCTTATCCCTTGCATACGTCATAAAAGTAAGATCTGGACCAAATTTGAAGTTTCTAGTTCCTGCAGTTTCGGCTGTGTGATGGTAGATCAGGACTTCTTCTTTTATATATTTAGATTAGAAGATAGATTGTAAGTAAATTGATGTCCTAACCTATCCTGCGGTTACCCATCATAATCCTTCTCAAAACACGAAAGGTTCAAAGGTTTCTAATTTTTTTGTCGAATCACGCCAACGGTCAAATGCGTCCCTATTAAATTAAACCAAAATTTCCGATAATGACAATCGACTAATCACGTGGGTAATCATTAATCAAGCACATTGTTCTAATGTCGTCCAAATTATCTCATTTAATGGCACTTTTGTATAGGTATCTGAAAATAATGTAATTAGGGTTACTTGAAAAATGGTTTTGTAGACATTGATCAAGATGTCAATGAAGGCTAAATTGAATGAAGTCCAGAACGGTTTTCTGAGCGCTATTGAATGTAGAAGAGCGTCCTAATCGTCCGGTCTTATGTGAATCTTATACTTATTTTCTTCAATCACAATCTGTAGATACCTAACGGCTCACACTTTAACGGTTGCTTTTTAGCTTTAAAACTTAATATAAGTTAGCGGCAATCTAATGCACGACGGTCTAAGATAGTGAATAAGACCTGGGATGATTTCCGAAGTAATTTGTCCACATGTTACAATTACAACCTAATGATTCGCTTCTAAAAGTAGTATTGGCAATAGCAATATATATGTAATGTCGCCAAAATGTTTAATTACAATAGTATGTATGTATGTATGTAAGCACTTTATTGTACACAATAACAGGTTAAAACAATATACATGTCACATAAGATTACAATAGTTCACTTATCTCTTTAACATACTAACTACTGGTACCTACTAACTTAAATTTCTACTTTCGTTTTATTTTGAATTTCTATCAACATGAAAAATAATTGCATCGGAAAGTAATTGTACAAAACTGACTTTTGAGACAACTGGCACTTTGAAAAATATTAGTCCTTCTGACCTGTTTAAGACAAGATCTTACTAATTTTAAAAAGTATTTTATTACACTTAGTCAAATGCAAGATTAAAGTTAATACTCCAATTCACCTCCTGTCATCGTCCAGGGTCGAACAGTAATCTAAGTTTCGCATTCCGTCCTATCAAATTGGATTGCAAAACATTCTTGTTCAGTCGAATTCAATTTTTCAGTTGTTTTCTTTCCATCTAGTCTAGGTCAGTAATAAAATCCTCTGTATTTTCCTATGCACTAAACCCAATCCAATATTAAGTCACCTGTTTTAATTTTCGTTTTATGGTTTAACAGTGTACATTTTAACGGGAAGTTTGGCTTTAACGGTTAAACTATCTAACTAAAAGTAACTAACTATTATATTATTGTACTGCAGTGTGGCATACTTAACACTTAATGGTTTACATGTACACATAGTACCTCTTCTTCAATGTACCAGGAATAGTTTAAGACTAATTATAGAGATCTTAAAATGAACAATCTCGTGGGTAGTTTAGCAAGTTTACCTGCTCAGTGCTTACTCCCAGAACCCCATTCCTTCCTTTAGTGTCTAATGGGAATCACGCATTTCATTATAATATCAGTTTAATTTGCAATGAGATTGAATATTTTTCTCAATAGTTAGCATTAACAGCGAAAAAATTATGGAATTCAGTACCTAACATGCGCGTCTACAATCTCAAGTAGACACAAAATTTTGTTCAAATTTCAGTGTAACACGGCCGGCACATTTTTGCAACTAGCAAATGCATAACATGGGTTATACTGCGTGATGCGGTCACGTTTGATAACACTACATACAGACCGGGCCAGTATCACTGGCTGATCTTTGCTACTAGCAAATAGATAACATGGGTTATCCTGCGCGAAGTGGTCACGTTAAATAACACCGAGTCTGAAATTGTAACGTCAATAATGTGAACCGATACCAGCAGAATCGTCTTTTCCAGAGCGACCAAAGGAAGGTATACCAGAAGTGGGAGGGAACCGACCAGCGTGTGTCAGACGGACAGCAGCCGGATGCTACTGCCATGGTTAAATTTTGGCGTAGTATCTGGTCAGTGCCTGTCGAACACACCGAGGGTGACTGGATCGATTGTGTTAACTTGAGTGTGAGTCCATCGAACCCATGGGGCCTGTAACCATCAACCCCGAAGACGTAAGTTGCGCCATCCGTACGGCCCGAACTGGAAAAGACCGGGACCGGATGGATTGCACAACTTATGGCTGAAATGGTTTCGATGCTCACACGAATGTCTAGCAACGCAGTTCCAGCAAGCCCTCGACCTCGGTTCCCCGCTACCTCCCTTAACAACTGGTGTCACCTTCCTGCTCTAAAAGTCCGGTAGTACCACAAAGCGAAGAATTACAGACCCATCACGTGCTTGCCTACGCTATACAAGCTCTTTACATTCATTTTGAGAGCAAAAATTAACACGCACATAGTTGCGAACAATATTTAAAGGGGTAATGCGGCTGGCGTCCTGGGGTCCATGCCGCGGGAGGGAGAGCTGGACGCTGTTTTCTTTTTATAATTATACTTTTTATTTATTTATATTTATTTTTAATTTAGTTGTATTATGTTCTTTAATTGTATTTTGTAAGATTAGTTAAATAAATTATAATTTAGAGATATTAAATAAAAATAAACAATATTTTGGCCCCAGCTCATAATCATGCCCATGTTTATGACTGATTTATCAACGGAACTAGTAAATACGTAAAGACTTGAAATGTCCTAGTCTAGAGCTATAGCGAGACAATGCCCAGAGAATTAAAACTATCAATCTAGGCTATAGTCAACCTACGTCCAGAAATAGATATTGTTGGAGAAACACCGTTTCTAACAGACCTATTCCCAACGCCTTTTAATTTAAGTAATTAGGCTTCACGAACTTATGCTCATCATATCAGCCGAAAGACGTCCACAAATTCCACAGACGTGCTCACCACTCTCAAAATATAATGTTTATAGATTGGTATTAGCAGTTCCTGATATCTACATATAAATGGTTTAGCAATAAACACAAGCTATCCCACCGCTGCCGCAGCTGCTTGCACATATAGGCGCGGTAAATAATGTATTATATAAAAATCACATGTTGCCGCTTGCGTAACGTGCACATGACTATGAATTATTTTCACCATAAAAGAGCCTATACAGATGATCTAGTTAAGCGAACTTACTGCAGCGCAACTAGTTTGAGTCAATTGCAATGGTATCTTTTTCAGGGCTACATGGCAGCGCGCAATGCGTAACAATGCCGTGTGGCTGTGGAATACTTACGAGAATATTCTTTATACTAATGCTAGTAATGTTGGTGTTTCTTGGTCGTTTATTTTAACACAATGTAAACAAAAGGCTTCCGGAGGATATGCAGATAATCTCACTTGAACAATATCCTAATACGCCAATCCGTAAAATATTTCTATGTTGCAAAAGGTGGTGTAGAAGATTTAAATTTCATTAAATTGTGTATATGGATACAACAGTAAATATCAAAAATGATAGCACGAGATATCTCGTGCTATCATTTTTGATATTTATAAACATAAGCTATCCCACGCTGCCGCAGCTGCTTGCACATATAGGCGCGGTAAATAATGTATTATATAAAAATCACATGTTGCCGCTTGCGTAACGTGCACATGACTATGAATTATTTTCACCATAAAAGAGCCTATACAGATGATCTAGTTAAGCGAACTTACTGCAGCGCAACTAGTTTGAGTCAATTGCAATGGTATCTTTTTCAGCGCTACATGGCAGCGCGCAATGGGTAACAATGCCGTGTGGCTGTGGAATACTTACGAGAATATTCTTTATACTAATGCTAGTAATGTTGGTGTTTCTTGGTCGTTTATTTTAACACAATGTAAACAAAAGGCTTCCGGAGGATATGCAGATAATCTCATTTGAACAATATCCTAATACGCCAATCCGTAAAATATTTCTATGTTGCAAAAGGTGGTGTAGAAGATTTAAATTTCTTTAAATTGTGTATATGGATACAACAGTAAATATCAAAAATGATAGCACGAGATATCTCGTGACAACTTTTGTCAGCTATAAAACCTCGAAATTTTCGGTTTCGCGCTCATATATTCTATACGACACATACTAATAGCGTAATAGTTATTTGTGCAACAAGAGAGGAAAGTTGTTTTTTGTTGCGAGTGCTGATTTTGATTCCCAAACAAGCGAAAGATTCTGAAATTGGATTTTTCGCTTGTTTGGGAATCAAAATCAGCACTCGCAGCAAACCATTATAAAGATTCTGAAATGGTGAAAAGTCGTATGACACATACGACTTTTCACCTCAGCAGTGAGAACATATATTAAAGTTTAATAATATCATAGGCTTTGGTCACTGCAAACTTAACAAACATCTAACACAACATAAATGGGCATAAAACAAAGTGCAGCATGCAGGTTCTGCCAAGAGTCGGAGGAAACTGCCATCCATATCCTCTGCTCCTGTGGACCACTTACGCGCAAAAGAAGTATCTACTTAGGGAGGCACATCATGTCCCCAGAGGAGATACAACAGATTGCGACCAAAAGAATCTGGAAATTCCTGGAAGCAACGGGTGTAAGTAAAGAACTTTAAGGGCTGCCACAATAGATCACTACTGGTCGAGGCGGTAAAGAAGGCCCACAATAAACAATAATAATAATTAATCAGGAAGAAAACTTAATTCAGCATTCATCTAGGAACTGCTTATTTTATTAACTCCTCAGCACAGCACTATGTGAGATAAGGCGCGGCAGACTTGGGCACATTTCAGTATGAAACTTGTTGTATACCAGGTTTTACAACATCCATAATATTAGTAGGACTTGGTCTTACTTCTATTTGATAGCATCTAATAGAAGTAAGATGTTTGTTACTCAATCACGCAATAACGCTTGAACGGATTATGGTGAAACATGGTATACAATAAGTTTATAGCCTTGATTAACATACAAGTCAACTTTTTATTCCGAAAATCATCCCTCTAAGGGACGAAATAGGGAGTGGAAGTTAAAACGGACGGAGTCGCGCGCAAAAAGCTAGTAGATGATAATAATGCTGATATTAACTCTCAGACTAGAGAGTTAATATCAACATTATCATCTTCTACTAGCTTTTTGTACATTCTTATGGTTGAGGCTTTATAAACTAGGATTAATTCAAAAAACCATTATATATGATGGTTAAACCAACTTGCCCGAAGTGAAGTTTGACCAGAATTATGTATGCTGTGTGACATACGAAGACATCTAGGCCCTCACTTGGACCCACCTGATGTTTGATTTCGAAATAGAACACTTGACACTTACTTGACATTACTCTGAAATAAATGAGGTTCTGGGAGTAATCACGGAGCAGGTAAACTTGATAAACTACCCACGAGATTTTTTATTTCATCTCCAAAATTAGTGATTCCTGGTACATTGAAGAAGAGGTGTACATGTAAACCATTAAATGTCTTCGTATGCCACGTAGTTTGTTTAACCATCAATTATGTCAGCGAATGAAAAATATTAACCACAGTTTCGAAACATCGTAGAGCTTTAGTTTATAGGTCTTTATGATAAGTCTGTAGTCTACATACTCCAATAATAGCATAATTCGAAGGCGCGTTATATCAAATAAGATGTATATGTTATGACACAATTCTGAATTTCACTATGATAGTGTTTCAACTGTCGGTTTGGTAATAATCTTCCCACCCATGTGGTGTACAGTTGCAGTTAACAGGTTGACGTGTTTTCTGTCCTATTTGCATAATAATATCCAAGCGTTTAGTAAACATTATTATGGAAATCTGATTCAATCCAATTTCAAGCGAATAGAGATTGCTGTTACAATCCTATAATGTACAATACAGGCTATGAGATGTTAAAATATATCTATTGTGTCCAAATAAAGAAGGCCAAGATGGTTAAAAATATAAGATAAGATAAGATAAGATATCATTTATTGTCAAAACTGTGTACATAATATGTCATAAAATAATAAGTCTCAACAGTCTGCCCATTTCGGACGTACAATATTAATAAATTTAAAATAGATATAGATAAAATTAACATCACAAGAAATATTCATTTAAATCATAAAAACATTTGCAGATTAACCAATCCTTCAGTTTTTTCTTGAATTTTGGCCTGTCTAACGATTTAATATTTTCCAGCAACTTATTGTATATTTTAATTCCTGTAACATATGTGCTCTTCTTGAGTGTATAACTAGTAGGCCTTACTGTACACAAGTCATGTTGATATTGAGATCTTAGACTCTTCTTAAAATCGCATTTCTTTGTAAATAGCTCTTTGCGTTCTTTGACAAACAGATAATTTTCCAGTATATATATACTCGTCAGGGATAATATTTTTTGTTGTTTAAACACAGGTCGGAGAGATTCTCTATTTTTAACATTAAACATTATTCTCAAACACTTTTTTTGGAGAATAAATGTGGACTGAACGTTCACTGAGTTACCCCAGAATATTACACCATACGTTAGTTGGGGATAAACATTTCCATAGTATGCCTGTTTTGCAGCCTCTATTGAAGTTACATTGATCAATATAGATATCGCGTAGCAACTGCTAGCAAATTTTTTATTTATTTTTTCAATGTGTGATTTCCAATTTAGTTTATTATCAATAGTTACCCCTAGAAAGTTTGTAGAATTTACTTGCTCAATTTGTTTACTATCAATATTTACGTTTAGATAGTACAAAGGTAGTATGTGAGAACTGGGAACAAACGAACCGTGATACGTATATTCTTTAGCTTCTGCACATTGAGAAACTTATTATCACATATTTCACCAATTAAAACATTTGTGTTGGGTAGTAATAGTAAATAGTTGTAAAAAACAGATTGCAAACTTATTGGGTTTTGGTCACAAGATCCACCTAAAATCACGACATAGTCTGCTTTTGTAAATTCTTTACATACTTTATCACAAGCTAGCAAAATTTGTTCGATTGGGGCATCGGATTTGACTACTGCGGTTACAAAATACCCATCACCTAACAAATCTTGAAGTACTTTACGTATACCTTTGCCGCTTTGGTCACTAAAAATAATCACTCTTCGTTTTGTAATATCGTGTTTGGGTACAGGACTTTTCCCAGTAGGTTCAGCGTTCTGAGCGGTATCTATTTGTTGCGTCACAGGTTGTGATATAGGTTGTAGCGCTTCCGTAACTGGGTTCACTATACTTTCTTCTAAAATACTATTTCTGGTATCAGTTTTTTCCTGTTCTATATCCGTGAAATTTAATCTTGTCTTATTTATTCCTTTAATCCTGTTTTTGTTTTTAATCGGCGTTGATTTGTAAATACGTGTAAGATTTTGAATTCTTTTTTCTTACGGTCAAAATTTGCTGTTTGAGTGACCCATTTTCTGTGATTAAGTTTTTAATTTCATTTTCAGCATCTATCATTTTTTTTTTCTAGTATGATATTTTTAGTTTTAATTCTTCCAACTCATCTTTTAAGCTGTATCCGGAGGCAGGACAGCTTCGATTTAGTAAAATTGAATCATCTTCTTTGCTGCCATCTCCTGAGTCTCCTGTTGGCAGAGACTTGAACGAATTATCAGTTGAAATATTTACATTAAGTATATTGAACACCTTCAGTGACATAGTTACTAGGTGTATGTCGATTTGGTGCGTTAGTCGTGGGTGGTTTGGATGATGTTGATGCTTTTATCATCGCCAGTGACGGACTGAAATTATTATCTTTTAACTTTTGACAGTCTTTGCACGTCCATTTGTTGGTTTCCTTTAGACGCCATAGGCAAAATAGTTTTTCTGAAAGTTTCGTGCATTTTACGTGGAACTGGTTTTGGCATTTGCAGCATGTGGGAAATCTTTTGTCTATAATACCTTGTTTACATTTCGTGCATATACCTATTTCAACCTGATGTCCGTTGCTCCTATGTTTAATATGATGGATACAATGATTTCAAAAGTAAGGATAGGGCCGTCATTTTTAACTAACGACCGAAAGGAGCGCGTGCTTACTTAGAGTCAAAGAAATTTGAAACATGAATGAACGTACGAACGTTTATAGACGAAAGAACGTAACAAATATTGACACTTTACACGTGTTCACGTTAATCTGTGAACTGTTTACTTAAATATCCAATAGTTATAACCTAGCAAAGTAATCTCAGTGCAAAATCTAAAACAAAATCAAAATTGTATAACTTTGCTACGAAAAACAGGGAAAAACAGATAAAAACCTTTTTTTTCTCGCAGAAAACCAAACTTGATAACTATAGTTATATAAGGAGAATATGTAATCGGCGGAGAAAACCAGTATGTGGGTGGAATTGTCCTTCCATTTCATGTCCTTAACCGAGTTTGGAAACTAGTTACATTACTTTTTGTCCACGAGCGCGGGTTAGCCATAATTGTAGTTGTGACACATATTAACACATAGACAAAGTGAACTCGTAGCTCCTACGCTGTCGAACACATAGAAATAGACAATGTGCATGTATAGCTCAACACATAACTATGGCTCACCCAGGTACATAACCAGGTACAATAAAAATCAAATGTTTGTTCTAGTGGACTATTTGTTCTTTCATTTTGTAAAATATTGTAGGTTAACCAAGGACTGAAAGTCAACCATTTCAGACGAAATAATTATTTTGGGGCTCGAGCGTAGGAAGTGAGAGCGTCAATAATGCGTGGCTGAAATTAGTGGTTTCACCCGAGTTAACGAGAAAACTTAAAAAATGCCAAACATGTGAAAACATTGTCTGGATCAGTCAAATCCTATCGAATGCATTTTAAAATCGTTTGTGTATGGAGAGTTTTGGCGGGAACTGTTGGCTGACGTTAATAGTGTTTGTGTATGGACCATGAGGATGAGCTCTACAGCTCACAGAGCCACTAGTTACCCTGAAATGGAAATGAAAAAGAAAAAACACTCGCGGGGTGTAGACCTCCTTATTTTTAATACCAAAAACTGGCGGCAAAAACAATCGATATGATTATCGAACCCGCTCACTAAATTTCACGAAAATTGGTTGAGGAATGCGACGTATAGAGGAGAACAACCGGAAATCCGGACATACGAAAGCATTTTATTATTGAATCTGAAGCGGAGACTTTCGTTTCACTCGGTCAATTATATATAATTTATATTGAACAAAAGAATGGCGTCTGAATGTTTAAGGTATCATACTACGGAAAGGGATTGTTTGTTTTGAAATAGACTTCTTGGCTTTGAAAGGAAAATGTCTAAGAATCCTAAGCTCAAAAAAGGTTTGATTTATTGATTAATATGACAGAATTCTTGGAAGCTGAAGTGGGTTTCTCACCACGCCGTACTCAGGGAACAAAACAAAACCACGAAATTAAGAATGTTCTTCGATGCATCACCAGGAGATTTCTTGATCGGCCAGTCGTTAATTTCGTTAGCATCTCCCAATCTTCTCGACGTGAATACGAATCGACTAAGGAGGAATAATAAATTGTTAACCAAGGGTTGAAAGTGACCCATTCCACCCGAGATATTTCAAAGCATAAGTCAATTATTTTGTAAGGATCTCTGCAGCAACCGGGGGCCCGCTCTCCGCGTATAGTTGAATATTGAACTTAAAAAAATATTTCTGTTGTTGTTGTTGTTGTTGTTTCTGTTGTTACCTATTAGTTTTTAAGGTTAATCTTGTGACAATTTCTTTTTGTGGTGCAATAAAGAATATATTATTATTATTATCTTTATTTATTTCTGGTCTTAGGTTAGGTTTTACAATATTTTTATAAAAAGTAAAATATAATAATACACTTACAAAACACAAAAATATTATAAAATCCTAACCTAGTGTGCCGCCGGCAGCGAGGCGGGGCCTAAGCTACCGGTGGTTAGGGCGACAGAGAGAGGAACCTCCTGACTATCCGCGCCGTGTCCAGGAGTACCGCCTTCTGTATCTGACCCTTGACCCAGCCATCTAGCGAGAGTCTCTTGAGGTGTTGGTCGAGACTCTTCGCTATTAGACCGTTCGCAGAGACGACTATCGGGACAATGATCGTTGAATCAACATCCCACATGGCGGTCACCTCGTGTGCCAAGTCTAGGTACTTGCTGACTTTGTCCTTCTCGGCCTTCACGAGGTTCTCGTCATGGGGGATGGTGATATCAACGAGCACTGCCTGGCGCTTCGATCGATCTGTCAGCACGATATCAGGTTTATTGGCTACAATAGTCCTGTCCGTGATGACAGATCGATCCCAATAGAGCGTGGCACGACCATTTTCGAGAACTGGTGCAGGTGTATACTTATAGTACGGCACTTCGAAGTCCACAAGACCGTATAAAAGAGCAAGTTGCTGGTGAATGATCCTGGCTACTAAGTTATGTCTGTGCAAGTACTCGCCGTTAGCAAGATGACCACAACCGGAAATGATATGCCTGAGTGATTCTCCGGGACGGCGGCATGCCCGACAAATGTCGACCGTACCGTCCTTCAGGATATACTTCCGGTAGTTGTTCGTCATGATAACTTCGTCCGCAATTGCACAGACAAAACCTTCGGTTTCCCCGAAGAGATCCCCGAAACGTAGCCAGTTCACCGACGCGAGCAGGTCTACGTCGGGCCCTGTGAGGGCCCTGTAGAACCGCCCGTGTAGCTCCTTACTCTTCCATACCGCCTTGCGTTCCTCGGTGGTCCATACTTTAAGTCTGCGCCAGTTCTCCTTTGCCATGGAAAGCGGGGTGAAAGATACGTCTACTGCTACTACGTCCCGATGCATCCCACACTCGCTGTTAAGGAAATAATCCCTGAGACTGCACACCTCACGGTTGTGGAAGTCTTTGGCATTTAGAAAGCCGCGACCTCCACACTTCCGTGGGATGTACATTCTCATAACAGACGAGCGTGGGTGTAGCATGCGGTGCGCAGTGAGCAGTACACGCACTCTTCGGTCCAGGGCATCCAGCTCAGTCTGAGTCCATCTTAGTATGCCAAAGGAGTATGTGAGCAAGGGCATCACCCAGGCGTTGAAGGCGCGCACCTTGTTGCCGCCCGACAAAAGACTATTAAGCACTTTTGTCAGGCGACAGAAGAAGCGTTCCTTCACCGCCCGCTTTACGCCCTCACCCTCAATACCCAAAGACTGTGACATACCAAGATATTTATAGGTTTCTGCTTCGGAGAGAGATCTGAGGGACATTGTCTCAGAAAGTTGTAAATTTGACGAATTTACAACTTTCCCCCGCTGTACATGCATGACCGCACACTTATCTACACCAAATTCCATTCTGATGGCGCTACTGAAAGCTTCTGTTGTTTTCAGTAGCTCCAACAGGTCCTGTCTATTTGGTGCAAATAACTTAAGGTCATCCATGTAGAGCAGATGAGAAATGGCCTCACTCCCTCTCCGCAGCTGGCAACCTAGCCCTGAATCCTTCAGCAGAGTGCTGAGTGGATTCAACGCTAGGCAGAACCATAAGGGACTAAGACTGTCACCCTGGAAGATACCCCGCTCAATCTTAATAGAATCCTGCGGACCAGAGGGGCCGTCTCCGCCTCCTGGTTGACGAAGGACTGTGGTCCATTGCCCCATGCAAGCACTTAAGAAGGATCTTAAAGCTGCATCAACTTTATACAGCTCCAAGATCCGCCTCAGCCATGAATGAGGCACCGAATCATAGGCCTTCTTATAGTCAATCCAGGCGGCCGACAGGGTCCCTTTGTTCCGCCGGACTCGTTGGCAAATGGTCATGTCTATGAGGAGGAGCTCTTTAGTACCACGCGACCCAACCCTACATCCATTTTGAGCTGGGGCCAAAATATTGTTCACAACAATGTGCGTGTTAATTTTTGCTCTCAAAATGGATGTAAGGAGCTTGTACAGCGTAGGCAAGCACGTGATGGGTCTGTAGTTCTTCGCTTCCGTGGTACTACCGGACTTATAGAGCAGGGAGGTAATACCAGTTGTTAAGGGAGGTGGCAGGGAACCGAGCTCGAGGGCTTGCTGGAACTGCGTTGCTAGACGTTCATGTGAGCATCGAAACCACTTCAGCCAGAAGTTGTGCAATCCATCCGGTCCCGGACTTTTCCAGTTCGGGGCCGTACGGATGGCAAAACTTACGTCTTCGGGGCTGATGGTAACAGACCCCATGGGTTCGATGGACTCACACTCACGTTCGATAACACCGATCCAATCGCCCTCGGTGTGTTCGACAGGCACTGACCAGATACTACGCCAAAAGTTAACCATGGCAGTAGCATCCGGTTGCTGTCCGTCAGACACACGATGTTCGGTTCCGTCCCACTTCCGGTATACCTTCCTTTGGTCACTCTGGAAAAGACGATTCTGTTGGTATCGGTCCACACGCTCTCTGTAGCGGCGAATACTCCTGAGCAGAGGTTGGAACTATTAGTCCGAAATTCACAGACCATTAAGACTGCCCAGCTGAACAATCGCAACACACACAGAGCAACGCTTACGTCCAGTGTTTATTTCTTTACGTTCTATGGGCCGGACACATACATATTGTCTTTCATATTGCATGTAGATTAATCAGCTTTTGTTGGCAACATAGGCCCCACGCGGCCCGCCGTCGATTCAAATGCAAATTGAAAATCGACCCCCTTCCAACCTCCATCATTCCTCCTTTAAAAGTACGTGCCCCCTCTGCCTTCTTAATTACCGAATTCACGCCTGCGACAGAACCCGGTCAGTGTTTAATGCTTCCTTTTTTTGCTCATGAATTTAGTAATAAATGAAAACAATATTTAGCTATGTGGATAAAGACCAAAACTTTCGATCGTTAAGGTTTTCAATTCGTCTACAATTTAATCGATACCTTTGTCAAATGAAAATTATATTTCGCTGCATAGTCTCTTCAATGAAATAATAACCATGTAGTTGGCCGTTATCGCGTACCGAAACCACGATTCTCAAAGCCCAAAATCCAGGCTCAAAAACTAAAAGGGTCACCAGTTTCCGAACCTAACCAACCCGGTTGGCACCCCTTGTCTATGAAGCGTCATTGACAATTTTCGTTCAATAAGACACAATATGAATACATAATTATGATTTACTAAACATTTTAATTTGACGTACCAACCCAGCTAGCACGATAGGTTATACAGTCATGTTTTATGTGACGTTTTATAGTACCTACTATACGTATATCGGTATAATAATATAACGGTAAGCTAAAAAAAAATGTTTAGTACTCCTAACCTGTTTATGTATTCCGCGTTTGTACATAAAGTTGTGTCTCTTTCCTAAAGAAATATATTTACATTTTTCGTATTTTCAGGCACGTTAGGTAGGAGAAAGTTTGTATAATATTTCACGACGTACTGAAGTTACTCGATTTATTTTCTGTTTCACATGTTCCATGTTACACAATATTACTTGTTAACTATTCGAACTCTTTAAGTACACTTAAAAGAATGAGACGAAACTCTACAGTAAACCTACCTATAGTAGAATATTTTATAATATTACTAGTATGAATTAGTATAGGTAGAAGTATACTTAATTATACCTATTGCAGTCATCATGTGCAAGATTCCTTCCTTCCCTTCAAAATCAATATCTAAGAATTGTGAAAAACAGGATTACTGTCAAAATGTTAATGGGATCAAGTTTTAACAATGAAAGTTCGCTTAGCTCTTTGGAACTCAAGCAAGTCGTTCTAGCTAAGGCAAGGTGGCAATTGTTTTGCGGTTGTTGGCACACTGCGCTCTGTTGTGCAATTCACAAGCAGCCTCCATCTAACCACTCATCCCTAGTCTACTATAATGTTGACCCAGAGACTCGTAACAACTGTGCACCGATGGAGATTACTTATACTTATACTGACTAGTCTGAGGCGAGATGTCGGTTGTGAATACCAGCGCTGGCACTGCCAGCTAAGGTGTAGAAAGCGGAGCCAGTTCACCAAGTGAATATAAATCAGAATTTAACATCGCACTTTCCGTACCTACTAAAGTCTAAACGATAAGTGCACAATCTCACTCCCTCCACTCCCTCCCTCCAGATGCATGATAGCCTACAAGCAAGTACTAGAATATTGCCAATACCAATGCTAAAAAAGCCTATATCGTACGATCTAATAAAGTAAGGAGACCTCTGTGCTGTTTGTTACATTAGTAACCGAATGATGGAATTTGCTGATGGGAGATGTTTTGAGTCTCAGATAACGACGTAGGTAGACAACTTTTTAACCAAGAGTGAACTCCTGGGGAAAAATGGGGTCGAACATTGTTTATAGTAAGATTCAGCTCTGATACACATTCCTGTAATACTTCGGCATCATATACGCGTAATTGCGCGCGAGATCGCACACACCATCGCGCGCGTTTGTAGCAGTGTAAGTATGCGGCAAAAATTGTCGCGCCTCTGTCGGATTGTACAGCCATAAACGTAGCAGCTGTATTAATCGTCATAATCCAATATATAATAAAATAACAACACAGATGTTGCAGTCTGAGTTTTGTGTAGTGTGAATCTTTATATTGTGTACTTTTAGTGGCAAATACAAAATTCGTGTAGGTCTGGGTCCTTAGAAGGAAGGCCTAGCCACCGATCCTTCAAATAACGTAATGTCACGAGGCTTTTAATTCGTAGGTAACAAGCACAAAGGACATCTATAAAAATAAAATGGCTCCTTTTTATAATTGCTTTTTAACAGCTCTCCAGCCTTTATGCTTTGTGAGGCCGCTTGTTTCTTCTACTTGTTTGTTACGTCTTCGTTTGCTTCCAATTTGAAACCGTGTTTAAGATAAATTAAAAATGTCTGATAGCAGTACGATTACTTTGATTTTGACACTGACGTATGCTCTTTTCCATTGGATAGTCTACTTTAAGTTTAATGTAACAGAGTTTCTATTACATACACACTGTCTAAAAATCGTATGTTTGTATGGCGTTGTAAGAGGGAACGGGTTGAAGAATTTGGGGAACGAGCATGGTTGCGCTGGCTGCTGGCTAGAACGATTGGCCGCGTATACGTGTGCCTTTACCATGAATGTGCATGACCGTACTCGCTAGCGACTGCGTAAACGATTTAGTATGCCGATTCTTAGTTCTATTGCATAACCACCAGAGGCGCTGTACTTTTGCCCATGCAAATTTTTACGCAGTCGCTAGCGAGGACGGTGATGTAAACTCATGGTAAAGGCACAGGATGTCGCAGGTTCGCGTCCTGCTCGGAGCCTAAATTTAAAAAAAAACCTTCTAACCTGTTGCCTCCCAGCAAAATAAAAACAATCAATAACATTGTTTAGTTATGTACCCGAAGATCTCTGGGATGGGGAGATGACTTTTGAAATGTATAATCTGCGTTAGCAGACGTTACTCCTTAATACAAAATTAAAATGGTTTTGTTTAACTTGGCCCGGTATTTATAGTAAAATACATACTCTCAGCTGATGTATGGAATTATATGATCCTTTTTCTATCGAGTAATTTTTTATGTAATGTGTGATTCATTGTAGTTTTCCGAACTAGTGAACCTGCATACCTACCTAATAACACATCATTTAAATTTATGTAATCGTGTAATCATTAGCACATAATGGTTAGAGGATTACATAAATTTCACTCGATAGAAATGTACCTAACTTAAAATTCCACAAATTATCCTGACTCACTTAATAGTAAGGGCGGCCACGACGCCAATATAAGTTAAATGTGGATTTACTCGAGCACCAATGGACCTACTGGATTTTGAAGATTGGGCGTTAGGAAGAAGAAAAGGTTATATGATGGGTGGTGAATGGTCCCCGGTGGTGAACGTGTCTACAAAAAAAAACAACGTTAAAAAACAGTTACTCGGACATACTCGTACTCCAGGGCGTCAGATATTGATAGTGTATATGACCCGCGTATCTCTGATAACGAAAATATGTTAATTTTCCGGTTTGTGTATGCCATGGGTGGCCATACGAGACCCGAAAGAAGCTCCCTTACAAGAATTTGATGATTTGGACATGACGCAAGCTAGTGGCGGCTTTTTGAAAATGCAAATTAATCGAACATAGGTATATAGAGGGTTTATAAAAGGTAGACGTACCTACTCAACAGACTGACTCATCAACGCACAGCCGAAACTGCTAATGCTAGAGAGTTGATTTCACTGTCGATTACACTTGTAACGCAGGTTAGGGATAATTCAGGATTTTTCTAAATTCGTGCCCTAAGGGGGTAAAACAACATATTTCAGCGTTATTCGAAATTGCACCCCATAGGGGTAAAAAGGGAATTCTAAGTTTGTACGGGGAGCAAATCTCTTTTGATGTGAGAGATTGAAAACTTTGTATGCAGACTCTGTTTAAATACGTGTTTCAGCGTTTTTCGAAAATGCTCTCCTAAAGGGGTGGAAAGGGGGTTCTGAGATTGTAAAGGAGCAAATTTTTTATGAAGTGAGCGATTTAAACCTTCGTATATAGACTCTCTGCTTAAAGATAATAAAACACATTTCAGCGTTTTTTCGAAATTTCTCCCCTATAGGGGTGAAAAGTGGGTTCCAAGTTTGTACAGGGAGCAAATCTTTTTTGAAGTGAGAGGTTTAAAACTTCGTAATTAGCATTATTCCAAATTGCTCCTCTAATAGGGTAAAAAGGGGGTTCCAAGTTTATGCGGGGAGCAAATCTTTACTTTTCTTAAATATCGATATGGGTGTCATCTTCGAGGTTCCTCGGGGTGCTGATAACGAAAATGACATGCATTTGCAAATGCATTATGGCGAACAATTATGTTTCTTAAAAATCAATATGGGTGCTGTCAGCGCTCGAGTATATCTCAAAATGCCCTCTTGTGCTCCCCTATTATAAATTGAGTTAACGTTTTGAACACTTGTGATAACTTGTGGATAAAGTAGGCATTTTTCTTCACACTGTCACAGCCATAGATGTCTCTACTACTACACTATGAACAATATGTACTGTACTAAATATAAATGTAAAAAATAAGTAAATTCGTCATTGGATCGTTACATTAGGGGTTTAGAAATGCATCCACGCTATTGACATCCATAGTGACCGTGACAGTATCAGAGGGATTGCAATGAGCGGCGCGCGAAGCTTAGTTACCTAACGCTCGCGCGCCCCGGGGTCGCTCGTCAGTCGAGGGCCGTCGCCGCGCATAATAACGTAATATTTTGACCTATTTCTTTTATTAATTTCAACTTTATTGCACAAAAATATAGTGTACAAATGGCGGACTTAATGCCAAAGGCTTAAAGCTATATATGCTGTTCAAAACAATTTTCTATAAAAGTAGCTACGGAAACCTAAAACAAGTATCCTAATAAAAAGGCATGCTTTATGAACTATTCTTACTTACGAATTAAAATTTCAAGAGAATGGGGGCTATCGTTTTTGTGCTAACCAGTTGGCGCCACTGTCGAGTAAGGTCCAGCTGTCAAAAATTGTTATTAGTTATTATGGACATGAGAACGAAGTTTACATTTAAATCATATTCAATACCTTAAAACCGTACCGTAAAAATATCAAACATACCGCATTGTAGCGCGGTCCCGTTTTGTTAGGAAAAAAGGAGGAAACAAGTTTCCGAAAGACAAAACGTTCTCAAAGCCTTGACAGTCAGTGACCCTTAACTCATATTTGCCATAATCAAGCTCAAGTATTGCAAAATAGTCACCACATTGTTCCAATTAGATATTAACCCGCGTAGCGCAACCACAAAGAGTGACAATTGACGTTTCGGAGACCCCACGCTACACTAGCGCCTCTAGCGGCGAATTCATACGCGATAGCTCTCATTGTGGCGGTGTTGTTTTATTCACAATGACACTGACATACATACGTACAATGATGTGAAGTAACAGGTAGGTAGGTACTTTATTAATATGGGTTCACTGGACTCGAGCGACCTCTGGTGAGCTAAAAATGTATTTACCTTCATCGAGATATTTTTGGCGCGACAGCCCTAGCGCTACATATGCCGCGTGTGAATGAATACAAATTATACGATAGACGGAGATGCACAGAGTACCTAGGCATTTTTTTTATGCCTAAACGTCGTTTTTGTTAGAAAGTGAAGCTTATTCTGTGACAGTATGCTGAAATATAAGAATGACATACCTACCATACCTATTAGTACTATTACGTCATAAACGGTGACCATATTCAATTTACGTGCGAATAATCCCTATACTATACTACTGACGAAGCATGGAAAGGATTATCCCTATGACAAGGACCGTGCATGAACCAGTGTTACCAGTTCAATGGGTTGCAGTAATGCCTATCTAATCCATTTAAAGGAAGGTGCAGTCCTGAGAATTAGACGACGTTGGTAACGAAATAATTTTGCGTTGTCTCGCCTACTCACCTACCCGGTAGGCATAGCCTTGTCTGAAATAGATCTTAGCGAAAAGATCACCACACCAATATTAGTTATTATAAATTATAAAAAATACTATTTCTTTTTATTGTGACTCAATGTATACGTAAATAAAAATCAATTATCGAAATGTATGTAAGTAGGTTACATGCATAACTTTAAAACGGTTGCACCTACGGCTAATTCTATTTTTATTGCCTTTGTATTTTTTTTTGCTGAAATACAGTATAGTGAAAATAAATAATTAAGAAATTCAATACAAAAAGTGAATTAGTGAGATAGAATATAGGGAAGATTTACTTCATTAGTACCTACACTCGTGTAAAGCCGGGGTGTAGTATACAACCAACCTAGCTGCCCGCGTATAGGTAAAATACATAAGTTATAATTTGTTTACCTATAGGTATTTCTGTGCAAGTATTTAAAAACGCAACTCTTACCAGACGGTTGGGAAGGACTTAATAAAGGACCTACATACATCCCAGCTATTTAGTGTCATGTCTTTTTTGTGATGGTTTAGTACATTTCGTCATTTCATCGATAAAACGTGTTCTCTAGATAGGCTGTTCATAGAAAAAGTCGTCGTTTATAAAATAGACGGAAAACTAAATGGCGTCCTATTTATAATTTAATAAAGTGGAACTAGGTACTAATTAAAAGACATCTGTTTCGTAAGATAAAACCAGACAATCGTCATAATCAATATTTGCATTATGTAGCGTAGCGAACCTCTGGCTCAAAACGCGTAGCCGCATAGGTACCTATATCGTGTGTTACGAGTTGCGACATGTAAGAACCTTGATCAAAATTTTCAAGTACCTACTTATACTTATTTATTACGTTCTTACTCTACTCTTAAGTGTGAAAGGCATTACTTTTTTCTGATAAACGTATCATGGCGTCTCTTTTAAATGAATGAAACGATTAATAAGAAAACAGCTTTTAACGTAAGCGGGAGAGCTGGGTTCGTTTAGTAACTCCATTTCGTTTGTACATTTTTGTTCAGGCAATTTGTACTGTACGAGTCTGTTTTAAGTACGTGTGTACCTATGGGTGCGCCAAAGTTCATATAAAATTGCAATTCCGATTATTGTACCTCCGAAAATGTATCTTATACAATTTTATGTCATAATGATCACTATTCATAATTATTTTTGGTTAATAACTATCGTATCTCAGAATTGTCAATATTTATAATGTCATTAAATATAAGTATTTCTATTGCTATTATCTATATTCATATACTTTTTTATCATAACGATTATTAGCAATATAGTTTATTTTTATATAATTTTTATACATACTAGTTTTATTGCAAATTTTTTTATTAATAATATTCCGATATTTATGAACCAAACATAATTATGAATAGCGATCATTATGAAACAAAATTGTATAAAATACATTTTCGGAGATTTAATAATCGAATTTGCAATTACAATTTCTAATAATACTACAATTTCTTTTCATATTTTTTTTTTATTTATAAGTGTTTTTATTCCTTGTCATTTACGTTCATAGTGTTAACAATCATACAACTTTTTTTGTTACTAATGACACCTTATTTTCCCTTTTAAACCTAAAAATGTATTACCAAATAATTTTTCATCAAATTTTTATTTGGCAAAAAAAGCCCAGAAAGACCTGTTAGGGCAAAATCGATTCTAACGCGGATAGGTTAGAAGATTAAGACGGGAGCTGAAGCGAAGCGAAGCTCCCGTCTTAATCTTCGAGGTTATTTTTTTATCAAAGCCCAGAAAGACCTGTCGGGGCAAAATCGACTCTAACGCGGATAGGTTAGAAGATTAAGACGGGAGCTGAAGCGAAGCGAAGCTCCCGTCTTAATCTTCGAGGTTATTTTTTTATCAAAGCCCAGAAAGACCTGTCGGGGCAAAATCGACTCTAACGCGGATAGGTTAGAAGATTAAGACGGGAGCTGAAGCGAAGCGAAGCTCCCGTCTTAATCTTCGAGGTTATTTTTTTATAAAAGCCCAGAAAGACCTGTCAGGACAAAATCGACTTACAGATTAGGAATTAAGATACTTTCTTAGTAATTACATTATTACTAGCAAAATTGAAATATATCCTTTATGAAGGAAACTGTTATGAAAAACAATATTAGGAATTCATATACTTTACTAGTAATGACATTATTACTAGCAAATTTATGAAGAAAACTGTTATGGAAAACAAAATTATGAGAACAAATATAATCTGAAAGATAATATTATGAGTAAAAATTTTCGGAATATACATTATTATGAATAACGACGGTAGTAATATAAATTATTCACAAACAAGGTTAGGAAAAACAAATTTATGAAGAGTGATGATTATGATCACAAAGCGGTATTATTAGAAAAAATCGATGATAAAATTTTATATGAGCCAATATGGACCCGTGTACCTATAACGAGAGTGAGATGCCTCGTGCATATATTTTTCTACTTAGTTTATAATATCTATATCATAAAAATATCTATCTACTGTAATATGTACCTATACAGTCAGAAATATGAATAAAGTGACAACCAAAGATAGCCAAATAACCTTAACCTACATAACTAACTGTGGTATTTGTACCCACTTATTCCAAAACTTCCACTAGATAGGTAGTATATGTATATCGTATGGCAATTATTTCGAACCGTGAGATCTTTGAGAAGTTATTAATAATATTTGTATACAAGAAACCCACTGCTCGATACGATTCGCACTTGACCGGATTATTTTTGGATATCGATAAATATACGCAAATGCAGGCTTCGGTAATCCATTATAGAAGAGCGTTTGGGTATCATCGCTGGACTGATATTCACAAAGCTTAGGTATATATCGACAAGTCGTTTCGCGCAAAATATATATATATATATTATTATCTTATATATCCTATATTCTGATCGTGAACTTTCTCGTAGGCCACACACCTTGCAATTTTTTATGATAACTGGTTGTAGTATGAAAAGTGGGGAAAACTGACAAAAGACAGTTACTATTTTTTTTTGATTTTGAATCAAACTTTTAATAAAGTACTTTTGGTGTATTCGTAGTTACAACGCACTGGGGTCGTTATACGTGTTGGGTAGGGAAATTTGCCTTATTAATTACCTTTTAAGGGAAAAAGCAAATTTTCTACAAATTATCAAGGCGAAAATAATTTTATTAAGTAGGTTGTTTATGTTATGCCGTTACGTGAGCCATAGTTGGAAGCTTAGGAATAAAGACATACTTATGTAGACATACATACTTATCTTATTAGATAGGTAGTGATGAGCTGAGTCAGAGGGCCTACTCCGAACTTAGAAAGCCGAACTTCGTATCGTGCCGTCCCTTTCACTCTCGTGTTATACACTATATGAGTGGAAGGGACGGCACGATACGAAGTTCGGATTTCGATGTTTGGAGTAGACCCTCAGGATTCGTTGTGAATGGTACGCCAACTCAACCGGCCATCGTAGCCTTTTATTGCTGATTTCAGCGCAGTTAAAGGCGAGCTATGAACAATATCGCGTTCTTTGAAACGCGTACTTGATCCAAAAAAATTTTTCTACTACTTTTTCCTAATCAGAACACGATACCGAATATGCCCTTAAACGGATCCTCACTAGTTTTGTTACATCCTGAGGGGCTACCGCGAAATAAAAACAAACGAAGTTCGAATATCTCCCTCTCTGCCGCACGAATTAGCAAGTGCGACAGAGAGGGAGATATTCGAACTTCGTTCGTTTTCGGTTCGCGGTAGCCCCTCAGTATGATTCTTGGCCATATTGTTTCTAAGATTAAGCCGAAATAACATGATTGCTTAAAATAATACATTCACGCTAGTAAAAAGTTCCAAAGTTTAGAAAAACTTGAATTTAAACTTTTTGAGTCATGTTTAAACTATATTTTACTAAACGGTTAATACTCGCGTACTTATTGATTGTCACTCCGCGCGCTCCGGGCAACGTGTTTCGAACGTGTCGTGAACGAACAGTTCACGGTAATTATTTTATGACAATACTGTGGTGTCAATATTATCGTGGTGTTGAAAAATGTATGAATATTGCTTCTATGTTCATAACTACACTTTCACAATTGTGATATGAGTGTATCGTGTGATAATATTCACCGTGTAACTTCGTGCCGTCCCTTTCACTATATGAGAGATAGAGGATCAGGATGAGTGATTTCGTAACGTAGGTACGTGGGTGTACGTAGCGGGCTCGTCGCGAAATCACTCATTATGCCGCCTGTACACTCTCGGCAGAGAGCGAGGCAGGCCGAGAGCGCCGAGTCTCCGCCTGTACCGTAGAAAGAGGATTAACGAATCACAAGAGGGACGTACTTATGATAGGCTGACTAAATTGAGATGTATCAGAAGACTGATATGGATGTATCACAATTCTGACATCTCATAATTGGTCGTACTCTATATACATTGACCCCAAATTTAAGTTAAGATTAAATACATTGATGACGATTCGGTGACACAGGCCTGTGACAAATAATACGCGATGAGGGACAGGAGATGACAAATTGTATCTCGTTCCCACGTGTGTTGGTATCTACGCTTGCATCACTGTCGCACATATTTGTAGGTGTGTATTGCGGCTCCAGTCTTATGTCGGTTCAAGTTTGTGTCGGACCACGCACAATGAAGGGTTCGGTACAGACTACTATATAGTAGTCCACATTTAAAACCACTATCCAATGCACTGAATCAAAAAAGGTCATGTCTTCGTATATGTACTTCGTTCATAGGGAACTCACGGCACTTACTTACGCCCTTTTGATTGGGCAAGACAGCATTTTTGTAAATTAAAAAATCTGCCATACGTTTGCGTCCAAATCAACAGATAAGTATAAGGGAGCTTCTTTAGGGTCTACATAACATCCCTTATGAAAATCTGGCGCGCTCAAGTAAATTATTTTTTTCCGTTTTCTACCCTTTTGTACGAAGTGAGGGCGAAATAAGATTATGAAACCAACATGAAATCAAGGTCATTTAAGTCTACATAATATAGGTATGGTCATTTATCTCGCTCTCTCTTCACTATGCCCACAATACCACTACCGATCGAGACGGCCATATACAGTTTTCTATAAGAGCGACAGAGAGTTATATACCATTTGTTGCCCATGTAATGTTTCACTTTTCTTGTCGAGCACACTCTATTTGATATTACAATTGTGCCCAATTACGTCAGACAAACTATTACCCTCCCAAGTTAAGTAGGTAATTTATGTTAAACCGTCAGCCATTTTAAACTAAATCTGAATTCATCTGCATAAAATCTTTTCCGTCTCTTTTGCTGGCACGCGTATAGGATCTCTAGAGAGATAAGTATACTTTAAGACTCCGCCTTTTTACACAGATAAATTATAAGTAGGGAGGAAACAACCATGCAATCGCGTATTCGTCTTCAAAGCTGCCAACATGACTCACACAAATAAAACTAACCATTCACGTTGCGTCGTTAGGAATTATTTAATATAGATCTAATTTACCGTTATCGTTTTTTTGCCAGTTTATGCAATAGGAACAAATAGTATTCACTCAAAGTTATTTCAATCACTTACTTGTGGTGTTTGGTTGTATTTCGGCCCGTCGAGTGCAAACAGCTTTCTTCTTAGATGTAAAGCATTGGCCTCGACTATTCGTTACTAATCTGTGGCCCTGTTTCGTTATTGTGAACGCAGTGCTAGTTTGTACTTGTAGAGTTTGCCAGCTGGGCGGTTCCGATACTTAAAATATACTTTACAGTGAATTTTACACGGTTAGTGAATTCCTTCGTTACTGTTCGTATTACCAGTGATTAACACACAAACTGTAAGTACTAAATTTCATACCAGCACATTTGTTTCCCTGCTTGTCGAGCCGAATCAATACCCTGACAGGCAGCGTAAAGTAACAGTAACATAATTATACGTTTCTAATCAGATCATAATAATCTACACATCGGCGTTAATTGTCATTAAATAATTCAGGAAGTAATAGTTCTAATGCATTAGAAAGCTGCTGCTAGGTACTGGTAGTCCATTATGTTCGCAATATTTTGTTGTGTTGTCTACTGTCAATATCACTTCTCCTAGATGTCAGTAATTTGATGTTATCCAGGTCAATAAACTTACGTTTTTTTTTAATGAAATGACTAGGGCTAAGAAAAAATCTTATTTATAAGCTTCTTTCAGTTCTTTCTTTGTTCATACTGTGAGACTGCCTCTTCTTATGGTATTAGTTTAGTTGCACTTCATTTCAGTTTTATAAAGTTCCCTATTATCAAAAGTTTGCCAGATATGTGAGTAATAGAAGACAGTCAAAATGTTTAAATGGATAAATAAAACTTACTTTATAACACAATTCATGATGGCCACATTCATGTAATTTGTAACTGTTAACAAAAAATCTTTCACACCCAACATAAAACTCAGGAGAAAATTGTTCATGCTTTTCACACTACCTGGCCAAAATAAAGCATCTGTCACTTTTTATCGAGTTGTATCAGAAAGTGACAGATTCTTTATTTTGTCGTTGATAAATGCCCCCTCATAGACCCTCTCGGATTTAGTTCTTGGCTAGCTTTGTCAGCAGGGCCACAAATGTCCATTATGCGAATTTTTCATCACACCTTGCTAATTGCGCTTTGCGAATTTGTGTTATTTATCAATTACATGTTTTCGTTTCTTATGGACTGATCTCTGGACGACTGCAATATTTATAATTTTTGAATATTCTGAAGATCTTCAGTCATACCCAATATCAATATATTTTATAACTACATTAGGAAATTAATCTAATCCCGACAAGGTCTTGTTTCCCTCTGGGTTAGGTCTGGCAGTCATTTTGTTAAAATATAGTACCTTCACCAAATTCTTGGGATTAAGTTTCAAGGTGATACCAGGCTCCTTTAATAATAACAATAATATCTTTATTTGACCGACCCAAAGCGACAGGATTGGGCCATCATCATAATACAGCAATAACACTCAGAATGCTGTTGGTACTCCCCATAAGTGGGCCCAGCATCGAGCCGAATTTCTTGCGTAAGCTCGCTTGAAAACTGTCTATGTTGGCCTCAGCGTAGGCTCTAGGTGGTGTAGCACCTCTCATATTCGAGGTGCTACACCACCTATGGAATCCCAACAACATGCTGAATGCATTGTCCTGAACCCGCAGGGCATTGCAGGCTCTTTTGGTATACTTTACCCACAGACTGCTCGAGTAGTATGAATAATTGGCTGTAAGCCTAAAACAGTAGACGGATTTTGACTTTGGTGGAATATCTGGCAAACCCGTGGACCAGCATATTGCCATCCACAAACTAGAAGGCCGCTAAATGCCTTCAAAATAGAACAATTTAGCAGCCTTTTAGTTTGAGAAGGGCAGCATATTCAATCTTACTGCCAATGCCCTGACTCAAACAAGACTATGATGATATATGTTTACGGTTCTAATATATTAGTTACTACTTTTAAAGATGTTATATTATGTCAAAACAATTAAAGAAATTAAGAATGTTTTTTTCTGTACAAAATAAATAAATTCAATGATCAAACAAAATCACCTGTGTATTTAATTGACAAGGTGTTTAACACTTTCTGCCTGCTTTAGTCAATATCCTTGCGTGATATTTAATTTAGTACCTATTTCATTTATCTAAGGGCCGATTTTTCACTCCCCAGATAATGTCTGTGAGATACATATTAGCCCTGTCCTTTTCTTTGATATGGCATTAGAAAGTGACAGTGATAATTTTAACAGGATGTTTTAACATTTTTTTAGATTAATTTGTATATTAACCGGGAGAGCAATAATTGCCTATTATTATGGCATAGAATAAATTGTTGCAAAGAAGAATAATCTGTTCAGTTTTTAAGAATAGTGGGGTAAGCCTAACAGACATACCAAGTATTTTGAGTAATCGGATAAGTAGTTTCGAAAATCGTGTGTATGAATTTATAGAAACAAATATATTACAGAATGATTCTTTGTGATAAAAGTAGAAAATGAGAGAGCTACAGTTGTCATACTCACACCATAGTCATAGCAAGCATATATGGACTATGTCTCTGACAGTATTAAGTTCAAGACACTCAAAATTTGATTCGTAAAATAACCAAACCTACGTGTTTTTCTAGTAGTCCTGTATTACTAGTACCAGGTCTGTTCTGTACAGGTTGCACTTTTATCTTTACCCAACCTTTTTCCAATAGCAGTCTAGTTGACATTATAATTATTTTGTTTATTTTGTAGAACAAGTATTTTTACATATATGGATTTATTTTGCTCATCCAAACAAGTGGATTGATATATGGTTACCTTGTTTACCATTTTTAACAAAGGTTGCATACTAGACGACGATATATGTACTTATTTAGACAAATAGAAACTTAAATAAATAGAAAACATCCTAGACTCAGGAACAAATATTCCTGATCATCACACAATTAATGCCCTTACCAGGACCAGGATTATAATCCGGGACCTCTAGCTTCGTAGACAGGGTCACTACCAACTAGGCTAAAGCGGTCGTCAGACGATATTTTGACGAAAGATTCAAAATAAATAAAGATTTAAAAAAATCATTGAGTATTATATTTTTGATAGGATCAAAATAAGAACATATAAGTAATGGCCTATTTTCCAACGTTCAAGTGGCTGGGTTTGATATTTATCATACCTCGGTATACCTAGCCCGCAATGTAAGGAAATTTGAATGAGACTACATCACCATTATTAAAAAAAACGGTCAAGTGCGAGTCCGACTCGCGTACCGAGGGTTCCGGACACAGATGTGTATCCGTCCCTACCCAATTAATTCAGGAAAATGTTAACTACATGGGTGTAGAAATTGAACGCCATGGGTTTAGCGCCATCTATCGGTGAATTTATATGGACAATTTCAACATTTTTTCTTTATTTGAAAGAAGGTACTTTCGGCATAATTACGTAGGAATTTATAAAACAAACTTTCATGCAAAGTGGATGAAATTACAAACTTAGTATAGAAATGTTATTTGATGATAAAAAAAAACTAGATAGAGCTATCGTAATGTTACGTAATAATTTCATATTGTTTCCTTCGTATACTTCAGAGATAAGGAACGGGGGAAATGCGTTATTTTCTTTTTACATTTTCCCTCATAAATCAAAGATACTCTACCTAAAAAAAAAATATGTTTCAGAATGTGTAACTCAAGCCCAGGGTGTCATGAAAATATGACACCCCATCTGACATATTCACTAGACTGAAATTTGGAACCACCTTTTATCTGTCATCAGAAGAATCAATGTTCTGTGCATCTGGATTACCATTATTTATAACTATTCCAAATTTCAAATCGATAGCATAAGTAGTTCTTGGGATATTTAGCGATGTGACAGACAGACAGACAAAGTGAAACCATAAGGGTGCCTTTTTTGCCATTTTGGTACGGAACATAAAAAGTATTATTAGTCATGGTTTGCAGTTGCACATTGTCTTGCTCAACTACCTACGTACCTCTAATGCCTATAAATTTTAAGCAAAAAGACATAGACATGGCCATTCTGGTGACATCACCGCGCTTTGAATATTAATTTTTATTACGTTATTGAACTAGGTTCCTAAATAAACACCGATACTAATAACATAATTATTGTAATTAACCATCTATTTTAGGAATCTTAACTAGAAGTTTTTTTTAAACAAGCTACTTACTGATAGGGATGTTGACTCAAAATTTGACTAATCCAAAAGAAACAAAGCAAAAAATACGCTAAATGGTGAAATCCTATTCAAACATCTCAAAAAATAAAATAGGTACAACCGTTTTAATGTTGCTGGTTAGAGAGAGAAAGCGCGACAGATCAGTGACGTCATTGACCACGAGCGCCATAGTAAATGACGATCGTTCCAATACAAAGATGCGTTTTGCGGAAGGGGCAGAGCCCCCTCCTAAAACTTTCAAGACTTAATTATATAATTATTTATTTTTTGAGTTACTTTTTCGCCATGTGAGTAAGAATTTGATCTTTTTTAGAGAAAAATCGAACTTATTGATCTTCATTGGTGTCAATCCCTATTAATGATGTTACAAACAAAAGACAGAATGAATTCATTTATTTTCTATTTTTATACCATAACTTAGCGCAGAAATGTTAAAAATAATATCTATAATATACCTAAACGCGTTTAGTGCTAGAAGCAAATTAACAATAAATATATAATTAAACAATTTTACATACTTTTAATGTAAGTATTATTGCCCGTTCTGAAGTTTGTCCGTTTATATTTGAATTTTAATGGAAACCTACCAGAATATAAAAAAGTGATACGCTTAACACATCACTTCGCATACTTAGTTCGCATACAGTACGTCACCCAAAATTGGCGGGCTTGACTAAGTTTATGGTGCTTCTTAGTTCGGGATTCTAGTCTGAATAATACTCGTAACGTTTCTGACAAACAAACTCGACGTATCTAGAAAGACCTAGACAAATTACATCGTAGCTTAGGTTGACCGAAAGCTGTCTGTCTGCCTTCCTGGAGCAAGAGATCTACACAATACGTAAAGTATATGTCCCCTCACGTTCATTGTAGCCCGAATAACTTTTGAACGTCTAGGTTTATCCGGCGACACCTCCAGGAGGCAATCACTGAACTAGGTCGTTGGTTTAATCTTTGGCGTATCTAAGTCAATCCGGAAAAAACACTGCGATGGTCTTCCCGTCTGACCGCGTTAGCACGTAAAGGTGGGTGGCTCCGATCCAGATGTTTGAGATCACATATCTTGGAGTGACCCTCCACTGAAAACTGACCTTTCGTAGCCATCAGTAGGGTACGCAACCGTGTGTTGTTCATGCTAGGAAGGCTTGGGCTGATGATTAACAAGTTTAGTAAAATCTCACTTAGAAATAAGCTGACACTCTACAAAACTTGTGTTCGTCCAATGATGTCTTATGCATGTAAGCACGGCACGGTAAGGCACGTGAGCAAAAGCTACAGCTTTTGCTCACGTGCCTATGACATCTCTCAAGCCGCTTCAGGTCATTCAGAATCGTTTTCTCCGTAGGGCGACTGATGCCCCGTGGTACCAGTCGAACCTCAGTCTGCACAACGACATGGGGATTAGCACCATGTATAGTTTCTTTAAGCAGACTGCCAGACGTGAATTTGACAACGCTCCCCATCATAGGAATCCGTTAGTTAGGAAGGCTGTCAACTACGTCCCCATCTCTCCCCCTTCTGTCGTAATTCGGCGATCGCTCATTAGGGGCCCCACGGTCCGGCGTCCTAGACACACACTCACAGACCTGGACGACGTATAATCACAGCGTCCATCGGAAGACGGAGTGCTGCGTTTACAGCATCCAACTCAGACGCGACGCGTACACTTAGGCATTCTGAGTTTCTTGCTGGACTCAGCTAGGCTAGGTTTAGTGAATCAGCGACAAAACTCCCAGTAGCTAGATTCCACTCACACCTCAGATTCGGTAGAAACCGCTCAACCAATCTCACTGAGCGCAAACTATTCCAGTCATATAGTAATAAAGTATTCCAGTGTTCCGAACCACACGCGTGGTCGTGTCGGAGGGTTTCTCCTGGATTTTCTCCAGGCTACTCTCCAACCGCGCACTCCTATCGCTTTATTGGGCCCGGCCTATAAAGCCACAGTCAGGTTCAAAAAAAAAAGAAAAGGACGTCTTGGTTATTGTATCTATTCCTCAAGAATAACGAACTTAGAAGACTTGCAAACCTTGACGTTGTAGCTTTTAAGTTTGGCTTAGACTTTGAAAGAATGAGTTCTGAAAATACTATAAAATCGAATTACTGAGGTTTCTACTTCATATTAGTACATAGCAAGCCGTCATCACCCTGACTCGGGCTATCAGTCAGTCAAAGCTTTCAAGTCGAGCCAATACGAATATCATTTCTCGAGCGAATCTCTCGTTTTCATTAGTCAAATAATATTTTCCATACTGGATATCATAACGATTTTCGCATGCGTTACTTTAACCGACATATAGAAAATAAATATCATACTTCTTCTCTATCTTCTAATATCATGACAAATGTAACGAAGTGAATTTTACTATTACTCCTGTTTACAGGCCTTCAAACTTGAATCAGCTAAAGCGTTTAGTTTGATTTAAAACATAAAGCCTTCAGAGTTCGATAGCCTCGTCTCATGTCTTGTAATTTACGGATCTAAGCTCTAACTTACAATACTAAGTTATGTACCCAAGTTATGATCCTAATTGGCCTTTTGCCGAATTTTCAAAGTTAGTGTGTCCGGCCCGAGGAAACCATTAGGTGTAATGTAATCATCAATCGCAGTTCTCTCTCAGAGTGGTATGTCGGTTATTCACACAGATTAACATTGTAATATTGGTATTTAGAATGCACATTTTTCAATAATGCCAATTTCCCGTAGTTATTTAAATATTTCAGATAAAGTAAGTTGTACTCACATATATGTTGCTACTTGTCGGTACTTTTATTATTATAATACATGTAAGAAATGTACCTACTTTTTTTAATACAAATTTAATGCAATGAGATCAAAAAAGAAATAAATCGAGCGGCCTGGAAATGAAACATTTTAATTGACAGCACGATGCAAGACGAGGACAGTACTATCAAGCACCGTGGCGAGCGAAAGGAATGGATAGAGGGTCGATGTACTCTCGGCTACGTGATGTTGTCGCCGCGAGCAAAGATTTGGATAACTAGAAGTGAATATCAAAGTTAAGATTTTTTTTAGGATATTACCTAGTCTGAAATGTGCATTCACTGTTAAAACAAACTTTTGTTGTAGGTTTTATCTAGAACTACCTATTCCCACTTGCCACTACAAAGACCTTATGGCTTATAGTTTCAAACTTCCCTATACTGATACATTTGGCACACGGGGATTGTTCACCCTGTGTGGTACTTCCTGTATTTCTCCGTCAGGTTACCACAAGCACTGACGTCTATCCCCGATAATAACGACACGCTCATTTGTTACGGTACCGCCGTAAAAACCTCGCAAGCACGTCCGCGATGGTTTTTTATAATAATACGTGGATGTGAGGTGGCGGGTGTACTGTGGGTGTTATTTTTATATTTACGTCTTTAGAGCTCTTACAGGAAACAAGCTATTGACCTTTAATGGCAAATGTGTAGACATTTTCTTAAATTATGTAAAATTAGGAATTGTGTTGTAATTTGATCCATTTCCTTGTAGAACTTAATCCATAATAAAAATTAGTGCCAACTATTATCATGTACAGTATATGGAACCAACTCTTGATATCTATAGAAAAGATGCATTATAGCTAATTATAATAATGAATTAATTCATTTATCTGAGCTATAGCGAGTACTCCTCGGTCAAGCATCTATCTGATCTATATAATTTGATAGCATGTAGATTTAGTTTTAATGTAACTCAATGATATTAGAGCTATTTCCATGATTAGCCCATAAAGTTTTGACTTTTAACCTCTGAATTAGTTGTATTTACACTTTTACACCTGTTGTAATATAAGACGAAAAATGTATAATGTTTCTTTGACGTTGACTACCAAATTTGACCGAAATGTACTAAAACATCACATAAAGCATGATTGTTATTTTAACATATCGTGCTAGCAACTGCCAAGATTGAATTACAATCCTAATCGATCCATAGATTCGACACGTCTTAAGAGATTGATATTGATTACTACAGGCGCTGAAGTGGCTTTTCGTCTAGAAATTGCACATTCCTACTATAGTTCAGTGAAATTAGCTGAAAATTTGGCAAAATTAATGGAGAACTTTTATCTATCAGGATATGTAGGTTATAGGACAAAGTTCAATTTTATCTACTCTCCCCCCCCCTCCGGGGCGAGCGTCACCCCCCCCCACCCGTGAAAGTGTCCCGGAGCGCGGTATTTTCCATTTTAAAAGAAAACCGTACACGATACATAAAAAGTGTACAGGAACGAAATAATCCTTGATAAATTAGCTATAAACCTCTACTACATACAAAAGCGATATCACTCATAGTTTCAGCGCAAACTGCCACCAAATACGAACGTTTTCAAAAAATTATCGATATTTTTTGCTGTAAGTTTAGTTTTCTCAAAAACTTCACACATTACCGCCAAAATATGTATGACTAAAGTAAAGAATAGAATATGCTCTTTATAAAAAGGTATAATTCATTTCTAAGCACTTTCATTTACCGTTGCTGTGCTGTTTTTTAAATTTAATTCATTCGGCCATACAGCGAAATATAAATGTTCATACTAGTTCAACGGTGGTACTAAAATACCATATTCTTCTTATATGTTTTCCTGTAATCTGTAGGTATAGGACTATTTTCTGTATTTTTTATATATTTTTATGGCCAGTACTTTAGGAGATAAGAGGGGCCGGAGAAATGGTCAATTTTCGCCTATTTTCTTAAATAACTTCAAAAATGTTTATTTTAAAATTATGAAAAAAATATATTTGATATCCTTATAATGAACCCTTTCATTTGATATGTCACACAATATAGTTCGCAATATATATTTTTTTTGTATATTATGTACACCCCACAAGTACCTCCCATGTTTAAAAATGTATTTATTTACGTAACACATCCGTATTTGGGACACCGATTTACATATGTGTGCCAAATTTCAACTCAATCAGTCCAGTAGTTTTGGAGAAAATTGACTGTAATAAACGGACTCGACTAATTCGACTGTGTGTATCCGTCCGTTTATCACAGTCAATTTTCTCCAAAACTACTGGACTGATTGAGTTGAAATTTGGCACACATATGTAAATCGGTGTCCCAAATACGGATGTCTTACGTAAATAAATACATTTTTAAACATGGGAGGTACTTGTGGGGTGTACATAATATACAAAAAAAATATATATTGCGAACTATATTGTGTGACATATCAAATGAAAGGGTTCATTATAAGAATATCAAATATATTTTTTTCATAATTTTAAAATAAACATTTTTGAAGTTATTTAAGAAAATAGGCGAAAATTGACCATTTCTCCGGCCCCTCTTATCTCCTAAAGTACTGGCCATAAAAATATATAAAAAATACAGAAAATAGTCCTATTCCTACAGATTACAGGAAAACATATAAGAAGAATATGGTATTTTAGTACCACCGTTGAACTAGTATGAACATTTATATTTCGCTGTATGGCCGAATGAATTAAATTTAAAAAACAGCACAGCAACGGTAAATGAAAGTGCTTAGAAATGAATTATACCTTTTTATAAAGAGCATATTCTATTCTTTACTTTAGTCATACATATTTTGGCGGTAATGTGTGAAGTTTTTGAGAAAACTAAACTTACAGCAAAAAATATCGATAATTTTTTGAAAACGTTCGTATTTGGTGGCAGTTTGCGCTGAAACTATGAGTGATATCGCTTTTGTATGTAGTAGAGGTTTATAGCTAATTTATCAAGGATTATTTCGTTCCTGTACACTTTTTATGTATCGTGTACGGTTTTCTTTTAAAATGGAAAATACCGCGCTCCGGGACACTTTCACGGGTGGGGGGGGTGACGCTCGCCCCGGAGGGGGGGGGAGAGTGGATAAAATTGAACTTTGTCCTATAACCTACATATCCTGATAGATAAAAGTTCTCCATTAATTTTGCCAAATTTTCCATACATTTGAATCTAATTTTCTTGAGCTACAGTAAGACGTAACGGTTTAATGTAAAGTTAATTCAAACAAAAACGCTAATAATGCTTTGTAATAAAAATTGCCATAAAAAATGTACTATAGGCCAGTATAGTACCTGCACATAAAAGTTATTTAGATACGGTTATTTAGCTATGTATATACATAGAGCTATAGTAGTTCGTTTTGCGGCCAGCGGGCTACATATCAAATTAGAGAACGGGAAACGTTGATAGCTATATAGTCCATGACTCATGATTCACGCGTCTACCTGCCCACGTGGGCCGTGTCCGTGTACGTACAAGCACGTCTATTGTCTATTGGTGCTTATTTCTGGCGGATTCGATTCTAAATAGTATTTTTTGAGCAGTCGCATTATGAATTGAGAATTTTTGATATCTGCTTTTGCTACGAAACACTAAAATACTCACTCAACAAAAATTAATAACCATCTTGACAGACTTCTTCTCTTGAATCGATTTAAAAAAAAGCCGCACTTAAATCGGATCATCCATTTGGGATATTATACCATTGTTCCAATGAGAGCTGATCTGAATTTCCTTTCTTGAAGATGACAATTTCCAGCAGACATTGCTAGAAACCATGTTAACTGACTACACTTTAGATTAAAAAACCGGCCAAGGGCGAGTTGGACTCGCGCACGAAGGGTTCCGTACTAGTATCTATAAAACAGCAAAAATAACTTAACCAAAATTACAGTTAAATCAACCTATCTCAAAAACTATAAGAGATACTTTGATCAAACCAAAAATCGTTGAAAGAGTTAATTAGCATGCATCACCTCTATTTTTTTTAGAATTTTATACCCCGTAGTTATAAAAATAGAGGGGGGGGGACATACTTTTTACGACTTTGAGAGCTGATATCTCAAAAACCGTTCACTTTAAGAAAAATGTTTTTTAGAAAACTTTATATCATTTTAAAAGACCTTTCCATTGATACCCCACACGGGTATGTACATCGAAAAAAAAATTTTCATCCCTCAGTTACATGTATGGGGGGCCCCACCCCCAATTCTTTTTTTTACTATTTAGTGTCATAATTTTGTAGCGGTTCATACAACACATATTCCCATCAAATTTCATCACTGTAGTACTTATAGTTTCCGAGTAAATCGGCTGTGACAGACGGACAGACGGACAGACGGACAGACGGACAGACGGACATGACGAAACTATAAGGGTTCCGTTTTTGCCATTTTGGCTACGGAACCCTAAAAATGGAGCTACATATTATCCCAATATTATTAACGCAACTGATATACACCGTGTGTAGCCTGTAACAGTAGAAAATAATAAGTTATTACAATGTTTTAAAAGTAAGTTTCCACCTAAATTCCCGAAGGACGTACCGTTTCACCACCACTGCAACTGCGAAATTGCATTAAATATGGACCGCGCAGATCCACTTGTATTGGTTATTTGCAGAGTTATTTATTAGTCATCCCTTTGAACGCTTTGAAGTCAGTCATTTCGTATGGTAGTTCATATTTGATTTTCACATGCACACAAATGGCTCTAAGGCAATACTTTTTTATTAATTCTCCTAGTGTCCACCAGCTCACAGTCGTGATTGATATCTAATATTTACATTTGTAAATGGAATTGAAAACGGCCATGTATTTTGTTTCAGTTAGTTAATGTTTGAGCCTCTGCCAGCTGCGAACTCACACCTAATTGCCGGAACAGGTAAATTGTGAATGATTATTATCTAACAAAGTTAAGGTAAAAAGCAATAGTTACTTGATATATTTTGCTGATCTAAAAGCGTGCACTGCTTTGAATGCAGTAAGATTAGACCTGGTAATGCTAATTTTTGTGTAGTTATTACGATAGTGTGAATGCACGTTTTAATTTAGTAGCTACTAAATTTAAAATTTTATTTCTTATATGTCCGAATCGATAATAAATATATATATGCGTTAAATCTGCACCAATAAAACTGAAGGTCAATCGATAGGCCTATAAAAATAAATGTCAGGTTTATTTAAAACAAGAAAATGGTTAAGTAAATTTATATGTTTGAAGATACTTACTTTGAAAGTTACCATTATTGTGTCGTCGTTTTTACTTTATTACTACCGCTACGTACCTATTGGTTACGTATAAACCTATTGGTAATACCTATTGATGTAAATAAATACAAGTCTTGGTCTCGATTTACCTGAGTTTACTGCATTTTAGCTTGTACACGCAGCTCAGACTCGAAGAGGAATGATGGAGGATATTGAAAAGTACCTATGGGCGAAAAACTTAGTAAAGGGTCTTGGATGTAGGAGTGGACTGTTCGAATAAAAGTAGATTGTTTGGTTTGAATTAATTAATTTAAATATGTATTGTCTATGCGAACACCCTACAACTGTCTACGAGGCTTTACTGAAGTTTTTACTTATACCAACCTTATTATCCCTCAATGTAATTGTGGCAAGACCGAAAATCGCAGTTGTTTCGATTTCACTGACGTATCTATTGTCGGTGTCACAAACAAATTATCTACGTTAATCACGAACGGGCTTACCCGATACAATTCTCATTTTAGACGTAAATTCACGTAGCAACGGAATTCATGACATTAGCCCGAGGTATTCCAACGCAATCATGTTATTTCAACGTCGTCCCGAGTTTAATCCGTAGTCGGAACACTCGGAACCCAAAATTACGATACTATACGCGTAATTATTTGATGAATGCATAAACACGGGGGTGATTACGTTACGTTTCCGAGCGTCCATGTGCGTAAGGTTGATCTCAATGTAACTTTCCATAGCTACTAAAAATGACAGATTTACCTAACGTAAGTTATATAATCAACTAGGTAGCTGAACAAAATAATCATATATGAAACTTATTGCATACATTGAGATACATAGCCAAAATCTACATATGTAGGCCATAAACCCATAATATACGGTACTTTAATATGTAGACGTAAAAACTCGTTTGGCTTCATGTTATTATATGCGTGTTTATAACAAAGGTTTTACCTTACAGTGGCTTGTTTCATGAATGAAACTGTTTCCTTATCCTCAAAGGACCTGTCTCCTTTCAATTCAGGCCTACTGGAAGTTTTCGAAATAGTTACCCCCTTATTCATAAACATTCAATAAACCTACTTTAGCTAAAATTCCGTTAATATTCGTTTGTCTTTCTCTGTCACTTTGACATTTGTGGGAAAGGGACAAACATTTTTTAGTTAGCAGAGGTTTGTTAATTTTTATGAATAAGGGGGTTGTTTTTAAAAGAAATATACACCTACGAACGCAAACAAAATTCAAAGCAGGCTATGCAATGTATATAGGCATGGCATGTATCTCAATAACCTTCGAGAATGTTACTGGATGAGCACCGATCGATATTCAGGGCCGCTATTCAGATATTTTTTTGTCAGTTCGTAATAATCACAACGCCATTCTTCAGTTCAACTTAGTATTGCTTATTATGGCCACAAGAACTGTCAAATTAAGTTGAGCCACATGAGTAGGTAGCCTAAAGACGGGTTCACCCTAACTCTATTATCTTATTTAATTGTCGTAGCAAAGTTATTGCTCTAAAACATATAGTTAAAAATATATTTCATGCGAGGAACCCTGTTTCACTCAGTTGAGTTTAAACGTAGCCAGGCAGCGTGACCTGTGATAAGTTCATTTGTTTGACTATTTTAACAATAGTTTTAGTGGGAGACAGCCGGCCTAGCCGATACCACAGAATAATTAATAATAGTACTGAAGTACCGATACTCATTGTTTTTGATAAACAGGGCAAAGGCTACATTTTATATTAAGTCTGATTTTTTGACTTCTAGTCTATGGTTGTAAAATGATTTTTAGGGTTACGTACCCAAAGAGTGCTAACGGAAACCTTATTTTCTAATCCTTCGCTGTCCATCGGTCTGCTGTCAGCAGGCTGTACAGAATATGCTATTACAACTTATTTGTTGTTAATATTAAGATTTTTTCTCAAACATGCAATGAAATATTGAGGTTATGTTCCTTATAATAGGCTGGGAAGTGTCACGTTTCGGGTGCGGCTAGACGAGAGGCCTTTAAAGGAATGTCATTACAAACTTGGAGGCCTGCAAGATGCTCTTTTTAAATTTTCATTCTACATTTATTTGTGACACAGCATCACGGCGTTCAGCCATAAGCAATTATTTGCTTTTTGGTTCCTCATGACATTCTGCCACGTATATTATGTTATTTTATTGATATAAAATCGACATGAACGTAATAAATAACTCATTATTAGCACAGTCCAATTATAATTGCAAATTTAACTATAAAACACACACACATACACATTTAAAATATTTCCTCTAAATATTAGCGATAAAAATGTCTACTCAAATCGTGAAGGTATTTTCTCTTATTTACTTTTAATTTCTTTAGAAACTAAAGTTAGATTTCTTGGAGTTTTTGAATTTATTTCATTTCATGTTTGAGAAAAGCGCTATACATACTTCGGCGTGAAAAGGGGTTGCCAATACGTAACTATCCGAGGTCCATACATATATATGTACTCGGCCGGCAACCCCTTAGTTCCCGGCTTCTGTTAGTAATGTATTATAGGGGCGCCATAGAACAAGAAACTTGTTTTTCGAGCTTTTTTACTCGACCATAACGACAGCTGCATTTTTAGACCCGTAATATAATATTAGAACACATGATTTTTTATAAATATCTTTTTTTAAGTCCTTTCTAACTAAAATACCGTCTCCCAACTCTATTGACGGTTAATAGTCTAGCGAAGATGTTTTTGCACGGACTAACCGTGTACATATATCTTTATGCAGCTGACTTTACCTATAATAGACATTTCTTATTTAACTGAACCGTGTACTCGAGTACTTAACTAATGAGGTGGTCGAGGTTACCCCAACGTCGACGGCGTATCGCAGTGTGGGACCGAACTTTTTGATCATTACAATACACCGCAGACTCGACAGTGCCCTCGGTGTGTTGAGTTGGTTGTAGTTCAAGTTATGTTACTACCTATTCCATACCATCTGTACTTGCCATTACCTTCTTACGAGTATATGCAGAATACAGATTTTAACGTGTAGCGCTCATACGTTTTCTATTGGTTTTGTTCTTTTTATCACGATGGATATACAACTGTATTTATTCTAAAAATAAGATGCTAACCTTATTAGGCCGCTGCCTAAGCTTGCACGCTTCCAGGCAAACCAAACTTCGACACTTATTTTACAATAATAATAAATTTTCATTTATTGTTGCATGTATTTTATTGATAGCAAACATGTCCGCTCGTAGACTTATTAAATTCCTCTCTTTGTAGGTTGGGTGACTATTAACCAGGAATGACAAAAAGTGAAGAATATGGTCATATTGAATATCTTATCTTATCTTGTTTAGATGAGGGCCCTTGCGGATGCACTTCGACCCATTGGGATCTTTTGTGTCATATTGAATAACTTTTAGAAATATAGGAAGGTGTGAGTTAATATATGGAAAACCTAATTTTTTTTCGATGTGAGGACCAAATTACGGCTTATAATCCGACTAAAAAATTAATTCCGTTGTGACATGAAAATTTGACATACAATTTATGGGTTGCTATCGTGTCACAATGGAATCAGTTAAATTGTCGGGAATGTCTAGATGATGATAATAGTAATAAACGAAATTCCTTTATTAAATTGTCGTCGTATTACAAGCTTTAGGTAATATATGGTACAAAAAATTGGTCCTCATCCATTTAGTTGTTGGTCTCATGAGAAAAGTTGTTCAATACAACCATCTTCTTTACTTTTCGCCATTTCTGATCATGACACGGAAATCACCTGTAATACTCGAATTGAACGCCATTATTGTTCCGTTGTATGTCACTCATGCATAATCGAAAAGTGCGTACCGTACCGGTTCATTTCAGCCGCAGTAGCGTTTGTCGACATATGTATTTGATTGAGATTTACGTACAACTGTTACTCTAGTCAGCCTAGCTAGCACGATAGCTTATACCGTCACATTTTACGGCCGAAATGTATTACATCCCATAATAGAATAGAATACGCTATTGTGCTAGCTCACTGCTATCTAGATAGAAATGTATTAAATATTCAACTCTCTGTGATATAAATATACATGGGTAGAATTCATAAGAAAAACCAAACTGGACCCTTGATGAGAACAGTTGTTAATATAAATATAGTGATAGATCGGAGTGTCCTTGGGTGAGTCACGGCGCACTCTGTAGTAGGTATACAAACTGAAACCTGATTTGTTTGCTGTCGCCTATGTCAACAGCTCGACACCAACTCTGTTCTAATCGAAGTTCCTTGAGAGCTTTTCTCAGCGAAAAAATATTTTTTCTGTCCTATGCACTAGATTTGACCGTCTATTTCGTTCGCATACAACTTTTTAATCGTCTTAGACAAAGTTTTCTTGATATTCATTGTTTCACGCTTAGTCTTAATTATCGCTCTCCCATAGAAACTTCTAGCTTCCATTTTACCCGTGAAAAGGTAACAGATTTGAATTTCGCTTAAACTATCTACGGTTCCGCGGTTTAAGCATGAAGAGGTAACAGATGCAAAGTTACATGTTTATAATATAAGTAAGGAAATATGGATAGATTACCTACGTTGTATTCCGAACCTATTTTGTTTAGTTTTGATTTCGGTCCGTCCGGGTTTAGCTTCTTTTTTGATACATTGAGATACAAGAGACATGAGATTGGCGACAAATCCTTAGTTCACTCCCATCTTCAATTATTACAAACCAAATTGTACATCGCTATCTGCTAGCGAAGTTTTCTTTTATTAACGCATAAACTCTATAAAGTTAAAATATTCATGCAAGTGTGAAATCTACATACTTTGAGTCTGTATACACGCTCCGGGTTGCAACGTACCTTTATTAGAAAATGTTCTTTCTGGATATGTACGTGACTGTGAATATTTTATGTAAGACACCGAGAGCATTATATTTACTCCATGAAGCTTAGCATAGCATGGCACCCCGGTTTTATGAGAAACGTACATTACAATGAAATAGACAGTTTTTCTAATTTTAGTTTATATCGAAGCGTCGGCGTTATCGACCAAACAATACATTTAATTAAAGTCGTTTAACTAATAATAGTTAAAACATTCCACATAATGACGATAGTGATAAACAAGTATGGTTAGTATTTTCATTACGCCCTCTTTATAAAGAGACCTTCGCGATATTTCCTTTTTATTCATTCATATATCTAAAGGTTGTCATACTCTTAGGTATGTCATAATTCATATATCGCGACGGGATAATAACGATTCATCATGATCAAACATCGCGACTATCGCGAGTTTTCTATTGTTTACTTGAAGTGTATAGATGTGTTAATGAATTTAATCGTAACGGTTAATCATGTTGTATTTAGCAATTAAACGGCGATACCTATTTCAATCAATCTGAGTTTCTCTTTCTAGCGGCAATCTGGGTCAAAAACAAGTCTAGTGGGGGTAAAACATCCATCTCCTAGAATAAATTAGGAAATGTATAAAATGTATTGCGATAGGGTAAGGACTAACTTGTTGCCTTATAGATCTTGGGGCCACAAGATGGAAAGGGTGAAGTAGCCACAATATTAGCACCCTACATTTCAATGTAAATGATACAAATGAGGTGTTATCTAGATAACGTGAATACATCGTTGAATAACACAATATTTTGGTGGAGCATACAAGCGAAGCGATGCAGCCGATGGCCGCGAGGCTCGCGGCCGCCTGTCGCTGCGTGCGTGGTGTTGATCAATTATACGTATGCTTCTGCGACCTTCATGCTTAGTAGGCGGATGACCGCGGTACGCGGACCGTTCCACTAACTTTCACATATTATGTATCATTAATTCAAAACAAATATGATACAGACGTCTCTTGTTATATGAACGTTACTGGTAACTAATGTAGACTTTATTATTGGCCGTCATTGTTGTGTTCCTTAGTGTCGTGATTGCAACCCTATCATAATTGTCATCATTTGTCATGTTACTCATGTTTGTGCATGTCGGTGGAAATGCCATTTGCATATTATGGGGCCTCAGTATTTGGGCTTATTATACGTGCCTATTACCCTATTAACGAATACATTTTGGGTTTGTTTACAATAAGAAATAATGTTGTAAATCTGGACTGTATGTTCTTATGTTTTCAAAAGTAATCCAGACAATGCATTTCCTGTATCAAATACAAATAATGTAAACAAGTGCGTATATAATGTAGGGCTAGACAGGGCGATGTACTGTCTGGTCTCTGTGAGCTGATGGCGTGACTGCGCGTGTCAGGTGGCGAGAGGAGCGCGCGGTGAGGCGGGGCGAAGCGAGGGGAGGGCTCTATATGGCAGATCCGGAGTCGACATGAAGGTGGATGCCGAAGCTAAGGACGCGCCCGCCGCGCCGGCCGTCACCCCCGGGACCTCCATCGCTAGTAATACAGACTCGCCTGTGTCATCTCTGGACGGTTTGTTGGTTTCAAACTAACCTCACTAACCCCGTCACTACCCCGCATGGCTCCTTCACACAAGCCTCACCACTCACCTACCGCTGCTTACACGCGACATACCCCAATTAAAGCCGCTTATACCATTTGTTTGTTTCAAAAATGCACTTCCGGATTATTCGCACATTAAGGATTCATATTGTTAGTAAAGTGACGTGTTGTAAATGTGTGATCCGTGAGTTTATGACATATGTTACTTGGTGGTGTTAATAATCCAAATGTTCGCCAATTGTTCGTATCGCTTATACCACTATCTGTTTGTAATGTACGGTCGGCCTCACAAGGGACTTAACACCTTTGTACCTTGTAGCTTTAACATCATGTCCGAACTGTCATACTAAATTCTTAACGGAAAAAAGTGCCAAAGTACCCAGCTACTTATGGCGCCGGCTGTACCCTATGGGGCAATTAACTACGACGAAAAATACGCTATGCTGTAACAACTGAATGGTACCTACTCCAATAATAAATAAGTATAACGACATAGTGTCGTTTTGATAGGTTAGCAAAGTAGCTCCAATGTTTGGCTTTGAACGTTCTGAACAAAGGCTACACAATAGCCAGCTTATATCTACTTCAAATATACTAAACTTGTTTATATAGGTAATTCGCGTCTAGTTCTTCATTTTACAAATACAAAATTTCATAGATAATACCTGTGCGTTGCAATGTAATTACAACCAGACAGTTTTTTTTACAAATTAATGTATTAAATCAAACGCAACGTAATTATATTATGACTAACAAATATTTAACAATATCTCCTAACACTACTCTCTATAATAGTTGAAAATAAAACATTATATTATTTTTCCAATCAATGCCCCAACCCATTGTCAATAGGTCAACATTTATAGCGTATATATTATGCACTCATGAGCAGGATTTCTGCGCTGCGTGCCCGGTTTGTTTTCTCGCGATTGTACATCCTTGATATGTCACAGGTTTCCCAACATCAGAGACATCAGAGACGATCCCGACGCCCGACAGGGCGCTGCTCGCCAAACTGGAGGAGGCCAACAGAGCGATCGAGGCGGACGTCAAGAGCCTGGGCCTCAACACTGTACACAGCCGGAAGAACTCCGACACCTCGCAGATATCATTAGCTTCTGGTAACTTTAACTCACATACACCTTTCGGCAGCCAGTAAAGGTTCGACCACACCGCAGCTCAGAATACGCTGAAGCGCCATAAACCCTGTGACGAGAGGGAGACAGTTAGAAGTTAAAAACGTACCGCATGATTTCGCCAGACCACTCTCCAACCGCGGACTCCTATCGCTTTATTGGAACCGGCCTATAAAGCCACAGTCAGGTTCGAAACAAACTGCGTTTTGAGCTACGGTGTGGGCAGACTTCAACACTGTTAATACTATGAAAACTTAAACCGAACTCTCGAAGATTGCATTTCATATATCTGCATCTCATCATCAGGGTGAGATAGAGGTGTTCCAACTTCGACTTTGTGGTCATAGCCTCTAGGCGAGCTGGTCTAGTCTGCCGCACGGCCCTTTTACTCAGGGGGTAAAAAAAAAGTACAAATTAATAACTTCTCATAAGAGTTCATTCTACCTAAATTACCCCCGCGTTTGTATCAATTATCATTATCTGTAAAAGTACAAGAAATCTTCATTAAAAACCTAAACAATGTATTGAATCTTGCTCTTAGTTACATTTAAAAATTTCCTCGCAAATGTGATGATAAATATTGCGTTGTGTAACGGGCAGTAAGGAGATTACAATCTCAAGTCATTAAGAGCCTCATTATTCTAATAGACTTTTGTTAGTAATCCTATTCGTATAGGTCGATTCACAAGAGCTGGCGCTGAATTTCTATGAAATTAAGGTCATTTATATGGTGCGAGTTTCTCGCACGATTTGGGGCGAGAAATCGTATGATATTATCGCACACAATAATAGACGAGTAGGTATCGTATAAAAATGTTTACACTTCATGGGAAAAATAAAAACTCGCCTACGATTATGTCATTCGATACTCGTATGGAGATTATCGCCAGGCGAAATAGTTTACACGAAGAGCTGCATTCTGGGTGATATTCGCTTACGATTTCTCGACTAGTCTAAACTCATTCTCATATGACATTTTTGCTCGAACATGCGAGTATCGCACGAATCGGTGTAAACCGATTTTCATACGAGTTTTACCAGTCAATTTACGAAATTATTTGCTAATCATTACCACACTCTACTGTCAGTATTTTAATATTTGCTCTTGGCTAAGAAATAATAATATGAATGGTGAATGAAAGTAATATGATGTGACTATATGGATAGTAAACCACCAAATTATCACAAAAAAGTAAATTAATAAATATTTTATCAAAATATTACAAAAGAATACTAGAAAATTATGTATTTTTTTAATTGATGAACAAAAAAATGTAAGACAACTATGTACGCAATATTTAACGCCCAAAACATACTATTACTTACTGTTTTTTTCATACAATAGTAGTACGGGGCATGAAGTATGTGACTACACAACACGCTAAATTAGTAAGATACGTTTTCAGAGCTCGGCAGTTACACTATACTTTGACATGCATATTTGTTTTTATGTTATTCTAATTGTAAAGGGCATCATGAAAAAAATTTAGGACAAACATTATAAGATCGCTAGTGGCCCAGGGGCGCCCGCGTGCTGCTGCGTGCGGTATGCGAGGTTAAAGCAACCTTGGGCGGGGTCAATTCTTGGATGACAGCTTTGAGTGGTTACTAACAGAGCGCTACCGTGCTTTCTAAGGCACTTTAAGGTTTTGATCCCGGCTGCTTTCTATTACAGCAGTCGTAAAGCCAAGTTAGAGGCCACTAACACTAGTGTAGTGTAGTGGTGGTGGTGGGTGCTAGTGGTAGTTAGGTCACTTGACAAGGGGGGTCGAAGTTGCACCACGTAGGGAGTACCCACTGCTATCCTTCACGTGACCCCTGGGTGGTGCTAAAAGTGCAAAGAAACTGGCAACCGCACTGTCTTTTCGAAGAACTTTCGGTTCGAAATAATTTCCATAAATAACTAAATGAAAAAATATATATATATTCCCAATTGGCGTGACTTTGCCTTTAAGAAAAAAAAGTTTGTGGGAAACAATCAGAACAGCCCCTCGCAATGCACTTCAAGATGGCGATAATAGTACAAGAACTCGAAATACGAGTACGATTCTCACATTCAAACTTTGTTTACACGGAGACATCCAATCATCAAATTCGAGGCGATTATCGCTTTTTCTCGTGCGATATCGTACGTGTGGTTTACATGATACGATATTTTTTCTCGTGCTACGATAATCGTATGCTCGAGGCGAGAAACTCGCGCCAATGAATAGGCCTTTAATGATGGTTTCATACATTGTCCGCACCGGCTTTTGTGAATCGACCTATGTAAAAACAATGTACTAATATTTCAACCGGATATTCATGCCTCGAACAAATAAAGTTACGTTTACTACACAAGCATGTTTGCTTTCCATTATATCCGTTACCCTTAATAATATTGTCGATCAGCATTGGCTCCATTGTGTAATAAAATCATTTAGAAAAAAAATAATACAATATATTACGTGCCTTCAGCTTCGATCGCTTGTCCTTATTGTCTCCATTTTTTCATGTGAGATCTGAATGAATGATGAATCTGGGTACCCTTAAAATTAAGAAATAATTACGAAAAACTTATAATGAAATCAAAGTAGACCATTTCACTATGGTATCACATCGAACCTATCTCTGTATAGAATCCGTCTTAGTTACTGAAACGAAGATAAACGAGAATACGCAAGAAAAACGAGACGTAGGTATCTAACTGTTCTCTTATCTGTTGTTTATCTTAGTTGGTGCTAGTCCAAGTAAGGCGGCGCGTCCGACCATGCCAGCACACATTACTGGTTAAAATACAAGTGAATTCGTGTCCATTGCAATTTAAAATTTATCGCAGAAACTGAATCATTCGTTGGCTGTTAATATAGAGAAATGATAAGATTGAACTCATCATGTTACCTAATAGAAATCACTCGCTCCACGAGACTGTCTTCGACTTTTACCTCACAAGATTAATCAAGAATGATGCGGCGAAGTACGAAGATGATGGTAAATGATTATTATTTTTGTGGTTTATGTTATTTCTCTAGTAGATCATCTTTAGTAGGTATCATAATGAGTGAAGACGTAAAACTATTCGGATGCTCGACAACTATGCGTACGCTAGGACATTGCGCAACTAACAGCGCAGTCACTGGATTAAAAAGGATTACCAAAGCCTACTGCATATTATTTTACTAACATCTCTAAAATATACCTTATATCATTGCAGTTAACAGTTATATTCGTAGACGCAAAGTCATGTGGCCCACTGACCGCGGTTATGAGAATTCGGGGTGCTATTCTGTTGTTGAGTCATAAACTTGTTCTGTGCAGAAAGACCTTTTAATGTTTTAATGCTTGCAGTACTACGTCATTGTCGACATATGTAGTTCCATTTTGATGCCGTGCCGGCGGGTTCAATGCACGTTTACTGGGTTTAATCGTTCACCTGTATGAATGCTAAATCTAGTGCTGTGATGTTTTAAATATGAAAATACTTTAGTTACTCATTGATAAACAATCAATAAAATTATACTAATAATTATACGGTTAAACTCTCGTATTAATTTTCAAAACCGCCGACATGAAAACAACGGGTAACGGGTGACAAATGAATATAAGTATATTTTTATTATAATAAAAGGCTAGCTGTGACCACGAGTCCATTACAGTTTATCAAAAAACAAAACTCCGTTTTAAAGGTGTCAAAGGTATTCGTAGATATTTATAAAAATTGAAATTATGACTAAGTAGTTGTTTCTGAGATGACTTCTACTTTACTTCAATATTGGCTTAAGCTACGTCCTTCCTGGGCGGAATCTGTATTTTCCCAGTAATCTGTACTGCCTTGACTGACATTTGGCACTGACAGCTTACTGATACTTATCGCACCAAGAAATGCGGAAGTAGCTTTAGACAAAGCCGTAACATGCCACAGAATATACAAAATGTACATACTATATACCACCATGTCACAATTGTGTTATATTGTAGGCACCAGCTCCAGCTACGAGCCCGAGTCTCGAATCGGCGGGAATGGCGAGGAGGACCTGTGGAGCACGTGGGGCCGCATCGTCAACAATTGGGAAACGGAATGGAAACGTAAAAACCAGTTCATTAGGGACCTGGTGCGTCAGGGCGTGCCCCACCACTTCAGGGGCATCGTCTGGCAGCTACTGGCAGGCGTGGATAGCTCACCAGAAAAAAAGCTTTATGCTTCCTATATTAAGGTTATTTTTAGTTGCATTACCCGCCTAAAAATCGTATTACCATACAGACTCCTCCGAAATATGAAAGTAACTTCTCTGGGGCTCTACTGTATCAAAGTTTATCTTGCTCAAATTGCCTTATAGACTACTCCAAGTGGTACCTTTTGCCTGGGGACGATATCTAAATGAATTATTAATTAAGTAGTATTGTAACTAAATACTTAATTTTATTTTCAGGCGAAGTCTGCTTGTGAGAAAGTGATTCGCAGAGATATTGCACGCACTTACCCAGAGCACGATTTTTTCAAAGAAAAGGATGGCTTAGGTCAAGAATCCCTTTTCAACGTAATGAAAGCTTACTCGCTGCACGACCGTGAAGTGGGGTACTGCCAAGGATCTGGGTTCATTGTTGGACTATTACTTATGCAAGTAAGCACAATAATTCTGACATTTTCTTTACTAACCTAGAGTTAACTATTCAATATAAATAGAAAATCATATAACATCCCTTAGTTACATTATATACATGAGACAAGCCGAAGACAGTGTAAATTAGCGCATATTGGGGAAGGCTTTCTAACAGTACACTAAAACAGGCTGATGCTGATATTAATAGTAATATTACACTATCTTTACAGATGCCCGAAGAAGAAGCGTTCGCGGTACTAGTGAAAATAATGCAACAGCACCGCATGCGCGACATGTTCAAACCGAGCATGGCCGAACTCGGCCTGTGCATGTTCCAGCTCGAGAACCTCGTCCAAGAACTGCTCCCAGACTTGCATGTCCACTTCCAATCACAGGTATAGTAATGTTGAGCGTGGGGACTAGTGCCCATGGTCTAAGGAAACAAGCAAGGTCTGATACTCCGGGTTGTTATTGTGATCCAAGCTTAATACGTCACTGTCGAGTTACCACTTTGTAGTAACAATACAAATAATGAAGGAAAGATTTTCTGCCGCCACCATGCCAAAAATATACTATTTACGCATTACAATTTATAGCAGGGATGACGTAAGCTTGTGCCACCCACACTACTGAATTTCCCTGGAGTGCCATACCTGGCGCATATATAATTGTAACATGCTACTGCCCTTCCCCTTTCACCCATGCGAATCCTGTGTCCCGCTGTGGAACGTACAGTAAGGAAAGTGGTTTATCACTTATCGACTTTGTTATTTATACACTAAGGTTCAAAAGTGGTAGATCAATTTCTTAGCGGACTGTATTAGCTAATGAGGATGAGTGTTGTTACGAGTGCCCGGTTATTTCGGATATTCGGTACCAGTTTTAAAAAACCTGGCAGCCCTTCCCTAGACGGTGCTAGCCGGGGTAGTGAATCACGTTTAGGCGTTATGTAGTTCTAGTGGAATAAAGAAATTGAATTTTACTACATTACATTTATTGGGCCATTGTATAAATTTTGATAAATTTACGAAGCCATATGAAAAAAAATACATAAAATATTGTTATCTGAATTTTGTTATTTAAATGAAGAATCTAATATTTTGCAGATAGCCCTGGTGAAGAAGTATCGAAAATATGTTTGGGGAGCTAGAACAGAAAAAAAATATCTTTGTATGAAGGTGGAGTAAATATTATAAAGTTACCAAGTTACACGAGTAGTGTGTGTGTGCGTGTAACACATGCGTACTGGTTACGGGTCTGTGTTGTGGCGTCTCAATGCGTACTACTTGAATATTGGGGCATTGTATGTCGCGTCTACACAAAATTTACTATCACACTCATTGGCCAATGGGTTAATGTAGCTATTTACCTAATAAAAATGTGATTCAAAATCTCGTGTTAATAACTATGTAATCTTTTATAATGCCAAGTAATGTTTGACAATATTTTTGAATCCCGTTTTTTGACCGGGATTTATAATGTTCCGCTTACTGAGCCTGGGCACATCTAGAGAAATAAAATATACATTAATCCCTCTCAATATTAATTTAACGGTTTCATTGTCAAGAACCAGCAGGTGGGTTCTTATGCTCGTAGTGAGTGTCCGTTACAAAGTGGAAATAACATATGCTATACTACATACTGCACTTAAAAAAATACCTATCACAAAATATCCGTATACCTAATAGATAGCAACAGGTGCCTTATCGCTATAAAGCGATCTTGATTTCATTCGCATTTTTTTATAATCATACACTCATTTTTTTGGACACTATACATGGTTCTCTTTCCCTCCACCCCAAAGCCTCAGTGGGTTGGTTCAGTGCACAAAATAAAGGTAAAGGACGCGCGCGTAAACTCTTACAAAAACTCACAAACACTCACAAACGCAAGTATTTACTGTACGACTGCAATGCCGGACACAGGCCAATGCCACTTTGTCTTACTCCTCGATTTCTTTACTGTTGCTCTTTGATCTAATGAACTTACTCAGGTTCGGTAAAGTAAAATCACTTAGAAGATCTGCAGCATCCTGGGGTTAATTACCCCCCTTAGGGGTAAAACTTCGGAGTAACAGAGAGTATTGGGGGGGTGAAATCAGTATCCGCAATGTCACGGAGTGACTATATTAAAGAAGTTAGGAACCACTGATCTACAACGCACTACCTACTTAGCGTTATGTTATGACAACTGATAGAGGCAGCGATAAGTGATTATCTTGCTATCATATTCTTAGCCGCAAAGGTCAAAAATTGTACTCTCAATTTTCAAGTATCATAAATCAAGAAGCCAACATTTGTACTGTCACTTTGTGTTATGTGAGCAAAATGAGCTTTTCCCAAATACGTAATTCTTGGTTGAATCACTCGAAAATATTTTTTCGTTCGCTCAGTCTTTCTGTTGCGAGTAATTCTTAGTCCCAATAATATTAGTTATCAACTTGTATTATCCTTGCAATCATTAGTCAAAGAGTACATTTCAATGTGTGCCGAATCAGACCAGCTTGACAGGAAGTAATCAACCCCAATAATCTTTGTAATTACAGATTATGTTTTTAATTCCAGAGCTTCAGTACATCGATATATGCGAGCAGCTGGTTCCTGACTCTTTTCACCACAACTCTATCTCTTCCGCTCGCCTGCCGCATCATGGACGTTTTCCTATCGGAGGGAATTGAAATTGTATTCAAAGTGGCCCTCGCTATGCTCACACTCGGAAAAAATGACCTCCTTTCGCTTGACATGGAGAGCATTCTTAAGGTACTTATGAGTTATTTGAATTAAATGTGTTGTGTTTTGTTCATTCCTAAAATAAGTTAAAAATAAAAGTTAAGGCACAGTCAGCAAAGTTCGATATAAACCTCTGAATTGAAGTCTGTGTACAGATAACTGTCACTTTTCTCCGCAGCTGACTGTACGCTTAACCCGCAACACCATACTTGTGTTATGGCAGCAAGTTAATGTGCAACAACCTTAATTCATAGAAAAACCATTGTATTCGTTTTCAATAAATGTGACGCCTTAACTGTACAATTTCAAGAGTGAAAGTGCTGTTTTTACAGTATATACAGAAGGAATTACCAGCCAAAGCCGAGGCCGACCAGGACGCGTTTATGAATTTAGCATATGCAGTCAAAGTTAATCCGAAGAAAATGAAAAAGCTGGAAAAAGAATACACGGTTATAAAGACCAAAGAGCAAGGAGATATTGCAGTATTGCGGGTAAGTTCTGTAAGACGTACATGGGATAGTGCGGATTCGATAAAACAATCGGTTTCATTATTTCTTCTAAACTAGCCTACTCACTATTTTTCATTGCTAATATGATGATCTGCAGCCGTTATTGTTTGGTTTATTTAAAATTGAACTTTTCATTAAACCGCGTAAATGCTGGTTGCTAGAGGTTCCGTGCAATGACGATGTGACTTCGTAATGCTACAACCAAAAAAGGCCTGCAAAGACAAGCCAATTTACATAAAAGTTAGGTTCCTTGGGCCAAATATTCAACCCACTCTCAGGCCGGCAAAATGACAGCCAAACTAATGACAGTTTAACTACTCATGCGAGTAGTTATACGTTTGATAGACAGTATTTTTATTTATCGTATGGCAATTGTGTTGCCAGTTTTGTTTCACCGTTTATCACCAACCAGGGGTCACGTGTAGGGTAACGGTGGGTACTCCCTACAGGACGTGGTGCGACTTCGACCCCTCTTGTCAAGTGAGTAAGCAAACTGTTAGAAGCTGACTGTTAAAAGTTCTCAAGCCGTCCGGAGGCCTCTAACTTGGCTTAACAACTGCTATCATAGACAGCAGCAGCCGTGATCAACGTGCCTTCCAAAGCACGGGAGTGCTCAGTTAATAACCATGAGTGGCGCCGTTGGGCCACGAACGCTCCATAGACATACGTATTCAATAATCATCGATATTACGTTTCTGCCTCAAAGACTGCCTTATTTACACATGTACGAGACTCGCATGCGAGTTTCATTAATTGCGAATCACGGAGGTATCGCGAGTTCAATCGCTCTATAAAACCGCGCAATGTAGTTAAACTCGTACGTGTGTATTAGGGCCTTAAAAATAATACACAAGCTCATAACCGGTTGTTAATTGAACAATTTTTTGAACAGTGTCTGAGGCAAGAGAATCGGCTGTTAAAGCAGCGAGTGGAGCTCCTAGAGAAAGAGAGCTCTGCGCTTGCCGAGCGGCTGGTACGCGGGCAGGTGGACCGGGCGGAGGGCGAGGAGGAGACGTTCGCGCTCGCGCGCGAGGTGCAAGCGTTGAGGCGCGCGAACGTGGACGCGCAACAGCGGGTCGCGGTCATGCAAGACGAAATACGATCGCTGGAGATGACCATAGCCGAGGTGAGTCTATCACAGCTGGCCGGCACTGCTGGTTTAGTGCAAGTGCCTCGGCGCGGAAACGTGCACGCGCAGTAGACTTATAGTGTCCAGTATGACCATGAGATCATTTGAGTAACTATAGCATCCTGTCAGATACCTAGATGGTCCAATCCAGACGCGCCACTACTACCTACTCTATGAATAAAACGTCAGTCATTACGCGATGAAAAGAAGGGAATCGCATGCTTGTGTGGATTAAACGATCCATAGTGCTTTCTCTTATTACCCGTACAAAATGCACGCTTAGGCATAATTAAAAGTATTCAACTTTAATAATTATATTGTAGTGTGTGCAACGCTGCATGCACACACTCCTAGAGTAGCCTTAGTATATAAGCTGATATTTAACCAAGTTTGGACAGAATATATCATACAACACTCTCGGTACGCATACCCTTACATTACGTTCCTGCCAGGATCGCCATGTAGGGATGGGCGTAGTGATGCTACTGTTCGCGTTGGGATTAAGATATATTCTCTCTAAATATGATGGTACATGAGCTTAAATACTATGGCTTTTGAGTGTGTGTATGTGGTTATACATTACAATATTATGAAATAGTAAATCATTGTTTGTACTGTTACACAGAACAACTCCCGTCAGTCGTCACTAGAGGGCATAGAGGGCGCGGGAACAGAGGAGCTGTCGCGGTGCCTACAGCGCGAGCTCGTGCGCGCCCGGCTGCACGCCGCGGAGCGCGAGGCGGCGGAGCGCGAGCTCGCGGCCCGCGTCGACGAGCTCGAGAACGAAAACAAGAGCCTGCGCCGGCAGCGGGTCGACAACAACGTGGCGCACCTCCAGGTGACTCACCCGTATATAGGTATATAGTCCTCCTGCACCTCTAGTACAAGTTATATCGAAACAAAAAAAAAGTAGCCTTTTTTCCTTCTTTCTTTGGTGGTAACTATTCCTTGCCCATACAAATTGAGACTAAACGTAACCGTATTCGTTTGTGTTCTGTTTCGAAAAAACGTATACTAGAGGTACTGGTCAATTATGACGACGGTGACCCTCACAAATCATCGATTTGCTCTACTCTTGAGTTCGGCAACACCCACACTCTGTATAGAGGACAAGCCCAGAAAAGGTGGTCCAAACATAGTCCAACTCACCCGTACGTAGTACAACTACCGTCAGTCCATAGAGGATATACAGCAAGCGCCCACATACATTCTCAAGTCCTTATTTTTCAATTTCACACAGGTATATACATATATATATACTATTACGATATTGTAGGCGTGCCCCACTGCTTGGCAAAGGGGTATCCTCATTCCTAAAAATTGGCTGTCGGCTCTATTGCAGAGGAAGTCGTCCTTCCCCAGAATGCTCATAAAATGAATGTGTTTCAGGACGAACTCATTGCCGTGAAATTGCGAGAAGCGGAGGCCAATTTATCACTTAAAGATTTGCGTCAACGCGTCACGGAGCTCTCTGAGGCTTGGCAGAGGTATCAGCAAGTAAGTAACAGATTCAACTTATTCCAAATAGAGAAATATGCCTAGCGGAATGTCGTGTCGCTCTAATGTAATTTGCACTCTGTATTCAAATGTTTGGCGAAAATAGTCTGACAATCACTCTTATTTTTTAAAAAAGGACTCCGTATGACCATAGCAAAAACTGCAACGTCACTGGTCTGTATTTCTATACGAACTTCAATGCTAACAGAGCGCTTAAATTATATACAAAATTACTGGTTTGATTATCACTCAAATACTGTTGTTCTGTCCCCCTTTTTTTTATAAAAAAACTACTTTACTGCATTTGTAAACAGGAACACAGACAAGAGCCCACCGCAGCGCCGGTGCAATCCAACGTAGTCTCTGACATCATGGCGACGCCGAAGAAACTGCTCAGGGCGTGGGAGGGCCGGTCCGCGGACATGCAGAAGTTGGACGAGGAGCTCATGAACACGAGGATACGGGAGGTCGAGGCCCTCACGGAACTGAAGGAGGCTAGGCTTAAGGTGTGTATGCCTGCTCTGAAAACCATCTCCGCCATCACGACTCAAATAAAAAAACCGCACTCAAATGGGTTCATCCGTTAGAGAAAATCCGTTAAATTTATAATACGCTTCTTTTGCGTTGCGCGTTATGGATTAAAAAATGAATAAGAGTACTTATAACTGATTGGTTGTGACTAAACCTTGTTGCGAACCCTTTACGATCACTTTGAGAAGCCCTGGGGCCCTATACCGCAAAACCATGCAATGATTTTTTTTGGGCTTAAGCCCTTAAATACACACATACGAGACTTGCAAGCGAGTTTAACTACATTGCGCGGTTTTGTAGAGCGATCGAACTCGTCATATCTCCGTGACGCGCGGTGTAATGAAATAAAACTCGCATGCGAGTCGTACGTGTGTAAATAAGGCTTCATTTATATAAATATGTTGTTACAGCTCATGGAGCTAGAAACCCAAGTGCACGTGTCGACCAACCAGCTGCGGAGGCAGGACGAGGAGGCGCGCGAGCTGCGCGAGAACCTCGACGCGGCGCTGCGCCGCGAGCGCGCGCTGCAGGCGCGCCAGCGCGAGTTCCACCACAAGTACACCGACCTCGAGAGCAAGGTCGGTGACGTCACTCCCAGTAGCTCGATTCCACTCACACCTCAGATTCGGTTGAAACCGTTCAACCAATCTCACTGGAGCGCAAACTCTTAAAGTATTCCAGTATACAAAATCACACGCGTGGTCGTGTCGGAGGTTTTCCCCAGGCTACTCTCCAACTGCGAACTCCTATCGCTTTATTGGCCCGGCCTATATAAGCCGCTGTCAGGTTGAAAAAAAGCGCGAGTTCCACTACAAGTACAACGACCTTGAGCGCAAGTTCAGTCCCGGTAAATTAGGGTTACTTCCAGTTCAGTCCCGGTGAACTGCGATTGATTCGTAGGATGACATTGATCAAATCGGGTTTTCTCATAGATTATTGTTTAATTTCCGTGTGACCTGTGCCAGTGAAAATATTGGGTAGCGATCTAGCTGCTCACCGGATTAAATCGACCTAATTGACAATACTACTGCTTTTATTCTATACAAGCTTTTGCCCGCAGCTCCATCCGCGTAAACTTCCACTCCCTATTTCATCCCTTCGAGGGATGATTTTCGCGATAAACAGTATCCTTTATGTTAATCCGGGCTATAGACTCTTTGCATACCAAGTTTCATCATAATCCGCTCAGCCGTTTTTGCGTGATTGAGTAACAAACATCCAAACATCAAAACTTTCGCATTTACAATATTAGTAGGATTATAAATCATCAAAGTATTTTCTAAAAGTCTCCCCAATCTAGGGTACATACACAGTCAATATATTAAGCCGGGTACTCACTAGCGAGTTGTCACTGTACCCAGACTGTTACAGTATCCACTATTTACGTGTTTCACGAACTGTTCGCAACGAGCCTATGAATAGCTCCCTGTCAGCTACGTACACACTTGAACTCGTTACAGCATTGTTTCGGATACGGCAACGGTCCGTTAATGAGTACCCAACTTTAGCTAAAGTAGTCTCTTAAACCCTTATTACTTATTAGGCTTGGCCTCCATTTAAACAATCTAAATCATAATAAGTTTAATAATAAAATCTTAGTTCACTTCGCCGCGGACGCGTGTCTGTTTGTGTCGTGTCGTGTCGAACGTTTGTACGGATCTATTTTTCTACTTCAAGCCTTATTTCAATACAATCAGATTTTTATGATTCCACTACACCGTCTGTAATTGTAAGCATTGTTTAGTGCAACCCACCCTATAAAGTGTCTGTTATGCCAACCTTGAATATCATATCTTCATATCATGGTAGCGGCCGACTTATTAAACTTTTTGTATAAAACCCCCGTCCTCTCGACACTACCGGATGTATAAACCGTTGTTTTACTATATGTTTATGATTTTTTATTGTGCCTTTATTATCCTTTCACTAACAAAAACTTTCCTTTTGTTTTTTCCGAAACGTGATTTTCCCGTAGGAAGTCGTACAGGTTTCCTGTCCCATTGTTTTCTAATTCTACCTTTTTTAGTAACGTGGGATAAACTCAATTTTTTCTCTTTTGTATGAATAAACGTATCTTTCTAAATGTTTGTCTTGGACTGTAATTTATGTTAGACTAATAGAAAGTTAGAATGGAATAAATAAGACCCGTTGTCTAAAGTTAGCGCATACTTACAGTTGATATTAGGAATTATTCATGCCAACGAAAATGTTATCTATTTCTAGGCTAAGTATGACTCGATGCAAGCGAACATTAGAAACATGGAGGACGCACAAAGGATAGCGGAACTGGAGACGGAAGTTTCAGAATATAAACTTAAGGTGAGTGTACTAAGTTGAATTTTGCGCGTCAAAGTTAGGAATAGAGAAACTAACGCTTTGTGGAACTTTCACAGAATGAAGTCATGGCAACTGAAGGCGAACTCCGAAACAATATGGATGACACTGAACGAGTTCGGGAGCTACAGGAACAGGTTGCGGAACTCAAAGCAGAGGTAAGAAACTCGCCGATTCCATGCATAACCGATCATATTCATACATGTGACAATTAATATTTGGAAACATGTTATACAAACAACATAACTTACTAAATTAATAGACATTTGAGTCGATCACCTTTTTTATTGTTATTCTGTCCCGTTGTCATAGAGACAACATGTGTATATTAGGTTATTACCTAATATAAAAAATGGGTTGATGAGGAATGGGTTGGGGTGGGAAATATATGGGTTGATAATTGAAGGCGCAATTTTAAAACAGTTTTCTAAGAGACGGTAATGATAGCAACAAGGAACAAGAAAATGTTGATAAATCCATCTATACAACTCTCTCCATAAGTGTCTATAAGTCTAGTAAGTTGTTTTCTTTGCCTGAACATATATTCATTTGTATTTTAACCCAAACTGCATATTACGTTTCAAATAACCAATGATATCAAACTAACATCGCGCCTTGCTTCGCTTCACTGAACAATTTTTACCAGTTTGCCGACAACGATTGATTTTACATGCTTATGCTCTTATTTTTAAAAATCATAAATGTCCATCAAACCTATTTTAGTTAAAATGCCGATAAAATCCGATTGTCTTTATCTGTCACTGTAACGTTTGTGTTTGCGACAAAGAGAAAAATTCAGCTAACAGAGGGTTGTTAAGTTTTATAAATAAGGAATTAGATTTTCACGATAAAATATAAATACAATTTAAAGCGCTCTATAGATTTTCATGTACTGGAGTGCTCTAAAATCTCTTGTTCATGACTCGCACGTGCTGCGTTGGCTATATGGGCTTTACGTTCTACGTCTCATTTAGCTTTCTGGAGTTTTTTAGGAACTACCATTCCTAGTTATCCGCACTCCTCAGTCTGCACTGCGAACTACTAATAATTATTTTCCCAGTTACCAGCACTGCGAATAAATGGGACAATAGATGCCCAGCAGTCCGCACCGTCAACACTGTCCGAGTGTGGAAAACTGGGAATAGTCGTAGCATGATTGCCTTGACGGTTTAATGTAAAATAGGTAGTATCGCGAATTATCGTGAAACGAAAATTCGCATTGACACCTCTTTCCTTAACGTGATGTTGCTACCTACAGAAGTGCAGTCGCCAGCAAGAATCGATTGTTGAAATACTCTTGTGCACCTCTTGGCGACTATCCTTCTAATAAAGGAAGGCCATGGCGAGCGTGCTAATAAAATGGGCGGTGCACTGTATGGCGCATACACAGCATCGCAATCCAATAAATCCATAATCCAAGTCTCATGCCAACTGTATAAAACAAAAAAATTTAGTGAGAAATAAATAAAAAAGCTGACGATAAACGGTGGTCATTTTATTCTCAAGATTTAGATGTGCCCTAAACCTAAAAGTATAGGGTTAAGTTTTAGTTTATACCAAGTCATGATTGTTTTGTACATAAGTATAGCTTTCTCTGTTTTTACGAAGTTTACAATGCGCTTCCAGTGATGTCTGATAATCTGTTTGGCACTGCACAGTTACCGACACCCATCACCACTCCGGACACTGAGCCCTGGAAATGGCTCGAGTAAGTCAAAAGTCATTTCAACGTTTTGTTTTTGTGGTAACATCCGCAGTATGCTTCCGATTTATAATTGTGTCGAGTATTTGTTTATGTATAGCATATTCATATTCGTTGTTATAATGTTGATGTAGATTTAGATTTTCGGTCTCGTATACTGTGGTATTGTGCGTTAATCGCATACTTCAATAGTTCAGCCGTATATGCGATGCAATGCGATACCATGTATGTTTGTGCTTTTATAACTATTATAGGGAAAACGTATAATACTCTTCGTAAATAAAACCAAGCACGACGTTATGCATGTTTTTTAAGTACTAATTATCAGCATCACAGTTAACAGACCTTTCGTTAACCTTATTACAACGATTTAAGGTCTACTAATGGTCAACTAATTGTAATACTGATAGTAAATAATGTTCTACACGAAATAACCTATAAGTTTTTTTTCTGTAAGTAGTTTATAAAATAAAAGTATCATCAAGTTGATATTTCAATACTTCATCAACGAACGGAATCGGAAGTAGAATCTACAGTGTAGATAAAGTCTAGCTAGGTATTTAATGAAACAGTCTGTTTAATTATCCTGACATAATGCTGCTCTAACTACTTAATAATATATTTTATACGTACCGAAGTTTACAATCGCGTTTCTGACTCACATTTAAATATTATTTAATGTAATGTTGTATCCTATATCCGTGCATGTGTTACGTTGGCGCACCATCGCTTAACATGTAGGTATCGCACTTTTGTATGCAGTGGTAACGCTTTGCATGTGGACATCTACCATCATTATTATGAATTGTTTGCATTGGGTCTTTAGGAATTCGACTGAGTGCCTACAGCCCAATCGCTCACTTGCCTTTCCTTTGCGGCGCTATTCATATCGAATTCATCTGACGACCTAGTGCAAAGAACCCATCAGAAACACGTCCCACCTTATTATTTAATCCACACTGCTTGTGATAGCTTATTTTTTACGCTAATCCAACTAAATAATAGGGTAACACATTCACTATGGATCCACAAAATAATCAACATCATAATGAACAACTCTAGTTGTGAAAATGAAGAGTTGTGAGTTGTGAAAATGATCTAGCGCTAGCGCTGCTTTGTGCAGATCATCTTAAGTGTGTCGTAAGCGCAATTCTCTGCTAAGTGTAACCTACATACTATTTCTTTTTAAACCTAGTAGTTGTATTTTGATGGTGATATCGTGACGAATATAAACCATTTCTTTGCTTTACCAATCAACATTATTCATGAAACTCGAAACAGCAGTAGCGTGGAGGTACGCCACACGTTTCCATAATTGGCATGATGACAAAAAAAATTCACACCATTCGAACTAGTTTTTAGAGACGATCAAATGTTTGTATGGGATCAACTACCATTAGAGCAACACAAAAGACGAAAATTCGAGGCCAAGTACAGCACAACAAACGAGCACTGAAAACGCTCCATACTGATTCACACGCAGGCGTCGCGTCACGCCTGCGTGGCCTCGTGCTACCGTTGTGAGGAGAAAAGGGAAATTTTCCGTTTTGTCGTGAAATATTGCGTTCATGTACATAGTTGACATACATTTCCCTTTTTTTGGAAACATGAGAATTTTAATGACAACTGTCAATTTACATTCGGCCAATAAAACAAAAATAACCTTTTTGCGAATCTTTGCAGTCCCATATTTTTTATGATTTAAATTAATTTGTCTAATTTACTATTTATAATTTGATGGTATTCTGTCCATATAGCCACACTATGTTATAAATTGTAACGTGTCTTCTGAGAACGCCACGTCTGTGTCTCGAGCGCATCCTGCCTGACATGTCCAGTTTTGATAGGCTTGATGACTCTTGTTACCTACCCATTTTTTGATTACTGATTTATGTATGTGTACGTACTATAAGTAGATAGGAATTTATGTAATTTGAAATAATTAGTATTTGAGTTTAAGTATGAAAGCAGTGAAACAGAAAATTAAATTGAAGTATTATAGATCCTCGCATAAGATTATATGGGTAATTAATGTCGATCAGGGGCATGAGGCCTAATGCGACAGGCGTTTACGTCGCGTTGCGTGTTTAAATAATGACATAAGCTGGAGCACTGGGGTCTTCTTTCCCTGAAAATGGCATAATTCACCATACATACTAAACTAAAATGTTCTGTTTCACTTGTTCGTCTCGCATTTTAATTGGATATTTCAATCCCGTATTTGTGTAGGTCATGAGACTAGAGGCGTCCAAGGCGCGTTCGTTGGGTCTCAGCCACAAGTCAATGATCAGCCGCAACATCTCCTTCGAGGACGACCCTTTAGACCTCGAGGAACTCAACAAAAATTGAAAGTAAATAATTAACTAAGAACCCCTAACCGTTAGTATTTTGATGTAACCAATTGCAACAATGTTACTATATTATTTTCTGTGCACTGCTTACAAAATAAATATTGCAAGGAAGTCATTTTGGACAGTCAACTGCCATAATATGTATCGCATCACGTCTATACGTCATCGTAGGAGTTGGGAAGTGTTACGATATATTTAGCTACTTTGGCTGCTATTAACAATATGAGTCCGACAGTACGGTCAGTCGTTACCGGCCGAATTTCATTTAACGTGTTATTTGGATTATTTTGTACAGGCATCTATTTGTAATGTAAATTAATTTCCTTTCATTTTATTAGTCTCATTTTGCTATGCTCTGTATTTAATTCTAGAGACTAATGACATGTTGGAGTGAAAAGGAGAATAGGGTAAAACATATTTATGTAGATATTTGCCGCTTTATTTTTAAGCAGCGGCCGCCTGTGTAGAACCAGCGATGTACGACAAATTGAGGTGGAAATTGTAAAGTAGCTGAAATATGGGGTAGTACATTTTCCGTCACTATTTCGGTTCTATTACGTGCCGCCATTTCAGTCTCTGGGATTGAAAATAAAAAACCAAAAAGGGTCTAAAGTTAAGTCCACCATTAGGCGAAGTTGTTGTTTGACAAGTCATAATGCACAAATGTTGCCACAGCATGGCCAGTGCTGTTCATATCGATATTATTTAAGGACTTACTAGACTTAATGATCTTTCGGTCCAATTTATCGGGTAGCCCTAGGTGTTTGCCGAGAACATCGAAAATCGAAATTAGTAGTGTTTCTGTCAATCTAATGTGCTCTGAATTTGTCAAATTAAAACGATTTGTAAATCTTATGATTTATTCATATATAAAGGACTAAATTTCATATTTAAATGCTTCTTTTGTCCCGCTTGCTGAGCTCTTAGTGGCCGAAAAGAATATTATATTTTTATGCATATCCCATAGATTGCAATATTGGAATAAGTTTGGTAGTACCACGTTATACTTATCGATATATACCATCACTATTTTTTTCCTATTCCTGGCAACATCTTATCTGTCAGTTTACTTTGCCTAATTTTGGACTTTACCTTAATGTAGACCTTCCAGTGCCAAGCTTTTATACCTTTTCTGAGATTCTGAAAACATTAGCTAAGTTTGTATTGTCCTGCCACTATACAGTCATAATGAAATTCATAGTGTGAAATATTTTTTCCTGAGCATACGTATTTATATGAACCAACTCCAGTTATTTATAGGAAATTTCTTTGAAGTACACTAATTTATAACCAAACGAATGGTCGTTATTGTTGGTTAGAGTTATCTTAAGTTGTCAAACCAAGCAATTTTGTCACATGTGGATTTTGTTGCAACTGGTTATAAAACATTACTGCATAGGTGGCACGATTTTAATTAGTACATACGTTTTGATGTTAACTAATATTTCAGCCTGATCATTAAATTTTGCGTTTAGAAACATGACAGCTCTATAACTATGAAATGAAATGATTAAGTATTCTTTGATGATATGATACCTATCTACATAATATTTAGTACTAATTTGATATAATACATTACTACATTCCTAAAATACTGATCCCGTTATATCCGGGAAACATAGGTTGAAACCAAAAGGTGAACCTTTTTGTTTAATAACTAGGCAAATTTATATGGTCCTGTCAATTCATTCAGCAGTGTGAATAGAGCTCACAATTAAAATAATGTCGAAACATTGTTTAACGCTCCTATAATAATTCATACAACAGTAGTGTCTAGTTAGGTTTACTGTGGTCTTTAGAAGACCATATTATAACCATTTTTTAGTATTACCTTCTATTTACTAATAACAATTTATGTACGAACTGACACTGGACAGAAGACTTAACTGTGAGCTGTATGTAATAGTTTTCTTATTTGTAAACTGGCTGATACGTCGTGCGTGCTAGTTACTTGTTTATGTAGTATAAACGAGTAACCGGACATGATATGTAGACGTGGAGGTCGCCGCGTGACGTATTATGGTGCCCCGCGTACGGTTGTACGGGCGGGCGTCGCGTTCCGGGGAAGTGCAGATATTATGATCGAACCCACGTCACGCAGGCGCGCCAGTGTGTAGGAGTCTAACTCTTCCGTAGTTTCCAAAAACTCGTGTTGCCAATTACATTGATGCACCGTAGATGTAAAGTTTTTTATAAGGTTGTAGTCGAATTAGCGTAGGTTAATTAGTAGTTAACTTAAACTACTGATTAGAAGGTAGAAGTATAGGTGTTTTTGTACATGATAAATGTGAGCAAGCGAAATCAATTTACATATGACAGATATATGCCAAATTGTTTGATCTCAAGCCCACGCAATCGCTCGTAACGCAATGTGCGCGTACGAAAGCCTTAAAGCATAACGGCAGTAGTCCTTTAATCCAACTTATTTTGAGTATTACTTACGATAATTACTGAATTATGCTTTATAAATATATATGTTGAGACATTCCAATAATAATAATAATATGATTTTTTATTTATTTTAAGAAATATAGTTGTTGTGTCCGCCCAAACGTAGCGGGCAAACAAAGCATTTTAAAGATGGGTGTTTCATTTCGCACATTTTTAAATTACCACATCTCAAAATCAAATATTTGTTGATGATGACTGCATATCATCTATCAGATAATGATATATTTGCTTACGCGAAAATTCTAGATTATAAAATGTGGTATTTTGGAAACGGGCTTTTCATGTTTGTTGCTTAGGAGTGCAAACATGGTCATTCTTATCAGAAATGACGCAGGGACAATTAAACGAGTCTTACAGCAAATAACAGTACTTATTAGATGATTAGTTCACGCATTGTTTTCTATAATTGTAAGATAAAGTATTTAACTTCGTATTAAGTTCGTGCTTCGGGTGAATACTCACGTTCCGTTACTATATCGTTAGCGATACGCAACTTAACACTTTTTTTAGGGTTTTGTTAGGTAAAATGATGTTTTACGCACCACTAGCGACTGAATTTTGGCAGCTTTAAAGGCTACCCATTATTGGGATACTATGACAGCTCCGATCACTATCCGGTTTGACAAAGATTATAAAGCGTATACTGCCCCTTAGAGCATTTAAGACAGGAGACGCCTTCAGCACATCTTTCAGAACAATAAATTATGGGGGGACGAGGTAACACATATAAAGGAACTACGCACACTTGCAAAACATTCTCCCATTACTAAAGCACCTACACTAAAACAATCACGAACGCACACTCAAAACACAAAATTTGAGCAACAAAATTCGACCTTATTTTTTTCTCGACAATTCGACATTATAAATTGAACAATGTCACTAAGGATCACATTTCATATTCTCATAGATAGTAGTCCTTACGGTCGGAAATACGGTGATGTGAAATGTCGTCACAATATCGACCAATCGTGAAGCATCGAGTACAAATGCTTTTAAATCGACTTTGTAATCGATGCTCTATTTACGATTTTAATTAAACCTTTAATTGTGCAGAAAATTAAAGTTAAATCGAAAATAAACGTGCAAGTGAAATGATAATTCACCTTTTCGTAAATTTGATAAATTAAAATGTTTTTTGCGCCCGAAAACAGCACATAAAGGCATTTTGACGGAGCTCTTCACACGATTGACGTATAATCGATTAATGAAGTAGTTTTTAATAACGTGGCAGACTTTTCTCCTATAACTTTGGCAGAGGGGAATTATATAAATGGCGTCTCCAGTCTTAAATTCTCTAAGACTGCTCCATTTAAACTGTGAATACGACGATAGACGCCGTGGCCTAACTTTTAAATCACTACAATTTTGAAGCGATCAATGTCCCAATTACCTAAGACCCCTATTTTTGTTAAATTTTTACTATAATTATGAAGTGTATCACAATTTAGGCAATTTTATAAAGTTTATTCCAGACCATGACTTATTTTTGTAGTATTACTTTATTATTGTTGTATTATTTTTATTTTAAGAGTAATTAATTGGTTATGAATGAAAATATTTTATTTTATAAATTTATGTTGCAAATTATGTAAGAAGCACACCAATTTATTGTTGTATTAATTTAATAGGTATCATTTATTTGTATTCTGATACGGAAATTGCCCAGTAATCTATTTATTTTTTACGCTTGCAAATGTATAACAATAACAAAAGTAACTGCTGAATAAGATGAAAAGCAATGTGTTAGATCCATGTCAACGACATGAAAAACTAAACCTGTCGAGGCTATCGTCAATAATTACCCGACAAAAGCAATAAACTGTTGAGATAATTATTAGATCTTGCCGGCAAATTATTGTCTTTTCATATTGTGTATTAGCAACAATAAAGAACTTAAAAATTTAGAAAATAAACTACATTGTTTAAAATTGTTTTTTTTTTAATTATTATTATTAGATAGGTTAGATAGTTCGATTGGTTATACAGTCTCGTTTTTTGCCGGAGATGTACCTACTAAACGTCACTTAAAACATGACGGTATATCCTATCGCATTACTGTTCCAATTTTGAAAGATATAAACTCCACCGACAAGGAGGACGTATTACAAGGTACAAGCCATGCGACAGGTAAGTAAATAAATATTGCAAGTCGATTTTCATCAATATCCATTTGGCGTATGGATTTGAAACATTACGAGTAAGTATATATGACAAGCTGGACCCCACTGCTATGCGAAGTGACTACCTCAAATTATTATTATTTTAATCCTTTAATTGCTGGGTCAATCATTTTCGTGACTTTTTTTTCAACGTTTTTTGCTTTATTTTCCGTGTTTTATTTTGTGCATATCTACTTTACAAAAAATTAATACTTACCAATGAAATAGAACAATTTTTTAGATTTTTAACAAAGTTGAAAGTTTTCCCCCATTCTATGAATCTATAGCATAAAATAATTTAACATCGCAAATTGAATAAATTACTGTTAAAATGAAACAAATTTCTAGTAGGTTCTAAGTTTAATTAAAATGATATTAAAGGCACAACATTTACATTTTAGTAAATAAAACTCACTATGAAATATAATTATATTATAGATTATCCTTGTTCAATGTGTTAGTTTTTAGTATTTTCAGTTAAACTCTTAAAAATATATCTAAGTTAGTCTCAAGCCATGTTTTTATATTTGGTAAATAAATTGTAAAGCACTCGCAGTGTAGATTTCAGATCCAAGTTGACGATATCTGGAAAAATAAACAACATCAGTATTATTGACAGTTTGTTTTGTACGAGGCTTGTTTACTATCGACGGCTTATCGCACTGACAACTAATTTTCTCTTACAGATAATTTTCTTCTCCCTACAGAATACCACCCCCTTTTTACCCTCTAAGGGGATGAGTTTTGAAATAAATTATAGCCTATGCATTATTCTCATGTCTAAGCTACAATACTGGAAAGTTTCATAGAAATCAGTGCAGTCGTTTTTAAGATTAAGAGGACCATACATCCATCCGCACAAACTTTCACATTTATAATATTATTAGGAAGGATTAGGATTTATTGAGATATAATATTAGGATTAGGATTATTAGGACGTAAGTCATACCTTCAGGTCTTGCCTTTGGCTTGGCCAGACCAACATCTTGCATCAATTCAAATGCAAAAGCAACATTATGCACTTTTTGATCAAATTCCTGTGGCGTCAGGTGGAAGTCGTAGAGAGGCACGAAGAATCCTTCGAGAAGTCCCATTAACAGGACCAGGAACACACCATCATGGAATTGAGTGTCTAAGTCCATCACCTCGAGGTTCACCTTGCTTAGATGCTTGTTCACGAATGTCACTAGTGACTGGAAAGTTAGTTGCATATTAATTGTCTGCTTAGGAAAATAGTTTATCTGTCGTCTGGTATACCGTTCCATTACCTCTAGAATATTATTCGGGCTCAATGATACTAATTAAGTAACATACCTTTTTCACAACTTGAAGTTTGTCAGGAGCATGATCGAACAAGGCATCGAACGCATCTCGTTCGCCTTTCATACCGAGGTCATCGTACGTAGTTGTGATATCTTCAATATAAGTCCTGAAAACAATGCAAACCACGGCCGCGTGTCAGAGACATGTTTATGTCTTTCGCACATGAGAAAACAAGATGTAACCAATTTTCTTGTTCAAGGAGTAGCCTATGACAAAGCTCGAGATTTTCACATTAAACAAGATTGAAATTGTAGAACCTTTAGACCGATCAAATAAATACTTTGGCGAAAACACCACAATAAAATTGTTCAAACATTATGTAGCGTGTGGTTGTTTGATTTCATATCGAGTTCTCAGTTTTCCTAACGAGGGAAAAACACATGCAGTAAAATTCTGAATGTGGGTAACTCTACTGAAGAGTGAGTCAAATTACGAGTATATCGCAGAGACTTCAAGGTACTTATCACACTAACCCGGATGAGCCATGGTTGTGTATTGACATATACGTGCACATTGTCTATGTGCGTCAGCGTAGGAGTATGACTATGAGTTCACTTTGTCTATGTATTTGTATGTGACACAACTACAACTATGGCTAATCTGCGCTTGTGAGATATAAACACTGTACCTGTGTGACAGTTGATTAGGGGCATCCTTCTTGACGACCACAACATTGACGCTGACGTTCTCGGGGAGGCGCACTGGAGCGCGAAAGTGACGCGCGAGGGCCACCAGCAGGTGCAGTATGGATACAATATTCTTTGAGTGAACTGAATCTACACTCCATTTCTGAGCCGGTTTAGGCGATCCGTAGAGAGCCTACAAAAAATCATTGTTTTAGTACTTTTCACATTCATTTACTGTTAACAAAAGTATACCATACTAGCTTTTTCTCGTGACTTCGTCGGCGCGTAAATGACTGAAAACTGGTGTGCGTCAGAATGACTGACCAAAATGGCAGATCAATGTTAGACTACCATTAGCATTCACTACCTATTTGCTACTATTTACTACCTATGTTGACATATCTGCTACTTAAGTGGGCAGTCATTCTGACGTCAGGATGACTGCCCACATTTATTATGTGGGGGTTGGACTCCTTATTTGCAACTTTCTATATACTATGATTTACTATTTATTTGCTACTTACACATATATTTTTTCCAGATTTTTAAGGCAAAAAATAATAATTTTATAAGCAAAACATGGAATTTATTTACGAATCGGAGTGTACAGGCTGTAGTACCTCATGGACCGTGATAGTTAGACAGCTGAAATTTTCACAGATGATGTATTTCTGTTTTTTGGAATCTCTAGAACCAGCGGTTTGGGCTGTGAGTTGATATGTCAACCAGTCGGTCAATTTCTTGTTTTATATATTTAGAAGACTGTACCTTCGCCCGTAGGCTGTATGGTCGATAATGGAAGAGAAATTTTTGGTACATTGTACATCTATACTAATATTATAAAGAAGTAATGTTTGTGGCGTGGTGAGTTTGTATGTAGATGCAGAATAAGTTTTGCAGCAGTTCATTATACAATTTCATCAAATGAGCTACATAATACCTGAAGCAAATTCTTACCCTGTTAACTTCTCTGAGTACTACTGCCAACTTTTGCCTCTGGCCTTCTTCTGACTGTGTAACCTCAGGCACATCAAGTTTCTTCTCAGCAAGTTTTTCTAATAGCTTCTGAAGCACTTGACCATCATAGAGATCCTCGCTAATGTCTTTAACAATGATTCTTTGCATGGCAAGCTCATCGTTAATCCACTCGATTAGAACTTGGATCAGCTCTTTGACTCTGGGGTCCTCTAGTGAGCGAGGTTCAATGATGGCTCTCTCTTCATTATCAACTGAAATATTCAGATAAGTACTAATAGAAGTATATGCCTCACAATATTGGCAAATCACAAAAGCTGTGTTAAGATTAAAATTAATGATAAGTCCCAAATTAAAAATTGCTTACATTACAAGGATAAGATGGAGACTGTACACATTGGGGCAGGTGCATTTATAGCTTACATTACTTATTTACAGAACTTTAACAAGATTTTTTCTTCTACCTTATTAACTCTCATATCAACTGGTTTCCATATTTGTTGATTGAATAAGAAACTATTAAAACTGTGGCATTTATAATATTCAAATCGGACAGTTTTTTTTTTAATAATGTTTCAACTAAAGTATGTGGGATGAGTGTTCATGTATAAGTACATAAGATATCAGTAACTCACGCAAGCTGTACTCCTCTGGTGGGATTTCTGGAGCAGTTGGGCTACCAGGTGAGTCAATAGCATATTTACCCTCTGCTTGTACTTCTTGTACTGTAACAAACAAATATAATTATTATATCATATCTCATGTACAATCAACTCTAAAAATAATTTTTATATACCTCAAAAGCAGTTACTTATTACTAACATTTTTTTAATTATAATTATGTTCTGTACGCTCACCAATTACAATAGTAGATCTACTCATATGAAAGCATGTTTAAGAATTCTCATGTACTTAAGTGAATATGTATTCTTATAATTATGAGAAATAAAGATCTTTGAACCTACTTATAATAGAATGTCATAATATGACACCCAGATAACACCTTAAAAGGATCACCACTGCTTTTGTTACTAGTTACCTCTACCCTTCACACAATTTGATCTAGATATCTAGGAGACAAAATTCTTAGCATCCACAAATTTATTTTATAGACATAATTTTCTAATTAGTTGGTAATACTATCAGTCTATTGTACTGCTGAATGCAAAGCTGAAACTTCTACAAACACATATAGAAGTGTTAAAATCGCCCTGCATACAATTTTAAAATATTCAGTGCTTTGGAAGTACTTATAACTCTCATAATATATATTATTATAATATTATACTATGCAAAACATATCCTCCAGCATAGTAGAAAGGGATGAAGATTGTCCAACAAACAAGTATTTTCCAGAGTAAGAATAAGGTCTTAGCTCTCTCAAAAGATGACAAATAAGTAGGTCACATTCCAAGGAAACTTCATGCAGCTAAACAATAACAGGTAATTGATTGTATTTCATCCTAGTAACACTGTCTAGGAGATATAGAAAAAGAAAAATGGCGGGGGATGACGGACCGCCGGATGGGGAGAGGTGGTAAGGAAGAGATGAAGTATAGGTACAAGCAAATGTTATGAGAGTATAAAGAAGTGCAACCCGAGAAATCAGGTGCTGAGCTACACTACCATTCCGGTAAGTTTGTTCCACAACCTTGATACACCTGGTATGATGGTGATGTCGATATAGCAAGCCTTTATCAAAGTTTTGATTAGTTAGTATGAGGCCTAAAGTATCAGGTCAGACGCAACATATATGGCAGCGCTTTAGGCAGCTGGCGTAAAGCCTAGCATAAGGCCTGAGGCATTTATAGAGGTGCTTTATGCAGCTGGTGTAGACCCTCGCATAAGGCCTAAGGCACATACAGAGGTTTTTAGGCAGCTGGCGTAGAACCCAGCATAAGGTCTAAGGTACATACAAAGAGTATAGTGAAGGCATATAACGTCCATGAGTTCAGTGCATATTTAGGAGGAAGAGGAGAACTGTAAGGGGTTGGTTGGAGGCTCGTCTGGGAACATAGGTTCCCACCACTGTACTTGGGTAAAATAGGGTCATGCCAGACCATACTGCATAGTCACAAGTTGCTTCACTCGGGGCTGAAGTATAGTTGAATAGAGTATGTATCCCAGCTAGCTAGCCACTAGCATATGTTCTAGAGAGACCTTATATGTTGTGGTAGAGTAAATTATACTAATAAGAGTAGGCGAGCTTTCTCGAGATTACCATCACGTTCATATAATTATGTAAAGTTATGTCACTATATATGCATAGCTCTCTAATATCTACAGAGGTAGAGATCTACATGACAAGTTTTATATATAATCATAATCAATAAATCTAAATTTCTCATTTATGAAACCAGCGCCTAAGCAAATGTTACTATGAAGTCATTGTGATAGTAGTCCTTGCTTGTACATCCTACGCAAACGCGCAAATGGTTTGTTTTAAGAATAAATAGTATTATCATACCTTCCTTGATCCCCTTCTTGCGTCCTATCGTGCCAATTTTGTCCCAGAAAGACTCTGCCTTGTCTTCCTTTTTAGGCAAAACAGGAGTACGAGGTGATTTTGGGCGTGGAGAAGACATCTCGTTAAACACTAACTCGTAACTCGTACTACAACAAGGATAAATATGCCACAATGAGTCATCAGGTCAAGCTTCAGTTTTGTTGACAAGTTAACATGACTTCAACACATTTACTCACAAGGAAAATAGTTACATCAAATATAAAATTAGACTTCCTTTTAACTCCACCTACACTGTATACCTTGGCCTCTTTTAACCTACTTTTCTGAAGTTTCCATTTCTAAAACAAACTTTGACAACATGTCAAACAAATAGAAAAATTTCGGATTATATGTCCTATTCAGATTTTTCTTCCTTATGTTGGCTATTATGAAACTGCTTAAAAACTAGTACTAAACCAAAATTTTCATGACAGTAGCCAACAACGGCCCGTTTAGTTTAAAGATAAAAAGCTCAAGAAAACTGTTCTGCCAACATCACAGCAGTAAAATTGGATATGTTGGCAGTTTTCTAATATCGGTTGCGACTGCTGCGATGATACTGTTACCTTACCTATAGCTAAAAAAAATTACGAAATATGTTTGTACCCCGTTTTTACCTGCGCAAACTTTGTAATCAATCTCAGTTTCCTTTGTTTTGATTAACGTCACATTAAGATTAGTTGGAATTCGTTTGTCCAGTCTAATTACATAATTAATAAATTCTTACTGATCGCTATTCGTCAGGTAAATATATCTGCAAACCACGTTCCTAAGAGCATCTGCTTTATGTTGAATAGGTTCGGTCGGAATCATACCTAAAAATAGCTTTCAAGTTTGTATTGCATCATCGTATCTGTGATATTGATCGCAGTGCAAACTGTTGCTTCTACGAGTATTGTGTTTACTTGTCAGTTTTAGTTATTGTTGTAGATAGCATGGAGAAAAGTGGCAATCCTCCCCCCTATGGATGGGGCAATCAAGGCAATGGTTATCATGGTTACGTACAGCCTCCTCCGGCAGCGCCCCCGAGCTACTCACAGGCAGTTGGGGGTGTTGGACCTTCCAGCCCGTACACACCTCATTATCCACCCAGTAAGTATCAAATTTTTACAATCAATAATATTTATCATAGGTGACAAATCTTGTCAAGGTGGCCTTGTAACAAATCCACTATTACTAAAGCAAGGACATTCCTCTGCATACATTTAAAAGAGGAAACTGTGTCTATATGAGAACATTATTTTTATTTATGAATATCTTATAAGATGAATCTAACATCATCTTATACTGAATTGGTAAAAATTAACTTTGAAAATCTACCAGATACACTATTAAGAAAGGAATCTACATAAAAATGCAGTAACGTTATTACCTGAAAGTACAGGTACAGGTACAGTACTTTGCGTAAAATCCGTTAGTTCTGATTTTTTGCAGACATGTTTATGATGGTAACCCAATGAATCATCCAAGTTTGTTACCTCGAGTAATGAACGAAATTTTGTCAAAAATCGAAAAAAACTGATTATAACCCTAAAGAACTAGTTGCTGATTTCTCAGGACTAAATTTACTACATTTGCTACAATACGAGACTAGAATTGTCAAAGACAACAAGACAAAGGCGCGAGAGGTCACAAACATGGATTATTCATTGGGCCAACATCATAAACAAGTGTGCAAAAATCATGACTACCAGATCTGTCAAGCTCTGATGTATAAAGTTACTGGACTAGAAACTAAAGGTCTTTGAAAGAACACTCAAGGCCTTGACTTGCCATGTTAATTATCCAAATTAATACTCAAATTACTAAACATAATACCTACACCAACAGGTCTGTGTGAAAGTAATGAGTAAGTGATAAAAGGGTTCTGAGGCTGACTATCATTCACTTATACCAATATGTACAACTTACTAGGTGATACCCAATATAGCACCTACAAAAAAAACTTAACCCATCTCTGCCAAAAATTAAACAATAGTATTCCATTGTTATATGCCCAGAGATATCCGTCACTGGGAGAAAGTGGCTTAACTAGAGTGAATAAACATTTTGGGAATTTTATACCTTTCTAGCATATGGGTAATATCTCTTTTCAGCTGCTGGGCCTCAAATTGTAACCACAGTTGTACCAGTAGGCCCACAGCCCACCCACATGATCTGCCCAAGCTGCCATGCTGAAATAGACACTGCCACTAAGACAAAACCAGGCCTGCTTGCATACATATCTGGTGCCATCATATTTTGTTTGGGGTAAGTTAGATGGCATTGCTTCTTTTTTTATTCTTAAGTACTTCAAAACCAGCATATCTTGCCTTTCAGGTAAAAATACATATTGGTAAATACACACCAAGAACATTAATTAAATGTTAAATATTATATTATATTTTATATTAGTATCAACAGTATCATACCGGCCAATTACACATATATCACCTGCATGTTAATTAGGGGACACTCTTGGGTTATAGTAACAAAGTGCAAAGTTATCAAACAAATTTGTATCTTTTTTGGTTGTATTTGAAGGATTATTCCAGTAATACTATGACATAATATAACCATACTTTTATTTGGAATGAATCCAAAAAGAACATACAGTCGAATTGAGAACCTCCTCCTTTTTTTGAAGTTTGTTAAAAAGTTACAACAAACGGATGATATGTTTTCTATTTGATTATCCAGATGTTTCTGTGGATGCTGCCTCATCCCCTGCTGCATAGACAGTTGCATGGTGATACACCACAAATGCCCCAACTGTGGGGCTAAACTCGGCCGTTACCAACGATAAGGACCTATGCAGTGTTATTAGTCGTGTAAATAATACATAGCGAAAGCTGTATTGTCTTCATATCAAACAGAGTAAACAATGATCTGATAAAGAAATGTCTCCGCATTTAACTTGTTGCCAGAGATGTATTTGAAACCAATCATGAGATGGAGGTAAATTGTACTGTAGGTAGGTTGTTATTATCAGCATACCAAAACTGCAACTGTGAATATCGTCTCTTTCCATTTCATAAAAAGAGAAATGCGTGCTGGCAAAGAAAAAAACCGCTTCCAGTCATGCTAATTAAATATTACGAAAACGTGCTTCTAATCTGGAGACTGTTACTGTTATATGTATCTCATAGCATAATGCTGCTAATAAAAACTGTGCTGCTAATTTAATGTGCAATGTCAAAAAGCTTTACATCACTTATATTAATGTAGTGTATGTATACTTGTATACTGGAATCTCGGCTTTTATAGTTATATAATATGCAGCTTTTACACATTATCAAACAGGTTTGGAATATCTGTCATATGAAGCATGATTTTTAACAAATTAGAATTGGTCCAAACAGTCTAAATTCAGTATTTATTACATAGATAGAAATAAGTTAAAATAAACTAATTTCAAAGGTTTGAGAAGAATCAGTGCCAAAACTGACTTTAATAAGTTTTATAACATAACTGGACAATATAATTAAGCTTTACTACTTACGAATGCTGTAACACTATATAATGTTTCAAACATTGTAACTCAAACGGAAAAATATGAGATTTGTGACATCATCTCCATACAAGAAGAATAATGAATGTTACGTGGAATGTTTTTTCACGTCTTCCGTGCTCCTATCCTACTAGTATGTGGATATACCTGTGGATGGATACATCTTAATAAGTCTTATAATGAGTGATAAGTTAACACTACGACACCTGATAGTGCTTTCGTATGCAACTAAATACCTAGGTAACTTATGTTTCCTTTTATTTGCCTTGTAATAATGTCTTGTTCATCTCGAATAATTATAGATATGAAAGTTTACTACTATTTTAGGTAGCCCCATTTTAGTAGCTTATTTGAATTATAAGTTGTGTTACATCTGATGATATCTCATTCAATTATTATGAATGTAAATTACGATCGTGCAAACTCAAACCCGGTCGTTTTGAGCCATAATTGTAAAGGCTAAACTATGTGGATCGAAACTAAACATATAAGGAATCACTACGTGCGCATATACTTCAAAGGTTAGACTCCAGTCCTTAATTTTAAGAAACACGGGTTATTTTTGTGTTTTAGTCTGTTTAGGATCCCAATGTACTTTGTACTATTAAAATAACTGTTATCACAGACATCACAAGGTTCTACAGTATCAACATAATTATAACTTAAGTAAATGATAAGTAAATGGTAAGCATAACATATTTTCATGCTGATATATGTGTACCTACTAAGAATCTACTTAACTTGAAAAATTACGAAACTTACGAATTGGTGTACTAATTATAACATACTGGTAATCATAGCCAAGTGAATATTAATGTATGTATATATTTTTACATAGGTATTTTTAATATCTTTGGTCTATATGTTTTAACACTTTCCCTGTCCAATGTATTCATTTGGATAAAAAAAATGTGTTACTCCGATGTCCATGTCCATACAAAAGGATGCATGATTACCGAATTCTAGAAAATCAGGTAAATCAATCTAAATGTGTATGTAAGCAAGATCTTTCATGAGAATCATGAAGCATCTAAAGCCCTTTAGATACATGTAAAAACGTATCAGAATTGCTAAAAATAGTTACTTAATAAATGATTACCGAATTCTAGAAATTCCGATAATATATTTTTTTATTTAATTGCTTACATTAAATAAAAAGAGCTCTCATGAGATAACAAAAGCATATCTAAAAAACACATAAAATCGTATCTGAATAAACAGTAATAAACCCAATTAATGCATTAAAAACAAACAAAATATCTACAACAAATATTGAAGTGTATTTGAGGAGCAACTTGCTGAGCAAGGTGCCCTTTTGTATTACTAAAAGGAATCCTTATGCACTTCAAATATTTTTTGAACAGCTGTTATGCATACATAATGTATTCGACTTGGATATGAAACTAGAAAAAAAGAGCTTTGTAAAGTGTCCATGGCACTTCCATTGAGAAGACTGGATGATTGCAATGGTCTTGTGAGCTCAAATCCATCTGTTTTTTAATGAACTATATATACAAATCCGTCTATTGGATACCACAGATCTAGGGCATTCAACATTCTTGTGTTGTTGCTCATTTTTTACCCCATAATATTAATATTCCTAACTAATTTGATGTATATTAATATGTACTTCTTATTTTTACAAATGTTTATTAATAAAGTATTTTATTTAAAAGTGTATTAATTAAAGGTTGCAGACCTCAGTATGATAACAGGGATACCTACACTTACACATCACTTCATCATCAACTTCAGAGCTATCCTCTTGTCGGTGGAATATTTTCCTCTTCTTTCTTTCTCTCTCTCTCTCTCTCTCTCTCTCTCTCTCGTGTTATGTTAATTATTATGTTTATTATACAGCATATCCCTGAATAGACCAAAGTTGTATAATGTATTTCATAAGGCACTTAGTAAGTGCAACGTGTTTAGATCTCTCGACTCGTAAAATAATAGTATTAATAGTGGACACCTCACGTAACGCAAAAATGCCTAGATTCACCCTAAATTAAAGACAAATGACCCGTAGCTGTTAGTCTAAGTTTACGTCCTACCGACGTGGCAGATAAATTACTTAATTACCTAAGTATTATATTCTGGTACCCGCTGTAGTACCGACAACTACAATCGAATATAAGAATATATAACTTTCTGTCTAAAAAATTTTAGGTAATTACAACTTTTTATTGCTGAGTGTACTTTTTTCGAGAATCAGCTATAAGCCCAAACAGGACGGGTTTATCTTGTGTAGTTTAAAAGTATTATAAGTGGCTATGGCAACCTTTTTTGACTCCATCATTAGATCAGCGATCAGCACGCCGGTATCGTAATATCGCATCGTACAGTATAGGTATTACAATTCAGCTCAACCGGTTGAGGATAAGTAAAAATTAGCCAAAAACGTTAGATTCTTCTCTTAGTACTCCCAAGAAAGGAAAATTGACGGAAATAATTCATGTATAAGCGAATTTTGGCACAGTTGTATGTAAAGATGTCCAAAATAACATACTAAAAGTACTAGCGGATGGGGGGAGCTAACGGGTAGGGGGGCTGTAAAAGTCCCTTTTTTAGTTTTTTTTTGTAAAAAGCTCGTAAACGGTGGCCCGTAGCAAAAAATGTTATGAGACATAAGTAATCTACATAAAATTCTCTACACTTTTTCGCTAGGATCAATATTTAAAGATATTTAAAAGGGGGAAATTTAATTTTAAGTGGCTCATTTCTTTGCATTCCAATATTCCTTTGTTGGACAACTAAGCGGTTGTCCATGTATTTTTATCGGTGTCAGAGGGGCTACCATACCAACCACAGACTAGTAAGTGTTCAGACCACAGACTAGGAAGTGTTCAGACCGCCGACTCGGGAACAATTCAGTAAAATTTGACCGTAGCAAAGTATATTTAATCTGTACCGCTGGTCTTGACAGACATTTCTTTTTTTTTTTAATTTTTCATTGGTCCGTGGCAAATGAGCGTAAGGTGTGCATCCAATGCTATATAGCACATTGAATTTAATTTTGTGTACAAATTCGCGGCATTTCAATTGAACACCAGAGGGGCTACCAGGCTCGCGCAACTAGGAACAAAATTTACAAAATGTCACTTGTATGGAATTTGGCCAAAAAATAATGGCGGATACTGCTATCTCGCTCCCTCAGTTAATCCATCTCAGTCACCTTTGAGGGCCTACCGCGAACCGAAAACGAACGAAGTTCGAATATCTCCCTCTCTGCCGCACGAATTAGCAAGTGCAACAGAGAGGGAGATATTCGAACTTCGTTCGTTTTCGGTTCGCAGTAGCCCCTCTGTGGCGCTACCGCGAACAGCAAATGAAGTTTTCCCTCTCTGTCGCACTTGCAAGTTTGCATATAAGTGAGACAGAGAGGGAAAACTTTGTGGTTCGCGGTAGCTCCTCGGGTCACTTCCATTCAACTTGAGTGATCGCCATATTGTTTCTTTGTTGATCAGTTCGTAGTGTGGTTTACAGTTTGTTATTTTGGTATTTATAAATGGTAGAAACCTTAATTTAAAGTGAAAAAGCATGTAGTAAGAAGGCAGTGTGTTTTTCAACATGTCACGGACTATTTCAGCCTATAGGGAATGTGTTATTTGTGGTTTTCGTGCCGGTCGAAAACATGACGAGAAAAGGAAATGAATGGCAAGATTTCCTTTAGATCACGACCGGTAAGCAATTAATTGAAGATTATCTATTAATATGTACCACAGCAAGTTACATGTAAGCAGAATAAGAAGCGTTATTTGCAATTTAGTTTTATTCGTATACTAGTGTTGGCCGTAACATATCGATAACTAGCTTATCATATAGATCTCTGGTATTTTTCAGTTGCAGACAGTGGGTGAAAGTGATTGGCAATGAAGACCTAGCCTACGTTCCGATTGAGAAGTTGAACGAATTAAAATTTGTTTGTGGTGACCACTTTCAACACAAAGATTTTAACCGAAAGAAAAGTCGTCTAAAGAGATGGTTTAAAGCAACACAACTTTATACTTTTTTTATTGTATTTATTTCTAGCTCTACCCACTGCGGAATAAGCGCATGGAGGTCGTAGTGTAGTCGTCATAACCTAACCAGTTGAGAATGGATTCAAACCCCAATTGTTAATAAAGGAGCATCCATTATAAATGTGAGGTGTTTTTGGCAAAATTCGATCCCCTCCCGCCTAAAACATCTCACATAAATAATGGACGTCCTCTAACTGGGATTTTTATAAAAATGAAACCCACGACGTCACTAGTCATCATTTATCGATATCGTTAACCGTACTACATCAGTTACATCCTTATCGCGCTATTATGTTGGCATTACCTATTTCCTTTTTTTATTTTATTGTGGTACTGAATGTTTGGCCAAACTCTACGTCAATGTCATGCAATGACAATGTCACTGTCATCCAAAACCTAGTTCGAAGTCCCGTCTCTTAGAACGTAGCTTAGAGTATAAATATTTCTAAAGAGCTGCTATACGCGTGCCGCAACGAGGGACGACAACAGAGTACATACCTCCCGTGGGGTGACCATGTCACTAAAATTACCCCATGGCTTCTGTTTATTTTGTTTAATTCGACTCATTATAGGCATTATGTAATTGATCCGGTATGAGCGATAGAGTAGGTAAGTTGATTGTTTGAAATAATTGAAAAAAGTATACTTACATGTATAACTTCAATATGACCGGTAAGTTAGAGAATCGCTCGGCACCCAGTGTTTCTTTGCGGTATTCCATGCTAAATAACTTCTTATTTCGTTAAAATGTATAAGCTAATTATTACGTGGAAGTTATTGTAGGTACCTATAATGCTCCGAAATTGGGTACAAGTTATTGTCACTAATAGGTATAGCCGTCGTCTCCCGGCGAAAAAATAATTATATAAGCATTATAGCATTTTTTTATATGATCCTTACCACCTTATTTATGGTGCTTGTCATGCTTGTGCAAGCGAGATAGCTTTCTATACCTTTCTGACATTTGAGTGGTTTGGCGTGTAAGTATAGGTTTAAAGTGTGTAGATGCAATTTTAATTAGAAAATTGCCGAGAGTCTCAGATATATTGAAATATAATAAACGGACCCTCGCCACAGCCGCCGCCAACATTTATTTAGCAGGCAGTGCTAGACGAGCTGCCATCGCGACTGGGGCGCTACCGCGAACAGCAAACGAACGAAGTTCGAATATCTCCCTCTCTGTTGCACTTGCTAATTCGTGCGGCAGAGAGGGAGATATTTGAACTTCGTTCGTTTTCAGTTCGCGGTAGCCCCTCTGGTTCTTATTGACTACGGACGACGTATTGGTCTGAAACATGTTGAACTAAATTCAACCTTAAAGACGTGAGCGAGTTACTATATTTCAATATGTCCGACTCACGGAAATTCTCTAATTAAAATTGATGATGCACTTTCTTAACTACTCAATTACATATATGTAAGGCGAAAAAATAATTACACTAAGGAACGAAATGGCAAACAAATACACATTCATACATTTATTATACATAAAAGATTTTTTTTAAAGAGTGGAGGGTAGATTCAGGAACCTGATCGGGGCACTTACTGACCTTTGAATAATATTAATTTTGTGTATACTTTTCTAATACTTTCTTTTCTATTTGGCGTGGTGGTCTTAATCACATAAACTCTTGATAGTGCTTTGCGGAAGCAATGCAATTCGAAATGCTTTGAACACAATCAGCTCTTTTAGACGGCTTCCAGTTTTGCCGACCTGTCGCTGCTATCCAATTATTTCGGGTAGAATTATTTAGTGGAAACCTAGAAAAGAAAATTATATATTTGCTTGTCCATTTCTAAGAAATACTACAATTTTGCTGCTACATAAATTTAAATATAATAAAATTCACCCAAGGCTAGCATTTTAAGTATTTTATATAATGACAAGTGTTATTTTTATTGAACTCTAAATTACCATATAATTGGGCTACTTTTAAATCGTATTAGCTGGTATCCCTAAATGGATTGCAGGGAAGCTAAATTAAGAACAGATTTAAACATTTCTGACAGCTTACAATAAACAACCTACGTAATTTAGGCGGATAATAACGTCGTCGAAAACTTTCTAACCTAAAATCACCAATGTAAACAATGTTGTTATTTCAATATTAATCGCTTTATTTTACAAGATTTTGAATGAAACATAATTGTACCAATAAAATAACACATATTGCGCTTAGATAAAGGTATAAAATAGTATAATTACGTGTGAAAGGTTACATTTTCTTCGCATCTTTCTCTGCGGCTTTTACAGCCGATCACGCTGCAAACTACCATTGTTTTATAGAAACTGTACCACAAAAACACTGATCCATATCATTTGTTGCCCAGAACACTATTTTATGCACAAAAACATTAATTAATTCAGTTTGTTTTTGAGATGACACTTCTGACTACCTTTTGTTGAGCCCAACTGATGCTAATTTTGACATTGTGCCCAATAACAAAAAGTGGAACTATGACAAAGACAGCAAATTATACATATCTCTCTGTCGCACTTAGCAAGATTTGTATATGACCTTCTCGCTTGGAACTGGTATTATTATTACCGAGTCACGTCTGTATTTATTATAAGTCTGTGGAACGTAGTGGTTATATTCTCTTTGGGATTGACAAGCACAGCACCGTACGTAGTATCTTCTAAGTAGTCTGTGCACAGCACGTCCTAGTCATAGAAGGTCCACGGAGGTCGTATTGGAATTTATCATTTTACGACATTTATTTTGGCTATTTAATGAATTAATAAATACCACGTGAATTATGTCCTGGCTATTTGGATACAGTACGAAACCTCCGCAGCCGCCGACCGATGATCCAGCGGCTAATAGCGGGGGTGCGGCAGCACCCCCAGTTAACCTCACAAACGCAGAAAAGAAAGCGATGGAAGCTTATCGGTTTGACTCCAGCGCTCTGGAGAGAGCTGCGCAGGCTGCCAAGGATCTGGAGCAGTCGAGTAAGTCAGACCTGTAATCACTGTTATCAGTCATGTTTCATACTATTGCATAATGCGATCCTATAACCTAAAAGCACACTGCGGAATTATAAAGCGCTTCACGCTAACACTAGAAAAAATATTTTTGCCAAAAAAATATTTCATGACTTTGGTGGATCTGTTAGCTTTTAATATAGAACCACACCGATTTAATAGTTCACCTAGCAGACTCCACCAAGTCGATAGTGTCATCAATACCATTCCTTTAAACTAAATTGTAAGACAGCGGAAAAACCATTGAGTGTTAATATTTTTCATCAAAATATTCAGGGTTTTTCCAGCAAGGAACTAGAAGTAGGCTTATTTTTAGATAATGATGATATTCAAGTTTTGTGTATTACTGAACATTGGCTCAAACAAGAACAGATGATATTTGACTTTGTGAATTTTAAATTAGTGAGTTTCTTTGCTAGAAAATCTGCCATTATGGTGGCTCTCTCATAATTGTTAAAAGCTCTTTTAAATGCAAAGAACGGAAGGACATAGTAAAGTTATCAATTGAGAGGATTGTAGAAATTGCTTGTACAGAACTAGATAGCTATATAATTCTATGTGTATACAGGCCGCCAGCATCTGACTTCTGCACATTCGAATCCACTATGGAAAATGTGTTGAGGTTAGTAACTAAAAGCCAAAAAAATGTTATAGTTTGTGGTGATTTCAATGTCGACTTACTTCAACCATCTAACAATACCGTCAAGTTGTTAAGTTTGTTTAAATCTTTTAATTTGGTAAATTTGTTTTTTGAGCCTACCCGGGTAGGTGTTACCAGTGCAACCTGCTTAGATAATATTTTTTGTAACTGTGAATGTTTGGATAAGAAAATTATAAATTGTTTTAATTCCGACCACAGTGGTCAAAAGGCATCTTTCTCAAAGATAATTGAAGAACAACCCCAAACTATAACATACCGACCCATAACTAGTTCTCGTTTGGAGTTATTTAAAAATGAAATTAACTATAATATTTGTATGTTACCTTTTTCACAAGATAATTCGAATAGCATGTATAAAGATTTATTCGGCTTAATTATTGATCGCTTCAACGAAAATTTTGCATTGAAAACTATTTCCGGGTCAAAAAATAATAATAATAAGATAAAGTTTAGTGATTGGGCTACTGTAGGCATACATAAAAGTAGAAATAGGCTTTATGAACTTTATGGTGAAAGGGAGGTGAACAAGAACAGTCATTTCCTGGACTTTGTCAAGACTTACTCAAGAATCTTCAAGAGAGTGTGTTTTACTGCTAAAGCAAACTATATTAGTTCGAAACTTAAAATATCTGACAATAAAGTGAAAACTGTTTGGAATATTATAAATAGAGAATCTGGTAAACTTAAAACCCGCAGTTGTCAAGTCAACATCCTCAAAGAAGACCAACAGGTCATGTCAAATAATGATGTTGCCTTGGCATTCGAGAATTATTTTTCGAATATAGCAAGTAGTACTACGAAATGTCTTCCGTCATCTGAAACCCAAGCTAACGCTTTACTTTGTGCTAACATTAGTAAATGTAATGTAACGTTTAATTTTAGTCAAGTAGATTCAATCAAAGTTATTAAAACTTTTAAATCGCTCAATTTAAAGAAAACGGAGGATTTATGGGGAACATCAGTAAAAGTTATTAATCATATCATAGATGTCATTGCGCCCCACTTAGCTTTGGTTTACAATAACTGCATATCAGAGGGTATTTTTCCGGATCTTATGAAATTTAGTAAAGTCGTACCTTTATTTAAATCGGGTGATTTGAACGACCTAACTAACTTTCGTCCTATATCTATACTACCTGTGTTAAGTAAGGTTTTTGAGAAATTAATGTTAAACGATATGCTAATGCACTTCAATAGAAATAAACTTCTTACAAGTAATCAGTTCGGTTTCACAAAAGGGCGCTCCACGACTGACGCTGCATCTGTGCTTATTAAGTATATTTACAATATTTGGGAGAATTCTTGTGATGCGATTGGTATTTTTTGTGACCTTTCTAAAGCATTCGATTGCGTGGATCATGGAACGCTCATTTTGAAACTTAAACATTATGGTCTGTCTGATAATGCGTTAAGCCTTATGTCCTCATATCTTAGCAATAGAACTCAAACAGTTGTTGTAAATGGAACCCAGTCTAGTGGAGCTGTAGTAACGTTAGGAGTACCTCAGGGCTCTATCCTAGGTCCATTTTTATTTTTGGTTTATATAAATGATTTGCCGTCTATAGTAAGTGATCTTTGTGACATAGTATTATTCGCGGATGATACATCATTAATCTTTAAGGTTGACCGAAAAACAATAGAATGTTCTAACGTTAATGACACACTGGTCAAAGTACTTGATTGGTTTACCGTTAACAACCTCCTACTTAATGCTAAGAAAACTAAATGTGTCAGATTTTCTTTGCCTAATGATAGACCGGTTGAAACTAATATTCTTTTAAATAACGAGTGTTTAGAAATTGTAGATAAAGCAATATTCTTAGGTATAACATTAGACAAAAATCTACAATGGAGTCCCCATATAGCCATTATGGCACGTAAATTAAGTTCAGCCGCTTATGCTATTAGAAAAATCAGACAACTGACCAATGTAGAAACAGCTCGCTTAGTTTATCACAGCTATTTTCATAATGTTATGTCGTATGGTATTCTGGTTTGGGGTAAAGCAGCTGACATACAGACAATTTTTGTGTTACAAAAAAGAGCCATTCGCTCCATATATAACCTGGGCTCACGTGAAACTCTAAGAGATCTCTTTAAAGAAATTAACATTTTAACGGTAGCATCCCAATACATCTATGAGAATATTATTTATGTCATAAAGAATCGAGAATCATTCTGTAAAAATTCTGATATCCATAATTTTAATACCCGGAATAAAAATAAAATTGCCACTCACAAGTTTCGTGTCCGTAAAGTTTACAAGTCTTTTGTAGGTCAATGTGTTCGTTTTTATAATAAGTTACCCGATGAAATTTTGAATTTACCCTTTCCGGCTCTTAAAAATTACCTAAAAAAAACTTTGATGTCAAAGGCTTATTATAGGGTTGAGGACTATCTAACAGACAGAAATGCATGGCCCAAACCAAATACCTAAATAGCGTAGAGTCTAATATTTTCATTGTATCTCATTTCTTGCAGGAAAGCATATCAAACGATTCGACATGTTTTTTTTTGTAAATACCTATTGTTATTTTTTCCTCGTTTTTCTTTCAATTCTCTTTTGTTGTGTACCATTTACATTTACTTAAGTAGGTTAAGTAGTATCATTGTAATAAGCATATTTTGGAGAAAATGACTGACTGTCGAGTTTCTTTCGGCGTTTCTTCTCGGCAGTGGTCTCTTGAGAAACGCTAGTAGTTTTTGACTTGTAAAAGTGCCTTTGCGGCCTACTTGCAGAATAAAGTTCATTTATTTCATTTATTTCATTATTTCATTTATATTAAGCCGCTGAACAACATGCTGTTAAAGTTAATTACCTCATAACCTTCGAAACTATTTATTAATGTACGTTTGTGAGGTATGTATATTTAACCAATCTAGATAATTTCTCTAGATTCTTTCTTAGTTCATACAATTGTAAATACTATTCCAAAATTAAGCCATTATTCTATTTTTGTCGTATTTGGGGTCACATCAGTCAGTCATGCATTTATTTATACACCGAGAAAATATATACCAGAATACTTTACAGAAACAAATATTATCAAAACTATTAAATCTAAAACAGGCCCTTGAGGCACTATACCAGCGAGCCAGTACCAGTATCCTTACAAATTGACTAAATGACATTCAACATTTATGAACATGCATCAGTCAGTATTACCACAATACTGAAGACACAAATGTAATAACTAAATATAATGAACTGTTATTATTATTGTTTGTTTTGTGGCCTTTGTATGCTGCTGTTTCTTCTGGCTTTGCTAGATTTGAAACAGGTGTTTGTTCAATTTATACCGGCCTGTCATTAGGTATGCTTTGTGTCTTTTCATCTTTATAATAGCTCTGTAGACAGATTATTATTGAACCCTTTAAGTTGTGGTCTCCCGGGGAAAAAAATAAACAATAGCATTCTTTTGTCATGAGCCCGGGGATCCCCAGGATCGGTAGACGACGGGTTAATCAAGGCAATTGAGTGGTTTTAAACTTTTGCTAACTTTCACACCTTGACTGCCATTGACTTTTCTACTCTGTTTAGCAGAGAACATGCTTTCCTGTTTGTGATGCTGTAGAACGGTTTTGGGCTGACCAGGGGTCTGTCTGTACCCTTTCTGCACTAATTTCCAGAAATATTGGAGTGCACTGGTACCCATCTAAGCATAACTTTGGTCATCAGTGGTGTCCAATAAACTCTTAGCAGGTTCTTTGAAGTAGTCATAGGCCATGGGACCCCACAGGCCGAGGGTCTTAAGACTGAACGCCACAAAGTTTGTATTTGGTGCCAAAATACAAATACAGGGAAAGGGTCTTGACCCCTAGCCTATATTTATTCATTTTCGGCTGCCTCTGCAGCCACTGTTCTGGCTGAAGTTCCGTGGTGATGGGAAGGGGCCAATGTGGCATTGCACACTACAACACAATCTACACTACACTACAATTAAATCTCCGGTATCTTGCCATCGTCTCTAGGAATGCCGGGAGGCTCTAGTAGCGCTGACACAGTTCATGATGCCACAGGGTGCTATGTTGTGTTAACTTTGCTCTTGCGAGTCTTACACCTAATTTTAATCAATCATACAGGTTGTTGATGGACATTTAACTGTAAGCGGCCCAATGTTTTTTACTATTGATACTCTTAGTCAATAGATTAAAATGGAAATAGAATTCTCAAAGTCCATTGATTCTGTTCAATGGAATACAAATTGATGTGACAATATTCTATCTAATACTTACATTAATTAATTAACATACTTCCATGATGCCCAAGATTGTACACGGAACATTTTATCTGTATGTGTATCTCAAGAATTCAACCCACTTTGTGTATAATTTAAAATGGTTAAAATTATAAGACAAGGTGCTTTATGCTTTACTACTAATAGATATGCAACCAAGGCCTCCTGATAAAATGCTATGAAAACTGGCCCTTATTATACACAAATAGGTTTTAAGGAATTGTCAATCCATATTTGAACATATATAAAGAAATGATCAATGTTTGTGAACACAGCTTGGTCACATTACTGTCATTCAAAATGACCCTTTATTATAAATATAGGACATGCAAAGGATGCACTGGAACTCAGTAAGCTACAAGAAGCCACGCGGCAGCAAGAGCAGATGGCCAAGATCAAGGAATATGAGGCCGCCATAGAGCAGGCAAAGGTGGAACAGAAGAAAGTAGATTATGAAGAGAGACGGAAGACCTTACAGGTATTAAGCATAATTGTTTTCAACCTAACTATAAGTGGTTTTGAGCCCCAACCAAGCTAGCCCGGATGTACTCTTTGAGTAATGATACAAACGATTGCAATGATGGTACATGTCAAGGTAACTTGTAAGTTGTTGCCATCCTTACTTGCTCCTTATTAAATCTATATAACTTTATATGGTACTAGATGCCATTTTATTGAACATAATAATGCATTGAAAGTGGTGTAACTGTATTTTTTGATATTGGTATAGTGAGATTGTTAAGCCATAATCTTTATATAGATAATATACATAAATAGTGCGGATATATCCAAGTTTTGCTACAATTCTAAATACATTTTAAACTTTCTTCTGTAAGATACTTGATCTCTAATCTCTTGCCTCCTCACTTGAAGTAAAGATTGAAGGGTATTTGTTGTAATATGTGACAAGCATTCACATAACATCATGAATTAAAAACAGGAAGAAACAAAGCAACACCAAATGAGGGCCCAATATCAGGACCAGTTGGCTAAGAAGCGGTATGAGGAGCAGCTTGTTCAACAACAAAGATCACAAGATGAAATATTAAAGAAGTGAGTATAATGATGTAAATTGCATTTGTGTTCACATATTTTTTGGGGATGATTATAAAACAAAACTGCCCTTTTTTTTTCAAATAGAACCATTATGATATTTTTTTAACCCAAATTCAAGTAATTCAAGTGAATTAGTGCAATGGTATTCACTTATTTTCTCAAGGACCTTATCAAGATCCTCAAATAGAAAATAATATTTAAATGTGGTTTTGCTCAGGCAAGAAGAAAGTGTTGCAAAGCAAGAAGCTTTGCGCCGCGCTACTATTGAGCATGAAATGGAACTACGTGAGAAGAACAAATTGAAGGCAATTGAGGCAGAAGCGAGAGCTAGGGCTAAAGCTGACCGCGAAAACCGGGACATCACAATGGAGCAGATCAGGTTGAAGGCTGCTGAGAACCGGACTACTATTTTGGAGAGTATCAAGTGAGTTGGACATCTATATAAGTCATTAAATTACTATTTATTAATTTCTGTGTCATGCTACTTTTTCCACAATTACTGTGAACTAGCTTTTTTCATGAATTTATCAATCAGTTCACTTACTCTTTCAGAACAGATTTTTTTAAATAATAATGAACCATTATTGAAATATTCCTTAAAACAGGACAGCAGGCAGTGTGATAGGTACTGGTCTAAATGCACTTGTCACGGACTGGGACAAGACATTGGCGGCGGCCGGAGGGCTATCACTCGTAGCACTTGGCGTGTACACAGCCAAGGGAGCTACGTCTGTCACTGCCAGGTTCATTGAAGCTCGAATTGGTAAGTATATTTTTCTTAAACATCAAGCAAATGTGATAATCCACATCGAAAGGGACCTTATGGCGGCAGGCGCTTACGTTACACCTATTCACTATTGTATTGGAACAGCGGCAATAAAGGCGTAAGTGCCGGCCGCCATAAGGTCCCTTTCAATATGGATTATCACAAATAGCCGCATTAAGGGCTACTAGGTGATCAGAGAGTGGGTTGCAATTCAATATTTGAGAAGTCTTAAAAAGGTTACATTATTTAAACGATCCTTAATTCATACTCGTTTGTAGAAGCCTGCTATAAGTACAACCTCAAGTTATATTTCAGGCAAACCAAATCTCGTAAATGAGACGTCTAGATTTTCTCTGCTGGAAGCAGTGAAGCACCCGATCTTAACAGTTTCGAAGGCCATAGCGAGCTTCAGGAAGCCCTCTGACGCGCTCGCCGGTGTCGTGTTGGCTCCGTCACTCGAGCGCCGGTTGAGAGACATCGCCATTGCCACCAAGAATACTCGAATGAATAAGGGATTCTACAGGAATCTACTCATGTACGGCCCACCTGGTACCGGGAAAACCTTATTCTCTAAGGTGGGATACAAGTTACATGTATATTAGAACAGTCAGCATCATAAAAGTGGTGGTGGTAACACCCAAATCATAACTATCCTTAGTTCTATAGTAATAAAAAAAGAATTGTAATGACATATTTTGCTCTCTTGGCTGCTACAAATTATATGATTCTAACTGTACCATAGGAATGACCTCTTTATTTAAGCGAGCATAAATAAATGAATTTCAGAGTATTAATAATTATTGGTAAACTAAAATGGAATCTACTAATCACCCAAAACCCCAACAACTCTCTATTTAAATTATAACTATTTGAAATTTAATCTAATTCCAATCTTGTTTACTTAAACCTACAACAAGCATTTAGGTCATATTCGCTTTTGGTTTGTGTGTCACTGTAGAGTGAAACTTAAACCGCATACAATAAAACTGGCTTGCTCGTTGAATATAAGTATTGTATCAAACATTAGAAATTATTTTTCTAAGACATACTCCAAGTCTGATAGTATTCTGATTGTGTTTTGCAGAAACTGGCAAAACATTCTGGCATGGAGTACGCCATCTTGACAGGCGGTGACGTAGCACCTATGGGCAAGGACGCCGTAGCCGCCATCCATAAAGTGTTCGACTGGGCTAATACAAGCAAGAAAGGTAAGTAATACATTGATAACCACAGCCTCGTCTAATATCTATGAAAATGTGCATGTGCATTCAACTGCAGAGTAACCTGACCCCCTCTGTATACAAAATTATATGCAGAAGAATTACCTTTCTCTGCAACTGGTTGTACAGTCCGCATCAAAAGTGGCTACGTATATGAAAGTGGTCAAAAGCTCGTTGTGATAAAGACTTGACCTCTCTATATGCGTAGCTACTTTTGGTGCTGAATGTACATCTCATAACAGAGGTCTGATAAATCTGTTATTTAGAGATATTCCTCTGTAAGATATAAAAAGCAGGGATACTAACTTTTTCTAAGAGCTGACAAACGCTTTCTGAAATTCTGTATGCTAATTTTTATACTAATGCATTTTATAGGCTTATCATGGACCACTGGCGTTCGTTACATCTACCTTCTAGAGGTCCATGGAGTGAAATCTTGTAAAGACTTTTTCAATGATTTATTTCAAAACGGATTTTGCTTCTAGGTGTATTGGTCTTCATCGACGAAGCGGACGCTTTCCTGCGTAAACGTTCCTCCGAACGCATAAGCGAGGACTTGAGGGCCGCTTTAAACGCTTTCCTGTACCGTACGTCGGACCAGAGCAGTCGCATCATGCTGGTGCTCGCGTCCAACACCCCGCAGCAGTTCGACTCGGCCATCAACGACCGGCTGGACAAGATGATCGAGTTCGGTCTGCCCGGGCTCGAGGAGCGCGAGCGCTTGATACGGCTGTACTTCGACAAGTTTGTGCTACAGCCGGCTTCAGAAGGGAAGAGGTTCGTAGTGATACTGCTAAGATAACAATAGAATAATGGCGTCCAACACCCCGCAGCAGTTCGACTCTGCCATTAACGAACGGCTCGACAAGATGATCGAGTTCGGTCTGCCCGGGCCCGAGGAGCGCGAGCGCTTGATACGGCTGTACTTCAACAAGTTTGTACTGCAGCCGGCTTCGGAGGGAAAAAGGTATGTACTGATGGCCAGTCTGAAATCTAACTTAATTCTTGGCATATAGAAGTTTTACATTCTCGCCTAGGACCACTAAGAAGCCCTCTAGAAGGCTTTAGTTGTACAAATATGCTACATGAAAGTTAAATACATTCTTATGTTTGTAAATTGTAACCCACGGGGAACACATTTAGGGAAAAAAAAACAAAATGAATAAAATAGTACAATTTCATGCAAGTGTGGAAGGTTTGTCATTTTGACGAGTGAAAATGATACTTCCGCACGTATATCAAACGACGTTTTTGAGAGACAAAACAAAATGTGTTTACTTGCCATTGTGAGCTTTGCACGTACCTGGTCTACATCTGGCGTAGTTTACATACATTTTATTTAATCGTAATCCGTGAAATCATTAATGAAAGAGGCGGGAATTAAAAAGTCGATTTAACTTTTAATTGATAGACTTTATTCAACAAGCTATGGTTGTCAACTTAAAACTATTTTAGGAGAAGTTTTATATCGCATGGTAGTTTAATTACATTTAAACATGAAACAACAATTATTTTTAATTTTGTAATTAATTTATATTAGATTTTTTGTTAATAAATGTATGTTTTGGCGAAAAAAAACAAGCGTTCATTCATCCGGCGCAGCGGTCTCGCATAATACTCGTTTTCGGTCATTGATCTACTTTAATCAGGCATATTTTTGAAAACTATTTTAGAATTTTTAGTATATGAATAGAATAGAATAAAAAGATATTTATTCGGATAACACAACAAGTATCTAATTAAACAACACTTTAAAACTAACAAACAGAGATGTGCTACCGAAAAGGTCTCCACTCAGCAATGCAGTTGACACAGCAGTGCCAACGGCGCTGGTATTTTATAGATCCAGCGAGGTTTGCGGGACAGCATAGGTGTACGATAACCCTTCAAGTTGTTTAATGTGCAATTATAATGTTTTAAATATAATAGAAGTACATTTTTAATATTACTATGAGTAAACCGATTGAGCCTAAAACACTTCAGTTGGATGTTCGGCTTGGACCAACACTAAATTAAAAAAAAAATTGGAAAAGTAAAAAGCACTAATGCGAGAAATCCGACTTTGTACACGATATACAGCTACATAAAAACCATTTTTTGAGCAACTGTATTAAAAAAAATACATGTGGTCAATATATGCATGTGTTAGTGCACTTGAGTGCAGATAATCTCAATGAAAAACAGTGACGATAGCTTGCTTCTCTTTGAAAGCGTAGTTCATAAACTGATCACAAACATAAATTAATTAATTACACCAAAATTAGATACTGTCTAAAAGTTAAGAATAGGGAAAGTGAGATACATATATGAGTTATAAAATAGAGTTTAATTATGTTATAAAAGTTTATAACTATGTGGTCGCTAAATCACGTGTGCCTTGATAAGGGTTAAATAGATTAAATATAAATATAGAATAGATTCAAGGCGTAAAATGAATGTTAAAAAAAACTCGGAAATGAAGTAATACAGGTTTACTGTTTTATTCGCAGGCGCCTAAGCGTGGAGCAGTTCGACTACGGCGAGCTGTGCAGCGTTCTAGCGTCGCGTACGGCGGGCATGTCCGGCCGCGCCCTGTCCAAGCTCGGCGTGGCGTGGCAGGCGGCCGCGTACGCGTCCGACGACGGCCGGCTCACGCGCGACATGTGCATACAGATCTGCGACGACGCAGTGAAGGACCACAGGCAGAAGGTCAGTTTATTTTACGCCGAAATATTTTGTTCGGAAAGATGCGCTGAAGGCGTCTCCTGTCTTTAATGCTCTAAGCGCCGAGCTGATGTAATGTGAAGACAGGAGGTGACTATAGCAACTCCTAAACTACACAAGATAAACGGGTCGTGTTTGAACTCATTGGAACCACTAAGTAGGTGGTGTAGGTGACGCGAACTATAATACTAACACAGTACGTGCGGGAAATAATGGCCGCAGGGAGCCCATATTGCTCGCACCCTTACATAGGCTTGCCAAGCCCAGAAAGTCGCTCAATGTTATTGGCCCCAAAATATATAATAAGATTCCTAGTGACATAAAATCATCCGAAAGTGCTACAGTATTTTCCAAGAAACTCAAATCCCATCTTATAAAACTTGCTTACTACAGCGTAGATGAGTTTTTGCTAGGCTGATTAGGTTAATTTTAGCGTCTTAATTTTTGGATTAATAATAATAATTAATAATGTACTTAATGAAATAATGTGATCATAAGATAATATAAATATGTAATTCATGTTACCAATATGCATAACTAGTTATAGTACTTAATTTAATGACTTGTAAATTATTTTTACCAATAAAGAAACTGAACTGAACTGAACTGACATGAGTTAGGATTATTATTATTACGATGCCAAAAATATAATATTTTGTTCGTTTTTCCAGATGGAATGGTTGTCGACAGAAGAGAAGTCTCGCAGCATGATGCCGTACCTGCTCGATCTACCGCCGCTAGACACCGAGGCGCAAGGCGCCGGCCATACAACCGCTAAAATAACCGAAATACAAGACCCCGTGGATCCTGCAGTAACTAAACAAAAATCGGCATCCAAGAAAAATGCTCCCAACAAAGAAACCGAGACGGAGAAGTGACACAGTCCAATTGCGAGTGAATTAGGGACGGCGATAGAACTTCCAAAAGTAAACACCAGCAAAACACAAGTGAACTGTGATAATAGAAAGATGTTTGACTTCAAAATTTCCAGTAACCAAAAATTCATAGCGTTATCTGATCGTGACATGGAACAAATCCGCTGGTTATCACAAAGAATGAAGGGGGCGGTTTAGTGGAATTAGGATTAGTCGTGTTGAGCCTATCAATCAATCGTCTGAACCTTGAGGTGGCGACTGAGCATGACAGCAGTCAGTTATTTTATTGCGAGCCGCACTCGCACATAAAGGGTTCCGTACGATGTTACGAATTGTCACAAGTCAGTAGCCACCTTTAGGAAGGTTGCAAAACCATTCATGATTTTATCTTGGTCTTGTTTGATATGCGTCGATACAAATGGGCTTTAAAACACATTTTATATAAATCTGCTGGATCGGTTAGTTAGTGGGTTGTTGTGTGATTGCCATAACTGCCATTAGTCAGTATGAAACTTGTATTTTGTACAAATACTAAATAAATACTTAGTTCAAAATTGTAAGAACTGAGAACATGCATTTTAAAGATAAAATTGTAAAGCTATTCAAATTAAAGTAATTTAAAACGTGCTCCGTAAGCCGCCGTGCAGTGCGAACACAACATGTCATGTTCCTGTATAATTACTAGAAAGTTAGCGTTTAATGATTGCACAATTATTTACTGAACTGTTTCATTTACTGAACAATGCATTGATTGCATTTATATGTGCGTACGTTTGTTGTTGGATTGGGTAATCAACCGTTGAACGGAATTTATTTCAGTTATTTACCGATGAATACTGGATAATTAATATTGTGCCGGGAAGCATGAAAGAAACAGCTATTATACTTAATATATTTTATAATTTACAAGTTTATTGATAATGTTTACACGGACATACAATATAAATTGTATATTAACACTAAACATACAAAAGTTAAAGCAGCAAATCTCTGAGCACACTGTTCAGCGCGTGTTAGTCTAAACTAAATGTAGGGCTTTGTTTACTGTTGTGAAAAATATTAATATCTATTACCAATAGCATATTATTATTAGAACGTTGTTAACACTGAATTACACGATTGTTTTATTTATAATTGCCTTCTTTAGGTAACCAAAGAAATAGTTTTCAGTATGAAGCCTGCTATTGCAAAGTACCACACGATGTTGTATAAACAAGGATTGTGCGCCATACAAAATATATGGGACTGCGACCTTGCCAACTGGGACTCGTAACTTAATAATGATGGCTTGTAACTTGTAAAACATACGGAAGTCGCATATTATACTAATAAATAAAAGAAGTTAGGGGTTCCAAGTCAAGAGAGGAATTAGTTACAAATCTTCATGCAATGAGCCTCTGGCGAAATTGTTGATATCGGCAATCTTTATACTTGGTAATGGGGTCTTGTGTTCAGATAGAGACATTTCTATTTAAATTGAACAAGAACCAAAAATACATATAAACATTATACGTACAGGTGAAATTATATTGACCGTTTTAATTTTCACAGTAGATACCTAGGACAACATGAAAATACGTGTTTTTTCTTTCAGTACAACAATATTAAAGCACAGTAGCTGAAACATATCCTAATAAACTAAGCGTTCGTGGATACCGCGGTAGCGCGGTGTGGGAGGCGGCAATACGCTCGGCCCGCCCCCACGTTGAGTCGCCGAGACAATTAACTTATGCGTCGAAAAAACAGATTTTTACGATAGTTTAAAATATATTTTTATAAAAGCTAGTAAAAAAAACAATTTGCAAATTTTCCTTCATAGTACTCCCGGTTCGTAAACATTGTTGTGTCACTTTACGAGAGATGCAACACGGAAGTGCACGACCGGTAATGCGAAAATGCGCGTGCGGCTAATTGCAATTTGTATTGGTCGAGATAAGATAGGTGAGCGCGCCCCTCCCGATTATCCGCACGTTACTAATTATTTATTCAGACAGCACATTTTATTGTGAACTATGTTTTATTTCTGAAATGGCATCTTTTATTGATACCTAAATGCCTGGAAAAAATTGAATGGTCAATATTATTTCATCATCTCGATCTTATAATCGTGTCCAGATCATTTTGAACCGGATTCAATACAGAGGGGCTACCACGAACCACAAACGAAGTTTTGCCTCCCTGTCTCACTTATATGTAAACTTGCAAGTGCGACAGAGGAAAATTTTCGAATGCCGTTCGCGGTAGCACTCCAGTGGTTTTACCATGAGTTTGCATGACCGTATTCGATAGCGACTGCGTAAACGATTTAGTATGCCGATTTTTAGTTCTATTGCGTAACCGCCAGAGGCACTGTACTTTTGCCCATACATTTTATAACGCAGTCGCTAGCGAGTACGGTCATGCAAACTCATGGTAAAGGCACAGTTGTAAACGTTTTCGAGTGTGGTATTCCTATGGTCGGCAAGTCACTTGAACATTGAGCAGTAGGTAAATATCTTAACTACAGCTAGTACTGTATAATCACATATACTTCTAATCTAAGGCCGGATTAGTCCAAACAAGAATAATGTTTCTTCTAAGTTTGTCCATACTATTTTGACGTTTAGCCACCAAATACACGTCCATGTTATTTGAATAAAAGGATTCGGTGTCGGTTGAAACCGTTGATTTTGGCATGAGAACAGAGCAAGCGAGAGAGAAGTACCTACAGATTCGAGTTTAAAAGCTCACGGGGTATAAATGAGCGGCATAAAAAAGATCCTCATAAACATCTGTACACATTTCAAAACGTCCCAAGGTGACCATTTTTTTGAGCACCTTATACCTATTTCATAATGAAAACGACTGTACATGCATAGAAACAGGAAACGTATTGCCATTGGGACGAGATAAAACCCGCTTCACAATGTAAGTATACATAGGAGCAATTTGGAATGTCGTAAATTTAACAAGAAGTCTTTGTTCTATTATCATTTATAACCCCAATCCTAATTCTCCGGACTCCGGACCAGTACTCCAGTTGATATGTCGTGTCGATAAAAATCGTGAAGGAATAGATTTTTGTAGATTTGTCTCCATACCATAACTTTGATCGGCTGAATCTCCTTTAATAGTGGGCCTGAAAATAAGGTTCAGCAACGAACTTTTAGGGAATTTAATGCTTTTAAACTTTGTGACACAATGTGGAACCAAAACGTCCTTAGTTTAAGAGATATAAGCGGAGGTCTGAAAAAGACAGACATTTTGTTCCCTTCAAGTCAGTACCCTCCTCGACGTAGAAAACTTAGGATAGTCTTCCTAGTGTAGTAGTAAAGTTCCATTAAGTGTGTTTTTTTGTGTGTGTGTGTTCCCGAATAACTGAACCAATTTGTGATTTTTTTTATCGATTCTTGTCTGTCGAGATGGTTCTTAGTTATGTTGTGTAAGGACGTACAACATTTTGAAGCCCTAATTTTCCCCAAGAGTTTAGTAGTAGTAGGAGTATAGTGTATGTTCTACGCGAAGGTGCTGGTGGACGCTAATGTAACATTACTGGAAATCGCGAGCAAATGTGCACGAACGCATGATCAAGGCAGTGCAATCAGTCGCATCATAGGATAAAATTTATAGTTAAGCGTAACGTAACCGTTATGCGACATAGTATAACAACGCTACAGTTAAAGAAAAATATATAAGCTTTATCACAAAAACGAACCTAGTTCTTTTTTTTCACAAAATTTGAATATTCTGTTTTCCTGTATCAAGTTGCTATTGATTCTGAATAGCAAACAGGCAAAAACGTAACTATCCAAATTTGGTAAAAAGTATATGGTACACTTTGATTCAAATAAAGACTATTAAACAGTTACATAATGTGTTGAGGGTTCGAGTTATATTATAGCAATGTGCTAAAGGTTCCATAGTGGAACATGTAGTTATTATACGTTTAGTGAATGAAACATCTTCGCCGGGAGGCGAAGAGTGAGTGCCCCATCCCAGATTATTACAAAGGCTGCTGTTCCATCTACTTACTAGACGGCACAATTGTCAGGTTTATACGACTATTCATTATTACATATGCAAGAAATTAAATATTTGACACCTAATTATATATACAACAAATACATTGAATTAAAATATACTAAATAAGTATGTTCCTATTCTTGTAACATTGACAATACAAAATGTACTTTTTCAGATAATAATGATAATTTTAGGCACTAAAAGAGCATCCAGAAGGAATATCATATTACATAAATATAATTCACAACATATTATAACTACAATTGTAAATATGCCCAAATATAGTAATATAACTAATATATATATTCTATGGCTTAAAGTTATTTTAATTGTTCAATATTTCAAATATAATGTTAACTCTCGCAGTATCATTCCTGTCACTAGCTGTTGCTAATTTCCTCATAAAAGCTTGGTAAAATTAGAAACATTTGGATACATCACATGCTAATCACAGCAACCCAGTATAATGCATTGAAATACATTCGCTTCGCTTTTCTAATTATATTGAATTCTTTTTTTTTTCAAGAATATATCAGTGTAGGTAATCGAATTTATAATTAATTTTAAACTACCTACCAACATAAACCTTTCAAATGCCAATTGCAGACTTGTCGCAGTTATGGTAGTGTGAAATAATTTGCCATAATTATTTTGTAATAAGATGTTGTTTGGCATTAAATATTGTAAAAAAGATTACTCTTTTACACATTGATGACAAGCTGAAATAATTCGTTATTTTTACAAATCATAATGGATAAGTTTAGTTGCCCTTGGATCCCGAACAACAAGAAGTTTGAGCGGGAGCCTCATCATCAACTACTAGCACCCGTGATGTCCGGTTTACTTCCTGTTGGGAGTTCTGTTCAAATTTTTCAACCATTTCACGGGTCAGCTCCAAAAAAAGATCCTCTACACATTGATTTAGCTTTGCAGATGTGTAGAAATGTTTAGCACCAACCATGGCTGCATAGCTAGAACAATGAAACATCATTAGCAATTACATTTTTAACAAATAATTAGCTAATCTGGACTTTTAATGATGACTAAGTGCTTCCAATATGTTATAATTATGCAAAACTAGCTGCCTGCCCGGGATTCACATGGGTGTACTAATAAAGAAACTGAAATCAAACCTTCCCTTTACCTAACTGGTTAAACTGGTTTCTGTCTCACTCACTTTTTATATGGAGTGTTTTAACTAAATTTATTCGCTTTATACAATTTTTGAAACATTTTCTTTAATACAAACCTTGTCCGGACTATTATAAATGCAACAAAAGATATACATAAATTGTGACATTTATAAATAATCATCAAAAGAGTTTACCTTTCTGCTTCCTCAAGGGGCACAGTTCTCTCATGCTCCAAGTCAATCTTGTTGCCAGCTATCAGCAAAATGATATCCGGGCCAAGCATTTTCTTTAGCTCTTTGACCCAGTTTTTTACCTATAATTTTATTTAATATTTTTACCAAACACAACCAAGGTACCCAAACAGTAAGACATGATAATTAAAATTCAATGTCTCTCCATTTAAAATTGTTAATAAAATACAACAACCACAGATAACAAGCAATAATTTACCTTTACAAAGGAGTCTTCATCAGTGATGTCATAAACAAGGATTGCACCATTTGAGTTTCGGTAATATATTGGTCCAAGTGCATGGAACTTCTCCTGCCCTGCTGTGTCCCAAATGGAGAGGTTGATGCGCTTTCCATTTATGTTTATTTTCTTGTTGAGAAAAGTAGCCTAGACCAATACAAACAGTCACTGATTTATCAGCCATATAATAATTCAAAAGAATGTGTCTTCCAACTGCTAAAGATCAGTATGTTTAACAATCTGCACCAGCTGTTGCAAACAGTACAAGCATGGTCCGTACTCAAGCCCGTGGTCAGGGCAGCTATGTCAATATATATCATCTTAAGCACTTTGAAACTATTATTATAGAGAATGGTGCCCAAAGGGGATTATTAATACTTTGATTTGGTTAGACAAAGGGTTATTAGCATAAGAGAAAAAAAGTTAATTATACGTACCTGAAGCGTAGTAAGATGTTTGTCGTTGAATTTATCTTCTATGTATCGCAACAAGAGAGATGTTTTACCGACGCATCCTTCTCCGAGTAATACTACTTTAAAGTTATACGCTCCGCCCGCTGATGTGCACATAGTGAAGGTTTATGCACTGGACAAAAGCTAGCTTTTGTTGAAAATCACCAATTCAATTAATCTTGCAATCGTCACAGAGATTAGCTATTTTCAAACATCAAACAGCTGATGACATTGACACATTTATCTTGAAACTAGACAATACAAAATGGAACGCCGAACAGTTGTAAGTCAAGTCTATTTCATTTTATAATATGCCGATTGAGGAAGCTACAAATTATTTCATGAACTTATGCATGAATTACTTACAAGAACTCAAAGAAACGTAAGAAGTGTTGAGAAATTTACTTACACATTCGACACTGACACTAGTTGACATTGACAGTTAAAAACAGTGTTGCCAGACGGCTACATTTCTTACAGTTTTCGTAACTTTTGACGAGCTTGCGTAACATGCAAGTAACTTCTGTTGTAAAGGAAATTTTCGTAACTTTTGAGAATAATTATTCTCAAAAGTTACGAAAAAAATAAATCTCTATTTAAAAAGGAAGGTCAATTGTATCTAACCGGGACAAAGCGAGACCTTTTCTAGGCTTCCATACAGAAAAGGTGACAAAAGAACCCACATGGTACGACTCTCTGCGTCTGATGCAACTATGTATCAACGTAGCGGTTCAAACGAGTAGAACACACCTTCCTGCTAAATGTCTTAATTATAATTGTAGTGGTTATATTCTCTTTGCTATGTATGACGTTTGATATAGCGCACCCATGAGTCCGTACTCATTTCTTAAAATCGAACGTTTTGATAAGTAATTATGAAAAATATAAAATAAAATTAATTTTTCATCAACGATGCAACTTTTCAAGAAACGAAACACAATTTACGTCTCAGGAGACCTGGCAACACTGGTTAAAAAAGTTAGAGAAACATTCAAACAATGCGTTCAAAACTAGATTTATTGTTTTTAAGTGTAATAGGGATGTTGACACTAAGTAAGAAACTCAACTACTTCAAATTTTCTCGAAAAAGGATCAAATTCTCAACCAAATAGCGAAAAAAGTAACTCAAAAAAATAAATAATTACATAATTACAAGTCATCAAAGTTTTAAGTGGGGGCATGTTCTGTCCCTTTTTCGCAAAACGCACCTCTGTATGGAACGATCTTCATTTACTATGGCGCTTTAAGTCAGTGACGTCACTACAAATTAGTGCTTTCTCACTCTTATTAACAACATTCTAACGGTTGTAGCTTCGTTATTTTTTGAGATATTTTAATGGGATTTTCACCATTTGGCATAGTTTTATGTCTTCTTTCTTTTGGATATAATTTAGATACCAATAAATTTTGAGTCAACATCCCTATTGTTTGATGACAACTGAGGTCCTACTCCGAACTTCGTATCGTGCCGTCCCTTTCACTCTCGTGTTATACACTATACGGCACGATACGAAGTTCGGAGTAGGCCCTCAGACTATAGTCATCGAATGTCACTTCATCCAATAAGGGCTGGCGTTCCACAAGGCTCCGTCCTCTCTTCTACCCTCTTCTCGATTTATATTAACGATATCCCATACGATATTCCCAACTACTAGAATCAATCTTATTCCCAACTACTAGCATCACTTTGGATAAGCGCTTAAATTTCAAATACACAAAAATTGCTGCCGATAAGGCTTTTTTTATATGTCACGATTACACTATCTCACAAACAGGAGGAGTAAAATGTCCCATAAAAATGAACTAAAAATCGGCATACTAAATCGTTTACGCAGTCACTAGCGAGTACGGGAAGTGCGATATTCACGTTTGGATTTTGGAGAGCGAAACGCCGACATATATTTTTGATCACTTAGTGCGTACACTAAATTCCGCGGCTGAAATTCACCGGGCTATTTATGACGGCAAAAAAAATTCAAGGCACGGATGAGACTTTAGATTAGATAGGTATATTATCAGAGGGGCTACTCCGAACTTCTAAATCCGCACTACGTATTATGCCGCCTCTTTCACTCATTTAGTGTATATCATGAGAGTGAAAGGGACGGCACGACACGAAGTTCGGAGTGACTATAGGCGATAGGAGTGCGTGGTTGAAGGGTAGCTAGCGGAAAATCCAGGGGCAAACCTTCGACACGACCACGCGGGTGGTTTTGAACACTGGAATACTCTTAAGGGTTTTTCCAGAAATCACGCGAGGTTCCAAAGGGGGGGAGGGGGACATGAAAACCTCACGACTGATCATGTTTTGGTACAACGTAGACCTCACGTGTATTTTTTTCCTGTACCTACAAAACCGAGAAATAATATCCACTCATGTAGGAAATTATAAATCATCATTTCGCACGTCAGAAACAGCGAGTCTATTTACGTTTTGAGAAATTTTGGAGCGCTTGCATAACACATATACGAAAATAAACACAATACCATAAATTTTTAATAGTGAAAAATACACGTGAGGTTTCGTGGGAGGGGGGTCTCCAAGAGCCTCACCAAAGATCCACAAGGGGGTCTAAAAGTGGGCCAAAAAACCACGCCTGATTTCTGGATAAGCCCTAAGAGTTTGCGCTTTAGTGACATTGGTTGAGCGGTTTCAACCGAATCTGAGGTGTGATTGGAATCGAGCTACTGGGAGTTTTGTCGCTGGTTCACTAAACCTAGCCTAGCTGAGGTGAGAAGAGTCTAGCAAGAAACTCAGCTAGGCCCGACTCTACCCGCTGCGCGGCGGTACCGGGTAGAGTCAATGCCTAAGTGTACGCGTCCTGTCTGAGTTGGACGCCGTAAGCGCAGCGTTCCATCTTTCGATGGAAGCTGTGGTTACGTTGTCCGGGTCCGTGACTGTGCGCCTAGGACGTCGTACCATGCGGCTCCTAATCAGTGATCGTCGAGTTACAAGAGAGGGGGAGGAATGGGACTAAGGATTTAAATGAGGATGAGATTGAGTGCGAAATGTCTGGAGTTTTCAAAGCTATTTATTACAGCGCCATCTATAGGCGAATTCTGTTACAAATGCGAGCGACTGAATAACTTAGCATGTATGGTGATTTTTCAAGGATATAATTCTTTATCACGTGAACCTTTCATTTTCAATTGTTTTTTCTTTATTTCAAAGAAGGTACTTTCAGTATAATCTCGTAAAAATTTATAAAACAAAAATACATGCAAAGGTGTTTTATATTACAAACTTAGTACAGAAATGTTTTTTGATATAAAAAGAAAAACTAGATAGAGCTATAGTTTTCCTGTAAAATACACATTGATATCAATGTTACGTAATAATTTCATATTTTTCCTTGGTAAACTTCGAAGATAAGGGAGGGAACGGCATTTTTTTTAAATTTTCCCTCATAAATCGAAATGACTCAAAATAAAAAATAAAATGTTTCAGTATGTACAACTCAAGCCCTTGCATATGACATCCCACTTGACATGTTCACTAGACTTTAAAATTTTAAACCACCTATTTTTTGTAATTTTTCACAGAAAATAAAAAATATATTTAAAAAAACATGTTCTATGCATGTAACCTACATTTGTAACTGTTCCAAATTTCAAATCGATAGCATAAATAGTTCTTGAGATATTTAGTGATGTGACAGACAGGCAGACAGACAGACAAAGTGAAACCATAAGGGTTCCTTGTATACCATTTTGATCCAGAACCCTAAAAATATAAAAGTATTACTCGTTTCCGTTCACTGATCTACTCAATCTGCCAACTTTTTGAAAATAGTTTTAAAATTTGATTACACTTTAACTTGTCTGATATGCAATTTTAATGTTTTAAATATAATAGAAATATATTTTTCATACCAAATGCTTTATTAAATAAATAAGTAAACTGATTGAACCTAAAATTCTCCGGTTGGATGTATGGCTCAGATCAACTGCCAATAAAAAAATGGAAAGAAAAAAGCACTAGAGCGAGAAATCCAACTTTGCGCAAGATACCCATATAAAATACCTCTTTTTGAGCATGTTTATTAAAAAACATTTTTAATGTGGTACTTATATACGAAATTTATAAGTTTTATCATTGTTTCAAACAAGTAGGTACCTAAATCCATATCACTCGCAACATTACGACACTGAAGACGCCTTTCAAAGGAAATTAGGTACATTATTACATACGTTAAAATAATATACCTAAGGACAACACCAACCCCCACCAGTACCTAAATAGGCCAAAGCGACCAGTTTCTGACATTGAGCTCTAATCCTGCTGAAAAATGTTGCTCTTCTTACATCATTGGCACGAAATAAGCGGACTATAGCCCCCCTATGGGGGAAATCAAATTAGGTAAACCTATGTTTACCTAATTTGATTTTACACAGTTAAATCTACGAAAGCAGTAGAATCATAATTTGGTTTAACCGTTGTCAATACGAAGTAAGAGTAATTGCCTGCCTTGATTTTGCTTCTAACTTTTTGATTGAACCACTCCATTACGTCAGTTTGCTTGCTAAATATCGGGAAGGTGATATCTGCAAAACTGATAGATCTGTTGAGGAGATGCGGAATTTCTGTGGCATATTTTCCTTCTTTTGCTTCACTGGTGGTTTCATTGGGTCTTGTAGACATCAGTGAAGATATAAGTTTCAGGGTTTCTAAGGGCGTGTGTGGCGTCCGAGTCGGCATCGAGTTTTCTGTAACATTTGTAGTTAATGTTGTCAGTGTTGGCTTCGATCTTGTTGTCGGAATCGGAACTGTAGTATTAGTAGCCGGTATTTGTGTAGATATTATTGTCGAGGGTTCCAACGAAGACCTATTGTGGTCTGGTGCCGGCTCTGAATCTATTTCGTTTAATCGATCATCTGGATACAGTTCTGCAATCGTAGAATTGATCCATGACAGCTCCGGGTCTATTGTGTTGAAAACCATTTGCTCGTGATTACATAGCTTGTTGTTAGTCGCAGCGGTTACAGCGATTATTTTGCCGTGTAATAGCAGTGGGACGCCCTGCCTTTGAAAACATTTCTTCGTTTCTGTATTGTTGGTCTTAGCACCACACACGTGATTTCCGTAGATGCGTTGCCCCGGTTTCCCGCACTTTTCTAGTATCATCTCACGCATTCGTGTGTTGCCATCGTCCATGAAAGGATAATAAGCCTTCAGGCCTATACCAGAAAATGCATTGATGGGATTAAGTTTTGCAGTCCATCTTAACTTCCAATCTATATTTATGATCACCAATGCGATGTCATGACGCGTTTTAGTCTCCATTCTTGGTTGTTTATACGTTTTAACGATGTTAATGTTTCTGGAATATTTGTGTATAGACTGGCAAGATGTAGCGCAGTACGAAGTGGTTAGAATTACATCTTTGTGGATAACAGTTCCAACGCAACACTCGTCCGGTTCCGGGGCGCAGATCTCACAGGTGAACTTCACTAGCTGCTCAAATCTTAATCCAGCAAGTACACAGCCGACAATTTCCAGAAACACTAGGCCGAAAAACCATTTTATGATATTTAAATTCATTTTATAAGAAGCGCAATTTCATAGGGCTATAAAAAAACAATAAATTTTTGTATATTGCTTCCCATTTGTTTACTTATATGTTGCTATTTTTATTTTCAATTTCTTTATATTAGATTTTTTTATTACATTAAATTTCTGATATAAAATATATTAAAATCATGACAATGTCACATCGACGGAACAACTGAAACAGAAAAGTTTTTAATACCTATAAGGACCACAGAACAATTTATTAGTACCAATATATTATCAAAAACGTGGTATCAGGATCGCCACACCCCCTCTCTTCCCGTGGGTGTCGTAAGAGTCAACTACGGGAACCGGTTTGAAGTGTATTGTGGGCGATGGGCTAGCAATCTGTCACTTCAATATCACATGTTCTCCATCTTCACAGCTAAGATTGCTAAAAGTGGCGCTAGAATTAAATTTGATGTGCTCTGCCTACCCCTTTTGGGAATACAGGCGTGAGTTTATGTATTTTTTTTTATTTATAGTATGGCAATTATTTCGAACCGTGAGATCTAGAAGACAGTACGGTTGCCAGTTTTGTTGCACTTTCAGCACCACCCAGTGGTCACGTGGAGGGGTGGTGGGTACTACCCCAACGGACGTGGTGCAACTTCGACCCCCCTTTGTCAAGTGAGTAGGCAACTTGACTGTTGGCGTATAGGCATTTTTTTATGGAAGCGACTGCTATCTGACCTTCCAACTTGGCTTAACAACTGCTGCCATAGACAACAGCCTGGATCAACGGCTTAACGTGCCTTCCAAAGCACGGAAGCGCTCAGTTAGTAACCACTCAAAGCGGTCACCCATCCAAAAACTGACTCCGGGCCACGTTGCTTAATCTCGCATACCGCACGCGGCACGCGGAGGCCGCTGGCCCACGAGCGCTCCTAGGTTTTCAGTTTATGTAGGTATGAATTGTATACTCTTTGATTTAGTTCCTACCTACTTTAAGTACAGAAGAAGGTCCCACCAAAACCTATGTTAGACAACTAGAAAACACAGAATCAAGCTAGCGGGATGGCCCTTCGAACCGGATTTTATGAATGTACTGTAGAGGTTGTTACGGTATGAGGCTGGCCGTGTAGGTCCAGAATCATAACGTATACAAATTTAATTTAAACTATGATTCGAGAATGCGTCAAACTGGCATTCTTCTGAAAACAATTGGTTTTCCAGGGACTTATCTTCACGACACTATCGGAATCACATGTTCTGTAAATCATTTAAGAGATTATTGTAAGCATATTTCAGTACAGTAAGAAATATACTAGTTTCGTATGTGCTTCCAGTGTTATATTTTAGCTACGATCTCCTCTCAGCACCTCCAAACCCGTACCTCTCGTGCAGCATACCCTAGTATTAATATGTATATACCACGTTAGTTACCACATTTGGTGGAAGTGCGAGGTATACGTATCACACCAACCACCACCACCCACTACCACAGTACTATTCGATTATAGGTGTCATTGACAAAATCCGGTTCTATGGTTTTTTTTTTTAACCTGACTGTGGCTTTATAGGCCGGGCCCAATAAAGCGATAGGAGTGCGCGGTTGGAGAGTAGCCTGGGGAAAATCCAGGGGAAAACCTCCGGCACGACCACGCGTGTGATTTGGAACACTGGAATACTCTAAGAGTTTGCGCTCCAGTGAGATTGGTTGAGCGGTTTCAACCGAATCTGAGGTGTGAGTGGAATCGAGCTACTGGGAGTTTTGTCGCTGGTTCACTAAACCTAGCCTAGCTGAGAAGAGTCCAGCAAGAAACTCAGCTAGGCCCGACCTGGGTCGGACTGACTCTACCCGGTGTGCGGCGGTACCGGGACGAATAGGGACTATATGTGTCACTGTTGTCGCGATCGCGCGGTGGACGTCCCCGCCTCCGGTTCTATGGGCCATTTATATCCTAGTAGTCTAGTGTGAAGTTCATAACCCACATTTCCCCTGAAAACAACAAGTATTTTCTGAAAAATAAGTACAATAGGTGGCATAAAACAAAACAAATTAGTCTTATATTATTGTCATCCATCGTATTAGGTACATATATTAGCATCCTTATGATTTGGCATGTAACTAGGCTGCTATACTCGAATCAGTGTATATCCAGTGTATATCTTGACGACCACTTTAGCCTAGTTGGTAGTGACCCTGCCTACGAAGCTGGAGGTCCCGGGTTCGAATCCCGGTCAGGGCAATGAGCACGCATATTTGTTCCTAAGTCTTGGATGTTTTCTATGTATTTAAGTATATATTTCTCTATACAAGTATGTATATCGTCGCCTAATAGTACCCATATTACAAGCTTTGCTTAGTTAGGGACTAGGTCGATTTGTGTAAGATTGTCCCCAAAATATTATTTATATACTGTATTGATTCGATTAATTCACGCCACTCGTGAATCCATCTACACATTTGAATCCAGATCCTGCTGAAAACTCGTTACAGCGATTAGTTCAATGCGGTGGCGTCAGAAGCGCGTGCCCGTAAAGATTCCAGCGCCGGCGCCAGCTCCCGCCCGCTCTCCCTGCCCCGCCCCGCCCGAGGAAAGTGCATCCGCTAATATCGGCGCCGTAATGAGCCTTGCTAATGCCCAACATTAAACTATCACGCGTCACTGCACCGAAATAGAGACATTCCATTCATAAACAATGCACATCATGAATGAAATCCCATCGGAGCCGCAGCATTACCAGCTAAATGAAGTACTCGAGGCGAGTCGATATTCTGCTGCCATTCACAACCTGTCTCGACTCAACTTAGCACTCGTCTCTTATCTAACTAGATCCAGATATCCGTAAAAACTAATCCTAATGGAAGGTGAGACTCTTACTGGCCGCCCTGAGGCGACTTATTGGTATGCGTTGTGAATGCCTTCCGTGAGATGCCGGCTGAAAGCACGCTACGATTAATCAAGATAACGTCATGAAGTTATGCGAATGGCCCCGCTATTAAAATACCAATAATGTGCCAACTTCAATTGCAATCCGAATCAATTGGATCCCAAAATACGATAAATAATCTGGCATTCATGCACGTAATCTTCATTGTCGTCATAAGAATATTTCACAACATTTGTAAACTAATTTCTGAGAATTTGAGCTGCTACTTATTTTCTAACGTCCACCTGCGGGATTAATTATGTCCACTTAAGCAAAATAACCTATTCATAATTCACGATAGAATCACTATGCCCTAAGGCAGCAATGTGCAAGTTGTCTGAACATACTTGCAACATGAAAGTAATCGTTTAAAAAATAAAATGTTTTTACAATAAAAAAAAACCGACCAAGGGCGTGTCGCACCACGCACCATGACGGGTTCCGTGCCTACTACTATTATGTAGTCCATATCCTCTATCCTATGCTGTTAATTAAAAAAGATTCGTATCTTCGTAGGAAACTCAAGGCACTTACGTCCGTTTGTTTGGGCTAGGCAGTTTTTCAGTGATAAATCAAAAACGGTTAGGCATACCAGCAGGCGAATCACGTAACTTTATGTACTAGCGGTAGATAGATTTTACTGTCAATTTTGAAGTATAAATGTATGAGCTGACAATTAATTTTTGACATTAAAATCTATCTAACGGTAGTACAAAAGTTACGTGATTACCCCGCTGGTTCAAAGCAATTTTCGTTGAATGTATTTATTAATGTACCTACACAATCTTATTTTTTTTTATTAAACTTAATGGTTGGAAATTAGAGGGGGGGGGGACACTTTTAAATAATAAATAATATTTATTTGTCCCGATAGTCGTCTCTACGAAGGGTCTAATAGCGAAGAGCCTCGACCAAAACCTCAAGAGACTCTCGCTAGATGGCTGGGTCGCAGCAGGCGGTACTCGTGTATACGGCGCGGATAGTCAGGAGGTTCCTCTCTGTCGGCCTAACCACTGGTAGCTTAGGCCCCGCCTCATTGCCGGCGGCACAACCTTTCCATGGGCCCTATCTAACCATGAGTGAAACGATTCGAGCAGCGCCCCTATTGTGTCTCCCTGTCTTCTTACCGCCCTCACCTCTTCAAAAGCGGGAAACTTCCGATGCCCTCCACCTTGCCCGGTCCCTGTGCGCCTAATCTAAGATCTCCGCGGGGCCCCATATAGGGCCATGTTTCGAGCCACATACAGTCAGCGGCACGAGACGGACGGCTCTTCTGTATTGGGGAGCAGCCGACCCGGGGCTGAGGTCGTCCGTCGCCACTATTCGGGGAGCAAGCTGGCGGGAATATATGTTCCCCGAAGTTCCATTTGCGTTCTAGGATGAGTCCCAAGTATTTTACGCGGACCATTTCCCCGCTCACCATTAATGAGACGCCCGCGGTAGGCTATCATCTGCTCCCCCCGAAGATTATTGCTTTCGTTTTGGGGAGAGTCACCTTTAGGCATTGCAAATGTATTTGTATGCGGGTAATCATAAGCTCCGCTGCCACCTCCGCTCGCCGCAGAGCCTCATTCGGCTCCGCGTTATGGCCATCTCCCCCCATGACGATACAGGCTCGTGCTCAAAAGACTTCAACGGGCTCACGCTCGACCTCACTACACTTGCAACGCAATGGTTCCTGAACACATGAAAGAGGATTTAATATACTGATGTAGATAAAGTAGTGTATGCAACTGTACATAATTAGGCCTTAAAACACTCGTGTGATCCTATTATGAAACTCGCTGACGCTCGTTTCATAAAACCACACTCGTGTTTCAAGCCCTCTCATTATGTATCAGTTGCATAAACTACTATTACTGTGTTATGTCAATTCAAAACAGGAGCCACATGGCGTGACGTCACGCGGCCAAAGTCACGTGGTCAACGCACAGTCGTTTTTTTAAATGCATATTTTAGTCCTTTTTCTCCAAAAATATGAAATAATAAGAGCAATGACATATCACTTATTAAAATCGGACCATAACTGTAGATTTGATGTTGATGGGGTACCTATACAAAAATCGACCTCGCGTATTGTATATAGATTATGCATAGGTACTTTATCTACATCCATATATTAAATCCTCTTTCATGTGTTTCATCTAGGCGCGTTGAGTCGGTGGAAGCAATGTTTGACGAGATAGCCCGACCCGCAGCCCCTGGCTGCGGCGGCGCGCCTGAGGGCCTACTTCGAAATTCGAAATCCTAATTTCGTACCGTGCCTTCCCTTTCACTCATATGGTGCATAACAGGAGAGTGAAAGGGACGGCACAATACGAAGTTCGGAGTTGGCCCTCTGTGCTTTTAAGTTGTACTTGATCTCAGAACCGTTCAATTTATGACGCGGTTATGGCCACCTGGGTCATCTTAGTTGAAAAAACAAAAGTCGTCCCTCCTGTGGTCAATAGTTAACGGCTTATGTGCATGTTAGTTATGTTTTTATTACAGTGATTTATAGAAACGGACACACTGTTTATGCGGGTTACTGGTCCAATCCAAAATTAAGCTTTGTAGCCCTTAACTTTTGGTATGTCCACAGGAAAGACGCGAACCTAAATCCGCGTATGACCCATCTCCGCCTCGGACCTGAGACGGCGGGCACGGTATATATATGGTAAAGCTAGTCCTTACCTACTGTTTTTGAACACATTAAAGAGGATTTACTATAAGGGTGTAGATAAATTATACTTAGGTACTAAGGACTTGTATTTTGAAATGCTTTATTTTTACTCGTTTCCTTCCTTTCCTTCATATGATACGTATAATTAAGTGATGATTTGGTATTAAAATAATACACTTAACCATTAATATTATTTAGTGGTTTATTTATTTTTAATTATCTCTAGGTAAATTTAGGAGGTCCGTAGGTTTCGTGAGGAATTCCCTGGTTGGAAGAAACCGTGTTTACTTGGTCGTATCCGGCCACAGAGGATGCCGTGGACGAGATACCGCTGTTTCCACTGTTGTAACCTCCGGCGCTTCCACTGACTTGCAGCGGCCCTGCAGCTGATACTTGGTAGCCCACAGAAGACGATGGGTAATTCACGGTACTAGTTCCAAAGGCCGATTGGAAAGAGGAGCCTGATGAACCAGAGTTGACAGGGCCTGAACCTAATAATTGACCAGATCCAACGCTGGTTTCGTACTGAGATCCAGATCCGAATTGAGCAGCCTCAGCGACGTTGCCTGCTTGATGAGATGTGCTGGTAGATGGAGAAGTGTATTTGACAGATGAAATCGAATCAAGAGTACCGCTGGAGTGGCCCGCATCGGCGACGTTGACCGACTCTTTTCCACTGTTGTATTCATTAACGATATTGTTGATGACAGCCTGGCTGTCTTCTTTGCCCTTGTATTTAATGAAGTACACTTCGGGTTTTGAGGGTGGTCTCTGTTCGATTTGAGGTACGACGATATCTTCGGCCGCCTCTGGTTTGTTGACAAGGACGTATACAATAGTTTTTTCTTCGTTTTGTTGTTGTACTGGTATAATTTGCGAAGAACCGACAGCGGGGGCTGGTGTTTTGATGAAGATGATCTTATAATGCTTTTGAGGGGCAGGCAGGACAACAGGCTGACGGACCCTTGGTGCCTCCGGTTCTTCAGGGGCGGCGTGAACATAGAAGTGTTTGAAGATTTGAGCTGGCTGTTGTTGCACTTTGTTGTAGTATTGCTGGTAATTTACTGCGTTGGATGGGTATTTGTACTGATTAAGGCCTTGAACACCGTGCTGCTCGGCTCCGAGCGATCCACCAGATTGATACTGGATTTCACTCGAGCTTATACCAGCATAGTTTCCGCCAGTTTGATATCTATTATTGTCAGTCTGGTAACTAGTGCCTGTATGGTAACCAGTGCCAGTCTGGTAAACATTTCCTGATGGGTAACCTGTACCAGTTTGGTAACTGCTGCTGCTAGATTGATAACCTGCGTTACCTTTTTGGTAGCCGCCTCCTTGGTATCCAGAATTAGAGGTCAAGACGTGGCTTGGGTATCCGTTTTGAAAACCGGGAGAAGTTTGGTACACGTTTGATCCGGAACTTTGACCCGTGTAGCCGCTGTTAAAACCGCCATTCGAAACCGTGTAAGATGGTGTGCCATATGATGTCTGCAGTTTACTCGGGCCATAGTGGTAGCCGAGACCAATATCGGCAGACGCGAGACCAGCTACAGCGAGGATTACCTGTAAATAAAAGAAATCGAGATAAATTTGTGATGAACTGTTCGGTATATTTATATAAATTATCATCGGCGCTCATGAACCAATTACTAATGGGTGCCGGGCTAGTGTGGTAGTAGTGGTTTCTGGTTAGTTCGCACGAGAGCGGCCCGGCTCGCTGCCTCGGATCGTTGACCACGAAGCAGCTAGTGTTGCAATGCTCTGCCACGTTCCAGTGAAATGGGATCTAGTTACTCGCATACCCGGCGTGATGCAACACACTTGGACTTAATACTAACATATTATTTTAATGTTCACTTTAAAGGCTGTTGTCGTCGTGTGTGTATGTCACATATACTACCAGATTAGGGACGAGTAAAGTTCTCAGTTTTTGCATTGTCAATAAAGTACAAATACCTTAACACGTAGTTTCGACGCTAAAGCTCTCATAATAAGTATCTAATTAAATTAAATAAATAAATAAAAATACTTAAACAAATATTTTTGGACAATCTTACACAAATCAACCTAGTCCCAAACTAAGCAAAGCTTGTACTATGGGTACCAAGTGACGATATACATACTTATAAATAGATACTTAAATACATAGAAAACACCCAAGACTCAGGAACAAATATTCGTGTTCATCACACAAATACATGCCCTGACCGGGATTTGAATCCGGGACCTCCAGCTTCGAAGGCAGGGTCACTACCAACTAGGCTTAAGTGGTCGATACTTAATCCATAGTGAGTTTCTCAAAAACTCATTTAAGTGGCTTAATAATCCCCGACCGATTAATTCGTAATAGGATGAGGTAGGTAGTGCAATATTTTGTAAGGTAAGTATATCCGGCATAGAAAGTGTGGGTGCAAGGTCAACATCACCCAAGCGTCTTGGTGTCGAGTCTATTTTTCGAGGTGCATGCGTTGCGCAATAGATGCGAGAGCGATGAACTTGAACCAGAACCACCTAACCCGTGTCTTCCCGGAAGCGTAAGGTGATGATGAGTATGATTTCATTGTTTTAGTCACTTGTTTGTTTATTTTTGGTCACGAGATTGTGATTTGTTAGTGAAGTAATTTAACACAAGCAGTTAAGTATGCTTTGTAATAAGTACTTCAATGTACATATTATTATATTGATACTCGTATATTTCACTTAAATAATAATTCTAATATTTAAGTGAAATACACGAGTACATAGGGTACGTCAATTTTGTGTTTCCAGTAAATGAAACCATATCGGTCACTTTGTTGTGCGCTTAATTATTTTAAACCTAATCTAATCAAACGGTCCACGCCGTTAGAGTCATTTCACAATTACAATTAGGCTGGAGGATTTAGTTTATACAGTCATTAGTCACATTGCACAAAGGCAAATTAATATCCTAGGGTTTGCTCCCGGGAAATAGCGGAACCGCTGTGATATAGAAATCTCGTACTTTCGAGATTTTTGGAGGAAAAGTAAGAAACAAAGGGATAAAATATTAATTTGATTTACATTTAAAAACGTAATTGAAGTAGGTGTAGCGAAGAATTTTTTTCCATAGGCCATGTGAATTTCAAACTTATATCAATGTCATAAAGACTGGAATATAATTTATCCACCCGCTTGCAGTGATAGATTGTAAAGAGCATTTACAATTAGGTTTTGTCCCTGTCAACAAAGGAACGCAACCTCTCACTACAATAATAAGAAGAGATTGACCACTCAATACCTAGCACAAATGCAGTAATCTGGTAGCTTCATACGAGCGCTTAAATAATCCGAAACAAATTTCGGTTTTTACTTAGCTGGTCTATTGAAACCATTGCCTCATAAATTTGGCTTACCTCAAAAACGTACCAATCTTGGAGAACTTAATACCCAATATTTGACATAGGTGTGACCTATTTGTTCGCCCCTTTTATTATGATATTAGATTGAAACTAGCAAGTCGGAAGTATTGGATCAGTCTCGAATACAGGCACGTTTACCTAAATGTGTCATAATTATTTCCTAGGTTAATGTAAGACTAAGAGTAGCGTTTGCCTATTTCATATAATAGAATTTTGTCAAAGAGAACAAAAGTAGGTAGTAGGTATACCTCCTCAAACGAGTATTAACATAATTTATAATTTGTCCTAGGAATTTATGTAATTTGAATGTTATTGCCACCATTATCGTAAATTGAGTTCTGCGACATTTTAATATTTCTGAGCCAATGCCGAGAATAAAAGAGTCCAACCAGTATCTCAACACTAAATGATGATCACGTTGCAATAAATACTATAAATATGCAATAAGAATAACCCTGTGGAGTTTACTGAAAAGGTCGGTACTCATGGCAATATGTTTATATGAGTAAATGTTATAAAATAGTACATCGTACATTAAGGGTAGTAAGAAGGGGATAACTAACTACATTCTATTAGACTTCAGTTATCCCCTTACTGTTCGCGATACTTACAATATTTGGCAATAATAGATTCAAATGGATTCAATAGATTGTCACCTTTTTAAACTTAAAGGGGACTTCCAATACTTCCACAGATAATGATAAAAAACGCGCTTAGAAACTCGAAAGGGAAGCCCATGCAGTCAGTTTTTATTGATTTTATAAATAAAATTTATTGAAACTAAACTAATTTACCTAATCCCTTGGGAATACTACTTACAAAGCCAATTACTACCACGCGCGGGATTAATTTAGGCCATTGTTCTTCAGTATTCCTCCGTACATTAAGACCGCCCTTTACGAGCAAGTGTGATGAAAATAAGTATTTAGTGAACCAGTGGCCACATTCGCCTAAATAGAAGAGAACAAAAAATTCCGGCCAGTTAAGTTAAAAAAAAACGTGTGTTAACTAATTGTATTATTGTATTTTTACTGCTAATGTTCGTAAACTTGATCTTTATGTCGAGAGAAGGCGGCACAAAATGGCTTTTATGCTCTTGTGCATTAAGTAACGTGTCTGTTCCCTCCACCACACAAGATCGTGGAGCACATAGGGATAAATATGCAAGATGACATAAGCTTTAAATATATTAATTATTCGTTTATAAATATTTCTCATAATCGAAGTAAAAAAGCAGAGTGAATAACTCAAGCAGACACCCGATTTTACCCTCGACGTGACTATCCACTATAGATACGTCGAGGTAGTAATACTACTATACAGCTAGGCATATCATAGTCTTGGCTGAAATGGCTCGTTTAATGCTCTTGTTGTACAATCTACTATTAGAACAAGTTTTTACCCGATAGCGCAAAAACAATGAGGTGATGTTTAGTTTATAAATTGGTACTAACATTAATAAATCTATAGCTACTATATATAAACTCTGGCTTACTTAAATGTCAAGTTCATGTTGTGACCTATCGGCTTACACTGATGACGCAAGCATTATGTCATAAGTCATAATATAGCATTCGGAGTGCCAAATTAATCGCTGGCCAGGGCCCTTAAAATTAGCAGCACGTGTGTTAAAAATATGCTAAGGACAATTGACAATATAACGAACAATTGAAATTATTGGGATAATTATTATTATTATTATTCAGAAATGCATCTTTTTGAAGTCGGCTAAAAATGCAACAGGCATAAATGTCGGCTAACGGAATTGTCAGTTTGATTTTAGCTTTGAAAGGATTAATAGAATAACCGGAAGCCTTTTGTTGGCTTGAGGTTAAAACGCATTTCAGGATATTCAGGTCAGCTTTATCTATATTCTATTATGTGTATACCTACTATACATGAGGTGTTCATATAAACCCGAATGGTTTTTGTTGGGTAACTATATTTTGTTCAGGTTTATTTACGAATATTTTCGACACAATCCACTTATAGGATCGTTTAAAATAAATCAGTGCCACATCCGATCATCCTGATGTGCTTCGGTATAAAAAAGGTGATAAAAGATTTATGCAAACTGAAGAAGGTAGATTTTACGCAATATCACTCTTAAACGTGGATTCGTATGAAATGCAGTCAGGTATACGACAAGAACATAACATTTAATAAGTTATAAACATCTTCAAGGATATCAAAGTGGGATGAACTAATATTCAAATCGCAAAGCTAGGCATATCATTAGTCTCGCGAGACATCCTTTTATATAAGTTAACTCACACGAATTTGTGTAAAATTTAAAACCTGTTTCAATCCGTTTCCCCAAAGCAGGAAGACATTAATTGTATGTTAGTCACAAAAATTGTAGAAATTGCATATTTCCTACAAATTTTGATTCATCTAATAAGTATAAATAAATGGAAATATGTTGTTTTTGTTAGTTTATTTTACGAATTTATACGAATACGAATACATTTCTATTTGAGTCAAAATATGGTATGAATGTATAAAATAATATCACTAGCTTTGAAAATAAGAAGATTTTTGGCCAAATTCATATTTTCGTCTTATCTAAGCAGGATAAATAACTTATTACAGGCGCCACTGAAAATAATTGGCCACTTGGCAATATAGTGTATGTTGATTACTATTAGCACATAGGTATCAATTTACTGCCAAAAGAATGCGGTTATATTTAACTACATGCAGACCTGAGAAACCTAAAAAAATCTTTAAGTATTTTCTGCATAGCAGAGCGTCAGCAGTGATGGCCACCACATAGCCACTAACTGATTGGTATTTTATTAACCGGCCAGAATTAATGATATACTTTACTTAATTCAATAGTAGGTACCTAATTTAAACATCATAGATGAAAAATACATACATAAATAAACAACATACTACATTTACTTAATCAAACACAGTTAAACATTTTCATCGTATCAGGAAATTCACAAAAAAGCGTATTAATCAAATATAAAAGGAACTTCACCGAATTCTCTAATTCTGTGAAAATACCGCACGTCAATTCTTATACGGTCGGGCTTAAAACCTTTGTACCTTGTCGCTATGTCATGTTTCAACTGTCATACTAAATTACCAAACATGTAAAAGCGATAAAGTACCAAGTGTCCAGCTTCTTATGAGTTCGACTGAACTAACGTACAGCTACGGTCTACGTACCACGAACGTCTTCATTGTGAGGTCACCGACGGCGCCCAAAACCGACGATGCGTATAACAATGTCGCCGGGTCCGGTGGCTGGGCGCTTATATACCGGGGATCCAGCTGTGGTCACGACGCCGCACAAGGTTATGTCAACGGGTTCGAGCTATCACACTCATTCGAACATGTCTTAGGAAAATGGATCGCCGAGACAGTAGTTAAATATAGACACTATTCTTGTTCCCAATTACAGGATGTAAGTCATCCCATTTGCCAATCAATTGCTTCGACGAATCTAGCAATATTTTATATTTTTCAGAACATTATTAGTTAAAATCAGAAATTTCATCTTGTCGATGTTTTGCATCTGCGAGCTGGTGCACACCTAGGCGGTCGCACTTAACCAACTGAAATACCAAAGCTTTAACAGCCTATTAGCTTTAATGTTATATTATAATATTACACCCTTTATCAAAAAGACCGGCCAAGTGCAAGTAGGACTCCGCACATTTAGGGTTCCGAACCAACAATAAGGAAATTTAATACAAGAAATCTGATCTATCAACATATCAGTATTTTGTAGTAAAATACACGTAATAATAAACATTATCACCAAATTTCAAGTTGATGGGTTAATGGGAAGTAAAAATATTCTTCGGTACAAAATTTTGTAAATTAGCTGACTGTTGGCTTCTCATTCCTTTGTTTTACAATATTTTTAAAAACAATAATATAATATTTATCTACTCGATAAGATCTAAACCACGATACTCCACTCGATGGGGGTAAGTCAACATTTTTTTTGCGCTCCCTTTAACTGTATGAGAGCCCCCCTTAAAATCAAATAAATTTTTTTTGAATATTTGTATGACTTTGGGTCGACATGATGCTTATACAATGAAAATTTGAAAACTGTAGCTCCAACCATTTGGTAACCTGTGTGACAGACGGACGCGCGGACGCACGCGTGAGTGACAACAATAGGGTTCCTTTGGACCCTTCGGGTACGGAACCTAAAAAAGCATTACTTACAGACGTTTCTGTTATACAGTCAGCATCAATATGTACCTATAGTTAGTGACATCCAAGGTAACCAAATATATTGTAACACATCCTTATTAGGTAAGCCTACTGTAGCAATAAGGTAAAATGTAGCCTACGTTCATTTATGAAAATATTTCGGACTAAGTAGTAGGTTCCAACGATTTTCTTACGATCTGCGATACATAAATGATGTAAGATTATTTATTCTTCAATTTAGGCATATGCACTTATGAATGTCAAAAAATTACCAAAAAACTTATAGCAACGAAGAAGATAGACAAACCCCTACAATATGTAGAGGTACGTATACAAGACTTACAAGTATAAAATAGAACCGATTTCTAGAAACCATTTACAAACAAATTAATAATACAAATCTTTCTCATTTAATTGTAGACCGTAAGCATACAAAAAGCATACTGATGAAAGTCCGACCAGAAAAATATGACCATGCGCCATGTTGGGGAATTTCATTGGAACTAATTTCTTACACTCGCAATATTTATAATGATAGGTTGTCACTGTTGTCAGACTTGTCAGTGCCACAGTTGCGGTTTATGTTTCAATAATAATCAAGTGTTTAAAATTAAATGATAATTGTCAAAAGATGCCCCAATCCATTCATAGTCTAGAGCGGAAACTTATTAATAATGTATTTAATAAAACAGTAGTTGAAAAAAAAACCTCATGAAATTACGCAAACTATTTCGCTGCAGAACATTTCAAAATTGACATCAGAGCTGACAGGTAAACAAAGTGAAAATGTCACTTAGTTTGTTGCCATATAAATCAGAATAATAGCGCCCTCTTGACAAGGGTCATATTTCTGGTCGAGCTTTACCTGATATAATAATACTATTGTTTATTTCTAAATCCAGTGTTAGTTAGTGTTAGTTTTGATAATATTTAATTATAAAAAAAATAAAAATAAAATAAAAATCATTTATTTCAGACCATACTGATACATATAGTGGTTGGTTAACAATCTTACAAACTATGTTAGAGGTACAATAAGAATAATAGAATAAAAATAAAATAAAATAAAACACAAAATGAATGGGAACAAGTTCTGGGTAAGTTAACCGTTGAGAGAGCGAAGATAGTGTTAGTGGTAATTTAACAGTCTACTTCGCTTATTATGACCGCGCTTATTTCTGAAGAAGAACTCCGAAGAGATCGAAACATGTCGCCCAGAATGACAATTAATACGTGAGTTTTAACCATTTAGTAAAATATATGTAGTTTTAACAAATTAGTTTTTTTTACTAAACACGGATTCATCTGAAAGCTATAAATTTATTGTACTTAAAATGATACCGGTTTACGTTTGATGATTTACTAATATCAAATAATCTTTTATCCAATCAAGACAACAAATTGGCTATAAAGGTAATGATGTCATTTCTAGGGAAAAAAGCTGTGGTAAAATGGGTAAGCTCCCTATTGAATGTTCTGTGGTGTTAGTTTAGATAAATAATTAATCCGGTGTCCAAAAACATTGTCAGGGAGCAAATATTTGCTCTCGCTTCAAAAAAGATTTGTCCCCGTACAAACTTTGAATTCCTTTTTCACTCCTTTAGAGAAGAAATTTTGAAAAAAGCTGACATGTGCCATTAATATGTGCATGGCGGGAATAAGGTTGACAAGTCGTGGTGAAAAATTGAAGAAATTTAAACCTTATGCAATGTAATCTATGTTTTTTCTAAAAATCCTTTTTTATCCCTAGCCTTACGTTGCGTTATTAAATGTATAATGGACTGTGGAAAAATCAACTCTGTAACTTTAGTTCGGCTGTGCGTTGATTAGTCAGTCAGTCAGGACTTCTTCTTTTATACATATAGATGTAGGCTCAATTGGGGAGTGTCATTAGTGTCATTAAAGAATGACATTAGTTCTTTGTGAATATATATATAACAAGTGGCACATCCATAGTACTGTCAGGTTCACTAATATATACACATTTTCGTATTTTGTAGTACCTTATTATAAACGAATGGAGTGCAAAAGTGTAGGTACATATATTAATGAACTCGACTGTACATACCATATTAAATCATAATCTGATAAATAAAGAGAATACATAGTAAATAGCAGATTGATACGGTTTTTATTTTCATGCCGATCGAATAGAAATAGGCTACATTACACTATTTAAACAATTCAAAAGGATAGAGTGGTTCTCTGGTTATATTTTTAAGGAATTATTCACTTGCTAATTTGGACATTAAGCCAGTTTTGGACCGTTTTATGAAAAAAAAAATTGTATCAAGATACCCCAGGGCTTCTTGATACACAAAGTTAGAAATCCAATGACCATGCTCATTAATTAGTGTTATTCCTGTACAACTCTTCAATTCCTAAACCTCATTGAAACTTGAGATGGCGATCTTTGAATTTTTTAAGTAACGTATATAACAACCCAACTATAGTCCAGACCACCCAACTATGGTATAATGAACACGAATATTTACTCTATAACATAATACATTTATTACGGATTCAAATTCCAAATGAGCAATTTAATAAAAAAAATGTAAGCGTTCAAAATCACTTATAGAAAATTTATATGGATAAAATAAATAAGTTACCTTTTGGACCAAAGTTGGGTGATTGGACTACCGTTGGTAGGTTTTACGGTACCTACTACCATTCCACAAAATCGTGGAATCAGTAACTTCAATAATGTGACTATTAGAAGTCACGCTTCACGTGACAGCAGTAGGGTTTAAATGATTGCTGGTACATCGCGTGTCGAAAAGTCGAAAATAAAGGTATATAAATATCAGGTTACACATTTCCATATATCATATAGCATATCTTTAAAAACTGTAAGTGAAAAAGCGAGAGAGGTTAATTTACCTTGAGAATTCGACGACGACGACTAAGCTTTATTATTTTTAAGCTAATGTTTTGTTATTATTTTATTTATAGTCTGTTGATTCTTTGAAGCAGGTATAATAAAGCGCGAATCGGACTCACAATCGAAGGGTCCCGTATCATCGCATAAACGTATGTATATATACACCGTGGGCGTTAATAACCCAAAAGATTAAAACCATTTTAGAGCCTAATTAGAGTATATAAAGTTATGTAACATATAGTTCAAAAACCCATAATTTAAGAGATATTAATTATTTAAAACAAATCACAAGTTAAAAAATCTTAATTCTAACACACCCTAAAGGCGTGATGTAGCCACCTACAACCTTTACACACAGACGCACTAACTGCATGGTTGTCAGCCAGTGTCACTTAATTAAGTTTGGTATCTATCCGACAATGTTTCACTACCGACAGTTTTGTTCTGGTCTCAATCGCGAGAGTGTAAACTATTTACCTTTACTGGTAACTGGCTGATAGTTTGAAAATGATGTCACTAAAATGACAATGCTCACTCTCTGTTTCTCAACTTGAGATTAATTAAACTCGCTCACTCTCTGAAGTAAAGGTTTGTTCACAAAGAAGCGGTCAATTAATATTATTTAATTTGTACTGAAATAGTAATTTGATTAGGACACGTAATTGGACCCATGTTGATATAACATTATTTACTGGTACTGTCGTCAGAAATACGTGGTTTAAAACTTTCGGGTTATCGACGCCCACGGTGTATATATATATAGGTATAATATGTATATGTAGGTATCAGATTTTCACATGGGCAAGTCATCAAAGTTAAATGAAATTAATCAAAAAGTGTACATGAAAAGCAAACAATAAGGTTAAAAAGTACGATTATGCGTTGACATTAAAGTTATCATCAACAATAATACTTTTGCTCTTATTGCCAAGGTAAATCAATATCAAAGGTTTTTGTTCACGTAACATGTTGTTATTGACATAGACAGATAGGTTATTACGTCACCTCGCGGGACCGCCATAAGTGCCTGTTACAGTTCAAGCGAATGGATATTTTTGCAACACATTCGTGCGTCAATGGATCGTCTCTGAATGAAAGAATGAATGGAATGGTATGTAGGTACTTAAATGCATCACACTTGTTCAGTTTCGCAGTCTCATTAGATCTGAATGCGCTCTAAGAGTCTTTAACCGACTTCAAAAAAGGAGGAGGTTCTCAATTCGGTTGTGTTCTTTTTCTTTAATGTATGTTACCTCAGAACTCCGTCGTTTATGAACCGATTTGAAGGCTTTTTTCTCTTTTTGAAAGCAAAGTTGGTCTTGTTGTTACTAGAATCTAGTTCTGATGGGTCCATATTGGCTCATGTACAATTTTTGGTATACTGCCTTTTCGGCGAAAAACGTTTCGCCAAATTTCACTTCGCAACCAACTTTTCGCAGAAGTTTCATTTGGCAAACCAACCGTCGGCATAACTTTACTTCGCACTTTTCTTATTTGGCAACATTTTTATAATGCCAAATTTCACTTCAACAAACTTTTATGTGGCAAAAAATTATGAAGCAAATGATTTGCTTGGTATAATGACTTTTCGGCGAAATAGGTTTCGCCAAATTTCACTTCGCACCCAACTTTTTTGCAGAAGTTTCATTTGGCAAATCAACTGTTGGCATTACTTTACTTCGCACTATTCTTATTAGGCAACATTTTTATAATACAATCAAATAAGCGTGTTTTATATGAATAACTTTTCTTTAAAATCAAAAATACCTCAGGACATCGGATTACCTACCTATTGTGCTTTGAACAGGGACTTTGTGGCAAAACCGACTCGGTTCGCGGATAGGTTAGAAGACGACGACGGGAGCTTTGCTCCCGCTTCCGTCTTCGAGGTTATTTTTTTTATAAAAGAGCGGAAAAACTTGTTATTAACACTTACAACAAATGACAATTGGGCAATTTACTACTAAGATAAACATAGGCTCAAATCACTAAAATCTAAATACCTAATGATTAAGCTTTCGGTATTTTGAATATAAGTGCAAAAAACATTAGGCATTTAGATTTTAGGGATTTTGAACGTAGGTAATTTAACGTTAGTTTTCATTTTAGACCTTCTAATACCCCAATTAGTGATTATGTACTTTGAAATTATATCAAATGTTGAATGAAAAAAAATATTTTTTATTTTTATACCCATCATTACACACCCCTAGTGTTTACCATTACACCACCATTAACCATTACATATTATCTATAGGTAGATAATTCGAAATGAAACTCAAAAACCAGTATACTTGAACCATCTATTCTATCGAACTAGGTACCTATTGTTTATCAAATAATTACTTAGTTGGGAAATGATATCAGTGCTAAAAGTATGTATGTTGCTAAAAGTATGGTATGCCAATCAATACATTTGACGAATACATAAATGACATCTTAAACAAATCCCAGGTAATATTTTGCCTAACAATAATTTATCAAATCATTAGTTGGGAAATGATATCGTTGCTAAACGTTGAGTTGGGAAATAAAACTTCGCCCAAATCAAAATACGGGATACAAAGTTTGCGAGTTAAAAATTTGCTAAATAATTTTCGCCGAAACATTAGTGAACCACAATTTTTTCATCGATTTTTTGCTTTGTGATCATAATCATCACTCTTCATAAATTTGTTCTTCCTCTTGTTTGTGAATAATTTATATTACTACCGTCGTTATTCATAATAATTAATATTCCGAAAATTTTTACTTATAATATTGTTCAGATTATATTTGTTCTCATAATTTTGTGTTGTTATATATTTTTAATTCCGAAAATGTTAACTCATAATGTTATCTGAAGTCATAATTTTGTTTTACATAACAGTTTTCTTCATAAAGGACATATTTCATAAATTTGCTAGTAATAATGTCATTACTAGTAAAGTATACGAATTCCTGATTTTGTTTTTCATAACAGTTTCCTTCATAAAGGATATGTTTCAATTTTGCTAGTAATAATGTCATTACTAAGAAAGTATCTTAATTCCTAATTAGTAAGTCGATTTTGTCCTGACAGGTCTTTCTGGGCTTTTATAAAAAAAATAACCTATCCGCGTTAGATCGATTTTGCCCTAACAAGTCTTTCTGGGCTTTTTTTGCCAAATAAGAATTTGATGAAAAAATATTAGGTAATACATAATTAGGTTTAAATAATGGAAAATAAGGTAAGTCATTAGTAACAAAAAAAGTTGTATGTATGTTGACACTATGAACGTAAATGACAAGGAATAAAAACACTTGTGAATAAAAAAAATATGAAAAGAAATTGTAGAAATTGTAATTGCAAATTCGATTATTAAATCTCCGAAAATGTATTTTATACAATTTTATTTCATAATGGTCGCTATTCATAATTATTTTGGGTTCATAAATATCGGAATATTATCAATAAAAAAATTAGTAATAAAACTAGTATGTATAAAAATTATATAAAAATAAACTATATTGCTAATAATCGTTATGATAAAAAAGTATATAAATTAATATAGATAATAGCAATAGAAATACTTATATTTAATGACATTATAAATATTGACAATTCTGAGATACTATAGTTATTAACATAAAAATAATTATGAATAATGATCATTATGACATAAAATTGTATAAGATACATTTTTGGATGTACAATAATCGGCATTGCAATTTTATATGAACTTTGGCGCACCCAGTTCTGATGATGGAATGAGGAATTTAGGGAACTCCTCAAAAATTTAAGGGAAATATATAGCGATTTTATTATTTTCGGTAATAAATAGAGAATTTGCATTCAGAAATAGAAATTAGCATTTGGTGAACCTGAACTGGTGAAGAAGACCACGGGTGATTATCCAAAACTCCTAGTGTTTCATGAGTAGCAATTTGTGATTTCAATCTAGATACTGAAGACTTGAGTAATAGACGAGTCAGACTCTCACTTGGCTGGTTTATTTTTAGGGCTCCGTACCAAAATAGTAAAAAGGAACCCTAATGGTTTCATTCTGTCTGTCTGTCTGTCACATAGCTAATTATCTCAAGAACTACTGCGATTTAAAATTTGGAATAGTTATAAGGAAGAGTATGATTTTATTATTATTCTTTTTTTCTGTGAAAAATTAGACGTAATAGGTGGTTGAGTCTCGTGAATATGTCAAGCGGGGTGTCATATGAAAGGGCTTGAGTTACACATTCTGAAACAATTTTTTATTTATTTTTACGACGAGTCAATTTCGATTTAGAGGGAAAATGTAAAAAAATAACCTCCCACCCCCCTTATATTCGAGTTTACCAAGAAAAAAATATGAAATTATTACATAATATTAATATCAATGTATATTTTACAAGAAAAATATAACTACAGCTATCTCTACTTTTTCTTTTTTTTATGATCAAAAAACATTTCTATAGGTGCTAAGTTTGTAATTTAATCACCTTTGCATATATTTTTGTTTCATAAATCCTACGCGATTATGCTGCAAATACCTTCTTTCAAATAAAGAAGAAAAAATTTGAATCGGTTCACGTGATAAAGAATTATCATCGAAAAACCCCCATACATACTAAGTTATTCAGTAGCTCAAATTTGTAACCAATTTCGCCGATAGATGGCGACAGCGCCATGGTACAGACCCATGGCGTTCAATTTCAACGCCATGTAACCATGTTATTGAGATTTTCCTGATTTAATAGGGATGGAACCGGTACACATCTGTGTACGGAACCCTCGGGGCGCGAGTCGGACTCGCACTTGACAGGTTTTTTAAGGACTTTAGGATGCGGTTGTTCTGAAGTAGTTGTAGTAATTTTTTATTAGTGCTTAATAGTAGATTGTTAACCAAGGGTTGAAAGCTACTACAGAATCAATCAAATTCTATTGATATTTTGGTGGGAACTGTTGGCTGACGTTAATTAGTGTTTGTGAATGGACCATTTCCTGGAAGCGAATCTGTAGAGTATAATTAAATAACTTATATTGAACAAATGAATGCTTATAATTTATTGAATACATTGAACGATACTTTTCATTATTCGTAGCATTTTTGTTTATTTCCTAATTTAAAGTTTTAATCCAGTTTAACTAATCATAAGCTTTTAATATAATTACAATTTAATGGCAGTGTGGCTGATTAAGATCTGAAAATTTGATTTTTTTAATGAGTTTATGACGCGCTTAAAATATTTAAAGTCAGTTGCTTAAAATGTATTTAAAATTTAAATAACAGTATCTGTCCAGGTAATATACCATAATTTAAAATATTAACAATTATTAACACGGTTTGAAATCAATATTTTTTTAAGGAGCTGGCTATACAGGTTTCTGCCATTGCTCAAAATTTTTTTATTACCTTTCAACCCGTGGGGCCGGTGGGGCAACATACCTCACTTTCAATCCGCATATTAGGTCAAATATTACTACGCTTACTTTCAGAGTATGAGGAATGATTAAGTATTTTAAATTTAGGGATCTGTGGCGAGATCGCCTCAATGCCAATATGTAAATGGATTTAAATTTTGTTTGCCGCATATTCAATTTTCTAAATAAAGTTCGAAGGTCAAATAAATAATATTATTGAACTGCCTACTTATCTGCAGATACGTCGTCGCCACTGAAGAGCGACATTCATAGATTGGACATGTTGCGAGTAGTAGGTAGGTACGCTAAAAAGACAAGAAATTAGGGGGGGGGGGGGTTACTACTAAAATGCGAGACCGAAAGAAACTCACTTAGTCTAGTGTGTCTCTTTCTAATAAAGGTAATGAGTGACTATATATCTTTATATCATATTAATTATTAATCTGGGAGTATTAATATGAGATGAGAGAGGGACGTGCTAAGGCAAAGTGAGTTCCAGTCGGGCTCGTCGGGCATATCTATGATTAATTTAAACAGTCTTGTGACTAACACAATGTTCAATATTAAATGTCAAGGTTTTGAAAGTGTTTATAGTCTTCGCAAAAGACAGTTCAGTGTCTTTTCGGTCAGTATGACTCCAAGCTACACTTAGATCAACATGTTGACATGATTGTCTCTAAAGCATACAAAATGTACCACTTTGCCACACGGGCTGCCAGAGACTTCAATAAAGCACAACAGCCTTTTTTTACGTGGGGAAATGCGTTTTCGCATTTCGTCGCGTATGACGGACTCCCGGGAACCGCCCGGATTACCGCCTAAAACCCCACGGTGTTCCAACTCGTCACCATGTTGCCGGATTACGGGAACGTTCTAGCAGCCCAGTCCGACCTCAACTCGAATATGCGTGTATGATTTTGGATCCTTTTTAGGGTTCCGTAGCAAAAATGGCAAAACGGCTGTGATATACGGCGTCCGACCGTATATCACAGCCGATTTACTCGGAGATCATAAGCACTACAATTATGAAATTTGGTAGGAAGGTGTATTCTATGAACCGCTATAAGTGTTGTAAAATTACAAAACAATATTATATTTGGGAGGGCACTTCATACATGTAAAAGGTGGATGAAAAAAAAATTCAATGCAAAGCAATGCAAAAGGCATATCACACGACTCGACTATAGGTATTATAGTCGAGTCGTGTCATATGCCTTTAAAAATGATATGGAGGTTTTAAGAAACTTTTCCATTTAAATCAACCGTTGGTGAGATATTAGCTGTCAAAGTCATAAAATGTCCCCCCCCCCCTCCCTCTGATTTTCAAACTATGAAGTTAAAAATATAGTGTACATACATAAATACTATGATTTTTGTTTTATACATGATAGGCTTTACTGTTTTTGAGTCTTCGCTGAAAAACTGTCATGCCCAAACAAAAGGTCGTAAGTGCCGGAGTTCCCTATGAAGATACAACCTTTTTAGAGTCAATGCATTGTATTATCGTTTTAAATGTGGACTAGTAGGTTCGGAATACTTCATTGTGCGTAATCCGACACATAATTGGCCGGTTTCATAATAAATATATTGACACTATAGAAAAAATTCAATATAAGTTTTTAAAAAAAGTAAATTATAACATGTTCAGTAAAGGCAAATTATCGTACAACAACTTAAATACAGATTGATTTCACTAAAGGACAGATGTATTCTCTTACAAGCAATGTTCCTTCGTGGGCTTTGTCACAACAAATTTGACTGTGCCAAGCTTGACAACAAAATTTGTTACGTAAAGCGGCCTTTACACCTTACCATATTTAGCTAGCTTACTGGGGAGGAACCTATCTCGCTCTAATGAGTGAGATGCTTTAACTCCCCTCCCCCCAGTTAGCGTGCTTAAGGTGTAAAGCCCGCTAAATCTCTAGAACTGTAAAACCGGCAAGACGCGCACGCTTACAGATTGTTTGCAGTGGAGCCGTGCCGTACTAACGCAGGGACCGATACCGGTATTTAAAAAATATATATATATTATTATGTACCTTCCCACAGCTTCAAAAATATCTGATAAACCTTATTCCCCTATAAACTCGTGTTTCCATATTTTTGATCACTTTGCCCGTTCAGATATTTTTGAACTCGACTGTATCAGCTTCACAGTTATAACTGACCATTCGTGAACCTTATTGCAATGAGATAAAATCTAACAATGGCCAGTTAACTGTATTGCTGATAGTTACTTCACGCTACCTATTACCAGACTAGCGGTTATCTAGAGGGGCGGATAAGCTCCTATACAACTAAGTTGAGAACTCGTTGAAAATAGTTGACGCCTTACCATAGACCACTTACTGAACTTGGACGGCTAATGGTTTGTTTGTCACAACCTTAAAACTAACCGATCGAATTTAACTCGTTCTTATTAGAGATCATCTCGTTTGGTATTATTAATTGATGTAGATGTAAAGCCTATTAGAGCCTGAGATTCGTATACTCGTAGCACAACACATTCCTATTCGATAGCAGCTGCAGTTTAACGTCTAAGTCTCAGCTATATTTGGAAACAAAGCCATTAAATTTGTGTGATTAGCATTATAATAGGGTTCCGTCCGGTGCCAATATGGTAAAACAGGAACCCTTATGGTGCGGCTCCAGCTGCTAGTCAGTCACAATCACAACTTTGTATCTCAATAACTATACTTTATCAATTTGAAATTTGGAATGTAAACTAACCCAACTTGAAACACGGATTTTTTTATGAAAAACGGCCGATATGAAGGGATGTTGGTAAAACTTCAATGCTGTTGAAAAGACAACACATTCTAAAACAGTTTTTTCTTTTCTTTTATAGAGTAAATAATTTTAAATTTATTTTGTTTAAAAATCCACATCTTTATCGCCGAAGTCGAGAAATTTGAAATAACTTGTTATTTATGATGAATATTATTGACCGAGTGAAACGAAGCTTCAGCTTCGACAAAAATGCTTTCGTACGTCCGGATTTCCGTTTGTTCTCGTCTACAGGTCGCAATTTTCAACCGATTCTCGTGAAGTTTCGTGAGCAGGTTCGATAGTTATATAGAATTTTTTTGTCGAGACGGTTTTTGGAAATTTCCAAATACAAATTTTTATCAATGAATTTGTAAGTTTCTGAAGCGAATTTCGGTTTGTTCTCCTCTACAGGTCGCATTTCTCAACCGATTCTGGTGAAATTTTGTGAGAAGGTTGGATAAATATACAGATTTTTTTGTCGAATAAGTTTTTGAAAATTAAAAAAAAATATATTTGTTCAACGGTTTGTTCTCTTCTACAGGTCGCATTTCGCAAACAATTCTCGTGAATTTTTGTGAGCAGGTCCGGTAATTATATAGCATTTTTTTGGTCGAGTCAGTTTTTGGAAATTTTCAAAATTTTTATTTCAAAGATTTTGTAAGTTTCTGCGTCCGAATTTCGGTTTGTTATCCTCTACAGGTTGCATTTCTCAACCGCTTCTCGTGAAATTTTGTTAGCAGGTTCGATATTCAGAATTGATCTTTTTTATAATGTCAGACTTTGGAAATGATAAAAAAACTCACTCACGAGGTCTCCAGCTCACAGAGCCACTAGTTTAAAATTGATGTAAATATTGCAGGAAAGTCCGTCCGTATGTCACAGCCTGGGAGACGATGAAATTTGGCAAAAAAGGTGTCTTCTATGAACCTCTACATAAAAATGATGTTAAATTGTAAAAAAAGGAAAGCATTTCAACGATTTTTGGCCTTAACAAGATAGGTTTTACGGTTTTTCAGTTTACGCTGAAAAACTGTTTTGCCAAAACAAAAGTTGTAATTGCCATGAGTTCCCTATGAAGATAAGACCTTTTTAGATTCAGTGTAGTGTATTGGATAGTGGTTTTAAATGTGGACTAATAGGTGTTGGTACGAAACCCTTCATTGTGCGTTATCCGACACGTAGTTGGCCAGGTTTTATTGTTTAATAGCAAAACTGCATTTTATCCACAAGAGTGCAAAGAATATTTGAAATCCGAACCTGTTATTAGTTACTTTTTTATACATAATAACATTGTAAAGGCCATTTTCGCCCATCTGATTAAGTTGTCCGATCAAATTAGGTGGTGTGGACGCAAACCAAATTATATATTGAATTGTTCCCATTAAAAAATATTGAATAAAAAAGGTTGATTTTACATATTTCAGTTGTTTTTTTTGCAGTATTTTTCTCGATTTAGTAAGGTGAAAAGATTTGTGTTACACACGGCTGCAAAGTTATTTTCGCTTCAATTTTTGTGCCACACGCTTCGCTCAGGATTCTATTTTCAACCTTAGAATCCATTCGCTAGCTCGTGTTTCAATTTGACACTCCCGGTTAAAATACAACTTTGCGCTTTTGTATAACAAATAACTACACTCGGGTGGGGTGCAAAGAAATCGGGCCACACCAACATCTTAAACATTTTTTCGATTTCAGTCAAAACTTTAAGGGTGACCATAACTCATTATATACCATATAAATGATAAGCTTATCCTCTATACATTCATGCTTTTCGAAGGTGTGCGGCCAATACTTTCAGAGTTTCAGGGCTTAGAACGTTACCGCCCTAAAAATGCGTACTGCAGGAGTAAAACTTTTGCCTAATGGGAAAACTGTGGTTCTACGGAAATCGAGGAAAAATTAAAACAATTTTCAGCAATTTAATATCGTGTATTGCCTCCTCTAGCCCTACGACAGGCCGTCATACGGTTTTTCATCGACCTTATTAATTTTCTTACGGTATGTTGAGGGATGCCCGCCCATTCTTATTCGCATCGCATACCTAAGCTCCAATAAAGTTTCAGTGGCGGGATTTCTGGCCCGGATTCTTATTTTCTACTCGTCCCAAATGTGCTCGATCGGGTTCAGGTCAGGACTTCGTGCTATCGTCTCATAGTGGTCCAGGCTGTATGCGGCCGTGCGTTATCTTGCACGAGGATGAATTCATCGCCGATATAATCCTTAATTGGAACCACATGATTAGCCAGGATTTCCTCTACGTATTGAGGAGCAATCAAACCGTCCGCATTTCGCCTGATGCTACTTTCACCTGGCCCTGTGATGAACACAATGTCCGTCTTCGCTTCCAGAGAAATGCTAGCCCAGACCATGATCGACCCGCCATTATAGGCAGCACGTTCCTCGATGCAGCATTGAGAAAACTGCTCCCCAGGCTTCCGGTAAACTCGTGCTCATCTATCATTACCGAACAAAGCTATCCTGCACTCATCGGAGAAAAGTACGGACCTCCATTGCTGAAGGGTCTAATCTTCATGTTCGTGAGCGAAGACACGTCGTGCACTGCGGTGTCCTGGGGTGAGTTTTGGGCCTTCTCCTAACAGTCCATCGTCAGATAGACAGATTCCGGGTCTCTCGAAGCTTCTGCTGAAGCTGAACAGCATTCAAGCGACGATTTCGTAGCGAGGAAACAGCGATAAAACGGTCATCGCTTTCTGACGTACTGCGAGTTCTGCCTATACCGGGTCTACTGGAGAACGTGTGATCTTCGCGAAACCTCTGGTATACACGTTGAACTGATGACTTCGATAGGTTCAGTTGTCGAGCTACTTCACGTTGACTAAGCTACCCATCTAACCCACTCTGCAACAGGGCAACTGCTTGGGTGGCTTCCCTCGGGGCAGTATCCATGTTTCCTCAGTTTTTCCGGGTCGAGTCGATGAGAGCGGTGTTCAGGAAGACGTATCAATGCCTAACGATAAGAGGTAATAATTTACCTCTTACATGTGCATGCGTTAACGAGGCCGTTGGAGGGGGGTGATTTCCACGCCCACGTTTTGCACAATATCCATTCCCACCCTTGAATATTGGTGTCATTTGATAGGGCAGAAAATTATCTATCACGTGGTATTTAAATTGTTACGGTCGAGATTACAGTTTTAATACAAATTGGAAAAATGTTTAAAATGCTGGGGTGGTCCGATGTAGTGTATTTTTAAATATACTGTTTTGATTCTGTTTATAACTCATTCATTTGTGTGAGGTGTGCAATAAAGAGTATGTGTTTGTAAGTATATTTGTACGGAACCTTCGGCAGGCGAGTCAGACTCGCACTTGACCGACTTTTAAAAACAGTTGATATGATATCCTAAATGACATCACTTGAATAGCTAATATTACGTAAATTTTCTCTTGATGCCTTGATGTTGATAATAATAAAAAGATACGTTTTGCGTTGTCTTTCCTTTATTTACGGATTATCGCTAGTTATAGAGTTATTCAAACCGCAAAAAGTTATAATTTTGCTTGAAAGTAGCAATTATTGGAGCGTTTATTTTGTCATCATTCAAAATACGTTACTGAAAGCACAGAATAATACATAGTACTTACAGAAGTTTTTTGTCTAACATCGATTTTTGACAGCTAATCATGGCTAGCACGCGTTCGCCGCATAACACGTGTTCTTTCGTTATTAGCGTGATAGCTTAGGGTATCTGGACACCTCGGAGGTGTGCCAGAGCCGAGTTTAACCGAAACGGGAAGAAGAATCGTATTCAATTCGAAATCGCATAATCGTATTCGGTGGAAGTTAGGACAGGAGCCTCCTAAACTAACCTCACATCATTTGATGTATCAGTATAAAAAAAATCGAGATCGACTTGAGTCACTTACCACTTGAGTACATAGGTACTCTTTGCTTACCACTCGCCGCTGGTAATTAATTAATTATCTTAGGTAATTGACTGGTATAACTCGGAATCCTGTAGGTACTAACAACAACAACAATACAGGGTGTCTATTTTTCTTTCTAGGGTTCCGTATCTAGAAGGCAAAACGGGACCCTATTACTGAGACTTCGGTGTTCGTCCGTCTGCCACCAAGCTGTATCTCATGAACCGTGATAGTCAGACAGTTGAAATTTAAATTTTTTAGAGATGATGTATTGATGTATACCTATTTCTATTTCCGCCATAACAACAAATGCTAAAACAAAACGGTCAAGTGCGAGTCTGACTCGCGCACCGAGGGTTCCGAACACAGGTCGTGTAGGTTCCCGTCCCGACCCCATTTAATTCAGGAAATATCTTAATAGCGCGATGTACAAAATACAAATTGAACGCCGTGGGTACAGCGTCACAAGTCATTATTGTGACTTTAAACCAAGCACTAACAACTTCATAAAATTTAGTTAACCCATAGGTTCTTAACAACTACGGATATCAAAGCGCAATCTATGTAATCTCCTATATTAAATATTAAAATTATTATGCTCGATGGGTCAGCATGTTTTGGTTTATATTTATATCGCAAGCGCTTTAGAGGCTATGGGTATTAAGTGACTCTAATCTATTGTTTTTCATGCGATTATGCATATAACTGCTAGAACTTTAGGGGCTGAAATGCGTTGATTTGGACGTTTTGGTTTGGAGAACATTCAGCTCTTGTAATATCAGTCCCATATATACGAACTAAATCTGTCAAAATAATAGCTCATCATAATCAAGTAAAAGCGTAATACTCTATTTGTAACTACGATCGTAAAAATAAAAACTAAATAATGCGAAAACCTGCTTTATCTTAGCCACAAAGTGTAAAATCATGTTCAATTCAATTGTGTAAAATATGTTCATTATAATATTAGCCTTAACTATACCTAATGTCATCGGTATAAAATGACACGTCTATGCCAATGACGTTGTCAAATGTCGTGATATTGACAACTGTCTATAGAGTCGCTTCACCATACGTCCTTATTATATCGTAACCCTAAGATTCGTGACAAATATGTGGATATTCGGAGGTCAGCCTTATACTGGTTCTTCTGAATCGAATTTTCCGTACGTCAGTAGGCATTGTAAATATCTACATGACTCTGGTCTGGTTCATAAGTTTAACTCCCACCCCCAAATTCAACAATTTGAGGGATGATTTAAGGGACAAAAAGTATCACTCGTGTTAATCCAGGCTAAAAACTCTATATATACAAAGTTTCATCATAATCCGTTTAGACGTTTTTGCGTGATTGAGTAACAAACATCCAAATATTGAAACATCCTAACTTTCGTATGCATAATATTAAGTAGGATATTTATACGATTTCATTATAAATACATAGTTTTTAGATTTTTCCCTGTACTTGTAGTGTATAACGATATTACTTGCCAAATTTCATAGTTCTAGGTCAACGAGAAGTACCCTATAAATTTTGATTCCCTTGAGTGTCGAAATATACGTTTGTTTGCGATATAAACGCCCGTCTTCTTTTTTTACGTTAACTTGAAGTATGATTTTTTCACAGCTTCAGTATAAGGTTTTAATTTCAACTCGCTACCTCGCCACGCCTTCCCGAGATGAAGGGTCGTGACAGACAGACAGACAGACGGAGAACAAAGTGATCCTATAAGGGTTCCGTTTTTTTTTGAGGTACGGAACCGTAAAAACAGAATAAAATAAATATTTAAGGTGTGTTCTGTGAACCGCTACATAAAAATGATGCAAAATTACGAAAAATATTAAAGTCAACTGTTGGTGAGATACTAGCTGTCAAACTCGTAAAATGTGTCCCCCTCCCCGCCTCAAATTTCCAAACCATGAAGTTTGTTTGAGCCAAAGCGATAAATGCTGAAAGATATAAGTGCGACCACGCCACCTAGGGGCGAAAAGCGGAGTACTTGACATACTTCAAAATTCAGTTTTCACCTGAAACTCCTACGGCCTGCCATATTAAAAAAAAAAAATCTCCTATGGCCAAGGACAAATAATTGTTATTGCTCGCGCCGCAGAACCGCCCGTCCTGAACTGTTATTATTTATGTGTTTTAACCCCGGGGTCATTAATATATGTGAACCTTTGGACATCTTTTCGAAAGTAACATATCAAGTGTGTTAAATCGGATCGTTCATGCGCGACATTCGTCGTTGCCCACGATTCCATAATTGTTCAACAAGAAAATAATTGCAAATCTCAGCAAGTAAGTCCAAGCTTGAAGAATCTCAAGTAAGTCCCGTAGATTTAGGCGAAAGTCTCGTCTTATTTTCTATAGGCAAATGTCGCTCATACAAATTTCAATACTACAACTTATATGTAAAATTTATACATTCCTTAAATTGAGACCAAGATCGGCAGTATTCTTTACGAGCCAGTGGCTCATTCAAAGCTTAAAATTCTGAAAAAAATTGAAGTGGTGAATATTAATAAATACTTTCAACGATTTTTGGTTTGAACGCGGTGTACCTATGTGGTACAGTTTTTGAGATAGGTCGAATTAACTGTAGGCTATTACTTATTCTGTGCTGTACGTAGATCGAGTTTTTTAGTTCTTCTCTAAAAAACTGCCTTGCCTTGAATTAAAAAAAATCACAGCATTAGGTACCTTTTAAATATGGACCTAGTAGGCACGTGATGGAACAAAAGGACGTAAGTGCCGTGAGTTTCCTGATATGAAGATACGAACTTTTTTGATTCAATGTATTGGATAGTGGTTTCGAATGTTGACTATAGTAGGTCGGAACCCTTCATTGTGCGTAATCCGACACGTACATGGCCGGTTTTTATAAATAATAGTACGGAACCCTTCGTGTGTGAGTCCGACTCGCACACCTATTACTCTTACAATAAGGAAACGTTAGAAACTGTGTTTGACAATATGTAAATGTAAAAATATTATTGGTTTTTAATGTTTCCTTTGAGTAGAATGAGCTGTTAGAGTATTTAAGATCCCTTCAAGATCCATATTTTTTCCAAGCTCAGTCATGGAAGAAAATATGGTGGAGGTTATTTTAAAGCGAGTTGTCAGTTGGCTAGCTTTGTGAATACCTGCTAGTGGAATCGTGAAGCTAATTAATGATTCTGAGGCCCATTAGCAACGTACGGCACAAAGTTAAACGAACTTTTAGACATAAACATAATAATATTAATACCAATGTGTGCAGATAATTAATTCACTTATGGCTTGGAAATTCCTAATAGATAAATACATTTTGGCAGGTATTTTAAGAACACGTTTCGCGTCCGGTTAGAGACGAGGGAACATACACAAACTACGTGACCTTTTTTCTTGCGTTTTTTACCCCCCTCCCCCCCCTAGGTGACCAAGCGTAGTATATGCCAAGATCCCCCCCCCCTAGTTTTCACGTAGTATATTTTATAAAAAAATTTTTGCGGACAGTTGAAAAAATAATGGCTTTTCTTTGTATTTTGTCATACGGCCCCTAAAAATGCATACTTCGAGAGTGCAAGCGTGGTATAGCGTAGCTATTCAATTGTAATTGTATTTAGTGCAAAATATATCAAGAAGAAACAGTACAATTAGTGATGTGGCGAAACTGGACAAGTTTTAGTGATGGGGTTAAACCGTGGCGCGTGAGTCCGCTTCAATTAGAATGTTTCTCAAAAGTATTCTACCGGCTACGTGACAAGAAACCGACCCCCCCCCCCCCTCCCCCCGGTGACCAAGAGTGGTACTTTGACGACCCCCTCCCCCCCCCTAAACGGGTCACGTAGTTTGTGTATGTTCCCCAAGGTGTTGCTTCGTTACCCACACCCATTTGGTTCTACTGGGCCCTCATAGGGCTGCTCAAACGACCTTCAAAACGGTCTTGTAGATATTTTTTTAAATTGAATATTTACTTCTAATTATTCGAACCTATTTTATGAATTTACTTCGCAATAAAAACCTAAAATTGTTTTGTAATTTTTTAATGTATGTAGTCCGAAAAACTTAGTTTAGAAGTTTACGCTGTCGTTGCACCTACCACTGAAGCAAGAAATGCTTTTATCAGTATGGACTAGAAACGAAATAAAAACCAAATAAAATTGTAGGTATGGAAATATTATATGCTATACACAATACTTATAAACCCTATAATAGTAGATTGTGTCTCAAGGGAGCAAAATGATATATTTACGGCGACGGCGGTATATTGAATTCTGAGTGAAGAGAAAAATTCTACAATAGAATCCTGAGCGTAGCTAGGGATTCTAAAGTAGAATCTTGAGCGTAGCGAGGGATTCAAGTGTTTACGCCCAAGACGGAAATAAATTTGCTACAGTGTGACACATACTGCTTTTCACAACGTCTATGAGGCCCGCTGCTAAAAACATGAAATATTTTACAAATGATTTTACTACAGAGTGTCACATACTACTTTTCACACCTTCTATGAGGAAAATAGTCATTGTTGCCCTCAAATGAGGAAAGAAAAGTACATCTTTGATCCCTCATTCGAAGGCAACAATGACTCTTTTCTGAATAGCAGGTGTGAAAACATTATTTTGAAGAACCTGTGTTATAAATTAAATTATTTCATTAAAATAAGTGAAGTGCGCTAAGACTAAGTCAAAAGCGTACAGTATTGTGAGTGATATGTACGTATTCCCATTTGACAGTTATCTGTGATGAAGTGATGAGGCTAAGGCAAGTCTCTCACTTTAGGCTATTTACATGCTGCGCGACTGAGATGTAAACCACGATGAGTATTTTTTCATTCGAGTGCAGTGTTGCCAGGGCCGTTGGGACGAAAGTTACATTTCTTTTCTTGAAAAGTTACATTTCTAATGCAAAAGTTACATTTCATATATTTTTCATAATTACTTATCAAAACATTCGATTCTAAAAAACGAGCCGCCATATACAGCTACAATTCGGCGAGTTCGGCGACAGAATTACGCCGAGCTGATGGGCGCGGTGTCTCAAATGTTATACAAAGTTGCAAGAGACGGACAGACAGAGTCGTACTATGTAGGTTATTTTGTCACCTTTTCTGTATGGAAGCCTATAAATTGTGTCGCTTAATCCCGGTTAGATAAATGTAACCTTTCTTTTTAAATACAGTCTCATTACCCTCAAAAGTTACAAAAAAATCCTTTACAACAGAAGTTACTTACATGTTACGCGAGCCGGTCAAAAGTTACGAAAAATGTAAGAAATGTAACCATCTGGCAACACTGTTCGAGTGAGAACCCGTCTCGAATACAACACGTCCGTACGATGTCTAATGGCTCTAGCGATGGAGACAATTATTTTCTCTATATATATATGTACTACAGAAATAAGCGAAAATATAGAAGAACTAGCTTTTTCCCCCGGCTTCGCCTGCGTAGTAAGCGTAATTTTTAACCGTCTACAAAAATGAAGATTCTCAGTTGCACCTACGTATGTAGGTATGTACGGATGTCATTTTCGTAATCGGCACCCCGAGAAACTACAAAAATGACGAAATGAACTATACTACTACTAACTACAGAAAATGAAATTTTTAAGAAAAACAAAAGTTCACCATCTTGTATTTGAAAATGCGTGTCATTTTCGTAATCGGCGCCTCAAGGAACCTCGAAAACGACACCCATATCCATTTTTAAGAAAAGTAAAGATTTGCTCCCCGCAAAAACTTGGAACCCCCTTTTCACCCCTTTAGGGGAACAATTTTCCAAAACGCTGAAACATGTTTTGTTGTATTTAAACAGAGAGTAAATGTACTAAGTTTTAAATCTCTCACTTCAAAAAAGATTTGCTCCCCGTACGAACTTGGAATCCCCTTTTCACGCCTTTAGGGGAGCAATTTCGAAAAATGCTGAAATACGTTTTGTTGTATTCAAACAAAGAATCTATATACAAAGTTTTAAATCTCTCGCTTCATCAAAGACTTTCTCCTTTACAAACTTAGAAGCCCTTTTTCTCCCCTTTAGGGGAGCAACTTCGAAAAACGCTGGAATAAGTTTTGTATTATTTAAACAGAGGGTCTATATACGAAGTTTTAAATCTCTAACCCTAAAACAAAAGTTTCTCCTATACAAACTTTGCACCCCGATTTTACCCTGTTAGGGTTAGAATTTTGCAAAACGCTGAAAACACTTTGTTTGGAATTAAGTTCGTAACCTTTTTACGATATTTAAGTTTTCAGCTCAAAAGAAAAATTTCTCCCATATAAACTGCACCCCTATTAGATCCCCTTAGGGGTGGAATTTCTAAAAATCCCGTCTTATCCCTTGCATGTCGTATGCAAGGGATAAGACGGGATAAAAATAAGCTCTGGATCAAATTTAAAGTTTCTAGTTCCAGTAGTTTCGGCTGTGCGTTGATGGTAGATCAGGACTTCTTTTATATATTTAGATAATTTGGGTTCAGCTGTAAATACAACGATAAAACTAGAGAACTACATGAGAATGATGACTTTTCTAAAATAGGTACCCTGGGAATTTATAATTGTAAAAACATTAAAAAAATTCTATTTCTTGAACAAAATTAACCCGAGTAACCTGCAACCAGCAAGACAGTAGCGTGCGACTAATGTCAAACGCGCCGACAGTGTTAACACCTCCGAAAAAAATGTCACTCAGCTTAGTACTGAAAGTCACTAAATTATGAGATTTTTAACCATAATAAAATATCAGTGGAAGTCACTAAGTTTTTTGTTATCCGTTTTTATTTGTATATTGGTATTTAAAGTCTTTCATGTTTTTTTAGGGTTCCGTACCAAAATGGTAAAAAAGGAACCCTTATGATTTCACTTTGTCTGTCTGTCTGTGACATCGCTAAATATCTCAAGAACTACTTATGCTATCGATTTGAAATAGTTATAAAGAAGGCTTGCCTGACTTTTCTAAATATTTATTTTTATTTTCTGTGAAGAATGACAGATAAATTTGAAAGTCTAGTTAATATGTCGAATGGGGTATCATATGAAAGGGTTTGGGCTGCACATTCTGAAACAATTTATTTTATTTTTTACGTGACTCAACGTATTGTTTTATGAGAGAAAATGTAAAAAAAAATACCGTTCCCCCCTTATCTCCGAAGTTTACCAAGGAAAAAATATAAAATTATTACATAACATTGATAATTTTACAGGAAAAATATAACTGTAGCTCTATCTAGTTTTTCTTTTTTTTTATCGTCAAAAAACATTTCTATACTAAGTTTGTAATTTAATCACCTTTGCATGTATTTTTGTTTTATAAATTCCTACGAGATTATGCTTCTTTCAAATAAAGAAAAAAAGATTGAAATCGGTTTACGTGATAAAGAATTATACTTGAATAACTACCATACATACAAAGTTATTCAGTCGCACAAATTTGTAAGAAAAGTCGCCGATAGATGGCGCTGTACCCATGGCGTCCAATTTCCACACCATGTTGTTGAGATTTTCCTGATTTAATAGGGTTGGAACCGGTACACATCTGTATACGGAACCCTCAGTGCGCGAGTCCGACTCGCACTTGACCGGTTTTATTTTTCATAATTATACCCTTAGTCACTAATTATTGCCGATCGCAATTATTTTGTGAAAAGTGTGTAAATAGCAAGAATTAGTGCTGACGACGAAATTCTTGTTGAATTCGCACAATAACGTCATGCCGGATCTACACATGGACCATGATAGCGCAGAAACAGGAGCAGCTATGAGGTGGAATGAGCTATTTCATAATTTCAGTGAAGGAGACGGAGATGAACAAATGGATTTCACGAACTGCCAAGGAAAATGTATGGAATTGTAAAGTTTATCTATCGTTGATCGTTACAGCATCCTGTCACTTGCGTAGATCTCGTTATAGGATCCTGTAATGATATCGTATCGTGCACATTGCAATGTGAACACACTCTTACCGGCCAAGGTTAAGCACCGTAGTATGTATATGGTAAGCAGGTCAGGCTAGTAATTTCTCAATTTAACTGCATAGAATTGTCCGGCTCTTGGGTGCACGGATATATGCTGGGTTATACGTAAATTCTTAATTTAAGTCTTAAATTGTAATCAATTTGGGTTTACCTACTACTTAATATCACCAGAAAGCGACTGTAGACCATTCCAGAAAAGACTGGTGAAGACTTGAAAATTGTAATTCCGCGTATTATGTCATATGTGCGTTGAAAGACAATTACTTATACCTACTAGGCTTCATAACAAGCAAATTTACAACGCGAAACGCGCTTAGACTGACCATATTTATCCAAATTACCTTTATCTGTCGATTGCACTGTTTATAGTTCTACAGATATGTAGTTTGTATAGGAATTTTATGCAAAATGTACCCGTTTTATTTAATGCTGGCCACATTCCCCATGTTTCTTCTCATTGGTGAGAGGGAATGGAAGGGTTGTGTACCTATAACATAACTAGTCATCCGTGTCTAACATTTCAGTAGTTGGTTCGGTTCTTCATGGATACCAGTAGATAATCAGATTATTATCTTAACCCATACCCGGCCTGTTACTTTAATGTGTCTATTCTTTTGTCATGACTGCCAAACGTGTTGTTGTTTCGAGTAGCTGGAGGTAAGGGCTGCGGATGAGGGTAGTCGCATAATTTTAGTTTTGCTGCAACCTGTGCTCGAGATACGAGACCGTAAATAGCGCTCGGATATGTAATACCCTGCCACATATCTGGTGTAGGTATATATTTTTTATTGACTAAAAGAAAATTAAAAACCACCATTAGGAGTCTTGTTTTTTAATAAGAAAAAAAAGTGTGACAACAATGTACCTAAACGCAATATTTCACGCCAAAAACAGCAAATTACTCGTTTTTCCATACAACGCCATATTCTATGCTTAATTAGTATGGGACGTTTTCAGGGCCCGGATTTTTTACTGTACTTTGAAATCAATTTGTTCCTTGTTCTAATTGTACTTGTTCCATTTAGACATTTTCATCCTCTCTAAAAACTGGTTTTAATGGGCTTGTGGCAGAGCAATATGGCGTACATATTTTTATGCAAAAACTGCACTGAATAAGATCGTAATTCCTAAGAGTTCCTAAAAAATATGTTTACATCGTTTTGGTTGTATCATTAAAAATGTAAATTTTTGTTAAAATTGATATTTTTTACCTTCTTGCGGGTTTAAGTAACAAACTTTCTTCTTGTTGCGAAAAATTAGTTTTTTTGTTTTTCCTCGTATGAAGTTTTATATAACATACGAGCCCCAATGCAAAATAGCTCGTCTAGTCGCAATTCTGCATGCGTATTTTTTTTCAAAAACTAGTATTTCTACCCGAATCGACTTTGATGATTAATGGAATACACTAGACGCAATGTCACTAAAGCTAGCTTAGTTTTGAGTTGTACAAAGTGTATATCTCGTTATTTATTTTAAAATAATTTAATTATAAATATTACATCTCACACGCAAATAATTACGTCTGCTTCATATTTAAGGCAAAATAGGTCGTCTATTTAAAATAAAACCTGTTTACCAGGGTTCGTAATATAAAATATTATTTTCAAATTGAATACGGAATATTCTCTGTCATGTAAAATGACAAACCACTATATAAAAGGGCAAATTCAGCCTAATTTTTTATTACTCCAAATCGTTTTTCTATCGAGATGGCACGAGGTAAGCCAGTGACTGAAGAAGTGCGGAAAATTATAATCTCCAGTAACAATAAAGGCAAATCTACGTACCAAATTGCCAAGGACCTTTCTATGCCAAGGTCTACAATCCAAACTATCATCGAGCATCATCGAAAACACGACAAAATTTCTTGTTTAAAGAAATCCGGCCGCCCACGAATTACTACTAAAGCAGAAAACAGGATTCTGAGGAAGATCATCAAGAAAAATCGTCGTGCAAGAGCTGGAGAACTTACGGTACTATGGCGTGACGCAATTAAAAAAAACATTTCAGTGGATACTTGCAAGAGAGTGATGAAGAGGATGGGCTACGGTTTTTACACTGCTAAAGAGAAACCGTTACTTACACAACGGCAGAAAACTAACAGGTTGAAATTCGCCAAAAAGTACAGAAATTGGACCGTCGATCAGTGGCGTAAAATTATATGGAGTGACAAATCTAAATTTGAAGTCACAGTAGGCGATGAACGAAGTAAAGTCATTCGCGAAAAAGGAGAGGCATTTCAAAAAGATTGTCTTAAGCGTAAGGTAAAGTTTCCAGCTTCCTTAATGATTTGGGGCTGCATGTCGGCACAGGGTGTCGGCTGTCTGCAATTTATAGATGGAACCGTCAATGCCGAAAAATACAAAAGCATCTTACAAGAGAGTTTGCTGCCGTCTATACGTAAGTTAAAGTATAAAAATGCGTATACTTTTCAACAAGATGGTGCCTCATGCCATACCGCTAAAGCAACGATGGCGTGGCTGAAAAAGAAAAAAATACCTACCATGTCGTGGCCATCCAGCAGCCCGGACTTGTCTCCCATAGAAACGTTGTGGTGGAAAATGAAGAAGAAGTTGCGAAAGGACCCGTCCAGATCAAAAGCTGATCTTAAAGAGAAACTTACCTGTGTTTGGAATGAAACAACCCCGGAAGAGTGTCGACAGCTGGTAGATACAATGCCGCTCAGAATTAAAGCCGTTTTAGATGCAAAAGGAGACGCCACCAAGTGGTAGACGTTCTAATCTGCGTCGGTAACACTAAAGACGAACTTTTTTGCATTTTAGTACAATTGGTGAAACAATGTTTTTTTTATTACCAAGGAAAGTTCGTTTTTTTTTTCATTGAATAAATAAAATACGATTTATAACTTATACTGTTTTTATATTGCTAATTCTTCCAAACACCTTCGTCCCCCAGAATTTTTAGGTTAACGTTAGTTTAGTACATTTTTTTCCTACCAGACGTACTCATTTGCATTGGGGCTCGTAATAGAATGACACTGGTGTTTAATGTAACCTTGTTTATTATATTTCAAAGTAAAATATAATTCACAAATAAAATAAACTTATTGGGTTAGAAGTCATACCTGCGTCATTAGAACCGGCAGGTATGACAAGGGACGATGCCAGGCGCCCTGACGGGGTAACCTTGGTGCCGTGGAAACTCAGTAGTTCGTCGACACGATCGCGCTGTCCCACATTCAGGCAACCTGTTCCCAGGCCGGCGCGGCGGCTGATCAGGACCAAATTCTCAAGCGCCGTAAATCGCCTCTCTAGTCTGTAGCTCTGTAGCTACGAGTTTGCGGCGCTTGCAGTGGAAACCATGGGACCCTGGTCAGCCGACATGAAAACCTTCATGAAGGTTTTGTCGTCACGGTTGGTCCACGCCTCAGGGGACCCCAGGGGATTGCTCTTGCGGTTCAGAGGGGTAACGACACCAGCGCTTTGGGGTCCATGCCGCAGGCAGAACTTTTAGATGGAGTGTTTTTTTTTGCATTTTATTTGTTTTTTACTGTAATTGTAAGTAATTGTATTTAATTTTTTTTAGTTGTCAAGAGACAAAAATGAGTAGATAAGGGTCTAATCCGAAATACTTGTACTTATTTTGTTAACTTTTCCTACCTAATATATTGACAAAGTTTTAAAATTGGGTTGTCAAAACTCAAAAGTGGCCCTAAATGATTTGTGTAATATATCTACGAATCGGTGTCGCGTTTTTTATTTCGCGAACTTGGATGGCAGACTGCTGTGTGTCTAGATAAACCATTATTTTTTTAATTACAAAAAGACACATTGACGTAAAATATAAAAAAGTATGTAATTTATTCTAGAAAACTGAAGGCAAAAAAGGACCTATAATAAAAAATGCCAATGCTTGATTCAAAGTTTTGACTTTTATTTGAAAAACATGTGAGTGCTCAATACATACCTACCTATTGTACAGCCAAGGCTGTAGGTAGGTATGTATACATATTGTACAATAGCGGGCTTAAAACAGATCCTCTCCACACAAAGCGAACCAATATAACCTAATCTGTAGGTTTTTTCTTTTAATATTGAAACTAAAACATTATCATAAGCAGCTATTCCTGACTCATCTCTAATGTGACTAAGCTGTCATAAGCTGCTATATCATTCACTAGGCACCATCCTCACCAGTCACCTCACAGCTCAGCTCACAGGGGTGAGGTGAAAGCTGAGGACGAGTCGGTGTGTGAATAACAGACAAGTAGATCTGTGTATACGGAATGTGAATTGACTATGCGCCAGTACTTAACTTGTTACTTTCAATAAAATATTCTAATCTGTTTCTAATTAAATGTTCTGTAATAAAGCAATAGGACGACAAGAAGAGACATCTCAAGCTGGTTTATTGGGTTTTAGAATAGGAAGGACTATTTGATATCTCCATGAATCTCATCCTATACTGGCCTGACACATTTGAAGAAGCACCGAATTATCTCTTCTTAATATCTTCTTAAATATAGTCCACAAGCTATCTTCATGTATCGCAAAGTTTTCGTTTGCCATCAAGTGACAATAAATTACTTTCAGCTTCTTATTGCCTGAGTACAATCATAGTTCCAGCAGGGGTAGAAATTTTATCTGTGCTATTTTTTACGGGAAAATTGTGCTATTTTTTTACAATTAGCTTCTTCTGTAATCAGATCACTTGGGCTAATGCCCGAACAACTAACTATATTGTTATCGGCTACAGGAGATCTTATGGTTCGAAATAATTGCCATACGAGAAATAAATAAATACTATCGGCTACAGATACACTAAGTAAATCAACTAAGACCCTCACTTCAGAATCAGAATCAGAATCAGAATCAGAATATATTTTATTGCCTCAAATTACAAAATACGAAATCTTTATAGACTAAACATAAACAGTAATACTTAATATCTATAGTTAAAATTTAAAACAAAACATTGGTTGGGCAAAGGGTTCCAGTCTCAGCTTGTGCCAAGCACAGGGCCTGACGCTGGTTTTCAGAAAGGACCCTAGAGAGATCGGTCGGTCGATCACTGGTTAAAAAATTACCAAATTACAGTGCTTATAATAATAATATATTAATAAAATAAAATGTGAAAGACGATACAAATTAAATTACAGTGCTTATATTATATCTACAGTGCTTAACTAGGTACAGTATAAAATAAAAAAGGCAATAAAAGAAGATGTGTGTGTGTGTATATATATGTATAGGTGTGCGTTTGTGGGTGTGCGTGTGTGTTTGTGTGTGTTACATATTTGTCATACGTGTTACTGTGTGAGTGCGTGCGTGCACTTCTCACTGGAATCATTTAAATGAGTTGAATTGGCATTAAAAATGTAAATATCTCTAATTGAAAAAACTTCGTTCTTCAGGAGGCTGCAAACTGACGCAGGCCGTGTAAATGGCCGAGCGACCTTATATGAATATCCACTAATTCCAGAACAACAGACACGTGATGGTTTCAGGATGAACCCCGTGGTGGTGGTGACGATTCACGCTGGGAGTTTAAATCTCCTATTGTTTGATTCCAAGGTTCATACGTTCTTCATTACTACATAAGATATATAAACACTATATGTACAAGTATTTATGCAGTTATCAGAAGCTAATTGTAAGGTTCGGTTTCCGCGGCCACTCGCACTCGTGTGATCAAGCACCACTCGAGCCCACTGCGACGGTGGTCCAGAGTGGTGCGCGGGGTGTTTTGTTTGAGCGCGCCGCGGGCCGTCGGCGGGCGCCGGGCGCGGCAGTAGCGCGAGCAGCCCCGCACGGAACGCACGATGGTCGCGCAGAAGCACGTGCTCGCGGCCACGCTCCTGTGCGCGCTGGCCGGCCAGCTCGGCGCCGGCGCCAGCCTCCACTGCGCCATGCGCCGCGAGATCTCGCCCTGCACCTGCCGCCGCGAGGACTCCAGCACCGGTGCCATCGTAGTCATCTGCCATCGGATCAAAGCCTACGAAGAAATCGCGAAAGCCCTCACCAACAAGTTCAGCCCAGAAACCAAAATCGGACTCGACATATCGCACTCACAGCTGCCGGACTTTGCTGAACACAGTTTCCGAGAACTGGGCCTGTCTATCACGAAACTCAAACTCAATAATGACAATCTAAGGCAAGTTAATTAAGACATAATTAAGTCGGGCTTTTACCAAAGTCTACTTTACATCTCGCGTCATAAGAGAATCGGTGGTATATTGTGAATGAACTGAATTGTGTCATTGCGGTATTTCAAATTAATTAAGATTTGTGTACATGTCATTTTGCATACAAATAACGTGTGAATTGTATAAGTAAACAACAGGTTTCTGATAAGAGGACGACAACAACGATGAGGATCGAGCCGTTATCAAAGCAGTGGGCGGCGCCCTCGTCAGGGTTGGCGGTCGCGGAGTGGTGCTCACCACACTACTGCCGTCCTTAAAGTGCCCATAATCACCCAGAGAACACAGGCCACTGATCAACTTGTACTTCATACGTCTTCTCAATAAACAATTACATTACTTACCTCTATCTACAGACAACCGTCTCGGCATCTCAGTAAATTTCCCTTCAGTGTGAATTTTGTTATATTGAACCCATATTCATATTCATCTTATCAGCTCCGTAACAACAATTATTAATGCCCACTCAAACGAGATCGATGTCATTACGATAGTTGAGTAATTCGTAGTTATACCTACGTATGTAATTTGTTCTCGGAGTGTTTTCTAGTTTTCGATAAGTAAGTCATAAGGCACCTAAATACCCATATATAATTGAACTGTCCGTGACCTGTGAGCCCGTCCAATCAATCAATTAATATTTTGAGATTTTCATGACACGAAATCGAATCATATGCGGCTAGAAGTAGGAATATGTCTTGTCGTTTTTTATACCCAGATGACAGGCCTGCTGGGATGAGGTGAAGTAGTTGCGTGAGCGGATTGGAATTCGAAGCGGTGTTTGCAGGCAGATCATCATTTATTTAATCACATAACCTTTCATCAGTAGTCGTGTGTGGATGGCATCTAGGAGACGCTGGTCGATAGTTAGCCCGGGTTATCGGAGGTCGCGTCTAAAGCAGTAAAATTGAATGATATCATATTGGACGTATCGTATTCACTATATTTACCCACAAATGGTATACTAACAAGTTACAGAGCCCGTTGTTTGCTATTGCCGTTATGTCGCTTTTAAGGGATCTTTAGGTACGCACTCCAAGGACTACGTAGATCGCACTACCCAATTCCTTTTATTTACATGTAGGTACTCGTACTTATCCGTTTGTTTACTTTACGGTAATTAGTTGAGTACATACATAGATGTCTACGATATATATGTATTTGTTAAAGATGAATTAGGTAGCTTGGTTTGGATATTAAATAAATATTTGTGGACAATCTTACACAAATCGACCTAGTCCCAAACTAAGCAAAGCTTGTACTATGGGTACTAGGCGACGATATACATACTTATATAAATAAATATATACTTAAATACATAGAAAACATCCAAGACTCAGTAACAAATATTCGTGTTCATCACACAAATAAATGCCCTGACCGAGATTCGGACCCGGGACCTCCAGCTTCGTAGGCAGGGTCACTACCAACTAGGCTAAAGCGGCCGTCAAAATATACAAAGCAGGGATCCATCATTTTACCACCGAACTTATAGGGTTCTTTTTCTTTAAAATAAAACCAACCACCAACTATGAAATGTTACGATTTTCCTTATGTTGTGAGATAATATAGTGACTTTGTTCTCCTCTTTCACATTCTAACAACTCCAATTACATTTTATTTTCGCGATAATTAGGTAGGTGAGGATGATGACTAATTAATTACTCAATGGTGATTTTTCCCCATTATATATTTAAATACCTATGACGAGAAGTTGCAATAAACACTTTTCCCTTTACCCAAAGTAGTTTATTTATCGTATGGTAATTTTTTTGCCAGTTTGTTGCACCGTTTAGCACCACCCAAGGGTCACGTGTAGGGTAACAAGGGTGGGTATTCCCTACGGACGTGGTGCAACTTCGACCCTCCTTGTCAAGTGAGTGGGCAACTTGACTGTTAGAAGTTCTCAAGCCACCCGGAGGCATCTAACTTGGCTTAACGGCTGCTATCATAGACAGCAAACTCTAGGCGGTCACCCATCCAAGAACTGACCTGGGCCGACGTTGCTTAACCTCGCATACCGCACGCGGTACGGGGTCGCCACGAGCGCAACACCCAAAAGTAGTAAAAAAATTCGAAATGATGTTATGAACACAAAAATTCCTGCTGTGTATATGCAATCCAATAATCCACTGACTTGTCAATTTCTTAAGAATTTCTCCCACTGAGATATCAATTTACTGAGAATACTAAATGCTTATCGTAACTTAACGTAACAATTTCGTGGTATTAAGACTTTTGCATGAAGCAACTGCGTATTGCAAGGAATCACCCTTGGTTGGTTATCCTGACATTGAAAGAGGCCATACCGGCTAGGTAGGTAAGGTTTAGGTACCTTACCTACATTAACTAACTTTAATAATGTACTGTCACAATTTTTAACATAATCATCAAGCTCTGATGTGCTTGATGATGAATAGGTAAAGGTATATTTCATCTTGACACATTATTAGACCCTTAATTGACTTGATCTTTACGCATAATTGATTACGTACTTCTATTATAAATGGTCAGAAATTTATGGATATTGGTATCACAATGTACAGTTATTGATAGACAATTAGGCATATATTCATAAAGTATACCTGCGCATGGCAAACAAATATGACATGGAATTTATTCATACTGATATCAATTGCATGCATGATGAAGTCGATGAATTTGATTGTTGGCGGGATCGTGGGGATATCCCTACTGAGCGCATGGTGTAACTTGCTTCTGAGACCGGAATGGCGCAATAGTCAGACAAACTATAGCTTCTTTTCAAGTAGCTGACTAGAACGCCTGGACCAAAAGCGCCATTTACGAAATCCCTCATATACGTATTCCTCATGTACTTTCAATGACCAGCTAGCATGTCGGACACAACTCACGTAACACTTTCGTCCCATTGTAGCAAGTAGGTATGTACCTAAGTGCGAGAAGGACGAATACTTTATGTCTGACAAAAACGTGATCATGATAGCTAGCACGGCCAGTTATGCGGGACACAGTGCGATCGTATGTACATTTGAAACTAAGTTTTCACACAGAAGGATAAAGGAGGTGTTGTTTGATGAATAGGTGAACTATATACACCCAAAGTTCGTTGATTGTTAGCATGCGAAGTATAGATACGTATGCGTTTGGTGATTTACGCAGATATAGATCATATAGAATTGTACACCGACTGCAAATGTGTTAGTTACTCCAAATCTAGGATCCATAGAACTTACTCATTTCAAGTCCACTTAAATATGCTTATTTTGTTGAGGAATAGTTGTCTATGTCATCGAAATCTGTGAAGTAGGAAGGTACGTAATGAGGAGTTCGACTTCTGGTCACCTAGTACCGTATGCACCATTAACTTGCACCATCAAAGGTGCAGATGCAACTAATTAGTTTCGTTTCCATTATAAATAGTGCAGATGCAAGTAATTACTGTCGTTTCTACCATCAATGGTGCGGATACAACTAATTTGTTTCGTTAGCCAAAAATATCCTTACGACAATTTCGATCAGAAATATGTGAATTTTCATCCAAATCGGGTCATCGTGTACACTAATCTAATCTTCTAAATATATAAAAGAAGAAGTGCTGATCTACCATCAACGCACAGCCGAAACTACTGGAACTAGAAACTTCAAATTTGGTCCAGAGCTTACTTTTATGACGTATGCAAGGGATAAGACGGGATTTTTGGAAATTCCTCCCCTAAGGGGATCAAATAGGGGTGCAAAGTTTGTATGGGAGAAAATGTTTTTTTTTGAGCTGAAGACTTAAAAATTCCTAAAAAGGTTACGAGCTTAAATCCAAAGAAAGAGTTTTCAGCGTTTTGCAAAATTATAACCCTAAAAGGGTAAAATAGGGGTGCAAAATTTGTATGGGGAGCAAATCTTCTTTGAAGTGAGAGATTTAAAACTTCGTATTTAAGCGTTTATTGAAATTGCTGCTCTAAAGGGGTGAAAAGGGGTTCCAACTTTGTACGGGGAGCAATTCTTTTTTAGAAGTTAGAGATTTGAAACTTCTAAAATAGACTCTATGTTTAAATACAACAAAACGTATTTCAGCGTTTTTCAAAATTGCTCCCCTAAAGGGGTAAAAGAGGGCTGCAAGTTTGCAAAGGTGCAAATCTTTTTTGAAGAGAGAGATTTGAAACTTCTTAAATAGACTCTATGTTTAAATACAACACAACGTATTTCAGCGTTTTTCAAAATTGCTCCCCTAAAGGGATGAAAAGAGGGTTCCAAGTTTGTAAAGGAGTAAATCTTATTTGAAGTTTTAAAACTTCGTATATAGACTCTCTGTTTAAAAACAACAAAAGGTATTTCACCGGTTTTTGAAATTGCTCCTCTAAAGGGATGAAAAGGGGTTTACAAGTTCGTACGGCGAGCAAATATTTTTTGAAGTGCGGGATTTAAAACTTCGTATACGGACTCTCTGTTTAAATACAACAAAACATATTAGACCGTTTTTTGAAATTGCTCCTCTAAAGGGGTGAAAAGGTGGTTCCAACTTTGTACGGGGTGCAATTCTTTACTTTTCGTAATAATCGATATAGATGTAATCTTCGAGGTTCCTCGGGGTGCCGATTACGAAAATGACATGCATTTGCAAAACCAAGATGGCGGACAATTATTTTTCTTAAAAATCGACATGGGTGTCATTTTCGAGGTTCCTCGGGGTGCGAATTACGAAAATGACATGCATTCTCAAATGCAAGATGGCGGACATTTATTTTTATTAAAATTCGATATGGGTGTCATCTTTGTGGTTCCTCGGGGTGCCGACTACGAAAATGACATCCATTATCAACTCCAAGATGGTGAACATTTATTTTTTCTTTTGAGTAATTTTTCACAAAAGATTAATAGCATCAGACAACTGTCAGAAAATAAAATAAACCTCATTTATATCTTTGTTACCATCTAAAATGTACGCGGACGAAGTCGCGGGCGGCCGCTAGTACGTTCATAAACATCAGTACAATGACAGACAAATATATCAAGACACACGCAGACAAAAGTATCTACATGTTTTCATATACATAACAAAGCAGAGGTCAAATTTATCGAGACACCCATAGGTATTTCATTCATAAGCATGTGAACAAAACAAGGGTCAAGTGTAAATAAATCTATACACACATTCCTGCTAAACGCATACATATAGACTCGTATACGAGTAAAAAGCCAATGTTTTATTTTTGTAATATTATTGGCCACCTTTATGACGTATGAAATAAATTTTATTATTTTATTAAATAAGTTATAAAATATGCGTGATCATCTGCACATTATAGAGTAGGTACTAAATTTCCCGCACTAGTAATGTGACCACAAGTCTCATTAGTGGTTTTCAGATCTAAGGCGTTTAGTAGTACTTAGTTGTTAATTTTACCTGTGACGAGGAAAGTATGGTGAAGCAGCTTGTATCAATATGAATGGTGCAAACGAAACGAATTAGCTGCATCTGCATTATTGATGGTACAAGTCAATGGTGCATACAGAACTAGGGGCTCCCGGTTTCCGAGAGCAAATGCATGATGTGACTGACAGGCAAACACATTACATATTAGGTATACAATAACTAGTCTAACCTGATATCTGTCAAAATTTTGACAAATAAAATTGAATGAATAGAACCCCCGGCTCAAGGGGTATGGGCTGGGTGGAGGTGTAAAAGGTCCTTTTTAATTTTTTGTAAAAAAAACGTGAAAGGTGGTTCTGAACCTAATGTTTAGTATTAAGTATATTTTACCAACAAATACTAATATATTGATTAATTAGATTTTTTATTTAAAATTCCTGATTTTTCATATTAAAGTTTTGCGGTTGGATCAGAACCCTAAATGTGCGAAGACCGATACGCTCTTGGGCCGTTTTCTTTTATTCGCTTCTACCCTTTAGCTGCATGGGCGCCGCCCTCCTTAAAAAATTAGTGGATGGAGCCACAAATTATTACAGTTTAAGCATCGTCTAGACCCAATGTTATATAAATTGTCCAAGAATATGTTTACAGGGCGGACGGAGACTTTTGATATGTTTATATCCTAACTAGTCCAAACAAAATTACGAAGTCAAAACTGTGTTTTCAGCATTTCCCTCTATTCCGTTTTTGAGCATTCGTTGCTTGAACTACTAGAGGTTTCGTTCGTAGCGGCTTAATATGACTAACTAAATTCTAATAAACTCAAAATCAGGTGTTTTTTATATCATAGAAAAAAAATGTAGTACCCTTCTTTGCACTTGCTCGGTTTTTTTCTACATTGCGAAGTTTTTCTAACGATATTTTCGATCTTCGATCCATATCGTATCGGTTTAGCTTCGCATCCCGAACTCACAACTCACCTTTGCCCCGAACTGTGACGCCCCCAACGGGATTTACCAGTTAAGTACCTACATGATATATTAAATATTGCCCACCGTCAGTGATATTATCTCATATGACGTCATTGACGCCCGTAGATACTTCTTTTGCGCATAAGTGGTCCACAGGAGCAGAGGATATGGATGGCAGTTTCCTCCGACTCTTGGCAGAATCTGCATGCTGCGCTTTGTTTTATGCCCATCTGTGTTAGACGTTTGTTAAGTTTGCAGTGACCAGTGAGTATTCTTGTCACTGCGCTGGTTTTGTGTCTTTTGGTTGTTTTAGTCCTTTAGTGAACTTCCACAATTCTATAGCTTGTTGCTTAGCAGAGAGCTTACTTTCTGTTTGGTGATCCCACAGAAAGGTTCTGGGCCGATGAAAGGATGAGATGCTAGTGCCAGCAGGCCAGCCTGGCTGTCTGAGTTGATGTAGATGTGTTGGTTTCTTAGGTTTCTATCAAGATTAATTTCCGCACACTTGTTAATGGCGAAGATTTCGGCTTGAAAGATTGAGGCCTCTCTGCCCATGCTGACGCTGGTTTTGAGCTTTGGTCTCTCACCGTAGATCCCGCAACCTACATCCTCACCTTTCTTTGAGCCGTCCTCCGTATATCATATGTGGCTCCCCTCCTTGAAGTACATTTGGTCGTTTGTCCATTTGTCTCTTGGCGGTATTTCCACGGTATACAGTTTGTCGAAGTTTTGTATAGTATGCATGTTATCAGTTGGCATTATGTTCAAAGACCGAGGCTTCTAGTTTGGCTAGTGCTTGTGAGCGCCATTTTGGCCTTGTCAACATGCATATCCTATAGATGCATTGCTTGGCCCCCTTTTGCACTTGCAGATGGAGTGGTGTTAAGTCAAGTAATGAGCCAGTAACCAGTATTAAGCGAGACCTCCGATCAATATAATATTATGCAAAACCGTCGCGCCGGATTAATGAACGATTTTTGGCAAAAAAACATTCATTTACAAATAAATCAAATATTTATTAATTACAAAATTAAAATTAATAGTTTTTTTCATATTTAAATGTAATTAAACTGCATTTAAACATAAAATCATAATTTTTGATTTGGCTGAATGCTGACAACTATGGCATGTTGAAAAATCTATCAATTACAAGCTAAACCTACTTTTTAAATCCCGCTTCTTTCATTCATGATTTCACGATTCAATTTTATAATAACTCGATATTGTTTTAATAATATTGTTGTGATATGTCCTATTTATACGATTGTTAAACAAAATGTATATAAGCTACGTCAGATATAAACCAGGCACGTACAAAGCCCACAGTGACCCGCTTTGTTTTGTTTCTTTTAATTACAGTTTTCTTTTTGTTATTTGATATTTTTTCGCAACTGTATTAAAAAATGTACTATTGTGCATATTTGATTACCACTGGATCTAAAATTTTGAACCGGCCTATGGAAATCAGTGGTCAGCATACATAACAAAGACTCGTTTCCTTCAAAAAACAAGCTCGTGACAAGCCTCCCACCTACATCAGCTGCTCTCTATAGATATGCATTGCGTGTAAGGTTAGCTTTGTGGGTGGGCTACGGGGGTTTATTTCTAATTAAAATAATATGGTGACTATTTTGCAATGCCTGTCTATATTATGGCAAATATGAGTTACGGGTTACGGGTCAACGAATTTCAGTGCTTTAAGACATTTTTATCGTTCATAAACTTATGTCCTACTTTTTTCCGAACAAAACGGGACTTCGCTACACTACGGGATGTTCGATATTTATTTTTACGGTACGGTTTTAATACTTTAATGTATTAAATACGATTTCAACGTAAATATTGTTTTCACGCCAATAAAATAACCAATAAGTAACAAACTTTGACAGCTGGACCAAAAGCGCAATGGCGGCAACTGGTGAGCACAAAAACGGTAGCCCTCATTGATTACTCACATATTGATATTTAGGGTTCCGTACCCGAAGGGCCCAAAAGGAGCCCTATTGCTGTCACACAAGCGTCCGTCCATCTGTCCGTCGTCTGTCACACAAGTTTTTTAAATGTACTCAGTGCTTACGTACTTGATTGAGTAAAACTCTCATGAGAAAAATAACATGCTCTAGCGAAAGATAGCCTATATAAGTAATTACGTGATAGCAATGCGATTTAAAATCAATGTGAGTACCAGGACTGGCCTGTTATTCACAGTGGTTCACCTCGCCTCACTTCAGGCGAACCAGTGTATGTCAGATCACCGCTAACGCGTGACTATTATGAATTCCGGCGTCAATATGCTGGGTGAACGTTGAGGTGAGAAGGTAAAACAATTTGTGAACAGCCTGTTCGCCAGCCTAGCGCGGTACGTTTCATTGTATTTGCTGGTCTCGTTTTGTAATTTAATTACCCTTTGGCCTAAGCGAGTACGTCAATTATGCATCGTTCGCCTTAACGAGCATCTCGGCTACTGTCCTATACACGTATAGGTGGATTATATACGTAGCCACTCCTGAATTTTCTTAGGTATAAAATCGATGAACTTAATTTTTTTTATAAATATTACTAGGTAATTTTAACAGCTTAGGCTGCGTAGCTGATTTTTCATTATCTCGAACTTTTCCGGTATTTCACAGGGATATCCCTACATTGCATACAGCATTATAAGGATAAGTTTAAATCACTTAAATCCTACTAGACCAGAGACAGGAGAAAGAGGAGAGATTTTTAACTTATAGCTCCGTGAAACTGACCAAAGGCCAACCTCCTGACGACCGGCATCCTATATATAGTACATAGGCCAATTAAGTTTTGACTCTGTGTCAATTTGACAGAGTAACATTTATTCTGCCAAGTTTTGATACCTAGTCGTCAGGAGGTTAAAGAAACGCAATGAACCTACCATTATGACTAAGGTTTCAGTATTTTTAGAAAAGTAACCAGTCATCCTCCTAGCATTTTCCCTAGTTTTACGAAAGCGACTTCAATTTGACCTACCCAAATCTTTAAAGTGAAAAGGTACGCGTGACTTGATACTGTCTAGGATGAATCATGGAGATATAATTTATGGACCTCGATTGCTAGTTAAAACTTGTCCTCTTGTAAGTACAACATGTGTACAAATCGCGTGTGCTCGTTTCTGTTACTCGATCCCACCTAGAAGCCACATCACACCTTATTTAAACAAAGCCTCAACTTTAAACATGTCCTCCTGTAGACATTTACACCTAGCTTGCCTTCTGTTTGATGTCGTTTCCGTTATCTTGCAACCAAATGCTGGGACAATATTCCTCCATCACTTAGATGCCAGAGCTGGGCATTAACTCGTTGATCCGTTAATCGTTAATTAATGAAGTTAACCATCCGTGTATCGGATTAACTTTTAAGTTAACTTGCAAAATTGTTAACGGAGTCATTAACTTCCGTTAACTGTCCAAAGCTCCGTTAATCCGTTAACTAAGTACTCATTTTATCATAGGAACACCGCGCCGCGAAAAACAGGGTCTGACTAAGTCCATTCGATCGGGGCGGCGTAGGCGCAAGCTATATGGGAGCTGAGTGAGACAGGCGATGCAAGTGGGGCGCGTCAGGCGCGTGCGCAGGTGAATGAGAATACAAGACATATGGTGAAGTGCCGTTTATTTTGATAATTAAATTAATCGTTCATTCTAAGAAATTCTTAAAGCCATCTTGCTTTTCTTATTAGGGTTCCGTACCACAATCGTAAAAAAGGAACCCTTACACCCTACATACGAAGTTAATTAGTCGCTCAAATTTGTAACAAAATTCGCCGACAGATGGCGCTGTACCCACGTTCAATTTCTACACCGTGATGTTGAGATTTTCTTGAATCGCGAACCCGATTTGGACTTGTACTTGAACGGTTTTTTTTCATTCCCTGCCTACTTTCCATACCGCATACCAGTATACCTAGGTGCTGTTTTTACCAGGAGTTAACGATTAACGTTAACTTCCGTTAAATGGCCCAAAATGTAACGCTTTAACGTTTAACGAAGTTAACTTTTTTTTAACAGATTAGCGATTAACGAAGTTAACTATTTGGTTAACGGTGCTCAGCTATGTTAGATGCTTATCATCGACGCAATCATTTAAATCTCACTTTAAGAAAATGCTCATGGAGAAACAAAGTGGTAGGAATTCCGCACGGCTATTCGGTTGCAGACTTTGTTTTGTGACTGTACTTTCAAACCGACCAAAACAAATCTTTTTTCATTCACTTTTCTTTCAAATTTATGTTTTTTTCTATATTAGAAATATAAGTACCTATTTCCCTCTAGAGATTTACGATATATATGTTCAATATTTTTGTTTTATTTTTGTTTATGTAATGCGTGTCCGTCTATAATATATGTATAAATACATTAAATACATATGTCCTTTGGGTTTCGATAGAATACCAGTGTTTCGATCAATTGCAAGCATAGCTACGAGTTACGACATTTTTGTTTTGCTGTAATGTACACAACCAAAGTATAATTATCAGTGGTATTTAAGTTGTGTCTGTTTTATAATTATCTATTTCTTTACTTGTTCTTTATTGGTGTAACTTGAGTATATGCGGCGAACAAATAAACGATTTATTTATCTACCTACCTACCCAGAGAAACTACAGTACCAACAGTATAAAATAACTTATTTTTTTGGAAATCTATCTACCTACACGTTATCTTATCTACAAAATCAACACGAAATCCCCTTTTGCCAATAGTTTCAAACTGCCCCTCAGTTACCCATAGTAAATCTGACGATTATATCGCATCTCCATTTGATATCCAGATACTAGCAGTAGAAGCACAAGCGGGTCACATCACATTGTAGGTTTAATTAACAAATTGTAAATAAGTAATTACCAATTACTTATTTACATGTCGGGTTGCAATGAGTCGATTTTAAGCATCATTCTCCTTCTCCTAAGCATGAGATATTTGTCGTAATTTATATAACAAACTATTGCCGAAGAGACTCGTTTACTCGTGCGCGGAAGCAGGGGTATTGCGCATAACCGCACCCGCAAAAATCAATGCGGAACTTATGCGGATGCGAATAAGTCGGTACCTACAGAGGGCCTACTCTGTACTTCGAAATACGAACTTACGTACGCGCGTGCAACTTACATACGTTTTCGCCATTAACCAATAGGAATTTCTTATGCTTTTATGATTTATTGATCGTGGCAGTAACAACAAGGGATGAGTTTCAAAAATAAGAAAATTTTTTTGTAAATAAAAATAACTAAAACTTATATAATGGTTTTTTTATGTACCTAATCTTACATCGGTATCTGCGGGCGTGAGCCTCGTAATATCCGTATTTGCATCCGCAACATCCCTGCGCGGAAGACATAAATGTGTTTTTTGCACGGAGACGGGGTCTCCGCCCCCACCGAATGTTTCTCGGAGAAGAATTTGTACTTAAGTGGCGGCAATGCAAATCAGATAGCGCTTGTATGTTATCTATCTGAGCAATTGAGAATTATTTTTGGTTTTTAGGAGGCATACTTAGGTTTCATGACAAGAAGTTATTTGAATAAAAAAACTTAAGTTTTGGTTAAAAAGGTTTGACCTCGTGATAGAGAACTACAAGCTTGGTTTTGGATTTTTTGAGTAAGAGGATCGAATTCTACCCTCGGTCCCCCGCGCTGTATTTTGAAAGTGATCCGAATATCGGTCGTGCGTGCTTCATTTTTGCGATGACTGCAAGATACCTGCATGGCGAACGCGGTTCTGCCGTGGTATCTACGGGTAGGAACTAAGTCCTTTCAGGGTCACGAAGGTTATTCGCGAGTCTTCTCAACACAGGTTAAGAATTGAGCAGCAGGTTTATCTAGATACTACTGTAGATAAGTATATATATAATGATAATGACGAATGAAAATACCTAAACAGAAATTAGATATCTATTGGTTGAAATCGTATGAACCTTTCATGATCCTGGGAATACCGAGAAAAATGGTACCTCCGACGAATGTGTGTTTCGAAGCTAATGAATGACAGCGATAAGTTTAATGAAATCTGATACCTCGATTAATACAGATTCCTACAGATTCCTTACTTACAGATTCCTGTTATTCATATACAACTTGCAGTTTCTTCAATGTAGGTATTAGGTGACTTGTTGAACAGTTAACCACATAAAGTGCAAACCATCACACCTCGCAATCATTAATTCAAATCAAACATTTTTCTAAACTATAACAGTCACGGGTAACGGCGCGAATATATATTATTTAACTCTTTTCAAACTTAACAAAAGATTTAACGCTTCGGCGCCGAAATCAATAACTAAATTTCATTATTTTGAACTTATACCAAAACCAAACACGCATCGAGTTTATTTTTCTAAAAAAAAACTATACAAGCTTTATTAAAGCTTAGTCCGCACTTGCATCTTTTTACCGTAAAGTATCTCCGTCGCGTAGCACCGACGCGTAGCATGATGGTTAATAGTGTGGACGCGAAAAGATACGCGATCATGCAACGCGCCGTATCTGATACACCGCGATCCAAACTGCACCGTGTATCTTAAATACTCCACACACACTCGCGTATCGGATACACGTAGCATGATCGGTAAGTGTGGACCTGAGGGGCTACCGCGAACCGAAAACGAACGAAGTTCGAATATCTCCCTCTCTGTGGCACGTATTAGCAAGTGCGACAGAAAGGGAGATATTCGAACTTCGTTCGTTTTCAGTTCGCGGTAGCCCCTCTGTTTTGATACTGTATCAAGATACGATGGTGTGATTAGATACGGGATACGCCGCGATCCAACTAGAGTAGGTTTTTGCCCGATCATCAAGGCCACGATACGATACGCCATCTCGATATGCTGAAACTACAAGCGTGGACGTGTTTTTTTACACGACAATGGTATAATGCTGCGTTATGCCTGATCTCGATACGCGATCTCGATATAAATGTGGACTAAGCTTAACTAGTTTTTAAAACGGTGCGTGCGTTCTGAAATTGCACGAAGTGTAAAGTTTTGAAACAGAAAGATACATTTCAAAATTATTCATTTGCATAAATTAATCGAATATTATTATAAAATTAAGGAAGAATAAGTGTCACTAATTTAATTCTAAATAAATAATAATATACCATACATGATATATTTCTAAGCTTTTAGTGATGACACTGGTAATGACCTCTCATTTTACTTGTAAAAAAAAGTTGTATCTCATGGAAATGAGTCTAACGTTCGAACTTGGACTTTTGCACGCTGATGTCCATCGATAAAGGACAGTAAGACTTTCCGATCTGGTGAGGTGAAAATTAAATTCATGACGCGGCATTGTCCATGTTGCCGGCAAAAATGCATCGCTGCCGGCAATTTTGGGAGTTAGGGACTCTCGTAACCGCGTCATTTTTCTAGTTATTTTTTTTTACAAACCATAAATCATTCGGAATTCCTAAGCTGTTTTCGACTTGCAACCGAAGTGCTCTATTTCATCTTCATGCCCCCTTTTTTTTCTCTCTTTTAGGCATGTACTATGTCGCGTGCGATTAGACTCGCTTTGCTCAATCTCTACTTGAGGCAGACCTACCCCTACCACAGACTTGTTGGCTCTAAACCAAAACTCCTCTAGTCGACTCTACACCAACTAGGCCTGTATATATAGTTGAGCGGTTAACCAAATCGTTAAATAAGCTTTAGGTCCTTTTAATCATCCTTTTTCTTTTTAGTGGAGCGGCTGATTACTCCCTCAAAATAAGCCTTAGGTCATGGAGAGGGAGAGGTCTTCCTAAGGAGTGTGTTTCATAGCATGTGAACCACATGCCCTTACCCATGTCAGAGATGAATGAATGTTTCTTTTGTTTGTTGTTAAAGAGATGTAAGCCAAAGCGGGAATTCCTTTATTATTATTTCTCCATTTTTGCACCTCACCCGTCTGCATACCTATTACTGCATATTACATATAAAAAAATATTTTCCTTACGCTGTGCTACGTAAAAGATTTTTATTACCGGTTATTTAGTATACCTATATAATGAATGTAAAGGGAGCTATCAAAACTAAGTAGGTAGATGTAGTGAGTTAACGAGTAATAACCGAACTTAAGATGTGTAGTTAGAAAAGCAAACTTTCGTAAAGTCAGCACCAAAAGTAACTACGCATTTGAAGAGTTCTAGTCTAAGTTATTTTTGATGCTGACTGTACAATTTCCATTGATTACTTAGATGATGTTTATTAGATGTGTCAAAAATGTAGTAAATATAAGTTTGCCACCTATTAAGTCCGCACTCCGCATAATGTAACGGATGGACAACTAGGGAAGCCTACATTGCGCGTCGCCTGACACGAATTGGTTGGTTGTATAATAAAATTTATTTTACTTTATTTTAATTTATATTCGGTGATTGGTTAAACCCCAGCCATTGTTTTATAGCAATGTACTAATACACTCTTTTACTTTTGGATTATACCTAAGGGAATTTTATTCAGTTCCATATCTTTAGGTATGTAATATCTCTCCCGAAATACTTTAAACTAGAATCATCAATGGCGGTTGTACTAACGAATGAATGGCCTTAGTTTCCATTTAAATTGACGCGGAATTAAGCGTGGAAAGACAGTGGATGGCTGTACTGGTGTAGGTATCCAATTCACAAACTCGAATTATTCAGCAACCTATTACTTTATATCTAGTCTAACTTAGCTTGGAGATCTTAACACCTATATAATAAATATATAGTAGATTGTATGACTAGGGTGTTTTGAAAATCATAATATGTACTCATATTTTTGTTAGGGGCTAAATGTACTACTTTAGCCCCGCTTGATAAGTCTAATGTGACTAGTTGCAAGCATGAGAAGTGAAAAAAAATATATTTGTGGACAATCTATACAAATCGACCTAGTCCCAAACTAAGCAAAGCTTTTATTATAGATAAATAGACACATAGGAAAACATCCAAGACTCAGGAACAAATAGCTCCTCACACAAACAAATGCCCTGACCGGATTCGAATTTCGAACCCGGGATCACCGGGTACGTAGGCAGGTCACTACCAACGAGGCTAAGTGGTGGTGGTGGATACGTGTGATAAGAGGACAAAGTTATGATGGTCTGAAGTTTAGTTGCGGTGTTGTGAATACCAGCCCTCGTAGCATGAGGATACGTGGGCCGGCGCCGACGCGCGACCACGCGGCCGTTTGGCGCCGCCCCTACACCGATAACCCCGGAACGTTGACCCCTACACATTAGTGTTTACTAAACGCACTTAAGTACATGTCTCGCACCCGTTGTCTACCCACTTAGATGTCAGTTTGAATTCGGTACACGTACTTAGATTACAGCCTCGAAAAATGACAACTACGAGAAGAATACTCTACCTGCAGCAAAAATACTTTAGGAAGGTACATACTCAATAAGAAGGAAAGGTAAGCACAGCGAACAAATTCAATCTAATGCCAATGTCGTAGGTAAATAGTTTGCAGGGAAAATCTTTTCTCACATTTTCAATCAAATTCAATCAAAAGAAAGAACACGTACGGTCGGCTCACATTAAGGCGGTTTCCGGGCGGTTTCCGCAGTGCGAGCGGGACACTGCGAAAGATTTGCATAGCGCTCTCTCGCTCGTACACCGTGCACCGCACCGTCGTGCGGAAACCGCTTCAGTGTGGCAACCGCCTAACACATTTGTACCGTGTCGCTTTAATATCGTGTTTAAACTGTCATAATAAATTTCCAACGGATGAAAGCGACTAAGTCCCAAAGTGTCCAGCTACTTACGAGGCCGACTCTGCATGTCAAAAGGTAACTAGTATTAAAAGCTAAACTGCTTAATTAATAAAGTTGCGGGAATTTTCCCTTACAAATTACTTTCGACACAAAGCAGCACCCATATAACGTAAACTTGCGCGTTTTTAGAAACAAAAGTAATAATTAAATGGAGTTTATATTTTTATCACATACGTAATGTTGTAGATAAGAACACAATAGAATACGCAAACGTTACATACTGCGACTTTTTTATATATATATAGGGTTGTTAATTACCAATAATATAGGGTTGTTATTACCAATAACATCTTTAAAAATCGGCCCTGTGCGTGTCGGGCCAGGCACAATGTAGAATCAGAAGTGTAATCAATAGAAATTTTAAAAAAGTTTTCTTATCTAAGTACATTTCTTAAGTTCGGCTATTACTAGCAATATTTATACTATATATATTACTATACCATGTTTTTTTTCACATGCCCAAGAGCTACCTGTAGCTTCCAGTAGGAGGGGAAGGAGAACACTTGACCATAAAAATTATCACTTTAACCCTTAATATTACGCCAACGGATTTCTGAATCAAAAAATAGATGTATGATATGGTTTTAGAAAACCCACAATATTTTTGAACAAGCTATCCAGCGATACACCACACGATGGGGTTTGGTAGATTTCAGGTGTAGTGGAGGTACAAAGTAACACAATTAACTGACCATTCATGACCCTTATTACAATACGCATAAAGTGCACGAATGGTCAAAAACCGGTAGTGATCTAAAAAATATTTTTTCCAAATTTTATTCCACCGTTTTGTCGGCATCATTGATATTGCTAAATTACAGCTTTATAGTACAACGGCTACTGTGCTAACCCGCGGACCGATGAACGAACGGATGGACATGGCAAAAATATAAGGAACCCTAAAAAATTGCGAGTGAATCGGTAATCGATCTAGACATTTGGTTTCTGAACGTTACAATATTTGGCATTAAAAAAAGTATTGAAATGTCCATGCGTAGTTCCTCGTAGTCTTGTTGTGCGTTTTTCCAGTTTTCTCGTTGTAGGTATTTCCGTATTTGTAAAACAATAATCATGTATGATTCGATTCCGGGTACTCGCCGAAATCGCTAATAATCGGTTAATGTGCCAATCGATTCGCCTTCACCTCATCACTTTTTCACAAGTGTCAAAAGTGACTTCTAAAGACAAACGCTTTGTAAGTCTGTAACTCCTGAAGAAGACGAAACTAGCGACAGCTCATTAAGTATGGCGACATCAAACCTGCAGCACCTACCTAGGCTGCATAATGTGTCAAAGAAATAGACATAGGTATGTACTACTCATAAAAAATATGGAAACAAAAATTACAACCCTTATTTCGCAGTCATACCATACAATCCTACTACTTACACTTACACACAATTCCTACTAGACTCGACGGTCACGGGTCACAGAGATAAAAGAGTTATATTTGTCACAAGAATTATTTTTACCCTGGACATTTTTATTGAGCCCGGTGACGCTCACTGATATGCAGTTGTTCTTTATCTCTCCACAGTTGACGGATTATACGGTATTCACGTTGTTCAATCAAACGTTTCTGTGATCATAAACGACGTGACTAGACGAGGAGTCCAGTAAGGGAAGAATGTGGTGGCGCTTTTACATAGAGGCGATAAAGTGTTAGGCCACTTCTGTTGACGTAGGTGGAGTCGATAGATCGGTTTGCGACCAGCTAATTTGGTGGCCGGCTTGCGACCACTACGATGAGTTGATGAACTGAAATATTATTTTCTTTTTTTTAATGGATTCCCATTCAATAACTCCCAAATAAAATGTATACAACTCACTGTTTTATTGGGGCCTGTATAAATACAAATATGTAATTGAAAAAACCTTGTTCTTCAGGTGGTCGCAAACTAACGCTGGTCACGTAACCGGCCTAGCAACCATACCAACCTTAACTTATCTGTGTAGTACTTAGAATCAAGTTGTTAATGAAAACAACCTACCAGGGTTTTACAAGTAGGTACCTAAACCTATGCATAATTTCCACAGACTTAATATTGTGTTTAAAACAAACACTCCTAATAAGTGGTCGTTAGATGATGATTAGGGTAAATAAACTTTGATTTGCATCTTTTCGAGTTCAAAGCAATGCAACTGATAGCTCCTATCACGACATGTCTGTGTAATTACTTTAATGAGTACACATATTAAATAGCTATGTATCAGTTGCAAATAAAAGGACGAAGGATATTATTCTTAATAAGAGAACAACGGTTGAAACCTATTTGCGACATGTTTCGGACTCCAATTGGATTCCTTTATCAGATAGAGTGAGTATTCCAAGTGTGTTTCAACCGTTGCTCTCTTATTAAGTGTAAATAAGTCTCACGAGAGTATAAAGTTAAGGATGTTAAGATAAATTATTCCAATTCGATGAATTATTGCTATTTGTGACTGTGAATTTTTAAAAGTAATTTTCGGAACTTGGATTTTAGGTACCTTATATATTACTAGCTTTTTCCCGCGGCTTCGCGCGCGTACTAAGCGTAATTTTTAACGGTCTACAAAAAAGAAGGTTCTCAGGTTGACCCGTATGTCTGTATGTACCTACGTATGAGAATTGGTTCCCCGAGGAACCGCGAAGATGACACCCATATCGATCTTTAAGAAAAACAATTATCAGCCATCTTGGATTTGAAAATAGATGTTATTTTCGTAATCGGCACCCCAAGGAAGCTCGACGATGACACCCATATCGATTTTTAGCAAAAATAAATGTCCGCCATCTTGGATTTGAAAATGGATATTATTTTCGTTATCGGCACCCCGAGGAACTTCGACTATGACACCCAAATCGATATTTAACAAAGATAATTTATGTCCGCATTTTTGGATTTGAAAATGCATGTCATTTTCTTAATTGTCACCTCGACGAACCTCGAAGATGGAAGATACCCATATCAATATCACACAAACTTCGAACCCCCTTTTCAGCCCTTTAGGGGAGCAATTTCGAAAAACGCCGAAATACATTTTGTAGCATTTAAAATTAAATTGAATTAGAGTCTATTAAAAAAGTCTCCAATCTCCCACTTCAAAAATTATTTGCTCCCCGTACAAACTTTGAACCCCTTTTTCACCTCTTTAGGGGATGGATTTTGAAAAACGCTGAAACACGTCATTAATGTATTAAACAGAGTCTACATCCAAAGTTTCAAATTTATCACTTCAATAATACTTCAATATACATGTTTTCATACAAACTTTAATCCTTTCGGGAATGAATTTCGAAAAATCCTTTCTTATCCCTAGCCTACATTATAAATATGAAATCGACTGTGCAAAAATCAACACTCAAGCATTAGCAGTTTCGGCTGTGCGTTGGTGAGTCAGTCCGTCAGTCAGGACAGATATACCTAAGTAATTAAGGACCATGGGTTTTGCTTTTCTTTATGTATATTATATAGCTTAGTAATTAAGTATTTACCTAAACGCCCAAACGAATTCAACAAGTTCTTACACATAATTAAATAGAGCTCCGGCACTCCGTCATTACCGGAAACAATAAACTGAGCCAGAAATGAACTTGCTTGAAAGTTGTGTGGTATCAGAAACCGGAAAGCATATACTCTGCTAAATAATTTAGAAAAGTCAAAGGAAATCAAATTGTGGATGTTCGCAAAATATTAATTAGTTATTAAAGCTCAAAAGACAAAACCGTGCATATTGAAGAATAGATTCCATTCCTGACAGGGCGTTGCAATATCTTTTTCAAAATCTATATGATGAAACAAGACGTATCATGCAGGTTCTGCCAAGATTCAGAAGAAACAGCAATGAACTTCATCTGCTCCCGCGGAACACTCATAAACAAAAGACACAACACTTATAAAGTATGGGCTACCTAGGGCAGCATAACGTGCAACCAGTAGAGGTACAAAACATTACTGCCCAAAGAATCTGAAAATTCCTGGTTAACAGTGACAGCCTTAACTTCAAAAGGCTGCCATAGCTCACTCGCTGACCGAAGCGCCATTCAAAACGCACACAGCAAAACAATTATAACTACACTAAAGTCCACTATTAGGCGACGTTATTTGACAAGTCCAAATGCACACCTGTTGCCACAGTTTGGCCAGTGCCAGTGCTTCATATGATTATCGGATTTATATTATTTAAGGCCTTACTAGACTTGCCGATCTTTCGGCACAATTTATCGGGTACTCCTAGGTGCTTGGCGAGAACATCGAAAATAATAGTGTTTCTCTCAATCTAATATGTTCTGAATTTGTCAAATTAAATGATTTGTAAATCTTATGATTTATTCCTATTTAAAGGACTAAACTTCATATTTAAATACCACTTTTGTCCCGCTTAACGAGCCTTTATGCATATTTTTATGCATATTTCATAGATTACAACATTGGAATAAATGTGGTAGTATAACGTTATGCTTATCGTTGCATCTTATCTGTCAGTTTATTTCGCCTAACTGGGGATTTCAGCTTAGTGGCTCTGTGAGCTGTAGACCTCGCGAGAATTTTTACGTCTTCAGCACCCAGGGCTACACTATTTTGAAAAAAAAATAAAAATACTGGGTTAACAAAAAAAAACTATACTAATTATCGAACCTTCTCACCACATTTCACGAGAATCCGTTGAGAAATGCGACCTGTAGAGAACAACCGGATAAACATCCGGCAATCCGTACATTGCGATATGTACAATGTAGGTATGTTTATTAAATTGTAGGTAACAAGCTTGAATCTTCCATCCTAGCGTAAGCATCTAAGGCCTTCGAATACTGCCACTTTAGGCTGATGAATGAATAATACAAAATATGATTAAGTACCTAATTGACTTAATTCAGTATTCAAACAGTGTTTTTCAGGGATTTTGTAATCTTCAGCTTTCTACCCAGAGGCCATACTTACACGAGTAGGTAAACCAAAAGGATGAGCGGAAGATTCTGTTCTGTTGTTACTACCAGAATTTATAAAGCAATTATTGTCCCCAGCGAGCTGCAAGAGAACGCATTCACGAAGCTGGACCTCGTGGACTACTTCAGCGTAGCGGACAATTCGCTTGCGGATATCCCGCGGCACGTAGTGAGACACCTGCCCCACATGAAGACCCTCGACTTGTGTCGCAACAAGATCTCCAAGCTCACTGAGGACGACTTTAAGGTAATATTATTATTTTGTATGGTTTTTATGTCGTACCAAACCCAAACCCTTTTTCTTTACTTTTTTTCTGTCCAGAATACAATGATAATAGTGGAGTGGATGGGGTTGTTTTGGTTCTCCTGCGTTCTGATAAGTCGTCTATGTTTAATGTTTCTATATACCTCTTCATCCACTTACAAACGCCTTCGGCTCACTAGTGTACTTCGCGGTTTGATCGCGTGGCATTTTTGGTCCTTTTGGGTTACGAGGTACGCCTCATAACGTGAAGCATACGCGGCGGCACTCATTTTGGAAAAATATTTTCTAGCGGGAAAATGTCATACGTTCTTTCTTTCTTTTTTCAAAGCATTGCAGACGAAGGACTATGCTACTCAGCAAGCACTTTATTTTATATACGTCACTTTATGGAAATTTTAATTATACCGATCACGTTCTTGTCAAGTAAGTTGTCCACTCACTTGACAAGCCTAATTCTAATAAGGTCTGGTTTCTCATCGGTTTGGAAGGTCAGATGGCAGTTATTTCCGTAAAAACTAGTGCCTTCGAAAACCTTATATTAGGTAGCGGACCCCGGGCATCCTTGAAGGATGCAACTGTACAGGGATAAGGCTAGGAGGATGATCGCAGGTATTTGAAGTCTGAGCCGAAGGTAAGGCCGTAAGTATAAGGCGTTACAGTAGTGGTATGATGTATGTGTACCGACTCTTTTGAACTTCCATTTCATCGAATACAATAATAAAAGTCGAGCAAACTTTTCATTCTTCGACAATACCTGACAATACATTAAAAAATATTACACCTCTATAAGTATGAGAGGTACCAACCTTTACTTAACAAATTTTTGCTTATCACTGTTATTATTCCGCGATAACCATCTAATAGAAAAACTTAAAGATTATTATTTATAATTATACTGTTCAAAGGAAGACAAACTTTCCTGGCTGGCGAAGTAACGAGTAAAATCTCATAGGTGATATGAATTTAATCGTGTATTTCAGGACATACAAGAACTGGAGCACTTGCTGGTACCAGACAACGAGATATCAAAGATCGAGCGTCAGGCGCTGCCAAAGGCCCTGAAACACGTCCACCTTGGAATCAACAACCTCAACAGCCTGAACGGCGCGCTCAGGGACCTGGACGGGTTGGAGTGGATATTTATCAATGGTAACCACCTGAAATCCCTCGAGAATGAACTGCCAATCGTAAGTTAACTATCTATTTAAATTCAGTAGTTTCAATCACCAATTGGCAAGAGTTAGCGCATGTCCATGCTAAACCATTTGACTGACAAGAGTTAAGTTGAACTATTCGCTTTTTAATACAATAGCTAATTACGTTTTTTCCAGAAATCTAAAAAGATCTCCTTCATACACGCTGCACAAAATGAGCTGCAAAGTTTACCCAAGGACTTGAGGCAAATGCCTTCGCTAGACTCTCTGTTCTTCTACGACAATAACATCAAATTCTTGGACGGAGCTCTTCAGAAGTCCCGAAAATTAACGAAGATCGGGCTTTCTTATAATAAAATTGAAAGTGTAAGTAAATATCATAAATTTATGTCATGGCTAGGTATATCCTAACCTATATTTTTTTAATAATTTCCCTAATTTTTCAGTTAGCTGAAGATGAATTTGCAGAGGCGGAAGTTTTAGCATATCTCGATATGTCTTATAATCAAATTAAATCACTTAATGGTTCATTGAGAAGCCTCAAGTCGTTGCGCTATTTGAACCTGACCCACAATTCATTGACAGAGTTCTCGCTTCAAGAAATTAAAGGATTAAAGAAATTGGACGTTATTGACCTATCGCATAACAAAATTAGTCACATCATCGGAAATATGGAGGTAATTGAAATATTCATAAGCTACAATTGAGATGAGATACCTCTACGGATTAAACATTGTCATCAGTGAATCAAATGATTTTTAATTTAGACGCAGGTTTGAGTACTGTCTAGTATAAATTGCCTACAGAAAAAAAACATCTCTGATACCATCGAAAAAATATTTTAATTGAGATGCAGGTGCCAGTTGTTTCTATTTAAGACTACAGGCAATTTTTTACACCCAAAAAGAGGTCTAATGTTTTTCTTCTTTTCTTCGTACTTGACCTCTATAGATCTAACGATAATATTTCTCCTGTTCCCAATTAAAAGGACATCCACTGTTTAGCTAAAGATTTTTTTGGTGGCTTGTATTATTGTACACTAACAAAATTAAGGCGATTTAGTCCTGTGTTCTTACCTTTCGGGATAATTTATTATTTGATCTCACATGTATTCATCTATTTCGTAAAGTTATTAACATTTAACAACCCGTCATATTTGATTGACTCTTCAGAACTTAGTCGACGTAGAAACAAAAGTATTGGAGTTACGTCTGGACCACAATCATCTCGTCACCCTGGGCGGGGCCCTGATGGGCTTCCACGGCCTCATGAGACTGAACCTAAGCAACAACCAACTACAACAGATATCACCCGAGGACCTCACCGGCCTGGAGGACCTCAAGGTTCTCGATCTTTCGTTCAACAACATCGCCACGCTGGAGGAAGCCTCAAAGGTTTGTTCGCTTGCTGGATGTAATAGGTACCAATGAGATTGCACGGGAGCAAAGCTAGCTATAGCGAAATCATCTCATTCAGTTTCGCGCATTTTACTTTTGTTACTTAATGTTTGTTACCTTTCAGGCTTTCTTGCCGTCTCTTGAGGAGCTAATGGCGCATCACAACAACATTAGTGCCCTTGATAAAGACTTCCATGGGTTGCCGTCGCTGTGCATGGCAGATTTGTCATACAACAAGATCCACACCATCAATTACGACCTCGTTTCGAAGACGCGGTGTACGATAAACGGCGTGCCCAGTAAACTGAAGATATACCTTCAGGGTGAGCTACAAAAACATTTTGTGAATAAAACAAAAAACAGTTACACATTACAAAAAATACATAAATGTTGGAAATTATTGTAATTTTGGCTATTATCTATTCCATTGTATGTTTATTATGATTAGATTTATATTTTGATCTGAACTGCAAAAGCTGCGCGAATTATGAAGATATTTGCGATAACTACAATTATAAGTATGCCAATTTATGCGATTGTTTACTGCATAGTTTTTTTGCATATGATATTTTTTACTGAAGTTACATCATGTTTATGCGAGGTACATCCTGACATGTTCCGATTCATGAATTGAAATTGCCAATCGGCATCTGATTTTATATTGCCCAAATACTCATAAGTCATAATTAAAAAAGCTCTAATTATCTAGTAGCTATCGGTCATTTGATCAAATTTTTAGGGTTCCATACCCAAAGGGTAAAACCGGAAACTATTACTAATACTTCGCTGTCCGTCTGTCACCAGGCTACATATATCTCATGAACCGTGCTGTTGCCGCTAACAACAAATACTAAAAAACAGAATAAAATAAATATTTAAGGGGGCTCCCATACAACAAACCTGATTATTTTTCCGTTTTTATAAATACGGTACGGAACCCTTCGTGCGACTCGCACTTGGCCGATTCTTTATTTTAATGCCCTATTGAACTTTGACTAAGAATGTATCCTTATATTATGCAATAAAATTGCAAAATTACGCGAAATAATATTCGAGAATTGTCATTATCATTACAGACAACCCAGTGCTATGCGACGAACGGATGAACGAGATGGTGATGATGCTGGAGAACCTAAACGCGCGGGTGAGTGGCTCGTCGGCGTGCCTCGCGACTGCCACGGCGGCGCCGGCGGCGGCGCACGCGCTCAACGACGTGCCGCGGAAGGACGCCGCCGTCATCGTGGTGGCGCACCTGCTGCCGGCGCCGCAGCTCGCGTACCGGCGCGTCGGCGCGCTCATCGGCCACGTGCTACCCGAGCGCGACGGCCCCATCCCCGTGATAGTGGAGCCGCCCGTGACGTTGCCGCCCACCACCAACGTCGTGGTCAAGTGGCCTGACGATCAGCACCCGCACCCGCTCGCGGACCACTTGCGCCTACGCGACCTCAACGCGCCGCCGCAGTGAACCGCACCCGCCACAGGGAACTCAGTGCTGCGCCCTAACAAAAGTACTGATGCTGACCCCGACCCGACCCGGGCAGTGACTCTAACTCGGCCGAGTGCACTCATTATTATCAAACTACCAAAAGTAGCTACTTTATACATTTTTAGCTCTGAGATGTATATAAGTAGTAGTATTTTTAAAGCCACTGATGACGCTTTCTACTGATTTAGGCATCTACGTAGCGTCAAATAGTGGTTGTAGTGTGCGAGCACGTAAGTAATAATAAGTGTAACAATATGAATATGGTCTCCGGGGCGGTTCGTGAAAGAGTTGAACCCGGGACCTAGGTGATGGGCACCCGAAGTTCTTCCTAAACGATCACTTGCCAATATAGCGGGCTAGACCCTTGCCTTTGATTTGCTTTCGACGGACATCCGATGTGACCTCGGTAGAGTGTTAACACTCCTAAGAGTAGTATTACCGGGTGCCTCGTCGCAAGTCGCGGAGCAAATTAAGCAAAAGCATCATGATAAACGCCAACAAAACCAGGTTCCTGCTGAACCAATTACCTTTAAATTTTATATGAGCTAAGATTTAGGGAGTTACTTTGTGTGACCGTTGCGTTGTGAGATTATGAACAATTAAAATGAATATGAGACCTGTGCACTAGAAATTTAACCGACTTCCGGCCGGTTATAAGAAATACCAACTAGCAATTAGATAGGTGATTATTTAGGTTTTAACTCTTAAAAGTTGCACGAAATACTTCTATTAATGTTAGTGTAAATATGTTGGACACTAGATATATGATGGAGTTTATATAACTCCACTCCATATACATTAAATAAATACGCATAAAATATCTCAACTCAGACGCACTAGATGGAAAAGTAATCACATATATGTACCTCGAGTAATGCGACTGTTATTGTGAACAAGCAGTAGAAAGGCCTGCTGCAGGTACAACAAGATATAATTTGTAACACTGCCGGCTCTTTTTCTAATAGAAGGGGTTGCTCTTCTTACAACGAGACACAGTCTTATAATTTCAGTATCTCCATGGAAAAATAAATGCAGATTTATCTTTAGGATTGTGTAAACATACTGATTTTTGACTTGTATATGGTATGAAGTTATAACCTTTTTCCCTGTAGGTATTGGTATTACAAGTTACAAGTATGCATCGGGCCCAAGGCACTGATTTACAGATCCTACTTTACCGGGTAAGCTTCATAAGCTTGTAACTTGTAAAAGCCTCTACACACCGCGTTTTTAAAGGCGCCGGTGACACACATTCCCATACTACCATCTGCTACCTACTAAAACCTGGTAGTAAGGAACGCGCGTCGACGGCGCGTTTAAAAACACGCAGTATGCATAAGCCCTAAAACAAGGCGAAGTTTTATTTCTAATAAAAGGGGTTGAATTGAATAACTGGATAACATTGTCAGTCTGACAGCTTTATTACTTTTTTTTATATATAATGACCCTGACCTCATGTAAAATTCAATAACAACAGGTTGCAAGGATCGAAGAAAGACCAAAGATTTAACTAGGTAGCTCTTAACATCCAAAATGTTCTTGAAGTGGAATAAGAGTAATTTATGTAACAAATATTATTACTTAGTTTAAGCTTAAATATTTTATTAGTGTTATTTATATTGTCGATTAACAATAGCTTTAAGAAAGTAATTAGTAACGATACCGCTAACCCGAGGATAATTGATTTCTTGTTAATAATGAAAGGTCCGACTTAGGTACAATATAATGTAAAATGTAACTTATAAAAATTAATTAAATCCGTGATCCGAAGCTCGCTATTCAAAAATATTATTATAATTCTTGTATCTACTAGTTGTTGTTTCGAATAAATAAAAGTTCTAAACGCTCAATTTATTCTACCCTCGCCTCTTGTCGGTAGGCATCTTATTTTTAATTAAAAGCTTTTATTAACCCCCGCCGCGTAACACAAAAGAGGGGTGTTATAAGTTTAACATGTGTACCTGTGTTATATGTGTATGTCTGTCTGTGGCATCGTAACTCCCTAACGGATGAACCTATTCGATTGAGTGCGAATTTTTAAATCGAGAGTCTTGATGGCACATATGGTGGTGGCTATGTTTTATTCGGGATTTTTAAAATTTTAATTTAATTAACTCGTTTAGTTTCACCAGTCAGTGTCTGCTGTAAGTACTTAGATAACCAAAGGGTCCAACCTCTTATGTAATTTGACTCACTTCGGAAGTGAGTCAAATTTAACATATTCGATTAAGATAAAATTTGGTTTACTTTATGTCAGTTCGGTAGGTGACAATGCAATTATTTCACCACCGAGCTGATATGATGAACAAGACAGAAGGTGGCGATACGAATAAGATATACTCGTCGTGTTTGGACTCATCGGAACGCCCTATCAGCGAGTAGGTGATGACTATGCTATACATACAGTCGTACCTAATGTTTTATTGACTGACTTGTTTCTCATAACTTATGAAAAGGAATTATTGCTTACCTATTTACACAAGTAAGCATCATTTCTATTCCAATCTTTCTTCATACCCAGAGAACTTGCCGTTTTTCCACGTCAAATCTTGACCGGAGCCAGAAGTGAGATAAGTATTAAGTGAGGACTTACCTGAAGTAGACAGAACATTCATGTATCGCACGGATCCTACTGACTGTCGTATTGGCTGTAATCTGAAGACATAGGCAATCGAGCTATTTCCCATGTGAACTGCTTGTTATGCACACGTCCAATCCTGAAACGAGGAAAATTATTAAGACTTCTCACTGCACTGGGTGAGCTCTATAATAGGATCAGAAGGGCTACTACGAACTTAGTATCGTGCCGTCCCTTTCACTCATATAGTGTACAAGACGAGAGTGAAAGGGACGGCATGATACGAAGTTCGGGTTTCGAAATTCGGAGTACAGGGCCAGCACTGATAGGTCGATACGATAGGGCGTTACGTTTTACGGCCGAAATGTAATAAAACGTCACATAAAACATGACGGCATAACCTATCGAGCTAGCTGACAGATGGGTATAACTTAGACATCACGTTTTGCGTTCAAGTTTGATTTCAATGTGTGTCGCGTGTTGGCTCCCAAACAGTTCAAGCTAACGCCAAGCGTGAGAACGGAACACATTGATCTTGGAGTACTATTTAGGCATTCTGTATTCCAAGTTTTCTCTCAATAGGTAAAGCGAATACTTATTGACTAAATTTCATCAAATGAGATTAGCGCACTCTGCGGTTCAAATAACATTAGTACTGGCCAGAGGCGTCTCTAGCCCACGTAGCGCCCGTGTGCAATAATGACCCTAGCGCCCTCTAATAAACGGCGAATGGCACCAGACTAGAGGGCTGTGGTTCCCTAGGACCACCCTAGGACCGCTGCGCCCGTGTGCAATGCACACCCTGCACCATAGGATAGGTAAAGCCGCCTCTGGCAAAACGCCATCTTGGTTTGCATTTCTCGTCAACTTCACACTTATTGTGGCTTAGTCCTATAATTTTCCTGTTGGTACTTTCGTTTCTTAATATGTAAACCAAATAAAAATATACCCCTACCAGCTACCATACGTTTTGGATTGTTTAAAATGAATGAATCTTATAAGAGGTGTCCCTCAATTCATCTGCTACAATGCAATATCTTCAAGGGGCAAATTTATATTGCGTAGATTTTAAATACAATAGTCAGATAATTATAAATATGGCTACCTATAGGAATTCAAAAATTAACAGGTGGGGTTGTGTGCAAATCAATGCTAATGTTATGTTATTTGAATCGTATAAGGCGACCGGCGTAGCTAGTAGCTACACAGAGAGCATAAGTAGGGTGGCTAGGCCAGTTACGCGGCCTGCGTCAGATTGCAGCCCTCTGAACAACGAAGTTTTTTCAATTAAATATATTTACAAGCCCTAAAGAAATAGTGAGTCGTATGCGTTTTAATTAGTAGTTATTGAATGGGAATATATTAAAAAATAAGATAATATCCTTTCGGTTCATCAACTCATCCAAGTGGCCGCATCAAATTAACGGGGCGTAAACCCACATACCGACCACTACTACTACACTACACTAACAGGTAGCATACGTAGAACCACTGTAAGAAATGCGAATGTTCAAAAATTAATGTTCCAGTAGAAGAAGCAAAACCTCGAAATGTTGGTAACTTTGATACGAATGTTCATTGATGGCCTTGTTTTCGTCTCCCAAAAGGCCAGGACCTTCTAGACCCGCCGCTATCTTGGAAAATGTACTCCATCCACAAGATAAAATGTTAATATTATCATAGCTCATATCCTATTGTGTGAATCTAAATAGATTAGACATTCTTGCAAGCATTTTACTCCACGAAAAATTATTTTCTCGTCAGTTATTTACTACATATTTTAATAGGGTATGTAGATTTCGCACAAAATGCGAATACCTTCCGGATGGAGTACATTTTCCAAGATAGCGGCGGCTCTAGAAGGTCCTAGCCTGGGGACTCTTGGGAGACGAAAACAAGACTATCAATGAAAATTCGTACAAAATTTCATCAAAGTTACCAACATTTCGAGATTTTGCTTCATCGACTGAGTTAAAGTAGATTATTGAATGTGTAAAGCGTTTATTATATTAACATAGAAATCCAAATAACATTCACGTTACATATTTGTACCTGTGCAGGTGTTATAGATACCTATGCCCTATGGGCAGTGAAAGCAATTATTTCAAATGTAACGATGGGCCCGTTCGAACATTTTAAACGAACGGCCGAAGACTGCGCTCATCATACAAGAGTCAAAGGAATTTGAACCTTCTAGGCAGTAGTTAAGTTACATGATTTCATATTGAAATAGCGCTGCGTTGCTATAATGAATATGAAATCTAACCGCGGCGTAGAAGGTTCAATTTCCTTTAACTGGGGTTTGTGCCAATGATAACATATTTGATATCCCGTCAGTATTGTATAAGGCTGGGTTGCACCAAACCGTCTGTAATCGTAAGCGGTGTTTGTTAAAATCTGATTGTATGGAAAGTTTGACAAGTGTCTATGAGATGACAGCTGCCGGCGCCATATTTGACGTTGACCGGCCTATGATCGTATGTTGGTGCAAACGACCCTAAGGCTTAGTATACAGAGTCTGTCCTTATCATATTATATCAATGGTGATAGGCTGTCACACGCCCACGTCTTATACAAATAGTTATGATGAAATGTAACAATAAACCTTAGATACAACAAAAATTGGTCGTGTTCATGAAAATACAATTCCAGTGGTTACCTATTCATATTACGGATACTACTATGGTAGCCACACATCAAACATAAATTTTGCAATAAGTATCAAATAGACACCATTTACTTTTTTTTTTTAATTTATCCACTATTTTATTACTTAAAAAAAAAGTTTGCATACATTGATAACTAAATAGAACCTATGATTGATTAATTGATTCTAATGTAATGTACAGTCAGACAAAAAAATGGTCTACCTCTTGGACCCTAACTCATAAATAATAGTCAAAAAGTGCTAGACCAATTTCTTCACTTTCTTGACTGACTGTACATTAGTCGTACTTACATTGTACATATAATGTAGGAAAGGTGAATTTTGTCTTTAATAATGTAGGTACATGTTTTTAATCCATCTGTATCACTTCTGTTATAACAATAGTAAGCTAGAGAAAAACTAATAACTTTTCCGTTATTCATTTCAATATCTAATTTCATGTCAATTGTCGATGCAGGTACTTGAGCTAAAGAACGTTTGCGAAATTCTCATGAAATGCCCTTGCCCCGTAGTGACTTTTATTCTAACATTAGTAGTAATCCAGTAACTTTACACATTCAGAGCTTGCCTCAAATCCAGTAGTCCTGTTTTTTTACCGACTGGTTTATGATGTTGGCCCAATGAGTAATCCAAGTTTGTGACCTCGAGCGCCGAACGCAACTATGTCAAAAATCGAAAAACCGATTATAACCCTACAGGGCTAGTTGCTGATAGTGCCATTTCTGGACGTTTTTAGATAAGACTAAATGTTGTTACACTATGAGTCTAAAATTGTCTTTGTAGACCCAATAGTTTCCGCGATAAAGCCTTTCAAAGTTTGTGAAGATAGAAAAAAAATTCAAAAAAATTATAAACATTGAAAGACTTTATCTCGGAAACTATTCGGTCTACGGAGACGAAGCTAGTCTCATATTGTAGCAAATTCATCTACTTTAAAAACCTTCTGAGGGAGGGTAGTCCTTTAGGGTTATAACCGGATTTTTAATTAATCAAAAATTTTATCATAAACCGAAAAAAACAATAATAATCCTAAAGTCAGTTGTTGGTACCACGTTTTCAGGACGCTTTTAAAGCAGACTAAATTTGCTACAATATTAGACTAGATTAGTTTCTGTTGATTAAATAGTTTCCGACATAAAGCCTTTCAAAGATTATAATTTTCTTGAACTTCGCAAACTTCGAAAGGTCTTATCGCGGATACTATTGGGTCTACACAATTCTAGTCTCATATTGTAGCCAAATTTAGTGTTATCTAAAAACGTCCTGAAGAGGTAACTATCAGCAACTAGTCATTTAGGGTTGTAATCGGTTTTTTAATTTTTGACAAAGTTGCTTTCTACGCTCGAAGTCACAAACTTGGATTATTCATTGGGCCAACAACAAGTCTGCAAAAAATCATATTTACCAGATTTGACACACTACTTGACACACTACTCCATACTTTCAGGCGACAAGGTTACTGGATTGTAGTACTTTCTCAATTATTTGAGGCGAGATTCATTAGTATAAGTATCAAATTATACATCATTAATATCATTATAGACTATTTCTAAGTAAAACAATATGTATAGGTAAATAGTATCAAGTAAATGCAAACAGCCATGAGGTAAGTCACTGAAACTGTGCAAGTATAACCCTAATACGAAGTATAAAATCCACATAGTTTACTCAATAAAGTTGTGATAACCAAAAGCTTAAGTCACTCACCGTGTCAAAACAGGTTTCTACTCTACTTGGATACAAGCCAAGAGTTTATTTATTACCTAATTTACTGCCTATGCACATTGATCGGCTTTATATTATTATTTATTATGGAGCCTTTAGCATGGCAACAGAAATATTCAAAGCCAAATTTTAAAATTTTATTATTAAATCCTGAAAAAGGTTTTCTGTAAATTAAAAACTGGCTACTATTATGCAGACTATTCCGTAACTATTAAACAGTTAAAATGGAGAAACTTAACTAGTGACAATAATTTGTTTATAAACTATTCAACATGAAGTAATTCAACATCAAATACTAAAGTGGCGTTAGGAGGAATAACCCCTGGATGGCCTCGAGCACCATAGGCATAGTCTGGTGAGCAGATCAGACGAGCTCTCTCTCCAACAGACATCTGTAAAAAAGATTTATTTGTCTATTAATTGACTATAACGGTCATTCACCAGATTTATGCCTGTGTCTAAACTCTGTAAAACTATGGAATCCTCTGTATAAATTGACAGAGTTTAGGTTGACCACAGACATACAATTGAGAATGACCGATAAACTAGTCTCCAATCAAGCTATTTTAAAGTCATAAATAGGCAAATTATTATTGAATAAATATGACATTGGTACTTAACCCTTCTTGAAAAGTGTCAAATATAAATAACCAGTGACATGAAGCTATGCCAGTCAAAAATAAAAAAAATGTCAAAAATGGTTCTGCAGGTAGTAGTACAATTGAAGAGATAAAAAAAATTATTGATATAATGATGTTGTTTGAGGCAACTCATTAGCAGTAACAAAATAATAAAACATGACAAAGCTTAATTGATAAATCAGAACCTAATTTTGTAAGGCCTGAATATGGGGTACCACATTCCATCAACAAGTTAGCCATATTAATCCATACTATTATTATAAATGTAAAAGTAACGATGTCTGTCTGTTACCTCTTCACACTTAAACTGCTGAAATGATTGTGATGAAATTTGGTAGGAAGATAGTTTGAGACACCAGGAAGGACATAGGATAGTTTTTATTCCAGGGACATTTAATTTTGTATGGGGACATTAATTTGTAAGTCATAGGCAAAAGCTAGTATAGAATTATAAAACTCTTACCTTATGGTACATCTGTTACCTCGGTTTTAACTTATGGTTGTACTAAATCTATTATCAAACATTTGTGATACATGTAGAATGACAAGAAAGATTAACAAGCAATCAGACACCGAAGGAAGCTTGAGCAACTGAATAATCACTTTTAATCATAAGTATGTTAAGGTCCCAAACAACAAGTGATTATGATGTTACCTTTGGTATACCCCTGTCCCACCCTTTGATTACATCCCCTTTTCCGAGAGTAAATTTAAAGGGCTGCCCGCGCTCTCTAGAACAGTCGAATGTTTTCCCATCAGCCAGTTTGCCAGTGTAATGTACCACAACTGTCTGGCCCGGCTTGGGATATGTAGATCCTGAAATGTTGATCCAGGGTAATATTGTGACAATTATTGAAAATGGAAACATCCCCAGAACTAGTTAATACGGACCGTTTCCAGGAGACAGTACTTCAATTTCGACACCCATTATAAGCTCAAGGTATTTGAAACCATGCAAACTTAGTTTAGTAACTAAAATTTTGTGTGTATTGTTATGATATCAATATCATGTTAGAAAACATAGATGGCATAGATGCCAGATGGAGTGACGTAAATTCGTAAGCGTGTATTACAATGAGACCAACATGACACTTAGAACATGTCCATTCCATGATTTGACATGACCGACCGCGACCGACCCGATTGTTTGATTGACTTGGATTGACTTAGGCCGGGTTTTATAAAGATCCGTTAGACCAAATGTCAGATCAAATTTCAGTAACTCAGTACATTTTTTGACATAACAAACCGACATGAGGACTAACGGATCTTTATAAAACCGAGCCTTAGACAGCTAGTAACGTAATGCAGGTCATACAGGATCAAGCTTGCCGTCAAGCCTGCATGATGCTAGAAGCGGCGTCCAATTTGCAGTGCTTTCATATAGACGTTCAAGTTCGCCGTCAAGCTTGCATGATGGGATTGATGGGGTAACGTCAGTGGAAACCATGGCGTTACAAGTGAGGGACGTTGTCATTTTCATACACAGATTTATTAAAACTTGACTGAAATTGATGCATAAATTGCCATGTAGATGAAGCCACTTATTATTACTTGCGAAAAGAAATCCAGCTATTTCAGAGGAAAAGGACTTCACTCAACCAATGGAAAATTTATGAATATAAGCAATTTTGTTTTGGCACGGACAGAGTTGGTCCCTGAGTAAAAATGGTTTATAATCATTGATACCTACAATTAGATTTTGTATCATGATTTAGAAATCACTCTGTAATTGCCAAATAACTAATAAGAAAGAAGAATTTATTGCCATTACACAAACAACATAATACAATTTCTGACACTTAAAAACCAGAACATAATTAAATAGTAACCATAATAACTAACATTTAAAGGCGAAGGCAAAAGTAGTATATTCAGCGACTGCTGAATGGGCCACCAGCGCTGGTTTTCAATGTGCTCCTGAACTTCATGCATACTTGACCACTCACACACACGTTCAAGTTTGCATGCAAACTGATACCACATGCACGGTCAAGTTTACTGGACGCCGCTTCAAGCTTCATGCAGGCTTGACGGCGGTCTTTTATTTATTTTTTATTTATGTATTGAATATATATATCACTTACAGTAAATCCAACACGTGATACATATTACACACACAAAAAATAAAAGAAGAAAAATACAAATAGAAATATAACATACTAAAAACAACTACATACATACAATTTTACATATAAGGTACATTTAATCTTAACTAACAGGAAACGATAATAGTCTATGTATGACTTCTGTGAATTCAGCCAGTCTTGATCGTGTATAGCCTGCATAACACAAGCTGCACCTTACTGCAGTATCGCTGTCGCTGTCCAGTATTGCAATGCAGTTAGAGCAAGAAAGCCAAGATCATTCGTCTCCCTATGAACCCAACCCAAGCAGTCGACCACATTACCACAGCGCGGCGCTTCGTCTTACATAAAAAAGCAATATGATCTTCTACGAGAAAGCAACACGCATTTAGAAAACCTGGGGCGCTACCGCGAACAGCAAACGAAGTTTTCCCTCTCTACCGCACTTACGTCCGAACGCGCAAGTGCAACAGAGAGCGAAAACTTCGTTTGCTGTTCGCGGTAGCACCCTTGTTGGTCTTCTAGATGTCGAAATTAACTAGAACTCACAAAATGAAGCTCATGCCATCCGCCACGCTGAAGCGTGGGGATGCGGCTTAAATCGCATCGGATGTTGAATATCCGCCTTAAATTGTCTTTACATCGAGGTCCCACAGACAATAGAGAAATAACAGCACCAATCACGCTTGTTGTTTATTGTCTGCATTCAAAATTCAAAATTCAGGACAGTTGAACATGTTTTATTGTATTCTTCTGCCTGAGATATTAGTTAAAAGTTTATAGTTGTTATTGTTTTCTGTTTCATTCAATGTTTGAATTTGTCTAAGTGTGCGCTGTAATTACGTGCTGTAGTCGTTTGCTGGCACTGCTCATTGCATCCATGAGTAATATGGAAGTAGACGGTTCGGACAACTGTAACAGTTGTAGCAATATTTCAGATGGAGGAAAGTATGCGAATGTGAAGGCATTTGTAGATGCTGCACGCCAGTATGAGTCTACACATAGTGAAGCGTCTGTTAGTCTTATGAACAGACATTTAAACGTAAGTTTGAATTGTTTACGCACTTGAAGTTTGTTGCCTGTCAATTGATAAGTGTTCGTTGTTTATGAAAGCTGTTTTATCCCACATGGCAGCTGTTAGCGTCTACGTGTGACTTGTCAATATTCGCCCCCGGGAGGTCCGAGGTGTGCGCGTTGTTCAGTTCCCTATGGCGTGTGATGCGAGACCCGGGCGGCCCGCACTGGGCTGGCGTCGCTGTCCTCTCCCGCGCGTGCATGGAGCCGAGCGCCCGGCACGCACTTACACATACTTACAAGTAAGTTCTGCTAACCATAATGGCTTTGAAGAAACAGCCTAGCTTAAGGACTTGATATGTCTTAAATTCAGTTTGTTTAGCATCTTATAACAGTCACCAAGTCTTAGTTGCAGTTACAGGTCATGCAACTACCACAAGCCTTTGCTTGGCGAAACTAGCACAACATGAAATCCTCAATGTCAACCATTTCAATAACAAATTATATAGCACAGTTTGAGCTGAACATCACTCATCATTTAGCTACTCAATGGTTGTCTGTAACAGAGAACCTTTAGGCCATCTTTAGAGATAAATACCACCTCTTATCTACAAAGTTTAAATCTAGATTTTATGTATATAAATGGGTGTATCAACTATTCTTTGTTGCTTGTTACCACGGTTATGACTCCTGAGTCAGTCAGTAAACCATGATTTTTGTATGGTTTAAATCTACCAAATTTTGCGATGAGCATAACTCCATTTGGACATGTCCCATGGGCCCTGAGCATGCTTGAAGTCCATATTATAAACATTTTTCTGAGAAACTTACTTACTGTTATCTCTTTTCTGATGTGACAGAATAACAAGAAAAAGTTGATTGACCCAGATATATTAAGATGCAACTACCTGCCTGATAAATAAATGTGAGAAAGAAGATCTATCTCTTAGTAGCATAGAATAAGCTTCTTAAAACTTGCTGAGGTTATTAGGTTGCCATTTGTGTCACAAAATTTATCATGGGGCAATACACTAAACATTCCCATTCTATATGTGCTTGAGATACACATTGACATAGAAGATGCTGCTGAAGTTCTTGTCTTTTCATGGTTGACCCACACAACACAAACAACATCGGAAAGTCATGCCACAGCATATTGTTGCATGACAGTAATAGCGCAAGCACTGAAGTGTTGTTTGAGCATGTCCTTGTAGCACAGGTGCTGACCGCTGTGCTTCCACTTACCCTCACCTAATTCAGCGGCCAATACAGTGTTACGCAAATTTTCATGTTTCCGGTTATTTTACAATCTAAATAAAACACTTGATGAACCACTAAACAAAGAAATTAGTCTCAATCCACAAAGCTACCCCAACAACAACCAATCTTAACTCTTTTCATCAATATATCTTATAGGATTGGTGTGATGGTTGAATATAAGTATCAGCTAGCTGTTAGATGATGAATAAGGATTAAAAGCCCTTGGTTTGAATTGTTATAGAATGATGAATGAGTTGATGTGGTTCAGTGCATGATCAAATGATCATTGTTATATTTCATGAAATTGGTGATCAGTATTCAATCGCCTATGATAATGAATAGTCCTACTATCCTACTACTGTGTAAAATATTATTTTTACTTTTCCCATGACATTCTAGAGCAGGGGTCGGCAACCTTTTAGCAGCCAAGGGCCACATAGTGACTAACAAAATTGTCAAGGGCCACATGTGTTAATATATAATTTGTGACTCTATCAGACAAAAGTTACCAACCACATTGTCGGTTGCCAACAAGGCAGCTCGCGGGCCGCAAGTAAGGGCTTTGCGGGCCGCCTTTTGCCGACCGCTGTTCTAGAGCCATATGAGGGCCTTTTCACAGCTACTTAGGGAAATTGCCCAGAGACTTTGCAACTGTCCTTGTTCCTCCCAGGTCATGCACTAGACTAAACTAAGTACTTAAGTTAAAATAGAAATGTGTTTAATTTGTTATTGAAATGGAACCAGATGAGATGACTGGAGATGTGGGAGGAGTCAATTTTTTGACCCGTAGTTTAAGGCTTTTATTTCAACTACAATTCCAAACTTCTTGGGTTTGTAGTGAGAATAGCAATTTCTTTATACAAAACCAGGATATGCAGGAATATTTACTACTTTGTACATAACTGCCAACGGAACTAGTAATGTGCAAAGAATGAAAGTTTCTTCCTACATTACCTGGGTTTGTATGAAGAATATTTTTTCTTTGCACATGGCTAGCATATGCCTTACACGATTGCTCTATATTAGAGCCATCAATACCTAAAACACCTTTTATAAGTGTCTGTCTGAAATGTTAAATAAATGTGCAATTTCCAGATTCATGCCCATATTGACCCAGCTATTATCAAATTCTATTTCGAATGATAAGAAAATCAAATTACTATCTATAATGCAGGTACGTTACTCTTTTTCTAACAAATGGGCGGATATTCAGCGATTTTTTTTCGTCATTGTCGTTTCATTAAATATTTTTAAAGGAGACGATGATCAGAGTAAACTTTTATAAAAAGCGTAAACCAATATCGGGTCTGAGTCTTCTTTAACCAATGTTTTCGCTGGTTTATTTTAACTTTAAATAGATAATCGTGAGTCGGCAATGACTTTACAAACGAGCGTTTCAAACGCTCGGAGAATCGCCCAAATATATTTCACATTATATATAATACTTGATACATTACTTGTTATCCTAAATTTATATTTGAGGATACTTGTTATCTTGAAATATAATCAATATACTCATGTTTCACTTGCTTATTTGATTTCTAAGTACACTGCTATGTTTGTTTTGAGCCAGAAGACATATCCATATAATTATTTTGTTTCGGCAAATGCCCAAATTTCTCAATTGAATTTTAAAATTTTTTTTGGCATTATTAATGCATGTCCGGCTTACCATGTTTTGTTGTACTTTCAGGACATTTCATATGGTATTGTAATAAGTTGGCAAGAATCCTATCTTCCTGTCCTTATGAAACAGTTGACTGAGTGGATCACCGCCACGCACAATGACTCTCAGGAGCAATTGATAGGACATCGGGCCCTCACGGTTTTAGCTAACATCTGCTCTGGGAATCTACCTGCTGTCTACGCTCTGATGAGGACTATTGACACCAAAAAATTTGTGGTACATCTCATTAGTTTAAAGGTAAAGATATTTCATTAACTAAGAGTTGTGTTGTTGAAACTATGTATGACAAAAGATGCTGGTTCCACTGGCTGGCTTCTGGGCCGCCATTTTTCTAGTGAACTCCTTATCTTTTGCTTACGGAGATAGAGTCGATAATCAATTGAACATTCAAGGCGGTTGTTACGACTTTTTGCAACGTATTCATTAGTGTTTTTTGCGGTTACCCCAACAAAGGTACTGTTTTCTTTAAGTGGATCGGCCAAAATTAAAAGTCAAAGACTTTATAAAGAGTTTAATCACTGTATAAAACCGTGCAATGTAGGTATTTAAACTCACATGTTAGTCTCGTATGTGTGTTTGTTAGGGCGTTGAATGATGTTTGGTGGCCCTCAGGAGGGGTGGACCGGGGGCGCGGACGTGTGCCGGCTGCTGCTCTGCCTGTCGGCGGCGACGCGCGGCGCGGGCGCCGTACGCCAAACCGACGTCAACAGCTACCTCTCCTGCTGCGTGCTCACGTTTAGCAAGGCCGTCTCGTGAGTAACTTTGCCAATAATAAGTATATTTGTCACGCGCTACGGCCCGTCCACGACTACGAGTGCCTAACCTAACCTTGTTCAAACTAAAAATCGTTGAAAGTATTTATCAACATACACCACATAATTTTTCAGAATTTTTATTTTCAGAGTGGAAATTGGAGGGAGGGGGGGAGACAATTTTTATGACTTTGACCAGCTAATTTCACCAACGGTTAACTGAAAAAAGTTTTTTAGTAACCTCCGTATCATTTTTAAAGGGCTATCCATGAGTACCACACATGTCTATGTGCATTGAAGAAATAATTTCATCCTCCGGTTGTATACATGTACGGAGTGCCCCCCTAATGCAGACGGACAGACATAGCTAGCAAACTACAAGGGTTCCATTTTCGCCATTTTAGGTAGCCAAAATCCCCTAAAAAGTAACTAACAACGCGTTCGGTTTTCAAATATTCTTTGCACTCTTGTGGATAAAATGCAGTTTTGCTATATGTTTTTTAACCATTAATAAGGGCTTTCAAAAATATATTGTGCCAGTCCAGCGTGACTGGATCCATGGCAAGAGGAGCCTATGGGCGCCAGCGACTCGGTTCATTTAACCTCACTTAACCGCTATATCAATAGACTAGTGTCGGACATGTTAGACGCTGCTGCGGCTGACTGTACAGTAGAACAGCTACAATGAAACACCAACTTCTTTTGCCCATCGCCTAGCGTTAGGCGACAGAGGTGGAAGTGCAACAAACTACATATTCTTAGGGTGGGTTGCATCAAACCGTCTGTAATCGTAAGCGGTGTTCGTAAAAACCTGATTGTATGGAAAGTTTGACAAGTTTCTATGGGGTGACAGCTGCCGGCGCCATATTTGACGATGACCGGCCTGTGATCGTATGCAACCGAACCTTAATGTCATGTTAATGCCATAGGCCCGTTAAATGAAAAGTTTCTTTGATAGGAATAGAGAATATGCATCGTTATTTTCATGATGCCATTCGAACCAGTTTTTGGAGAGGAACAAATTTGTATATAGAACAACTACAATTAGAACAACACAAAAGGCAAAAATGGGTTTCAAAGTCCAGCAAAAGCTGAGCCCTGAAAACGTCCATGACGTCACATACTATGCGCGTACTACCATTGTATGGAAAAACGAGTAATTTATTGTTTTATTATTAATAAATATTGCGTTTAGGTAGGTTATCATGCATTTTTTTGTTTATTAAAACAAAAGGTTCCTGATGGTGGTTTTTAATTTACTATTAGTCAATAAATAAAATGATATCATTTTTCGTAACTTCCAAGTGTGATTTCTTCTTACGATTTTGAGCATATTTATTAATTTACTGTTTTTGTCATGATGCTGTTGGTTTGCTATTCATATAGTGACATCTTATTATTATTAAATCCGCATTTATATTTATTCTCTATTCTGGCTATGCCCTTCCTTCTATATTCTTCTGTTACTGCATTAATACCTTCACTATTTGATTATCGGCTTTTATTTCGATTACTTAAAATCGTATTCAGTTACGATATTTAATGCAATAAAAAGTGTCTGAATATCATAAAATTTGATTAAGAACACGATTAACCAAGTAAATGTAGTCAAATAATGCTCAATGCTCCCATGACACCGCAAAGAGAAAGACTGAGGATAATGATGAAATGTATTGTTACAGAGACAAGGATGCCCCGCAACTGCTTCAGGCGTACACGCTGCTTAATGAGCTGTGTCAAGACGCCAACCTGCGGAACCTCATCGCCTCCGCGCCCAACTTTTGTCTAGAGGACACCCTGAAGGTACAGTCGGAACTCAGAAGGAGCTTAACACCTTTGTACCTTGTCGCTTTAACGTCATGTTTAGACTGTACTACTAACATTTCCAATGGGTGAAAACGACAAAGTACCCAAGTGTCCAGGGGGCCTATTATCGTCGCGTGATAGAACACACACACACACACATGATTTTATATGATGTAAAATACCTTCAATTTAATTTAGTTTTATCTTGTGTCGTTGTGTTGTTGTTGTGTAAGAGTAAAAACAAAGAAAATGAAAACTCGCATTCTGATTTTAAATAATTTTAATACTTTGGCTGTGTTATCTTCTATATAGCGTTATCGCGGCTTTTTCCAAGGTCAGTTTTGTAACTTTGGACGACCACAAACGACCTCTTTTTAGTATCATATGCCTAAATGATGATAATCGTTTGTTTTTAGGAATTGGTGGAGTTTTGTAACGCGCCGAACGAGGCACTGGAGCCAGAACAAGTCGCTGCTGTTGTTCAAAATGCCTTGAAGTTTCTCTGCGTCATTGTTAACTTAGGTAAAGTTTTGCAGATACAGGTTGGCACCCCAACATTAACATACATACATACTTACATACTCATTTCTCATTTTATCTATGTAAATTGGTAGGTCGCACTATTAGTTGGCTTGATTGCATCAGATTTAGCTATAACGTTTACGTGAGAATTCAAACCCTTCGTCCTTCTCGCACATACTAACAAGGCTCGAATGCTGTATGTCGGATATGGAATGGAATGCTTATATAATAGAATAAAAGCTTGTTAACATTGGCATTGTGTTTATTTCAGATATGTACCCATTGCGTAAGAACCACTGTCAAATGCTGTGTCTGTGCTTGGTAGCGCATCGAATCTGTCTACCTGAGAGCCTGGAGCTGTTTTCATCCATTATATTTCAGTATAAAGGTAACGTAAAATGAATCCCTGATTCTATAATTTTCTGTAATTTGCATTGTGGGTATCAGAGAAAGGTTATGCAAGTTTAATTACTATTTCAGATGAAGGCCAGTTACCTGAAGAGCTATTACTGATGATTAGCGAAGGCTTGTCAGGACTTTTAGTTCCGCCGGCACTTGAACCAGGGAAAGCAGGCTTACAATGGGTAAAATTATGCTTTATTGTCGGTCGTTATGTTTCTATAGTAGACAGACACTTGTGTTTCTATAGTAATGGTAACTTTCGTTATTTCTATAGTATTACAATAGAAGTCGGGGTATGCTTACTGTTATATTGTCGTTACTTATTGTTTTTCAAAGATGGCAGTTTAATGTTTTCAAGTTATCCTACTAATGGACTTAAATGCCTGCTGTGCTGTTTAATTACGACTATGGACTTACCGTGAGAGTTGTCCAGCAAAACCCCACAGGAAAGACAAATTTACAGCCTAAATTTGATTATGGCATATCATATGCGTACCTTACACGGCATAATATATAGGGACATACAAGGTATTCATAAAATCTGAACGCGACTTTTGTAGAAGCGTTAGATTGCACGTTTAGATATTTTTTAGTACAATGAAGAATCTATATTCTTAACTATTTATATTTCACGGCCGCTTTGTCATTGCTACGCAGCTGGATGTCCCGGGTTCGAACCCCTGTCAGGGCATTTATTTGTGTGATGAACGCGAATATTTGTTGCTAAGTCTTGGATGTTTTCTATGTATTTAAGTATCTATTTATCTATAAGTATATATATCGTCGCCTAGTACCTATAGTACAAGTTTTGCTTAGTTTGGGACTATGTCGATTTGTGTAATATTGTGCACAAATATATATTTTATATTTGTTAATTTGGTTTCAGTTGCAAGTGGTAGGCGCCCTGTGCGAAACTGGCTCGACCCAGGAGCGAGTGCTGAGAGGCGTTTCGCCTGAGGCGTATGAAGAGATTCTATACAGTGTTCTGCAGTATTCGTCACAAGTAAGCCAACTGTTGATGATACCATGTTACAGGTTTCACATACCGTACAGAAAATGTAGCTACTAATGACAATATGCGGTACGAGTATTTGCTCAAGGAGAATCAGCCAAAATGTAATAAAGATATAAATAATAATAATTTGTGAGATGTACGTTGTAACATTATCCTGTGCGTACAAGATGTAGACTGATTTTATTTCCAAACCGACATCATCGCAGCACAGAAGAATAATCGCCTCGTTCATATTTGGCTTAACCCAAATGGTGAAGTACCTCAGCCTTACAGAAGACCACAGCCATTATAACACTACTTGTTCTGTTGGTATTTGGTGTTGTATTCCTGGTAGTAAGGTCACCGGAGCTCCCGAGTAGAGAGGGATTTGTCTCTATAGGTCGATTCACAAGAGTTGAGGGGCTACTCCGAACTGCGAAATTCGAACTTCGTACAGTGCCGTCCCTTTCACTCATATAGTTTATAACACGAGAATGAAAGGGACGGCACGATACGAAGTTCGGAGTACAGGGCCTGGCGGAAAATGTATGAAACATTCATATTCATATGAAACGTTCATAGACATTCCGCGCCGGCTTTCGTCAATCGACCTACATTTCAACACAAAAATCCCTGAAATCAAAAAAGTATCGGTGGTGTGTTTGCGATTGTTTTGGATACCCAAACGTCCATAGGCTATGCTGCTATGTACATGTAGGTGTCACTGCCGTCCATAAAGAATGGCGTTCAAAACAGAATAATCAATAGTACTTACATTGTATATGTATGTTAGTATTTTTGAGTTTCGGGTATTTCGGCGCTGTTGCAAGCGCCATCATCAATAATTGACTGACGTGCTGCGAGTTTTAGCTGTAGTCTACCCATACGCCATACACCATGGCGATCTACCCTCTTCTTGGTTCGCTTTTTTCGCGCAGTGTCATTGTCACTATTGCAGTCCGCCTTCTCACTTGAAACTCGATCACGATCACGACGCACCACTCTTACAGTATCAATATGCGCAATTTTTCCTAAAACTGTCTTTTTAATTTGTGTATTTTCGGATCATTGAACGCCAGACACTCGACAATTGAAACCCATCTTCTCGGTTGAAATTCCTGTGCTTTTGGATTTCAATGGTTTCCTTGACCATCCTAGGTATGTAATGGCGGTCTGTCAAGAGTATTTGAGGGTTGTGCAAATCAATCCAGTGATTTGTTGTTATAGTAGGGTAAGGAGTGTGTTTTTGGGTAATAGACTAATAAACTTTTTACAGAATAAATAAAGTATGTATTTATATTAGAGTTCATGATTGCTTAAGTCGCGAAAAAAAGTACAGGAGTAGAAAAAAACATTTATTGCATAAAAACGCATTTGAATTATCTAATAACACTGGCCATTAAGAACGAAAATTCGAAAAATACCGTAAAAATTAGTCGGGCGATTGTGAAAAAAGTATCGTGTACTTGGGTGGATCCACTATTCTTTGCTGCTCATTATCATGGTTAAGTCTCCTAAGTTACTCTTTAAAACTGTGATTCTATAGGGTTTAAATCTACCAAAGATGAGTTTTAGTAATGATCATAAATCCATTTGGACATGACACCAACATTTTTCTAAGAAATTCGGTTACTGTTGTCTCCTCGCTGATGGGATAGAATAACAAAAAGAAAAAGTTCATTGACCCACTTGCTACGCATCGGCCCTCGATCTAACTCGTCCATCTATTGCTTACTTTCTAGCCTCTACAACAATGTACGATTTATGTCTAGAACGGGCCGGTGGGAGTGGAACAAGGCCAGCAGGCGGCGGTGCTGGCGTGCAAGACGGCTCTGGCGCTGGCGCCGCTGCTCCAGGCGTGGGGCGCCGCGCTACAGAGAATGTTGCTCCACAACCAGGTGCCTCCTGTACATATAGTTCGAAACAAAACACAAACGAACGCGTTTGCGTCGAGTCACAATTTGTATGGTAATGCGAACAGCGCCTCTTGTGGTAACTATTTTTTGCCATATAAATTGCTTAACTCAAACGCGTACCTTTGTGTTTTGTTTCGTAAAAACTTAATATGTTAGATAAACTGATAGCTGATAGTCTTGTATCTCTAGGTTAGTTTTAACTTGATATAGTCCGTGAGCGTTCAATATCAATCGGGTGTCGGCTGTGACATTCGAATGTGATACTTACTGGTGTTCTGCTTACTTAATAACTCACAAAACTGTTTAAACATACTGTATAAAGTAAAATATAACCATCAATGTAAAATAAACCCTAACTTAATGGTATTATGCTTAGTATTTGGTTGGCAATAACACGGCATCTTACTATTATTTCACTGTTGCAGCGAGTTTTTAATACTACTCTATCTCGAAGACGCCACACTAATAAAGATACTGGTATGGCAATGCATGTTGCGATAAATTGATTTCGATTGACTGAAAATATTTACTTTTTATTAGGGTTCCGTAGCCAAAATGGCAAAAACGGAACCCTTATAGTTTCGTCATGTCCGTCTGTCCGTCTGTCCGTCTGTCCGTCTGTCACAGCCGATTTACTCGGAAACTATAAGTACTATAGTGATGAAATTTGATGGGAATATGTGTTGTATGAACCGCTACAAAATTATGACACTAAATAGTAAAAAAAAGAATTGGGGGTGGGGCCCCCCATACATGTAACTGAGGGATGAAAATTTTTTTTTCGATGTACATACCCGTGTGGGGTATCAATGGAAAGGTCTTTTAAAATGATATAAAGTTTTCTAAAAAACATTTTTCTTAAAGTGAACGGTTTTTGAGATATCAGCTCTCAAAGTCGTAAAAAGTATGTCCCCCCCCCTCTATTTTTATAACTACGGGGTATAAAATTCTAAAAAAAATAGAGGTGATGCATGCTAATTAACTCTTTCAACGATTTTTGGTTTGATCAAAGTATCTCTTATAGTTTTTGAGATAGGTTGATTTAACTGTAATTTTGGTTAAGTTATTTTTGCTGTTTTATAGATACTAGTACGGAACCCTTCGTGCGCGAGTCCAACTCGCCCTTGGCCGGTTTTTAATATAACAGTAATTACAAAGAAATTAAAATAAAACTAAAATAAACCTAAATGAAAATTAATGTATCCATTTTTAGGGTTCCGTAGCCAAAATGGCAAAAACGGAACCCTTATAGATTCGTCATGTCTGTCCGTCCGTCCGTCCGTCCGTATGTCACAGCAGATTTACTCGGAGACTATAAGCACTAGAATTATGAAATTTGGTAGGAAGGTGGAATATTAAATTAGGGGGGGCACTCCATACATGTAACCAGTGGATTAAAAAAAAATTTCAACGCACATAGTCGTGTGGGGTATCAATGGATAGACCTTTAAAAATGATATGGTTTCTAAAAAACTTGTTCATTTAAGTAAACCGTTGGTGAGATATTAGCTGTCAAAGTCATAGAAAGTGTCCCCCCCCCCCTCTAATTTCCAAACTATAAAGTTTAAAATGCGGGTGAGCGGTGAGGTGTGCGTTAATAAATACTTTCAACGATTTTTGGTTTGAACAATATAGGTTTTACGGTTTTTGAGTTTTCGCTTAAAAACTGTCTTGCCCAAACAAAAGGTCGTAAGTGCCGTGAGTTCCCTACGAAGATACGACTTTTTAGGTGTGTATATTTTAAATGTGGACTAGTAGGTGTTGGTACGGAACCCTTCATTGTGCGTGGTCCGACAAGCACTCGGCCGGTTTTTCTCCTTATTACGCGGCAATCGGATACAGCTTCTTGTAATCGACTGTACTTTATTCTTAACACGTTCATTACGTTTTTTGTTGACGAACAGGTCCGGAAAATGCTATCCACGGGCCTCCGCAATGGAGCAAGACGCCTCGAAATACTAAAACTCATCAGGCACCACTCCTTCCCTTGTGATCAAATGGATGAGGTACTTACAAGCAGGTGTCTCTGGTTTTTTGCGATTTAAATATTTTGAGTAATTAATTTCCTACTAATCCAAGCATTATCTCAGTACAGTGCATCCTGAAGGATGCCCGGGGTCTGCTACCTAATCCCAAGATTTGGCGTGGGCACTAGTTTGTACGGAAGCGACTGCTATTTGACCTTCCAATCCCCTCTGGCTTAACGACTGCTGTCATAGACAGCAGCCCGGCTTAACATGCCTTCCAAAGCATGCTGAGTTATTATGATTTATTCCTATTTAACGAGCATATATGCATATTTTTATGCATATCTTATAGATACAACATTGGAATAAGTTTGGTAGTATAACGTTATGCTTATCGATATATTATTTTTATTTATTCATTATTGCACAAAAGAAACCTTATCGTACAAAAGGCGGACTTAATGCTGTCACTATTCTTTTTTCTAGTCCTGGCAACATCTTACCTGTCAGTTTACCTCGCCTAATTGTGTATTTTAGCTTAGTATAAGTTTTTTCGGAACAAAACACTAACGTATGTATTGGCGTTTAGTGTCAACTTGTATGGCAACGCTAGCATCGCGTCTGGTAGCCTTTGGTGGTAACTACTCGCAAATAATATTGAATTGAGACTAAACGCAAACAAGTTGGTTTGTTTTGTTTCAAAAACTTATATTAGAGGTACTGGTATAATGAATAGAGTATAGTGTGGCATATAAATACCACAGGTTTTCGAGGAGGCACCAAAGATTGAGGGCTGTGCGTCACCGCGTGGGGAGACGGAGAGCGAGGCCTGGCAGGCGGTGCCGCAGCTCGCGCCCGGGCAAGAGCACGCGGTCGACGCGCTCGTGCGCCAGCTCGCCGAGGCGCTGCGGAACAACAAGGTACAGTGTAAGCTTTTTCGAAATAAAACACAAACGTACGCGTTTGCGTTTTAGTCTCAATTTGTATGGCAACACGAGCAGCGTGTCTGGTGGCCTTTGGTGGTAACTAATTTATACAATACAAATTTAGACTAAACGCAAATGCGTTCGTTTGTCTGTTTCGATCTTGTACTTGAGTGGTGTGCCCACCCACACAGCAGCTCAAAACGAAGTGACGTGCCGTAAACGGCACTACGAGTAAGCACCTGTTAAAGGGCGATTATTCAGCGTTATTACGGCTCTTTTTACCATCATGGTCGTCTCATTCAATATTAAAAAAACATGATAACCAGAGCTAACTTTCGTTAGGGACATAAACGTATATCGGTTATGGTGCTTATTTGATGAAAGTTCTCGCGGTGTGTCTTCCCATTGTGTAGATAATCGTGAGCCGACCCAAGCACTCACAGTTTTTTAACCTTCTCTACGCTCTGTCAAATACAAACGGTATCACTCACACGCCATGACATGGGAATATCAAACGCGAAGTTGAACCCAATAGAAATACATGTAGGTTGATATCTCACTGCACGCCGTGACGGGTATATCCCTCTGGCGTTGAACCGATAGTGCGCGTCAAAAAGGAATAAACCTCGTTAACACCATGCTCCGCTACATATGTATGTATCTCGGATATGTATCCGAGGCTGTCTTAATACATTTAATCCCGGTTGCATAAAAAGTTAGCCTCGCGAGGTTTTTCCTTTATTGAGGCCCTACGCGGTTAAGAAATGGGAGTACGTACCTTGAAAACCCTTATTATGATTGCCATGAGAAAAAAAGGTACATGTTTAAATTTCCGTAACTGCATGTCTATATTAAGTAAGTGGCTTTACAAGTTGCGTTGGTTATGACAAAAGTATTGATAATACCAATGAAGTGATTAAAGGATTCGATGTTTTTATTAAAGTTTTAGCTTGGTCAATTTGGAGTGATGTTTGAAAGGATATTTCTTAATGACAAATCCGTAAAATACACATCAAATCTATGACCATAAGTCGCAATAGTCCTGGTCAAGATATTAACACAGAGAATACGTGTCAACTCAAATAGAAAATGACCTAAATAGATGAGCAGTTTTTAACTGATAGGGACTCTTAAATTATATTTAGTCCAAGAAGAGGCCTGAATGGATTGATATTTTTTTTCATGTCGACAGATATCAGATATTGCCACATCGAGCGTGATGGAGCTATACGGATACAAAATGGCCTGTTTGGAACAAAGGCTGCATTCACAAACAGTAGCGCTACAGGTCAGTCCACTTAAAAAAACAAGTTCGCCAATAGAGAATACGCATCAATTTTTTTTTCATAATGCCATTCGAACCAGTTTTTAGAGAGGAACAAATGTATATATGGAACAACTATAATTAGAACAACACAAAAGACAAAAATGGGTATCAAAGTACAGTATAAAAACCGAGCCCTGAAAACGTCCGTGACGTCACATACTACGCGCCCGTACTACCATTGTATGGAAAAACGAGTAATTTGCTGTTTTGGTCATGAAATATTGCGTTTAGGTACCTACAACTACATTGTTGTTATACAATTTTTGGTTTATTAAAACCAAGGACCATATACAATAGGACTGATAATCTTCATACTACGCACCGTACTCCGAAAGTTAGTATCTCTCTACGTAGCTAGATGCCGCTAAGAGTACCGATTCATTCAAAAGTCGTAAATTTTATAATTTCCATGAATGCGCAAAAGTGAAGTCACAGCCATCGAACGTTCAACGACATTCCAAATGATACAGTAAAAAGCGAAAAGATGGCGTTAGGTGCGATGTTTCATTACTACGTTCCGTTCCAGCGCACTTCACTATTTTTATTTGTACTTACATAATTACTTACAAATGAAATATATTTCACAGTTTGTTTACCTTGTTATTTATAATTTATCTTAAGAACCCAAATAATGTCCGCAATTATACTTTAGTTTAAAAAGATTAATTGAAAGTTTAGATTCTGCGCGAGTTGAAATGAAAATTGGAACGTCTACCACTAACTCGCCATTGGATCTTAGTATTCGGTTAAACAAACGTTTTCACTCATAATAGTGTTTGAAATTCATCCAGCGCCGAACACGCGTGTACTAGCGCGGGCGCGGGAGGGGCGCGGCGCGGACAGAGCAAGTCGATCGCCGGCCACTGCTTACTGAGATACTATGATAAGTAGCAGAGGGGCTAAGATGATCGCTTATATGTCGGACATATAGCATTTGTCCCTTACTGTCAAGTATGTAAGTGCGAGAGGGACGAATGCTATATGTCCGACATATAAGCGATCATCTTAGCCCCTCTGCTTTGACAAAAATGTTTTCGTATGTCCGGATTTCCAGTTGTTCTGTTCTACAGGTCGCATTTTCTCAACCGATTCTCATGAAATTTTGTGAGCAGGTTCGATAATTAATTAATTCTTTGTAAATTCAGTTCTTGGCCATATAAAAAAAAAACACTCGCGAGGTCGACAGCTCACAGAACCGCTAGTTTATAACTGCAAATCAAAGTCTTTTTTTGTAGAAAAATACCAATTTTAATAAATATTTTTTGATTTACATACTTATATAAATATTCCCCTTATAATTTATAAACCTATCTTCCGCTTTAAACCTATTTAGGTATTAAGAGAAGCAAGTAGTAAATACTGGCCACATATTTATACAATACCTAAATGTCAAAAATGTTCTACAGTCCTCGAATCACAGCTTAAGACAGAGTAGTCAAATTAATAAAACGTAATTTTCTGAGACTAGCTCTAATTTTCATTGCATATTCATTCACGAAGATAATTCTAAAAAACCCAAGGTCCATTATACTGTTTATAACATATAGTGAAACACCCAGCTTAGTTTATAATAAATAAATCTATAATATATAATAAATAATGTGGGTATGATCATATACAAATCGACCCCACCTAGTCCCGAACAAACTAAGCAAGCTTCTATTTTCTCTCTCCTCTGACACTTATACGAGTATATAGATAAATATATACTTAAATACAAAAAGGAGTTGCGTTTCTTTTAACTACCGATATCCCGCGTCACCTATTAATTTATTGAAAGAAAAAAACCTTGGTAGCTACATTGAACTATCTATCTGTAACTTACTCTATAGTTGGTAAGAGGCAAAATGTGAATATAATAGATGTGTTAAATGTTAAATCAAAGTTTCCATAAACAAATGAAGGCGGGTGAATCAACTTTTTAGTGCCACTCGTTGCCGTGGTTACGTCTAGTTGTCCAGGGGACAAAATTCGCATTCCATCGTGGTTTTATGCTATTTAAGTTTATCAAACATACGTATTTGTGGTAGTTATAAGCTATTTCCATAATGGTTCATTTACTTAGCATATAAGTAGAACTTAATACAACATTTTCTTTAACAAACTACGCTACTAGTGTCCCTTGGACAACGATTCAAGATAACAACACAAAAAAAGTTGATCCACCCAGGCCCAAAAAGAAAGGAACGAATGTATCGCATGACATTTCCGATCTCTTCTCGATGAGCGTCAAATTTTGTAATTAGAATATTGGTTTGTTTACAGTGCGGATATTTATAAGCATTGCATGTTTACATATTTTTGCACTCTTTTTAGGCAGATATATGTATATATATTTATGCCCTTGACTGTACGCGTAATTTAATTTTATACACATTTTACCAGTTCACCAACGCCATCTAGTTATTTTATGTAGCAAAAATTGGCGAACCCGCGAGCAATCTTGAGCAATCAATGATTCCAGAGGTAGTGCCATCTATTAAATATGATCTGTTTCACGTTGTTGATGAGTAAAAAATATAATCTTTAAAAATTGTGTATTGAAGGTATATAATGGTATTAAAATAAAGCACTTAGACGTTTGTTCTTAAAAAACAAACAAAACAGGAGAAAACATTGGTGAAAATAACATTTTTGCGACTTCCAGGCTACGAAGCAGCGCCATCTAGTTTTAATACCGAATTTTGAGCTATTTCAGAGTTACGATTTTTTGTATAAGATTGTCGGTCCTATTGTATATGGTCCTTGATTAAATCATAAGAATCCTGATTTTTATTTTACTTTGTTAATTTAAAAAAAAACCGGCCAAGTGCGTGTCGGACTCGCGCACGAAGGGTCCCGTACCAGTATCTCTTATAATGGCAAAAAAACACGTTTGTTGTATGGGTGCGCCCTTAAATATTTATTTTATTCTGTTTCTTTAGTATTCATTGTTATAGGGGCATCATATGGAAAAATTACATCATTTTTAGGGTTCCGTACCCAAAGAGTCAAACGGGACCCTATTACTAAAACTCCGCTGTTCGTCTGTCTGTCCGTCCGTTCATCCGTCCGTCTGTCACCAAGCTGTCTCATGAACCGTGATAGTTAGATAGTTAAAAGTTCTACAGATGATGTATTTCTGTTGCCGCTATAACAAACTACTTCTAGCTAGCTATATAATAATAACAATAGTGGTCATAAACGGAATAGTCGACGGTAGACCAGAACTGTCTTTATAGAAACTGGTCTATCTGGTTAACTTTATGTCTTGTGAGCCTCAAATCGAATATAATTTCAAAATCTCTACTGTAATAGGGAGCAAGTGAGCACATGGCCTCTCTGCAGCACTCTCTGGCGATGCTTCAAGCAACCAATTCCTCTCAGCAAGATGTTTTGTACACTACACAAATGCAAAATGAAAAGTAAGTTTTATCAAAATACCATTTAATTTTTAAGTAGTATATATAAAGCAATATCAATATTTCGATACAATTATATTACTATGTTGTTTATACACTAAGGCGTAAATAAGCCCGCGCGGCCGTCTTAAGGCCCGGCCACGACTTCAGGCGGCAGCGGTGTGCCATACGTGTGGGATAGAGATGGGAGTGCAATCTCTTACTAACACCGCTGCCGGTGCTAGTTGATACGAGGGGTGATGCGGATATTCGCATCCGCAAAAATAAATTCGGAGTTTATGCGGATGTTGAACAACTCGGCACAGGAACGACTTAGCGGCGGCGAGTGCGACGTGTGTGCTAGGTGTTTTCGACATTAACCAATAGAAATTACGTTTTGTGATGATGCATTTAAGATTAATTTTGTATAAATAAAAATGACTAAAAGTAATATTTAATGGATTTTTAATCGCATCCGCGAAATCCAAAAAATCTGCATACCTAGTTGATAAGATGATAAGAATATTAAAGGTCACTCAAGTTCGAAAATATGTGCAAAAGACTTTATTATTAAGAGCATAAAGTTACTCAGATATTTTTGAATGTACGAGTATTTATGAATTGGACTAAACCCAAAAGGCGCATCGCATCAATGTGACTTTCACATTACCGTGTTTCGAGTAAACGAGGATACTTTTTTTAGACTAAAAAAGACGATAGACAATCTACACAAGCAGCTAGAGGATGCCGAGGGAGCGGTCCGCGGATACCGAGCCAAAGTGGTCTCAGAGAAAATGCTTAAAGAAAAGCAAAAAGAAATACTGCAGAATGAATTTAAAACACAGCTCAATGTAAGTAAAGCAAGTTGTTTAGGATTTATTGAATACGTGGTCGTTGGCACTGAGGTGACGATTCCCGGGCTCCGATTTTAACTGGAGGTAAAAATTTAACTACCAATATACTCTTGCCTTATAAACACTGATCTTCTTCCTCGTTCCCTCATTGCTCAGGACCCTTACCACATGTAGACAGCCTTGAAATAGGGCAGCCATAAGCCACTTTCTTAACGGTGACAGACCATCATGTTAGAGATATATGAACTACGATCATCGATATTTTGTAGTACCGCTACGTTACTATGTAAGTTACAATAACTTCAATAACTAAATCGATCTATATTGATATGAGAGGTAGCACTGAGATGTCCAGTCTAGGCGTTTATGGCCCTAATAACTCTGTTTTTGTTTTGAAATTTACATTTCACTTAAACTAGAGAAAAACATACTTAATTATAAAGTATTTTACCATCGGTATTTTATGTAACATTGACTTGTTTGTATTGCAGACTTTAGAAAATGAAATGAAAGCAATAGAAAAAGAGAATGAAGAGAAATTAAAAATTGCCGAGCAACAAACTAAATCTGTGCAGAAGTTACTGGACCAAGAGGTATGTCAAATAGATATAGTAAATATGTAAAGTTTATATTTATATAAAGTCTTCTAACTATTTTGTAATCCAACTAAGTTGTGTTATGAAGTTGTTTCCTATTGTTGCATTGGGCTATTTGTCCAGTAGTTTTATAGGACTGCCATTTCTGTACGCGATTAAACCGACGTACACAAATATTTCACAGTTCTATGAAGCAAATAAAAAGTAACTGACTTTTAACTTTGTTACAGACTAGCAAATGCAACGAGCTAGCAGCAGTTCTGATAAAGTTTGAAGAGCAAGTTCAGGCGCAGGTCAAAGAGATAGAGGAGGCAAATGCACTTGAACGATCGCTTAGGAAAGAGATAGAACTAAAAGAACTCGTGAGTAGTTAAATGATTTTCTGCATCTTTAACTACTATACAGCGAGATCATACATGATTTTACAATACAATACAAATACTCTTTATTGCACACCTCAATTAAAGGACACAGTACAGTACAAAATCACAAATAGTAGAGGCAAACAACACGCGCTCTTATAGCTAAAAAGCGATTATTTCGACTTGAAGGCACGAAGGTTATCTTGGAGTATCTATATTTTACATCTCTAATAATCGGTCACTACGAGATGAGATGAGGTGTAAAATGCGACAGTGTACAAAGATCAATTTATTTATTAGACGTTTTCATTCATGAAATCGATTAACCCAAATCATAATATTCATAATAGGCTAGAAGAGACATTCTTTCTCTCTCACGTTGCCACTTTAACCAATTTTTAGAACGCTCCATTGACACTAATATGTCCTCACCGTTTTGTACCCCAGTACTGCAGTTGTATGGAAACGAACAAAAACGAGTCATTTGCCGTTTTGATCGTGAAATATTGCGTTTACATAATATTTTTTTTTACCTGGACTTAAATATGTTTTTTCGAAACTTTGTTTATAGTCCTTTTTATAATTTTGATTAATTTATCTAATTTACTATATTGTGATAACATGCGCCGTCTACCCTATTGTTTTTAAACCGATTATGTTACAGTCGAGCAACAATGCAAAAAACCATAAAACAGCTTTTTTTAAATGACTTTTGAAATTCTGTTTAACAGACAATAAAGCATCACGAGAAGACGATACTCGAGCGGGAGAATCGGCTGTACCAGCTGAACACACAGCTCGAGGAGATGAAGCGTGTGCAGGAGATGATCGCGAAGCTCACCGCCAAGAGCAGCAGCACGGCGTCGCCCAACAACAGCACGTAGCGGCTACGCAGGTATACTTGAAATAATTTGAGTTGACCGACTTGCATCAGAATAATACGATCCTAATGCTATTTTACCCTTCAAACAATAAGGTTCAAAATCGATTTTTTAATTGAAATTCGGTCAACAAGAATAATTTTAACTGTAACTTACTTATAGTTATATACTAATGACCCGTAAACAAAAACAAAATGCCGTTTTTATAGATAATCGTACGGAACCCTTCGTGCGTGAGTCCGACTCGCACTTGGCCGGTTTTTTTTTTTCAGAAGTCTATGCTCCCACTATGAACGTTCCCATGGATGCACACTCCAACTGTCTGTTGGACTTGTGACATAGTCAGATCGTTTTGTATGTCAGATGAGTGCTATAAGCCCAAGCGAAATGATGAAACTAGCACAATCAAAAATAGTTAATTCGTACACCAAAGACCTTTACGATATATCGGGCAATTTTTTTATACAAAGTTTTACACACAATACACCAAGAAATAATATACTTAGCTACTCGTAATGTACTGTTGTCAAAAGTATATCTAAACTCACTCAAAAAGACTCGTGTATGGCCTATTGATAAAGGCAGAGGAGAAAAATCAGACGGAAAGTTACAGGCCATATATTATCTGAAATAATAGGGGTATGATTTTATCAATTACCTAATAAATGCATTTTCAGTGACCTAATAGATTATATTTGTTCCTATAATAGCAGATCTTACACCTAAATTGAATCACCAAATAATATTAAAAGGCTTACCTAAATATCAGTTAAGAATTACTTGGAAATAATATCAATCTTCAAATAAATAATAATAATAATAATAATAAACCTATAAATATCTTGGTATGTCACAGTCTTTGGGTATTGAGGGTGAGGGCGTAAAGCGGGCGGTGAAGGAACGCTTCTTCTGTCGCCTGACAAAAGTGCTTAAGGCGCCGTAGGTTCAACGAAAAATATCATGTCAGGGGGTGAGGTAACCAGCCGCGCGGGGAGCGCCCCGCTCACCGGCACACTCGCGCGCTTACAGTGAGAATACACAGTAAACTCACTAAGCAGTACTGCAACGAAGTGGGAAATAAATTGACTAATGCAGGCTGGCGATTTTGCGAGTTAATGCAAAAATATAGTATTAGTGTCATACCTTTTATGGAATATTAAGTATGCCTCATGTCATTTGAATCACATGCATAAATACCCTGTCCGTCTAGGACTGAGAAAATACTATCAATCGCATTTGAATATTTTTAAACAACTTTAAGTTAGTAAAATAAAAGAAATATATTTACCCGATTACACTCAACGGGATATCAGTTTGAGAGTAAATAAAATATTGACACTATTGTTTCCCTATAGAGAAATATAGATAAACTATACGCCAAAACCATCCCGAAGAATCAAGCTACATGTTGGTGATTATCAAGCCGTTTTCGAGTTCTTTTTACTGGCGTAAAAAGTAACTCAAAAGAATAAATAATTACATAATTATAAGTCTTCAAAGTTATAACCATGAAGTTTAGAATTCTGAAAAAAATTGAGGTGGTGTGCATTAATAAATACTTTCAACGATTTTTGGTTTGGACAAGACAGATTTTATGATTTTTGAGTTTTCGCTGAAAAACTCTCTTGCCCAAACAAAAGGTCGTAAGTGCCGTGAGTTCCATGAAGATACGACCTTTTTAGATTCAATGTATTGGATAGTGGTTTTAAATGTGGACTAGTAGGTGTTGGTACCGTACCCTTCATTGTGCGTGATCCGACACGCACTAGGCCGGTATTTTTTTGAGATAATTTCAATGGAATTTTCACCATTTGAGATATTTTTTTTTTTGGTTTCTTTTGGAGTAGTCAAATTTTGAGTCAATAACAAAATACTGTAGGGTAGGGAGTAAATTGAACAGTCCAGCTTAAATTTTGAGTCAATAACAAAATACTGTAGGGTGGGGAGTAAATTGAACAGTCCAGCTTAAATTTTGAGTCAATAACAAAATACTGTAGGGTGGGGAGTAAATTGAACAGTCCAGCTTAAATTTTATGACGGCGGCAAACAAGCATACCTACGACCTGCCTGATGGTAAGCAGACACCGTAAACTACGGACCCTTGCGTAGTTTGGCTTATAGCTTTAATTGATACTAAAGCATGTATGTAAGTGTATGAGCATTACGAGGCATCAATTTATAAAATAAAAGTTGGCAAGAGAAGAGATCATTGTATATTTTCTGGGCACGTTTTAATTAAACGATGTGGACGGACTATGTGGATTGTTTAGAAGATACTCCTCTTATCGGCATACCTCTCGCTTGCCGCGAGTCTACCAATTCAGGTAATAAATGATCCATGTAAAAATCTATCAGCTTCTTCTCCATCTTGGACCTCTAAAACTGATCATCTCGTTTAATGTAAAGAGCTTCCAGGGGTTGTCTTTCACCTCCCCATATTGCAAAAATACACCTTTGCCTACCCGATATGTGTAACTGGCCTTGTGCTTGGTAGTACCAGCTGCTGTTAGTATTAACGTAGTCATCCCAGATTTCTTGTTATATTTTAAAATCTGGATTTTGTTTTCTTTTACGGCATCTACCGTACCGTATTTGGAGCCAGGGCCGTCAGCTTTGTAGGCAGACACTTCGTTAAACTTGAAGTAAAATAAGTTTCTGTGAGAAAATTCATTTTTGGTACAAGCTTTTATTGCCGACTGTACTTTTTTTTCACAGTCATCATTACTCGTAGAGACGGTTTCAATGAGCCCAAATACGACGAGTTTATCTTGTGCAGTTTAGGAGTTGCTATGGCCACCTTCTGTCTCCATCATCAGATCAGCTCGGTACTACCATAATATTGCATTGTTAGTGAATTTACATAAGTATGCCAAATTTAGGCTCAATCGGATACCGGCAAGTGGTTGAAAAAAGAATTGCAAATTTTTTACATACTTTCTAACAGTGCAAATTAAACAAATACTTGTAATATATAAATTTATCGATTCATACTAGTCTTACTTTTATACTATAATTGTACTTTTACTAGGCCTGGGTTGGGCGGTTGCCCAGTGCACAACTCGCCTTCTAAAGAGTGAAAAGGTATAAGTACTACTGTATGTAAGAATTTCTACTGTGGGTACACGTATTTAGTACTTACCGTATTGCATTCGTTCTTCTAGCATTCGCTCTGCATGTAATTAAACGCTTAAGCCGACTACGCTTTATTTTATTCCTCTTGTTACCCATATTTATGCGAAAATTGTACTTATTGGCGCGGAGTTGGAGCAGAGTTGAAATGGCACAGGTCCGACCTCGAACGCAGCTCGCTGAGCACTGAGCGGGCGTCCGAGTCAGCCGCGCACGAGCGGCTTCGCGGAAAATAGTATATTTGAATCATTACTTTTCATTGTTTTTTATTCAAGAAAAAGTAATCGCTTAATGTCATGAAGTACAACATTACGAATTTATTGATATAATTTTCATGTAAATAGCTAATGTGCAAAAATAATTACAAATTTTTAAAGGTTTGCTTTAGACGCAAGTTTGCGATTTTTTTCTATCGAGCGAAAGTTGGTTAATCATGTTTTGAATCGCTTTTGGCACTACAGGAAGGTCTCAAAATTGTTGTGCATATTTTTTTGAAACCATAGCATCATTTACAAACGCGTTATGAATTTTCAAAATCTCTGTTACGTGAACTCACGGCGCCTTAATAGTCTTTTGTCGGGCGGCAACAAGGTGCGCGCCTTCAACGCCTGGGTGATGCCCTTGCTCACATACTCCTTTGGCATACTAAGATGGACTCAGACTGAGCTGGATGCCCTGGACCGAAGGGTGCGTGTACTGCTCACTGCGCACCGCATGCTACACCCACGCTCGTCTGTTATGAGACTGTACATCCCACGGAAGTGTGGAGGTCGCGGCTTTCTAAATGCCAAAGACTTCCACAACCGTGAGGTGTGCAGTCTCAGGGATTATTTCCTTAACAGCGAGTGTGGGATGCATCGGGACGTAGTAGCAGTAGACGCATCTTTCACCCCGCTTTCCATGGCAAAGGAGAACTGGCGCAGACTTAAAGTATGGAGCACCGAGGAACGCAAGGCGGTATGGAAGAGTAAGGAGCTACACGGGCGGTTCTACAGGGCCCTCACAGGGCCCGACGTAGACCTGCTCGCGTCGGTGAACTGGCTACGTTTCGGGGATCTCTTCGGGGAAACCGAAGGTTTTGTCTGTGCAATTGCGGACGAAGTTATCATGACGAACAACTACCGGAAGTATATCCTGAAGGACGGTACGGTCGACATTTGTCGGGCATGCCGCCGTCCCGGAGAATCACTCAGGCATATCATTTCCGGTTGTGGTCATCTTGCTAACGGCGAGTACTTGCACAGACATAACTTAGTAGCCAGGATCATTCACCAGCAACTTGCTCTTTTATACGGTCTTGTGGACTTCGAAGTGCCGTACTATAAGTATACACCTGCACCAGTTCTCGAAAATGGTCGTGCCACGCTCTATTGGGATCGATCTGTCATCACGGACAGGACTATTGTAGCCAATAAACCTGATATCGTGCTGACAGATCGATCGAAGCGCCAGGCAGTGCTCGTTGACATCACCATCCCCCATGACGAGAACCTCGTGAAGGCCGAGAAGGACAAAGTCAGCAAGTACCTAGACTTGGCACACGAGGTGACCGCCATGTGGGATGTTGATTCAACGATCATTGTCCCGATAGTCGTCTCTGCGAACGGTCTAATAGCGAAGAGTCTCGACCAACACCTCAAGAGACTCTCGCTAGATGGCTGGGTCAAGGGTCAGATACAGAAGGCGGTACTCCTGGACACGGCGCGGATAGTCAGGAGGTTCCTCTCTCTGTCGCCCTAACCACCGGTAGCTTAGGCCCTGCCTCGCTGCCGGCGGCACACTAGGTTAGGTTTTTATAATGATTTTATGTTTTGTAAATATTGATTTATATTTTACTTTTTATATAATTATTATAAAATCTAGCCTAAGTCTTAAAGAAAATAAAGAGAATAATAATTTTATTTCGGACAGAATCCATATGAGATTAGTTACAGACTTATACACTAGTGTTAGTTAATTACCTTACAACAATCTATAATTATTTCATACATGTATGGAGCTTAGTCCATCTATGCATAAGGGGGGAATCCCATCTATCAGCTAACGCTATCAGGATAAATATATTGGGTTTCAAGATAATGAAAATGTCACTAAAACAGAATTACCAAATAGTACGGCTTGTTAGTTCGAAAATATGTGAATTACAGTGCCATCTGGCAGAAAGCACGAATTTAAGGAGAAACACGTTGAAGTGGGGGTGCGCTGATTCGGATTTTGTCAGCTTTTTTACATTTAATTAGGCTATAGAAAAAAGTGATCAAACTATAATTTAAGATAAATATTTACATTAACCCGATGATTTATACTTAGACACAGTTTTGATTAAAATAGGGTATTGCAGATTAGTGACACATGTAAACTTTAGTGACGGAAAAAACTTGTTTCCATTTAATAGAAGCTATATTGTCTAAAGCCCGATCATAAATGGAGTCTGTCAAATGAAAAATTACAATGAGTTTTTTTATCGATCTTTTTATATGACAACTTAACCTGAATTGTCAAACATTGTTTTATGAAATATCAGTTTTCATATATTTACTCGTCGCTACTCATTATCTAATACGAGTATAATAAAATTACGCGCGGCCTTATGTCAGGTTAACTTTATATTTTTATTTGGTATGAAATTTGTTATGGTGATCGATTATAACACGGGTCAACATTGAAGGTACTTTTTTAACTCATGAATCGGTCAAGTTCACATGTGTCATGCGGACGAAGTAGCAGGGCACAGATAGTTTATCTTATTAGTTTTTATTGTACTATGTACAGGTAAATTAATAAAATCGTTCTTAATTTTAAATATATATTACAAGTGTCAACACTGCTTTTCGCGTTACACGTCAGGGATACCGCACTCTGAATACTTGAATTTGCCGCCATTTCTCATTCTCATCTTTCATTTGCCAGAATATATGACCATTGTCAAGAGGGCGCTATTATTCTCATTGATACGGCAACAAGTCAGTGTATTTGTGTTCTGATGTTAATTTTGAATGAACACTCATGGGAGCAAAGTTCAGAGAAACCTGTAGAAATCACTTTAAGACCCAGAGTATACCATTTATCTAAGTTTTACATAATAGAAGTTCTCTCTCTTTACATCCGAAAGAACATGCATGAATTCCAAATACGATCGAAATGCAACCCACCCACGCCATACTAAGAGATCTCTCCATTTAATGCCGATTGTACACAGACGAAAGCTGGCTAAACGATCTCCTACCTCCATGGAGTGTACACTATACAATAATATGCCGTATCATATTAAAGATATAACAAGTGCGTGTCGGACCACGCACAATGAAGGGATTTAAAATATACACACCTAAAAAAGTCGATCTTCATAGGGAACTCACGGCACTTACGACCTTTTGTTTGGGCAAGACAGTTTTGAAGTGAAAACTCAAAAACCGTAAAACCAATATTGTTCAAACCAAAAATCGTTGAAAGTATTTACTAATGCACACCACCTCAATTTTTTTCAGAATTTTAACTTTATAGTTTGGAAATTAGTGGGGGGGGGGCACTTTCTGTGACTTTGACAGCATTAGCTATATATATCACCAACAGTTGACTTAAATGGACAAGTTTTTTAGAAACCTCCATATCATTTTTAAAGGCCTATCCATCGATACCCCACACGACTATGTGAGTTGAAATTTTTTTTCATCCACCGGTTACATGTATGTAGTACCCCCCTCTAATTTAATATTTTTTTGTAATTTCACATGACTTTTATGTAGCGGTGCATAGAATACACCTTCCAAATTTCATAATTGTAGTGCTTATAGTCTCCGAGTAAGTCGGCTGTGACGGACAGACGGACGGACGGACGGATGGACGGACAGACATGACGAATCTATAAGAGTTCCGTTTTTGCCATTTTGGCTACGGAACCCTAAAAAGTGACAATTAATTCCATCTACGATTGAAAACTCTCTTCGTGGATCGCACACGTACAGCGTTAGAGAATCACTCGCTAACGATTTTGATAATGACAAACGAATTTAGTACATTATAACATTGTAATATATTTTGATATGTAACTTACTATAGGAGATCTCAGTATTACCGTTAGTATCTGTTTTTAATTTTAATTCTAGTTTTAAAGATTAATATGTATTTAAGAAAGCACAAGAGTAATGAAATTGTTTATTTTACAGTGTTTATACACTGTAAACTAAGAACGGTTAAGAACGCCTATTAATTCTGAACCTGATAGACGAGACGAAGGATGCTCGCTCTATCTTATTTAGCATCGTAGTAGTGTGACAATAAATCATTCTGTATACCATTAACACTTTCTTTTTTCTTTCAGGTAAAAAGAAGATGACACCTCAGAACTGAAGTTATTGACCGGACTCCAAGTTGTGATATCTTTACTACAATTATATTTTTATATTTGTTTCATTCGAATGATGTGACATTAATAAATAATTATGTATGTTTGTATTGGAAATTGATATTCATGGTAATAGTATAAGTGATAAAATTCATTTTTTTTACTCTGGTATATACATTTATTAATTCTAGTCAATAAATTGTATAATGACTTGAGCTGGTCTCATTTCTTTGACATGTCTAACTTTATACGCGCAAAGAACACTTAAAGGGTCGCAATTTTTGAAATATAGAACTCCCTTTGAAGAATAGCTTTTGCCCGCAATTTCGTCTGCGTGGAACTCGTTCATCGTGTTAGAATTTAATTACTATTTTTTTATATCAGGCACCACCTAGTCATCTCTCCTTCCATACACTCTTCCGGTTTCCATATAAATTTGTCAAAACCTCCATACAGTTTTTACGATTACAGACGGTGTAAGTGTAACTAACTGCAACCACCCACCCTTAATCTATCCAAAGGTCATGGGCGTCATCTTCAGTTCTCGCGTCAAATTTGTTATTAGGGCCAATCAACTTTTTCTTGTTGTTATTCTGTCCCGTCAGCGAGGAGACAACAGTAACTGAGTTTCTTAGAAAAATCTTTATAATATGAACTTCAAGCATGCTCAAGAGATGACCCACGTCCAAATGGATTTGTGTTCATCGCTTAAACTCATGTTTGGTATATTAAAACCCTATGAAATCACAGTTTTGAAGAGTGACTCAGGAGATGTAACCATGGTAACGAGCAACAAAGAATAGTTGATCCACCCATTACTATGATTATTGCTTGGGTACCAAAGACAGATTGGTTTTACTCTACCACTACTCTATCGAGGCCATACAGTTAGGAAGTTCGTGCGTGAATCGCCCTCTGACCCTTTTAACACTTTTCCTGGCAAAGTACGATTTATCGACCACATACATGTCAATTGAATCAATTAGTTCTAGGGTTTCAGGCTAAAATTAGATCGATTTTCTTAAAAAGTGACTCTTCTTGGAATTAATCACCAAAAACATAACTATTTTTAATATAGGTAGCTATATTTTGCCTTCTAGATTGGTGCCGCCTGGAAAAGGGAATATGCAAGAGCGACATGATTAAATTTCGTTTTCGGTTAGCGGTACGCTTTCGGTGACCACATGCGAAAGCAACCTTACTGAACATACGTAAAATAGTTATTTGTGCAATAACAGAGCAAAATTGTTTATTGCTGCGAGTGCTGATTTTCAAGCAAAAGATTCTAAATTGACGGATTTTGAAATTAAAATGTCCCAAAAACGATAATAGGCATGATGGCAAAAAAAACGCAGGCGTGACGTCACGTGGCCGCGTACTACCGTGGTGTACCCTGCTACCGTTGTAAAAAAAAGGGAAATATGCCGTTTATTGTCGTGAAATATTGTGTTTATTTACATAGTTGCCATACAATTTCTTTTTATCAAAACACGAGAATAATATTGCTAACAACGTTTTTGCGAATCTTTGTAGTCCCATATCTTTTTATGATTTTAATTAGTCTAATTTACTATTTATTGTGTTAATAGAGAGTATGCATCTTTTTTCATGATGCCATTCGAACCAGTTTTTAGAGAGAAACAAATATGTATATGGAACAAGTAGAAATAGAACAACATAAAAGACAAAAATGGATTTCAAAGTACAACAAACAATCCGAACACTCAAAACGCCCCCAAAACTCCCATGCTAATTGTACATAGTGTGTGACGGCATATAGGGTAGCTAGGCCAGTTACTAGGCCTGTGTCAGTTTGCGGCCTTCTGAAGAACGATTTTTTTTCAATTAAAGATATTTACATGTTTACAAGCCCTGAAGATAGTGAGTCGTATGCGTTTTAATTAGTAGCTATTGAATAGGAATATATTAAAAAAAAAAACAAAGAAAATATCCTTTCAGTTCATCAACTCATCCAAGTGGCCGCAAACTGGTGCATCAAATTAACAGGCCGTAAACCCACCTACCGACCCTACTATGCCGCCCGTATGTTCAAGATTTTGAGCATGTTTATTAATTTACTGTTTTTTGACATAATTTGATGGTCTACTATTCATATAGTCACATCACATCTTATTATTATTCATTCCGCATGCATGTTCTCTATTCGATGTTTTTCTATCCATTTCTACCCACACTACTTACATTATAAATTCTGCCATCATCCCCTTCTACAAAAATGCTTTCGTATGTTCTAACCAATTCTCGTGAAATTTTGCAAGTATGTTCGGTAATTATACATCTTTTTTTGTAGTTACTTTATGAAATTTTCTCCGTTAAGTTCGACAGAGAGGGAAAACTTCGTTTGCTGTTCGCGGTAGCGCCCCTGTTCGGAAAGTTCGATTTTCATGAGTAGATAGCCGGGTTGAAAGTCGCTTTTCCTGACCCTAGGGTGGAAAGTTTTTTTTTAAGTTCTACAAGCCAACTGATTCAGCGCGTATTTTTATTACTGAATCTTTACAATATCATTTACTATTACTTTTATTTCTCATTTATTTTCCTCATAGTCGAAATGAAAAGTAGAGTGTTTAACTCGGGTGAAAGCACCCATTTCACCCTTGAACTATTGGTTGTTTATTTATAATTTAAAATTTGATTTCATCGTAACTGGTCCATAAGCTTCAAATGTGGCTGATTAAGTTTCTGCCAATTTGATTTTTTTCATGAGTTTATGACGCGCGTTAAATATTTAAGTCAGTCGCATAAAATGTATTAAAATTTTAAATAAATCTACCAGTTTTTATGAATATAATTTGAAATATTAACTTAATTATTTTAACTCAGTTTGAAATCAATATTTTTTACGGAATGGGGGCTATCGCGTATGAATTCGCCGCTAGAGGCGCTAGTGTAGCGTGGGGTCCTCCGAAACGTCAAATGTCACTCTTTTTGGTTGCGTTACGCGGGTTAATATCTAATTGGAACAATATGGTCACTATTTTGCAATACCTGAGCTTGATTATGGCAAATATGAATTAAGGGTCAATGACTGTCAGGGCTTTGAGACAGATTTGTCTTTCGGAAAATTATTTCCTCCTTTTTTCCGAACAAAACGGGACCACGCTACAATGCGGTATATTCGATATTTTTACGGTACGGTTTTAAGGTATTGAATATGATTTAAATGTAAACTTCGTTCTTATTTCCATAATAACCAATAACAATTTTTGACAGCTGGACCGTAGTCGACAGTGGCGCCAACTGGTGAGCACAAAAACGATAGCCCCCATTGGCTGTACAGCTGTGCAGGTTTATGCCATTGCTCAATTTTTTTCATTACTTATAACCCATTGGGCGACATACCTCACTTTCAACCCGCATCTTAGGGTTGTTTCACACGTACCACAACCACACGACAACCACAACCACAACACGTGGTCGGGCGCATATTTTGTATGTTTAATAAATAGTACAATTCACACGTAACCACTGCTTGACCGCATTTTAACGCTGCGACGTGGTGTGGTTGTGGTACGTGTGAAACAACCCTTAGGTCAAATATGACGTACATAATATGAGGAATGAAAAGTTTTTCACCAACAATGTACTATAAATGTAAATGTACAATACTATTACAAATGCTGCGGGATTCTGGGACTATGTGGCGCCACCCGCTGGATTGAGACTTTTTTCCGACTCGATCAATTGACTATTATAACACTGAAATAAATACATATTAGGCGTAATATTATCTTAATAAAATAAAGTAAATCATTTAAGTAATATAAATAGGTACATTGTTTGAAACCGAATAATTTTTCACAATAAGGCCGTGTCCAGACTATTCAATCCGATATCAGGGTAGGATCCTACATATGTCTGTTCACATTGTCCGATAATATCAGACCGATATCGCCATTTTTTTGCCATTTTCGGTAGTACATGAAGTAAGGATAAGACTGGAGCCGGCAATACACACATACAAAAATGTGCGAAAGAGATGCAACTATAGACATCAACACACGTGAGAAAGGGATACAATGTGTCATCTCCTGAGGGCCTACTCCGAACTTCGTATCGTGCCGTCCCTATCACTCTTGTGTCCCTATCAGTCTTCTGATGCATCTCAATTTAGTCAGCCTATCATAAGTCCGTCCCCCTTGGTGCTTCGCTAATCCACCTTCTATCTAATCCTCTTTGTATGCGGTCGTAGTAGTTATAATGGGGCTGGTTACATAGTGATTTTTATCGCAATACTGGGGTGCCAATACTCTTGTGGTATTAAAAAATTGAATTTTGATTCAATATTCATAATTAATCAATACCCAGGTGATACGTAGTGTGATATAAGTGTATCGCTTGTAAGTTGGGCATACACATTATAGAAAAGTATAACGGGCCGCTGCGACCGTACTCTATAAAAAAAACGTATACTAGTACAGTGGGACTACCACGACCCACAAACGAAGTTTTCCCTCTCTGTCTCACTTATGTGCAAACTTGCAAGTGCGACAGAGAGGGAAAACTTCGTTTGCTGTCGCGGTAGCGCCCCAGCACACAAACACCGATATCGCTCGCCTATCGGATCCTCCACCGATTTCGGATTGTATAGTATGAACACATTTCTATCGGTGTAGGATCCGACATCGACATCGATCGGATAGTCTGGACACGCTCTAAGTATAGATAGTACTCAGTTCAATGTTGCCATATGTAAAACTATACCATTATCCAAACAATTTCTGGACATGACTGACATTCGTATTTCGTATAGAAAATTAGATTGGTTTTCATGTTGCGTCGCGATTTCAGTTGTGATCGTGAAAATATTACATCGGAGAAGCGATTGCTTTACTTTTCATTAGATCTAGGTCGTTTCTCATGTTCCTTAACGCTGTGTAAAAAGCTTTGTTGCTAAGAGAAACGCAAAGATGGTATTGCGAGCCCATTTCTCCGTTTCCTAATCGTTTACCCTCACCATCCGCAATATAATACAAGACAATCAAGATGATGTCGTCGGGGCAGGAGCTGTTTTCTCTCTACGACAGCTCTCCAGAGACGCTGTTCGACATCAGTATGAATTACATCGTCAATAATCTAAACATTATTACGACGGTGGACCCTAACACTCGATGGCGTAAGTTGAATGACGATGTGATTCTACCTTCCGAGATATGTGAAAAATTTTTGGAGGCGTACCAGAAGTGCAACAGAGTAAGTGATAGCATAGCGAACATTTTCCGTGACCGCACGCGCACCAGGCTGACCGTGGTGCGGCTCCGCAACTCGCGCATCACTGACGATGGCTTCCGCTGCCTCATGGAGCACAAGCCGTTCGACCTCGAGGTGGTCCAGTGCGAGTACCTCAGCCCCAGCTCGCTGGACATCATAAACAGCAACAGCCAAAACCTAGTCTCTCTAAAAGTGGGGCCTCTCACTTATGTTCTTGCACAAGATGAAACTCTCTTCCGGCAGAGAGGATATATTATTGACGCTCCTAATTTGAGACGGCTCACCCGCAGAGGACTTGCAGTGTTTCCACTACTGCTTTTAAAATCACTGACAAATTTAACTCACTTGGACTTGTCTAAGACCATGTCTTCCAGCACTATTTGGGTCCTGAAAGATTTGAAAAACCTGCAATCTCTCATTTTGCATAGTGTGCACTGGACAAAAGATGTTATTGACTGGATAGCCACCTTGCATACATTGAGACATTTAGATATTTCACAGTCTAATGATAGGCATGGGAAGTATTTTAAGCCCAATGATGTTTTGGCAAAACTTATAAACAACCTTACACTATTGGAATCTTTGGATATATCTGGAACTAATCTTGCGGGCTCTGGGGCTGCAGCAGTGTCCAACAGTGAAGGCTCATCAGATATTGATCAAGTCAGGTGTGATATACCAGGCTTAGCTGCTCGAGTAAACAGGCCCCTGGAGTTTTTAGGGCTGTATGGAACACACCATGGAGCTTGCAAGAGGCATGACATCCCTGCCAAAGTGGTAAGTTTACTACTTAATAGAACAAAAGATGCCAGTTTTAATGCTTTTTTCATGACTATCAATTATATTTTTCTAAAGCTATTCAAGTTCAAACAGTTACCATCATGTTAAATGATTTAGATAACGGGTGATGCAAATGTGGAACAAATCTTGACTGCGGCAGCTGCCTACATGGAGAGGCCTGCTATCCTAACGCGTGTCCTCAATGATCTTTACTATTTGTTCCGCTATGAAAACAATGCTTTCATAGGCAGAGCATTGGCTGTAGTCCTTGATGCAATGGATCAACATGTTTCAGAAAAACATATACAGATTTCAGGCAGGTGAGTAGAATGTATTGCCATAAACATTTTATGATTCACAAACCTTATTTTAATTATGCTTGTGGGAGTTGTAGACTAATTGAAGTATTATTATGAAGGGTAATTGTTTTCTATTAGCAACTTTATGTATGTTGTCCTGGAATTGCTCTGAATTGGAGAGACCTCCTAATACTGACTTCAGACTTTTGGTTTAACCATTTAAATTCAAATGGTTTATTGCATTTCGAATGAACAACAAACACTACAATAAATGTTATTTGTTTCTCTAGCGCAACACTTTTCTACATAGTCAAAGGAAAAGAGAAGGGGCGTATTGGTATCAGGCTAAAAAAGCGGATTATCACTGCTCTCTTAGACGGCATGGAAGCGCATCTCGGAGACGACACCATGATGAGAAATGGCTGCCTCACGCTGTGCCAGTTCAAAATACCTATGGATGTTGTGAGTTACTGAGCTGTTTTGCAAATTAATAATTTAGTAGGATCTTACAGTTCATTAATTCTCAGAACTTTAGTACTAAATGTACATACAATTTCATTCCCTTTATATTTTCACAAAAAATCTGATTTACGAAAGTTTGTGTTTTAAATGGGTGGTTACCATTGTTTCCAGTAAGTGGCAGTATATGAACAGGGACACTTTTATGTAACAAAAACAAAAGTAATTTCACAGTGTGGTTGCTATTGGTACCCAATGTTTCAGCTGTTTGAATACAAGCGTGTGGTTCAAATCCTTCTCAATGGAGTGGCCGACGTGAATCAAGAGGGCTTCGTGCAACGCATTGCGATCTACCTCCTTAACTCACTCGCGTGCCAGGTCGATGGCACTCAGAAGCAATTCCTGGGCGACCACGGAGCTATAGGGGTTAGTACACAATATATTCTACGTAATATATATATTACGTAGGATATATCCGCATTGGCGTCGAACTTACTTAACTAAATGGGAGCGTTATTTAGAATCACTGCATTTTAAACACCTGTGTTTCTATTTTATTTTTACAGTATTAGAATTAGACTCATCATACGTGATTTTGATATTTAAAAAAACAGTGTAATCTATGATGAAGGTCTTAAATCAAATGTGTAGGTAATTGGAAATCAATGTCATACCTATGTACATACACAACTTTACTTTAGTCAATAAATAAGGCACTACAAATATATTTTTTCAAGTAGTGATAGGAAATAGTTGGTATTTCGATACTTTTTAAGTAACGTTTGGCCGAATATAAAACTAGGGAAGCTAGCCAGCTACAATCTTTATTAATTAAAAAATGAGGGTAGATTTTCTCGAATGACATCGTGGTATCTTTGTTAGCCGAACAAGCCGTTAAATAAGTTTTGTTTAGTAGGTATGCCAGAATAGCTCTGAAATGGAAATACGAAACGCGCAATCTCTTTAGCCTAATACCTGAGGGATATATTTTACAGTTTTGAATTATAATATACTAGCGACCCGCCCCGGCTTCGCACGGGTGCACTATTTAATGGATGTTATTATACATATAAACCTTCCTCTTCAATCACTATCTATTAAAAAAACCGCATCAAAATCCGTTGCGTAGTTTTAAAGATTTAAGCATACATAGGGATATAGGGACAGAGAAAGCGACTTTGTTTTATACTATGTAGTGATTACGATAGTAGCCCAAATATGTCAGCGACTTTTTATTTGATGTATGTTTATTATTCCTTTGATGTATACCCTATATTACTGGAAAACTATCAATATCACTAAGGTAGTTTTAGCATATATACGTATGTTCTGCGACAATTCGTTAGCACATTGTTTGTTTCACAAGTCGAACAAAACAATGAGTCAAGGCAGTACCATCCTTTTCTCGAAGCGATTTAGGCCTTTTTCAATATCCTGTAATTTTTTGATGGCTAAAGCTAGCTAGACCCACAAGCTTCAAATTTTAAACATGATTAGTTTTTAGCCTATCAAGTCTTAAAAAACTCAAACATATTGCAAATTCAGTCGCGTTTCATAGATATACAAACTGCGTAAGTCAGTAAAGTAATCCTATACAAATACAAGCGATACAAAGTTATACTTTTATAGTTCCTGCATCTACTAAAAGTTTTTAGTTCTAGATGCATTTATAAATTTGTGTTGATACATTTACCTACAAAAAGAAGTGAGATCCCACAAAAAAACATTCCATGTAAAAATAGGCCAAGTCTCGAAACACTTTCACCATAAAAAGTTGTGAGATATTACATAGAGCCAAGTCAGGCATTGGTATTAATCTTTATTTGCTTACTAAATAAAATTTTGTGAATTAATTGTGACTTTAAACCCGTTGCGGTTGGGCTCATCGGAACCGTCTTAACGAGTAATTGATGATTGTGAAAAAAGGACAATTGGCAATAGTAGCTTATACCCAAAATATCCTTTTAGTCAGAAAGAAACTTATTCAAATTATTGTTTCTAATGAGTGAAGGTACCTTCATAATGAATGTTATAATAAATATCCATAGGCACACAAGGATATAGTGATTTAAATATTTTAGTAACTGGACAACCGAGTTTTTCACCACGTATTTTGGGTTTTTTCCAAAAAAGCCAACCAACTTTCTATTAACCAAGGATATAATGGCAAGGTTTTATATTACACTGAGATCTCTCTCGAGGGACTTTCTCGTGTAATTCTTGTGACCGTGATTCATATACCGCTGTATCGGCACTAAAGGACGTGCCGAGCGGTAATCCCCAATCTAAATACCCAAAAGTAACTGGTCCCGTAGGAGGCCAAACTTAAAGAGAATCTATAAAAAAAAATGACTGCCGTATAGGTAGTTTGCCAGTGTGTAGCTTTAAGAGGTATCTACTATCCTAATACACATGCGATTTCAAGAATTCCTTTCCCAGTACTTCGAAAGGATCTTCGGGATGGACATGGGCTATATTTCTCGCGGCTGCGCTTTGGTTGTAATAGCTGCTAGGTTGTAAATAATTTGAGTTTAATCAGGCCTGTAATCTTGGCTCTTGCAGGCCTCCGAGGGGGAATTCACCCGATCGCGGTTGATATTGACATTTGACACTAGGTACCGTGGCCGGTGTTGTACCACGGCGTTGTGACGACAAACTAGACGAAGGAGCACGCTCTATAATGTAGAACGGGATGACATAATCTTCAGTTTTCTATCTCATCATTATTATCTTCCTCGGCCTGCAGTCGAGCAGAGTGGTGGATTACTGTTTTTGTTATGTTTTATGTTAATAATAAATAATATACAGTAACAAAATTTATTATATACTATTATTTATTTATTTATTGCATCCATGGTATTACAGATCTTATATAATACAACAATTATTGTTATTATTATAGCAGCGAATACTGTGGTATTAACTCACACTATTTTGCGATAAGGTGTTTAATAGGAGCAATTAATCTACTTTTCCCATGGCTTGCAAATTTTGGACAGAAAAGCATCTACTTGAATCGGTTTATATTATAATAGAATTTTAGGTGTCTGAAAAAATATTGTCCCTCAAATTCTGGCCTTGAATTTGTAATTAAAATACTTTTCCCGTTTTGTAAATTTGTTATTGGGAAAACCAAGTTGAAAAAGTTTGAACCGTGCCGCCATCTTGTGCTGTCATGAAATTAATGGGAAATATATACTGCCTATTTATTTTTATTGCAATAGCATAGTTGAATTTAAACTGATTATATTAAAATCTTTTGTGCTTGCCTTGCGAATGAAAATTAGCAGTATGAGCCAAAAAATCTCGGATTGTTTAATATCTTCTGACGTAAACCACTTTGCACTTTTTTTCAAACTTATCATGGCTCATGATGACACCTATGCGTCAATGCTCTACGCGCAATTTTCGCTAAAAGACGAAATAAAAAACACTTATTTGTTACCTTGTATGTTATTGCTTGCCTTGCCCTGTACCCACCAAGAGTCTGTCTACTCTGCAATTACTGAACTGAAAAATATTATACTGAAATGAAAAATATTGGTATTTCATAGATGCTTAGCTAAAGCTAAAAGCTGATAAATCAAAATATTTTTGGTTTCACGAGATTAAACATTAGGTATGTTAAAATTTGGCGAGAACAGTGGGGTGTAACAAATGTCTAGTAGAATTATCTATAGATGAGTATACTCATTGGGTACTCAACCAGACACCATGTTCATTCCTCATTCCACATTATTATACTTATGTCCTGTTTCCACCTCAGTAAACGCTAAATTAGTCTGCCGCCTCTCTTGCGTCGAAAATACTCTGATCTGTTTCTGGCGCGAATGCAGCAAAGTTATCTACATGGTAGCATTGTATAGTCTCATTAATTATGTAATGCCAAAGCGAACCTTTGTCTATTTTATTCCCACAGTGTATGTATACGCCCGCTACAGTATTAGGCGTTTCCCATAGACCTTTTTATAATTTTTATTACATTGACTTCGGTTATACAATCTATACTGTCAATGTTAGTCGTATGTGTATACCATTGAATCTAGTAATTCGCCTATGCCTGGTTTCATTTTCATCCAAAGGTGCCTTCAAATTTCTGTATTACTTTGCCTGCCTTGCCTATTTTCGTTTGATGTTGTGTTGAATTGAAAGTTGATGCGTGATAGTTGTAGGCGAAGATAGGCGTCGTAGTCGAAGTTACGAGTTTCACCTGTATGTTTATAGTCGAGTTCTAAAATATATGCACGGACAAAGTTATCAAATTATATGTGACGACGACGTTATTGTGAAGGGCATAAGTTAGATATTTTGAACCTTTGGGGACGTACATATGTTTATGAACTTGGCTACAAGTTTTTTTATTAAGTTCACTTAAAACTAAGTTCGGCTGGCGAACATCTAAGTGTGCCGGTTTGTGGCCTCTTGGTTGAGTTGATGAACTGAAAGGATATATTCTCTTTTTTAATGGATTCCCATTCAATAACTACCAATTAAAATGCATCTCACTGATTCTCTAGGGTCTGTAAAAATATTAAAATCTTGAATTTAAATTAAAGGGTAAATTTAAAAAAATTAGGCTCCGAGCAGGATTTTACCCTGTGACTTTCTGGCATACGCGGCCAATCGCTTCAGCCTCTGAGCTATCGAAGAATCACGCTTGGCCACCAAATTCCTCAACCGTTCCCTCTAACGCCTTCGGGAAGCGTACAATTTAAATTTGTAGTTTACGTTAGCAGCGATACTGCTTAGTACAAAATTTATTAGAACCTTTAATTAAAATAAGTTCCACTTTTTTTTTTGATACAGGCTTTTATAGCTCGCCGACTGTACTATTTTTTTCCACAGATATCAACTTCAATTCGTTGAGACGGTTCCAATGAACCCAAATACCACGGGCTTATCTTTTGTAGTTTAGCAGTTGCTATGACCACCTTTTGTCTTCATCATCAGATCAGCTCGGTGGTATCATAATTTACATAAGTATGCCATATTTCAGCTCAATCGGATACGGGCAAGTGACTGAAAAAAGATTGTAAATTTTGAGGACAACTTACATTCAAAGAGTGCAAGTAAAATAAAAGGTTGTAAAAACCTTGTCCTTCAGGTGGTCTGGAAGAGACACCGGTCGCGTAACCGACCTAGCGATCCTATATGTATCAATGAATGTAATCAAAAATTACAAGTCAATTTTCGCACGCTCCCATTACTCGTACCTACACTTAAAGTTGAAACTGTTCGCAGGTGTGTGTAATATATAGACGACTAGCACTTGCCCGCGTGAGCAACGATAATTAGCATTCACCCCTCTGCTCACTTAAAATTGTACAGTCGCCATCAAATATATCTGTACTCTTCAGGGTGCTCAAAAATATCTGAACATGCACTTTAACGCCTTGACAATAGAGTCGTGTTCAGATATTTGTGAGCACCTCGTTCGCTCCGATATATCTGATGGCGACTGTACCATATTTTATGCAGACCCGTTCAGACGTTTTTTGCGTGATTGAGTAACAAACATCAAAATGCCTGATGGTCCAAACTTTCGCATTTATACTATTATTAGGATTAAGATGATACAATAAATCGGGGTACCGTCGACGATGATGGAGCCAAAAACTCATAGTAAACCTTGCTCAAAAAAACTGGCTTGTACTCAAAAAAACCGGACAGCCAGTTTTACAGTAGACTAGCCCACCGACGGTTCCGTATGAATTTGTAGTTATTGATGGCGGTATAAACGGGCTTATCTGTTTTTACGTTACTTAGAAGTTTGATTTTTTTCACAGCTTCAAGGGACTGTAGATCTAAGTATATGGTTTTAACTTCAACTGGATACCTTCACGCGTTCCCGAGATAAAGGGTTTTGATAGACAGACAGACAGATGAACAACGAAGTGATCCTATAAGGTTTCGGTTTTTTTTCCTTTTGCTATACGGAACCCCAAAAATGGCATTTTTATAAAACGTCGTTTTAATTTAATTAGTACAGTAAAGGAAACATAATAACGTAAATTTTTAACGCTTATTCTCATTGTGAAAACAGCTAAAAAGGTACGAATGGATTTCCTTGACAGTTCATAACATAATACATTGATGACTTATTGACAATGTATTATTTACTACATTCAGCCATTTTATTAATAAGGTGTTATTTATAAATATCATGTTGCCTTTCCACTCCCACCCGTGGCTACTGTCTAGTATTGTATGTGTGGGTGTTGTAAGTTGACGTCCTGCCTTCTATTGAACTCGCAATAAGACTTATTTGACCTTTACTTATACATTGTTTTCTTATTGCTATCATACGTCAATACAATAGTCTAATTAAAGGAGCTGTCACTTACCGATACAATGAGATAAGCGACAAAACCATTTACGAGGGTTATACTTTCAGATATAAGTATAATATCAGTTTAATTTGTTTCTTTTTTTATGTAACAGGTAACGCCGTTTAAGCAAATTTAATGTTTCAAATAATATTTATAAACGTGTATACTCGTATATATCCCTCCACAGGCCACACAAACTTTCAGTAGAAACTCGGAGAGATTCTTTCACCTTGGATGTTTCCAAGGTAAAAGAAACCTAAAAAGTTTGAATGTGCCCATTTGGTGTCAATAATGTAGCAATTAAGTAAATAGTTTTAATTACTTTTAATTACTAAAGTAATTTTGTGCTGACTGCTGTTGCTATACTTACTATGCATTTGCGAATGTATGACACTTAGAGAAAAAGAATTATTTTCTTATTTTGACGAATTTCAAGTTGCAATGAGTCATGTGTAGTCAATTTGTATAACAATGAGTCATGTGAGTAAAATGCAGTCAATTTGTACATATGTAACTACATGGTGTGCCCGTTTTCACTTTTTCTACTCATTTGTATAGTATGTTTCATAACGATCCTATTAATTTTTTGCCTCCTAATCTCCTTCTGTTTGTGATGACGGGAGACGACGGCTTAATGCCAGTAGTAGAGAAGCTCAATATACTAGTCCTTTCTTTGGACTAATAGTGCCAGCAGCTAGTCTCACGGCTACTCGTTAGGACTATACTAGTTATAAAGGCACAGCGACGAACCCTGACTAGGTCTGCTGCCTGATTTCCCGCTCTTCCGAGCGTGCAGCGGGCGGAGTGTGCAGCTTCCAAGTAAAACGCACACAATTTAAAATCCGCCGCCGCTCCGGCTCACACTCAGAGCGGACCGGGTACTGAAGCCATACTAAGTTGGTAGAATATTTTAGTGTAGTATTAGTATATTCGCTTGTGTGGTTCTATGTTAGGTTTCTCCTGTTCTCCCACCAAGCACTTTGCCTTAACAGGATCACATGCCACATTCATTACCTCTAGTATAAGTTTTTTCGAAACATGAACGCTAAGCAACGCCTTTGCGTTTAGTGTCAATGAGGTTTTTGTGCACAAGTGGGCGCCACTGCGCTTCTGGTCCAGCTGTCAAAGTTTGTTATTGGTTATTATGGGCGTCAAAACAAAGTTTACATTGAAATCGTATTCAATGCATTTAAACCGTACGTTTAAAATAAATATCGAATATCCTGTATTGTAGCGCAGTCCCGTTTCATTCGGACAAAAGTACGACATAAGTTTACGGACGATAAAATTATCAAATCAAAGCACTGAAATTCGTTGACCCGTAACTCAATAATTGCCATAATCAATCTCAGACATTGCAAAATTATCACCATATTATTCTAATTAGAAATAAACCCGCGTAACCCAGCCACAAACTATGAAATTAGACATTCTGGAGGACACGAGCAACGCGAACAGCGCCTCTGATGACCTTTGGTGGTAACTACATTCAGATGGAAAAAGCTCACTCAACCCGTCATTATTCCAGAAAATGCTGAATCTTATCGCCGAGCGGCTGGAGCGGCGGCTATGCGACGACGTGCTCGAAGTGGCCTGGTCCACTATGTGGAACGTGACCGACGAGACACCGCAGAACTGCCAGCGGTTCCTTGACAATCGCGGCATGGAGTTCTTCCTCGCCTGCCTCAAGGTTAGCTCCTTAACTGAAATGTTTAACCTGATCCGGACCTGGTGGAGCAGCGGAATTGTGACGACGATCTGGATTTGCCTAGCAAGCCGATTGCAAGCCGCTTTGAATGTCATGATATCTAGGGGAAAATAACAGTTGATTTGTCCTATCACTCATTCGAAAAGTTACACAATCATCCCTCGGGTCTACTATATGGAAAGTGACCGATGGGGCCCGGCAGAACTACCAGCGGTTTCTCCACAGCCGTGGCATGGACTTGTAGTGATAGAGTAGGTCATCGAAAACATGCCCTAAGGTTAGCTCTTTATTGTATTACCGCGACAAAAGCTGACGTAATTTCTCGAAATAAGTGGTAGCCACATAAACAGTACACACAGACAGTACAGTACAGTGGTAGATTAAACAGTCAGTCCTGAAATCTATCATTGCCATACATATCAAAATCAGAATATGTTTACTGATAAACATGTAGGTCATTTTTCAATATAATATGTTTTGTTTTCAGAGTTTCCCTGACAAAGAAGAGCTGTTGCGTAATATGATGGGCTTGCTCGGGAACGTCGCTGAGGTGGCCGAGCTGCGGCCTCAGCTCATGGACAAGCTCTTCCTCTCCGTCTTCTATGAGCTGCTCGAGTCCTCCAGCGACGGAATCGAGGTAGAGTCTCCTTCAGTAATATTCGATACATTTTTGTTGTTCTGGAGCTCAGCTCATGAACAAGCTCTTCCTCTCCGTCTTTTATGAGCTGGCCAAGTCCTCCAGCGACGGCGTCGAGATAGAGCCCTACTCATACTCACCTGCAGCAATGTCCAATAAATTTTCATCATCGGGAGACAAAGATTTGTCGTTGCTGCTATTCAGAGCGTGTTTTTATTACTGAATCCTTAGAATTTCATGTCGAGTTTTCTTATAATTTTCGAATTTCATTGCATTATTTGAGAAAAGCGCTATACAAGTCTCGGCGAGAACAAGGATTGTCGGACTCGTATCTCCAGGTGGCGTCGTTGACACTCGGCCATCTATAACTACTCGGCCGGCAATCCTCTATCGCAGCCTCTGCAGTAATGTACTATTAACAGCATTTTAGATAAAATAGGTTTGATTAACGTTGAATGATATGAATAAGGCCTTTAATTATTATTATTATATACAGGTGAGCTACAACGCCGCCGGCGTATTGGCTCATATGGCCTCCGACGGTCCCGCCGCTTGGACAGTAGAGGAGCCGGCTCGAGATGCCGTACTAGCGCGCGTGGCCGCAGCCGTCGAGCGCTGGGACCTCTGCGCCGAACGGAACATCAACTACCGCTCGTTTGAGCCCATTCTCAGCCTCCTCCATGCTCACCACACGCCGCAGTGCCAGCACTGGGCCGTATGGGCGCTGGCCAACCTCACCACCGTCTACCGTAAGTTTATCTTTTGAACCCATTCTCAGTCTCCTCCGTGCTCACCACACGCCGCAGTGCTAGCACTGGGCCGTGTGGGGTCTAGCCAACCTCACCTCCGCCTACCGTAAGTTTATCTTTTGAACCCATTCTCAGTCTCCTCCGTGCTCACCACACGCCGCAGTGCTAGCACTGGGCCGTGTGGGGTCTAGCCAACCTCACCTCCGCCTACCGTAAGTTTATCCTTCGAACCCATTCTCAGTCTCCTCCGTGCTCACCACACGCCGCAGTGCCTAGCACTGGGCCGTGTGGGGTCTAGCCAACCTCACCACCGTCGACCGTAAGTTTCCACCTGGCTAGTTAAATCGTTATTGCATATGAAGCCATATATTATGAAGGATATAATTTATTACTTTATTGACATCGTGTCAAGATTATAATTTATACAATTAATTTTGTACAACATGCATTAAAATAATCCTATAAAGTCCCTAAAAGCACACAACTAAAACAGCAATTTACTTATTTTCCAATACAATAATTGAACAATGTGGAATAACAACAAGAATAAGCTGATCAACTTAACTTTACAGCGGACAAATACTGCGGGTTGGTGGAGGCCGAGGGCGGGCTCAAGTTGCTGGTTGACCTGCTCAACCACCCGACACCCTACGAGTTGATCAAGGACCTCGCTTGCACCGTCATCGGGAACTGCGCGCGTTACGCCAACCGCGTCACGCCCCCGTTGCCCCAGCCGCTATCGCCAGACAATTAACTAACGGAGTACTTCGAGGACATTGGTCCTCGGCTAAGGGATTAGCCCCCATCCATCAAGGTATTCGAACGTTACAGTAGCGCTAATGTAACTTGACATCTGACAACATCCAAGCTAATATCCGTGATTTCTGAAGCAATACTACATATAACTAGTTCTGGGTCAATCGACTTTTCCTTGTTATTATGTTCCGTCAACCGAGTTTTCTCAGACACCATGTTATAATATGGACTTCGAGCATGCTCAAGAGATGACCCACGTCTAAATGGGTTTATAATCATCGCTAAAACTCATTTAATATAGAATTAAACCATATACGCGCACAGTTTTAAGGAGTGACTTACTAAGACGTAACCAAAGTAATGACAACAAGAAATAGTTGATTGACCCATCTTTTGATCTCGTGTATTTATTGTCACTCCGAGCAGTTAGCAGGGGCTAGTGCGATGGGCGATATCGCCCCGAAGACGCTCATCCTGAAGAATAATTCCCGAATAATACGAAACCTGTCGCTCATCGTGAAAATTAATACGTGAGTTTAACCTTATAATTAGTAGTATAATTATAGATATGTCTCACTAAAGTTTAAATTCAACAATGATTCTCATTTCTTAAGGAACTGTCACTGAGAGTAAACTGAATGTGTTGTCGTATAATCGATACATCTTTAGTTAGTTCTTCTGGTGCGGTAGACTAAAATTTTACCAAGTCTATTAATACTAACGTCAAGCATGCAAATCTAGTTATAACAGAAAAGTGGCGGCATCGTAATACCCTGTACCGGATGGCAACTGTGCGCACCGTGGGTGATCTCGCTGCTGTTGTGCAATACATAAGTAAGATTTTAAAAAAGTAAGATTTCATAGCAGCCATGCCATGACATACGGCTAGACCAATTAAACAAGAGAACTTGTTTACGAGCTGAATTTGCGTCCCGGCGAAAAAATCTTAAATCATGGAATTTAATTATATAATGCTCGGCCACGACTGGTCTATGAAAATGACAAGTCTACCCACATAATCGTGGATATTGACGCGCGCCTGAGTCATGAATTTGTATGCACATGTTATATGTTGTTCGCGTAAATAATTTTGTATATTTGTAAAGTTTTAAACATGCATTACATACGTTTTCTCTTATTATTTGAATCATTGATGCATGGACCTGGATGAGTTGCCTAATTAAGTAAGTTTAAAAATCAGTCGGTATATAAATTAGTTAGAAAATGAAAAGGTTTTAAAAATGTTACAAATACCTACTCGACCCTGACTTCCTATTTAACAATTTCCTATTTTCGTACCTTAACCTCTTGTCTGTGTCTGATAAGGATCAGTACAATCGAAAATTAACTCTATGACAAAAAGGAACAGAGTTAATTTTCGATTGTACTGATCCTTATCAGACACAGGCAAGAGGTTAAGACGTAGTAGGGTCTCGTGAAAGGTGTTGTCACAACTGGCGATGTTCGGTTTGTGAAATGAAACGCCTATGTAATACATAATTAAGAATCTTTAAATGTGCGTGAAATCGTTGAACCCGACAGCAGCGAGTCATCCACGATGTACCGTTTCTAACTTGGTTTTATCCCGACGCAAATGAATTAGTTATAAACGAATTTATTATTGGGATTTGGACCTCGTTCCCGTTTCTTATGGGTTTGTGTTAGTCTAAGCAAATAAAATAGTTTTGTCTATGGACGAGTCCACTATACTTCTAATCAGGTTTTAGTATTAACATTATATCGAGCTTAGTGACACGTTTCATTGCTTGGTGATTGATGACTTCCATACCTTAGACTTCATAAGAAGACATAGTATCTTGTATGCGTCCGCATGAGAGATTGACATCAAGGAAAGTCAGTGATCCATAATATTTGTCCAAGCATTGAACGTGAGAGCACATTTAGATAATTCTACACACCTAAATGTCTGTTGATACTAAACCATATAATAAACTAATTAAAACACATTATGTCGTTGATTCTTTAAACACTATGGTGTGTTATTATTAGTGTATTTATATATTAAGTGTATTGTGTACATATATTATAATACTGTAGGTATATTTATTTTCCTTTCGTCAATAAAGAAGTATTATACTTTTACATTAAACTAAATTGTGTATTTAAAATAAGAAAATTGGCGTCACATAGTGCTGAGAAATTGAAACGATGTACTTATTCTTATATATTCTAAATATATAAATTGACGCTATATTGCGCTTTAGCCGTAATTATGTAACAGGGTGTCCACTTTCAGGAAAGTCAGGAAAAAGTCGGGGAAGCTTAAGGTCAGGGAAAAAATTGTCTTCTGAAAAAATTGTAGGAAAAACAAAATTTTTATTTTCCGAAGTGATTGATAATGACTGATACTTTTGTACTGTAGCTAACCTTAAGCCAGCTATGGAAGCATTTTACTTTCAGGCTATTGGAGGGATATAATTATGGTTTTATTATGACATGATTAGATTTCTCCGTTTTAATAAACTTGCAGAAGTTTTTTATCGATATCGTTTCCGGTTATTACGTACAAATCGTGACCCTTATTACAATGTGTAGAAAGTGCACGTATGGTCAGTTAACTGTGTTGGCGATGGTACATTATACTATTAGTGTGACGAAGTGATTAGAAATGTCAAAATTAGTGCAGTTCAGAGTGAACTAAGAATTTGTAGATTGGGTTGATGAAGATTCAAATGATACAACAGAGGCTTACTTTAGAATTTTCTGCAAAAAAAAATTCTTAGTAATATAGTTAAGCAAGCTTTAGTATCACATGGCAAAGGGCTTGAAATAAAAATGCTTGAAACCAAAAAGAAGCAATTTGTCTATCACTCTATTAAACAATAAATAACGCACCCGCGCCAACAGTAATAACAGCAACTCTGGTACAAGTGCAACCACAACAATGTAATTTTACCTCAACTAAAGTATGGATATAATTTAGATATTTTACACTAACTATATCAAAAAGTCTTAGTTTCTAAGATATGCGCGATTTTATTTTGAATATTTGTAAGTTTCCTTACGCCAATGTAAAAATCAATTTAAAAATGTAACATGTTAAAATATTCTCTTGTTTTTTCAGGGTGATCGAAATTTTACAGTAGCGGTAGGAACTAAGGCGGTTTATGAAATTCAATTTTTGGACTATAGACCTTTTATCCGTTTGTATTTACCACCTGAATATCATGTGAATACAAAAAGTAAAGAGCTGTTAGTAATAACCCAGAAAAAAAAACAAAAACATATCATAGCCACTAGCCACTCGCCTTGGCATAGCACGGGTAGTCCAGTTTTTTTGATAAATTTCTCTAGCCCCTCACTTTGAAAATTACTCGCTTTCCATACAAACATTCAACCCCCTTTTTACACCCGTAAGGGATGAATTTACTGAAATTGCTTTGCTTATATTTTAACTGAGAGTTTACCCGCCAAGTATAAAGTTACTCACTTAAAATAATCAGGTTGCCCGTACACACTTTCAACCCCCTTATCACCCTTTCAGAGGGCGAATTTTGAAAAACGCTTAACATGGTTTTCTTATAATTAAATGTTGGGTCTATAAACAAAGTTATAAGTTTCTCTAAAAAAAATTGTTCCCCATACGAACTTTCAACCTCCTTTTCACCCCACCAGAGGGGGAATTTTGAAAAACACTGAAATTAGTTTTCTTATAAATGAATGCTGGGTCTATAAACAAAGTTACATATTTTTCGAATAAAAGAAGCTCCCCATACAAACGTTCAATACCCTTTTCACCTCTTCAGAGAGCAAATGTTGAAAAACGCTAAAAAATGTTTTCTGAAATTTTAATACAGAGTGAGAGAGGAAGGGAAATTTCAAGATTCTTAAAAAAAAAATTGTTGCCCCTACTAAATGTTCACCCCCAAACCACAAAGGGGATGTGTTTTATTCTGATGTCGAAGCTACGATACTGGAAAGTTACATAGAAATCCATTCAGTAGTTGTTTGTAGTAGTTTACATCCGCACAAACTTTCAAGTTTATAATATTATTATTATACTATGTATTAGGATTAGGCTAAGTAATTTTTTCAGTGTAAGTTCGTAAGGAAAAAGTACAAATTAGCAAAAAAAAATGGCCTATATCTTGAAACCAGAACACTCTTACTATAGTACAAAACTATCGTGTGTGGTCTACAATGTCTAGAAAGACCTCCTCTGCTTATCATCTCTGAAAATCGTCCAGATTATTTTGAAGAATTAATTTTCAGCAAGCTAGGAATCCTTCATTTGGTTTTCGTAATAACAGGTGTGGATAAATTTTTGCTCTTTTTCAGTTTTTTTTGCTTTTAGATCCTCATTTAATGCAGAATGTAACCCTCTTAATATTGAATGGAATGGCATTTTCCGTCGGACATACCGTTTTCGAGCTACAGGTAAAAACTGTAAAATAGCGAAAATTTTTATGTACACCTTCTTAGTCCTGGGATTAAGCAAACTCGGATTGTTTGCCTTTAGGATCAATAAAAACGCTTTTTATGAATCTAATTTGATTGGCCATTTTAAGTAGATTCATCGTTGAAATCACTAAATAGTTACGTCGCTAAGTATTTCTTGTGGTCAGGGAATTTCGTAGAAATGGTCAGGGAAAGTCAGAGAACAGTCAAGGAACTTTTTTTGGATTTAGAGTGGACACCCTGTGTAAGCTTTGTAGCTGTAAAGTTGCGTTTTCTGGCGACGCAACTCGTAATGGAACAAATCACAGCTCGGGTTGTGTGCAATAAAAATATACAAATCTCAAACTCGGGAACTGAACGTCAACTTTCGGTTATTCAGAATGAGTACAACTAGTTCATTAGCATATATCTACAATCAGATTAGATATCCGAAAACGAGATATAACTATTGAACTTTTAGAAATACGATGGCGTGTGGGCATTTTACTTGTCTGTATAAAACGAATTGAACCCTACCAAGGACTAAGGCTCGGTTTTATAAAGATCTGTTAGACCTTATGTCGGTTTGTTATGTCAAAAATTGTACTGAGTTACTGAAATTTGATCTGACATTTGGTCTAACGGATCTTTATAAAGCCCGGCCTAAGGGGAACTGTTTTAACCTTTTCGCCGCCATTGACTTAATATAAAGTCAGGACAATAAGTGCCCCACACGCCAATGACTTCATATCGAGTTGATCAAGTCGATGTAAAGGCAGCCTACGAGCTATAAAGTAAGGTTCATTTTTAGTCTTTTGCTACAAAGATTTTGGCGTGTGAGACACAACTTACGGAATCTACCGTGGCGGTGAACAGGTTAAAAAAACTATTACAGCTCTGAAAATTGTCTGTACAAAGATCACCAAGACGAGGGAAGTGGTATTTGGAAACTGAATCTAACCGCAGTCGTAATATCTGGAACGAGTAGTGTCCAGTTTAGTGTCACATAAGGTAACGTCGAAAATAACTCGCAGCGTTTCTTCTAATACCGCTCTATGTAGGTAAATAGTCACATAGCAGATTATCGACAGATAATTCAATAATCAGGTATATTTATAAGAACGAGTAAGTCTGTGGCTATAAACACCACTGTGTGACAACATGTAAAATAGACTTTTTCAAAAAAGAGTGCATTAAAGGCTTAATTCGTCTACTTTTTAATTGTTTTTTTTTTGTGTTATGAAAATTTGTCATACATTTATCCATATATAACGACTCGAATACGAAACTGTTCTTTGACAGCTCCTAATAAAAGTGAGTCGATCTAACAGATTTTGGCTCTACTGGCAGCTAGGTAAACCAAGCCATGCAGTCGATATAAATGTGGCTATTAACTGTCATGCCCCATCTAGAATAACTTAATGCCTAGATGTATTCATAAAATAGTTGAAATATTCATCACCTAGGTACTTTATAGTTCTTTTAAATTTAACTAATTCAAAATACTTTTATCAGGACACTTTTATACCATGTCCTATATTTTAGGTTTACATAGATTATTGTAATTGTCTAGTTTATTGAAATTATATATGTTTTTATATGTAAAGTTTCGGATCTAGCGACACGTTTCGGCACAGCATAAAGTAATTGTATAGCTCTTCTAGTTCACTATATTATATTTTTCGATACCTTTAGGTTAAGTGGAACCAGAAAATATTTAGCGGGATTTATGCCGTAGCCGTAGAGTACGTAATCGCTCGTTGGTTTAAAAAAGTGATAGACATAACATGTTTCGAATTCCTGCATCGTACGGAGGGATAATTAATATAATAAATTCGCCCGATCTCTACCTGTTGCCGCAGTGGTACTAAAATATAAAATTGACGCTACGATCCGATGTTCGTATTAGTAAATTACTAAAACGCGGTTTTTGGAAAGGAAGGGATTGCCTGCTGAGTGTATTACAGACGACGTCTAGTAACGTGGCAGACAATCCCTGTTCTGGCCGAGGTATGTAAAAAATGCGAAGAAAATTGAAAATTATGAGAAAAATCCAAATGAATATTTAAAAATGAATGTAAAAACAAGTGTTGCAGTCCGCGACGCCGGCGCGCCCTGCGGCCCGTCGGGTGTAGTGACTATTTCCGACACGAATCCGGCAAATCCCATTACCGACCTGTAAATTCGCGACGCCCGACAACGATGAGTTTCGCAGTCTATTATAGCGAACAAAAGTTCTACTCCTTCGAGAATGTTTGATTAAATGCCCTTGTTAACCTTCTATGCGCACGTATATTATATCCGCACTAACGGTTCAATGTCAGGTTACGGTTCTGCTACCCCTGGAGATAAGATCAGCTAGTTAGTTAATGGAGAAGTGGCAGCCTCAGGGGCCTTTGCCAATAGCAGTTCGAGACAGATTGAATTTTGAAAGTGACACCTATCTGTCATGCGTGCGAAGTATCATATTTATGTAAACACTGCTTAGCACATCTTTGTTGGATATTGAGCCCGATAAAAAAAACTCAGGTTATATATCTATATAGGTTATCTCTCTGTCTCGTTAAATTTAATATGTTTAAATGTCCCTTGATTTGGTAGAATTCTGTTTACTAAAAGAAGTTTTAATTAGTTTTTTTTTATTAATCAGTACCCTAATTGGCACATAAATTTTTATAATCCCATTGTACGGACCCAATACTACTAATATTTTCTGATTTTAGGATACAATTTTAATAACATTGTTATTGTGATCAGCGTTCTTAGAAGTGTGTGGGTATAGTATACTCGTATATAACATTTTTGACGATATAGCTTCGTTTTTACATGTATAGTTAGTATTTTATGAAATCTTTAGCCGCAAAATGTAGAAATACCGAGAGCCACACGATCTAAATTACTTAACTTTCTTAGACTTATATAATGTGGTGAATCTTGTTTGTATTTATATTTCAATTGTTATAGAATATTTTTCTTTCGCTTTATGGCAGTTCAGTTGCTTTGTTGATCAAGTCTTTTAGGGTTATTTATAGGGTAAAATACCATGTCGGCAGGTGTCGCTCATTGGTACCCAGGATTGCCTGCGATTTTTAATACTTATGTTATGAACTTGCCAAGACTTGTAGTGTAGCTAACTGCCAACAACGGGCGATAGGTAGTTTTACCCTATTTACAACAATCTAATTTCCAATTTTCAATCGAAGTAAATCATTAAAAAACTTGTCGTCACAGGTGGGATTGATTAATTTTTCAATTTATCACTGATTGAAAATTGTAATTCAGTTGGCGGACGCATCCGCTTGACAAAATTTAAATTCATATTTCTGTACATAATAATCAGTAATAAAGTACCTTAATTTCTGATTGCAAGTATGAAAGTAATGTTATTGGATATTTTACATTAAACATTTAAATTTCTTTACTGTTCGCCATGCTTTCATATTTGGTTATCCTTACCAGGTAAAATAGTTTCACCTAATTGCTAAAACATAATTAAGCGACGTTTTATTATACATGCACATTCGATAGTCAAGATGTACTCATGTCGTGCGTTACTATTGTATATTTAAATTATGTCGCGCATTGTTGTCTTTTTTATTATTAAAATAGTATTAAATATATGAAGATATATTTGTTAGTAACATCATCTGGATTAAATTGATTTGGAGTTAAGGCTATTAATTATATCGAATACACTGTCTTTAACGGAAATGTCATTTTAGAGATTGCATGTTATAAATAAATAAATTATTTAAGAGGAGTCTTTTATTTTGAAATACTGGTTAGTTATGTATATATGTATGTAAGTACAAAGTACTTTATTGTACAAAATAACAGGTCAAAACACGTACATGTCACAAAAGATTGAAGTACATAGGCAAACTTATCCCTATAAGGGATCTCTTTCAGCTAACCTATATAGCTATGTGTAGACGAATTGGACGGACTTGTTGACTAAGGATGGGTTGCACCAACTTAAAAAGACATGGCGCTGGCAGCTGCCATCCCATAGAACTTCATCAAACTGAATAAAATCAGTGTTAATCGAACGCCGCTTACGATCACAGACCATTTGGTGCAACCCATTCATTAGGGCAAGGGGTAGTAGCGCACTGCACACGGACCCCAGATTTAGCCACACAAATCCAATTTTCCTGCACCGCTGTTTCACAAAATATCGAGCAAGTAAATACGAAACTGTTTCAAGTCTTAGACATGCTTCTTGTCTATAATGTTTAAATAACTTTTTTGTTAACTTATCAGCGATAGCAAATGTATTAGTAGTATATTATGGAACTGGTGTCTAAGAAGGGTATAAAAAGGCGAGTGGTGTGGGTTGCGAGGTGAGCCTTGTCGAACATCGCAAGTAAAGACACCACGAGCCTTTTTATACCAGTTATACACCGTTGCATACAATACTTTTTCTGCGACTCATTTCAAATAAATTGTAAGTATTTTCTTCACTTCATGCGCCATATTTTCCCTTAGTAATTGAGCAACTTACTTACTTAATTTCTTCAGTAATGCTATATAAATTCTTCGTGGATTTTTAAAAGAATCAACGTACCTACAAATTTTCTTCGTGAACACAAAAAAATTGTTTTATTTAAATAATATAATCATTTATCAGCTTGAATGTTTTCGTTTTCAATTAGGAATTTGGTGGGAAATCAAAAATATAACACTTTGTTTATGGTTTGTTTTTTTTTTTAATTTGCTAGACTTGGCATCCGACCTAAACTGAATTCAAATCCGGATCGAATCTTAACCGTTTCGTTTTCTTAAATATGTCCGAAAATAGATTAAACTTGTTAAACATACAAAAAAGATGATAAATGTATGTATTTATATTAGTAAATAATATATTATCCATTATTTAATATATAAAAATTATAGCAAATGAAAACGATGGGAGAGAGTGGGCTGATATCCTGTGTTGAAATGAAAGTATTATTTACCTGTTATACGTAGTTTTATTGTAAACAGATAGAAATTCCGGAGCAATATTTGACACAGCCGTATTTTACCAGAAACCTAATTGACAATGACATAGAACAGTTTTTGATTTAAATTAAAATTAATTAGAATAATATACTCGCAAAGAGTTCGTAACATCCTGCCCCTCGTGCAGCAATGCACCAACTGACGTAATATATACTAACAAAACACAAAAACAAAATTAGCTACTATGCGCCAAGCTTTACAAGCTTTTTGAGGGGGCGGCGCAACGTACCCCCGGCTGTTGCAACGTCAACCACCCTGTTGACACCATCTTTTCCAGGGAACATCTTCACAATTCGGCCTCGTGGCCATGTTCCTCGTGGTAGCGATTCATCTACGATAATGACCACGTCTCCTATCTGAAGGTCTTGTCCGTGATCTCCCTTAACCTGGGTTCGTGTTTGCATCATGGGCAGCACCTCGCGCACCCAGCGGTTCCAAAAGTGATCCGATAATCTTAAAGCCTTTTTCCATTCAGAGCGTTCAAACAGGTCACGGTCTTGCAAAGTCGACGGGAGAGTCTGATTCGAAGAAGATCCGATAAGAAAGTGGAACGGAGTTAAGGTGGTTGGGTCATCTGGATCCGTGGACACGTGCGAAAGAGGCCGTGAGTTCACAATCGCCTCGGCTTCCGCTAGCAATGTTAAAAAGGTTTCCTCTTTAGGACACCTCTCATTAAGAGTCGCTTTCAATGCCACTTTCACCGTTCTGACGAGGCGCTCCCAACATCCTCCAAAAGTAGGCGCCGCAGCAGGGATAAAACTCCAGTTAATTCCCTTTGTGGCTGCAAAATCTCGTACGTCGTTTGTGTAGAATTCACGTAGGATTCGGTTGGCGCCAACGAAAGCGGTTCCATTATCAGAGAATATGGTTTGTGGGATCCCTCGTCTGGCAAAGAAACGCCTCAGTCCCATGATAGCAGAATCGGCGGATAGACTGTACACCAGTTCCAGATGGAGGGCCCTGGTCGTCAGACATGTAAAAAGGGCCACATAGCGCTTTTCGTGGCGGCGCCCAACGGTTATGTTGATAGGGCCGAAATAATCCACGCCGGTATAGGTAAAGGCTCGCTGGTGATGAGCTAGTCTTTGTGGTGGAAGATCTCCAGTAGTAGGGTTTAGGGGCTGTGATTTGCGTATTCTGCAGAAGAGGCACTGGTTTGCTACGGCTCTGACCGTGTCGCGAAGTCTCAATAACCAGAATCTTTGCCTTATCTCGTTTATCACGGACTCATGATTCGCGTGACCTGCTAAGCGATGGTAATGTTGTACCAATAACCGTGCAGCTGGGTGGCGACCATCTAGTAGGATCGGGAAACGTGAGTCGGAATCGATGCCTTCTACGGCTTTAATCCTTCCAGCCAAGTGCAAAAGATTATCTTCTCCCAAAGAGGGCGATAGCTTGATGAGGCGGCTGCTTGAAGGAATCGTCTTCGAGTTAAGGATGCAGTGAAATTCTTGAGGAAAGCTGTCCAGTTGAACTTGCTGCAATATGTGCCTTTCAGCGGCTTTCATGAGATCGGCGTTCAGGGGTGTAAGAGTGGTGGACGTTGATGGAGAGTGGGAGTGGACAACCCTACTCTTTGATTTGGAATTTCGAATGGAAGCCAAAATATTTCCAAAAGTTGCCGCAGCTTGATGTACCCGTGCTGTGGCACGCAACAATCGTAACCAGTCACTGAAGCGAGCGAAATTCGCTGTGACGGGGGTAGGTAAAGCTGTGCTAACTGATGTCAGTCCCACCAGTTCGTTCGGATGACATTTGAGCTCTTCGCGAACTGGTGCGACGCTAAGTGGCTCCGTCGGCCAGTCCTCTGGGGACTTCAAAAGAAACGATGGACCGCAAAACCATCGATGAGTAGGATCCAAATTAATTGGGCGCAATCTAGTCGCGTCATCAGCCACATTTAAGTCCGTCGGTACCCATCGCCAATCTTTTACTGATGAGTTTTCTAAAATTTCACCTAGCCGATGGGCAACGAACGGCTTAAAAGCTCTCGCGTCGCTGCGCAACCATTGTAGGACAGTCATCGAATCAGTCCAGAAGAATGTGCGTACCGATTTTTTTCGATGGCTGTCCTTAATGACAAGTGCCAATCGAGAAGCTATCAAAGCGGCTTGAAGTTCCAAGCGCGGTATAGACGTTGGTTTCAATGGGGATACCCTGGCCTTGCTTGCGATGAGAGTGAGCCTGATACTGCCGTCAGGGTATATCAAACGCCAATAGGCAACACAAGCGTAAGCAAGCTCACTTGCATCTGCCAGGATATGTAACTCTCTGCAGGAAGGCTCGTAACCTTTCTCCCTTGCATACCAACGTGGTATCTTAAGTGAGGAAACTTTTGACAGGTCTTGAAACCAGTCAAACCACTTTGATGCTTCAGTTTGTGGGAGCTCAGTATCCCAGTCGATATTGGATCTCCAAGTTTGTTGGAACAATATACGTCCCTTAACAACTATAGGTCCTAATAAACCTAGGGGATCGTACACGCGCATAACATGTGACAGCACCTTGCGTTTTGTCAGAGAATTAGGAGTTGTTTCAAGTAAGCCTGTGCGAAATCCTAAAACATCTGATGTGGGGTTCCATGCTATACCTAAAGCTCGGATGCTGTTATTAGTTTCGCCAAGATCGACTTCCAACGGTTGGGCGGCCCTGAGCTCATCAGGGACAAGGTTCAGTACCCCTGGCTGATTGGAAATCCATCCTCGCATGTCAAAGCAGGCTGCTTTGTGTACGGTTATTATGTCTGCTACCAACTGAGCTGCTTCGTCAACGCCATCTTGTGAGTCGATGTAGTCATCCATGTAATGGCTGAACAAAATGGCGTCCACGGCTTTAGGGTGTGTAAGTGCGTGCTCCTGAGCGTTTTTATTTTTTATAAACTGAGCGATAAAGGGGCTACAGCAAGCACCGAAAATGACAGATGTCATCCTGAACTCCTTTATGGCCTGTGTTTTATCAGATCTCCACAGATACCGAAGAGCGTCCCTGTCCTGTTCTCTAACCCGGACCTGGGGAAACATCTCTTTGATATCTGCGACCATTCCAATGCGGCCCTCCCGGAAACGAAATAAGACCTTAAGCAGCGGCTGGAGCAAGTCTGGACCAGAGAGCAGTAAAGAATTCAGGCTGACTCCTTCATTGTGAGCTGCTGCATCATGGACTACTCTAACCTTCCGTTTCTGGGGGTGGTACACTCCGAAATGAGGAAGATATAGACGTAAGCCATCAGGTTTGTTATCGAATAAGCCGTTAGGTTTTTTATTGAGTAAGTCGGCAGGTTTTTTGTCGCAACGTGTGTAGTATGTGTCTGGGGCACATTCCTCTGCGTAACCCTTCGTGATCATGTTATTTATGAACGCAATGTATGCCTTAGCAAACTCAACCTCTTTAGTCATACGTCGGTCTAAGCTTAAAAAACGTGACATTGCTTGTGGGTAACTGTCTGGAATACGCTGTATATCGTCTCGCCATGGCATACCTACCTCAAATCGACCAGTGGGCAGCCGTCTGGAAGTTGCTTCCAAAATGTCAACTGCGCGCTGGTCTTGTTTGCTATGCAGAGTTTCCGTTTTGGTAATACCTATGGAGTCGAGTTTGTATTGTTCTTTTATCAGGGTTTCTAAATTGTCATCATTGTTTGTATGAATATATGTGTGGTTAACGAAATCAATCAACTTTGTTTTGCTAGAAGCAACGCCGTACAAAGTCCAGCCCAGAGCTGTCAAGCAGGCAACGGGCTCGTTCCTTCTACCAATTCGAACCTCACGGTTGATTGTCAAATGCCAATGTTCAGCTCCAATTAAGATAGTCGGAGTAGCATCATCATATGTCAGAATGTCAACCAAGTCGGACAAATGTGAAAAAGACTCGATCGTTTCACGTTTGACCGACTGCGGGCGCAAACACAAAGAGTCCATAGATCGAGCATTTTTTACTAAGAACGTTTCCTGTGTGTGCCTACCTTTAATATTAAAATTGACATATGATATTGTAGTATTTCGCTCGAGACCACCAATGCCATTTACCGTTATGGTCTGTTGTGGTCCAGTCGCCCCTATGCGTGTGGCGATGCTAGAATCTATGATTGTCGCGGTGCTTCCGTCATCGAGAAGGCCGTACACGTCACAGGTTCCAGCAGGGCCCGAGACAGTAACAGGTATAATCTTCAAAAAAGCACGAGGACGGAGAGCTAGAATCGTGTTTGGTTTTTGTGTACCTGTAGAGGTTGTCGACACGATCACTTTTTCTTCAGTCGGTTCAGAAGCACTTGACGTAGGGTGTGTATTAAGTTCGTCAGTCACTGGGTGCGTGTCATTATCGCTCACTTGCTCATTAAGCGTATTAACGAGCGGCGGCGATGGCTGGCGGTGAAGAAGCGCGCTATGACGTAAAGAGCAGCCATCGACGCCACACGGGTTCACTTTGCACGTTTTCCACTGGTGTGAACTAGCCCTCAAGCACCTATAGCACACTTTTGCTTCACGCAACCACTGCCATCTGTCGTCAACAGACAAGGATTTAAAATGTGTACACTCCTTAATATTATGATCTTTTTTACAAAATACACACTCTTGTTTTTTTATACTACCGGCTTTAGAATTTGACTTTGACGTTTTTGACTGCATAACAGCATTATGAACGTTTTCACGCTTTAATAGTTTTTCAGTAGAAATGTTTTGTTGCAGTTGTGTTGCACTACACTCTGGTGACAAACCAAATCGGATGTGTTGATTCAACTCACGCCTTAGAAAATCAGACAGAATTTCGAGTTTGGGGCGTCCTGTAGTATCCTGTGCCGCGAAATCTGTCCACCGCATTTTCATCGTAGGGTTAAGTTTTCCAAGAACAGCGTGGAACAACTCGGGTGAAGACAAATATTCAAAGTGATTTAGCAACTTTATTGTAGATATCGAATTACGTACCCGATTGGATAAAAATCCGAGTTCTTTGAGGTCGTTACCTAGGCGTGGGAGGTTTTTCAACGAATTGACCTCCTTGTAAACGATGAGCTCGGGGCGCGCGAAGTTATCTTCTAGAGCGCGCATGACTTCTTCTGGGTCCTCCGTTGACATCAACATCGCCGCCACGGCCTCACGCGCGGGCCCGCGGAGCGCAATATCAAGTCGATTTATGTTATCTAGAGGAGAAAAATTAGCTTTCGTAACGTTGTAGGTACGTTTGAATTGCAACCAATGTAACGTATTGCCGTAAAACAAAGGTAATTCTAATTTCTTTGCACCAGAGGCAGAAGCAAGAGCCTTTGCTGCTGCCGCGGTGTCAGCCACTGCCTGTAAAAGCGTGACAGGTTGGTCAAGCTCCGTAGAAATGAGCGGGGGCGTACAGCCAACCGCCTCGGACGCTTTAGTGACGTTTCGTAACTGCGATTGTCCAGTAAGAGGGTTAATAGGGAGTGCAGTTGCCCGCGTGGTCGTCAGTGGTGGTACCGAACGACCGGGGGATGGGACAGGAAAACCTTGATCACATCCTGCTGCAGAGACGTCTCTATTAACACAGCTGTCAAAATTGTGCATATCTACCCAATGTTTCGTTCTATCTACGCTCACCCGTGTAGAACTGCGATGGCTCGCGCGGCTTCCAGCGCGGCTGCTTTCGGCGTCAGCATCGATAGCCGCCAGTTCGGCTTGTAGCTCGCACTCCTCTACCTTCTGCTGTAACTCGGCGAGTTCACGTTCGCGTTGACGCTCACGTTCGGCGAGAACCTGCTCGCGGTCGCGCTCATGAGCAGCGAGTTCTTGTTCGCGCTCCAGGCGGCGACGCAGGACGAGCGCTTCCGCCGCTACTTTTTGGGCCCTCACAGTTGCCGACGAACGTGACGAACGGCTTCGCGCCGTGTGTTCGCTATGTACGCTTTGGGCCGGCAAACCGGAGCTTTCAGGCTGAGGAGCAACTGAAGCTGCGCTGGTATTGGCAGACATTATTTTGCTTTTGCTACGGGTGATCATAGGTAACGTAACGGAACTAATATGAGTAATGGAACTACGTGAATGTAACAACGGTAAACAATGAAATGAATCTAAGTGAAATTAAAAATAGGCACTGAAAACTAAATGAAGGACCATGAAAACGATGAATCTAAGTGAAATTAAAAATAGGCACTGAAAACTAAACGAAGGACCATGAAAACGATGGGAGAGAGTGGGCTGATATCCTGTGTTGAAATGAAAGTATTATTTACCTGTTATACGTAGTTTTATTGTAAACAGATAGAAATTCCGGAGCAATATTTGACACAGCCGTATTTTACCAGAAACCTAATTGACAATGACATAGAACAGTTTTTGATTTAAATTAAAATTAATTAGAATAATATACTCGCAAAGAGTTCGTAACAGCAAAGTTGCATTAAGTTGGCAGCACCGATTTTAATCATAAGTTTCACTTGAACGCACTAAAGAATGACTACTAAACATAGTATTTGTAGTAGTCTGTGGCACCCAACTCTGCTTTAATTATTCATTAAAGTAGAGTAAGGAGTGTGTTTTTGGGCAATAGACTAGATAGACTTTTTACAGAATAAATAGTATGTATTTATATTAGAGTTCATGATTGCGTAAGTCGCGAAAAAAGTACAGGAGTAGAAAAAATGTAGACGACACATATATGTGATAATCCACATCGAAAGGGACCTTATGGCGGCAGGCGCTTACGTTTCACCTATTCACTATTGTATTAGAACAGCGGCAATAAAGGCGTAAGTGCCGGCCGCCATAAGATTCCTTTCAATATGGATTATCACATATTATCCCAATATCCATTAGAGTTAATGTGACAAATACTATGCCAAATAGTAATTATAGCTATAGGCTCAGATCAACTTTACCCTGGTACTTAAGCCTGAATAACTTCACTAAATATAAATAATAATAAATATTTTTGGACAATCTTGCACAAATCGACCTAGTTCCAAACTTGTACTATGGGTACTAGGTGACAATATACATACTTGTATAGACAAATACATACTTAAATATATAGAAACATCCAAGACTCAGGAACAAATATTAGTGTTCCATCACATCACACAAATAAATGCCCACTGGGATTTGAACCACAGATACATATGCAGAACACAGAGCATTAGTTGCTATTTCTCCAATTCAATTAAAATTACTGACTACTGGCTGTTAATTGAAAAACTTTTTTGCCCTGGTATGCGCGTTCCCGATACGGACACACACAATTCGAGCAGCTCTTGATTGCTGCACTGCAGCAACTGTCTGTGGCATTGTAGCTCCCAAACGGATGAACAATTTGTAATCAAGGGATTTAAATTTTCTTAATATGATCCCTGTCCAACAAAACGATCTGAAAATTTTACAATTCCAACTTGCGCATTCAGTACGTGACTCCATAGTGGGAGCAGACTCCTGAAAAAATGTGCATGACCCCACATTGGGGGCACCCAGACAGGTGTTAACATTCGCGTCGAGCAGACCTTGATCGCGTAGGCACTATGCAGGGTGAAAAAAAAACAACCATTTTTACAACAATGTATCATTTATTATTCATACCTAACCTCTTTTGAAATATTAAAAACAATCTCTAAATACATTTCGTGACATTAATAGTTCCATGCTATATAATTTTTTTCAATAGATAGGAGCATGCTGTAATATAATAAAAAAAAAACTATTCGAAATTAAACCTAACAATCATTCTAATCCTCTAAATTTATCACAAGAATCTATTTTGTGCTTCATAAGTATGTACTCTTGATGTTCTATATACCTATTTGATTATTTGTGGGTCTACCTATTATATAATATTAATAACTTTGTAAATATTTGTATATCGTTATCCGTGACTGAGGTCAAGGCTCACATTATTGCAAAGGCATACGCGTGTGCATAATTATAATTATGTTATTGTATATATTTGTATGATTTATTAAATAAGCATTAGGAATTTAATGTTGTAAACGACAAGTGAGTGAAGTAAACAAAAACGTGTACACAGCGCCGGTCCAGGGTGGAGCGATTTACTTCATGCCCCTCAAAAGGCGCCTCCAAAGTATTTATTACCTTTCTCTTGATTTATTTTATTATATTCTCATTTGGCATTTAGTCGCCCCTAGGCATCCGGCGCGTAGAGCGGTCGCTCCATCCGCTTTACCCTAGAGCCGGCCGTGACTAGGTACAATAAAAAATGACTGTCGTGACCTACTAGGTGGTAAAAGTTAGTGTTTCAAAAGCCCGTTGCATGCCGTCGTCGGCGCGACACGTTCTGTTAGCACTTCTCTTAACTAACTCGCATCGTATTTATGCAATCCGTCATGTAAATGAAAATGTTAGAAATAATGATATGTGCTTATTTGTATATAATTAAACATCAACGTAACAACTAATGTGAAATATCACGTAATATTCGTAAAAATATCCTCTATAATAGAATGTATAATATCTTTCATTAAAATGTGGTCCATGGTAGTTTAACGCTCTACCACTATCACTCAGCCGCCATATCCATCCGTGTCTATGACCTCAGATGCCTCCCAGTGTGAATTCATTAGGCTTGTTTAATTTTATAAAAATCGGCTCATTTCAAATATTAGCAATCATTGCAAAAGATAATAAAAGAGCGTCAACCAATAAAACTTGTCAAATCTACCTTACGCACAAAGGCATTTAAATACGGAATATATTTAACTGCACATCATCAAAAAAAGTATAAGCAGTTTTAGGTTGTTCGATTTTTTTTTGATGTCCGTTTAAATGGGTGCCTATACTGACAATTAGCGTGGCCGTCCGGACTGTCACTAGTGCAAGTATGAGATTACTTAGACCACCTCGGTGGGAAACGCGTCGAGCGTGACATTGCTCCGGCGTTGTCGGTGATTCTCATCCTGAAACATTTGCTTAATTTGTCCTTACCGGGCCCGGATTGTTAAGGGATTTTAAGTGATTCGTTTTGGTTTTAACGATGTTAACATTTAGGGGGTCTACGTATAGAGTAAACCGGTGTCAACATAGACTTTAAAATGCACTAAAATTTCCTAAGTTTTACTTAACGTTTCGGTAAGGACATCAATAAACTTTAATGATGAGAATCCTGTCGCTGTTTAGGCACATGGATTGGAGACGGTTGGCGGCGAGCGGCGCTCCTCGCACCGCTGTTATTCGTTAAGGATGCAGGTGCGCATGAGCGCGTCCGTGACGGCGTACGGATCGCAGTTGGACGCCGGCCGCCTGTCCTCCAGGTAGCCCTTCTTGTCCTCCGCGACCGCGCGCGGTATCCGAATGCTGCTGCCGCGGCTGGCCACACCTGACAACAAACACATACCTCAATCCGTGTTCAATACAATTTATGACATAGTGTGGCTACAACAGAAAACTATCAATTAACACAATAAATAGTAAATTAGACAAATTAATTAAATTCATAAAAAGATATGGGACTTAATAGTCCCAATCTTTATAGATAATATTTGTAGATTCACAAAAACGTTGTTTTTTGTTTATTGGCCAAATGTAAATTGAAAGTTACCAATATAATTCTCTTGTTCCAATAAAAAAGAAATGGAATGGCAACGATGTACATAAACGGCAAATATGCCTTTTTTCCATACGAGGCCAAACAGGTGCGACGGCACGTCTGCGTGTGAATTAGTATCATCTCCTGAACATAAACCCCCCTAGTACCTACCTGTCTGCACAAACAGCTATAACTACACATCCTCTAGCTGTGTACACATCCTCTTAACTTGAGTGCACCTATGCATTTTTGAGACACTTTAGATCGACAACCAAGTTGCAAGTGTCAGGTTACGGTGACCGCTTACCATCAGACGGGCGGTATGCTTGTTTGTCACCGACATGGTATTAAAAAAAATATCCAAGCGGCACAACGATTATAATGTAACGTTATCATTATCAATATCGATTACCATCTATCTGGGAAAATCGATGATCTAGTTCCAGGAATACCGTAATCAATAAAATAAGCGATATAAAGGCATGTGCGTTCTGACTTATGACATAAAAACGTCGCGCATGACGCACGTCAACGTCACTGCGATTCCGTACCTTTAGAGCTCTGGCACATTAAAGCCACTGGTGGTCGCGTTTACTGGCCGTCACTAGTGGCTTAATGTGCGAGGGCCCTTTCTATGGACGTACCTGCGCTGAAGTCGTTAATACTGGCGGTTTCGTGGAGGCCGGTGAGCCGTCTCTCGTTGTCCTTGCCACCGCGGGGGTCGTACACTTTGATATGCTTCATGTGAACTTTCGACAGCTTGTCTATCGCCTTCTCGATTTCGCTGCAAATACATCACACGTTATACGTAAATGCGATCGGAAAGAATATTTAGTCAAATAATAATTAACAGTACCTGACTCACAAATTATAGCCATAAACGATACTAGTATACGATGACGTAAGCGAGGGTTAACGACAAAACAAACATTCAACGAAATTATTTTCGTTGAATGAATATGTTTCATTCAACGTAAGAATCGAAATTTAGATGGGTTTTAGGTATGCCTAGAACCCATCTAAACTTCGAAAAGTAGTAATGAAAGCCTAAAAAAAGAGTCATCTCAAGAAAACTTTTAGCAGGACAGGCCCGATTAAGGTTGACTTTGGCTTCAACAACTTGCATCAGCCCGAAATTACATGCTAAAGATGGCGCGTTATTATGACAACGATGGTATGCAAGGCTGACGTGTTTGCGACAACCCTAACAAAGAAGTATTAAGACTTACATGATGCCGTTATCCTCTCTCATCTTTTTAGTGGAGAAGTTCGTATGTGCTCCTGATCCGTTCCAGTCCTGTACGGGTTTGGGGTCGAAAGTGACGATGACGCCGTACTCCTCTGCGAGCCGGTGCAGGATGTAACGCGCCACCCACAGGTCGTCAGCCGCACTCACGCCCACAGACGGCCCGACTTGGAACTCCCATTGCGAGGGCATCACCTCCGCATTGGTGCCAGAGATCGGTACGCCAGCATAGAGACAGCATCTGCAAGTAGAAGCGAAATGCGTAATTAGACAACAGTCTGAGCTAAATATTTTAGAAGGTAGTCAGATTAAACGAGCAAGTATCTACCGGTAATGCGAATCGACGAGATCTCTGGCGAACACTTTGTTGGCACCAACTCCGCAGTAGTAGGGGCCCTGTGGCGGCGGGAAGCCGCCCGGGGGCCAGCCGAACGGCCTGAGGTCCGCGTCGAGGAGGATGTACTCCTGCTCGATACCGAACCAGGGCTCCTCGTCTTTGCACTTATCAAAGGCCTCCTGGCACCTGATACGGTGGTTGGTCTCAGTAGGCTCCATGTTGTACTTGAAGGTGTCGCACATGACCAGCACGTGGTTGCCGCGGCGGAACGGGTCCTTGTATAAAGCTCGCGGCACAATGAACGTGTCCGAATTGTGTCCGTCTGACTGCCCGGTTGAGCTTCCATCGAAGTTCCAAATCGGCAAATCTGTAATACATACACCGGTCTTTAAAAATACTGTTTTTTGTCACGATCGGGGCACTATGTCGGATATCTAATTTATCAATTGGGGTTATAAATACAATGTTGCTAGCTTAGGTTACTTATGTATGAATAATCGGTAATGAGTTAATTTATTAGTAGGCTAGGCAACTATATAAAAATAAAATGGTAATAGATATATTATATGTATATTTATAATGATTTATTGATTATGATGCATTTTGTGTGTGCGGCACAAACAAAATTACAACCTATTCTATACTCGCAAGCAATAAAAATACGAGTTTTGTATCTAAATTATATCTGTGCAAGTCTAAATACCTATGGACTTTATTGTATTTTTTTTCTTTTCATCGTAATTAGGTAGTAATGGATAGTCGAGTCTACAAATGCACATACGATGTAAAAGATGGCTCACTATGTACATACTTATTTACAGCTAGCTAACCAACTGTCTACGAGTGTGAAGCACATTCAATATTAGATGGAGTGAGCGAAACCTTTTAAGTTCTCATCAAAGCTATCCCTATTCTCCCGTTCACGCAGCTTGCATCGGACTTGAAATACGTTTTCTAGATCTTTTGGCATTGAGAATGGCAGATATTTCATAGCGTTTCTCCAATTGGCAGGACTATCGTTTTCCATTAACCACTTTTTGCTAATATCTTGTAAAGTTCTGGTCAGCATATCAACTGGGCACAAAATATTATATGAAGATAAAGTTGGGTAAGATGTCACAACACATCGAAATGCGCAGTTCATATTTATTTTTGACGTAAATTCAAATTAGTTGGAATTATATTATAAAAGAGTCGGTGTATAGTGATGCAAAACACGTTATATAAAATCAGCCAAACCCATACCTAATCAGCACAAATAAAATAAAGTGCGCACTAACTGCGACAGCCTATTCTAACTTGTAGAGGGAATTTCTTAGTAGGTATACAGTAGATTGACTGTCCATCAGTCAATGACGATATTACCTTTACAGGTAACGCCATATGAACGCATCGTCTTTCTCTTACTCTGGAACTTAAAAATAAAAGGCAATCTTATGTAGGTCGACACGTGGCCCTTGCGAGAACAAAAGTGTACTTAGGTATAATATTAGGGTTCAGAATACCTAATTACAGACATCGTTTACTTTTACCCAGGCTACTCTACAACCGCGCACTCCTATCGCTTTATTGGGTCCGGCCTATAAAGCCAAAGTCAGGTTAAAAAAAATACATCGTTTTTATATCGTTTTCGTCGAAGCGCAGTAAGTCCATTGTTAATGGGATTGACATTACAATTTCAATTGTCCATGCAATAAAGTCAACACTAACCATTATAAATATTTTGAGGGCGATACAAAATTTACGATGACTCAATTAATATAGGCAGCCGCCGAATCCTACCCGTTAAAATCAAACAAGTTAAGTAGGGTAGTCCCGCATATTTGCAAATTATATATAAGACAGCGTAGCTATATGGACAGTTAACCATCAAATTATGATAAAAAAAATATGATCAAAATATTAAAAAGATATGATACGATGCTTGAAAGTCTCGCAACAATACGTATCTTTTTAATTATATAAAAGTAAATTAAAAACTACTTTTAGGATTCTTATGTCATAACAAACAATAAATTGTATGACAACTGGAGCAGTATTTCAAGGTCAAAACAGCAAACTAGTCTGTTTTGCACACAATTGTAAGTAAGGGGCTTGTGCACTGTGACGTTACATTTCGCTGTCAACTAGTATGGGTCGTTTTCAGGGCAGTCATGCTTTACTTGACTCTCATTTTTGCTTTTTGTGTTATTCTAATTGCAGTTAGTTCCATACAAACATTTGATCATTTCTAAAACCTGCTTCGAATGAAAATTAAAAAAATGCATTTAGGTACCTTATTGACAAAGGGTTAAATTTCAACGAAAGGCCGATAGACGAGAAAATGTCAGGTATATAATTTGCGCAATTTGCGCACTGCTTCCTATCTCGTGTGCCAATTAATGTCGCACTCTATAGTAAAAGTAGGTAACTGCGTCGCTTATGTACGTTAATTGACCTATTACGAAGTGATGAACTACTTACAAGGGTGATTCCTAAATTTTCAACTTTTTTAGGAATTGAAAGAAAGCTGAGGAAATTGTTTAATACCGACTAGGATCGCTAGATGACGTCAATTCAATGTCAAATATGCTGTTGTACACTCTCTATGGCGAATGGTTTTTGAGATATTTGCACTTGCTTAAACGGAGTGGACACCTTGAATGCGGTGCGGTGGTGACATGAAAAAATAAAAATATATTTTTTATCTTTATTTTTATATTCCTTCAGAACCAGTTGGGATTTAAAAAAAAGATCATTTTTTTTCGTATCAGACTCAGAATCGATAGTAAAATGTGACCTGGTGGTGACATCAGACGTCCGGTAAGGACATCACTGAAATAATAATAGACAAATAGGGATTATCACTAAAACAAATTATTAACTTGTTATTGTTTATTTTTTATAACTGTACCTAATCAACATAGCTTTAAATTACAGTATTTGTGGTACGTTATAAATCTCACTAGGTTCTGAAATTAAGGTCACCATTAAGAATATTACTAGGCCTTTAACGTGTCCACTAGCGCCACTCGTAAATAATTACGATCATATAAATCTAACGATAGTTATTTAAAAAAAGGGGGCCGCTATGTACTGTATTAAGTATTTCAGTACCTTTTACATACTTCTAACTAGCTGTTATGTTGCTGGTGTCATGCAAAGTTGAAACAGCTGCCGTTTTATTTTTGTGCTCAAGGTGGGTGGTGAAGTGATGAAACTGCCAGGGATGAATAAAATAATGAAAAGTTTATAGATATAGTAGATGGTCCGTTCTTAAAAGAAAATAGGGGTTGGCGCGCGGTATATATAAAATCTTGAATCTCGAATTTCGAGACGCAATATTCCCATATTTCCTCGTCCAAATTTAAACATATATGTATTTTTTAACATAGATTAATGAAGTGATATTATTCCTCTACGTATTATTTTAATTGATAACTCGTTTGATTAATTTAAGGTTTTAATAAACCAACTAAAAACGCTTATAAAATGATTTTAACACGCTATCTTTAGCTTTGCATAACCTGCAGATGTATACATCGTTACATCGTCATTTACACTATAATGTACAAACAATTTAAATTCCAATAATAAGAGCCATAGTAAAACTCTTCATTTACCTATATTCTATGGTATCTAGACAGAAATTTACCATTTGCAGTGTATGTAAATGGCATTTACAAGTATTTGTCAACTATTATAAGTATTTATATTCAAATTCGTAAAAACAACCGCGACCTTGAGCCTGGCAGCTAGCGAGCCGATGTTATTACCACCGCGCAATGTAGGACCGTGCGGTGGGTAGTTCGAATAAAAAAAGACCTCCATAGGACAAGCAAGTTGGTACTAAAAGGTACTTTTAAATCAGCTTAGTCGCTGGCGCCGGGAGGCGGCGCGCGCCAGCGCAGAACTAGCACAAAAGATTTAAATCTTTAAAGATTGGAATAGTTGCATTTTTATCGTTTCGTTTGATTTAAAAGCAATACTTAATGCACGACTCTATTTGCATGGTGGGCGGGTGGCAAACAAATGAGAAGCGTGCGCGAGCGCGAGTTTTAAGTCTTCTTATATTACTAGTTAATGTATAGAGTTTGCTAAAAATACAAGTTTATGTCACTACCAACCCCTTTGCTGTTTTTACCTACCCTTGAGTAGTACACCGGTGAGGACATTCTCGGAGGTGACATTTGGGCTTAATCGTGGAAAAGCAAAAAAAAACTAGCAGGCTCTAAGTCTTAGTTGTATGCTGAGTTTAAGCGTCCATATGATATCTTTAAATGTGTACTCTATTATTTTAAATAAATTAATTTATTTACGAGTTCCGAGCTGCGACCAGGGTGAGGTAGGTATTTCGGTTATGTTCACGCGAACTCGCACCAGCATGAAACGAACAGACATCCTCACTCGCTCGCTCACTCTCGTCGGTGTGGACAAATTTCGGACCGTTTTGTTGTTACATGAAAAAGAACTAGGTTCCATTTTGCAGGCCGTTATTAAATGATACTTTTTAAATACTACATTAAGTGTAGTAACGAAAAACAGAAAAGTATCTCATTACGATCATCGGAAATACGCTTTTCGTAATATAGGTTCTTAAAGTTGTTAGAATCGATTTGTTACACATGTATACGGGGTGTGCGGACCATTTAAAGACGATTTTGTGTTGTTTTTAATGAAATGATTAGAACACATTGAGGGACATCTTTTACGGGACAATTGGGTCATGCTACTTTTTCATGACCAGTCTTCTATTACCAAAAAAAAACTATGATATGTATTGAATTAGTGTACAAAAATAGGATTTCGAAATTTTACCAGAACCTATTAAACGGAATTTATAGGTAAAAATACTTAAATATTAACATATTGCTGTAAAAGGTGGGTAACACATTGGTAAAAACCATTTTTTCATACAAATGGTGACACATCCAAGAACCACTGAGTTACTCGATTTATGGATATTAGCTGTGGTTCGTCAATTACCAAAACTATCGGAAGTGATATTCTAATTAAACCTCTTTCTAAATAACAATACAAAAATATGAAGTAAGAGGCAAGTATCCCAAAATCTGCATTTAAAAAAACAGTGTCTGAAAATTATGTACATGAAAAAGTAGAATGACCCAATTGCTAAAGAAATGTGAACATACGTCGTGTTGTTTACGAGAGATATCGACGCTTTTTCATCGATTTAGGAATTACCCACAAGCCCAGGTAGTTTTTGAAACCCGTACAGCATGTACTCGTATAACGTACGTCGTGGTTAGTTGTCATAAATATAATTATACAATATGTTGTTGTTTACTAACTATCCAACAGAAGTCGTTGAAGGCCAAACATTTTAGACCCGGTGTACTAATTACAATTGTTAATGAGGATGTAATACAGCTAGTTAATCATATCATAGGATGTGTCGTAGGGCATTGAATTGAAATGTGTTTAAAAATACTCCAGTATTTTGTTAAACAAGCTGTATAATCAACTGACTCGTTGCATAAATATACTCGTTTAAATGTTGTCAAACCAGCTGACGAATGCTATGTAAGTGGGTCAGTCAGTACTAACCTTTCGCTACTTTTGGTATGAAGTTCAAAGTGCGGTCCTTACACCGCAGATGCTCGCCCGTGCCGTCGATCCATATGTATGTGGCCAGAATTTTGTCGTCCGGTAGAGGGAGGTCCTTGTAGCGGTTCAGCAGGGTCTTGGACAGTACCGCATTCGGCGAGTTCGTCAGCACCGGCCCAGATAATATCTTGGGGTTATCTGCCCCGATAAAACACGATTAGTACGTTCATCCTTGCCACACATTGCGTCCATTGCGATTCATTAATCATACCAATAGGTCGGTGGTCGGTAACAAGGTTAGACATAATATGGATAGGAAATAACGTATTTATCAACAAACATGACACAAATACTAGTATGATTTGGAATAAAATATGTAATTACGAATTAATAAAAACAATAACAAAGCAAAGTATAATGACATTGACGTTTGAGTAGGTAATACGGATACAGTGTCATTTAGTAAAATAAGTTATTCATAAAGTAGGTTGAAAACCTAATAGATAAAAAAATCGCTTTGCAGACTATACCTAAATTTAAATTGAGCTGTAACGAGTTAATTAGTACAGTAAAATGTACTACACTGTGTACGAAGTGGTCCAGAAATCGAATTGGTTGACCGTACGAGTAAATGACAGTCCTTATGACCCAACAGTCCCTGTCGTCGTCCCATCTCACCCCTCAGTAAATGCCTACTCACTCCACAAAATTCCTCAAATACTGTTCTATGTTAAATTCATTATACTATGGAAAATAGAACTCAAGTGTTTCTGTTTTAAATAAGCCTCGTAAGTATATAAACGATATCCGAAAGATTGATGAACACTTACATTGTCTAATTTCAAATAAAAATTAAGTAAACTCAACTAAAAATCCGCTGCTTTTGATCATCAACTTTGGCAGTGATTTTGTTATAGTAACTTTATGATTTGGCTTAGCGGGAGAAGAAAGAAATATCAAGGCACCCCGAGCCCGCAAATCAAAGTAGCAACTGAAAACATAATTCTGGATTTGCATCCCTACTGTTCCCGCAATACCTACTCCCCCTAATTTTATGGTATTAGTTGTCTCCCTTGCGCTAAGGCATATTCGCATGAGAAGGACAGGACGCCTTCGGGATAAGTGCGATTTTTATTTAAAATATAGAAATCGACTAATATTACAAACATCTTGCATACTTGCTACAATATTTTGTGTTGCATGGATGTAGATAATATTTGCAGTTTTCAATATATACCTATATTTTTTATTCTCATTTGATCTTATGATACGATTTCTTTGCGTTAGTTTTTTTTTATACAACGCCGGTGGCAAACAAGCTTACGGTCCACCTGATGGTAAGCGGCTACCGCAGCCTATAGACGCCCGCAACTCCAAAGGCGTCACGTACGCGTTGCCGACCCTTTATAAAATTTGAGGATGCACTGTGTTGACAACAGATGGGACAAATTTAGGTCCCTCGCTCTCAACACAGTGCATCCTCGGGAGCTCTGGCAACCTTGCTCACTTCCAGGAACACAACACTATATAAGTATAGTAGACTACTCTCTACTCTGTACTTGTTAGTTCGCAGGTATTACAAAATAAATACAAAATTTACCTTCTATTTTGCCGTCACCCATGTTTCTGTTTTTTTACTTGTCTGGTTTATATAACCTGTAACAAAAAATATAATATCGTTAGAAAAAAACAAACAATGCAGATCAAAACCGACTAAAGAAATTATTTTTTGTCGACTCTGAAAACATTTTTACCCTCTGAAGAAGTGGCATATCTAATTAAGCATGAGTAAGAAAGTTTCTAATATATTCTTATAATAATAATTTTAATATATTCTCACTAGATTAAATGATCAATTGATCAGACACGAAGCACATGTTCCTTACTTGCCTGTAGGTACCTAAAGGTACCTGCGATAGGAACCAGTAATGGTTGTTGGAAATCAGACGTAGCACTGAATCGAATGATAATGTATTTTCAATTATGTCTACCTTAGTAGTGGATCAAATCATGATAATAGTAACTACGTTATTGCAGAGTAAATTAGGTGTCTTTTTTCATTTTCAAATGGGCATAGTCGCAAGTGTGGTACTTGATGGTTCACGAATTGCCATTCCAGCCAAGGCATAGTGCTCGGACGTACTACGTAAACGCGATCATGCTAGCCCCCAGCTGCTAGGATCCCATAAAAACATTCCATGTAAAAATAGGCCAAGCCTCGAAATTCTTTCAACGTAAAAAGTTGTGGGATATTACGTAGAGCCAAGTCAGGCTGTCAATTCAAATTTATGAATGCACCTAGAACTAAAAACTTTTCATAGATGCAGGCACTACAAAAGTATAACTTTGTATCGCATGTATTCGTATAGGATTACTAACTTACTTATTTTATATCGCAGTTTATATATCTCTGAAACGTGTCTGAAAGTGTAATATTTTTAGGTTTTTTATGGGTTGATAGGCTAAAAACAAATTATGTTTAAAATTATACGTCCAAGTCATATAATTATATTATGCCCTATAAGTTACTGAAAATGTAGGGTTCTAGCTTTAGCCAGTACACAATTACAGGATGTTTAAAATGGCCTGAATCGCTTCGAGAAAAGGATGGTACGGCCATGCCTCTTTGTATTGCTCGACTTGTCGGGGGCACTGCCGTGCATAAGACTGGAGCCGGCAATACGCACATACAAAGATGTGCGAAAAAGATGCAAGCGTAGACACCAACACCCGTGGCAAGGAGATACAATTTGTCATTTGTCCCTCATCGCGTATTATTTGTCACCGGCCTGTGTCACCGAAACTTCATCAACGTATTCAAGCCTTATGACTTAAGAGCGCTTTAATAAAATGTAACAGGTCCACTAGCGCCACTCGTAAATAAGTGTAATTATTTAAATTTAACGATATGTAACTAAAAAAGGGAGCCGCTACATACTGTAGTTTGTATTTAAGTACTTATTGAATCCATCAAACTAGTTTTTACGTTGCTTGATTCGCCTCTCTATTAGCTCAAATTTAAAACGGCCGTTTTAACTTTGGACGCATAGATTGACGAGTCCAACAACGTAAAAACTAGTTTGATGGATTCAATAAGTACTTACATACAAACTACAGTACGTAGCGGCCCCCTTTTTTAGTTACATATCGTTAAATTTAAATAATTACACGAAAAATCATTTTGCACCACATCTTGTACAGGTACGTCCGAGATAAACATAGACTACTTAGAAGATACTATGCTAGCTAAGCCGTAAAAGATTGACAAGCACCCCACGCAACGGTACAGTATTTGACACAAGAAGTCTACATAATATGTCGTAAGAGCCCAACGGACCACCTTCATCACACCACATCTACCTTGACATTTGAAAATTACGAGTATGTTTAGAAAAGCTACCAAACCAGTGATCAGCTGAGGCCCCATTGTAAATATAGATCCTAAGCCTATAATGAACATATGTGAAATAATTAACGATTTTTGCATATCAAGACGTATCATTGAATAGTAATGCTAAAGTATTTTCAATCATGTCTACTTTATTAGTGTTGCAACAAATTATAATAATAGTGGATTGTATGACAAGGGTCTAAAATGAGCCATATTACCACGAGATAGTTATTTTCCCGATCAAAGTGAGGGAAAATAGTTCGAGGGGTAATATGGCTTTTAGACCAGTGTTATACACTCTACTTTTCACTTCGATTGCGAGAAAATAAATAAACAAAGGTTAGCCATTCAAAATTAACAATTAATTCCACGGCGAACTTATATGTAATTTGGCAGCGTGTTTTTTTTCTAAACTGCTTTCATGCTTTGACACACAAAATAGACACCGCGGTTCGCGCGCAGCATTCACCTTCCATTGAGCGCTTCAAAGCGTTGCTCGAACGAACTAATCACTTTTTTAATTATTGTGAAATAGGGACTCCTACAAACTTAATCTTTAGACTCTTTAGAAATAGTAGATTGTATGACAAGGGTCTAAAATGAGCCATATTACCACGAGATAGTTATTTTCCCGAACGAAGTGAGGGAAAATAGTTCGAGGGGTAATATGGCTTTTAGACCAGAGTTATACACTCTACTTTTCACTTCGATTGCGAGAAAATAAATAAACAAAGGTTAACCCACCCAAAATTAACAATAAATTCCACGGCGAAGATATATACTTTTGCAGATTGATTTTTTTTCTATTTGACAGATGATTTTTTTTTCTATACTCCTTTGACACAAAACATAGACACTGCGGTTCGCGCGCAACATTCACGCGCGAAAAAAGCTAACTGACCTTCTATTGAGTGCTTCAAAGTGTTGCTCGAACGATTTAACCACTTTTTTAATTATTGTGAAATAGGGACTACTACAAACTTAATCTTTAGACTCTATAGAAAAAATAATTATATTTCCTGATTGGTCGATTTTAGTAAAGCTGTATTCTGGTTGGTTAATACCCAATACCAAATATTTTTTTAAGAGTTAAATTAGTGTTCTGTGATTGGTGGATTTAATAGGTGAAGTATTTTGATGGGTCAAATTCAAATATTTTGTAAATCATAAATATGTATTCATATTTTCCCTAGGGGTTAAATGTACTACTTTAGCCCCGCTTGACAAGTCTAATATGACACACTTTTCGAGCATGAGAAGTGAAAAATTAATTATGTCTCCAGATTGGTCGATTTTAGTAAAGCTGTATTCTGGTTGGTTAATACCCAATACCAAATATTTTTTTAAGAGTTAAATTAGTGTTCTGTGATTGGTGGATTTAATAGGTGAAGTATTTTGATTGGTCAAATTCAAATGTTTTGTAAATCATAAATATGTATTCATATTTTCCCTAGGGGTTAAATGTACTACTTTAGCCCCGCTTGACAAGTCTAATATGACACACTTTTCGAGCATGAGAAGTGAAAAACCTATTTTTACAGGTGTATATAATTGAGCGACCTAATTTGTTAACTACCACCGTAATAAAATATATCTGAGAGCATACATCACTGCCCATTTGTCATTTAGTTAGGTAGCTAAAATAATTTTAAGTACTTAAGGGGGGCGTTCAATATATTCTCGGTACGGGTATGAAAAAGAAAAGTTTCGAATTTAATATCATTTTTATTATTCAATATATTCACCCCCTATGTCTATGCACTTAGAAGATCGGTCAATTGCAAAGGTGGCAATATGAACACTGTGGACGGGGGTATTGTCGTGTAGTAGCAGAACACCTTTAGCTAGTTTTCCTCTTCTCATTTCTTTTATAGCCTATACTATATAAAATATTAGAATATTAGGTTCCTGTTATATTAACACTTTTCTTTGTAGTCAATGAGCAATATTCCTTTACAATCCCAAAAGATGGTGGCCATGACCTTGCCAGCTGAGGTATCACCTTAAACTTTTTAGGATGAGCTATACTCTGACATGCCACTGCATCGATTCTTGCTTTCTCTCTGGGTCATAATGATGAACCCAGGTTTAATCTCCAGTAACAATTCTTTTAAGTATCGCAACGACATTTTCCCCACACAGCTCCATAAAGCCTGAACAGCACGCGAATCGCGTTTGCTTCTGATGCGGTGTCAGCATTCACGGCACCCATCTTGCACTAACTTTTGACATGTTAAGTTGTTCATGAATGACGGTGTGCACGGTACCTACAGAAAGGCCTGTTTTCTCAGGTTATTGATCTGATCTTTACTCGAGCATCCTCTAATATAATTTTCTTTACTTTTTCAAGCGGCATAAACAGGCCGGCCTGGTCGATCTCTGGCGCATCAAATTAACAGGTCGTAAACCCACCTACCGATCCTATAACGAGTGATGACACAAACGCAGACAGAAAAGAAAAACAAACAATACATAGAGAATATTAACAAAAAATAAGGTAGGCAGTTAACAACCACACAATATACCAGGGTACACCCACATACATAAGCACAATGAACATAAGAAAACTAGAAGAAATTTAAAGAAGCTATCCATTTACTTGTATGTTCAAAAAGTGGTGCTGACGTCCTGATCCCCTATCTGGTAAAAATCTTGAGGGCGAGCTACGCCTGGGGAATCTTACCAGAGATGTGGAACAAGGTAAGAATTATTTTCATTCCTAAGGCGGGCAGGAAGGACTACGCTTTAGCAAAATCCTTCAGGCCCATTAGCCTTTCGTCGTTCCTTTTGAAGACCTTGGAGAAGGTCATAGACAAATATATCAGGGAGAGCTGTCTAAGGGATAAGCCTATCCATTTCAGTCAGCATGCTTATCGTAGTGGCAGATCTACCGAGACCGCCCTACTTGAGCTCGTTGACAGAGTGGAAAGGGCGTTAGAAGACAAGGAGATAGCCCTTTCAGCCTTCCTAGACATAGAGGGCGCTTTTGATAATACGCCCATCAGGACACTGTAGGTGGGACTTCGGTCAAAGGGAGTGGATACCACCACAGTGCGTTGGGTGCAAAACATGCTCTCAAATAGAGTGGCCAAGTTAGAATTGCTCAATACCACTCGTGAGGTCACTACTGTAAGAGGCTGTCCACAAGGAGGTGTACTTTCCCCTCTACTGTGGACTCTTGCAGTAGATGGCCTACTGCATAAGATGGCGGAACTTTGCATAGACACCCAAGGGTATGCTGACGACCTTGTGGTCACTGTGCGGGGAAGCTTGCAAAGCACTATATCGTACCTTATGCAGAATGCCCTAAACACAATAAACAATTGGTGCAGGGAAAACGAACTATCCGTAAATGTGGACAAAACAGTTGTTGTGCCGTTCACCAACAAGAGGAAACTCGACGAGATGCGGCCCTTGATGATGAACGGCAAAACAATCCCACTGTCATCCGAGGTCAAATATCTGGGCGTTATACTCGACCAGAAACTGACCTGGAATCCGCATGTAAACGGAGTTATCCAGAAGGCTAAAACAGCCCTTGGTATCTGCTGTCGTTTAGCGGGCAATAGCTGGGGACTGAAACCCAAAATTGCCCTGTGGCTATAAACGTCCATAGTGAGGCCGATAGTGTCTTACGCCTCTGTGGTCTGGTATAGGAAAATGGCACAGAAAACTACAATTGCGAAGCTGAGCAGCCTGCAAAGGACTGCCTGTATCATCGTCACTGGCGCCATGTCAACTTCCCCGACGGCGGCTCTCGAGGCCGTGCTGAACCTGAAACCCCTTAACTTCCACCTGGAAAAGGAGGCGAGGTCCAGCATGCTCAGAATAGTTTCCGCGGGGAAAGGGAACTGGCTATCTACAGCCTTGAGATCACTCAAGGACTCAGTGTACGAGATTCCAGTTCTGGGGATGCCGTTAGACACAATGCCCCCAAAACACTGTACACAGAAATTCTACTCTGTGGAACTCCCGCAGCGAGAAGACTGGTCAAACGGTCTATTAGTTTGGAAACCTGGTAGCCTAAAGTGGTATACTGACGGCTCCAAATCCGGTTCTGAGGTAGGATGCGGAGTATACGGAGAATCACCCAGACGGGCCATCAGTCTGAATCTGGGAAAGTACTCCTCAATATTTCAAGCAGAAGTATACGCCATCTTAGAATGCGCGACAACTAACCTGCAAAGCAACTACCTCAATAATACTATTTACATCCACTCGGATAGCCCGGCGGCGCTCTTGGCCCTCAGCTCGGATGTTATAACGTCCAGGTTGGTCGAGAACTGCCGGGAAGCATTAAATAACCTTGGTACGAAAAACAAGGTTATTTTACGTTGGGTACCGGGGCATGCAGGCGTCGAAGGAAATGAAAAAGCCGACGAGCTTGCACGAGCAGGGGCGAAGGGGGCGCTTTGCGGACCAGAACCGTTCTGCGGCATCCCCAAAAGCCTGACCCAGCTCACCCTGAAGACCTACTGTTTTTATAAAACCATTCAGGCTTGGAGAGCAATCCCAGGTCTGAACCATTCCAAGGCACTAATCAAGGCCTTTAGCAAGAAGGCGTCGTCGGATGCCTTATTGCTAAGCAGGAACCAACTGCGCATTCTGGTAAGGGTGCTTACAGGGCATTGTTGCCTAAACAAGCACATGCATACGATAGGCTTGAGTGACACAAGGCGGTGCAGACTCTGCTTTGAAGCGGAGGAGACGCCTGCACACATCCTAACCGAATGCCCTAGCCTAATGCGCAGTCGTAGCTCATTGCTGGGCAAGCACAGCATGCGCCCGGATGAGATTAAGTGTCTCGAGTACAGAAAAATCCTGCGATTCTTTGAGTTTGTAGGACTTGACCGAGAATTGTAGTATGTGGCGATCACAATAGATCAGAAATGGTCGCAGTGATACGAGGGCTGGAAAGCCCGGGAATAGCCACAACACCTAAATAAAAATAAAAAAAATGTTCAAAAAGTAAGTTCGACATTTTAGTTTGAAGGTACATAACGTTTTCATAGAGCGTATAGGTGGCGCCAGGTTATTCCAGCATTTCGTGACGGCGTAACTAAAGCTACCACACAAAATACTGCCGAATGGTGCTGAGGACAGACAAGTTGCAGATATCTAGAAGGCCTGATCTCGTAAGACCTGGAATTGTGCGCCCAGGTCAGCTTATAATTACGAGGGTAGCCTTCGATTTACAACACCGAACATTAAAGTTGATAAATGCAATTTGTATACGATATCGCAATAATTTAATCTAGACAGTACGAGGGTGTCACATAATCTTACTCTTAGCTAAGTATCAAGGAAGTCCCGTACCTTGTAATAGTACATTTTCATGCAAGTGCGGAAGGTTTGTCATCTTGCACGAGTCCCGAGTTGTCTTGGTCCGAGCCGTGAGGCGAGGGACAAGACTCGGGACGAGTGAAAATGACACTTCCGTAAACACATGGTTCTCAAAATGCAATTCCTCGTCCATCAAAAGCCCTATATTTTTCCTTCAAGTTCAAGTTCCGAAAGACCACCTCCAATATGCACTTGAAAATAGCATTTTGATAATTTGTTTATTTAAACCTAATATTAAGTATTACGATTTGGAATTGTAGAAAGCCAACGAATAAGAAAATGTCCAGGTATGCCAGCAGGATCCTAATTCAGCTTGCTCACCGCTACGACCCTATCATCTGTTTTACACGGTATGTACAACTGCAAGTCGTCAGCGTAATTCAGCGTCAGTGAACATGCTTTATTATACCTGTGCTATGTCACTAGTGTACAATATGGGGCATAAAATCGAACCCTGCGACACCCCTCATGATACTGGGAGTATTTCTGACGAAACCGTTTCACCACTAGGTAGCTGCAGTTCCACCTTCTGCCTAAGATTACTTAGGTAACTTACAAACCACTTCATAGTACTATTTTCAAAACCAAAATAGGATAAAGTTGACAATAGCAGTTTGATGTTAATGTTGTCGAATGCCCTGGAAAAATCTAATAGTTTAAGGAAAATGCCTATTCCTTTATCTTGTGCATCTAAAATATTGTCTGTTACATCTAGAAATGCGCTAGTAGTACTAAGTACTTACGAAAGCCTGATTGTAGTGCAGGTAGTATATTGTTAAGTTCCAAGTACTCTGATAGCTGTTGGCATCGCTGTCTTCCAGGCGTCAGGAAACGTGGATATGTTTATAATTGCAGTAATTACAGTCAAGGTACGAGGCAAGGTGGCCAGAATCATATCCAAAGTCAAACACCTTCGCGGGTCGGGGTTGACCAGTGGGCCGAGCTTTGCCTACCTCCCACTGCTCTAGGCCCTTCACTAGCCGTGTAGCAATGTAAACTCTAAGGCCGTTTTTACGCACAGCACAGGCGACAAGCTTGCCTATTATGCTTGCGCTTTAAAAGCGCACACTCGGCGTGCCGGTCCCGCTTGAAATCACGCCGCCCTAAACTAGGGGTTTAAGAGGTAGTTGTCGATGCCATCTTTATCTATTACGTGTTATTGAAAATATAAACAAGCCCTTGACATGGCGTGGTAACGAAATCACGAAATCGATTGGCAGTCTGCCCTAAGTATATCATCGTAGAAATTCTCGAGGGACAATACGGGCCAACACGCGACAAAACGATTTACATCACACCTCGTAACTTCTATCGACACGGCATTACTAATAGATTTTTAATAATAGTACAGCTATTTCAGACAAATTCCAGTAGGTATACTATAATATAAACCATTTACTTAAACATGCCTAATAAACACATATAGTTGAATCTGGTAACCAATTCCCTTAATATTTCGACAATCCATTAATTTATTTAAAAAAGGCAGATCTACTGCTGTGTCAGACGATGTCCTTTAACTACGTTTTTTCTTTTAAAGTATATAATATGTACTATTTGGTCTTGAGTGTGTACTACGGACTCCCAAAAACCAGCACGCTCATGTGATTAGCAAGATAACAAGTCGAAATATTTGTTATCATCAAACAGCATTATACCAGTATATACTAGTCGGCTTTGTTAGCAGATAAAATTATTGTCAGAGTTAACACGTGCAATCTATATCTATCGGTAATGTACTCTATAAATTAAATATATATTCTTCACGTCACGTAGGTATATATACCTCCAATGTTATGAATGTCCCGATTTCATATGGTTTATTGTTTGCTATAAAACAATTCAACAAAAAAGGTGGGCGCTGCAGACAACTAAATAGCCTGGCCCGGATGGCAAACGCGCCTAAGTAAGGCCTATGCAAAGATGGCTTAAAAAGCACAAGAAAGATGGAAGAGGAGGCTTTAACCTGTTAAGAATTTAAAGAAAAAAGAACATGCAACTGTAAAAGAAAGAAAACTGAATAACAATGAGCAGTTAATTCCTAAATGCAGCTTATTTGTTACATTAGGAATGCAAGTCTCGGTACACTCAACAAGCTATTCAATTAGATTTATAGCTACCCTCAGTTTCCATGAGCGCAACGTGACTGTAATGTGAACATAAGTGATGGCATCCAATACAATAAATTAGCATGGTTCAGAATGGAGGATGAATAACAAAAGATCCGGATCCGTGCCAGAGTGATTAGTGTAGTAGCATTGCCAGCATTGTTTCATTTATGTTGGCCTTAGTTGGTCTGTAAAATTGTCATCTTGCCGGAGACACAATCGCATTCGTTGTCAGCACACTGCTCATTTGTGTCACTTTCATGACTGGTAATGTTCACCCGTTAACTACTAAAGTATACTCATAAACAAATCACACTTTTCAAGTCAATGATCGGTCAGTGGAAACACGAGAACTGTTGTAAGAACCCAATTACAATCGATCTAATCCCATACTTGTTGTACCATGTTGTACCTTTTTGTAATAAGTATGTGTCCTAATAGACGACGTATAAAATAAAAAAAAACCCAATAAATAAAATATATATTCCAATATATACATATTATTCGGTCGCGATGGATTACGGAATGGAATAGCATGTCAGTTTATATTATACCTACGTACACTTTGACGTTCCCACACGTATATTGCGGTTACGTAATATTCGTAATAACACACAAATAAATACTGGATAGGTAATAGGAATACGTACGTCTAGATTGAAGTGTAGAAGTTTATATTGCGTCATCGTTCATCGAAGAATGATGTTGTTGGCCACAAAGGTTGACATACATTTATAAAATTTTCTTTGTTTGTGTTTCTTTGTAGTAATTGCGTATTTTTTATATGCAGTAATTGCGTATTTTTTACATTTTAGTAAAACGCTTTTAAATTGCAAGGTTATCTCAAAGCAATAATTTATATTATTATTGTAATAAAACAAGCAAACAAATAAGTATCATTAATCAGAGATCGGACAAATTTGGGTCATTGCTCGCAATAATGTGGACATAACTCCAAAATTAATCCAAATGTAATTTAAAAGCGTTTTACTAAAATGTGACAGTGACAAGCCGACTAGCGCCATTCGTAAATAATGAGGGCTATGGCGTATGAATTCGCCGCTAGTGTAGCGTGAGGTCTCCGAAATGTCACTCTTTGTGGTTGCCCTACGCGGATTAATATCTAATTGGAACAATATGGTGACTATTTTCCAATACCAGAACTTGATTATGGCAAATATGAGTTACGGGTCAATGACTGTTAGTGCTTTGAGACAGTTTTGTCTTTCGGAAACTTATTTCCTCCTTTTTTCCGAACAAAACGGGACTGCGTTACAATGCGGGATGTTCGATATTAAGGTATTAAATATGATTTAAATGTAAACTTCGTTTTCATGCCAAATTTTTGACAGCTGGATCTTACCCGACAGTGGCGCCAACTGGTGAGCACAAAAACGATAACCTTCATTGTGATTATTTACATTTAAAGATAGATATATAAAGGGGCCCGCTATGGTACTGTATCTTGTATTTAAGTAGTTTTTGAATACATCAAACTAGTTTTTACTTTGCTAGATTCGTCGATCTTAAGAGTTCAATAATAAAACGGCCGTTTTAAATTTGGACGCATGGATTGACGAATCCACAACATAGCGACCCCCTTTTTAGGGTTCCGTAGTAAACAAGGAACCCTTATAGTTTCGCCATGTCCGTCCGTCCGTCCCCCGCTTTTCTCAGTAACCGTTAGTACTAGAAACCTGTAATTTGGCATGAGTATACATATTACTGACGCCGACAAAACGGTGGAATAAAATCATTTAAAAAATTTTTTTTAGGGTACCTCGTCTACATGTAAGGTTTCTAAAAGCATTTTTTGATTCAAGAATCGGTTGGCGTAATATTAAGCTTTGAAGTGATAATTTTTGCTATGGTCAAGTGTCCCCCCCTGCCAGCTAAACAGTGGCTGCTAGGCATGTGAAAAAAATCATGGTAGTAGTATATACGATGAATTTAGAAGGAAAACTATCACAGCTAAGTAGACATTGCCGTAAAGGGCAGAATATGTATACAACACAACATCTCAAAAAAGAACATCATCAGTACTAAGATCAGTAAAAACCCTTCTATAGGTCCGTAATTCCGCATATGACCGGTGACGTGATGGACGGATAACTACGGAACCCTACACTGTGCGTGGCCCGACACGCACTTGTTTAGATACCTATCGTTAAATTTACTAATTTACGAGTGGCGCTAGAGGACCTGTTATATTTTATTAAAGCGCTCTTAAAGTAAGGCCCGCACGATACACGATATAGCAATAAGAAATAATTTTCGCGCCCGTCAGAGGTGAGATTGCTTACATAGTAATGGCGTTATTATGTTCAATCTATGGCCCTGGGCATATTTTCATTTTGTTGCTGAGATAAAAACGTCAATGTGACGAGCGTCCGAGTTGAAAAACACTACATGCGGTACCATGTGTAGCCGCTAGCCTGTGCGAAATTGTATAAAACCACACAGTCTAGCCAACAGTTTTGAACGACACACTCACACTTACGTCCGCATACCATCGATAGGCTGATACCGTAGGTCGTGTCACCCACACTACTAACCGATATACCGGATTGCCATACCTGGCGCAGTATATTATTGTATCATGATGATCTGAGGCAATCGTAATGATCAATGAATATACGCGACTTCTGAGTTTTTGTTGGTTTTATTTATTATGGGCATCAGCCGAGTGGTTTGGTACGCGTTATCTGCCGCTGATGTATGCTGCCGCCTTGTTCACGATTAACCAGATTTGTCCGGACTGCAGTGTTAAATATGTAGGCAATGTCAAGTGTGACCGATAAACGAAACGGATACCTATTTAAGGGGATGCCTAGATTCGGTCAGCCGCGCTCCCAATGAAAGAGACTCGCTTATGTCCTTCGCGCACGACAAAACAGGATAGAACACTCTTCGGTAATGGCTTTTTTAGACAATTCCCCATAGATATCTGACTGTGTGCAGTTTTTTTTTAATTCCTCTTGACAGAGTTTAGATGAGGTTAATTACCATCATTTCAACTTATTTGTGTCGTTTAATAATGCTTTGTTTTAGTAGACTGAGTAAAAAAAGGAAAATAAAGACTCAATTTCGGTTTTTTTTTCTATAGCGAAAATTTTAAGCTATCATGTTTCGACTATTGTCAGAAACACAGTCAAGAATCATATATCTGAAAATCAATTATTGTTTCCGCTTCTGGGCAGAACAGCGTTTCAAAGAACGCGATATTTCTCGGTTCACGGCCTTAATTGAACCCAAGCGTGTCTCGACCGACAAACTGACTAGGTACTAGATAACTTTATTTACTTTTTACATATGAAAAGAATTTGTAACTTATGCTTCATGTTTTATAAAGCAAATTACTCATATCCGTTAATTTGAATAGAGTTTATCACCATTGTTTCCAAATTGTCCTCTGTATTGTTAATCCTAGCATGTAATGGAATGGACCCACAGCGCTGTATCAATTAAGGTTAATTTACGTAAAATACCATTTACAGAAAATATAATAATAGCACACTAGGTACATAAATTGTCTAATCTATGTATTAATAAGTGTCATACGAGTACATAACGAAGGATACATCACTAAAGAAAACTTTCGCTTGTTTCTCTCACCGCAAACAACGAAACTGTTTGCGGTTATCAATTGATACATACTTTTCTTTTACAATAGATTTACATGATTCGATCTCAGCAGTACTCGATCGAATTTGATTCATATATTGATTACCATTTGTGGAGTAGTTATTGTGTGTAAATTGTTTCAGCCCGTCTTAATTAAATATCGACGTTTATTATATATTCGAGATCAATAATCATGGTATTTGTGATTTCAATAAGATCATCGTTGTTATCTTTTCTAATTAGAACTGGTTATTAAATACATTCATAAAGCTTTTTATGGCTAGTTTGGCCGTGGCAGTTCTATTAGTGATAAGAGTGTGTATCTCTATATGCAGGTTAGGTTAGGAGAGCGATTTTAGTTAGCGAGGGTGTCGCAACCACCGACCGCAGAATAAGGTTATCTGACCAACTGAACTAAGTACTACATTGCGTTATATTATATTATATTCTAAATCCATTTACCTGTGTGTAATAAGTCTTCCAAGTTACATTAGCTAATGGGCTTGTAGATACTATCTACAGTAATCAAAGAACACTCACCACAGAGAAATATCAAAAGTATACATAAATAAAGCAAATTAAACTACTATCTACCCATTACGTGTCTGGACTAGCGGATGGTCCGTAACAGTAGAATAATATTTAAATACTGAACTATACAGAACAGGGGTTTCCTTGAATTATGAATTCGAAAGCAAGAAACTTGACATGTATTGAATGTTGTTACCTAGCTATCTTAATTATTTCCTCATTGAGAGCTGGACGTATAATTAGGCGCTTTATATAGTATCGTAGAAAGTAATGATATAGAATTCTCAGAATATCAGAATATGTTTGCCTTTTTAATGAGTGAATTTTAAGTGCTAGCGAGTCGATAGATATAGTGAAACTAGGACAGTTTACTGAAAATAGATTATTATACCCGTCTGAGTGTATCGAGTAGACTTTGTTTACAATTGATACCATCTTATCTATGTCATCGGCACATTACGCTGTACTCTAGTCACATAGGTAAAAAAATAATAAGCAATTATGCTTATATATGTATATATAAGCATATATATATATGTATAAGACTACTACTTAGACTAGAATTCATATATACCATATCAACTGACGTTTGGAATTCACATCACACCCCATATATTGCTTTGAATGCCATGAAACAAAAAGCTATAACATTGACAACAATATTTTTATAATTAGAATTAGATAGATATTGTATCTAATTATAAGCACGAGGAAAACTCTATTTGAATTTAAAGGTTACGGGCGCTGCTTTTAGGTTAGCGACGGGATTTACGAAATGTATAAATAGTCGAAAACGTTTAATTGGGAATGTTTTGGCCACGACCGAGCCGCGTGGAGCGCGTGTGGTGACCGATGCACCGCTTCATATTTGTGTTCTGGGTACAAAACACACTCAAAAATAAGCATACTATTTCGACTTTACTGTACTGAACTCTGGCCGTTATTATCATGGCGCGGGCGCGTGCTCCGCTCCCGATTAATGAACTTAGCCAGCATGTTACGACGGTAAACTAATTAGTTATAAGTATTTTAAATGAACCAACCTACGAACTTCACTAGTTCCGCGAATCAAATTGAAATGCTCATAAACATATTAGTTTGTAGAGTTACAGGCAGTAAAACTTACACAATGTGTTTTTAATTTTATAACCTTTGTATATGAATTCAATTATGCTCTCCTAATGCTGTAAACCTTCAGATTATTATCTCGGAAAACGTGTCTCTGTGTTGTAATGGCGCAATTTTCTTATTGTCATCTTTACCAATTTTCCTCGTATATCTCTTTGACTAGGAAACCTGTTTTCTTCGTCACCACCACCACCGTCTCTGTATTAACATCTATCGTAAGCACACTACGTACATTTCTTGAGAAAGAAAAGCTGTTCTCCGATAGCGACCTAATTTCAACTATTTTTGGTATCTTTTTAATGTTGAAATATTTGTGGTCCTTTTTGTATTTTAACATATTTATTATATATCAGAATGTTCAGTTTCGACGATTGCAAGGAACGTTATATTAAGGAATGTGGTCATTTGGTTAAGGAAAAAAATTAAACATGCATTGCATCGTGCCGTATGACCAATGTGACAATATACCTACACTACACGGTGAATCCTTTTTATTTAATTATATGTCGTGTGTACGTCTATGTAACGGTTATTTAATTATTTTTGTAAGTATATAGTTAATTTGCTAGTCGTTTTTCTGATATTACTTGCACCGCCTACAATTTTTCTGCTTTGCCTGATGATTGACTGGTAGAGAATGCCTCATGGCGTTAAGTCCGCGTTTTGTACGTTAAGATTTCTTAATGTGCAATAAATATTAAATAAAAATCCTTGAGGGTAAATAGGTACCTACATGTAATCATCATTGTGGTTGTTAGCGTCTTGCGGCTATCTCGACGAAAAGGGTTAAATTCCAACAATTGTAATTAGGATTCGTTTTATACATTTGTATGCTATTTGACTGTTATAATCATTTCACAGAATCATTGAACAGTGTTAATAGCGAGAAATAAACACTATTCCGACGCGAGCGACGCGACGCACTCAGAACTCGTGAAAATTATACTGAAGGTTATCGATTGCTCCAACGAAAGCAAACTTCAGTTTAGCGAATATTTGTAGACCTTAGTGCGATGGGATAAAGTGCACGACAGCAGGGTCTTTGTTTGTATGAGCACGGCAGCGCGGTCAGCGCAACAAGGCCCGACGTAGTATGGACACTATGTTTTCTATTTTTCATGTGCAGTAAACTTGACTTTATTACAATAAATTGTTTACTTGACGTAGTAATTAAAGTCACATTAACTAACCGCGAGAAATATCTCATTAACTTAATTGCAAACTCAATTAGGAAATAGCCGTTAACAGTATATATCGACTTCCCTGCCGTGCGAGTAAAATCTACCTAGGTAATATATATATTGGCATACAAATGTCTACATTAAGTACAAGGTAGGTATTTTAATATTGCTTATACGTTCTTTCAGTTATGGTATAAACAGTTTTAAAAGGCACTATCATGTATTTTTTTAACATTGCAGTGGTTAATCCCCTGTTGGTCTGCGCTCTTTTTAGTCGCATAATAATAATGTAAACAATGATTGCTATTACTCATATTTAAGCTGTAAGTACAACAGCTGATTGCGAGTGTTGTGCCGGCGGTTGTACCTACATATCGACAAAATGCCTGCGGCTTGGAAAATATCGAATTAAGGGGCTCCTAGCTCCCAATGACCTTCGATCTGTAACTCTCCGTTTTCTCGTGTTTTTATGGCTTATCGTATTAAGAACAACTAGGTTTACCGAAATAGTATACCATATTTACTGCAAAATTCACAGTCTTCGAGATATATATGTACTATGTTTCAATAAATCATAAAAATAAGTAGTCAGTTTTTTTTTAATTTAGCTCCTGCAAATGTAAATAAAGGATTGAAGAACCGATAACAGTTTGTACCATAAATATATTTATAGTTTTGACGGAGCAGCATCAACTAAAAACTCGTCAAAAGCCGATGAATAGCGCGTGCAGCTCCTTAATAGAATAAAATGCGTAAAAAGCTTTGTTCGACAAACAACAAACGGCCTTTTCTACTAACAATACGACCAGGAAACTTGGTTTCCTATTTCGTCTGAATTTCTTGTACGAGTTATTAGGTACAAACCAAATTGTTTCTTAATTCCTCGTAGTAGACTATATATTATTTTTTAATACCATGATATGCATGCCCTGTAATATGGATATTTGCGTTTAAAGACGTAAAGTTCGGATGGGTCACTTTAGATGTTATACGAACAATTAGACGTTATATTTGGTGTTCATCTTTAGAATGAAAGTAGAAACACATTTGGTTGAAATATTTGTTCGTGATCCGATTTAATGGTTTATTTCTATATTTTTGGAGTAGTGATTTGTAATACGTAGAAATTGAATTTAGGCTTAGTAGCTATAACTTTTAGATAATTAAAAAAGCAAGACTACAATCACAAGCGATATTAACAAAAACTCGATAATTAATTGTAACCGGAAGGAAATTGGGGCAAACTTTTTTTGTATGGTACAGACAAAGTGTTGTGCGATCGAAGCGAAATTTAGTAATGATTCCCTTCAAACTGCTTTATTAACAATAGGAAAACAAAATCATAACATCGAATCCATTAAGATTATAGCGTGGTACGTTGGAAAAATTGAACAGCCTTTAAAGGCAAGTAATGAATAAAACTTACTGAAAACATGTATTATCAGAGTAGATAAATAAATTTCCTTATTTCGCAATGCAAGGGAATAAGTTTGCCTAAGAAATTATGTGTGAAACATATAAAATAAAATTAGGAATGCATGCGTTGGGTCTGGATTGAGTGACGGGTGATGGCATATAAGTGCGCGGTTTATCTATTTGATGGAATTCGCGTTGCAGCGCTCAGTGGCGAGAGGCGAGTGCACCCGGCCTGCACGTGCTAAGGTCGGGGAGTTTCCACACCCGATACGCTTCCGCTGCACCAACATACGCGATCACCCGCTACTCCTCCGAAATCCCCCAGTCCCATTGATTTTTTTTTAACTATCCCATAAAATATTTGTTTAGGTAGGTAGGTGTAATGTACTGACCTTGACGCTAGTTGGTCTGGTGTCCCTGTCGCGCAAAAAGCGATCGTATCGTGTGTGGTTTGCGACGAGCGAGCGTTGCGCGTTCTGTTCGATCGCTGAGCACTTAGGGATTGACTGGTAGTCGTGCGAAGCGCTGGTGAATATATGCGCGCGCATCTCCGCGCGCTTGCGTCGTGGTGGGAGTAACTCGTTACGTATGTACTGGGCGCCCATTCATTGCAGTTAATGCCTTCTGGCTCGGGACCGGGAGGGCACGGGAAGCGAAACCCACCGGTCCCATAGTTACGGTTGACACGCTCAAATTACACACCGGCGCGAGGTCACCTCGTCCTGTTTGCACCCGGTTTGTTTATATGCTTCAGGAACAATTGGACCCACTCGTACATGGCACTTCTAACAATTGAGAAATTACTGAAGATAATACTAGATAATTTTAAAATGCAGGATGGGGGTGAATATTTAGCGGTTTTAATGCGTTTTTTCGTCATTGTCGTCTTATTAAATCTAGTCTTCTTATTAAAGATGATGATCAGAGTCAACTTTTGAAAAAAGCGTAAACCAATATCGGTTTCGAATCTTATTTGATCAATATTCTCGCTGGCTGTCCTAATTTTGCTTAGATAATGACTACACCCGAAACGAACATTTCAAACGCTCGGAGAATTTACACGAGAAATATGGCTCAGCTCAGGTATACTAGAATTACCGTAAACCGAAAATAACTTCAGATGACTTTTAAAAAAATTACCTACCTAATTCGTAAATGTTGGCGATTTTTCTATAAATTAAAATATTTCACTCTAAAAGTTTAATGCCATACCTAGCCATTCACAACAATCAAATATTCGAAAATTATCATAGTTACGAGTTGGATTCTGGAAAGGCAATATTTCCGTCCGTACCAAAGGATTATAAAGGATGATCACTAGAAAAGTGATAAAAAGAACAACTACCTATAATTATTTATGTAAAACCAGTTAATCTCAGAAGCAAAATAACTGGTACACTTTTTATTGGAGTATGTACTTACAAATATTGTCTATGATTATAATATTTACTTAGTTCAAATGTAGGTAAGGCAAAACAGGAGTGATATTAAAATAATCATAAATGGCACAACAAGTTTCCCATCACATGTGTTGTGACGTTAGAGAATAATGTGTTCAAAATATTAAGAGAATAGACAGAAAAATTGTAGGTATCTTACTCGATCCCAAACGAGTTTTTACTGAATGAATTATCTTTGCTGTTATACCAGTTACTGATAACTAAAGAGATCACTAGAACGATCCAGTAAAGGTTACGCGGTTGCGGATGCGGTATTACTACGATACTGGCAGGTGTGCCAGGACTGGAATTTGATTCCATCCGATTTCAGCCTTGAAAAGATCCGAAAACAATCACGAGGATCCGCAACGTTCATTTTCATTATTTCCTCATACATTGGGAAGGGGTCCGATTTGATCCCCACAAGATCCGCCAGAGGCCTGAAAGATCCGAAATCGGACCAAAATATCCGCACTGGCAACATTGGTTATTCAGTATACCTGTAGCTGTCAACACAACCCATCCTCAATAGAGATGTTGACACCAAATAAGAAACTCAATAAGTTCGATGTTTCTCGAAAAAGTATCAAATTCCAAATGGCGAAACTAATACCTCAAAAGAATATATAAATAAATATTTTTGGACAAGCTTACACAAATCAACATAGATAGAAATTACATAGATATGTCTACAAAGTTTTAAGACGGGGCATATTCTGTCCCTTTTCCGCCAAACGCACGTTTGTATTGGAACGTTCGTCATTTCCTCTAACCAGCAACATTAAAACGGTTGCAAATTCGTTATTTTATGAGATACTAGCGACCCGCCCCGGCTTCGCACGGGTGCACTATTTGATGGATGTTATTATACATATAAACCTTCCTCTTCAATCACTCTATCTATTAAAAAAAACCGCATCAAAATCCGTTGCGTAGTTTTAAAGATTTAAGCATACATAGGGATATAGGGACAGAGAAAGCGACTTTGTTTTATACTATGTAGTGATTGGCATATTTGTATGTCTAATTTTGAGTCTACAACCCTACTCAATATAGGCTCTGCAACGCACTTGTTAAGTGGGTTGTAATAGGAAAAAAAAGGACAAGTGCGAGTCAGACTCGCCCACCGAGGGTTCCGTACAAATTTGTAGGTACATATTAGAATTATTGATTACGTACTTTAAATAAACTCCAAATATATTTTTATGATTTATATGTAGTTTCAGATATTTCGCTGAACTTGTCGTATAAAACGATATTACTTGTCAAATTTCATAGTTCTTAGTCAACGGAAGAGAGCCGCCCCCAAATGAAATGGGAAAAGGCTTGGCAAAGAAGAAGACAGTCAAATATTAATGCCATTCCCGAAGAGTGTTGCATCCCGATTTGTCGTTCGCGAAGACATAAGCGTATCTCTTTCACGGGGGGCGTGGCTGACCGAATCGAGGCATCCCCTTAAACTTTTCAGCGCTCTGTCAAATACAAACGCTGTCACTCACACGATGACACGGGAATGTCAAACGCGAAGTTGAAGCCTATACAACTATACAGATGCATGTGATGGATACATGCGTCGTGGGCGCCGGCGTCGAACCGATGCTGCGCATATATACGTCGTTGGCGTCCAAAAGGTTAATTAAGATTCTATTAGCGTGCAATTAATGAGTACGAGTATGTGGTGGGTACAAATTTGAAAATGAGTCAGTAATCTCGAAAAGATTTTTTTTTGTTCTGATTATGAACAAGGAAAAAATATTATATCGCAGAGGTGACTCTTAACACATTCAGTTGGATGTATGATTGCCTGCAGAGTATGGATCATTGCTTTGCCGGCGTCGAATGTGTCAAAAGAGTTGTAGTTTTAGGTTTTACGAACAGTCGATAAACTTTGAAGTAAAGTCCTATTATACGTGATGTTAGTGTACGAGTTAATAAATTAGTTCATATACTAAGTACTTCCCAGTGCATGGCCATGTCTATTATAAAGCCATTGTTTAGTCTATCATTCTATGATTTATAGATGGTCAGTACTAAGGCCTTTACTGCGCTTCGCAACTTCTAACTGTTAATAAGGTCCATAATTGCACGATCGCACGCGATACATTATCTGTGCAGTGCAAAATGTGATAATCCACATTGAAAGGGATCTTATGGCGGCAGGCGCTTGCGTTGCACAGATTCACTATTGTATTAGAACAAGGTCTATAAAGACGTAAGTGCCGGCCGACATAAAGTTCATTTTAATGTGGATTATTACAAATGATACTAGAGTAACATAAACAAATGCCTACTCGAACGAACCACTACTATATGCACCAGAGGACATTTAGTAAGTAGGTAGGTGAGTTATTCTCCCTGCAGTCTACTGTTTACATTCTTGCAAGAAAAATATGATTTTCAAGACAATGTAAGTGACTACATGTACGTTTCTAGCCTGTCATAGTAAAGTTATTTTGTTGCCTACTTACTCACGAGTAGGTAGGCAACAAAATAACTTTACACTTTTGAAAAGTAATCACTCGAGCCCGCGTGCCTGCACGGCACGCGGGCTCGAGTGATCGCGCGTCGCGTTGCTGGTCACTTCTTGAATCGATAATGGTACTCTCACGATTTCATATGCACTGGATATTATTGGTATAGAGATGCTAAATATATTATAAAGGCAATATACGTGAACGCGAACCGGATTCCATTACCTAAATCAGGTGTAAAGCGGCAGGCGGAATTGCACACTGAGGGTTCTATATATTGTATATTAGATACAAGAAAATATCCCGGACCTTTCGCAGGTGTGAGTGTGTTACGGAGGAGCCAACACTGAGAGAAAAAATTTTGTTCGTATTAATAACCAGATATCTAAAAGAAGGGAATATCAAATTCTATTAATTTTTACATTTTTTTTCTTGGCATTAGTAAATAATATAATTTCAAGGAAATTTTATTAATTTCATAGTATAGGAAATACAAAACGGTTTTACTTCATACTGGAATTAATATTCTTTACTCGGAATAACTAGAGTTCTTTAAATTCTATAAAACTCTCCTTGGGTTTATAAATGGTGTACTAGCACCAGTATGTAAAGATTACTAGATAATACAAATGGGATATACTAATGTCGGTCATTACAAATGAATACTAATAATTAAAAATCAATTCTGATTTCTATCATTGGTAATCTTGTAATAACAAATCCCTTTCTTATTCTTATGAGTTTTATACTTATTTCCGTAAATAATAAAATAGCTTTATAGATATTAGTAAAGTGTACTAATAACAAGATTCGTAAACGTACCGGGCGCCCCTCCCCCGCTCGCGTGCCCCGTATCCATCGTTGACTCGTCCATTTTGCTTGTAACCTCTGCGCCGAAACAATTGAATAATATCCTAAGTAGTCTGTGATAATATATCAACTTGTGAATTTTGTGATTGTGCCAAAATAAAAAAACTTGCGTGGTGCTGTGGTGGGGCATGGACTTATTAACGTAGGACTTGTTAAAGTCGTGGGGTTTCTCCCAATACTTTGAAAGGTACAAAAAATTGCGATATTAACATTGGTTGATAATTGGTAGGATTATAATTTTCCCAGGTACACCCGCCATCCTGACTGTCAGGATGGCGAGTGTACCTTCACTTTGTAATAACTTTAAATGCGGAAGGGTACAATTTTTTTCTAAAGAGGTACAAAATAGTACAAATTTTTGGTAAACTTTATTTACATATTTGTTTAGGTACACCCGTCATCCTGACTCTCACGATTTGTCTACTTATGTGGTACCAAATCATATTAATGTCATGCCAAATGATGTGTCTACTTATGTGACCACACGGTGGCCTCTTGACTGTGACTTTGTGTAAATGTAACAATAGATTAGAATAAATGATGATTCTGTATGTTTTGCTAAGTTTTGCATTTGTCTCAATTTGCCAATGTTTGATTTCATTTAACTTTAAATAAAGATACTTAATTACTAAATACCTGATATTTTATTTAAAATGTGTAAACCTGTTTTGTTTTTACAGCTACTAGTTCTTTCATTAACGTCTTGTTAGTCTTGTTACATTCGTAAAGTCCTTACTTAGATTTAATTTATCATTTCCTATTATTTGAAGAGTAACTGTAAAAATAAATGAATTAACTCCTTGTACCCCGTAAATGTGCATACTGAAGAAAGCAAGTATCACTTGACTAGCTCAATATTACAGTTCTAGATTTCACTTTTAACAAATTTATCTATTATTTGACATAATGTGTCACACGAAGTCTAATTTTAACTACGTTAAAAATATAACAGAAACCTGTAAAATTGGGACAGTGACATGTATGTAACCATAATTGCAATTTACAGATGGACCTGTACCTGATCCAAGCAGTCCAAGCGCGATTGGAGCGTGCCACGCAAATTTAGATCACGTAAGAAGTGATCGTTTCTTACAAGATCTAAATATGTGTAGTGTGTTTCGATAGCGTATGGATCAGGCTCAGAGGGGCTACCGCGAACCACAAACGAAGTTTTCCCTCTCTGTCTCACTTATGTGCAAACTTGCAAGTGCGACAGAGAGGCAAAACTTCGTTTGCTGTTCGCGGTAGCGCCCCAGGTATGGACGCATCTGTACATTGCTATTATGGTTACTTGAAATTAAATAAAAGTTTACTCGTTTTTAGTAAACAGTATTGTTGTTCCAAAAAGACAGTTTTAAAAGCAAGTATGTTACATTATTGAATTCAAATAAAAGTTTACTTGTTTTTAGTAAACAGTATTGTTGTTCCAAAAAGACAGTTTTAAAAGCAAGTATGTTACATATTTGAATTCAAGTAAAAGTTTACTTGTTTTTAGTAAACAGTATTGTTTTTCCAAAAAGATTTTTTTAAAAGCAAGTATGTTACATTATTTGGATTCAAATAAAAGTTACTTGTTTTTAGTAAACGGTATTGTATTTCCAAGTAGGACAATTTTATTGGTATTAGTAAATACTATTAGTAAAACTGGTTTATAACCGTTAGTATAATCTCCTTGTCCTGGGATTCACTAAAAATTTACTAATAATTAATATTTTTTACTTGTTTCTAGTAAATTTTTCTCTCCGTGAAGTAACGACTTTCGAGGCACCGCATACGGGTTTCACCCAATATATACGAACATTCGGTCCATCAGCTTTTATCGAACCGAATATTGGGCCGAATTATTCGGTTCAACGTAATGCTTTTATCATCTGTTCTAAACCAGAGTAATTCAGAGGTAAAATTCTTATCATTTATTTAAGTAACAATAATAATATCTAAGTTAAACAAATCACAAGGAAGTAAATACAATGAGTATATTGTGGCGACTTTCAAACAAAAATCTTTAAAATGTTCGGTAAATATTCACTTCAGGAATTGAACGGAATAATTCGGCCGAATATCGAACATTCAAAAATACGCCGAATAGGCTGAAACGGTAATAATAAACAAATATGCTGTGCATCTCGAGTAATAACAATCATGGCAGTAAATAGCAGATTGTTCACAATGGGTTGAAAACCATCCATTTCAGACGAGAGATTTTGGTGGCTCGAACCAAGTGAGAGTGCCAATAGTTCGAGGCTGAAACGGGTGGTTTCACCCGAGTTAATAAACACTGCTTTTCATTTCAAATACGGGAAACTAAAAAAATGCACAAACATTCTCTGAATCACCGAAGGAACCATTTTGTCGTGAACTGTTGAGTGACGTTAACAGTGTCTGTGTATGGATCATTTTAATTTATTTTTTAAAATTAAGAACTATTCGTAGGTACTTATACGTATTTGTATTGGTTACTGCCTTTGCCCAATGTAACTACGATTCACCGTACTTTTTTCCTTTAAATACTTTTCTGCTATAGGTAAAGGAGAAAAGTGCCACGTTCCACACTCCACCTAGATGTACAATAACCACTTTCAGAGTATGAGAAATAAAAATGAAATGCATGGGGGTACACACTATGATGTCCCTGTTATGGTGTGTAGGGACTATAGCTGAAGCAGTGAGTTACTTATTGGGTAAAGATGATAGAGTAAATCTTAATAGATGATACTGAGACAACAGATGAAAGCCTAATAAATATATAAATATTTGTGGAAAATCTTTCCCAAATCAAGCTAGTCCTAAACTAAGCAAAGCTTGTACTATGGGTACCAAGTGACGATATACATACTTATATAGATAAATAGATACTTAAATACATAGAAAACATCCAAGACCTAGTAACAAATATTCGAGTTCATCACACAAATAAATTTCCTGACCGGGATTCGAACCCGGGACCTCCAGCTTCAAAGGCAAGGTCACTACCAACTAGGCTAAAGCGGTCGTCGGATAAATCAGTCCTAAAATGTATCTTCCACTTTGTTTTAGTTTTTTGTCCTATTCGAATTTCAGATGTTGCATCTGCATTCGGACAAGGTAAGGAAAATGCCGGACGCTTATACATGTATGTTAATATATTTATTTATTGCTCTATTAAATAAGTAAGTGTCGCATCAAAACATGTACCTACTATAAAAAAAGTATTCGAAATACATATACTCTACTACTCTACGAGAAACATGGGCAATGAACCCTAAACAAATGTAACAGTCATATTATAACCACGGAGTACATAAAACATCAGCAATATATGGTTTGTTCACAAGTTGACAACTAGTAGCACGACCAACCCGCGTGTAGTTGTTTGATAAGGCCATCAAATGATAACAGATCTAACTATCGCATTGCTGCTTATCTGCTTTTTTAAATTAGCAAATGATTACTTTCCAATTATAAACATTTTGATTTCAGCGACTCTAATACTACAACTATGCTTTGTGTGGCTGCAGTTACGGGAAAGCAAACAGTAGTATTAACCCTTTAACCGCCGAACGTCAAAAACTTTACAGCCTACTCGCAATTTTCAACTCGGTTAAAAATTAATAAGGTGTCAATTTCCTACATCCTCACTTTGTCTGATATATCAGACGATGGCGGTTAAAGGGATAATTAATAGTTTCGAAAAGTACCTACATTGAAGCTGGAATGAACTGAACGAAAATCGTGTGATATTCGTGATATTTTGTATACCTCTGGCCTGTTTATTTTGATTGCATTGAGATTTTTCTAATATTTTGTTTCTAAGGCAGTGGAAAATCCTACCTAGCTAGGTACCATTTTGTGGAAAATGATAAAAGACGCCGACCAAAACTCACTTAGGTACCCAAAAGGTAGGTACTAAAAAATACATATACCTATACCTAATCATTTCAAGGATTTAATTTAAATCAAGTTTACATTAACTTAGAGGTACGTACATACAAAAGCCCCTATATATTACGCCTTGATATGAGCCATGTTGCCTGATACAATTAAATAAATTGGGTATTTATTTTTACATTTTCCTTCAAAAATCGAAATGACAACTTTAAAAAAAAAATGTTTCTGAATGTGAAACTCAAGCACTTTCAAATGACACCCCACTTGACACATTCACTAGACTTTCAAATTTTGAACCACCTGTCATTTTTCACAGAAAATATAAAAAAATATTAAAAAAAAACTTGTTCTATGCATGTAGGTACCCTTCTTTATAACTATTTCAAATCGATAGCATAAGTGGTTCTTGAGATATTTAGCGATGTGACAGACAAAGTGAAACCATAAGGGTTCCTTTTTTACCATTTTCGTACTGAACCCTAAAAACAAAAACAAATCATCTACCGTCATATTCACAGCCATTACATTATTCTGAGGTAACTTCCTCTCAATATCATATTAAATTAATTATTGGATCAACGATCCTTACTTTTTTTATCTGTATAAATACATATTCTAATATACTATATATTTATGAAGCCGGCAAACTTTCCACCCGGAAATAGGTTTAAAAAAAACATTGTCAAATAAGCGCCGATTTTTTTAATAAAAATAATAATCGTGATTATTTTTGTAAACATACCAACATTTGTTAACAATGTTTATGTTCACTAAGAACACGTTGGTAGGCATATTTGACATCAATGTATTTAAGTTAATTGTTATAGATATTTTTTTATTAGAATATTAAAACGATGGTATTTAACATCAATCGAATCAATTTAGTGGTATCAAATAAAATTGTATTAGAATATATAAATACTAAAGTTCAAATGCAATGTATATTGTTCAATAAATAATGACTTATGACTATAATTAACAAGTAAAGAAGAAGCTTAAAGCCATTACACTATTTTTAGGTGCGTAAATATGGTAAATTTATGAAATGTGGGGTCTAACTAAATATATGTATAACATTCGTTAGTTTTATTTGCCCGATTTACCATCAATGATACAAAGCACATAGTAATGTATTAATTTAATGAAAAAAAAGTTTACTATTAATTATTGCCATTTTCCCAGGATTTTTAGATATTTATTTATAAATTATATCTCTAAATGACTTAATTTTTACCGATTATATATCGGCGTCATTACTAGTATTAAGATATATCCGTTACGCAGGAAAACTCGGTTATTGTAAATTATTTCCATTTCGCCATACTAACCGACCGTAATTTTCCTCGACTAATCTTGAAGGTACTCATGTCTCCCGGAAATTCTTATATGGAATTAAAACACATATAAATTGTCAAATGGAATAATTATTATCTGCCATCTTGTTTGGTAAATTAATGTTAAGAAATGTCGCGTAAAGGGTTAGGATCAAAGTAATTTCGTCTTTGCTAATTAACTCATTATCAACAATGCAACTACTGTTATTATGACAAGAATATATTGAATCAGGACAATTTCTTGTTGATAAGTAAATAATAAGATAATAACATACAATAATTGTAAATAAGGAAGAGGTTTACTGAAATAACCTCGACACAATGTGTGTGTGTGTGTGTGTGTAACTAAAGTTGGTATGATCCTCCTTGCGTCATCCCAGTACAAGCTCATCCCGAAGGATGCCCGAGGTCCGCTACCTTATCCCAGGATTTGGCGTAGGCACTAGTTTTTACGGAAGCTACTGCCACCTAACCTTTCAATCCGAGGGAGATATTGTATCGTACTTGGAATGTATATTTGTGTTACACTGCTGCTTGGTAGAATTTCTAAAAATAATTACGGCGTTCTTATTAGGTTTAAGGTTAAAACTCCTCTTAATTAATTAATGATTAGTTGACATCACTACTATGCCCTATGTCTGGTTTTATTATACGCACTTATGTGATTTCCTCCCTGTATATACAATCCAAAGTTTACTTGTCATCTTTTGACGCAAATTAATAAAGTCCTTAAAGTGCAGTATTTATGATGCGAAACGTCAATCAATAAATAAGATTCCTTACGTTCGGAAATACGCCAGTGTTCGAAATTAGTCGTAAACAGCGAATTGTCTCTTTCCGAAGACAATATGTATCTAGGTACATAAATATTGCGTTAGACTCGTATATATATATACAAATTTTGTAACTATTTAAAAATAGGGATGTTGACTCAAAATTTGACTACTCCATAAGACTAGTCCAAAAATTGTTTGTAAGTCCAAAAGAAACAAAGAAAAAAATATGCTAATTGGTGAAAATCCTATTCAATTAGCTCAAAAAATAACGAAGCTACGAATCAGTGACGTCATTGACCACGCGCGCCATAGTAAATGACGATCGTTCCAATACAAAGTTGCGTTTTTCGGAAAAGGGACAGAGTAAACATCTTAAAACTTTGAAGACTTATAATTATGTAATGAGGGCTACCGCGTATGAATTCACCGCTAGAGGCGCTAGTGTAGCGTGAGGTCTCCGAAATGTCAAATGTCACTCTTTGTGGTTGCGCTACGCGGTTTAATATCTAATTGGAACAATATGGTGAGTATTTTGCAAGACCTGAGCTTGATTATGGCAAATATGAGTTTCGGGTCAATGACTGTCAGTGCTTTGAAACAGTTTGTCTTTCAGAAAACTTATTTCCTCCTTTTTTTACTAACAAAATGAGATTTCGCTACAATGCGGGATGTTCGATTTTTTTACGGTACGGTTTTAAGGTATTAAATATGATTTAAATGTAAACTTCTTTCTCATGCCCATAATAACCAATAACAATTTTTGACAGCTGGACCTTACTCGACAGTGGTGCCAACTAGTGAGTACAAAAACGATAGCCCTCATTATTTATTCTGTTGAGTTATCTTTTTCGCCATTGGATTACGAATTTGATCCTTTTTCGAAAATATTAGAACATATTTATTTTCTTATATGGTGTCAACATCCCTATAGTTACCTCTATAAAAACGTTTTAAACTGTGGTATACTTACAAATATTTATTAAGTTTAATATAATATTTAATTCAATGATCTGGTATTATTAAACGATAGATTTTGCGCGTGTACATGGAACGCTGAAGGAGCGTGATATATTTGCGTCATTAAAAGATAAACGATAATCGCTTCAGTACAAATGTCAAGACTCACCGGCGCGGCGATAATTACACGCATTTTAACCCACACATTTAACAAAAAGTCTCCCCTGGGTCAGGGGGGATTTTTGTGGGGATATGAGGTTCTACCCCCATCGGGGATATCCCCCTATATTTGGTTCCGATGGGTATGGCCCCTAAATTTTAGTAGGACTCGGCAGATCTTTATTTCTAGTGCCAAGATAAAGTTATAAACAAAGCTTCATTGATGTACAAATTTGTCCGCCCAAATATTGGCTATTTTTCCTGTAGGTAGATACTTTAAATGCAGAGGCCGCAGAAGAGGGGATACATTGCCTGATAAGCAGTTATAGACTAAGTAGTGATACGAGGCAGGGAATCCCTGTTTTCGCAGAGGCATGTATAGTGCTCTTCTCAAATAAATTCAATTCGAATGTTTGAATTATATATTCATACCTATACTATGCCTACACTTAATTCAAATTACACAGTAATACACATACAAGCTGCACCAACATCTGAGCTGCTCCCAATGATCTGTTTAGTGCATTTTCTTGTTTTTTTTTTTATCTGTCCTATAATTATACGTGTATGTAGCGATTAACGTTCAATTTAAAATATAATAATCTCCCAGTAAATCGGCTATGACATACGGACAGATAGACGGACGGATAGACATGACCAACCTCTAAGGGTTCCGTAAACGGCAACTGATATACTGTGAAGAATTGATGCATGCTTCGCATCAGATGTACGGATAAAGTGAAAAATGTAGTGTTGCGCCGAATGCGCAAAAAAATCATCAGTTGAAGTTAAAACTTGGTACTTATCGGTACCATCAAACAGAGAAAGGTAGCCTACTTCGGACATGTTCTACGGCATTCTCTCCTACAGACAATCATGATGAGAAAAGTTTCCGGAAAACGTAAACCTGGAGGACGCAGGATTAAGACCGTTGAGAAACATTTCAAAGTGGCACGTGACGAGAATTTTAAAAAACTGACCGCATATCTTCAGTAATGGACAGGCATATGCAGAAGAGTGTGCAGCCAGGCAAGAAAGAAGCACCATTTTTGAACCATAAGCCGCAGTCAACCGCTGTCATTTTTAACCCCCGACGGGTAACGCAAAGGACGGGTGTTATTAACAGTTTGACATGTGTATCTGTGTATATCTATGCCTGTCTGTGGCATCGTAACTCCCTTACCCTAAAGGACAAACCGATTAGAGTGCGGTTTTTTTTAACCGATAGGCTTGATGGCGGAGATGGTTCTTGTTTTGTGTAGAAGTTCTTTTTTTTTACTTAATTAGCTTGTTATGAATAGATATGTCGTCGGGATTGTTAGGAATATCTGGGCTTGATAGAGGAGGGATGTAAACAATTGGCTATTTGAGTAAAAAAAAATATGATGCCCTTCGAACCAGTTTTAAGAGACGATCAAATGTGTTTATGGGACCAAATACAATTAAAGCAACACAAAAGACAAAACGAGAGGTAAAGTAGGTAGCAAAGCTGACGAGCATTGAAAACGCTCCACACTGATAGGCAGTGAAATGTGACGTCACAGTGCAACGGCCTCGTAATCATGTTGAATGGGAAAACGAGTAATTTGCCATATTAGTCGTGAATATTGCGTTTAAGAACATAGTTGCCGTACAATTTCTTTTTTATTGAAACATGAGAATTCTATTGGTAAATTTCAATTTACATTTGCACTATTAAAACAAAATAGAATTAGTAGTCCCATATTTCAGTTGCATTTTTTAAGATTTTGATTAATATGTTTAATTTACTATTTATTGTAATAAATTGATGGTTTTCTATCTATATAACCACTACACTATGGTATAAATTGTAACATGTGTCAAATACCTAATTAATAGAGGTGAAAAGTAGTAGTTAAGATCACTTCTTGGCTGACTGTGCAGGCTCCGTATTATGCTCGCGCGATAGCGTGGTAAACGACAAAATAAAGCATCCGTCCGTCACTTTCTATCGAATGGTATCAGAAAGTGCCAGATGCCTTATCTTGTCGTTCGTCTCTATCACGCGACCATCATAGACCCCAAAGAGGCGCCAAGGGCACATTGTATTTATTTAGTACAAAACTGAGGTGTAATCGGCACCGCATCGGCGATAAATAAGTTTGTAGTAAACAACGCATCGATCGATTAAAGGGCATTAACATCATATTACACAATCGGTAATGGATACAGTTCATGTGAACGTCCGTAATTGATAATATTCGTTAGGTATAGGGTAAAGGCGCAATTAGACAGACAGGCTCCAGTGGTTAGCAGTTTCGACTGTTCTTATAGTTATACAGGTAATATTCCATAGTCGTAAAGTTTCCATCGTTTAACCATAGGTTAAGTATAATATAATTCCGACTATTACATATAGGATATACAAAAAATTAGGTAAGCATTACATGTAGATAAACTACTCGTTCTACAGTGCCGCGACGGCGGATGGCAACTTACAAGTACCTAATTATTTGCTTACTTTTTATATCGGTCGAGGAATGGAAAAATTCCTTAAGTAGGTATAACAATATTTTGCTACTGATTATTTTAAATGACAAATCAAGTTTATGATCATTATAACCTTTAATGAATCTATAGTTAGATCGTATTTAATCAATTTAGATATAAATCTGCGGTAAATGATAAAATACTTAATAAATACCATTGGCACATAGCCGTAACAAAAATCGTGATTCCTAGAGTTCAGTTACGGATATACTTACGTTGAAAACAGTGAAAATGTGAAGGTAGTAGGATGATTTTAATATATTCCCATTCAATAGCTACTAATTAAAACGCATACGACTCACTATTTCCTAAAGGCATGTAAAAATGTAAAATCTTTAATTGAAAAAACTTCGTGCTTCAGATGGCCGCATACTGACGCAGGCGGCGTAACTGACCTAGCGACCCAGGTGACCGATAGAATGGGATCTTGAATACAGACTGATGTAAGAACCATTATACCTATCTGTGTTGTTTAATTGTATTGGGGATAGTTTTTGTTTGTGACCATAAAACCTATCGTGCTAGCAGGGCTGAAAAATAACTACCTATGACAACAGAAATCACTCCACTGGTCCGATAACCATTCAGCCATTAGAAAAAAATATATAATTGCAGCTTTCTAGCCTAGGGCGCTACCGCGACACCACTACACTGTTCATGAACACAGACGCCATTTTTATATTAAAATAAAATAATACTCCCGGCCTTAAATTTTGTATGAAATTACAGTTCTCTCGAGTTGTTCCGTCCGAAACGTGATATTTTGAAGCCTGTTATAACGCACGTAATGTCGACATTTCATTGCATGTTTGAGAAAAATAATTTATTTGAAGACATAGAAGCATATGGAGTCAGCCGAGTAACATTCCACAAACAACGCCTTATCACGCATGATGTCTAAACAATACTCTGAGTGATCAATTCCGAAAGATGCGATATCGTATGACGGTCTGCGTCGGCAATGAGCAATATACAATAATACTAAAAAACACCGTCTGTATCGATTGAGAAACACGAATTGACTTAATTTCTTTACTTTTTGAAGATGCGATGTCATTCTCAAAAAGACTCCCCCTTACCCTTGAGTCATGCTACCATCTTATGTCCCACTTCCCGCGAATTTGAAATGATGTTATATATGAATAGCCCCGTATATATAAGCGTAGAGCAACTAATGACCAACTGCTATGAGTGAGATACTTAGGTAACATAAACTGAAACTAAGCAGATTCAAAAAGTTGTAAGTGATAGAGAGGCAGCATCAAAGCTTTTATGCCTTTTACGTGAAACTCACAAACCAAGACATTTCACACAAGAGAAAAAATTGGGAACTGTTCGAGACTAGGCTAGGACATAATACGGCGGGCATCGAATGGATAGTCACGTGAATAGGTACCTACCTACTACCTACACATCTCGCGCCTACATATCTTGCGGCCGTCTTATCGATAAATGAAATGAGTAATAATCTTTAAGAGCTGGAAAGGGTAAATATATTGGTGAGGAGTGAGGACTTCTTGCTATACATACATAAGCAATATTTCCACCGGCGAGGCTAGATAAAGTGACGTGCGAAATTTGTTTCTTGGCACGTATGAAATTTCTCAACTCGACAGTGGATACTCGTACCCTCCGGATGCATGCAATGGGAAGTACGTATATGCTGACTATTATGAACACTCTACTAGGCAGTGCCATGTTTGTATTTTCGCTGGTTCAAATGAAATAAATGAACTTTATTCTGCAAGTAGCCCGCTATGGCACTTTTACAAGTCAAAAACTTCTAGCGTTTCTCAAGAGACCACTGCCGAGAAGAAACGCCGAAAGAAACTCGACAGTCAGTTTCTCCAAAAGAATGCTTATTACAATGATACTACTTAACCTACTTGAGGGTCTCCACGCGCTGGTCATCAATTTTTGACGAGTTTTGAGTTGATATAGCTCCGTCAAAACTATAGATATATTTATGGCACACACGGTTATCCATTCTACAATCCTTTATCTACGTTTGCAAGAGCTAAATTTAAAAAAAACTGACTACTTATCTTTTTATGATTTATTCACACATGGTTTAAGAAGCTCTATTTTCGATATAAGTATGTTTTTTATGCACTTACTAGCGGCCGCCCGCGATTTCGTGCGCGTAGATTTTAGATGGTAACAAAGACATAAATGTGGCCTATTTTTTCTGTCAGTTGTCTGATGCTGTTAATCTTCTGTGAAAAATTACTCAAAACAAAAAATAAATGTCCGCCATCTTGGATTTGAAAATGGATGTCATTTTCGTAATCGGCACTCCGAGCAACCTCGACGATGACACACATATCGATTTTTATGAAAAATAAATATCCACCATCATGGATTTGAAAATGGATGTCATTTTCATAATCGGCATCCCGAGGAACCACAAAGATGATACCCATATCGATTTTTAAGATAAGTAAAGATTTGCTCCCGCACAAACCTGGAACCCCCTTTTCACCCCTTTAGGGGCGCAATTTCGAAAAATGCTGAAATGCGTTTCGCTGTATTTAAACAGAGAGTCTCCTAAGTTTCAAATCTTTCACTTCAAAAAAGATTTGCTCCCCGTACACATTTGGAACCCCTTTTTTCACCCCTTTATGGAAGCAATTTCGAATAACCCTGAAATACGTTTTGTTTCCCTATTTACGAAGTTTCATATCTCTCCTTCAAAAAAGATTTGCTCCCTGTACAAACTCTGAACCCCCTTTTCATCCCTTTAGGGGAACAATTTAGAAAAACGATAAAATACGCCATTAATATATATAAACAGAGAGTCTATATACAATGTTTCAAATCTCTCATTTCAATAAATACGTGTTTTCATACAAAATTTCATCCGTTGTTTTACTACTAAAACTACTTTCTTATCCCTAGCCTACATTATAAATGGAACCGTTTGTGCAAAAATCAACTCTAGCGTTAGCATTGATGAGTTAGTCAGTCAGAAAGGACTTCTTATTTTATATGTACAGATATATTAAGTAAATCTGAGTGGTTAACAGCAAAAAAGAATTAAAAAAAAACGATGAAAAAAAAAGAACGATAGGTATTTACAATGTGTAGCTCCACAAGAAAACATGTCGAAACTATATACGTATTACGTGGTAAATCCAAATACGAGATAAGGAAAATAATAATGGAAAATACTTCGCCCTAGCCATTAAATTAAATGGTTTGATATACTTTCCTGCAAGAACTGTGTCAACTAGATACAATGAACCTATTTATACATGGATCCTTACGCTATTATATACTTAGTTTAGGCCCTGCAAAGTTATTTTGAAGAGCTGCAAAAGAGAAAATTTAAAATTTCATCGGGTAATTTTTTATAAAAACGGACACATTGACCTACAAGACTTGTATCTATGCTTTACGGACACGAATTTTTTAGTGGCAATTTTATTTTTAATCCTAGTATTAAAATTATGTAAGTATATCAGATTTTTTACAGAATGAGTAGGTTCTTAATGACAAAAAAATATCCTCATACATGTATGTGCACGCTTCAGTTAAAATGTTAATTTCTTTAAAGAGTTCTCTTAGAGATTCCCGTGAGACAAAGTTATATATGGAGCGAATGGCTCTTTTTTGTAAATCAAAGATTGTATATCATTTCCTTTACCCTACCGACGCTGGCTTCCAACCGCCGACCGCCCCGCTTGCTCATAAATACGGCCTTACGTCCTCGCGTGCCGGATGTGCGTGTAAATACATAGGGCTCTTAGGTTATTACGGATTGTTCAGACCAATAAACGTCAATAGCTGTTGTCAGATCAAGGATTGTCCTGTTCTCAATGACTGGTAGGCATTGTCGTCTATAATAACAATCCGCCCGACGATGCTCGAAATGAGCGCGATAGTAAGATAATTATATTTCTTAACTAAGCATGTTTAAATGATATTGGTAGACTATCCATAATAATCAACTAATCGCCCACCAGGACCGATATTTGCCAGAAATGCCAAAACATGCACAAACATTTTCTGAATCAGCAATATAACCATTTTGGCGGAAACTGTTGAGTGACGTTAATAGCGTTTATGTATGGACCATTTTTAGGGTTCCGTACCAAAATGGTAAAAAAGGAACCCTTATGGTTTCACTTTGTCTGTCTGTCACATCGCTAAGTATCTCAAGAACTATTTATGCTATCGATTTGAAATTTGGAATAGTTATAAAGAAGGCTTACCTACATATATAGAACATGATTTTTTTAAACATTTTTATTTTTTTTCTGTGACAAATGACAGATAATAAATAGGTGATTCAAAATTTGAAAGTCTAGTTAATATGTCGAGTGAGGTGTCATATGAAAGGGCTTGGGTTGCACATTCTTTTTAATACTTTTCTGCTCTTACTACTTTCAGCACGCCAATAGATGACATAGTATAATATATTATAAAACACGTCATTCATGGGGAACACAAAATGGCAATGATGCAATGCAAAAAACCTGGCGGAGCTAGTAAAAAATGTTTTCCAAAAAAATAAACCCGTTTTTAGTATGATAAGTCCCCCAAGTTTCGTTTGTTCTTCGATACAGGGGAGGGGTAGGACTATACGATAATGCAGTGCTGCAAGCCCCCCTGACTGGCCTTATCAGTGACAGAAGCATGGTAAGTGACGCCTCGTACTTAGGTACGAGTATCTAGTAGACTCCCGAGACTCTTTACATCTCTTAGTTATAGGTTAAGTTTATACTATAAAAAGTTATTATAGACCCTGAGACTCTATACATCTCTCTGCAAACGCGTGCCCAGGTTATTCGTCTGATGTATTGTTCACTTATTGCTGTGTGCTTTCACTATAGGTACTAACTATGTTTTTGACTTGTAAAAGAGCCCTTGAGTGAGGCCTACTTACAGAATAAATGTTTGATGTTTGATGAGTATGATCGGTCTCTCCAAAAAACCAAGGCTCACCTGAGAGATCAATTTCTGTGTAAGAAAAACCACTGCTTTGCTTTGCAAGTTAAACCGCTGTTACAGACAGGCGCGGATCCAGAATTTGGTTCAAGGGAGGGCCAGGATAGGAAATATCCGCTTCTGGTTACAGAAAGCCTTTTCTTTACATGAACTACTGTAAAACGAGAATAGAATCGTTTCTGCCGGATTAGTCCCACTCAATGTTATGGCACCCACATCGGCTGCTGAGAAAATTTGAAAATAAAAAAAATGTGTCTAAAGCTGTTAAGATTTTGCTCAGAGGTGTACCTAATTAATCATTATTTAGTGACGAAAACAAATATTATGTAGACAAGTTTTCATCTTGTTAAATTTTCTAGTCGTAACTACCGAGCTTCAAATGCTTCTTAATCTAAGTAAAACTGACAAAGATACTCGAGCGAGCAAAGTCGACAAGTCATTAAAATAAATTAGTCACGTTGGATAATTAGTGTATACAATAGCTTCGAGTGGTACATTAACTAGTCTAGTCACCATGGCTTTATTATTCTACTTATTGTACACACTGCTCACTCATTACAACATTATTATAATGACTAGTCTTTCTTTAAAAATACTGCTCAAATATGACGGTAAGATAGTAACACAATAAGAACATGACATAAATTGTATGTACAATTGTCGTGGTATCATTGGTGGTGGCTTTTCGGTACCTATACCTTTCTTTATCACTTTTACGAATTAAATTTAATAGTCTATTATATTTTTTTGTGTTGTTTAACAAGTTTTATCTATTTCGGATATATTTATGAAAACGAAACAGTTAGGATTGAGGGTAAATGATTTACCTCAAGCTGATAAATGATTATATTACTTAAATCAAACGATTTTTTTTGTGTTAATTGTTAGAAAAATAAATTTATAGTTATTCTAATTTCCGTTTACATCATACGTTTCGAGTCTTTCTTATTAATTTATGGTCGAAATTGTTAAAAGGGGATTAAAAGTACGGCCAATGACAGGATCTTAGCAACAGTTAATCGCAATTGAAACTTCCGGCAGGACCATTTTCGTACATTCTTTTGTTTAATTAATTAGGACAAAGAGATTAAGTGTTAAATATTGTTAGTTGTTCGAATAGTTTATTTTAACTAAATATTAGCTGTGTAAAGTATAAATTATTTTAAAACGGAACGTAATTGTTAAGCGCCGTCGAAAGATGGCGCGCGGTGACTAGGGAGTTGGTGATTGTAGCTTGATGTTCTGAGAATAACTCTCATGTAAATAAATTGTATATCGTGTATTTTGTGTTGTTTTTATTAGTTCAGAAGTGACAACGGACTTCTTTGATCGCCCAAAATAAAGGTTTAGTATGAGATTAACTATGTTTCGATCGGTAAGTGCTAAATATTTTATAAACAAATACTTTGGCCGACCCGGCTTGCCGCTTACGAAAACCAAGGTCATTTTCAAGTTAACATGTTATTATTCATTATTTTCACTGTTGTCTAAATAAAATCTACGTACAATTAAACACATTTGCTAATTTGTGTGTATATAACTAGATAATTTGAGCATTCACGTAAAATAAAGGACTACTAAATTGATAATAGCAGCTTTCAGATCTCGACATCCTTATGCCCTTAACTTAAGGTTGAATTTCATTTGGCGTTGGCGAACGTGTTTCAAGATTTTGCTGTAAGTACAAATGACTGTTAGAAAATTGTCGGCAGAAAAAGCCGATGTTTGTCGTGGCTGTTAATCGCCTATCTTTATTGGAATTTTAAATAACTTATAGAGTTTGTGCAGTATATCGTCCACTAATGCAAGTTGATATGTTGAAAGATTGCTTCCAGTTCCAGCTCATTCATTTCTGTAGGTATCCTCATAATATTAATCTTGAAACTAAAATAAACCATGGAATCTTTCAAAAACTTTTATTATCTATAATACTTAACTTAAAATCTGTCTTAATATAAAATACGCGTAATTCTCATAAATAAGTATAGCATGAACCTACCTAGCTTGAAGTTATCGATGTACAATAGCAACTTAATTGTGAATATTTGCTGTGATTATTTTGAAACTGTGTTTGGTAATAATTGTAATAAAGTTCGTATATGTAGGAGTTCCGTGATGAGCGCAAGCCCCGTAATTGAGTAGAAAATGTTTATTTTCATTACTTTCTCACTGTTTTCATGACTTGATTATGCGTTGAATAGTGTTTTGTATGATGACGATGATATCCGGTCTTTCAGCATCCTGTTTAAGACCTTGCAAAGTACCTATTGAATGTTAAACCTACTTTTCATGTACCTAAGTAACGTGAACAAATTGAGACAACACTTTTAATTTCAGAATACATGTACGAGTATGACTCAGTTTCGGTTAAACATAGGTACTTATATACTTAGTTGTTAATAATATAAATATTATTTATCGTATTTAAGTACATTACGAAATAGTTAATTGCATTTACTGATAATTTGAATGCAGTGATCGATGTTCTTTTGTTACTGGGAAGCCCATTAGGTACTGTATTAATTTCATGATACGTCGGTCCGGAACTCATTTACATGCATACTCATCTATATTAGGTAGGTATTACAATTTTGAACTTCGAAAGTAGCTTTGTACCAATAAAAGTGTCTTATCGATGTCTCATGCCTCCCGACCCTGTTCCATTGCACAATGACGCTTAGAAAGACATCGCCGCAAACGTCGTCGTTGTGACTCTTCAGAGTTGAGAGAGCAATCCACAATATCCACATTCCGTAAATTTATAAATAAAATTTATACTCAACGTTAAGCCGATCGCATTATTGAACGCGCGGGTACCTACGACATTCGAGAGTTGACTCATCATAATCTAGGGTCGTCAAGAGTCGTTCTCAATTCACGTCAATGGTGCACGGACCGCAAGTCCTGCGTTGTAGTTAAGTCGCGTTTACCCTCCTTTCCTGAATGCGCTGAAGAGCATCAGAGCATCACGGTTTTTCAAGCAGTTCGAGACTTGCGCGTCGCGATAAAAACGCTAATTCCAACGATGTAATGAACGGAGCAGCATTAGATGAATTAGGTACTTAGTTAATGTTTTTCAAAACGGAAGATTTCATGGAAATGCTTCGTATGATCGAGAATATTAGGATATTATCACTGAATACGACCCTAAACGGCGACTTTATCGGTCTTGGCATAATATACAGTACGACTATATAACCACAACATTAGAATGAACGTTGAAGATTCGCATTTCTCTAAACTTAAGGAAGTTCTCGAATATTTTCGGAATGTTTTCCATAGTAATAATAACTCTTACAAGAGGGGTAATACTAAAAATAGCAAACTCATGACACAGCAAACAAAATTAATAACAGCAATACAGCTTTACTTCTTAACCTTCTATAATCTGTTACAACTGTGGGTAAGTAGTATTATTAAATGTCCCAAAGAAATCATGGAGTGTAAAAAGTGCAGTTATGGACACCGGGAAGACCATTGTCAAACGCCCAAATTGTAGTAGACCTCGTATGTACCTAGACGTAAAATATAGGTCCGGTTTACTTTGTACTATCAGGATTGCATTTAAGCTCGGTTAGACAGAAAGGAGTATTGCGAATACATACATTTGTATAGGCGTAGGTTTGATAACCATATCGGGACTTTGAAAAATACTCTTAACGTCGCAAATAGTAATAAGTTACTACAGTGCGCGCTCAGGTTAATCCGTCGTAACAGCACTTAAAAGAGCTTACGAAGTATGTAATGTGGATGGGTTCTTGATTAAAAAAAAAATAGATTAAAATGGTTTTTAGCACACAACACAAATAAATATATCATCTAGTTCCAAACATGAAATATGTAGGTCTATATAACAGTCCGATCTGGAATATAAACGTGACAACTAAAATATAATAAGGAGAAATCATTCACTGTTGCGAAATATACAGTACTTTTATTACTTCGTATCTTAATGTCACTAGTTAATGTTCGTGTTGACGACAAATATACAGTCAGCTGCACGAGTTTCTCTATAAAAACTGAATTAATACACATGTTTGCGTACTAAATTATAATCAATGTAAGCAATATTAAAGTACATCTGCATGATTATATGTATTTTATACGTCACAACATTCATATTTATATAATGAACATACCGAAACTGAGAACATGCATCTGAGTGCTGGTGAGGCGTGGCGTCCTGAGGCTGATACACCCTGCGCGTGTACGCAGCAGTAAGATGACCACCCGACTACTTCAGCTGAAGACCGTTACACCCTGCGTGTGTAGGCGGTGCGAAGACTACTTCAAAATGTACTGAGCTTACCTGAGGCCGAAACACCCTGTGCGTGTACGCGGTATTAAGCTTAACCTATACCTGAGACCGATACACCCTGTGAGTGTACGCGGTAGTTAATGTACTGAGCTTACCTGAGGCCGAAACACCCTGTGCGTGTACGCGGTATTAAGCTTAAAGACCTGAGACCGATACACCCTGTGAGTGTACGCGGTAATTAATATACCAGCTTGCCTGGATGGGTAAGATGACTACGCGCCGCGACCAACTACTTCAGCTGGAGAGCGGTACACCCTGCGCGTGTACCCGGAGACAAGATGCGTGCACTCGGAGACAAGATGGCCACATACCAGGTGACTTCAAACCCACTTTGACTAAGCTTGCCTGAGGCCGAAACACCCTGTGCGTGTACGCGGTAACAAGCTTAGCCAAACATTTCTGAGGCCGATACACCCTGTGAGTGTACGCGGTAGTTACTTAATCAGCTTGCCTGAGACCGATACATCCTGTGCGTGTACGCGGTAACAAGCTTATCCATACATATCAATTCAATTCAATAATTTATTCATAAAAGGAACTTTTACATGTCGTTAACTGAACCTACTATACTGTACTATATATCTGAGGTCGATACACCCTGTGAGTGTACACGGTAGTTACTTAACCAGCTTGCCTGAGACCGATACATCCTGTGCGTGTACGCGGTACCAAGCTTATCCATACATATCAATTCAATTCAATAATTTATTCATAAAAGGAACTTTTACATGTCGTTAACTGAACCTACTATACTGTACTATATATCTGAGGTCGATACACCCTGTGAGTGTACACGGTAGTTACTTAACCAGCTTGCCTGAGGCCGATACATCCTGTGCGTGTACGCGGTACCAAGCTTATCCATACATATCAATTCAATTCAATAATTTATTCATAAAAGGAACTTTTACATGTCGTTAACTGAACCTACTATACTGTACTATATATCTGAGGTCGATACACCCTGTGAGTGTACACGGTAGTTACTTAACCAGCTTGCCTGAGACCGATACATCCTGTGCGTGTACGCGGTACCAAGCTTATCCATACATATCAATTCAATTCAATAATTTATTCATAAAAGGAACTTTTACATGTCGTTAACTGAACCTACTATACTGTACTATATATCTGAGGTCGATACACCCTGTGAGTGTACACGGTAGTTACTTAACCAGCTTGCCTGAGACCGATACATCCTGTGCGTGTACGCGGTACCAAGCTTATCCATACATATCAATTCAATTCAATAATTTATTCATAAAAGGAACTTTTGCATGTCGTTAACTGAACCTACTATACTGTACTATATATCTGAGGCCAATACATCCTATGAGTGTACGCGGTAGTTACTTAACCAGTTTACCTAAGGCCGATACACTCTGTTAGTGTACGTGATAGTTACTTAACCAGCTTGTCTGAGGCCGAAACCCCCTGTGCGTGTACGCGGTAACAAGCTTATTCAAACATACCTGGGGCGCTGCCGCGCGCAGCGGACGGGGTTTTCCCTCTCTGTCGCACTTGCAAGTTTGCATATAAATGAGACAGAGAGGGAAGGCTTCGTTTGTGGTTCGCGGTAGTCCCTCTGATGTTGACTCAACAGACAGCAGCTGAACCCTGCGTGTGTACGCTGCAACGAGACTGCCGCACCCTGCGTGTGTGCGCTGCAACGAGATGTCAACTCACCAGAGACTGCTGCACCCTGCGCGTGTACGCTGCGACGAGACTACTGCATCCTACGCAATACGCTGCAACTAGATGTTAACCTATTAGAGACAGTTACTACCTGCGCGTGTACGCTGATATAAGACACCAACTCACCAGATCCAGCGCGTTTTCTCCGCACTGAAACGTCGATCCACTAGATGGGGCTACACCCTACCATGCAAGACTATAGAAAAATATAAAGGATTCAATATTGTTAATATGTTCCTAAAATAATGCCATTGTTAGGGAACTTGCATTACTTCATTGATTTAGTAGATCTTATAGAGAAGGATGAAGAATAAGAATTACATTTAAAAAAAAGAGTCATAATAAATATTCCCGTACCTGTAATGGCTATTGTTATTGGATTACTAATCAATGTCAAAGATATTTATTCTTCAATTTAGGCATATGTTACATGCACCTACGAATGTCAAAATCTATCACCGGTTCGTAAAAACCTCTGTTTCAGGAAGAACCGACGTAAGAAACTTGTCGAGGTACCATTGATTCAAAACAATATAAATTGTTAGATTACTTGTGCAGGACACGATACTCGTAACATCCCTATTTTACCTTATAATATGGTTTTGAAATAAGTGTTTGTTTCACGACAGATTTAAATTTAGAATCCGTATGTCCAGTAATGTGTCTTGGAATGTTATTGTAGAATTGTGTACAATTTACCAAGAACGACTTCGCCTTTACTAACCTGTTAAAAGTCATTTTGAGTGTTACAGCGTTTATAGCAGTATCAGTGTTCGTCGGGAAATTGTATAAATTCTTACTAACATACATAATGATGTATTTCGAATACGTACAGCAACGGCAGGGTTAGGATATCTATTGCCTTAAATAATTCTTTCAATTACTCACACGACCCTAAGCAATAAATTGCTCGTATTACATTTTTTTTACAATATAAAAATTATTTTTGATATCCGATCTCTGATCTGATCTCCATAAAATAAGACCAGAACTAAATATGCTATTACATTATACTATTAAGGTAAGCTAAGTAAACTAACCGTGCCGTAGCCACATTGGTAAGCTGCTTTATTCTCCTGACTGTAAAACCAGCTTAAACAACTTCCTATAGCTATAGCGGGCATGTGGGAACCCCACTGCAATTTTGAGTTCATGTAAAACTTATACCTAAGAATACAGATGTCTTAACAAATTCTAAAGTTTCACCATTAAGTTTAATGTTTGAATCTAAATTGATATTTGATGATGATGAGTGAATATAATGTTTCGATATAATATTAACGCCAGTTCGCCATTGAATGAGGACATCCAATGAGTAGCGGATGGCCGAACGTGATACTACCAAGTGAGATTTACTTTAAATTATAATTAATACTGTGTTCATTGTGTAATTAAAAAAAAACATGTATGATTAAGTATATGTATCTCCAAAATTAGAGGTATATTTGAGGATTTTATAACCTGTATCAATCTGTTACTAGTCAGTTCATATCATGTCTTTAATTATAGATGTCCATCAGACCTTGGTGGATGACCTCTTCCAATAGTCTACTTACTTAGTCACTTTACCAATTGTTTTATTTGAGATGGGGCAAATTACAGAGAAAAAGGACATATTATACTTACTGTTTTGTACTGTTCCTTGTGTAATATTAGTTAAATATGATAAGTTATGTGATGTAGAGAATGAATTGTTAAGAGCCCTTACATGTGTTTAAAAAAAAAAAACGCTATTCTATATTTTACATTGAGAAATAACGTTTCAGACTTCGCTCCGGGACGACCATTTTCAAACTAAAAGCGTTTTTTTTTCGTTTGAATTCTACTACGCACAGTACAATCAAGAAATGGCTATCATATGTTACTATCTAAATTATTTATTTTTAAAGTCGTAGTATCCTTTAATCTTTTTATTGGTATTATTAATACTTTTGTCATAATTCGAAATCAAAACATTTTAAAACTTATGAAGCCCCTTATTGTTACTTTTTAATTTGTTATATCTGTACTACAGAGCCTAGTCCTGTCCAAATTCGTCCTAGTAGGGACGGTAGTAGGTATTGCCTAGGGACAGGCAAATAATTCAGGATGGCCGATTGTTAGAAAAATAAATTTATAGTTATTCTAATTTCCGTTTACATCATACGTTTCGAGTCTTTCTTATTAATTTATGGTCGAAATTGTTAAAAGGGGATTAAAAGTACGGCCAATGACAGGATCTTAGCAACAGTTAATCGCAATTGAAACTTCCGGCAGGACCATTTTCGTACATTCTTTTGTTTAATTAATTAGGACAAAGAGATTAAGTGTTAAATATTGTTAGTTGTTCGAATAGTTTATTTTAACTAAATATTAGCTGTGTAAAGTATAAATTATTTTAAAACGGAACGTAATTGTTAAGCGCCGTCGAAAGATGGCGCGCGGTGACTAGGGAGTTGGTGATTGTAGCTTGATGTTCTGAGAATAACTCTCATGTAAATAAATTGTATATCGTGTATTTTGTGTTGTTTTTATTATAATGAAGATAATGTGTAGGTTGTTTGTTTGTTTATTGATTCTGTTAAAAATTCACGAAGAAGTTATATAGAATTACTGAAGATATTGTGTAGGTAAGTTGCACAATTACTAAGGGAAAAAATAGCGCATAAAAAGTATGATAAATACTTATTTTTTATTTGAAATGAATCGTAGAAAAAGTATTGTATGCAACGGTGTATAACCAGAGATGTACAAAATGGTTTTAAAAAAGCATTTAAATACAAAATGCAAAATACTTTTCAGATTTACTATTTCAAATGCAAAATACCAAATAGTTTTGCGTTTTGTATTTCAAATGCTAAATGCAAAATAGGTATTTTCAAAATACTTTTCAAAATAAAATACCTTTTGACCAAATCGAATGACATTTTTATTTGTTTTAGGTAGAGATACAATGCCGAGCCGAATGCCACCTTATGCATGACATTTTGGTCATATTTATCAGTACGCGTATCAATAAATTCTGTTATGTTATTAATAATAACAATACTCACTTAAAATAATGTAAAAAACTAGACTAACGAAAAGATAGCCATGGCTTCATTTTGTGAATTGTGTCGCCATTTATTTCGGTTGATTGCGCATCTAATTCTTATTTTATTTTTATTACACTTGTCTTTTATTAATAAGTTGTTTACATTATCTAAATTATCTTGTTGTAGTACAGTACATAGCCGTTCCAGTATTGTAGGGATAACAACAACACTTCAATATCATAAAAGTAGGTAATCAAATCAAATCAGTAACCACTTCACCAGCACCAGCACCAGCAAACAATAAATCCGTGAAATCGAATCGTCGGCGTCAGCGGCGTTGCATTTTTATAGCCATAGATAATGTTCGTCGTTTTCGTTTGACATTGACACTAGTCAGACATAAGGAGCGCACTCTGACCAAAGAAGAAAAACGCACAGTGTAGGGTTCCGTAGTTGCCCGTCCATCACGTCACCGGTCATATGCGGAATTACGGACCCGTAAAAGGGTTTTTACTGATCTCAGTACTGATGTTGTACTTTTTTGAGATGTTGTGTTGTATACATATTTTTGCCCTTTACGGTAATATATTGCTTAGCTGAGATAAATTCATCGTATATACTACTACCATGATTTTTTTCACATGCCTAGTAGCTACCGTTTAGCCGGCAGGGGGGGATACGACCATAGAAAAAATTATCACTTCAAAGCTTAATATCACGCCAACCGATTCTTGAATCAAAAAATGCTTTTAGAAACCTATTTAATAATATTTTTGAAAGAGCTATCCAACGATACCCCACACGATGGGGATTGGAAGAAAAAATAATTGCACCACCACTTTAAATGTAGGGGAGGTACCCTAAAAAAATTTTTTTTAATGATTTTTTTCTACCGTTTTGTCGGCGTCATTGATATGTATACGGGTTCCTTGTTTACTACGGAACCCTAAAAAGGGCACACATGGCTAGCAGGCGCCTCTATCGGTCAAATTCGGCAATACAAGCGTCATTCGTTCATTTCATTTTGTTTGACTGGTAATCTGGCTAAACTTAATCACAAAGTATTTTGCATTTTGAAATGAATATTAAAATGCAAAATACATCTCAAAAGGTATTTCAAATAAAATACAAAATGCTTTTTACTAAAAGGCATTTAAATGCAAAATACAAAATAGGTATTTTGCATTTTGTATTTGCATTTTAAATAGAAGTATTTCAAATAAATCGCATCTCTGTGTATAACTGGTATAAAAAGGCTCGTGGTGTCTTTACTTGCGATGTTCGCCAAGGCGTGAGCCTACACTACTCGTCTTTTTATATCCTTCTTATACACCAGTTGCATAATACACTAAAATCCTGCTGCTTAGTAAGTAATTACAAATATGAAGGTTCGATCATGCATAAATGGCCGGACGTATTTAATGTGTTGTACAAACATGTATCAAAAATTATTACCTACATCAAATAATTTATTTTTATCAACATCTAAACATGTATTGTTCTGTGCTTTATAATTTTATAAAACAACTGTTATTTACGAGATTCATATTATATTCAACGCACGCAGTAAATAATAGGACGAGCTAAGAATAACTACGTTACGAGATTAAGATTCAGGCTCTGTGCTGCCGAGCTACCAGCTCCTTCATCATCGATTTACAGCCGCTGCAAATGTCACCTTTGATGTAATTTGATCTTTGAATTAGTACTACAAGCGTAGTCGGCAGTTAAGTCAGTGGTCGCTGGTTGACCTACAGATTACTTTAGCTGTGATCTGTGGTACGTTTTGTGAATAACAATGCTGTAGACGTAGTCCACCCATTTACGCGTCGTATCAGGTCGTATATTGTTTATTTAACGACGTTATCTCAGTATGTATCTATCTACTACAGCGCTTTTATTAGAAGGTCATCTAACAAGAGTAATTTATGGACCTTAGCGGTATTACTATTGTGGACTTACTTTTAAATTGTTTTTAAGTGTTGATTGGATAGTATTGCAATCCTACTATCTAATACATATTATAAATGCAAAAATTTAGATGCTTGTTACTCAATCATGGAAAACCGGTTGAACGGACCATGATGAAACTTAGTATACGAGTTTATAGCCTGGATTAACATATACAGTACCTTTTAAGTAAGGGATGAAATATTGAGTGGAAATTTACTCGGAGGAATCTATATTTTTGTAAAGTGTACCTTTTAACTTTAAAAAGGCAGAGCACAAATGAACCTCTATAGACTTCTAAAACTTCTAATACCTACCCAAGCTACTATTAAGTCTTCAGAAACCACATACATGAAAGTAGGTACACTTAGCAGATAGGGATTCCTATGTGAAGTATGTAAATATTCTCAGTTCAGCAATTTCACAAACAATTGAGGAAGAGGCTAAAGATCACAACCAGTTAGGTACACAATTATGATACAGGTTAACACTACTTCAAAACCTTTTTCCCGACTAAAATTACATTGAGGCTTCAGTACCCTCTAGCACATGAATTATCCCAGGGCTCAGTACAAAAGAATGCTATTGTTTATTTTTTTCGCCGGGAGACGACGGCTTAAAAAGTAGAGATTGTTTTTTCGCGCCTTTTAGATTACGAATTATGATCCACATACATACTCGTACGTTATTAACTGTTATTAATCCAATATCAGTCAGTTATACGTGGTAGTAATATGCATGCAATACAATAGAGAATATGCATCATTTTATTTTATGATGCTTCTCGAACCAGTTTTTAAAGAGGAACAAATGTTTGAATGGGACCAATTACAATTAGAGCAACACAAAAGACGAAAACGAGAGGCAAAGTACAGCATAGCTGACGAGCACTGAAAACGTTCCATACTGATAGGCAGTGAAAACGTCACAGTTCTATAGCCTCCAGAGGGCCTCGTTAAGACCGTTGAATGGAAAAAAGAGTAATTTGCCATTTTAGTAGTGAAATATTGCGTTTATGGACACAGTTGCCATACAATTTCTTTTTTATTGAAACATGAGAATTCTATTGGTAACTTTCAATTTACATTGGGAATATAAAAAGAAACACATTTTTCCGTTGTTTTATAGTACTTTTTTATGATTTTGTTTGTCTAATTATTTATTGTGATATATAAGCACACTATGTTATATATTTTAACATGTGTCAAATACCCAATTGTAAAGCCAGCATCAGTTAACAAGTAGGGTCGATAAAAGAGGATGCACAGTAATGGCCTAAGCCTGGACGTCACCAATAACCCCCCTCAATCATCCAGTTTAGAAGCCGTTCTAGCTCCCCCACCATTAGACGTCAAATCAATTACATCGTTTTAAACTTGTATAAATGGGTGGATCAACTATTCTTTGTTACTCGTTACCATGGTTACGTCTCCTGAGTCACTCATTAAAACTGTGATTTTATATGGTTTAATTCTACCAAATATGAGTTTTACTGATGAGAATAAATCCATTGGAACATGGGTCATCTCTTGAGCGTGATTGAAGTCCATATTATAAACATTTTTCTAAGAAACTCGGTTACTGTTGTCTCCTCGCTGACGGGACAGAATAACAACAAGAAAAAGTTGATTGACCCAATATACTCTTGTCATATAGAATACCCATAAGCGGTAAGGCCCATTTACATGGTGCAGGAACTTGCATACGATTTTCATTACATTGCTGGGTTTAGCCGTCTCTCTCACTCTTGCCTCGGTAGCCCGCAGCCCCGCAATGTACTTAATGAAAATCACATGCAAGTTCCTGCATCATGTAAATCGGCCATTAGCATTACGAGTAGCACAGGGATTCACTATATAGTGAATGTTTATATACTTACACATGTATACGTTTTCCGATTTTAGTTCGTTAAATGAAGTAATAAATCATTAACAGTGATTGCCGGTAAAGTTAAAGAGGGAAATATGTTTACATTAAGACTGCTTGTTCCTACTCTGTTATAAATAGACAATGGAGGAAAAACTTTTTCTCCGATATGAGGAAATGATTGCCTTATTTGATGATAATTGCGATTACTTCTTAAGAAGATAATCCGATCCGAGATAATATGACCGATCCAGTGAATGTTAAATGATATTTGGGCGTTCCTTCGAAAGCAATATCATTTTGTTTTATAAGCCCCTCGGGCTAAGGTAGATATGTGCCATGGACAGTCATGGTTTACCTTAATCGAATTTCTTTCGGCGTTTCTTCTCGGTTGTGGACTTTTGAGAAACGCTAGTAGTTTATGACTTGTAAGTGTCATTGCGGCCTACTTGCAGAATCAAGTTCATTTATTTCTAAGTAAATGTATCTATCTTTGGCAGCCATATTCAAATGACCATTAAGCTCAGTGTTTTATGGTGAAATCCCAACACTACTTAATTATAGCGAACTAAAGGCAAGTCGGAGCATTATTATATATTTTGTAGATTTTGAGCGATGCAAGGTTATGTAATTGTATACTTTACTAAACATTCACGTATTTTTGTAATATGATCAGAATTTGTATGCGGGATGACACCCGTTGCCTCGTTAGAGTGACTATCTGGGAGCTATTATGCCCATTGCCCGATTGGCTGTTGGGTCTCTTTGTACTAATAAACCAATAAATAAATAAACACGGCTTAAAGGAAACTTTACATCCAACGGCCTGATCAAGAACACATATAATTAATATACACTCAATTGTTCGCCCTCATATTACTTTCCCTAGGCATCTGTGCTTGAGTTTCTAATGTATTTTTAATTAAAATTACCTTTCCAAAATGAATTCCATGTATTTTATTCCATGACTTTTGTGACAGTACATTTTCTGTTCTATATTTGACAACAGGTATTCAAAAATCTTAAACGTGTAAAAGTACAATAATCATAAGAAAAGGTTAGATTTTAACGCGTTGTACACAATTGAATATGTCGGTTCCGTTCCTTACCTAGACAGGCAATGAGATTACCGTATCCCACTTTCTTTTTAGTTTTACAGGACCATATCTGACTTTTGTTAATACTATTTCGTACAAGACATTCAATACGGTTATTGTAAATAAAAGAACGGGAAGACAGAAGAAGAAAGGGAAAACATAATCCAGTCGCTTGCAGTCACCGCGGATCAAAAGTATATATGCGTCATCCTTATCTCATACATACGCCATAATTAGTATCGCTCTTTTCTCTCTCATACTATTATTTGCGTGGCACAGGTCTGGCAACCTTGTTTTCCTTAAAAACATCCATGCCATATAACGTTTATGGAGAGAACCCTTTACCCCAAACCGGCAAATCAAATCAACAAGAACGGTACGATTACCTAGCTACGTTTTGAACCCAATAATTCGGCTGAATACTCGGTTTGGCAAAAACTGGACACAATGAAACCGGTGAAACCCCTCATTAAATTTTGTGATAAGTAATTGTTCAGTGTATGAAGTAATTTTATGGTGATGCAAAGAAATGACGCGCGCAGAGATAATGCCTTACGCAGGGTCTCATTGCATCATGTGGGGTCTATCTTGTTTTGTTATTATGACTACTGGCTATGTTATTTATTTTATAACACAATAACCGCCTAATACTATAAAATAATATTTTTCCAGAATGATACAAAATAGAAGAATAATAAGAAAACCGGTCAAGTGCGAGTCCAACTCGCGCACCGAGTGTTCCGTACACAGCTGTGTACCCGTCCGACCCAATTAATACAAGAAAATCTTAAAAACATGGTGTAGAAATCGAACGCCATGGGTACAGCGCTATCTATCGGCGAATTTGTATGGTGGTTTTTCAAGAATACTTCTTATCACGTAAACCGATTTCAAATTTTTCCTTTTATTTGAAAGAATGTATACTTTCAGCATAATCACGTAGAATTTTAGAAAACAACAAGACATGCAAAGGTTGTTAAATTACAAACATAGTATAGTTTTGGTGATAAAAAATTATGAAAAACTAGATGGAGCTATATTTTTCCTGTAAACTTCGGAGATAAGAGGGGGGGGGGGGGGGGGGGGGTATTTTTTACATTTACCCTCATAAATCGTAAATGATTCGACTTAAAAAGAACAATAAAAGTTGTTTCAGAATGTGTAACTCAAGCCCTTTCATAATATGACACCCCACTTGAAAATCATGTTCTATGCATCAGGGTTACCCTTTTTTATGACTATTCTAAATTGCAAATCGATTATATCAGTAGTTCTTGAGATAATTAGCAATGTGACAGACAAAGCGAAACCATAAGGGTTCCTTTTTACCGCTTTGGTCAAGAAATAAGGATAAGACTGGAGCCGGCAATACACACATACAAAGAAGTACGTAAGATATACAAGCATAGACTTCAACACACGTAGGAATGAGATACAATGTGTCATCTTCTGTCCCTAACGATTACGATTACGATCACGATTAGTTATTAATAAATGTATACTGACGACCCACTGCCGGAGATAAACCTACTTATGACATTGATAATTATATCCTTTTAATAAAAATAAAATAGTCTATTGATAATTCTATTAGATTTAATTTATATTTAGTTGACATGTATCTGTGTAGTTCTTTTGACGATCATAATAATTCCTTCATGTAAATTGACTTACTATTGTAATTTATAATGTAATCTTATTATGAAATAAATGCATTCATTCATTCACCTCTATCATTCATTCATTCATCTGCCACCGGCCTATGTTTCACCGAAACGTCATCAATGTATTCAAGCTTTTTGGCTTAATTTAAATTTGGCGCCAATGTATATACAACGCTACTAATTATGAGATGTCAGAATTGTGCTACATCCATATCAGTCTTCTGATACATCTCAATTTAGTCAGCCTATCAGAAGTCCGTTCCCTTGGTGGTTCACTAATCCTCTACGATTTTGGTTCGGAACAGGCAGCGACATCTACCGTCGAAGAGTCAAAAGAAATAATTATTCTGCTCGCCGGTCGGCCTACTCACAGCAAGCCATTCACTCAGCTAAAGGGTCCTGCGAGGCCCGGCTGAAAGTGGATCATTTCAAGAAAAGAAAATGGCGTAATAATTCCCGTGAATTTGTGTGAACTATATGAAGTGTAGTCATTTCCTAATATACATATTTCTCGATGAAAAAAATCCGTTAGCAAATATGTAACGTTATATAAATTGAACTTTTAATACAAACGTAGAAAAGTTGATCATGGACCTTTCATGGGCATAAGAAAAGGGTATAGCCGGCTAAGCATGATCAAACTGACCTTAGCTAATAAATATTCCTTTTGCCTGAATATTTACCTTAATGTATGTATGTACTTTCACAAAATTTTAACCTTCAAATGCTTGTGGTTTTTAAGAAAATTGCAGAAGCCAAACTACTTGTCTTAAAAAAAAACATTGAAGCGGTTTTAAAGAAAAAATTTTTTTTACTTGCGAGGGAGCGACAATTGTCAAATTTAGTTATTTTTATGTTTAACCTAATATTGTTTTGCATATATTTTTTTCAAAACAAAAATGCTGGAACAACTATCTGAAAAAAACGAATTTGTAAGACCCCGTACATTATCTCCATATGTACAAAGTGAAGAGAAGCAAACTATAAATTAATAAGTACCTATACATATTTCGAACGCAAACTTTTACAAATTTGAATTTAGAATGTGACGTATTGCACTGAGAAAGGACTAAATTATCCCCGTGACTGTATGCGGCTAGGGCGTACGCATTTTGTAACATTGCATCTGTTGGTAAATTAGTTGGCGTTACTGAACGGGGGCATTATCCATTCCATACATTCATAGTAGGTATATGTATAGGGAGAGCTCGTGGTCCAGTGCCAGTGACGGTATGCGAGGTTAAGCCACGTGGGCCGAGGCCAGTTCTTGGATGGGTGACCGCTTTGAGTGGTTACTAACTGAGCGCTTCCGTGCATTGGAATGCATGTGCAGCCGTTAATCCCGGCTGCTGTCTATGGCAGCAGTCGTTAAGCCAGTTTGAAGGCCTTCGGGCGTTTCAAGTTACCCACTCACTTGACAAAGGGGGGTCGAAATTGCACCACATCCGTAGGGGGAGTACCCACCGCAACTCTACACGTGACGCCTGAGTGGTGCTAAAAGTTCAACAAAACTGGCAACCGCACTGTCAACCAGAAGATCTCACGGTTCGAAATAAATAAAGGTATATGTAGTGCCCGAGCCCAGTAACGCGATCTAGTTATATGTTGTTTCATTCATAGCACATTTTTTTGTTGCAGAGTAACACTATAGAAAACAACACTAACTAGATGGCGTTAATGGGCGAGAGCAATACGTACTACAGCATAAGTTAATAAGAGAATTGCTACAAAAACCATTATTCATTTACACCAACAAACTTCTAGCATGAATGCAAAAAAAATCATAGGCGGGAAGTAAGTAGGACAAAAACAATGTTAAGTATACCTTGTACTTACTTAAATAATTCATCTGTGCATAAAAATGTACAACGTGCCGAAAGGGTTACAATCGATACAAAAAATGCACTGCTTTATCAAATATTAATTAGAACAATAGGCAGTCAATAATTTCATATTAGTATTTAGAATTACAGATTAAGTCACAGAACATGTTAATTCATTTGTACACTAAAATGTACAACGTGCGGAGAGGGTTAAAAACGTTTTTAATATTGCAATATTAATAGCCGTGAGCCCACTAAGGTGAAGAATCCCATACCCAAGAGTGCAGATTAAACATATGAAGGGCAAGCCAAACTTAAATCACAGTGCGGACAAATTGCGCTTTTAGAATTTAGAAAAAATTAATACGTACACAGGTGAGAATAAGTAACACGTTCTAACACTAATGTCCAAATATGCCTGCAGATAAAGGCGTAAAACTTATTTACGTATCACCGGGGCAACCAGATAAAGTTCACAACAATAATAAATAACAACTAATTACGAGCACGTCGGGCGAAAACTGGCTGCTGGAGTCATTTCACTCGCGTGTCAGTGTCACCTTAATATTGAAGAAGATGGAGGGGGCAACAGTCAAATAAATTTTAAAAGGTGGACATCAACTGCTATTGGTGGTATCGGATGTATTTCCAGATCGCCTTCGCACAGAATACAAAACGGCCTCCAAACCTCCGGGGGCACACCCAGGCCTTTTCCAGCCCGGCGGGAGGAGCTGTAATGAAAACACAAATAAGCCTTCGGTCTAGACAACTTCCGCAAATCACGCGACGCGTTTTCAATGGAAAGCCAACACTTACCCGCTAATGGTGGTGAAAGCGGCTAGAGCTTACGGCTAGAACAGACTTGCCGCGTCCACAAGGAACTATTCGATAAAAAATAACGCTATTTAATGGGTTATTTTATGGCGATTCATAGAGCACACTGTTGCCGTAGAAGCTCTTATACAAGTGTAGAAGAAACGAAAGAATACGAGTTTATTCAGGATCAACACTCCACAAAATCAAAACAACCCTTTTTGAAATCAAATTTTTCACGTCAAAAACTCCACATTCTAAGTTCAATCCCCGTAATAGATTACAGCGACATCTGTACAAGACACTAAAGAACTAAGTCATTAGAAAGACAACTGTGGTTTAAAAACTTCTGGCTGCATGCTTACAAACCAGATATCAAGTTGGGCTTGAACTCGTTAGATGTCGTAAAAATTAGTCACACATAAGAACTAATGTCTGCAGATTTACGCTGCAGTACCTATTATGAATGTACGAAATGGATAATGCCCCCGTCTAGTAATGCCAACTAATTTACCAACAGATGCAATGTTACAAAATGCGTACGCCCTAGCCGCATACAGTCACGGGGATAATTTAAAGTCCTTCTCAGTGCAAAGGTCACATTCTAAATTCTTTAAAAGTAAATGTTTCCGTTCGAAATATGTATACTTAATTAATTTATAGTCTGCTTAACTTCACTTTGTATGGAGAGAATGTACCTACGGGATGTTACAAATTCGTTTTTTCACATCGTTGTTCCAAGATTTTTGTCTCGAAAAAAAAAACATGTTAAACAATATTAAATTATACATAAAATAACTAAATTTGGTAATTGTCGCTAAGTCGCCAGGTTATTTTTTTTTAATTCAGCTCACTATTTTCTTTTTTTTTCAACGAAACTTTAATTGTATGTATAACATATCAAAATTACAAAGAAATCGGATGAGTAGTTTAGCTAAAAATAAACAAAAAAGATTTTCCTTCTTTGGCGATTGTCTCAAAAACCACAAGCATTTGAGGGTTACAATTTTGTGAAAGTACATACATAATATATTAAAGTAAATAATCAGGTAAAAAGAAAATCATTTATTCACTAAGGACAGTTTGACTATGGTTAGCCGGCCCTTTACCTACGGAAGTGGCACTAACAATAGCACAACAATGTCATTGTTATTGTCAATACTAACAATTTAAGATAAGATAGATTTTAATTTAAACTACCTGAGCAGTTACTTTTTATTAATAATAATATTTTTTATTGCACCACAATCCAAATACGGAAAGTATTACAAGAAAATCCTATCCTTGCCCTGTTAGTATATCTATGTGTGGGACAAATCTTGCGAGTGAATTTTACAGCTGCATAACCTTAGGTAAGTTTATTTCTTTATCATTTTCAATGCCTAATAATACTAATATAATCTATAATCAAATCCCATTAATTAAAAACAAAGTCTTTTATTCCAAGTTTAGGTACAGATAAAATTAAATTAGAAAATATTTCTCTTAATTGTGCTAACTGTACTAAGTACAAAATGACAAAATGGACAATGTGTTTTCAAGTTTGTGGAACCTTGAGTAAAGCGTATGTGTTTTGCTCCTTGATTAGAATTCACACTGCAAGGTAAACGTACCACTGCTCTATCTTATTGCCCAATAGATGACACCCACAATGACACCTATTAGAAACCTCTGCCACCATGACATAAGACTGAAAGTGTCATGTATTGGGTCAATGTCTAATCTCTTTACGATGATCGTCTTATGTTCTATTGATTTTTTGTGCACATGATAAACCATTATTTTCCCTTAATTAAATGCACATTCATCATCACTGGTAATCCGATTGTAAGAAAAGTAGATCCCTGTATTATAAACATTTTGGTTTTGATGTAGGCACCAACATGTGAACAGAGCTGTTGTGCATTAACATTAGCACAATATATTAATAAACCACAATACATTATCAAAACTAAACTGTCTATAATATACTTAACTTCATCTGAACTTCAATTCAACAAAGCCAATTTAGTTCTCATTTTTCCTGTATCAAATAACGCAATAAGTCTAGAAGGGCTTTCTGGAATTATTTTATAGTTGATAAATGTTTTTATGACTGACCCATATTTCATAATGCTCCAAAATTTACACACACCCGTATAGTAAAATCATATAATAGAAATGAATGGAAACAAGATTTGTTTTCAGTTTAGGCTGTTCGGAGAATGATGTGGACGCCGGAGTCCGTTTCTACAGGCTGGCTCAGCTGCCCTATCTTCAGGGAGAAGGCACAGTCCTCAAAAGGCTTCTGCATTTGCCCCCTCTTGAAGAGCCCAAGATCACCATCACGCTTGGCAGATGAACAATCAGAGTACTGCTTAGCTAACTCTTCAAATGTTGCCTCCTTATTCACAATCTTCTGGCGATATTCTGAAAACAACAACACATTCTATTAAGTTTATGCTATTCATTCAATACATGCATTAATGTTGACTAGCAAAGGGAACAAACCATTACGTTTTAACATATGCCTGGTAATTTCGTCCCCTTTACCCTACTAAATGTTTCAGCGTGTTAAAAATAGTCCTCTTAAATTTTACTAAGTCATGAACTATATATAGGTTCTTAATACATATTCATTCACCTAGATATAAATAATGTATAAACATGTTTTTCACTACGTTAAGTTTTTTGTTGCATGGATGTGTGTGTAAAGAAATTATTTAAACCGTTTGTAAAGAAATTAATAAAATAATGATTATTGTAAATTAGGACTAAGTGCACTAGTTCTACTTAGTGAAAAACGTAAAAACACTTACCATAAAAAGAAATGTAACAACATAATAATATTTAATATTTTTTGTATATAATGTTGGTCTTCAATTGTATAGAAAGATGATATTACTTATCAGTAACAACAGAGATAATCAAAGACCAGTGCTTTAACATTGTTATAAATAGTTCACAGTTCACAGCAGTGTGACGTCCTACAAAATTTTTGGCGAACATAACGCAAAACAAGATGCAAAATGATGACCCTGACCATGTAGCAGAAACAAAACGAAAAATGCGTGCCGTGAAAGCTTTACCGGCTAATTTTAGTAGTAACCAAAACACCAAGTTAACAGTAAGATGCATAAATACGGGTCTCCATTACGCGCGGCATGTTCGACCGCGGCAGCCGCGCGCAATGTAGACATGTTTTGCGCGCGACAGCTTGAATATTCGAGAACAGCCCTACATTCCGTCGAACGTGCAGCACACGCCACCGCGCGTTGGAGCCCCGGGCTATAACTTAATTCAATTAATAACAGATTAGATTTAATGATCAATATGGTTAAATAGATGTAAATTCATAACAGGGTTTAATACTATTTTATTGTTGCAATACTGCTGATTCACAACAGTAAAGTGGATGTGTGTATGCATGTGCCATTGTGCTTACAGGTGGGTTTATGTAGGTGAGAACCAGGTACCAGAACAGAATGTTACCATATGAACACAAAGGTGTATGAGTTAAGGCATTTGATAGATTAGTTTTCACAAGCCTATCAATTCAGTAAGCATAGAATAAAAGTCTATAATAATTGATAAAGTTGATTCAGGTAAGTGAAATGCCTACTCAAAGAAAATAACCGCTCACCCTTTGAAGTGTTTAAGTCTTTATAATTATAACATTATCGTCAAGTTACTTTAATCTTTAGGCGCAAAATATTCGGCTCATTATTGCACTACTTTAGAAGCGAAAGGATAATAAATAAAGGATAAGTGCAAAAAGGATAACACTATTTAATGTAAGCAAGATACAACATTGGAAATAGTTAACCTTTTTTAATACAGTGTAAAGGGGGTTTCCAATCTCTGGTGAAAACCAGCCCCTCCTAGGCAAGACTTTCATAGGCAATTCTAGCCCGAAACCTCTATTTATTTTCTCAATAATGTGCGGCTACGAAATACACTTCATTTACAAGAAAAATCCTTACCTTTGAGAATTTCCAGTGCTTCCTCTTTAGAGCGAGTGATGTTGTCCTCGCGCCATGATGACGGGCGTCTGCTACCAGCATGCTTCACAAGCAAGTGGCTGCACTGCACTTTTTTCGGAGCACCATCATCTTCTTCCTCTTCTGTAGGGGCAGGACCTTCGGGCTTCTCCCATTGCGATTTCTTGGTGTGGGCGTTCAGATAATATGTCATTCCTAAAATTTTTGTCAAAATAATGTGTAACTGTAAGATTCCAATAGGCACAGGGATTGGCCAGAGCTGGGCATTAACTCGTTAATCCGTTAATCGTTAATTAACGAAGTCAATCATCCATGTATCGGATTAATTTTTAAGTTAACATGCAAAATTGTTAACGGACTCATTAACTTCCGCTAACTGTCTAATGTTCCGTTAATCAGTTAACCTAAAACCCAGGTGCTGTTTTTACTAGGAGTTAACGATTAACGTTAACTTCCGTTAAATGGCCCGAAATGTAACACTTTAATATTTAACGAAGTTAACTTTTTTTTAACGGATTAGCGATTAAAGAAGTTAACTATTTGGTTAACAGTGCCCAGCTATGGGATTGGTATGGTAAAGTCAGAATAATTAAACACATTATTTCACTTGACAGAGCTTACAACACCAAGACAACCTTGTTATGCTACCATGTTACAGCATAAATTATCAAAGAAGTCTTTTATTTTAAAGTTGACATTATTACAATAAAGTAGGAACAACTTCACATAAACACATTGAGTGTTTTTGTAGCGCCAGGGTGTGTATGATGAAGGGCATGTTTTAAAATAAGGTGGCCCTACTATACATACCGATACAATTAATTAGTCAGAAATTGGGAAATACAATTGATACTTAATATTATAAATGCAAAAGTTTGTCTGTCATGTGTGTGTTTCTGTCTGTAACCTCTTCACTCTTAAACGGGTGAATTAATTACGATGAAATCTAGTATGGAGATAGTTTTAATTCCGGGGAAGGACATAGGCTACTTGTTATCCTGGAAATCATCCCTTAAGAGGGTGGAAGAGTGATAACTAGGTAAATGCTTGATATAAAAGAAGCAATTAAATTATATCGCAATAAACAAGTTCCACGCAACTAAGTTGCGGGCAAAAGCTAGTACTCAATATAACATGAATATCTGCAATTTTAAACATCAATATTTTCAACTTACTTACGGAATCTAAACGAGTCAAAAAGATTTCCAGTTGTGAGTTCAGTGATATCTTTTAAGCCAAATAGCATTCTTTTGTTATGATCCCTGGGATCCCCGGGACCGGTAGAAAACGGATACCACATACATAGTGATTACCAGATTACTGGCTTGTACTCTTTTTTTTTTATATCAGACCTTAATCTACAGGAACTCTTGACTAAATACTCTAATATGTACCCTGGAACTGCGTTCACAAGATAAAGCTTGTTTTCAAAGTACGGGTGCTCTCGTAAAACATACTGGTGTGCAATCTAAATAATAAATACAACAGTACAGAAGAAACAAGAAACTGTAGGGTGTGTTAACGAAATGGACCCAGCTCAGCATAATGCTGGCTTTACAGCCAGCGCTGGACTTTCGTAGGGTCCAACTGCTACTGTTGCTGCTACCTTTAATTGTATGATATTCTGTTTTGGACGATGGTGTTAATTTGTGCATATTTCTCGTGTTCATCAAAATCTAAAAGTGGGAAAGCGTGATTGTATATACATACCCGTGCTTCTGCTCTTGCGGGCTTCCCATCCCTCGGGCAGACTTTCATCCTGAGACATCTTGGGAGTAAATCAAACGGATCAATAAAGGTACTCCAATTGACTTTGTAAATTACCGTGGAAATTTTGGACACAAAAGCAGAGGCAAAGCCAACCTGTCTTTTCTAGCCGGCGGCTCTGAAGCTGAACTCTGAACAAGCGGATGAATTTCCAGTGTTGCCAACTCGCAATTTCGCTTTTTGCTAAAATTCAGAAAAAAATAAATTTGCCCGAAACTGTCTAACTTGATCCAATAATTTAATTTATCTACCATCTGTTACAAACCTCTCAAACTTCAGGTTATTTTTATCTGTGACATTATTGTAGGATATCAATTTCCTCCATTTAGTGCACCATAAAATCGAATCTGTGTACTGGACTTTAAAAGAGAGGACATATTTTTTGAAACACATTAATGACCTGAGAAAAATTTCTTAAACCATAAGCTGAATATATAAAATTTTACTCATAACTACGTCAAAACTATGCTAAATGTAGCAGAAAATATGCTAATTTGGCAACACTGTAGGTTTCCTTCTCTATTCCATGTCTGACAGCTGTCAATATATGTATTTTTAATTCCCGAGGGGCTACCGCGACGAACGCTCTCTGCCGCACGGAGGTGCTACCGCGAACCGAAAACGAACGAAGTTCGAATATCTCCCTCTCTATCACACAAATTAGCAAGTGCGACAGAGAGGGAGATATTCGAACTTCGTTCGTTTTCGCTTCGCGGTAGCCCCTCTGGGGCGCTACCGCGACAGCAAACGAAGTTTTCGTTCTCTGTCGCACTTGCACGTTCGAACGTAAGTGTGACAGAGAGGGAAATCTTCGTTTGCTGTTAGCGGTAGCGCCCCTGAGGGGCTACCGCAAATCGAAAAGCGAACGATGTACGAATCTCTCTCTCTCTGTTGCACTTGGATGTTCGAGCAACAGAGAAAGAGATACTTCGTTTTCGGTTCGAGGTAGCCCCTCAGAATCCTTCGAGAATCATATGGTATGCTCCCTTAATTTTAATAATTTTATCATCTTTGCCAAATAAGAAGTTCATTGAAGAAAGATTGTCAGACACTACTCAAAAGAAAATTGGGACACATAGGGATTGTATTCTCTTTGACAGGGATCTTGTACGATACGTACGTACGTTACTAAGTATTTTGTACGTTACGTGAAAACTATTAAAACAATAATTATGCATATTTTTAAACGCCATCATGAAATAGGTAGGTTGGATCATTCATTAGCAACTTACCAATTAGTCTATGTCCAATAATTAACAATAATACAGGAAAAATGAGAGCCATCTTTTTGTAAAATTTTCCAAATCGAAATTAAACGGTTGATGTATAGCCAGATTTGTAAACATAGGCTATGTCAAAGTTTAGATTGTCTATGCTCTCATGATCTTTCTCTCTCCTCTCTCGGTGTTCTCGGCTCATTTATAGACGAATGCACATTCTTAAGAAAATTATATCTAAAAACAATACTATTCAGTAAAAAAAATTGTTTTAAGCGTGAGTACAAAATTTTAAAGTAACATTATCCATTTTTCATGCAATATGAACGTGTTTTAAATTACAAATTTTAATTACGTATCACGCCTAAGCATCACATTGTTCTACTGTACTTTGCAGGGGCGTTCATGTTTCGTTGTAAAAAATGATCGAGTTTACAATAAAAACATTGGATTCGAACAATCACAGCTTCTCAGTGGAAGATGAGGTAAGACATATTGATTTAACGATTTATTTTTATGTATACGTACTATTTTCGTTGCAGCCCTGATTGTATTGTACCTACCCTTGCATTTCAATAGTGTAATACTTATTATATGCAGGATGCTGAAATGAAATGTCACTGTAACGCATTTCGTCTTGGTGTAGTCATGATGTGGCCCATAATTGTTGATTAAATTATTATTAGAAGGCCTATATGTAGATTTCTCCCAAGAAATCATTTTTCTAACTACCCTTTTATTTTTTATAATGATTATAGAAACTTGAATTTGAGTATATAAGTATCTAAATATATTGTAGAACTGAAATACATGATTAAATATTAAAAATAGATACTTTGTTTTATCTTCAAGTAGATTCTGGCTGCTCGGATTCTCCATTATTGTCTAATATTTTATTTTTATTCTTTAGTTACTAATCTAAGAACAGAACACTTACCAATATACATTTTCCTGCAAAACTGTATTAACAGTTTAGTTTGTAACAACTGACATTTAAATTCACAATATTAAAATGCAAGTGTGCAGTCAAGTCTCATCTGAATTGCTTGCAAATACCTAGTTACTTTAACAAACGGTCAACTTAATTTTTTTTTTCAAATTAGTTTTGGTTGGTAATCATAGATGTTGAGAATCAGACTGCATCACCTTGTATGAAAGACAGATTGAATTGTTATGGATTGTCGGAGATGGGGATAGTACATGTGGTTATTGTGCATGGCCGAGACCAAATTGAAAAATCTGATAAGTTAAAAATGACTAAAATGGGTGTTGTATTACTTGCCTTTTTGGCTTTGTTTGCTTGGTTTTATAGTGATCTCTTAGTAGTTGCAGATCTGTTTTGTGTAGTTATGTTAAATAAATACTGAGTTACCGAAATTCTGATCGTTTGACTAATGGATCTTTATAAAACTCAATTTAAATTATTGTTTTTTTTTGTTTCTGATTTTTATAGTATAAATGCTAAATTGGTTAATGTAACTTCTTATACGAAATATAATATAATAATTATTTCAAATTGAAACATGCTCAACCATATGTAGATTATTTATGGAATATTATTAATTTATATTTATATACTCATGTTGTTGACTTTAATAGCTGTCATTTATTACTTTAAGAAAGCTATTTTTTAAGTAAAGAAAGCTGTTAGCAAAAAGCAGTATAAACTATATGACTTTCATAACTTTTCTGATATTTCCTGCATTGCTATATTTTGAAATGTATATTGTATGTATAATGCATCTTTTCCTAGCTTGGCGAATGTGTATTTGTTTAATTATCCAATTACAATAAGAATTGCAATCTGCTTGTATGTAAATAAGTGCTTAATTTCAGATCAGTGCTTGTCTGTAATTATTTTTAACAAAGTATTGGTACATGTTAAAAAGATTTTACATTTATCCAAATGTTCACTTAAACCCTAAAATATTTTAATATGTTTGGCTATATAATGTAATTAACTGATTATAATGAGTTGTTTCCATCTGTAAGCAACGACTTGTAGCCACAGCTGCGATTTTTTCACCATTATCATTGATAACAACTGAAATTTTTTACCCAATGATGACAAAGCCAAAGGGAAGGGTTATGATTTTAGCAGTCTTTGTATGTAGTTTTAAATCACATCTGTTACTGCCATAGTGAAAGTCATAAATACCTTTTGGTGGTAACAACTGGGATTGTTTATTTTTTCTCTACAATACCTAGCTAACATAGCCATCAAATTAACTGTTGGTGGTTGCAGTGTGAGTTCTTGTTTTGATAGTAACAGACCGGACTAGCTCATCGCATCCATCCTATTTTTGCTTGTTGCTGTCCACCACTAGCACAGCAGCTTAGACTTTGTGTCCTAGTCTCCATATGGTTATTATTGTATCCTACATACAAAAATGTACATACAGTTTACTTCTAGCTAAGCAAATGTTTATTAATATAATTTTTAGATCACCATACAACAACTAAAGGAGAAAGTCAGGGAGCAGATGGGAATTGACATCAATTTGCAGCGCCTCATATTTTGTGGCAGAGTACTGCAAGACGAAAAAAGACTATCGGATTATGGTAAGTAGCTCTTATCAATTCTATATTATGAATGCTTTGTGAGAAAGGCCAATTATTGGAGTAACAATAACAATTATAGTTATCTGCATGTCATAATTATTTTTATACCATTTTGAAAAAGGTAAACAACCTTCAAAATAATTCTCATTACAACTTTGTCCCAAATTTCTATACCAATGTTAATTTTATGTTAGATAATTTCGACTATATATATCATTTTGCAGACGTACACGGCAAAGTAGTGCACCTAGTGCAGCGGGCGCCGCCGAGCCCCGAGTCGCGGCACGCCACCTACTCCGCCAACACAAACGGGGGCGCCGACGGCAATGCCGCACACCAGGCTAGACGGGTGATTTTATATTATTATCAAGAGTAGACTATTCTATATCATATTTCCATCAAGACTATTCTACTTGTGTGTGGAACAGTTTGGTCTTGAGAACTACTCACTGTATTTGTACGGTTGGAGCGACGTGGCGAAATGGACAGCTCAGACAGGAGCGGAGCGATTTAGTACGCGACACTTACACGCCATTAGGCATCCTGGCGCCCCTATGCACCTGGTGCCTAGAGCGGGAGCTTCATTCGCTGTATCCTAGCGCCGGCTCTGGCATTGGACCACGCCGTTCGGAGACAGATGCGAGCAATTTCACTTGCCCGACTCGATATCGGCATAGATAGATTAAATGCCGATATCTGGGCAAGTAAACTACAGAACACTCTAACACCTGTTTGAAAAAAATACTTGAACACGCGTTCGTCGTGTTACACCCAGGAATCGGATACCGGTATTTTCACCATAGAAAAACACCGGTATTATTACGGTAACCGGTTCATTATTTCGTTTTTAATGGGACAATCTAATAATACGACGTTGTTACCTAAATACATGATTCAGCCCTACGTAAAGAGCAAAAAATGATCCAAAATATTGGCTAATTAAGGGTTTTTTAAAAATACTGGTATCGGTCCCTGGTTACATCTGTCAGTCGTAATATAAAAATTACGTTTAGGAGTTTTGCTTACGAAAGTCTTGATCATATAGTATAAATAGTAGTGACCCAAACCGTTTAACAGCTATACTTAACGCTAAGTTATTATATGCAGCCTAGCCAACTGGCCAGCATCATCAGAGAAGAGCAACAGGCCGCATCACCGACCACCGGTCGCCTGGATTTCATTCGTCTCATGATCTCTGAGATCAGGTCATCCTTGGCGACCCTCCAGACCCAGGCTGGTAGTGGAGCATCAGGATCGGTAAGTAAAATAATAATGTAGCATTTGGCTGCCGGTTTACTTGCATTTTATTTCAATTTTGTTTTTGGCTGATAAAGGAAAAAATGGTTGGCTCGTTATTTACTTATAAGCGAATAAAATACGTAAGCTTGTGCACATTATATGCGAAAAAGAACGAGATTACTAATACTTTGTCTCGTCGTAAAGTCACATTCCCCTTTTTTTAATTTCAATTGACTTATTAATTATTTAATTGAAGTAGGAGTATTACACTGTGCATGATAGTTGCTTGTAATATTTGTGTGCATGTTTTATATTAATTGTGGAAACATTTAATGTAATACAAGATACTTACAGCGGGCTTTTAGGCATTTTTAGGGTGGGTTGCACCAAACTGTCTGTAACCGTAAGCAGTGTTCGTTAAAATTTGATTGTATGGAAAGTGACAAGTTTCTATGGGGTGACAGCTGCCGGCGCCATATTTGACGATGACCGGCCTGTCATCGTATGTTGGTGCAACCGACCCTTATTGTCTAATGAGTTGGCTGCAAGTGTAAAAATCACCAACCATTCTAAAGATACTCATCAAATTCAAAGTCTACACATTTTTTGGAAGGAATTACTGTTAAAAGTTGAAATGCAAGCAGTAAATATGTTTATGTTTATTATGGTTGTGGGGCTAGCGTAAAATATACCTCCCTCTTTCTAATTTGTAATGTGCACATGAAACAAGTCGTTGCTTACGCACAATGCTACTTGACAGAAAGTTGTGTTAGCCCCCTGATTTTAGATCAACAAGTATTTCTGCGTTTACTTAAGAAATTCATGGAAGAATGCTGGTAAATTCAGTGTAAACCGAGCTTTACACTAAGCACTGGCGTCTTTACGTATCTACTGGACAGGTGGTTTTTAAAACATTTCTGTGCCTATCTGTATTTAGGCGATGAAAATCGCTGTGCATTAGATCAGTTACTTATAAAAACAGACGTCAAATTATTGGATTTACTTTTTGAAGTAATTGACGAAAGTGTGTGTTTTAAATAGGCCCAGAAAACTAAATGTAATCTGCATTAATATATGTACCCTTTGTAATAATAGAGATCAGTGTTAAGAACGTAATATGCCTACTGTAGGAAAGTACAACTGCATCGGGTAGCAGCGAAGCCAATGTAGAGAGTATGGAAACTGACCCCACCCCCAGCGCCGCTCCAGAGGAGGTAATATAGCTTGATGTTTATCCTAACTAAATGACAGTGTAAATGACATCTTCTCGATTTATGAGTTAAAATTTGTGAGTACCATTTTCGGCGGTCAAACGGTTAAAAGGCAAACGCGGACTGGCGGGCGGTCTATACAAAAACTTGAATTTCAAGCCGTAATATTCCACTATTTTCTAGTATTTCTAGGGCCGTTAGAAAGGGTTGATATTTATGCGCGCTTTGTTGTGGCAGGTATTAATGCTGTTGACTGTACGCGATGGTATAGTTATTGTTTCCTTAGCGTTCTATAATCATTAATCATTACCAACTCTTGCCCATTACCAACATCTGTCATGAATTACAAAACAAAACATAGAGGCACTGTAAACTTAATGCAAATATATTTTGGAAAGTGTATTTATAAATAGTTCAAGTGGCATACGCGGATAGCGGCAGTTTCAAGCGAGTGCATACATATAACCGCGCACAAACATAAGTTGAAATATTTATAGTTACAGTCGCGTAATGAAATGTTCGTCACTTTTTGGACTTTAATGTCATTAAAATAACGTCGAAAATTGGTGACCCTTTTATTCCTCGACTACACAGCTTAAATAGGCGGACTAAATAGTGAACCACGGCGGCTCGAAATTCGAAAATTGTATGGACCGCATGCCATCCTGCACTTCCTCGTCTAATACAACTTGTAAACACTGGGTCGCCAGACGAATTAACACCATGCTTATCTTTTGCGCACTTGACTATCGAATCCGTCTGACGACCTAATTTACAATCAAGGACAGCCAAGGATTTTTTTACCTTAATCCATTGAAATAAGGTTTAAAACTGTATACATATTTATGCCCTCTATTGTAAATAAGCTCTTACCCTTTGAATAGTGTTTTAAATAGAGTCGACACACGAAAAAGTTTTGTTTGTAAATGGTCCAACTTTTTCTTGTTTTTATTCTGTCCCTTCAGGGAGGAGACAATGCTAACCGAATTTCTTAGAAAATGTTTATAATTATGGAAACATGCTCAACAGATGACCCGTATCCAAATGGATTTATACTCGTCGCTAAAATTCATGTTTGGTAGATTTAAACCCTATAAAATCACAGACGTAATCATGGTAACGAGCAACAAAGAATAGTTGATGCACCCAAATACCTATTGTAATTGTGTTGAAACCACATCTTTTTAGAAGAACATTTTCGTGTACCACTTTGATGTGTAGATGCTTGATTTGAGGGGCTTACATGTATTCTTAGCACTACGGTAAAACTACTAAGTATGTGAAGCCGCAGCACACGCGACATTTTTGATTTATTTAGCAGTAGAGCTCTTTTATATCGTAGGTTCATAGAAAATTCCGTCTTCCACTTCACCCTCTTAGTTATGATTTCGGGGGTGAAATAAAAACTATCCTTTGCCCTTTTTCAAAATCTATCCACTTACCAAAATCAGTTTAGTTTAACAAAAAATTACAGACAGACGGATCGACATGCAAGTATGCACTCATCGTGCTTTCGTAAATTTAGTGTACAGAATGACAGGTTTTTTCAGTTGGAGTACACCATTACTATACATACAAGTGAAGAAATTCTCTTGTTATCATTACGACCATATAAAAAGGAGTTTTCGTCATTGTCTCATTTCTTTTGTTACCAGTATTCATTCGCTTTAATGCGGCATTTCCAAGTACCACCGGGTTGTATCGAGAAATTATCATAGATATGTTTAATGCTGTTTACATACCTGAAGATCCAATCAATATTAAATTTATCATTTTAGAAGCAATGCAAGTAATGTAACTGGTTACGATACGAGGGCTGCTTTTTACGTTGTGTCGTTTGCAAACTTTCCGCGATTATAAAAAAAAATAGGGTATATTCATCATTCTGAATTTAGAATTCAAAAACAAAATTATGTTTTTTGATTGATAATAGTTTGATTGTAGCACCTGTTCAAAGGTGACAAGTCGGTTGTAAAAATGGAAATATCAATGGAAAATATGCGTGCGATAAGTTTCTACAACTTTCAAAGGCTATAAACTCGACTTCAGTGCTTTGAGGAGATCACTTCTGTGTTTAGTGATGCAGCACCATGTCTTAGGACTGTAGAACGCTGGTATTTAGAATTTCAACGTGGGGGCACTCTAGCCTTAGTTACAAGTCACGTGAAGGTCGTCCAAAAACCGTCATTGCGCGAGAGAATGTCGACGCCGTGCGGCAGCTAATCTTCAAAGATCGTCATGTGACATACCGTGAAATAGAGGCATCCGTGGGCATTTCAGGGACTACTATCCAAAAATCCTGCACGAAGAACTCGGCGTAAAAAAGTTGATCTCTCGTTGGATACCACATTTGCTTAGCGACGACTAAAAAACAGCCCGTGTTAGATGTTGTCGCAAAAATCTGCAGCGATTCAACCGAGGAGACGAACGAACACGTTTATGATATGGTTAGTGGTGACGAGTCTTGGATATATGCTTACGACCCGGATTCCAACCAGCAGTCAACTGTCTGGGTCTTCAAAGATAAGCCAAAACCGAACAAAGTCATACGCTGACGGAGCACTTAAAAAAAAGGTTGCCTCGTTTGTGGCAAAGGGTGGTCACGTCGCCACTATTGTTCTCGAAGATCGCAAGACGGTTTTAAAGCTAATTGATATACCACTGTTTGATTGCCACAAGTCATCACAGGGTTTCGGAAAAACAAATCAAGACGTCGTATGATACTGCACCATGACAATGCAACACACACCACCCGCCAAACAAAGACGTTTTTGAGCAGTCAAAATATCGAAATTTTTGATCACCCGCCTTACAGCCCTGACTTGAGCCCTAACGATTTTTTACGTTCCCCAAAATTAAGCAAAGTCTTCGTGGTCAACGTTTCAGCACACCAGAAGGAGCCGTTGACGCATACATATCGGCCATTTAGACTACCTCCACTTTGGAGTGGTATAAATGTTTTAAATACTGGTTCGAACGGATGGAAAAGTGTATTAAATATCTCGGAGGATTCTTTGAAAAACAGTAAATGGTAATAACCTAACAAATCGTCTATACTTATTTCAAACGACACAACTTAAAAGGCAGCCCTCGTATTAGAACTTTGCTCAGGTAAAATATATCGCTCTAATATCAATCAAAATATTCTCCCATTTTATGTCGGAATTAGTTGCACAAAATCAAAATCAAATCAAAATGTTTTATTGGTGTAAACATAGGTATTCTAAACAGTACGAGGTCGGGGTCTCCTTTTAAGGGTGGGTTGCACCAAACCGTCTGTAATAAATAGAAATTAACAGAAATTAACAGAATCATATATTCAAATAATAAAATTCTTATAAAATCGTTTAGATCACAATTTAAATCAAATAAAAATGGAATCCCGCAACGGAGTATACTTGGACCATTACTATTTCTCCTATATATTAATGACTTATCAAAGGCGGCAATACATAAGACAATAAGTAATGTAATCAATAGTATTAGGTTAATTTTTAGCGGTTATTTGCTAAAGTTGTTAGTTTTGACTGTTATTCGAAGTCGACTACAATTTGCTTAACTCACAACTACATGTAGTATTATATCCATTTTATGACTTAAATCTTGAATAAGAATATTTTATGTGTACAATTTTAAGGAAAATACTAATGAAGTTAACCTAAATATGGTTTATTAAAAAAGAAATTTTGGAATAGTACAGGTCCCAGAAGATGAAATATGAACAATTCAATTGAAATTTAATTAATTTTATTTAGGCATAAAATATCATTAACATCACCAATGCTTATATTGAAACAGGTTTCGTTGCTAAGCATAATTAATACATAAAGTTAAGTCGAAACAGACACTCATATTTATGACGGGCGGTCGGGTCGTATCGACGTGTAATTAAGATCCAAGTGTACACGGATCCTAATTACAAGTGAAAATCGGGACAGAAAACCGTTGCCGTGTATCACGGAAATGTGTACACGATACACGGACACGACCGGGAGCCCTAGTTTCTATGGGATGACAGCTGCCGGCGCCATATTTGACGATAACCGGCCTGTGATCGTATGTTGGTGCAACCGACCCTAACAAAAACAATGGTACTTGTACCAGGAGATCCCGCTCTTTCATTGACAGGAGGTGTTATTGTTTAACCAATTTTACATTTTAAAATACCTTTTATCTCACCATCCACCATCACCATAACTTTTATCTTTTTTTAGCTATTAGATGTAGAAAAACAAAATAATACTACCCTTTTTATACTTATTTATTTTATTATTGCATAGTGACATTGATAATAGCTTTTGGATCGTACTTCCAATGTGCAGTCAAGGAAATAGAAACACGTACCTACCTTTTTCGCTCTTGTCTCAATGATAATAAGGGTTAAAAAGGTACGTGCTTACGTTTGCTCTACTCTACTGTACATACGGTAAACGTCATAGACATGTTTGCTTCATAAAATGTTTACATATTTTGACGTATTTTTGACGTTACAGTAGTTAATGCTTCATAGCGTAGACACTCTATCGTTTCAATCTATTTTTTCAGTAATAATTTGACTAGGCAAATTGCTATTTTCTTTGCAGAATGCTTGTGTGTAAGTTTATATTCAGTCTGTTAACTTGCGTACTTACCCTTAATCATAAAACTTATTAAACCTCCGCCAACTAAAATGTGTTTGTTCCTTTCTAATAAAAATAAATGTCCGTCACAGATAAGGACAAACGAATTTTAGTGGCAATTTGACTAAAATAGGTTCGATCATCGATTATGAATAAGGGGGTTATTGTGTATCTTTGTAGGGTGAGCCAACACTGGACGAGGCTGGTGAGGCCGGGCCGGACTCAGCAGCGCGAGCACAACACGCGCGACGCAGGTATCGTTGAAATTCTTCGAATTTCTATAGAAACAATAATTGGATTTTAACCTTGTCGTTTGAACGGTATAATAGCTTTTTGAACGAATTACTTTGATGCAACTCATTCAACTCAACTGATTTCAGGTATAAAATAACCCATTTAACATTCCATTTAAAATTAGGTCAAGTGTCGGTAACTTTTTCATCGTAAAAAGTTGTGAGATATTCGTAGAGCCAAGTTAGCCATTGTTATTAATCTTTATTTGCTTACTAAATTACAGGCTGCTGATTAGCCAGCACAAAATTACATATGTTGATGATGCCCTGAACCGCTTCGAGAAAAGGATGGTACAGCCGTGCCTCTTTGTTTTGCTCGACTTGTCGGGGGCATGGCAGATATATTGTTTTATTACTTAACATTGTTGATTAATACAGATCGCTCAATCCGCCATAACTCGTCATACTCCTGCCTACTCTATGGACAAATCACAAACAATGAAATATAAATACAAAAAGGATTTAATATACCAAATTTTTACAAATTGTAATTTTTTATCCGTACTCTCGCAACTCCGTAACTACGCCTGTGGTTTTTTTGGGTGCCGTTTTATAAAACCACATTTAGATTTTGAATCTTCTTCCTTGGTCAATAAAATCGCTTTTCTAACGGACTACTATACAAGTCTGCCAGTTGAAATTATTTGAATGGTAACAGGAGCTACCGTGCCATTCGTGCGCTCCGCACTCGGCACTCGCGTCCTCGAGACCTCGGCCAGCTGATGGAGGAACTGGAAGCACTGCAGCAGCAGTTCGCGCCGCACCGCGCCCAGTACACGAGGCTGCTCATGGCCGCCAACAACGCCGAGGTACACTCATCATTACTCTAGGGCAGCATTTTCCAAAGTATGCGTCGCGGCCCACCGTAGTAAATATTGAATTGGGCCTTAGATTTTTGGACAATCCTGTATTCATATATAGTTACGCGCATTTGTTCCCTGACACCGAAGAAGGGAGTCCCAGAAATTTATATTTATTGTTAGGTGGTTATCGGTCTGTTCACCATTGGGAATTACTGCTCTAGGGCAGCGGTCGGCAATAGGGATGCTGACACCAAATAAGAAAATCAGTAAGTTAGAATTTTCTCGAGAAAAGGATCAAATTTATAATAACATAAACTCACGCCTGTATATCCAAATGAAATTCTAGTCCAGTGCCACATTTAGCAAGTTATAAAAAAAATCAATGAAATGGGGAAAAAGTAACTCAAAAGTATATATAATTACGCATAGTCCCACATATAGTCCCTATTCGTCCCGGTACTGCTGCATAAAAGTAACTCAAAAGAATGGATAATTACACATAGTCCCACATATAGTCCCTATTCATCCCGGTACTGCTGCATAAAAGTAACTCAAAAGAATAGATAATTACACATAGACCCACATATACTCCCTATTCGTCCCGGCACTGCTGCATATCGAGTAGTCATTCCCACCCAGGTCGGGCCTAGCTGAGTTTCTTGCTGGTCTCTTCTCGGCTAGGCTAGGTTTAGCGAACCAGCTACAAATGGCGCGCAAACTTAAAAGTATTCCAGTGTTTAAACCGTCTGCGTGGTCGTGTCGGAGGTCGTTCGTGAAGCTGATGATGATTAAAACAGTTGTGAAATGAGCTAACATGAAAAAACAATATTTTTTAATAGTTGCTCAAAAAGTGGTGCTTCTTACTTTCCATTTTTTTAAAATTACTTTTGTCACAAGCCACGCATCCAACTGAAGAGTTTTAGGTTTAATTAGTTTACTTATTTATTTAATAAAGCATTTGGCATTAAAACTATATACTTCTGTTATATTTAAAACATTAAAATTGAATATTAGAGAAGTTAAAGTGGTATCAAATATTAAGAAAGCCAAAACTGTTTTCAAACGTTGCCCGATTGAGTAGACCAATGACCGGAAACGAGTAAGTATTATGCAAGACCGCCGCGCCCGATGAATGAACGCTTGTTTGTTTTCGCCAAAACATACATTTTTTTTTACAAATAATTCAAATATAATTAATAATAAAATTATAAATAATTGTTTCATCATGTTTAAATGTAATTAAAGTACCATGCGATCTCCTAAAACCTCTTCCAAAAAAGTTTTTGATTTGGCTGAATACTGACAACCATGGCATGTTGAATGAAGTCTACTAATTAAAAGTTAAACCGATTTTTTAATTCTCGTCTCTTTCATTTATAATTTCAAGGATTAATTTTGTAATGAAGTATTGTTTTAATAATATATTAATTAAAAATGTATGTAAACTACGCCAGATGACCAGGTACGTGCAAAGCCCACAATGGCAAGTAAAACATTTTGTTTTGTCTATTACTGTTCCAAAGAAACAAATCTAAATATTGTTTGTTTGATATTTTTTCGCAACTGTATTAAAAACGTCGTTTGATATACGTACGGAAGCGTCATTTTCACTCATCCCGAGTCTTGTCCCTCGCCTGACGGCTCAGGCGAAGACAATTCGGGGCTCGTGCAAATTGACAGACCTTCCGCACTTGCATCAAAATGTGCTATTTCCCAAACAGTCGCCGGTTTACACCGAGGAGGAGCGGCAGAGCGCCCAGCGCACCGTGGACATGGTGTCTGACATAATGCACAGCTTTGCGCACGCGTACCACGCCGTCAGCGACATCAACTTCCAGGTCGGGCAGCGGAATCCGCGCCTCACCTCTGAGGCGTCGGTGATGCGACACCCGCTCCCAATGCAGGTAAATAGCGCACCAAAGTGTACTCTCTTGCAACATTGTCCAAACAGTGGGAAAATGAACGAATGTCCAGCGCTCCATGGACATGGTGACCGTTACTGTCCAAACAGTTGATGATATAAATTAAAGATAAGCGAAACCTGTTTTATTTAGAAGACTCCCGTGAGTATTCGGGTACTCACGTAATTAAGGTAGTCCCTATCGCTCGACATGTTTCAAACCGGTCCTTAATTATGAAAGCTCGTACTCGTGACCCGTTTCATTGTATTTTAATACAGCCAGCTGTTTTTTTTCAAGGAGTACTGTAATCTTTAACCTACTTAATCTAATAATCTGATTATCTAGTGTCATCAGAGATTTTAGTCGATAACTTTTGGGTGACATAGAATGTGTCATGCTAAAATAATTCACTTATCTATTTATCTGATGACCCATTTAACATCAACAGCAGGCGCACATAAATGTAGTGCAGTCCAACCGTCGCCAGCCGGGACAGAATGGTACAGTGCCTGGCACCGGAAACGCCACACCCCAAGCGCCAGCTACTACCGCCACTGCCACTAGCGCTAGCGTGACCAGCGCTACAGTAACCAGCGGCACTGCGACCACCACCACAACATCTAGCACAGTGCCCACAACCACCATCCCAGAAGCGCAAGCTGGTACCGAATCGAACGTCCCCGGCAGAAACTCCACCCAGCCCACTGTGAATATAAACATTCAGCCCGATCCGATCACTTACCAAGTGGAGATTGAGACCAGGGTGCCGATAGCTTTCGCTCTGGAGAACGCCCTGCTGAATGGGCTTACTGCTGCTCATGGACAGGCCAACAACATCAATGTTGTTAATCCCCCGGCTGCCGCGCAAGCCGGCCAGCCCACTCAGCAGAATCAACAGAACCAGCAGAGCCAACCGAACCAGCAGAGCCAGCCGAGCCAGCAGAGCCAACCTAATCAGCCTAATCAGGGGAACCAACCTCAAGCCAGGCGTCAAGTGCTTTTCGGTAAGTTTTATACACTGAAGAGCTGAGTTCTCGATAAATTTTGCTTTCGGGGGGTCCATGGATGGTCTCGTTTAAAGCCTCGCGTGATAAACGACAAGATAAAGCATCTATTTCTTCTGTCACGACTTGACGTAAAGTGACGGATGGCGATAAACGATAATATAAAACATCTATTACTTTTGCCACGACTTGACATAGAGTGACGGATGGTTTATCTTTTCGTTTATCACGCGATGGCTACGAGCATAAAACGAGGCCAGTTCTAAAAAAAAAATTGTAGGAGTTCTGGAGTGGTCAGATCAGTTAATTCAACAACATTTTGCATTGGGATGAGAATAGGTGCATCGACAATGCGAGTGTCGCTCTTCAGTGTCTTATTTAGTAATAACACTAATAAGCAAATCATATAGATTAAACTAAATGTAGTGCATCTTCACGATATAGTGAGTGTAGTGTGAGACGTGTGATTAGAATAGCAGTGTTTTAGAGAAATTAAGTTTACATAAGGAATTTCCCTTTGAATATCGGGAATTAAGTAAATACAGAGTGTATTTTATGTCGGTTTGCTGAAAACTGCCCAGTAATACTGTGTATTTTATCTCAGATTTCGAGAATCTGTTTCTCGGTCTGGGCCAGAACGGCGGTCTAGGCGGCGTGGAGGTGGTCATGAGTATGGAGGAGATCCCGAACGGCGGTATAGTGGGGCAGGTGCAACCGAGCCAGCAGACCGGGCCTCAGGGCGCCCAGGCCGCGCCCACTATCCATTCCATCAGCAACGTTCAGGCGGAAGGCGGAGGTAATAATCCATACTTTCATACTAATTTTATAAATGCGAAAGTGTCTGTCTGTTCCCTCTCTACACTTAAACCGCTGAACCGATTTAGATATAATTTGGTATGGAGATTTAATCCCGGAAGTCAAGGGGGTAGAAGTTTCTATGGAAGAGCCCTAAGTAGGTAGACACCTGAAATAAAAGAATAGCAATTAAATTCTATCGTGACTAACTAGTTCTTCGCGGACAAAAGCTAATAACTAATAATAATGATGATGACTGATCAAATCAGCTATTTTTTATAAAAGGTTTAATTAAACGCGCTGATAGTAGGGAAATACAAAAAAGCTACGTCATGATTTGATTTTCATGGGAAAATAGTGTCCATTTTTCATCCTTAGGTATTAAAAATGTTTAAAATAGCAAATCTAAGTTGAAGCGTGATGTTTTGTTTGTTGGTAATGCAGTAATAATTAATGTTTATCGATGTCATCTACCTTATTTACTTTTGTCCCTTTAATCGTGTCTGCGAATGGTGTAATAGCGTAGCCTAACACCTCAGAGGCTCGCTAGATAGCTGGGTTCCACTTTCTATCGCCCTATCCACCTGTGGTTTAGGCCATTACTATAATAATTTAATGAAGACAATCTTTTGGCGAATGTACAATTAGTTAAGTTTTTAAGAACAACATACTTGTGGTAGAAAGATACAAGCTCGAATAACATGTTTATTTTTTTTGTTTACTTTAGGTAATACTCCCCACATCTTCGGTGCTGAGAGTTAGTTGTTTATTTTCTTTTTTTCATTTATGTGAATAACCAGCTTGGGAATGAATGCGCTTTTTAGCTGAATCATTTTGACGGTCGTCACCACTGTCTCTATGAGCTCTTGACGGTGGAGTAATTTAAAATGAGCTCTAGTACAGCTATACATAATGTAATGAATGTATAGCGGGCGCGCTGACGTTTATTGTATTACATATTTACATATTGTTACACCAGTGTCAATCAAATAATAGAAAATCATTTTACAATAGTATATACTTTAAAAAATGCTACTGAAAATTTAATTTAATGTGCTTTGGTGCTTTTGGGAATATAGGCGCCATTAAAAATCAACATATCAGTCAAAGGCTACAGCCATGTAAGGGAACATAAAATGCCATATCCCAAGTGTCAAAAAAAATTGTTTGAGTTATTTGACATGAACAACATCGAGTTAATGTTGACCTAGTGACGTCTGGTTTTTTGCATAATTATTCCTCTTCATTAAAAACATACGTTAATTACAAAAGAAATGGACCAGTAGTTCTTTAAATATTTTGAAAAATTAAAAAGAATCTTGAAGTGGTATTTCAAGAAATCTATCAATAATTATGGGGTAAAACTTGGCAGATTAATAACTATCAATACATAGGATATGCTCATTGGCTAATAACGTCAGAGGCACTTTTTGTTCCCTTTCACGGCTATAGCCTTTCCAGCATTACGTAATAGATACTGAAATACATACTTTTTATTTCTTGTCATGGTGACAAGTGCCAAAAAGGAACCTGTTGCAACTTCCTTCACTACAGTAAATTGTATCGCAGACATAATTTTGATCAAAGCATACGGTTTACTTTATTGAGTTTTAACATCGTAATGTATTGTGATACCTTTTTGTACAGTTAGCATCAAAAGTAGGTCTGCATATGAAGACGTCAAAAGTCTTTATTGTAATGGAATAAGAGCTTTTGATCACTTGATATGTGTAGTTACTTTTGATGCTGACTGTACAGTTAGTAAAAATTATAATTAAATTAATAAACAACTCTACGTAGTGCATGTATTGTCAGAAAATACCTTTAATGAACCATTGGGAACCTATGATAATATATTAATAACAATAATATGACATTTCTCATAAATTACAAGATAACACTGTATATCTATTTTAGAAATAATTACTAACAAGGCCGTAAATTATGGGAAAAGCAGAGTAAAAATAAATCGATATTAGAGTTATATATTCTGTTGAGGATAATTTTTGTTTCATTATTTATGCATTATTAACATAATTTACATTATAGTTTTTTTCCCTTTTAAATCTGCCATCGGCTATTCTAGCCATAAACAGATGGTGTGTTGGTTTAGTTATATTATTTATTTAAGGGGTGTTCCATTGAACATCATCACCATGTCTGATGGGGGCTTAGTATCTCTGGTCTAGCCCTAGAATGTGCCATTTCTTTAGCCTTGTTTTGTAGTCTTACTGGTTTAAAAGATTTCTGACTAATTTATTACAGTGTTTTGGAAGTCTATCCTTGTATTTTTTGCAATATGCATTCACCTCTTGTTTGTACTGTAGTAAAGTTCATATCTGTAGCAACACAATTCAGAAAAAAATGAAAACAATTTGAAATATAATTATATATATTTTTATTACAATACAAATAATTTTTACTACCATACAATCTTTATTGCACACCTCACACAAATTGAAGTTAAGTAAGTTTAAAGTATTAAAAAAGTAGATACTTTATAGTACCGAATCAATAATAATAAACGAAACACGCATCGGGAAAGAAAGTTATAAAGTAAAGCGCACACAAATATACGTCGACGGGAAAACCAGTTACGGAAATTATTTTAAACACTAGAACAAGTTCCCTGAAACATTGAATCGTTATCCAGTATACTTGGGCGGTATGCCGTGGGGCGGCGCTCCGAGCGCTGATCTGCTGCAGAACATTGTGTCGTCGGTGATACGGCAGGGGTTGCTGCCGGGCGGCGAGGCGGTTGCAGTGCAGGTGGCGCCCGCGATGCCCGCGCAGGATCCGCAGCAGCCGCAACAACCTCAACAGCAGCAGCAACAGCAGAACGGACAGACTGCCGGCCGCCACGGTATGTTATTTTCGAACATTCACTCGCTCGATTGTCCGTATCCCACCTAGCTTTTTCACACCTGCTATTCCTAAATAGTAGATTGTGTCTCAAGGGAGCAAAATGATATATTTACGGCGAGGGCGGTATATTGAATTCTGAGTGAAGCGAAAGATTCTACAATAGAATCCTGAGCGTAGCGAGGGATTCTAAAGTAGAATCTTGAGCGTAGCGAGGGATTCAAGTGTTTACGCCCAAGACGAAAATAATTTTGCTACCGCGTGACACATACTGCTTTTCACATCGTCTATGAGGCCCGCTGCTAAAAACATGAAATATCTTACAAATGATTTTACTACAGTGTCACATACTGCTTTTCACACCTTCTATGAGGAAAAGAGTCATTGTTTCCCTCAAATGAGGGAAGAAAAGTACAACTTTGGTCCCTCATTCGAAGGCAACAATAACTCTTTTTTGAATAGCAGGTGTGAAAAGAGTCATTGTTGCCCTCCTGCTTGAACGAAGGATCAAATCGTACTTTTCTTCCCTCACTTTGTAACAATGACTTTTCGTCATATATATACACATGGATAGTTGCGTTGTCACGCTCGCCCCGATGCTTACAGTTTTATAAGTCTTTTTAAGGCACAGGCATTTTTAGAGCTTAACCATTTATAGAGTTGGTGATCCTGATCACCATACAAGTTGAAGATACTATTCGAACTTGGTATTGTCTCTTAGAATGCATTTTCTCCATACAAAGTCCGAATTATACGCCTTAAAGGTTTTGCTTAGTTTATTATTAGGGTGAATCAATTTTTTCTTGTTGTTATTTTGTCCCGTCAGCGAGGAGACAACAGTAACCGAGTTTCTTAGAAAAATGTTTATAATATGGACTTCGAGCATGTTCAAGTGATGACCCATGTCCGAATGGATTTATGATCATAGCTAAAACTCACGTTTGGTAGATTTAAACCCTTTAAAATCACAGTTTTAAAGAGTGACTCAGGAGACGTAACCATGGTAACGAGCAACAAAAATAATTGATCCACCCATTAGTAGATTGTCCAAAAACATTATTGACGGAATGGTTCTGATGACGTTCATCTTCCGCCGTTGTTCTCAGGCAATTTGCACCTTCGCCGCGCTACAACCACGACTCGTGCTCACGCAGTGACGCTGAACAACTTCATTTACGACCGGTTCCTGTTGTGTGTGAGCCCGCACGCTCGCCGTCGCCTTCTCGCCCGCAGGTATGTGAACATCAAGATATTCTAAATATGTATGTATTACGCTAAATTGTATTAAAAAGGTGGAACCCTGAAACAAAAATAATAGTAATAATAATAGTGGAACACAGTAACAGGTTTTGACGTGTAAAAGTGCCGTTGCGGTTTATATTATCGAGATGCGGGCCCTTGCCCCAATGGGATCTTTTGTGCAATTGCTCCTACCGTTATACCTATTCCAAGCTGCTCTCCAATACTTCCATAAATCGGATGATGGAGCTCAGTGGAAGTACTCTGAATTACCATTGCCATTCACACAATAAGTGTTCCATTGTGTCGTCATCCTCGCCACACATCGTACATTATATATTGTCCGGTAGTCCCATCATGGCCTGCCAGAGTCTTTTGACTTGGAAGTGTCCTGTGAACACCCAAATTATGATCCTGAGCTACTTTCTGCTGTACTTTCAAATTTTCTTGGTCCAGCCTGGGTCCACTCCTTCCATGAAGAGCTTTGAGTGCCTTACGCCCGCCACATGCCCCCACTCATGTTGGTGGCTTGCAGCTTAAAGTTCATTCAGTGAGAAAAATCCGGCTTATTTGTGAAAAAATGGCATTCTGGGATTTATGCACCTTAAGATATGTAGTTTTGAAATTTAAGTCGCCGAATGACAAACAAAAGTCACTAGCAAATCTGTCATTGCTCTTAGAAATCTCGAATCTCAGTACTGAGACGATGCTGAGATACGAGCTTTATTTTTTAACCCTCGACGCAAAAAGAGAGGGGTCTGTGGTATCGTAGCTCCCAAACGGATGAACCGATTTTTGTTTAGTTTTTTTTGTCATAGATAATTGTACCCCGAGAATAATCTGAGACTACACCTGTTTTTCTCACTTAGCGGACGCGACGACGCTTGGAAAAAAAATATTTGAACTTACATAATATATGTGACGATAATAATTATAATAGGTTTAAAATATTATTTATTAGCTTTTAGTTTTTTTTTGTCGGGGACTTTTAAAAATTTTAATTTTACTTTTATGGGACGGATTGGTAACTTAGTTTTGGTTGTACTGTACGTGGTAAAAGGATAATAGAATTGTTGATACCTAAGCGTCCTGTCCTTCCTCAGAGAGGAGCAGCAAACCCGTGCTCAGGCAATGGCGCGCGCCTTCGCCGACCGCGCCGCCTCGCAGAACATCGAGACTCTGCGCACCAGCGGCCTCGCTGACCGCGCCGCCGCGCAGAACATTGAGGTGCTTCGTGAACGCAACCCCAACTTCACACAGGTGGGTGATTAAACGAGCGTTTGAAACGCTCGTTTCTATAGTCATTATCGACTCACGATTATCTACGCAAAATTAGGACAGCCGGCGAGAACATTGATTAAATAAAACTCAAAACGGATATTCTTTTACACTTTTTCAAAAGTTGACTCTGATCATCATCTTCTTTGACAAGATTTAATGAGAGGACAAAAACGAACACCTATTACAGTACCTGTACAATAAGTTTTTTCTAAACAAAAGACAAACCAACGCGTTTGCGTTTAGTCTCAATTTATATGGCAAAGTATAATTAGCACTAAAGGTCACTAGAGGCGCTGCTCGCCTTACCTAAAAATTGAGACTAAACGCAAAGGCATTCGTTCGTCTTTTGTTTCTAAAATACTCGAGGCACAGTACTTTTATCTTATGAACGCGGGTGAGCCGTGATTGTGTGTTGAGAAATACATGCACATTGTCTATGTTTACGTCAGCGTAGGAGCTATAAGGTCACATTGTCTGTGTTCGTATGTGTTACATCTACAACTATGGCTAACCCGCTCTCGTGAGATAAACGTACTGTACAGTTCTTTCAACACAGCTGGGGTCCTGTTGCTGTTGTTTAGATGATGATGATGATACATAAGTCCTTATCACAGTGTTGTAAGTTCCAAAATAGCACGATGAACGTAAGCAACGTCACTAGGTGCGAACATCAACCAAACTATAATTACTGTACCGTATATTCAATTACATAAGAGGATTGTAATATTTATTTGCATGTGGGCAGGCTTTGACATTGTGTTAGTCTACTAGTCCTTCGGAAAGATTACTGAAATAAGGTTTTTTTGGAGGTATATCTGGCAACAATAACTTATTCTCTCTTAATTCATTTTGACACTATAGATTTCGACTATAAAGTTAATAATATAATATGATTCCCATTTTTTGGTAAATGTTACGTTGACTACCCGCTGCAATATACTGCAAAATGCAATAATCTCTAGTATAGTATCATGACAAACCCTTTGTTATACGAGTTTTACTGACTGATAAAATCTAAATAAAAACCATTATACATGTAAATTAGACGTTTTTCTGTATCATTAATTCCTATTTCAGAACCATATTCAGACAATGGTAGACCTGCTGACCAGCGAGCCGACTCCCGCCTCGTTCACAAATGCTTTCCTCGTGGCCGTTGTAAGTACCTTTGGGCGAGTGGCACTCCCTTACGATTATAGACAGATCAACTTTAAGCCGGCAGCTGTCATCCCGTAGAAACATGTCAAACTTTCCATACAATCAGATTTTAATGAACACCGCTTACGTTTACAGACGGTTTGGTGAAAACCACACTGTCTTCTTTGTGAATGGGTTAAGAGTCCTTATCAGTTAAAAAACGCTCATCCATTTAGGCCATTTTCTGTTTGAATTAACAATCATCGCATACGGTTAGCGAGGACAGACAAGGTGGGCCATCGTACGGTGTCTCGAATTTGATGGCTTAATAGCCCGCGACGAGGTGTTATAAGATTAGTGTTGTTTGAGCATATGGGTGTGAAATCGGTAGTGTTTGTGGACTTGAGAGGTGTTACGGACCCGTGTAATTGGAGAAACCTGGATGCCAGCACACGGACGCTGCGTCGCGGGCTTCACGGGCTCCAGCTCAGCGAGGACATTCACACACACACATTACACAATTCATATAAACATTTCTTTGCTGTCGAACTGCTGCAGCAAGTGGGCAGAATTAACCTGTAAGTTTTGATTTAAGACGTTCAGCGTCGCGTACCGCGACCCTTAGTCCCCACCGGGATAGAAACCGCGTTGTTTGAAGGCATCTGATGGGCCCGTGTTTCCCGGTTTATCGTGGTGGGAACAGAGCCTTTAACCGAAAACGAATAATAAAATAATAGTCATCTCTTTTACACCATTGTAAACACGTGGGTGAAATGGATATATTGACTATAACTACCAACAACTACATACAAAAAGCGTTTGACTGGAGTTTTTCACCAATAGATATGGAGTATATTTGCTGATTCATTTGTATTATTTATATGCCGCTTTCTTGTCCGTTTGTTGTCCTTGTCCGTGTGTTTCCAACATTCCTTGCGAGTAGGATCTTGGCGGAATCTGAATGGAAAGGAAAACAAAATTACAATGACCAATTACAACGATACGATTAGCGACTTCCTATCACACTTGTGTTACTAAAATTTTGGATGTTGTACCTACATTTTGAATAGTTATAGGTCCAAATTTTAATATAGCGTTTTACGGATTCAATAATTTGTGCATTCCATAAAATAATCTACTTAATAAGAGAACAACGGTTGAAACTCACTCAGAAAATCACTATTTGTATGTTTCGAACTACAATTAACCGACTGTGTATCACTGTTCGCCGGCGTGCGTGAAGCTCGCGGGTGGAGGCGAGCGGTGCCGGGGGCGGGCGCGGCGGCGCAGTTCTGCGCGACGAGTTAACATTGACTGCTGCTGCAAATTTTCCAAGTCGAACGACGGCAGACACATTGAATTAACTATGTCCACGCGTTCATCGTTACACAATTTTAGTCCAGAGATAACGGGCTTCCACGCTGGCGGCAGAACCCAGCCCTCATCTTTATTAAATTGTCGTCCAATTTCAATAACCTCCCGGATCTTGCGTGGCACAAAACCATTTTCCCGTGCCAATAGTTTCGCCTTGTCAAAGCACAAAATGAGACGCACCTGCAGGTGTGCATATGATGCATCATATGCGTGTTCTGCTACTGCGGAGGCTGTAGTCTGAAACATGTCGAAAATAGTGACTTTCTGAGTGAGTTTCATCAGTTGTTCTCTTATTATTAGGTATAAATATGTCTCACGATAGTGTAGGTAGATATATAATCTACTTCATTATTTTGCATAATATCATCCCCATAGGATAATTATATAATATTTTTTTAGGTTTCACTGAAGTTATCAGTTTACTTACACGTGGAAAATGATTCTGCTGTTCTAGAAATGATCTGTATGATTTCTGCACCACTTCACAACACACGAAGAGATTTTAAATTATAAAAATCCTTGTTTTAGTACGTACGTTCAGATATCCGTCACTCACCGTCGGTTGTGTTTCCATGTTTGATATGAGCGCTGCACGCTCCGTCTCGCTCTCGCTGCACGCCTGCGCCAAGCAGGCGCACTAACACTCAAGGATGTCGAGGATCCAATTTTTTAGATGCGAGACTCGCATCCGCAGATTCTGATTCGAATCAAAAACTTCAAAAAAACCGAATAAAATAAGTAAATGCATGTGGACAATCTTACACACATCGACTTAGACCCAAACTAAGCAAAGCTAAAATAAAATTATGTTCATATGACATTACTTAATAATCTTGTGGTTGAATTCCAATCGTTGTTAAGACAATAAAACAAACTCGTCATATTATCAGCATATTACCGAAACAAAATGAAAATTCTTCTTGGCTAACGGCGAAAGTACCTAACACTCGTGCGGCACGCATCGCCCTGGGTCTTTGTCGCGATATCGCACTACATCTGCATCCGCATAACCGTATCGCAGTGCGGATGCGGATATCGAAATTGATGCCAAAGTTCCGCATTCGCGGAATGAGATTATCTGCAACATCCACTAGACTTTTTCTTGAATGTCTCTCTGTCTTCAGGCCCGTCACCTGTTCCTTACGGAGCCGATGCAGATCGTGACCGGCGAGCCGGCGCTGGTGCCAAGCGAGTTCCAGTCGCTGCGGCAGATGCTGCGCGTGTACTTGCAGGGGCTACTAGTGCGCTCCGGCGGCGTGCAGAGCGACACCTTCGAGACCGTGGCCCGCTTCATGGTCGACCAGCAGGAGGACTTCCTCTCCAGAGTGGTCAGTTGCTTTGCTCACGACCACGTCATCGAATGTCCTATATGCACTTTCAAAAATACATTTCTAAAAATGTGTGATTCTAAAACTTGTTATTATACTCAATACTATAGGGTCCTGTTTTACTGTCAGCCAATTAAAATTTTAACATTATCATAGTGACACTAAATCTAATTTTGACCTCCCTGAAAATGTAACATGGAATAAATTCGATTGTGATTAGTTTCCCAAAAATTTTGCCAAATGTAGGTAGCACATTGGTCTAAAATTAGTGGGGTCAAAAGTGCTACCAGACTTGAATAAAGGAGTTATTTTACTGTGTTTCATTAGATCAGGAAACTCACCACAATCAATACTGTTATTAAATACCACTACTAAATCAGGCGCTATGACTTCTATTAGAAATTTGACAGAATGGACAGAGACTCCCCAGAGGTCACTAGTTTTTTTGACATGAATTATTTTAAATGCCTTTACTACGTCTGAGGCACTAAGATGTGCAAAATGAAAATATCTACTACATTCTGGGGCGTTATCTTTTATAAGAATCTTATAATATTGAGCTACCGATTTGTAAACATTAGTTAGATGTAAATGTCTGTATAACCTTATTTTTAAAGCTGTTTTTACTCCACTAAACCGGCTTCATCACTGCCGAAATCGGAAATTTACAAAGAATTCGTCAGAAATACTATACCATGTTTTTACTATCGTAGGAAACCATCGTGCCACTGCGACAGGAGTTCAACTTTGGTGCGTCACTTCGCGCCCTAATCGCGTCCCGACTCCCGGCAATCGTGGCATCCGTGATGTCAGAGTCCGCGACTGAAGCGTTCGTGGCGCGATTTTACGCGATGTTCTCGCACCTGTTCACGGACATGTGCACGCTCATGGCGTACTGCTGCCGCGACGGCGTCGACGGGCTACGTACGCTGTTTAGAGCGTTCCTGGTAACTACTCTACTCTTTGTGATTGTACCTCATTTACTCACATCTTAAATGTCCGACTACGCAACTGAAGCGTTTGTGGCGCGCTTCTACGCGATATTCCCGAACCTGTTCACGGGACATGTGCACGCTTATGGCGTAATGCTGCCACGACGGCTACGACGGACTACCTACGCTGTGTAGAGCCTTGCTGTTAACTTGTACTTTTTTTACTTTTGGTAACATAGTTGAGTTCCTATCCAACATATCATTGATGCACTCATAACATAACACTATTGGCGTATTTGGAACCGACTGTGCCAGGAGAAAGATATAATATATATTTACATTATTTAACTGACAACAAACTTAAATAATGTTATTAAAATTAGACTTATAGGGTGGGTTGCACCAAACCGTCTGTAATTGTATACGGTGTTCGTCAGAATCTGACAATTACAGGCGGATTTTAAGTAACGTCTGTTAAATCAGATGGGTTGTACCATCGCCAAAACCACGGACTGTAATTTTTAATCACGTTGCCACTTTAGAAACAAGTTTTCGCTAAAATAAATTTAGGGTAATTATTTTCTTATATAGCAACCCGGCGTGAAATGTCACTTTTGTCTATGCTTTTTGCTTTCGTATATGAGATAAAGACCCACGGAATTTTTTATAACAGCAAATTTGTAAAATTTTAGGCAAATACGACAATCTTTCAAGTGTTAGTGATTTTAAATTATTTTAAGAATAACTGTCTTATATTGATAAATAAAACAATAGTGTATTCAAGATATTTGCCACTAACTTCTTTAGGCATAACTCTTGAAGCAATGACCGAGACCTATATGGCAGGCCAAAGCTATTTATTCTCTGAAAGTAAAAGTAATCAGAGCTGGTGAAGGAACAGATCATATGTGATTTAATTAATATTTCGGTGTCCAGGTCTAGTCTGACTAAAATTTATAATAGGTACATTAAACAGTAAAACAACACAGTTAGTAAGTTCTATTTAATGATATTATACTTCACATGTTTAAGTTGTGTCGTTTGCAAACCTCCTGCGAAAAGAATGTTTTTTTATTGGTCGAATAGTTTTATTGTAGCGTCTGTTCAAAGGTGGCAAGTCGGTTGTAAAAATGGAAATATGAAAGGAAAATATGCGTGCGATAGGTTTCTACTTTCAGAGTTCAGAGAGTTTCTCATTTACTGTGGCGTCTTAGATGTCCAACTCCACGACTGAAGCGTACGTGGCGCGCTTGTACGTGTTGTTCTCGTGGCGTTTAATACGGACCTCGTGTTTAATGTGCACGCATGCTTGTTGTCAATAGCCATGGCTAAAATTCTCTCCAAAGTCTCATTGCTAAATAGACAAAGCTGTAGAGGAAAGTCTAAAATAAGCATTATTTTATAAGTCTTTACGCTTACCTCTAAACAGGAGGAGAAAGTCCGTGACTTTGGCAGCGAAGACGTCCAGCAAGTGATCATCACGCTCGGCATGGAGAACCTCGGCATCGTGATCAACAGCTTGAACGCGATCACGCAAGTCGATCCTATACAGCAGTTCGTCATTCGACGTGCGCCTGCCGTGAGTACTTCATTATATGTACCATGTTTCCCTCTTGAGTTAAAAGGTCAGATGGCAATCATTTTCGTAATACTAGTACCTACGCTAAATCAGGATTTCGATAACAATAAGTTTTAATAAAAACACGACTGCACTGGATAAAAAAAACAAGTTTCAAAATAAAGAACTTAGGTAGGGAAATATATTTTGTGTTACAGTCGTGGGACCTACTACATACCATACCAAAACATTAGTGCAGTCATGTTTTTATTTTTTTGTTATTATTTTAGTTTTATTTTCATTTTATAGTATTTTTATGCCCTTAAATCATGTTTAAAATACGTAAATTATATGTTTTTGAAATCGTCTTTTCAAATGGTTTATTTTAATGACCTGAGAATATTAAAAAAAATTCTTTAGAACACACAAAATGGAGTACATAGTCCGCCATATTGTTTTTATTGCGACGTCGTATCCTATGTTATCGGATACATGAACTCTGAACAATTTTTTTTGGACAGTCGTTTAAAAATGGCTGACTGCATGTTTTAGTCTCACAATGACAGTCTTTTTAAGATTATGAGAATTAGAGCTATTTTTGAAATAAATGTGTCCGTGTAATCCTAGCTATTAAATTGTTTTGTAGGTACAGTTGTTTCTGTTTGTTCTCCAATAAAATAAATAAAATTAAAGTGTTAAAAAAATCGAGTCCTAATGAAACCTTAAACGCAACCATCAGAGTACATGGTAGCTTAAAGTAGAAAAAATAGTCTAATATAATATTTTTTTGTCCCAACAGTCTGTTGCGGCGCCCCAAGAGTCGAGCCCGATGGATGTGTCTCTGCCCGCTCCCGAAGCGCCGCCTCCCGCCGCCGAGGCGCCTCTCACCCCCTCATCGGCGCCCACGGCGCCCACGACCCCCACGGACTCCCCCACGACCCCCACGGACTCCCCCACTGGCACTCCCGACGTGACAAGCACTACGGACGAGAGAGCACCCGCCAGTGAGCCGCAGGCGTCCCGCTCCACGCCTAGCCATAGTGCAAGGTATGTCTATTTTTCCTTTCTTCTTGATCGGAGCTCATGGACTCCCCCACTGACGCCACCGATGTGTCAAGCACTACGGCGGAAGAGACAAACGACATAGCTGACATACGTGATATGCTAGTTAGGCAGGAACAAAAACACCACACACCTACACCAACACAGCCACTGCCTCTCTAATCCATAATGAATTTACACGATATAGGATTGGTGGGAATTTTAACTCCATTTTCATTCAAGCAGACTATGTAATTGGTTTGTTTCACTAATTCGGTACGTCAAATGGTGAAACCTCCTAATGACTAACAGATACACACGACTGACTACACGAAATTGGCTCCTCGAAATCCACATATCAGCCTACCTGTGCGTATTTCACCTTAATGAACTTCTCGCCTTGTCTATTCAAGTAAAAACACACAAAAAATGTGTTATAAGAAATCATAAAGTCCTAAATGTAACAAATTAATGTAAGTAAAAATTTTTTTGTTGTTACAGACCGAGCCGAAATGAGCGCGAGCCCACCTTTCAAAGGACTTCACCTGATTCGCAAAGCAACAACCTAAACTTCGTAAGTATATCGTCAGTTATGATGACGACAGTAAGGCAAGGGTTGGATATCACCTGTCTAATCTATGGATTTTTACTTGTAGATAAAATACAAAGTATACTTGTAAAATATTCTCTAGAATATGAATGGTTAGGTAAACATTGTTGTTCTAATATAGGACAAATACACAATACAATACAAAATCACAAAAAGTGGGTTAAATGTTATACGTCTTTTCAAAAGATCTATTCCTACATTTATAGAAAAACTTACAGTTAGTGGATAAATACATTGGCACATTTTAGTCTAGTAATATAATAGTAGTAGTAATGCCACTTTTTGAAAATGGCATGACTAATGCTAGTTCTTATTCTGTTCATAATATTATATGTAATTATTGTGTATACTGGTGGTTCGTGCCTTTCACATGCTTTCTCATCTTAGTGACAAAATTGTAAGATTATGAATTTTTTTGTTTTCTATTTAATCTAATAAAGTATAATTATGTTTTTTACTTATCAATGGCTGCACAACGTTACGTTAGATTTTTTTTATTTATTGTCAATTATTAGCCAGTGCTAATTAAATCTGTATTAAAGTAAACGAAAACCATTTGTCCCGAAACGATTGATTGTACATCATATAATAACATGGTAAAAATAGTAACCGCAGAAAAATGACTATTTAAAATTTGCCCACACCACTGCTCAAAATACGGTGGCATTACGGAATCGCAGTGACGTGCCTCATGCGTGACGTTTTTAGCTCATAAGTCTAGCCCTCTCGTCACTGCGTTGAGGCACCGTCAACGTAATTTCGACAGCGGTGTGATCGAACGTTTAAGTTGCGGTAGGTATACTATAAACAGGTATCTTGTCCAGGTTCCGCCGATGATGCTACTGCAGCACTGGGGCGAAGAGTGGGTGCCCGTGTTCACTCGGGACCAGCGCAACATGAGCGCCCAACAGGAGCCGTACAGCGACGCATATCTCTCTGGCATGCCGAGCCGCAAGCGCCGGTGCGTGCGACAGTCGCGCCCGCCGCATACGCTCGAGTCCTTCATCAACGGTACGTGTACAATAAGTTTGACGATGCTACAGCAGCACTGGGGCGAGAGTGGGAGCCAGTGTTCACTCGGGACCAGAGTAACATTAGCGCCCAACAGGAGCCGTACAGCGACGCGTATCTCTGGCATGCCGAGCCGCATGTGTCGGAGACTGGTTGTTAAAAATAAATAATTTATATAATACGGACAGCGTTACAGCGCGAATAATGGTACAATAATGAATTAAAAATAATTACTATCTTATATACTAAACCCGCCTGGTGTCGGGTTAGAATTGCACCACCCCATATCATCCGGTGGGTGTCGTAAGAGGCGACTAACGGAGAATATCCAGGGAACGGGCAGCAGCGTTCCCTGAAGGTCACACCTATTATTACTGCGATCCCCAACCCGCCTGCCAAGCGTGGGGATTATGGCAAAACCCCCCATTGGGGGAGGCCTATATCCAGCAGTGGATGTCTTCCGGCTGAATGATGATGATGATGATACTAAATAAATTATTAAACAGCAGGCTGAGTAGTGACCTGCTTACATTTGCTGATGAATCTAAAAAGGTTGGGTTTACTACCTTTAACTCCTCCCTCCCCAAGAGAGGAATTATTTGAAGGTGACGATGAAGCCTTCAGAGAATTCCGTTTTAGAAATCTGTTATATAATTTAATAGTAATAAAATTTGTAACTCTTGTAATTAATTAAACAAATGTAAAATATCAAAGTTCCCAAGCTGATGATATAGTTAACCTGATCTGAGGGGCTACCGCGAACGGAAAACGAAAGAAGTTCGAATATCTCCCTCTCTGTGGCACTTGCTAATTCGTGCGACAGAGAGGGAGATATTCGAACTTCTTTCGTTTTCCGTTCGCGGTAGACCCGCTGGTTCGTATTTACTAACACTTGCACTAAGAATGTCTCTCACTTCGCTGAAGTCTACTCCTCTCAGGTCCTTCTGCTTGTCTCCTCCGTATGTGTTTGTTAGTTCTGGTAGTGGTACCGGTGGTGTTGATAGTTTGGCAATGGTCATGTTCGTTGGTGGTTTGCTAATTGTGGTTCCCAGTTGTACTTCACAACCTTGATTCGGAGTTATTACAAATGATCCTCGTAGTATTTGTTTATGGATTTCGTTGTGGCAGCTTTCTGTCACTAATGTCTTAAGGCCGTTGGGGTAAAAGAAGCTTAGTTGTGAATAATCGTCCGAATTGGAAAGAAAGTTAAAATTAACTGATTGATTACTTACTGAATGAAGAATTATCAAGCCTCGGTTAGTCCCTCTCCCACCCTACTGGGTACTCCCCCACCCCATGAAAATGAGTAAGATAAGGAAAAAAATATCACGTAGAAACCAAAATGAACAAAAATACTAATTAATTACCTAATGACCCTTAATTGGTTTGTTCGTGTCACATCGCCGAAGGCACGCTGCCTACCTGGTCCGCTATTATTATCATTATTATTATTAAAAAATATTACATAAATGTCACCAATTGTACCTTTTATGAAAGCTTATGAACTGAGGAACTAATTTATGTAATTTTTACGCGAAGTGTCACACTTTTTATTTAAGTAATGCCTCGAAGTGTTACAAAATATGGAACAATTTTAAACACTTGTGACATCATATGCTTTTCTTTGTAAAATTTTGAAAAGTTTTGGCATGTTTTTTTTATTTTCCTTAATCAGTCGTTTATTGGATATTAAATAAATGCTTTTTTGAGGTCTAAATTTAAGTAGTTTTTTCACAATTCTGGTAATTTAGGTCGAAAGGAGGGTTTTCTAAAAAAACACTAAAAACTCGAATAACTTGAAAACCAATGTTTTGACCCCCAGTTGACTGGACCTAAATCATTGCAAATGACCTATAGAATAACCCCTTTCAAGGAATACGTCTAATTTCCTGTCACCCTGTATTTTACCAGACAAATAATATTGTATACGACACTTAGTATATTTTGCCTGAATGAACAAACACCAACACAGTTAAAAACTGACCATTCGTGACCCTTATTCACCTATAACAACATATTATTTCGGTGTAGTGGTTGGTGCCGATACTAGTATATTATGCAACTGGTGTATAAGAAGGGTATAAAAAGGCGAGTGGTGTGGGTTGCGATGTGAGCCTTGGCGAACATCGCAAGTAAAGACACCGCGAGCCTTTTTATACCAGTTTTACACCGTTGCTTACAATACTTTTTCTACGACTCATTTCAAATAAAAAGTAACTACCTATTTTTCAAACTTTTCATGCGCCACATTTTCCCTTAGTAATTGTGAAACTTACCTACGCAATTTCTTCAGTAATGCTATATAACTTCTTCGTGGATTTTTAAAAGAATCAACGTACCTACATATTTTCTTCATGAACGCAAAAAAATCGTTTAATTTAAGTAATATAATCATTTATCAGCTTGAATGTTTTCGTTTTCAATGAGACATTTGGTGGGAAATCAAAAATATGAACTTTGTTTATGGTTTGTTTGTTTTTTCATTTGCTAGACTTGGCATCCGACCTAAACTGAATTCAAATCCGGATCGAATCTTAACTTTTTAGTTTTCATAAATATATCCGAATATAGGTAAAACTGGTTAAACAATACAAAAAAGATGATAAATGTATGTATTTATATTAGTAAATAGTATATTATGCATTAATTAATACATAAAAATTATAGCAAAGTTGTCTTCAATTGGCAGCACTGATTTTAATCATAAAAGTTTCACTTGAACGCACAAAAGAATGACTACTAAACATAGTGTTTGTAGTAGTCTGTGGTACCCAACTCTGCTTTAATTTTTCATTAAAGTAGGGTAAGGAGTGTGTTTTTAGGCTATAGACTAGATAGACTTTTTACAGAAGAAATAAAGGATGTATTTATATTAGAGGCCACGATTGCGTAAGGCGCGAAAAAAAGTACAGGAGTAGAAAAATAAACAAATATGACAGTAAAGCAATGAATTCATCATCACCGTGAGTTTTTATTTACAAATCATTTTTATTATGTTCAATTTTCAGTAATGGATGTTTGACACTTTACATAATTTTCCTTTATCCTTTTGTAAAATTATAAAAAAATAAACAATTTTACTCATGGAGGTATGTACCATCTTTTTTTGTTGTTTTCGATCCACAATAGCGTAGCCATTCGTTGGCTACTCATTCCTGTTGTGGAACAATATAGTCCCCGCCTTTAACACTTCTACTCTTACAAAACAGCCTACCATTTTAAAATCTGGCCTACATCAACTCTTATTAGAAACGGCACCTCAAAAAAGTTTGGCAATTACTGCTTACACTGTCACCGACCGAGAGCGAAATATGCAATTCAGTACATCCGAGCGAGATCGCGGTTGACGTCAAAGCGGCTGACATGACGCTCGCATGTGTGAGTAGCACTGTTGCTAGTAGTATATTATGATACTCCCTGACTTCCATGTATTCTGTGAGTATTTTATTAAATTATTAAGTGCATTCATATTTAACTTGACCTATTTTGTGTGCTTAAACAAGTAAATGCCAATTGTAATGCGTAAACAATTTATTTTGCATGATAACGGCAATTTTTTTTCTTTAATTATCTCTTTTGTTACTATAAAGTGGCAACTCGACCTCGTGTCACGATCCTGATTGTCAGACCTTGTTTTCTTAGACCATGGCGATTTCTATCTATTTTCGAGGCTAAAAGAACACTTCAGAAGGTAGAAACCGCCGCAGTATAAGATTTATTAAAGGTTCAGAATAAAGATTTTATAGGATTTTATATTTAGATAAACGATATTGTTAGTATATACTCCTAAAAGATGACCATAATGAAGAATAAAATAGATTAATTTTGTATTAAGCAGTACCGCTTGGTCCCGACACAACGAAATTAATGTGTTCTATTAAAAAAAAAAGACTCAAATTTTAATTTTTTATTTGTCATAACAATCAAACGGACTATGCCTGTCAGTACTTTTTTATTTCCTTACTAAAGAGTTTATATGTCATTCTCATTACTTAATGAACACTCGTACCACAGTAAGGTAATATTGTCCCTCTATAAATAACTAATCCATAAATACTTCCTGGAATGGTGCATGTTGCGTCTGTGTAAGTTGAATTAAGGGTTTAATTGATTTTCTTTCATACTTCATTTTCCCACACTGTTCACAGCTATTAACATAGGCAGATATTGTCTCTTTCAAGTTAGTCCAAAATAATTTCTTCTTATTTTTGCCAATGTTTCTTTTATGCCTCTGTGGCAAGTTTTACCTTCATGATCTTGTGCTATCACTCTTCTTTGATCTCCTTCGTCTTCGGTTAGGTTGACAACTCTCTCTGTACATTCTACTAGGCTTAACGTGTTCTTTTTGAATAAACTCGTTACAACTCTCGCGAACGTTTTTCGGAATGACTGATCTCCAAAATATATAAAATACGAATTTTTCGAATTTACGTATTCCTTAAGGAATTTTTTTACTAATTTTTCACACAGGCATATCCTATGTGCACTTGAGTGATGGTTGTAACAGCTCCTTTCAAAGTAGAAAGTTGGAAAAAGGAATACGTAGAAACTAATATTAACTATAACGAAAGTAATAGCGATAGCATAGATAGCATACTTACTAATAATTGAAAGAAATGATTTGACCATATGAACAAAAAGAAAGGAAAGCCATAAGCGCAATTTGCGAGAAATATAAAGACGAAAATGTCTTTATATTCCTCGCAAATTGCGAGGATATCCCCCTGACATTTACGAACCAGGTGAAACATAGAATACGCATAAAAAATGAAAATCCGATACATGCTAGAGCGTACAGATTATCACCTTGTCAGACAGCGGAGATAAAGAAACAAGTAGAAAAGATGCTAAAAGATAATGTCGTACGAGAATCGCATTGTCCATGGAGTGCCCCCATCCACCTCGTACCCAAAAAAATGGATGCATCAGGTGAGAAGAAGTGGAGAATGGTAATCGATTACAGGCGGCTAAACGAGATCACGATCGATGATAAATACTCTTTGCCGAACATTAATGATTTATTCAATATGCTAGGTAAAAGTATGTACTCCACAACACTGGTTCTAGCAAGCGGATATCACCAGATAGAAGTCCATGAAGAAGATATAGAAAAAACGGGATTTAGCACCTTTTTTTACATTTCGAGTTTAATAGCCCCTGCAACGTTCCAGAGGGCCATGAATAATGTACTAAAGGGTCTACAAGGAATACATTTTACCTTATGTACTTAGACGACGTTATAATTTTTCCAAAAAGCCATCTGGAACATACACAAACGTTAAGAGCCGTCTTTGACCTACATATTTCGAGAAACGAACCTCAAAGTACAGCTTGACAAATCAAATTTTCTTCGCAAAGAGGTACTCTATTTAGGACATACAATTACCAGTGAGGGGTTGAAGCCAAATTCGGACAAAATTGATGCTATCCTCAATTATCCATTACCAAGAACGACTACCGAAATCAAAAGCTTTTTAGGATTACTAGGCTATTATCACAAATGCGGATGCTTTATCGCGCATAAAAATAGATTCAGATCCCGGAGAAATAGACATTAACGTGCTAGAGGCAGATGACGTATCTATGAAAGTCAACACAGACCAAGATGCTGAGGAGGTTGATTTAGAACAATTTATAAAGGACGCAGCTTCAGAAGCTTTAGGACCAAGTAAGGAGAAAGACAGCTCAAATGAAGACTCAGATCAAGTAATGAGGATGGACAGCAAGAAATTATAAAAATTTCAGATTCCGAAGACGGAGCTACTGCACATTCAATATCCAATAGATAACATGAGGGTATCCCTATACTCAATGAAGCAATAGACACGAAACCTAGACAAATCTTAGTATTTGCGTATCACTGGTATTCTGTATTACTATATAAGCAAACCCGTTTACACATGATACTAAGGTACTGGGCATCCTACTCGTAATCTCATCTGAAAACTCCTTGTAGTTCAAAATTGCTTCTTCATTTAAGACGTTAACTGGGACTTTTACCCTGAGTACAGAACGAGGGGGCAATATATATGTCTCCCTCACTGGTTGCGTATAAATGATCGGTATCTGCGTGTCCTTTATGAATAATATCTGTGTTAGCAAAGCAAATATTGATATGAATCAATATTTGCTTGTAGCTGCTGTAATAAGTCACTGTCACATCAATATCGTCTACACTATAATAAACATAAAACTTATGTTTGTCGTGGGTCCTGAAAATATTTGGTAAAGTTGTGTATACAATTTCGCTATGTACACTAGCTGCGTGTTTACTTACTCGTATAACCTCAGATCGTTCTTGTCGCTTAAAATTTTCAAAATATCTGTTCGCTATTTTCGAACTTATAAATGATCTCGTACTCCCGGTATTTATCATGCAAATGGCCTTCAAATCGGGTATTCTAATATGCGGTAGATTTAATCGTTTGTTGGAATTTAATTTTATCTGTTCCTTATACTGGAGGCCCTTATGAAAAAAAATCTAAACTTTCCTCGGCCGGTTCGTCTAAGTACGGCCCTGGCTCCCCATATTGCGGGTCAGTGGTATAATTATTATACGTATAAGTCATGCAATTTATATGGGTAACTTTCGCGTCAAATAGTAATTAATTAAATTGTAAATGAACTAAACGCCTTAACGACGGTCCAAATATTTGATTGTCACTCATATACTCGCTCGTACGTCACTATTGATTTTCAATTTTGCATAGGTTCCCTTTTCGAACGTGTTCAATTATGTTTTCGCCATGCTACATAACGTACATGCACATTATCTCATTTAATTTTCTTTTAACAACATTGAGTGCCTTCTGAGAGCAGTTACGATTGGATCCCATAATCAGATCTACTGCCCTGCGGATAAGTGCTATCGAACTGAAAACTAATTATAAAAATACACATATGTAGTTGTGACCTTTTCGAATAAACATTTCGTATTTAAAACTTGGAACACAAACAAAATAAATGCCTATTTCATTCAAACAGTCGTACAACTACATGGAGGAGGTTTACTTAAGTTTTTCACCTATATCGCTGAACATACAAGGGAAAACAAAATAAAAAGTAAGACCACGTGAAAATGTAAAATATTAAAATCGGCTAAAAATATTTTTACGTCATTCATATCAATGACATATCATTCTCTCGTGGTGTCTTTGTGAGCCTTGGCAAACATCGCAACCCACACCACTCGCCTTTTTATTCCCTTATACACCAGTTGCATAATATACTATTGTTTTGTAAATGGGTTCTAGACAACGGCTCATAGGATTTCGAGGAGTAATCCAATATTTGCAATACAATGGTTTATTGAGTCGAAAAATCGGTAAGTTTTCCATGGAAATAAACGACAGATGATAAGCGAAGTTCATATTCGTTCCTTCTCCCAGGTACGGTACATAAAAAGTTTATCAATTTTATGGAAATAAAAGGAGAACTAGGGCTTCGAGATCGATTTTTGTTGTTATGAATAATATATAAACTCTCCTCCTCTTCCCCTGCGTAGGCTGTGTACGGAGTCCTAAAAACAAAGTTTCCTCCGATAGAACTAAAATAACGTGTGCAAAAAAATACAATTATAAGATACAAAAACCAAGTTTATTTTACTCCCCCGGAAGATATTTTTCATAAAGTCGCCTAAGTTGCTATTTCTTCCGCCATTTGCATTCAACTAGGTATATCTTGTTACATACCGCTTAATTGGTTATATCGATTCGCGGAACCAGCTAGTTACGTAGCTATTATAAATTATGGCAGTGTTTGCCCTAGTTTAATTAAAACGATTTCGTAGTCATTAGGCATTGAATTCATTCAACCGTTTATCAAACGGCCCTCTCTGAGTCGAGTATTTGTAGAAGCGAACTACTTCCTTTAGTTGGGTATAAGTTAATTCTCTTAAGAACTTAGTTTGAATGCTTTGAATTGCTATGATTAACTAGAAGGCGGTTCACAATCGTTGTGAGCTTATTTGCTTTGAGGATGAGGGTAATGTTGACACGAAGTAACCTTGATTATACCTACTAGAAGTTATATTTTAGGACTTATTCCTTACATCCTGTAATATTTAACGTGTATAATTTCTTAGACCTTTTGTGAACGGGTTCTCGAAACCGAAAGATTTCAATTGTAGGCATTTACGGTCGATCGACTTAGGTGTAATTTAGGGAGAACAAGCGATTTTTTTGGCTTAATAAGCCAAAATAAATGTTTGAAATACCTTTATGATTACGGGCATTCATCTGAAAGGGTGACTGCTTTTTAGGGTTCCGTAGCCAAAATGGCAAGAACCCCTACAGTTACGTCATGTCTGTCCGTTCGTCGGTCCGTATGTCACAGCCGATAAACTCGAAGACTATAAGCACTACAATTATGAAATTTGGTAGGATGGTGTATTCCATGAACCGTTACATATCTGTCCGTTCGTCATGTCTGTCCGTCCATCCGTCCGTATGTCACAGCCGATTTACGCGGAGACTAAGCACTACAATTATGAAAGTTGGTAGGCAGGTGTATTCCATGAACCGTTAAATACCTGTCCGTTCGTCATGTCTGTCAGTCCGTCCGTCCGTATGTCACAGCTAATGTACTCGGAGACTATAAGCACCACAATTATGAAATTTGGTAGGAAGGTGTATTCCATGAACCGTTACACATCTGTCCATTCGTCATGTCTTTCCGTCCGTCCGTATATCACACCCGATTTACTCGGAGACTATAAGCACTACAATTATGAAATTTGGTAGTACGGTATATTCCATGAACCGTTACACATCTGTCCATTCGTCATGTCTGTCCGTCCGTCCGTCCGTCCGTCACAGCCGATTTATTCGGAGACTATAAGTACTACAATTATGAAATTTGGTAGGAAGGTGTATTCCATGAACCGTTACATAAAAGTGATGTCAAATTACAAAACACTTTAAATTAGGGGGGGGGGGGGGGAAGGTCAATCCAACAATATAACCGGGTGATGAAATAAAATTTTTCAACGCACATAGTCGTGTGAGGTATCCATGTGTAGGCCTTTAATAAGTATATGGAGGTGTCTAAAAAACTTTTCCATTTGAGTCGTTGCTGAGCTATTAGCTGTCAAAGTGTTGGCGGAAACCAGGTAATAACAACACGCAATTTGAATAACACTGCCAGACGTTTTGATCAGTTCAAATTGATTATTATTTTGTATGGTATCATACTTGTTGTCGCCTTAATTAATAAAGATCCATTCGACAAAATGTACTTATACAAGTAATAAAATGTTGTCACCATTTTATTTATTTATACCAACAGTTGCAGAAACATGATATAGTCTTAAGTTAGGTAGTGATACAAAGCTAATTAAAGGAACTCACAGATAGAAATGAAATAAAGGTATTTAAGAGTCTGTATAACTTATTTTCACGATTTTACTAAAATTGATGACGTGATTTCTCATAATCTATTACTATTTCTATACATTTTATTGGATTCTGAAAGATCATTTAATTCTGAACGGAATAAGTGCGTTACTTTTTTTAAATTTTATGTCTCTATTTCCAATAATCTTGCTTAACCTAACAGCTGTTTTCTAAATTTTCGTGCGATAAGGCTTTAAAAGTGACCTGTTTAAGGTTTGTATCGCCTTGAAAAAATTATGTAGAGGTCCTATAGATACTCCTTTGAGGAATAAGTTGAAAGACTTTTTACACGTTTGATACAAAAATGTTAAATAAAAAAATATTCAACCCGATCAATTTTCTGAAAATACTTCAAATTTCATCGCATCTCTCAGTCCTTTTCAAGTTAACAATAAGAGCCTTGAGTATTTTATTATGATAAAACGATTTCTATTTTATGATATTAAATTATGAAAGGTAGCATATAAGATACCAGCAGGCTGGGTACCTCGCTCAGCGGATCAGCATTGCTGTTCAGCGCGGCAATGCGGCCAGCCATCTGGGCACCTTACCGCCGAGCTTCGAGCTGGAGCCTCTTTTTTACTTGTAAATATTTAGTTTTTAGTTTAGTTTATAAGCTTAGTTTATATTCTATTTTATTTCATACACCTGTTCAACAACCCTTATGAAATTGTATACTACTTCACGTGATATAAGATACAAATATATTTAATTTAAATGATTTAAAACTTCAATACATTTTCATAGATTCGTTTATTGTGACTCAGTACCGGCCCAGTGGCCGTGGGAGGAGGACGTACCTACGAGGTGCGGTACAAAAGTTTCTAGTTGGAAAGAATTGGCGGTTTAAAAAAATAATAAGTATGTGATTGTCATTTGTTCTGCTGTTTCATATATAGGTTTTAGATTTCTAATTCTTATGGGTTTTGATGGTTTTGATTCACGGCAATTCAAACAACAGTAAGTAAATTAAATTTTAAATGTTTAAGTTGGAATACCGTTCTGTGATCAAGTTCCTTACAAAAGAAGGAGTCAGCCCGACCAATATTAAAGAAAAATTAGATGCTGTATACGGGGACTCGTCTCCATCATTTTCCACCGTCAAAGAATGGAGTAAGCAATTTCGTTTAGGACGGGAGTCCATCAATGACGATCCTCGCTCCGTTAGACCTGTTGAGCCACTCACCATGGACTTCATCAAGTTAGTGGAAGTGGAAGTTCTGAGTGACCGGAGACTAAAGACCAAAGAAATAGCGGCAAGAACAGGGCTTTCGAAAATCTCAGTTATTAGGATTCTTTATGAACACCTTCATATGAATAAAGTTAGTGCAGGTGGGTGGCTAAACTTCTTTCAAATGTTCAGAGAAGTAAACGAAAAGCTTGCTCTCAGGAAGTCTTAGATGCCTATAGAAAATACGGAAAGAGTTTTCTGGAGTCAATTGTTACTGGAAATCGATTGAGTGGCGTCGTCATGGTGAAAAGCCGCTTAGGAAGGCCAAGGTAACGAAATCCACCAAAAAATAATGGCTACCATATTCTAGGATTGCAACGGAATACTGTTGATAGACCTAAAAAACCGGAATACCACGGTTAACGGCAGCTACTACGCTACTCTTATTGAACAATTACAAGAGGCGATCAAGCAGAAACATCGAGGTAAAGTTAGCAGAGGTGTGCTGCTACTCCACGACAATGCTCCCGTTCATACTGCTGCAATTAACAAGGCTGCTGTTGCAAAGTGTGGCGTCGAGGAAATTCTTCACCCTGCCTACAGTCCTGACCTGGCCCCTAGTGACTACTATTTGTTTTCAAAACTTAAGGCAGACTTAAAGGGAAGGAGATTTTCTTCGGATGTTGAAGTCACCCGTGCGTTTTACGCCCATTTTGAGGACAAATCTTCTAAGTATTTTTTTAAAGGGATAGAGATGCTAATTTCCGGATCTGAAAAGTGTAATCAAATAGACGGATACAAATTCAAAAATTTAAATAGTTTTCTAAATACATCTGCTTCTTTTCTTTGTCAAGCCGGAAACTTTTGGACTGCACTTCGTATATGACGTGTTTTGCGGCTATTTACAAAGCTTACCGCAACCCCCTCAGGAAACCAATACAAATTGTGACATATTTATTACGAACGTCACAGTCAATGTGTACTAGGGACGTAATCGTGAGCTCGTGACATGTTATGAATGACATAGCTATAGCGTGGCAGCTGCCACGCAATGTTCAATTAATTTTCAATCCATTCGCTAGCACGTGTTTCAATCAGGGACTGCATAACCGGAAAATAAAGGTAGCGTTTTAAAACGGTATGACGTCATACCGTTTCGTTTCGGTTAGGTTTCCATACCGCAAAAGAAATTTTTCGGTAGCGGAATATAACGGTACCGTTATTATTTTTGATACCTCAACCGTTTTCATTAAGGTATCGTTTGGGCTTTACGAGGGTGCCGCCAACGGCGCCAACCAATCAGAGCTAGTTATTGGCCTAAAATACCCATTTTTGTTAAATTTCGTTCGGCGCGATAGATTACTGACTTAGTCGCTGTTCGCTGTTGGTCACCTTTACGTACCCATCGTAAGAGTTACGATGGAGATTTTTCGGTACCGAAATAATACCGGTTGGCTACCGTTATAATAAAGGTTTGAGTACACCTATGAAAAATAGCGATATCGTTATTTTATACCGGTAGCGTACCGTTATGTTTCAACCGGTATAGTTCTACCTTTATAACGTAGCGGTATCGATATCCAATACCGCTACCATACCGTTTATACCGTACCGAAAACGGTCCCTGGTTTCAATTCCGCTCTCGCGGTTAAAATATAACTTTGCACCCTTGTATAACAAATAAAGTAAGTATTGTGGGCCACTTCTTATCTTGTCAATATGACATCTTTAGCGGCTTTTATATTGATTTTAACTGTGACAAGGTACGAAGTGGAGCGGAAATCAAATTTCTTGACCGTACGTATATGGAGAGAGTATATGTTTGAAATTGTATTATCGTCGGTGCAGAGAGCGTGCGCGAGGCAAGCGAGCGCCCCGCGCCGGTGGACAGCGAGGCGGTGCGGCGCGCGTTCCGCGAGCACATGCGGAACATGGCGCGCAGCCGCGCCTCCAGCTCTGAGGACTACGACCCGCTACGTTACGCTTCCGCGGCGCGCTTTCTCAACTCCGCCGAGTGAGTATACTGTTGAATCCAAAACCATCTAATGGGGCTGATAAACAGCTCTTGAAAAAGTAAGCCGCGGCTAAGCGCACCGTTGCTTGGGTCCGATTTTAATTTGAGGTCATAAATGGGGTTAATAACCAAGGTACAATTTTTTTTCTGTCGGAACCGCTGATCTTGCATTGGTGCAAATTACTATGACAAATTATAATTTACAATAAATCGAACAGCGCTAAATATGACTCCCTCTGCTGTCATAACATAGAATCTTCTCAAACTTTCCATACACAGATTTCAACAAACCGCTTACGATTACAGACTCCTTCCTTAGTGTTTAAAAGGTGGAAAAATACAGTTGCAATTCTGTTATATTAAATTATGTTTAAAAATGCTTCATTCCAATTTAGTCTTCTTCTCCCATCTTTGAGAAAATCCCTATTAGCCGCGACTGGAATGCCAATTACCGGCTTCGTATGAATTAAACGGACTCGTAAGTTCTTCCGGTTAAAACGGATACTTAGTCTACAATTACCTACTTCCATGCTACGACAATAATAATCTATTGTTTATTGCAGCGCAAAGAAAGAGCCAGCCAAAAAAAGTGAGGATAAAGCTTAAATGAACTTTTGTCCATGCACCCCATGCAGCCCACTTCCAGCCTCGTGGTTTACATACAACATTACTTTACATAATTCCTACAACCGTATCTGTCGTTACTTTACCTTGACTGTATGCATTACACAATACTAAATTTTAATATTTGGTTGAGGTACCAAATTCAATAGCTGCCTTATTATGTTAAACCCATTCTTTATGCTATGATTGAAATGGTTTTTTTTTAATATGCTTAAATAATTTATGTTGGTACTAGTGTTTTGTTATATCCATTTTAACGCCGCACAATCGATTATATTTCTTATTGCTGAGAAAAACATTGTGTTGACAATTACAAACATTTTACTGCGAGGCGTGTAAAATAAACTTTTTAATGTTTCTGCATGTCCTATGCAAATTGAAAATAGAGGCAACTTCAAATATATATGTTTATATAATCTTACGTACTTCATTTCAATAAATACGTATTACTTTATATAAATAAATTCAGTCGTCACATCGGATATAAATATTATGAAATTGTAACTATTTTCAGCGTAAGATTGTAAATCGTGAAGGCAGGTGTATTTATAATTTTTTTCTGTCTTTAAAATTGTTTGAATTTTAATGTATTCTTGTATAGTTAACTCTATCCCACAGTTCTTGGATTTTGGGATATTGGGTGTCAAAACTTGAGTTTTATTTAAACCCGATCTGCAAAAGGAACTTTTGATAATTCATTCTTTTTTAAGAAAAAATACGTTATGTATTTTAAAAAATTGATATCAGACCTCCGGTCTGAGATTGTAAATGTAGACTAATCAAATGCTTTATTTTAAGTACTAAGCATAAACAATGCACTTTATATTAAAATATGTAAAGTAATTAACCTTTTTTTAAATGTTTTTTTTTTTATGTTGCATTATAAGAATGCGTAATAATAAATAAAATTGTATGACTGTCGCACGCGTTGACATGAACATATGATTCAGGCGGTACGTGCGTTCAATCGTCAAGCATTTTAATCATAGCTCGCGGACTGACACTGCGGTGTAAAAGAAATTAAAATCGACGCTGGTATATCACATAACCATAAAGACTCGTCTGACTATTATTTCAGAACTAAAAATAAATAATTTATTTTCTCTGCTATTTGGTATTCGAAAACATTGGTAATTTTACCATTAAAGGCTGTTGTATTACGTGCGGCGAGTAGCAGTACACGCCTGTTGTAGTGTTGTAAGCTAGGCTAGTACCGCGAATTTCCATGATCAAAGATCGGATATACCCATCTCATTCGTACTTACTATATTCGTGTGATAGAGATGAAGACATTCGAACTCCGATCATGGAAGTTTGCGACTCTGGCGTTGTACATGCCCATGCTCGTGTTATTAGTGCAACTGAGCTCATTACGATCCAGGAGTCGAATTAATTTCTGGAAACATGTGTCACGACTAGAGACTGATCTTGAACGTAAGGAAATAATACGAGCATTAGTTTGGTTACATTATGTCTTAGTAGTTGGCTTAAGTCCTTGTTACAATACATGTATAAGGGTCATAGAAATATAGGGTATATTAGGGAGTTAGGGACCCTATTCCAACCTCTCTATCTCCTAAAACTTTATCTAAATGATTCAGTCGGACCCAGATTAATCATCTAATCCTGATTACTTAATAATGTGACCAAATACTAACTGCTACTGTCTTAGCGATGACGTTTAGTGCAATTATACACCCTGTTCCAATAGCATTTAAGCAGCTTTTCATACATAATATACAGTGTTAATGTTTAGCTAAATATTACCCGTAAAATTAAATGTTATTATGTAGCAGTCATTTATTCGCCTATTCGTTGTGTAAGCTAGTGTATACGCGGATTATTACGATCAAATATGATCTTTCCTAATTAACTGCCAGTGTGAAATAATGGGCGAAACCAGAGGGCGTCTTTTTCCGTTAATCTTGTAGATGGTTGAAAGAGATTTCTGTTGTGTTGTCACGAGGAAAGCGTGCGAGACGTGAAAAGGCGCGACAAAGAAATATTATAATAACTGAGTATAATAAGTGAGCCACGCGTTTGCGCGCTTCTCGCTCAGTCGTGCTAGCCATATTGAGTGGAATTTAGGAGAATAAATTTTGTTCGTAATAGTCTGTGTATGCACTCGACCATGTCTGTGGAGACAGAGTAGAGGTTAATTTGCTGTTTTATTGACAATGTGATGTGTATGGTAGTGGTGTATTTTAAGTTCACTTGATAAATTTATAGACGTTGATGTAATGAATGTGACGTTAGATAAATATAATTAATGTTTACTGTAACATACATTTTGTTTCTTTTATTTTAACTCATTTATTTTCATATTAACTTCTCACATCTATATCACATCTTATCTGCATCTATATCACGGACATGTAGCGGCTACGACTCTTGCTGACAAAAAATATGCAATTAAATTTTAATCAAATACAATAAATATAAGTAATAAAACCACCCATTTAAAGGCATTAAATTTTAATCAAATACAATAAATATAAGTAATAAAACCACCCATTTAAAGGCATATCCAAAAAAAAAACTACAATCGGCGTTGTGCTGTGAAATAAGTACTTTTGCTGCGCATATCAGTTTTTTAATGCGTAGTCAAAATAAATATTTATGATTTAATATACAATAAATATATAAAATATAAAGAGCCTTCCAGCTAAAGAGCTAAGCGATTCGAAAGCGGCCTCGAATCTACTCGGCACTAACTAGTGTAACTTGCCCTCGTGGTTCGTAACCATGCTGTAATCTGAGGTACAAACCGGACCTCTGGTCCGCCTGAGGCGATTTAGCGGCGAGTTAATATCAATCCTGGCATGTCCGTGCTCAAGACCACTAACTAATACACAACACGCGTTCTGTCGTCAGACTTGACTTCTCTTCATTATTTAACTTTACCTTCATTTTCTAGAAGTAGCTATAAACATGTTTAGGTATTGAGTTAAATTGTACCTACCGATATATCATTAATTTTGAATATGCTCTCTAATAACCCCTTGGTGGCATCCTATACGTGTATCGTGGAGTAGAATAGAGCTAACCTACAACAATTCTCTGCTGGTGAAGATCTTATTGGGGTCTTGAGGAGAATGTTCTGCTCACCGTGCCGTTTGTCGCTGGAGGTCGTTGGTTTACGAGTCGCCGGTCGCATTGTTCACGGTCGACCGACATACGAGTTTATATAAGCTACGGCGAGCACTAGCACGCTTGTGAGTTGCATAATATTATCTATTCATGATCATAATCAATAAGTTCTTGGAGTAATATTACAGTCTACGGTACCTACTTTTATCTTACGAACGTGGGTGAGCCATGGTTGTGTGTTGCGCTAGACATATGCACATTATCTATGTGTTCGTCAGCGTAGGAGCTATGTATTCACATTGTCTATGTCCTACATTTTAAGACTATGTCTTACAGTTACACGCGTGCGCCACTCGAATATAATAGGTAGGTTAGGTTAGGATAGTGTATGGGAAAAATGATAAAATTTTACTTAAAGGGAAATATTTGAAATATTAATTGCTTCGCAATTCAGTGGCCTTTGCGACTGACCCAGTATGCCAGAAGCTCACAGGTTGGAATCCAGCTTAAAATACTTTCCCTTTTGAAATTTGATAAAGTGTTTCCTTCAAGTTCGGTGTTCCACTTGATAGGTACCTACGCACACTAAACGGTAACACCCGGTGCCGTTAAGATATAGGTAACAAATTTGGGCCATTATGTATAATTGCACTACCTACCCTGATTCTAAAAATTTAGTTACTGAATTTTGTGCAGGTATAATTGTTATGTGTCAAGGGAATAATAGACAATTCCGGAAATATACAATAAATAAAATAGGCATGCCATCAATTCCAAAATACTCGTAGCTTAGTATACAAATGCAAAATCTGGAGACGTTTCAGGATTATATACACGTTAGGTACAATTAATTTATCACATCATTCAATAGCTACAATATAGTCCATACCTACGCGATAATTATTTTCAATGCTTCATATGAAACTTAAGAGTTAAGAAATATACCTATTGAATTATATTTAAGTTTAAGTTAAAGTAGTTTTGTAAGTCGTTTCAATGCTAAGAGGTAGTAATAAGGATGGTTGCCAAGGCCTTTTGGCATGACTGATATTTGGATACGCGGGTTTTGGAAAATTCTTGAATGAGTACATGGTTGTAAATTCTTCAAACAATTTTAGTTCAATAAGTACCTATCTATAAGTTTAACCATTTAACCGCGGAACGACAAAAAGTATACCGCAATTTTCAAATCTGTCATTAATTAAGATGTCATTTACTTCAATTTGTTTGATATATCAGACGATGGTTGTTAAAGAGATAAAATTAATATCACTGTTCACAAAAACACTATTGGACACTGTGACTGAGTGAAGTGTGTCAATTCAGTCCCAGTTATTGTTTTTGTATGTTATTTTTTGTTAATTATAATTAATATCATGTTACCATAATTGCAAAGGCAATTTTTTGACACGCAATTGAAACAGATGTTGTACTTAGATTTGTTGTGGATAAAGCGCACATGTGGGCCGTAGTGTGTCACACCATAATGTTACTATTATCTTAGGTTTTCCTAACTCAGTGGAATTCCTAGTAAAATTATTAGGGTACACAATTAGGATATTGTATTTAGATTGCACAGAATCATGAGCTCTTCTAACCTGCCCACTTTCAGCTAATTCTGACGTAAAATAATAAGCCACTATTTAGAAAATAATAATCGACCCAAATAGACCGCGACTGCATATGCTCATACACAGATTTAGGTTCGCATCAGTCCTGTGTAATCTAGCCTAGGCCTTAGCCCGGAAAAACAAAGCTTTGGTTACAATCATTATCATTGTCATCCTCATAAACGGTGTCTCCGTATATAACGTAACTTACATGTATGTATATGAGACGTCGACCACAGGAGAGACGACTTTTGGTTTTTCGACAGTGCATGATCCATACCGTGCCGTAATATTGTAATACCTATTAATTATGATTCTATCTGCTACTGTACTTATTAAGTTATATCAGTTATTACGGCCGATTAAAATTTGCAAGCTTTCATGCAATTTTCATTACCTACATTGCGGGGATACGGGCTTACCGAGGGCAGACGAGGATGATGAAAACCTGCAATGAAAATTGCATGTAAGTTCTGGCAGATTTAAATCTGCCTTTAGTAATGCACGATGTTGATTTAGTATAATTAATAATTATTAAAAGTATTCGTTTATACACATAGATGGTATTAGCTCAATCCTTAAATACCTCCAATGTTTAAGTACCCTACGTACGTACTGACTATATGTTTGGAAAATTAAACATTTCAAGAGTGATTTGTCGATGGCAAGCTCTTCATCACAAGCTTCCCCGCGGCGACGTCAAGGTTCTTTGGTTCCTTTGAACAAGTAGAATTATACAATTTAAGTATTATTGGGTTAGAAGGCGCTAAGAGCTACAAATTAATTGACTTTCAGTAAACATTTTTTGTATAGATTTTAGGAGATTTCGCCGTAATTATTGAAGAAAATATATGAATCGTCTCATTTTATGGGCTTCCTCTTGCTTAAGGTTGCTCATAAACAAAACGGTACTGCACTAGAATATCTGTGAGTAGGTATCATTCCTGTGTCGGTTTTCCATTCTTAGTAGGTTTTATTAATAGTCTATTTAAATCGGTAATACTTACCACCTATATGGACCACCTGAAAGCAAAATTTTTATGTTTGTTACTCAATCACGCAAAAACGGCTAAACGGATTATTATGACACTTGGTAGACAACGAGTTTATGTCCTAGATTAACATATAGGATTTCCGAGTGGAGTGGCAATTCGATAAATATACGAGTAGGTAGGCACATATCAAAGCGCTTGACGATTGTTGTCAATGCTGACAACAATAGTCTACGTCTAATCTATTTAATCTCCAATTATATAAACAGTAATGTTTTTAACTCGTCGTCTACCGGTCCCTGGGATCCCAGGGCACATTAAAAATTATGCTATTGTTTATTTTTTTCCCGGGAGACGACGACTTGGTTCGATGGATCAGCAAGTTTTGGCTTATAACGCAAGCGCTTTAGAGGCTATATAAGTCACTACCTAAATAACGCAAATCTATTATGTTTTGCTTATGATTACTTATGCATGTAATGGACAGAACTTTAGGTACTGAAATCTCATGCGGTAAACAGTCACATTCATATGAGTTACTTACGTCAATAATATAAATGCGGTAAACAGTCACATTCATATGAGTCGCTTTGGTTTTGAGATAATTAAGCTCTAAGAGTCACAAATACCCGGACTAAATCTGTCATAATAATACCTCATCATAACCAATTGGTAGCGAAATTACTGTTTATAACTACGACGGTAAAATTAAAAACTAAATCATACAAATACCTACTGTCTAGACTCGCCTCGCATGATACGTCCTTATGGAATCTTGACCTTACGATTCATGACAACTATGTGCATATTCGGAGCTCAGACTTACACTGGTTCATCTGAGACGAATTCTCGTACGTCAGCGGGCATTGTAAATATCTACATGATCTGGTCATAAATCTGGTTAATAGATTCAACTTCCACCCCCGAATTTATCCATTTGAGGGATAAAAAGTATCCTATATGTTAATCCAGGCTATAGACTCGTTGTCTACCAAGTTTCATAATAATCCGTTCAGCCGTCCCATATAACCATTTTTAGTAGGCGTTACAAGATTTTGTCGACACTTATGTGTAGACTCTGGTAACAATTTTGGTTGCTGTTACGACACTGTTCGGTTGAGAGGACTAAAATGGGGACTAGTCGACACAGTAACTTCTGGTTACTTAGGCCGGGTTTTATAAAGATCCGTTAGACCAAATGTCAGATCAAATTTTAGTAACTCAGTACATTTTTTGACATAGCAAACCGACATAAGGTCTAACGGATCTTTATATAACCGAGCCTTAGTTACGTCGTCGTGTGGTAACATAGTTACCAGTTTGCAACCAGTTGCAGCTCAAATCATTCGTTCATTCACTCACTAGTTTAGTTCAGCTGCTGTCATTATTTGACACAAACGTTGACGTGAAAACTTAATTTCATTTTGAACCTGACTCCTGTAATGGATGTAAAGCATCAATTTATTTTTAAGTAATATTTTGTGATTTAATTACTCAAATAGTATTGCGAATAAAAATACACTGTGTAATTTAGTCAATGAAGTTAAAATTTACCATCGCGCCACCAAAACAATAAAAAATTACCAATCGTAAACAAATATAACAGATTTTACTACATAATATTTTTAGATTTCTTAACCTCTGATGCCTATTCTTTAGTAGAGAGACACAAATGTGAATAATAAGAATTAGTTAAGTTAGCACAATTTCAAAAACAAGTGATGTTAGACCGGAGTATATTGTCGTTACAACCGGTCACAAAATTACTACATTAAGTCGACACCGTGTCGACACGTAACTTAAAGTAGTAACGAAATTACCAAAATACCAATATGGTGGCATGTACTTTTTTCTTTACAGACATTCTCAAACTTCGAAAAAAATTAATTAATAAGTTAGTACGAAATGCCGTTTTGCGTAGTGTTAACAAAGGAAGGTTCCGGTAACATGATTACTCTCGTGCCAAATACATGGGCCATGGGAGATATTCTACATTGGCCAGAAACGGACAACGAGCGAATTAGAACATTTACGAAGGAACCCAAACACCTTACCGAAGAAAGATTGGGAGCATGTTTGGATTGGGTTTTGATTTATTTACGTTATTTAAAAAAATTAATAAAACACTAGGTATATAATTGAGATTCTCAATATAACCAAATCCTCAATAGCTAAGAAATTATTGGCCTAAGAAGAAAAATAAATAAAGTGAATAATAATAATGTTTGCCGTATGTTAGTGTACCTATATTTTACTTTTTATAGTAATATTATACAAACTATATAATAACGTAAGAATAAAAATAATCGAATTCAAACATATATTCCACAAATAGGCCACAGGGGCACTTTTATATGTCATCGGTAATTAACAAACAATAATCACAAAGCTACAGTGTCCTTACTAATTAGTTACTTAATTAACAAACTGAATATCATTACAAAAACAAAATCGTTGCAAAAGAAAGTAGAGATGGATATGGTCAAAAACATTAAATAAATTAAAAATACTTTGAATATCACCGAGATGTATAAGGTCTCTGAGCATCATAATTTGAAGTCATGAATAATAGTCTAATGTTTTTGGGAAAAAAAATCATATGAGACGAAAACGTTTTGGTTCACGATTAATTTTTATACCATTCAATGATTTCCATGATTTATTTAGCACAGTAAGAAGAAAACTGACAGAGAAAGTTTGGAAAGGTTTGGACGTTGTAGTGACTTTTTCCATTTAAATCTAGTTACAAAGTGTAGGAACAGTCACGTCACATTTACGACATAAACCTAGTAATAAAGTGTCTATAGTTACTAAAAATTGTGCCTAAACTGTACACCAGTCACAATTTAAACGCAAATGTGTATAAAATGTTTCGTCACAAATGTTTCAGTAACGTGTGGACACGATGACTACTTACACTTAGTTACTAAAATAATTTTGGTCGCATTGTATATGAACTGTTACCACACATAAAAACCAAACCTAACAGAGTCGCAGAGACTCGTAACGGAAAATGGCTATATGGGTTTTTTGCGTGATTGAACATTTGAACATCCAAACATCTAAACATTCGAACTTTGACGGTTATAATATTAGTGAGATAAATAAGAACTAAGTAGTGAATTTAATTTCATTAAATAAGAAACTTTGTAAGGTTGCAACTTTGACATGTAAAAACATTTGAGTAAATTTTGAGTGAGTCACTAAAGTAGTCTATAACCTAACCTACAGAATTTATTTACCAAGGGTAGAATAGTCAGTACAAGTTCAGGCGGACGAAGTCGCTAGCAAAAGCTAGTATAATTTATATTCATCAAAATACATTACATAGTCATGGAAACAATTATAAGACGTCTCCGAATGCTAATGTTGATCAAAATAAAAATATCAGGAAAATCGAGAAAGGAAAATAAATATCCGCCATCTTGGATTTGAAAATGCATGTCATTTTAGTAATCGGCACCCCGAGAAAGCACAAAGATGACCCCCATGTCGATTTTAAAGAAAAATAATTGTACGCCATCTTGGATTTCAAAATGCATGTCATCTTCGTAATCGGCATCCCCAGTAACCTCGAAAATGACACCAATATCGATCTCCAAGAAAAATAAATGTCCGCCATCTTTGATTTGAAAATGCATGTCAATTTCGTAACCGGGACCCCGAGGAACCACGAATACCCATATCTATTTTAAGAAAAATAAATGTGCGCCATCTTGTACTCGTATTTGGAAATGCATGTCAATTTCGTTATTATACTAAAATACAGTACAGACACGCATATATATACATGCCAAAATGGTCATCACCCAGCCGAGAGTAGGTACTCTGTGCTGAGAGTTGCGCAAGATAATTTGTGCAACATAACGCATAACGTAACGGAGAAAGTAAAGAAATAAATTTTATACCCCATACGTTTTCATACCCCGGGGATTTATATTACCATTTATTGATTAAGTAAAAATTACAATCATATATGTATACAACTATATTAATCTAAACCTAAACAACTTATAAATACCTATAAATAAACTAAAGTGATTGTTATTAAATTATTTTAAACCTAAATAGAAAATTAAATACATAAACATAATATGAGCGTATAAAAACTAAAAGCGTAATCGAAAAGCCCACCCCGTGTCGTCCCGGTGCAAAGGTGCCCATCATCACGCTCGCTGCGTTACCGCGTTGAACTGCGATGGATAGCCGCTGCACCAGGAACGACCCGGAGCGGGGATCAAGGCCCTTATCACGTAACGGCGACCCACCTCCCTGAGAAAATACTTGGCCTCCTCACACCAAACACCTGACGTTTCGACGGCAAGCGGAACAAAAAGATAGTTACTGAGCGCGGAATATTTGATTTTTTTTTGTATGGCAGCTAATTCAGCGGCTGCTCCTGCTTTGCGCATTGTTTGGCCCAGATGTGAGGCGGCAAAGGTGCTTAGTCAAAGTCAAAGTAATTTATTTCTTTTAAATAGGCCCATAATTAGCACTCAAAATGTCAAATATACACATAAAATAGGAATACTTAACAGTAACAGAGAACAAAACTTATAACTAATGCAACAATTAATAAAGCTAAAATAGTCAATACAGGTGGTAAAATTTAATAACATTAATAGCTACTTAGATGTAGAGCAATTCAGTCCCAAGCCGTTTTGTCATTAAGATAATCTTTAATCTTATAATAAGCTTTACTTACTAGTCTGCGTTTAAGGCAGTTCTTAAATTCATTCGTTGAGAGATGAGTCACATTATCTGGGACTTTATTGTAAAATTGTATACAATTATTTTTAAACGATTTTTTTATTTTTTGCAGCCGAGAATGGGGCACTGCCAGTTTGTCCTTATTTCTGAAATTAAAATTATGTATGTCACAGTTCCTTTTAAAATTACCAATATTTTTATGAACATACATAATATTTTCAAATATGTATTGAGAATGCACTGTCAATATATTTATTAACTTCCTTGAATTTTTCCCTCAGTGAATCTCTGGGTTTCATCCTGTAAATCGCGCGAATAGCCCGTTTTTGCAGCACAAAAATAGTATTTATGTCAGCAGCATCACCCCATAGCAAAATACCATACGACATAATACTATGGAAGTAGGTGAAGTAGACCAGTCTCGCAGTCTTTTCGTCAGTTAATTGACGGATTTTGTTTACTGCAAATGCAACGGAACTAAGTCTACTCGCGAGATCTACTCTTACGCACGTGGCGTCCCACAGCAGGCACTTCCCTTTTTCCCACGGCACCAGAGTCAAACCGTCAGGCCTTTTGCCATCTGACCGGCTGAGACCTGGCGGTTCTAGCGTGGAGGGGATCTTTGCTGGCACTAGCGCTCTACGAATGATATCATTAAGAGCATGGTGCCGTGGGAACCTCCCCGCGCAACGACAACAGCTCAGCGCGTGGTGGCCGCTGCTCTCCACCATGGAACCGCAGATGCATAAGTGGGGCTGGCACACATTGCAACCAAGACGGAGAGCAACCGCCACCCGCAGTGAGTCATTGTCTAGTAAGGTGCCTATGGTGGGACATGGCAGAGCGTGTAGCCAGGCACCGCTGTCAGGTCTTGCAGTTGCGTTTAGTCGCGCCCTATTTACACCGCCAGCATTTGCCAGCAGGTAGTCAAGGAGTCGTTTAACACCCACGTTGTCCCATGATCGCTGATGGAAGGGTTTTTCGGGCAAGGGCGCAGTCGGGTTAAGAGCCTTCCAGGCCGACTCGGCGGCAGAGGCGTAGGGTACAGAAAGCTTGTCTCCATCAGTAGATAAGATTTTAGAGACAAGTACTGAAACCCCAGTCGCCGACGACAAGAAGGTAGGAAGGTAGATATCCCTGGTGCGCCGCAGACCCAAACCACCGCTGCGGATAGGAAGAGATGCCTGGTCCTATTGGTCTGAGTTTAGGGAAACGTTTATGTTATATGAAAATCGATTCTTAAGGAGTAAATTCCAATAAACACCGTAATGAAAATATCGTCTCGTTTACCAAATAACTCGTCTATGTGGTTGTAAACCAGCACAATGAATTTATCTGGGTTGCTTGAAGAATTTACAAGGGTATCAAACATATGGACTGATAAGGTATTTCTGGCTTGTTGTAAATACTGACCGTTTCAATCCATTATTCATGTTAACTAACACTATTTGTGTGTAGCTTTTAATAATAAATGTTAAAAATACAACTGTGAGTTTTATTAACTACATTACACCAACGTTACTGTGATTATTTTTAACCCCAGACGCGCAACGCATAAGAGGGATGTTACAAGTTTAATCTCTGTATCTGAGTACCTATATGTGTCTGTCTGTGGCATCGTAGCTCCCTAACGGATGAACCGATTTGAGTGCGGTTTTTTTAAATCGATAGTCTTCATTGCAGATGCTTTTTAGTTATGTTTGCGTCGGCATTTTTGTTAATTTTTAATTTAATTAACTTTTTTTGGAAATGTGGATGGGAATGGGAACTCATTTGTCTACAAGCTCAGCTCTCTAGAGCGAAAGAATAATTTGTCACAAAGGAAATGTCTTCTCAAGCCTAAAGTCGGATCTCAACATTTTACTTGTAAACAATTTATTGGACTCGATTGCATCCCACCTGTAACTAATCTTAAGGCCTTTGACTGAACAGAATCTAACTTAGATGCGTTGGAATGACCAAGCTGAACTCAGAACTTTGCGAAGTATAGTTTTTTTGCCTTTTTTGCTATGTTCTTCAAAAGGGAGTGAGAAGACGGCTGTATTAATAAGCGGGAACAAACTTACCTATTTATATTTAATTTTCCTCGAAATTAGACTTACAATACAGTAAGTAAGTGATTATAGTCGGCATCAAAGTAGTCGTATAGGTAGCTATGTCGTAACACATCCAAGCTTACATTTATAAAAATGTGTGTTACAATACATGATGACTAATATATGATGCAGACTGTTTACGATTCAGAAGTGGTAGTCCACTCTCTTAGCTGACAGTACGTTTATGTATGACTCTTCGTTCCATGGATTTATAGAGAGGGGCAGGATGACCAATAAACTCACTCACTTCATATTATTTGATTCGTTTATTTCATTAATGTTCTACATGATCCACGTATACACGCAACGGCAAAGGATACGTAAACACAATTGTAAGGTCTTCTGGTGACCTGATCTACTGAAAACAAGTTTAGGTATTGAGAAACATCACAAATATTTCAGTATTAGGAAAGTATACCTTATCAGTTGCAAGCGAAATTATGTCTTATTTAATATGTAAGTAAATGTAATACATCCAATCTACGGACTATGATGGTGGCTATTATAGAAAGATCGATGTCGTGTACTCGTAACAAAATTATTAAACACTAACTCTTCAGGATATAGTGTTAGAAACCAAGTCCTTTGGGTACATGCGTGAAAAGAAATGTATAGCCAGCCCAACACACACACATAATAGAGTTGAGAAGTGGTCTACACCACTTTCTTGGCTGACTGTACCTTAATATATTATCATAAAGCGAGGATTAGCATTTTTAAGTTTCAAATTTGCACGTGTCATGTGCACATGTAGGTTTAAAAAAGTATAATAGCTATGCCCCCTACAGAAAAAACCATGAAACATCTACTTATTTCTCGTAGGTATTAATCGTTAACTTCTTTTCTACCACAGTAAGTGCTTACATCGGTGATCTTTCATTATAAGTAATTGAAAGAGCATAATTAGCCAATTACAGTAGGTCATATTATTACAAATAACATTCAATTGTGAATAAGAGTATCGCTTATTATTAGTAGGTATACTATAACATGTTGCATGTTCCATAATGTAGGTACGTTTTACGTTTACACGAGATTGTCGATAGTCGACGTTACAGGGACAGAAACGATTCACTAAGTATGCATTAGTGATATGTTAATCTGAAATGCAGTTAATTGTTAATATAAGTAATATCAAAACGATGAAAGTTGGGACAACACATTAAGGCATCATTCTCCCACATGTCAAGACAAACCCGACGGGAATATAATTCACGTAAAGAACGTTAATATTTATGTATACATACATCTCAAATTGGATAAGCTCTATATACCACGCGAAAGGCGACCTTAACGTTAGCTAGAGCTATGTAGCGGAGTACACTCCGCAGCGAGATGTAAGAAAGAGCTTATAAAAGTATTGTCCAATGTTATTTTGCCTTAGAAGAGATAGCAGTCAAGTTTAGAGAATAATTTAGAGTCACAGAACAAGATCACAAGGGAGAGTATTACATATCTCTTACAATATATTCATTATAATAAGATTAGTACAATAAGTATTTATTAAAAATGTCAAGTATTAGGTACATATTTATTCATTACACTAGGTAGGTCCATGTAACATATGACGGCATGGCCGTACCTAAGAATCACCTGAGTTACATCGACTATTAAGTATGAGATGTGTATGAAATAGTTAATTAGTGATGTTCTACTATTTCCGCGAGGAGCAGCGCAACGCCCCGCAGGCGGCGACGGGCAAACAACAGCCATTGTAAATACTACAATTTAAGTGTAAATTGTTTATTAAGTAGGTATTCTAACACTGAGCACACACCACAACCAGAAGAATGGATCTTGAAAAAGGTAGGTTAGTACAATGATTGGTCACAAGCCGTAATATAAGTAAGCCACATGTTCCAATATCGGGAACAACTCTTGTCAGCGACTTTAAAGTTGTGAGCTTAACAACATTATCTCAAATAGGCACATATAATATATCCAAACATAGTAAGATATATGAACAATTTAATATTAGTATGCTTGCTTGAAACAGTTAAAGATCCACACAGCCAGCTACTTCAGTAATAAATGTTTTATACTTGATATAGGTAGATAGTACACAACCTACAGAATAAGATCACATTTATGTAGTTATAAATACGTTATCATTTATCATACAATTGGATATCTAATTAAGTATGATGATATCAGTAAATGTTAGAGATAAGGTAACATTGAATTCAATAACTTCATTGTTTTAATGAATATACATACCTACAATCAACGCGGTATATGTATAACTGCACACAATCACCTTCACACGGTCAATACATACCAAACGAGTTACCGCTAGAATACCTAGCGATGACGTCTGCCGATATCTACTCGTACAGCGTTGACTGTGGTAACTAACACTGATATAATTTATTTTCTATTTATTAATTATTTATATGTTATTTTTGGAAAGCTAACAATAATAAAATATGTGGAAATCTTGTAACATTTATAAACCTATGAATTCTTCAATAAGCTTTAATTTGATAAGACTATAAGGCGACGTTACCAAAAAGTAAAGCTTACCATTGCCTTCACGTTACCAGATTTATGTATTTCGCAGTATGTAAATCCTTGAATATGACTAATAGTTACGTTTCAATCTAATGCACTTAAGTAGTATCGACTGTGACAGGTTGGAATAAAATTCATATTTAAGTGTAGATAAGTGCCTACACCCGCTGATGTCTTCCCGCACCGTGCGCACTGCTTTGGAAATTACTCTGAAATTGGGTCATTAGCACATGCGGGTCCTTCCAAGCCGTATTGCCCTATATAACTTGACACATGACTTTACAACTACAAATTTACATACTATAAATAAATATAAGGTTAACAAGGTCTTTTAATACTATTATTATGACTGTAATTCCCAGCTTTTGAGTAGGTATTTTTAAAGAATCTCTAGTTAGTCAGTATATATCACCTACTTATTATGTATGTCTGCAAAATCATGAGTGATCCCTAGCTAAGATTCTCGTGTTTATGTCGGACATATATCATTCGTCCCTTTTGCACTTACATATTTTGTTAGTACTCGTAAGGGACGAATTATATGTCGGACATAAACGCGATCATCCTAGCTAGGCCGATCGTCTCGACAGTCTTTCAAGGAGTCCAAGTTCTTCACACTAACTAATGTTATAAGTAGGTCTAATATAAAAATCTATTAAGAAGTATTTAATAAAGTTATTCAAATACAACGTGAATTTGATATGTTAATGGCCGGGTACTGTACTTATTGACCGTATAGGTAATACTGAAAACTAAGGACGGTTACTGAACGCACCTACAGGGCACACACATATTATTTTCTTAGTTGAGGATCGCTGTACAATCATGTAGCATGTTTAAAACCGGGAAGAGGGTTCTGAGTGGGTAGATATATTTTAAGAGCAATTAGGGACTGACCTCGAGTGAGGTAAAAAAACACGATAACGGGTTGGTTATAGTGGGCAGATAATTGTATATGATGATATATTTGCCTATATATAGACTACAAAATCATTACAAATTGAGCACAGTCGATACATAAGTACATTTTAGAAAATCTGATTAAAACCTACCAAATTGGAAATATAGCTCTGACATATCTAAACTTCTTTCGTTAGGTAAAGAGTTCTTACATATGATATGACATAGGTATAGATATAGTCTTTATCCAAAACTAATGCACTTTGTAATTGTGATTCCTCTGTTACATATAAAAATAGATTTATGAATATCAGTACCTAACTATTAGTTTTGTTTTCTAGGTCAGGTACAAGTACAAGTTGAGGACGCGGCTGCGCTGCGCGTTACACACAAGTTGTGTAAGCGGTGCCGTACAGTAAGCTCGAGTGGCGCGACTTCTCTGATCGTCCAATCAGTAAATGAATGATGGAAGCCACAAGTGTTTATATTGCTTCTAGTAAATATGTTCAGGCAACGAATGCTCGAATTTTTTTATATTTTCTAAGGGCCACCTAAATGATGAATAATGGGACCTTCAACCCCCCGCCTTCCCCCTGCTTAAAGGCTATGGGCGGGGACTTTTGATATGTTAAACTCCTAACTAGTCTAAACAAAGTTCGAAGTCAAAAATTGTGTTCCAAGCAGTTCCCTCTATACCTTTTCGTTGCCTGGCCTAGTGGCTGCGAGTGAGCAGTGCGTTATGTTATAGATATAATAAAGTGCGTGTAAATAGTTATATAGTTTAACATTAGGTTTTTATATTAATTTAATTAATATCCTTTTGTAATTTCAGGTAGGTAAGGACTTAAAAATACATATTATCTTTAAACAAAATTCCACTTACATCATGCCTCCTTTTTACTTGAAGCGTCGTTCCGATAGGATAGATGATTTTTAAATTATGTATAAGGTAAGCGTCCTTGTGCACGGCACTGACCAAATACATGGTACTTTCAATCTTGTCATGATGGCAGAGGTGATGTTTAATAGGTGTCATCTAGTGGGGCACTAAGGTGTCGAGCACTGGGACGTTTACCTTACTGATTATAAGTTAAGTATTTCAGGTTCAAGCGATTTTGAGACTATAAATATACACTATAATGTGAGATAAATTTTAAAAATACCTATATTACCAGGGTACTGAAACCCTTCTCACTGAAGCCGGACCGATGCCAATCTTTCGCATCGATATCCTATCACATTTTATATTAAAATATACAAACTAAATAAAAAGACTCTATTTACCTATTATACATTAAAGGTTCACAATTCAAAATACATTGAGGTTGCCTTATCGTTTAACCATAAGCAGCTTAACAAGATGCTGGATCTTGGCGCTCCCGCACCCGACGCTTCTTTATAAGCAAAACTCATTTTACATTTTTCACCAAACTCTTTTTTAAATTTGAGAAGAAAAAAATAGATTTACCTGTTACACAGTTTAGTTCTGACACATCAGGAGTAAAACCAATCTCAAACTGAACGAGTGTCCAACGTCTATACCTAAATTTGATCGATATTTGATGTTGCTATAATTACTAAAGAACCATTAGGTAATAAATGAATAAATACCATAAATGTTGACTTGTAACGTAAAATAAAATTACTTTTAAAACTACACAAAAAATGAATACATATTTGAATATGGGTTTTACTCTTGTAATTATCTATTTCTAACTATTGTCGAAGTAAACATAAACTACAAATAGAGCTTAGTAACTCTAAATGCCAGTTTCGAGTGGAGCAGAACGCATGTATTTAAGTTTCAGTTACATTCGCATTGTTTTACCTAGTTATGTACTTAGATCAAACGATTACTTAGCATACAATGCTATAGGTACTTACCTGATAAATATAACCGCCTGGACTGGCATTAGATAGGTATTTTAAGCATGGATACAAAAAAGTTTTTCTAGGGCTGATTAAATAAAACAAAGTTGTGACAGACGGACATCCGCAGTCGCACCATAAAGGGTTCTTGTTTTACCCTATTGGTACGGAAACCTAATTTCAGTCTATTTTTCGAGTCGGACTTGCTCACCGAGGATCCTGCACAAAGTATAGGTATTTACAGGTCGTCCATGACAGGAATCGGGTCTCAAAGATTTTTTTTCTCACTTGTGGGTCGGGCTTAGACCCTTGGAAAACTATCCTCATATATCGACAGAGGTCTAATAGGTACTAGAACCGTAAAAGAGGAATATTTGTATTGTTAATGTAACCATCGAGAAGAATAGGTACTCGCATTGACATTTATTAAATATCAGTTACCTTTAATTATTTGAGTTCAACTTAGTTAAAGCGCAAAAGAGAAAGCCGATCTTTTGGGCACTCTCTTTGCCTCGAACGCCACTTTGAACGATGATGGCAGCGCCGTACCTCCTACTATCCCTCGGCATGGGCATTCCATGCCGGAAATTAGGTTTTCGCAAAGGGATGTCCGGAGGGAGCTACTGTCCCTGAACGTCCAGAAGTCGAGTGGGCCGGAAGGCATACCAGCGGTGGTACTCAAACGTTGTGTTCTGCGCTAACGCGACAATTCGCGCTCTCATACAACAAAAGGCAAGTTCCGTCTTCGTGGAACACTGCCTTCGTGCACCCGGTGCCTAAAAAGGGCGATAGATCAGACCCATCGAATTACAGGCCTATCGCTATTACCTCCCTTCTCTCCAAGGTGATGGAGCGTGTCATTAACACGAAGCTCCTAAGATACCTAGAGGAACACAATTTGATCAGCGACCGTCAGTATGGTTTTCGCCACGGTCGCTCGACTGGTGACCTTCTAGTGTATCTTACACACCGGTGGGCTTCAGACATTGATAGTCAAGGTGAGGCGTTTAGCGGTCAGCTTGGACATAGCGAAGGCGTTCGGTCGGGTCTGGCACCGAGGTCTTCTGTCGAAGCTACCATCCTATGGACTGCCCGAGGGTTTGTGCAAACGGATCGCCGGCTTTCTGTCCGGCAGACGCATAAGAGCCGTAGTAGACAGCAGCTGCTCCGAAAGCATGGACATTAACGCTGGCGTCTCACAAGGCTCCGTGCTATCCCCGACACTACTCTTGCTGCATATCAATGAATGCTGGCTATAGACAGCATCCATTGTTATGCGGATGACAGCACCGGGGATACCTTCTATACGGGCCGTGCCTGTTGGCCTTGCCATTGTTCCTCGTTCCTCTGTGGTTGAGAGTCGTGAAAAACTTGTGTCCGATATCGAGACCACTTTAGTCAAAGTCTCGGAGTGGGGCCAGGATAATCTGGTCCAGTTCAACCCCACTAAGACAAAAGTATGTGTGCTCACCGCTAAAAAAACCCATTTACTGTGGCCCCACGATTCCAAGATACAGCCCTTACCATCTCCGAGAGTATTGGGATCCTTGGTGTCGACATCTCCAGCGATGTCCAATTTCGGAGCCATTTAGAAGGCAAAGCCAAGCTGGCATCCAAATAGCTAGGTGTGCTCAATAGAGCGAAGCGGTACTTCAACCCGGGACAGAGACTTCTATTATATAAGTCACAAGTCCGTCCCCACATGGAGTATTGCTGTCACCTCTGAGCGGAAGCACCCGGATGCCAGCTTGGGCCTTTTGACTCGCTCCGGAGACACGCTGTGCGGATTGTAGACGATCCCAAACTCACAAGCGATATTGAACCGTTAAGTTTAAGGAGAAACTTTGCCTCCTTGTGTGTGTTCTATCGCTTGTAAGTATAATGAGTTGTGCTCCGAAGAACTCTTCGACATGATGCCCACGGTCGCTTTCTACCATCGCACCGCTCGCCGTCGGCAGGGCATTCATTCTCACACCTTACTCGTAGAACCGAAATGGTCGCGTACGGTACGGTTTCAGAGGAATTTCCTCCCACGGACGCTCCGGTTGTGGAACGAGCTCCCTGCCGAGGTTTTCCCGAGAGACTACAGTATGGGGTTCTTCAAGAAAGGAGTGTATAAATTTATAAAGGGTCGGCAACACGCATGTGGCACCCCAGGAGTTGCAAGCGTCCATAGGCTACGGTGACCGCTTATCATCAGGCGGATGGTACGCTTGTTTGCCACTGACGTGGTATAAAAAAAAACTTGGATTTTATCATTAACAGGATATTTGGAAGGGGCCTTTCAACACTGACTTTGCTAAAAGTGGTGTAACTTTCAGAAGCACTGCAATCGTTCCGGCAGTTGGGTCATTCTACTTTTTCATGACCAGTTTTCTATCACAAAAAAATCTATCATATGTATTGAATTAGTGTACAAAAATAGGATTTCGAAATAGTACCTGAATCTAATAAAAGGAGTTTATAGTTAAAAATACTTAAATATTAACATATTTCTGTAAAAAGTGGTAAAAACTATTTTTTCATACAAATGGTGAGACATCCAAGGACCACTGAGTTACTCGGTTTATGGTTATTAGCTGTGGTTCAGTAATTACTAAAAATATCGTAAGTGATAATATACTTTAATTAAACCTCTTTCTAAATAACAAAAAAAAAAAAAAATATGAAGTATTCCAAAATCTGCATATAAAAAAAGGGTCTGAAAATTATGTACATGAAAAAGTAGAACGTAGCGTAGCGTAGTATCTCGCATTCTTACACATTTAGGGCTAAATCCCTTGTATACACATACAATTACCTACTTATGAACTCTCAGGTCATGATTGAAGGTAAGTTGGCTAGATGTAGATAGATACGTATTGAATTCACGAATACATTTATACGGGTAGGTAAACATTCGAGAATGGGACTCAGGTTTTAATATGAAGTGGGCATGTTATTATAATTCAAGGTACCTACCGAATGCGCGAATGTTAATTTAGGGAAGGTCAGTGCGGGTAAAGGCTGCAAAATAATATGTTGTAACTTTTTGTTTGGAAGTTAATTACTTACTTTAATTCCCAAATTTAAAAATGTAGGTAATCATTTTAAATTTAAATAATAAGGATGCAATATTTTTTAATCTCTTGTTCATACACGGTTATGTTTAAAATATTTTTAAGCTGAGTATTTGTTTAAACGGACGAGCTTGCGAGTTTAATTACAATACGAAGCCCGAAATTGCCATTCCGGCCGAGGCTAATATAGTGTTTTTTTCAAAAATGGGCAAAATAAGACGAAAGTTGAATTAAGATTTGATAAACAGAACCTTAAACGTCAATATCTCCATGCTCGCAAGCAATTCAAGCTGATTCGCAAGTGTATTTTTCCACCGAAAAACGCAAACTATTTGGGACGTACACGAAAACGCCGTTCCTACAGAAATATATGAATTGAATTGGCTGAATATGACCTATGACGTCTTTTATATGCCTGTTTCTACTGTTTACTTAAAAAGTGTGCAACTCCACAAATAAAGGAATTTTCTCAAACATGATTGGAAATTAATATCATGAAATGAAGACATGAAGTTTCTTGGTTATGGTATGAAAAACCTAAGAAAAATCATTATTGTCCGCTGCTCTAACTTTTGAAATTCGCTTACTAACATTAAACTGACAAAGGAATAATTACATACTGCCAACCACCACTGTACTAGACCCAGTAACCATACTTACGACATTAAAAACAAAACAAATTCACTATATTTATGTGCGGGTTAAACATGGTGCTCGAATAGCTTGTTCAAATAGCAAATTTAAAAATAAAAAGCGGCCAATATTTTTTTTTGCGAAAAGTCGTCATTATACTCGATTTCGACTAATTCAAGGATAAGGATTTAAAAAATATATTTATTTTGAATATTAAATAAAAATATTGCGAAAAATCGTCATTATACTCGATTTCGACTAAGTCAGGGAGAAGGATTTAAAAATGTATATTTATTTTGAATATTAAGTAAAAAAAAAACATTTTATTCCTAATAAACTATTATTTACTTGATTACCTGTTAGTTATTTTAATTTTAATACTTCTTCAGATTGTTTGAGAAAAGCACTATACAATCCTCGGCCGGAACAGGAATTGCAGGACTTATTTTATCCGGTCTGTCTACCCCAAACTCGTCCAGCAATCCCTTACTTCATGGCCTCTGCAGTATGTACTATTATATATGTAACGTTCCAGGCGGCCTGCAATGTTTTTTTTTTTAATTATGATCTGACCTTCAACTATGCACTTTAACTTTCAATATGTAGCGAGTAAGGTTCACTTTATGGGCCATTTGTGAGAAAAATATGTTTAGGAGGGAATTACGTTTATTGTTTAAGAATGATTTCTGCTATGTACTAACTTGTCAGTGCACTCAAAAAAAGGCCAATAATTTGCGTGCTATCTGCTAATGGAGCAATGAATCGGTAAAGTTCATATTATTTTATCTCATAAAGGCGATGTGCACTTTTGGCCTTAACAGAAAAAGGATAATGATGAGTAAATTTCTATAATGAAATATCTAGTATGTTGTGGCCAGTCCATGTGGTTCTAGAGAAGGTATACTCGAGTTTATCTTAGCGTGCGGAGGTTATCTAACTAAACTCAATAAGTAGGCACAGGATTTATTTTGTGCACTAACTGATCCCTACTTTTTCTGACCCCGGTCTCCCCTTTAAATTAACGTAAGGCTACGGAAAACACTGTACTTTTCATTCAAATGTCGGAGGTAATAAGTACCACTGCTCAAGGTTCTCTGGAAGAGATCGCTTGTTAGCGATAAGATCGCCTGTTGTCTTAATTTCTGTTTTTATTTAGTGTACTCCTTTTGGTGAGCAATAAAAAATATTTTTATTGTATAATTACCATAGGCAAATCCGAATCTAGCAACATCAAGGGGAAAACTTAATGTAAAATTGTAAAATAAAATTTTACATTTTTTATTTTGCAAGTTGTGTCACACACGGAGAATCATGCAGCACAAAAATGCAATTTGAGTCTTTCTTACTAGACACCCGAATTCTACAATATTTTATACAACACGTAGCTAGTTAATGTAAATAAGCTCTCCATAAGTTTCATATTCATTAATTGGCTATTTGACAAAACAAAATTTATGGTGCCATTCGAACCAGTTTTTAGAGACGATCAAATATTTGTATGGGACCAACTACAATTAGAGCATAAGACGAAAACGAGAGGTAAAGTACAGCATAGCTGACGAGCACTGCAAACGCTCCGGATATTGATAGACAGTGAAATGTGACGTCACAGTGCAACGGCCTCGTAATCCCGTTGCATGTAAAAACGAGTAATTTGCCATGTTAGTCGTGAAACATTACGTTTAAGGACATAGATGCTATACATACTACTATTAAAAAAAAACATATTTGCGAATATTTAAGAGCCCGTATAACATTTTTCGCTATAGTGTTAAACATTCTAACGTTGTTTCGCACAATGAAATTGCATCGTTTCAAGTTCTAGGGAATAAGTGTGCCACTTTTTTTTTTTTAATCGTTATTGAATTATCTACCTCAATACAACGACTGTTTTGCCCATTTGTGCTTAAAGGAGGATTTAAAGAAAGCATTTAAAAACATACAAATTGATTTCAAACCGGCTTGAAAACAAATAATGTGTATAGTATTGATAGTCACTTTTTTCAACTTTAGAATTTTTTTTGTCAGTAAAATCAAATAACGTTGTGTAATTACAGACAGATAGAAAAAAGCTTGCCAATACTTTTTTCTAAATTAAACGTTATTTTATTAAACAAATATACAGAAATTGACTTCAGACTTTGTTCTATCCAGTCAATTAGAAATATGTTTATATTTCCAACGAATTTTACAATAGCTTTACTCAAACACTTGTGTGTTCGTAAGTCAACTCTCTACAACCAATATTTCAAAATCTTGATTCAAAATGTTATACGAACTCTTAAAGCCCCATATATGATGTTGATTCATTTGTCTAATTTATTATTTATTGTGATAATTTGAGACTTATATACTATTCAATACTCTCTAAAATCCCCTCGAGTAAAGTTTGTTTTTAGTATGCATTTAGTAAATGAGCTATAACTGTACATAATGATAAACTAAATAAGGTAGGTATTACATGCGTAAAACGACCGCAGTATATTCAGTGTTAAATATGATAACATTGGCACGAATAGGTTCTACACATTCCAGTGTCGTAACACGTATGAAATCATAAGACACGTGCGGGATCACGATCATTGTCACAGAGCACGTGCTTTTCATGAATAACATGGATGAGTGAGACGAGACGGGCGTGAAGCGGGGAACGCGGAGCGTCGAGGCGGCGCGAGCGGCGCGGCGGCGCGACGGCACCGCGTTCTTCGCGCTCGCTTTAACGCTACGCGGCAATATTGTTAACGAAACTCTCTTTACGAACGCCCCGAAAACAGCTGGTACTGTAAGCAACCACAACATAAAGTGATTAAAATCAAAGCGCGTGCGAGACTGGAGTAGGTGTCAGGCTCGCGACCCACGACCCGCGGTGCGAGCGCGGCGCGCCTCCGCCTGGCTTCGCCCTCGCGGCCCCTGTCCCTTCGCTACACTGACTACACTAACACCTACACTACCCCTAACACATGCCAAATCACGCACAGGTTACGTACCAATTTCAGCTATGTATTTATTAATTGAACCTTCACTAATCGGTGTCTACAAATTGAATTTACACATGAGTGTAATGGTTTTGGTAGGTAGTTAGGGGTAGTCTCCAATTATGGCTACAACGGGTACAAGTCGGTATTGACAAAGCCTGCATATTGTCCGGAGCGGATAAGGTTATGGAACAGCAATGATTTGAAATAAATAAAAAAAAACATAATCTTTGAGGTTAAAAATGACCCGGGAACGTTGCAACTACTACAAACAATAAGTTCTGGTCTTGTAGTACGACGAGAGTGAATTTCAAAACATAACAATCACCAATTTTGTATTCCGTAGAACCAAGTGACACAAGGTTAATCATAGAAAAATCACGATAAGGTTTTGTAAATGTAGGAATAGTATTTAGGTGCCAACATAAGTAACTTTTAAATGAAGTTATAAATGAGACGTACAAGTGTCAAATTAATCTAAACAACACATGGACAAAAATTTCAATACACCTGTTACTGACTCTTGCCTACTACGGGACCAGGTAAATAAACTTAATATTCTATTACACTTATAATTTGTTTCATATGTAAGACTGAATATTTGCAGTTCTAATGCTATGAGTATTAAAACATTGCCCCAGTAAGCACGTGCATTCATAAAACAAGGCACGATGAATTACCTGCAATTTGTCTACACGAAACGGAAAACTCTGTAAACACTGAAGAAAAACATTACGAAATTAAAAAAAAAATCTACAAAGGCAAGAGGAAACAGTTAATATTAAGCAAACAAAAATAATCAAGCGCAAAAAACTGTAGTAAAATACTGATTTTGTATATAAAATTAATCTTAGGTTGATATAATCGGGGTACCGGGGTCGTAAAATCAAATATAGTTATTAAATCAAATCCTGAGCCATGTTCACGTCGTTTACCCATTTCAGGATAAGATTAAAGGCGCAATATGTTTTATTACTTTGAATAGCCTGTAAAACTGCTTTGAGCAAAATACAGATTAGGTATGTGTTCAAAATGATTCTTAGCACTTTTTACCCTTTCCAGTCATTTATATACGTGCTTGTTTAATCACTTCTTGTGTAGTCATCACTGTGTAGTCATCAGTTCTAGGTTGTTAGCAGAAATTGTGACCAGCACGATTACAAGATAAAAACAAGAAGCACTTTTTTATAGTGATCCAAAAGATAAAGCCTTTTAGTGATAATGACCAGTGAGATCTAATAAATTAGAGAAGATCAAGGGGCTTAGTATCATAATTTGCTTAAAGTTTTGCATTAATAGATAGTGGACTTACCGGCACTAAGCATGGAATTTGGGCTGAAGCCTATTTTTGAGAAGAGTAAAGAAAGGTATGTGGACTGTCTGTCGAAATGCACTAATTTGTGTTACAGCACAGCAAAAATGAGGATTTAAAATGATTTAAATTATTAGTATTCATTCGTATGAAGGCCCTTAACACGGCACTCATAGCGTATTAAATACTATAGCTGCACACAATACAATGCTGCTTACTTTTTGGCTGTAAAAGAAGCACGCTAAATGTGAAGTAAGCATACGCCATTATCATTACAAATTTTTTTCGCTTCTATTTTGAATATTGGCTATTTTAAACGATACTGTTTATTTTAATGAGGCTGTTATGAAAGTAGTCTAATTTAAAAATCATTAATGTTAAGGTAATCCTATTTATAAACCCCTATTCTGAAATTGTACCTTCCTTAACCTTCCAATTCAAAATATGAAAGTAAAATTTGCCCGTTGTAAGCGCTATATGTACTTTATTCAGAAATAAAGGAAACATGCATAATTCCACTTGCAGTCTTAAAGAACAGTAGACGTGAGACTGAAAAACTTACTCCCGCTTTGTTACGCTAGCATTTTAAATTCTTTTGTCAGTCCAAGTAGAATTGAAAACGATTTAGCGCAAGTCCAAAATAGCTCCGGAGTTTTAACTTCAATTTGGCCAAAGATGAAAAATGTGTGGCATCAGCTGATTTTTTTCACACTTGTTCTGTGTAGTAGGAACCAGTACATAAATCGTTGCAGTCCTGAAGGAAGCCTGGTAGAAATAAACTCTTCATAAAGGAAACATAACATGGTGCTGACACGATAATAGGTACTAGCGGTGCTACATAAGACAACAAAAAAGTTTATCACCGGCTTGCAAAAACGATACGCTACACGTAGGTAGGAGATTTTTGAATGAATATTGCACAATGATCAGGCAATATATAGAGCGTTTTTTTTAATCGGTGCAGTTTTCTCGGAGCCGTGACCCGATCATTTATTTCTGAGTCGGTAAATGATTGTGATGTCACCTGCATGTTTTTTTTTTTGCAATACCGGTGTCTCATTGGTTTTATTAACTTGAATACCATCAAATTTTAATCTAAATCCTCTTTCGAAACAATTCGTGTTAGACTTCCCTCCGAACCTTCTAGATACTTCCTTCCAACCGTGAAGTAAGCTCTTACTCCAAGAGTGCTGTGGGGAGTTTTAGATAATGATTGGGTCATACACCGTTCAAAAAACAAACAACCTCCTTTCTGTGGCGTTAACGGCTTATGTGCATAAAAGGTTTATAGTCCTTAACTTAAATTAAATACACAAGGAAAGACGCGATCCTAAATCTATGAATGAACAGATATTCTGATTTTAATGCCATGATTCAGCTGTTTACCAAAAATTTCCCATTTATAATTTAAAAATCCGGAGCTAAAAAGATTTAGGATGAAACTTTACTAACTCCAACTATACCCCCATTGCTTTCCTTAAAACAATATCTAGTCAAATGCTCAATTAAAGTCAATATCGTTCATTAAATTCAAAGTTTGGTGTCCGTCTTTACACGTGAATCTACATATGATTTTAATGAAAGTCTTTTCATACAAATATAATATAGATTTTTCTTATTAAGGACTTAGTTCATATACCATAAATTTAATAAGTAATTTAAGGTCAATTTCTTCTTTTGGCACAAATTTTAAATTTTGGAAATATACATTATAAGTACTCAAAGGAGTAACAAACTTTTATAGTTACTAAGACTACCAGAATGGTTCATATCTTCTAATTTCAGTAGTTTCTAAGATTTTTCTATTACAATACCATATCACAGCACCATTATCATCTTGCCGTATATTATACCAGCATGGTAACCTCCTCTGCTCAAACTTTCCATTTACTTCTTATTTTTATTACAAGTGGACATTCAAAACACTTTTTAAATATAATCAACAAACGAATGATATGTCCACATTATTTTGATTAAAGCTTACAACTTTCCATTTCACTGTAGGTTTACTAATAGATCGAAGCGTATATAAAACTGGTCTATACCGAAATCGGTCTCGAGGAAATATGAATTACATCAACATAACAGTCAACTAAAGGTATAGGTAAGTAGGTATTATTCTAAAAAGTAAGGGCAAATAAATCTAATATATGGTGATACAACATCAATATTTTGAAACTACTAAACACTGAGGGGCGGACGGGGATAGCCGTTGCCGGCGACTGTCGCGGAAGCTTCAGGCCACGGGGACCGCAGCGCAGGCGCGCTGTCGCTCGACCGCGCCGAAGAGACGCTAGGCGGGCTACCCGCTCCCAACCACGTCATTTACAACTATACCAGGTTTATCAAAAGTAACAACGATTACATTCTGAACGACACAATTTTAGAGTAGCGTCTCTTCGGGGGCGCCGAGAGAAGAATGTATAGAAACTAACGTTTTAACGCGTTAGTGTAATATTGAGCGAGGGGCACTTCCTGACAGCAATGGCCGTATGTTGGAGGGCGTTGTAACCGGCGCTGGTGGCCCCTTGTAGCGCGCCCCAGTGCGTGGGCAGCTTGTTGTGCACGGAGCCCGACGAGCCGACCGGCAGGTGCCTTACCATGCCGCTGCTGAGCTGCTGCAGGATGCCGGAGCCCTGCGACCCGCTCAGACACGCCGACGGCCGCCGCGACCGGATCGACTGCATCGACGAAGTCAGCAGGAACGGCACGCTCGAGGACGTATTCGGCATAGATCCCCCCTATGTGAACACAGGACTTTCCTTCAGCATGGTGTAATGTTGGATTCAAATAAATCGACCAGGTAAGCAACCGCTTTAGCATGGTGTGCGACCACCGAGTCAAAATCCCCTTATAAGTAAACAATTACTTTTTGCCCTCTAATAGTATAAGTTTACTGTTTAAGTTATATTAAAAAATTGCGAATAAAAAACGTAGTGACACAGTAGGTAGGTATACCTAATGTTATTACAACAAAAATACAATATGTTAGTACAATACGTGCAGTACGCTAGTTTCAGTGCCTTCATGGGCAACTGAGCCCACACACGACTCATCCCGCGGGCTCAATTGACACCTTTTATTTTGTCGGGGGCGACTCGGCCCATTAATTTGCCAAGGGGTCTACTCAGCCCACGGGCTTAGTAGACACCAGTTCATCCCTGTATGGTCTACTCAGCCCGCGGGCTTAGTTGACACCAGTTCTCCGCTATATGGTCTACTTGGCCCAATTGGCTTTGGCGGACTTACACATTAAGGCGAAAAATGTTAAACAAAGTACAAGAAGGCAGTGAGACCCTGGGGCTTGGAATTCTACTTCATTACACGAAAACTACAATAAAGTATTATTTTGTGAGAGTCAGGATGATGAACCAGAACGGATACCAAAAACATATATTAAAAAAACCGGCCAAGTGTAAGTTTACGATTTAATTTTCGGTGGAAGTTTGCATGGTAATGTACATCATATATTTTTTTAGTTTTTTCATTCTCTTATTTTAGAAGTTAGAAGGGGGGGGGGGGGGGGACACACATTTTACCACTTTGGAAGTGTCTCTCGCGCAAACTTCAGTTTAGAAAAAAATAATATTAGAAACATTAATATCATTTTTGAAGACCTATCCATAAATACCCCACAATGATGAAAAAAATTATGGTTCACAGAATACATCTACTTACCAAGCGTAAACGGTATAGTTCTTATAGTTTCGGAAAAAAGTGGCTATGACATACGGACGGACAGACAGACAGACAGACATGACGAATCCATAAGTCAGCCCAAATCAGCACAATCCGACAGTCAGAACGCCGGGTGTATTTTAATTTTTTTTTTACAGAATGGTACAATTTTTTTTAAATTTAAGTGGTTCAAAGTAGTACATTTTTAGGGTTCCGTTTTTTGCCATTTGGCTACAAAAGGATGCATATACACTTGCACAGTCAAGTGCAAAAATAAGTATCGAATGAGTTGACAAATATGTTAAGAAGTTCTTATTTCAGAATTGGGTCATTTTTTGTTTTTTATTTGCCCATGCACCACTATATTTATACATTTGACTGTACCAGCCTACAATATCTTTAAATATTTTTCAAATGGGCTGAGTTGACCCCTATAGCGGTAGATAGTGGTTAAATGAGCCCGCGGGCTGAGTTGACCCCACAGCGGTAGATGTGGTTAATTAAGCCCGCGGGCTGAGTTGACCCTATAGCGGTAGACAGTGGTTAAATGAGCCCGCGGGCTGAGTTGACCGAGTGGTCCGAGTCGCCCCTAACATAAACAGTAGCGGTCAACTGAGCCCGCGGGAAGAGTGGTGTGTAGGCTGAGTTACCCCCGAAGGGGTTTCAGTAACTATCTGCCATATGCACAGATATGACATAAATTATCTATCTATCGCAAGGAGAAAGTAATTTTTATATAATTTCATTGGCAAATGAATACCTGTAATAATCGATTATTCCTGACTGATTGATTCCTAAGAGATTAACTACTTACTACATGCTATTAATTTAAATTGTAATCACTTTTAGCCTTAGCGTACGAAAGCGTGTTGGGTTTATGGAAATTCTTGTGATTCAGTTTACCTACTCGTTAAGATCTACTCTACGAGTGAACCAATAATCCACGGAGATGTTGCCGAATAAGTTTCCACGGAGTTTACGGGAACTTCATCAGTGAATTGCAAAACAAATACGACTAACAGCATTGAGCACGGGTATATTAAATATAGAATCTGTGTAAACTGTAACCGTTTCCATCGCTGTTCATTATTTATTGAATTGGCAACATCTTTGTGCAGCATAGTCGACAACGCTTATGATGACGGAATGAGCAGCGTCCCGATTTGTGTCATTACTCATTAGATTCAGTTGCGATAATGCGATGTGAATCTAAAGGCAGGGTAGAAAATATTGACAGGGATCGGCGTAATTATGGACCGTTACAGTGAAGTGGAAACATAAGAGTCCCATGGACAAAAATCGTTCCGTAGCGCAACTGCGCAGGATACATTATCCTCCTCGAGACCCCTATGCGTCCGCTCCCCATCAAGGAAGTAAGTTTAGGAGAGAAACTGTACTCACGATCATGCTCCGTGCAAGCTGCGTAGAAGAACAAACAGCAACAGTGAATGAGACAGCGTTATAAACGTTCGGCGCAGAGCCTTACATACTCGCACATAAAGAGATGAAATATTAACTAACGGTTTTGCCTTTCACATATAACATCAAACATAAATATTTGGCACTCACCGACGATCATGTCGACTAAATACATGTTTATGTGTGTTTAGGTTCTTGATGTAACATTTATTAAATGTGACCGTCCGCAGAACAGTTTACATGACGGGCGCTATGCAGTCATTTGATCAATTCTTAGATGGTGTAGGCGCCTAATAAAATATCTTTCAATTTTCTTTAAAAGGGCACGAAATTTATTTGAAATTTCTGCGTTGTCTGAACAAAGGCATCGTCGAAACTTCTTAAAGTAAATAATTTTAACCATTCTCGTAAACAGATTTATAGATATTGAAAGCTGATGATAAAACTTTTCATGTATATGTGGATGACAAAGACTACTATACATACTGAGATGCCACTGTGTATATTTATCACTAGCTCTCAATAATCTTTCAATGTCTAGAATAAAAAAAGACAAATAAATGTAATAGAGTATTTATCTGTAATAAATAAAATGCAAATTTGGGTGGGATGGTCGTGTAAGTGTATAAGAAAAATGTTTTTTAAGGCTATTTAGTTTTTATGAACCATTTTTAATGACTAAATTTTGAAAATGTGGAAATCTACTCGCCAATTCACACATTTTGGGATGAGACAGGCAACACATATACCATCGGAAATCGTGCCCACTGCTGGTTATGAACTTATGACCACAGGTGATAGCATTCAGTGACGATCTAATCTCCCACTCAGACGTTAGGCCACATTTAACGCCGAGGCCCTCATGCATCGCGATTCATAACAGGACACTTGTACAAACATGCACCATCTCATTTCTCCCTCAAGGTTACATTGCAACAATCGTTTCGCAGGATTGAAGAGATATAGCGTATGATAATGCGATGAGAGGTCTAGTGAACGGGCAGAAAGAGTCGGTTCATTGCATGATAGAGACGCCAACCGGGTTCGTGCAGATGTATAGCTATGATGGCGATGTGAACAATGAGACATCTCCCCCTGTCGGTAAGGGAAGAAGATACGACCGCAGAAGATAATAGACCACATCAATATGACAAGACAAGCCGTTCCATGTCGACATTCAATAGAGGGTTCTGGGACAGCACGTAGCCAGGCAGGCGTACGTGGTACGCGGTGCACATCACTTACGACGCATTGTGATGCCGAGGGCACAGACAGGCTCGAGCCCGAGCCGCCTCGCCCCCTGTACTGGTAGCCCTGCCAAAACCAAACAACCACCACCGTCACTCTGCTGCACAATATCGTGCCGCTTCCGACATCCAAGCCTTACCACTACCAACGGCTGCCTCACGCACTAGTATGCGCGTTCGATTCATCACATCATAATCATCGTCATTTTAAGATTTTACTCCTGGTTACTCTCAATAAGCTACCTCTAATATATAAAGCATGACTCACACACGACATTAAAAGCGTTTCTAAAAGGCCATCACTTACGGTAGGAGGAGACAAATTCACTGCGGAGCCACGGCGTTCTTGCGGGCCAATGCTGGAATGGCGCCGTGTGGGCAACCCTGAGTTACCTCCGGGGGTACCACCGGGAGAGGATGCACAAGAGGGAGCTATACGAATTTTAGGGGTCATTAGAGTGTTATCAGAGAGGCGGCGATTAGGGAAAGCACTGGCCACACGTAGGAAGTTGTTATCATTGTTTGTGGAGTTACTCGACCCAAAGAACCACTGCCCAATTCCAGTACCTGAGAAAGAATTAAAGTTATTCATATCTATCCATTATCTCTCGGAACAATTCTTGCTAAAAACAATAAGAAGCCAGTAATAACCTTCTAGAGGTATAATGACACTCCATTGTCTAGGTAAAGTTGCCGTTTTTTCATTCAATTTAATTTTGTAGGTTTCGTCATCATGAAAATAACTAACAAAAAACAAATAATAATGTTTTTTTTTGTAACTAGGGGTGGGTTGCATTAACCACGGTTATTTAACGGGGCGGTTAAGGTTCATAACAGCAGAATATACCAAAGAAGACCTTTAAACTTCATACAAAATGAAACTAACATGAAATAGGAAACAACAGGGCCTAGGATGTGGTTAGAAAATCCCTTTGTTAATGTTATTTTTCTGAGACTTAAACGTGTGAAGTATATAGTATATGTGGTACTTACTCTTGAAACCACCACCAACACTGCCCGTGCCGACACTCTGCCCGCCGATCGAGTTCTTGCGCGCCATGTCTTCGGCGCTGGAGGTCTTGCGCTGCTCCACGCGCAAGTTGGGGATATTGAAGGGCGGCACGTTCATATTGTCGGTGCTCATCTGGTGCCGCAGCGGGCGGTGCCGCTCGGGGCTTGGAAGGGACAAGCTGTCCAGCTTCAGCTTGTAACGCTGGTTCTTGTCTATGTTGTCCAGCATATCATAAAGAATCTGAAATTGTATATTTTTGTATCTACTGTTTGTACATTTTTGGCTAGGTTCTATCGAACGTTATGAGGTCTGTACCTATCGGACAATTCCGTTATTCATTATTCAAAAACGAACGTACAATAATGTCTAATACGAGCTTCTCCCAGCAAATATATTGACAACAAGATCAAAAATACGGGTATATTTTACACAAAGCCTTCTGATGATAAGGCTTTACCTCCATTAGGTTCGTGAATTGATCGACGTTCAAGGCTGGATTAACAGTTTGCGGTGCAAGCGACGGAATCATCTTCGTTGCCATCACGGTGGTAGTTAAGCCGAACTTCCTCTCCAAGAGCATTGACTTGTAAAGCCCTGCAATAAAACGGCATACGTGACAGAATTTTTAAATGCTAGAAATATGAGTCAACGAAGGCAATGCAAGAATTTTGCAGCGGCAATAAATTCGCAAGCTATCGCGGTAATACTTCGCAGAGCAAAATGAAGACGAAGATAGGTCAGAAAAAGGAAAGAACCGTCACTTATTTCAATAAAAGTGTCAGAACCATTCGCTCAAAGTTCCATCGAGAGTATATGTACTTACGGACAACCCGGTTGATAATATCGGGGTCGCTCAACCTCATGCTCAGAAGGGTAGGGATCACTTGTTCGAGAATATGATTCCTTTCCAGTCTAAGAAGAATTTTTTCGTAAAAACCGAGTATGAGGCTTATTATTTTAACATCACTCTGATTTTTCTCCAACAACACCTTAACCTTGCCCAGCACAATCCCGTCAAGTGCCTTATCTTCGATATAGTCGGACACGTTCTGCATGGCAATCAGGGATGCAGTCTGGAAATAACGATAAGTTGGTGTTATACTCAAAAGAACGGCAATCAAAAGTTAGGAGTAATAAATAGATCATGCAAAAATTCGCAACGGACATTACGTGTACAGGGTCTTTAACTGACCTGGATTTGGTTGGTGTTGTTATCCAAAGCGGCGTAGAGTAGTGGCATAATCTCATTGTTCACCTCTTCCTTTTTGCACTTCTTTAAAATTATGTGCAAGTTCTCTAAGATTGTCACAGAGGCTTGTACACTTTTCGGGGAGTTCATCAGGTTCCTGAAAAATATCCTGAGATTTTATCCATAGCTACACTGATCAATTGGAATGTAGGTTTAGAAAATGGTAGATTCGTTCAGTAGTATTTACTTGAGGGTGGGCAGAACGTAGTGCGAGAACTCGTCCGGGGTGGCCTCGTTGGTGAGCCAGATGATGGGCTGCAGGACAGCTGCCAGCACCTCTGCCGTTCGCACCTCCAGCTGCAGAGCCGGCCAAACGTGTTGCCAGCGGAGCTTCTGCAACCAAAACCTTTCTCAAACTATACGCTGTATCACGTCACGCTGTAGGTCTTAGTATAGATAAGGTCACACTAAGCTAAGCCACAGACGGGCGGACGGACATGGCAAATCTAAGGGTTTATTGTTTACTCATACTGATTTTACTAATAAAATATTACATGTCAAAATTTTCCGTTTACTGTGGAATTATACAAATGTTGTATTAAATGGAAATGAATCTGTCTTTCATTTGTAAAAGTGACGAGGCGTGGTCGTTTTGTACTTAATACTATTCACATAGTCCGTGCCTCAACTCAATCATTATGCCAAATGGCTTCTTGCTGGAGTGATGCAAGCGTATGACTAACATCTCATCACTCCTTCAAAGAGTTGTAAAGCAGTAGAGTCGAATACTAAATAGGTATAATTTGGCCAAGGCCATCTACTTTTGTTACTAAGGAGATATTAGAAATTGATTCTACGTCACTTCTATACGTATATATAACATTCATGTCTTTCTTGTATACTGTAACTCAAAAATCAAATAATCTATCTATATAGGTACATATAATAAAGCTGTAGAGGGTCGAAAATCTGTACATTGAAGATATTAGCAAAAAAATCGATGGAGGGGTCTTAGAATCGATAAGAGCACACATTTCAACAGTTTTTAAGAATTAGTGTATGATTGTCTGTCTGTTTTGTTTGTATCACGTGAAAACTAGCAAATAGATTGTAGTATAACCTCATACAGATTGGGCATGAAAGGGGGGTGAAGGCGAGGTTAAACTTTGTAAGAGAAGAGATTCGTAATTTAAAGGCTTGGTAATTGGTAGCCATAATACTTGAAAGCAAAGTGAAAAGAACTCCATTCAAAATTGTGCAATGATCAAATAATATGTGAAAAAATGGGGAGAAAAAAGTGCTTAGGGGGCTAGCAACAAATAACCAAAAATCCCTCAACCCATAGTGTCTGTTTGAAATGAGAGATTTAATTATTTTAATCAGTCGCTATCAACATTGACATACCAGTGCTTTGAACTCTATCTACTTATAATTGATATGTCATCAGGGCTCAACTAGAAGGCTGTTAGAATGGTCGAGTTCGATAACGGTGTTAGTTAGTTAGTGTTCTGAGGGGTCTACAAAATTTGACGTAGGTATTGAGGACATGTTGACATTTCCTTATACCAAAGCCAACCACAACATAGAAATTAGCATGTATGGTTTCTTTAATTCAACATATGTTATTTTGAGAACTATCCCCATCATAGGAATCCGTTAGATAGGAAGGCTGTCGACTACGTTCCAATCCCTGCCCCTTTTGTCGTAACTCGGCGGTCACTGATTAGGGGCCTTACGGTCTGGCGTCCTACGCACATACTCACGGATCCGGACGACGTAGTCACGGCATCCAACTCGGACCCGACGCGTAGGTACACTTAGGCCTTCCTTCGACTCTTTTATGATTTCTTTATTGTGTTTGATATATGTGTTGTTATTCTTGTTGTTCAAATATGTGCTAAGTAGGTGCAGTTTCAATATTATAGTTTAACTGCCTGGTAAGTATTTTGGTGTCAAACTGTTAACTTACGTGTGAATAAATGATAATGATTATTATTATTATTTGTATCTCTCCGTTGGGATATCACGGCACAATGTCCGGTCCTTTTGGAAGGCGTTCATGGGGATACAGATACACTTTATTATTATTATTATTATTATTTAGGACACAGTTAAAATAGATGAAGTACTTAAGTGATTAGTTATTTTTGATATGAAGTATGGTTATTTATTATAAGCTGTCCTATATTTTACCTCTACTTTCGCATTTGATATCATGTCAAATCATTAGTAGTTAGGCTATGTATGTACATACAGGTTTTTTGGGTCTTTAGGCTGGAAGTCGCGCGAGTAGAAACGCGCTGGACTTTCAACCCTCCGCTGGACTGTCTTCAACTTTTCGTCAGGACGCATTCTTGAGCCCTCCACCGGAATCTAATCTTGAGCTGCTTGCTGTGCTGCATTGAGTTCGCCCTTCCAGCTCGCAAAAGTAAATCACTTAACGTGTTTGAAATTGAAGAAAGCTCTCTGAGTATGATCTCTGGCTTCGTATATTTTCCATGGCTTTTTATAAGTACCACTTCAGTGGCCCAGCTAGCAAAAAGTTGACCCCCTTCAAAATCGCGTAGGTAGGAGTCAATGTCAATTATTAAAGCGAGACGTAAACACTGTATGTAGTCGGATAATTTTTCCAGCGTCAGCACCGTTATAGCCTGTGCTCAGCAAAGTGACTTTTCGCGCGTTATTGTTTTCAGCAAAATTTAAGTGTGTCAGTAGTACACATTGATTGAGTTAAATCCCGGGAAGTAGGGAATTGACCAAAATCATCAAGCACGTGTAAATGCATTGAGATGCAGCGCCTAGCAGGTTCATGTGACGTAGCATAATGATAATGAGCCGTATAATATAATACAAGTCACAATACTATTGAATTCAAACATGATGGAATACATTTTTTATTCCAGAAATCATCTCGCAACGGTGTTAAATCCGGAGTATAAGTTGAATATGGATGTTCACGTTGTACGGGAATTTCGTGGCTATGTTCTGTATTGTGGTGTTATGTTTATTTGTACTGTATCTGTGCCACGAATAAATGTTTTTATCTTTCAAAAAGCTACTAATTTAATTTATCTGCTAACCAACTCTGCTAAATGAGTTTTGTATGATCATTTATTTATTATTCTTATTGCCGTTATATGGGATTTTCTAAGAAGGAAGTATAATATTGTATATCCTCTCGTATTGCAAATTCAATAATGCATGAACTCAGCGAACGTAACACGTCTTGATGACACACGCTAGGATCACAAAATAACATTAGGTATAGCTTACCAACACCCCGCATTTCGTCTCTGTAAACTCTTTTAAGCAAAACATCAATCGAAACATAAAAGAACACCGTAATGTACAAACTTTAAAATTGACTTCGCTGTCAGAGAAAATTTCAAAATGTATTTTACCTATTTTCCTTAAATCACTTGTGCAAGTTCTTGGAAGCCTGATCGTGTAATTAAAAAGTTAAAATAATACCGGTGATCACTTTTGCCTCGCTGGCGAAATAAAAAATGCCGGGTTACTTGTAGGTCGGGATTATACTTTGTTAATTAGGTGCCTTCTGGCGAAGCTACCGAACAACTTTATTATTTTTCGTGTGAATGAATTCTACCTTCTGAATTCTTTATTTGAATATTAATCATTAGCTTTTGCCCGCGACTTCGCGTAGAACTCGTAATCTCCTTAAAGAATCGCTCTTCTATTAAATTTTTCCCCTTTTCATCCCCTTAAGTGATTTTAAAATAAAGTTATTCTTATTCTTATGGATTTGGAAAGGGTTCCTACCTTGGGTATGTACGGCAGGGCATCGATCAGGGTGACCCGGTAGAAGTTGGTTTTCTGGTTTGGGTCCTTCATGGTGATCACATCCAGGAACTGCATGGCTTGGATCGCAACCTCGCTTTGGCACCTATTGACAATTAAATACTCTTATAAATACACATAACAAATTATTCAAAAGTCAATAAAAAACCCCCAAAATAAAACAAATCTAAGAACCATGTTATCTTAGCCATCAAGACTTTCGATAAAAACACGCATTCAAATCGGTTCATCCATTAGGGAGCTACGAGGTCACAGAGAGACACGCTATGTATTGCGCGTCGGGGGTATTAAATAAATAATAAAATATTTAGAAAACCACAAAGATCAGGGCAAAATGTTAATGTACAGTAAAGGAAACGTAAACACGTAACTTTTTACCCTTATTGTCATAGTGACAAGAGCGAAAAAGGTACGTGTTACGTTTTCCTTGACTGTACGTAACATATCTTATTGCTAGTATATAGGTACATTATACACATAAGAAGAACTTCTAGCTTTTTTTTCGAAACACTAACGCAAACGGCAACAAATAGCTACCAACAAAGGCCACCAGAAGCGCTGTTTGCTGAGACTAAATGGCGTTCGTTTTTCGTTTATGTTTGGAAAAATTATACTAAAGGTACAGACAATCTTACTTGAAGTATTTGATCAGCGGCAGCAACTGCGTGGTGGGGCGCGGGTGCGGGTCACGGGAGAGCAAGCGCTGCACGGCCTCCTGTAGCGCGGCGGGCACCCGCGGCAGCACCGCGTTCACTTGCTCGTCCAGCTGATTAACAAGGGATCATACATTATGTGGTGGAAGGAAAGACGTCATGTAACGCTATCATCACTAGTAAAATTGAACTTTACGCCCCCGCCACGACTTCGAGCGGCAGTGACTTCGGTTTTCGTAATACATTGAGTGTGATCCCAACCAGGGATGTAACAGATGTGGTTTTATCGGAACCGGAAGCGGAATCAGATGTTTTATATTCGGTATATCGGAACCAGAACCGGAATCGGAGCTTGAACTGGAAACGGATGCGGAGCCCGAGTGATAGATGGATAGGATAAGACGTTAAGGGCAGGTCTAAGCTAAGTCTATTCTAAATAAAAATTCCAAATATTAGTCAGCTTTTATTATTGCAGTAAGTACCTACTTTAACAAACTTAGACCTTCTAGGTGTTCAACAAAAAAAATCTTACCTAGTTAGTAGATATTTTACAATCATTTACTAGTTATAATTAACATCACCTTTTAGATGTTAAATTAAAAATAAAACCATTACAATGATATTCATTATTGAATTACCGAAGTACAGGTCAGAGCTAAAAATTACAACCTGTTTGTTTTTGATGTACGCCGCTCATTTCCCCCCGCTGCGCTCCTGTGACATTCGATATAACATCCCGTGCAACGAACAGATATTTTAAGCGCTTGCCGCGCCGCAATTAGCGCAGTATTGGCCGGGCGTTAGGTATGTTATAAATAACTATGGGTACTTTAAGTTCATTATAACTTGATTATAGAATATAGATAAGCCGCAGTAAGTATGTATAGATATCTAAAGATAGTAATTGAACATATTAGAAAGGGACACACTAAGACAAAGTGAGTCTCTTTCGGAGTCAGGATATCATCTCTACTTATCTATACTTAGAACATAGTGTGTCCTACATCTATGGAAGTTTCTAGTAGAAAACTTGCATTGTAGAATTTCGGACATTCATCTATCACTATCTGTCTCTGTCGCACGTGTACAATAATATTGCCGTCACGTTCGAATAAGGTAACTGCGGCCAATTTATGTATTTGAACGGTAGATATTTGAAAAGAATGTAACAATGTTCGTCTTTATTATTTTATTAATAAATTATTGAATTGAATAATTTCAACTGCAGGTAACGGTCGCTTTAAAATCCAACTTTAAAATAGTAGGTACACAAAAGCTATGGAGATCTATTTCATATACATTAGTGCGGTATTAAAGAATAGCTCAGCTTTTATCTATTATCCCTATTTGCAGTCATAGTGTAAAGGTTACACCGTTTCTTAAAATTTGTTGAAATAGTTGACAAACTTTCTACTTGAATTAGTCACCCTTTGTCGGCTCTTTCGCTAGATTATTTTTTGATAAGGTCGAGATTCGAGAGAGATGCTGTCTGTACAGTGAAATTGGTCATTGTCATATCAGCGGGAGCTTACCGCTGCAAGCAAGTCAATTAAACCATCGAATACCTACACCGCTTTGGCAGTGACTTCCCAATCCATGTCCATTGTCCACTAGATTGATGCATCTATTGTAGTCATGGAAGCAATCATTAATAGACGCAGAGCGTCCGTGTGTGGCACTGTTAGCTATACAATAAGGGCAGCGATTTGCTTTTACACAATAAGTTTTGTACAGTGATTCGGTAAGTATACGTAATTTTGAACAATAATTTCGTTATGATTACCATGCCTTTATTGTCGTTTTACTACTTTCTGCTTTAATGAATAATTATGCCTGTTGGGCTTTTTGGGACTATTAACAGTGTAAAGTTTTATTGATATTAATTATACTATAAGATTTCAGATTTGATAAACTACTAATATCGTTTTAGCTTGATTCTGTCTACACTAATGGGTCAATATCCCAGGCATGAATTTGAAATGGCACGGCTGATAACGGGGGTGCTCTTTAGTCATACATATTCGTGATATTTTTTTTTAAATAGCAGGGTTGTTCTTCTATCTGGGGCAAATAATGCGATTGTATTAAAATTAATATTAATCACTTTAAAAAAATAATTAAGCGCCGATTTATCATCACAGTGACCTGTCCCCCGTACTTTTTTATGGAAAATTCCTTCATGACACAAATATGGATAGGTATTTACGTTAACTGAGACATTTATTATAATCTAGGATAGTTGCATTATCGATATGAGATATAGGGGATTACTAAAATACCCTGTATATGTTTTGGTCAAAGTATATGTATCTGTCCTGCACGACGACATCATATCGGTGAACAAAGTTTCGATGCGTGTAGTTGCTAAGCAACGCCTTGTGGACGCACTACTTCAATCAAAGGATATTCGGCCAGTCCCGTGCTAACGTCCGGCGCAAGCGCACGTGTTGAGACCAGCTGCGTATTCGAGTTATACACATAAGTTTATCAATTCGGTGATGTGGGGACAAAAAAGTTTTCATTTCGGTTACTGGTATATTTTGATAACAGTGCATATGTTTTGTTTGTTATTCGGATATTATATGTAAGTCAACATTTTATTACATATTCTAGGTTTAATTTTTATATTCCTACGCGACATTTCCGATAATTCGAGTTAAACCTCAATGTTCTTCATTTCAGTGATCTCATTTCGGTTAATTCGGTGAACAATTTGCTCCAATCACCTCACCGAATTCAAAAATGTCACCGAAGATGAAATATTTTTTATCTTGTTGAAGGGTTCCGTACATAATAAAGTCTTAACTGATTAGAAGTTGTGAATAGTTTTTTACAACTTTTTTGTTATGAAATATATAAAATAAAATATGTTTATTTCTATTAGCATCATCTTGACATTACTGAGAAATTCTAATCTGCTATGCAGGCTTCGTCAGGTGGGTACAACTATGAATCAGCAATAGGCGTCGTCACATATAAAGATCCACACAACAATAAAACAATTCGCAACAGGATTCGTCAATTAATATCAACTAAATAGGATCGCCTCGAACTGGACCGCGCTGGCAAAAGTTTCCATTACATTTGCAGCATTACTATGCTGTATAGCCAACAAAATCTGTTGAACCAGATACGATCCGGAGCGCAGATCACTGCCCTATCCCTAGGCCGACGACCCAATTCCTTAATGTTTTAGCCTCCACCTCCACCGCCCCAAGATCCCGCAGTCTCCACTGCAATCGGCACGAAATCGTGCAACGGTTCCAGGGCAATGTAGTTGGAGTGTTTAAATATGGCTGCATACTCAGCGGCCGACCCCGCAGACCTGACCCTCAGGTGAAGGTGGGACGGGGCAAACGTACTCACGCACGTAGTGTCCCACAAGAGACACTGACCCTTTTGCCACGGAATCAGTGTGAGGCCATCTGGCTTTTTGCTATCCGTGCGATACAATCCTGGAAGCCTCCAGCCCCTAGACTTGGAGCCCCAAGCCGTAGGGGATGTTGGCCGAAACCAAAGCTTGACAAACTGCATCATTGATTGCGTGATGCCTTGAAAACAGCTACGCGCACCTCTGACAGCTAAGGCTGGCCGTCCTCCTCAACCATGATCCCACAAATTCACCGATGCGGCTGACAAACCTTACACTCCAAACACAAACCACAAACGGTATTTCGGTATCATCGCCATTAATTATAACACACGATGCGAGCGACCAATCCCAATGTCCCGTGAGCGGTGGCAAGAAACGCCACTACACCGACTTTCCGACAACGACGTATACCGTCTCCCATGGCGAACCGGAAGAGAAACCTGGTACTACTGTGCTTTGTTTAAATGAACATTCAAAATGGTCTCAAAGACACTCGAAGCGTATCGTCCAACCTTAACACGTCGTCCCCAAACAACCAGGTGGGCAAAGTTCTTAAAATATACAACATGCGAAGCATCGCTAAACAGGTCCTTAGCAGGGTAAGCGATGCATGTGCTGACAAATTTCTCAAATGTTCTTGAGCCCCAACTAACACAACCCTTTTTTCCTCAAGAGCAAAAGTAACCCCCTCCGGAAATATGGGAGCACCCAGCAAGCATAAGGACGACTCATTCAGAAGTCGAACCCTGGCAACAACAACCTAAATGCCAACCGTAGCCATTATCATCCATAGGATCACAACATAACAGCTCAAATTTGCATGAGTTAACCTCCAGATCGATTGCCTTTAGACTTGGCAAAAGCTGTCTCAAATCCTGCAACACTACAGGTCTACCAGCTAACGTTCCATCGTCTAAATAGCACACATTTAGCCTATAATTCAGCGAAGAAATAACCTTTTGTATGTCCAAACAGAATATTAAGGGCTCTAAAGTATCACCCTGCCGAGTTCCGACTTGCGAAGTTATTGATATGTCGTTATAAAATAAATTGCTAGACGTGTGCCAACATTGACGGAGAAACGGATAAAGAGATGGCACTCGATCCAAAACTTCCTCGAGAATTGTCTCCTTCTCAACGCTATTGAAGGCATTTTTAATTTCAATCTTGAGAATAATGGAACCCGTATCTCCATTCCGTGGCGTGAGTGAGAGGCGTGTATGGTGTATGGCCGCGTTACAACCTTGCACAATTCCGAAACCTATCTGAAGTGGATAGTGGAGTGGTGTAGGTAATCCGCCATTGCCCGGTAGCCCAGTTTAGCCGACAGGCGACGCAGAGTGTAGCCTATGGCGATCGGCCAAATCCCCCCGCCCTTTATTGAGAGAGCACAGAGTGAACCTCCGTACAAGTAGGGGCAAACCACGGGATTGAGAGAACCTTTTTAAAGGAAATTACAGAGTTTCGCTATACAATCGACTAACCGAGGAACATTGTTGCCAGCCGTGGGCGAGGTTAGCTCTTTGAGATGTTGTGGCCGCAAACCATCCAAACAAGACTCGGACGATATATGCATATTTAAATACATATTTTTAATAAAGATTGTATAATATTAATTCTAAATAATAGGTTCCTTTAAAGTTGTTGTTCTCTTATGATTTGAATAAATATAACGAACTTAAATATACCTATGTATAATTTATTATGGCGGCTGACCCTTTTCTTAAATTTCCAAAATGCTTAAAAAAGTTTGCCAATCGTCGATTTATATAAATAATTTAACAGAATTTTATTTGCTGAATTTTTTGTATATATTATATATATTAAGAAATGAAAGGATAGGCAACATTCATTACATATCAAGTAAAATCAGCAAACAGCTGACACATACAACCATGCGTCATTCGCTTGTATTAGGGTTCCGTAGATGCCATTTGAACCATTTATTATTTTGGTCTTCTATTTTATGACTATTGTGAAACGTATAATTATTTTTTGATATCAAAGGAGCAATAAAACCATTATGTTTATTTATAAAACCTTTTTATGTTAATTTAGTTTCATTTCGGTGACTGTTATATCACATCGGTGAGACTTTATATCATTTCGGTTATCTTAATATCATCACGGTGACTATTTATTTCATCTCAGTGACGTTATTATCACATCGGTGACTGCATTTATTTATTTCGGTGACAGTTATTCATTTCGATGAATTAAAAAAAGATTGTCTAATATCTCCGTAACTATTTATCGTATGACAGGGCCGTTAACATATATTAACTACAGTAGCTAAATCTTTCGGTTGATGTTAAAAAATCGATGAAAGACTTCAATTTGAAGAAAATCACCGATGTGAAAAAAAATATTGGTTTGTTGAAATTGACCCTAATGTATTGTTTAGTCCACCCCTTTTGGAAGTACATACATGCGTGTGTTTACGGATACTGTTATATTTAGTTATAATTATTTTTGTTGATTAAATTTCTATAAAAATGCTATTGGATTTTGAACCTTACAAAAATATGAACGGTAAAATTCTGAAGGAATTACTTTGCGCGCTGCTGCTTCTTTCATCTTCGGGCGGGACATTTATTTGTCAATTATGCGGTCGTGGCTGTCGCTCCGGTATCGGTCTTACAAGCCACTTACGTAAGTGCCGCACCTATACGGACGCTGCTTAAATCATCTTTCCATAGATGAACAAGGTCATTGATGATAATGATGACTTTGATGCAACTCTGCCATCTCAAACGATTTCCAGTAAGGATACTCACGAATTCAATCTGCTTGACGTACAGCATGGGGTTATTGTTGGCCTGGATGAGCGGTTTGCCGCTGTTGAACACCGCGCAGATGACCAGCCCCAGCGAGAACATGTCCGACAGAATGTTGCAGTTGCCGTTTGTCTGGACCTCCGGTGCTGCATGTATAAAATAGGTTATAATTAATAATCAGTATCGTACAGCCGACAGACATTCACTGCTGGGTATAGGTCAGCGAGTGCCAGTGTGACCGGTCCTGCACTACACATATAATTAGTCTTTTCTCCTCCGCCCACCAACGCAATGCAAAGGAATCTTTTACTATTTGTCCACACGGGTATCCCCTTATTTAATCGAAAAACGTTTCATAGAATGCATTGTTTCACAAAATTTTCATTTCTGGTCATTGTGTTCCCTAACTGAAATAGTAGATTGTGTGTCTGGAAGCAAAATGATATATTTACGGCGAGGGCGGTATATTGAATTCAGAGTGAAGCGAAAGATTCTACAATAGAATCCTGAGGGTAGCGAGGGATTCTAAAGTAGAATCTTGAGCGTAGCGAGGGATTCAAGTGTTTACGTCCAAGACGGAAATAATTTTGCTACCGCGTGACACATACTGCTTTTCACACCGTCTATGAGGCCTGCTGCTAAAACATGAAATATCTTACAAATGATTTTATTACCGAGTGTCACATACTGGTTTTCACACCTTCTACGAGGAAAAGAGTCATTGTTGCCCTCAAATGAGGGAAGAAAAGTACATCTTAGTAACCTAACCCCTTGTGAAACAATTGTTTTCTATGCACGAAATGAAAATTTCAGAAAACAATACTTACTAAAATTAAAATTTCATTGTGTGGAAGATATTCTATGGAACGTTTGTCTGCAAAACAATGGTAAACAGTCAATACGTCAAACAGTAATATACGAATTAGAACCCCGAATATATAAAACTCCGAGGAGTTTCAGACATATTTTAAATATAATAAACGGGTCACTCTCGTCTTCGAGTATAGCTCGACATGCTTCGGACCAATACGTGGCCCTTAATCATGAGAACTAGCCGCGACGGCCGCGCGGCTCGATCGGCTGGTCGATATTGGCGGCGGCGGCGGGGGGGCGAGAATCCACCCTCATTTTCGTCACTATTATTCAGTTGCAGAATACATTTTTGATTGTGTATTTGGCTATGTAGATACCTAAACTACTTTACTCACTTGAGGTTATTTGTTTCGACTTTCCCAATGAATAAGGGAACTTTAGTGTTGAGAGGCTTCTTGGAAGGAGGAACACTTGGAGGCGGAACATTTTTTGTACTAAAGGTGTGTTAAGTTTGTAAAGTCTGTCTTATTGCACTATATTTAGATTTATAATCCAGCCGTCTCCATTAACCTCCTCACTAGACTGACGAGAGACTGAAGAGTGACGACAATTTTTCAAGCAAGAAAGCGATCAATGAACCATAAAATTCCCTTTTTTTTTCAAAGGAATTCTGAATAGCTGTATTATAGAAACAATTAGTTCTACAAAAACCCAAATAATTTAATTTGTATAAGAATTTAGTCTTCTTAATACGTCACTCATACACTTTTTACCGTAACCCATGACTTGATGGTAAAAATTGCCGAAAACGGATAGAAGTCTTAAAATTTTTATGGTTTTTCAAGTATTTAATAATGTTCCGGATCCGGAAGGCTTTCGAGGTCAGAAACTTGGATTTGGGATTAACTATCTCATAACTGTTAAGATATGAAAAATCCAGAACTACTTATACCTCATTTGATGGACGGTCCGATGTTCCATTTCCATGGACTAACTGGTGTGAAGACTGTTAATATGCAGCTGGTAAAGTAAAATTTTCAGGGCATTTTAGAAAAGGTTGTTTATGAAGGATCCTGCATTCCACAAAGTTGAATGAGTCTAGACATTATTGAACAAGGCCAGAGAGATGTTGTTTATGCACCTGTCGGCATGTGCAGAACGCGGTACGAGTTTGTCAAAGTTTTAACAACCAACGCTCAACTTCTAACATAAACCGGGTGTCACAGAATTATGAAATTTCCTCGGCGTTTACATATAGTTTTATCATGAAAACTGTATCATACATAGTTTGACAGTGCGCATAATGAACCTACTTATAATTACAGGGCTTCAGTTATGCTCATAGCATCCCAACGCATTTCAATAAGTGTCGCATGGAAGAGAGCGCGCGAAATACATTGGGATCAGAAGCAAAAAGAATGAATTTCTTGATTAACCCATACTAAAACAGTAGTAGCTGTCTCCATATGTATCGGCAATCGAGGAACTTCCATATTGATTTATGAGAAATCCATTCAAGCTTTTGCTTTTTAAAAATATACTGAATATCGATCGTGCGTCGCCGTCTAGTGGTTTAGCCTCGCTATGCGATTTAAACCCCTAACTTCTGCTAAGTCGTTTCATCAGTTGTATCTGAGATTCGTAGGTATATATAGTTCTCCTTGAAAAATTCAATGATAACGACCCTTAAAACATTATCTGATTAGCACGTATATTATGGCTCGAAAAGCTTTGATTTAAATGTTCAGTAGCACTGTGTGCACTGTGCAGGAAACTAGGGCCCATAACAACTATGTGTAATCGCACGTCAGACACCATACACATATTGACAGACTTATGACTCGTATTGAACACCGTCAAACAAATACACCTTCGTTTCCCTTCCGCTCTGGTCAACTCGTGTAGCATTTGCATATAAATTCATGTGAGGTATTTTTTCTCTATTCCTGTATTCAGATTGTGTGTTGTATGGTTGTATTGCCTAATACCCCTGCGGACAGACAGGAGCAAAATTGCTCAAATATTCTTTGAACTACTGCACTCGTGTTATTGGTACGATTTCTGTCATACAGAGACAAATGGTACTTTTTAATATTCAGTGAACAATGCACAAAGGAGCACCCTCTAACACAGAGCGCACCACTCAATTACATCACCTTTGTGCACAATTATAGAAAAGTAACCAGCGGGGTAATCACGTAACTTTTGTACTACCGTTAGGTAGATTTTAATGTCAAATTTTAATTGTCAGCCCATACATTTATACTTCAAAATTGACAGTAAAATCTATCTACCGTTAGTACATAAAGTTACGTGATTCGCCTGCAGCAGGCGAATCACGTAACTTTATGTACTAACGGTAGATAGATTTTACTGTCAATTTTGAAGTATAAATGTATGAGGTGACAATTAAAATTTGACATTAAAATCTACCTAACGGTAGTAAAAAAGTTACGTGATTACCCCGCTGGTCATAAAAACAGTCGTGGGAATTAGGCTGAAAATGCCAAATCTGAGAAAGGCCGGTGTATACCTGGCTAGACGCTGGCCAAGAGCAATCCCATGTTTAAAAAAATATATATGTACCTACTCATTTTTGCCCACCGGCACCAGTACCTACTTGAACTAATATTTAAAACAACTCTATTTTTTATAAGGATACAGAAAAGCGACAACGTGAATGCGTGATCACATAATAGGGCTCGTTTTAAGTAGGTGTTACAGTTTATATTATTTGAGGCGAATAAATGTTTCAATCTGAAATTCTGTCATTCTGAAGTTCGTCGAAATCGAATGGGTTAAAATAACTGTCAACGGTGTGTCTCCGTGTGTGTTCAAAAGGTTAAAGCCCTGAAAGGGTCCAGGGCTTTAATTCGGTTCCGTTTTATCACTTATAAATGGAATTTTATTCTCACTCGTAAGCTCGATAGCTTGGCCTACACGTGGAAGCAAGCGCGCGATACAAATCAGGATTGTGATGCAAGCGATCAACAAATAGGATTTCAGTTTACCCTTATGATTGAAGCAGTTGCGCAGTCGTGCCGGCGCGACGATGAATGAGATATTGAGACGGGAATTATTTATTACAGTTACTAAGCTGAGAAGAATAAGGAGGCCGTTTCATCTATCTCATTCGATCTATAACCTGACTCGACGTTGCTCACCGTTCGCAGTACGAGGTGCGGTCCAAAAGTTTCTGGCTGTGAAGAACTGGCGGTTTAAAAAAAAAAATATGTTATTGTGATTGTCATTTGCTCTGCTGTTTCATATATAGGTTTTAGATTTCTGATGCTTATAGGTTTTAACAGTAAGTAAATCAATTTTCCAAATGTTTAAGTTGGAATGTCGTTCTGTGATCAAGTTCCTTAGAAAAGAAGGAGTCAGCTCGACCAATATTAAAGAATGATTAGATGCTGTATACGGGGACTCGTCTCCCTCATTTTCCACCTTCAAAGAATGGAGTAAGCAATTTCGTTGAGGACGGGAGTCCATCAACGACGATCCTCGCTCCGTTACACCTGTTGAGGCACTCACCGTGGACTGCATCAAGTTAGGGGAAGGGAAGAGGATATAAAATATAATTTAAGCAGAAATTCGTTGCAATAATGACTGTATATATGACTATATTCATCACATCAAGCTTAGGAAGTTATCAACAATAGGCATGATGATAAAAAAAAAATCATACCACTCGAACCGCTTTTTAGAGACGATTAAATGTTTGTATGGGACCACCTACAATTAGAGCAACACAAAAGAGGAAAAGGAGAGGCCAAGTACAGCATAGCTAACGAGCACTGAAAACGCTCCATACTCATCTCATTGACACGCAGGTGTGACGTCAAGCCTGCGTGGCCTCGTACTACGTTCTAAATTTGCCGTTCTTGTCGTGATATATGGAGTTTATGTATATAGCTGCCATACAATTTATTTTTTAATGAACATGAGAATTACACTATCACAGTCAAATTATGTTATAAATTGTAACATGAGTCATCATCCCTATTGTGAATAGGTCATTCAGCCATCAACTTTGCAACTGTATATGTCTAACCACATCAGCTTGTACAATGTAAGTATGGTAACACCGGTAGGTGGGCATTGTCAGTTGTAAAAACAAAAGTTGTCCACCCGGTGGTCAATAGTTAACGGCTTCTGTACATATAATTAATGATTTTATTACATGAATTTATAGTTATGGAAACACCGTTTATGCGGGTTACTAGACCAATCCAAAATTAAGCTTTTGGCCCTTAACTTTTGATATGTCCACCGAAAAGACGCGAACCTAAATCTGACAACGACCCTGTATTAGCATTTTTGCACAAATATAAACATGAACATAATGGTTGCTGAATATCAGCACCCTTCGTAGATAAACAAATACTGTGAACAGACACGTAGATCGATAGCCATTCTAATAGGTTCCGAAAATATCCCAACTTGTTTCGAATGGAATTAGTGGAAAACCTCGCTTCATTTGTAGGTATTTGCCTCTTGTTCAACCGAAAATTTAATTTAAACAACGCAAAAAGGTCAGAGAGTGCATTAAAAACATGCTAAGTGCATGTCAAGTCACCTACAAGAGTACGAATGTTTGCACTAGTAATATGGTGGTGTCTGGCTTAGTAAATAAAGCAATGCCTTACCAACTTAAACAAACTAAGTAGGTACCATCAGTTTATTGCTTTCGATATGTAGGTATCGAGTGGCAGCGAGGATTTTTATTGGAATGCATATTTTCACTGTGTTTCATTATGGCTATTTTAATATTCCTAAATATAGGGTAGATGTACGAACGGTGGACACCTGACACATAGATAATGTTCGCTTTTATTACCTATAATCATTTCAGATTGAAAGTGACAAGTATTGGGTTGGTGCTGAGTACTGGGAATTTTGAACTATGAGAAATCATTGGATAACTGTTATTGGCATTCATTTAAGTAATTATCAATAAGTCATGGTTATATCTACGGTTGTAGTTGTCCTGAATACCAATAAATAAAATAAAAAAAAGTTCCGACCAAAACTCATTGTCCGTTGTATATATGTTAATTAAAAGTCTTCTATTAACTTTACCTGTAGCTGAGCAATAAGCAGTTATGTAACAATTTAATAAAATATATAAAGTTATCTTTTACTTCCACAAGTAGTAGGTACCTATTTGAAGCTTCGCTGAAAATTGGTACCCATAAAGTTGATCTGACGTTGAAGACAGAAGATGGATCTCTTATAATGGCTCGTGGTAACAAAACTTATTGTCCTCCTGGCCAGATTCAGTATTGCCCCTTGGGTAATACATTTCTCATCCCGACATGATTAAGGCGCGGAACAACCTTAACGCTTAAGCTCTAAAATAAGCACGTGATTAAATCTGTAAAAATATATGCTAATCTAATATTTCATATAATTATAATCTGATCGTTTGATTTTTTTGTAAAATTATAAATATTATGTTAAATCATATCTTGCAATAAGATTGTTTTTAACATAAAATGTACTACTACTTCTAGACTAGAAGAGATATCTACACGATTCTTTCGGAGAGGATTCATATATTATCTTAAATCTGAATGTTTGAATTTCTGATACATCGTATCATATATATGATATAGGTAATATGAATTTTTATTTATACTTCGCAAGTTGGTTCGTTTGCGGGCGAAGAGCATGGCTTATCGAGCTACCATTAGCGAGCGAACAAGACATACATTTAGTTAAGATCACCGCGGGCCTTAATGCGTTCGCTCGGCGCGCGGGAAAGTCGAACTCAAAAGTACAAAAAAAACTTGTTTATTTATTTAGGTAAAACAACAAATTAACTACACTAAAATTTCAAAAATCAATAATAGTACACGCCTCGTATTCGAACTTAACTTGTTTCACCCGCTTGTTCTCACAGTTCTGAATTATGATGTATATAACAAAATGCACCTTTAATTTTTGGATACAAATCATACAAATCGAACTTGTTATGGTCTGAGTTTCATATATCCTATTTATGGATGCCGTAGTTCAAAAGTTAGAAGGCGAGGAGCGAGAGTGGTAACTTTTGCGACTTTCGTAGCGATTAAATACAACCATCCAAAATATTAATTTAGTTAATGAAAAAGCTTTATCAGTAACCTTCAGCTTTCTATAGGCCTACCTATAATTTCGGTATAGTTTTATCGTCTCTGTAATCATCTATAGTCAAAAAATTCCACTACCCAAGTGTGAGTCGGACTCGCTGGGAGGGTTATGTTGTGTACTTGTATACATACGTTTTGTCCCTTTACGCCAGTTACAAACAGTATCTTTATGATATAGGTAAGTATTATTACGATGAATTTAGATTTTTTTTTCAGCTGCAAGGATTGCAGACGCTTTCCTGAGAAAACAGGTATAACCGACGGATATCGAGATACACAAACAGACGGACGGATAACGAAGTTATTCTATTAGGGTTATTTTTTTTGGAAACCTAAAAACGAGAAATTCCAAATCTAGGAAAGTTATACATAGGTGATATGTAAACTCGTAGTAGTTACCAATATAATATTGTTTTAATAAGTTTATTCCTAATAATTAATATATAATTAATGTTCAATACTTAATGCCTAACTTAATCGTCGAATACGATAGAGAAAGCATCGCTCAAATAATACATAGCGCTTAGTTAATAACAACCCGTATTAAATAAAACGATCGATCTTTATTTCAAGTGGACATTAAAAATATGTCCAATAACCTATGTAAAATAAATATAGACACGAGACCTTTCACTGAAAGCACTCCGTTTAATTAATTGGTTTAAACCAATTGATAAAATTCTCGCATCGGTTTTAATAAATTTAAAATATTTAGCAATATTGGTTTGGTTTGATGAATATTTCCAATCGGGAAACTATAAAATGTAAACCAGTAAAGTTATGATTTTGTGAATCATTTATAAATAATGTTACCAACTCAAAACCGTAACTTACAGTGTGTTTTTGTTTATTTAAAATAGGAGTGGGTACTTAAACGTTACGATGCTTAATTGAAGAATCCTACAAAGGGGTCTTTTACAGATTTAGAATCCATCAATTTACAACTCTAACAAAGGGTTTTCTTGCTTTAACACCCTTTGTCAGAGTTGTAAATTGCAATTTAGGTACAACTCTAACACCCTAAACATATTTATGTATTCATACATGACTCGAGTCTCTGCCTCGAATCCCGAGCAAGTTTAAAACAACTCAAGTTTCGTTTATTTGATAGTCTATAAAAATGAAGCCAGGTTTCTGAAATGAAGACTACAGACTCGAGTCGTTACCAACACTAGCTGAAAGCAACTCGAATGCAAGTTCTTGCAACATGTAAATAGGGCTTTACAGTTGGTAATCAGACACTGGTTCGTCTGAGCCGGTGGCATTGTGAATCTCGTTATTGGAAGCGGTTTTGTTACGGTAAAGGTCACAATGATAAATACGTAATAATGAAAATAACGACCTTTAAATGGACATACCATTTGCATGTTCCGTGCTCAGTAATGAAGTCAATTATTACGAGCTAGCGACCCGCCTGGCTTCTCATGGGTAGTTCAGTTTTTATTGTATACACATATTTAGAGTATACACTCGTATTGCGATACACGTAATTTATCTAGTCCCTCATTCCGAATATTACTCGTACTCTATTACATACATTCAACCGCCTTATTTACACCCTTAGGGGCTGTAATTTTAAAAATGCTGAAATTGGTTGCTTATATTTTAACTGCTAGTAGTCCTGAGAGTCTAACATTCAATCGCCTTATTTACACTCTTAGGGGATGTAATTTTAAAAATGCTGAAATTGTTTGCTTATATTTTAACTGCTAGTAGTCCTGAGATTCTAACATTCAACCGCCTTATTTACACCCTTAGGGGATGTAATTTTAAAAATGCTGAAATTGTTTGCTTATATTTTAACTGCTAGTAGTCCTGAGATTCTAACATTCAACCGTCTTATTTACACCCTTAGGGGATGTAATTTTAAAAATGCTGAAATTGTTTGCTTATATTTTAACTGCTAGTAGTCCTGAGAGTCTAACCGCCCAGTTTGATCACTTACCTCCTCTTTTCATTCCCTCAGAGGAAAAACGCAGAAAACTGTTTTCTTTCATTTTAATGCTTAGTCTATTAAGGAACTTTGAAGTTTCTTTCTCAAAAATAATTTTATTCTCCATAAATAACGACCACCCCCTCCCCTTTTTACCCCCTAAGGGGTTGAATTTTGAAAATAATTATAGCCTAGGTGTTATTATGATACAATACTGCAAAGCTACAATAAAAATAAGCTACAATACTGGAAAATTTCATAGAAATCCGTTCAGGAGTTTTTGAGATTAAGTGCAACGTACATCCATCCATATACATCCATCCGTACAAACTTTCACGTTTATAATATTATTAGGTTATTGTTAAAAATTAGGATCCTAATTTAATAATTTTAATTGAAATGTAAATAAGATAAATGACACGCGGCTGACGTCTACAGCAGCGCCGTATTCGGTAGATATTAATAGTGGGGTTTTGTATCCGTTGGCCCCACGTTGTCCCGAAGTAATTAGCGACGGGCCGCGCCTCCACGTCTGGTCTTGACTACATACAAGCTTACCCCCTTATTCATAATCGTCCTTCAAACCTATTTCTTAGCTTAAATACGATCATTTTATATTTTATTATTTTAATCTCAAAAAGGGTGAGGTCATTGCTAGAAAAATATACGAGATTTGGCCCTCTGAAAGTCATCATCTCTTTTGCTGAAAATTGTCTCGAGAAAATATGCGAGGAGACTCATTTTTAGGGTTCCGTACCTCAAAAGGAAAAAAAACGGAATTCTTATAGGATCACTTTGTTGTCCGTCCGTCTGTCTGTCTGTCACGACCCTTTATCTCCGGAAGGCGTGGAGGTATCGAGATGAAATTAAAACCTTATACTTAGGTCCACAAGTCCCTTGAAGGTGTGAAAAAATCATACTTTAGAGTTAACGTAAAAAAATGATACGGGCGTTTATGTCGCAAAAAACGTATATTTAGACACTCTCAAGGGAATCAAAATTTATAGGGTACTTCCCGTTAACCTAGAACTATGAAATTTGGCAAGTAATATCGTTATATACTACGAGTACAGGGGAAAATCTAAAATCTATATATTTGGAATGAAATCAAATAAAATATCCTACTTAATATTATACATACGAAAGTTAGGACGTTTGAATATTTGGATGTTTGTTACTCAATCACGCAAAAACGGCTGAACGGATTATGATGAAACTTTGTCTATATAGAGTATTTAGCCTGGATTAACACGAGTGATACTTTTTTTCCCTTAAATCATCCCTCAAATTGGTGGTGGGAGTTAAACTTATGAACCAGACCAGAGTCATGTAGATATTTACAATGCTTGCTGACGTACGGAAAATTCGATTCAGAAGAATCAGTATAATATGCACATATTTGTTACGGGTTAAGATATAATATGGACGTATGGTGAGGCGACTCTATAGACAGTTGTCAATATCACGACATTTGACAACGTCATTGGCATAGACGTGTCATTTTATTATTTATATTTCTTTATATTTCATTATATTACGATGACATTGGGTGAATTTGAAGCTATAATATTAATGAACATATTTTACACAAATGAATTGAACATAATTTTACACTGAGTCTTATCGTGGCTAAGATAAAGCAGGTTTTCGCATTATTTGGTTTTTATTTTTACGATCGTAGTTACAAATGAAGTATTAGGCTTCTACATGATTATGATGAGCTATTATTTTGACAGATTTAGTTCGTATATATGGCACTCTGATATTACAAGAGCTAAATGATCTCCAAACCTAAACGACTCATGTTAATTAAAATCAACGCATTTCAGCCCTTAAAGTTCTAGCAATTCATGAATAATCGCATAAAAAACAATAAATTAGAGTTACTTAATACACTGGACCGCACGCTAGTTTGCCACCGGCTTGTTGTATAAATATATATATATATATATATATATATGTATATAGTTGAAGTATGAAAATACTGCTTAAAGTGGGAGAATTTTTGCTGTATACACCTTCAGGACCCCTCTGTTATACGTAACTAATGTTTTGGTAATTTTGTGGATTGCATCCTTTTCATTAAACTACGGCCAAACATTATAATACTTTCACTATCACTGGCATAACTATGGGCACTAGACAACAACCTAGGTACATTTGTTTTATTATTAAAACTATAAAGGTAAACGTCCAAGTGCTCAACACCTTAGTGCCCAATAAATGATACCTATTAATCACTTCTTATCATCATGGCATAAGATTGAAAGTCCCGTATTGGATCAGTATTGAGCACATGCAGAGGCACGTTTACCATACTTACATAAAATATCCAAGTCTCAGCAATAACTAGGTATTCATCCCTTTCGCAGTAGAATGCCATTTTCGATCCTGCGACTCCCCAGTGGATTCATAGCCGGTACTTTTGGATTTTTAGACGGTATTACGGTCTAACCGGATAGTCCGTCATACCCACCCAAGTCTGTCACGGGATACGTAAACGTATTATCCCAACGTTAAAAATAATGTATTCATCCCTTTCACGCAAATAAATACCTTTACTGAGTAGTCGTCAGATAGCTAACGCAGATATAGATAATAAAAATGACTGATGGCATCACTGAAGAACTATTGCCCAATGGCAATTCATCAGGCGAAAATTCGGTTCAATAGTGGCCTGTCTGTCCTATTTATATCTTTGGTAGATTTTGCTGTAGTGAGCAGTTACATCAACAATCTTTGAGTCTCGCTTGCTCTTACACGCATTTGTTAAAATAAGCTGTCTCACCACAATATGATTACTGTTTTAAGTGAACGGAGAAAGATAATACATAATAGAAAAGGAAAAACTTACCCAAGTAGTCCAAATTTGGCTGCGCAATCTTTGCGACTTTGATCGACCAGGGCGCTACCGTCAGCATCTCGGTGGGGTCAGGTCCAAGAATATTTTCTAAACAAAAAAAACATGCAGCTAGTAGGTATATACTTAATGGTTATAAATATATAATTGAAATGACCTCAGAGACGTAATGAAAAATCGCTTTTTGTGACAATTGCCGAGACTAGCTTTTATACCCCTGTTATATTATATTCAAGTGTCGCATAATAAGTACTTATATACTAAAGCATCCGTATGATAATTCGGAGAACGAATACTAGTCATATTGCAAAATATTTTCAAAATATTAGTCCATTACCATTTTTGATTAGGCAAAAATAATTTTGATAAATTAGCTACTGATGGTGAAAACCGCATCAAAATCATAATAGTAACTCGCAGCATAGGTAGTTAACATCATAAAAATCATTTTCACTTCTTATTCTCGTAAAGTTGTTCTTTATGTCGAGAGATGGCGGCATAAAATGGCTTTATGCCCTTGTGCATAAAGTAAAATCCGTCACTGGAACTCGGAGCCGGAAGCTCGCGCGGGGCGCCCCACGCACCCTCGCTCGAGGGCGACGAGCACATATGTATAAATATGATGACATTATATTAATTATTCGTTTCATATTCTCGCAAACGAAGTGAAAAGCAAAGTTTAATACTCGACGATAAAACCCATTTTACCCTCGACATGACTATCCACTATACATTATGAATGTCTTTTAAGCTCTCGTTGTACAATCTGCTATATATAAACGTAATCGGTATTTCAAAGCCGGAGTCTTATAATTTTTAGCCAGATTTACTGAATAATTTGGCAAAAACATGTTTTGTAGAATTGATTACTTTTTTAATACCTATTTACTATCCTTTCGAACGAGCTGATAAACTCTTTTGAAATGTTAAGCGGATACGGTTGTTAAAGTTTTATCAGTTCTGCACTATGCTTAAGTTGGTGTTGCATATTCGCCTCCATTTCTTTTGCGATATTAAAGAAAGATGCAACACGAATATTGTACCCAGTGTGTTACCGGCCTAACAGTGTTACCGAGCGTTTGATGTTAGAAGTAAGTTTTGACACATGTGAAATGACAAAAAAAGTGATGTAGTGGCTAAAGAAAATCGACTGGCATATCTTTATATTATTCACAATTTCGGCGTGTAACTGAGATAGATTTATTATGATTACTGTTTCACAATTTAAAACAAATAAATGAGAGAAATTGGACAAGGGCACAATTGGACCACATAACTACGACGAACAGCACAATTGCACATTGACCTTTATACCTTTTTGAAATGGCTAACCACTATGATTTTTAATCAGTGATTAGGAACCAAAATAGCTTATTTAGTCATCGATGGCAACACGGTCAGCTAGTAATTACCAATATAATGTTTTTTTTAATCGAATAATTTTTTGCCGAGAATTAGCACTCAATTAAAAGTAATAGTCATGTAAGGATGGGCGTAATTAGACAACCGATAGTGTTGGAAGTACGATGTATTCTCTCTAAACATGGTTACATATTAGCTTATATACTGAGGCTACGCTACGTGTGTGCGTGCAGCGGTGCACACACTACACCTCCCCTGTTGAAGAAAAAAAAATAGATTAAATAAATTAATCTATTATTTGTCATTGAACATCAAAAATATTAAGATAAAATAAGTATGTTGGTAATTACGAAATATTTTAACAATATTATTTTTATGAAAACAAAAAAAAAGCAACTGCAGTAAAAAAAAGAACAGCTTCATAATTAACTTCTCAAACTTTGGAAAACTTTGTAAAAACACAAAAACAGCAAAAAAAAGACATGTACGGTTAAGATATTTAAGCAGTTACGCTTTACCATTACTAGTCTAGTATAGTTTTAGTCAAAAAGAACAAGTAAAGTTTTTTTTTTTTTAAAGTTTAAAAAATGTAGTTATATGAAAAATCCATTTTTTTTTTATCTTATCTAAGTATTTAACAATTTTCAATCTTATTTTCTAATGAGTAATAATAGTAGTAGGTAAATTATACTTATAATTGTAATGTTAATAACTAGTAACAACCAATTGGCCATTTCAAATCCATGTCATTAGATGCATCGTTTTATTATTTTGTTTACTTGCCCGAGGATCCTTTTCACAAAGTGTTTTATTGATTAGTCAGTGCTCTGTTATGTCATAATCATGTAAATTTTTCTAGTCACATTTTTGATATTATTAGACGTCCTTACTTTAATTTCATTCATTATTATATTTATTTTCTCGAAGTGTGCACCTCATATGCGTCACTTGTAACAAGGGTACACAACGCATTTATGTGGTCGGCCGACCTTGCGTATAATATAATTATTTACTGGCTCAGGATACAAGGTCATCATTATTTATTATTATTCAGGCAGTTCATTTAACACTTCCTTACATTTATACATACCATGTGTCCAAGGATCCTCACGATTGGTAGCTCGACCGAATCATGATCAGATTTCAAGGATTCCGTGCCTGCCTTGTATCCTGGTGTACCTTGCTATTTATACATTTATACCTACTCGCTCAACGGTACCTCTCGGGCTACCGGAGATAACGGAAGGCATATATCTCATAGTAACATTTATTTGTCTACTTTCTCAATACACACCATTCAAATTACCCGTTTATCAAGAAAACATAAACATATAAGAATTCCAGCAGCTCTTAGGTGATCAGGCTAATCGCTCTGTGAAAAACTTATTTGTTTTAGCTTTCCCATACACCATGCTAAAAGAACTTTCAAAACTTAACCCATTCCTTCTCCTAGAAAAAACTATCAGACCCCAGTTATCCTACAATTATATATGTCAAAACAATTCCGTTGAAAATATCATAACTACACATCGAATACCAAACTTTACGAAACTTCGACTATTATAATCCAACATTAAGCTGTCCAAAACATCCGAATACTGTACTTCTCTCGTATACTAACACGGTCCTATTTCTTATCTCAATCTTTTCTTTTTCATTAATTAATATATTCTTGTATCATCCTTCGTATTATAGTTATTGTCACATCCATATTGAAGTCTAATCCGGTACACATGTATACATTGGCAATTAAAAAAAACTTAAATATTAGCATTACATTATTAATCACTTAAAAAAAAATTATATGGTTAAAAGGTAGTGCATAATATATTAGTGCATAAAATCTAGAAATGACATAGCTATTAATTTACGGTCATAATATTTAAATGATCTAAAACAGTGCAAAAACTTTTATGTTGACGATGTAATTGGAGCTGTAATCGCAGAAGGCCTGCATACCAGTCCTTTTATAGTGACACGCTTATTTGTAAAATTATGATGAAATCAAATCGAAATCCTTTTGTATAATTTAAGTTATGAATACTATTTGATTAAATATTTAATAAGACCACATAAAATTCAATTAAGTAACGAATTCTTTTCCAAAAATCTGAAATCAGGATAACGAAATTTTAACCATAATATTGTTAGTTATTGGTCATCAAGCGGTATTAATGGTGACATATTATTATATAAAATAAAACATATACTGACACAATAACGTAAAAAAAAAGAAATTTACTACGTACCTATTAGAAAAAACTATACATTATATACAATGGAAAATAAAACACTCAGTTTCTGCAAATATTAAATTGACTTCCCTAAGTAGCTTCTTTTTTCATTTAGCTTTTTTTTTCTAATTACTTATAGTTGTTACTTCTATACTAATCTGTTGTTGCATCTGTAGCAAATATAGCATCGCAATAGTAAAAAATATTATATTTCAAGGACCATACAGTATAACTGAAAAGAAACCCTAAGTACTTACTAAATATTTCATATCAGACATGTTTTCAACACCGTGTCACACTTAGCTAAAAATTTAAGTCATCATTTTATTTTAACCACGAACCGAATCCTCATTATTTCACTCGTACAGCAACCTTGCGCCTCTTGTCATTCGTCTTCAGCAGCTCGTCCGCCTTAACTCGCAACGCTCGACCAAATCCAAGGACACCAACAACTCCCGGCAGCAACCAATATTACAATCCTTGGCTCCCGGCAGTAATTCCAATTATTTATGATTCGCCATTTTGATGCTCGATTTTCAAAGTATTTTGTATAAACTTTTTGTTGTGTTTTTTAAGTACACAACAGAGTGGTTTTAAGCACTGTCATAAATCATCACATAAAAAGTTATTGTCCATTTAATTGAAAATTTATTTTTCACTCGCAACATATTTGCGTACAGATCCAAATTAATTCTATCACTCAAACAAAAATGTTCGCTGTATTTCACCAAGGTTACACCTAACTCACTCAAATAAAAATGTTCTCCATATGGCACCAAGGGCACTTATGTTTCTCTCTGGCTAGCGCAGCGCGCCGCCAGTACGGCTCGAGGCCGCACTGGCAGGATCGCCATGTAAGGATGGGCGTAATTAGACAACCGATAGTGTTGGAAGTACGATGTATTCTCTCTAAACATGGTTACATATTAGCTTATATACTAAGGCTACGCTACGTGTGTGCGTGCAGCGGTGCACACACTACAGTCACCCTACCTATGGCATTGTAACAGAACGCAGCTAGCAGGTCCTATCACTATCTTATTAAAATAACTTTCCTAGGGAAAGCGGGTTGAACTCACTTTTTTACCTTTGAAGCCTTTATTGGGTCGTTATGTTATAAGTAGTTAGCGGCCTTGGCGGAGACACTACCGTGCATCTTACGTAAATTTTAAATTTAATATTCTATGGCTTGACTAGTTTTAATTAGGAATTGTACCATGTAGAAGGTTTAAAGTATAATAATAAGAAAATATTCCTGAGTATCTGTAATAATGCCAGCTTAATATATTAAATTATATAAAAAAGGAATCCTAAAATAGCAATAATTTTTAAAATTTAGTAGAACAAAATTAGGCATAGCAAGGGTCTAGGTAATTGGGGAGTCCAAGGTCTGACATGCATTCACATTAAAGAGCATGGGTTTCTACGGTTCACAACAATGCAGGGTTCTACCACAGACGATCACGTTGGCCAAATAAATTACTCATCTTTATTTAGATTTTATTTCTTTCTTTATAGGGTGAGGCTTTTCGTTTATTACAGCATAGAATACTGCAACCAATGAACCTTAAACCTTCTTGCATGATTCGTTCCTTAAACCAATCTAAAAATCACACGTCGAATAATTAAATTATGAATAAGTTGCCAGTTACACATGTTATGTCCAGTAGATGTAAAGAGTTTTTTGACATAAATCCCGCCACGGAATATAAAGTTGACATTATGCTCGCACACACATGTAGAAATGTAGGATGACCATACTTTTAGTTGCTAGTTAATATGAACATTATCATTAAATTTCATGAACATGAACATGAACATGAACATAGGTACCGCACCCAGCCAGGAAGCAAGCCTGACCCGGACAAGCCGGATATACCAGGGGGCACAAGTTTGTGAGGAGTGACACGCTCTGGGATGGGAAGGGAAGGCCGACCAGCCGCAGCCAGTCGGCCACAATCGACCGGCTGTGCAGCCTTTAGCCAATATTGGAAACGAGGAGAGGGAGGATAATACGTCGGAGGATGAGCGTTGGTGATATGCTGCCCGTTGATTCGAGTGAGGACTTCTCTTTCTCTGAGAGCCTTTGGTATTTCTTGCAAGTTATTTGGCTCGTGGTAATCGCCTTAGAAAATAAATAAGCGGATGTGCTCGTAGACGCGATCCCCTCGTCTTTAAGGTGGATCTTCTAGGTTAATGTGTTACTTTCATTATGCCGGATTCTTTCCGTCTCTTCTTCTGATTCGCTGTCCGTCTCTTGTATTTCGTAAATTCTACGTGCGGCTTTGTTAAATTTGTCCTTATCGGTTGCCATGTCAGGCCAGTCGGTGGGGTTAATGGGGTAGTACAACATGTCATGAGATAGAGAATCTTCCCATGTGAAGATGGGTCGGCCGACCTTCAGCTTTTTTGCCTAGTAGCGGTATGCGGAATTTAGGAGGTGTTGATTCGGTCGTCTGAGGATGTGGCCTAGGTAACACATTCGAAGGCATTTTATCCTTTTGGTTATCGTCTTCCCCTGCAGTATGTCATGTACTTTGATAGGGCCAGGAGATGTGCCTGAGTTATTAATCATTTCTTTCAATATTATTCGTTCGTATCTCCTAAGTTTGCGCCTGTTCGCTTTGGTGAGGGCTGCGCATTTAAGACCATAGGTCATAGTTGGTTCTATAACCATTTTGTAGAGCAACCGTGTAATTTGCCATTGCATGCGCGATTCTTTAATAAACTTCGTGAGGCTTTTGGAATTTCTGACGGCCTGTTTACAACGCGCGTTTACAGTATCTTTTCTGCTTAGGGTTGAGGTGATATACGTTGCTAGGTATTTGATTTCATTGGCGGGGCTGGTTGTTGTGCCATCGAGTGTTATAAAGTTTCTATGGCTCTTATGTATTGGGTCGCGTACCAATAGTTTTGTCTTTGTCTCATTTACTTTGAGTCCGACGGTAGCAAATAAGGTTTTGGCCTTTGAATAGATCATGCTTAACTGCTGAAGGCAGTTGGAAACTATGATTACGTCGTCCGCAAAGGTCAAGATAAGTGGCAGTTGTATTTGGTCGTCCTGATTTAATTTTACGAAAGGTAGTTCATCCTCCAGGGTTCTAAAGACGTCGTCCATTAGTATAGTGAACAGCCGCGGTGAGAGTGGGCAACCTTGTTTGACACCTTTACCTTTTTTAATCCACCTTGTTTGTTGCCCCCACCATTTGATACACGTTGATTCGCTCATTGTGGCTTTGATTATCCGATTTGTGATGGCGCTATTGGTCCTCGATAGTAGGATATCTCTCAGGGCGTTTAAGTCCACCGTATCGAACGCTTTTTCTAAGTCAACTGCTAGGACATATGTTTTCTCACCCGCTCTCCATTGTTCGTCTAGGATTCTTCGTAGGGTAAACATGTGGTCGTCCGTGGATCGGTTTCTCAGGAAAGCTGCCTGATAATTTCCTAATGGTTCGATAATTTCGTCAAGCCTCAGAAGGAGGAAGTTAGCGTATATTCGGTACCCTGTGCTGCATATCGAGATGCGTCGGTAATCAGTAACGCTCTTGGGATTGGCTGTTTTAGGTAGAGGTACTTGTATTGATTGCGTCCAGGTGGGCGGTAGAGTATTTTTAGTCCAAGCTGTAATCATATGTTCAAGGATCTCGGCTTTCAGTTCTTGCGTATTTGCTTTGTAGAGCTCTGTAACCAGTTGGTCTACACCAGGAGCCGTGCCGTTGCGCATTTGGCTTGTGATTTTCTCGATCTCATCCATGGTGGGCGGTTGCCCTAGCTCTGTTGGGTCCTCGTCACTTAATTCGTCCACAAACTGCCCTTCGGTCTTATCTAGTTCTTCTTCCCATTTAGACATGGGTATAAAGGTGGTCTTGATGCCTCGCTTTTCTTTTTGCTTATGCCTTCTGTAAAAGTCGTAGGTGATCCTCATTCTCATTGATGGATGAGTTTTTGCTAGGCCTCTGAAGAAGGCTCGGCATTCTTGTTGGTCCTCCGCTGATTCGATCTCTTGCAGCAAGCGTCTGCACTCTTTTAGATTGTTTATAGTAGACTGGTCTAAAGGTCGGAGTTTTTTTTGAAACTTTGCCTTTTGTAGGTTCGCTAGTGCAATTCTCCTTTCTTTGGAGTGATTAGGCTGATATTTGAGAGCTTTGTGGGCTGCCTGTTTCATAATGGCTGTTATTGTTTCCCATGGCAGCGGTGTTTTTCCTTCATTTGTTTTCCTAGACTCACTGGTCAGTTCTCCTAGCGTTTGTTGGTATTCTTTTAAAGTAGTCGCATTTTGCAACTGTTCATAGTTCAGGGTTTTGTAGTTGAATGATTGTTTTATTTTATTCTCATGTCGCCTGGTAGGGGCCGTCTTATTAGATGTTGCTTCAAGGGGTTTTAAGTTGCCCCATACCAGTTTATGATCAGATAGGCTTGTATTTTCGCCTTTGATGTAGTTAAATATTGGCTTGTATTTAGCTAGTGTCATTATGTGGTCCACCTGAGACGTTTTACTTCCAGCTCTCCAGGTGGTTTTGCAACTTCTACGGCCATAGGATGTTTCTAATTGGAATTTTTCTCTTATTATTAAATCTAATAGAATGTCTCCGTTGCTATTGGTCTTTTGGTGGAATAAATTTTTACCTAATTGGTTTTTATTGTGGGGTTTGTCCGGTTCTAGGTAACCGATGTGTGCGTTGAAGTCACCTAGGAGTATCGTGGTAGAGTTCTTTGGTGCGCCTTTTAGCAGTTGGAGTAGGCGCGTTGCATCACTAGTTGCAGCAGACGTAGCGTTAGACCAGTGAGTTGTGACAATGAATAAATTAATTTTGTTATTAAGGTCAATTGGGGCCGCCATATTGTTGGTGTTTGCCTTTGTCCAGTTTAATTTCAGGCGACTGTTTTTCCTTATTAGAATAGCTAGGCCTCTGTTGCTATTATTTCCGCTTAGACTCCACTTATAGTGTTTGGAATTATACGTTCCAGTTTTTAAGTGCGTTTCTTGTAAGCATGCAATGTGTATGGATTTCGTTTCCAGGAAGGTGTCAATGTCGGCTTTTTTCGACTGTGTCGCGGCGCCTCGTATATTCCATGTGGCGATATTGATATTACCGATGTGATTTTGTGCCATACTATGTGGTCTTGGTCGGTTTAGTCTATATCCCGTAGCGTCCGGGATCTCTTCTGGACTCCCCACACTCATACTTATTTCGTCTTGTATGGTATTCGTCGTGAGTATACCCAGGTGACTTTCAAAACAGTCATAATGATTATCGCTGAAGATAAGGCCTATGGTGCCCACTGCGTCGTTAGGTACCTTGGGGGTAAAGCATGCTGTTTCTCTTAGCGGGGCTTTCTGGAATATTTTTACATTGATTCCATAGTATTCCGCCGCCGCTATCAAAATGTCGGTTCCGCCCCATGTACCTTCCTGATATTGTGATTGTATATGTTTCTGTATGTTGTCGTGTTGGGCCGTCGTGTCGAGGTTACTCATAATAGCAAGGTGCATGTTGTGGTCGTTTTGGTTTTCGTCAACATAGCGGGCAAGATCCCGACGAACTGCGTGATGGTCAAACGTCAGGTTATATAGATCGTTAATTTGATAGGCTATTGCGCGGTATAAGCAGTTTCCGTCAGCTGGTATTTTTACGATAGGAGTCTTGTTATTCATGGTTGGTCTTTCGTTGAGCTGTGTGGAGGTGCTGTGAAGAAAGCTTATGATCTAATTATTTACTGATATTGCTAAACTATTAAGCCGGCCTTGGGGATGTGCAATACTGTTAAATTTGTGGCGAGACAAGACGGTGGGTGTCGGGCTTGTTGACTAAATAGTATGCACCGGGTCCGTTTTACCCCGACTGGAGATAGTTGATGTTTTATAGCTTTGGCCAAGGCGATGTCTTTCTACCGGAAAACAATTTAGGCTAATCTTGAACTATGAGAAGTGAGCCGTGCTCCCCTTTCGGTAGTGTAGACGTTGCAAGGCAATTTAAACGTGCTTTGTTGGTAATGCCAAAGAACATAGATAAAGTAGGGTATAACTAAAGTGTCAGTTTGTGGGTTAGACTACCTATCTTAGGATTACTATGTTAGTGCTGTGGTATTAGCGAGTTCACCACGTCGTGCTGTTATAGCACAGGGCAACCGTTGTTTATTGATCCCTGAAAATGTATAGCTTTGGTGGGCCAAACAGGGCTTGTGTCCAAGGTAAATCTAAATTAGCTTAGGTGCCTATTCTAATACTACGCATGCAATTTTACCGTGTTTTTTGTTATGAACTGCCCTTTTGTGAGTTGCTAATTGTCTGGGGTTATTGATTGCGTGGCGTTGTTAAAGGGTTTGCAATTGTTTAGCACATGACAGAATATTGTTTAAGTTCATAGAATTTATTTTTAACCATTGTGCTATATTTTTATTTTGTCTGTTTGTAGGGATTTGAAACACAGGATTTTATGCTAGGAAGTTGTTGTGTGATGGCAGTTTTTGTGAAGAAAACAAAGGGGTTTTTATTATGGTGTCTATTGTGGAGAGGGTTACCGCGGTGCTGGGTGCCAGATGTGGCTGTCTTAATGGCAATGTTAGGTGATTGTATTTTTCTTTTGTACTATTAATATATATTTTAGAGAAAGGCAACGTTTTATATTGTTTGTAGGGAAATTACCCGGGTGATGCCTTTGATTATCTACCATATGCGGGGCTGCGATAGAAATTGGGCTACGTTAAACTATGATATGTGCAAAAATTAGTAGTACTGCTTGCATATTCATCGAGTGCGTAAAATTAGGTGCTGTGTGATGAATGTTTTTGATGTAAGTAGCTATCGGTGAGATGAGCTGCTGCGTCACATCTGTGTTATGGAGTGATAGTTTGATTTAATTGCCTAACTAATTAAGGGTAGAGGTGCAGATTTTACGACTATGTTACCTAACATAGAATGAACTTAAAGCTAACAAGCACACTTAGCGATAGTACTGTTGCAGTGCCACTAGGCTGAATGTGTTAATGCTTCTCTTATAGGTCGTTGAGTATATTAAGTGTATTAACATATGGCGGTTCGGCTTCGAGCCGGAGATTAGACTATTCTTATCCTGCGCAGACCTAGGCAAAATCGACAGTAACTAGTGCCTTACATATGAATAAAGATAGCTTGAGCTGAGCTGATTTGTGAGTGCTTGACTTTAATTATACAGCGGGTAACGTTAGTAACCCTACGCGTGATTGTCAGCGTGTTGTATTTTATTATTATTATTATTCTTGATATGTATATATATATAATTGTTCGTTTATGGGAATGTAACCGGCAATAGCTGGTTCAATTTTTGTATTCTGTAGTGGATCCCGTCAATCATAGGTGTGTTTATGTTTGTTAGTTTGTCTCTATGGTGCCAATACCAATATATCGGGTGGGGTCTATAATCTTGATATGAGGTTAAGGAGGGGGTCATTAGCTACCCGCCGACGATGAGTAATTATCTGATTCAGCTTAATCAAGTCAGTCAAGTGGGTGGTGTGTGATTCTGCATATACTTAATAATAAATATCTGATTTCCACGCAAAACAAATGGAGACGATCGACGGTCGTTATGTTTTATGATCTGAAGACTTATGTCTCTTGCTGAAATAACGAACCAGCGTGCAGCCGTGTGTGCGTTTGTGGTGCGTCCGATAACACATGTAATTGAATGATCATGGAAGCCTTGTGCACTTACTGTCTGTGTCTTTAGGAATTTCCAAGTATTGGGAGAGGTTCACCTTGTTGATCCGATGGGGGTACCTAGATCGTTAGATGTTACGTTAGGGTCGTCACTGGCTCTGCAGGTGCGATGATTTAGACGTATCTATAAGTCTGGTTCGGGTATAAAGCGTGTCAGTAAATAGTAGCAATGGAAGGATCTCACCGGGTTTGTGGCGGGGTTTTGCCTAGCGTGACCGCGCTCGATGATCGCAAATACGGGCCTGCGGTGACAGAGTTGGCGTAGGCTCGGGGGATCACACACACTTAGATTGCATTCCCATCACAATGGGTTGTTGGTTATCTGGACGCACTGCACTTAGCACGAATCGGCACTTTTAATGAGACTACAACGTATCGCGGATCGGCGCGTGGGCTATCTTGTCCCTTAGAGCCGGACTTGGGCGCGGAGGCTGGCGCGCGCGTACATCTGTTGGTGACCGTCGGTCGCCTTTTGTTTTGCGGAACTATTGTGTTGTTTTTAAGACAATAATAGAGGTCGGGTATGGTTCCGGGGAACGTCCGCTCTCTATCGTGGTCCAAACGAGACTCCGAACATTATCATTAAATTTCATTAACTAAACAGCGATATCATTGCATGAGATCTCACCCATTCCAGTCTACTTGACTTGGTGGTATTATAGGAGACTCCTGATCAGCGATTGGAAATTATCGTGTATTGTATCACTTAGAAACCATTTTCAGTTGACCGATTCACTCCTATTTTTTTAAAGATGGTACTGGACTCTGCACTAGAAATAAGAAAAAAAGACGCAGAATGTGTTTTTTTGTGTGTGTGTGAGTTTGTATTTACAATAGTATGTGAGAAAAAAATATTGTAATTGGTGCTAACATACAAATAGTTTTAAAGCTAAAAGCTAATGAACATTTTATTTTTTGTTTCTATAAAACGCGATATAAAAGTTTCCGCGTGCTGCTTTTGACACATAAAAAGTAACTTCTAACAGCAAACGGTCTGTAGTGTTACGTCTCTATAAATCATGAAAAATATAATAAATGAGCTTACTTTGTAAAACTCCATTTGCCGTTCATAAAGTGAAGAAATTCATTCGGTTATTGAGTATTCGAGTGGAACGTCTACGAGTAAGATTGTAAAGCGTCAGCTCGTTACGGGGGTTAAAAGAAAATAAACAACAAGGAAATGTGCCCTTAGGAAATACCGTTTGTCGTCGCTCGTTGATCGTTCGTCGAGAATTCACTAGGTATAAGAGTTCCATTTTTCGCTTCGCCCGTATGTAGGTATGTATGGACGGATGTCTGTGACGAAAACGACTACCATCGTGGCTCTAATTTATTGCCGAGGGATATAAAGTAATAAGATAAATAATAAATATAAAGTACAATAATAAAACTGAAAATTCTAATTCAAACTAAGACAACTTACCGAATAAAGCATATATGGTGTAAATAATATTCTACATTTGCAAGGAATAATAAGCTTTTTATCGCGTGAGGTTAAGCCTATCCAGTACCCTGCTCAGCGCTTAATAATAGGTACCACTGTTTATGCGAACTTTTATCCCTTCTAGAAATCTAGTGCTTATCTTATCTTATCTTATCTTATTTAGATGAGGGCCCTAACGGATGCACTTCGACCCAGTGGGATCTTTTGTGCAGTTGCCCCCTCCTTTATGCCTACTCCAAGCTGTTCTACAGCATTTCCACAAACCGAATGATGGAGTTCAGCGGGAGTACTCTAAATTCCTTTGGTTCAGGGTAACCATTGCCAAAGTCATTCATTCTTTGTCTGGCAAGGGCGTGACATTCACACAGTAAGTGTTCCATTGTCTCGTCATCCTCGCCACACATCCTACATTCTGTGTCCTCTGCCAGTCCCATCTTGGCCAAGGTTCCTTTGACCCCGAAGTGACCTGTAAACACCCCAGTTATCATCCTGAGTTGCTTTCTGCTGTATTTCCAAAGTTTTTTGGTCCAGCCTGTATCCACTCCTTCCATAAAGAGCTTTGAGTGCCTTAAGCCCGCCTCATTCCTCCACTCATGTTGGTGCTTGGTTTTGGCGCATTCTTTCAAGGCTAGTGTTATGGTTCTCTGCGAGAGTCCCACAAACGGTTCCGAACCTACAAAACAGTTTGCTGATCCCCTTCTTGCAAGCTCATCAGCTTTTTCGTTACCAATGAGGCCCTCGTGCCCCGGTATCCATACCAGTTGCACTTTGTTGAGTCTCCCAAGCTTATTTAAAACTTGGATACCATTGTACACTAGTCTAGAGTCCACTTTCGGCGCTGTTAGCGCCTTAAGGGCCGCTTGACTGTCACTGAGTATATAGATATTCTTAGATCTAGTGCTACTGGGTCTAGTGATTGTAATTTTAGATCAATAGGTTATCGACGTGTGGTACTCACCGATGAATTCCAAGCCGAAGAGTTTCCACGTGCCGCGCTTGGTGACGATGATCACTTGTGGGCACACGTTGCGGTGGATCTGACGCGCCGTGTAGTGCAGGTAGTGGAGTGCCTCGATGATCTGAGTGACCAAATAAGAATAAACTTAAACTGGCCTGTAGTACACACTAATTGATAGCTAGATATGCTGTGCTTTGTATTGCTCGCGCACGGACCGAATTGCGAAATTGGAATATAGATTCATATCATCAACACAAATTTATTTCGAAATATCAAACGTTCAGAATTTACATAAATTAATTTGGTACCAGCCCTTTTATGAAAGAACCGTGAACATACCGGAAAACGGGGAGACCTGATCAGAAAGAGAGATAGGAGAACAATTTATCCATTATCAAAAGAATATTAATTAAAAAATGTATGTTAACTTAATCAAAAATCTAATAATACCAAATGATAACTACCTACATTTGACATACATGCCTGCAATTACAAGAAGCTATGTATAAAATTTTAAACACCTTTTATTAAATTCGGGTTCATCTCTCCCAGACTCCCCCTACACTATAAAGAGATAGCAAGACCGAAAATAAAATGCTCCTGTATATTACATTTATTCTGTAAATGAACATATAAGTAGGCACCCACATTTGAAATCAGACAATTTACCTTGCGTCATATAATATACTAAGTACTGTTTTTTTCATTTTTTGTTTTGCTTTTTCATTTCAAGCCAAAATAGGTAATGCCAAATCCAGTTTTGCGGTCTGGGAATTTAATATATTTAATATATGTGCCCAGCAATCCAAATCTCTAGATGTTTTTTGTTTTAAGATATTATGAAAATTTGGCAAATTTTAATTAAAGTCGTTTGGTCAAATTGCGTGTCAGTAATGCAAAGTTAGTCCTTCGGAATATGCATGTGACATTATACGAAATTAATTTAATCTCGCAAGTCTCGCAAGCAACTTTACCAATCTATCCCAAGCTTCTTGGATAGGTTTTACTGGTTAAACCCTGATTACCACTTACACGTATTGAATATTTTATAAGACGAATGCACTCCGTGAACTCTGCGGTTGATTAGCAGTAAAGGCACATAAAATGTGTATTTGCTTTAGCGCGCGATATTACACTAAAATCAACTCAAGTTGGGCCAAAACAAGTTTATTTGAAGGGTAGTTTTTTCTCGCGACTTCGCTCGCGTACTAAGCGTAATTTTTAACCGTCTACAAAAAAGGAGGTTATCAGTTTGACCCGTATGTTCGTATCTACCTACGTAAGTAGGTATGTATGGATGTCATTTTCGTAATCGGCTTCCCGAGGAACCTCGAAATCACACCCATAACGATTTTTACCAAAAATTAATGTCTGCCATCTTAGATTAGATAATGGATGTTTTTAATCATAATCGGCTCTCCGAGGAACCTCGAAATTGACGTCCATATCGATTATTACGAAAAACGAGTCCCGTAGCCGCGTCCCGTCGCCGCTAAAATACGGAAATTCCTATAGTTATTCAGAAAGGGAACAACTATAGGTACATCTGTACCTATAGTTGTTCCACATTTCTTTAATTTGTGCTTCCCTTAGGAACACCAAAAACATGTATAAAAGGGGTTTTATAAATCGACAGTTTCTTTTCACAGTCACATTATGCCGGACCAAAACCAGGCCAATAGTAGACTGCTATATAGCTAAGTTATCCGGACAACGTGGATGCGGCACAACATTATCATCATCATCAGTCGTTCCCTCAATGCTGAGGACATAATGTCCAATTCTTGCCGACCAGATTCCTCCATAGGCTCCTATCACCCACCTTATGGATGGCCTCGTGCAGATATAGTTACAGGGCGCCAGTGATTTGGATGCTCCCAATCGAAAACACTAAAATCAAAAATCGAAAACACCAGGGTGCGTACAAGTCTGATCTTTAGATCCCAGCATCTCTTGCCTTGCAACATCGCCGACACGACGTTGGGAAGCGAGAGATCACCCACTCTGAGAGCTGTCGCTATTGTGTGGCGCTTCTCGGCCCAGCGATTACACCATTCCAGGGTGTGCTGGGCCGCATCGTCGTCAGCGCCGCACTCATGGTCGGCGGGGCTGCCCTCTCTTTTAATTTTTTGCAGATAATGACCGAAACAACAATGTCAGGTCGTTACCTGCCACAACCTGTACCCCACGCCACTTTTCCATATGCCCTATCTAACCAAGAGTCAAACTATCCGAGGAGCACCCCTATGGTGCGGATTCTATAAGAGCAATCCCCCAGGTCTTCTAAAGGCTAAATCATCAATAGGAATAGACTCCTATCGGCGCCCAAGGCCCTGTTAAGGTCAACAAAGACGCCAGGAGACTATAACAGGCATGGACGTCGATGGAGATTTTCTCTCAAAATATTGAATATGCGAAGAGTTTGTATAATTATAATTTTTTTTAAAGTAAAAAGGTCATGACAATTTAAATCTGGCATAAAAGAAAAAAAATCTAAATTATGACGTTGAATTAAATGACGATACTAATTGCGATACAATACGTCTGTCATTCATGTAAACATTGTAAAAAGATCGTTTATATCGTGTTTTATTAATTTTCTTGAGGTTGTGGATATAATTATGTCGCCGACTCAAACCGTACATTTTCTCATACTGAAGAACGTACTACAGGTTTGAGTTCAGTTATTGTTTATTTTTATACTTTGTTATGTCAACTCAAAACAGGAGCTACGTCGCTGACGTCACGCGAAAAAAGTCACTTGGTCAGCGCACAGTAGTTTTTTAAATCCATTTTTTAGTCCTTTTGCTACAAAAATATGAAAAAATAAGAGTTTTATGCAACTCTCCAGCATGAGACGAATCTCATTAGATTCGTCTCATGCTATGTCATTACATATCATTTATTAAAATCGGACCATAACTGTAGATCTGAAGGGGTGTACAAAAATCGACCTCGCGTAATATATACATAGATAAATGTCCGCCTTTTGGATTTGAAAATTGATGTGATTTTCGTAATCGGCACCTCGACCTGGAACCTCGACAATGACACCCATAACGATTTTTAAGGAAAATAAATTTCCGCCATCTTGGATTTGAAAATAGATGTCATTTTCGTAATCGGCACCCCTAGGAACCACAAAGATGACACCCATATCGATAAGAAAAATAAATGTCCGCCATTGATATTGGATTTGAAAATGCATGTCATTTTCGTAATTGCTTACTCGAGGAATCACAAAATGACACCAATATCGTTTTTTAAGAAAAATAAATGTCCGCCATGTTGGATTTGAAAATGCGTGTCATCACGTAATCAGTACCCCAAGAAACCACAAAAAAAAATGTGCTCCACATTTTGCAAGCCATTTTCGTAATCGGCACCCCAAAGAACCTCAGAGATGACACGCTTATCGATTTTAAGACAGTGAAGATTTGCTCTGCGCTCAAACTTGAAACCCCCTGTTCACCCCTTTAGGGGAGCAATTTAGAAAAACGCTGATACGTGTTTTGTTGTATTTAAACAGCGAGTCTATATACGAAGTTTTAAATCTGTCACTTCAAAAACGATTTGCTCCCCGTACAAACTTGGGACCCCTTTTTCGCCTCTTAAGGGGAACATTTTCGAAAAACGCAGAAATGTATTTAGTTGCATTTAAACAGAGAGTCTATGAACGAAGTTTCAAATCTCTCACTTCAAAAAAATTTGCTCCCTGTACTAACTTTGAACCTCCTTTTCACCCCTTTAGGGGAGAAATTTAGAACAACGCTGAAATACGCCATTAATATATTTAAACAGAGAGTTTATAAACAAAGTTTCAAATCTCTCACTTTAGGAAATATGTGTTTTCATATAAACTTTCATCCCTTGTTTTACCTCCTTAGGGGGTGAATTTCGAAAAGTCCTTTCTTATCCCTAGCCTACGTTATAAAAGTAATCCACTGTGCAAAAATCAACTCTCTAGCATCAGCAGTTTCGGCTGTGCCTTGATAAGACAGTCAGCCAGTCAATCAGGACTTCTTCTTTTATATGTATATAGATAACAACTCAGAACTAACTCATCCGAAGACTACTGAGACGAAACCGTAACCTCTTATAAGTAACATCTAATTAGGTACGTTTCGTTGTCAGTTTTCACGAAATGTCAGGGATAAGTATTATATTAAGGAGAGTTGTGCTTAGTTGAGAATATGTTTTAGTACTAGGCAGGTAATTCAGGAGCTAAAGTTTGATAGTAATTTATTTAATTTGGTAGCGAGCTGCTTTTTCGTTAATATGTTACATGGAGATACATTACATTTTTAATAGATGTCTTTATCGAAAACAACATGGATATCAAATAAAATTCATGTAGATCTAAAAACTGTAATGTGATAATAGGGTACCCTCTTTCCCCCCTCCATTCAACTTATAGTTTAAGAGCCGACGACACTGAACCTAGTTCGATAAGACTCCCAGATGAGATATTTATTATAAGATGCGTCATTCCTGGGGGAACACGAAACGGCTATGCTGCCATGCAAAAAACCTGGTGGCCATAGTAAAAAAAAATGTTCAAAAAAAATAAAATTTCCGCTTTCTAGTACGATAAGTCTCCCAGGTTTCGTTTGTTCCTCGATACAGGGGAGGGGTAGGACTATACGATAATGCAGTGCTGCAAGCCCCCCTGACTGGCCTTGTCAGTGGCAGCAGCATGATAAGTGACGCCAATATTGAGGTATCTAGTATGATCGGTCTCCTGAAAAAACCAAGGCTCATCTGAAAGATCATCAATTTCTGTGTAAGAAAAACCACTGCTGCCTTTTCCCAATAGTGGAGAAGGTGGTGCTGCAGCGATTGAAGGGGCTCAGTACACTGAACCTAATTCGATAAGACTCCCAGATGATATGTATATTATAAGATGCGTCATTCCTGGGGGAACACGAAACGGCTATGCTGCCATGCAAAAAACCTGGTGGCCATAGTAAAAAAAAATATTCAAAAAAAATAAAATTTCCGCTTTCTAGTATGATAAGTCTCCCAGGTTTCGTTTGTTCCTCGATACAGGGGAGGGGTAGGACTATACGATAATGCAGTGCTGCAAGCCCCCCTGACTGGCCTTGTCAGTGGCAGCAGCATGATAAGTGACGCCAATATGGAGGTATCTAGTATGATCGGTCTCCTGAAAAAACCAAGGCTCATCTGAAAGATCATCAATTTCTGTGTAAGAAAAACCACTGCTGCCTTTTCCCAATAGTGGAGAAGGTGGTGCTGCAGCGATTGAAGGGGCTCAGTACACTGAACCTAATTCGATAAGACTCCCAGATGATATGTATATTATAAGATGCGTCATTCCTGGGGGAACACGAAACGGCTATGCTGCAATGCAAAAAACCTGGTGGGCATAGTAAAAAATTTTTTTGAAAAAAAAAAACCGGTTTCTAGTATGATAAGTCTCCCAAGTTTCGCTTGGAACTCTTATTTCGGTATAATGAAGAATAACTTTTCAAAATCATTTGTTTATGCAATCAACGACAAGCAAAATTATTCTTAAATGTACGTGGCACGCGTATTAAATCAGTACAAATCGAAAGGAACCGGGTGATTGCTGACAAAACTGAATTGAAAAACCGAATCCAGCTGCGCTGAAGGCGATCTTCAATCACAGCAGCAACCACCTTCTCCACTATTGGGAAAAGGCAGCAGTGGTTTTTCTTACACAGAAATTGATGATCTTTCAGATGAGCCTTGGTTTTTTCAGGAGACCGATCATACTAGATACCTCAATATTGGCGTCACTTATCATGCTGCTGCCACTGACAAGGCCAGTCAGGGGGGCTTGCAGCACTGCATTATCGTATAGTCCTACCCCTCCCCTGTATCGAGGAACAAACGAAACCTGGGAGACTTATCGTACTAGAAACCGGAAATTTTATTTTTTTTGAAAATTTTTTTTACTATGGCCACCAGGTTTTTTGCATGGCAGCATAGCCGTTTCGTGTTCCCCCAGGAATGACGCATCTTATAATATACATATCATCTGGGAGTCTTATCGAATTAGGTTCAGTGTACTGAGCCCCTTCAATCGCTGCAGCACCACCTTCTCCACTATTGGGAAAAGGCAGCAGTGGTTTTTCTTACACAGAAATTGATGATCTTTCAGATGAGCCTTGGTTTTTTCAGGAGACCTCAATATTGGCGTCACTTATCATGCTGCTGCCACTGACAAGCCCAGTCAGGGGGGCTTGCAGCACTGCATTATCGTATAGTCCTACCCCTCCCCTGTATCGTGGAACAAACGAAACCTGGGAGACTTATCGTACTAGAAAGCGGAAATTTTATTTTTTTTGAACATTTTTTTTTACTATGGCCACCAGGTTTTTTGCATGGCAGCATAGCCGTTTCGTGTTCCCCCAGGAATGACGCATCTTATAATATATATCTCATCTGGGAGTCTTATCGAACTAGGTTCAGTGTCGTCGGCTCTTCTACTAGGCGGTTCTTACAAGAAGCCAATAATCTCGCAACGTGAAACCGTATACGTAGCTCAGTTCGAAATTCGTTGTAAAATAACCTTACATTGTTGTGCCTGGGAGCTACAACTTATCCAATTTGGGCCGAAATTTTATCAAGGACTGAATTTTTTCAACGCAGGTACGTTATCAAACTTACCGGTGGGCTCAGTATTGATTTTAGAAAACTTATGCATCCGTTAAGGCTCAGAATTTTTTTCTCTTAAAAATATAAGTAGAAGGATCACGGTCCCATAAAAGCTGCATGTACATTTATACCATAAGTACACTTATAAACGCCAATATAGGGGAATTTAATTAATAACGGTTATATCCCTGAAGAATGTACAATTTTCTTTAATAGGCAATAATTACAAATCCACTATTTTGGGTTCCACGTGGACCTTCTAAAAATGGCATCTTCTTAGGGTTCCGTATACCTGATTGCTGTTATTCACGCGTCCGTCTGTCTGTCCGTCGTCTGTCACAGGTTTTACAGCCAAATTAAACTTTTTGGCTAAAGCTTTCAAATTTTCTGATCCAGTCACACAGATTATCATAACGTATTTTTAAATGTTTTTTAGGGGGCTTCCAATCTCCCATACAGCAAAAGGTAGGCGCGAAAACAAGAAATTGACCTATCCCATTGAATGGAATATCGCTGCTTAGAGCGCATTGGATAGATAAATATCGTATGTTTTCTTTTACAAAGCATTGAAAAACAACGGAATGTAAATCCAGCACAGTAAGCTCTATTACAGAATTTAGTTATGAAGTATTTTAAATTTCCTCTTGACGTATGAATAACTTGAAATTTGGTGATAATGTTTATTATTATACCAATATATCAATAATAATAATAATAATTTATTCATAAAACATGTTGTACAAAATTAAGAACTATAATAGGCTAGGAGTTTACAAATATATGGTAGTAAATAACACGTGCCTGAGCTAGGAAGCCCTGTGTTTCAGGCAAAGAAGGAATTACAATTACTTAGAAATATTCACATGCAAAATAAAACATATGCTACGATTCAAAATTATTTTAAAACAATTAATAATTTCTCTGTGTCATCATATGACAACTTTTTTAGGGCTTCTCGTAGCGTAGATTTACATCTCATGTAGTTCAGTGAATATAAATCTAGCCGCGCATTAAGCCTGTTGTAAAGAAGAGGACCTAAGAAGTTGAAAAATCTGCAAGAGAACGCGTGCCTGTTATTCATATTTTTAGGGCAAACAATATCTTTTCGTCTTTTACTAGCTTGGTCAGGGTTGTAAGGGATTCCGGCATGCTGTTTCAAAACTGTGTTTAGTATAAATAATTGTCGGACTGTTAAAACTTCACATTTTTTATATAGAAGGTTAGTGGGAAATTGAAAGGGCCGGAAAGTTGAAACCTTAAGGATTGCTCTCTGTGCTCTTTCTAGGTTTAGTAATGTAGTTTTAGCCAAGCCGCCCCACGTAGAGATGCAGTAAGTTAATACAGATTGGCACAACGCCAAGTAAACCTGTTTGATTATGTGTGAGTCCGCGATTGTACGTAATTTTTTGAAAACAAATATTAACTTACGAAGATCTTTACAATAGATCTTTTCTTCGAACCCTAAATGTGCGACTTCCGTGAAGCACTAGACCGGTTTTTTAATTATGTGCGTTTTAATGGTAACTTCCTCCCGGTCCAGATTACGTACAAAAACATATTTCCATTTCAAGCTAACATTGGTCATTTACGCTAGACTTGCTATTAATATAAAGGGATATTTAGGCTGCATTTCCATTAGAGATGTTCTGTATGCTACGTTGCTATAGATGCGTTGAAATCCATCAATCATATTCATTGTTTCACATGCGGCAAACAGGAAGAGAATAAGATCGCTACAACTAGACTACAACTTGATAAAGGCGCTTGCAACAGTGCCGAAATATCGACGACACAAAAAGAAGTATACACCGTAAATATCCTGTTTTTAATACCAATAAACATTTACCATGTTTAACATGAGTCACTCATAGTTACTTTGACAAATTAGTTGCCATTACTACCTTCCAGGTAAAGCATTATACCTATTAAAAAAAAACTCGAGTCTAAATAAAAATATTATTAAATTAAAACAACCATGTCTCATGATCGTTACTCGCAAATCAATTGACAATTGCGTGCCATTCATGACTTGTCTCGATTTAGCTCACGATTATGTCCCTAGTATGCTTTGACCGCGACGTTCTTAATAAATACGGTTAATCGGAGGTCATAGGTTTTATTGGTTTAATGAGGGTAGTTACGGTAACTTTGTAAATAGCTAAAAAAAACGATGTATGCTTATTACTCCGACAGCCGCTGGGTCGGCACTGGGTGACTGTAAGGCTCGGTTTTATAAAGATCCGTTAGAACTTATGTCGGTTTGTTATGTCAAAAAATGTACTGAGTTACTGAAATTTGATCTGACATTTGGTCTAACGGATCTTTATAAAACCCGGCCTAAGCATGTCTATGAAAAAGGTCTGTTTTGTATCCTATCTGCTACTTTCCATTCTTTTATATCATAAAATAGAAGTAATTTTATCATAGTAATGTACTTTAAAACCTTTTTATTAGCTTGAAAGTTACATGCAATGAAGTCGGTCAAAAATACGGAATTTTCTGTGGCTATTTTAGTTAATCCAAATTTTAAAATGCCTATTTTCAGACTGTAGGTAAAAATAGACCATCTTCCGATAGTTTGATTTCTATAGTTTACAGAATAAACAGATCAGAAAGATGCCTGTTTTCGATTATTTCGAAAGCGAGGGTGGATAAGTGGGTGAAAAGCGAGTTTCTTCAATAAATGTTTAATTACAAATGTTTTCTCTATTTCAAAAAAATTAAACTGTCTCTGAGAATTCCCGCAATGAAAACGTAGTAAACGCGGACAAATGCCTTTTTCTGCGTATACAGTCTTAAAGGTTAAATCTTAAAACCCATCGTAGGCGAGTGCTAACGTCTCAAGGGTGAAAGCTACTAAAAGCTTATAAACTAGGGCAGACCCATATCCATCGAGACGCGTGCGGCTTTGCTTTAAAACAGCATTCCCAAAACGTAATAACATTATTTATGATGCGTAAACACGATAGTGAACAAAAACAAAACCACTTTAGCTAAAGCAAAACATTCCATATAAGTACATTGATGCAGGCATATATATATAACATAACAATTTCGGGAAAACATCGTATAAGAGGTATGTCCGTATGTATATAGGTAAGCCGATATGTGCCTACGCCCGTATTTGCGAATCAAACTTTATATATTCGTGTAATCATTTTAGTTTTGCTATGTCAGTACCTAGGTACCTCAACTAGCAAACATAGTAGCTCCAGGATTAATTATGTAACGTTAACTCTGTAGGAAATCGAATAGAAAATTGCATCAATAGGCCTGCTAGTTGATTCCCCATACAATTTTTCAACCCTATTTGATCCCCTTAGGGAATGAATTTTTATAACAAGGCTGATTATTCTGATTTTTGCTTAGAAACCTTTATACAAAGATTCAAGTCTGTAACTTTTCAAATAAACGATTTCCATGCAACGGTTCAACCCCTATTTGACCTCCTTAAAGGTGGATTTTCGAATAACCCTTTCTTAGGACACATCTACGTATTTTAAAGAATATAATTATGTTCCAAATTTCATGCTTATATCCTCAGCGATTTAGCCTGTGCGCTGTCAGTCAATGGTTGTGTTAGTAACTCAAGAGTTTTATAATATTATGTAGTAGTTATATATGTAATAGATAATGAGGAAATATTCCGAGGTAGGATATTTATTACCTGTTTGGCCAAAAAGTTAACTGCCAATGTGTAGTTCATCTCTTGCATTGTAAGTTGTTTTATACCATAAAATTATACGTTTAAAAACAAACATAATAGAGGTAATTGTAGTCAAGTAGTTCACTATTTAAAAATGTTTTTTTTTTATTAAGCTTTCATGTACACAATAAATAATTTCATTCGGCTAACAACACATTTTAATTTAAAACACTATTCGATTCATAAAAGTGATATTCGGTGCATATATAATTCCACTGTTTCAGTAATAGGAACCTCCAGCTGTAGCAGTAATTACATTATCACCGACTGGAACCGGATAGCTTTAGCCTTTCGATTTCCCAGGGTTCTTGATCAATTTCATTATTCCGTAGCAGAGGCAGACCGCCTCGGCCACACAATAAGCTCTATCCCGTAGGGCGTCCATGACTGCCTGAATGCATTCGATTTAAATCAAATTTACATTTGCCACGAGTGCTCGAGTCCATGTGTGCCTATACATTGATTTCAGTGCAATATGTTTACTCAACTAAACTTAAGCGTTATTCACACACGTACGAGGCTCGCATGCGGGTTTCATTACACTGCGGGTCACGGAGGTATAGCGAGTTAAATCGCTCTATAAAACCGCGCAATGTAGTTAAACTCGCATGCGACTCACGCGAGTCTCGTTTGTGTATATTAGTGCAGGTATTAAGTATTAAGGCAGAGTTTTATTCGACTAAATGTCAGATATTAAAATTGGTAGGTAACTAAGTTATGCTAAAAATATGACATAACTTACCGACATAATGTCTAAAGGATTTTTATAAAACTTATGAAATAACAAGAAGTTCCCATGAAACTAGATAAGTAGTGTCAATTTGGTATTCGAGATTTTAAATCGATATCAGATCTGCTATGGCTTCGTTGTTCATATCCTAACGTAATTCGTCTCATCGTAGGTTGTATTTAGTCCCTGAAATAACTTTGAACGACTATAAATTCAGACCATCCCAACCACTTAAGAGAAAAGACAACCCGCTAAAAGTTGCAAATAATATTCGGGTAATTGATTGGATTTTCTCCAGTGGCGGGACAAATAAAATATTCAGCGGTCTCGTAGAGAGACAAAACTGTGTCGAGGTTTTTTAAGTAGGTGGTGGTTTGTTGTATTTATTTTGAGAGTTTCTTAAAATAAATACAACAACACAAATACGAATATTTACAAATTTAACAATAATTTACTAAATAGCGCTGTTAACAAGTTCTTGGAAAAAAAATATTTCTCCGAACTCGATATTTGTGTTTTTTGACGTCACCACCTTCAAATTTCTAACAATCATTTATTTTGTAGTAATTTAGATATACAGTGCATTTTATAAGATTTCAAGCTTACATGGTCATTTACATTAGAATTACGATTTGATACGGGATATTTACCATGTATATTTGTATTTTTGAGTTCCCGATATTTCGGCACTGTTGCAAGCGCCATTATCAAGGATTATCTGCCGAAATATCGGGAACTCAAAAGTACAAATATACATGGTAAATATCCCGTTTCAAATCGTAATTCCAGTGCATTTTAGATAATTTATTTCAATTTATGTCCACATCACGCAACTTGGAATACATTAAAATTATGAAAAACACATTGCATCATTAAGGATTACTTATCCATTTTTGCAGCCGATTGTACATCTCATTATCTTTAATAGATCGCAAACTTCCGTTACGACACGGAATAGCAAAATAATATTGTTCTAAAGTATTATCTTGATAGTATACGGGCCAAAAAAGTAACAACTAAGCGTATTACTATACTGGTTTGTCTGTTCGAGTGGTCGGTAAACGTTGTCAATAGCTGTGAACTGATACCTTTAACAAGGTATTAATCCTATTACTAGACGTATGTGGAACCTTTGTCATGATTAAAGTCCACTGAATAGATCAATTGAATCAAAGCAGCATGACGTTACGTAGGTACTTGAAATGGATTAAGGGATTAGCGGGGCCTTTGGTGCAGAACGTGTGTCTCATACGCTTAGCTGCTTACTTAATCAGATCACTCTTGGGTCACTCTATAAAAATGTTAAATGGAGCAGAGCTGAAAAGGAGTGCTAAGAAGTTGTAAGAGTAAAGTAGAAAACTTGCCAAGTGACACTATTGAGTAGCAAATAACATAACAAATCATTTTAAGTAATTAAACAAAGTTATGCATGACAGGAGCTGAGTCGAGTGAGACGAGGAGGAGTGAACAAAGGCGCTTTGAAAGAAAGTTTTGGTTTCCAATTATATCTCACTTCTCTTATTAGCGAAACCGTTGACAAATTTGGCATTTGGGCACATTTATGTTTTTGATGGATATTTTATCAAATAAGTAGATTTTAGAAATATATAGATAGATTTAATATTAAATTTCTAGCAGGCGCGGTAATTACCTACTCCTGGAACGGGAATATAAGATTATAACTTTTGAAAAACATAAATAAATAAAAAATAGGATTTTTCTTTTGTATATTATGTCACCGTAAAATTGCAAAAACCTTTAGAATAATCTATTTTGATAGTGTACTGTTGAAAGATTGTGAACCGAGAATTGTTTTGTGTTTTCCTCCAGTGAGTCGACGTAGCCACGGACGAACATACCTACCTAGATTTAAATTATCTAGGAGTTTACGATTAATAACGGGAATTATATTCGTAGATACTTAATGTGTTGTTACTTGTAATGTAAATGACCATGTGTGCTCGAAGCCTTATAACCAAGACCTTACTCCAACGAGTCGACATTAAATTGTAAGCGTTTCGGTTCACAAAACTTTTCTGGGTCATTGTCAGATTTAGGTTTGCGTCTTTTCGGTGGACATATCAAAACTTAAGGGCCACAAAGCTTAATTTTGGATTGGTTTAGTAACCCGCGTAAACGGTGTTTCCATAACTATAAATCCATGTAATAAAAAGATAACTTATATGTACATACGCCATTAACTATTGACCACCGGATGGACAACTTATGTTTCTACAACTGACAATGACCCTTCTACAGTTTACAATCTTGCTAGATAGATTATAATCCAACGGTTTTTACAATTCCACAGTGACATAATATATCGTATATGCACAATTATCTAGCTGGATCACAAATATACCAAATTTCTAGGTCACCTGGTAGTAGTCAATCGTTTTGATGAGTGAATGAGTGACTGAGTTAGTCAGTGGTAAAAACAGTGATGAAATTAATATGTTGTGTACGGTAAGCGCATTTTTTTTTTAATATAAATTCAAGATCCTGTAATTACAATTGATCTTACATATAGGTCAAATAGATTTAAAGGTCAACGGGTGGACTGCGAAAATTATAAATTTGCTCAGTCAAATGGCACTTAAGGCAAGTTACACTTGAACCGAAGGGTATAATAATTCTAAAATAATAAATACAGAACACTCGATGCGCGAGTCAGGCTCGCACTTGATTGGTTTGTTAATAAATAAAATCACACCTCCATATAAAACAAGCCATAGGTATTGGGCGTTTCCACTTTATTCATAGGTAGGTAGGTACATTAAATTCAGTCAGAATTAGTTGTATTAGGCCGGGTTTTATAAATATCCGTTAGACCAAATGTCAGATCAAATTTCAGTAACTCAGTACATTTTTTGAGATAACAAACCGACATAAGGTCTAACGGATCTTTATAAAACCGAGCCTTAATATGATTTCGGATTACGACTCAACGTCCACTAACGTCATATCGCGATGTGTCACATGTTGTGACATACCAGGCGGCCAAGGGGCCAAAATAATCATGTTTCCGACAGCGTTAATAACTTTCATATTGGACTATTTTGCCCTTGATACATTAAATAACTACTTATTTATATTCGGCCAAGGCGATTGATTTGATGTATGAAACGAGTAAAGGAAAAGTTTTTGGTTCATTAGAGTTCAATATTTACATCCATTTTATCTACATTAATTTACCTTGCTCAAATTTGTTTGCAGCACTTTATATGACATTTTGTTCTCTAAACAGTATCAGGTCAGAATACGCTGGTAAAATTGTTCGGATTCCTCCATTCTCCGTTTTATGATTTTCGAGTTTTTTTGTTCCTGACGGTCGTACTCGGTTTCGCGCGAACTCTTTGCCGTGCCACCTGCCCGCAAAATATCGCGTCGCAGCTCTCCCATTTTCCGTTGATAGATAATCCTATAGAAGAAGGATTAGTCCCAGAAGGGACGGACATACGATAACCTGATTAAATTGAAATGTATCAGAAGACTGTTACATCCTTTAGCACGATTGTGACATCCCATCCTTAGTCTTATTATATGTGGTATTCATCGAAATATCAGTGCATCACGCTCCCAGGTGTATTATTGACTATACTTACATCTCTGTCAAACATCTTTCTTATGTGTATTGCTTCCGTTTGTGCCAACCTATACCTGTCATAATTTATGCTCCAAGCATATTGAAATGTGATTATTAGGACAGTAAAGAGATGAACGCAATGAGGTATTAAAATAAAAAAAGATCAAGCGTTTACCTGTAGCAATCCGTATCGGAGCTCGATGTCGAGGAAAAAGTACTCCCTAGCGTACGGCGGGCGTTGCGGGTTCGGGTGCATCTGGGGGTTTTGCATGCCGGGCGGGCCCAGCGACACCGGGTGCGGCAGCACGGGCGGTTGCGCCCCCGGCGGCACCGGAGACGAATCCTGCGACAAAACACAACTCAAACACTGCCAAACTGTTAATAGACTAGTAGTCAACACCGAAAATATCTATACGCAAAACAGTGACCAAATTTGTGAACATGACTTTAATGACAAGTACACGCTACTCGGTGATTGTCTGCATGTCACGGGTAGATTTTGATCACGGAACCTTAATTTCTAGTAAAGCCGGGTACTGGCGAACTGTAACCGTAACTGAACAATATACTGTAACGAGTTCAAGTGTGTACGTAACTGAGAGAGTGCCATTTATCTGTCGTTCGCGAACGGTTCATAAATCATATATACACTGGTTACTGTAACCGTTCGGTTACAGTTACAACGCGCTAGTGAGTACCCGGATTAATTTACGACTGGCTTTAGTCGGGAATGTCTATCTTGTAGCAAACTCGCATGGGAAATCCATTAACCATTCCTCTATACAGCATATCGTAATTTCAGTTAGGGTAAACGAACCAGTGAGTTTTGTGAGATAGTAACTGATACAAATTATGACCTAGGTATTTAGTTCCTGTAAGACTTACTTGTGGCCTAGTGTTATGTTCTGGACTAGTGTTATTGAATTTCTTAAAGAGATTTTTTTTTAATTTTCTAGTCCACCTACAAATGAAATCAAGAAATATGCTTTGAATGTTTAGGATCCACAGACTTTCTTTTTAAAGAATGATATCTATTGTTTTTTGGGGGAATCCATCATTTTACCGAAAATCGTTACATCGATTATCGTTTCCTATAACACTATTTGCAGAATTTTGTTATCACTTAGGAATCATTCATCGAACTTCGTTAGATCGCTCAAACATTTGCTCGAATTACCTTTTACACAAGAAACAACTCATCGAATTTTAATTCAGTATTACATTTGTTCATCGACGTAGTCGTTCATCGAATGGCCGTTAGTATAATTTTGGTTTAACGAAGGTTTCAGTTCCCAAAATTCTTATTACCTAGAACATCATTTCACCACTGTTTACTATTCTTGATAATACGGCTAAAATTAAAAATTTCCCAGATTCTTGGTGTACTGTGTAAAAGTACTCAAAAACAAAAATACCCAAAACCTAAAATGTACAAAAGACCTGTTAGGGTAAAACCGACTTTAATGAGGATAGGTCGAGGTTATTTTTTTTTAGTAAGCCCAGAAAGACCAGTTAGGGCAAAACCGACTGTAATGCGGATAGGTTAGAAGAAGCTTTGCTCCCGTCTTAATCTTCGAGGTTATTTTTTTTAAATAAGCCCAGAAAGATTATGCGCCTTGAAAAATCATGCTTGCTTGGTTGTTCGATGAAACATTGTTCGTGGAAAGAATACTATATGGAACGTACTATCTGTGAATCAAGTTTCGTTAAATTAATACTATGAATAACGAATATTTCTATGAAAGGTAAATTCGATGTACCGTTACGCTACGACTAGAGGCGGATTCGAAACGATTAACTATGAAAAGTGGTTCGTTTATATAAAATGCAATGAATTGATGATTATGTGATTAGAAAAAAAAACCTAATGAAATTCGTTGAACAGTTTTCGGTGAAATGAAAATCGATGTAAGATATTTAGATAAAATAATAGACACCTGTTTTTTGGACTAAGGATATCATTATGGCGACGGAATCCGAGTTAGTAATGTAGTAGAGTATGGTACCTAAATTTTTTTTGTCGTACGACAAAAGCATTTTGTTCGTTCACTGGTATTATTCACTAACTTGATGCTTTTAAGTGATAATTGTTGTAGTGCGTACTTCAACTACACTATGTTACCAAATTCCCTTGATGTATTTTGTTGCTTGCAAAGTAGTTTCTTAGCTAACAAATATTATGTTTAAGTAAGTTGATGCGGGGAGGCGCTATTCAACTCTTTTGTACAGCTCGTCATATCTCGTTAGCTCGTGATATCATGAAATGAACTATGAGTAGTTCAAAGCAACGTGAAATTGGTATTTTTTTCTACACGGCTCTATTCGGCAACCACTACTGACGTATTCAGATTATGATGCGTATAGGCGGTTAAGGCGCTATTGGTCGCACTAGAGCATTGAAAAATGTTTCCAAGTGAGAGAATGATTGCGCTTGAAATCCTGAGGAAGAACTCCCGAAGAGTTCGAAACATATCGTCCAGAGTGACAATTAACAAGTGAGTTTTAACCGTTTAGCAAAATATACTTATAAGATGTTTCACGAAAGTTTAAATTCAAGAATCTAATCTAATTAAGGAACACACAGTTACTGGAACTATATCCAACCGGTATAATTATCTGTGCGGAGGCGGTATGATACCAGAAAGCTGTCAATGTCAACTGTTCTTAGACGAGCCAGTACCGCTTCTATACTGCTTGCCTACATTTAAATGATGCTTTCAGACTGGCGCGGGATGCGCGGAAGAGCAGCATTATTTAGTATTGCGCTAATGTAATACTGTCAGTATCCCGTTAAGTGAATATGTACGCGACATCAGTACCTAAGCTCAAACTAAAAATACCACATATGATCCCACCCCGACAAGTCAAAATATCGCCTTACATCGAGCTGCGAATGCAGATAAACAAATAAGCATATTGAATTTAAATTAACATGTGGATAAAGTTTTCATTTGCACCTTCCTACCCTACTCATCTAAGTCATACAGCTTTAATTGCAATTGGTAGTATAAAACCAATCATAAAAATTAACCGACATTTGTATCAAAGGGTCAGTGAATATATTTTATATTGTAAAAGTTTAGAAAGTTTGCGAAAAAATTTATACCTACTCAAATTTCAAATATTAAATTTCGACCAAATAGTGAATCATAAATAGGGCTAAAAAGGTTAAAACAAATGATCAGTAAGTATGACAGACAATATGCGGGAATACTTCAATATAGGACAAAAAACGTTAGGGATTCCAATATAAACCCACACTGAACATTATCTCTCACACACTAAAACATTTCGATTACTGAAGGGGAGTTCACTTTTTATTGATTGGTTTTCCTCTATACATTGTGTCCTCCATGGTCCTGGGTTAATATCGTGAAGGTAATAACTTGTATTGTTGAGGTAGCGAGGCGTTGGGTCGATCAAGCACGCTACCTAAAATAGTACTTACTACACCTCCAGAACATAATACAACAGATGGTACTAAATTACAGACCGAGCACTGTTTAGAAAATATCATTAAATCAGGGTTGTTGACGAATTGCATTACAATTGTTATCACACACAGAAATAACCAACACGACGTACTTTTGTAAATGTATATTTCAAATTAATGATTAAAACTATTACTAGTGGTACAAGTACTGAAGCTATATGGTGCAAGATAATCGGTACTGAAAGATGACCATCCGATCGCACTGCCCAACCGAGAATGCCGAGCGCGCCGATCTACCTTGCTGACGATAACGGCGGTCGTCCATGACGTCACCGGAATGGTCAATTGAGCTACTTTTTACTGATTATTCTTTCGTAAAATAATAAAACCTTACACTCGACCATCCTGATGACGTGCATGTCCCCAGGCACGTATCTGGTGGAACCAAACCTTACACTCGGCTATAAACGACATTCTCAGTAGGTAAGTTGTCAGTTACAACGCTTACATGGAAATACCAAAAACATTGAGACAAGTATTCATATCTTAACCAACATATATATCATATCAAGTTTATACAACAATGACTCACTAAATCTGGGTTCGTGTAACCGTTAAGTAACCATGTCTACATCATCGATGTATTCAATTACTCATTTATGCAAATTCGCCATTTATCCAATTAACCATACATCTAAAACATAATATACCCAAATATCCATTTGACTATTTTTTTAATGTAGCCACAAGTCTTATATCTATGTAACCATAAACGAAATATCCTTGAATCCATAAACCATATATCTATGTAACCTTAAGTCGTATATCCTTGAAACCATAAGCCATATATCCATGTAACCTTAAGCCGTATATCCTTGAAACCATAAGCCATATATCCATGTAACCATAAACCATATATCCATAAGCCATGATAGCGAAAACCGTACCCCCCTCCCAGGGATCGGTTTCACACTATCAGTAACTCATCCAATTATCTCGTTCCAGGCCAAGCTAAGAGCGCCAATCATTTCCACGTCTTCCATCGCTTGACCTGAAACGAAAATAATGAATACATTTGCAGTAACTAATTTTCAGAATCGTCACAGTCATTTACATCATAAGAAACATCATTGTCACTGTCATCATCAATTTGTAACGAAGCTATATGAATCCACGGGCGCATTCTGTCCGCAGCCACTGTGGTATTTCTCTTATTTTTCATCCCTTCATAACCCGCAATGGGAGCCACCTTATATCGGTCATTACCTAGCACCTTCACGACCTTATAGGGCCCTTCGTATGAAGGCAAGAGCTTTGTACTTTTACCATCGTTTTGAAACATGACTTTAGTGATTTTAACTAAATCGCCGTTCTTATAACAATGCGCAGGACGCCTGCCCTGATCGTAACGTCGTTTTTGTTGGTCCTGAGCCTTATCGATACGACACTTTACCTCATTACGGATATCTGTTAGGGAGGGTTCAGTTTGGGTCTCATTTGATACCTCATTTAACACTGGATTATACTCGCTCATCATTGCTGTCCCAAACATGACCTCAGCAGGTGCCCTACCAATTGTTTTCTGTACAGTGTTGTTTAGTCCCCACTGAATCCTTCCTAAATCCCTATCCCAATCCTTCTCATCAGTTCCAATACCCTGTGCTGTCAGCGAGTCGAGGATTGTTCTATTGTATCGCTCGACTTGTCCGTTTGACCTCGGGCTGGCTACTGCATTTAAAACATGCTTAACGCCTCGGTCAAGGCAGTACCTTCTGAACGCGTGAGAAGTGAAACAAGAGCCCCGGTCACTAATAATTCGTTCCGGTGCTCGAAACGTATCGAATATGTCCTGCAATGTTTTTATCACATTCTGGGTCTTTGTATTCCTGACAGGCCTAATAAACAAAAACTTCGTAAATGCGTCTACGATAGTAAGTATGTACGTATTTCCCGACTTTGACCTTACGAAGGGCCCAAGATGGTCTATGTGCAGCGTATGAAAAGGTCGTTCTACTTTTTCTATCGGATGCAAGAATCCTTCACGCGTATTTGTTGACTTTTTCGCATATGCACAATCTATACAGGCACCTACATATTTCTGTACAAACCGTTTCATCTTAACAAACCAGTAATTTCTCTTGATTCTTTCAAACGTCTTCTCTAAACCGACGTGCCCTATGTCGTCATGATTACGCTTGCATATTTGCCATCTTGCGCCCTTCGGGACCACCCATCTTAGGCACTCTTTGTCACCTCCTATGCATCTAAATAATTTGTTGTCTCGCACAACGTAGTTAGTTTTAATATACTCCAGACCCTTGGGGTCGAGATCACTATTGACAATATCACGAATACGGCTCAATTCCAAATCGCCCAATTGTAACGTTAGGAGCCAATCATCGTCACTAATCGTCATAACGGAAGGGTATCGCTCGGGACATATTGTCTCAGTATCGATAATGGGATTCCTAGACAATGCGTCAACGTGTCCCATTTTACTTCCCGCCCTATATTCCACCGTGCATTCCGTGAACTCTTGTAGTGCTAGCCACCACCTAGCGATCCGGGGTATGAGATCGCGCTTTAGAAAAGTATAGCGGAGTGCACTGCAGTCAGTGACTATTTTAAACGATCTTCCTAGTAAGTAAACCCTAAGCTTTTTGAGTGCACATATCACTGCTAACGTTTCTAATTCGTAGGAGTGGAAGTTCCTCTCCTCCGGTGTAGTCTGGCGACTATAATACGCCACCGGATGCAATGAACTCCCACTCCCCTCAGGACGCTGGAGGAGAATTCCACCAACGCCCAACTTACTGGCGTCCGTGTGGAGTTCAGTGTCCGCTATAGGATCATAGATAGCTAGCACCGGTCTATTTACCAACCTTTCCTTCAAAATCCCGAACGACTCTTCTTGAACCTTCCCCCATTCCCACACAGCGTCCTTCTTTAGTAATTTTGTAATTGGTTGAGCCAGCTGCGCAAAACCCTGAATAAACTTCCTAAAATAACTCACAAGGCCTAAAAATTGTCGGACACTGTGTACATTTTCAGGTTGTGGAAAATCAATCACACTTTGAACCTTAGCCTTCCCTGGCCGCACGCCTTCCGAACTAATTTCGTAACCCAGGTAATTAATTTTATCTTGTAGAAAATTACATTTGGATAGGTTGAGCTTTAAATTGGCTTTCCTCAGTGATAGAAGAACTTCCTCCAATCTACCTATGCATTCTGCAGGAGTTTTACCGAAGATTAACAGGTCATCGATATAGACAGTAGCCTTATCGAATCTAGCCGGACCCAGCACACGGTTCATCATGCGTTGGAATACTGCGGGAGCGTTTGCCAGGCCGAACGGCATACGATTGTATTCGTACTGGCCATCCGGCGTGACGAACGCAGTCAGATGTTTACTGCCTTCGGATATTGGTACTTGGTAATAGCCAGACATCAGATCAAGCGTGATGAACCATGCCTGGCCACCAAGTCGAGCAATCTCATCTTCTATCACGGGTATTGGATAACGTTCCTTTACGGTAATTGAATTTAGCAATCTATAGTCTACGCAAAGTCGAACGCCGCCATCTTTTTTCTTGACAAGTATAATAGGACTAGCGTAATTAGAGACAGACTCCCTAATAATGCCGGCCTGTAACATCTCATCCACCATTTTACGGACCTTTTCGCGTTCATGGTATGATAATCTGTAAGGTCTGTACACTACCGGTCGATCATTGCTCAATTCGATTTTCATTTCGGTAATGTTCGTGCAACCTAAGCTGGCTAGATCATAAGCGAAGCAATCTTCGTAACGCCTAAGAAGCTCTACAAGCTTGACCTTATCGCTCTCACTAACGCCTTCGCCTACATGGAGCTGATTTTCGTCAAGCCCAGAAACTACAGGTGATTTAGTGCTAATTAAATCTTGACTCTGAGTTAATGAAGTGTCAACCTCCGATAACCTAAATACAGACTGCAGGCGTTCCGCTCGCGCAAACACAAAATCCTCTTTAAGACAAGCAGGCACAGCACACGGGATTATCATTACAAAGAGCTTGCCCTGCTTCACCTCATAAACCCCGCCGCATACTATATACTGATCCCTTGGTTTACCCACTACCTTAGTATTTAAAACCACGTTGCCGCTAAACACTGTCTCCGTGGCAGCTCGTACGCTAGCTACCCCATATATCTTACTATGAGCCACAATCTTTACTCTTTCTAACCGGTCCTCGTCGCAACCTTTCAGACTAGGTAGTTCGCGGCCTATGTGTAAAAACTGCAGTTTACTGGCATCCTTGTAAACAACGACATGTGGTTGCTCAGAGAAGGTCTGGCCTATAAGCATAGGTTTTTCTAGAAAACAGTCACTAACGACCCTACATGTGACGTTGGCGGTTACACCATCAATTGACAAAACTAATTGTGCAGACCCCAGTGATTTGACAAGACTATTTCCGAACCCCTTCATTGTGAAGGGTATGTGATCATGAGTTAGGCCAAGATTCAAGAAATTGGACTCTCGTATTAGCGTGACTTCGCTACCCAGGTCGACAAAAGCTTCCACGGTCACACCATTAACGTTTACCGATTTTATGAATTTATCAGATGGGATGGAATGTTCAGGTTCTGCTATACGCATGGCTTTTGCCACAGTGTTAGCCTTTGTCGATCCAGCATCAGGCTTTAGCCTACACATTTCTGACTTATGTCCTATCTTCTGACAGTTACTACATTTGAGCAAGGGTTTGGAACACCGCGTATAAATGTGACCCTTTTCCTTGCAATTATAGCAAAATATGTTTGGATTTATCTTTGAGCCGTTTTTATTGTGTGTATTATCATCTAAATTCCTATCCCTAGGTGGTGGAAATTGAGCAACTGGTTCTTTGTTGCTACTCATTAGAAATTTCAATAGTTGGTCTGGCTCTTCACAACGTAACGCCAGGGCACTGGATCGCATCGTTTTATCTACAATGCCATGGATAAGGCAATCGACGGCCCGTCGTCCCGTAATTTCGCACTGATTGAGTAATGCTAATTTCTCATAAAAATAAATTTCAATTGGCTCCTGTTGTCTACTTTTTCGTTTTAACATATCTTCTAACAATTGCCCGTAATTCTGTTCAGAGGGAAAAGCGTTAACTAATTTGGCCTGCCATTCCTCCCATGAAAATAAAATCGTGTTGAGGCTTTCGAACCATGTCTTAGCTAACCCGGACAGTTTCTGCATAGCAAAATGTATTACCGTCTTCTCGTCCCAACCGTAAACCTTAGCACATTCATTCACCTTTTTTAGCCATACATCTACACGTTGATTTTTCCCCGAGGGGTTAAATTCTGGTATAATGTTTTTATGATCAAAACTTCGATTCGGTATTTGGTTTGACGGTTGGGATGGTAAGACGTCTTTAATAGACTTAATAATCTGTACAATATCTTTAGAAGAGAAAGAAGGGCTACATGACCTTTTAGAACGGTGCTCGATGCTCGCGGAGTCTCTTCCTGCTCTGTCACGCCTCGTCCTTACGCCCTGCTCTCTGCTGCGACTGCGAGGCTCTCGGCTAAATCCGGATCTCGGCATTCGGCTTCGGCTGCGACGCTCGCGGCTCGCTCGTGGCGAACTGAGGCGTTCAGTCCTCCGTGCACGATGCCCGACGTCTCGCTCCTTCTGCAGGTCTTCCTCCATCTGTCGGAGCCGCTCTCGCTCTCGCTTTAGAGCGAGCTCCCGTTCAATCAAGCGGCGGCTGTGACTACGACTGCGACTTCTGAGTCGTGCCCTTGTTTCACTACGCTTGGAGCGGGACCGTTCATGTCCTGGCATCTCTGGACTGTGACGTTCCCCTCCTTCTCCAACCATTATCTGAAAACTCGCCCCATATGTTACGTTAACATTTTGAAGCACAGCTACAGCTTGTTAATCAAAGCAAAGTATACATGAACAAAATATTAAATTATTCAATATCTCGCAAACGGTGTGTCCTACGTAAAAATGGATGAAATTTTCACCCCCCTTTAATACCCCCGACGTCCCTGAGTTATATCAATGCTATAGTCAACATGTCCTAAAAATTTCATGAATTTCCATATGGACCCTGAGGTACACCTTTGAAAACGTGCGTTTGATAGGTAACGTGATCAGCTATACTTAGTGCCCACGTGACAATACTAAGGGAAAACACGTGGTCTAAAAAAAGGAAACCGTTAATATTCAAACGCGCGGTAAGCATTTCGTACTAAGCATAAAAAGTAGCAAGGAAAATGTTAGAATATGTAGGGTATTTTAATTTAATATGGGTAAATGCCAGCTATTTCTCACTCGTATGTATCAGAAATTGCCAAAAAAATGTTAACTATTTAAAATCTTACTAGCATCAGGCCAATGTTCACTAAAAATCATGCACTATAAAAACAAAAGAAATGTAGGCGTTTACTTACGGAGTTTCGTTATCCCACTGGCTGAATTGTTATCACACACAGAAATAACCAACACGACGTACTTTTGTAAATGTATATTTCAAATTAATGATTAAAACTATTACTAGTGGTACAAGTACTGAAGCTATATGGTGCAAGATAATCGGTACTGAAAGATGACCATCCGATCGCACTGCCCAACCGAGAATGCCGAGCGCGCCGATCTACCTTGCTGACGATAACGGCGGTCGTCCATGACGTCACCGGAATGGTCAATTGAGCTACTTTTTACTGATTATTCTTTCGTAAAATAATAAAACCTTACACAATCCACAAGAACGAAGGCCAAAACAACATTAGAGTTATGAAAATACGATTGAAATGTCTAAAACAATAACGAAGCTACAATCGTTTTAATGTTGCTAGTTACAGAGGACCGTGACGTCACGAACCACTAGCGCCCATAGTAAATGATATTAGTTCCATATGAACGTACGTTTTGCGGTATGGGACAAAGTGGACATGTCCCCTCTTAAAACATTGGATATCTATAACTTTTTTATGTCACATCTGGCCATAAAGTGGGAATTACCGCACACTACGCGCACGAAAAATGCCACTTCCTGGCCAGGGGGAAATAAAATTTTGTACTTATCAAGGGCGGTAAAAAAAGCCTCTGATAGCATTTTTTTCGCCTTGCCTTCGGCTTGGATGTCATATACCTGCGATCTGAAACATATCTTGTTTTACCGCCTTAGGTAAGTAATGTACTATTTATTATCTTGTTATTTTTTTCTCAATCTGACTATATTTTAATCCTTTGATCCAAAAATCTTATGAAAGTGTAAATTGGAAGTGAAATTACAGTGATGTTGCGGTAAATATGAGTAGGTATATTTGCTCTATTTGCCATTCAATTTTGTGCAGGCGTTTAACTCCTTTAAGACGATTAACGAGTATAATGCAGATGAAGTCGCGGGCAGAATCTAGTTTATTATATTTCCGAAGCTGTAATAGCTATTAGAAGTACCACTTTTCCGTGCGCATTGCCTGTTATCCATAGGGGGTAGGAGGTTGAAAATAGTGCACGACTTTTATCGGACCCTATTTACTTGAATTTTCTAGTGAGCGCGTATAACATTGTAGTCTTTGGCGAGCGCCAGCACACAGGCTTCACTAACAAGTGGAGTGCAGTCAAAGGAGACCATTTATCAAGCTCTCATTACTTCAAGGAAAACTCGCCCTTAGCGCAAACATGGTATCGACGTTCAACTTATTCTAACAGTCATATTAGAACTTCAATTTATGCTGAACTTGAGTGCGGCTTTGGCATTGAAGTGTGGTTGCATATTCATAAATGAGCGGCACCATTCAGAATGCTTATTATTCGATTTCAATACGACATAGTGTCAAAATGCCTATAGAAATGGCTGGCTGAACGTAAAAATATTTTACATTTACTTATAATGAAACATTTATTTCAAAATACCATATACTGTAAAACCCTTCCACACTCACGGACCCGGACGACGTAATCACAGCGTCCATCGAAAGACGGAACGCTACGCTTACGGCGTCCAACTCAGACACGACGCGCGTACACTTAGACATTCCCGCCGGCGGGGACGCGATCGCGACAACACAGATACATATAGTCCCTATTCGTCCCGGTACCGCTGCATACCGGGTAGAGTCAGTCCGACCCAGGTCGGCCTCCCTAAGTTTAAACCAGTGACAAAACTCCCAGTAGCTCGATTCCACTCACACCTCAGATTTGGTTGAAGCCGCTCAAGCATACCTCGTTGGAGCGCAAACTCTTAGAGTATTCCAGTGTTTAAAAGTTTAAACCGCCTGCGTGGTCGTGTCGGAGGTCGGAGGTTTCCGCTGGATCTACAGGCCACTCTCCAACCACGAACTCCTATCGCTTAATTGGCCCGACCTATTAAGCCACAGTCAGGTTAAAAAAAGTAAAACCCTCTTCAGCCGGCTCAACGCTTGCACATGATACAGGATGAAAAAGGATTTAATATACGGATGTAGATAAACTAAGTGTATGTAACAATGTAACTGTACATAGTTAGGCCTTCAATAAAACACTCGTATGACCTTATTATGAAACTCGCCTTTCGTTTTGTTTCATAAAACCACACTCGTGTTTTAATGCCTCTCATTATGTAGCAGTTGCATAAACTACTAATATAATACTATCAATACTATCATGCTTTTATACTCTTGTCAAATTACAGCTAACTATAGAGTGAACGGTTAGTTACTGAACTAAGCCGCGGATGAACAGACGTATATATGGCGAAACCATAAGGGTACTTTATTTATCACGGAACCCTAAAAATGTGTAGTCATTTGTCAAGAATACCTAGGATTTTGTAACGTTATGAAAAAAAGCAAATATGTTTTCGATACATTCTATTCATAACATTGTAATACCTACAATCAAATAATAACATATTTGAACGTTAATATTTTATATAATTTTAATACATTATACCTAATTGTGATCTTTTTCTATTGATTAATTTATATTCATGTGATATTGCACCTTAGTAAAAACCGAATAGGATTGCAAACTTTTCGGTTTCACCTATATTCCTAAGTCTCATTATCTAGATACAAGGAAGTGTTCGCCAAGTTCAGGAAGCAAAAAAGGCGAAACATCGGCCGTGGTTTTATTATAATACACAAACCATATCAGGCCACTTATGACCACCGAATAACTTTAAGAGGCCGGTATAGAAATCTTTAATATTTTGCTTAATATCTAGACATCTTATCACGAAAAGTAGCTATATTATGCCTTTTTTAAAGAATCCTTTGAAAGATCATTTTATTTTGCGACGTAAATGTAATATTTTATTGATTTTGTTGTTGTGTTTTAATAAGTCATTCAATTCCAACATCTGTTTTGTCAAATTTCGCTAGAAGAGGCTTAAGAAAATCATCTTTTCAGTTCATTATTGCTATATAACCGCAATAAAAATATCATTCCATTTAGCTGTAAGTGTTCTAGGATAGAAGTGTCTCAGATTTTACCAATTTCTTACAAAATCTTTAAGAAAAGAAATGACTAAGTCGAGCAATTTTACAAATAAAACGTTCTCAGATAGCCGCCGCTACGGGCTACAAAAATAACTTCCATAGAAAAATTAAAATATCTAAATAAACTTCAGTCCTTGCTCTATTGATAAAATCTAAAATGTATATACCTATTCATAATATAATATTTCCAAAACTTTACGTGAAGTTGACTAAATATTTCCAATGAAATAAGCTGCACGGGGGCGCGCACGGATCAGTCTGCGCCGGGCGCTTCCGAAGAGTGGACGTATCGCTTCGTATGGTTTCGTAATGTCACAACATGCACGGAACGTGCAGCAAACGTATGCCTTGTGTCTTTAAAGCAAGACCCACAATCGATTGTAAGTTTGTCCGTCCGTCGACCCACCGCTGGGTGGCGCGTAGCTGTTGCTTGAATTGAAAATTGTACCGGCCTCTTAAAAATCTATTTGACCTACACTTGCACTTTCACGAATCTTATGCCATGCACAACATTCTTCAATTGCTTAGAATCCCCATAGAATGACTTGTTATATTTTTTTACTTTAAGTGTGACTTTGCAAGTTTTCTCTTTTTCAAATTCCTACTCTGTTCCTATTACACTTTACTCAGCCACAAAGACTAAAGTTGATGGGTAAAAACCTACTACACTATTAAGTAGCAAATAATATAACAAATCATTTTGAGCAACTGAAGAACGTTATGCATGACAGGAGCTGTGATCTAAGGAAACCGTTTACGAACTTGGCCTTTTTTACATTTATGTTTTTGATGGGATCTTACATTACGAAAATGTAAACACGTCTCTCTCATTTTACAATACGATGTTTTGACAATTTCAGTTTGTCAAAGAAGGTGTCACTTATTAAAATTTCAAATTCATAGTTTCACCAATGATTGATTATACAAAAAAAAACAAACGAGGTCAATGTAAGGGTGTTTCTTACTGGGGAGAATTAAGATAATGTTGCGCCGCCTTGTGGATTTTTTGAGTCGCGTTTCATTCGAACTGCTAAGCCTTATGAAGATTCTGAACGGACCTAGCAAAAAACGCGTCCTTAGCGGGAAAGCGTACCTATTTATGCGGGGGAAAAAAACTTCTTTCTTTCATTTAATGTTAATTTATAAAGGGTAATTGCTTTTTAGGTCTTATTTTTTTCTTATCGTAAACTTTAATATGGTCAGTTTTTCATGAAGTGTGTTTTCTTTCTTTATTGTTGGCATCACTGAATTAACGCCGATACGAGTAAGCAAATAACAAAAAATCACTGCCATTGCAACTTCAATGATAATAATGAGCGAATGAAATCTAGGTACATAAGTACGAACAAATTAGCCAATCGGTTAGTCAGTGCTGCAAAACTTATTTGTACAGGCGAAGACGTCGTTGGAATAGTTGTCAATCTTTTTCGGCGGCGTACATCGATAATATTTTTTGACGAGGATGCAAGATGGGTTACAGAAGGCGTATTAAACGAGACCGCGAGTCGTATTAACCGCGATGAAATGTTTGAAAATATGCTAGAAGTTGCAGGGACCGGCGTAAAATGGCGTATTACATGGGAAATCATATTAAACCTGATCGTATTAAGCGGGTTCTACTGTATGTATAACTTATTCTCAAAAGTATCGTTTCAGTGTTTTGGTAAAATAAATAGCCGTTCTAGGATTTAGGAATTTCGATTAAAATTTTAGGAAAATTGTTTTTTTTTTTAATATAAAATTCCCGTGAGTTTCAATCATATTGAAATATATAATAAACAGGTTACTCACGTCTTTAACGAGTATCGCTGGACCTTAAAAACGTGAGTGACCCGTTTATTATTGTTCGAGAATTGGATTATTGCGCAAAATGGAATTAAGTCAAAATAAAACCTACGCCCCCTCGATTAGGTAGGTATTGATAGAGATGACGAGTAGTTGTATTATTTCTGCTTCACGAGATGAATAAAATGATAAGTAAGTAGGTAGTTAAGTGTTAGACATCCATAAGATTAGGCTCAAAGGACACGTCAGCGAGCAGGCGTCGGCGACGTTCTCACGCCTTTTAGGGCTTCGAATTTTTTATTGAAGTATTAAAGAAAGACGTTTCATTAAAAGTTTTCTTTCTAAGTAACTGAGAAATAACAGGCGCCTAGCAAAGTTGATGTCGCCGCTCACATTTAGCTTATGTATTATCAATACCCCGATTTCTAATTCATTTCCCAAAAGTTTACCATAAGCTACCAAATATACGTCAATGCCACAATGACAAGCGTCATTATCAATCCAGCATTCTAGACAATAACATGTTAAAGAGTGGACTCGGTGTAATGTTCTATACATGCCATCAGTTATACAAATACATTATGAATTTAGACAATACAGATAAATAATACTTATGATTAGAAAAGTTACGAGTTCGAAGCAGAAAGCGTAAAAATAAGGTTGTCACATTCTAACCAATATCTTATTCCTTATGTAGAAAAAGATAACATTACTTCAGTATATGCTGCTATGGAAACATTTTTCATTTAACATACCTACCAAATATCTACTGTGGCCGGTCAGCCATGTTTAGTATTCATCAGAAATGTCAAACCGTTGTCAAAGGTGATTTAATAGACTTGGGAACAAATTTGGAAAAAAATAGGGACTTTGTGAAATATTGCGGCTTAATAAAATTTACAGTGGACAAGAAAGGACATAATGCCTATGTGCGGTGTTGTGGCATGTGGCACGAGAAAAAAGGAAAACCTAGAGGCGCATTTTTTTACTCATTCCTAAAGCCTTTCTAAGCTTTTACTAAAAAAAAATCTCGAAGATTAATCTTCAAACCTATGCATGTTAGAGTCGATTTTGCCCCAACATGTCCTTCTTGGCTTTTATAAAAAAATAACCTACGAGATTCAGACGCTTTTTTTCTTTTTTATTCCTAATAAAAATTTGATGAAACAATATTTGGTAATAAATTTTTAGGTTTAATGTAAAATTGCCAAATCCAAATATGACAATGATAGGATTACCAACTAAAAGTACTGCAATAAGTTAGTTAGGAAGTGAAAATTGACGAAAAAGATTTCGCCGAAAATAGTAGTACACCGAAAATATGACAATAAATTTTATGCGATAACGAGAGCGCCCAATTTTGGATTATGCGACCTACAGTTATACAAACAAATTGTAGTAATTCAGATATTTTTTAACAATAGTAATAACATAATTCGCAATTATGTATGTTACGCTACTTGAAAAAATAATGTAATTAATAGCATAAAAAGATGTATGATTATCATCAGTATGAATTTAGATGACAAGGATTAAAAACACTTATGAATAAAAAAAATATGAAAAGAAATTGTATTATGAAAGAATTTATGATAATTAAAATTATAAATTTAGACAATACAGATAAATAATACTTATGATTAGAAAAGTTACGAAGATTAATATTAGGATGTTAAAACTGTATGACTATTGGCGTTATGAATTCGAATGGTTAGGAGTTATGATAGTGAGCAATAAGACCATTTATGACATATGATGATTATGGAGTAAAATTGTATGAGAAGCATTTTCGGACTTCGAATGATAGGACATCAAAAATTATGTGAGCAGAAGGGCACCCTAATTTATTACTGAATATAGGGTAACGTTAATTTACCTCTATTATTATACAAATTTCGCGCGCTTTTACATAGTTGTATTACTATTTAATGTCTACTCTGGTTACTCTGTTAGTAATTCTTGGTTACTAGTATTATTATTTGATATCTACTCTGGTTACTCTGTTAGTAGTGCTTGGTTAGCAGTATTATTATTTAATGTCTACTCTGGAATCTCATAAAGAAAATGATAGGCGGCTGACAAAAACGCTCTTAAGATATTGTACGTAAATATCATTATATTAAAACATTTATTATTATAGTGTGAAGATAAGTCGGGCCCTGGAGGGAAACTACCTTAAATCCTTAAGCTGGCTCATTTTACTTAAAGGAGACATTCTTTTATTTTTAAAGAGAAACAAAACTGCATTCAAAGATTTTCTAAATCTCGCTTGCCTCGCCCGGGACGCGAACCAACTAAAATATAAAAAAAAAAAACACTCCCTATTTTATTATAGTAATCGATAGTATTATTATTCAGGACAAAAATTTCCCTATATATATTTATATATATATAACTTCCGTAGTTAACTTACTTACTTAAAAATTATATTATGTAAGTAAGATAACTACGGAAGTTCATCAAATATTTATCTGTTATACTAGTTACCAATAAAATTTATAAAGTGCCTCCTTTATCAAAATTTTGTATCCTTGAATATAGGTATATTAAAAATTGTCATCTGGCAATAATGAGAGCTTAGCTCTCAAAATATGTTTTCCTGTAGAAAAAAGCCATTCCACTGCGGCGCTTACAGTATCCTATAAAAATAAATAAATAAATAAATGAACATAATAAAAGTTGTTCACCTAGAAAGGTAGAGATTCTTTTGACTTTGAGTCCATCTAAGTTCTCACCAAATTCTATGCTTTGTTTGAAAGATTTGTGGCCTCCTCTAGACCTATTATATTCTCGGCTCTGGATTCTTCCTCTTTTAAGCAACAGGGCTGCCCCGCGCCGGTATGTCCGCGTGGCGCGTAATTTATCCAAATAATGAAAATATGTCAAAAATAACCAAGTAATGTACTAAACAATTAACAAACAATCAATTTAACGGAAGTTACTAGAGCGATATTTTTTTTGGAATAACTTAGTACTTAGTTTATCCGTTACTAATTGTGTTAACTTCGTAGTTAACGATTAAAAAATTATCTACTCTTAGACAATATGATTTTTTTAATAACAACCCGTTTTGGAATTGAATTATAAATCAGTGTATAGCGCTGCCTATGTCAGCGAGGTTATCACATATTAACAACAATTCGCAACGCTCATCATCTCGAAAATCTACCCTCTTCCTTTTAATTTAAATAGTGTGATATGAAAGGAGTCACTGAGTTGTACGGAACGGTGAGGCATATATGAAATTAAAATTAAGTACTATACGTAACAGATCCCGCACGGGCCTAGGAACGGGGCGTGGCCGTGGCGGCGAAATGATATGTCACTATCGCTCTAACGCTCTCAAAGGCCGGCGTGACGTCATCTAATGCTGCTCTATCGCTCAATGCGCCCGTGGGCCCGAGGGGGATGGACGTCCCCGGGCTTCGTGGTAACCTAGCCAAGCGCCAGGTCAGATTACCGGACACGGTTTGGGGATTCAAGGCACTAGCAGTGTTTATTGTCATTTCATATTTGACTGCTTATTGCCTTTTACCAAAACCGTTTATAACACTCAGACAGGAAATGGCAAGATGCGCCATAATCCCAAAACCATAGAACCTGATCCGGGACCGTGCCAGTTGCTGCGGGTCTAGAAGGGTCTAAAAATTATCTTTTGTGTATGTAGATCTTAAACGTTCGATCACGTCGCAGCTCAAAATACGCTGAGGTGTAAACGCTGTGACGAAATGGACCGTTACATATGTATGAGTAAATAACGTCACGCATAAGTCGAGTCACTGCGTTTTCAGGTGCGGTGTAGAAAAACCTTAATGAAAGTAACCGAGGGATTTTGGTCTGTATAGATAGTGAAATGTATTTGACAAGAACCTAATTCATAAGTAGACCCTAGTGCGGTAATTCTATAACATTGAAAGTTGTGCATACATATTTGCCCTTTCTGAGCGCATAATAAAGCTAAATATTCTACCTTGTTTAATTTTCATGAGTTAGTGATCGGAGATATCGATGCCATTTTGATGAACGACTTGTCGATTCATCTTCATGCGTGATTATTACTTGTCATCATTAATAATAAACGAACTTGGCGCCTTAAAACCACTTAGCACAGCTTTATACATAGAAAATGGAGCCATAATAAAGAAAGAGGTTTAGTAAGAAAAGTACGAAGTTTAAACCCGTATGTGTAATTGGTGATATTTTCCGAATGTTTCTGTATGCATGAAAACTCAAATCATGTAATTATTGTGTCGGCACTCTGAATGAAGCGTATTATAAAAAATGCATATTAAACCGCAGGATAATAATTTATGGCTGAACGGGAACATTTATATATATATTAAAGAATAACTATAATTAAAATTTTAAGATTTCGGGTTTCCAGCTCTGGTATGACTAAGTCTATCTACAGTTTAATTGCATAATACTTTCGAGTTGGCAGCGCTCGCTGTGGAGACATTGGGTCAGCTGACATGAAGTCTTTCGAATTCGAATCGCCCTTAGAGAGGTAACGCCGCTAGGATAATGGGGACCATGCCATAAGGAGACCTGCTCGACGGGTTGTTCTTCTTCTAATGTCAGGTTATTTTGGGTATTATTATTCTATTTGTTAGTATTAATTAGTTACTTTTAGTTATTTAATTGTAGTCTATCTTATGTTGTTACAGATTTTCCACACATAAACAATAGTCAGAAATTTAAAGTTTTCAGTTATTATAATAGGTAGTCCAGAATAAACCTTTGGTTCTTAGGAACCATTTAAATCTGTTAGCAGATTTAAATCAATCATTAATTTCGTTTTAACAACCATCTCGCAAACTTTGATTTTGCCTACAAAAAACAGGTAATCAATATTAATGTAGATACCTGAATAAGTACTTTTGTGAAGTAACTTGTTTTTCATTACCTTATACAGAGTCTTAGGGTATATAAGTCTTGCTGTGCTTGCGGCTACGCTCTTCTATTACAAAAAAACACAGGTGGAGGCGCGAGAGACGAAATGTACCTAGCTTATATTCATTCATCCCGAAGATAAAGTATAGTTGCGGAAATTACCGCCTTCATATAAACGTACAAAACTTACCTACTCTTTATTATATTGATATCGATATATACATGTATATGACCATTATTTGTAGGTTGTGTAATGAATAATGTATAGGACAAATAGGTTTACCGCACTGACGAAATCAAGGGCAAGTGGCAGCGACTAACTTTTCATCGGAGCTGAGTTACATTTTGGACCGTATTTTAATAGTAGTCACGGTTTTATACTACACTCAGTGCTTCATCCTCACCTCAGCCTAATCTCGGTTGTTTCCTAAGCCGAAAAGTTATATAGATAGTGTTGTTCGCTTGGTATCTGTTCCCAGGAATTAGCGTTTAGGTTTTACAGGAACTTGACTTTTAAAAATTCTCATTGCGCCTAAAAGCCTAACTTAACGACTGCTAAGATGAGTTAATAGGCAACAACCGAGATCAGCAGTTAAGCGGGCTTTCCAAAGCACGGTAGCGTTCTGTTAGTTACAACGCAGTATAGTAGTTCGATATGCATCTCGACACCGCAACGCAGCTCTTGTTGCCTAACCTGTGGGGTGGTCACGTAAATTTTCACATGACGATAGGGTATATTTTAATGTCATTTTTAGTTTGGGATATGACATTTAGATCTACCATACGCAAGGTCTAAAATGACCCGTAATCACACCGCTGGATACCGTTGCCGGTACGCGGTTGCTGCTAGTCCGTGCACGGTCCTGAACACAAGAAAACTTACATGCCAGGCGAGTATGTTGTGCAGACTGGCCAGGACGTGCTCGGAAGCGAAGGCGATGGTGTTGTGTCCCTCCTCTAGCGTATGGATGATCTGCAGCATCTTCGGGTGTCGGAGCTTCTCTAGCTGCGCTACGCACGCTCGGATGCGATCCAACATGCTCTCTTTGCGTTTCGGCTTGTACAGCTTCTCGGCTATTCGCTTGTCGAATATGAATACTGAGCATTCCTGAAACGAAAAGATAAGGTTAGGGAGAGCCAAAATAATACACAAACGAAAAAGAAACAGACCAATTAGTGGCATTTAAAAGCGATACGAATATAGCTTAGTAGCTTTTATACAGTGAAGTTACTTTTGTTATTTTTGTTGCAGCTCTAGAGTCTAAAAAAACTAGTTCTAGTTACAGTAATATATGTTTATGTTATTACATGGATAAATGCTGCTGCGCGGTACGGCGTAGCGCACGTACTAGTAGCGTTTCTTGGCCGCGAATGGAGTAAGAGATAAATATTATTTCAGAGCAGTGGCATTTCGGATTAATTGGTATATATTTTATGGAGCATTATCCACTATTCAGTAGGTATCTATGGTGTGAGAATTAGGTCTCTGCTAAGTATCAAGGTTAACTTTTAAATAAAAGTATAAAATCATGAAGTCGAAGGTCCAGTGTCCGAGTCAAGTATCATAGGAGAAGTGCATTCCGGAGACTCAGGTCGTCCAAATGGTCGAAGCCCTGTTGGGCGTCCTAGGTACAAATGGCGCGACGAAGTCCAGGGGGACCTAACTGGGTTGCAAACCGTCGTTTACCTCCGTTTTTTTTAGATAAGAAAAGTTTTCAGTTATCCGCCGTGCGATTTTAAAGAAAACCATTTTTAAACGGGAATAAATACAGAAAGACGTGAAATTAGTTCAATATTATCCTTAGTTATCCAGGGGAACGAAGAAATCAGTGCCAAAATTACCGTTAAAAATAGAAACTTAAAAAAAAAGGTTATAGACGGAAATAGCTACAGGCAGTGAAGCCGCGTCTTTGGTGTCGGAGGCCAAGATCCACTTCGGGCCAAAGTAGTGAGTAAGTAAGGAACAGTATAAGAGGATTTAGTTATGAGAGCACACGTATACGTATATGTATTTATGGTTATTTATAGTGATTGTGTAAAATTTGCGACAGCAGGTAAAATAATTCAATGTTATTTTAAGCGGAAGTGGATACCCTAATGTATTATTTTAACTTATTTTATATTCGTTCAGTTCTGTAACTAGGTAAGGAATATATAAAAAGAAAACCCCCTAATTACGAGTCGGACTCGCGCACGAATGATTCCGTACCATTATCTATGAAAACGGAAAAAAATCACGTTTGTTGTATGGAAGCCCCCTTAAATATTGATTTTATTATATTTTTTAGTATTTGTAGTCATAGCGGCAACATAAATACTTCATCTGTGAAAATTTCAACTGTCTAACTATCACCGTTCATGAGATCCTGGTGACAGGCGGACAGACAGACAGACGGACGGACATCGGAGTTTTAGTAATAGGGTCCCGTTTTACCCTTAGGGTTACGGAACCCTAAAAAGGAAAAAAAAACTTTTGTGTTTTACACTACCCTACATAATTTTGGCACGTAGATGCGCTAAGTACATATACATTGAAAAGAACACTATGGCCTTTGCAATAATGACAAAACTCAAGCGCCTTCGCTTTGTATTTAATTCGTTTTTAGCTCAGGATTCTTAAACCATTATGGGGCCAAATTTGAGAATCTTTGGTAATCTTTGGCATGCTTCTCTGTGTTTGATTCTAAACCATCACTTAAAACTCCACAACATTCTACGCGCGATTTGAGATACAGCCTCCCACTTTTGAACGAGGCCTGATGGAATTAACTTTGTATGACGGAGGTAAAAGAGAAATTAATTATACAATATATAAAATTATGCAGAATATTTGTAAGAGATAACGGGAGTAATATTTGTAACGTAATTCATATCATGTATGTACAGACGTGAGCAAAACATCAATGAACTACGACATACAATTTGGAAAAAAAACGCAGACGTTATGGAAAAAAGCATTACCCCTTACAAAGTCTTTCGTCAATACATGGATTAGCAATTTATATTAGTTATCCTTTCATTGACGGATCAATCATCTTTATACGCAGTGACAAAACTTAAGTCCGTAACTTTGGAGCGTTAAAGCCCGTACTTAAGGGTTTAATTCACAGTACACCGGTCTGTGCCCCGCCCGAGGTTGACACTCGGTCACCGAGTTTGCCTTTCATTTAGCAGTGGCTGCAGTATACTAGCTGGGAAAGGTGACATCCGACAAAATTACTTAGGAGAGTTGATGTCAATACTTAAAAGGCGTAATAATAAGATACTGTGTAGAACACTTTATTTAGTGAAATTATACTCGTATGATTCAGTGTCGCTTCGGGCAAACATTATGAAAAGATTACAATTGATTTGACTTCACGAGGACACATCGCTAGTTGAATTGTTTATACAAATAGACTACTCTTTCGACGACAACGACGGATATATTCGCAAAGTTGGTTTAACGCCAACGACTGATACATCCGTCACGGCGTGCAGTGCGATATCAGACTCCATGCATTTCTATAGGGTTCTACTTCGCGTTTCACTTTCCGATGTCAGGGCGTGTGAGTGACAGCATTTGTATTTGACAGAGCGTTGCCAATGAGGGCTACCGCGTATGAATTTGTCACTAGAGGCACTATTATTGTGATAGGTGGTCCCGGAAATGTCTCATCTCACTGTTTGTGGGTGCGCGAAGTGGGTTTAATTATTTCTAATTAGAATAATATGGTAACTATTATTTTGCAATATCTGAGATTGATTATGCCAACTATGAGATACGGGTCACTAATTTCAGTGTTTTGAGACATTTTTAGGTATCGTTCATAAACTTATGTCCTACTTTTTTCCCGAACAAAGCGGGACTGCGGTACAATACGGGATATTCGATGTTTTTGGGCATGGTTTTAACGTATTAAACACGATTTTCAACGTAAAACCATTCGCTTCGACTTAGCCGTTTCTTCCCATCCCGGTACCCATATCGCACCCCGCTCACGCCCCTCTCGGCCGAGCGGGGTGGTGGCGGAGGCAAATACTTTACGGCTAACTCGAATCAGGTTGTAGTTAAGACATTTATTTTTTACCTCTTTGAACCTTTCAAAAATAAAAATAAAAATCAAACACATATCCTGAAAATAGGCAACAAGCGCACTTTTTCATGTCAAAATATTAATTTACAGTTTAAGAATTAAATTAATTTCGAGTTTACAATTATAACAAAATTAATGTCATACAGTGAAGATAAACTTGCAAAGTTATCTATTACAAAAATTACAACATCAGTAAAGTTAGAAATGTTAGATCTCAAGTCTAATTAAACAAGGAGTATAATGAAATTAATATAATATCCCAAAGATGTACATGGTCTTTGAGCGTCAAAATTAAGATAAATTTAATATTGTTAGAGATTTATTCCCTCCACTATATTCTTAGCTTTCAAATCATAATAACATAACCTATGAGTTACTTATACTTATGTTACAAATTTTTATGCCGAAGTATATCTCAATATAATAGCTCAATTGTATCAGAATTCAGCCCATTGTAGACTTGAAATATTCATTTAAGCGAACAAAGACGTATTTTATTTTGTTTGTGCATTAATATTCCGTAATTTATGAATAACTTGTTATCCTTGACAGTCAAGTCAGTACTAAAAGCATTTTATGTTTATTGTAAATTATTTCAAATATCTTACTTATGTTTTCAGCCCAAGTCACCAAACCGACCACACGCAGAGCTGCGTTAATAAATAGACTTCAGCAAACTCAAAAAGATCTCAAAGTAGCCACTGAGCTAAATGAAAAGCTCCTGCAGGATCGGGAGAACAGTGAAGTGGAGGTCATGCGGGTCGTCAGGATGAACACGACTCTAAAAGCTCAGCTCGCTGAACAAGATGTTGTGTATGAGGACATGTTGAGCCAGCTGACTGAACTTCAACTCTCCGTGGACCGGTTCCAGCAGTGCCAGGAGATACATGAGCAGGCATTGCAGCGTATTCGGGATCTGGAGCAAGAACTTGAGGAACTTCATGCAAAACAGACCACTGTTTGCATGTATTGCTCCGAGCTGATAAATAAATAAATAAATATTAGAGGACAATCTTACACAAATCGAACTAGCCCCACAGTAAGCTCAAGAAGGCTTGTGTTATGGGTATTAGGCGACGATGTATTTAATAGATATAAATACTTAAATACATAGAAAACATCCAAGACTCAGAAACAAATATTCATGCTCATCACACAAATATTTGCCCTGACCGGGATTCGAACCCAGGACCGTCAGCTTCACAGGCAGGTGCACTACCCACTAGACTAAACCGGTCGTCAAAATAATTTAAGTATCTTTACCGAACTTAACAATTGTGAATTTGACAGAGTGCATGATAGTTTAGTAAGCGCCCCCATAGTTGAAACAATAGGTTCGATCAATTTGATAATAAAATTGTAGTGAGAGGGTCAAATAAGCATAAAAAATATTTAAAATTAAGTAGATTCATCAAAACATCTAAAGTTTTATTGCATCGCCACGAGTAAATTTTCAAGGCAGTAATGTCAAAGTTCAATCATGTGGCACTGAATGACCAGCTACTTAATTGTCAGCAACAATTAGACCAGGCAGTCAAGAGCTTAATAATAGCTCCGAAGAAATAAGATACTGTAGTCAAAGTTGAAAGATATTACTATCAAACACGAGCTGTCAAGCAAAACATTGCAGGAATACATAGCCTTTATTAACAATGTTCTAGAACCGGGGAGCGGCATCCCGGTACACTTCGAATCACCCCGAGCGCCGGGGCGCTGCTCCAGGCCGAGCCGCGGCGCCGCGCTGGCCGGGGGCTCGCCCGCCGCCCTCGCGCCCGCTTCCCCGCCTCCCCCGCGCTGCGCCGCGTCGCCGCCTGCGCCACCGAGCCGTATGGAGCCACCACCGCCGAGCAGAGTCGCGTAGCCGCAACTGTCCCCTCGCACGGGCTTGCCGGTCCCGCCGCCGGTGAGTCCAACCGGGCGCGCGCGCCTCACCGCCGTGTACTCTGACCGCGCGGCCGCCGGTCTGGGCGCGCTGCTGGCGGGCCGTTTGACGCAGAAGGTCACCAACCAATGCCTTTCGGGTGCGTCCATCGACCGATTGATCCCGCATATTTCCGCTGACGAGTTTGACCACGACTGTACGCTGGTAGTCTTCATTGGCGAGAGCCTAGATTATACGAGGCGGGACATCACTAAATTGTCCGAGGTCCTCGCTGACGTCGATCGCCGTGGTGTAGGAAAAAATATTATCTGCGCGTTGCCGTATTCGGATATGATATCGGAGAAGGAGAATATGAAGTTGGCCTATTTCAACTCTATACTATATAAACTTTCCTTGTACGGCCGAACAAGTTCGTACTTTGATACGAATAAATTTGTTAAAAAAATCATCTTGACCCGAAAGCGTACCCACCTTCCAAGGTCGTACTTGCGAGATGTTGCTAATTTGTTAGCATATAATATTGTAGACACCGTGATTTCAAACACGGTTTGTGATAGTTTTAAGGCGGGCCCTGTGTTACGTTTTAGTAGCGGAGGATCCGGGACGGAGCCTGCGGTTGATTTAAACTAACCTCTTCGACAAAGTGTGCTACATACGCCGGCTCCGAGCCTCTCGATCGCTGTAACACTAGTATTCATGCAAGTAATGATGTAGTGAACATAGTTCACCAAAATATCCAGGGATTTGCCAGTAAAGAATTAGAAATAGATTTGTTCATACAATGTTCAAATATTCATATTTTGTGTATATAACTGAGCACGGCTTAAAGGTCATGAAATGTTAAATTTCACAAATTATAGTGTACTGAGTTCATTTTATACAAAGTCCTACAGCTGTAGAGGATCTTTGATTATGGTAAAGCATAACCTTAAAAGCAAAGAGCGTAAAGATATAGTCGACATGTCTATTGAACGGCAAATTGAATTGTCTTGTATTGAGCTGGAACAATTTATAATTGTATGCGTGTACAGACACCCGTCAGCGGACTACACTTTATTCGAATCCGTTATGGATGAAGTGCTCGCTAGTGTCTTTAAGAGCAAAAAGTGTATCATTGTGTGTGGTGATTTTAATGTTAATTTATTAGAAAAATCGCCAATGTGTGTGAGTTTAATAAATACGCTCAAGTCCTTTGACCTAGTGAACTTGTTTTGTGAACCTACTCGAATTACGTGTATTTATAATATTTACAGTAATAAGGAGGCGATAGTTAAATCTATCATAAACACTTTAAGTTCTGACCACTGCGGGAAACTTGTTACCTTCAGAGGGAAAATTCATGTGCAGACCTATTTCAGAAAAACGCCTCAACCTATTTAGTCAGAATACTGCAACAAGATTATTTCATCTTTCATTTCCCCGGGAACACCCCGACTGTATGTGTTCTGTTTTGCATGATTGTATAAAAAAAAATTGACAAATGCTTTAGCCCTAAGAAAATTCAAGGCAAGTCCAAGGTTAAGTTTAGCGACTGGGCTACACCAGATATTCACGAGAAGAGACGCCGACTCTATGACTTATATGATTCGAGAACTACGAATAAAAGATCGGAATTTCTACGTATAGAATATGTTAAAAACTATTCCAAATGTTTTAAGAAATTATGTGTGGCCGCTAAAGTTCATTACTTGTCCAAAAAAATACAGAACTCGAGTGGTAAGGTCAAGACTGTATGGCAAGTAATAAGCATCGACGACCGCTTTAGCCTAGTTGGTAGTGACCCTGCCTACGAAGCTGGAGGTCCCGGGTTCGAATCCCGGTCAGGGCATTTATTAGTATGATGAACACGAATATTTGTTCCTGAGTCTTGGATGTTTTCTATGTATTTAAGTACATATTTATTTATATAAGTATGTATATCGTCGCCTAGTACCCATAGTAGAAGCTTTGCTTAGTTTGGGACTAGGTCGATTTGTGTAAGATTCTCCACAAATATTTATTATTTATTTTATTTATTTATAATGAAACTGGGTAAAGAAAGATTAAAGATCCGCACTACAGCCTACGTATCAATGATACTCTAGAACTGTACCTATAGACCACTTACTGCCACTTACAACCACTTACCAAGATATCTGTGTGTGTGTACATACGTAAATGTAATTTATTCCATCACAACTACCAAATGATTAAATTGATTGAGAAGTGGGTGCAAATGTTAGAACTCCTAAATCTAAGTTGATTAAAACAGAAACCCTTGCCCTGCCTGCCGCTGGGGGCAAACGTTTGTAGTGAGAATCAAAGGGACAATTGATTATAATGGCAATATATTATTGATACGTCGAGTCAGTCAGACCTACAGTTGTCCCCCGTGACGCATAGTTTATTAAAACAGCAACCCTTACCCTACCGCCGCGGGAAAGCGTTTGCTACGAGAATCGAAGGGACGTAAGCGAGAGCTTAATGCCCGCGCGGTCGGCGGTTCAAATGATCCACAATACAAGTAGAATCTTCAGTACTCTAACTCCGAGTGATTAAAACATGTAAACTCCTGCATGTGCACTCCTTATTAGTGCATATATTTGTGAGCATTTTGTTCTCTTCTTTATATCAGATGGCGACTGCACAAGCAAGCCTCAAACCATTGATTTTAAGTACATTCATAGATGTAACTGCCATATTTGACATCTGTTAGCTGACAAGTTGATGTTTTAATTGTTTCGCGGCACACCAAAGCACAATCGTATTAATCCGCCCAAACGTGTGATATGTCAAAGATAAGATTCAAAAAACAATCTACGAAAATCGATACTTAATAAAAAACCGGCAACAGTTTTGAACTCTATAATAGGTATCAATAAAAAATATAATGTGGACCACTTTAAAAAGCTTAAGGTTCCCAATTGTGACTAAGAGGCAATGTAATATTTGACGAAATCTATTCGTGACTCGATATTTCGAAACATCAAATGGGGATATAAGTACCCTACTAATCAGGCACAGTTCTGACAAAAAATATACCCTCATTCAAGTAAAACTAAACCAGTACTTATCAAAACAGTTGAAATCGGTTCGTAAATAAAATTTATAGGCGTATATATGGCTACAAACAAGGTGGACAGTGTACGATATACTTACATTACACAAGTCCATATGATTCTCATGTAAAATATAATATTACTCAGACGGAGCCCACAGGGTGAGAAGCTGTATCTATCCGCTTATAGTGCTCGTGAATGTACTCGTACTTGGAATCTATAAGTAAATCCGTACAGTATACTGCTAGATACTTTTATTGCACTCGAACTCGTCTCTCAGAGCTGACACTTCCGCAATCAATTTGTTTGTCACTCAACCCGACCATTTAGGGATTTGCACATTTTTTATCGAACACTAAAATGGCTTTTACTGATCCATTAAAGAAGAGAACGACCAAATAGCACTCAATTTGGTCTTTTAAGTTAGCGACTGAAGGGGGTAAGCACCTTTGTTTTGGGTTTCATGATTTTGAAGACTATTTATTTACACGATCTTTTACTAAAACGGACTAATGAATGGGTGAACCTGGATCTCTGGTTCCCCGCAAGCTGGTTTAATTTATCTTTCCTTAATTTAGCATGGTTTACAAACTTACATCTACTAAAGTATATATTTCACACAACGAATAACTTCACCTAAGTAATGTTTAATGGAAATTATATTATATAATATTATATATAATAGCTCAAGAAAATTAGATTCAAATGTATAGAAAATTTGGCAAAATTAATGGAGAACTTTTATCTATCAGGATATGTAGGTTATAGGACAAAGTTCAATTTTATCTAATCTCCCCCCCCCCCCCCCCCTCCGGGGCGAGCGTCGATATTTTTTGCTGTAAGTTTAGTTTTCTCAAAAACTTCACACATTACCGCCAAAATATGTATGACTAAAGTAAAGAATAGAATATGCTCTTTATAAAAAGGTATAATTCATTTCTAAGCACTTTCATTTACCGTTGCTGTGCTATTTTTTAAATTTAATCCATTCGGCCATACAGCGAAATATAAATATTCATACTAGTTCAACGGTGGTACTAGGTATAGGACTATTTTCTGTATTTTTTTTATATTTTTATGGCCAGTACTTTAGGAGATAAGAGGGGGGCGGAGAAATGGTCAATTTTCGCCTATTTTCTTAAATAACTTCAAAAATGTTTATTTTAAAATTATGAAAAAAATATATTTGATATCCTTATAATGAACCCTTTCATTTGATATGTCACACGATATAGTTCGCAATATATATATATATTTTTTATATTATTTACACCCCACAAGTACCTCCCATGTTTAAAAATATATTTATTTACGTAACACATCCGTATTTGGGACACCGATTTACATATGTGTGCCAAATTTCAACTCAATCAGTCCAGTAGTTTTGGAGAAAATTGACTGTAATAAACGGACTCGACTAATTCGACTGTGTGTGTATCCGTCCGTTATACCTTTTTATAAAGAGCATATTCTATTCTTTACTTTAGTCATACATATTTTGGCGGTAATGTGTGAAGTTTTTGAGAAAACTAAACTTACAGCAAAAAATATCGATAATTTTTTGAAAACGTTCGTATTTGGTGGCAGATTGCGCTGAAACTATGAGTGATATCGCTTTTGTATGTAGTAGAGGTTTATAGCTAATTTATCAAGGATTATTTCGTTCCTGTACACTTTTTATGTATCGTGTACGGTTTTCTTTTAAAATGGAAAATACCGCGCTCCGGGACCTCATTTCATTCCGTACGTTATTTAAGGAGTAACAATTGAGGAAACTAAAGACAATAATACTTAGTAATTTCTACTATTGTCTTTAATAATGGCATCTCCACCTTATGTCTGGTATCCTAAAACTTTAATTGATTAGATTTTAATTCACATCTTTGACGGATTGATTTCTATACATGTCAAATTACAGTTTCCTAGCAGTAAAGGTTAAAGTTGAGCTAAGCCGCGGATGGACTGCCAGACGGGCATGGCGCAACTATAAGGGTTCATTGTTTACTACGGGACCCCAAAAAATAAGGACTCGTACGCTTGTTTCTGCATTAAAAATGGGCCGTTGGTATTCCAACTAATGTAAAATTTACGGTGTAATATAAAGCTTAATAGTTATTGTAAGATCCGTCGTCCTACTTTTAGAAGCTTAATTCAGTCTGTTTATCCCAAATTCTTAAGTTTATGTAATAATAAAGCTTATTTTTAGATACCTGTCATAGGTTTGAGTTACTTGTTTAGAACACTGAGCCGTAACCTCAAATTTCCTAAAATATATTGAAAACTAATTAGGACAACATACACATCGCTAATAATAACATTAAGATACACAACATTTGCTTTTTAATTAAGGAGCATACAAATGATTCTAATAGATAACTAAGCGTAATTTTAAACCTTGTACAAAAAAGGAGGTTCTCAGTGTGACCCGTATGTTTGTATACAGGGCGTCCCACGGCTATGCCACATGGAGTACCTTAAATATTGTAGATGGAACATTTTACTGAAAGAAAACATTAATTGAATTATAAGCAAATTAAACTGCATTCATAGATATTCAAATAATTTTATGGTAGAACCGGGAATCGAACCCCTTGTCCGGAACCCGGGAATCGAACCGGGAGTCTTATCCCTTGCGTACGTCATAAAAGTAAGCTCTGGACCAAATTTGAAGTTTCTAGTTCCAGTAGTTTCGGCTGTGCGTTGACCTTAGATCAGGACTTCTTCTTTTATATATTTAGATTAATATTAAGATTATAATGTAATCATTGTTTTTTATTGATTCTTTTTACATATCAATAAGTACCAGTCTTTAAGCGATTTAGAGGAATGGCTTTTGTACAATTCACTGTCTATCTATAGCAACTTAATAATTTATCTTTTGTCCGTGGCTTATTTTGACAGCTCAATTTACGTTTTTGATCGAAATTATACATACATTGAATTCTACAAAGAGCAATGTGATTAATTTGTTATTTCAAGGTAGAAGACAACTAATAGAATTGATAACTAGATTAGGTAAAGCTGAATGGGCAATTTATAATAATTAATATTTCATTTCCAAAATCAAGCCCAGCTTCACTGTGAAAGGAAATACTTTCTCTTAGTGTCCAATGTTCTCAATTAAGAACACATTAAATAAGTCGTTCCTGCCGAGGTTTTATACATCTGGATACTGCCCAATGTTCTCAATTACTCATATATTCAATTTTGCCGCCTAGCGATTGCATGTTTTCTGCTTGGCTGTTAGTTTTACTCATTTACTCGTACGATAGGTAGATCGAGGTATAATCTTGGTCTTGCTCGTATTAGTTGAACAGTGCCGCGATATATGCAAAGGACGACGCAAATTTCGATCAGAAGCAAGTTTGATCTCTATTTATTGCATAAATCGTTCATGTTCATGTACTGATTAAAATAAAGTACAACAGTGATTTATAATGTGATGAAGAGTAAATTTTTTGAACCGGGACTAAGTTAGGTGTTTTAGATTTTCCAAAGCTAGTTTTTAGAAATTTATTATTTATGAAGAACATTGGGTGAAACTGACTACAGCAATGTCTTAATTTTATAGTACAAAATGTATGTGAAATTACGATTGTAACCTACGTTGTAAGCTGATTTAAAGTTAGGATATATAAAAGTTTGGTAATATTCGTAAAATCTAGTAACGAGAGTTAATATTACAGTATTCACATATCTATCAACTATTAAAGTTAACAAAAAAATCAATTTTGTTCTAAATTAATAAGTTAAATATTCTCGATGAAAAACCGAAGAATCCTGATTATTATCATTATGTTTGTATTTAGGCTTCCGTAGCCAAAATGGTGAGAACGGAACCCTTATAGTTTCGCTATGTCTGTCCGTCCGTAGGTATGTCACAGCCGATTTACTCGGAGACTATACAATTATGAATTTTGGCACGAAGGTGTATTCTATGAACACACATAACAGTGATGTGAAATTAGGAATAAAAAAAATTAGGGGCGACACTCCATACAATTAACCGGGGGATGAAAAAAAAAATCAATGCACATAGGCGTGTGGGATATTTATGGATTGACCTTTAAAAATGATATAGAGGTTTCTGTTTTTTATTTCCATTTAAGTCAACCGGTCAATACCATTAATTATTGCTGAAAAACTGCCTTGCCCAAACAAACGGACGTACGTGCCGTGAATTTCTTACGAAGATACGACCTTTTTTAACCCGTCCTCGACCGGCGAAAAAAATAATAATAGCATTCTTTTGTAATGTGCCCGGAGATCTCCGGCATGGGTAGACAACGGCTTTAACAGCATAAGATAGATGATTTAATGTGGACTACTAGCAGTAGGCATAGGCATGGGACCCTTCATGGTGAGTGGTCCGACACGCAAATGGCCGTTTTTTATTTTATTTTTATTCCACCGTAATGTATAAAAATCGTTTCATATTCAGAAGTTTCTGCACAATGTTCTTAAAAAAGAACCAAAGATATCTCTATCTCTCGATCTACACGATATTAATTTAAGCCTACATTGGATGTACAGTACATGAGTCGTAATACCTAAGAAATAATACAAAAATTCTTTGTTGTTTTTTTAACACACAAAAATAAGAAAATAATGTCTTGGGAAGAACCCACCTAAATGAAACTGATCGTTATTGAGAACATTGTACCTTATTTCACTTTAATGACCAAAAGTGAGACAAGGTACCAATTACTAAGAAAAAAAAATTAAAAAGTTCCATTATCTCGAAAACCGCGGGATTTTTACTAAACCTGAAAGTCCATTTTCTGGACCAGCCTCAGGTGCTCTATCGGTGGTTCGAAGCTTGTCCATTATTTACTGGACACCCTGTATATATTTAAACATTTAAACCTCTTAGGAAGTTCATAAAACCATTGCTTTCCCTCAAATAGACAAAGAGTGGTGAGATAATGACCCCAACATTTCAAAACACGTTATTTCATGATCTGCTAATAAGTAAGACTCTTAATTCGTATACCAAAATACCAATTTTAACTAAATAACTTATTAGTCTAAAGTTTAGACTTGAGTGACTTTCAGCTTCAATTTGGCCGAAGCTGAATTTTGGCGTACATACTCTGTAGCTGTGTCTGAACCACTACGCAGTTTAGAAGTTATTATAAGAGACTTTGACTGGGTCACCTTTGACTGCTATTTGTTTACAACCTATATTACGAGATTAATTATTCTCATTGCTGTTGTTACTCTACTAGAATCTGGGTAGCTATCAGCACCAAGTCACATCAAAAAGTTTTGTTTGATGAAAATTTAAATACGTAATCATACAAAATGAACGTTATGAAAATAAGAAGGCAAATGGTTACAATTTTTATGCCTTGATTTTTTTAAGATTAGAAATTAGGTAGAGTAGGAAGCAGTGGTTATAAAAATACACAAATTTGCATTATTCGCCAGAAAGACCAGAATAAATGATAGTGACTATGAAACATTACTTTTTTAAAACCCGAAGCGACTTCTCACTAACTCTGCCCCTTTGGGTTTTTTATTGTACAACTTTGAAAATAATTGACGCCTTATCATTTCAAAATACATATAATAAATTAAGTCATGTCAGTTGTGTCAGTGTAATGGGCTATATCTTTTAAGTTCGACCACACAGCTGCTCAAAATAGGGTGACGTACCGTAAATGCACTGGCGAGATGGAGAGTTATGAGTTAAAAACGTCACGCATGCATGAGTCACGTCACTACGTTTACGGTTCGTCAGTGCGTTTTGAGCAGCAGTGTGGCCAATCTTTTACTGGTGGTTGAAAAATTGTGACGACTTTCTTTAGATTCGTTACATTTTGGAGCGAATGTTATTTTATTATAATGTATTTAATTCTTTGCATACCTACGTATGCGCAATAAAAGACGCTGAGTGCTCTTCGTAACCAATATATAAAGTGTGGATGGTTTCCCGGCAATCATGCGCGTGCCGGCCAAGTGCGTGTCTGACCACGCACAATGAAGGGTCCCGTACCGACTACTAGTAGTCCACATTGAAAACCTCTATCCAATACATTAAATCAAAAAAAGGTCGTATCTTCATAGGGAACTGACGGCACTTTTACGTCCGCCCTTTTTGTTTGGGAAATAAATTTTTCAGCGATTACTCAAAAGCCGTTAGACTTATCTTGTTCAAACCAAAAATCGTTGAAAGTACTTATTAACGTATACTATCTTTTCTTTTTCAGAATTTTAATCTTCACAGTTCGTAAATCGGTTGATTAATGGAAGAGTATTCTAGAAACAAGAAAATATCATCCCCCGGTTACATGTATGGAGTGTAAGTTTAAGGGTTCCGTTTTTGGGTACGGTACCCTAAGAAGCACATAATGTAGAAAAAATATTTTAGTCGTTAAGTAAAGGCTTGTGTTATTATTATTTATTAGCGTCCAAATTGGTCAAGTTAAACAACAACGTCTATTTTTTCTGTTAAAACTACGTACCTAAGGTAAACGTCCCAGTGCCCGACACCTTATTGCCCAATACACCACATCTATTGATTAACTCTGTAACTAAGATATAAAACTGAAATTTCCCTGTATTGGTCAGTGTTGAGCATTGGGACATTAACCTTCCCTATCAAATAATGCGAACCAAAATTCAATATCTGAACAAATTGATTGCTAAAGGCGCTGCGTTCCGCTGTTTTCCCCATAGCTAATAATATAGGTAAATAATATTTGCACCGAAACTCATGTAAGGCATTGAGGCGACCGACCCCTAACTTTCGTCCGAGGTCGAGGGTGGACACTCGACGGGCCCAGAAGGGAGGGGCCGGGGCCGTGGTATCGGGACGAGCGTCGGTCAAGCGGAGGTAGGGACACTTGTAGCTCCTGATAGCCGAACACCGGTTTCAATTTTACCCTCAATAGAACATGTCGTGCTCGAGTATCATCATTACGGCGCTGTTACGAAAACTTACTACCGCTTAAATCCAGGATAACTATAGCATTAAATCTGTGTAATGGCGTCTAAATTCACCCTTGTACGACAATGACCGTTCAAAAGAGGATCTCATTACACGCATGAGGATATGAGATCCCATATTATACTTATGAGGACATACGTACGCTTCACTACACGTTATTTCACCCCTTAACTTAGAGGTGATTTTTTACGCCACGTTTCTATTACATATTTTATTTTTAACTGGTTATTCTATTATTTTAAGCTTTTTTTTATTTTATAAACCTACAAAGCCACAGTCATGTGGCTTTATAGGCCAGGCCTAATAAAGCGATTGGAGTGCGCGGTTGGAGAGTGGCCTGGGGAAAATCCAGGGGAAAACCTCCGACACAACCACGCGGGCGGTTTAAAACACTGGAATACTTGTAAGAGTTTGCGCTTCAGTGAGATTGGTTGAGCGGATTCAACCAAATCTGAGGTGTGAGTGGAATCGAGCTACTGGCAGTTTTGTCGCTGGTTCACTAAACCTAGCCTAGCTGAGAAGAGTCCAGCAAGAAACTCAGCTAGGCCCGACCTGGTTCGGACCGACTAATTATTCTAAGCATGAAAAGGTAACAAACAAACAAATAGAAAGACTGCTTTGAAATTTATAATAATAGTACATTTTTGATCATTATTCATGATAAGTCTGAATAATAGTTATTTGTGCAACAAGAGAGCAAAGTTGCTTTATGCTGCGAGTGCTGATTCAAATATAGAATCTTGAGCGTAGGAATAAGGGAATCAATAGCACGAGATGTATGACTATGCTCGCGTGTGACACATACAACATTTTACCTCAGCAGTGAGAACATATTAAGGTTTAATAATATCATAGGATTTTACGTACGTGTTTGGTAATTAATAAATTAATTCATCTTTCATCAAGGCACTGCTTGTTTTATTAACTCCTCAGCACAACTTTCAGGCGCACGACGTGAGATTATATGAATTTTATATGAATAATGTAACCGTCTCACTTACATTATTATTATTACCTTTGCTACTTTTCATCATCAATCCGTTGTAAACAAATTTTGTACAGAACCCTCAGCGCGCGAGTCAGTTTCGCACTTTCTTTATGATACAAAATGTCGAACTTGCACACAAAACAAACTTAAGTCATATTATATAGGATAGGTTACATCATGTGAAAATCATTTCTGAAAATTGTAACTAACTATGACACATTCAACACAAGTCTACGATTTAGCTACGTAATTCCACGTATTGACCTGTTTAGTCTCTCACCCTGTATAATCTATGTTAACATAACTTATGATAAGGCGCTAACTACCCTAACTGATATTACCCAGTTAGAGCGTAGTTCACATGATTCATGACAGCAAACCCGAAGTTTTGAATTACGTACCGCACCGAAGGGGATAAAGCACTTTTTCACACCTGCTATTCAGAAAAGAGTTATTGTTGCCTTCGAATGAGGGATCAAAGTTGTACTTTTCTTCCCTCATTTGAGGGCAACAATGACTCTTTTCCTTATAGAAGGTATGAAAAGCAGTATGTGACACTCTGTAGTAAAATCATTTGTAAGATATTTCATGCTTTTAGCAGCGGGCCTCATAGACGTTATGAAAAGCAGTATGTGTCACACGGTAGCAAAATTATTTCCGTCTTGGGCGTGAACACTTGAATCCCTCGCTACGCTCAAGATTCTACTTTAGAATCCCTCGTTACGCTCAGGATTCTATTGTATACGTAGAATCTTTCGCTTCACTCAGAATTCAATATACCGCCCTCGCCGTAAATATATCATTTTGCTCCCTTGAGACACAATCTACTATTATATCACGGGCACTCCAGTAATGAGAAAACTGAGTCCTGAGTGTAGTGAGTGATTTAAGCGCGCCCAAGATAAAAACAGTTTTATCCCCGAGGAGTATACTCTACTTTTCTCACCTCTTGCGAGACAATAAAGGAAAACCAAGGCTAACTAGAAACAGAATCAATCAGTCCGCCAAAGCCCAATCACTTCGTGACTCGCCATTTTATTAGAGTTGTATCTTCTATTTTTGTAGAATCTGGAGTTTTACTCCGTATAATGTAGCGTCTTGTAGCACTCGCGGCTTTTGTTTTAGGTATTCAATATTGTAGGTAAATTACTGCAAAGGCCGCGAAGCAAGGAAGGTCATTCCTGTTCCGGTCGAGGCCATTTCACAAAATGTACAATGAGATTTGAAAATTATAATGAAGCTTCAAATGAAATTCCAAATATTTCAGTAATAATTAGAAACAAGCGCGGCAGCAGCCGGCTTCGTCGTCGTGTTTTGTTTCGAACTCGACGGCCGCGGGCGAGCGACGCGGTTCGCGGAGCTGGCGCGTCCACGCCGCCGTGAGAACTTCACGAAATTAGACTTTAAAGATATAATAATAAGAACTATGAAAAGTGAAATCACATTATTACCCGGCGGGTTATAATGAAATTCAGTGCAATATTACAACCCTGTGCTCAAGCCATGGGCTATAATGATTTGCTTTCGGTGAGGTTTGCATGATATATAATTAGCCATTGTCGAGCAGGTGGTGTGAAAAGTTTCGAACCTTTGTGCACCACTTACGTACACTTAATTTTTTGCCAATTAACACATTTCAGATGTCCATCTGAGTTGATCATTACATAATCGGAATGTGAAAAAATTTGGTCACATTAACCTCGTAGATAAAGGACTAAATAATTACGAATACATATGTTCAAATACATACACGAAATCATAAAATCACGCCTGCTCCTAAACCCAAAAGGAATAGCGCACACACACTTCACACCACATGAAACTTCTACCATTTTGTATGTTTAACGATGGAGTAAATGTAAAATTGGTGACTGCCTAGTAACAATTTGGTGTAATTTAACACGATACAACCCTGTCATACAACCCCAGCTTTACAGTAGTCAGCGCAGCGAGCCGAGTCAGACTCGTACACAAAGGATTCCGTAGCATCGTATGGTATGTAAGTTTGACGTTCCATATTAGGATCACATCGATACACACTCCTTTTATTGAGATACTGTAGTGAAATTGTTTCACCTAAAGCAAAAATAAAAGATTAACTACACCAAGCCACCAGCTAAATCTTTTTTTTTTAACCTGACTGTGGCTTTTATAGGCCGAGCCCAATAAAGCGATAGGAGTGCGCGGTTGGAGAGTAGCCTGGGGAAAATCCAGGGGAAAACCTCCGGCACGACCACGCGTATGGTTGGAACACTGGAATACTCTAAGAGTTTGCGCTCCAGTGAGATTGGTTGAGCGGTTTCAACCGAATCTGAGGTGTGAGTGGAATCGAGCTACTGGGAGTTTTGTCGCTAGTTCACTAAACCTAGCCTAGCTGAGAAGAGTCCAGCAAGAAACTCAGCTAGGCCTGACCTGGGTCGGATTGACTCTACCCGGTGTGCGGCGGTACCGGGACGAATAGGGACTATATGTGTCACTATTGTCGCGATCGCGCGGTGGACGTCCCCGCCGGCGGGAATGCCTAAGTGTACGCGTCGTGTCAAGCTTGGACGCCGCAAGCGCAGCGTTCCATCTTTCGAAGACTTAAGTCAAATAGCATTTATATTAGGACAGAATCCAATCCAACTGTCTTTTTGGATGCTTCGCACCTATACGTATTCATATTTATATTTATACGAGTATGTGCGTAAGTCTACCCTCCTTGGCAAGGTCTGCCTATACGTCATCACCTCCTAGTCATTTCCGTGTGTATCGAATGCAATGCAGTTCAATGTTACGTCTGTCTACACGTAGACCGCTTTGCAACCTTGACCGTGTCAATGGTCAATCTGTTTCTAAGGCACACAAGGTAATGAACGAATCTAACTACATTTCAATTATATTCGTATTAAGTCCGTGGTATATTAACTTGGAGAGAGCAGGAGTTACCATTGCCTAAACGTCGCGATTTTCATAGCCCCTAGATAAAAAAAAACCGGTCAAGTGCGAGTCGGACTCGCGCACCTAGGGTTCCGTATACAGATGTGTACTGGTTCCAACCCTATTAAATCAGGAAAATCTCAACAACATGGTGTGGAAATTGGACGCCATGGGTACAGCGCCATCAATCGGCGACTTTTGTTACAAATTTGAACGACTGAATAACATTGTAAGCATGTATGGTAGTTTTTCAAGGATAATTCTTTATCACGTAAACCGATTTCAATTTTTTTACCTTTTTTTGAAAGAAGGTACTTTCAGCATAATCTCGTAGGAATTTATAAAACAAAAATACATGCAAAGATGATTAAATTACAAACTTAGTATAGAAATGTTTTTAGACCATAAAAAAAAGAAAAACTAGATAAAGCTACAGTTATATTTTTCCTGTAAAATATAGATTGATATCAATGTTACGTAATAATTTTATATTTTTTTCTTGGTAAACTTCGGAAATAAGGGAGGGGGGACGATATTTTTTTTATATTTTCCCTCATAAAACAACGTAAAAAAGTGTTTCAGAATGTGCAACCCAAGCCCTTTCACATGTGACCCCCACTCGACATATGAACTAGACCAGTGTAGGCGAACCTTTATGCATCAACGTGCCATTTTTTCTAAAGAATGTTTAATGGGGTCATTGACGTGCCATCAAATAATTTTGACTTTCTGATTCACTCCGCAGCGTAGGATCACTCGCGTTCGATCGTCATAAAATACTTAACACATTTTTTACACATGTTTTATGATCGGCGACGTGCCCAAAATATTGTGCCGCGTGCCATCAATGGCACGCGTGCCATTGGTTCGCCTACCCTGAACTAGACTTTCAGTTTTGAATCACCACAGAAAATAAAAAACATATTTAAAAAAGTCATGTTCTATGTATGTAGGTAAGCCTTCTTTATAAGTACTTATTCCAAATTTCAAATCGATAGCATAAGTAGTTCTTGAGATATTTAGCGATGTGACAGACAGACAAAGTGAAACCATAAGGGTTCCTTTTTTACCATTTTGGTACGGAACCCTAAAAATAAACAGCACCTGTCAACACTACAGATGTCAAAGTCATTAGAAGTTTCCGCGCCGAAACGAAACGTTACGTCGATTGGGGAAAAAGTGTTTTTTCAGTGGAATTTCAGGTTTCAAGAACATCTCAGACACCCAAATGGACAAACAGAAGCAAAACAGTGAAAGGGTGTTTGGAATCACGATATTTATACGTGAAAATCGTAAAATTTGAAAAGGGCTTCAGCTCTTAAATCTTCTTTATTTACATGAAATGCCACTATTACTACATAATACGTTATATTATGCCGCCTTTCCCTGTTGAGATAGTTCAGTGAAATTAGCTGAAAATTTGGCAAAATTAATGGAGAACTTTTATCTATCAGGATATGTAGGTTATAGGACAAAGTTCAATTTTATCTACTCTCCCCCCCCCTCCGGGGCGAGCGTCACCCCCCCCCACCCGTGAAAGTGTCCCGGAGCGCGGTATTTTCCATTTTAAAAGAAAACCGTACACGATACATAAAAAGTGTACAGGAACGAAATAATCCTTGATAAATTAGCTATAAACCTCTACTACATACAAAAGCGATATCACTCATAGTTTCAGCGCAATCTGCCACCAAATACGAACGTTTTCAAAAAATTATCGATATTTTTTGCTGTAAGTTTAGTTTTCTCAAAAACTTCACACATTACCGCCAAAATATGTATGACTAAAGTAAAGAATAGAATATGCTCTTTATAAAAAGGTATAATTCATTTCTAAGCACTTTCATTTACCGTTGCTGTGCTGTTTTTTAAATGTAATTCATTCGGCCATACAGCGAAATATAAATGTTCATACTAGTTCAACGGTGGTACTAAAATACCATATTCTTCTTATATGTTTTCCTGTAATCTGTAGGTATAGGACTATTTTCTGTATTTTTTATATATTTTTATGGCCAGTACTTTAGGAGATAAGAGGGGAGCGGAGAAATGGTCAATTTTCGCCTATTTTCTTAAATAACTTCAAAACTGTTTATTTTAAAATTATGAAAAAAATATATTTGATATCCTTATAATGATCCCTTTCATTTGATATGTCACACAATATAGTTCGCAATATATATTTTTTTTGTATATTATGTACACCCCACAAGTACCTCCCATGTTTAAAAAATTATTTATTTACGTAACATCTCCGTATTTGGGACACCGATTTACATATGTGTGCCAAATTTCAACTCAATCAGTCCAGTAGTTTTGGAGAAAATTGACTGTAATAAACGGACTCGACTAATTCGACTGTGTGTATCCGTCCGTTTATCACAGTCAATTTTCTCCAAAACTACTGGACTGATTGAGTTGAAATTTGGCATACATATGTAAATCGGTGTCCCAAATACGGATGTGTTACGTAAATAAATAAATTTTTAAACATGGGAGGTACTTGTGGGGTGTACATAATATACAAAAAATATATATATTGCGAACTATATTGTGTGACATATCAAATGAAAGGGTTCATTATAAGGATATCAAATATTTTTTTTTCATAATTTTAAAATAAACAGTTATGAAGTTATTTAAGAAAATAGGCGAAAATTGACCATTTCTCCGCCCTCCTCTTATCTCCTAAAGTACTGGCCTTAAAAATGTATAAAAAATACAGAAAATAGTCCTATACCTACAGATTACAGGAAAACGTATAAGAAGAATATGGTATTTTAGTACCACCGTAGAACAAGTATGAATATTTATATTTCGCTGTATGGCCGAATGAATTAAATTTAAAAAAATAGCACAGCAACGGTAAATGAAAGTGCTTAGAAATGAATTATACCTTTTTATAAAGAGCATATTCTATTCTTTACTTTAGTCATACATATTTTGGCGGTAATGTGTGAAGTTTTTGAGAAAACTAAACTTACGGCAAAAAATATCGATAATTTTTTGAAAACGTTCGTATTTGGTGGCAGATTGCGCTGAAACTATGAGTGATATCGCTTTTGTATGTAGTAGAGGTTTATAGCTAATTTATCAAGGATTATTTCGTTCCTGTACACTTTTTATGTATCGTGTACGGTTTTCTTTTAAAATGGAAAATACCGCGCTCCGGGGCACTTTCACGGGTGGGGGGGGGTGACGCTCGCCCCGGAGGGGGGGGGAGAGTAGATAAAATTGAACTTTGTCCTATAACCTACATATCCTGATAGATAAAATTTCTCCATTAATTTTGCCAAATTTTCCATACATTTGAATCTAATTTTCTTGAGCTAAGAGTAAGGATCTCTGAGATAAGCTCAATTTTGGTGGTATTCACTGATGCTTTCACAAGCAGTCTAAATGTCTTATACCCGGTTTTCAAGTTTTGAAAACCATGTTTTTTATACATTGGGTCATGTTGTGGCGTTTTTCCGTTGGAAAAGACTAAGTCTCTTCGAGATAATGCAGAACTATAGAGTGTTAATGAACATTTCTGTTATAACCTTCAATACAAGGTTCTTACCCGTATCTTTTGATCTTTAAGGCTTGTATCATGGTTTTCCAAGATTTGTGTAACAAAACTTACTAGAGTGTACGAAAGAACACATTATGATTATGGCACTTATTCCGTTGGAACATAAAGTCTAACTCGTCTGCATCCTACTAATTTTCTGACACTACTAAGAGTAATCATAAATCCTTATAAACATACAATTTTGTTCTATGACTTTAAACTCACTACTCCCGTTGGGGGAAGCTATTAGCTAGCTTTATGAAAGTAATTTAAACAAGTTTATATAAACTTCTATAAACAGAACCTAAATAACAAATGTTTTCTTCTGTTATTTATTGTATCCTTTCTGTTGGAAAGTGTTACTCTGAACTGTTAGGTATTGTTACCCGGTCAGTGTGGCAAAATAACACCTCACTTTTATGTCGCTACAGTATACCGGAAATTAATTTTGTACCATTTTGCTAAGTTGAGATAAACTTCAGCCTTATAGGTCCAGAATACAATTCAGTTCTTGATTGAGTAATGCATAGTAGATGACAAGGTTCACTGGAAAGGAAGAAGCACTCAAGAGGAAGGACAAGTAAGCAGCAGAAGGTACCTAACATCAAATACCTGCACAAGATACCACAACTCTTAACAAAGTTGATTCCATTATCAAGCCTTAAAAATTAAACAATTTTCTCAAATCTTAAATAAATTGAATCCATTGTCAAGTTGTGAAACTTAAACAATTTTCACAAATCATAGCAAAGTTAGATACTTTGTTATCAATAACACATACCCGTCAAGTGGCCAATAGAGATATCATATGTTATGTGATGGGATCTTGTGAGTTTTCAAACCTGTGATGCAACAGTTCTTGCCTAGAAGTATTAATGTTACAAACTTCATCCAACAAATGTTGTGTTAAAGTATTACCTATCACAATTTGTATAAATTTGCAAAAAATTGTTTGTTCCTTAGTCTAAAATGTGTCAATTGACACAAGTCTAACAATTGCTTAAATTTATATAATTATATAGGATATAGAGAAGTCAATAGACGTCTTCTTCATCATAAATATACTCAGACTGTACATTCTGGCGAAGGGTTCCAAATTTTCAAGGTCACAGACCAGTCAAGATGTAAAGTAGTACCTATAGAAAATGGTAACTGTCTGACTGCAAGCATCCACATTTTGTGCCAAAGGAGACCAAGAAACATTGCATCTTGATTTGAAAGTTCCCATAACTTTGAAAAACTTTCTTTAGAACTGATTATTTGGTTTACTTAACAACCACATAATTTAATTATATTACCTGGAAAATAGGTACAATACAATACAATACAAATATTCTTTATTGTTCACCAGAACAGGTACAAAGTATTCCTTCACTACTATTTGTTATTGAAGATTAAATTCGAATTTGTGGAGACAAATTAAACAAGTACAAAATGCCAACCAAGTGTAAGGCAGTTTTTACACTTTTTCTGAAATTTCAAAGAAAATCCTAAGAATTTTCTGTAATATAATGTGGGTATATATATAACAATTAATTTTCTTACCGCCCACAACACCTTAAGTTTGTTTGGACAAAAAGACTTAAGCTGATATGAAGAGTAATGGTCAGGTAAACTTTAAAGAACTATGTTTATAGTTGAGTTTTATTTATGATGTGAATGGTAGTGTGAACAAACTATATACATTATTTTACCATTCAGTTATAGTAACTAGGCAACAAATTAACTAGGTTGACATGGTGAGCTGAACTTTGGGACCCCAAGGCACTTTGCCAAATCTGGAGTTATCTCATGAATCCCTATTCTTTCCTGGTGTCAGTCTACTATTTGAGCTCTTAATAGTTCACGGTTAGCGGCAAGCATTTTATTTTTCAATTTAAAAACGTTGAGGATTATCTCACAATTTTCTCGATTGACACGGGACACATGTTCGTAAGTAGAAAAGTAAATAGGTTGTCTGTAGTGTGAATGAACTATTACTGAAATAGAATTTTCGACTTTAACGCATTGCGAATGTCCACCGAATGTCTAACGACATTTCATCAACGAAATGGGTAGGGAATTATTATATTCCTTGACTGTACCTACCAATCCAGATATTGGCTAAAGAATAAAAAAACTATTAAACTTACTTCTAAGTTTATTCTCAATTTAGCTTCCAGATCGGCAAATAATTAGTAGGCAGTATTTAAATAATGTCATTAACTGGGTGACTGCTGTGTGGGTAACACTATAAATCAAATTCCATTTTAATGCTCCCACTCGTCAAGTTCGTATTTAAAAAGTAATCTGAGACGCAGAATCCATTAAGTATATAATACGTGGGTAACGTTGTTGTGACTTACGGGACTCTACGGGAATTAGCTAGTTTTATATAAAACTGAAAGTCTTATTGTGTGTTTACCCTTCCATTTTCCTTTTCCAACTATTCTTACGACTAGCGGGCTATAATTAAACCGTCTTGATTTTACTTTAAATATTCACTGGATGCATTTCAGTTTTACGTATTGAAATTTAGCAGTTGCCCGTGACTAACTCATTTGAACTGCCCTTCGTAAGCAAGCGAGAGTAACCAAATAAATTCAGAATGAAGGAGCATAAAATGGGGTTCATAATGCATATTTTCACAGACATTCATATACTTGAACTTGGATGAAAAAAAAAATAGTTTTTTATTGCTTTTACTTGATTATCTATTGAATCTATTATTGCTGAGTTTATAAATTTACATTATCCTTTTGTTGTATGAATTTATTTCCTCGCAAATATGATGAAATAAATACATTTGAATGTATCACGGGCGGTAACGGGATTCCTATCCTATTAGTATAAAGTACTGAAATTAGTTTCCAGCACAGATTCCAGTAATTAGGCAAATGTTAATTTGATCATCAACGGCTCAAACCTAGTCAGCACCGCACACACAATAAAGTAACGTATTATTTGGCTTTGAATATTAAATTGTTACTACAACGACACGCATAACGCTCACAGTAAATTAACAGGTTTCATTCCGTATTTACTAAGCAATTCTGAGCATTTCGAAATATTTACGGCAATTCCTCTTTGGCTTAGTAGCGTCGTCGAAAAGTTTAATTTGCAGGGGCTCTATTTGCTACATATGTTTTACATACCACATTGATTTCAATATGTTTATTGCGCTTGTTTCCACGCGTGCGTACGAAACAACCGCGCGAAATTTGTTGAATGCTCTTACGAAATGTTGATATATATATGAATATATATACTACAAGACTACAAATAAATTGAAATTGAATGACTTGGTAGTCAGGATCTATCATCAGCAACTTGCTCTGCTATACGACCTTGTGAACTTCTAAGTGCCGTGCTGATATAGTTCCCACCTGCACCAGTTCTCGAAAATATGTATACGCGCCTCGCTTTATTGGAATCTATCTGTTATCATGGACAGGACATATAATAAAGCTGTAGAGGTTCGAAAATTTATTTATACATATAATAAAGCTGTAAAGGTTCGAAAATCTGTACATTGAAGCATATATCGTGAATTTACAACTGTCTAGATATAATTGGAAGGAAAATAAAAAGAATCCCATTCAAAAATTGGACTATAAATAGATACTATATGAAAAAATGAAGGGTAAAAAAGTGCTTAGGGGACTAACGACAAATAACCAAAAATCCCTCAACCCGTTGTAACTGTTCGAAATGAGAGATTTAATTATGTTAGTCAGTCGCTGTCAACATTGACAAACCAGTGCCTTGAACTCCGTCTACCTATAATTGATATATCTTCGTTGTTAGAGTGGTCGAGTGTGATAACGGTGTCATCTGAGGGCCTGTAAAATACCACTAATTCCCGCTATTCCCACTAATATTATAAGGGTCAATCAATTTTTTCTTGTTGTTATTTTGTCCCGTCAGCGAGGAGACATCAGTATCCGAGTTTCTTAGAAAAATGTTTATAATATGGACTTCAAGCATGCTCAAGAGATGATCCATGTTCAAATGGATTTAAGCTCATCGCTAAAACTCATGTTTGATAGATTTAAACCCTATAAAATCACAGTTTTAAAGAGTGACTCAGGAGACGTAACCATGGTAACGAGCAACAAAGAATAGTTGATTCACCTATAAATGTGAAAGTTCGGATGTTTAGATGTTTGGATGTTTGTTACTCAATCATGCAAAATCGGCTGACCGGATTATGATGAAACTTGGTATACAACGAGTTTATCGCCTTGATTAACATATAGGATACTTTTTTCCCTTCGTCATCCCTCAAATTAATAAGTTCAGGGATGGAAGTTGAATTTCATAGATCCAGAATCATATGGATATTTACAATGCCCGCTGACTTACGAAATTTCGTCTCAGATGAACCAGTGGAAGTCTGAGCTCCGAATATGCATATAGTTGTAACGAATCGTAGGGTCAAGATACAATAAGGACGTATCGTGAGGCGAATCTAGACAGTTGTAAATTCACAATATTTGACGTTTGGCGTGTCAGGGACGTGCCATTACACGGATGACATTCGGTAAAGTCGAATCGGAGTTAATGTAGATTATTCGCTACTTGCACAATTCAATCATTTGAGTCTTATAGTTGCTAAGATAAAGTAGGTACAAATACAAATACAAATAGAAATAGTTTATTTCCCAAAAATATTTAAAAACAGTTACATTTTCTGCTGACCCCCACACTAGGCATAGCCTGTCCCCTGGGGGAATCGGTGCGGTTTACATATAATCATTCCATAAGCGGAATATTGTCATGTATAGTTTTTATTTTTATCGTCGTAGTTATAAACTCAGTAACGTCGCTATCAATTTATTATGAAAGATTTAGTTCGGATATTTGGTGACTCTTAGAGCTTAATTATCTCAAAACCAAAGCGACTCATGTGAATGTGTTTGTCGCTGATTCACTAAACCTAGCCTAGCTGAGAAGAGTTAGGCAAGGAACTTGGCTAGGGATTACCGGGTAAGGAAAGTGGCTACTTCGAACGAGAAAAGTAACTTTAGGTAGCATTTTACCTCTCAGTCTTCGGGCTTACAAAAATTCTATTATATATAATTGTAATATGATAATATGCGCTTAGGTACTTAAAAATATTACTATGGTTTTAAGTAGTAACATCTGCTAACGAAAATTACAAATTGAAGTTATGGAAACGCGAGTCTTTTTGATAGATGTTATTCTGCGTACGCATCCCCAAGGTTTTGTAAGAGAGCTGGTTGAAGGATTTGGTAACCGAGTGTGATTACTGATTGTTCAGACAGCTCAGTTAAAGTGATTGGCTGCGTATGTCAGGATGTCACAGGTTTGTATGTTTTGGAAAGTGTTTCTTCACTAGAAAAATACCCACGATATTATAACCTGCAGAATTTATTTACCAAGGGGAAGGAATAGACAGAAGAAGTTCACGCGAACGAAGTCGCCGGCAAAAGCTAGTAACCAATAAGCCTGATATCGTGCTGACAGATGGATCGAAGCGCCAGACAAAAAAAAATGACCGGGCACACGAGGTAACCGCCATGTGCGATATATTGATTCGATGATCATTATCCCGATAGTCGCGTCTCTGCGAATATTCTAATACGAGTACTGAAGAGCCTCGACCAACATCTTAAGAAACTCTCGCTAGAAGGCTGGGTCAGGGGCGTAGAAGATACAAAAGGCGTTACTTTATACACGACACGACACGGGGCGGATACTCAGGAGGTTCCTTTCTCTGTATCTGCAATTTCTGTGTATAATTCCTAAGAAATTATCACTTTGCCGGTAGCCAACAAGGCTCTATAGACCCAAACGGTATTTTGCTTGGGAATATGTATCGACATATTTATTTATTAAAACTTTATATTCTCAATTAACTATATTGAAAATATTACGATTTTATTTTATTTTATTTCGAAAGGTACATAAAACAGACAGTAATCGAAACGTACAGTGAAATAATATATATAAGAAGACACACATGACTAGATTACAGTCCAAAAATATATGTACACATCATGGCTATGAGTTATAATTTAGAGAGAAAATAAAAAAGTAGTTTGAATTACAGAGAAAGTGAATAGCAAAAGGCGAACAAACAGTTATTCAATAATTTTAAATTATTTGTAGCTAAAAATACAGATTTTTTTAATTGACAGATATTGGAAACATAAACATCAAGGTCCTTACAGACGCGAACCAAGTCATCAAACTCCCGACACATGCGAACAATTGGATTATAATATGAAGTATTATTTCGGTATACAGCCAGAGTAAAAGTTTTCGGAGAATGAGTCCTGTAAACTATATTGATATTCAAAAGTGACAATAGATAAGGAGAATCGATATGGGAATGGATAATTTTATATAAATAAATAAGATCACATTGCTTACGTCTAATTTCTAATGATGTGACATTAAACTTTGCCATACGCTGACTATAGCCTGAGATAGACCGTCCATAGTGACAGCGAAAACATATGGCCCTAAGAAATTTTTTTTGCACACTCTCGATTTTATTAGAGTGTACAGCATAAAAAGGTGACCATATAACAGAACCATATTCTAAGACACTGCGTACCATACCATAATATAATAACAGCATACTTTTAGGGTTTCTAAAGTTTTTAGTGATGCGTATCAGATGCGTTTTAATATTGAGTATCACATAATTATATAGGAGCCTGATATTAAACCGAAATACTGTTTGCCAAATTGAATTAAAAAAAATCTGTATATTTTTAACCGACTTCAAAATTAAAAAGGAAGAGGTTCTCATTTCAGTTGTATGTCCTAGGGAAACATATAGCGGTTTTTATATTTTCGGTAATAAATCAAGAATTTGCATTAAGAAAGTAGCATTTGTTGAACGGAAACTGATGAAGAAGACCACGGGTGGTCATCCAAAACTCCTAGTATTTCATGGGTGGTATTAAGATATTTCGATCAAGATACTGAAGCGACTATGACGAAGTCAATTTAAAGGGTCCTGATGTAATGTCACCGTCGCGCGTCGATCTGATCTGGTAATTGACGCCGGAAGGTGACAACGGAACTCCGTAATAAAACAGTGTAGCTTAGCCGTGTTTGAGCTTATTAGAGTCGTTTTATAATCGTAATATATTAATCGGTAATGATTCGCTATCGGTAGTGTTAAAAATAATGAGTGTGCATGACACCACAAAAAACACTGAAAAGTTAAAAAATATTTCCTTACCTTTCTTAAAGTCAGTTTTTTTGAGATGTCCTAAAGATTTGATATTGGTACTTACCTGCAGAACATTTAATTACCGCTGTATGTATTTAATGTATGTTCACCGATTTCTGATTCAATTGTAAACCTATTATCAATAGAATTTTCATTTGTAATTAAAGTTAATAATATACGTTGATATTAATGTTATGTAATAATTTCATATTTATTCTTTGTGAACTTCGGAGATAAAGATGGGGAAATATTTTCTTTTTTTACAATTTTGCCCCTACTGCGAACAAAAAGAAAAACTGTTTCAGAATGCGCAACTCAAGCCCTTGCATTTGCCCAGTTTCAGTTGAGTTTTGCTTGATTTATTATTTTGGTTTCGGAGTCAACAATAGTAAAACGTTAATAATTTCGGGAGTAAGTTTGAAGTTACTAATAGTAATGATGATATTGGATTTCGTATTTTTAACTTCATGGGCTCTCAATAGCGGGCCGTACTAACAGTAGCGTAACGGCATACTAAAATGAAATTGGAATCTTACTAAATAAATCTTCTTCTTACTACAATAATCAAGTTATTATTACGTATTATATATCTACATACAAGGCAGCTGCGGCCTTCTGTAACACTTCTTCGGTTGGGCTGCTCCAAGTGGGTATTTTTATCTAAATATGCCCCTTAAACAGTTGGTTAAACGGATGGTTACGGATGGTAACACAAATGAAAGTCAAAAGTAAACTGTTATAATAAAACGGACAGGTTAGATGTGACTTTAGACATCACTACCTTAATTCACTACTTTAAATGAAACTTTCCAAATATGAGCCAGGTAACTTCATACTATGTCCGACATATCCTAGGAACCTCTTTGGGAGTAGTTTTACTTAATTTTATTCCAATCTTAAACCTTCGATAAAAATTTTAAGCTCCATTTTATATTCATTATTCAGCGAGCAATTTCCAGTTATTGACTTTCCCGACGTTAAGAAAAAATCTATTCACACCACATTGGATTACCATCGCAATTTCGTATTTTATTATAATTTCTCGTCGGCTCCTTTACCAGGCATGTTCCCATTTTATAAAAGTAGTTAGTGCTTCGATGTGAATAAGTTATAAAAAGTTGGCCATTTTATTTGTGATATATTGCGTTTAAGGACATAGTTGGCACATAATTTCTTTTTTATTGAAACATGAGGATTCTATTGGTAACTTTCAATTTACATTTGGAATATTAATAAAAAATCATTTTTGCGGATCTTTGAAGTCCCATCTTTTTATGATTTTGATGAATTTGTCTGATTTACTATTTATCGTGATAATTTGATGGTTTTCTATCCATATAACTACACTATGGTATAAATTTTAACGTGTCAAATACCCAATTGTTGACCGAATTGAATGCCGTTAATAGTTTTGAGAAGGTATACGGAAACAATATTTTCTGTCACCCAAGTTTAGATGTGTCTGTGATCTGCAATACCCAAGAAATATAATATAAGCCCGCGGAGCCAGAAGCTCGCGAAGGAGGTCCTGAGTTGAACGGGTGCCGAAGCAAAGCGAGTGGGGGAAGGTGGCGAGGAAAGCGAGTCGGCGACCTCCCGAGTGGAGCGTAGGTCGAATGCGCACGTGAAACGAAGGGCTGACGAAGCGAATTTCTGGCGGGAGCCCGGGCGGAGGGCGGGAGACTGAGTCCGAGAAACGAAAGCGGGGCATTGTTTGGTGATTCTGTTTTAGAGACAATTTCATTATTTTGAAACCCAATATAATTATTGACATTTAGGTAAGCTTTTAATATTATTTGGTGATTCAATTTAAGGTGACAGATCTACTATTTTAGGAACAAATATAATCTATTAGGTTACTGGAAATGCTTTTATCAGGTTATTGATAAACAATACCCCTTTTTTAAAAACTTAAACCGAAGGGCATAAGCGATTTCAACGATTCAATGGGTTACGGCCCATTCTGAAGAGGGTTTATCCCGTTCCGTTCCGTTCCGTTCCAGTGACTCATCCAGCCAGCAGTTCTGCTGCAAGGACACGGAGGTGTTGGCGACACCCGGGAGGGAGGGTCGAAGTGCCTTGTCAAGTGACTTGCTCAAATTAACGCCGGAGGTACATTGGAACTTTAACGGCCTCTAACCGGAGCCGCAAGTGCTGCGACAGGGCAGGCGTTCGGGCCCTCTCGATAGGACCTCTACGTCTAAGTCATTCTGAAGAGGGTCTATCGAACTAAAACTGTTGGTATGATATTAAATTGAGACGGTATCCTATTCCACGCGTGCTAACCCTAGCGTTTAAAAACGAGTGCGCGCAGCTAATGTAAATATAATATCAAACCAATACTTTGAGTCAATTAAAAATGCAATGGCAATGGGTGTCGCAGGATAGATTAAATCATGCGAAACGTTCCTAATCCATCCAACTCTCCTAGCGCTAGTTGGAAATTCTAACTCGGTGGACTCTGCGAAACTGTTGGATTTTATAAATATTGGACCTCATACGTTTACTAGTCTCAAACTGTATGGACTTTCATTATGTTTTTTGTAACGGATTTCATGATTTGTAGGTCTAGGAATCGTACCTACTGACCAAAGAATATGTAATGTAAAAATGTAATGACATATTTATGCAAAATATGACACTGCTTCTTTTTTCCTTTGTGTGTAATTAGTTTGCGTATCGATCGCCTTTATTTTTTCCATTTCTCCAAGATTATATGGAAGAAGTCCCTTAGAGAGGTTAGAGGGATAACTTTGCTTTTGTAATGTTATATATTGTTGCTTTATTTGTTTTGTAAATGTTAGTCTATGTGCATTAAAGTGTCATACATACCTATACTATAGGGACTTACCTTCTTCCGAAACCTTACCAAATAAATTTAAACTACTATGCCACAAGCTACAAAATTGTTTCTTGACGACCGCTTTAGCGTAGTTGGTAGTGACCCTGCCTACGAAGCTGGAGGTCCCGGGTTCGAATCCCAGTCAGCGCATTTATTTGATGATCACGAATATTTTGTTCCTGAGTCTTGGATGTTTTCTATGTATTTAAGTACCTATTTATCTATATTAGTATGTATATCGACGCCTAGTACCCACCCATAGTACAAGCTTTGCTTAGTTTGGGACTAGGTCGATTTGTGTAAGATAGTAAAACGAAAACCAAATAAGCTAACAATGTGCTGAAAGAGGAGAAACTCACTTTGAGTCCCCTAAAACTACCACTAAGTATACCGGAGTGTGTTACGAGCGAACCTGAGGGCCGAAGGCGCGAAGGGCTTCGGTGAGGCTAATAGTCAAGCCGAAAGTTCTGCGTAGGACTCAAAACCCAGCCTCATCAGAGAGCGCGCTCTACTCGAGCCCACCTAGACACTTTCTATCCACGAGTGTCTTACAAGCTCGGTGAGCGGCGACGCCCTAACGAGTTCGAGAGCGAGCTCTAAGTAGGCCCTAAGGCCCGAAGCTTCCCTTGTAGGCGCGAGGGCGCTTCTTTATCCGAGACCGTTGGCCGAAGGCCTAACCGGTCAGTCCACGCAGACAATCACACCCTCCACCCTGAAATTAAATTTCAGTTACTTGGACTTTTTAAAGTTACTCCAGCTAGTCGCAAAACGCGCAAAATGGAAATAAATACCTAGGCTTAATAATCTTCGCAATGTCTCTAAGCATGCTCTTACCCTTATTTTGTGTGCACAAGCACAACAAAGCGTAGGTACCTAATGTACGTCGCGGATTGATTTTTGAAAGTTTCTAAGATATAAAAATATGTTTCATTTAAGCCTTCTTTATAGTATAACATAGGTGGTTCATTCTACTTATACATGACCAGTTTTCTAGTACTAAATAATAATGATGAAATGTAATGATTTAGTGTACAAATTATTCCTGTAAAAGGTGGCTAACACAGTGGTAAAAAGCATTTTTCTCTTATCATGCTCGAAAAGTATGTCACATTCCGTACCTGAGAATCATAACACTGAAACTCTATTTTTTATGATTTTCGGCTTTTAACGGTATCATAACTTTTCGAGATCTTTCGAGCCATAAAACTTTATTTGCCGAATTCACCATAGTTACCGATTTCCTCAAATGTATATATATATATATATGTAATATCATAACTCGGCCCAAAGCATTTCAATCTAAGTGACATGCATTTTATTGTTTGTCTGGAGTGGAGATACAGTATTCATACTCAACTTAAACTAAGACACACTAAAATGCAATTACATATTGGAAACATTCTAGTGTAACTCCGACCGACTTACATTTTTATGCCGCAAATATGATCTATCGCGGGCGTTGTTTAGTCAGTTCAGTGCGGGAGTTACCTTAACTCACAGTACTATTCTTAATGTGCACAGGGACGGAGCTAATTTTGTTTCAGGTAAATTCTGTCCCAGAGAATCATGATAATGTGTATTTTATTGCCTTTAGCACTTACAGTGTTAGATATTTCATCAGTTTGCCACACGTTTATTTCCTGATAAAGAGGATTCAGATAATGAAGACTGATGATAGGCATATTTACTTTGTTTAAGTTTTTTTTAGTTAAGTACCATTATGAAAGAAAAGTTTCTATTCGTGTTGACAAATTCATTTTTGTTATTCTCATTTAATAAGCTTTATTTTATTATTAATTATGTCTGATTATTTTGACTTTAAGCCACCCTAAACCTTGCACCTGCATCATTTTGACACAAATATGCTGCTCCTGTAAAAAATAGGAAATAGCGGTTGCAGTGTTATGCTTCTCAGGTACGGTATTAGACTTCTCAAACGGGTCTAAAGTAGTACATTTAGCCCATAGAGAAAATATGAGCTTTACTAAAATCGACCAATCAGGAATGAATTCACTTCTCTAAAGATTCAGTTTGTAGTATTCCTTATTGCACAATAATTAAAAAAGTGATTAAATCTTCTGAGCAACGCTTTGAAACACTCAGTGGTGAAAGTCAGCAGCTTTTATTCGCGCGTGAATGTCGGGGACGATCCGCACTGTCTATGTTTTATGTGTCAAAGCCGTTTAGAAAAAAATATGCCCTCAAATTATACATAATATGTTCACCGTATTTATAGTTAATTTTGGGTGGATGACCTTTGTTTATTTATTTTTTCACAATCGAAGTGAAAAATATAGATTGTATTATAATTCTGGTCTAAAAGCCATATTACCTCTCGAACTATTTTACCTCACTTCGTTCAGGAAAATAAATATCTCGTGATCATATGGCTCATTTTAGACACTTGTCATACAATCTACTATTTTCATACAAATTGGTGAGACATCCAAGCACCGTAAAGTTACTCGATTTATGTATAATTATTAGCTGTGGTTCGGTAATCACCAAAACTATCGGAAGTGGTACTTTAATTAAATCTCTTTCTAAATAACAATTCAAAAATCTGAAGTGAAGGCCAAGTATTTCACAATCTGCATTTAAAGAAACCGGCCAAGTGCGTGTCGGACCACGCACAATGAAGGGTTCCGTACCAACACCTACTAGTCCACATTTAAAATCATTATCCAATACATTGAATCTAAAAAAGTCATATCTTCATAGGGAACTCACGGCACTTACTACCTTTTGTTTGGGCAAGACAGTTTTTAAGCGAAAACTCAAAAACTGTAAAAACTATATTGTTCAAACCAAAAATTGTTGAAAGTGTTTACTAAAGCACACTACCTCAATTTTTTTCAGAATTTTAAACTTTATAGTTGGGAAATTAGAGGGGAGGACACAATTTCTATGACTTTGACAGCTAAAATCTCACGAACGGTTGACTTAAATGGACAAGTTTTTTAGAAACCTCCATATTATTTTTAAAGGCCTATTCATCGATACCCCACACGACTATGTGCGTAGAAAAAATTTTTTTCATCCACCGGTTACATGTATGGAGTGCCCCCCCCCCTGATTTAATATTTTTTTGTAATTTCACATCACTTTTATGTAGCGGTTCATAGAATACACCTTCCCACCAAATTTCATAATTGTAGTGCTTATACATAGTCTCCGAGTAAATCGGCTGTGACATACGGACGGACTGACGGACGGACGGACATGACGAATATATAAGGGTTCCGTTTTTGCTATTTTGGCTACGGAACCCTAAAAATGACCGAAAGATATGGTCATGAAAAAGAAGAATGTCCAAGGTACAGTCTAGTGTAAAAATATGCATCGAATGAATCCTCTTATAAATAAGTACTGAAATCTTAATGCGCCGACATAATACTCATGGCACATATTTTTGAGTAGCTTGCATGCACCTATATTTTTGCAGCGACTGTACCTACGAGTGAACTGCATATTTTAAAACTAAACCTATTACCTACTCCCGTGGGAAAAGTGCAAAGCCATTATTCCCGTGGGATTAATTTATGCCTTTGTCCTTCAGTATACCTGCGTACAATAAGACCCTTTACGAGCAAGTGTACTTAATTAAAAAATATAAAACCTTTTTCAAGTAGTCCAACGAGATAGCAACAGAAGTATTTCATTAAATAGGGAAATCGATTCCAGATGCACTCTTGTTTACTCAACTGAAAAAATATATAAAAAATGCTGAAAGTAATGCTGAATCGCGCGCGCCGCGACATAGTAGTAAGTTGGCTGTATCACTCTTATAGGGTCATATATTTTGTCTTAGGATGATGAATGTTCACCGAGGGATACAGTATTGGTTGCATGCGGGCGACTAGTTGAAATTTATTCTTGGACGCAGTGGGCAGTCGTTATTAATGTGCTAATATTAAAAAGACAACGAACTATGTTGGTACTTACTTTCTCGTATTAGCATTCGACCTGACGCTTATATATATGCTTACATATGTGTTAAGCATTATTATTATTATTGCTTGCCTCAATTGTTGCTTTCGAGCGTAATCGGATTTCACAGGATTAGGGCTCGATAAAACGACTAAATTATTATTTAATTCACAAACATAAAAACAGTTAAGCCAATTTGTTTCCCGCCTCATCCATGGCTCAAACGCACGAATCTGCATGATTTTGCATAGGTGCACTGGGTAAAAGTAAGTGTGTCAAAACATCTCGCAAGTTTGCCTAGAAAGACACATTACAAATACGGCCAAAACTGTAAGAGACAGACCTTGACCTCATATAAAATCAGGCCCTGTACTCCAAACTTCGACTTCGTAGCTTGCCGTCCCTTTCACTCTCGTGATATACACTATATAAGTGATAGGGATGGCACGATACGAAGTTCGGATTTTGAAGTTCGTAGTAGCCCTCAGTAGCCGTTAAGAGGCCTTACAAGTTTCAAATGTTTTTGAACTCAAATATGACAACGGTATTGACTAAACAGTTTAACGGCTTCTAATAAACTGATTAAAGGATTCAATGTCTGTATTATTCAATGTTCACATTTGAATTTAGAATCAAAGTTAGAATCTTGAGCGTAGTAAGGAAATCAATAGCACGAGATGCAAATAACTTTGCTTGCGTGTGACACATAAAACTTTTTACCTCAGCAGCGAGAACATGTTAAGGTTTAATATGATCATAGGATTTTAAGCACTTGTCTGGTAATTAATCAGGAAGAAAACTTAATTCAGCTTTCATCAAGGCACTGTTTGTTTTACTAACTCGAACGACGCGAGATTAGGCGCGGCAGACTTAGGCACATTTCAGTAAGTCACGCGCGCGCCAGCTCGCGTGTACACTGAAAACTAGACGCATTGTTGTTGTATGGGGAGCAAATCTTTACTTTTCTTAAAAAGCGATATGGGTGTCATCTTCGAGGTTCCTCGGGGTGCCGATTACGAAAATAACATCCGATTTCAAACTCAAAATGGTGGACATTTATTTGTCTTTTGAGTAATTTTTCACATAAGATTAACAGCATCAGACAACTGACAGAAAAAAAGACCTCATTTATATCTATGTTACCGTCTAAAATCTACGCGGTCGAAGTCGCGGGCGGCCGCTATAGTTCAATATAAACAATAACAAGATTTCTATACAGATTTCTATATACCTGATGCTTAGTTAAATTATTATTATATTATTATAAAGAGCCTCAAGTGTCCAACTGCTGGGCAAAGGCCTCCCTCTTTTTTTCCACGCGTCCCTGTCTTGGACAGTCTCCCACTACTCCTGATCCGAAACGTCATTTCGTCTCTCGATTTCCGACGAGGTCTGCCCGGCCGCTGGTTTTGTGGGACCCACTTGGTGGTGATTTTAGCCCACAAGTTTTTCGGTATGCGGCAGACGTGCCCACCCCAGACCCATTTAAGTTTTGGCGGCGGTGTGAGCTAAGTCAGCTATCTGGGTTTTGGTACGCAGTATTGTATTTTTAATGTAATCTGTTAATTTCACGCTCAAAATACTGCGTTCCATGGCTCGCTGGCAACTTAGTTAAATTATTAAAGAAAAACCTGTTCATCGGAGAAATATGCAATTATTTCTAAGTAGAGTACAGCTGAACGTTTGTTCATAAAAAACCGTACCTAAAGTTTAGGAGTAATAACAAAAAATAGTTGATTGACCCAAATGTTTGATATTATTGTTCTTGTTGTTGCAATTTGGAAATAAATGTGCTCAATTTATTTTCGAAATACCTTTTAACTATAATGATGAATAAGTCGGAGACCCTCACGAGAAATATTACGGCATTAACTCTCATTCGTGAATACTTTGCAGTGGAATGTACACTAGTAGGAAGCAATCGGTTGTGGAAATTGAAGTACCTCCCTTAGCTGCTTGTGAGGGGATTTTATGCTATTGAGCTATTCAGACCTTGGAGTAACAAGGGCCATTCGAGTCGAGAATTCCGTAGAGAATTTACGGCGATATTCACATTGACTTGTTGTAATGTCTCGAAACTCCCCGTGCGAACCTTTAAGGACATGAATTGAAAAAATTTAGATTTTGCAAAGGCAGCGTGAACTAAAAATAAGTTATTTGACAAAATTAATTATTGGTTCAGGCTTTTATAACCGACTGTACTATTTCTACGCAATCATCAACTACCTATTCGTTGAGACAGTTCTAATGAGACCAAACACGACGAGCGTATCTTTTGTAGCTTTAGAGTTCCTATGGCCAGCATGTTCCAGCATAAGATCAGCTCGGTGGTACCATAATGTTGTAATGTCAATCGGTTACCGGCAAGTGGCTGAAAAATGAATTGAAATTTTGAGGAAAACTTACTTACGTCATCGAAATAATACGTATGGAAGCATAACTGTCGCTCAAAACTGGTGCCACAAAATCTAGTCCCGAATGCGGAGCTTATGGTTTCAGTGACGTTTCAGTGCCGGCTCCTAATTCAGTCGACTATCCGACGTTGAATCGAAAGTTGTCAATGTGTCAAACGAAAAAAAAAAACATTTTAATGGTTTCCGGCATTGGTCCTCGATATATAAGTACCGATTAGTACCTTTATTTAGCGCAGGAACAACACGAAGGGAAATGGGGAACGTATTCCTTTTTATTCTCTTTACAATAATCCTTTGAGTGATGGTTGATGTTGTGCAATATGTGTTTCGGAAAAAGTAGAGCGGAATATAAAAAGTTTGTGTACGCTGTCAACAATAGATAGGATTTTTTAAAGAAAAGCAGCACGAAGAATTAATATTTAAAAAACGAAGTGAAGGTTGATTTTTACAGGCAAGAACGTCGATTAAAATAGTTATAAATTTGTTCAATCACCCACAGTATCCTCGCAAATGAGAAAACAAATTATATTGGCCAAATCATTTCGGAGAAATAAGTTTTTAGATTTGCGCGAAATAATTTGCTTTTTTTATATACTTACCTTCTACATGACTTACATACGAACAGTACGAGTACAAGTTAAATGAAAGCCTGTAAAAATGAATTATTTTTTGGATATCTCTTGATTACCTACATATTTCATTGCTTGTCACTGCCTAAACACAATTGCTTAAAATTTTGTGGTTAGAACGGGCTTCCAGTTGGGTATCAAGTCTCCTTGTTTACCTCAACCTAACTCAGAAAAACATTATTAAATGGCACCATCAGGATAAAAATATTACCTAATTTGAAATCTCAATAGCAGGAAATATAATTGGTATGGAGCCTTGGAGCAATGCAGCTGAATATAATAGATTGTTTAAATTTCAAAAACGTACTTTTAGGATAATTTCAAATAGACTCTACGATTATCCAGCCCAGTCATTGTTCAAAGAATAAAAAGTTCTGTCATATATTGCGTCTATGTACTAATAACTGCAAATACGTAAGATCAATTATACACGACCCGTGGATAGAGCTACGGACGAAACACGCGCGGCGAGCACCTGCTGTTTGTCCCGCGCTGCCGACTGGCAAAGGCTCGAAAGTCACTCAGTGTCATTGGTGTAAAGATGTATAACACCCTTCCGAAGGAGATTATTAACTCGGCAAGTGACGCAATATTCGCCAGAAAACTAAAACAAACTGTTGGCTAGCTTGTTACAACATAAATGACTTTATATTGAGGCCAATTAACCGTTAATAATTACTCACTTGGAATTAAAAAATTAAAACATATTCGTGAAACAAAATTACTGTGTTGACAAACTTTACTTTAGACCTTATGTTCTGTACTGTGTTTCTTGTTGAGGTGTGCAATAAAGTGTATTCGTATTGTATTGTAATTACTAGTAAAATTTACTAATGTAAGTGAATATAAAAATGACATGTAAAAAATACTTATAATTTTGTCAATAAATATCTCAATATCAATCAATCTCAATAAATAAAACTAAGGTGTCCTCGGGTAATTCCGAAAATAACATATTCCTATCTAACTAACCGCTTTTATTGCATTTCATCATCATCATCATCAAAAAGAAATGTTAGATATTTGTTGGCGTTTGGTAGTGCAACAAAATCGCTTAGTTAGACTGGAATTTGTTATTTTCGGAATTACCCGACATTCGGAATTTACCCGAGGACACCTTACACATGTGTATTTTTTGAAATATGTCTAAAAAAGCCATTCCCGTAAAGTATTGTATTTCGTTTTCTTGTGCGCGGTGCGCGGAAGACATAAACGTGCCTATTACAAAAGGCGTTCTTTTAAATTATTGCCACTACGAGTATAGAAATGGAGACGGAAATGTTTTATTTACTTAATCATAGAAGGGAAAAATACAAATGATCAAATATTTCTTAGAAGAGTATTGTGGAAAGTTGTTCTCTATTGAAATAATAATGTACAAAGATGTTTGCGCCCGCATTCACGGCGTCTATTTTGATCTCAGTTCGATTACGTGTGTTTACTTGAAGACCCGGCGCGCGTGGAATACTTCGCGTAATGGTCGACAGGAATGCCAACAAAGCACAACTATCTCAATTTGTGTGGTTACCCCCCTCGACTGGGGGAAAGCATGGTAATCTGACAATACAAGGTAAGCGTCAGACCCATGCCGCCTTAATTAACTGAGATCGCTACTGATATAACTCCTGATCAAAGCCTATCAACCGCCACCCTAACCCTAAGTTTTAATTACTTTGATGAAATATTTGGGTCAAATCTACTATTAGATTAAGATAGTTTTGTAAATGAGTAAAAAAGGCCCTAAATCATACCATAATCATATCATGTGTGATAATAATAGCCTTTTAATCTGAACTGATGTCTGGAATAATATTGTTTTTCCTTTTCACAAAATGACGCGCAATGAGGACTATCGCGTATCAATTCCCCGCTAGAGGCGCTAGTGTAGCGTGAGGTCTCCGATATGTCAAATGTCACTCTTTGTGGTTGCGCTACGCGAGTTAATATCTAACTGGAACAATATGGTGAGTATTTTGCAATACCTGCGCTCGATTATGGCAAATATGAATTACGGGTCAATGACTGTCAGTGCTTTGAGACAGTTTTGTCTTTCGGAAACTTATTTCCTTCTTTTTTACGAACAAAACGGGATTGAGCTACAATGCGGGATGTTCGATATTTTTACGGAACGTTTTTAAGGTATTAAATATGATTTAAACGTAAACTTTGTTCTCATACTCATAATAACCAGTAACAATTTTCGTCAGTTGGACCTTATTCGACAGTGGCGCCAACTGGTGAGCACAAAAACGATAACCCCCATTCAGTGTGCCGTAAGGCATAGGCCTCCTCCAACTGTCTCCACTGGGTTCTGTCAGATGCGACTCTTGTCCAACGTGGTCCCAAGGTTAGCCTGATGTCGTCTGCACATCTTCTTATTGGGCGTCCCTGTCTTCTGGTACCATCACTAGGGTACCACAGAGTAACTTGTTGGGTCCATTTATTTTCTGGGCAACGTAGCATATGTCCAGTCCATCCCCTTTTGAGATGATATGCGAGTGAGTATATCGGTGACCTTGGTTTTCTTTCCTATTTTCCTCTTTCTTGATCTTGTCCATGAGTTTGACCCCTAACATACTACGTTCCATTGCTCGTTGACACCTTTCAAGTTTCCCTCTATGGAATTCAGTGAGGGACCAGGTCTCGCAACCATATGTTAGGCAGGGTCAAACACAGCTGTTGAATGTCTTTCTTTTGATGTCGACACCTAGTTCTTTGATTTTCATAATTTCTTTGAGCAACCAGTATTTTTTTCATCCGCTGGCTATTCTTTTGTTTACCTCCTTCAACATCATGTCTTCCATAGAAATGATTTGTCCTAGATAGACGTATTCCTGCACGTATTCGAGCCTAAAGCTGTCAACTTCTGTGTCAACTTCTTGGGAGTTGTTATCATTTTCGTTTTGCTGGCATTCATTTTATGTCCCACTTCTTTGCTTTTATCTGCTAGAGCTTTTACCATTGCTTGTAGCTTCTCCGGGTTTTCTTCCAGCAAGATAATATCGTCAGCAAATCGCAAATAGTTTAGGCGGGTACCATTGATATTGAAGCCATAATCATGCCAGTCCAGTTTTCTAAATATGCTTTCGAGCACCGCACTGAAGAGTTTTGGAGACAGCGGGTCTCACTGTCTTACTCCTCTGTTTATGGGAAAGGAGTCTCATATACGTATAGTTTCCAGTTTAATTCGGTTTGCGCTTTTGCTATAGATATTTTTGATTGAGTTGATGTAGGTGTCTCCTACTCCTTGCTGTCTCAGGCTTTCCCAGATGCAGTTATGATTCAGACTATCAAAAGCTTTTGAATAATCCACATAAGCGATGTATAGCAGTTTCTGATATTCATTTTATTTTTCAGTAATTTGCTTAATAGTATGCATATGGTCTGTAGTTGCCAATGTCATCCTGTGCTCCTTTCTTGTGCAGGAGAATAACATGAGATTCACCCCACTTGCTTGGAATGGTACTAGACACAATTAAGTCATTAAATAAAGTGGCCAGAATTGGGCTTAGTTCTTCAACTGTGCCTCTCATCAGGTTATTTGGAAGTTTGTCGGGTCCTGGATCTTTTTCTAGTTTTTGTGAGTTAATAGCTTTTTTTCGGCTGTTACTATGGGTGGCACGTCGTTATCTATGATACTTGGCTCATTGTTTTCATTTGTTGCCTGGCCCGTACTCTCGTTGGAGAAGAGAGATCTGTAATAAGTTGTAGCTAGTCTTTGGATTTCTGTGCGCTTCGTTGTTTTGTTTGTTCGGTTCGATTTTAGTTTGGTAATCCATTCCTTTCCATGTTCCCCTAGTTCCTTGAAAGCTTTTTTTGATCCCGCTGTTTTTGTTATCTCTTCTTCCACTTTTTTATTTCTTTTTGTTTTTCTGTCTTTTCTAATACTTTTGCATATACATTTACTCAGGTTCGATATTTTGTTTTGATTTTTTTTCTGTTAACATGGTCTGATATTAATCGTTTTCTTTCTTCCAACAATCTCGTGGTTTTGTCACTAAAAATGTTTGCATCCTTGGTGACCTTGACTTTAATATTTTGTAGGCTCTTATTTAAGTGATCGTATCTTTCCAGTACGTTCGCGTCAGAATTGATTATTTCTTGCAGCAGTTTAATAGTAGTTGGTTTATATATATTTGGTTTATTTTTCAACTGGTAGAACTTTGGAGTTTATTATGGCTTTCCGGGATCTTTTCGGTGGGTACAACAATAGACGACATCGTACCATACGGTGGTTGGTTTTGAAGTTTAAGCTCGGTATCACCTGGGTGTCATTGAAATATTTCACTTTGTTAGTTATAATATAGTCTGTCTCTTTCTTGTATTTTCCGTCTGGGGAAATCCAGGTCCACTTGGTTCTAGGTCTCTGTTTAAAGATCTAGTTGAGTAACTTTAAGTTATTTTGTAGTAGGAAGTCTGCTAGTTTCTGCTAGTCCGTTTTTGCTTCGCTTTCCATATCCATAGTCTTCTAGTATTGACTCTTTCCCTGCCTCCTTTGTTCCAATTTGGACATTGAAGTCCCCCATAATTATGAGATGGTTACTGTCATATTTTCTCGCAATATCTGATAAATTGTTATAGAAGTCTGCAATATTTTCTTTTGTTGCTTGTTCGGTAGGTGCGTATACTTGAACTATAGTCCATGGTTTTGTGTAGCCAGGTAGCGTTATGGTCAGTATTGCTAGTCGGTGGGACTAAGCGCATAAAAATTATTAGTCCGCCTATTGACGCTACCGTTTTAAATCATATTATAGTATATAAGTAATAGTTTTCTCACACGCTTTTAATTGGCGACTTACTAAAATTAGTAAGGGGTTGCGTTGTTATTAAACAGTTTCAAAATCATATTTAACCGTCGGGCACCTTTCGATGTTTATGGACGTACACCCAAGAAAAAGCGTACCTATAATGTAACATGTAAGATTTTCACAAACGACAGTCTAACGACCACGCTTGGTTTTATTATAGACGGTATACCCAGCCCATCGGACGTAAACTTTAAAAATTACTTTGCACGTCCTTGATCAATAAACAAGTTTCTATGACTATCTTGCACAGTTCGACCTACTTCCAAACTAAGCTATATATAAGCTAGCTACGGCAAGGCCCTATTAGCGGGCGCGCGATGACTTCTTTACATATACTTTCTTGTCTTGGTAAAAACTTTCATTGGTAACGCCGACGCAAGTCGTGTTTTCTAATGACGACATAATATAGCATTGTTAGCCTGTAAGCAAGGTGCGTAGCACGGCGCGGAAACATGTGCAAATTAAAACGTATTTGAAAAAGTGAAGTGTGAAAAATAAGTATAATATATATATGGGTTGGTTTACGTAATAAAACGTGAATTTTTAAGAGGGGGCACCACGAAAAATTGCAGTTCTTAGATTGAATATTTACCTATTACAATCAAGCGCAAATGCCACGAAAAAATTCATACGAAAACTAGATCATATTTGCTGTTTTTGAGTCGGAGCAAAACCATACTGGAATAAAATTGGCTCGCCAGAAAAAAATCGCCAAAACATGTCTTATTTTCAAATTTAGAAAGAAAGGAAAAATTTTAAATTCAGACACCGAGCAGGATTTGAACCTGCGACCTCCCGGCACTCGCGGCCAGTCGCTCTAGTCAACTGAGCTATAGGTGCAACCGCCACTCGGCCCGAAATTCCTCAATCATTCCTTCATTTATACAAACGCCTTAAAGGAGGCGTACAGCGACATCTACCAGAAGACGCAGGCTTGCTACGTAATTAGTATTTACTGAGATACACAAAAACCTTAAAAGCTTGACGATACGATTGACGATATGCTTCATTATAGTTTTAATTTATTGATTGCCAAAAATTTGATAGTAATTTAAAATGAAAAAAAAGGGCTCAATATTTATTTCTTTTTATTGTGATTTGTAATAAACAAAGTAAAATTATATTGTGACTGTGTGCTGTGATTGATTAAGTAATTATTTATTTTATTTCAAAAGTTTAATCTAAAAGAATATTGTATAATATTAAGAAGATATGTAAATGTAGATGTTTTTAGGTAATTGCAAAGTCATTACAGTTTACATTACATACTTTACAATGATTATTTTGTTTCATTTTCAAAAATATTCGTTCTATTCGAAATATTCGAATATTGGAAATTTATATATTCGTATTATTCGAATACTAAAATTGGACGAATATTGCAAACCCTAGTTCTGAAGCCGCCCGAAGGCGTCTAACTTGGCTTAATAACCACTCAAAGCGGTCACCCATCCAACTGACCTGGGCCGACGTTGCTTAACCTCGCATACCGCTCGCGGTACGCGGGCGCTGCTGGGTCACGAGCGCTCCTAGTAATATACCATAAGAAATACGAATATAACACTATTTTGTAATAAAAACATAATATTGATTTTTAATTTGAAAACTAAAATCGTAGTTTTATTATCTGTATGTCACGTCACCGAAAACGCAGACTGCAATGTTTTGGTCATGAGTGACATCAGTATTGCAAAAATGCACCAACGACCAACTGTAAAAATATGATGTTGAGAAAATTTGCTATTAAAAAAGTTGCGATCGATGACATAAGCGTATATACAATCTCGCTATTACTTAAAAAACGGACCACGAAATTCTACTAGTTCTGAAAGTTAATGCACGGAAAAACGATTTAGCGGAAGCCGTCTAACAAACCACCCTTTTTTATTTAAGGTTTTATATACAGTCTATTCTACGAAAAATACGAATGTGTTCCAAATAACAGAGAAATATTAGTTCCAATGAAAGTTTAAAATCTCGTCTACCGACACAGCTGTGTATTTTCGTTTCATTAGTTGAAAAAGCATTGCAATGTCGCTATTAGGCACTATATATTACATATGTACTCGTAATTATAGCTTTTGCCCGCGACTTCATCAGCATGGAACTTGTCTAAATATCTTATCTAGAAACTATCTCCATACCAAATATCATCACAGTCGGGTCAGCCGTTTAAGCGTGCAGAAGTAAACAGACAGATAGAGTTACTTTCGTATTTAAAATGTTAGTATGGATATTCAAAATGAATGAGTTTTGTACCTAATAAGCTATGATACTATCCACGAGTATCGTATTCGCAATATCTATACCTACAACCACACATGTTGCACATCGTTGCAGTAATACGATTCTGAGTTAATTAAGTATTTCAATTAAGTTGGCGTGAGCTCCAGATTGACAATTTCATTAGGAGTGCGGTTAAATGAAATCCACGGGGTGCGTCGCCCAACAGGAATAATGTCGAGTACATAGTCCTAGTATTATATGTACCCTTTATTTAAATTTAACTTACCAATCGAGACGGGCTTATACATAGTTTTTTCTACTCCTGTACTTTTTTTGCGAATTACGCAATCATGAACTCTAATGTAAATACATCCTTTATTCCTTCTGTAAAAAGACTATCTAGTAAATTGCCCAAAAACACACTCCTTACCCTACTTTAATGAAAAACTAAAGCAGAGTCGGGTGCCACAGACTACTACAAATACTATGTTTAGTAGTCATTCTTTGGTGCGTTCAAGTGAAACTTTATGATTAAAATCAGTGCTGCCAACTTAACGCAACTTTGCTATAATTTTTATGTATTAATTAATGCATAATATACTATTTACTAATATAAATACATACATTTATCATCTTTTTGTGTTGTTTAACAAGTTTTATCTATTTTCGGATCTATTTATGAAAATGAAACAGTTAAGATTCGATCCATATTTGAATTCAGTTTAGGTCGGATGCCAAGTCTAGCAAATAAAAAATAAAACAAACCATAAACAAAATGTCATATTTTTGATTTCCCACCAAATGGCTAATTAAAAACGAAAACATTCAAAAGGAACTGATAAATGATTATATTACTTAAATCTAACGTTTTTTTTTTCTTTCATGAAGAAAATCTGTAGGTTCGTTGATCCTTTAAAAATCCACGAAGAGGTTATATAGCATTACTGAAGAAATTGTGTAGGTATGTTGCACAATTACTAAGGGAAAATATGTCTCATGAAAAGTCTGAAAAATAGATAGTTACTTTTTATTCGAAATGTGTCGTAGGAAAAGTATTGTATGCAACGGTGTATAACTGGTATAAAAAGGCTCGTGGTGTCACTTGGCCAAGGCTCACAACGCAACCCACAGCACTCGCCTTTTTATACCCTTCTTATACACCAGAAGAGTGATGTCACGGACGCTATACTACGTACGCGCTCGCATAATCGCTGCTAAGCTAAAATTAAGCAACGTGCAATTTCGCATTTGAAACTGTATAATTCGATAAAATATACATTGATTGTTTACGTTTATTGTTTGCAAGTAATACAGTGCAGTGTAAGGGACGTGATATCGGATTTAAATAATAAAAGACGGACGTTCGGTATTGAAAAATACCCACAGTGTAAAAAAAAACATGAACAACACGAAACCAATGCAAAAATGTAATAATGTCGCTAAGTGCGGGGCCTGTTCGAAGTTTGTGGGACGTTCTGGTTCGGCGACGTGCTCTAAATATGACAGCCAGTTCCACTGTGCCTGTGTAGTAGGGTGGGTCGAAATTCACGAATTTTGGAGTATCGTAATGGGCTCAAAAGTTGCTGTGTATTCTGTAGATTACAGGAAAAATAATTTAAAAAATCTAGATTTAGACTTTTAACCCCCCCCCCCCCGCACGGGTGTTAAATATAAAAAAAATTTTTTTTTTTATTTTTACTCCATATCTTCTAAATATATAAAAGAAGAAACTGACTGACTGATTGACTGACTGACTGACTGACTGACTGACTGATCTATCAACGCACAGCCCAAACCGCTGGTTCTAGAGATTCCAAATTTGGCACGTAGGTTCCTTATAAGGTATAGGGGTGCACTAAGAAAGGATTTTTCAAAATTCACCCCCTAAAGGGGTGAAACGGGGGTCCAAAGTTTGTATGAAAAACCGTATTTATTAAAGAGAGAGACATGAAACTTTGTATATAGAGTCTGTGTTTAAATATATTAATGGCGTATTTCAGCGTTTTTCTAAATTGCTCCACTAAAGGGGTGAAAAGGGGGTTCAAAATTTGTACGGGAAGAAAATCTTTTTTAAAGTGAGATATTTGAAACTTTGTATATAGACTCTCTGTTTAAATACAACAAAACGTATATAAGCGTCTTTCGAAATTACTCCCCTAAAAGGGTGAAAAGGGGGTTTCAAGTATGTACGGGGAGCAAATCTTTTTTGAAGTGAGAGATTTAAAACTTCGTACATAGACTCTATGTTTAAATACAACAAAACATATTTAAGCGTTTTTTGAAATTGCTCCCCTAAAGGGTTCAAAAGGGGGTTCTAAGTTTGTACGGAGAGCAAATCTTTTTTGAAGTGAGAGATTTAAAACTTCGTATATAGACTCTTTGTTTAAATACAACAAAACGTGTTTCAGCGTTTTTCGGAATTGCTCCCTTTAAGGGGTGAAAAGAGGGTTCCAAGTTTGAGCGGGGAGCAAATTTTTCCTTTTCTTAAAAATCGATATGGGTGTCATTTTCGAGATTCCTCGGGGTGCCAATTACGAAAATGACATTCATTTTCAAATTAAAGATGGCGGACATTTATTTTTCTTAAAAATCAATATGGGTGTCATCTTCGAGGTTCCTCGGGGTGCAAATTACAAAAATGACATCCATTTTCAAATCCAAAATGGCGGACATTTATTTTTCTTAAAAATCAATATGGGCGTCATTTTCGAGGTTCCTCTGGGTGCCGATTACGAAAATGACATTCATTTTCAAATTAAACATGGCGGACATTTATTTTTCTTAAAAATCAATATGGGTGTCATCTTCGAGGTTCCTCGGTGTGCAGATTACAAAAATGACATCCATTTTCAAATCCAAGATGGCGGACATTTATTTTTCTTAAAAATCAATATGGGTGTCATTTTCGAGGTTCCTCTGGGTGCCGATTACGAAAATGACACTCATTTTCAGATCAAAGATGGCGGATATTTATTTTTATAAAAATCGATATGGGTGTCGTCTTCGAGGTTCCTCGTGGTGCCGATTACGAAAATGGCATGCATTTTCAAATCAAAGATGGCAGACATTTATTTTTCTTAAAAATCGATATGGGTTTCATCTTTGTGGTTCCTCGGGGTGCCGATTACGAAAGTGACATTCAGTACATATCTGCATGCAGGTCAAACTGAGAACCTCCTTTTTTGTAGACGGTTAAAAATTACTCTTAGTACGCGGGCGAAGCCGCGGGAAAAAACGTTGAAACTTTGTATAAAGACTCTCTGTTTAAATACATTAATGGCGTATTTCAGCGTTTTTCTAAATTGATCCCCTAAAGGGATGAAAAGGGGGTTCAAAGTTTGTACGGGGAGCGAATCTTTTTTGAAATGAGAGATTTGAAACTTCGTAAATAGAATCTTTGTTTATATACAACAGAACATATTTCAGCCTGTTTCTAAATTGCTCCCCTAAAGGGGTGAAAAGGGGTTCCAAGTTTGTACAGGGAGGAAATCTTTTTTGAAGTGAGAGATTTAAAACTTCGTATATAGACTTTCTGTTTAAATGCAACAAAAAATTACTCGGCATTTTTCGAAATTACTCCCCTAAAGGTATGAAAAGGTGGATCCATGTGGTGTTTGTACGGGGAGTGTATAGACTGTGTTAAAATACAACAAACCATATTTCAGCGTTTTTTGAAATTTCTCCCCTAAAGGGGTGAAAAGGGGGTCCAAATTTGTACAGGAAGCAAATCTTTTTGAAACGAGAGATTTCGAACTTCGTATATGGACTCTGTTTAAATACAGCAAAACACGTTTCAGCGTTTTTCGGAATTTCTCCCCTAAAGGGGTGAAAAAGGGGTTTCCAGTTTGTGCGGGGAGCAGTAATATGGGTGTCATATTCGAGGTTCTTCGGGGTGCCGATTACGAAAATGGCATGCATTTTCAAATCCAAGATGGCGGACATTTCTTTTTCTTAAAAATCGATATGGTTGTCATTTTTGTTGTTCCTCGAGGTGCCAATTACGAAAATGACAACCATTTTCAAATATGATGACGTTATATAATGGATATACGGTCATTTTTTTTCCTAAAAATCGATATGGGTGTCATCTCCGAGGTTCCTCGGGGTGCGGATTACGAAAATGACATGCATTTTCAAATCCAAGATGGCGGACATTTATTTGTCTTATAAATCGATATGGTTGTCATCTTGGAGGTTCCTCGGGGTGCCAACTATGAAAATGACATCCATTTTCAAATCCAAGATGGCGGAAATTAATTTATCTTAAAAATTTATATAGGTGTCGTCTTTATGGTTCCACAGGGTGCCGATTACGGAAATGACATCCATACGTATCTACATACATACATACAAACATACGGATCAAACTGAGAACCTCCTTTTTTGTAGACGGTTAAAAATTACTTTTATTACGCGGGCGAAGCCGCGGGTAAAAGCTAGTTAAATATATAAATACAAACTATTTAAATCATTAAATAACACTATTGTATTTCAAAATTATTTATTTTTTATTATATTTTATCCATGTATCATATTTTGTCATCATGTAGCCAAACTAGAGAATTGGCCTTTTATGTAAAATGCATTTTGATGTGCTTAAACCGGAAAAATTATGATTTAAATCTGTTAACGGATCATCAGTGGTCTAAACACAGACAATAGAAACAAAAAAATATATATATCGATTAAAGCAACATGAGGCGAGAAGCAATACTCGAAAAACACAATTTTAAGGCTATTTGGTACTATTGGGTACCATTAAAAACATATAAATACCGTATGTTTTTGAAGAAAGCAAATCTTTCCTGTAATATTTAGATTAGCTCTTACATTCAAGCTTGTATTTAAAAAAATAGTAGCAAAAATTTATATAAATATAGCATTTTCCTTTATTTATGCCATAATATTTTAAGTTATCAAACTTCAAAACGCTATAATGTCGACTATTTTGAAAATAACAAAAAAGCCTCAGTATAATTTAATTTACTTTATTAAGTGATAAATTTTTAACATAATTGTCACGTACTTTATTTAAGTATTTATATAATCTAGGCCTTAACATCGATCTTTGGCGGCTGTGCGGGGATTAAAAGTCTAAATCTAGATTTTTTAAATTATTTTCCTGTAATCTACAGAATACACAGCAACTTTTGAGCCCTATTACATTACGGTACTCCGAAATTCGTGATTTTCGACCCATCCTACTATGTAAACACTCTCGACGGGCGCTTTGTTACCTCCGGAGTGGACGTGCCCGATATGCCAAAGCGCTCTGCCGAGAGACAATCGCCGCGACACGCCGGTGAAGGGCCTCCCCTCCGCCGCTCAGGTCTCCGCAGCTCCGCCCGCCGCCGTTCAGCCAGCTGAGGTTGCCCACCTCGGGCCAGTCCGCCGCTGGTCATCCCGCCGCCGAGTTTCTATGCGCGACCGGGCCCGGCTCGCCGTTGGCTCACGGCGGTGACCATCACCCACCACCAGCTAAGGCAGCTTGAACGTCTAGTCCGCGAAGCGGTCGGAGCTGTAAGACGGGAGCTCAATGAATTTCGGGAGGAATTCCGGGACGTCAGAGCCCACATATCTCAATTCAACGTTCGAATGGACAGCCTGGAGGGTCGGGTTTGATGTCATTCAGAGGCAAGTGGCAGGCGCGGCGGCGTCGACAGCTACCAAGGCCCTCGAAGAAGCTGTTGCGATGATCCAGACGGAGCTGAACGACAGGGAGCAGGAGCTTCTGGCGAACGACGTACAGGTGACCAACGTACCGGAGGAGCCAGGCGAGAGTGCGGCCGGCCTGGCCACGAGGATCGGCGCCAAGCTGGGCGTGGAGCTGGACGTGCGCGAGTTGGTGTTTGTACACCGCGCGAGTCGTGCGCGCGAGGCGGGCCGGCCGCGGCCCCTCGTACTGCGCCTGGCACGCCGCACTGTCCGCGACGAGTTGCTGCGGGGTGCGCGTACGCGCCGCGGCTCTACCACCGAAGGCCTGGGCCTTGCCGCCGCGCCGCAGCGGTTCTACGTGAACGAGCGACTGACGGCGGCCAACCGGCAGCTGTTTCAGCGGGCCCGCGAGGCCGCACGCTCCGCGGCCTGGCGCTACGTCTGGACCCAGGACGACAAGATCTTTGCTCGTCGGGCTGATGGTCAGCCGAATGTCCGGCTGCGTCGCTTGGCGGACTTAGATATTTTTAAAGCCGTCGATGTTGTGCAAACTAGTCCGTAGTTGTTGTGAAGTCCTGAAAGTAAATGTTATGTTATTGTTTTGTATTATTGTGTCGTTATATTTTACTGTAAAAAAACATTCTTACCACTCTGTTCTGGCCTCCAAATTTCTAATGTTGTGTTTGTTAATTCGATTGATATTGTTGTGTATCGTCGTGGTAGTGGGCCGACAAATTATTATTTGCTTACTGTCGTGTGATTCAGCCCGGAACAACCCACTATATAATTACTCTTTAGATACATGTGTCGGTCTACACTGCCACTTCCTCTCGTTAAGTATAATATATTACGTATTTATGAATGTATCTCACGCCCATAACACTTCACTTATACTTAATTATATACAGTTGTTATCAGCTTGTAATAGTTATTTTTTCGTTTTAACTTGTTATTGTCATGTCGCGTTTTAAAAACTTCACTGTTGGTTTATTTAATGCTGGATCCCTCGGTACGGGACACGACGAATTAATTGCGACTATGACTGAGACTGAAGCGGACATCATTGCCATAAATGAGTCCTGGCATCGCGCGGGACAGGAAGGACGCGCTCCCACCATGCCTAATTACAGACTGCGTCATATTCCCCGGCCGGACATCATACATCATACGTGCGGGGGAGCTTTTTTCCTGCGCCGGGGCCTTAACGCTCGCACGCTACCTCACCCGCCCGCACCACTGGTAGAACAGATATGGCTTAAGGTAAACGTAAACACCTTATTATTGGGACTGCATACCGACTTCCGTGGCTTGACGTGGACACCTTTTTTGACGCTGTCACGGCCTCAATTACTTCCTTTGTTAGATATGACCGTTTGATATTACTTGGTGACTTTAATATTAATTACTCGGACAAAAATGACAGAAAATTTAAATCATTGACCCAGTTCTTGACAACTGTAAACTTGACGGAACATGTAAGCGAGCCGACGCACTTCACAGACCACAGCGAGACGACGATAGACTTGATTTGTACTGATGCTCGTGTTGTGTCTGTGGACGTGAAGCATATCCCGGACCTGGGGAGACATGCATTTATCACAGCCGAGCTTGAGATAAAAAAACGAAAACCGACGCGGATATGTATTACTTACCGACCTCTTAAAGACATCAACTTGACTGATTTTAACAACGACCTCGACTCCATAGACAGGGACCAAATTTTACTACTTGACGACGTAAACGACATGGTAAGATTATTCAATTCTCTTGTGCTTGGACTTTTTGACAGACGCGCGCCTGAAAAGACGATAGTGGTGAAGGAGACACTTAAACCATGGCTCAAAAGTAACGTACGGCTGACGATGCGCCTCAGGAATGAAGCCCACGCTCGCTATAAACGTACTAGAAGTGAAGCTCATAAGCAGTACTACCTTGACCTAATTAAAGCATCTCGTTATTGAATCCATCTATAGCGAGAAGCGTGCCTTCTTCGAACATAATATTAACGACGAGACTGCCCCAAGACGCTCTAGAAAAACTTAAAACGCACAGTTCTTCCGGACTGACAGAGCTCCCCGCACACTTTGACGACCACGGACCCCGGACTTAATCAACCGGCACTTTCTCAGTTTACCTGGAAAATCTGACGCGACCATATCCGACTTGACTTATTACGAATTTGCTAGACACGACGACAAAACTTTTCTACTGTTACGTACGACAACTACCACAGTCAAAAAGATTATGACATCAATAAAAACGACCGCGAAAGGACTCGACTCAATTGATATTGACATGTTACTTCTAACACTGCCGAGAACTGCAGACATACTGACTCACATAATCAACAAGAGTATTGCGACTATGACTGTCCCATCTGACTGGAAAACCGCCCAAGTGACCCCATTACCAAAAAAACAAATTCTACTGACCTGTCCCAACCCCGACCCATAAGTATACGTCCCTGTATGTCGAAAATAATAGAACAGGTGGTCTGTCAACAGCTGTCCGATTGCCTGGAGAAATACAACATCCTACCTGAACTGCAGTCGGGTTTTCGATAACATCTTACAGGTTCGGGATGTTGGTAAAGTACTATTTTAGTTCTTTTAGACTTCTCCAGGGCCTTTGACTGCATCAACGTGCCCCTACTCTTATCTAAGATGTCGTATTACCGATTTGATGTTACAGCGATAAAATGGTTCAGCAGTTATTTGTCCGGTCGTGCGCAGACAGTTGCGTTGCGTAGGATGGATGGTGGTACTCTGTGGTCCTCTCTTTGTCCGGTGACAAGAGTGCCACAGGGCTCAATACTGGGTCCACTGCTCTTTATACTGTATAGCGCTGATATCACTAACAGTATAAGGGGCTGTGGATACCATCTTTATGCGGACGACTTGCAGCACTACTTTTCAAGCGCACCGTCGGACATATCTGATGCCTTACACAACATTAACGCGAATTTGCCGTATTTCCGCTGGGTCGGAGAAGAACTGCTTGGTCCTTAATCCCGCCAAGTCGAAGTATGTAGTTTTTGGTTCCAAGCATCAAGTCCGTAATACGACGCTTCACGGTCTTACTTCCGATAATGTATTCGTCACGAATGAACCAATAAAGCGGGTGGTAGAAGCTAATAACCTCGGCCTACTCATGGACGGGAATTTGCGCTTTGAGAGCCACATACTTAGTATTGTGAGAAACTGCTAGCACTCTAGCACTATTAACAGCAAAAAATATACCTACCGTATTCATTTATAGATTTACAAATTTGTAGCGTTTTTGTTTTTGTACTCCCGATGCTGTATGTAAGTAATAAGTGTTTTTTTTTTATTTTTTTTTATTGTTATTATTATTATTTTGATTTATTGATTCATGTATATACCTACGAATTGTTTTCACTATTGCAGTTATTTTTATTTTATGAATATATTTTTCTGCAACTGTATGGCGTTCCGTGGGTCACCGCTGGTACTGGCTGAAAATCAGCGTTGTAGGTGTCAATGACACCTCAGCATAATGCTGAGCCAGTGTCCGTTTAACTGCCGCGGGGACACACACGTTGTGTGGTTTCTGTGTATTTTTATCTTGCCATTTATGTGGGTCGTCTGTGTCTGTGAATAAATGTTACTTTCTTTCTTTCTTTCAGTTGCATAATAATGTAATGTAATGATTGTAATTTCCCAATTTAATCAATTATGTAATTAATATAATCTATAATGAATGTACAATTGTAAAAACACTGACTTGTAATACCTTATTACCAATAAATTATGTCTATGTCTATGTCTATGTCTAATATACTGTTATTTAATTGGACCGCATTACTTTCGAGTCATACTGTTAGTTTTACAAGTACAATAAACTCGACGATTTATTAAAAGGGGTAAGCTGATACTTTACAATAATAATTACATATCTGACATTGCTGGGAAAACTGGGCTTGGGTCGTAGCTGGTATAGCTTGTGAACAGTGAGCGCTGACAGGCTGACAGATCTACGAAATACATATATTATACGTGGGCCACATTGAAACTTGTTAGAAAGTCGAAAAGTCGTAAGCAACTAAAGAAATTTTTTATTTTATTTTTGTTTGATAGAGGAGCGCTTGTGGCCCAGCAGCGCCCGCTTATGCGTGCGGTATGCGAAGTTAAGAAACGTCGGCCCAGGTCAGATACTGGATGGGTAATCGCTTTGAGTGGTTATTAACTGAGCGCTCCCGTGCTTTGGAAGGCACGTTAAGCCGTTGATTCCGGCTGCTGCCTGTGATAGCAGTCGTTAAGCCAAGTTAGACGCCTTCGGGCGGCTTGAGAACTTTTAACAGTCAAGTTGCCCACTCACTTGATAAAGCCTAATTCCAATAAGATCTGGTTGTCCCTCGGGTTGGAAGGTCAGATGGCAGTCGCTTCCGTAAAAACTAGTGCCTACGCCAACTCTTGGGATTAGGTAGCGGACCCCGGGAATCCTTTAGGATGCATCTGTACCGGGATAACGAATAGAATATTATTATTTTACGACAATATATCCGTGCACTCGATGGAGCTTCTGAGAAGAACACTTTGCCAACTCGTCCTTGGGGCTCGCTTCTAAAGACTTTTTCATGCAACTACTGCTTCTTCATAAGTACGAAGAGACGAGACATATGCTAAAATCAATGCAGAACGGGAGATGGAGGATGATTAGGCACCTGATACGGCACGACAGTTTTTAGTAAACATTTTGGAGGGCAGAATTGAAGTATGTACTTCAACCAAGTGAAGGAAAAATTGGTGCGGTACCAATAGGTAGCGGTAGTATCAGGAGGTTAAAATACTGGCAGAGAACCGGGAAAACTGGCAATTAGTCCACCGAGAAGAGCGTAGCTCTTGAGTTGGTTGATGATGACTGCTTCTTCGGCGGCCCATAAAATGTTACCCACGAAGCTTTTCTTTAATTTTAGTAATTAAATAGAAATCACATGTTGCGAGGTCAAAGCTGTTAGGCGGCTAACCCAGTATTTATATTCCCGACAACACCAAGTAGGCAGTAGTTCGCCTGGCGGTGTGCTACTTATTAGTGTACCACTCTGCAGTTAACTATTTTTATCTCCTAAGGGCCGATTTTTCAATCCTCAGATATAAAAGTACCTATTTGTCAGATAAATGTTAGCTCTGTCCTATTCTTTCATATGACATTAGAAAGTGACAGCGATAATATTAACTGACGAATAATATTATCTGGCGATTAAAAGTCGATCCTAAAACGACCACTGCGTCCGTCAGAAACCTGCTGAAGAAAAAGCTAGCATTTTTTTCCTCCCTCTCCTCCCTCTCTTTACTTTTGTGTCGTATGTTTTGTAAATTAAGTTATGAATATATATATGTGTGTGGGTATTTCTGTATATATTTATGTGTTGTAATATGTATTATGGGTATGTTTTTATATAATTATTTGTGTAATTAAAACGTAGGTATGTTAAAAGGACTAAATGTCATAAATTTTGAGTTTATGTAGTTATTAGTTGCACTGCCAACAAATTCTTTTGCTTCGCCTTAAGGTTGACTGGTAGAGAATGCCATACGAAATTAAGTCCGCATTTTGATTTACGATAAGGTTGCTTTTGATCAATAAAGATCATTTAAATAAATAAATAAAGAAAACACCGGCTGAGCTGGCTGTCTTTAAGTTTCGGGGTCGTAACAGTATATTCAGCCTTTGTCACCCATAATTATGTTGAATATTCAAGATTTAAGTTACCTTCCTCCATCCTTTGAATCATTTCTCGGCACCAATTAACACGGTGGCGTGCTTGAGCTTCGGTCAAATTATGAGGTATACGTCGAGTATAAAGCTTTCTAACCACTAAAATGCTCATGAAGGATTTTCTGCACTTGACTCATACTGATAGCTAGTGTTTTCTGAATCTGGTAGGTTACTCTCTTGTCAGTCCCTATCATGAGCCGCAGAGCACTGATGTTTTGTTCAGTACCTAGGTTATCGCTGTAAAAGGACATCCATCTCTCACGAAGATCATAAGCGACATTGGTGCGATGCTGTTTGAACTCGCTAAACTAGTTGTAAAAAAAGAAAAGGATAGTGTTTCATAACTATATTTTAAACTTCAATGAAGTCGAAAGTAATAAAGTCATAAAAAAATTGCACGAAATATTTCTCCCGTTAAATTCAGCTTAAACGTGAAACAAATGTTTTTGAATGTGCTTCCAAATATCAAAAAACAGATGACAGATGCAGGAAATGTTTCCAATAATATTGCCAGTGTTTCGCATTAAAATACCTTTTTCTACTCCTGTACTTTTTATCGCGACTTAAGCAATCATGAACTCTAATATAAAGACATACTTTATTTATTCTGTAAAAAGTCTATCTAGTATATTGCCCAAAAACACACTCCTTACCCTGCTTTAATGAAAAATTTAAGCAGAATTGGGTGCCACAGACTACTACAAATACTTTATCTACACCCATACAGTAAATCCTCTTTTATGGGCTCAAAAAGTGTAGGTAAGGACCAACTTTACAATATCGCGCCGGTCCGGGGCGGAGATGGCCATAACAGCATCAAAAACGGTATCGTTATGGCCACCTCCGCCCATTACGATACAGGCTCGTGTTTTAAGACCTCTCATTATGTATCAGTTGCATAAACTACTATTGTTTAGTAGTAATTCTTTGGTGCATTCAAGTGAAACTTTTATGATTAAAATCAGTGCTGCCAACTTAACGCAACTTTGCTACAATTTTTATGTATTAATTAATGCATAATATATTATTTACTAATATAAATACATACATTTATCATCTTTTTGTGTTGATTAACAAGTTTTATCCATTTTCGGATATATTTATGAAAACGAAACAGTTAAGAGTTTAGGTCGGATATATGCCAAGTCTAGCAAATAAAATAAAAAAACCATAAACAAAGTGTCATATTTTTGATTTCCCACCATATTCCTAATTGAAAACGAAAACATTCAAGCTGATAAATGATTATATTACTTAAATCAAACGATTTTTTTTGTGTTCATGAAGAAAATGTGTAGGTTGTTTGTTGTTTGTTTGTTTATTGACTCTTTTAAAAATCTACGAAGAAGTTATATAGCATTACTGAGGAGTAGGTAAGTTGCACAATTACTAAGGGAAAAAATGGCGCATGCCGCAAAAGTATGAAAAATTGATACTTTTTATTTGAAATGAGTCGTAGAAAAAGTATTGTATGCAACGGTGTATAACTGCTATAAAAAGTCCCACACTACTCGCCTTTTTATATCCTTCTTATACACCAGTTGCATAATATACTATTACTTTCTGTCGCATAACATGTGCCCTATCAGCTTGGGGATATCAAGTTCACGCATCATTACGTGTCATGCGCAACGCTTGTATTATGATTTATGTGATATTTCGAAGTGTACTAGCGATTCCTGCTGATGGCATGTTCGACAGGATGGACAGCTCGAAGCATTCCCAACCGCCGAGAATATCCGAAGAGGCGAGTGAAATCAAGTTAGAGGCGGAACTTGTAATAGATATCCCAAAAATGTTAACAAGTCATTTAACCACACTTCTGGATCGTCATATAATATTAAAAATTAATATTCCCACCTCGTCACGTCTACTTGTGTAAACTTTAGGCTGAAATGTCCATCAATGGATTTTTAATTAATACCACATAGTTGTCAATATATTTATAACATTTTGTTTGCGCTTGTCATGTTAAGCTGAATTAGTTATTGGCAACGTTGTATTCGGCACTTACCTTCCCATCACTCTTCCTGTAGGCATCGTGGACTCGCCACACCAGCCCCGGGCCTGCGTTGCTGCTTTCCTTGCCGATCTCGAAGTACTGCATGATGGGGTTGCTCTCGAGCGGCGGTGGCGGCTGGTTGCTCACGCTCTTCATCTTGGATATTATGCCCGCCATGCCTGAGCCAAGGCGACGGGCTAATGGCTCGGTGTGTGAGGATTCCGGCTCTCTGGCTTGTTCACCTGCGCAGACAAACATCATATTGTATTCTCTTTATTTCTCTATTCTTTTAAACTAGATTTTTAAAAATTTACCTACATAAAAGTAAAATAAAGATACAAATTAGGGTGCCGGTGGAAGCTTTTTTTTGGTTTGATCCTGACTGTGGCTTTATAGGCCGTGCCCAATAAAGCGATAGGAGTGCGCGGTTGGAGAGTAGCCTGGGGAAAACCTCCGACGCGACCACGCGTTTGGTTTGGAATGCTGGAATACATTTGTATCAAAAATTGATATCAAAGATATAGGGTTGAGGAGACAGAAATACATGGCCGAAACCAGATACCTAAATAGCGTAAAGATTCCTGTATATTTTCATTGTATCTAGTTGATACAGTTCCTGCGAGAAAGATATCAAGCGATTTAATTTAACTTACTGTCTAGGGGAAGTATTTTTCATTATTATAATTTTCCTTATCTCGTATTTCATAATACGTATACATTTTCGGCATGTTTTCTTGTGGAACTACACATTGTAAATACCAATTGATTTTTCTCGTTTTATTCTTCTTTCTTTTTTGTCGTTTACCACTCAGATTTGCTTAATTAGGTTAAGTATTATCATCGAGTCACTATATCAGCACTGACTGTCGAGTTTTTCTCGGCGTTTCTTCTCGGTAGTGGTATTTTGAGAAACCCTAGTATATACACTCACGAGCAAAAATAACGGGTAAACTTTGTATTGAATTACGTACCCGTGCTTTCTGATCGTGAGTAAAGTTAATGACTTGTAAAAGTGCCATTGCGGCCTTTACTTGCAGAATAAAGTTTATTTATTTCATTCATTTATTTATTTTATTTAAGCCAAATACATAGTTGGAACGCTATTGAAAATAAAGTGTCTTGACTGACCGACGGACAGACAGACGGGCAACAAAGTGATCCTATAAGGGTTTCGATTTTTTTCCTTTTCGGGTATGGAACCCTAAAAATATCGTATATTTAAAGTTCCCTTATATAAGTCAGGTAACGGTTCACAGTAACAATCCACAATCTGGAGAAAAAATATTATACAATATTACCAGATTGTATAGTAGTTATGATTCTGGTGTGGGAAAAAAGATTTCAGCTATGGTTAACAGATAATTTTTTTATTACAACATGTCATATTTTATATACTAGAATATTCTAGTACACGAAAACTCTGATATCGTTTTGGTAACCATCTAATAGTTACAGAGTAAAATATGCATATATCTTACAACGCTTTTCAATAATTGCGATGTTTACAATATTTATTTATTCTGTTCACCATCATCTAGTTTAACATACTAATTATAAAATTATGTTTACAAAAACATTGCGTAAGGTCCCTTATTTAATTCATTTATAGGTACTAGATTTCCTCGTACCATTTAGGCTCGGTTTTATAAAAATCCGTTAGACCTTATATCGGTTTGTTATGTCAAAAAATGTACTGAGTTACTGAAATTTGATCTGACATTTGGTCTAACGGATCTTTATAAAACCCGGCCTTAGGTTCCGTTAGACCTTATATCGGTTTGTTATGTCAAAAAATGTACTGAGTTACTGAAGTTTGATCTCACATTTGGGCTAACGGATCTTTATAAAACCCGGCCTTAGCGGATTTTTAATACCCATTACTTACTCGAAATTTCTTGATTATTAGGAACATTTTCACTCATTACTAGATACGTTCGCTGTTGTTTAACATGCTCTATTTAATGATAACAATAAAGAATTGTACCAGGAACAATAAAAAATGTTGACATTACAATATTATTGCACACTAAACAAAACATTATATGTGTAACGAAAAACTGTTCTGTCCACAAATAATATGACTACGACCCCCCGCGCTCCTCCTCCGCCCAACTCCCAGCGCCCCAGCGCACAGTCTTTCATTGTCACCGAACCGACTTCATCGCCAGCGTCGCTAATAATTCCAATAAATGAATTAGGTTATTTCGATTGCATTTCTGTGTAGATCAATAAAAACCGACCAAGTACGTGTCGGACCACGCACAATGAAGGTCCGTACCAACACCTACTAGTCCACATTTAAAATCACTGTCCAATACATTGAATCTAAAAAAGTCGTGTCTTCATAGGGAACTCACGGCACTTATGACCTTTTCTTTGGGTAAGACAGTTTTTAAGCGAAAACTCAAAAACCGTAAAACCTATATTGTTCAAACCAAAAATCGTTGAAAGTATTTACTAATACACACCACCTCAATTTTTTTCAGAATTTTGGACACACTTTCTATGACTGTGACAGCTAATATCTCACCAACGGTTGACTTAAATGGACAAGTTTTTTAGAAACCTCCATATCATTTTTAAAGGCCTATCCATCGATACCCCACACCACTATGTGCGTTGAATTTCTTTTTCATCCACCGGTTACATGGCTGTATGGAGTGCCCCCCCCCTAGATAAATATTTTTTTTGTAAATTCACATCACTTTTATGTAGCGGTTCATAGAATACAACGTCCTACCAAATTTCATAATTGTAGTGCTTATAGTCTCCGAGTAAATCGGCTGTGACATACGGACGGACGGACGGACAGACATGACGAATCTATAAGGGTTCCGTTTTTGCCATTTTGGCTACGGAACCCTAAAAAGTGTGTGTGTGCAGTGCATAAAGATTGACGAAGACATACAAATTATTAAAGGCATGGGATTTGGAGGAGTACGTGGTTAGTTTCGCTGGTAAGTAGTAGTATATTATAGTTTTAGTCCGCAATCATCCTTTAACGCAAATATAAAAACCTGTTAAACTCTACAATATGTATAGTAAACAGAATATACTGTTTATGCCAATGCCACAATAATTATTTTTAACAAAAACAAAAATTCTGTGTCCTCTATACCACATATAGTAAATACAAATTATTAATTATTTTAGTCCGCAATAATGACATTTAACACTAACAAAATCTGGTATCCTCTATGCTGCACATAGTAAACTGAAATTATTGATCGTTTCGGAACGCAATAACGATATTTAACACAAATATAAAACCCGATATACTCAACAATATGCATAGTAAACAGAACATACTCTTTATAACATGTCACAACAATTATTTTTAACACGAACAAAAATCTGGCATCCTCCAATACCTACTGCATATAGTAAACAAAAATTGTTGATTCTTTCGGTACTCTAAAGTGATATTTAAGACTAATAAAAAAATCTGGTGTTGTGTTGGTGTTACACATGATATTGAACACTAACTACCTGAATTATCTGATAAACTCTGCCCTGTCTGTCTAATGATGGTTACAAATAGGTTTTGTGTATTACACAAAAATTGTTTTGTACCGATACTAGGTAAGTGGGTAATACGAACTAGAAAAGATGTTGTAAAGAACTAGAAGTTTCTATTAATGTGTAAACAAAGTATAGTTGTCACATTATACTACAATAAAATCAAGTCAAATTTACAATATTCTGTTAAAGGAAACAAGACTTTTTTCTCCGTTGATCTGGGAAATATAGACAACGTAGTATCGTTTATATACACTGCAGCAAACCTCTCAATATTACCCAATACCTCGTAGAGGGTGCGGGGGTAATTTTTGTTGTTTTGTTGTTAATATGCAGTCATATGGGGTACAAGGGTTACTTGAGATACCCCGTTTTCAATCGGACCTGGTATGTGTCAGTCAGTAGGTATAACCTTTAATTACCTATAAATACAATTTAATGGTAGTGTGGCTGATTTAGTTTCAGCCAACTAGATTTTTTTAATGAGTTTATGACGCGCTTAAATTATTTAAAGTCAGTTCCTTAATAGTATATTATGCAACTGGTGTATAAGAAGGGTATAAAAAGGCGAGTGGCGTGGGTTGCGATGTGAGCCTTGGCGAACATCGCAAGTAAAGACGCCACGAGCCTTTTTCTACCAGTTTATACACCGTTGCATACAATACTTTTTCTACGACTCATTTCAAATAAAAAGTAAGTGTTTTTCAGACTTTTCATGCGCCATATTTTTTTCCCTTAGTACCTAATTGTGCAACTTACATACGCAACTTCTTCAGTAATGCTATATAACTTCTACGAGGATTTTTAAAAGAATCAATGTACCTACACATTTTCTTCATGAACACAAAAAAAAAAGTGTTATTTAAGTAATATAATCATTTATCAGCTTGAATGTTTACGTTTTCAATTAGGAATTAGGAATTTGGTGGAAAATCAAAAATATGACACTTTGTTTATGGTTTGTTTGTTTTTTTAATTTGCTAGACTTGGCATCCGACCTGAACTGAATTCAAATCCGGGTGAAATCTTAACTGTTTCGTTTTCATAAAGATATACACAAAAAAGATGATAAATGTATGTATTTATATTAGTAAATTATATATTATGTAATACATAAAAATTACAGCACAGTTGCGTTAAGTTGGCAGCACTGATTTTAATCATAAAAGTTTCACTTGAACGCACCAAAGAATAACTACTAAACATAGTATTTGTAGTAGTCTGTGGCACCCAACTCTGCTTTAATTTTTCATTAAAGTAGGGTAAGGAGTGTGTAATTGTGTATTTGGGCAATAGACTAGATAGACTTTTTACAGAATAAATAAAGTATGTATATTAGAGTTCATGATTGCGTAAGTCGCGAAAAAAGTACAGGAGCAGAAAAAATGAATTTAAATATTAAATTCAATATCTGCCAGTTTTTATTGCCATAATTTAAAATATTATCTCTCAATAATATTAACGCAGTTTGAAACCAATAATATTTTACGGAGGTGGCTATACAGGTTTTTGCCATCGCTCAACATTTTTTTATTACTTTTCAACCCATGGGTAGATATGCCTCACTTTCAACACGCATCTTAGGTCAAATATAACACCTACTTTGAGAGTATGAGGAATCAAAATGTAATTAATATATTACGCCCGGCTCTGACCTGGTCCAAATGTGCCGAAAATGCTGGCTGCGTTGCCACGCTGTATGGCGACAGAAATCTGTTGGACCATATAAGAGACGGAACGTGGGTCAAAGCCAGCTGTCTGTCAAGCGTCGTCCTAAATCTTTAATTAGGTTCCTTGCCTCGGCACTCCAAGGCCCAGCCGTTTCGACGGCGACCGGAACAAAATCCTACGCTGGTTTTAAACCGGCATATTTAGTTAGTATTTATGCTTTAATTTAGCGGCATTTGTTTGAATTGAATTTATCATTTCTCTAAACTAAGTTATATGAAATAACAATAAATTAGATATTTCCCTATATATGAGGATATACTTACTGATTTTATGGTAAATACCTAACCTACGTGAAACTACAACAACTAACTACGGAAAATAACACAATATTGACAAATAAATAAGTTTGAACGTTTTGTTGGTCTAGTCACGTAGTATACCCGTAGTCATATGGTGGAATGGGATACGAGCAGAGTTGGGAAATTATATTCCTTCTGCTTTCTTAATTAGAGAATAGGCATGATAGGTATGTAGATTGTAGGTGTACGTACAATCTACATACCTGTCATGAAAATTATGAATAAATGACGTACTGACAAAAAAAATCTATATAACTATCTAACCGGCTCACGAAATTTCACGAAAATCGGTTAAGAATTGCGACCTGTAGACGAGAACAAACGGAAATCCGGACATACGAAAGCATTTTTGTCGAAGCTGAAGCAGAGACTTTCGTTTCACTCGTCGGTTAATAAAAAAAGAAGTCCTGATCTACCATCAACGCACAGCCGAAACTACTGGAACTAGAAATTCCAAATTTGGTCCAGACCTTACTTTTATGACGTATGCAAGGAATAAGATGGGATTTTTGGAAATTCCACCCCTAAGGGGAGATAAAATAAGTGTGCAAAGTTTGTATGGGAGAAAATATTTTTTTGAGATGAAGACTTAAAGATTCGTAAAAAGGTTACGAACTTAAATCGAAAGAAAGTGGTTTTTAGCATTTCGCAAAATTCTAACCCTAAGAGGGTATAAATAGGGGTGCAAACTTTGTATGGGAGAAACTTCTGTTTTAGAGTTAGAGACTTAAAACTTCGTATTATGGACTTTATGTTTAAATAAATCAAAACTTATTCCAGCGTTTTTCGAAGTTGAAAAGGAGTTCCAAGTTTGTATAGGAGAAAGTCTTTAATGAAGCGAGAGATTTAAAATTTTGTATATAGACTCTTTGTTTGAATACAACAAAACGTATATCAACGTTTTTGAAATTGCTCCCCTAAAGGCGTTAAAGGGGGTTTCAAATTCGTACGGGGAGCAACCTTTTTTGAAGTGAGGGATTTAAAACTTTGAACATATACTCTCTGTTTAAATACAACAAAACATGTTTCAGCGTTTTTCAAAATTGCTCCCCTTTATTTTTCTTAAAAATCGATATGGTTGTTGTTTTCGAGGTTCCTTGAGGCGCCGATTACGAAAATGACACGCATTTTCAAATCCTAGATGGTGGACTTTTGTTTTTCTTAAAAATTGATATGGGTGTCATTTTTGTAGTTTCTCGGGGTGCCGATTACGAAAATGACATCCGTACATACCTACATACGTAGGTGCAACTGAGAATCTCCATTTTTGTAGACGGTTAAAAATTACGCTTACTACGCGAGCGAATCCGGGGGAAAAAGCCAGTTATTTAAATGAATTTGCCATAAAATCAGAAATTTGGGATATCTCGAGGCTAAAAGATGTACGAACGTGCGTTGAAAGAAAAACGTGAAATTTAATTTTATCGCTACGTTATGCCGATTAGGTACTCTAATGTACAACGCCACAAGCAACATTCTTCGCAATTCGCCCAGATATTTCCAACGTTCTTAGAGCATTGAAGACAGGAGAGGCCTTCATCGCATCTTTCCGAACAAAATATTTCTCCTAATTTGGGGGGTGGGGGACGAGGTAACCCACATATAAAGAAACTACGCACACTTGCAAAACATCCTGCCATTACACCTACACTAAAACAATCACGCACGCACACTCAAAGCAATAAAATTCGACAAGCGTTTTAGTATAAACGTTCAATTATTAAATGCCTAAATTGACCATGTCAATATGCGGACAAACGTGAAGCGTCGAGTACGAGTGTTTTTAAATCGACTTTGTAATCGATGCTCGATTTACGATTTTAATGTAAACTTTAACTGTGCAGATTATAATTAAAGCGAAAACATACGTACTTACAAGTGAAATGATAATTCATATTTTCGTAAAGGGTTTAACAGGCTAAGCTAATAAGAGGGGCCCCCACGAGGGATTAGGTTATAATTTCAGGTGGAGTAGTGGCTAGACCTAAGAACACTGTATGGCTAATATCAGCCTTCGATCTTCGTTCAACTATACTGTACTAATTTTCTATATATGTCGCTATTTGCAATAATGTTTGAAAGCAGATGTAAATGTTGTAATAGATGTTTACGCAAAACGAAAAGCAACAAAAATATATATAGAACGCTGACGAAGCTTTGTTCTTTTCTAGTGCTACAAATAAAAATATATTGATTAGCGATATTTTGTGTGGTAAATTTTGGGCTAGAGCATACAAAGAATCGACACTTTTATGGGTATCCGATGATTTGGAAGAAGAATCCAGTCATGAATCAAATAATTCAATTGTCACGTACAGATATTGTCGACTAGTGTTGACGATCTCTCGATACCGACAATGAGAACGAAGTACGTTTTGAAGTATCAATACAGCGATTAGTTTCCACTCACAAGTATTGTTTTATTTGTAAGTCTAGCTCAGACCTGCATCGGGTGCCTTTGGAGGCACGCTGCAATGGTTACAAAACTACTAATATTTATATTCCACATGGCAACAGATATTGTAAATCTCACTCGATAGGCAACCATTTCTATGAAGATGATTTATCAGCATTACGTGCTGTTTCATCAACAAATCACGTCACCGATAACGAACTTAGTACATTAAAGTAACAAGAGTACTTTCCGATCAAATCGTTTATTTGATATTATAAATACTTCAAAAATTAGTGACAATCAGCTGCAAATATTGACTGGATTAATCTGATCCCAAGATTAATGACTTAACAGTTTGGTAGTGCTGGTAGAAGTATTCAACAGGCATTGATTATATTCCTTTTTAAGCTAAGAACTGGAAATTCGAACAAGGTAATAATTTTATTTATTGGGATAAAGCATGAACAGTAGGTATCAAATATGTGGTTAGAGGTTTTACGAAGCTTCAAAAATGATATTACATTTGGTTACACATCAACGACTCGTGAAGAACTCGACTTGCAAACACGATACATACTGCTCGCCGATTGCTTGATCTCCGGTATGGTCAATTGGCGTTAATTATAGACGCAACTTACATTCGTCATGAAAAAAGTAAAAATAATGAATACCAGCGAAGGACTTATTCAGGACAAAAAGGGCACCGATGTAAACTTTTTACGATCTGTACTACAAATGTGTTTTTTTCCTAATTTTGCTGGACCATTTTATGGGACGCAAAACGATGCTTCTATTATGAAACTGATGATGAAAGGAACTGATTTCCAATCCTTACTACGACCAGATGATATTTTTATTGTTGATCGTGGTTTTTGCGATGTCATTACGTACCTCCGCGAAAGTGGTTATAATGTGCAAGTGCCTGGCTTGATGGGTAAAAGAAAGCAACTCTCTACAGATGAAGCCAATGAGTCTAGGCGAGTAACGAAGTTACGGTGGGTAATAGTTGGCTATTTGTCAAAAGTATCATCTATTACAACACACTCTGGATAACAAAATATTATCCAAGGTGAAAACTCTCTGCAATGTAGTGGGATTTTTTCACAATCGGTATGGAAAGAGGCTTGACGTTCGTAGCGATATGGACAAGGAAATAATCGATAGGATAGAAAAAAGAATGAATGTACCAAATACATTAAGCATTGAGGCGGAAACAAAAGAGATGGAGTCGACGCAATACAACTTTAAAGAGACTATCGGCTTCAAAAGTTATAGCACGTTTGACTGTAAACCAACTAAAATTCTTATTTACTGGCACATATCAGTTGTATCGTACCTGGCAGAATTGCTGGATGATGAAAATAATGTATTTATTCAATACATAAAAGAAACGCCAAACATAACATGCAATGTCAGGTCTCTCCACAGGAATGCAAAAACATATCGAGTTTACATTGACTACGCATCGAAGAGTAACGAAGATATTACGATGACTGTCCAAATGGGCTCAGTACAGTTGGATGTTGCTCGCACGTTGCGAGTATTGCTTATTATTTTACTCATGCCAGGTTTCTTGCTAAAATACTACGACGATCTGAATTATCAGCTAAAATCTGTTCTACAGTTTAGACAATGGTCGTCATTAATCAAAATAGTGATGACGACGACTGAGCTATTTTTTGAACCTGACTGTGGCTTTATAGGCCGGGCCCAATAAAGCGATGGGAGTGCGCGGTTGGAGAGTAGCCTGGGGAATATCCAGGGAAAACCTCCAACACGACCACGCGTGTGGTTTGGAACACTGGAATACTCTAAGAGTTTGCGCTCCAGTGAGATTGGTTGAGCGGTTTCAACCGAATCTGAGGTGTGCGTGAAATCGAGCTACTGGGAGTTTTGTCACTGGTTCACTAAACCTAGCCTAGCTGAGAAGAGTCCAGCAAGAAACTCAGCTAGGCTCGACCTGGGTCGGACTGACTTTACCCGGTGTGCGGCGACGACTGAGTAAGAACCCACTATTTGTGGGCGCTTTCTGGTTAGGCAATTCTGTCCTCCGATATTTATGTGAAATGCTGGCTGTGCTATTTATAATCTAACGCAACCTTTCTACATGTTGTTGACTTTTGTTTTGAAATTGTTTACTTACCTTAAACTTTGTATGTATAGAAGATTATAAAATAAAACTTCGCGTATCCTTTAATTATAAGAGGAATTATGTCTTATTTTTTGCACAAAAGGCAGCCATTCAGTTTGTATAATAGTGCACTTAAAAACCAAGTGATTGTTTATATTAGTATATTATGCAACAGGTGTATAAGAAGGGTATAAAAAGGCGAGGGGTGTGGGTTGCGATGTGAGCCTTGGCGAACATCGCAAGTAAGACACCACGAGCCTTTTTATATCAGTTATACACCGTTGCATACAATACTTTTTCTACGACTCATTTCAAATAAAAAGTAAGTATTTTCAGAATTTTCATGCCCATATTTCCACTTAGTAATTGTGCAACTTACCTACGCAGTTTCTTCACTAATCTATAACTTCTGCATAGATTTTTAAAATAATCAACGTGCCTACACATTTTCTTCATGAACATAAAAAATCGTTTTATTTAAGTAGTATATTGACGACCGGTTTAGCCTAGTGGGTAGTGCACCTGCCTGTGAAGCTGATGGTCCTGGGTTCGAATCCCGGTCAGGGCAAATATTTGTGTGATGAGCATGAATATTTGTTTCTGAGTCTTGGATGTTTTCTATGTATTTAAGTATTTATATCTATTAAATATATCGTCGTCTAGTACCCATAACACAAGCCTTCTTGAGCGTACTCTGGGGCTAGTTCGATTTGTGTAAGATTGTCCTCTAATATTTATTTATTTATTTATTTATTTATTTATAATCATTTATCAGCTTGAATGTTTTCGTTTTCAATTAAGAATTTGGTGGGATATCAAAAATAGGACACTGTTTATGCTTTTTTTTTTTTTATTTGCTAGACTTGGCATCCGACCTAAACTGAATTCAAAACGGGATCGAATCTTAACTGTGTCCTTTTCATAAATATATCCGAAAATAGATAAAACTTGTTAAACAACACAAAAAAGATGATAAATGTATGTATTTATATTAGTAAATAGTATATTATGCATTAATTAATACATAAAAATTATAGCAAAGTTGCGTTAAGTTGGCAGCACTGATTTTAATCATAAAAGTTTCACTTGAACGCACCAAAGAATGACTACTAAACATAGTATTTGTAGTAGTCTGTGGCACCCGACTGCTTTAGTTTTTCATTAAAGTAGGGTAAGGAGTGTGTTTTTGGGCAATAGACTAGATAGACTTTTTACAGAATAAATAAAGTATGTATTTATGTTACAGATCATAATTGCGTAAGCCGCGAAAAAAGTACAGGAGTAGAAAAAAGTATATAAAGTACTATTTAAAAGAGGAGTCCGAGTTGGCAATTATTGCATAAGTATGTTTTTTGTACCTTTGTATATACAAAGCATAAATAAAATTATAAAATAAACTCAATGTATTATACGTACTGTTTCAGATGACTATATTAAAGTCGAAAATATTTCTCACCATACGAGTACAAATGTCCAAGGAGCTCTTTTTAAGGGGAAATCCTTACTTGCCAGAATTTCATTTGCCCGAATTTTAACTTCCATACTGTTCAACTGCCATAATGCTGTTTCTTATAATTTCGTATGTTTACCATATTAATCAAATGCCAGAATCTTTATTTTCCATAATATCAATTCCAATAATCTCATGTTCAATAATCATTGTAATCCATAATTATCACATGCCATACTTTTATTTGCCATCCATCTCAACTGTTCGAATCGAATAGCTGAGAATGAGAATCCATAATTTTAATGAAAATCGTTTCCCTTAACACTATTCACAGCGTTTTTTTACCACTTACGAATTATTTATTGAAATTCGTTAGAACGCTTATACATTTGCTCGAATTGCCTTTTACACAAGAATCAAATTTGGCTACCGGGCGAGCGAGCGAAGCGAGGGAGCAAAACCTTCCGGAGCAAAACCGACTCTGTTAGGTTAGGTTCAGAAGACTAATAAGGCGAGAGCGAAGCGGAGCGGAGCTCCCGCCTCAGTGTTCTGGTGTTAGGGTTTTTTTATGCGCCTTGAAAAATCATGCATGCATGCTTGTTTGCATGCATGCATGATGCATGCGTGCTTGCTTGCCTTTGAGATGGTTAGCTTACAGAAAAGTAATAAGCAAATTCATAGTTAGGATTGTTTCGGAAAGAAACTGTATTTATTATGGCGTTTAATTATTCTATTAAATAATATTATTGCACTTAATAATGTGGATAACAATACGTATGGCATTCGTAGCATTCTGTCATGTAATACAAGAATTCGGGAATACAAGAGTATGTCAAACGATTTTTCTAGTACATGAACCATTCGGGCAAATGAAAATCGGGCAAATGTTTATCGAGTAATTGAAATTATTCCATATGAATTTTGGGCAAACAATAGACACCCCTTTATTAAGATCTTTGCAAAACGTTGAGATTTCTCTTTCGGACGAAAATATTGCCCTAACTAGAAATTGTAACTATTGTGGGATCGAATTTAGTTATACATGGGACGATGAAGAGTATGATTGTGTAAATATGCAAGAATTGTATTGTTCTCTTTGCTCTTCTGAGTTTTATCTATATGGAATGATACTAATATTTACTTTTGTCAATGAGCCTACAATAAATTTTTATTACTTTTTATTTTTTACTTTCCTTATTTGTGTAGGATAAGAAAGAAAAAAGAAACACATTTTGAATAATTGTACCATATGCATCTAATACATTTAATTTGCAGCTGACGACAAAATGCACGTTCGTTTATTTATTTTTGTTGACATGATGCACCACGATATTTGAAAATGTTTTTAAACGTATACATACGGCGACCGGTTTAGCCTAGTGGGTAGTGCACCTGCCTGTGAAGCTGACGGTCCTGGGTTCGAATCCCGGTCAGGGCAAATATTTGTGTGATGAGCATGAATATTTGTTTCTGAGTCTTGGATGTTTTCTATGTATTTGAGTATTTATATCTATTAAATATATCGTCGTCTAGTACCCATAACACAAGACTCCTTTAGCTTACTGTGGGGCTAGTTCAATTTGTGTAAGATTGTCCTCTAAATATTTATTTATTTATTTATTTACATACGTAGCTGGCAATTATGGCTTGTCACGTAATTTCTTTAGTAGTCGTGTCTACGCAAGAAGTGGCAAAAAAATGAAGCAAAATAAAACAGTTTCTTTTTCACCTAAGTTTGTAATGAAATGGGAGTAGGGGGGGGTGTTTCCCATTATTTTATCAAAGGAAAGATGCCTTCATGAATAATTAATATGAGGGAATGTTTATTTTTCAGCATGGGGATATAGATTACTAAAAATGTATCGGGAATACATTGGTTTGTTAAACGAAAGATTAGCGATCCTAAATACCTATATACCGGCTGACGTAGTGATCATTAGTCTATAATTTGAAAACAAGGTTTTCTTTAATTTGTACTAGGACGACGTAATATGCGTGGGATGAATGCATGGGATGCGCACATAGCATTTTCACTTCTTATGCTCGAAAAGTGTGTCATATTAGACTTGTTAAGCGGGGCTAAAGTAGTACATTTAACCCCTAGGGAAAATATGAATACATATTTATGATTTACAAAATATTCAATTTAGACCAATCCTAATACTTCACCTATTAAATCCACCAATCACAAAACACTAATTTAACTCTTTAAAAAATATTTGGTATTGGGTATTAACAAACCAGAATACAGCTTTACTAAAATCGACCAATCAGAAAACAGAATTCATTTCTCTAAAGAGTCTAAAGATTAAGTTTGTAGTAGTCCCTAATTCACAATAATTAAAAAAGTGATTAGTTCGTTAGAGCAACGCTTTGAAGCGCTCAATGGAAGGTGAGTTAGCTTTTCTGCGCGTCAATGTTGCGCGCGAACCGCGGTGTCTATTTTGTGTGTCAAAGCATGAAAGCAGTTTAGAAAAAAAAACATGCTGCCAAATTACATATAAGTTCGCCGTGGAATTAATTATTAATCTTGGATGGCTAACCTTTGTTTATTTATTTTCTCGCAATCGAAGTGAAAAGTAGAGTGTATAACTCTGGTCTAAAAGCCATATTACCCCTCGAACTATTTTCCCTCACTTTGTTCGGGAAAATAACTATCTCGTGGTAATATGGCTCATTTTAGACCCTTGTCATACAATCTACTATTATTGATCTCGAAAGCCTTGATAAAGTAAACTGAAAGAAGATGATGGGTATTTTCAGGGAAGCTGGCGTTGATTATTATTATTATTGTTTTATACGAAGCCGGTGGCAAACAAGCTTACGGTCCACCTGATGGTAAGCAGCCACCGCACCCTATAGACGCCCGCAACTCTAAAGGAGTCACATACGCGTTGCCGACCCTTTATAAAATTTAAGAATGCACTGTGTTGACAACAGAAGGGACAAATTTAGGTCCCTCGCTCTCAACACAGTGCATCCTCGGGAGCTCTGGTAACCTTGCTCACCTCCAGGAATAGAACATTACAGGGACAGGAAAATATTTTACGAGCTTTATGGGAACCAGGAGATCATCATAGAAGTAGGAAATGAAAAAGGGAAGCCAAAGATCAAACAAGGGGTAAAACATGGGTGTCCACTATCACCACTTATTTTTAACATCTTTATAGAACAGGCCATAAAAAGGATAAGAGATTCAGATATAGGGAGATCCAAAAAATGGGAAGAAAATTGAATTCGTTCGATTTGCTGACGATATTGCAGCATTGGCATAATGTTATCTACATTACGAAATTACAGAAACTAATTACTAAAATGGATGAAACATTTAATTAATTTGGGGTTATTAAAATAAACAGTAGTAAGAGAAAAACTTTAACAATATCGAAACATAGACTGAATTATACCCCAATTACAATGCAAAATTCTACAATATACAATAATACTTAGGAAGTATAATTACCAATGACTCCAGATGCACCGTAGATGTTATACAGGGAATTGCTATGGTTAAGAGATCGTGCAATAACAAAAAGCTGTTACTTAAAGCGAAGATATCGAAGAAAGCTAAAAATTAAGGTATACATCTGGAACATTGATTTATATGGGTGGGAAATGCGGACGCTGACCCAGTGGGATAGAGAGCGACTAGAAGCATTTGAAATGTGGTGCTGGAGGAGAATATAAGGGATTAGTTGGACGGAACTGAAAACAAATGAAGAGGTTTTAAGCATCGTGAAAGAGACGAGAACTATGCTAAAATCAATACAGAACAGGAGAGGAAGGATGATTAGACACCTGATGCGGCACGACAGTTTTTTAGTAAACATTTTGGAGGGCAGAATTGAAGTATGTACATTAACCAAGTGAAGGAAAAATTGGTGCCGCGTCGTATCAGGAGGTTAAAATACTGGCAAGACACTAGTCTTCACTAGTCTTAATCACTAGATTACTGCACCAACAAGAGCGTAGCTCTTAAGTATAATGAATGAATGAATGTGATTCCGAGGGAGTCGTGAAGTAGAGTCCCTGAAACACCACTTGTTTCCAGAAGAATGCCGCTTTGACAGGCGTTCTAAAATATATTTCATTATAAAATACGTTATGATTTTCGACCTACACGGCCAACCTCATACCGTAACAACCTTTACAGTGCTTAATTATTATAAGAAACGGGTTAAAAATATATGTCAACTAATGTTTGTAAAACTTAGTTTGTTTTAAAGTTTATTCCTACACTTTCTATAGTCAAGAATAATTTAATAATAATATTTACGGGGTCCATTATAATAATATCATATTTGTAATGTGTGCAATAAAATATTTGAGTTTGAGTTTAAGTAAGGATTAGTGATATATTTGGTTATTTGTTGAATTCATTAGGGTCCCCTTTCAAAGGACTGAATATAGAATCAAGGAGGAGATTTTAGTGGTTAAAAATATCAATAACCTACCATTTCCCGACGACTGAGTATAACTGTTTCGCAAGTTTTCTAGGCGACTAAAAAGGAGGCAAATACCTCGCTGGTGAACTTGTACCGACTGACTACATTAACTATCTCGTTAATGTGTGTGTATAAGTTTTCATATCAGCGTTAATGAGTACGTACGTCGTACATTATTTGTAGTTAAGCTAATTTCCCCGTGTGGTGTCGGGTTAGAATAGCTCCGCCCTAACAGAATCCTCAAATTGTTATTTCATTGAATTTAAACATATGACGAATCTCGCATTGTTTTTGTTATATACAGGTATATATTAAAAATGCAATCAGTGATCACTAGGTCAATTAACCGTGAATGACTACAGTGAAAAAACATGTTTATATGTAACAAGCGCTGTTATTGTTTTCAGCTCAGTTGACATTCGGAGAAGCAAGTCATTCACAACCACACCGAGGCTTTGCGAGTAAAATATATCTACGTCCTGGTGTCGATACCGAGGATGGAAGTCACAGACATATGTTATGTAGACAACCCAAGCAATCCAAGCATATTATTAAACTTGAACACTATAATGTAAGTAATACGATTGTTACTTATACATGATGTATTTTGATGTGTATTGTTTTCAATATTTCTGAATTATATTTCGTCGCTTCATTTTCGATATAATAATACAACGTAGTACCTTAAGTCTACAAGGTAGCATTCGCACAATTTATTTAAAAGTATTTTTTTGATTTTAAACTGTCACACCGACTTCCGGTAACCGTCCGGGCGCGCCTGCAGCCATTTTATTCCTCATTCCTTATTTGTGCGAGGTAGCAAGCAGACATTTCATCAAGATGCCGAAACGTAGCGCGCATGACCGCATTGAATTGTATAGGGAAAAAATAAGAAGATTGGAAAACGATCCTAAATTTCGACGACGTCGAATCATCTATTCATCAACGGATTCCTCCGATTGCGAAGAAAAAACTGGTGAGTGTAAAACAACTGTATTTTAAACAGTTAATCTTTTACCAAATCCCTTAACCTATTTAACGTGTTTCATACTATTTTGTGAACCGTGAGTTAACGTTGTAAGTGTTTGTGCCATCAAAAGAGTATGTAGGTACAATTAGTACAAATTCAATCTTGGGGGTTGGTAGAGAACCAACACAAAGGAAAACTTATTCGAATATCCTATTATGCCCGGGGGTTGGTAGAGAATCAACACGACGGCAAGGATCGAATACCTATGCACAAAACGAAACCATGACCGGTGGAGGATGGATATTAATCGAGAATTAACTGTACAATATTGTTAATAGTGGATAATACAACAGCGCGCTGAGTACGTTAACAGGATGGGGGGAATTCAATACCCACATTTAAACTATCTCACCGGACAAATTCGGCAGTGGTGCGAGATACGAACAATCTGGATCTGCTTTGTATATAAATACGAGAGATAATGTTGAAGCTGATGAAGAATCAAGGAGAATTTATCCGATACAGAATGGGAACCCTCCCAATCGGTTTATGAAAATATTGTCATTAGATTTGGCCAACCGCCAGTTGATTTGTTCGCGTCTCGTACCAGTACTAAATGTCCAAATTATATTTCATGGAAACGAGATCCTGAAGCACAGTCAATTGATGCTTTCACGGTAAATTGGCACCAATATTACTTCTATGACCCCCCATTTTCGTTAATGTTAAAATGCGTCCAAACAATTATTGAAGATGAGGCAACAGGCATTGTGGTGTTTCCTCACTGGCCACCAAAACTGTGATTTCCGCTGTTGGAAAGCTTGTTAAGCTCAGAAATAATATTTCTTGGACCTCATAAAAACCTGTTGCATTCTCCTTTCAGGAGTCATCACCCAGTGTTCAAGCAGCTTAGCCTGGGTGCCGCCAGGCTTTGCGGGAAGCCTATTCCCGTCAGGACTACACTGAGACCGCTATAGAGTTAATGATAGCCTCGCTCGCCGACAATACTATAAAACAATACAATAGTTCACTTAAACTTTGGTGGCACTATTGCTTGGTTAATCAAATTGATTTCTTTCAAAGTTCTAATAAATTAGTAACATCATTCTTATCCGATCAAAGGAGCGTCATATGTCTATCAATTGTCACCGCTCGGCGTTATATCTTGTGTTAGGGTCTAAAAATATCGGATCTGATGAATCAATCAAACGACTACTGAAAAGCGTTTATAAGCTTAAGCCTTCAATGCCTAAATATACACATGGAACCCTAAGAAAGTGTCATATCTTGTTTCAACTTGGGTACCTCATAAAGATATATCTTATGAAGCTTTACCAAAAAAGCTAGTTATATTATTGGCATTGTGCACGGCACACCGTGTTCAAAGTTTATCGTAAATTAAAATAGATAACAGACGTCTGGACCTAATACAATCTTGTGCTTCCATATTTCAAAGCGGACCTTAAAATATGACCTGCTACGACGTTAAAAGATTATTTACATTTAACGAAAATTTTTAGAAACGATACCGTTAGAAATCTTTTACTAACTTGTAAATGCCCTTATAAAGCCGCATCTCCACAGACCATTAGTAAATGGATTAAAAAAGTATTGTCAGCGAGTGGGATAGACGTGGCGCTGTTCGGGGCACATAGTTCTCGGCACGCTTCCACATCAGCCGCGATGGCGGCTGGCGTCAGTATTAATGTTATAAGGAAGACGGCAGGCTGGTCCGACTCTTCACTGACGTTCGCCAAGTTCTATAACAGACCTTTTGTAAATCAGTTTGTATTTGCACGATCAGTTTGTTTAGCAAATATGACAAAATAGAAGATGCTGTAATCAGCATACTAAGATAGGATTGTACATATTTTTTCAGAAGTACTATTTCGAAATCCATTTCGAGATATGAGGTTTTCAACCCATTTCAGGCAATAGCTTCGGCAAAATAATCAACGATTAGAGATATTATTTCAATATATATTTATGTGACCTTTACTTAAGTTCCTCAAATCCTCATTGGCTGAATATGTAAAATCTACGGTCATTAAAATAGTTTTGATCTGTGGTGTTTAACCGTCACTGTCACTTCCTTCACTGACTTAAATTAATGTTAGGTTATACCGGTGTTTTCGATTTGTTTAGTCGTCAAAATCACTTAAAATATTGAAAAATATATGTTTTTTTTTATTTCTACGTAGCTATTACACACATAATTCTGAATGAGAAGTCACACCTTTTTAACTATTAAGCCTTTATATGAGAAACAGTGATGTAAGCTCTATGAAGAACCCTGAAAATACTTTTATACAGTAGCTGAATAATTAATAAAATGTGATACCTTATGTCATTTGAAGACAAAATAAAAGTAGTTACTCAAAACAAGCTTTTTAATACAAATTAACTACACCATTATACAGCTCCCATCTGTGTATAAACTATGGAAGGACCTTTGGGCGCCAGTTTTGTGTTTTGCTTTTGGGAATACGTCTTTGCTTGAGTCAGGTTCGGCACGTGCATTGGACAGTGTCGGCTTCTTCCAGTAGCTTTCAGTTGAGGTCCATGAGGGTTTGGCACTCTTTTTGATCTACCAGAAGAGAAGCAACAGTGAGTGTTTGCGTCCGCCTGAATAAAAAGTTTTATTAAAAAATAGAAGTAAGTAAACTATATTAAGCTTCGGTGATTAACAAAACGTGGGAACTGTAGGAAGTAAGCATGGAACGAATGAGAATCAACACCCAAATCAGGCGTTCAGATTTTTTCTCTTTTATATGTATAAAATATAGCGAACATTATCAAAAATGACATAAACCATACACAACTTTCTAGTGAGTGACCCTGTATTTATGAAAAGGACAAACATTATGTTGGCAACAAACTAAATTGTTGATTAAATGAAGCGACTCATATAATATCGACCGAACTTCACTTCAAGAAGTTCGTTTGATCATCTATTAAAATTTTAATCGAGAATTGAAACTAAATTGCGAAAACCTAATAATCTGAATGCCCAGTTTTTTTCTACCTTTCTGAAAATAATTTTTACTTTTCTTACAAACACTGTACACGTGGTAACTATTAATCATTTCATTCTTGTTGTTATTGCCAATATTTTCATTAATAAAGAATCGCATACAAAGACAAAATACTTTTATTAAAAATATAATTCGTACCATAAGAAATGATTAAAGCCCTATAATTCTGAATTCAAGCTAAAGTAACTAAACATAAATGGGCCATGAGGCATTATGCTGGAGATGTTGGCAGAATTCCCTCACTGAATACCTAGTAGATGCATTGTATGAGGTAGCTGCCAGCTGTTTATTTATATCTGTGAAGGAGCCGCTCGCGAGCTCCTGTGATACTTACAAATACATGTAAAATGCCGTTTTCGACTCAATCAAAGACTTCGATGAAACGAAATATTGAATTTAGTACAGCTTGCGGGAACTTGGTGCCACGCGACAGTTTGACATTGTCACTGCCAACATTGTTTAGTGAAACAAAATATTTCTTTGCAGCCTGTTGCGTACAATAGTTTAAGAGCCGACGACACTGAACCTAGTTCGATAAGACTCCCAGATGAGATATATATTATAAGATGCGTCATTCCTGGGGGAACACGAAACGGCTATGCTGCCATGCAAAAAACCTGGTGGCCATAGTAAAAAAAATTTTTCAAAAAAAATAAAATTTCCGGTTTCTAGTACGATAAGTCTCCCAGGTTTCGTTTGTTCCTCGATACAGGGGAGGGGTAGGACTATACGATAATGCAGTGCTGCAAGCCCCCCTGACTGGCCTTGTCAGTGGCAGCAGCATGATAAGTGACGCCAATATTGAGGTATCTAGTATGATCGGTCTCCTAAACAAAACAAGGTTCATCTGAAAGATCATCAATTTCTGTGTAAGAAAAACCACTGCTGCCTTTTCCTAATAGTGGAGAAGGTGGTGCTGCAGCGATTGAAGGAGCTCAGTACACTGAACCTAATTCGATAAGACTCCCAGGTGATATGTATATTATAAGATGCGTCATTCCTGGGGGAACACGAAACGGCTATGCTGCCATGCAAAAAACCTGGTGGCCATGTTAAAAAAAATTTTTCAAAAAAAATAAAATTTCCGGTTTCTAGTACGATAAGTCTCCCAGGTTTCGTTTGTTCCTCGATACAGGGGAGGGGTAGGACTATACGATAATGCAGTGCTGCAAGCCCCCCTGACTGGCCTTGTCAGTGGCAGCAGCATGATAAGTGACGCCAATATTGAGGTATCTAGTATGATCGGTCTCCTAAACAAAACAAGGTTCATCTGAAAGATCATCAATTTCTGTGTAAGAAAAACCACTGCTGCCTTTTCCTAATAGTGGAGAAGGTGGTGCTGCAGCGATTGAAGGAGCTCAGTACACTGAACCTAATTCGATAAGACTCCCAGGTGATATGTATATTATAAGATGCGTCATTCCTGGGGGAACACGAAACGGCTATGCTGCCATGCAAAAAACCTAGTGGCCATAGTAAAAAAAATTTTTCAAAAAAAATAAAATTTCCGGTTTCTAGTACGATAAGTCTCCCAGGTTTCGTTTGTTCCTCAATACAGGGGAGGGGTAGGACTATACGATAATGCAGTGCTGCAAGCCCCCCTGACTGGCCTTGTCAGTGGCAGCAGCATGATAAGTGACGCCAATATTGAGGTATCTAGTATGATCGGTCTCCTAAAAAAACCAAGGCTCATCTGAAAGATCATCAATTTCTGTGTAAGAAAAACCACTGCTGCCTTTTCCGAATAATGGAGAAGGTGGTTGCTGCTGTGATTGAAGATCACCTTCAGCGCAGCTGGATTCGGTTTTTCAATTCAGTTTTGTCAGCAATCACCCGGTTCCTTTCGATTTGTACTGATTTAATACGCGTGCCACGTACACTTAAGAATAATTTTGCTTGTCGTTGATTGCATAAACAAATGATTTTGAAAAGTTATTCTCCATTATACCGAAATAAGAGCTCCATAGAGAATCCACAAAACACTTTTTATACACTAGCTGAATAATTGCTAAAATGTACATCAACCTTGTGTGATTTGAAGATGAGATAAAAGCGGTAACTCAAAATGAAGCTTTTTAAATAAAAATCAAGTACACCTATTCAGTTTCCATTTGTGTTAGTTAGCTGTAAAATATAACTGTATTTCCATTATATCGAAATAAGCTCTTTAACCTCCTACGACCCATTTTCGAAGACGGTACTTCCGAGGAAGACCCAATGTCCTAATATTAGAACTAATTAATAAAGTACTGAACGCCCGGACCAAAAATTGTTCATATCTGGTTAACCGTATATTTTGTTCTAGTACTATCACAGTGGGTCATTGCTCCAACTCTCTGTTAAAATACTTGGGCTTTCACTGCAAACTGATTTTGTCCTAGTATTATCACTTTGAACCCCAGGAGGATAAAGAACCCAGGAAAAACTTCTATACAGTAGTTGAATAACTGATTCATTTTGATTAACCGCTTTTATCTCGCCTTCAAATCACACAAGGTTGATGTACATTTTAGCAATTATTCAGCTAGTGTATAAAAAGTGTTTTGTGGATTCTCTATGGAGCTCTTGTTTCGGTATAATGGAGAATAACTTTTCAAAATCATTTGTTTATGCAATCAACGACAAGCAAAATTATTCTTAAGTGTACGTGGCACGCGTATTAAATCAGTACAAATCGAAAGGAACCGGGTGATTGCTGACAAAACTGAATTGAAAAACCGAATCCAGCTGCGCTGAAGGTGATCTTCAATCACAGCAGCAACCACCTTCTCCACTATTCGGAAAAGGCAGCAGTGGTTTTTCTTACACAGAAATTGATGATCTTTCAGATGAACCTTGTTTTGTTTAGGAGACCGATCATACTAGATACCTCAATATTGGCGTCACTTATCATGCTGCTGCCACTGGCAAGGCCAGTCAGGGGGGCTTGCAGCACTGCATTATCGTATAGTCCTACCCCTCCCCTGTATCGAGGAACAAACGAAACCTGGGAGACTTATCGTACTAGAAACCGGAAATTTTATTTTTTTTGAAAAATTTTTTTTACTATGGCCACCAGGTTTTTTGCATGGCAGCATAGCCGTTTCGTGTTCCCCCAGGAATGACGCATCTTATAATATACATATCACCTGGGAGTCTTATCGAATTAGGTTCAGTGTACTGAGCTCCTTCAATCGCTGCAGCACCACCTTCTCCACTATTAGGAAAAGGCAGCAGTGGTTTTTCTTACACAGAAATTGATGATCTTTCAGATGAGCCTTGTTTTGTTTAGGAGACCGATCATACTAGATACCTCAATATTGGCGTCACTTATCATGCTGCTGCCACTGGCAAGGCCAGTCAGGGGGGCTTGCAGCACTGCATTATCGTATAGTCCTACCCCTCCCCTGTATCGAGGAACAAACGAAACCTGGGAGACTTATCGTACTAGAAACCGGAAATTTTATTTTTTTTGAAAATTTTTTTTTACTATGGCCACCAGGTTTTTTGCATGGCAGCATAGCCGTTTCGTGTTCCCCCAGGAATGACGCATCTTATAATATACATATCACCTGGGAGTCTTATCGAATTAGGTTCAGTGTACTGAGCTCCTTCAATCGCTGCAGCACCACCTTCTCCACTATTAGGAAAAGGCAGCAGTGGTTTTTCTTACACAGAAATTGATGATCTTTCAGATGAACCTTGTTTTGTTTAGGAGACCGATCATACTAGATACCTCAATATTGGCGTCACTTATCATGCTGCTGCCACTGGCAAGGCCAGTCAGGGGGGCTTGCAGCACTGCATTATCGTATAGTCCTACCCCTCCCCTGTATCGAGGAACAAACGAAACCTGGGAGACTTATCGTACTAGAAACCGGAAATTTTATTTTTTTTGAAAAATTTTTTTTACTATGGCCACCAGGTTTTTTGCATGGCAGCATAGCCGTTTCGTGTTCCCCCAGGAATGACGCATCTTATAATATATATCTCATCTGGGAGTCTTATCGAACTAGGTTCAGTGTCGTGGGCTCTTCTACTACAAGGAACACGTTCTTTTGTTTGTTGTTTGGACACCCGATTTAAAAAATTTCGGGTCACCGTAAATTAAATAACCGCAATAGAACAACCATAAATATTTTACACTAGTTTTATTTACGAATAGTAAACCATCAAATTATGTCAAAAACAGTATCTAAATAAAATATGCTCGAAATCTAAAAAAAATATGGAATGTTTCATGTAAAAATGGCCAAGTCTCGAAACTCTTTCACCGTAAAAAGTTGTGAGATATTACGCAGAGCCACGTCAGACATTGTTTTTCATAATCTTTATATGCTAACTAAATAAAATTTTGTAACTGGGCACTGGCATAGCGTGGCAAATGATCAAATCAAATAATTGATGTCTATTATAAACCTGTGCATTTATAAAGAATATCTTTTTCCTCAGGTTTGAGAACTTATCATTGTACAACTATTAAACCAAGAATCATCTTTAAAGATGAGAGGTTGTTAAAGATCCAATCAAAAACATCGAAAAGAAGAGTTTGGCTTGAAAATTAAAAGTAAAGGAAAAAATATTGCTAATTATTGGACTGTTTTCCTTCAGTCGAAGGAAAACAGTTCAAGATTAACACACTGAAAGGACAGACATGTAACCACTACAGATGTTAAGCTCTATATCGATAAACATTGGTAATTTTTGCATATGTGGGCTCTTAATAACTTAATTTATGTTAAAGCACGTATATACACTAGATGGTTGTTTTTGAAATTCTATGGTTCTTTAATGAGTATAATTATTGTGTCTTACCATTAATAATAATGTAGATATTTTAATTTGTTATGGAATATTAAATACGTACACAAAATTTAAATAACAGCATATCAAACGGAATTGAACGAGCGAGCAAGACATAATTTTGGGGACTACAGTTACAAATCGGCCTGGCCGAGCCGATCCATGATAAAGTACGAGTAAGTAGGTCATGGGAGAATAGAAGACGGCCTTGCCACGATTTAGAGTTTTAACATTTCCTTCGGGAAGATTGTCTCGTGAACATATGTGTGGGTAAACGGTACCCCCAAAGAAAACCAATTACAGAATTCGGTTAAAGGAAATGTAAAATAGTGTCAATGATGTGATGTTAAAAGAGCTTCTTTTTTCTATTACATCACTGGTATATATATATATGGAGTATGCAGTACGAGGGCTGTTTGATAAGTAGCCGTTTTCTAAATGTACTCATATCACTGGCCGAAAATATGTATACCACCGTTTTAAGCCATTCTTCAGAGGCGGGAAAATTAAAAAAAAAAACAGCATTCTTTTGTTTTTTTTTCTCATTTGACAGCGATTCAGTGGAAGCGTGAACGTGAACAGTATCGGGGTGGATTGAAAAAAAATTGTAACGTCACACAACGTGACACAATGTAACACAAAAGATGCGAAATTGCAGTTCAAAAAACTTGTCAATTCATATTAAAAAAATACTGTAAGAAATTCAAGCATTCGTATATGCCAAACCGTTTACCTATTATTTCCACCATCCAACTATGTAAATACAGTAATAAAAAACAATAAGATTACCTATTTTAGGCATAACACAAAATTTTCCGTTTCCCTTTATCGTACCACTACATAAAAACTAATAGGGCTATCGACAAATTCGCTTGTGTTAGTAGTAGACTACTTATAGCCAGAGATAAAACTGCTGTGGCTACGTTAATTATCTACGTTAAAATGCAGAATATAGCGTTACACAGCTGACGTAATACAAAGGAATGAAATCTTTCCCCGAACTTGAAAATTTTTTTTGATATGGGTGAATTGCAAAAAAATTGTACATTACAAAAAACAAAATGTCTTCCTAATTCAAAAATCTGTAAAAAAATAAGTATTAGAGTGGCATATTTTTCGTTTTTGTTTTCACGTTGTCCAACTCATAGTTTTCTAGTATTTAAAAAGGTTTATAGTATAAATTGGACACATTTATAAAAAAAAACAATTTAAAAAAAAAGTGGATTTCTGCTCCCATACAAATTTCATATGTACTTTGTGTAACAGAGGGTATTAAGAAAAAAAATTCCCAGCGTGTCAGCATCTCTGAAAGAATAATATATTACAATATGTATAAAATGAAAGGCAGCATTTTTTTTTTGATTTTGGAAGGAGGACTGAGAACGAGTTACGAGCGCCTCGACAAGGATATAGGTAAATATTTCCAGTAAAATGTGTCTTAAAAACAATTGAAATCTATTACAACAGCACAGAATAAATTTAAACGTAAGTAAAAATATTATTTTAATTTACGCAATCGTTATGTAATGAGTATGGTTTTTTGGTGGAGGTAAAGTCGAGAACTTAAAAAGTTAATTATACAACAATTGCATACAATAGTTTTCCTACGAGTCAACAAAATTACATATACCGGGTTAAATAAATAAACTAGACCTGTGGAAACGAAATGCAGCCCTAAGGGTTCAGCGATCGTTGTTGTCTTTTGGTCCGTGGTGACGTCCTGTTCAAATTCATTTATTTATTGTTTCTAAATTCGGCTTGTTGGAGCGATCATAAATGCCCAACTTTAGACAAAACTGAACACGTTTCGCCTGCTGATACAAAATATGGACATCAAATTTATTTCTTAGCAATTTCGCGCGCGAGCGTGATGAACCTAATAACGGATAACCTATTTTTACTACTTACACTAATTATGTACTAATTACAAACTACGTTATATCCTGATTTAAACTTGCAAGATATTCACACACTATAATATTATGGTCAAGCCAAGCAAGCTAAGTGCGAGTAGTCCGAAAAACCCCAGCCGCTGGAAGATGTTGATACCCACGTATGCCATTCAACTCGCGACCAAGGAGTTTGTGGTATAATCTGAAAAGTCGGGCGACCTCAACGAGGTAGGTAAATTAATTTTCAGTTCTCATCATGCTCGAAAAGTGTGTCATGTTAGACTTATCAAGCGGGGCTAAAATAGTACATTTAGCACCCGGGGAAAATATGAATACATATTTATGATTTACTAAACATTTTATCGTGACCAATCAAAACACGTTATCATATTAAATCCACCAATCACAAAACACTATTTTAACTCTTTTTAAAAGGATAGTATTGGGTATCAACCATCTAGACTACTTACTAAAATAATAGCGGGCGAACCGCGGTGTCTATATTTTTATGTGTCAAAGCAGTTTAAAAAAAACGGTAAGTGCGAGTCCGACTCACGCACCAAGGCTTCCGTACACAGATGTGTACCGGTTCCATTGTTATTAATTCAGGAAAATCTCAACAACATAGTGTTGAAATTGAACGCCAAGGGTAGGTACAGCGCCATCTATGAATTTTATTACAAATTTAAGCGACTAAATAACTTAGTCTGTATGGTGGTTTTTCAAGGATAATACTTTATCACGTGAACCGATTTAATAAAGAATTATTTGAAAGAAGGTACTTTCCGCATAACTTCCGCATAATCGCATAGGAATTTATAAAACAAAAATACATGCAAAGGTGATTAAATTACAAATCTATACTAATATAAATGTTTCTTGATGATAAATAAAAGGAAAAACTAGATAGAACTACAGTTATATTTTTCCTGTAAATTATACATGATATCAATGTTATGTAATAATTTAATTTTTTTTTTACATTTCCCTCTTAAATCGAAAATGACTCAACGTAAAAAAAATTGTTTCAGAATGTGACACATATGACACCCCACTTGACATATTCACTAGACTTTCAAATTTTGGACTAGATTATCTGTCATTTTTCATAGAAAGTAAAAAATATATTTAAAAAAACATGTTATATGTATCTAGGTTACTCTTCTTTATAACTGTTCCAAATTGCAAATCGATAGCACAAGTAGTTCTTGAGATATTTAGCGGTGTGACAGACAGACAAAGTGAAAACATAAGAGTTCCTTTTTTACCATTTTGGTACGGAACCCTAAAAATAAACATGCCGCCATTACCGCGAAATTGCAAATATATTCGCAGTGGAATTTATTATTCTTTTTGGGTGGATAGTTTTTGTTTATTCATTTTCTAGCAATCGAAGTGAAAAGTAGAATTTATAAGTATCTTGTGTCAATGTGGCTTATTTTAGACCCTAGTTATACAATTTACTATTGGAAAATAAGTAATATATATATAAATATCTTATAAAAAAATATGTCTTGGAAATCGTGTTTGTAGCATTACATAATTTATATTTTATATTTTGGTGTAAATTGGGACTTTTTGTTGGTACGAAAATTACATAAATTTATTAATTGTTGTTGTTTTTTTTCCTTTTCCCACGTAAAACATGGAATTTATGATTCGTTACATTATTCTATAGCATAAAAGTATCGAATACGTCATAAGATTACGAAAAAGGCATTAAGAAAAATATCGATATTTGATGACTTTTTGACTGGACTAAGCATTTAAACGGGGACCTATAAAACAAGGCTGTTTATCAATTCGTACTCCATAAAGATAGGAAAATAAAATCCTGAAGGTTAGACGCGATCTCTCATAGTTTCTTTGAAATAGGATACCTATTTTTGGGTCCCATAGAAAAAAAAAACACATTTTATTTTTTTCTGCTTCATATATGCCTTATTATAAAAATTTGTATATGACATTTATTATACTCCGTAACATTTTCCATCGAACAGTATTTTTTTAAATAAGGTTTTCGCAAAAAAGTACGAATGTCCGCTTTTTCGTCGATCAGGCCCATAGTTAGGAGGCGTAGCACTTTTTTAAGTCGAATATTAACCCCAATATATTAGAAGACCAACTTAAATACATAATGCCGTCGTTTCATATCTCATAACACATATTGTTGTAAATGCTTAATGTAATTTAAGCGATAATAAACAATGGTTGGACCGTGAAAGCATTTCATTTACGGGCGAGCCCGCACAGAGAATAATTTAAAGGACCTGAAGCTCTTTTATGACATTTACTCTCTGGAGATATAGCACTTTAATGGGTCTGTGGAACTTTAAGGCTCGGTTTTATAAAGATCCGTTAGACCTTATGTCGGTTTTTTATGTCAAAAAATGTACTGAGTTACTGAAATTTGATCTGACATTTGGTCTAACGGATCTTTATGTCATGTACGGGCTAGTATGAAAAATTTATGTCATTGGCGTCCCTATCGCACCTAAGTAAATAACCCGCGTGTGAGAGGGATGCAAACGACATGAAGGCTTTCATACTAGGCCCGTTAGTATACTTCTAGGTACAGTCACCGTCATAAATAAGTGGTGATATCTCTACCTTGTCGCTTTTAATCGTTTGGCAATTTCGTATGACATTTCAAACACGACGTTAAAGTGACAAGGTTACTAAATGATATCAATAATGCAGGTGACTGTACTTAACATTAATATTTTACCTACACGTTTGGGTCGATATTTTCAACATTTTTCATTTCAAAATCTGAGTAACAGTCAGACATATCTTCATCAGATTCGTCAGTGCTTTCATTTACATTAATTACAATCCTATCAATGTAATCATCCATCGAGTGTTCCTGTATAGCGAATATTTGAATTGCGTGTTACCACTCTATATATATATATATATATATATATTGGTCTGCTGATGCGACTTACCCCTACGGCTGTAAGATGGGTACTGAAGCTAATTGAGAGAGCACGATAAATACGAACTTTTCCGATAAAGCACAAAGAAAAATCATTTTCACACTGTGACTGTAACCTACATGATGGTCAGTTAAAATAATATTTACTTAAGTTCAGAATGATTCGTATTCGTATTCATGTAACGAGGATAGCAAAAAATCTGTCGTTTGATACGGGAACATATTGACATAAGTATAAGGGTGATATATGTGACTATATGAAAACACGTCCTCGTACTTACACACATACTTACTTACTTACGTACATTACTGCTGGGTATTCACCATTACACGTAGTTTGTCAGGCTCGTTAAGGACGTCTTTGCTATCTATGTCATTCTGATTATGAAATAATGTTGTGTCTATTATTTGGCTCTTAACTCAGACAGTCAGACTATCCGTCTCTTTTTCATTTGTACACGCAGAAACAGAAGTGTAGTATTGTGCGGGGCGCGGAGCAAGAGGAACAAGCGTCAGGGACCCGTTCCGCCCCTCGGCTGCAGCAGCCGGGCTGCTACACTATGAGGTCTCCCGTCTTACACCGCAAAGAAACAGTCTTGAGTTAAATGGTAGGCCTATAGAAAATAGGAGCATGTTTCGTTTTGTCAAATAACGGGCGATTTACATCACACGTCGAAGTTGCGAACATTAGAAAGTGGCTCAACAATCCCCGTTCGAGACTGTACCTATATTAAACAATTATTGAACATGGTAAAACAATTAACGTGACATTTCAACGCTCATACAATATTTTTTTAGGTATAATACATCCCTATAATGGGTAATAAGTCAGTCTGGACATAGTAGAAATTGACGTGGCGTAGCTCAATCAACAGGTGTTTAAACACAGGGTGCTAACTTAATAACGGTTTAACAGCAAATAAAACCTCCGCGCTTTGTTGGTCCCGGCCAACAATAAAGCGAGAAAAAGAGGCATTTGTTTTATGGTACGAATATATAGTAAATGAGAGGACCGTGTAAGCTAGAGACGTCATTCGACATAGGTTTTGATAGCTCGTGAGTGCGATATTACTGTTAGGGCTGGGGTTAATTTAATTTCAAGTTCTATTATTGACCGAGTGAAACGAAGGTCTTTGCTTCAGCTTCGACAAAAATGCTTTCGTATTTTCGTATTTCCAGATTCCGGATTTCCGTTTGTTCCGTCTACAGGTCGCAATTCTCAACCGATTCTCGTGAAATTCGTGAGCAGGTTCGATAGTTAGATTGCATTTTTTGTCGAGACGGTTTTTAGAAGTTTCTGCGTCCGAATTTCGGTTTGTTGTCCTCTACAAGTCGCAGTTTTCAACCGCTTTTCGTGGAATTTTGTTAGCAGCAGGCGAATCACGTAACTTTATGTACTAATGGTAGATAGATTTTACTGTCAATTTTGAAGTATAAATGTATGAGCTGACAATTAAAATTTGACATTAAAATCTACCTAACGGTAGTACAAAAGTTACGTGATTACCCCGCAGGTTCCATATTCATAATTGATCTTTTTTATAATGTCAGATTTTGGAAATGATAAAAAAACTCACTCACGAGGTCTACAACTCGCAGAGCCACTAGTGTATATACTTCGACGATAGCAAACAAGCATGCAAATGTTGATATGTTTCTGAAATTGCCCATCACTAGACATCGCTAATCGTGTGACAATGTTTTATGAATTACGGATTTTTTAAAATAATCAAAACATGTGCACAGTGGGCCACCAAAGTACGCACACATCCGGGGGCACGTTAGTGGCCCCGACAAGTCGAGCAAAACAAAGAGGCACGGCCGTACCATCCTTTTTCGAAGCGATTCAGGCCATTTTCAAAATCCTGTAATTTTGTGCTGGCTAAAGCTAGAACCCTGAATTAACAGCATATAGGGTATCATATGTCTTAGATACATTCTCAATAATAATCAATTTAAACTAAAAAAAAAAGTAGTTTAAGAACTATTGCCGGCCAAAGTTCCTTAGTTTTATCGCTTTTTTTTATACAACGCCGGTGGCAAACAAGCGTACGGTCCATCTGATGGTAAGCGGCCACCACAGCCTAATATAGACGCCCGTAACTCCAAAGAAATCACTGACACACTGATTGTCATAATTCTAAAGTACTTCTAGCAGATCTGAAGGGCGCAGGTCTCGGTGTAAGGAAAAACGTCTTCATATAATACTATAATTCCACTTGTCCTAAATCAGTTCATTACAGAGGATGCACTGCGTGGCGGGTTAACGTCTAACTCTCCTATCTCTTTCGGTACGGTATTGTACATATTCTCCAGCGAGGCAAATATATGACAATAAAAAAAACTTATTCTAATAATGTGTTGCCTTTTTTTGACAACCCTACTGCCTTTTAAAAGTTATGACAGCAAGATAACATGTTGTTTTAACTTATAAAGGTAATAACTTCTTAACTATCAAATGAGATTGAACACACAACCGAGATCTGATAAGGTGGTTTATTTTGAAAAATAACTAGTGTTGAATAAATTCTAATCAGGCTCAATTGGGAGTACAGATATCCTATGAATACTAGTTCTTACTATAGTGCCTTTGCAGGTTCTAATGGCAAGTGCCATCCGGGCCTGGAAAGATTTCCTCTACCCTGGCCGTTGGCCACACAGAACATGGTTGGCCACTTCAGAGGAGTCACATTATCATCTCTGAATAGTACTAGTGTACCAACTTTTATATATTTTTTTACAAACCGCCATTTTGGCCGGTTCTGCAACTGAGTGAGGTATTGTTTGTGCCACTGCTTTCAAAAGCTTTGAACCATTTGGGTACATTGTTGCCAGAATTTCAAACGATTAATTGGTACATGACTAAAGTCACTCTCTGGATATGAAATAAGTGAATCGTCCGTCAGAAAGTGGCCCGGGGTTAAATAAGCCATTTCAGTGGTGTCAGTTGTGGGCAAAGCTGTTAAAGGACGTGAGTTTAATATTCCTTCAATTTGTATTACAACAGTGTTTAGTTCCTCGTACAACAACCCGCTTCAAAATATTCTTGACGCTCTTGATTCCAGCCTCCCACAATCCGCCGAAAACAGGGCTGTAACTTGGGATGAATTTGAAATCAATTCCCATTTCGGCAGCATGATTAATGACTGATTGCTGGAGGTCTGCAGCAGCAGACTGCAATCGGTATAATTGAACCAATGAGGGCTATCGTTTTGTGCTCACCAGTTGGCGCCACTGTCGAGTAAGGTCTAACTGTCAATTTTTTTTATTGGTTATTATGGGCATGAGAACGAAGTTTACGTTTAAATCTTATTTAATACTATAAAAATATCTAATAATATTATAAAAATATCCAACATCCCAGATTGTAGCGCAGTCCCGTTTTGTTAGGAAATAAAGGAGGAAATAAGTTTCCGAAAGACAAAACTGTCTCAAAGAACTGACAGTCATTGACCCGTAACTCATATTTGCCATAATTAAGCTCAGATATTGCAAAATAGTCACGATATTGTTCCAATCAGATAACCCGCGTAGCGCAACCACAAAGAGTGACATTTGACATTTCGGAGACCTCGCGCTACACTAGCACCTCTAGCGGCGAATTCATACGCGATAGCCCCCATTGATTATGAGCGCCCTTAAACGTGCTCGCATTGTCTCAAAATACAATTGATGGCTTATTTCCACGCGAAATAAAACTCTTAAAGGCATTTAAGAATGCCTCAATCGTTAAATCCGATACCAACTCGATATGGACCGCCTTTGTTATAAAACATACGAACAATGCGATATACTCTTTGTACAGAATAGGTTTCCTTACGCGATACATTTTTACAGTATATCAGCCACCATAATCAATTCCTACCTTTTTGAACACCCTACAGGCGTTAACTCTGTCGTAAGGGAGCGAACCCATCAGCTGTTGGGCTTGCTTCGCTTTCAACTTGAAACAAATTATACATTTGTAAAGGACATATGTTACTTCTCTAATACCATTTATTATGTGGTATGTTAAACGCAAGCTGTTTAACACAAGCTTTGATCCAGCATGCAATAATATTCTATGCTCATTTTCAATAATGTAGTGTGTGATTTTGGAATCCTTAGGCAAAAAAATAGGGTGTTTTTGTGAGTATGGAAGATTTGCATGCAGGAGCCTTCCACCTCCGCGAAGAAAATTCATTGAACACAGTGTAACGTGTTTATTATCATACCCGTTACATGCCTGCCGGTTTAATAAATACTTACCCCCGTATTCATAAAACTTAACAAACCTCTGCTAACTAAAAAGTTCTTTGTCCCATTCTCACAAACGTCAATGTCAAAGTGACAGATAAGGACAAACGAACTTTAGCGGCTAGTTAACTAATATAGGTTTGACAGACGTTTATGAATAAGGGGGTTAGCATATTTTCGATATAAAAGATGCTTTTTTAATTTCCTACAACTTAGATTGGACACCAGCTGTCAATTGTCAGTGATGTTTCGTTTGAGACAGTCTATTTACAAACTTTCAAATCTCTAACTTCAAAAAATATTTGCTCCTCCTACAAACTTTGAAGCCCCTTTTCACCCCTTTAGGGGACGAGTTTAGAAAATCGCTGAATTCAGTTTTGTTATAATTAAACAGAGAATCTAAAAACGAAATTCAAGTTTCTAAGTACAAAAAAATTACGTTTCCCATACAAACTTTGCACCCCTATTTGATCCCCTTAGGGGTGGAATTTCCAAAAATCCCGTCTTATCCCTTGCATACGTCATAAAAGTAAGCTCTGGACCAAATTTGAAGTATCTAGTTCCAGTAGTTTCGGCTGTGCGTTGATGGTAGATCAGGACTTCTTCTTTTATATATTTTTCACTTCTCATGCTCGAAAAGTGTGTCATATTAGACTTGTCAAGCGGGGCTAAAGTAGTACATTTAACCCCTAGGGAAAATATGAATACATATTTATGATTTACAAAATATTTGAATTTGACCAATCAAAATACTTCACCTATTAAATCCACCAATCACAGAACACTAATTTAACTCTTAAAAAAATATTTGGTATTGGGTATTAACCAACCAGAATCCAGCTTTACTAAACTCGACCAATCAGGAAACATAATTATTTTTTCTAAAGAGTCTAAAGATTAAGTTTGTAGTAGTCCCTATTTCACAATAATTAAAAAAGTGGTTAAATCGTTCGAGCAACACTTTGAAGCGCTCAATAGAAGGTCAGTTAGCTTTTTTCGCGCGTGAATGTTGCGCGCGAACCGCAGTCTCTATGTTTTGTGTGTCAAAGGAGTATAGAAAAAAAATCATGCTGCAAAAGTATATATCTTCGCCGTGGAATCTATTGTTAATTTCTTTGTTTATTTATTTTCTCGCAATCGAAGTGAAAAGTAGAGTGTATAACTCTGGTCTAAAAGCCACATTACCCCTCGAACTATTTTCCCTCACTTCGTTCGGGAAAATAACTATCTCGTGGTAATATGGCTCGTTTTAGACCCTTGTCATACAATCTACTATAGATTTCTTTACTTTTTTTTGTAGTCAGTCTTGACCCCAGTGGTTCCATCTATCGCCAGCTGGTGGAACTTTATTTATTTATAGAAAGTAGTAATTTGTTCGCCACTAAGTTAACTTTTGCTTTGTTGGGCTGATAACCTCGCCTCCACTCCAAACACCCAGCAATACGTTACATTTGTCGCTAACCGAACAGGGACGTGACACTTTTCTAATTCTTTTTGATTATTTTGTTGTCTAGACAGGGTTCGCTTTGATTTTGTTGTATTGATCTTTACTGTTTCAGGGCATAACTCTTTATTTTGTTTATTGTCATATCTTGTGTATATTGTCATAAGGCTTTATTTCGTATGCTTCTACCAACAGAGTGTGTCCTTTTCTAGTGGCAAGTTTTGAGTGCTAAAAAATAGTCTGTACATTTAACTTGTTTTCAAGCAGCGTTAAATCAAACTGATTAAAGTGATAACATTTGTTTACATCTCCATTTCAATTACTTTCTTGCTATTTGAAGAAACTTTATTCAATAGTTACTTCAGTAAATATTTAAGTGACCTTAGTACCATTTCCATTTCACAAACATAAATCAAATTCAGTGTGCTACTCATCTTTTCAATTCAACTTAATGAAATTTATTTACATTTAATTTAAATAGTTTTGTCGGTTTACATTACCGTGTAAATATTACTAAAGCTTTGACCTACATTTCATTAGATTGATACTGTATATACAGGCTGTATAATTTTTGAACAGTACTATTTCACATTGGTGAAACTTTTTCAAAAACCTTTTAGTAATTTGTTTTATAAGTATACGTACACGGTGTACCAAATGGTGTAATTGTTGCCTATACAGGATATTTCACTTGTGTGAAATTTTTTGTTTCATCTTCATAGTGAAAACTTTTAGTATACTTTAAACACATTTGAAGTTGACTTATTGATCTTATACAGGGTGTAAATATTTTCGAATAAAATTTTCTCACGTCATTCTAAACCTTTAGCTGTATTATACTGGATGTACAGTTATTAATTAACTTGAATTATTGCTTCAATCCTTTGACCATATTCTTATACCGGCTTGTTTTGAATAACGGATATATACCTACCGGTTGTAAAATTTTTTGAACTTCAACTTTCAACTTTGAATTTTTTCTGTGGTTTCTCATAGCGTCTAGTCGGACTTATAGTAACTTTTAATTGTGTTAGCTTCCTATTAGCGAGTACTTAAACAGATATCATGTCGGAACGTGGTGAAACTAGTTCTGACATGCGCCCAACTCACTTTGAGGCTTGTGGCCCTGAGCTTCCAACTCGTACGGACTTACTCACTGGAGATTTAATAACACTTTCAGGTTATCCCACGACTAATCATAACAGCACGGATCGTAGTTACGAAACAGTCTACTAGTACGAAACAGTACTAAACCAACCAGCACTTATCCCAACTGTATTGCCTTTTTTTATGTGTTTTAATTCATTTTAATTGTTTTAAAGCTTTTTAATTTTTATTTTTATTTCGGTCTGTATTACTGTTGAGTAAATTCCTCCTCATTTTCACACCAGTTTGCCCTGTTTTGAGGTAGTCTCATTCATATATATTACCTATGATTTTATTTATTATATGTATACCTTTCCTATATAGTATGTTGTGTTGCGTTCCGTGGATCACGTACGGTGCTGTCTGAAAACCAGCGCTGCAGGTGTTTGTAACCTCGGCATAATGCTGAGACAGCAACCGCTGCGAAGACGCTCTATAATTATATATATATATTCAATGCACTGAGTCTATTATATTTGTAACGGTGTATCTTTTGCTGCAGTGAATAAATGCTTTCTTTCTTTTCTTTATTAAGTATATAACTTGACTCACTAACAAAATTAGAATCGAACTGACAGTATGGAGTAGTGTGCGTCAATTCCGGTAGTTCTGATTTTTTGCAGACTTGTTTATGATGGCTCAATGAATAATCCAAGTTTGTGACCTCGAGCGCCGATCGCAACTATGTCAAAAATAGAAAAATCGATTATAACCCTAAATGTTCTCTAATTCCGTCTAATAACTATAACTCCGCAATAAAACAGTGTAGCTTAGCCGTGTTTGAGCTTATTGGAATCGTCATGAGATGCAAGTGTGAAAAAATATATTTTTTAATAAAAAATAAAAACCGTCTCCAAAAAAACACAGAAATGTAAAAAAGTAATTGCCTAACTGCTAATATCTCAATAATTTTTGTAGGCGGTGCCATTTCATCAACTTTAAGCAATTTCTTTGTACGGCACTGACTTCAAAAACTAGAAGTATATTTAGCAGTTAGGTAATATTTTTTTACTTTTCAGTGTTTTTTGGAGTCGGTTTTTATTTTCTATTAATTGACGAGTCATTTTTAAAGAAATTTAAAAAACGAATGTTTTTCAATAATTTTTTTATGTTTCAGTGGCCAGATTTCGGTTTCTTCTTCTGTACAGGTCGAATTTCTCAACCTATTTTCGTGAAATTTTGTGAGCAGGTTCGATAATTATAGTTTTTTTGTCGAGTCAAGTTTAAGGAAAATTTTAAAAACGTATTTTTTAATGGTTTGTTCTCATCTACAGGTCACATTTCTCAACCAATTCGCGTGAAATTTTGTGAGCGGGTCCGAAAATATCAAGAATTTTATGTTGATTCGGTTTTTGAAAAAATTCAAAAACCTTTTTTAAAAAGAACACTCGTGAGCTCACAGAACTATACGAGGTCCTTGTAGCATCCAATTTACATTATTAATTTACAGTACGCTGCGTAACAAGGTGACAACCAAATTTTTGGACCATTTAATTTTCAGAAACATACGTGAAATTTAACATGTAACATTTCTTTTGGAACCATTCCAACTGAAGTGATTATAATTTATAGAACGGTCAAGTGCGAGTCGGACTCGCGCACCGAGGGTTCCGTGTACCGGTTCCAACCCTATTAAATCAGGAACATCTCAACAACATTGTGTAGAAATTGAACGCTATGGGTACAGCGCCATCTATTGGCGACTTTTGTTACAAATTTGAGCGACTGAATAACTTAGTATTTAAGGTTGTTTTTCAGGGATAATTCTTTATCACGTGAACCGATTTCAATTTTTTTTCATTATTTGAAAGAAAAATTACATGCAACGGTTTTAAATTACAAACTTAATTGAAAATGTTTTTTTTTTTACGATAAAAAAAGAAAAACTAGATAGAGCTACAGTTATATTATCTATTAAATATACATCGATATCAATGTTACCTAATAATTTCATATTTTTTCCTTGGCAAACTTCGAAGATAAGTGGGGGAGGGAACGGTATTTTTATTACATTTTCCCTCATAAAACAAAAATGACAACATAAAAAAAAATTAAAATTGTTTCTAATGTGCAACTCAAGCCCTTTCGTATGACACCCCACTCGACATGTTCACTAGACTTTAAAATTTTGAACCAACTATTATTATCTATCATTTTTCACAGAAAATATTTTTTTTTAAGTCACGTTCTACGTATCTAGGTCAGCCTTCTTTATAACTATTCCAAACTTCAAACCGATAGCATAAGTAGTTCTTGAGATATTTAGCGATGTGACAGACAGATAGACAGGCAAAGTGAAACCATAAGGGTTCCTTTTTTACCATTCTGGTACGGAACCCTAAAAATTATGATATGTTTCAGAAATTACCCATCAGCGGCCATCACTAGCGGAAACTAGTGTTAGCTGAGAATTCTACAATTACGTGTTTCGATAATATCATCTGTAGAATATTCCTCCTTCCGCTGTGTAGTGTACGGATACTGAAAAAAAAATTGTATTAATTTTATCGTAATAAATGATATTGTTCTCTATAATAGTATTTTTTTTAATGACAGTTCTATAATATGAAAGCGCTGTCCGCCTGTACAATTTCAAATTAATCTTGAAGGCATCGACGTTCCACGTGCCGTTATTTCTCCAAGTTGCGTCGCAGTGCAGCCGAGTGAATAATTTGACCCGTCAAACATAATCCTAAGTTATTCTGAAGTTGAAACGTTTACATGAGAAATATAGTTTCCTTTTATTGCCTCTTCTAATGTTCACTAACTGAGGCGGAACATTGCTAACGTATCAGTTCTCGCAACTAAATAGAAATGTGCAATTTATGAGGATTTATTCGCTACAGATTACTTCCACTTGGCATAAAGGAAATAAATAAGTGCGCTACCAGTTAACATTTTTAAAGACGATAGAAAAGTATCGTATTTTGGTCTTGCCGCGTAACTTTTAATAAGGAAAGTCTACTTCTGATTTTTACGGTTGAAGACTAACCTATAGCATAATTAATATTTTACTGTAGGCAGTTCGATGCGGTCGTTTGTCACACGAGTACAGATGGACTCATGTGACAAACATTCACAAAGAAAGACACATCTCGATGCACCGTTTACTAACGTACAAGTAACTAATAATATTATTTGCCAATTTAGGTACTTATGGTCCTACGAACCGGATATTGTTAGTTACGTTAGGAATAAATGTGTGGTGTTAATAACACCAATTTTATTTCTGGCTTGAACCAGGAACTTGTCACAACATTATTTTTCTCCCTCACCGAAACGATTATAGTGACCGTGTAGGTATACGTGGTTCGCGAACCGTTTGCGAAAGGGTGGCAACGAGCCAATGAATGACACTTTGTGACGTACACACTTAAATTCGTTAAAGTTTCGGTTACGGTTACAGTTCGCTAATGAATAACCGGTTTTAAGGGTTAAAGTGTTCGCAATTATATTACATACTGTGCGTGATTGGAAATCATAATCAAATTTTAGCAAATTCTTCCAGTAAAACTCTACAACATAATGGATAATGCATTATTATTATAATGTGTATTTATATGTTTATATTCTTTTTAAAAAAGGTAATGTTCATTATGCGTGCCGCAGCCAAGCGTAAGTAAAAAATGTGATGTTGAGTCTGATGAAGTGTATGGTTCTGTCAGTTATAATTGTCCGATTCCAGTAAAGTTTGTAATAAGGCAATAGTATAGAGGTAAACTTGTGTTAGAACGCTGAGTACTATATAGAGTAATAGCGACTCGCCCCGGCTTCGCACGGGTGCACTATTTAATGGATGTTATTATACATATAAACCTTCCTCTTCAATCACTCTATCTATTAAAAAAAACCGCATCAAAATCCGTTGCGTAGTTTTAAAGATTTAAGCATACATAGGGATATAGGGACAGAGAAAGCGACTTTGTTTTATACTATGTAGTGATAAAGTACCTTGTTTTTTAAGATTAGATATTAGATAAACAAAGAAGCAGTGGTCGTAAACACACACACACACACACATTGAATTCGCATTATTCGGACGAGAGATCAGAAAAGTGACAATTATAAATAGGTGTGATGAGTTTGTTAGTAAAATCACCTTACTGAAGGATATACAACCTCAAACCATTGAGGAGGTTAATAATTTGTATGATAAAATTACATGCTTCCGTAGCGAGATATTGGAGTTACGTACATGCCTGAAGTAGAGGAAAGAATCGGTATTAGTGATAGGGCATATTCTAAAATGGACACGATGGAGTTCGACGTAAAATCAGCTTGTACAGCCTTATTCCTCTTATGGTTGGCACTGAGAACACAACAAAACGATTAATAGATGCTGTTGATATGTACTCGGGTGTGCTAGAGGGGCCAGATAAAAAGTAATTGATTACTTATTAATTAAAAGGAAGGTTACCCGAAAGTGCAAAATGCCGACGAGATCAAACGACTCGTGGCGTATCGTAAATTTATAGTAAATTTTTCAGAAAATGTTTATCTGCTAAATAAATTCTGCTGCGAAAACGTGCCATTTTTATGGACACAAGAAGGTGACTAAGCTTTTCAATTGTTAAAAGCAGCTTTAGTTGAATCACCGGTTCTTCAATATTCAATTTTTTCACAGGAAAATTAGTTTGTGTTACAATGTGATCCATCAGGAAAAGCTTTAGGTTCAGTATTGTGTAATAACGATGGTCGACATGTCGCTTACGCTAGTGGAAGTCTAAATAAGGCTGAATTAAGTTTCGATTAGAACTAGAGGAGTATAATTTCATGGTCGAGTATTTGAAAGGTTCTAAGAACTCCACGGCAGACGCACTGTCTCGCATTATTGTTACGTCAGAGGACTTGAAACTTATGAATGAGCAAATTATAAATATGATGACGCGAGCACAAAGATGAAAGCTAGAGAGTGTGGAAGGCACAGACAGTACACATTTTTCGGTTATTAATATGCCCTTTAACCGGAGGCCTGACCGGGTGTGTAATGTTTAATGTAAAAACAATTTGCAAATTTTGATGTTGTATACAAACGAACTGCATAAAATCTATCTTGTATAAGTGATTCATTTGAATAAAAATAAAATGCATCAAAACCTAAATTACCCTACCTAAGGACCAAAATTTGTCCCTTCTGTTGTCAACACAGTGCATCCTCAAATTTTACAAAGGGTCGGCAACGCGTACGTGACTCCTTTGGAGTTGCGGGTGTCTATGAGCTGCGGTGGCCACTTGCCATTAGGTGGACCGTAAGCTTGTTTGCAACCGGCGTTGTATAAAAAAAACAATTTGCATAATATCATCTATTATAATGATCAACGTCCATAGTCGTCAATTTGATTATTACCAAACGTTGTAATGATCGCTCGCATAATATATACATTTTATACATAATGAATAATGAATATACACCGTAGGCGTTAATAACCCAAAAGATTTAAACCACGTATTTTTGACAACAGTACGAGTAAATAATGCTATGTCAACATGGGTCCAATTACGTGTCTTAATCAAATTACTATTTCAGTACAATTTACATAATATTAATTGCTTTATTGTGAACAAAAAGAGAGAGCGAGTAGAGAGTGAGCGAGTTTAATTAATCTCAAGTTGAGAAACAGAGAGCGACCATTGTCATTTTAGTGATATCAATTTCAAACTATCTGCCAGTTATCAGTGAATATACTATAATTATAACAAATATTAAATGAATTAAAAACCTAAAACAAAAATAACTGTCTTACTAAAAACTAAACATTAAAATTTAATATCAAAGTTATCAGTGAAAGTAAATACGGCGAAAAATTCTCCGTAGTGAAACCTTTTTGTAATCCTACAAACTTAATAGGCTATCATTTTTATGCTCACCAGTTGGCGCCAATGTGGAGTAAGGTCCAGCTGTCAAAAATTGTTATTGGTTATTATGGGCATGAAAACGAAGTTTACATTTAAATCATATTTAATACCTTAAAACCGTACCGTAAAAATATCGAACATACCGCATTGTAGCGCGGTCCCGTTTTGTTCGGAAAAAATGAGGAAATAAGTTTCCGAGAGACAAAACTGTCTCAAAGCCCTGAAAGTCATTGACCCTTAACTCATATTTGCCATAATCAAGCTCAGGTATTGCAAAATAGTCACCATATTGTTCCAATTAGATATTAACCCGCGTAGCGCAACCACAAAGAGTGACATTTCGAAGACCCCACGCTACACTAGCGCCTCTAGCGGCGAATTCATACGCGATAGCCCTCATTAATTAAGTATCCAGATACCAAACTTAATTAATTGATACTGGCTAACAACCGTGCAATGAGTGCGTCTGCGTGTAAATGTAGTAAGTGGCTATGGCACGCCTTTAATGTGTTAGAATTGAGATATTTTAACTTGTGATTTGTTTAAAATAATTAATATCTCTTAAATCGTGGGTTTTTGGACTACATGTTATACAACTTTATATACTCTAATTAAGCTCTGTAATCGTTGTTTTAAATATTTCAGGTTATTAACGCCCACGGTATATAAATGCCTATAGAAATCGAAGAGCGACATGGTTTTTGAATAAGAAAATTGAAAGTTTTCGTACAAAATTAACTTCTCGTCAATATTGAGCGGTTGAACAGTGCATTCATAAGCCGTTTGTAGGCCATATGATCATAAATTATGGCATGGAAGGGATGGGGGAATCTATGCCTACCCTCGTTAGAGTAGATTTTGTCCCAACAGGTTGTTCTGGGCTTTTATAAAAAAATAACCTCGAAGATTAGGACGCGAGCTTCGCTACACTTCAGCTTCCGTCTTAATCTTCTAACCTATCCACGTTAACGTTATAGACAATGTGGTTGTAATAAGTGAGTGTTATGGTATTTAAATATTATAACCAAGAAAATATGCATATGTTGTTATCAGATTTAATTATTATACTTAATGTGTATTCACAGAGAGAAATAAATACTCTTGATTCAAGATATTTTGTGTTTCCTACATCAGGTAAACATAAAATTCTTGCATTAAGATATAAAATGTCTCAAAGTTTATTATTTAACCTAAAAAATTAAGTACTCTCTAAAAACGTTTTCAGACCAAGAGCGTGAGCGTTTTGCTTTATTTATTGTATTTTTGAATTGAACCTTAAGTGTATTAGTGCAATTTAAAGAACTTGTACCAAAAAACTTTGTTTCTGGGTTCAAGGTAAAATTTGATGTTTTTCACATCAACAGCCGAAGTTTCTTGGCGCATGAAATCGGTAACTTGAGACACACTATAGTATTTTTTAAATTGAATCTGAAGTGTCTCAGTGCAATACTTTAAAGAACTTGTACCAAAAAACTTTGTTTCTTGGAGTTAAATACTCATAATACAATTGAGAATTGTATTTGTCCACGAAAACAAGAAAACGCATTGGTTCAAGAGTACGTTAATTTATGTAAAATTTGATATTATTTACATCAAGAGCTAAAATTTCTGGAAAACAAAAAGGAGAGAAGTCAAATTGCTGAGAGTTGATGTCCCTATAGAAGGCATGTAAGGTGGCAAACTTCGATTGTCGAGGTCACCAATGTAGATAAGTACTCGTAAATGTGCGCCAGTGTAGAATTATGTAACGCAAGATATATATATATATATATATATATATATATAAAGGTTAACTACAAATTATATGCAATGGACAGGAGACACAGGAACAGACCACAACAGAGAGATAGAGAGAGAGATCTCTCTGCAACCGAAGTCACAGGAGAGTTATTTGGAAGTTGTATCTATGCAACTGATTTAAGAAACTTCGATAGCGCGATGCAGAACAAACTAAAAAGACCCCAATGAAATGTTTGGTGCTTCTTCTTTGGAATAGCTTTAGCTGTTGACTGTAGATTGAAAATATCAAACCAATAATTAATCGCTCTTGCCTAAAAACTCAAAGTCTCAAATGAAAATTTTGGTGCTTCTTCTTTCGAATAGCTTTTTTTTGCGGCAAATAATGAATATATTTATTTATTTATTTATTTGAACATAATAAAACAAGTTTTACATGGTAACAAAATAATCGTAATCAGCTGCAGTAGTCGGAGACTGCGTCGCAGTGACTACGCCCACCTCAAGACATTAAGGACTTACGTTCTAAAACATTACAGAGACTATATGAAAAACGGATACAACAACCGAGACAAGAGAAAAAAGAACAAAAAACCGTATTGACTACTATAGGTATTACAATATGAAGCTTTCCTTTTTTTTTCCTTTTCCTTTACTACTACTTAATTATTAGAGATAAAGTAATAACCAAATTACTATTTTAGATTTAGCTTCCCGCAATGTGAGTGAATGTATGCCCAGTATCCCATTGACTTTATTATATAAACTACTAGCAAGGTACAGATTATGCTGTTTGATAAGCGCAATTCGGCATCTGATTACCGCACAGACTCTGTTCGCTCGACGCGTGGTAGAAGAACTTAGCAACGCCAAGGAAGCGTGCTTACGGAGTACAGTTCGCAGAACAAAAAGCTGTCTTACCGTTAAAACTTTAGCAATGGAATATAGTTGACTTGTGGGGAATAAGATTGGTTTCGACAACATAACTTTTAGTATGGCTCTTTGAGCTCTCTCTAATCTAAGGAATCTTGTTTTTCCAGAACCACCCCAGGAAGTTAAACAGTATGAAAGAACCGATTGGGCCAAAGAGAAATACACAGTTTTAAGTGTCCTTTGATCCGTTATAGATCTTAGTATTTTAAAAATATAAATCAGTTTCCGAATTCTACCGACTGTTGCATCCACCTGGTCCTTCCATGACATAAGGCTGTCAAATAATACTCCTAGATACCTAGTACTAGTGGAGCGTGACAGAGTGATACAACTGCAACTGCTAATATTGGGGTTGCAATCATGTGCGTATATACAGAACGAATTAGCGGGTAAAGAAGTAGATTTTGGAGCAAAGGGTAAGAACACTGTCTTTGATAGATTATAGTTAATTTATTTGTGGTAAGCCATGTCATAACAGACCTCATAGCAGCTTCAGCGTGAGAATAAGCTTCTCCCCAGGTAGGAGCTTGGATCAGAAGAGCCGTGTCATCTGCATAAGCTAGGACTTTACAGTTTTTTAAAGAAATATTACACAGATCATTTACGTAGATAAGAAATAACGTGGGACCAAGAACGCTACCCTGAGGCACTCCATACGTCAGAGTAGCGTCCCGGCTGGTATAGGCACCAATTTTAACAATATTAACTCAAATCTCTCCCATTTGCTTTAAAAATGTGTATGGCGCTAGTGGACTTGCTACATTTTATTAAAGCGCTCTTAACTTCGACACACTCTAACTTGGTATTTTTGATGGGTAATCATTATTTTTTATCAAATAAGTAGAGTGCTTTTAAGATGTAGGTAAAAAGTTTATTACAAATTTCAAATAAAAGACTAAAATTGTGTTACTGGTGATTTCTCAATGTAATATGAGAGGTTGGTGCCTTCTAGGTAAAGCCAGAGTCTTCTACGTAGATGTCGCTGTAAGCCTCCCTAAGGCGTTGTAGAAGAAAACTGGTTGACCAATTTCGGGGGTGAGGTTGCTCCAGTAGCTCAGTGGTTAGAGCGATTGGCCGCGAATGCCAGAATGTTGCAGGTTCGAATCCTGCTCGGAGCCAACATTTTTCCCTTTTTTTGTAATTTGCTTTAGCAGCTTTACTACTCGATACAAAATTAAATTAAAAAGTTAATTATTGAAATTTAGGATTCGGTAATTAGAAGATGGTTTTACAACAATCGCAAAATTGTTAGTATGTAAGGTAATGGGGGGCACTTTTGACCCCCAAATGCTTTTTGTAATATAACCCACGGCCGTTGTATCTCCTTTTTTTGCTTTTCGAACTTGGCTGACTCGGTTTTAATACATCTATAAAAGTTTCGGTTTCGGCCGAAACTAGAGCCCACGCCGGCCCTTGGTTTCGGTTTCGGCAAAAAAAATGTTTCGGTCGGACACCAGTTTTCCCCAACTTGGATAAAACTACAATATTGTGGTTTTATTTGGAATTTAAATTTGACCTAATTTATAACGCCTCGATTGTAAGAGTTTCCAGATTAAAAAGTTATATCAACAAAAACGGCTGAAGGAATTATGGTGTAACGTGGTATACAGTAAGTTTATATAGCCAGGATTGTTACTTTTCATCCCGAAAATCATCCCTCGAAGGGATGAAACAGGGAGTGGAAGTTTACGCGGACGGAGTCGCGGGCAAATCTAGTAGAAGATAACAATGCTGATATTAACTTTCTTCCCGTGTGGTTGCCGGGTAAGAATTGCGCCACCCCATCTCTTCCCGTGGGTTTCGTAGGAGGCGAATAAGGGAAATCGGAGGGTGGGCAGCAGCATCCTTCGATCATTACCACCATCAAACTGCGGTCGCCAACCCGCTTGCCAAGCGTGGCGACTATGGCAAATCCCCCCCAAATTGGGGGAGGCCTATGTTCAGCAGTGGACGTCTTTCGGCTGTGATGATGATGATGATGAGATGTTTAAAAAAATGTAGTTATGCCTGAGTTGATGAAACTGTGTTTTTTGACGCAGGTTTTCTACTATACTGCTTGACCGAATTATTATATTTTGTATTCATTACATGCAGAAGTTCATGTTCTTTTACTTGCTAGTAACTACCTTTAAGCTAGGATGCATCGTATAGAACATATGAGCGGGAAACCGAAAAAAGTCGGAATATTTCGGAGGTTTTGTAGCAGCCAAATGTTGTACCAAGATATCTCGTGCTACCATTTTTGATATTTACTCAGTTGCATCCATATACAAAATATTAAAAAAAAAATCTTTTACACCACCTTTTGCAACATAGCCCTCGGCTTTGAGTGTCTACGGACTGGCCTATAAATAATGTGCAAAGAATAAACAACTTTCATGATAGACACGTAATAATCAATGACTTTCACCTACTTACTACAAGTGGCCACGCGGGTATTAGGCGAATGACTAACAATATAAAGAAGTACTATTTTTGGCCAAGTATGGAAAAGGACATTAGGATGGAAGGTCACAGAATGTGCCCAATGTCAAAAACAAAAATATAGTGTACCTACTAAACAACCTGTGGAAATAACTACTACAGCTACAACAGCCGACTTATAAAAGGTATATTTAGACACCGTGGGACCTCTCCCTAAGGATGAACACGGTTATTGCTACGTGCTGACCCTACAGTGCGAAGTAACGAAACTTGTAAAAGCGAATATATCCTACACTCCAAAGATACAGCAACTATAGCCCTATCGTAGAGAAGTTCGTGTTACGGTATGGCATCCCACTCGAGATAGCCACCGATCGAGGTAGCACGATGAAAGAGGTATCTCTAATTTACTGAAAGTAACTCATTTACCCTCCACAGCATATCACCATCGGTTCATCAGTGCTCTAGAGAATTGGCCTAAAACTATGGGAGCTTTTTGAGAATACAGTGCGAAAATAAAACTGATTTTTGGAGCACTTGGTTGCGTTGATGGTGCTCTACGTAAAACAACATGGTATACACGGAGACGAAGTACACACCTCACGACTTAGTTTTCGGCAATCTATGCACGCTTGCTGGTAATTTAAAAAGTAATAACGTCAATCCCTAATATAATCATGGTAGTTGTCCATTAGAATTTAAATATAGCTAGGATTAGAGCTAGCGAAGGCAGATGCCCGTAACAACTTAATAAACAGTAAGTTGAGGCGCAAAGAGAAATATGATCTAACAACAAATCTGTCTGCTATAGCAACAGTAGTTACTTGTGGTTAATATCAGGCAATAAAATGCAGAGCATTTATTTAGGAACTTGTCTAGTACTACAAGATTTAGGGTGTAATATCAAAATACTTAAAAATGGAAAACAAAGGCAGATGTCGTACACAAAAATGACACCAAATTTTGTACTTTATATTTCTGTATCTGCAAAATTATTATTTTTCTATAATTTAAGATATTGTTAGGTTAGTTTTACTACTTACTATGCTAAATAGGTATCTATGTAAGTAAAATAAAAAATAAAACTTGCGTTTTTTTAACCCACGATAGGTGTTGCAAACTAGATATATATATATATACGTAGCCTATAAGACACTTATATATAGAACTGTTACTCCGTTACTCCTGTATCGAGGCCGTAATAAAGCATCGTTTATCTTGAACAGTTGCTTCAACTAGACTCCGAATCCTCACCTTACAATATATTAATTTCTCGGACCGAAAATGTCAATGTATTATGACTTTTATAATTCGAATATTTAGTGTTTTTTCTAGCTTGCTATTCACTAGGGTGAATGGTTTGTCCACGTTACACAATTCATTATAATCGTGTGAAATAACTTTATATACATATATCAACATCTGTAGTACCAAGGCCAGAAACCGTTTGAATAGACAATTAAGGCCGGGTTTTATAAAGATCCGTTAGACCAAATGTCAGATCAAAGTTCACTAACTCAGTACATTTTTTGACATAACAAACCGACATAAGGTCTAACGGATCTTTATAAAACCGAGCCTTAAAGAGGTTAACATTTCGTAGTTACTTAAGTACTTGTAAATGCGGAATGAGTAGTTTATCAACTTAGTGGTAGACGGCAACAATTTTTTACATCACTTGTAGCAAGAAAATACTAATGTATTTACGTATATATATATATGTATATCACAGAATAAACTAAGTGTCAATTCGCGCGCGCGCAAATCGGTACAGAAATGCCGCACATCTATGGCTTCAGTGTTTACTCAATCAAACAAAAGTAAAGGTTAATAGTCTTTACAAAGTTAACGCGGATCAACATTAAGTTTGTAAAGTGCTTGTGTGTGGATACTGTGGATCAACGTTAAGTTTGTAAACTTGTCAAAGTCCTTAATCTTGTTTGGTCTAACTCGGCTTTATTACGCTGGGTAGGCAAATGAGTGGCGTGGCATGTCGGCATGTGCGTGTGTCTGGCAATGGCGCCCTAACCACAAACGTCCATAAAGATGTGCGAGGGCAGCCACAGATTTGCCATTCACAACCTGTCGCGATTCACTACACCACATTTGTTAAAAGTATCAATATTCTGTGATTGAATTGAATTACCACAGGGTTACCCGACGCGTAAGATTATTGAGCGGGTAGTTGTTAATAATGGATTGCCCCCCCCCCCCCCCCCCACCTTGAAAGGATATAACAATAGTCGTATGCATTACTTTTCAACAATCTTCTACCTCCTGGGAGCTCACAGTATCGAATTATACTATTTCAATCCCACAACTGTATGATACTGATGCATTCCAAATTTTGGACAAATGTTGCTGCAGAAAACTCGTGGATGAAATACTCGTAAAAAGTAAAAATTCTAACAAACTAACCTGTATAATCACCTTTTTTAGGGTGTCTTATCTACCCGAAGGGTTCAAATGGAAGTCTATGGTACTCACGTGTCCGTTTTTCCGTCTGTCTATGTGTATTTTTTAAGGCCTCTCCCCAGCTGTTTAAAAATATAAATACATGTACTTAAAGGGGGGCGTGAAAAAACAATTTGACGTACCCCATCGCACTCGACCCCACTAGGTGGGGTATCGATGTTTAAAGATCTTTGAGTATAATAAATACTGCATTTAGAGTTTAAAAAATATTAGAAAACAAAGTCAGCTTAGCAGTCACATCGCTAAATAACAGACAGAGAGACAGACAGACAAAGGATTCCTTTTGTAAATAATAATCGACAGATAATCATTCAAAATTTTAAAGTCTAGTGAATAAGTCAAGTGCTGTCATATGAAGGGGGGTTGCACATTCTGAAACATTCTCCCGTCTGAAACCGTTCCCGCTTTATCTCCGAAGTTAACGAAGGAAATAATATGAAATTATTACATAACATTAATATCAATGCATATTTTACAGGAAAAATATAACTATAGCTCTATCTAGTTTTTCTTTTTTTTATCATAAAAAAAAATCATTTCTATACTAAGTTTGTAATTTAATCACCTTTGCATGTATTTTTCTTTTATTAATTCCTATACGCGATTATGCTGAAAGTACCTTCTTTCAAATAAAGAAAAAATGAAAATCGGTTCACATAATAAAGAATTATCCTTGAAAAACCACCATACATATTAACTTCGTCGCAGGAATAGTAACAAAATTCGCCGATAGATGGCGCTGTACCCATGGATATCAATTTCTACAGCATGTTGGTGAGATTTTCCTGAATTAATAGGGTTGGAACCGGTACGTATCTGTGTAAGGAACCCTCGGTGCGCGAGTCGGACTCACACACGACCGGTTTTTTCTATAACAACCAATAATTTTCTCAATTTTATAAGGATAACAAATCTTAATTTTACGGTTGGTGCAGAACCCTAAATGTCCCAAGTCCGTCACACACTGACTATGAAGTCTATGAGTCATGTAACATAATTAAGTAAAACTACGTTTAACTAACAGAATATAAACATAAACAAAATTTATAAGACGTGTGCCGAATTTATTATAATATTTTAGGAGTAATTAGTTCTGTAATTCGATACGTGACTCCCCAACTTTAAAGAACTTAGTTATCTATTTTATAATTTTGTAAGAAATTAATTACTGAACACAAGTTTGTTTAAAAGTAATAAGTTGATGTATTATTAAAACTACAACTAAGTGAAAGCATTTCAGCCTATATGTTCGCTGTCTAAAACTTAGACAGGATATTAAATTCTCTAAATTCTTCTTACATAGGAAAGTAAATTAGATATAGAAAGAAAGAAAGAAAGAAACATTTATTCACAGACACAGAAGACACACATAAATGACAAGAAAAAAAATATACAGAAACCACATAACATGTGTGTCCACGCGGCAGTGAAACGGACACTGGCTCAGCATTATGCTGAGGTGTCATTGACACCTACAGTGCTGATTTTCAGCCAGTACCATCGGTGACTCACGGAACGCCATACAGTTACAGAAAATATATATTAATAAAATAAAAATAACTGCAATAGTTAAAACAATTCATAGGTATATACATGAATAAATAAATCAAAATAATAATAATAACAACAAACAAAAATAAAAAACACTTACTACTTACATACAGCATCGGGAGTACAAAAACATAAAGCTACAAATTAAAAAATCTATAAGTAAATATGGTTGGTATATTTTTTGCTGTTAATAGTGCTGGATTAGGATTGGGATTTTCGGAGCGTCAACGAATAGCCTTTAAGCTTACGCTTAAAGGTATACTTGCTAGGCGCAGCCTGGATAGGAGGTGGGAGGTCATTCCAGCACTTAGACGCCGCAAACCTGAAGCTGCCTCGGAAAGCCGCGGTCATGTGCATAGGTACGATATCCAATGCCTTAAACCTACGCGCATTCTTTGACCATTGTATTTTGTTTAAAGGTACGGTGGGGACTCGTGGTTTACCACCCCAAACAAAAGAGTCGCGAGGTGCAGGCGTCGGCGCGCGGACATGCTAAGAAGGCTGGCGGCGTTCAAGTACGGAGTGATGTGGGACCGGGGAGGGACTCGGAAGCAGAAACGGGCGCATGCGTTTTGCACTCGTTGTAAGAGTCTTTTAGAACGACCAATAATACATCCACCATAAATGACTTCACAATAGTTTAGTTTCGATAATATAAGCGATTCACAAAGCTCGACACGCAAATCGACACTAAGGTAATTACGTATATTATATAGAACTTTAAGGCGATACGAGTAGAAGCAGTTACTCACAATACTAAGTACTCTCAAAGCGCAGATTCCCGTCCATGAGTAGGCCGAGGTTATTACCTTCTACCACCCGCTCTATTGGTTCATTCATGATATCATATCAGATATCATAGTTTATTAAAGGAAATAATTGAATAAGTTCAGAAAATAAAGCACTGTTCACATACGTAGATACTTAACTATTCCTATAGTTACTAATAAACGAGAGAAAGATGAAAGAAAAATCTTTATCATCAAGTTTTCATTCTCAAAGCAAAATTTTCGATACGATTATTTTTGTCAAGCAGCGATCCGAAATGTTTCACTGGGTTTCACCAAATGTAGGAACTCCCACAAGTGCAGTCAATCTTGCCCAAGCCAGGTGATTGATAGAGATTACATTTTGTGGTGATCTTAGATAGATGTCCCACGACCTTGGTCAACGGCCAATTAGACTATAGCTTATCCCTGATCTAAGAGATAACAGCGATAAAGATAAGCTAATTAATTAATCATAAATGATTTCTTACATGTAGAAAAAGCTAACGTAATAGTTTGTACTCAAACTAAAAATCAAATGACGCCGATAAAAATTAGACGGTAGTTGCTGAGATAATCTCTGTCAAAGGAACACACTGAGGTATTTTAAGCTTTAAAGAAGCTACACTTTATTTTATTCACTCATTCATATTACGACTTGTTTGCAATTCAAAATAAAAAGTGTTAATTTTATTGCTGTTCACTCTTAGAGCACCGGATGTTCTAGGTATACATGGTTTTAATTGAGTACCTTTCCAGTACTATACTGACTTTGTCCTTTACCCGTGTAACGGGCTGCCTAAGAACATCAGGATATTTTCTTCTAGGCATCCTTCTAAGTTACCATCTGTCTATCTTGTACCCATTTCAGATTTTAGCTTGTAGTAAAGTAATGAGTAAGAAAAGAATCTTGTTGCGCTATAGAAGTTTCTCGGTCACCACTATAAGCTTACCTATTGTGAGTTATATTTTGTAGTCTTTCAGTGTGACTTTAAACTCTTTAAAGTGCACTTTTTCTCACAAACGGATGGCATAAACACAATATATTTAGGACCGTGACACAGGCTTTTATGCATGCCTCTGTGCAGATTTGAAGTTATCGCGCGCACACAGTGGGTACCATAAAGATCGCGGGCACAGTCAAGTTTTTAAGCCGCTTACGCTTCGACAAAAGCAAATCTCCTCAATTACTTAGTACTAAGATGTTTATGTTTATAAGCGAAATATTATGTTATTCCCAAGGGCTCATTGTTCAAGTTGTCAATTGTATGATACTCTAAAGAGTAACGAATAAACAGGAAATGTAAATACCTATTATTAGATCGGTACATTTATTTTGATATGTACAGGTAAGGCTTATTATCATTTCCATAAGTTAAGAACACCTTTATACGATATTTACAATAATAATTAAATTGGACTAAGTTTTAACAGGTTCGGTGTACCATTTAATACTTTTAAAAGTTATGGTGTACCTATATTGATCATAATTGCATGAATATGAAATATGTATGAGAGTGGCTTGAGGCCCATTTATATACCCATACAGAATTAATACGGAATGGCGACGTAAGATAAAAAACCTAATTTTCTCTTTCCAATTTAAACAGTGCAAGTGAGACAACTGTTGCTGAATTTGTAGCTATAGTAGCAACTTGTGCTGCCCCCTTTCATAAACATTCAATTTCAATTAATTACACATATCCACACGTTTTCTTAACCTGACTGTGGCCCAATAAGCGAGTATGCGGTTGGAGAGTAGGTAGCTTGGGGAAAATCCAGGAAAGCCTCTGACACGACCCCGCGTGGTTAAAACATTCAAACATCAAGAGCACTACAGTAATTTTGTTTGTTAGTGAGCTTTTGTTTTAATAGTATTGCATTAATGTACCTAATACCCATGAGAGCCACACACCCACTTGTTGCGTGTTTCAGGTCAAATTATCCGCTTAACCATACAAATAGCTAATGAATTAAACTTATGAGAAATTTGCCAATTAAACTTCAGTTTCACTAAGATAAGCCGTCGTCTCCCGGCGGAAAAAATAAACAATAGCATAGTTTTGTTATGATCCCTGGGATCCCAGGGACCAGTAGACGACGTGTCAAGGCATTTATTTAACACAATGACAAATCTTGCGACCGGTCCCTGCACTGGGCACACTCACGAATTTTAATTGTTGAACCATTTAGAGTTCGTTTTATACTAGACATTCCATAGTTAAGCTATGAATCGTCCAGTACTTATAAAGTGAGCACTAAATGATATTATAATTAAAATTAATAAAATTAAGGAGGTAACGCCCCCTGCGTTGTGGGCACCATGCCACAGACAGAACAGTTGGACGGGGTCTTTTTCATCTCTTCAAATACACTATACCAGAATGATTATACTCAGAAATGAATAGCGCGGCAAAGCCGTAGAATAGCGAGGATAAAATAATTTAAAGGACACGGATTCTTACTTTGGTAAATGCAATAACTTGCGGGCTTTTGCAATCTCTTTATAGGTCTTGAATAAATTGCAGGCTTATAAATATATTACTATTAGTGGCTCTAGTCTTTTAACTCCAGGTATTACATAACATAAGTTTTTTTTTATACAACGCCGGTGGCAAACAAGCTTACGGTCCACCTGGTGGTAAGCGGCCATTGCAGCCTATAGACGCCCGCAACTCCAAAGGAGTCACAAAATTTGAGGAAGCACTGTGTTGACAACAGAAGGGACAAATTTAGGTCCCTTGCTCTCAACACAGTGTATCCTCGGGAGCGCTGGCAACCTTGCTCACCTCCACGAACACAACACTACATACTTCTATAGTAGATAATGTTATCATAGCTGTGGTATTCTGCAAGGCGAAGGTACTTCCCCAGTTGGGCTGCTCCAGATTCGAACTTGATGACATTTTGCTGTGCCCTACATAACATAAGTAAGGCGTCTTAAATGTTAAAATGAATATCGAGTTATCAACATAATGTATGAATAATAAACCTAAAACACTTATTATTACAATACATTCTAAATGACACCAAGTTACGAGGGCTCAAAAAACGACGAAGCGCTTCGAGAAAAGGTAGGTAGTGCCCTTGCGCTTCGCTCGGCTCGCCATGGCGGGCTATTTTCTTTTTTACCGTTTCAGAGTATACTTTGAAAAGATTATTTGAGTTACATAGTCTTACAAATTTATCTCTTGACAAAGGCTTAGTTAAGATATCAGCTACCTGGTCTGTTGTAGACACATATATACAATAATCATTCCTTCCTCAAGCTTTATTATATTGTTTTATACAATTAAATTTAACATCTATATACTTTAAACGTTTCTGGTCAGGATTTTTATCAATTTTTAATGTACTCTCTGGTTATCTTCAACAATAACAGCATTATTTACTTTTATATTAAAATCCAACAAAAGTTTCATAAGCCAATAATCCTCTTACAGAAGCTTCACACAATGCAATTAATTCAGCCTCGGTAGTACTTAAAGCTACAGTACTCTGCTTCTTTGATTTCCGAGTAACAGTATTATTAAACAATTTAAATAAATATCCACTGGTGGATTTTCTTTCACTGTTCCTAGCAAAGTCAGCATCAGCATAGCCTATCAGTGTTTCATTTTTACAATTAGAGTATAAGTTATAATCAATAGTTTGTTTTAAATATCTCACACTCTATAAGGTTTGCCAGAATTTCAAAGTTGGTTGTAATTGGAATCTACTCAAATATGACACAGCTGTTGCTAAGACTGGTCTTGTGCTTACCATGGCATACATCAAAGAGCCAATAAGAGATCTACACTTGTGTTCTCATGTCATGTCAATCTCACTCAAGTCAAAGTCTAGTTTAAAATTAAGATCCATCGATGAATTTGCACCTCTGCAATTTTCCATATTGTAAGATTGAAGTACTTTCTGTAAATATTTAGTCTGATTGAGATAAATACCATCATATTTTTTTAAACACTAATCCCTATATGTCTGTTTGTCATTACCCGAGTCTATCATATTAAATTTTGTCTTTAGAAATTTCTTAACACTCTCTATGTCAGTCACACTAGGCCCTACAATCAACAAGTCATCAACATATAAGATTAAGTACAACTTTCCTTTAGTAGTCGTTTTGTGATCGTTTAAACCCATATCCAATTCTGTGAACTTCTCATACCAATATTTAAGACTCTTTTTATACCGCAAGTATAAAGAATTCTGTAATTTTAAAACTTGACCTTCGGGAACTATTCTTCCATACAAGAAAGCACCTTTGACATCCATTTGGTGAACTTCATATTTCTTCTGAGCAGCAACTAATAGGAGAACTCTTAAAGTTTGTAAATTCAGTACAGGTGAGTATATATTAACTTTTCTTTCTGTTGATAAACCTTCACAACCAATCTTGCTTTACATATATCTTCGTCTCAAAAGTTCTTCTTTGTGAAATCCCATCTGTTGTCCAGCCATTTCTCATTCTCCGGTATAGGTACAAATATCCATGATTCATTTTCTCTTATTTATGTATGTATTTTTATTTGGAAATTCAACAGCTATGACATTACATAAAACAATCAAGTAGATACAGAGAGCCAATTATAGGAACTTACAGGTAGTGCCATGATACTTAACTAATAAGTACTAATGTCACGCACTAACGTAACGACGTGCGAACAAAAAAAGGGAAATAATCGATTACAAATTAAAGATTTAGAGTTAAAACTTTGCCGAAACTATGCAGAAACTGGAATTCTTACTAACTAATGAACTAATTTATTAATACAATGTATAACAAGATACATAACGAGGATAGTTGAGCAGCATCAAAAACACCAACACAATGAGGACGAGGATAAAAACAAGAGCAATAGTAAAAAGCTAACACGCTCACTCCAAGTACTCAAAATACTGCTGCACTATATTATGTCTCACGCTAGGAATTCCACAGTCGAATACATCAATATCTAGTCCAATAGACAACTCATTTAGGTTACGACTGGTGCGCGTTAAGAAACTATTCTGTCTATGTTTGGAAGATGCATTCTTATTGCAAGGGGATGATACCTTATAGAACGAGTGGGAGCCTTGAAGCAAAGTTTACTTAGCAAGCTTATAACCTTTAAGTCAGGGACATAATACACATTTTTATAACAACACTATCTCTTACCTATGAAACACTGTGCCCTAATATTACCGACACCAACTGCCATGAAAGTAACTGCATTCTTTGCAGAGGCGTTTTTCATAGGTCGACTTAGTTTGACATATTCTGAGAAAGTCCACTGTCATCATTTACTCTGAGCAGCCCGAGTCTATGCACAATATTAAGGTATAATTGTCATCACTATCACATTTATTACACTTTCACCTCCTGCTAAAAAGGCATGTTCATTCCGTGTAGATGCCGCATATGAATGAGTGTCATCCGGTGTAAGTATGTCCTTCCTTGTCCACGTCCGAAGTTTCTATTTGATCCACGTTCTCTGCTTGGTTTAAAACCATGTCCTGAAAATCCTGTCCTTTGTCCTTAATATCCTCCCCTAAATGAACCTCTAGATGAACTCTGATACGGCTGATGGCCACCTCGAGGGCTCTGATAAATTTCTCTTTCTCTACATTCAATTTTTTGTAGCCCTCTTTGCCACAGCTGAAGCATAAAAACGAGGTTTTGTGGTGCTCTTGGGCTCGTGGCATATTCTTATACCTTTTGTCTTCTTCGCTTAGAAGTGTGTCTTTTACCATATTGACTGTGAGGTTCGGCAATGATTCAATTGCTGTCACAATAATCTCATATGACTCCGGCATCGATAATAATAAGAAATATTTTTTTTCTGCCTCTGATAACACGCTGCAGGCATCCTTTAATTGACCAAATATTTTTAACATGGGGACAAAGTGATGATAGTGACGTTCCTTCCTTGTATTTCATATCATTAAGTTGCCTTCTCATAAATACTTCACATCTTTTGCCTTTTTCATAAATTGTTCTTATAATTTTAACATTATATTGTACGCCGTGTTTCCATCCTGTATATAATCAATATGGCTGTCGGCGATGCCACTTATGATTATGCTTTGAGCTTCCGCCTCTGCAGTCTTGTTTTCAGGTGCGCTCGCGAAGCTGGCCACCTCAATTGCCTTAATTCACACTCATTCGCTCTTAAAATGCAGATAATCCTAAATTTCGAAAATAGAGCGAGTCACAGATTACAGAAAATAGAAGTTGTGTGGTTATGCGGGCATTGGCCTTCAACAATAACTAATTGTAAACGTTGTATTTCACGACCAAAACAGCAATTTACTTATATTTCATCCAAATACTTAATTAGTACGAAGTGCAAACCGTGTCGTCATGGTTTGATTATGACTATTATTTTCAGTAGTGAGCGCTAATTGTCCCATAACAATATACAAATTTTAACCTCTCTTAACACTGGCTCTAATTGCATCATGGAAAGTCAAGTAGCCAATGTTAATATTAATTATAGGGTATGTACCATCATTTTAAGAGCACAGCAAAAAGGGAACTGACAACTCTTGCCCTAAAAAGCATCAGTTTGACCCCAGACCCTTGAGTCGTCAGAGCATTTGCTGATCTCTGTCGACTCATTTTGGGAATACAGCATCGATTTAAAATACCCTAGATACACTATCCGCGTGTCAAAGCCGTCCACGCTCAAGAGTGCTTAAATGCATTTTAAGCACACTTGCGCTCGGAGTCGTACGCTAGCCATCGGCGAGTCAACATGCCGAAATGCTCCGTAAAAAAGTGCAAAAACAACGCTTAAACCGCGTTAAAAAAATATGTAATTTCGTATTTTCGATGACTTTTTATCTAAAGTTTCATAATATAATGAATTCGTAGTTATATTAGGCTTATAACAATTACTTTATACAAATATTTAAGAATATCTGCTACGCTACCTGTCTCTTTCCCTCGGGTTAATAATTTGAATATCGAAACGAAATGGCAGACCTATGACTGAGACTATAGTAAAATTTCGAATGAATGGAGTCGCAGACCAGCTAATTTCTTGACGAAAGTTTACAAGTATTGTTTTTATTAGCACAAACATATGGAGTGTATTTGTACTTATGTAAGTTCGTAAAAGGTATAAAATAAGAATATTAATACTATTAATCTACTTTTACATTTATCTGGGTACCTTTAAAGCCAGAATTAAAACATTACAATCACAACTTAATATGTAGCTTTATTTAATTCCTTCGCAAGACAATGACGTCCCACGCAGACGTTTTTGGAAACACGCGCCGACAAATGATGCGCGGTAAAATGCGCAGTAGTTACACACCTATATTACCAACAGAACATAGCACTTGTCCGTATGCAATGTTCGTATTGAGTTGTATTATTTGTATGTAATCTTTCATTTTATTTCGCTGAGTTATTGATATTTTTTCCTTTTCACACTTTTTTATCATCGACATAGTATTCACATGGTGCGAAAGTATGTGCTAATTCTGTTTACTTAATACTTTTATTTTATTTCTATATGTGAGTTCCTTTAATTCCGTTCCGTTTACAGTAGCTGTTGGTACGCCTTTATTAATAAATAAGTACCCATAGGATACGATGACTAGTTACCTTTACATATCGTGGGATGTATGCGTGTTCAGTTTCGTATCCTAAGATATCTTAACTTTCTAATGTGTGCATTTGAAATAAAACAGTACATATCTGGGTAATGAAGTCTAAGTTTGAATATTTAACGCATTTAAATAACACATTTAAATAATAATAATTAAAAATATAGTAACTAATTGAGAACATCCTCCTTTTGTGAAGTCGGTTAAAAATAATTGAAGTAGTTATAACATTCAGGTAATTTAGAATACCCTGCACATATGCTTTTAGGACACAGTTCTAGGAGCAAATTGTTCGTGATGGTTTAACTAGGCTTAGGTACCTCAGGTGGTAAACAACGATTCATGATTAATAATAAATCGACATTACCACCTGATAGGCCGTATGCTTGTTTACTGCCGATGCAGAACCTAATCAAAAAAATATTATTCTGCGACTTCACGGTACGCGATACGGACTCTGTTCTCTGCGCTAATGACAATCGATGTGTGCGATCCGTAATGTCCCAAGCGCCAAAAACTTTGCATTTCAAATAATACGTTATTCTTGTGACATAAGGCTGAAAATCGAAAAAACATAAATTGGTGCAAATTGATTTTCTTTTAAATAGTGTGTCTCTAACACGCACACACTCGTAATGACGGCTTGGACACTTTTTCGTCTTGCATTTGTAGGTGATAGTGCATCTAGGGTATTTTAAATCGATGGAATACAGTCGCCAATTTAATGGATCATTAGTATTATATTTCCTTAAATAAGAGAGTATAAATTGAATAACCTAATTTTCTATTTTGAATTAAGAACACCGAAGAATTTAAAGGTATTTAATTCATTTAAGAACATTTTCACTGCTCTGTTTGAAATTAGTAAGAAGATTTAAATTGAAGCACCTGTGAATGGGAACAATTGGATAATTTATATTCAACCAATAATAACAATACAATATACGACTAATCAGAACGCTATCTCAAGAGTTTTAGACTTACCTAAGTGGAAAAATCAACTAATATCATACACACAGATTATACGTCATCATCATCATCATCATGCAACATTGATAATATTAATAAATGACTATGACTATCCTAAAACTCCCTACTCCTTTTCCGCTTGCATTTCGAGATACGAAACCACTCGCCTCAGTAGGAGGCCTGACGGAAATAAACTACAGATATATCAGATATAACTTTAATGCTGTTTTCAACACCATTACTCCTATTCCATCTGTCATTTGCACAGATAGCGAGTGAAGCGTCTCCATTTCAGCTTTTGAACAAATGCTTTCGTATACATGTCCGGCTGTTCTCCCCTACAGGAACAGGTCTCAATCCCAACTGATTCTCGTGAAATTACGTGCGCGGGTTCGATATTTTATTAATCTACTAGCGCCCGCCCGCGACTTCGTCCTCGTAGATTTTAGATGGTAACAAAGATATAAATGAGGTTTATTTTTTCTGTCAGTTGTCTGATGCTATTAATCCATTGTGAAAAATTACTCAAAAGCAAAAAATAGTGTCCTCCATCTTGGATTTGAAAATGGATGTCATTTTCGTAATCGGCACCCCGAAGAGCCACAAAATGACACCCATATCGATATTTAAGAAAAATAAATGTCCGCCATCTTGGATTTGAAAATGCATGTCATTTTCGTAATCCGCACCCCGAAAAACCTCAACGATGATACCCATATCAAATTTTAAGAGAAATAAATGTCCCCATCTTGGATTTGAATATGGATGTCATTTTCGTAATCATCACCCCAAGGAACCTAGAAGATGACACCCATATCGATTTTTAAGAAAAATAATTGTCTGCCATCTTGGATCTGCAACTGCATTTCATTTTCGTAATCGGCACTGGGCTCATGCTGCCTGCAGAAACTTGGAACCCCTTTTCACCCCATTAGGGGAACAATTTAGAAAAACGCTGAAACATGTTTTGTTGTATTTAAACAGAGCGTCTAGTCTATATATATACGAAGTTTTAAATCTCTGACTTCAGAAAAGATTTGCTCCCCGTACAAACTTTGAAGCCCCGTTTCACCCCTTTAGGCGACGAATTTAGAAAATCGCTGAATTTAGTTTTGTTATATTAAGCAGAGAGTCTAAATACGAAATTTCAAGTTTCTTGGTCCAAAAAAATTACGTTTCCCATACAAAATTTCATCCCTTGTTTTACCCCCTTAGGGGTGGAAATTTCAAAAGTCCCGTCTTATCCCTTGCATACGTCATAAAAGTAAGCTCTGGACCAAATTTGAAGTTTCTAGTTCCAGTAGTTTCAGCTGTGCGTTGATGGTAGATCAGGACTTCTTCTTTTATATATTTAGAAGAAGAAGATTCAACTCTAAGAAATTAAAAACGGGTCACAGAGCCGCTAGTTATTATATTGTTATCAAGACCTAATTAATATGGATCATCCATGTGTCTGAAATTATCAACAATGTAATTAAATAGAATGTTAACTGTTTAATTTAGTTCTTGATTTTCTTGTGTTTTTATGGTTTTATTATACATAGGTTATTTTATTGAACGTATTTTTAACATGGGATTATGTTAAAATGATACATCATATTGTGTAGGTATCTACTGTGTTGCGTTACAAATTTGAGCCATTTGCTCAGTTTTTTGTAGATAGTTTTAAGTACTTTATTATCTCAGAACTGAAATGATGTTAAAGTGACTTAATATTGATGTTCAGTTTTGTGACGACTTATTACCAGCCGTCAAAGCGACATATTTAATTCTGTAAACTACGTCCTATCCATTTACTACCTAATACGATGTTGCCTGATATGTTAAGTGAAGTTGCGATAATTTGTCTGACATCTCTAGTGACAAGGATAACGGGATATATTTATTAATCTCCTTTCGAATCTCTGGCTAAGGCTGGATTTATATTTGTCTAAAGCGACGTCTGTCATGACGCGGCAGAATGATAGCGGTGCCATATATTTATTTAATACGGTTAGATTGACAATTATCTGATATGGTCTTACATGGCGGCCCACACCGTGCCATCAGAGCGCATCAGATAGAACATCACGGCAGATTGCATGGATCCGGCTTTCATCTGCTTCATTACACATTACAGCCTTTGCAGACTGTTCGATCAAATCGCTAATACATATTTCTATGAATATCAAAGTAGAAATTTAGATAAAGACACGCGTCAAACCTCACTCATAATTAAAAAGAGTCAATTTTTCAAATCTGTCATTTGCCTTTTGAATTCCTGTGCCGTGACACAATAGTTATTTGTTCAACAAGGGAGTAAAGTAGATTTTTGCTGCAAGTGTTGATATTGAGTCCCGAGCAAGCGAAAGATTCTATAATTGAATCACGAGCGTAGCGAGTGATACAAAATTAGAATCTTGAGCGTAGCGAGGGACTCAAAGACACGAGATGCAAATATCTATGCTCTCGTGTGATACATACAACTTTTCACCTCAGCGGCGAGAACATATAACTCAATGGAATAAAACGCCACATAGAATAAATCAAATCATTTTTATGTAAAAAAATCAAACAACAAATACATGTGAAATAACAAACATTAACTACAATTACTCTTTCCCATAACATTCACTTTATACGACGTTAAGAAAAAGCCTACTGACAACCGTTTTAGAAATGCAACTAGTTTAGGGTACCAATCAATATGTATATTGTGTTTCGTCTTCATCGTCGCTTGGCATCGAATATTGCTCCACATGGTTTTCGGTTGTTTGTTATGGGATAACCTTACTTACTTATACTTTTTCCGAGGTAATGGTTACTCCTTTGTCCGATGGTCATTTATTGAATATTTCGTGTCCCTTTAAATACTTCTGTCGAGACTTTTCGGGCATAAAACACAGTTCAGCCTCTTTGACGGCATCTCTCAACCCTTGAGGAGTTAAAACATCAGCTTCGTCAATTAATTCACTCATATTTAGTACAGTTTTTAGTTTAAGTTATGTTTTATATCCAAAAAAACGTAATACGAATAACATTTAAAAAGTTCAATCGATCTAACTTTTTAAAGAATATAAAATGCGTTCTGAAACTGTATATGAATTTATATTCGTTCACCGTATGAAAAAAACTAAAGACTTATAATAATTAATGTTCGCGATCAATATCGCATTTCTTCATTGTATTTAAAGAATAATGAAATATTAATACGATCATAATAATTAGATTTAATATAGGTTTAATATTTTTATACGACTTTAACACGAGTTCGAATTTTATTTTGTTTCGGAACGAGTTTTTCGTTCCCGCTTTTTAGGGGCCTACTACGAAGTTTCGAAGTCGAATGACGAGTCGACATAGTTTATCTCTCTCTCTTTTTTGTAACGGAGTGAAAGTGACAGAGAAAATGAAGTTTAAATGTTCCAAGTTTGTATTACACCCGCAGTATGAAAAGATGACCTGTGACTAACCCACGATATGAAAAATTAAAAAGTTAGTTTTCTTCACGCTCGCAGCAAAATTGCATTTTGCTCACTGGTTTCAAGCAGCAAAACCGCCGTGTTTGAGCCACTGAGGTGAAAATGTACATTTTTTTTTATTAGTAAACTGCGAAAACAATTTCGAGTACCTAACTCAAAAGAAACGCGTTGTAATCGAATTCAGCAACTCAAAGTTACGTCGGAATTACCTACTTGGTACTACGTTCAAAAAATTACTTAATAAACAAGCAAAACGTTTTTTCTCTCTACCTGAAGAAATATTATATATTCAGTTAAGTACCTGGTACGTTATACACTCAAGAGCAAATTAAATGGGTTCGCTGTATATGGAAAACCGATAAAAAGTGTATTCGTTTTTGTTTTTCATATACCCCAGATTTATTTCTGAAGCCAGTTTACTAGGCGATGCCCTTGTACTAGGTAAATATAGATATCCGTTTTATCCATAAAACCCTCTCGACCTTGTTATTAAAACATTTTCAACCGTTATTTAAGCCGATCCAATTAAATGGAACAGATTAATAATTTTCCAAACCGTAGTAACCCTTCGGAAGCCAAGGTCAAAATTGTGTTATTAAAATAGTCACTTTGGAATTTAAATGAACATAGTTCTAACATACCAGGACCGATCCGGGATAAGGCACATGAAGGGCATAAACCAGAAAACAGACTTTCCAAAGGTTTCATGAACTATAAAATTTATTATTACTTAATTTGCCACTCAGTAAATTTAAATCTTGATATGCAGGCGTATTATACCGTCAACGATTTCTTAAATGACAAAATTGCTTTCAAGCCAGTGGTAGTTTAATCCTGTTAGTTTTAATATAACTATGTTTATGATAGCGTATATCCTTTTACTAGTTCCGAATACAAATTTGAATAAAAGTGACCGACTGAAATATAATGTCTATGTCACATTCGCCTGAAATTATTTGATATCACTTTGAGGCAAAAAAATGCTTACCCAATACAATTCAACAGGTACTTTATACCGAGAACACCTAATATTGTAAAATGAGCTTAAATCAAGCACTCGAACCTAAAGTAACATTTTAATTACATTAAAAAACAAAAAAAAAAGATTAGTGACATCTGGAATGCTCAATTGACAAGCGTCATTGTCATTTTAGCATTGAGAGTTACTCGTTAGCTTATGGTAAACTTTTTTTTGAATTGAATTAGAAATCAGGGTATACATATAGGTTCGTTAGATAACATTTTAAAAATGTTAATTTAAAATGTATTTATTTATTAAATATTTATTGCCCAAGAGTCTTACTTACTTATTACAAAAGGCGGACTGAATACCAAAAGCACTCTTATAATAGCAAAGCACTTCGTCAGGTATGGGACCTACCAACCTACATGAAAAAACGTTTAAGAAAATTTACGTTCAGACAATGCTATTTTAAATAAAAACCGGTCAAGTGCGAGTCCGACTCGCGCACCGAGGGTTCCGTATACAGATGTGTACCGGTTCCAACCCTATTAAATCAGGAAAATCTCAACAACCTGGTGTAAAAATTGGACCCCATGGGTCGGCGCCATTATTTGACGATAAAAAAAAGAAAAACTAAATAGAGTTACAGTTATATTTTTCCTGTAAACTATACATTAATATCAATGTTATGTAATAATTTTATATTTTTTCCTTGGTAAACTTCGGAGATAAGGGGGGAACGGTATTTTTTCCTCATAAAACAAAAATGACTCAACTTAAAAAAAATTGTTTCAGAATGTGCAATTCGAGCCCTTTCATATGATACCCCACTCGACATATTAACTAGACTTTCAAATTTTGAACCACCAGTTATAGTCTGTCATTTTTCACAGAAATTAAAAAAAAAAAATTAAAAACGTCATGTTCTATGTAAGCCTTCTTTATAACTATTCCAAATTTCAAATCGATAGCATAAGTAGTTCTTGAGATATTTAGCGATGTGACAGACAGACAGACAAAGTGAAACCATAGGGTTCCTTTTTTACCATTTTGGTATGGAACCCTAAAAACAAATTGTGAAAATGGTCTTATAGGGTCAATCAACTTTTTCTTGTTGTTATTCTGTCCCGTCAGCGAGGAGACAAAAGTAACCGAGTTTCTTAGAAAAATGTTTATAATATGGACTTCAAGCATGCTCAAGAGATGACCCATGTCCGAATGGATATATACTCATCACTAAAACTCATGTTTGGTAGATTTTAATCCCTATAAAATCAGTTTTAAAGAGTGACTCAGGAGACGTAACCATGGTAACGAGCAACAAAGAATAGTTGATCCACCGTATAAATCACTTCTTATGAATTTTTAAATAAGATAAAACACAATCATTTGGAGTTGATTATTTCGTTTAATAACATAATAGTTTGAGTTGGCTAAGATAAATCATAAATGTCAGTGAAAAGAGATATACTTATTATACAAGCAATCTTTCTCCCAATGACGACAAATGGAATCGTAACACTGGTTTGTAAGTAGTACAGTCAGCCATGAACGTGGTCTACTAATTTTGAACCATACAAATAATTAGATTGGACCATATTCTTGACTTAATTAGGTACACGAGTTAGTTTATGAACCTTGACGTAAGGACAAAGTATGAAAGATATTTACAAATGTTTTCTATGGTAGTGCTACCAGAGTTGAAGCCTCGCACACAATAACAATGTCATGTGATGACAGCGGGATTACTATTCTTTTTTCGTACCGATAACAAGTTCAAAAGTGAATTGCAAAATAAATCAAAAAGTTTCTTTAAATTATTTTGTTTTATTTATTAAGTATTATTTACATCACAACAACATACATCAAATTCAACCAACACAGAAAGTAAAATATTTTGATTTATTTTGTTTAAATGCAGGAGGCCGTCGCGTGTGCCGCTTTCTGGCCGAAGGGTGTCGTGTCGTTTTTTTTTAAAACCTGACTGTGGCTTTATAGGCCGGGCACAATAAAGCGATAAGAGTGCGCGGTTGGAGAGTAGCCTGGGAAAAATCCAGGGGAAAACCTCCGACACGACACGACCACGCGGGCGATTTTGAACACTGGAATACTCTAAGAGTTTGCGCTCCAGTGAGTTGAGCGGATTCAACCGAATCTAAATATTTAGACAAAGATATACCAAGTGATTATAGTTTATAGTGCATTTATTTATTTTTTACTGTTTTTACAGCTATTAAAATATATATTTAAGTACTTTTTATTTACGTTCACTCATTAATTTCATTCATTCACTATTCTTGTGTGTATCTAATCTTTCACTTGAACTATAGTGGCACTACTATAACAGTTGACTACATTATTAACATTATCCACAAATTGAGTCGATGCGACCCACCGTTAGACTCTTTTTCTTATTTCATTCCTCGATACGTACGAGTATACGTATATATTTATTTTGAATACGTGACGTTCCCTCGGATTAGGAAATGCAGGTTATTTATTTTGGGTATACATAATAAAATGCCATTGATATTCGCTTATAATAATGAATATTATAATTACATATTGCTCAGCAATTAATTTAACGGGAAGTAGCTGTTTCAATATTCCGTTAGAACGCACTGCCTGCCAAAGCCTTTCGTTACCTACCTCACCATCACAATTAACTAAAATGTTGAATAGCTATTTTCACACATTCAGAGTGTATTCGTTGATATGCGATCAGTTGAAGGGGAAATTCCTTAGGTTAGATTAAATTACTTTCTCAAAGACACCCTGGTATCTAATTCACTTTATTTTGAAGAAATTCGATTTAACTTTTAATCTTATTTAATTTACATATTTGAGAGCAAGTCGTATTACTATAATTCAAATCTAATTTAAATATCCTATTGATAGATCTTGAAGTAGGAATCTGAGATACCTACTAGAAGTGTTAAGCTTGGTTTAATTTTTTTGTGCAACTTGTCCTTGACTTGGCACTCTATTGACAGTCAGTCTAGTATTGTCAATGGTTTGCCGAGTTAATTATAAACAATTTAACAACATGCACTGATGTAATAATGATGTGTTTTGTGTAAAGAAACGATTTTATAATTACTTTGACAAATTGAATCTATAGTTCCGACGAAGGTACAGTGTAAATACCTATGCCGAAATTATTGTAAATGAAAAAATACATCCTATGTAAAGCTATTTACACACCTAATAATATCATTAATTTTTATTATTATGTGTCCATTCGTCAATTTGGTAACAATGAGGAGATAAAAGGTAAGTTCTTAGAATTTAATAGTTTATGCACAATTAATGTCAACTATACATTAAAGGGCTATTTTAAATGAAATACATTTTAACATTTCTTGTCATAAATTCCTAAATAAGTCCTCAAAAGTCAATTCGCAATGCAACTTAATTTTATCAAAGTCTAGAGTGTAAAATTAGTACTCGATTATAATAAAATACCCTTAAACAGGACGTAAATAGGATACTTAACGCCTTGTAAACGTCCCGCGTCTTAAACACTCAGGCGAAAATATTGTCGAACTACTTCCGAGGCCCAGAGACAAAAGAAGTTTCATAAATGAATCACTGTTATCAGTGTTGCTCTTAAGCATGAGGCTTCGCAGCCGCGGCCTATTAACGCGGGCATACAATGTATCGCACTGTGGGCCAACAGACGAGATAAAATGGCGGTTGTGGCCCGGGATCACGCTGCCTAAATGAAGTAAAAGTGAGCATATCTCGCTCGATACCGCCCTACCTGTTGCGACGCCACCGCGCCCGCCTCACGCCGTACTCAAACTTTTACGCTCTCCGTCTGCGCGCTCGCGGCGTGCCGACGGGTGTACGGTACGCGCCACATATCTAAACTACGATCACTCACCTGAACTGCCAGCCTGGGACGCCTCGGCTGGGGTTCCCGATATTTTTTTAACAACTTTTGAAAAAGTTGAAAACAGTTTGAAGCTTGTTAATGAACTGTTGGGCGAAACTACATTGCGGTTCGTCCGCACGGTCGCGAGCGAACTGTCGAGGCTTGGAGCGTGCGATCGCGAAGCCAGCTACAGGAACAGTGTAGTTACTCGATGCTGGCTCGCTCAGACCTTTCCCCCTGCCCCCGCAACCCGCAAGCGCCCTCCACCATCACCTTGCCTAAAATCACCCCATCATAGCTTATTCTAAACACACTAATAACATTTTACGTTGTAATTATAATTGATGTAAGATAAGTAATATTTTGTCAAGACGAATGATCGTTCATTATGTTTGGTACTGATCTCATCCGAGCCGAGTGGATATATGTTTCAGGACTTAGAAAATCATTTCTCTAAAAATAAATTCGCTGTGATAGATAAGTGAGAGTTCAGGCGAGAGGAATTCTAATTATAGATTATTCATAGCTTTAGGTCAAATACGTGGGTTTGTAAGAATAGTATACAAGCCGGATCAGAAAGAGGGACTTTCCTGCAAACAGGGAAATACACTATACTTTTCGAGTTATAGCTTTTTAAATTATACTGACTTGTTTTAACACAAGCTTCTCATGATTGACATTTAATTGACAGTATGTTCTGTTCCGACCTGTATGTATATTTATGTGTATACACATGTATCTCGTGTATATATTATTCGTATGAAACTCGTTTCTCATGAGTTTAATTAAGTATTTAAAAACTTAGGTATCCAACTCTGATGAAAGGTATTCAAACCATCGAGAAATTCAAGGAAATAAAAATAATTAAACATTTTATTTCAATAAATTAAAGCACAAAGCGTACTCGGTTCACTACATCAGTACAACTTATGTAAACAAATCACATTTCAGCACATTAAGGGAACAACTGCCAGTTAATAAAATAAAATAAATATGACGAGCGTATGTCAACATTAAAAGGACCTACAAACATAAAGCAAGAAAATTTAATACAAATCCTATCCTATCCTATTTAGATCTAATAGAGTCTATGTCAAATCTGACGAAACAAATCTATAAGATAACAGTAAATCGTAAAGTACGTAGTACTGTAAATGGTTTTTATAAGAAGAGACAAGATTTAATTATTAATTTCAGTTCATATTCTTTTAAGTGTTAATCAGTCAGATAATTAAAGGCTATTTTTATTTTACTTATTTAGATAAAGCTACTGTAACTTTGTGCTGGTAAAGCTAGAACCCTGAATTTTCAGTAACATGCAGGGCGTAATATGACTTAAGTAGATACACTACAATAATATTCAATTTAAACTTGTACTTTAAGAACTATTGCCCGTCAAAGTCCCTTAGTTTTGTCACTGACACACTGACCGATAATCATAATTCTAAAATACTTCTAGCAGACCCACAAGCTTCAAATTTTAAACGTAATTTGTTTTTAGCCTATTGATTTATAAAAAAATCTAAAAACTTTTACTTAAACGAGTGCATGTTTTAATTTATTTATAGAAGAGATTCCTTAGGTATATATATTATAGTAAACATGTAACAAAAATTCCTCCAAAAAATTCAAGCAAGGTAAAGTTCTATGTAGGTGCCTTGTAGGTGCAGTCGAGTTATTAATACGCCAGGCCGATTTTTGTACACCCCATCAGATCTCATCATTCCACAAAAATATGAAAAAATAAGAGTTTTATGCAACTCTCCAGCATGAGACGAATCTTATGACATATCATTTATTAAAATCGGACCATAACTGCAGATCTGATGGGGTATACAAAAATAATCGGCCTCGCGTAACATATATGTAGATAACCTACTGAACTCAATTGTTGAGTTTATTGAAAAACTCCTTTTACAATGCGATATTCTATGAAATATAATCTGAGTATTATTTGAACTGTGCTACATTTTGTGCCTGCGAATGTACTGTAGCAATACACCGAAATTAGATGCTACCATTTTTCTCCTTTGCTTAGATTCCGATGTTGAAAAATGTATTCGAATATATTTTTCGAGGGATTTTACCCAAGCTCTGTACACATGTTTTTCGATAGTAGAGCAAATATACGAGTAAAGCCATTAGAAATGTTTAACAAACCGACATAAAGTCTAACGGATCTTTATAAAACCGAGCCTTAACAGACGTCACTGTACTTATCAAATTGTCTACCTACTTAAACTGTCGTCTTAATTCTGGCCATACGAGCCCCAATGCAAATGAGTACGTCTGGTAGGAAAAAAATGTACTAAACTAACGTTAACCTAAAAATTCTGGGGGACGAAGGTGTTTGGAAGAATTAGCAATATAAAAACAGTATAAGTTATAAATCGTATTTTATTTATTCAATGAAAAAAAAAACGAACTTTCCTTGGTAATAAAAAAAACATTGTTTCACCAATTGTACTAAAATGCAAAAAAGTTCGTCTTTAGTGTTACCGACGCAGATTAGAACGTCTACCACTTGGTGGCGTCTCCTTTTGCATCTAAAACGGCTTTAATTCTGAGCGGCATTGTATCTACCAGCTGTCGACACTCTTCCGGGGTTGTTTCATTCCAAACACAGGTAAGTTTCTCTTTAAGATCAGCTTTTGATCTGGACGGGTCCTTTCGCAACTTCTTCTTCATTTTCCACCACAATGTTTCTATGGGAGACAAGTCCGGGCTGCTGGATGGCCACGACATGGTAGGTATTTTTTTCTTTTTCAGCCACGCCATCGTTGCTTTAGCGGTATGGCATGAGGCACCATCTTGTTGAAAAGTATACGCATTTTTATACTTTAACTTACGTATAGACGGCAGCAAACTCTCTTGTAAGATGCTTTTGTATTTTTCGGCATTGACGGTTCCATCTATAAATTGCAGACAGCCGACACCCTGCCGACATGCAGCCCCAAATCATTAAGGAAGCTGGAAACTTTACCTTACGCTTAAGACAATCTTTTTGAAATGCCTCTCCTTTTTCGCGAATGACTTTACTTCGTTCATCGCCTACTGTGACTTCAAATTTAGATTCGTCACTCCATATAATTTTACGCCACTGATCGACGGTCCAATTTCTGTACTTTTTGGCGAATTTCAACCTGTTAGTTTTCTGCCGTTGTGTAAGTAACGGTTTCTCTTTAGCAGTGTAAAAACCGTAGCCCATCCTCTTCATCACTCTCTTGCAAGTATCCACTGAAATGTTTTTTTTAATTGCGTCACGCCATAGTACCGTAAGTTCTCCAGCTCTTGCACGACGATTTTTCTTGATGATCTTCCTCAGAATCCTGTTTTCTGCTTTAGTAGTAATTCGTGGGCGGCCGGATTTCTTTAAACAAGAAATTTTGTCGTGTTTTCGATGATGCTCGATGATAGTTTGGATTGTAGACCTTGGCATAGAAAGGTCCTTGGCAATTTGGTACGTAGATTTGCCTTTATTGTTACTGGAGATTATAATTTTCCGCACTTCTTCAGTCACTGGCTTACCTCGTGCCATCTCGATAGAAAAACGATTTGGAGTAATAAAAAATTAGGCTGAATTTGCCCTTTTATATAGTGGTTTGTCATTTTACATGACAGAGAATATTCCGTATTCAATTTGAAAATAATATTTTATATTACGAACCCTGGTAAACAGGTTTTATTTTAAATAGACGACCTATTTTGCCTTAAATATGAAGCAGACGTAATTATTTGCGTGTGAGATGTAATATTTATAATTAAATTATTTTAAAATAAATAACGAGATGTACACTTTGTACAACTCAAAACTAAGCTAGCTTTAGTGACATTGCGTCTAGTGTATTCCATTAATCATCAAAGTCGATTCGGGTAGAAATACTAGTTTTTGAAAAAAAATACGCATGCAGAATTGCGACTAGACGAGCTATTTTGCATTGGGGCTCGTAATCATTAAAACTATTAAACTCTCTGAGGCCTCGTGATTGGCCAAAACCGATCATGGACACTGATGATTTTCTTTTTGTACGTAATGGGGCACCGGCCCCATAGTGATTATTATCACAATACGGTCAATATTATGGTGGATTGCAGAATTGTTTAGACTTTTTTTCAATATTCATCATACCCACGTGATACGTATTGTGATATGGCGTATCGCGTGATAATAATCAAGGTATAACCTGCAAATGAGGTTGTTTCAACATGACATTTGTATTATTTTGTTATTTGGGGCTCATAGAAAAAGTATTGTATACAATAGTTACATAAGTGGCTATTAAACTCTCGGAACTTAATTAGACCACTCGGCAAGCCAGTCTGAACGCGTTACTCGACTTCAATAGCTGTCATTATGTAACGATGGTATAAAATACTATTTTGTAGCCCACTTGTAGCCGTTCGCGCTACGTAGGCAGCACGCGCTACGTAGGCAGCCCGCGCTTCGTAGCCAACTCGCGCTACGGCGTAGACGGCGCGTAGCAAACTCGTCAAGTTTGTAGAGTCAAACCACTTTTCAAATGAACGCCTCTCTACTAGTAGACATATAATATTAATGATATGTCAGTTTTTATGAGTTTACCTTAGATTCGCGCGGAAACACACCGGTGATGCATTCAGTATAAGATTGATTTTAATTTATAAGTTTTCGTTTTTCAAGCAAGCATAACTTCACTTGCTAAGTTAATCACGCCAGGTAAGATGGATAAATTTATGCAATACCAGCTTTTGCCCCCGACTTTGTCCGCATAGTACTCAGTCATCACGTTAGAATTTAAGTGATATCATTTTATTTCAGGCTCTTACCTACTTAGTTATCGCTCTTCTTTACAAACTTTCACCTCCTTAAGGGATGATTTCCGGAATAAAAAGTACCTACCCATGTCCTTCCCTGGGACTCAATCTATATCCATACTAAATTTCATCTCAATCGGTTCAGCGATTTAAGCATGAAAAGGTAACAGACAGACAGACACACTTTCGCATATATATTTCACATTTATAATTAGTATGGATTGAAAAAATTAAACTTACCTATGAAAGGGCCAAAGTCGCAGATTCTGAAACATATTTTAAGTGGTTATTTTTCGATTTATAATAGTATACTCTTCTCCGTTACCTCCGAAGTTTACAGAGCGAAATCATTGTATAATGATTAACACTGTCACTGCCAAGCGTTTCGTACTACGCAATTTCTATACATACGGAGAAACGAATAGTATAGGCTACGCATCTACGAGCAAAGCACCCGTTATTCAAACACAAATAATTTATTTGCCGGCTTTCCATTTGCTTAGCTGACTGTACAGTTAGTAAATAAAGCGGTGCACCACTGTTGAACCTTAATACACAAAGGATAAGAGTTGAAAAGTGGTAGACCAATTTCATTGCGTACTGTACTTACGAAGTAAGATCACCGACCGGATATGTCTATTTATGCATGAAACCCGGCTACTCCGAAATTCAAAATCCGATCGTCGTACCGTGCCGTCCTTTTCTCTCATATAGTCTATAACACGAAAGTGAAAGGGATGGCACTAAAATAAGTTCGGAATTCGAACTTCGGAGTACAGAGGCTGATGGCGTGATGGCTTTATTATAGCGTAGCCCTTAATTCGATTCAAGCGGCGTGGAGAGGGAAATGTAGTGTTAACATGCTTAGCAGTTTCATCGGTGAAGAGCCGTGAAAGTCGTAAGGCGGTAATTTTGTCAGGAAATTGCAGCTGACAGATAACAACTGCTTACTTATATAAGTTTATACGCATTACACACATCGTTAGCGACCAGCCGGACGCGTTACGTAAGTGAATAAAATTAATAGATCACCAAATTTACTTTGTTTGGTTCACCAAAATTATTACATTCTATACACAAAATGGATATAATGACCATCAAATTTATAATCGTCTAAAATTTTACAACCAATCACCATTATATAAAAAACATAACGGCAATATATTACTTCAAGCATAAAACCGGAATGACTAAATGATCACCAAACTTATATGTACACATTTTAGTGTAAAATTGTACCCAAATTTTTACAACTAATTCAATTAAGTACTTATATAGAAAATTTAAAGGCAAAAAATATTATTATATATTTTATACAACTGAAACTTGTAAATGATTTCCAAAAATGTTTCCCAATTTTAGCGTTAAATTATAAACAAAATTTAAAACAAATTACCAAATATAGCCCCAAAATATTACTTTATACTCGCAAGCTCCGTTTTGCTTCGCTCCCGCCTAGTCTTCTGAACCTATCAACAAGAGTCGGTTTTGCTGAAAGGTTTCGCTAGCTCGCTTCGCTCGCTCGCTCGGTAGCCAAGTTTGTACAATAGATTTTACTATTTGTATTAAACTTTTAACTTGTTTCAGACACATGCAAGCACTTAAACAAATCCGCGAGATTTAACTTAATTTGGCGTCAATTTATTATATGTGGACAATATGTCTACATTTTATAGCAATCTTAGTGGTAAGTATAATTACATAGTAGCATCATAATAATTTGGTGATAATACGAAATAAAATGTGGTGATCATATTACTTATTTTTTGGTGGCGTGTTAGCTAATTTGGTGGTCATTTACTCAATTTTGATGACTTGTTACCATATTTGGCGATCAATTACTAATTTGGTAATCGATCACCACGTTTGGTGATCATATAGTCATTTGTTGCTCGGTTGCCAAATTTGGTGATCATTTAGTAATTTTGGATATGTTATTAAATTTGGTAATCAATTACTAATTTAGCGATCAGCTGTCTGCATTTGTATGTTTAGTATGTATTTTTAGGGACGAAAAATTGGTGTCCAAATTTTTTTTCGGTGGTTATTATATTTGTTCCCTTTTTATATTATTGGTCTCATTTGACATTGAACTTTAGTGCAAACTATTACGTTAGCTTTTGTCGTGTGTAAGAAATTACTTACGATCTTTTGCAATAGATTAAATAATTAGCTTATCTTTATGGCTGTTTAGCCGTAGACTACCGGACACACCTTCTTCTGTAAGTAACTACATATTCTGTGCTAAGGCTAAGCTAAGACGTCGTTAAAACTTTAAACTTAGAACAATATAGCTCCCTGTCAAAACTTTGCCTTCATTGTCCAATCACTGCTCTGTAGCGCCTTTATCTGTATATAGATTATCCGGTGCACTAGCGGATGCACTGTGATCCCAAAAGCTTCTCAACCGGCTGAAAACACAACAACTACCTAATCACCTTTGTTAAGTTAGAGAGTTTGTAATGAATACGCGCTATTCAAATTTGCATGCACGAAATACTAATATCCGCGCCACAGTGCCGTTGGTGTAAAAGTCCATTTTTTAGTTTTTCGTAAAAAGTCGTAAACGGCGGCCCGTAGCAAAAGATCGTAGTATTCGTTACTGCGTGCAGTCAGATATAAACCTACATTCTATAAGATTTATCTTCATTTCCATTTCATATATTGATATGGAAATGTATGGATGGAAATATAGCTATAGCTTTTATATTAGACAGAGCGTTGAACGTTGAAAAGATTAGTAATGAATATTAGGAATATTCATTAAATTGTAATATATGGAATAGTAAAAATCAGACAAAAATATATCTCAACAGATAAGTACTGCAACTTGTTTATCTATAAGTGTGGTTTTGTTATTGAAGAGCTATTTTAGTCGTAAATATTAAATTAAATAGATAAAATAAATGTGACTAACAAAAACAACCTATTCAGAATTAAAAATGAAGTAAACAAAATATGATACTTACATGAAAACATCAACAAAGGCCACGAATCGAAATAATGTTCTTGCCATAAAAAACAAAGTGAATTTATCTAACTAGAGGGCTTGTGCAGTTAGCGAATTCGCCACGAGCGCGATACACTGGCAGTATATATCGTATGGTAGTTTGAGCACGGATTTTCTTTTAATTCTCATACACAGAAGGCTGGATCCAAAAAACCAACGAAGAATCACTCGAGAACGTTTGTATCGAAATTGGAGCCTTTTATAATTATTTTAAGAAACCCAGCCAACTCAGGCTCCTTCAAGGCGCAACAGCAATAACGCTAAGACAAACAAAGCAATTCAATCGTCATTTTATCCTATATGTATTCCCTTGATCCATATTCATGTCCTGGTACCCGTTAGCGCTGCAACATTTTACTATGATATTCAGGTAGATTGTCAATCACTTTATTTTATTTTCGTGCATGGACTTGCATACTAATATGGATTATCGAGTAATTGAAACGATTCGTTATATCACAGTTTTCCTATGAAATGCAATCCACTCGTACATCAACATTCAATTTTATAACTAGATTACCACACATGTAGGTACAGTGAAAGACATACATATCATAAGTTCCCAAAACAACAGAATTATCTCTATGTTCTTACGACCTTATCATTAAAGTCATGTTCGCTTAATATGTTGACACTAAATGCTTAATAGGTACTTATTTTTAGCAGCAGTAGTAGTAGTAGTAAAACTCTTTATTGTACACAATAACAAAAATACTTACTTATTTTCGATGTTTACTGTATACACAACCGTATGAATATGTAAACTGTAGATATAACCAAACCAAAAATAGGGCTTTTAAATCAAACTTCTTCGTGTAACTAAAAACAAACTAGACCCCTGGAACCGAGTTCATCATTTCGCATCATAATTTATATGCTTTAGTGACAAGCAACAAGCGTGCAAAACTCACTGAATGACGTATACAGTGAGAAGACACGAACAAAAATAAATATGTTGTAAGAACAAATAAAAAGATAGCGTGAACATTATTCCCTTTTCCAGCTAAAAAATAAAATTCATAAACGTCGCACGTACTTAAAAAAATACCTTATTTTTAACATTCGACAGGTACAAGCTTTTGTACGCATTCTACGTACAAAAGCTCAAATAGTTTTCATTGTACCTTATTTTATGAATTTTATTTATTTGCGAGAATTTAATGATGTGATTAACTAAAAATAATAAATAAGGGAAATGTTTTGTTATTCAGTAAAGTAAGTAATGCGAATAATGTTTCTATAGAAAATATACACTATTAAACAATATACCTATACAATATACAATATAACATTTAAATAGTTTTACTTAGGTATTAAGTAACTGGTGGACAGTTCAGAACTCCGGACTAATAAAAAGGAATTTTCAGACGGCGGTTTTTCGCCCTTGTTAGAATATCTAAAACACCTTTTCCAAGAATCAATTTACAAGATGTAATAAAATAAGCGATATAAACACGCACTTTTAGGGTTCCGTACCTATCCGAAGGGTCCAAAGTAAACACTATTGTTGTCGCTCACGGGTCCGTTCGTCCGTCCGTCATCTGTCACACATGTTTTACAGCCAAAAGCTCGGAGTCACAGTCTTCAAATTATCACACTTGGTAATTCAAAGCCACCAAAATTGTCAAAGTTATTATTAAATGTTTTAAGGGGGCTCCCATAGAAATAAAGGGAGGCGAGATTTTTTTTTTGGACCTAGCCTATCGAATGGGGTATCATTTTTTAGAGCTTAATGAGTAGATATATATAACACGTTTATTGTTTTTAAAAATATTAGAAAACAAAAAATGAACATTCCGAAGAATTTTTAAACTTCCCATTAACCTATGAACTTGAAATTTGGTGAACATATTTACTGTTACGTATAATGTAACAACAAATAGTAGTATATTGATATATCAGATGTTTTCATTGAAATTTCCTTATTTTTCCATATAAAACCAAATAAATTTTGAGGTTGATCGAAACCCTAAATGTGCGGAGTCCGACGCGGACTTGGCCAGTTTTCTTACTTTTTAAAATTCATCGACAATATCTATGCTACGTTGGTAGAGCCACGACCCTCAGCAATGATGAACCGGTTGAGGAACTGTATGTTTTGTCTCTTTACGAATCACAAACACAAATGTCAAATTAGGGGTTTGATGAACTTTGTGAATAACGCCGATTACTTGTTTTTTTTAATCGTATGGCAATTATCTCGAACTGTGAGATCTTCGAAAAGACAGTACGGTTGCCAGTATGTTGCACTTTTAGCACCATCCAAGGTCACGTGTACGGACATGGTGCCTACGGAGTACGGACATGGTGCAACTATGACCCCAACAACTTGTGACCCAGGAAGTTCGCGTATGGAAAATTTTGTTTCGGGAGAGTGTACTTAGTAGGAATCTTAGTAAGTATTTTAGACTTGGGTGGACAGCCGTCATCACCTGGTACATTTTCCAGCTATGATGTCATCAATTTGTTGAATGGAATAAAAGCAAGTTTATTCCGAAAACTTTTGAGTGGGATATCAAATGAAAAGGCTCCATAAGCTGAATTTAAAAATATACCACATCATTACATTCCAGCCAGTGGATTTGTAAAAAATAAAAGAACATTTTCAAAAACACCAATTTTAGGCTATAACCTGACTGAAAACAGCTGAATGTTTTTTTCTGAAATAGGCATATGCCGAACTAGCGGCCGCTCGCGACATCGTCCGCGTAGATTTTAGATGGTAACAAAGATATTAAATGAGGTAATTTTTTTTCCGTCATTGCCTGCTGCTATTAAACTTCTGTGAAAAATTACTCAAAAGAAAAAATAAATGTTCGCCATTTTGGATTTTAAATGCATGTCATTTTCGTAATCGGCACCCCGAGAAACCACAAAGATGACACCCATATCGATTTTTAAGAAAAATAAATGTCCACCATCTTGGATTTGTAAATGCATGTCATTTTCGTAATCGGCACCAGGAGGAGCCACAAGGATGACACCCATATCGATTTTTAAGAAACAATGTCCACCATGTTGGATTTTAAAATGCATGTAATTTTCGGAATCAGCACCTCGAGGAACCTCGAAGATGATACCCATATCGATTTTTAAGAATAATAAATGTCCGCCATCTTTGATTTGAAAATGCATGTCATTTTCGTAATCAGCACCTCGAGGAACCTCGAAGGTACCCATATCGATTTGTAACAAAAACAAATGTCCGCCATCTTGTATTTGAAAATGCATGTCATTTTCGTAATCGGCACCCCGAGGAACCTCGAAGATGACACCCATATCGATTATTAAGATAAGTAAAGATTTGCTCCCCGCACAAACTCGGAACCCCTTTAGGGGAGCAATTTTACGTTTCGTTGTATTTAAACAGAGAGTCCACTAAGTTTCAAATCTTTCACTCCAAAAAAGATTTGCTCTCCGTACAAACGTGGAACCCCATTTTCACCCCTTTAGAGAAATAACTTAGAAACACGCTGAAATACACCATTAATATATTTAAACAGAGAATCTATATACAAAGTTTCAAATCCCTCACTTCAATAAATACGTGGTTCCATACAAAGTTTCATCCCTTGTTTTACCCCCTTAGGGAATGAATTTCGAAAAATGCTTCCTTATCCCTAAACTACGTTATAAATGTAATCGACTGTGCAAAAATCAACTCTCTGTGAGGAATTCTTCTTTTATATGTACCTATATTTTATATGACTCGTTATATCCATATTGTAATTTTTTTGTTTTCAATTCATTAAAAAAATATGTTTTTGTTTATTTTTATTACAAATTTTATGAATATTTTTTTACATAGGTAGTATAATAAACTGGAGTAGGTAGGACAATTATAATGTTATTGGAAGCTTGCGCCGTGAATTAATGCACATAAAGATTTATTTATTTAAAGTTCGTGATAAATAATGAAGTGTAATTTTATCGCAATGTTCCTTCCAACCAGGTTTATGATATTACGATACAGCCTTCATATACTCGCATAACCGAGATGCATTAATGATAGTTCCATTTTGCGTTTAATTTCCTAGTCACTGCACCTCATTTCTGGTTCCCGGCCGAACTGTTCCTGTTACTTCACGTAGGTACCATCGCGAACAGGGATTGTTGAGCCACTTGCCAGTCTTCGCAACTTGGACGTATAACGTAAATCGGGACTGACACGTTAATAGGTAACATCGGTCATTCAGTACACGGCTAAATTACGGACAATGGCAAGTGGCTCAATAATCCCGGATCGAGACTGTACAAGCATGGTTTTGACAAATCAATGTTCATTGTCACAAAGGATACCTTTGTTACAGAGGAGTCTGCCCAGCTAACATGATAGGCATACGATTATGTGTTACGTGAGGCTTTATGGGGCCATTTAGGCCGGAAATCATGACAATATAACGTATCGTGATAGCTGGGTAGAAGAGAATTAGCAAATCTCATTATAAATAAGTATTTCTTTGCTTTTTTGTGGACAATCGAAGTTTTGACTTATTCTCTTGAAAGAATGGACTAAAAATAGTTAATATGCTCACGTTTTTAAACAATCATGTTTTCGATTTTGTTGTGGAGCATAAAAAAGAAAAAACAAGTTTCAAAATAAAGAATGTAGGTACGGAAATCTATTTTGTTCGCAGTCCGGGGAACAAATGATTTGGTTATGGTATGTCCCTAAGTTCTTTATTCTGAAACTTATTTTTTTTAGTTCACTTTCAGTGCAGTCATGTGTTTAATTATTAAATTATTTCGCAATTTTGGATTTTTTAGTGTCTTATGCCGTAAAATCATCTCGTATTTTAAATGCTTCATGTTGAAACCTCACTTGATAAGATACAAAAAAAATATATTCAGAACACACGAAATTGATTACATAGGCCGCCATGTTCTTTATATTACACGGGATGACGTAAGGATTCCAACGATACTTCACACTTCCAATCGATTAAGGCGTCGAGAATTTAAGTTATGGGGGAACAATGAATCTCACATACATGTATACATGAACCCTGAAAACATTACACTCCTTTTTGGCAGTCGTGTAAAAGCCGCGCATGCTTAGCAATGACGTCACCCATCCGGTTCGCACATATTTTTGATCGGGTAGTAACATGATAGTGTACTATGTAGTGATGATCTTTCGTCCACATATCTGTTTAGTTTTGACGATCATAAGAATAACTTCATGTAAATTGACATGCTATTGTAATTTATAATGTAATCTTATTAAGAAATAAATGCATTCATTCATTCATAGCTGCAAAGTCGTACATAATTATTATCTTAGACGCACGGAAATAAAACTGGGAATGAAATTACAGGTAAGAAATATAATTTAAATGGGTTTACAATTTTCCCCAGGTTGGACACCAAGTTGCGATGAAAGAGTATACTGCAGTTCGTTCGGGAAGGCAATAACCCAGACTTTCCAGGAGAGAAGGCGTGTTAACCACAGCTGTATGGAAGTCTTGAAAGTTGATCACACCATCCAGGTCTATATCCATCCTCTTCAACATTATATCCACGAATTCCTACAAAATAGTACAACGATTTCAAATTTAATTTTCATTATTTTAAAATCAACATGGAAAATTTTTTCTAGTGAGTAGCTACTTAAAGTTAATATTAATAGTAATCATAACAATTAATAACTACAAGTATTTGTTGTTAATCAAAAACACCGCTAATATTGTTAGTACCTGGGCCATACTACTTTTTCATGTACATAATTTGCAGACATTCTTTTTTAATGCAAATTTTGGAATACTTAGCCCTCGCTTCATATTTTTGTATATTGTTATTTAGAAAGAGCTTTAATTGCAGTATCACTTCCAATAGTTTAGGTAATTAACGAACATTAACTCAGTGGTCCTTGGATGTCTCACCATTTGTATTGAAAAAATGTTTTTTACCACTGTGTTACCCACCTTTTACAGCAATATGTTAATATTTAAGTATTATTATTTACCTATAAATTCCTGTTACTACGTTCAGGTACTATTTTGAAATCCTATTTTTGTACAGTAATTCAATAGCTATCATACATTTTTTTGTAATAGAAAACGGGTCATGAAAAAGTAGAATGACCCACCTAACATTACTTTGGCGCAACCGCTAAATCTTACGCCAACTGCTTTTTAGGGTTATGTAGCCAAAATGGCGAAAACAGAACGCTTATAGTGTCGCTATGTCTGTCCGTATGTCAGAGCCGACAGTGTGCCTCTTCTAATTTCCGAACCAATCATGTTTAAAAATCCGAAGAAACTGAAGTGGAGTAAATACTTTCAACGGAATCCAACAAGCCTTTTGACTTGGAAAACGATCTATTAAACCATTACCCTCTTTTTACGTCGTAGTTAGATTAAATGATAATATTAATATAGCTCATATGCTATTGTGTAAATTCAAGTAGATTTCAAGTTCTTGAGAGCTTCAAATTCATCTCCCCTGGAAAGACATTAACAGAAAATTCCACATATGGTTGCATTTTACTCCACGTAATGGAGCGGAAAAATGTTTTCTCTTCACAGTTATGCACTACAAGTTAGTGCAGAATTTAGTAAGCTTCAATGTTGCCCTTGCTTACAAAATGCGAATGCTTCCGGATGGAGTACATTTTACAAGATAGCGTCGGCTCTAGAAGGCTTTTGGGATACGAAAACAAAGGCCATCAATGAACATTCGTAGAGTCCGACCACGCTAACTCTGCATTGAAATAATTTGGCAACACTACCTCAAACGTCACATTTTCATATAAATATGACGTATTTATAATGTACAGTGTTGCCAAATTATTCCTTGCAGAGTTAGCGTGGCCGGACTCTACCATATTTTATCAAAGCTACCAATATTTCGCGGTTTTGCTTCCTTGACTGGGCTATTAACCGCTATACCTAATTGTGATTTACTTCAAATATTTGACACATCACAACACCCATAGAACGTAAAGACGCGTGACTCATCGAAATTATAAATAAAATCACGTAATAATATTAGGGCTTCTCAAATAAATAAAAATAATATTTTTCACTTCTCATGCTCGAAAAGTGCGTCATATTAGACTTGTCAAGCGGGGCTAAAGTAGTACATTTAACCCCTAGGGAAAATATGAATACATATTTATGATTTACAAAACATTTGAATTTGACCAATCAAAATACTTCACCTATTAAATCCACCAATCACAGAACACTAATTTAACTCATAAAAAAATATTTGGTATTGGGTATTAACCAACCAGAATACAGCTTTACTAACATCGACCAATCTGGAAACATAATTAATTTTTCTAAAGAGACTAAAGATTAAGTTTGTAGTAGTCCCTATTTCACAATAATTAAAAAAGTGGTTAAATCGTTCGAGCAACACTTTGAAGCGCAGTCAGTTTAGCTTTTTTCGCGCGTGAATGTTGCGCGCGAACCGCAGTGTCTATGTTTTGTGTGTCAAAGGAGTATAGAAAAAAAAACATGCTGCAAAAGTATATATCTTCGCCGTGGAATTTATTGTTAATTTTGGGTGGGTTAACCTTTGTTTATTTATTTTCTCGCAATCGAAGTGAAAAGTAGAGTGTATAACTCTGGTCTAAAAGCCATGTTACCCCTCGAACTATTTTCCCTCACTTCGTTCGGGAAAATAACTATCTCGTGGTCATATGGCTCATTTTAGACCCTTGTCATACAATCTACTATTGCTTTCTTAAACATAATTTAACTTGCGTTACATTTTTTTAAATCATAGTTGATGTGGACGATTATAATTCACTACCCAAACAGTTACGTGTTGTCTTTTTTATTACCAGCGTAGCGACCTTAAAGAAAAAAAAAAAAAAAAGTCTTTTGATTCGATTCATTTTGACATTCCCCGTAAATTGGTGGAAATCGATTAGGTACACATATATAAACGATATATTTATAATCAAACAAAATATCAATAAAATTAAATTATGAAATACGACGTGAAAAGTTTCGAGAGATCCATAAAATTTTCTATGTGAGACAGTTTTATGGACAAAAAGTTTATTATAAATATTGATGACTCATCCAATCTCCTCAGTCTCTGCTGAAAGTGATGTACAATCGGAATCGGGTTAACCCGTCGTCTACCGGTCCCTGGGATCCCAGTGCTCATTACAAAAGAATATTATTGTTCAGTTTTTTCGCCAAGAGAAGATGGCTTAGTACGACGAAAACATACCACCCCAACCATTCTCCCTAAAGCAAGTTAAATTTTGTTGGTGTGAAGTAGTTTTTTCAATAAACCTGATATCGTGCTTACAGATCGATCGAAACGCCAAGCAGTGTTCGTTGACATCACTATCCCGCATGACAAGAACCTCGTGAAGGCCGAGAAGGACAAAGTTAGCAAGTACCTGGACTTGGCAGACGTTGGAATGTTGATTCAACGATCATTGTCCCGTTAGTCGTTTCTGCGAACGGTCTAATAGCGAAAAGCCTCGACCAACACCTCAAGAGACTCGCTAGATGGCTGGGTCAAGGGTCAGATACAGAAGGCGGTAATCCTGGACACGGCGCGGATAGTCAGGAGGTTCCTCTACCTAACCTAACCTAACCACCCGTAGCTTAGGCCCCACCTCGCTGCCGGCGGCAGTCTACGTTAGGATTTTATAATATTTTTATGTTTTATAAGTGTATTTTTATATTTTACGTTTTATAAAGATATTGTAAAAACCTAGCTTAAGACGAAAAATAAATAAAGAGAATAATAAATTTTTATTGCCACGTAAAAACAGAGAAAACTACAATACAAAGCGGATATATAAAAAAAAAACATGAAAGAAAAAAGAAACACATTATAATAAAAGAGAGCACTTTAAAAAAAAAACAAATTACTTACAATTATAACTGCGCCAATGGGTACCAGGCTCAGCATATGCTGGAGCTTGCAAGCTCAGCGCTGATTTTGTCTGGCCCCTAGCCCCTCCCCTAGGTGGTGACCCATTTGTTGTTTAACTTTGTTACAAATTATCGGAGACTAAGCTGACAGTCCGATAGTCTACTGAGACGACTGAGTCGTCCGATAGTCTTATCGGATAGCTTGGATAGTAAGTTGGCCAGTTTAGTCTCCGGTAATTTGGAACAGAGCCCAGTTATGGACCATCATATGTCTGTCTTTATTATTAGTATTATATAACAATACAAGGTATCATTTGAGGGTAAATATTTCAGTGTTTGCAGTTTTCATCTTCCTATAATTCAGGCAATTAGCAAATGAAACGGCAGGAAATTTCGATAGATAACACATTTACAGCAGAATCGATTTTATAAAACTTTCAATTAGTTATTTTAATAACGATATTTATTCAACCCGACAAGAAACCGTCGATGCATTCAGAAACTACGTTTTGAATACCTACTTATACCTCGTCAGAATGAACAAAGTGCTATCCATCCACCACGCAACCACTTGCTTCAGTGTGTTTTGTTACCATCTACTTTGTCGGGTTCAGCTCACTTTGGAACACCCGCACTATTGATTGTTGTTTGGTTTGGTTTCGGGTTCGTATGCATAGCTCCAGGGGATTTTTAGGATTCAATTTTTTTCCCACAAACCCCATTGTGTGGAGTAGCGTTGGATAGCTCTTTCAAAAATATTGTATAGAATAGAATAGAAACGTTTATTTGCAAGAACACGTAGGTACAGTTAGTAAAAAGATCACTTTAAATCACGCAAATGGATTGATGGACTATAGTATTATAGGGATAACCCCTTTATAGTACCTACTCAAACGTGATTTGTTTACATGAATTGAATTGAACCGGTATACTGAACAGAGACTGATGAAAGTAACTTTAGAAAAAAAAGCTTATGGGTAAATAGCAAAAAAAAATTACATTCCGAAAAACATAATGTCCTGCTAATTAGAAAATCTTTAAAAAAATAAGTATTAGAGTAGCATATTTTTCATTCATGTTTTCATGTTGTCTAAAATTTACTTACAGTGTTCGTTCAAAATTTGTAATACTAGTGAATATGCCAAGTGTTGCACATTCTAATTTTTGGTCAGAGTGACCTTCAGTGAGTCATTTTCGGTTTATGAGGGAAAATGTAAAAATAAACACCGTTCCTCCTCCCTTACCTCCGAAGTTTACACAGGAAAAAATATAAAATTATGTCACAAAATTGATAACAATGTATATTTTACAGAAAAAATATAACTATAGCTCTACCTAGTTTTTCTCTTTTATCTTCAATAAACATTTCTATACCAAGATTGTAATTTAACCTTTGCATGTATTTTTGTTTTATAAAATCCTACGCGATTTTCCTGAAAGTACCTTCTTTCAAATAAAAAAAAATGAAATCTGTTCACGTGATAATGAATTATCCTTGAAAAACCATCATACGTACTAAGTTTTTTAGTCACTCAAATTTGTAACAAAATTCGCCGATGTACCCATGGCGTTCAATTTCTACACCATGTTGTTGAGATTTTCCTGAATTTAGGCCCATTCACAGATCTGACGTCTTCGTCACTGAAGTTTGAGCTTCCAGTGTGAAGAAATAATGTATAATGACACTACACAAAAATTACAGTAGACTGAAAAAGAAACATAGAAAGGAAATAACCGAACAAAATATTGAAAAATGCCTTGGTAACACTGTTAAATAATCCTAAATATAATAGTAAAAATAAACTTGAATGCTGCAGATCTCATAATTATCAACGAGAGTGATACGTTTTTTTACAGAAACGGTAGCTTTTTTATTGTTTTAAGGAAATAACCGGACAGATTTTTCATAAGTGATTCAGTGTTACAACAATTAATAAAAATGTACTAAATATTTACAAAATTACGCGCAGAGCTTCTATAGAGAGCGGGATGGTTAATTGCAAAGTCACACGTGTTAGAAGGGGTCATTTGCACTGGAATGGCCTGGCCTCAATAGGGTTAGAACCGGTACACATCTGTGTACGGTGCCCTCGGTGCGCGAGTCGGACTCGCACTTGACCGTTTTTAGGGTTCCGTAGCCAAAATGGCAAAAACTGAACCCTTATAGATTCGTCATGTTTGTCCGTCCGTCCGTATGTCACAGCCGATTTACTCGGAGACTATAAGCACTACAATTATGAAATTTGGTAGGAAGGTGTATTCCATGAACCGCTACATAAAAGTGATGTGAAATTACAAAAAAATATTAAATTAGGGGGGTACTTCATACATGTAACCGATGTAAAAAAATTCAACTCACATAGTCGTGTGGGGTATCGATGGATAAGCCTTTAAAAATGATATGGAGGTTTCTAAAAAACTTGTCCATTTAAGTCAACCGTTGGTGAGATATTAGCTGTCAAAGTCATAGAAAGTGTGCCCCCCCCCCCCCCCTCTAATTTCCAAACTATAAAATTTAAAATTCTGATAAAATTTAGGTGGTGTGCATTAGTAATACTTTCAACGATTTTTGGTTTGAACAATATAGGTTTTACGGTTTTTGAGTTTTCGCTTAAAAACTGTCTTGCCCAAACAAAAGGTCGTAAGTGCCGTGAGTTCCCTATGAAGATACGACTTTTTTAGATTCAATGTATTGGATAGTGATTTTAAATGTGGACTAGTAGACACCTGGCGTCCTATACAAAGTGCTAAATAAACTGTAAAGTCCGAATATTCTTGAACTTCTTATTTGGACAACAGACGACCGACCTTTTGGTAGCATCAATTCCCGAGTGTTTGTTTTTTCCCGCTAAGAAAATATTGGATACGTGATTGCTTGCAGCCAATGAAATTTAAGCAATGGCAATAGTTCGTCCTTGGATTTCTATAGAGATGTCATACCTAGTGGCCGCCATTCTTGCGTCGCGTGCTCAGGAGTTCTTAACTATGGCGGCACGTGGCCGACGCAGTAAGTGAACCTTAAAATGTTTTTGTTAAATTCACTTGTTTAATGTAGATTTTTTAAAGAATTACAAATTAGTAAATATTCTTTCGAATTTACGTACTTTTATGGAGAACTAAATAATAATAAAGTAAATAAAACGTCGTAAATAAATTAAATCTATAGAAAGGCACTTCGTCCGTAAGTCATGTTTTAAGTATGTGGAATTAATCTTATGTATATCATGTTAGGCTTTTGTACTTAAATAATAAATATATAAATAAATAACTTACTACTAGCTTTTGTACTTAAAGTAGCGTATATATTCTTTTCAGCGCTATGCGACCGCGATATTACGGAAATATTAAATAACTCCGAGTATGAAGAGTCGAGTGAGGATGAAGATTTCGCCGCCTCTATATAATAACATTGCTCCTTTTTGCAAAGAAAGCTCTTGCTTAGATAGAGATTGCCAGAGCTCCCGAGGATGCACGTGTTGAGAGCGAGGGACCTAAATGTGTTCCTTCTGCTGTCAATACAGTGCAACCTCAAATCTTATAAAGGGCCGGCAACGCGCACGTGACTCCGTGAGTTGCGGGCGTCTATAGGCTGCGGTGGCCGCTGACCATCAGGTGGACCGTACGCTTGTTTACCACCGGCGTAGTATTAAAAAAAAAATATTAAGCTGATTTGAGTTTTGTTACAATAAATTAGATTTAAGTAAAGGTGTTTCTCATGAAGAAACATAAAAAAACAGATTTCATTGGGTAATCTTGTGACTATATTATTAAATTGATAAAAGAAATAAATATATTTATGTTTGGTACTTAATTTGGGACATTACATTAAATTGTTCGATTTTAAAAATAATTTGTTTTAATTTATACAACTAATCTACTTATACCTTAATGACCTAAAGTCCTTTATAAAAGACAAAAAATACCTAAACAAAAATATGCTCAATGTCTTTGTCAAGTAATATTAAAAAACATTTGTTTTAATATAATCAATTTTGTGTTTTGCCTAAAACAGGTATTATTTTTGTTGTTTCATGATGTTTTTACGTAGTTGGATGGTAGAATTAATCGGTAAATGGCTTGGTATATTCGAATGATAGAATTTCTTAAAGTATATTTTTATAAGAAGTGAAGTTTTTGTATCCTAATTTCGGATCCTTTGTGTTACATTGTGTGACGTTACACATTTTTTTCCCCATAAAAGTTCCTTTCATTAACATTTTTGTGAATATTCCTATTTCGTTACGTAATTTTATTTGCAATCCACCTTATAATCGTAAAATCCCGTTAGGGCCTTTCACCTATCGATCTCAAACCTGCATACCTTAATGTCATGCTGCTTTTGAACAACTGTGTACCTACACCTTAATTTAGCAAAAGAATGTTAAGAGTCCGTAATTCTAATATCCTCAGTGACGTTGAATAGTCCAAAAAATACTGGTCAGGAAAAAAATACAAATATATGTTCACAAAGTGCGGTACTCCCAAGACCCGTTGCCAAATTAAGAGGAAATTATACTCATTACAAACTACAGTAACTGGCGTAACTGAGGTACATACTTTAACACATTAGTAATACTGTGCTACTCAGTATTAGTTTCCGCATAAACAAGCCTTGCAATCTCACAGGCAATTGACTTCTTCAGACGGCCAGCGCCATCTGTCTTAAGCGATCTTAACTTTCAAAACTCTTTAAGTTAGCTAGTACATTATTCTACGCCCAGCTAAGAGTCTACTGCAATTGAGGAAAAGATTTCCCCCGTGGACCAATGAGGGCGGTAGTGAGACGTCTGGAGATATCTACACAGTGATATTAGTCCTTGTTTTTCATGTTCCGTGCCAAAATGTTAAAAAAGGAAACCTTAATGATTTCACTTTGTCTTTATCTGTCACATCGCTAATTATATCAAGAACTTATGCTATCGATTTGAAATTTAGAATAGTTGTAAAGAATGGTAACCCAGATGCATAGAACATGATATTTAGGGTTCCGTACCAAAATGGTAAAAGAGGAACCCTTATGGTTTCACTTTGTCTGTCTGTCGTCTGTCACATCGCTAAATATCTCAAACACTACTTATGCTATCCATTTGAAATTTGGAATAGTTATAAAGAAGGCTTCTTACCTAGATACATAGAACATGAGTTTTTAAAATATTTTTTATTTTCTGTGAAAAATGACAGATAATAGGTGGTTCAAAATTTGAAAGTCTAGTTAATATGTCGAGTGGGGTGTCATATGAAAGGGCTTGGGTTGCACATTCTGAAACAACTTTTTTTTACGTTGAGTCATTTTTGTTTTATGAGGGAAAATGTATACATGTGCAAATATAAAATTATTACTTAACATTGATATCAATGTATGTTTTACAGGAAAAATAGAACTGTAGCTCTATCTAGTTTTTCTTTTTTTTTTATCGTCAAAAACATTTCTGTACTAAGTTTGTAATTTAATCACCTTTGCATGTATTTTTGTTTTATAAATTCCTACGAGATTATGAAGTACCTTCTTTCAAATATAGAAAAAAAAATTAAATAGGTGTACGTGATAAAGAATTATCCTTGATCCGTGATACCATACATACAAAGTTATTCAGTCGCTCAAATTTGTAACAAAAGTCGCCGACAGATGGTGCTGTACCCATAGCGTTTAATTTCTACACCATGTTGTTGAGATTTTATCGAATTAATTGGGTCGGGACCGATACACATCTATGTACGGAATCCTCGGCGCGCGAGTCGGACCCGCACTTAACCGGGTTTTAAAGATTAAAGTCAATACCGATACAATGGGAACTACCTAATAATAAACATTATACTACGAATACCTAATAAGTGCAAAAGTGTAGGTAAAACTCTGTTCACTATACCGTACAATACATAAACAAATCACATTAAATTTAAGCCATGATAATTAAAAGGGTGCGTGGTCAAACCCCATAAATCGAGATAATTGCTTTTTGAAATAAGAACTCGCAGCATCCGTTATGCTTGGTTCTGTTTTCCAAAAACTTCTTACGTGACCTATCGGGATTGAACACGGACCGCTCAATATGATGAGACTAAAAATCGAGTTCCTAGCATTGTCAGAAGTAGCAAAAGGATGGAATGCCCCAAGTGCTTACCTTCACTGCCTCCTCGACGTCATCGTCTCGGGAGGCTTTGGCGATGCTCTTCTTCATGAGCTGGTACATCGTTTCTCTTCGTAAATAGCCTTCTCCCAATAAGTCGTAACACTGTCACAAACAAAACGTACATTTTCCGGCTAGGACGATAGATTATATGCAATATAGGTTTTTTTTCGATAAAACGTCATGTGTAACATGATCATAAAGTTACATTTTTATTAGATTGAATTGAAAGTCTTGTAAATACCTCTTATATTTGCTAAAAAATACAAATGGTTCGAATAAGTGAATGAAATCATGAACGATCGCAGGCTGAGACCCATCCAGTTACGTGAATGATAATGTCAAACGTCTGTGTGGAGAGTAACGAAAATAATAGAATAGGCATTAATAAGGAGTAGTGAATGACTATGATCAGAATTCTGCATGCTATACTAATGCCAAGTTACAGCTTTCAGCTAAGCCGCGGACGAACGGACAGACCGACATGGCGGAACTATACTGGTTCATGGTTTATTACGAAACCCAAAATAAACAATAATAAGTGGTTACCTACTGCCAGCATAACACTTCCATCTCATTGGCAGCATAAATGTCATTCGTTTCGCTCGTTGGCGCCTTCATGTTTATTCTTGTAGCCAGATAATCAATCACTAGCGAGCAATAACTGTAACCAGTTACAGTTACAGCTCGCTAGTGAGTACCCGGCTTAATAAATAATACAAACCAGTCAGAATAACAGAAATCTCCTACCAGATTCGTCTACATGATCAAACGATACGATGTACAGTGTACACGTCATTTTCTATTAGTCTGAATAACATCTTCCGAGACACTTAACACGTTAATAATATAGTAGCGTGTGATCCAAAAATCATTTAACTCACTTCGAAGATGCTAAGTAGTAACACAAAGAAAGACATATGTACAAAAGGTCAATCCGACTCGCACACTACATAATTTTATGTTGTAAAGAGTTTCGCGCGCGCTGAAGTTTCATTTTAGAACGGCATATTGAGGTAGAGTGACCTACATGAACGGCAAGCTAGCTTCCACGCGCGGGTACTGTAAAATCCTATTAAAATATAATTTACATATACTGGCAGTAACCACGTTTGGAAGTCGACATATGCTATAAATTAAGTCCAATTTGGTTTTTATTCGATTTCAACTTGTTTCCTGCGCACGCTTGCGGGCCCTATATAGGTGATACGTCAGATCTTGGTACGTAACGTCACGTTCATGGGTGAAAACCAGATTGTTTGTACATAGTTAAGGACTTAATTATCTATACATTTTAATTGATACTATTACGTAACGAAAATTACATATACATTCTATATCTCGCATCCACCTCTTATAATCAGGCTGTCGATAGCCTCGTGTAGGATTCAGTCAACAACAGGGTTATAGCTACGCATATAAGAAATCGAAAGTTTTCAACTAAGGAAACAGAAGTTTATGTAGCTTTCAAACCTTTAACCTCCATCGCCTGATATATCAGACAAAGTGATAACGTAAATAACATCTTCTTAATTTATAACAGAGTTGAACATTGCGGGATACTTTTTTGACGTCCGGCGGTTAACGGGTTAATGCTGACATTACGTCTGAAGTAGATGAATAATTACCGTGAACGCGTATGCGATGCGCTCCTCGAGACCTCCACGCAGGTACAATGACAAGGCTTTTGCGAAGGTCGCCATGGTGACGTAGGGCGAGGTACCACGATCCAGTGCCACCATAACGCGCTCCATCATGTACGCGTCCGTCATACCCAGCCCCGTGTGAAGGACGTCGCGAAAATGGGCCCTGCAACCGACGGAAAACTTTAAGCCCCCTATGGTTAATTTTTGTCTTGCTCAATCGCATAACGAATGATTATTTATTTTGTTCAGATTTTAGATAAACGATATAAAGTGAAGCGGGCCAATCTAGACTGCGGGAAATTATAACTAATCGAAAATATGTTATGTTTTACATGATTTACAAGACGCACTCTTGAAATGAAGCGCTTTTCCGCTATGCCTGCATAGCGGTAAAGCGCATTCACAATTTCACCTAAGATGGCACTGCTCCGCTGCACTTTATATCTATCAATCTTTAATAAAAAACCGTAAATCATCTTTTAGTTTTAGAAAAGTACATAGTAGCAAATTTTAAGTTTGTCCACGATGTTTTTTTTCATCATTTTTGTTATAGTAAGTATTTAATTTATAAGAAATTCAAACGTTTAGATTATTTAAGAACCTTAGCTTTTCACTAAATTTTACTGCCAAATAGGCGGGTCCACCGTACGTGAAATTTAAGTAAAAACTATTAATAACTGAATGGGGATTTAGTTTATCACAGGTACTAATGAAGAAAGTAAACCCTTTTGTATGCCTACCCCCTTCTCTCTCACTTATACACTTTAAATATGGAAACATTATGGAAATGATTTAAACCGAATTTTTCATTTTCCATGTATAATTATTCAAACATTTTGATTCATACATACGTAGCCCCGACAGTCACAAACTTAACAAATGAAGAATTAGCTAAATAGGTAACTATTTTTTAAGGCGTAAACGATTCTTCACTTAACAGACCAAGATAAAATATGCTTCTAGCCCTACTTTGACCGCCATAATTTACTTTAGTCGAAGAAATTGTTTGTCTGTTGATAGTGCCTTAGTAAGCCCCGAAAACCTTTTTTCTTACATGTCTGTACGAAAAATTCTACTAAAATTCAGGGATCTGCCCTATTTGCGGCGGGATACTATACAAATTTCGTTACACCACGCCCGCCTACATCGTAAATCACAGAGTTCCACTTAGTGATCAATTTGAGACTTACTTTTCGCATTATAGTTTGATTTCAATGTCTTTAATCTACTCGGCGTGCGTGGAAGCGAGAGCGCGAAACACCAAATTGAAATAAAAATGCGAAAGATATCGCTTAGATTGACCACTGTCGTCTTGAATGAAAAGAAATATTTCTTGTATACAATCAAAACTTATGTAATCCAGCGTTATTTATACAATGGTTGACTTCAGATTTGCGATTATGATGATTTCAGATTTGATTTGATATTTAAAATTAGTAATGGTTTAGCATGTCTCCTGTTTTCAAGTTTGTCTCAGGGTACATTCATGTAGAGATCCCTATCGAATTATAGCTCTTGAAAAAACTAGTAGGTCTGAATTATCTGGTTTGATAGTTACAGACCAGTACATACTAACTTAAACTATCTATAGAAAAATAAGGCAGTTTAATAAGGAACCGAGACACGAAAATAAAACAATTCAAAACATAACTTACACTTAACATTCATTATTCAACATGGTTTCCATGAATAAATACACTGCGACTGTTACCACATTGTCTGCATGAACGATATCAGTGGCCCGGCTATTAAGATATTGACAGTGAGCATTATTTTGGATGTACATACATTTGAATATAACTAGCTGAAACATGGACGGAGAAACAACGAGCACTTAACGGGAGAGAGGTCATCTCCTAATTCGGACACTATTAAATTCCTTAGCCCCGCAACTACTAATGTTCGTCAACCTCAAATGTTTATTGTTGCATTTGTTTGCAGTATCAGTTAAAGTGTAAGTAATCAATTGATTATTGTTAAGATGTCTAAAAAGCTTTAGTATTTACCTGGGAAGCCGAGCTTTACTCGGCGTTTTCCGGCCATGAGACCTAGCTAGATCTGTTATTTGCCAACAAAAACCCCCACATAATAGCACATTTCATTAAAATTGTTACTATCGTTACAGCAGTTTCCGAAATAAATAAATACTAAATAACTATTTATTAAATACAATTATACGCATCATTGCACATATGCCAATACGTACATGTATCTAGAGAAATCAAACCCAACCCTTGGGATAGAAGTGGAAAATTAATCACATTAATCGGGCTAGTAATTTTGATGGAAAATTACCGACTTAGGCCGGGTTTTATACAGATCTGTTAGCCCAAATGTCAGATCAAATTTCAGTAACTCAGTACATGTTTTGAGATAACAAACCGAGATAAGGTCTAACGGATCTTTATAAAACCGAGCCTTAATCTAGAAAAATATACTTATAGGAATTTTGTTGAGATTCCTAAGATACCAATTTGTTTTATTTTTTATTTTTTATCAGAATCTTATACCTCATAAACATCAATTTAAAATACCCTAGATACACTATCACCTACAAATGCAAGACGAAAAAGTGTCCAAGCCGTCATTACGAGTGTGTGCGTGTTAGAGACACACTATTTAAAAGAAAATCAATTTGTACCAATTTATGTTTTTTTCGATTTTCAGCCTTATGTCACAAGAATAACGTATTATTTGAAATGCAAAGTTTTTGGCGCTTGGGACATTACGGATCGCACACATCTATTGTCATTAGCGCAGAGAACAGAGTCTGTATCGCGTACCGTGAAGTCGCAAAATAATATTTTTTTGATTAGGTTCTGCATCGGCAGTAAACAAGCATACGGCCTGTCAGGTCGTAATGTCGATTTATTATTAATCATGAATCGTTGTTTACCACGTGAGGTACCTAAGCCTAATTAAACCATCACGAACAATTTGCTCCTAGAACTGTGTCCTAAAAGCATATGTGCAGGGTGTTCTAAATTACCTGAATGTTATAACTACTTCAATTATTTTTAACCGACTTCACAAAAGGAGGATGTTCTCAATTAGTTACTATATTTTTAATTATAATTATTTAAATGTGTTATTTAAATGCGTTAAATATTCAAACTTAGACTTCATTACCCAGATATATACTGTTTTATTTCAAATGCACACATTAGAAAGTTAAGATATCTTAGGATACGAAACTGAACACGCATACATCCCACGATATGTAAAGGTAACTAGTCATCGTATCCTATGGGTACTTATTTATTACTTAAGGCGTACCAACAGCTACTGTAAACGGAACGGAATTAAAGGAACTCACATATAGAAATAAAATAAAAGTATTAAGTAAACAGAATTAGCACATACTTTCGCACCATGTGAATACGAGCCCCAATGCAAAATAGCTCGTCTAGTCGCAATTCTGCATGCGTATTTTTTTTCAAAAACTAGTATTTCTACCCGAATCGACTTTGATGATTAATGGAATACACTAGACGCAATGTCACTAAAGCTAGCTTAGTTTTGAGTTGTACAAAGTGTACATCTCGTTATTTATTTTAAAATAATTTAATTATAAATATTACATCTCACACGCAAATAATTACGTCTGCTTCATATTTAAGGCAAAATAGGTCGTCTATTTAAAATAAAACCTGTTTACCAGGGTTCGTAATATAAAATATTATTTTCAAATTGAATACGGAATATTCTCTGTCATGTAAAATGACAAACCACTATATAAAAGGGCAAATTCAGCCTAATTTTTTATTACTCCAAATCGTTTTTCTATCGAGATGGCACGAGGTAAGCCAGTGACTGAAGAAGTGCGGAAAATTATAATCTCCAGTAACAATAAAGGCAAATCTACGTACCAAATTGCCAAGGACCTTTCTATGCCAAGGTCTACAATCCAAACTATCATCGAGCATCATCGAAAACACGACAAAATTTCTTGTTTAAAGAAATCCGGCCGCCCACGAATTACTACTAAAGCAGAAAACAGGATTCTGAGGAAGATCATCAAGAAAAATCGTCGTGCAAGAGCTGGAGAACTTACGGTACTATGGCGTGACGCAATTAAAAAAAACATTTCAGTGGATACTTGCAAGAGAGTGATGAAGAGGATGGGCTACGGTTTTTACACTGCTAAAGAGAAACCGTTACTTACACAACGGCAGAAAACTAACAGGTTGAAATTCGCCAAAAAGTACAGAAATTGGACCGTCGATCAGTGGCGTAAAATTATATGGAGTGACGAATCTAAATTTGAAGTCACAGTAGGCGATGAACGAAGTAAAGTCATTCGCGAAAAAGGAGAGGCATTTCAAAAAGATTGTCTTAAGCGTAAGGTAAAGTTTCCAGCTTCCTTAATGATTTGGGGCTGCATGTCGGCACAGGGTGTCGGCTGTCTGCAATTTATAGATGGAACCGTCAATGCCGAAAAATACAAAAGCATCTTACAAGAGAGTTTGCTGCCGTCTATACGTAAGTTAAAGTATAAAAATGCGTATACTTTTCAACAAGATGGTGCCTCATGCCATACCGCTAAAGCAACGATGGCGTGGCTGAAAAAGAAAAAAATACCTACCATGTCGTGGCCATCCAGCAGCCCGGACTTGTCTCCCATAGAAACGTTGTGGTGGAAAATGAAGAAGAAGTTGCGAAAGGACCCGTCCAGATCAAAAGCTGATCTTAAAGAGAAACTTACCTGTGTTTGGAATGAAACAACCCCGGAAGAGTGTCGACAGCTGGTAGATACAATGCCGCTCAGAATTAAAGCCGTTTTAGATGCAAAAGGAGACGCCACCAAGTGGTAGACGTTCTAATCTGCGTCGGTAACACTAAAGACGAACTTTTTTGCATTTTAGTACAATTGGTGAAACAATGTTTTTTTTATTACCAAGGAAAGTTCGTTTTTTTTTTCATTGAATAAATAAAATACGATTTATAACTTATACTGTTTTTATATTGCTAATTCTTCCAAACACCTTCGTCCCCCAGAATTTTTAGGTTAACGTTAGTTTAGTACATTTTTTTCCTACCAGACGTACTCATTTGCATTGGGGCTCGTACTATGTCGATGATAAAAAAGTGTGAAAAGGAAAAAATATCAATAACTAAGCGAAATAAAATGAAAGATTACATACAAATAATACAACTCAATACGAACATTGCATACGGACAAGTGCTATGTTCTGTTGGTAATATAGGTATGTAACTACTGCGCATTTTACCGCGCATCATTTGTCGGCGCGTGTTTCCAAAAACGTCTGCGTGGGACGTCATTGTCTTGCGAAGGAATTAAATAAAGCTACATATTAAGTTGTGATTGTAATGTTTTAATTCTGGCTTTAAAGGTACCCAGATAAATGTAAAAGTAGATTAATAGTATTAATATTCTTATTTTATACCTTTTACGAACTTACATAAGTACAAATACACTCCATATGTTTGTGCTAATAAAAACAATACTTGTAAACTTTCGTCAAGAAATTAGCTGGTCTGCGACTCCATTCATTCGAAATTTTACTATAGTCTCAGTCATAGGTCAGCCATTTCGTTTCGATATACAAATTATTAACCCGAGGGAAAGAGACAGGTAGCGTAGCAGATATTCTTAAATATTTGTATAAAGTAATTGTTATAAGCCTAATATAACTACGAATTCATTATATTATGAAACTTTAGATAAAAAGTCATCGAAAATACGAAATTACATATTTTTTTAACGCGGTTTAAGCGTTGTTTTTGCACTTTTTTACGGAGCATTTCGGCATGTTGACTCGCCGATGGCTAGCGTACGACTCCGAGCGCAAGTGTGCTTAAAATGCATTTAAGCACTCTTGAGCGTGGACGGCTTTGACACGCGGATAGTGTATCTAGGGTATTTTAAATCGATGCTCATAAAGGGTATTATTAAGACTAGACACATATAACCACTATAGTAATTTTTATTCATTCATTCGAAATTTCATAACCTCAGAATCTATGATTTGTATAATTAAATAAAGAGATGATAACCTGTTTGTACGCCCTAATAACCCGACAAGATTTAACCCTTTGACCGCCGAACGTAAAAACATTACCTATCACCCAATTTTCAACTCTATCATAAATTAAAATGTTGCTATTTACATTGCCACGTTGTCCGATATATTAGACGATAGCAGTTATAGGATTAATACTGTACGAGTAGATAATGTTTGGACTGACATGTTATATAAAGTTCTTTCGATTTGGTCCAATCCTTTCAGATGCGATATTGGTAATACATATGTAACAAAGTCTCGACGTAGTTTTTGAGACGAAATCATAATGAGCTTAGGAGGGATATCTATGAGTAAGATTTACTCAGAAAAACTTTGATAGTTCGTCTTCGATGATTTGTTCAAAGCCCTACACCCCAGCAGAGGGTAATAGGATAAAGAAGGTTGATATAACTTTTCTTATGTCTTCCAAATGAGGAGAATTATTCGGGCTAACGACATATTTGTAAGTCAACACAAGAAAATTAAGAGTTCAGGTCGAAGGTTTCAAGAGGTTGGAGGCTTAATTGACATTACTTTCATGCGAAATATCGAAATACATATAACTGCGCATCACATTGGTCATTTCGGAACGCGTTTAAGACGTATTAAAATCACATGCGAATCTTATTTATTGCACGTTTTCTTACGTAACTGTATAACTAACAAAGTATATGTAAGCGTAACGCACTGATTTGTCCAACACTGGTACGAAATAGAAATGGTATTGCAGGTAGGCCTTTTATTTTTATAATAGGACAACTAAGGGCATGCACGTGTAATGTAATGAACATAAAGACGTCGATGAACTAACCTTGAGATCAAGTCAGGGCCAGCAGGTTTCTCATCACGCTTTTGTATCTTGAAAAATATCACCATTATCTCTGAAACGTGAAACCTTTTCTTATTCTATAACAATATTTTAATGCAACTTTCACATTGTAATAGTAATAGGCTAATGGGGCAGTCGTCGTTGGCAATTTTAGACAACCCTCTTTTTTCGAAAAGAATGGATGTTTTACGGTATTAAGTAATTCGGTGGTTAAATGCGAGCCGGACTCGCACACTGACGAATCCGTACCTACTGTATATATCGTATTCCGTGTAATATTTTTGACTACTATTTAGAAAACATGAGAAAAAATTGTATTGATAACATCTACAATATACCATTAAATAGTCAATTAGGACATTTGTCATTTTCAAGTATTAAATAGATCAACAGGTCTTTAAAAAAAGACTAGTAGCATAGGCATGATGGTGTAGGCTCATTAAATAGGGTACCGTAGGCATAATTTCGATACAGAACCTTAAAAATAATAATATATTAACTATACCTAATAATGTTATCTTTAACGAAGATTCTTAGAAATAAGCCTAAAACATTAGCCTAAAAGACAATGCACGTTTTCACTAAAGTTAATGTAATATGAAAAAGACTAAAGGCGAATACATAATTTATAACACGAACATATAACATACGTGTATTAACTACAACATACAGTGTAGGGAAAACTTTAAATACCATATGGTCAATCAGAGACCCGCACATCGCATTATAACTTTTACCTGCTCAGTTCCCCGCGCTCCGAGTAACCCACTGTCCGGCGGTGTCAGCTTGCGCTCGGGTGAACTAACTGCCGGCTGGTGTGTCAGAGCCCAGTTTATAGCCAAAATGGCAAGAGGAACAGGATTCATTGTGGTTTATATCCTTTACTTACGTTCTATTTCATCAAATGTAAAGTGTGTTTCTTTTTGTATCTCGACCCACATTTGTCCATTTTTCTTCCGAAAGCGTATTTCTTCCATAGGATCCAAATCTGAATCCAGGGAAGCCGACATATTGTGAAAGTATCAATCTATCAATTGAAATAATATTGTATAAAAGAAAACGGGTGGCCAAAATTATTAGTTTTTCTAATAATTTATAATTGATATGCCAACATTTCATAACCACATTGATGTGTTCTCTGAATTTGGAATAAACCGTTTAACCGAACTTTCACTAGATACAAGTTAGTAAGTAACTGATTATCCACAAAATAAATAACACAGCACAAAACAAAGTGTAATATGAAGTTTCTAGAGAGATTATAATCACTGCGGGAGTTTCTTTAGGTAAATATAAATTTACAATTATTTTGAATAGCTAATGTGTCAAAAGTGGTGTCAGGTGAACAAAGACAATGTATCTCCAACCTTTATGTAGGTGTGTGTACGGGTGATATTTGATAAAGAGTTCCAATAAGTAAGTATATATTCATAGGATACATATAAAAGCATTTCTTTATTTATTTATCGTATGGCAATTGCCAGTTTATGTTCCACCCAGGGGTCACGTGTAGGGTGACGGTGGGTACTCCCTACAGGCGTGGAGCAACTTCGACCTCCAATATATAGTATTAAAAGTATATCACACACATACATATATAAAAGTATAAATAAAAGTATTAAAAATATGACAATCTGCCATGTTGCGGAATTCCATTGCAACTAAATTCTTATACAGGCAATAACTTTAATGATAGGCAAGAATATTGATGATAGATTTGCAAACGTAGTGATGTATATTCTCTCTGTTGTCAACTTGTCAGTGACACTGTGGTGGTTTAATTCAATAATAGTAATGTGTTTTGAATATTACATGATAAATGACAAAAAATGTCCTAAACAATTGATAGTCAAAAAAGGAAGATTGTTAATAATATTATATAAGAAAATGCTGGACTAAAAGCGCTCGGATAATGAAAGTATTTTGTTATAGAACATTTCAAAATTAACATCATAGCTGACAGATAAAGATGTCATTATACCCACTATGTTGACCAATGACCAACCAATGACGCTGACCTGTTGCCATATAAATCAGAATAATAGCGCCCTCTTGACAATGGTCATATAGTATCACAAGCGGCCGCCCGCGACTTCGTCTGCATAGATTTTAGATGGTAACAAAGATTATAAATGAGGTTTATTTGTTTCTGTCACTTGTCTGACGCTATTAATCTTTTGTGAAAAAAAACCCAAAAGATAAAAAATAAATGTTCGCCATCTTGGATTTGAAAATAAATGGATGTCATTTTCGTAATCAACATCCCGAGGAACCACGAAGATGACACCCATGTCGATTTTTAAGAAAAATAATTCTCCGCCATCTTGGATTTGCAAATGCATGTCATTTTCGTGCGAAAGGTAAAGATTTGCTCCCCGCACAAAATTGGAACCCCCTTTTTACCCCATTAGGGGAACAATTTATAAAAATGCTGAAATTGTTTTGTTGTATTTAAATACAGAGTCTGTATACGAAGTTTTAAATCTCGCGCTTCAAAAAAGATTTGCTCCCATACAAAATTGTATACTTTTCACCCCTTTAGGGGTGCAACAATTTCCAACAGGATTCTTCAGTCATATTGAAAGATCATATCATAACTCAGGCGTTAGCTTTAGGCGATGCATAGTTTGAGTCTTTGGATGGTAGTTGACAACAGTAAAAATAAATGATATATAAGCAGAGCTCGGAATAGGTAGTGCCTATTTACCTAAACTTCGAGGGAGGACGTAACTAAGAGTGGTTACAAACACCAAAAATAATTACTTCTTTTTATTGGATGTGGGGTTTCCCGGGATTTACTGTATTATTCTAGAGGCTTAGTACAATTCTCTTTACTTATAAATTTTGTTATATTGCATATTAGTTGTTTAATTACCTTTAAATAACAATCAGTCATTAATAATATAATATGGATCAAATTGAATCAAAAGGATTCCGAAATTTTATACTTTTTAGTTGACTTAGACAGATTTATACTCCTTTCTTCCATGACAGGGGACCTGTGTCCAGCATTAGGGCGTAGGTATATAGATTGGTGATGAGACAGAACTATGATATCGTATAGAAAATTCCGACATTCATTCCGACGTTTCGAGTCCTTTACAGCACTCGTGGTCACGGAATGTATTTTAAATTCATTATACGCGATATAATCGGTTGAAAAATAGTTTTACTACCATCATATTAGAAATAAATTAGAATACATCTGTACGATATCTTCTATGCCATATCATAGTTCTGTCTCATCACTAATCTATATATGTCCTACTGCTAGACACAGGTCCCCTCTCATGGAAGAAAGGAGTATAATTCTGTCTAAGTCAACTAAAAACTATCAAATCTCGGAATTATTTTGATTCAATTTGATCCATATTATATTTTTAATGACTGATTGTTATTTCAAGGTAATTAAACAAATAATATGCAATATAACAAGATTTATAAGTAAAGCCAAATGTATTAAGCCTCTAGAATAATACAGTAAATCCCGGGAAATCCCGCATTCATTAAAAAGAAATAATTATTTTTGGTGCTTGTAACCACTCTTCATTACGTCCTCCCGCAAAGTTTAGGTAAATAGGCACTACCTATTCCGAGCTCTGTATATAAGACATTATCAATAAAAAACCTCATTAATATAATCGGAAAATAATAATTTCCCTGCCAAATTCATTAAGTACATTCACTGTTTTTGACGTTTCATAAAGAGGCTGAAATTAACTATCAGCCAACTTTAGTCAGAAGTAGCTACTTCTGCTCCTGTCCTTAGGTTAATTATAAATATGTGTGTTTTAATAAATATATTTTTTAAAACCTTTTCGATTTCCATTATAACAGTACAGTGCCTTTACCATGAGTTTACATGACCGTACTCGATAGCGACTGCGTAAAAATTTGTATGGGCAAAAGTACAGTGCCTCTGGCGGTTACGCAATAGAACTAAAAATCGGCATACTAAATCGTTTAGGCAGTCGCTAGCGAGTACGGTCATGCAAACTCATGGTAAAGGCACAGATCCGACGTCGGCCGCTAGTAACATACTCGTAAACTTATATAAAAATATGATTTTGCGATTACAAACTTCCGAGCAGATTTATTGGCCGAACAGTTTCTTTCAGTTAGTAATCAATCATCAAGGCAAATCCACAACTCCCATTTGACCGGTTATTTTGGAATATACGTATACCGATTTTCTTAATTACACTTTTAAATCATAGTATTATAAATATTATGAAACAACAATCCTTTTCTTTTACTTTTTTCAAATAATTCAATTAAAAAAGCCGTTATCAACCATTATAAACTGATGTTTAATACATTAAGGACATTTTAGTCTCATTGCAGTAAACTACCCAGTACCACTTCTTACCCGTGTATGATAGATAATACTACGTAGTATCATAGTATGATACTACTACGATGTATGAGTTCAATCATTTGGAACACAATAGATAAACACTTTTAAATCTATGTTCAAGAGCCGTTAATTACAAACGTTTATTAACAAAATTAATCGGCTTTATAAATACAGTTCAACGTATAAGTAGTTAATTTTATTTAAGACGACGAATAAGACTTGAAGAGGGATTTTAAGGTGTTTTTTTGCATAATATATAAAAGGAAAAGATATCAATGAGACGTTATTAAACTGACCGAGGGGCGGCACGTGTACTGTATTTTAAACATACTTAGTTAAACAATACCTACAACACCTGCGTACCTGTTTTACAACCCTACTTGAAGATAAAATAGCAGTTAAAGTTAAACAATAGATGGGGGCTATGGTTGGCTTCAAGTAGGTACTCTTTGTCATCTTAAATAAAATAAACTATACACAATTTCTTACAGCGTCTATACTATGTGGATGCGCAACTTAGCTTAGAACTGAGCCGAGTGAGAAACTAGTCTCCGAGTGAGTCACAGTCAGTTCACGTCTTACCGCGATACCGCGCAGTGCTCCCGGCGACCCACGCCACTCGCCTGTACCGTCTAACTTTGACTAACCATATTCAAATAATATTCAACTCGACTTGGACATTTTAACATTAATTTTCAAATATTTGGAGTCATTTTAAGGTAATTTGTGTTACTGCGTTGGTCGCAATATTTTTTTATGGTTTCCTTTAAGTGTATTTACTTTTTGTTCCTAAATTGATTACCTCGATGTTTAGTGAAAATGAAAATGTTGGATGACGTGGCTAGCCTATTTGATAGTATTCATGTGTAGGAAGCTAGCAGGTGACGGACATGCATATTTGTTCCTGTTTTGATGTTTTCTATTTATTTATGTACCATTAATACTGACCACGGAGAAATAAAAATAATACGTAATGAATAACAAAAGAGGAAAATAATATTATAGGGGTCGATCTGATATGTACATTTCTAATTTTAGATTGATTTTCGTATATATTTCGCGCGTTCACCCATTAGTACTTGCAGCTTGCAAGGAAGCGATCGCGAAACACACCAAAACACACTGTGACCAATGCGATGCAAAGGGACGACTACAAAATTGAGTGCTTTGGAAATAGTCATGAGTCACGACTATTTAAAGTGTCAAAAAAAGGAAAATATATTTTCTGTCCTATATTGGTGAAAAACATACAACATTTTAATCAGTTGGATTATGACAATGGTTTTTAATTACTATGTAAATGAAAACAAAATCATAGAGAAAATGCATAATTTTTTTCGTGATGCCATTCGAACCAGTTTTTAGAGAGGAAAATATGTGTATATAGAACAACCACACTTAGAATAACCTAAAGACAAAAATGGGTTTCAAAGTACAGCATAAAAACCGAGCCCTGAAAACGTCCCATAGTTGTATTGAGTATATGTAGTAATGTCACAGAATAAGTAATAGTCCTACGTACAGAAGGCTCACTGTTACCAAAACCATCGTTTACGTATACCAAATGTGCCTAAACGTGGCCATCTCTTTCTATCGCACGCACTTCTACTCGCTACATCACTTTCTAATGGCACCCGACGTGTGCCGACCACTATGACCACATGTACTTGTAGCGGCGCGACGCAATCACAGAGTGGGCCGCCCCTGGATGTATGCGCCCGTTTTACCATTGTATCGAAAAACAAGGGATTTGCTGTTTTAGTGGTGAAATATTTCGTTTAGGTACATTGTTGTCATATTTTTGTAAATTTAACATAAGAATCCTGATGGTGGTTTTTAATTTACTTATATAAAAAAAAATATTACATCATTTTTTTAGTTTACGAGCATATTTTATTAAGTTACTGTTTATGACATAATTTGATGGTTTACTATTTATATAGGTAGTGACATCATATTATTCATGGAATGTTTTTTATTTATGGGATCTCACTTTTGTAGGTAAATATGTCAATACAATTTATGAATCCATCTGTTAGAACTAAAAACTTTTCATAGATGCAGGAACTACAAAATTATAACTTTGCATCTCATGTATTTGTATAGGACAAACTTACTTATGCAATTTGTGTATCTCTGGAACATGACCAATATTGCAGTATCTTTAGGTTTTTTTTTATGACTTGATAGGCTAAAATCTAATTAAATTTAAAATTGGAAGCTTGTGTGTCTGCTGGAAGTACTTCAGAATTATGATGATGGTCAGTCAGTGATTCAGTGACAAAACTAAGGAACTATGGCGGGCAATAGTTCTTAAACTACAAGTTTAAATTAAATATTATTGAGAATATATCTAAGTCATATTATGCCCTATATGTTACTAGAAATTCAGGATTCTAGCTTTAGCCAGCACAAAATTACAGGATGTTGGAAATGGCCTGAATCGCTTCGAGAAAAGGATGGTACAGCCACGCCTCTTTGTTTTGCTCGACTTGTCGTGGGCACTGCCGTGCCCCCAGAAAATAATGAACTCTCTCTCCCTACTTCTCGCTGTGTGTGGGAACTCACGCTGATTCCGTGACAATACAAATTTTGGCAACCCTTGGCATACAAAATAATGTATTACGTGTCGCAGGATTGTAAATTACGTTATTCATGTAATACAATATTTGCAGTTATCTAATGTAGGTATTCGGGACATATATTACTTATGAGATGTGGGACAGAAACTTTCGAGGCGAGGACTGCAAATTATGTGTCAAAGAGTTTAAGGCACGTAAAGTTAAAATGTTAAACTAAGTTTCAATTGTTGTTTTTACATATTTACAAGTAAGTATACTATACGTAAACACGATACACATTAGATAAAACAAAAGAAATTCGTGTAGGTAAGCCTTGGTCGCGTAGAATTACAACACAAAAATATTTTGCAAAAAGTGACTAAAATTTGTAGGCATGCATTTAAGTTTGCAGTTATTGTGTGTAATGCAATTATCAGGTACTTAGGAACGAACGTTTTGCCTAATTACCTGATAATTGATCTGATATCAAATCTCTCTAAATTACGGATCTTAAAACCTAACTCATATGTGACATATTGAACGTAAAGTGTCATAAAAAGTTAACGGTTAATCCAAAAGCTATGAAACTCGTATCGTATGCATGAAGTAATTTGTCTTGTAATAAAATCAGACAATGGTGCTCATAAAATCAGACACCATTCTGTATGAGTATTCCCTGGATGTTCGCTGTGTGAGAGTGGGTAATTTGACCCAGACGCTAGGCGATATGAGTATATTAAATAATGCCGAGAAAAGCAAAGTGGTTTTATAAACACGGAAACTCGGCGTGCATGTTTCATGAAAAAATATTGATTTACCTATATCGTTTTAAGTATTAAACATTACACACGTTTCATATTTTATAAGAAAGTTGAAACGTCAGTAAATGAAATAATTAGATTTGGGCAGTGCAAAAAAGTTATTTTCGTTCAACGACCAGCTGCTAAATTGGATGAATTGATGAACTTAAATTTTAACTCACTGTTTTTTTTTATTTGGGATATGAAGAAAGTTTAATATTCGTAATTGAAAAATTCTTGTCCTACTATAAGTGGTCACAACAACTCGCTGGTCGAGTAACTGAACCCAGTGGTTCTCACTGGAACTGGGTGAAGAACTACCCAGGCCCGTTTTAAAGATTATTTCGCGTGTACTAGTTTAAACAGATGAGAATAGTTTTAAAAAAACAACTCTGTGGTTCCATTTAGTCAAATTTATTTACCATCTGCACACGTGAGTTAAAAGGAACGTAGGCGGTTATAGAGACACTATCTCAGCAAAATGCAAGTGTTCCTCAGAGCGGTTTTCAAGTTTCTATTTTAGTTAGAAGTTGATTCTGTAGTACAAAATCTGAAACCCGGCAGGTTAGGAACTCTCTGATTCAATTCATCATTTCAATGATCTCGCTGTAGGCATCTTGAGGGGTAAAACAGAGTCGGGTATATTTTGTGACATTTCTTCGGTCGGCCTAACGGCCCTTATCGTTCAGCACCAATTAAAATTAAAGACACTTCTTTGTATCTTTCGAGCAGCGTTGGAATGGGGATGCCATGCCGTTTCTAACATTAATGTGAGCAAAAGAAACGTAAACTCGGTTCTTTCTACTCTCCTGTCACTCTTGTTGTCCTTTTCTTCTTTTGCGCTTGTTCGTTGTAGTCAAAAATATTTCTAATCGATACGTGCCGAAAATTAAAAATAATAACAACGTTTAAAGCAGTATTTACAACAATGAGATAAAGTTATTAGTTAATAATACATAATTAATCCGTGGAGCGCTGGCCCATCGACTTTTTGGGCAAATGTCCCGAAGGCTGGCCGAGAAGTCAGGGGACCGTAGGGCTGGCTCGTTCCTTGGCCAGCGGATCAGCATAGCCATCCAAAGGGGGAACGCTGCCAGCCTTATGGGAACCCTTCCACGGGGCTCCGATCTTGGAGACCTTTTTTAATATCAGTTTCGTTATTATGTTTCTAATATTATGTTGTTTTACTATGGAATAAAATATGTCGAGTACAAAGCGAAAAACAGTTTCATATCGTTTTTTTATCAAAAAATCGGAATATTTAGGTACTCATTTTTTCAATTTACACAGATATCAACATACAAATTGCATGATGAAAATGTGGTATGATCATGTTTTGGTCAACCTTAACTGATTATGTATTAATCACTGAAATATTGAAATAAAACTAGTAATCATTTAGTAATTTCAAATACATAATCCTGAATTTTATTCTTCCTAAAGAATACTCAGGATTCTAATGATCTTCGAAATACAAAATCCTTATAATTACTAATTAATTCCGAAAATAAAAATAAAATGTTAATTTTTTAGGGTTCCGTATCTCAAAAGGAAAAAAACGGAACCCTTATAGGATCACTTTGTTGTCCGTCTGTCTGGCTGTCTGTCCCGACCCTTTATCTCGGGAAGGCGTGGAAGTATCGAGTTGAAATTAAAACCTTATACTAAGGTCTACAGTCCCCTGAAGCTGTGAAAAAATCATGCTTCTAAGTTAACGTAAAAGCAAGATACGGGCGTTTATGTCGCAAAAAAACGTATATTTCGACATATGATAGAGGTTTTCCCCTGGATTTTTCCCAGGCTGCTCTCCAACCGCGCACTCCTATCGTTTTATTGGGCAGGGCCTATAAAGCCACAGTCAAGTGCAAAAAAAGGACAAACTGTATTGTAAACGTATTTAAACAATACACACCTGCGTATTTGTCCTACATTATGGATGGCGTAGCTTGACTTTTTATATTTTAGCACCCACTAACTAACTGAAAATATCAACTCATTTCTGCACATCGCATTTTACACGTCCCCTCCTAAAGCATGTGTAAATTACTTCGTTTGTGTAGTGTATTGCATACATGCCATCCGGTGAAGCATTTATCGCTTCCTGAAGGTTATTTAGATTCTTAAGTTAAACTTTAATAGATCTTCGCTGATTCATTTTAATGAATTGAAGATTAACCAACAGTCTCATGAAGCTACAACCATTTATGGTCAACCGCATGTCTCAAAATTCCAATTTAGACTTGTTAAATAGTTGTTTGTAGTTTTGTGAAACGGGACTGACTCAGTTAGTAGGTAATAGCAGAGGTATGTATATAATATTCACAAGTTAGCATGATGAGTGCGTGTCATCCATGACGACGCGCCCCTCCATAGCGGAACGCATACTTATCTTAACTAAGCTAACTTTTTGTATTATCTGCATACCTATGTTAGTACCTACTAACTCAGTCCCTTTTCACAAACAACAAGCAACCCAAGTTGGGCTGTGGAGGGGCGCGACACGCACTATATAACAACTCAGATTGCAGGTAAACGCTTTCAAACTTACTTTATAGGTCATCATGGTTACAATGCCAGTAAGGGACAAAGTTTATATGACTACATCTCCTAATAAAGTGGTTTGTTAGTCTATCCCTTTGCCCCCGACTTTCTCTTTGTAGAATTCCATTGCAGTCTCATACAAAACTTCGCGCCTTAGTGTGAATATCCACCAGAGCTGTGTAATGTGTTTGCATACTATTTATACATTGGACTCCTATCTGTCAAACGTGCAAGGTGTCAAATATAATTATGAAAACACAGCTTTGCACATCTATGGATAGCTATATTTCTACAAGACACTTGTAGCTATATTTCTCCAAGACAAAACCTTGTAACGAATTTTCATAAAATCACATTATCGGATCAAGAGTGAAAAGATAACCATCAACAACCGACAAATAATTAAATTTCTAATCGAATTTAAAAGACCTCGGATGTTTGTAAAAATCAAAAACCTTCCATCATGGCAGACAGACGTTTTTAATTATACTGTGTACTTTGGACATTTTGTTTAGATTATGGTAGAAGTTATTCCGTCGGCACTTGAAGAAAAATACGCCGCCCTAGCAACGAGCCGCCTCTGACGCTTTCCATTTTTCAATATAAACTGGGCAGTGTGATTTATGATGGCTGTCATAGTTTTTTATTATCATCATCTTCAGATCTGGTACTCTCATGTATAAACACAGCTGGTGGCTAGCAGCATAATGTACATAGTAAACGCTAGAGAGTAAACACAGGCACATCGCAACCGGCTAACTAAAAACAACGATACTCAGTTGAAAATGTTAATGGAGATGTGAATATGATGCTTTGAAGTGGAAATGAGTAGGTAAGTAATGCCCTCGTTGTGCCCACACAAGCATTTTCAAGATACATGCGACTAATTCGTTGACCGAGATAACATCGTCCATACACCCTTTATATTTATCTCGTCCGCCCTAGAGCGCCTCTACTCTGGGTTAGAGATTTAGAAGCTAATTTGTTTTTCCGGTTCCCACTTGCTATAGACATAGTGAGTGTTAGATATGCACGGCTCTGATCTGGTACGTTACGTTACGTACGTTATGAGCGGGTTATGCCGAGAGTTAAAGGGTTCATTTTATTAATTTCCGGGATCAAGAGACAATTGTTTTTTTTTATACTAAGACGATGGCCTTTTTCCTTTTGAGGTACGGTTATGGGATACTAAACATCACCTTACTACTAAGACTCTGTTATAGCTTAGCTATATTTTTATCTTCCAAACTCCAGAGAAAACAAATTGCGGTATTAAGTCGTCATTATATTTAACAGCGAAGCTATAGAGCTTTCATTACATTAGAATAACAAATAGGGCATTATAACTACTACGGTATTAATAGTCTGCACGATGCTATCTCGTACCTCTGGGATTAGTCAGCTTCAACACCTGTTGCTTCATTAGAAAAAAAACCCGTCAAGTGCTAGTCTGACTTGTATACCGAGGGTTCCGTACAGGCGTACACAGATCGTGTACTTACCTGTCCTGACCTCATTAATTCACAATAAATCTTCACAGCGCGATGTACAAATTGAACGCCATCGGTACGGCGTATCTATCATTTTGTTAATAATTCGAGCGACTGAATAATGTAGAATATAACATTTTTTAAGGATAAATCTGATTTCAAGACATTCATTTATAGATAGAGATAACTTTGCGTAGGTAATACATAATATTGATATTAACGTTCTGCATTATTTTTTTTTTTGTATTTTTTTTTATATTTTTCCTTCCTAAATCGAAATTTATGCATAAAAAAAAAAGAAATAAAGAAAAACCCTTCTGAATTTGCAACTCAAGCCCTTTTAAAGCCTATCACACACTGCAGCGGCCTGCGTTGGTGGCCAGTTGTCACTATGACAATCAAAACGTCTGTCTGAATGAATGTTTGGATTGTACAACAGGCCCCCACCGCGGCCGCCACCGCAGGCCGCTTCAGGGTGGGGCACGCTTAAATATGACATCCCACTTAAGATAGTCACTGGACTAAAATTTTTCATTCAAAATAAATAAAATATTTAAAGTAAGTCATTTTTAATAGATCTGGGTTACAACTATTGTTTATAACTATTAACTATTTCAAATCTCCAAATTTACGATGTGGTAGGCAGAGTAAAACCTTAAGTTCCCTTATAATTTCGTCCTGTATGTCCGTCCGCCCGTCAGTATGTCACAGCCGTTTTACTCGCAAACTGTAAGCATACAATGAATAAATTCATTGAGAAGGTGTGTTATGAACCTCCACATAAAAGTGATGCAGTGAAATTAAAATGACGAAATGTATTAAATTGCGGACGAACTTCATACGTGTAACCGTATGATGGAAAAAAATTCAATGCACATACATATTTGTTATTTAAACAGAACAAGATCGATATTCATAATATGTCAAAAAATCAATTTTAAAAAACTGTGCTAGTGTGTACTGTATATTAGCTTATGTTAATTTTATTTCAAGCGTTAAATTTTAAATGTATGTTGTGAATACTCAAGCAATCTTATTATCGACTTTGTCTTTATGTAACTTCTAGTATTACACCGGTTGATAAATCTTAGTAATAAATAAATAGATAAATATATAACCCTGTAAAGATATTATAGAGGTTTCAAAAAACTTTTCCATTTAAGTCAACCGTTGCCTATTATACCTGTCAAAGTCGTAAAAAGGGGTTTAAAAAGTTAAAAAATGCTCACAGATCTACTAGTCTAGTAGTAGAAGAGCCGATGACACGGAACTTAGTTCGATAAGACTCGCAGATGAGATATATATTATAAGATACGTCATTCCTGGGGGAACACGAAACGGCTATGCTGCAGTGCAAAAAACCTGGTGGTCATAGAAAATTTTTGATAAAAAAAAAAAAAACCGGTTTCTACTATGATAAGTCTCCCAAGTTACGTTAGTTCCTCGATACATGGGAGGGGTAGGACTATACGATAATGCAGTGCTGCACGTCCCCTGACTGGCCTTATCAGTGGCAGCAGCATGATAAGTCGCCAATACTGAGGTATCTAGTATGATCGGTCTCCTAAAAAACCAAGCCTCATCTGAAAGATCATCAATTTCTGTGTAAGAAGAACTACTGCTGCCTTTTCCTAATAGTGGAGAAGTTATAGATTTTTTTTTTACTATGGCCACCAGGTTTTTTTAAATTGCAGCATAGCCGTTTCGTGTTCCCCCAGGAATGACGTATCTTATAATAATTATATATCTCACCTGGGAGTCTTATCGAACTAGGTTCAGTGTCGTCGGCTCTTAAACTATAGATGTTCCACAAAAAATTTAAGCCTTCACATTATTAATAAAACATTAAAGTATACATACAACCATCGAATTTCGATGCATACAACATATTTTTGCCATACGTTTATAACATACCCTTTAAATTGTCACCAATACCTAAATTAGATTCGCTATCAACCTGTTTTATTAGTCGATTAGACAAAGGCTCTTTTAATGTCGTTATGCCGAGGTTGTGACGTCTAAATAAATTATAGGAATTAGTCTCGCAGATAAAACAAAGTAAAACAAAGTGACGTTTTGAATAATACTCTTAGAATCCTACTGCCACTTCGTCCAATTAAAAAAGGCTTATAGACCGGTAATTATTTCTAAAAATCGCTCTTATTTTCGATGTCAACAGCATTTTGTGAGTCATTTTGGCAACATGAGTTTTTCAAAGTAAAAAAGCCTGCTGAATCCGATTATAAATGTTGGCCAAACCGAACTTTAGCTCATTTGTTCAAAATTCAAGATGGCGGAATTCAAGTAAAAAATCCGTAAACATAAGTCTAATATGGTCGAGTGAGGTATCCTGGAATGGGTTTTGGGGGTCGCTAAACTCAATTTTTATAAACAGAGGTCGGTCCGGATACCGGAAGTGGACGAAAACCTTTAGGGATGAATGTACGTTTCTCTTAATCTCAGAAACAGGTGGACGGCTTTAGATAAAATTTGGAATGAAGGTAGCTTCTACCCTGAATTAACACATAGGCTACATTTTATCCGCGGGTAGTAACACAGGGCACTGCTACTTCAAAAATAAATGTGATTTATATTTACATATTCAGAATTTATTAGTAAATAAAATAGTACGCAATAAAAAAAATCATCAAATTTCAAGTTTCTATGAACCCTATGACAATGACCTATGTCAATAGGAAGTTAAAAATTCTTTTGAAAAAAAGGTTGTAAACAAAGCTGACTTTGGTGGCTTGTCATTTCTGTATTCCAATTTATTTAAAACAAAAATTACAGTATCTTACTACTCAATGAGCTCTAAATAACGGTACCCCTCTCGATCGAATAGGTCAAAAAATCCAAGCCCCCCTTTAGCTGTTAGGAAAAATATAATTTTTACCGATTTCTGATTATCAAAATTGAGTTCAGCGATCCCCAAACCCCGTTTCAGGATACCCCATATTAGATACTTTGCATAGTCCTTATAAATATCCTCCTTATTTCTTTCTTATAAATAACATCCTAAAAAATTTACTTAATTCGAGGTGACAGCCATCAAAATAGGTTTAGATTTATGTAGATGGTCGTAGGATCACACGGATCTCAGCCTAAAAAAATGTTTGACGAGATAGTCCGGCACGCGGCACGCAGCTGTGAGTTAAGATCTAATAACCGTTCAATTTATGATGCCGTTATGGTTCGGAAGGTGCGTGGGGGGGTGGAACACGGTATATCGTAAAGCTGGTCGTTATATCTATTGAAAAGGTTAGGGTATACAAGGATTTATTGTCAATTAAATACTGAATAACGGTTAAATTAATTTCATTTATTTTAATTTTATTTTTATACTTGGAAGCTAGAACACGTCTACCTACGAGTAAAGTCTTGATCAAAGGGAGACAAGGCGAAGGAGTGACTAACGGATCTGAACAGAGAATGAATTGAACTAAACATTCACTCAATCAATCGGTCGTTCATTCCTTTAACAAAGTAGTCAAATCATTTACCTTTTATTTACAGGATATGTTAATTTTTGTATATTAAAATATAATAAAATCAACACGCCCCCTCAAAAATTAACAATTATTTACAATAAATAAGCATCAGATCGTATTTAACTTCCAAGTATTGTCTGGGGAAAATACAATTTTATGACCCAACATTTGTTGCAAGGATTGGGAAAACCCAGAAAAACCCAATCAGGTCATTAAGATAATTATTACGCCATAAAAATAATCATCAAAAATGTACAATAATTATCTCAACAATACATTATTTAGTATGTACATTTCAATCACATTATTGCAAACCCATTTCAGACTGCATTGCTTTAAAGGCAGCTGTAGGCAACTGCTTTGTTAAAGCGTCTGCTATTTGTTTACCTGTGGGAAGATAACATAATTTAATAACATTTTTCTCAATTTGCTCCCTAGAGAAATGATACTTAATGTCGATGTGGTTTGACCTCTTGTGGTTAGTGGGATTGTTGGCAATACTAATACATCCGTTGTTATCCTCATAAATAACAATCGGCTGTGTGATATTTACATTAATGCTTGACGCAAGACACTTTAACCATAAAGCCATGTACTGGGCTTCAGTTTATGAAGCGGCAACTGACATTTGCCTCTTTGTACTCCATGTGATTGTACAATTATTGAATAACTTAAATAAATAACCTGTGGTACTCTTCCTATCACTTGAATCATGGCCACCCCAGTCTGAATCGACATAACCACATAGAATGTTATTAGAATCACATCGTTTGTAAGTTAATTTTAAATCTATTGTGCTTTACAAATATCTCAGCACCCTTTTTAAAACATTGCCATAATTCTTTGTTGTTTTTATTTGTATACCTGCTTAAAATGTTATTGCTTGTACTTAAATCAGGACGAGTACATAGCATTATATACATTAAACAACCTATTATACTTCTGCAAGGGGCATCATACTTCTCTTCAGAGTTTAATGCTTCATAATTTAGTTTTACTTCTAGTGGTGTGCTAATGGGGTTACAATCATGCATTTTAAACTTACGCAAAACTTTTCAATGATTTTTTTTTATTTAATGTGATTTCATTGTCCAGACCTATCAATATTTATACCAAGAAATAATTTTATATCTTGTAAGTCTTTCATTTGAAATTGACTCATTAAATACATTTTGAAATTATTCATTGTTTATATTTCACCACATGAAATAACTAAATCATCCACATACAAAATTGCGTAAATATTTTGTTGGACGCTTCCTCTATCAAGCATGTATGTGTATGTACATCTATCAACCGATGAACTTATAAATCCTTTTTTTTTTTTTTTTCAGTGCTTGCTTAAAAACCTGAAACCAGCATCTAGCAGCCTGTTTCAGTCCATACAATGCCTTATTTAATTTACATACATAATTTTTATCGCAACTACTTCTTTCGGCACTTCCATAAAAATCTCTTCTTCTAATTTACCATTTAAAAAGGCAGTTTTAACATCCATATGGTGGACGAGTAAGTTAAATTGATTTGCAAGACTAATAATGAACCGAAAACTAGCAATTCTGGCTACAGGTGCAAAGGTTTCATAAAAATCGACAAGGTATTCCTGACTAAACCCTTTGGCAACGAGACGGGCTTTATATCTTTGCGGTCTACCAAATTCATCATACTTGATAGAGAAAACCTATTTATTATTAACAACATTTTTATTCTGTGGTCTCGGCACTAAAGACCACGTGTTGTTTTCAGAAAGAGATTTTAACTCTTCTTCTATGGCAACTTGCCACTTAACACTAATATAGACTGCGCACTCAATATGCACTCATCATCATCAGTTTGATAATAATGAACAGGTGGCCGATTTTTAAGTCTATCACTCCTCCTTACGTCATCTGTGTTTTTATTTTCATTTTGATTTACCTTCGTACAATTATCAGGGGCATTACTAGATGTGGGTTCAATAATGGTTTCATTTAATCTGCGATTTTTCATAGGACGGCCGAGATCATCAGATTTAAATGCATCTGATTTTGAATCGTCAACAGGACGGCCAAGATCATCAGATTTAAATGCATCTGATTTTGAATTGTCACTATGGCGAGACTTGGATGACACTGATTTTGATATATTGTTGTTATCAGGTTTATCATGGCAATTTTCGGTAACTTCAGGCAATATTACTGGCCTGGATGTTAGAAAATTAGCCTCGTCGACTATAACGTCTCTAACAGTGACAAATTAAGCGCTTTCCGAGTTCCAAACTTTATATCCGTTTGGTTCATAACCTACCAGTATTCCCTTCCAAGATTTATCGTCAAATTTAGATTTACTGGTTTTATTATGTACATAAACCGTGGCACCAAAAACCTTCAAGTATTTAAGTTGTGTTTTTTTTTTTTTTTTAATGCCACAATTCATATGGGGTTTTCGATTGCATAAGGGCTCTTGAAGGCGTTACATTTATTAATCGAACAGCAGTTAATACAGCTTTACCCCAAAATACTTTATTTAATTTGGAACCACTAAGCATAGATCGCGCTTTTTCTGTAATAGTCCTTACCTTACGTTCCGATACACTGTTTTGTTGCGGTGTTTTTGGAACTGTCAAATGGTAAGTTTTGCCCTTTTCAATACAATAATTTTTCATCTCGGCAGATAAATATTCGCCGCCGTTATCGCAGTATAAATTTACCATTTTCAAAATTTAATTTTGCCTCACATTTACGTCACTACGTCCGTACACTTTAAAAGCAGTAAATACCTCTGACTTGTACGTTATCAAATACACAACACAGTAATGGGTATACTGGTCAATAAAAAATACAAAATAATTTTTATTGTCTATCGTGGGAGGAGTGATTTGGCCACAAACATCAGAATGTACAACAAATAAAAGTCGTGTAATGTGATCTTTATTCTTAGTCAGATTAAATGGTAATCTGGCCTGTTTGCCGTTTATACAAGCTTCGCACATTTTATCATTTGGCTCAACAAACTGAATTTGATTAACATCTTCAATCATGTTTTAATTGTATGAATTTATTTTTACTTATATGACCCAAACGCTGATGCCATAAATTTTAGTCATTATTATTAGCTTGGTATAGGCAGGAAACAGGAATAGCCATATTTACTGATACAGCAAAGTCTACAAATACAAATACAAAATACAAATATCTTTATTTTGCTTAAAACTGCAACTGCTGCTGCTTGCTGTTTTTACTGCAATTTAATTGTTCAGAGACTTACCCTTCATGACAGTTGTGTCACCTTTACAAACTTGGGAGCCATGTTGGTCGAAGATGATCGTGTAGCCAGCTCGCTGCATCTTGGGCACCGACAGCAGGTTGTAAGGGGCATCTGGGCAGAACAGCACATCCTCCAGAAGTCCTTGCACGCCCAAGTCGCTCGTCACCCTCATTGTCCCTTTTTGGGTAGCTGAAATAAATTCACTGTGCTTAGCAATCGATATTTTCAAAGGTGGATTAAGAATTGTAAAATTAATGAAAAGATCCGACCTGTTTGTGACGTGATCCGTTGCTCCCGAGTCCAAAATAAATCTCACTTTATCTTCTTGAACATCATCTTGACAGTCTCCCGTCATAAAGGCGAAACCCGAGAAATCGTTAGCAGTTTCTTGATTCAATTCGACTTGTTGAACTGTTCGCGTCCTATTTGTTTCAGTCTGTTTTTCTTGCATCATTTGTTTAAAGTAATAACAATCCTTTTTCGCGTAACCTTTTCGTCCGCAATGATGACATTTTAAAATGTGGGTATTTTTCCAAGTTTTGTTCTTGTAATGTCTACGGTTATTATTATGGTGGTTTGGCGGTATAGCTGTATCGATTATTCTCTTCTTTGAATTATCGGGCTTATGCTCGACATGCAGTACTTTTGAGCTCGTATCTGCACTGTCGTTTCTCAGCTTAACCTCGTGGTCTAATAACCTTGTTTTCACAAATGCCAAAGTTAAACTTTCTTCAGATAACGTCTCAATTGCAGTGATTACGCCGTCGTAAGTTTTGATATTTCGTTTTGATTTTAGATTATATATTATCATTAGAGTTTCAAAGTTTTAACGCGTGGCCTGGGCCCCATAACCTATTGAAAAGGTTAGGGTATACAAGGATTTATTGTCAATTAAATACTGAATAACGGTTAAATTAATTTCATTTATTTTAATTTTATTTTTATACTTGGAAGCTAGAACACGTCTACCTACGAGTAAAGTCTTGATCAAAGGGAGACAAGGCGAAGGAGTGACTAACGGATCTGAACAGAGAATGAATTGAACTAAACATTCACTCAATCAATCGGTCGTTCATTCCTTTAACAAAGTAGTCAAATCATTTACCTTTTATTTACAGGATATGTTAATTTTTGTATATTAAAATATAATAAAATCAACAATATCTACGGTTTTTGATCACTTAAAGAGAATTAACCATTCCTCTTATTTCAGTTGACAACTTGCTGAGACGACAGTTCTGCCGCAAACATGACCGGTGCAACACGTGTCGAAACGTTGGTAACAAAGGTAAATACATAAATATCGCGTTAGACCCATTTTAAAAAATCTTATAAGTACGAAAACATACGACTATGTGATAACGAGTTATCATTATTTATCTCTAGTTTCAGGTGTCCTTGTCGGCGTGAGTGAATTGGACAAGCTATAACAATGTGAATATTCTAATACTGGAAATGCAAAGTCCAAATAAGACCATCGACAGCAAAGATCTCAAATTGGAGTGGATAAAGAGACTGATCCAGGAGTGCTATTTGGAAAATGTTAATCACAGTACCATATTTAGTTCGTCAACTGAAGTTAATAATGGTAAGTCATAGACATCATCATCATATCAGCCGAAAGACGTGGACCTGCTGGACATAGGCCTCCCTCTCCAGCGAGTTCTACAAAAAAAGAAATCAGCGGAACAGAAATCAAAAACTTCCTACTGTTGCAATCGCATATATACTTACCGATTTTATAAATAAAATTTACTGAAATTATTGCTAAATGTGAAACAGTTTATTAAATACAATTTAATGCTGTTAAATATAGCAAAAACGTTTAACGCCGAAGATATGAAAAACAAACCGGCCAGGTGCGTATCAAACCATGCACAATGAAGAGTTCGTTACCTACTAGTCCATATTTAAAACAAATAATAGAGGATATTTATAATATAAAACGCCCGTCAGTTTCAGACATATTGAAATATAATTTAAGATCGATAATCGCTCGGCATGTTTCGGATCAATACCTTACCTTACAAATACCTTAGTCATGAGAACTACCCGCGAAGGCCGCGCGTCTAACACTGCACGATCGCGCGCGGCTCGCTCGGCTGCTCGATGTTGGCGGCGGCGATGGTTCGTAAAGCGAGAATCTACCCTCATTTTCGTCACTATTATTCACACATGCTAAAGTATCGTCCACACTCCTTACACACCTTAAAGACGTGAGTGACCCGTTTATTAGATTTCAATACCACTCTACTTTGAGTTAAAAACGGTGGTATGTTCATAGGAAACTTACGGCACTTATGGGTAAAAAAACTTAGTAAGTCCCCCTCTTGTATGTAGTTGTAACCTATTAGAATAGACATTATTTCATATTAATGGAACACAAACAAAACAAATGCCTATTCGAACAGCCCACAATTACATGCAAGAGGGGCTTTACTTCACTTTTTCACCTATAACTATCATCATCATCAGCTTGCTCCCCATTTATTTGGGGTCGGTGCAGCATGTTTCCTGTAATTTCATCATTAAAGACTATTTTTTGTTTTTTTTTTCATTATTTTACGCCAGCTGCCCAGTAGTGGGACACACACACAAGTGTTCCATTTTTAGAGTTCCGTACCTCAAAGGAAAAAAAACGGAACCCTTAGACAGCTCGATACCTCCACGCCTTCCCGAGATAAAGGGTCGTGACAGACAGACAGACAGACGGACAATAAAGTGATCTTATGAGGGTTTGGTTTTTTTTACAGTACTAGTGGCTCTGTGATTTGTAGTCCTCACAGGTGATACTTTTTTCGTCTTCAACACCATGGCCCCGCCATGAAGATAAAATCCAAAATTGAATCTATAAAAAGAATCCATATAATTATGTCTGCTATTTAGACAAATTCTAATATTTCTTATTAAAAATATTAATGTTTTATTACAATGTAAATGTAAAATATTATTTGATATCTAAATTGACCCACTGATGTTTCATAGTAAGCCCACAGTGTACCTGATCCATGAACAGTGTGGTAAGTCGTTTCATGTCCGGACCGTTTCATCACCAACGGCCTTTGAGTCTATTACAGACTATTCAAGCAGTGTCTTGCGGGGAGACAACGTCTTCCGTAGCTGTTTTAAGCCAATGCGGGAGCGGCATACGTGACCGCAAACCCGGCAGGTGAAGTTTGCCCGTGGTGTACAAATGTCCCGTATCATAATCCTAAAATAATTTACATAATATATGTGGACGTGAATTGGGTCCTCACTATTAGGTTCACTAGCTATCTCAGCTTGACTCCGAACTGGTGATGGTTTTATAACAAACACGCATAAACGGAGTCAAACTTATACTGGTTGATAAGACGAGTTGTCAGTAAATATTGTGATTAGCCGAGTATTATTTGCAAAGAGACAAGCACGTATTATCAGGCGCCAAGGACGTGAAATTCGCTCTCGAGAAATATAATTATAGAATCGAATAAGAGACCTGTCTATCGTACATACACAGTGAATTAGATACCTACTAAGCCCTGCCTAAAATAAGATAATTTTAGAACAAATCATAAAAATAAAGCTTTTTGAATCCGTGCCATAATTAACAATGTGTTATCACTCAAGGGTTTACTAGTAGCCACTCATGAGTTCCACCGTCTGTCATAGTTGGACATGGATGAATCTTCTAAATTGGTTGGTAAAAGACGGCATGCCCCCATGGCCAATATGACTAAATTAACACACCAAATTGATCACGTCCTGATCGGCACTCGTGTGCTCTTACGAAACGTGTATGCGCCAGCAGTCAGTGTACTATATACCGTACTCTTGCAGGCGCTCGCTCCACCCACGCCAAGCATGTTGGAACAAAAATGAGCTCACCGAAAGTCAATTTTATTTCAAAGAAGTCTATATATTTTTTTCAGTTACATAGCTACTGTAAAGACCGATTTACATTTAGAAGTGTAGTACAATCAGTACTTGCAAATGTCATTAGATGAAAGATGTTCGTTTCTTATTAGTTGAAGGTCCTTGGTGCCCAGCGCTGTTCGACGGATTTGCGTGCTGGGACCCGACGCCGGCGTCCACAATAGCGCAACAACGTTGTCCAGAATTCGTCATTGGATTCGACCCAAAACGTTATGTGTATAAAAGGTACGTACCTAACCATAGATATCCTCTAATTTGTATACTTAAGTAAAACTCAGACAGAATTTTTGACTAATGTAACTATGTCACGAAGGTCTGCGTTGTGCGCGGCGGCGCATGCGGTGAAACATGCACGAACATAAATATTATATCAGACTAGAAATTTTACGAATCCCTAAACCAGCGTACCAGTTGGCAAGGGATCCTTGGGACTGCTCGCTTAGTCTGAATTTTAAAGATGGATTGTAAATTATTTTTTACCAACATGGCAAACAAATATAATCGAGTACTAGCCGATTGTTGCCAAAAATGGCCGACGACTCTGAAATCGACTTTTAATAGAATTTTGTTCCGGTGACTGTAGAGAAAATACGCAACGGAAGCGGTAGCTTTTATGCTCTTATTGTAAATGAATACTCATAGAATAGTTTAAATAGTTATTTCTCGTGTTACGTGTGTCGTTTTCGAGAAACGTGTCACCAAAATTCGTGTTATATTATTTTGTATCGATATCTCACTCGTTCCTACGTTTTTTATCCCTTTCTGGTTTTTCAATTTTATGTTATAGGTTTGTAAAATCATTCTACGAATTCAGCCGCCAGAATGTAATTAGTCTGTGCTCCTCGTAGAATTAAAACACGAAACGAAATCTTTTATAATACGTGAGTATAATTTTGTCACATGTTTATTTAAATTAAATCCTATAGAAAGACGAAACGAGCAGTTAAATGGAACTTCTATACGCTAAAATAAACTTCATGGATTTTATTTACGCTAAAATGAATTGTAAACATCCGCAGTCATAATTTGCTTTAAAGCTCACTACTACGGAAACTTAGTAAGTCAGAGCAATATAGGAATAATTATCCTATTGAATCTATGGTATCAGTAGGTAAAAAGCGTAGAACGAATAATTGATTGTATACCGAGGTTAATTAAGACTGAGTACTGAGTGGAGTTAAGCTCGACCAAGACAAAAATGAATTTCCAAGGATTCAGGCGGCAGACGGCGTCGTCTTTTGTTTCGGAACGCGGTGGCGGCGGGCGGGCGCGTCTTTAATTATTCTTTAAGTATATAAAAATAAGAACTATGAAAAGCGAAATCACATTATAACCCGGCGAGTTATAAATGAAATTCAGTACAATATTACTACCCGACTCAAGTCAAGGGCTATAATGATTTGCCTTCAGTACGATTTGCATGATATATAATTAGGCATTGTCGAGCAGTTGGTGTGAAATGTAATTAATATATGTCCATGTATATGATAATACGTAAATGTGGGCCTTTTTTCAGATGCTAATAAATAAATAATAAAATAAACTTATGAACTGTTTTGCGTTTTGTTTATGACATAGCGTTGTTAAGAATTGGCCCCGGGTTCATGAGCTGAACAGTATAAGGCTCAGCTTTTTGGAGTTTATTGGAGTTTATTGGAGTTTACTCCTTTAGAATCGATTTTCACATATAAGCCGGGGATATGAAAATTTATGGGGTATAAAATCAAAAGTAATCTGTTGTTCTAATTTAAAAAGTCGTATCTCTGAATACGATCAGGGTATAGATACGACTTTTTATAATTTAGCACTTAATGCGTTATGCATCATGTTCGTGCGCAACTTATCTTGCGCAGCTCTCCGTTGTTGAATTGTCAAGCTATGTTGTCAAGTGTGTCTGTCAAGATTGAAAATAATAAAACAACGTGTAAATATTTTATAATGTGCTATTTAATTGGTATAAAGTTAGTGAAATATTAACTCAGAGTCCAAAAGGGTGCAAACCTTGGACACATTGGTTAGGTATGCAGAAATTGACAAAGCTGCGTATTGGTTTGCTAGAGTGAAATTCTAATTGGGATACATGGAAATACTAAGCCGTAAGTCTGCTACGAATACTAAAGGTCCGGCACGTGCTAGAAATAGTAGAAAGCTCGTCCCTGAAATTGCTCCTCATTGAGGTCAATATAGGAAACATCAGCATTATCCAAGATGGGGAGTAGTGTTCGAGTAAGCGCAATTTTAGTGGCAATGGGCAGGAAATTACGTAGCCTTCTCAGAGAAGCTACTGCCGAAAACATCTTTCTGCTGACCTCGTTCACTTGAGGTACCCAAGATTAAGTCCTATCCATAATAATGCCTAATTTTTAGGCTTGTGAAGAAAAAGGGATTAAGACGTTATCGAAGTAAATCGGTAAAAAACTATTAATATCGATTCTTGGGACAAATTATGAGCTCCCAATTATGATAGCCTGGGTTTCAGAGGGGTTAACCTCAAGACCAAAACTATGACTCCAATTTAGGATACGCACCAGGTCATTATTTACAGTGCTCATAACAGATGGCAGATCATTAAGTTCATCCTGCGAATACATCTGAAGACATATCTTTCATCTGAAGAAGAAGAGACATTATTTATGATTGAATTTATAAAAATAGAGACAAGGGAGGCAGCACGCCGCCTATTACGTTATTTTTTATATTTTTTCTTTCTCCGTGTAGATGCACGATAACCCTGGTAATTTTTTTTATTTTTTTTTTGAACCTGACTGTGGCTTTATAGACCGGGTACAATAAAGCAATAGGAGTGCGCGGTTGGAGATTGGGCTGAGGAAAATTCAGGAGAAACCTCCGACACGAACGCTCCAGTGAGATTGATTCAGCGGCTTCAACCAAATTTGAGGGGCTACTCCGAAATTCGAAATCCGAACTTCGTATAGTGTATAATACGAGAATGAAAGGGACGGTACGATAGGAAGTGGGATTTCGAACTTCGGAGTACAGGCCCTGAGGTGTGAGTGGAATCGAGCTACTGGGAGTTTTGTCGCTGGTTCACTAAACCTAGCCTAGGTGAGAAGAGTCCAGCAATAAACTCAGCTAGGCCCGACCTGGGTCGGACTGACTCTACCCGATATGCGGCGGTATCGGGACGAATAGAGGCTACAAGTGTCTGTGTTGTCGCGATCTCGCGGCGGACGTTGCTGTGCCTTTACCATGGCTTACATGACCTACTCGCTAGCGACTGCGAAAAAAATTGTATAGGCAAAAATATAGCGCCTCTGGCGGTTACGCAATAAAACTAAGAATCGGCATACTAAATCGTTTACGCAGTCGCTAGCGAGTACGGTCATGTAAAGGCACTGAGGGCCTACTCCGAACTTCGAAATCCGAACTTCGTATCATGACGTCGATCGTACCGTTGATTTCTGTTACCTGTATTTGGCTTATTTTTGTATTAATCTACTTTGTTTTGTTACGGTTATCGCTTTTCGTTACCTAGTTTTTCACACATTTCTTTTGTTGTTAAGTACTCGTGAAAATGAGTGTTCCCACTGTTCCGGTGAAAAGTGTTGTCTTCGCGTGCGATCACTTAGGTAAGTAAGTTTTTCAAACAACCTATTCAGTGATTTGACAATAACCACCATATATATCATTATATAGTACTGTATCATTATACAGTCATCATCATATAAGTTATAAAATGGAAGAATACTCAAATACATCTGAAAATTATTTAACGCCTTGACAAAAGAGACGTGTTAAGTTTGCAAAACCGCGGATAAAAGCTAATGTGCTCTATTTACAGTAGAACTCATAATTGATTAGTTTTATTGTATATTCCAGGCGCATCCATGCACGAATTTCCTAACCCTGACCGAGAACCAGAATTGTGCATGAGTTGGTTGTCAATTGTTGAAGATAAGAAGAGACTGGCTCGTGGAATGGAAGAAACTGCGATCTCATTTAATTCACCTAGATGTGTATAATTCACAGACTACTTAGGAGATACTATGGTATAATTTATCAATAAATAATGACAGCATTTAAAACTTGTTTTCATTACTCTTCCCGAAGATGTTCGCTTTCAAAATTAATTACATTTAGTCCTTTTAACGTGTGTTAAAAGGACTAAATGTAATTAATTTTGAGCTTCTTTAGTTGCACCGCCAACATATTATTTTGCTACGCCTTAAGCTTGACTGGTAGAGAATGCCATACGGCATTAAGTCCGCCTTTTGTACTATAAGGTTTCTTTTGTGCAATGCAATAAAGATTAAATAAGTAAATAAAAATAAAAAGGGCTCTTATTCCGAACATACTTATCATACTCTTTGATGTTTCCCTTTCCCACAAACACAATTGTCAAAGTGAAGGACAAACGAATATTGACAGCATTTTAGCTAAAATAGGGTTGATGAACGTTTATAAATAAGGAAGTATGTCGTTAAGTATTGTTAAGAAATGTACCTAGTTATAGTTCGTAGGAAACTCTTAAGGCCAAATGCTGTCAAACGAAAATGAGCAAAAAAACGACCAAGAGCTCTGACTATAAGGTAGATACGCGCTTGCGTTCATTTGACAGAGTTCAAAATTTGATCGGGGCGTGTACTCGGAATTTCGTATCGTGCCGTCCCTTTCACTGTCGTGTTATACACTGTATGAGTGAAAGGGACGGCACCATACGAAGGTCGAATTTCGGAGTAGTAGCCCTGATATCTGGTCTAACGGATTTTTATATAATCCAGCATCATAAAATAAAAACGTGTTATCTTCAATTATTTACCGTTTTTAAAACTTCACACTCGACCTCATAAAACCAGTGTAGGTACCCGTATATCTTTTGACCTTACTGGAAACCGTAAAACCTGATACGGCAAACACATCTCATTCCTAGGACGCAAGGACATCCCATAATAAAACGAGTTTACTACTCTTTTGTTAGGAGTATTCATCTGTATGACAATTTCTTGTAGATGAAATGGATATCTTTCTATGAGTAGGTATACCCAGTGTATGTTTGTATTGTAAATATATTTATGTGGTAAAAAGACGCAATAAGAATACGGTAATGTAAACTGCACTAAAAGAACGGTGGTAAGATAGTATAACCACAGTTTAACATAATACTAAAAGTGAAAATAGACAACATTATTATGTAATAATTTGTTATTAAAATTGTAAACGACTTTGAACCTCATACCTATATCAGTACAATAAACCATAAGTAGATGCTGCCTAATTACAATAAAGTACACAAAATATCAGTTAATTGTATTATTACTACCACAACAATAGCTTCGGATATTTTTAAACGTGTTTTCATAACATCCACTCGCGCTATTAAGTTTGAGATACACAAAAAGATCTACAAACAAACGTAGATTAGAAATAAAATTATTTTACTATCCACTTACGACTTCTCGTTTCGTCTCACCACCAGCTGTGGCGATAGTTTCTGACTCGTACCTACCTACTGCCAAATATAAACTCCCAATACTTCAGACTATTTTAACAAACAACGGGCTTGTGGATCCCTTTACGGCATCTTTAGGGTTGCAATCGTCTAGTGTCTGCTTACCATCAAGAAAGTGAGTTGCAGGCATCGATTTATTATTTACCTTGATACACCATGCCCTATAAATTCACTCATATAATTGTGGGTTAAACCGCCTAATTTAAAGGGTATTTATTTCTAAGATGGGAACAAGGCCCGTTTATTTATGATTTCCTTAACTATTGGTTGTTTTCCTAGCTGCACAGAAAACGGTACGTGGTACAAGCGTCAGGAAGACAAGAAATCGTGGACGAACTACAATACTTGTGTCGACATTGAAGACTTAGATGTAAGTATTCGTTTATATTCTTATATGATAGTGACGTTCTTACACAAAGTAGCGATTGCCAATGTTTCGATAGATGGAGCCACATGAGTATTATTCTTCCTTTGTCTTAGCGAACAGAAGTATATAATAATGAAGTACAGGTAAATTACTTTGAATTTGACAATGGCACAGGCTTGTCACAACTCATGTGTACACACGTTCCCTGTCCCCATAAATAACGATCTGACAGTCACAAGTCCAACTGACAGTTGGACTGTGCATCCAGTATGGTACCTAACGTGACTCCATAGTGAGAGTATATAGGTACTCCTGGAAAAAGGAGCAAGACCCCACATTGGGGGCATACCCGGACATGGGAACGTATTAAAGTTTCTATTACATTTACACTGTCTAAAAATCGCATGTTTATAATAAATCCATACATATAAAAGAAGAAGTTTTCACTGACTGACTGACTGACCCATCCATCACAGCCGAAACTGCTAATGCTAGAGAATTGATTTTTACACAGTCGATTACATTTATAACGTAGGCTAGGGATAAGAAAGGATTTTTCGAGATTGATGCCCTAAGAGGGTAAAACAAGGGATGAAAGGGGGAGCAAATCTTTTTTGAAGTTAGAGATTTGAAACTTCGTAAATAGACTCTATGTTTAAATACAACAAAATGTGTTGCAGCGTTTTTCGAAATTGCTTCCCTAAAGGGGTGAAAAGGGGGTTCCAATTCTGTGCGGGGAGCTTTTGTTAAAAATTGTACCGTACTCGCTAGCGACTGCGTAAACGATTTAGTATTCCGATTCTTAGTTCTATTGCGTAACCGCCAGAGGCGCTGTACTTTTGCCCATACAAATTTTTACGCAGTCGCTAGCGAGTACAGTCATGTAAAGTGAGTGGATCAAACGTATAGAAAATTAGATTCTAATGTTTAATTCCATTTTCTGATAGCTGAAAGGTTTGAAGTGTCCTTAACTTTAATGGATTTTAAGGTAATTCATGACCCATGATGGCTGAATACAGACAGGCTGGTCTACTACAAAGAGATGGGTGTATACCTACGTTTTTGGACCTTAATACAATGTATTAAGATAATATTATACATCTTTGTAGTCGAGTGCACATCAAAGGAATGCGTGCCGATGGTCGTGGGCGCGGCCATCATTGGGTGAAAGTTGTTACTATCTCACATTCACGCAACTAAATTGGCCCTGACTCTTATCAACGAGACATTTGTAACTTATTTGATTAGTGCCCGTGTTTGGCATGAATAGACAATTTATTATATTTTACTCTTTTAGTCTATTGGAGTGTCATACTGCTGCGCAACGGCCTTCCCACTTATCTCCAAACAAAGAAGAAACACACAAATAGACAAACTATTCAAAAGAAAATTTCACCCTAATTCGTTTAGCGATAATGAATTTTCCGGGCATAGAAATTAAAATTTCGTCCTCAACACGTTTCAGCGTCGACAGTATTTTCTTTACAGTCACGTTTTTTTTGGTGGTATCCCGCTTGCACGCGCTTTGCGCTGCGTAACCGTTGAGTCTAAAAACTTAGCAAGCCTTTGATGTGCCAACTTCCAATCAAACCCTCGGTGCGTTCTGAGTAAAACAACTGCCCTAAGTATCTGCAAGCCTAATCTGCGTCAGGACTCGGCTCGCTCTGGATTTAGATGAGCAACACATCGGTCCGGTACCACCACCACCTTTAAGCAGACTTGGCGCCAGAGACAAACCTGTCATATCAGGTTCCGTAAAATGTTGGACTTCAGATCCTGTCTTAAAACTATCTGTACTAACAATAAATAATAACCAGCCAACTATTTATCTGTAGTAACAGCAATAGTCAAAAACTAGTTAATTAATAATTAAGTATATTCGCAGTTCCGGAGCGTCGTCAACAACATATACGTAGTGGGGTACTCGCTGTCCATCGCGGCTCTTCTGCTGTCTCTAATGATCTTCTATTATTTCCGGTGAGTTCACCAGTTAGTAAATCTTATTCGTGGATAGATTCGACTGAACGAAATCAATGTCACCTGGGTGAGGACAATTTTTTTGGACAATAGTTAATAATTCGTTAATAATTTAATTGTCAATCGGAACGGTTGTGACACTAAAATTTGTCATACATTTTATAAGGATAACTTTTATGACACAGCGGAATCAATGAAATTGTAGTCGATTTAACTATGATCTGAAAATTTAGTTTTCACCCATCTGTCGTTGAGTGAATGCAATGTTATCATATTGACTTATTTATGTTTTTATGTAACCTTGACAGCGACTCATATATTCGGATCTGCCCACTTATGCCACTTATTCATATACAGCCTATTCATACAGATTCATTTTATACAGTCTTGGAAAGCGTAAAAATCTCAGGTTTTATATCGGGGGTAGAATTTATTTAATAAATATGTTACTACGATTTGATCACATCATTATTCGTGTACTGAATTACAGCAAGTCGCTTTGCGTTTCTATATTGGATTTGGTTAGAACATTTTCTTTTACAAAGGGAAGGGGAATGCCGTACGCAGCTTCGGTACTTCATTTAAAGAGACATAAGGATAGACGAAGCGAGGCGCGGATCCGTCTTTTTCATTACTCGTAACTTGGACGACTCGCTTGCCCGCCCACTGAAACAATTTCAGTCAGGCTCTCTGAAGTAGAGAACGCACACAATTACGTGACATTAATGTACTTACATTGTGAAATGCTTGTTAGAAAGTAACATGTTCAATGGACATAGTCCATTAAGAAACATTTTATTACATGCCATGTTGTTGCGAGCGTGACCTCAACTTTGGTGCCGATACCTATACTTTATGCATTATGCATAATGTTTTTGTAACCCGTTAAAGCATATGTAGGAAATAATACAACGGCGAGGCGAGTAAGTATGTAAAGTAAATGTCCCAGTTCTCGACAGTAATCCAATACTTGACACTTTCAATCTTGAGACGTAATAATATAGGGCCAACGCAGGTTTTTTTTAAGGTTTAAAACATTGGGATATTTACATCATCTTGTAAATGTAATCCAGGTACTATTATAAATGTCACAGTAAAATTGTAGATAATGCCGGCACTTCACAATTGTAGTTAGATTATAAAATAACTGTTTGGGAAATATTAGGGTGAAATAAACAAATAACACGTGACCCTTCGAACAGGGGAGTCTATGATGGTCTTGTTTATAGCGTGATAAACGAGAATATGAAGCATCTATCACTTTCTGTCACTACTTGGCAGAAAGTGAGTGATACTTTATCTATTCGTTTATCACGCGCTAACTACGATCATATGATACGTGGTGTGATTTGATATGTAAAACAAGAATACGCGGTTCTATACCTCTTCTTTAATAAGAATTTTAACGGTAATTTTCGCACAGATTCCTTCGATAACTTGGAATATCCGAGGACAATATTGTATTAATTTCACATCTTTCAGTAGTTTATCACATGTCAAAGACAGCACGCCAACTATGCGCCACCTATTATCCCGTTTCAAAATGGATTTCTTTAAATATTTTTTTTGTATCTGACTGTGGCTTTATAGGCCGGGCCCAATAAAGCGATAGGAGTGCGCGGTTGGAGAGTAAACCAAGCACTAACAACTCCATAAATTTTAGTTGACCCATAGGTTCTTAACAACTACGGTAGGCAGATATCAAAGCGTAATCTATTTAATCTCCTATATTAAACATTTAAATTATTACGGCTCGATGGGTCAGCGTGTTTTGGCTTATATTTATATCGCAAGCGCTTTAGGCGCCCATAGGGGTCAGTGTATTAAGTAACTCTAATCTATTCTTTTCATGCGATTATGCATGTAATTGCTAGAACTTTAGGGGCTGAAATGCGTTGATTTTAATTGACATAAGTCGTTTTGGTTTGGAGATCATTTAGCTCTTGTAATATCAGAGTCCCATATATACGAACTAAATTCTGTCATCTCATCATAATCAAGTAGAAGCGTAATACTCTATTTGTAACTGTAATCATAAAAATAAAAACTAAATAATGCGAAAACCTGCTTTATCTTAGCCACGATAATACTTAAAGTGTAAAATTATGTTTAATTCAATTGTGTAAAATAAGTTCTTTAATATTGGCTTCAAGTTTACCTAATGTCATCGGTATAAAATGACACGTCTATGGCAATGACATTGTCAAATATCGTGATATTGACAACTGTCTATTATAGAGTCGCCTCACCATACGTTCTTATTATATCTTGACCCTATGATTCGTGACAAATATATGCATATTCGGAGGTGAACTGGTTCTTCTGAAAAGAATTTTCCGTACGTCAGCAGGTATTGTAAATATCTACATGACTCTGGTCTGGTTCATAAGTTTAACTCCCACCCCCAAATACATCAATTTGAGGGATGATTTAAGGGACAAAAAGTATCACTCGGGTTAATCCAGGCTAAAAACTATGTAGACTAAAATAAATATATTTGTAATGTCCTAAATACTGCAATAAACAGTTTTTTTTTCTCAGTTAAACGGTAGGCCTAAAAAATGTAACTGATATTTTTGCCCACCTTACTCTTACTAGGATAGTACAGACTTACTTTACTTTTTTGCCAAAGCGACTTTTCGGTGTATTATTAAATAAGCTTTCGTTTTGTCATATATATAAAGTCAACGGTTTTGGAAAAAAATGCGTTTGTAATGAAAATAAAGTACATATTTCTATGTAACGTTTAATCCCCATGGTCCCCAATGTTCAAATTTTAAGACACATAAACAGAAGTCTGTGTGCGTGTGTAGTGAACTTGACAGCTGTCACTTGCATTTTGGTCCCATTTATACCCTAAAATCTGTCTTGGTCATTACATTATGAAGTCCTCTTAATACGTCCCACATCGATTATATTTTTATAGTGTATTTGTATAGCACTGGCGTGGTCCTGTGCTATCTACTGTTGCCACGTTTATTGAAATTAGCCTGATAATATAAGTGCCAGAAGCCGATTCAAAGACACTACACTTGACGCCCTCTCACGCCCGCCATGTTGAATTTTCTTAAACTCAATATGCACAAAACGTAGGCAGAATTAAGAGCGCTTTAATAAAGTGTAGTTAAAACGGCCGTTTTAATTTTGAGCTCATAGATTGACGAATCCAGCAACGTAAAAACTAGTTTGATGAATTCAAAAAGTACTTAAATACAAACTACAGTACGTAGCGGCCCCCTTTTTTAGTTATATATCGTTAAATTTAAATAATTACAATTATTTAAGAGTGGCGCTAGTGGACCCACTACATTTTATTAAAGCGCTCTTAAGAGAAATCTAACACCACTTCAATTGTTGAAATCCATCAAGCATATTGACTTTGAGATGGCAGCAAAATATCCTACAGAATTTACTAAGCTTCAATGTTGCCCTTGATGATATTTCAATAGGATACGTAGATTTCGCACAAAATGCGAATATCTTCCGGATAGAGTACATTTTCCAAGATAGCTCTAGAAGGTAGGTCGGCCTGGGGACTTTTGGGAAACGAAAACAAGGCCATCAATGAACATTCGTACCAAACTTCATCAAAGTTACCAACATTTCGAGGTCTTGCTTCCTCGGCTAGATTATTGTCCGTGAATATACAATTTTAGAATTCAACTAAACGTTTTCATTAATTCTGCATACTTATAACTAATAGAACGGGTTAATGTGTTTGCCTTTCATTACGAAGCACTTTACAGGACACTGCAGTGCACCAGAATCAAGATCCACATGCATTTGTTTACGTCGTTTGCACTGAACAATATCCTGTGGGTCGTGTGGTACAGGACTGTGGTCAACGAAGTCGACGTGGTGCGTAACAATAAGGTGGGTAATTCAAATGCAGGACTATATTAAATGTTTTACTTTACGAGATTCATCGAGGAAAGTACGCATGCGCACCTAACATACACTATCACGTTATCTACAGTTATTATAAAACTAACGATATCTTACACCCAGCATGCAACAAACTAAAGTTATTATTATAGGCCTACTGCTGTCGTCGATGAGCATGAGCATCTGTTCTAGGAGAGACACCTACAATATACAACACAAATACCTATCTACTCTTTGTTGCACTGAAGTTCACAATTAGGCGAAGTAAACTAACAGATGTTTCCAGGAGCAGAAAAAAAAAATGGTACCGGTATATATCGATAATAACATATCGATAATTATAACGTTGTACCTACTACCCAAACTAATTCGAATGTTCTAATTTATGAGCTTTCAACTTGTCGGCCACTAAAGGCTCATTAAGCAGGGCAATCGTAATATTGAAATATGAAGTTTAGTCCCTTAAATATGAATAAATCAGAAGATATACAATTAAGTTTAATTGACTAATTCGGAGAATACTACATTGAGAAAAACACTACTCATTTCGATTTTCGGTGTTCTCGGCAAGCGCCTAAGGGTACCCAATAAATTAGACCGAAAGATTGGTAAGTCTAGTAAGACCTTAAAGAATATCGATATGAACAGCACAGACCATACTGTGGCAACATTTGTGCATTTTGGCTTGTCAAACAAATTCGCCTAATGGCGGACTTCAGTATAAAGGATACAGTGCAGTACATAATCACAAGAAGGGTGGGTTGCACCAAACCGTCTGTAATCGTAAGCGGTGTTCGTTAAAATCTGATTGTATGGAAAGTTTGACAAGTTTCTATTTGATGACACTTGCTGGCGCTAATTTAACACTAATTAGCCAGCAATACCTACATTTTATAAATTTTACCTCAGAGATTTGGGCTTGCTAAGCGCATATAAAATACTGGATTTTTATATTCGATAGTCCTCGAAAATGCTACAAAAGGGATTTATTGGGTGAATAAAAATATTCCGTGATGTGACTTTATGCATCCTATAAAAAACATCACAAAAAACATCTATGGAAGCAACATTGACAATATTGACATCGACACTTGACAGTTGTGAGCAAAGCAAAGAGTATATATAGATAAGTGTGTTGTGAGGTCTATCTTGTCAACTAACTACACAACTAAATCAACTTGGTTAAAATATTTCGAAATTTCCAACTCTATTATTATTATTATAGAGAAAAAAATATCCGGATTTCGATTTTCGGGTGGTCAAGGTATACGCTCTGAAATGAAATCTAAATACCTGATCTTGTTATTGTAGGAATGGTGTCAAGTTCTCCACATAGTCATGAATTACTTCATGGTCACGAGTTATCTGTGGATGTTCTGTGAAGGCCTGCACCTGCACATAGCCCTGGTCGTGGTAAGTTTCCACGTGGTAAGAATTACTTTGGAAAAAGATGTAGAATTACCTTTTCCCAAAATTTATAACGACTTACCTTCAGATATAAAAAACAAGTGTATCACAAAGAAATTATTAAGAAAAAAGTTAGTAATTAATGTAAGTATTAATAAGTAAAGTAAAATATGCAATACTAAAGATAAACGCGTAAGTAAATCCCTAGTCCCTTTGGCTATTAATTGTACCTACCCAGAATCTTAGTCTGTCATATCTTCGCATTAGCAGAGTAAGCAAACACAATGCATTACAAATATTCTTTATGACAAATGTTATTTAAGTTTCATTATTAGAGCGTCGCCTGCCAACAAACCGCATCGTGGTTAGGCAAGTGTGTAATTTTTGACAAAAATTATGTTTTGGAATGAATAAACGATTATTATTAATATACATATTAGATTTGGTAGCCGTCTTATGTTAATTTAATAATTAATAAACAGTCAAGGGTTTTAATTTGTGTGTGTTTTTGTAATTTGTGGGGACTTTGATTTCATAATCTCTTTTACTAGAAAATCGATTTCAATTTAGTACTTCGCCAAGCCACTTCAAGAGCAGAACTCGCCAAAACGCCATTTTTAGACTGGGTTATTAATTATTTATTAAAAAAAAAATTTTACGCACTTTTAGTTAGTCATTAGCAGAGATCATCTCATGAGAATTCCAATAAACTCAAACACGGCCCAGCTACACCGTTTCATGGTGGAGTTACGTTGCCTACCTTCCGGCTTCAATTACCAGATCAGGTTGATGATAAGATTCAGACCATTTAAATTAGCTTCGTCATAGTAGCTCCAGTATCTTGGTTGAAATATCTTAGCGCCACCCATGAAACACTAGTAATTTTGGGTGACCATCTGTGGTTTTTTTCATCAGTTCCTGTTCACGAAATGCTGCTTTCTGAATACAAATGCTCGACTTGTTATCAAAAATACTAAAATTTATGGTTTCCTTGGATTTTTGAGGAATTCCCTTAATTTTTCATGGATCCCTACATCATAACTTGATTCTGCTGTCAATGGCACCAAACTTAGAGCATATGATTTTAAAAACGAAGATTTTTTAAATCGTTTTAGAAATGACGGAATTCTAAGGTAATACATAATCATGAAAAATAAATGAAAATAAAGAACGTGTCTGCTTACAATCAGGCAGGCCGTGGGCTTGTTTGCCGCGTCGTTGTATAACAAAATGTCAATAGATGTAGATATGAAAATTGAGCATTTTAGAGACAGCTAACACTTGATTGGCAGGTTTTCGTGAAGGACGAGGTGGCGATGCGAGTGTTCGTGGCGCTGGGTTGGGGGCTGTCCCTGGCGATCGTGGTGGCCTACGCTGCGGTGCGTTACCACACGCCCGGTGCTACTCTTCGGTAAGCACCCTTACAACTTCTATAGCTGATCTCTCTCCCTCTCTCTCTCTCTCTCTCTCTCTCTCCAGTTCGAAAAGTAAATAATAATAAAAGAGTTTTTTAAGAAAACGTTTCTGACTGAACTCCTGAATCTAAAATCGTCACTAAGTATAAGACAGGAACCGGCAACACATACATACGAACATTGGTGAAAAAGATATTAATATAGATAAAAGTAAGGTACGCCCCTATGATATTCAAATATTTATCCTCTAACTTCTAACCGTTAAGGAGTTGACTCTCCATCACCATCAGCTCATCAACATGAGTTGATGACTACCAGATGCAAACCCTTGAATAGCTTTAGAAAATGTATAAAACACGTAAGACGTGAAGGAACGACGGAAAGGTGAGAATATGATGACAAGATTTCAGGGAAATTGAGATCATGGCTCTCAATTTCCACGAAATCTTATCATTATATTCTGATTTGATAACTAACTAACACTAAGGCGTCGACTACTGGGACGATTACCATGGATAGAGATGAGACCAGGTGAAAATTCGTAACAAAATTCCGACAGTCAATGCGTTAATAAATATAGTATACGTTAACCATTCTTGAAGTAAATAAATAAGTAGAATGTTAGTTTGGATAATCTAATCGGGTAGGTACGAGTATGTACATCCTCTCCGTTAAAGAACAGTTATAAGTAGGTCAATTTTAAATTGCCTCCTCTGTTGCATTTTCTAATCAATATTCAACATTACTTATTACCTGTAAACTTTTCCTCCAGTATGTTCAGATATTATTGACATTTTTCCTGCTTAGATACGTGTGGTTTTGCGATAGCTAAGGTGTTAATAATTCGTAATGCGAGTAGCAATTTTTGAATACTGACCGCTCAGATTTGTAATGCTCTGTCCGCCCACCGGTAAATGCTAACCTAGCGGTCAATATCTTTTTGACAATTGAAACGTACACCTCTTTCTGAGCACCTCGATTGTATAGTTACTTCTGCTGCTGACTGTACGCTATCAAGCAGTGTAGTTTCCGCAGTTAATATTCTTCAGCGTTAAATGCGTATAAGTGTAGCATTATGCGAAAAAGTATTTTATATATTTTTTTGAAGCTAAAAGCAAGTGATAGCATCATTTTGCAGCTGAAAGCATACGACAGCATGCTCTGACTCGCAATGCGTATTAGTGTCTATAATCTACCAGCTAATTGCGATCCGATGCTGACAAATGTGATTCCACCAGATGAAAATTTGTGCTTCCCAATGTCAATACGAAAACCCAAAAAATGTTTCTAGCCAGAAATTGGAATTATCAGTAACATCGACTTATGTTGTTTCTGAACTGCTTTATATTTTTATTGAGGTGTGCTATAAAGCAGGGACCGTTTTCGGTACGGTATAAACGGTATGGTAGCGGTATTGGATATCGATACCGCTTCGTTATAAAGGTAGAACTATACAGGTTGAAACATAAAGGTACGATATAGCTATTTTTCATAGGTTACATTACACCTTTATTATAACAGTAGCCAACAGGTATTATTTCGGTACCGAAAAATTAAAAAAAAATGGGTATTTTAGGCATACGCCCAATAACTAGCGCTGATTAGTTGGCGCCGTTGCCAGCACCCTCGTAAAGCGCAAACGATACCTTAATGAAAACGGTTCAGGCATCGAGAAAAATAGCGGTACCGTTATATTCCGCTACCGAAAACATTTTTTTGCGGTATCGAAACCTAAACGAAACGAAACGGTATGACGGCATACCGTTTCGTTTCGGTTAGGTTTCCGACTACCTTTATTTTCCAGTTATACAATCCCTGCTATAAAGAGTATTTGTATTGAATTGTTTCAATTATTAAAGTAACGAAAGTTAAAGTTAAACTTTGTTGCCTCATAAAATGACAAAGTAATTGCTATAGTTTTACCAATAAAATATACCAATTACATTTTAACTAGTTTATTAAAATAAAAAGTAACTGCACAAGCATATTAGTCTTAGATTTTGTATTTGCTCGCCCTAGCGAATATTAATGGATACCTACAGGTTCTTTTAATTGCACGCTGTCGCCTGCTGGGGAAGAGAAATGGACGTCGATGGGGGTTATAGACGTCTTTACAAACGTGTATAGGTATTTATTAATCGCAATTAACGAGGTGTTTTGTGCACTTCATTCAATGTACACCGCATAGGAAAACTGCTATAGATTTAATATTAATTTAATTCGGCAGAAGGGTGGTGGGGTGAGTCCTGATTGCACGATTTATCCTAGTCACGTACTCTCTCAATTCCCTAGGTAGTGGTCGGTTTTCGATATCCTCCGCCGACACATCCCTTGAGGCCTCACTTCGAACAGTGTTGAGATAGTTGGTGAAAGAATCGATCGACCGTTCAGTAGTAGTTATGCAGTCAGGGATGTCTCTAAGCAGGGAAGGATCTGACTGTAAGAGACCTGCAGGCGAATCACGTAACTTTATGTACTAACGGTAGATAGATTTTACTGTCAATTTTGAGGTATAAATGTATGAACTGACATTTAAAATTTGACATTAAAATCTATCTAACGGTAGTACAAAAGTTACGTGATTACCCCGCTGATTGTACCTTATTCCAGTCCACGAATGTTCTGGTACGAGGTGTATTATTAGGATGAAGTCCTAGTATCAAAAGAACTGGCCTATGGTCCGAGTCAAGTTCGTGTATCACTTCTACAGATCGCAGAGTTAACGCTACGTTCTTTAGGAGTGCTGCGTCGAGTAAGTCAGGTCGGTGCTCTACGTTATGAGGGAAATTAGTCGGTTCTAATGGAGCGAGGAGATCGAAAGGGAGGCTGTCGAACAAAAGGTGATGAAGCCAATTGCCGTTGGGATTGGTTGCTATGCAACCCCAGTTAATATGCTTACTATTTAGGTCCCCGCCCACGATGACCGAAGGACCGAGGGAGGCTAGTGAGTCGAGGTCAGTCTTAAGTAAGTCACGTGGAGGTGAAAGGTAGGTTGACGCAATCGATATCAGGGGGGTACTCCATCGATATACGATAAACCGACACTTCCATGCTTGTCAGGAGAGGGGCGGTGAGAAAATGAGCGTGCCCCCGAATGGCCTACCGTCTTGCCTATCATCTCTAATCTGATTGAATCCAGGGACGCGAAAGGCTCTGGTGCCGGGTCTGTAAGAAGATATCTACTGAGTGATCATGGAGGAAGTTCGTCACCTCATCCTTCATAACTCTCAGGCCATTGGTATTATAAATATACCAATGGTAAGCGAAGTAGGTTTAAGCATTAGGGCCGTACGATCCATACTAATAAACCGAGACCCTGACTGCCAAACTGAGCGGCGATGTAATTTTGTGTCGCAGCACTTAGGTAGGCAGTCATACCGCTCGCCACCTCCGGGGTGAGCATCTGAAAATTACCTGCATAAGCGCAGAGAGGCGAGATGGAGCGGACCAGCCCGCTTGACTGGTGGTGTCCTATAAACGCCACCGGTCGCTTACAGCATCACGTCGTGCACTGCGTCACAATGCATACTAAAGAGATGTACTGTTATGGTCTCTCAGGTCTGTCAGGGCCTAAGAGTACATCTCTATAGTACGAATTGTGACGCAGCGTACGGCGTAACGCTGTAAGCGGCCGATGGCCTTTATAGGATAACAGGGCCACGCGTAATTTAGGATAGGTGTGGTCGAACATTAATAGATTAGAGGAAATTCCGTCTATGTGGATTTTGATACGAACCAAACGCTACGCTTTTATATTATATAGCCCTTTTGCATTAGCTAAAATCTGCATAATAAGGCCCGAGTGTGGATTTGCACCTTTTATGTATTTCTACGCAAAAACAGAGATGCAATACAAAAGTTGGGGCATACACTGCCAAATGAGTACCTTATAGCCGGCTTTTGACATTGACGAATATTCCGGGATGTAGCCCGCTGAGCTGAAGCGAATATTTAACTGCTTTTGCGATTATATTTTTTGGTGTAGCGCTGCACGCTGCTCTGATACAAGAGAAAATATTATTTTGAATTTAAATTACGTATAAATTTCACCTTTAATTATGAGTTGCGGTCAAGATAACAATAACACTTTCAACGTTGAGAATAATAACTCCATTACAGCTGTCCTTGTTCCTTCTCATTATCTAGTTAATTAACAAGCCGATATGACAGACCCGTTATGAATAGCTTAACTGTCAAATCTTCTAAAACTTTGTACACATTTGTATCAATTTATCGTTAATCACTCTATTCGTCAATTGAGGTGTTTTGAGGAAAAATTTGCCTACTTCTTACTATCATTATAAAACAGATATTTTCTGAGTTAGCTTGATCCATTAGAAATCTGCCACCATGTCCACCGTTAGAAATCTGCCATAGCTTTACTACCACTATTGTGAAAAAAGTCACCTCTGATGTCAGTGACCGCAATCTTCTTAAATGTCATTGTTATAAGTCCCCAAAAAGGCCGGATAACATATTTTAGAGAAATCACATTATAACACCGTTTACTGTAGATACATTCAAGGACAAAAATATGTCTTGAATGAATCCTCTTAAACCTTTATTCGCCGACATAAACAACAGCCATAGGACATATCTTTGAGTAAGTTGTATGCACTCATATTTTTGCACTTGACTGTACCTCTGTTTGACCGTATAGGCATATTAATAATAATACTACTCGAGTGTATTTTAAACTCAATATCGACTCCATTTATGACCTTGCCGTGCTAGCAAATGTCTGACCACTATTTTAATGGACTGTCCATGTCGAACAATATTTCGTGACGTGATTGCAACTGCTGATGTAGATGACGCTCCTCAGTGCCATACGTTTTGATTTATTATTACCATGAATGTACTTAAGATACTGAAAACCCGCTACAACGTGCCAAAACGGAAAGAAAGAAAGACACATTTATTCGGGACAAAACAAACTTGCAATACAACAACACACCTATATTGACTAATTGAATGCATTTTTTTACGTAGTCGATACCACAGAATAAATAATAAATAGTACTTACGTAGAGATACCATTTTATTATCTACTCTCTACGGACAGACAACCTAGTGGGTTGCCGGCAGTGAAAATGTAAACCGCCACTATCAAATAGCGGCGAGTTAATTCATTTTTAAACGACCTGTTTATTCTGCAAGTCGGCCTCAAAGGCTCTTTTACATGTCACTTTACAATTAGATGTATTTACAAAGGCATCACAAATAGATAAATTGCAACTTAAACAGGAAACAAATAGGTATTAGTTATATAAAACAATTTTATTGTGCCATAGGTACAATTATTTTAATTTGTAGCTACGAGATGCCAACATAATTTAAAAAAAAAATAGACTAAAAGTAATGGATAATAACATGAAAGAGTCCCCCATAGTCACCTGGTCACAGACGCTATTGATGTTATCCCTCTGCCAAAGGTATAGGAAAAATATCTACCACGTTATTAAAAACTACTTCATTCATCGTTCATACTCGTACGTCAGTCTCGAAATCGTTCCCGACGTGTGAAGGCTCCATAAAAATGCCTGTATGTGCTGTTCTCTGATGAATAAACTTTATAAAAAATTAATCGTTATTTCACATTCAGGTATATTTTCGCTTTAATTATAATGATCGATTTCGATTTGCTTTCGGTAAGATTACATAATTTGGCATTGTCCGTGTTCAAATTATAAATAGATCAGTTTAAAAGCCAGTTTAAACCTAATAACAAAACGCAACCTTTATTTCAAGACATTGTCATATTTTGTTGAGTAGAAGTGTGCTAAGTAAACCTTAGAGTCCTCAGTTTATTAAAATGTAAAATGTTTTGAAAATTATCGTTTTGGGACGGTGGTATTCTTGCTCCTTGTTTATTAAGGCCGTTGTGAAAACAAAGCCAACAAAGACATTAATACCCCCAGAGTTATAGAATTATACCCAAAAAACACTTGTTTAACCACACTTACTTTCACTTTTAATTTAATTATTTACAAGAAATAAAGACTAACTTAGGAAAGCTCGTGGTAATTCGTGCTTTTTAGTATGCTGTATTTATGATTTTTTGTATGTTAGATTAACAATATGTATACTCTGTTTTTAGCATACTATACAAGTTCAATCCAAGAAACAAATGATCGTGCCATATATTTCACTATAAGCAGTACTTTATAGTAAAAAAACGGGCTATAGGTATCTAAGTGGTCCATCATACACCGTGGGCGTTATTAACCCTAAAGATTTAAACCACGTATTTTTGACGACAGTACGAGTAAATAATGCTATATCAACATAGGTCAAATTATGTGTCTTAATTAAATTACTATTTCAGTACAAATTAAATCATATTAATTGACCGCTTGTTTGTGAACAAACCTTTACTTCAGGGAGAGCGAGTTTAATTAATCTCAAGTTGAGAAACAGAGAGCGAGCATTTTCATTTTAATAACATCAATTTCAAACTATCAGCCAGTTATCAGTGAAGGTAAACAGTTTTCACTCTCGTGATTGAGAACAGAACAAAACTAAAGTCTAGTCTTAGCGATTAGAGAAAGAGGAAAGCTACTTGTGATTAAAGTGATCAAAATGATAAAGATGTCGTAATTACTTAAAGCACTACGCTGTATTTTAGTTGCAAGTCACATGCTTTTATCACGACGAAAAATTGCCGGTAATGAAACCTTTTTGTAGGATAGATACCAAACTTAATGAAGTGAAACTGGCTAACAAACATGCAGTTAGTGCGTCTGCGTGTAAACTACTAGCTACGTCACGTTTTTAGGGTGTGTTAGAATTGAGATTTTTTAACTTGTGATTTGTTTTAAAAAATTAATATGTCTTAAATTATGAGTTTTTAGACTATACGTTGTATAACTTTATATACTCTAATTAAGCTCTAAGAACGGTCATAGAAAAGTGATCGTTGGTGGTGGTAGTTGGTAAAATCTTTCGGGCTGTTAACGCCCACGGGGTATAACAGAATTTGTAATGAAAAATTTTAAGCTCAATGCGCACCACGAGGAAAACAGCGAAATTTTAAAAATCACTTCATTCATGCTCTAGAAGTCATCAATAATTTGCGACAGTTTGAGACAGTTTGAGCTGGACGAGAGCTTTATCAATATTGTAAGTACCAAGGTATTGGCCCTTTTTCCAGAAAGTTGGTCATGATTGAATTTCTGAACCTTTTTGTTAACTTTGCTAGTGAGATAAGGCCACATGTGCAGTTCCAAACCCCACTCATTTTTATCTTGCAGATGCTGGATGGATCAAAGCGATACATTCTGGATTATAGTGGTTCCGGTTCTAGTGTCACTAATTTCTTCCTTCGGTGAGCTTACGCGATAGCCTTACATTTTAGTCCTACCTCTAATAATGTTATTTACTAAGGTTAGTAACAGGTTTACCCGGGCGACATCGTTGTAGGAGGTCATTATTTCGGTTAGCGACCAGGTAATTTAGTGTGCTAGTTAGAGACCGTTTGGATGAATTGGTGAATTGAAACTGTTTCCTTGATGGATATCAATTCAGTAACAACTAGACAAAGTATATACGACTCACTGTTTTCAGGGCCTACAGAAATGAAATGAAAATAATTTATTCGTAACATTACATAGAACAAGACAATATAGTATGTACTAATAAAATTGCCACGAAATGGTCCCGCCTCAGCATAATGCTGACTCTACTAACAAATTTCATAACTGTATAGTGCTTAAAGTCTCCCAGTAAATCGGCTGTGTCATACGGACTGACGGGCAGACATGACGAAACTATAAGGGTTCCGTTTTTCCATTTTGGCTACGGAACCCTAAAACTGCCTGAGGAAGCAACTGAAGCCCGACCGATCTGATTAAAAAAGTTAAGCTCAATCATAAGACGAAATTGAGTCAAAATTACATGCTAGTAACGCGAGACATACTTATTACCACAGAAGCCCATCGTGTCCATGGAAACCGAAGGGTCCAAGGGAAAATGCTCAAGTAGCTGTAACAACATGTGACCCGACACTGCTATGGGAAACTCGAAAAACTGACACTGGAACAATCTGACTCCTGATATGTAGCACAGAATACACAACAAACTAATAGGCATCATCTATACGCCTAATCTGTCTCTATGTGTCTCTCTCTGGGTGTGTATGCTGCCGCCTACGTGAATTACTTAAATTAGATAAAACGGATTGCTAGATTTATTATTATTATGGCAACTAGCCCCTTGCCGCTGGCATGACACGATTACAAAATAGAACCAATATTTTCCAATTTGATCGCGAACATATATACAGGGAAGAAATAAAAATATATTGGTGAGGTCATTAATCAGTATCTTTGTATAGGTTATTTAACAACAGTGCCGTTGTAAACAAACAATACCCATGGCCCGCTTTTCACGTTGTTTACTTGGCCCATATCAGCCGTAGATGACTCGAGTCGAACTGTTTTTAGAGGATTTCGTACCAAAAAGGTAATAAAGGAACCATTTTTATCCAACTTCGGCTGTCCATCTATCACAACTATGTATATCAAGAACTACTTAGGCCGGGTTTTATAAAGATGCGTTATAGTCCAAATGTCAGATTAATTTTCAGTAACTCACTACATTTTTTGACATAACAAACCGACATAAGGTCTAACGGATCTATATAAAACCGGGCCTTAGGCTATCAATTTAAAGTAATTCTAAATAATGCTAATCCAGTGAAAAATTCAAAACGAAAATATTATACATACCTATATTTTTAATTAGTATGTGATATGCCATATTACTAGAATTAATAAATCGAAGTCTAGGTACTAGGTCAAGCGTTATTTTGTGAAAGGAATTGAGTTGCAAGTTGTGAACCATTTTAATAGTAGTTAATTTTTGGTTTGAAAAACTACTGAATAAAAAAAACTATCTTCTCTATATACATATATCTTATCAGAAGCCAGCGTTGCCTGTCTCGTCTGTGTCTCTTTTCATTAATTGAAAGTCTAATATTTGATCAATTTTAACTAAAACCTTATCCTGCTTGGGGCGTGAGAGGTGATTTACTGAGAACAACATGTTGCAGTGTTTCTGGTGAACGTGGTCCGAGTGCTGCTGACCAAGCTGGCACCGGCGCCTAACCAGCACGCCCGTCTGGCCGCCAGGAAGGCTGCGAGGGCGGCTCTTATACTGGTAAGATTGCTTGTGTCAGCCACTGATGTTTATGTTTATTAAGAGAATAAGGAATAAAAATATTCCATGAAATTATTGGCTCTCTTAACAGCCTTTGAGGCATCCGAGAGTAAATTAAAACAGCCAAATTTTTAGAGTGTGTGGTTGTCCTCAGATTCCCCTGTTCGGTTTACATTTCGTCTTGATCCCGCTGCACCCGCCGCCGGGCGCGGCCGGGGAGAGAGTGTATCAGGTCATCTCCGCATTGCTCACTAGCCTGCAGGTAACCAATTAATACTCCTAGATGTTCACCCTTTAAATAAACTGCTTGATGTTCACGCGAACTCAGTCCTATGTAGGCGCAAATATTCGAAAGTTTCTGCAATTTTATGTAAATAGAAAGCTTACACACAATGTATGGGAAACATATCTGTGACTTTATTATGACAAAAAAAGGAAAAAAAATAGGTAGCAGAATGCAGAAAATATAACAATAAGAAGGTACCTAATAATAACCACAAATGCATTTTCATTTCTCATACTTTTAAAATGGTATTTGTGCTCTAGAGCAGAAAATAAAAATATGCAATAGCCCTCATCTCTTTTTAAGCAGTCCATCTTTTCTTCTACTTCATACTTATAGCTATACTCATATTTATACTAACATCATGTGCGCTGTTATTACCTACCATGTACTATTTGCTTACTTAATTTTGACGCTCCGAGACCATGTACATCTCTGGGATATTATATGAATTTCATTATACTCTTTGTTTAATCAGACGAGACCTTATACATCTCCAACTTTGCAAGTTTATCTGCACTGTATGACATTAATTTGTTACATTTGTAAACGCAAAATTATTATTCTTTCCGTAAATTAATTTTTGGACATGAAAAATAATTTTTACAGTCAGACTTTCTTAAATTGACAAATGAAAGTGCCCTTGTGGCCTATTTGCCGAATAAATGTTTGATTTTGATTTAGATTTGCAGGAACTGTAATAGTAACTTTGTAGTCTTATGTATTTTGTATACAATTACTTATGCACTTTGTATATCCCTGAAATTGCATTATTTTTAGGTTTTTTTATGAATTGATAAGCGAAGAACTAATAATTAAGGTTAAAATTTGGTGCTATTGTGTCTGCTAAAAGTACCTTAGAATTCAGTGTGTCAGTCACAAAACTAAGGAACTTTAACGGGCAATACTCGTAGTTCTTAACATAAACGTTCAAATAAAATGTTATTGAGAATGTATCTAAGCCATGTTATGCCCTACATCTTACAAAAAATTCAAGGTTCTAGCTTTAGCCGGCACAAAATTACAGGATGGAATGAATGGCTTCGAGAAAAGTATGGTACGACCGTACCTCTTTGTTTTGCTCGACTTGGCGGGGGCACTGAATAATTAATATAGTTAAGGTTATATCATCATATTTATACTTATGTGCTCGACCACTTCGGGCAGGGATACAGTGGGCGCAACGGATTTTACTTTATGCACAAGAGCATGAAAACCATTCTATGCACTTTCTCTCGACATAAAAAAATACGAGCACGAGAAGTAAAAAAAAATTATGAATGTTTTTTTTCTTCTCATACTCATAAAGTTGCTCTGTGAATAAATAAACAGAGTTTAAACCGTATTATTTCTGATTTATACTTCAGCACAGATAAGTTAACATAAGTCATCTGTTGCCTCTTGTGAGAAAATAAAGATTATTAAGTAGGCACGGTAGAACTCAAGGGGCTTAAGCTTTGTACCATATCGCTTTAACGTCATGTTTAAAATGTCGTACTAAATTTCCTTCCTACTGAATGTACCTATATTTATTTTGAGCTCTACGTTAACAACTCATATAAGTATCATACAGCTAATGTTTTCTTTGTTTTTCTTGCCTTCTGTTTGTGGATGATAATGGCATAAATCACTTACTCGGCGGTGTGATATATTTGTTTACTTCTGCGTTCCTCATAAATGCTATGTGACGTTAAACTATCTCTTGTATAAGTGTATCCCGTTTCCCAGATAACAATAATATGAGTAGAACATTATTATTTAGCTGTACATTATTTCTAGAAGAACCAACAGCTAATAATGTTAGAATTATATTTTTATTTACTTGTTATAAAAACCCTATTGGAAATCTTAATAATACCTCATGTTAGAAACAGTTCGCGTCACTTACCTTGCTAATGTAATGTATATTATGGTATTTCTATCGTCTAGCCGCCCATACAAGAAAAATTGGCAATCAAATTTTAATCTTATGTAACAGGAAATACAGTAAATTTTATTCAAAAAAATCGCCCTATATGGTCAACCTGTTTTGGCTTTTGGATTTAATCCAATCTCAGTTTTGATCATTTCCCTACTACATATACAGGATGGGCCCTGTAACTGAAGGAAAAAAAAAATAGCCCCCTTTTTTTTCACCCAGAGAAATGCATAAAACTGCGTACCACTACGTAACGTAAGACTCCGAGTGAAAACCAGAAATTACGTATTGGTTATGTGGGGCTCTCCAGTCCAGAAAGGACGAGGGGATGCTGCCCTCGCGTGCCTACACCCCCGGGGAAGCCTGGGACCCGCACCAGACACACGGTATTCCGGTCCCACCCTCAAGGCACCGGGAGGGCAACCCCTACCCCGGTGCACCACCGCTACGGGAGGACAGACGTCCCTACCCCGTAGCACTCCTCAACAGGCCGCTGGAAGACAAATGCCCCTAGCCGGCACCCATGCCGCATCCGATCCGGTTCTAGGCCCTCTGCCAACCGGAATCGGAGCAGCCACGTCGCAACGGCACATGTCCCTGGTTATCCTGTCCGCAGTGCCCCCCAAACAGGCCACGGGAGGCCTGGGCTCTTCCCTTTCCCGCGGATAAACCGGATTAATCGGAATTGGTAGAGCCTAAACACTCGAGGAGGCTACCTGACATAGCGCCCCAAAATATAGACCCCTTAACTAATCAGTAATTAAGTCCAAATGGTTTCAATTAATTAAATCGACTCAGCAAATGAATATAGCAAAATTAATCGACTCAGCAATGTACTGCAGACATAATGTGTCCAGTGGGAACACGTGACATCGTTGACTTTTACGATCGTTTTCTATAATATTAAAACCCCTACTAATTACTACTACTAATACTACTAAACCCCTACTATTAAACTATTACTTAAACTTATGCAGTTTTGATTTAAATAATTTCGTCTTTCGATACAACATAACAGTTTTTTTTATCAAGTAGGTATAAACGGACTTAATAAGGACGTACTTAATAAAAGGTTAGTAACGTAATTTTTAACTGTTTATTAAGCAGTTCTAACAAAAATAGTGCACTATGATAAAATCACTGAAGATTCATTCTTACCGGGTAATCTTTTCACAAGGCTACTTGCAATTTTAACAATTTTTGGAGATGTTTATTTTCCACCACCATGACTAATACGACTTGTGCTCCTTGTGACACCGTTCCGACGTAACATGGGCCTTTCCAAATTTAACGAAGAGTCAATATGGCTGCACACTAGCGGTCACAATCAGAATCATATTCGGCGACCCCTCATTCTGTAGTTGCCGTGAGTTGGCAATAACGCCTTTATTATCTAACCGGAGGCCCAGAGGATACTGTGCGCAGTATCTAATACAAAGCTCGGTTTGCATTCGCTCTTGTTTCGTCATATTATGTTGTCTTCACTTGAGTTGTAACTTATTTAACTAATACCATTTTGTTACTTTTATTTATCAATTTGACATTGTCAATACGTAATAGAGTAACTTCGCATTTGCAAATGAGTGATTCATGGCCTGTGGAGGTTTAGATAATAATTATGACCTTTTTCGAATTTAAATGAATATCATAGGCACGACATTGGTGATGACTGTGCCGTTGGTTGGAAAGCGAAACAAAATTTTGAGAGCCACACTCGCCTTAGCCAGAGCGACACGTGCCACATTGGTCCCTAGTGAATCCCTGGCTTAACATGCGGGGTCAACCCTACGCACACACATCCAAATATTATTTTGTGTTGCCTTTGACCTTCGCCATCGCAAACCCACATGTATGAATGTTAGTGTTAGAGGTTACTTAAATTCCATATCGTAACACGGAAACTGGGCCACAGGTGGTTCGTGGATCATACATACTTAATTTGTCCGTGATTCGCAAATACACCTACAAGGATTTGTAAAATTGGGCAACTTTGATTAGTGACTAAACTCAATTACCAAAAAAAAATGTATTTTTCAACTTTTCTTGACACGCGACCTTGAATGAGCCAATTAGTGTCAACGGTATTGAAAAATCATAATTAAATTTGAGTAGATTTTTTCGTAACAGTTCACTCATCAATTTTTTAAAGGTACCGTAATAATTCACCCGCGCGTTTACTTAATTGTATAAAATAGTATCAGTATTTTTGTACTGGGTGATTGACGTTGATTTCATACCTCTGACAAGTTTCAGTTAGGCGGCCTGGCATTGACGGGGATTTATACGCTACAGAAAAATGAAGAAGCTTGTTTATATGTTTATTTGTTTTGTTTTGCACATTTTTATACATTGGACATTAGCAGTCGGTAGCAAAATTAATTGTTTTTCGTTTTATAAATGACTATAATTCAGTAATTTTACTTAAATGTGTTTGAAACCAAAACAAAGATATAGATAGACAATCTCTTCATTATATGAAAATAGTGTACTTATGTTGGTTAAATTTAGGAAAAGTCTTCGCAAGAAGACTGTTCGTTTCCACCTCCAAAATTACCGCTTGCTAGCGTTCAGCTGACTGACAGGATATCTGCCCTTTTTTTTTGGACCCGGAGACCCACAAGTAAGGACCACATTTTTGCATCATAGTTAAGGCTTCTTTGATTCCGTGGTGCCACGTAATTTTGTATGGGTAACTCGTGTCAGACCGGAATCAATAAACTTGTAGACGAATTAAAAGCCTATGGTCCAATAATTTGTTCCTCACCCCGGTAGCATTCACTTAAAACTAATGTTGATTGCGTCCAGGGGCTATGCGTCGCGTTCCTGTTCTGCTTCACGAACCACGACGTGATCATGGCCGTGCGCACCCACGTGACCCGCGTGCTGAGGACCAATGACGCCATCGCGCTCACAGGTGCGTCACAAATCCTTGTCACCAAACCTATTCCTTGTCACTACTGGCGAAAGCTGAGTTACCAAGGTGATAAGAAATCTCATCTGTTACCACTACAACTAAAGAACACTGATTAACTTTACTAGTCAGTAATTGCAGGCGTATTTTATGGTTCTGTAGTTTTGCCATGTCCGTCCGTCCGCCCGCAGCTTATCTCATTAACCATTAGTATTAGAAAGTTGTAATTTTGCATGAGTATCAATCACGTCGACAAAACGGTTGAATAAAATCTTGAAAAACATTGTTTTTAATGTACCTCCGCTACACGTAACGTAGGGGTGCAACTTTTTTTTCTTCCAAATCCCATCGTGCGGGCTATCATTGGATAGCTCGTTCAAAAATATTAAGGAATTTATAAACCGTTTTTTGGTGTGCAACTATTACGAATGAGTAGACTTTGCTAGTTATTGAGTAATAGCCGAATTTAAGAAAAGTACTTAGAATAGCAAACTTTCGTACAATATCCATTAGATAATGTTATTAGTTTTGACAAAAACAGTAAATATAAGATTGCGAACTTTTTAAGTCCGCATAATGTAAAGAAGGTAGACAACAACGGAACCCTACATTGCGAATGGCCCGACAGGCACTTGGCCGATTTTTATTTTAGTAATTACTTGTGATGTGTGGGTTCAATCACACACACATATCCTCCTGCCTGAAGGGCGTGTAGGGAGGTTTCCTAGCAACTCAGCGGGTCCAGGAGCACCTAATCGGGAGTAGGGTTAAGGAACACAAACAATCTGTTTACAAATATAGCACTGGGTCTTACGCCCGTTTATTATTATCTAAGACTCTCCTCGATAAACACTAAACCTAGACGAAAACGGTACGGGGCTTAGACTAGCGGATCCCTGAGACACGGGTCTACAGGACGCGGCGTTGACGTATTGGGGAGAGCGGGAATACTGGGATTCGCTGCGACGGCGGAACTCGGGGACAACCGAGCTGCCAGGGGCAGTGGCGGCGAACTCGGGAAACTGCTAGCGAGAAGGGAACGGGCGGTACGCGGTAGACGGGAGCCGGCACGGGGGCAAGACTCGGGTAACCGAGCCGTCAGCGGGTGCCGGTGTAGGGCGCTCTCCCCCTGCGCATGTGTTACCAGTAATCACAACTGGAATAAAAAAGATTTTGGTACCTATTGATTATTAATCCTTACCATGAACCTAAAAAATACAATAATAAAGGTTTTTGGCGTCATCAAGAAGACGACATTTTCTTACTGAAGCAATTAGAAATCGAGCATTTTGACTCTTTCATTTCTGGGAGTGAATGGAATGGCCTAAAATGAAAATGTATTTTGTACATTTAAAAATATTATTACGGAGTCCTTCCTTGTTTTCGGTGATACTCTATAGATTTCCAGTAATTATTAAAAAAGTTACTTTGTCGACAGTTCCAATTGTAACTTTTAATTTCTGATAGGCTGTTGTTGACCTTTACCTCTCTGGGTATTTTATAGGGAGATGTTTTTCATTTTCTACTTACATACCTTACTCCATCGTTGTAATGATCTCGTACAGCCAACTTACTATATTCCTTTAAAGTTTTGTACGTATGGCTTTATTCTTAAGACTTCTGAAGAATTAAATGATAATAATAATAATAGAATGTTAATACAACTCCGTTTTTTCAACACTAATACAGATTTTAAAAATGAAAAATGATAGGTGCCCAATTAATTAAAGTTCTCTTCTAATTGAATCATATTTCAAAATCCCACATATGATTATTATGTACATATTTGAAAACACAATTAGGATTACTCATTTATTTTTTTCAAAAGTGCTAATTCGTAATCCATTTCGAGATATGAGGTTTTCAGCCCATTTCGACAAAATAATCAATGATTAGAGATATATTAATGCTTACATATTCGTGGGACCTTTATTTGACCTTCCTCAAATCCTTATTGGCTAAATATGTAAAATCTACGATCATTAATAGCTATTTGTTATACTAGGCTGCAAAGTTGTATTTTAACCGCGAGTGTGGAATTGAAACACGGGCTAGCGAATGGATTCTATGGTTGAACCGCGAGCGAAGCGAGTGGTTCGAAAATAGAATCCTGAGCGAAGCGAGTGGTTCAAAAATAAAATACTGAGCGTAGCGAGTGTTGCAACACACGAGACGTAAAACAACTTTGCAGCCGTGTGTAAGTAACACAAATCTTTTCACCTCACTAGAGCGAGGATTTTTTTTCTATACAGTTGAATCCTATATATAGTGGGATTACCTAATCCCGAGATTTGGCGTAGGTACTAGTTTTTTTTAACACAACAACACAATATAAAATTATTGTTGCTGGACTGTCTGGACTGGTATTTACTTGTGATTAATTATTATGTTACAAAAGTTACAAATAGCACGTTCGGGTTTCAAATATTCTTTGCACCCTTGTGGATAAAACGCAGTTTTGTTATCTGTTTTTAAAGAATAAAAAAGGGCTTTCCGAGCTAGTGAGGTAAAAAATAGTTTTCATCTCTGGTGTTTAACCGTCACTGTCGCTTCCTTCACTGAAATAATTTAATGTTAGGTAATATCGTTGTTTTCGTTTTATTCAGTCGTCACAAAATCACTTAAAATATGGAAAAATATATGAAATGTTTATTTCTATGTGTAAAAATGATTAAAAAATTGCTTAAAACAATAGTTTAAATCCGGGAAGACTTAGGTGCGTAAAACGTGGTGTCGTGAAGTAATTGTGGAGTATTTCCAGTCCTATACACAATACTGCTACGAGGATCACTTCGACGTAAGTACAAAATAATAAGGTTACTGAGACCATACAAAGTTTACTCGTTATTTTGGCTCTTGAATGCAAAAAGTATCTTATCGGGAGACAATCACATAAACTATCTAAATGATGTTCTAAGCTACAAAATACTCTTGATACATAAATAATAATAGTCTGGCTTATCATCAAATATATAATATTTGCCCCTACTTGGAATAAAACCAGAAGGCTCGCTTTATGGGCAGCGCTGAAGAGCCACTAACAACCACATAGCATCAGCTATTTTTTTATCTAAAAATCGTTATTTTGTTGAACAGTATTCTCGTATAAGTATTTCAGATTAAAATTTATTCTCTATGCTATATTATGTATGTCTGACTCATTTATACTTTTACGTAAAAGTGCCCATTTGCTATACCTACCCATCCGCTATGCAACTCACCAGCCGACTGGCGGGCATCTTGTAATTTGACACAGAGATTAGATAATTTTATAAAGTGTGCATAAATTAAGGTCATATTTGAATTGATACGCCTAAGAGGAATAACGGACGGAGCGCACAGGCTGTCACCTGTCACCTCACCCCTCACCCGTTTTTATATGGAAACTCTCAAGAAGTTTCAAATTACATTTGACAGTTTCCAAATAAAAACGGATGAGCTGTGAGATTAGGTGAGGACTGTGCTTAGTGAATCGCATAGCTGATCGGGGTGTTGTAGCGATCCACTCCGCGCTATTTAAAAGCCGCAAAATATGAGATTAAGAAAATAGTCTGTTTTTCCTAAATGGTTTAACTTGAGATGCACTTTAGCCCGGGGACATCAGTGCGGGATGAATAAATTATGATGTTCAATGTCGTTATGTATGAACAGTGTATTTGCATTAACTTGGCCGGGCGGCGGGGGAAAACCTGCTTAAAGCCACCCCCAAAGGGCAAAAGGGCTTGCATAAATTCCTCAAATACCATACGAATAATTAACTAGTTTATTTAGTTTAACACGATCTATATTTTCAAGCATTTCATTACGAAAATCTGTCGACTATCCTTAAAATTATATTAAACATATAAAATTGTTTAATATTACTGCGCACCAATAAATAGATAGGTACGATTAGTTTTAATTTCCGGTATTTATTCTCTCTGTCTGCATATGAGTATAATTTCCAAATGTTGCCAAAGTTTTTCAATGTACAATGTATTGAGATTTGACAATTAACTCGACTAATTTATATGAGGTGATTTAAAGCTATAATTATTAAAATTTATTGCAGGTTTAACAGCGGGAGAAAGTCTGGCCAACACAAGAGAAAACGTTGTGTAAATGATTATTGAAAGTAAAAAATTACTACCACATATTTTAATAGGTGTACCTATCTATAGTTGAATATATTTCCAATGTGGCATAGAGGAATCCAACAAATAGCCATAAATTTTATTACCTCGTTGAAGATCTGGATTGTCGACCTGATGAAAATGTAGTTATAATAATATATTGTAGTTGTAATGTAGTTATAAGAATAATATTTTTAATATACGTTTATTATTTTATACTCATTATGTAATGAAATTGTTAAAAATCTGTTAGATGCATGGGTACGTCGGGGCTCACTTTGTAGGTTAATTGAATATAAAGTAGCTCAGCCATTTGCTCAGACATACTAATCCTATGAATGTAAATTTAACACATACCTGAGCAGTGTCAACAAGTGTCTATGCTATGACGATCAGTCGGTCACCGTCTTTTTGCTTATAACACATTTTCAAGCTTTACATATATAAAAATTAACTTCTTTCAATCAGACGTACATAAGTATAACTGACCGATTAGATGAGTTATTAACGAGAATATGAATGTAAAAAAGTACCTCCATTATTATGCTATTTCCAGCACAAAGCTGCGATATGCTCAGACCAAGAACTGAAATATTTCATAGTTAAATTTTTTTGTAAATAAGTTTATGTAAAGTCGCCATAAGATATACTGGTGTGTAATGTGTCCACAAATCTCTGACCAATCGTTCAGGTATCAGCGTGCGAATTCAAATATTTCGAGCACCCTGTAGTGTACAACGGTAGCATAGTGTCCATAAAACACCATGCTACTTCCTATTGAAAGCCATTGAGAAACTTTCTACATCTCTAGAAGAAATACTAATCCAAATTAGCTGCAGGTTGTCTAAGAATTATGTCACTGGAGTAGGTACACTCGAACTCATAAGTAACTGGACACTTTGGTACCTACATTGTCTTTTCACTCGTTGGAAATGTTAGTATGACAACAAACATGATCTTAAAACGACAAGGTTCATATGTGTTAATCCCCTTGCCAGTGCGACTGTACATAATTGTCATATGTTTATCAACTTATATAGAATTCAACAATTCAATTCAATCATTTTTATAAAATTTTAGATATATTTCACATGTCAATCCTACTAATATTATAAATGCGAAATTTCAGATGTTTAGATGTTTGTTACTCAATCACGCAAACACGGCTGAACGGATTATGATAAAACTTGGTATACAAAGAGTCTATAGGTTGGATTAACATATAGGATAATTTTTATCCCAAAAATCATTCCTCGAAAGGATCATTTAGGGATCAAAAATAGGAAGTGGAAAGTTAGTTAATCGCGGGCAACAGCTAGAGTTATATAAAAATGCGTCCCTCTCGCATTTACTTTATTTTCTAGTATAGGACGTATGCTATGTGTCTGACATGATGTCCCCTTATTTCATCGACAAACGTTTCATAGAATGTATTGTGTAAACGACACTTTTTTTTCAGCTAGAAGGTCATTTGTGGGGAACCCATTAGGTCTACAAAAAAATAGGTTAGGTTAGAACTGCAACCCTTTGAAAAAAAAAATGTTTTCTATGAAAAATGGAAACCGATAAATTATTGCTTGGGAGTATTCCACAAATTGAGAATTTTCCTGTATTGGCACATGTATGATTAGCTCGGTCTTTCCTGTCGGCCTGAGGTAAATATAGTTGTAGGGACGTCCCATTCCGGAACGTGTTTATGGAATAATTTTTCCAGCGCATTAGGTCTTAAGGAGTAATAGTAGATCGTATACCAAGGGGATAAAGCACTGTTTCATGTCACTGGCGCGATATTGAATCCTGAAAATAACGAAGAACTCCAGATTTTACTCCCGAACGGAGCGAGGGTGTTATGAGTTAATTCCCGAGCCAAGCTGAGTCCTGAGTGCAGTGAGGGATGTAAGCGCGCCCAAGACAAAACAGCTTTATCCCCGAGGACTATATTCTACTTTTCTTACCTATTGCGAGACAGTAAAGAAAACCAACAGAATCAAATCAGTCAATCAAAGCCAAATCACTTTTGTAGCTCGACATGTTATTAAAATTGTATCTTCTATTTTTGTAGAATCTGCAGTTTTACTCCGTATAATGAGCGTCTAGTGTGTAACACTCGCGGCTTTTGTTTTAGGTAATTAATAGTACATTACTGCAAATGCCGCAAAGGAAGGAAGGTAAACCCTGTTCCGCTCGAGGCCATTCCTCAAAAAATGCAATGTAATTTGAAAACTACAAGAAAGCTCCAAATGAAATTCCCAAGCTACAGCAGCCGACGGCCAGCGTCGTCTTTTGTTTCAGAACGCGGCGGTGGCAGGCGAGCGCGGCAGAGCGAAAGTGTGCTCGCCGCCGTGCTTACTTCACGAAATTAGACTAAGAATATAACAATTAAGAACTATGAAAAGTTAAATCACACCTGAAATTCAGTAAAATATTACAACTCTGCTTAAGCCAAGGTCTATAATGATTTGCTTTCGGTGAGGTTTGTATGATACATAATTAGGCATTGTCGAGCAGGTGGTGTGAAAAAGAAGTTAATATTGAACCTATTACCTAGGTTCAGTTACGTGTCTTTTATTTGGTCCTTTGTCCTTTACGTATGACCAAATAAATTATTTTTGCTTTTCCATAGGCTTTAGACGGGCTGGCAAATTTTATTGTTACTGTTATCTATAATATGGAGTTCGCACAGCCAGTAGCGACACTGAATGGCCAGAAGGCCAGCTCACTATATGTACATAAGTAACCACTCGACAGTAAATTATGAAAGAGCCAGTTTGGACTAACCGAATTGATCGGGATTGGTTTGATATTTACGCGCGACTAACCCGCGGTTAAGGTAACGTGTCAGAACGAAAGTTCGCGACGTTAACGAACCTATTCCATTTGTTGTACAGAGGAGAGTGGATGAGCAATAAGCCATCCTCGGATTCCTTAGAGACCGTTTTGGTATCGTGTTTCCCGCTCCCTTGGCCTTGAAAGGGGCTTTTAGAGCGTTCAAGGAATATTATCAGCTAGCTTTTACCCGCGAATTTTTCCGTATAAAAGTCGATCAATAAAAGGAAATTTGTTTTTCTATGACCTCAAGGAGGTGGATGTTTGTTTGGAATAGCGATAACTAAATATTATTGTAACACGATTATAAATATTCTATAATGAGGTCTTCACACTAAAGCGGTTTCCGCAGTGCGAGCGAGACATCTCTATGCAAGTCTGTAGCTGCGGAAACAGCATCAATCTGAAAACCGCCTGAGTCCACTTAACGCGACCGAGCTAAAAGACACTGAGCGCACGCGAGAACAGACTAACAAAATAGTATTAATAATAAAATAATCGTTAATAGGTACCTGAAATCAGAACCAGATCACATCGAGGCAGCCTCCGAAAACGGTCAGGAAAATATCATCATCATCTACTATCATAAAATATGTGCCAATCGAAACCGTATAATTTTGAAACGCAATATATCATATTATGAATTCGCGGGAACTAACACAAAAGGATTGATCGGAATATGATTTGCGTCATTGAATATTGCAACTGAAATTGACTCGCGGCAACCTTCACCTTCTCTCGCCTGATTGCGGTTACATTACACTATACAGCAATCAACGCCAGATGCCTATGTGCATAATTACGCAGTGCAAAATGAATGTCTTACCCACAGTCGTGAGATGTAATTATAAGCTGTGTTCATTAAAATCTGATTCTATGGCAAGTTGGACAAGATTCTAAGGAATGACAGCTGCATATTTTAAATTGGTCGGTCTGGAATCGTAAGTTGGTACAACCCGCCCTATACCTATTAAGATAAACGTCCCGATGCTTGACAGCTTAATGCCCAATAGATGACACCTATATTGATTACCTCTGTCACTATGACATAATATTAAAAGTGCCATGTACCCATTGGGTCAGTGCCGAGCACTGGGGCATTTACCTTATATTAAAATATGTAGTACTAGCCTTTGCCTGCGACTTCGTCCGCATAAACATTCGGATCTATCTCATTAGATCCATTCAGTAGATCCACTGTGTATCTAATGAGATTTTTTTTTACCGCTAGATACATTGCAATTCATAATGGATCTATTGGGATGTTTTCTTTCATTAGATACATTTTAGCCGGGGGCTGTGAGGAATGGATCTAGTGAGAGTTTGTTTCTCATTAGATTATATAAAATAGATCAGATGAGAAATTTATTCTCTCTAGATACATTTACTGACCAAGCGTGGGTCTTATGAGAATTTATTATCATTAGATCAAAGACAATGGATCTTACGAGATTTTTATTTCCAATAGATCTATTTTCCCAGATCCATTAAATATTTAGTGACAATTTTACTGCTAAATATCAGATGATATTTCGTATATAAGTTTATTTTAAAACCGAGAGGGTCGTACGTAAGTTTTTTTTGGGAATAATCCCAGCCGAGGTTTGAACCCGAGGGTGAGTAAAAAATGTGGGGTATAAAAATAAATTATATATTTGCATTCAGTATAATAACACTTTATAATATTGCAAACTATTTAGTCACTTATTTTATATAATAAACATTTTGTATATGTAATTTTCAAATATATATTATAACCATAATATGGTATAATTTTCATGTAATATAATAACTTATTATAATTAATTGAAATTATGAAGCATTCGACCAAATTCATATAAAGCTTGTAATTCCTATGCTGTCCCTTTGTGTTAGAGATTTTCTATAAATCTTATTATAGAATTGTAGATCTAGGATCTAGTTTCTCATTACAGGATCTAGTAAGAGTTTATTCTCACTAGATCTTTTTTGTGACATACATGATGGATCTAGTGACAGTGCTTTTCTCATTGGATCTATTGGATTACAATTTATCAGGGATCTAGTGAGAGTTATTTTTCATTAGATCTATTATTTCTGAAGACTGTGGATCTAGTAAGCATTTATTCCCACTAGATCTATTTCCCAAGATACATTATAGATCTAGTGAGAGTTATATCTCATTAGATCTATTACTTCTGAAGACTGTGGATCTAGTAAGCATTTATTCCCACTAGATCTATTTCCCGAGATAAATTATAGATCTAGTGACAATTTATTTCTCCTTAGATCCATTCCTATTATTAATAAAGGATCTGTCAAGAAGTATTTCTCATAAGATCTATTCTACCCGATTGTTCAATTTATTCTTCCTAAATTCCAAATAAATGGAAACGCCTTAATTTCAGTACGTGAAATCTGTGATTTTATCATTTTCTCGATCGAGTATCTACGGGAGGTCCTTTTTTTACAGTGTACATTTATACTGTAAGGTAAGAATCATAAATGAAAAAGCAAAGTAGAGAGTACGAAGTGATCAAACTTCATTACATTTATCTTTTATGCAATATAAAATTGAGTTTAAATAATTTTAGAGAAAAAATATTAATAAAAAAAGTGTAGGTATTTGGGTAGGTTTGCATATATTTTAATCTAAACTGTAGGTGCATCGACTGTTTAGTGTGATTGAGGAATTAATGTCTACACATACAATCTTTCTCATTAATTTATTATTTTATTTATTAATTTAGTAGAATTAAATTAGGAATTATAATAAAAAATAAAAACAAAAAAAATATTAATGCAATGATAAATAATAACAATTTTTTGTTAACTTCTCACTAGATCCATTCTAGATTTCAATCTAATGAGAAATAAACTCTCACTAGATCCATTCCTCACAGACCCCGGCTAAAATGTATCTAATGAAAGAAAACATCCCAATAGATCCATTATGAATTGCAATGTATCTAGCGGTAAAAAAAAATCTCATTAGATACACAGTGGATCTACTGAATGGATCTAATGAGATAGATTCAAACATTCCACTTCTTATTCCATAACCTCCAGGAATTATTTTCGAGATACAAAGTATTCTATATGTTAATCAGGGGTATAAACTCGTTGTTTGCCAAATTTCATCAGAATCCGTTCAGCTGTTTTTGCGTGATTGAGTAACAAACATCCAAACATCTAACCTTTCACATTTATAATATTAGTAGGGTTGTGTATAGCGTAGAAACTTACATTCGTTATGACATGTTAATTCCATTGCGCGTGCCAATTTGATTTCAATGCGATACGTTAGTCCTAATTATAAAAAAAAAAAAACTTTATTTAGGCAATAATCCCATCACAATTACAATTACAGAAACATAAATTATTAGAGAAATTACAGAAATAATTAAAAATTAAATTATATAGCCTTCTTAAATCACATCCGCTCTAAAGAATATTGAAATTTCGAGCTAATTTCAAACATATTGATTTAGACTTACACGATTTTCACATATTATTATAAGAAAACGGGACTTAGGATCGCCAAAGGATAATATCCTTTATCCACCTGGCGTTTACAAGATTGATTGCAGTTGTGGGGGTTCCTACATTGGTGAGACTAAGCGAACCATTGCGGACAGGGTCAAAGAACACATTACAGCTGTCAAAAATCGTCATATGAATAAGTCTGCCATAGCTGAGCATTTCCTGGAGTCAGGACCAAACCACTGGGTGGAACTCCATAAACCGAAAATCCGTTCTACAGAACGCCATTTGTACAGTAGAAAGTACGTGAAGCCGTTGAAATGACAGTAAGTTTTTTTTTTCATTTTGATCACTTTTATTTGTAGAAATGAGGATGCTCTGTGAATAACTAGATAGGTATACTGCGGATTTTTTTTTTCAGATTAGACTCTTAACTGTGTGAGTTGTCCTCTAAGTTCCTTGTTGTTTATCTGCATATCAAGTGATGTATATGTATACAATTTATAACTTACTATTTTAAATAAGTAACGTACCTAATTTTACATGTTTAACTCTTTTATCTGGCATAGTACGATTTATCCAACACATACGTGTAAATATAATAGAATTTCAATCACCAAAAAGTAACTATTATGAATATATACCTATTTTATTTTCTGTCAAACATTCGAGATTGTTGAGACCTGGGAAAGAGTTAACAAAATATATTTGTTATCTGAAAAATAAGCAAAGAAATTATATTTCAGTTTAGCAGCCACTGAAAAAACTTATTCTTAATGGTGTTGTAATATCGAGGTCACAGTTTCACATAGGTAAGTATCTACATACCTACCCATACAATACAATGTATGTACATTGTATTGTATGTCATTTATGTACATTGTATTGTATGGAACCTTGTCATCTAGTAAAACTATTTACATTGACAGTTCTAATAATCAAACAAGATAGGTGACTCAGTTATGGCTAGTGGCCTATCTCAAGGCCGAACCTAGCTACTAAAAGCCTATGCTTTAGAATAACATGTACATTGAATAGTAGTCGGCTAAAAGAGGCGTCAGCGTCAGTGGCACCTGCAGGTAGATTGCGTAACGTTTTGTACGCACATTAGATAGATCTGAATCTCATATTTTGTAAGAGAAAATGACAGTTGGTTAAAAGTTACGCAATTATCCTCATGGCCACGTATTATGGTCGCAGTTATCGCGTGACAAACGACTAAGTACATAAATCATCTGTCACTTTGTCACGAGTAGTACATTCGAGTGCAAAATATGGGTGCATGCAAGCTACTCAAAAATATGTCCCATGGATCTTATGTCGACGCATTAAGGTTTCGGTACATATTTATGAGAGGATTCATTTGATACATATTTTTACACTTGACTGTACCAGAAAGTGGCAGATGCTTCATCTTGTCGTCTATCACGTGATAAACGTGCCCATCATGGAGCCCTATCGCACAAAACGTAACATTACTAAAATACCTTATTTTAATATGGAATTTGTACTTTTTCGTACTTTTGTGATACTTGTAAAGTATTGTCGTGTCCGATTAACAACTGAAATAACTTAATCTAGTTAATGAAAACAAAATGTATTAACAATAAAGATTTGGCAAATTATAAATGTATTTAATTTCACCGAACGGCGTTTTTGACATCTCACAAGTCCGCCATACTATACAGGATTTGCGAGAAGTGATGAGCAGAACCTACCCTACACACATAATAAATGTTAAATGCATCGTTTCCCCGTCCTTTTTTCCTTTTTTTATAATTTATAAATGTAAATAATAAAAATCAAATTGTTTGCAACATACGAATAAAACAAAACGCTGATCTCACTAATAATGGGTACGTACCAAAACGGTGGCTTATAATTTACTGAATCTGAAGAGTTGGTGCTGTTCACGTCTCCCAAATCATCATGATGGGCAATTTAAGCATCGACTACTTTGAAGCGAGTGCGGGTATCATCATCATCATCCTATGTATAGATAGTAGGTACCTAACCCCTCTGGAAAAATTAGCGCGCGCTCATCCTTCGCATCTGGCACGTGTTCCAAACCGGGATGCGAAAAAAGTGCGCAACGCTAACAACCAACCGGGGCCCACCGTGTACGCACCTGCTGACTTACCGTACGCCCGCAAGCTTCTCGACTATATGTATAGAATCCTGCACCTTGGTTTCGATGACGGAATAGTGTAGACTATTAAGTACAGAACAGACATTAAGTAATTTGCCGGCTCTAACCAAATTTTGTTTGTTTCTAATCAGGGGTATATGATATTCACAATTCACAATGCTTAGGTGAACCAGTACAAATACGACCTGCTGATTATGAAAATACGAATCTCGATGCTAATAATATCTGGCCTATTTGCAGTATAAATATTTGATTTTGGCGAAACCTGACAGGTTGTGAATCGCACAACAGCAGTCCTTTGTCAGGCCCTCAGGCCCCATGCAACGAGGCGAGGCCTCTCCGCACGCCGGGTCAATCGCCGGGTCGCACGGCATGAGAGATTAAGTAGGTGTAAAGAACGATTATACATGAAAAAGGCTATCTTATTAGCCATTATAAGCGTGTAATTTTGAGTAGGTTGTTTATAACCATTAAATTAAATCTTCTCAGGAAGATATCTATACAGGGAAGCAGGTCAGGCAACCCGCAGAACATGTCACATTACGAGATTAGGTTGTTAGCCTCTTGAGATCGTATACATAAAAAATACAATGTAATTGAAACCGAGCGATTTATATAATTGTTATTTTTTGTTCTTAGGGTCGATTTTACAATCGCCAGATAAAATTGTCCCTAAGTTAAAAATTATCGGCGTCACAAAAGGACAGAGCTAACGTTTATTTGACATACTGTTATCTGGGTATTGAAAAATCGGCCCTAAACGGACTTGCAATCCATTGACCCCTTTAGCTATTTCTAAAGGAATGCTGGTTTCAGAAAATTAAACAATAATTTTAAAGACATATTTATTATTGTATTAGGTACATTTTTCAATTAAATCTTTAATAGGTAGTAATACATAAAATAGCAGCACTGCTTGTGCCAAAACCAAAATACATCAAATGACTAGGTGAGTAATTTCGTCGGCAGCATATGTCAAATGGACACCATTAAGTCAAATTAAAAGCGAATTCTACTTTGCAATGGCAATGGTACTAGTTTTCATAGAATTACACGAGGGGTAAGGGTTAAATTCTGGTGACTGTTTAATTACCATCATATTACAAACATCAAAAATCTTTTAATTTAAGATTAGTTTGTTAAGAATAAAATGTAATTAAATATATTTTTACTGAAATAAACAGTTCAATTTTTTTTTTGAAAACAAACATAGTATTTGCTGACTCAAGAGCTCCCTCGTGACTACCAGGGTAAATACCCTCGGGTGGGTATTTACCCAGTAAATACCTACCCACGGGTAAATACGCTAGTATTTATTATTAGTTATTACATTATAAATACCATGTGTTAAGGTTTCTCGGGGTCCATATATTAATTATTATGAAAAAAACCGGCCAAGTGCGTGTCGGGCCACGCACAGTGTAGGGTTCCGTAGTTGCCCGTCGATCACGTCACCGGTCATATGCGGAATTACGGACCCGTACAAGGGTTTTTACTGATCTTAGTACTGATGATGTACTTTTTTGAGATGTTGTGTTGTATACATATTTTTGCCCCTTTACGGTAATGTCTACTTAGCTGTGATAGTTTTCCCTTTAAATTCATCGTATATAGTAGCCACCGTTTAGCTGGCAGGGGGGGGGTCACTTGACCATAGCAAAAATTATCACTTCAAAGCTTAATATCACGCCAACCAATTCATGAATCAAAATGCTTTTAGAAACCTTATAATATTTTTGAAAGAGCTATCCAACTATATGGGGTTTGGAGGAAAAAAAATTGCACCACCACTTTACATGTAGGGGAGGTAACCTAAAAAAAATTTTTTATGATTTTATTCTACCGTTTTGTCGGCGTCATTGATATGTATACTCATGCCAAATTACAGCTTTCTAGTACTAACGGTTACTGAGAAAAGCGGGAGACGGACGGACGGACATGGCGAAGCTATAAGGTTTCCTTGTCTACTACGGAACCCTAAAAACAGAAAGACTGGCAACTTTGCGACGATTCTCTAGACTTTGTAGCCTTAGCACCTAGTTAGCCTTGCATTGCAGTCTTTTTCTATGAGCCTCTTAGCACGTTTACCGATTGCCTCCAATGCCTCAAGCTGACATTTAACAGATCCATTCCATAGATACGAACAGTATTCCATGGATGAGCAGACTTCTGCTTGATACAAAGTGAGCAACTGTTCCGCCTTGAAGTACCGACGCACCTTTGAGAGAATGCCCAGCTTCTTGGCAGCTAACTGAGCCTTAAGATTCGATGTAGGAGACAAAGTTGAGAGTCGAACAATGTTACGCCAAGAAGCTCGAGTTGGGCGACAATCAGCACGGTTAGAATTCAGAAAGTAGGGTTAGTTCAAATGGCTTCTTTTTCGCAAAAAATAGACATGCCTATGCCTGAGTTTTTGCGGCATTGAACCTAACCCGATTGGCTTTGCCCCAATTGGAAGCTGCCTTGAAAGAAAGGTTCAATCACCCAACCATAGCTTCTCTTTGAGACTAGATTTCTGCCGTGCTGGCGCGCGCAGTGGATATGTAGCTCTCTACAAAAGTGCTGTCGTCTGCATACCCAAATATACCGGGCTTCAGCAGGTCGTTAATGTGCATTAGAAAAAAGTCACAGAGCGCACCGACACCTGGGGGACACCCGCATTTAGGCATTAGATCAGACGAACAGCCATCAATAACCACTCGAATAAATCTATCGCTCAGGAAGTCCGATATCCAAGCACAAAATCCTGCTGGCAGACCAAATGAAGAAAGCTTGCTTATAAGGCCGTTGTGCCAGACCCTGTCAAAGGCTTAATTAATTATGGGGAGTAAACGAAAACGACAGCATTGGATGAGCGAGGGAACTAAGCTTGTAGAGATAAGGCGAAGAATGAAAGCTTCTAGTAGCTGATGTGAAGGCCCTCAATAAGAAATCTGCTAGGACCCAGGAATATTGGTGGGCGGGATCAGAACGCACTACTTCAAAACGTCTGTACTAAAGTAGAAGCTCGCGCCAATAAGCACGAATCCGAGGGATTACCACCGAAAAATTCACACAATCATAAAAATCTCTGAAACTTGCTGAAATCATTGCCAGTCACTGTTTCAAGATCTTCTGTCGAAATCTTACGCAGCTACAGAACCTAGGGACTAGAGACGAAGAGATCAAGCGAGATATTCTTGTATATGAAGTAAGAACCTCTATAAAACATCGTAAGAACGGTAAAATTACTGGAGGCGACGCTATACCAATTGAGACAATTGAAGCGTCGGACGATCATGGTATCCGCATCTTCCACATCATATTTCAGAAGATATGATAAACGGGCCATTGGCTGAAAGACTGGGGTCATACTTGAGTTTATCATCCATGGTACAGTCTCGTATGCTTCTTTCTTTGGCCACATATGACACCAGACCACGAGGAAAATCGATTGTTATTTTATTTACAAAGTTTATTTAAGCGATATCGCTAATTTTGTACGCTTATTATGCTTATTTCTGGGTAAGTAACCCTATTGCTGTCACTCACGCGTCCGTCTGCCGTCTGTCACACAGGTTTTGCAACCAAACGGTTGGAGCTACAGTCTTCAAATTTTAACAGTATAAGCATCTTGTTGAACCAAAACCATACATTTTCAAGAAACTGTTTTAAATGGTTTTAACGGGGGCGCGAAAAATATTTTGCATTAAGTAGATAAATACTGTATTTCTTGTTTTAAAAAATATTGTAAACAAAGGATTGAGATGCCACCAAAGTCAGCCCTTTTTACAAAATATTGTACCGAAGATTTTTTTAACTTCCCATTAACCTATATGAACTTGAAATTTGGTAATAATGTTTATTATTAAACATGTTTTACCCACAAATACTATATTAGATAGATATTGATAAATCACATATTTTTTCTTTAATATTTCCTTATTTCTCCTATTACAACCAATTTAATTTTACGGTTGGTTACCCTGAATGTGCGAAGTCCGACACGCACTTGGCCGGTTTTTTAAATACAAAAAATACATAGATTAACCGGCGCGGTGGTTGAGGTGGCCGAGGCATTAAAGAGGCGCAAATATAGGGGTCTATATTTCTTCCAACCAAATAGTTAACTTCGTTAATCGCTAATCCGACAAAAAAAGATCGTTAAACGTTAAAGCGTTACATTTCTGGATATTTAACGGAAGTTAACGATAATCGTTAACTCCTTGTAAAAACAGTACCTGAGAGATATCTCCCTCTCTATCGCACTTGCTTATTCGTGCGACAGAGAGGGAGATATTCGAACTTCGTTATCGGTTTGCGGTAGGCCGTCTGCGTATGCGGGTATGCGTTATGGAAATTAGGCAGGAAATGAAAAATATAAGAAAAGCAAGATGGCATTAAGAATTTCTTATTATGATTCTAATTGAAACAATCACAAATATTTAACAGATCCAATGCGATATTTATATATTTACCTTTTTTACCGATGAACAACTCATGTCGAAACGCCGGTAAAAAATAGTAAATACGGTCAACCAACTTGATTTGTGGGTCACTTCGTGCTTTGTCATAGGTCATACTAGCAGTGTTGCCAGGGCCCTTGGGACGAAAATTACGTTTCTTTTCTTGAAAAGTTACATTTTTGATGTTACATTTTTTCTATTTCTCATAATCAAAACTGCCGATTTTAAGAAATTTGTAACCACCTGCAGCTAGAATTCGGCGAGCTCGGCGACAGAATTGCGCCGGGCTGATGTGGGATATCTCAAATGATATACATAGTTACCTACTCGTACAACAGACGAACAGACAGAGTCGTATCATGTGGTTTCTTTTGTCACCTTTCCTGTATGGAAGCTTATAAATTGTCCCGCTTGGTCCCGGTTAGATACAAAAGACCTTTCTTTTAAATAGAGTTTCATTGTTCTTAAAAGTTACGAAAATTTCCCTTACAACAGAAGTTACTTACATGTTACTCGAGCTGGTCAAAAGTTACGAAAAATGTAAGAAATGTAACCATCTGGCAACACTGCATACTAGACTCCTCTACAGCACTGTTACACTGTTCCGTTCATGAAGAAAGGATAAGACTGGAGTCTGCAATACACACATACAAAGATGTGCGAAAGCGATGCAAGCATAGAAACCAACACACATGGGAACGAGCTACAATGTGTCATCTCCTGTCCCTTATCGCGTATTATTTGTCACCGGCCTATGTCACCGAAACGTCATCAATGTATTCAAGCCTATTGGCTTAATTTAAATTTGGCGCCAATGTATATACAGCACGACTAATAGGTATGTTGACTCGAAATTTGACTACTCCAAAAGAAACAAGGCATAAAAATATGCAAAATTGTGAAAATCCTATTCAAATATCTCAAAAAATAACGAAGCTACAACCTTTTTAATGTTACTGATTAGAGAGAGAAAGTGCGACAAATCAGTGACGTCATTGACCACGAGCGCCATAGTAAATGACAATCGTTCCAATACAAAGGTGCGTTTTGCGGACAATGGGACAGAGTATGCCCCCTCTTAAAACTTTGAAGACTTATTTATTATTTTGAGTTACTTTTTCGCCATTTGATTAAGAATTTGATACCTTTTCGAGAAAATTTGAATTTCTTATTTGGTGTCAACATCCCGATTATGAGATGTCAGAATTGTGCTACATCCATATCAGTCTTCTGATACATCTCAATTTAGTCAGCCTATCATAAGTCCGTCGCCCTTGGTGATTCGCTAATCCTCTTTCTACTGTTCTGTTTTTTTTACTTATATATATATCACACCACACTACACAACGCAGCAAAGCAAATCTATATAAAACGAATAAATTAATTAACAAAATAAACACAGGGCCTACCGCGAACCGTAAACGAAGTGTTCCCTCTCTGTCGCACTTGCAAATCTGTACGTAAGTGCGACAGAGAGGCAAACTTCGTTTGTAGTTCGCGGTAGCCCCTCAGCACTTCACCGTCCATACGCCTAGTATTCTCATTCACTGACTCACCGAACCGACAACACAATATAGGTCATTTCTCTCGCGCGCGCGCCTTACGCGCCTCACTTGCATCGTCTGTCTCACTTATTGCCTATAGCTCGCGCCTACGCCGCCCCTATCGAACGGACTTCTCAGAACCTGTATTTCGCGGTACGGTGTTCCTTTGATAAAATAGGTACTTAGTTAACGGATTAACGGAGCTTTGGACAGTTAGCGGAAGTTAATGAGTCCGTTAACAATTTATCCAAGTTAACTTAGGCCGAGTTTTATAGATCTTGACATAACAAACCGACATAAGGTCTAACGAATATTTATGAATTCGAGCCTTAAAAGTTAATCCGATACACGGATGGTTAACTTCGTTAATTAACGGATTAACAAGTTAATGCACAGCTCTGGTCGTGACCCATAATTTCCTCATATAAATGTTGTGAAAGATGTTCGGTAACATATTGAATGTATGATTATTGATTACAAAAACCTAGGTCCGATCAGATCTATCCGACTTGCATCACCGCAATAACATTTTATATTAACGATAGTTTAATCAAGAACGCTGTCTCATAATTGAGTACAAACAACACATCTATTCTAGGCAATCAAATTCTTTCTTTTACACTTAATCGGAACGATCTAGAGGTATACCAAAAAAATATTTCCTACAGTCTGGCCAACCATCACAGTATCACCGGAGCGGTTAAAGAGACCAATTCCAGCTCCTTGTTATTTTTTCACATTCCTGATTCTACTCGTACATTAATGGCGTTTCTTGCCTAAACTATACTTAATACAAACTATTTTACTACTGATATTTTGTGATACAAAAGTTTCAATTTTAACCGCTTTCATGAGAAAGAGGATACAATTACATAACCAATGTTCAATTACACGGTCCTTTATCCGCAGAACGCTACAGTTCTGTCAAAGAGTATGCCTACTTCGACAAGAATAACAAAGGTAATGAAAATCACATAAAATAGGGCTAAGACGCCACCTACTGTTTTTCTTAGTGTGAATTTTCCTATGTATAGAGTTATCCAGAGACATGCGACAGCTACTATCAATGAGCCGACGACGAAACCGATGCCGCTCGAGTCTATGTAAACGACAGCGTCTTCGTTGCGGGCCATCAGCGTCAATGTTCTGATCAGCCACGGCACGCCCAGAGCAAACATAACGGCCAGGGAGTTAGCTCCCAGAGCGTTCGAGACTCCCATGCCGCCCTCACCTGGAACAAAAATAACATTGTATTACCTGTAGACATACGGGTACTATCTACTACTTAGTATTAGTATATAGACGAAGTGGCAAAATGAGCAATCCTCTTGCCGCTTCGGCTAAACTCGGCTCTAGCACACCTCGGCTCCGTGGTGTCCAATACCTTATCACGCTAGGAACGAAAGAGCACGTGCTTTGCTGCGAGCGCGTGCGAGCGGGAAGCCATGACCAGCTGTCAAACATCGGTTTTGTTAGACAGTAAACCTTCTTGTACGTAAGTAAGTATTATTAATTATTAGATCTGCGGATATCAAGTAAAATTTAGGTGTCACTTACATGGAAACACAACTTAGCACATCCGGTAACTCTGCGGTATCTAAAGCGCATACATTTTCCTAATTTAATCATGGATGACTGAGAGGGTAGCGGCAATGTGCATTGGATCTAGATCAAATCTCAGTAACGATCATTATCGATTTACACATATGTAGATACAGTCGAGTTCTCAAATATATACACATTTCTGGACCTTATTACAAAGGAATAGTGCAAATGTATACATATATTAATGAACTCGACTGTACAACTCACACGGTGTGGCATTTTACATTCATCCATTCTCTCATCATCGTATCAAACTATCGAATTTCACCTTACCGGGTCTTTATTGACAGCATGACAGTAGCATATAGTACTAGCGAAACAGTTAGGCAATAGTAAACGGGTGTAGTTTTTGGATAGAAAAGTTGAATATTCGCAAAAGCCGGCTTCAAAAGTTTAAGTTAGTTCTAAAAAGTTGTTCCTGCAAACGTAGTAGCATAGTAGTTATTTAACAAGGTACGCAAATATTCAACATATATCTCAATAAAACTATACATGCTTGTATCGACCAAACAATAATAAATGTATTTCAAAATTATCCAATGTTGACGTTTGACCTCAAATGAAATGCTTATTCATGTTTCGTCGAATTCGACCTGAACAGAATATATACATGTACCAGAAATAAATATGTAGATTATAATAAGTATCAATAATCTGACAATTATTAATAAAACGGTTTTAATTATGATAAGTCAGAAATAACGAGGGCTAATTGTGATTAGGTACGAATATAATTAAGGGGTACATGACGTTATCTGACCCGACAACAATGTGCACTTGATAATAATACGGATCAAAAGTAATACATAGTTATGATTCTTATTTGTCGACTTTTCAAATCATGGATCGTTACCGGTATTCTTACTACCGGTTTTAAATAAGGTATAACCGGTTATAATTGCATTTCGCTATTCATATAGCTAATGCTCTGATTAGGGGTATAATCAAAACTGGTATTCAAATAAGGTTTCGCCAATTGACAACAATACCTCTATTTGACACTTTACCCATAAAAACCATTACCGGAAATAGCTGTCAGTGTCAATGTACTTGATTATTTGTTTCTGCGTATTGTAGTAAGTAGGTATTTATATCTATTTGTTGCATCTTAGTAGCAATTTTTAATTGACATCTTACCTTTCAAGTGCAATGAATAACGGTATTGAATACAGGTATTTAATATCGTAAATAGTCTATACATAGAGGTATAGATAAAAGCGGAACAATAGCTCTAATTAGAATATAGGTATTTTTTTATTAACGGCAATAGTTTGTCAATTTCTATACAGGTGTTAAATAAAATCGGTTTTACAATCCCTGGTTCAAATGCTTTTATGGTCATTTGCTTGAAAATTATATTTATACAAACAACATTCATAAGTTTTATTTGATCTATAATGATGACGTTTTAGAGATGATTCTTAAAACATAAAAAACCGGTCAAGTGCAAGTCTGACTCGCGCACCGAGGGCTCCGAACACAATAGCGCGCTGTACAAAATACAAATTGAACGCCTTGGGTACAGAGTCACAAGTCATGGTTGTAACTTTAAACCAAGCACTAACAACTCCATAAATTTTAGTTAACCCAAAGGTTCTTAACGACTACGGTAGGCAAATATCAAAGCGCAATCCATTTAATCTCCTATATTAAACATTAAAATTATTACGGTTCGATGGGTCAGCATATTTTGGCTTATATTTATATCGCAAGCGCTTTAGAGGCTATGGGTGTATTAAGTAACTCTAATCTTTTTTTTTTCACGCGATTATGCATGTAATTACTAGAACTTTAGGGGCTGAAATGCGTTGATTTGACATAAGTCGTTTTGGTTTGGAAATCATTTAGCTCTTGTAATATCAGAGTTCGTATATATGGGACGAACTAAATTTGTCAAAATCCAAATAGCTCATAATAATCAAGTAGAAGCGTAATACTCTATTTGTAACTAAGATCGTAAAGATAAAAACGAAATAATACGAAAACCTACTTTATCATAGCCACTATAAGACACCAAGTGTAAAATTATGTTCAATTCAATTGTGTAAAATATGTTCATTAATATTAGCTTCAACTTCACCTAATGTCATCGGTATAAAGTGACACGTCTATGCCAATGACGTTGTCAAATGTCGTGATATTGACAACTGTCTATATAGTCGCTTCACCATACGTCCTTATTATATCTTGACACTGAGATTCGTGACAAATATGTGCATATTCGGAGGTCAGCCTTAAACTGGTTCTTCTGAATCGAATTTTCCGTACGTCAGGCATTGTAAATATCTACATGACTCTGGTCTGAATCATAAGTTCTACCCCCACCCCCGAATTCATCAATTTGAGGCATCCCTCAAATTGGTGAATTCGGATGTAGATAAAGTAGTGTATGCAACTGTACATAATTAGGCCTTAAAACACTCGTGTGATCCTATTATGAAACTCGCTGACGCTCGTTTCATAAAACCACACTCGTGTTTTAAGACCTCTCATTATATATCAGTTGCATAAACTACTATTACAGTATCGAATTGTTAATAATATACAATGTTTTAGCCAGCCGAAATGTCTTAACTAAATCGTAATTCTCCATCAAATTAAAATTAAAAAAATGATGAATTCGCCACAAGCGGAGCCTTTAAGAAGTTGCAGTGTTCGCGGCAAGAGCCTCTCAGGGCCAAACCACGGCTAAAGGCTTATTTATACACGTAAGAAACTCGCATGCGAGTTTCATTACACTGCTGGTCACGGAAGTATAACGAGTTCAATCGCTCTATAAAACCGCGTAATGCAAATTGGCATGCGAGTCGCGTACGTGTATTAGGGCCTTTAGAGCGGCGGCGACAGCGGCAGCGGTGTATCATGGGTAAGAGATCTCGCTTCATCGAAGGTGGAATAAAAGAGTGAAGAGATTGATAAATTTGTCGCCACGACGGTGGATGTTGCGTGCACAAATACCGTTCGCAAACAAATTATCACTTTGATTTAAAAGAACACAGACCAACTTGTTTATTGAAGGAAATCAAATATATCTTACCTCTTCTAGACATAATGAATATGGAACAGGCTTCAGGCAGACACCCACCAAAGGCCAGGAAAGTCATCCCCATCACCGAGTCGGGAATGAAGAATGTATGACCTGAAATTATTTATTTGTTTATTCGTATGGCATTCATATACAATAGGCAAATACACAATTATAATATATACGCGTACTAAGAAAGGATTTTTTGAAATTCAACCATTAAGGGGATGTAATAGAGGTTTAACTGTTGTATGGAAATCATTTATTTGGAAAGTTATAGACTTGAATCTTTGTATAAAAGTTTCATGGTAAATAACAATATATATAAATCGTAATCAAAAAAATCCGTCGTAAACTCGAATTTGGTCGGGTGCGGTGTCCTAGAATGGGTTTCGGGGGTTGCTAAACTCAATTTTGATAACCCAACTTCTGGTTATCCAAATTGAATTCAGTGTTCCCCAAAACCCATTCCAGGACACCCCACTCGACCAGATTTGAGTTATAATACTGTTTTTTTATGTTTAGGTGTGATCTTGGCCTCCATCTTGTCTGCCAAATCCAATTCTGGTATCCGAACCGCCTTCTGGTTATCAAAATGGAGTTCAGCGACCCCAAAGCCCATTCCAGAACACTTCACACGGACATTCGAGTTACAATATGGTTTGTTTTAGGTTTTTACGCCACTTTGTCCGCTATTTTGAATTTTAAGCAAAGGAGCCAAAATTCGACTTGGCAAGATTCAGAATCGGATTTTGCTGATTTTTTTTGACTTTTCCGAAGTGTCAAAATGGCACATAAAATGCCATTCAACTCGAATAATGTCATATAGGGTAGAGGCACCAAAAGATGAACACCCTCCAATAGTTGAACATTTTATCGAAATATCGTTACAAAAAAAATCGTGGCATATTTAACGTGGTTGGGATATTTTTTTCCTAAAGCGTCATCTTGCCGAGATAGGAATTTATACTTCTAGGGCGTTACGCCACGCATGCAGGTGCGAGCGGTCGTCGCGTCTAGGCTTCGCACCAAAAACTCGATTTGTATGGAGATCTGCTTAAGATTCGCACTTTCAAGTTTAAGCTCTAAATTGAGTATAAAATTGAATAACACGGGTACTTGCATAGTTTTGCATGACATGAATGTCTGATTACTCCCGTTTTAGGGTTCCGTAGTAAACAAGAAACCCTTATAGTTTCGCCATGTCCGTCCGTCCGTCCGTCCCCCACTTTTCTCAGTAAGCTTTAGTACTAGAAAGCTGTAATTTTGCATGAGTATACATATCCATGACCCCGACAAAACGGTAGAATAAAATATTAAAAAAATTTTTTTTAGCATAGGTACCTCCCCTACATGTAAAGTGGTGGTGCAATTTTTTTTTGTTCCAAACCCCACCGTGTAGGATATCGTTGGATAGCTCTTTCAAAAATATTATGTTTCTAAAAGCATTTTTTGATTCAATAATTGGTTGGCGTGATATTAAGCTTTAAAGTGCTAATTTTTGCTATGGTCAAAAGTCCCCCCCCTGCCAGCTACACGGTGGTATGTGAAAAAAAAACATGGTAGTAGTATATACGATAAATTTAAAAGAAAAACTATCACAGGTAAGTAGACATTACCGTAAAGGGCAAAAATATGTATACAACACAACATCTCAAAAAAGTACATCATCAGTACTAAGATCAGTAAAAACCCTTCTACGGGTCCGTAATTCCGCATATGACCGGTGACGTGATGGACGGGCAACTACGGAACCCTACACTGTGCGTGGCCCGACACGCACTTGGCCGGTTTTATTTATATTCTATGCTTTTTAGCGATAAGACCGCCTGTTGTCTACCATCAACATGTTTAATTTTTAATCTTTTTTTCAATGCATTTTCTGGTGAAAAATAAAGAATATTTGTATTGTATTGTATTGTACTGTAAGGAATTGTATATTTTATAGTAATTTTAGAGATATTTGCTGTTCTGTTCAAGTTATGGTAACATGACGTAAGCGACAGGGTACAAAGGTGTTAAGCTCCTTGTGAGGCCGACCGTACAACAAAAAGGAACATCGCCTTGATAAAAAACTATCAAGAAACTTACCTATAACAGTCATATTCCACGTAACAAAGTAGGAGTTGACTCCGATCCAAATGATGCACATGAAGAATGCGAGCGGGTACCACTTCCGCCGAGTCACTGGAGACGGCACCGTGCACCCCAACACCAGCTTGAGGGGCCACGTGAACAGCCACCAACACTTATATGCCCAGCCTTTCTCCATTGGAAACCTAAATAAGCTCTTTAAAGGCTTGGTCTCTTCCTCTGTAATATAAATACAATTACTGTTCATAAGGCAACTGTCAAATATTAGTCTTGCTCGATCAATATGTTTATGATTTTAGATGAATTAATTTAATTACCAGAAATAGAATTTTAATTGGTATTAATAAAATTGTCTTAGGTCAACGATATTTTATTGATAAAGGCATTCTTGGTTTTAGTATTCTATGTATGGAACTTTTAATCGAATAAAATTAAAAGGCACCTTTAAAAAAAGTAATAAATAATTTTAGTTGTTATAATTGATGTTTGTTAAAAACAATTAAAACAGTTATCGATACATTTGCTATTGGAAAGAAATCATTTTGCAAAAAAAAACTTCTGTTTGTTAATCCGTATCTTTTCTTAATGAACCATGAATTTACCATTTTTGGTTTGGAAGTAAATAGCAGATATTTGCCATAACTCATAATATTCAGTATTTAATGTTTTACAAAAAATCTAAAGCCAATTATTATTATTAATAAGCCATTTTAATATAAATTGTATTAATAAAATCATTTTTTTACAGAGTTATTCGCCGTCTCATTTAACAGTCCTCCTTAGCGTTTCGAAAATGATCATCTGGCGTTACTACTCCTCTTGCCTCTGTCACATACCTATAATTTATTTCATTATAGAGTTGTTTATTTATAGGGTTGGCAACGCGTACGTGACTACTTTTGAGTTGCGGGCGTCTATAGGCTGCGGTTTCCGCTTACCATCAAGTGGACCGTTAGCATGTTTGCCACTATCGTTACCTACCTACATAGTTACTATCCGGCAACGTAAGGTTTTCCCGAGAGACGTTTAGCTCGCATATGTTCTCACAGTTGATATTTTCTTTCGTAGAGGTAATAAGTGATTAAATGATTGTTTTACGAGGCTTTTGAATTCTTACCGTCTTCTATAGGTTTGGAGCTGCCATTAACGGCACTGCCGTTGACCGCTTTGTTGTCCGTGCCTTCTTCCACGGATTTGCCAAGTTCTTCCGTGTTTGGAATATTGGCCCGTTCGTTTGCTGAAAGATACATGATGATGATGATGATGACACAATATTACAATAATATCCCATGTTCTGTTCAACCGACTTTTGCTTGAAATGAAATATCTAAAACAGCTAAGGAAGCGTGCACTTAGGCCGAGCACTAAGGCCGCTTTCACGTACAGGCTCATGCCGCGCTAAGATCTATTACTTGGCTTCTAACTTTTAATTCAGTAACTTTATACATTCAGAGCTTGCGTCAAATCCGGTAGATCAGATTTTTGCACACTTGTTTATGATGTTGGCCCAATGATCCATAATCCAAGTTTGAGACCCCGAGTGCCAAACGCAGTTTTGTCAAAAATCGAAAAACCGATTATAACCCTAAAGGACTAGTAGTAGTAGATAGACTTAATTTGATACAATAAGAGGCTAAAATTGTCTTTGTAGACATATTGTAGAGCAAATAGTTTCTGCAATAAAGCCTTTCAATCTTTGCGAAGTTCGAAAAATGATAAAATTTGAAAGACTAAAATTGCTACAATACGAGACTAGAGTAGTTTCTGTAGACCAAATAATTTCCGAGATAAAGTCTTTCAAATCATTCATTTATTTGAACATCGCAAACTTTCAAAGGCTTTCTCACGGAAACTATTGGTCTACGGTCTACCGAGATAATTCTAGTCTCACATTGTAACAAATTTAGTCTTCTCTAAAACGTCATGAGAAGGTACTATCAGCAACTAGTCATTTACGGTTATAATCGGCTTTTCGATTTTTGACAGAATTGCGTTCGGCACTCGGGGTTACAAACTTGTAGGTATTATTTATTAGGCCAACATCAAAAACAAGCCTGCAAAAAAATCAGAACTACCGGATCTGACGCAAACTACCCCTTACTTTCAAGCGACAAGGTTACTGGAATATTTCCCAGTGAGCCTACTTTCCGAACAGTTATTAACCATGTAGGTACATTTAGACTACGTTTTCCAATACTTGATAGAATTAGAACTAATTTTATCAAGTATTGGAAAAAGACTATGGCCGGTGCGGAGTCTAACAATTTCACAGAGTAAATAAAATAATATTTTTCCGCTGCGTGTACAGCAGCCGTAAACACATTTGAGCGAACAAACATCGGATCATGAATTAATTGGCGAAGTTGTAGTAAGAGCAGTTTCTGATACATACTAACTACAATTGCTTGCTAAAAATACAGTGCACAAAAAATACAGTGTACAAATATCGGACTTAATGCCAAATGGCATTATATATATATTATGAAAGGCTATAGTCAAGTTTCCATAGTAAGTCGACCCCATCAAATGGGCTCGGGTTTTTTTGGAATGTAGGTTTAGTTAGATAGTGTTACAAACAAACACATTATAAGCTCAATACTTTTTGAGAAAAAAATTTAAACGCCTCACCCCAGAACTTCTCAAAAAAACATAAAAAATTCGTAACTCGAAAAGTACAATAAATCGGCAAATTTTCATGTGGGTTTATTTTAATAGCACTTGATGCGAGGAATTTAATTTATTTTTTTAAACGTCTGGATTTAGTCCACTCTGTATATGTTTCATCAGTTATACTACAAGATAAATTAAAATTTTGTATGAACGTACCTTCCCCACTTTTACATTTAAAGTACTTCCCAAACTGTCTGCTGAAGAATCTGAACAGACGCACGCTGTTAAACATGAGAATGAAGTATAAAATATACATGATAGCTAGCACCAGTGCCTCGTACCATTCAACTTGACCGTCCCACACTATGACTACCAGAATGCTCACATTCACCATGTAAATAATAACATCTCTTGTTACTGGCAGAGGCTCGATTTTGATGGCCTGAAAATAGTTAAATGTTTTATGTTATTATGTAAGCTCCTGCCCGCCACGCGTATAATTGTAGCTTACGGTTGTACACTGTTTTATAGACAACATTTTTAAAGAATTTCATTTCGCAGAAAATGCTTCTCATATTATCATTTCACAGAATAATCATTACACCGGACACTAACTTTGTAGAAACTCAAGTCAATGATTTTTGATATCAATATTTTTTAATATTTCGATATTCATATCATAGAACTACAAATGAAATATTATTTTTTCTCATATTATTTAGTTTACGTAAAAATTATTACCAAGTCAATAGTTGTACAGAATTTTGTTTCTCATAAAATAAATATCATATTATCATTTCATAGAATAATCAATTCGTAAAATAATTACTTTGTAGAAATTTTTATCGTAGATTTTTATTACAAAGAAAATATAATGTTTCGATATTCATTACGATTTAATTAGGTACAAATCATATATTCTTTGACCGTACGATATTTAGTTATGATAAAAAACGAAAGTACACTGATAAAGATGATCATATTGATCGTATTCTACAGCGTAAACAAGATTATTCAGAAATTGATATATTAGAAAAAATCGAAAAACAAAACTGAAATTGTAATTTTCTGTTCGAAATAAATGCAAATAAAACTGAACTGCCTTAATCTTCTAACCTATCCGCGTTAGAGTCGATTTTGCCCCAACAGGTCTTTCTGGGCTTTTATAAAAAAAATAACCCCTATTGTATATAGATATTGTTTTTGAATTGTTTTTCAGCAAAATATGTTTCTGTGAAGTGTATAAGCGGTGATACAATCATATTAAAAATAAAAATACAAGGACCAAATATTATTTAATATAAGTGTCTGTAAAACGAAATTCTATGAATTTTCTGTCTGCGAAACAATGGAACACCAAACATAATTCTACTGTTTGATAAGTTTGTTAAATAAAAAAATGATATTACAAAATTCATTGAATTGTGTTTACTGTGAAATATTTTTCATTCAAGTAAATAGTCATTGAAACAATAATAGTCGAAATAAAAATACAAGGATCAAATATTATTTGAAACATTCCTGCGAAACAAAATTCTATGAAATTTCTGTCTGCAAAACAAGGGGACACCGTAGCTTACATGTTATTTTGTATTAGCTATATTTATTACTGGAAAATTAGTCTTTTTTCATATAAAATGTTAACTATCAATATTATCACCGCATAAAGGCCACACCAAAGCATATCATAATACGCCGAGACACCGCATCTTACGCAGGAAAATTTACATGTCAAAATACGCGACATTATGCTTCAGCGTGCTCGGCCTTTCATTGTAGTGACCAGGGACCATAAATACTGGAGGGTGATCGCGTAACTTTTTCAAACATACGTTAGGATATATCAACTTACGCGTTCGAAAAGTTATGCTATGGGCAATGCCACATTGAGAACTAACTTTGATAGCAGCAAGGCCTCCAATCGCAGCGACCCCAAGGGCGTTAAAGATGGCGGAGCCGACGATAGTTCCAATACCCATGTCGGATTTTGTGATGAATGTCGAAATCAGATTCACGAAGAACTCTGGGGCCGAAGTTGCTACCGACATAAAGGTCGCTGCTGCCACATTCTGAAACATTTGCGTTCATACAGTAACTGAATAAGAAGGTCATGACATCGGAAATTTCACCATACATTTGCGTGAAGTAAAAACTTATGTTTTAAGTGATCAATCCGTTAGTTTATTTTCAACTAGTCGTACCCGCGGTGGCACTACCATTAACAAAAAAGAACTTCTATTTTAACTGCATAAAATACGCCGTTTCCTGTAGGAGATTTCTGAAATATTGTTTTAGTTTGGGTGCGTTTTAATATTACAAATGTAGTAGATTTTTTTTGCCACCACGAAATATGGGTCAATATAGCATTTATTTTTTTATATACAACGCCGGTGGCAAACAAGCGAACGGTCCACCTGATGGTAAGCGGCCACCGCAGCCTATAGACGCCCGCAACCCCAAAGGAGTCACGTGCGCGTTGCCGACCCTTTATAAGATTTGAGGATACACTGTGTTGACAGCACTTCTGCTGTCAACACAGTGTTCCTTCGAACACATTTAGGTCCCTCGCTGTCAACACAGTGCATCCTCGGGAGCTCTGGCAACCTTGCTCATCTCCAGGAACACAACACTACAAACTTGTATAGTAAATAATGTTATTTATTATGGCTGTGGTGTTAGCATAAGGGTAACAAGTCGCACCGAAACAGATTTGTCGCAAGAAAGTCCAGTGGCGGATTTTCCCTACGTCCCAGTAGGTAGACCCGGGCCTAGGGTGGCCAGATATTAGGGGTGGCCATCGTCATGAAAGTCATGTCATGAAAAAAATACGGCCAAAGAGCGGCTGTTCAGGTTAAGGCGGCCGAGATGGCAAATCCACCACTGGGAAATTTATATTAGTTAGTTCATTATAAAGTTGGATCTGTTTGCTGAAAATTATTAAATAATTGGGAACCTTAAGTTTTTTGGAATGGTCCATATTAAGTATGTAGTGTTGTGTTACTGGAGGTGGGCAAGGAGGTTGCCAGAGTTCCCGAGGATGCACTGTGTTGGGAGCGAGGGACCTAAATTTGTCCCTTCTGCTGTCAACACAGTGCATCCTCAAATTTTATAAAGGGTAGGCAACGCGTACGTGACTCCTTTGGAGTTGCGGGCGTCTATAGGCTGCGGTGGCCGCTTACCATCAGGTGGACCGTAAGCTTGTTTGCCACCGGCGTTGTATAAAAAAAATATATATTTTTTATTAAAAGTAGACTTATTGAGTTCAAAACTGTTGCCGAGTTTTTTTAATTAAGTATCGTTTTTAAGAAATATTTTTTTGAATCTTATCATTGACATACCACACGTTCGGAGGGATGAATAGGATTGTGCCTTACTTAATAAAAAAAACCGGCAACAGTTTTGAACTCCATAATAAGTCTACTATCAATAAAAAATATAATATGGACCACTCCACAAAACTTATGGTTCCCAATTAACTCACCTGTGGTAATTTCAAATCCTCGCATATATGTTCCACGGAAGGTAGGAAGTAGTCGTTACAGACTATGGCCAGCAGCGTGAAGGAATATATTCCAAAAATAACGTACAGGATGAAAGCCCCCTTCCGCAACTGGTCGTCTACAATATCAATCATAGGTTACGAAACAGAAACTTACATCATAAAAAAGGTGTTAATGAATTCGGTATAGGCAATAATAATAATAACCTAACTCGAGGTCATAAGATAACAATGTGAACAAACCATTTGATATGGTTTCGTTCACATTTCTCTGATGCCATGTGTGTCAGAGAAATACGGCCGAGCCACGTCAAATCAAGCAGATATATAAAATAAAAACATAGAAGTAATCTAATAGACTTACCATCAAATATTCCATCGGGGAAATGCTCGATGGAGTTAGCATCGACGCACGCGGACTCATCCAACACATTCTCAAAGAGTTCCGTCCTAGTCCGCAACCACGGCTTCCAGTGCCACGCGGCTCGCTCCTCCTCCAACTTCCTCGACAATTCCTCCTTCATATAAATGATCTCCCCATTTTCATTCACCACAGCTAAGTAGACTGATTCATTAGTGGCATCTGAAAACAAATACCCTTCTTATTTACCTAGTGAAATCAAATTTTGTACAACCGTTCATGAGAAGTTATGTTTCTGCAATACTTAAACGTTCCCAAAGTTCTATAACACGCTTCGCATACCCATTGCGTACCCACTTGAGATAACAGTTGGCTTTCATAATCGGTCGAAAATATGTCCCTTTACAGCCGATTATCACGAAGGATCAATTATAATAATAGGTCCCTGTACGTACGACACGTAACTGATTAACACGTAATAAATATTTTTTATACTATATATATATATATATATATATATAATAATAACGAAATTGAAAAATGAAAACTGGAAATAAGTACAAAAACGATCGCATTAACAATACGTAAAGTATTGTTATAGTGGCCAAATAGGACCATTGCGAACAAAATCATGATTCAGCTTCAAACGACGCTAACTGGTCCATGATGACTTAATGAACGGTGAACCCTTCTTAATTAAAGCCAATTGTTTTCTTCACAGATTTTATAGTGGAATAGAGTTAGCGCCCGTCTAGTATGCAATATTTCCCTTCGCCACTCACTAGGTAATCCGCTTCGCTTTACGCGATAAACGTGTCGCCTGTTAGTGGGAAGACTCCCGCTGGGACATATTCATAACTTTCATAAAACTTAACAAACCTCTGTCAACGAAAACATGTTGTCTTTTTAGCACAAACACTAATGCCAAAGTGACAGATAAATACACAAGAATGTATACTAGCTAAAATAGGTGTGATGGAATGGAAGTTTATCAACAACGATATTAGACGTTACAGATGAATTAAGCCGTAAACACATTTAAACACTTAAAACACCACTCGGTTAGTGTTTCCAACACGGCAAATACTGTGCTCCACACTAAACTGACGACCGATGTTTATACTCGTACCTACACGACAAACTTAGATTGATGTGGCGAAAAAGCGTTTTGTGTACAAGTTCTAACTCGCTATTGTTATAATATGAGTAAATCGGCTCAGTTATCAGCTAATATAAACATGGAGTTGACGGGAAATCAGTCTTTCTCAGTGATTAGGCAGTAGATAGGCATCGACGTGGTCGCCCTATTATTCTCATTTAATATCGTATCATATACTGAAACAAGTAAAATAATAATAAAGACAGTAAATTGAGAAACATATATTGCGTTCCGAAATTTGAGTTTCACAAAATAGCATGAGGTTGCGGTTGACACTGTATACTTAAAACTCAATCTTTATTTACACACCTGCTAATCAGAAAAGAGTCATTGTTGCCCTCAAATAAGGGATCAAAGTCGTACTATTCTTCCCTCATTTGAGGGCAACAATGACTATTTTCTTCATAGAAGGTGTGAAAGCGGTATATGCCACTCGGTAACAAAATTACTTTAAGAAATTACACATTTTTAGCAGCGGGCCTCATAGGCGGTGTGAAAAGCAGTATGTGTCACACACGGTAGCAAAATTATTTCCATCTTAGGCGTAAACACTTGAAATCCTCGGTACGCTAAAGATTCTACTTTATAACCCCTCGCTACGCTCAGGATTCTATTGTAGACTCTTTCGCTTCACTCAGGATTTAATATACCGCCCTCGCCGTAAATATACCATTTTGCGCCCTTGAGACACTATTCATCTTCTTCAAGCATTTGTGCCCTAGAGCATCCCGCGGTGCGCTTTGGAATCTGATCCCTAGATTTGGACTATTACGAAAGCGACTACCACCTGAACTTCCAACCCAAAGGGATAACAGGACCTTATTGGGATATGCTACTGCTACGGTTGAAAATCTACGTCTACGTCTTTCGTACTTAAGATTTTTCAGGAAAAGGCAGGTGGTACTAACCGGTCTTCGAATCCACAACCTGATGCAAATTGAAAGTCGCGTGTCTTACCACGAAAGACTTACTTCGCAATACTTACTGAATTCTTCTATGGCCGAGATACATGACACGAACATGTAAAGAAGCGTCGCAAAGAGCTTGAAACCGGGCATCTTGGAAATCGCACGGCCCCGCCGCGCCGCTGCGTCTAATGCTAGTAACAAACATACACAATTACTACTTCATTTACAATAAGGTTATAAACTGAAAAAACAAGCAAAAATACCAAATATATACATAATACAACCTAAACTAGGGTGCCGGGAGCGGGCCGGGCATAAGCTTAGGGCGAAAGAGAACGCGACTTGTTGACCGAGTGAAATGAAGGTCTCTGCTTCAGCTTCGACAAAAATGCGTTCATATGTCCGACGGATTTCCGTTTGTTCTACTCTACAGGTCGCATTTCTGAACCAATTCTCGTGAAATGTTGTGAACAGGGTTCTATAATTATATCGATTTTTATAGTGGTCTCTTAAAAATTTCCAAAAACATTTTTTTTTCAATGATTTTGTAAGTTACTGTGGGCAAATTTCGGATTTCTCAAAGAGAGCAGACTCTTTGAGAAATGCGACCATTTCTCTACCGATTCTCATGAAATTTCGTGAACAAGTTCGAGAATTATATAGTTTTTTGTCGAGTCAGTTTTTGGAAGTTTTAAAATGATTTCTGTTAATGGTTTTATTCACTACGGGATGCTGTTCTCAGCCGATTCTCGTGAAATTTTGTGAGCAGGTTCTGTAATTATATAAAAAAAATCATAAATATTTTTTTTCTCCCTGATTTTGTATGTTTCTCGGGCGGATCAGTTTCGGTTTGTTTTCCTCTACAGGACACATTTCTCTACCGATCCTCGTGAAATTGTGTGAGCTGATTTAATAGGTTATATAAAATGTATGTTGTCAGTTTTTGTAAATTAAAAAAAATATATCGCTTGCGAGGTCTATCGCTCACAGAACCACTAGTCTAGTAGTACCTCCTGCCTTTTGTATCTAACCCTTAAACCAGACATAGCGAGTCTCTTGATAATAGTCAAGACACATCGCTATAATACTATTATAATTAGGTACTTTCTTATTATTGTGTGGCAAACCTAATGAATATGTATATACACATAAATTCACCAAATCTGTGACACCTAAGTGGATTAAGTAAGTGTGTAAAAATATGATTACGTGCAGTAACAATAACTTAAATAATATTAAAATGAACTTAAATCTAAAATAGGTATTTAAGGTGTGAATGTAACAGAACGACGTATATATAAGATGTACATGATAAAAACATATCAATAATTAATGTAAGATAACCTCGGGCTAACCTTTTATTCACTTCTTTAAAATGGCAAATAGGAGGACATTCAATGTAAATGGCCCCTGTTGTCTAGCTGTTATAATCAACCTACTAAAGTATTGTTACCTATTAACAATATTTTAGTATCGAATAAGTTTAGACATATCTATCAATCACTATAATATCAGTATTATACTGATTGGAGAAGATACTCCTAATTATAATAGATACCGTATGCTTAATAATAATCTTGTATTACAAACAGGGACCGGAACCGGTTACCCTAATCAGGGTTTTCGATAGGCTTATTTTAGAAGTGGTTTTAAAAACCCTATCCATATTGCACTGGGTCTTACGCCCGTTTATTATTATCTAAGACTCTCCTCGATAAACACTAAACCTAGACGAAAACGGTACGGGGCTTAGACTAGCGGATCCCTGAGACACGGGTCTACAGGACGCGGCGTTGACGTATTGGGGAGAGCGGGAATACTGGGATTCGCTGCGACGGCGGAACTCGGGGACAACCGAGCTGCCAGGGGCAGTGGCGGCGAACTCGGGAAACTGCTAGCGAGAAGGGAACGGGCGGTACGCGGTAGACGGGAGCCGGCACGGGGGCAAGACTCGGGTAACCGAGCCGTCAGCGGGTGCCGGTGTAGGGCGCTCTCCCCCTGCGCATGTGTTACCAGTAATCACAACTGGAATAAAAAAGATTTTGGTACCTATTGATTATTAATCCTTACCATGAACCTAAAAAATACAATAATAAAGGTTTTTGGCGTCATCAAGAAGACGACATTTTCTTACTGAAGCAATTAGAAATCGAGCATTTTGACTCTTTCATTTCTGGGAGTGAATGGAATGGCCTAAAATGAAAATGTATTTTGTACATTTAAAAGTATTATTACGGAGTCCTTCCTTGTTTTCGGTGATACTCTATAGATTTCCAGTAATTATTAAAAAAGTTACTTTGTCGACAGTTCCAATTGTAACTTTTAATTTCTGATAGGCTGTTGTTGACCTTTACCTCTCTGGGTATTTTATAGGGAGATGTTTTTCATTTTCTACTTACATACCTTACTCCATCGTTGTAATGATCTCGTACAGCCAACTTACTATATTCCTTTAAAGTTTTGTACGTATGGCTTTATTCTTAAGACTTCTGAAGAATTAAATGATAATAATAATAATAGAATGTTAATACAACTCCGTTTTTTCAACACTAATACAGATTTTAAAAATGAAAAATGATAGGTGCCCAATTAATTAAAGTTCTCTTCTAATTGAATCATATTTCAAAATCCCACATATGATTATTATGTACATATTTGAAAACACAATTAGGATTACTCATTTATTTTTTTCAAAAGTGCTAATTCGTAATCCATTTCGAGATATGAGGTTTTCAGCCCATTTCGACAAAATAATCAATGATTAGAGATATATTAATGCTTACATATTCGTGGGACCTTTATTTGACCTTCCTCAAATCCTTATTGGCTAAATATGTAAAATCTACGATCATTAATAGCTATTTGTTATACTAGGCTGCAAAGTTGTATTTTAACCGCGAGTGTGGAATTGAAACACGGGCTAGCGAATGGATTCTATGGTTGAACCGCGAGCGAAGCGAGTGGTTCGAAAATAGAATCCTGAGCGAAGCGAGTGGTTCAAAAATAAAATACTGAGCGTAGCGAGTGTTGCAACACACGAGACGTAAAACAACTTTGCAGCCGTGTGTAAGTAACACAAATCTTTTCACCTCACTAGAGCGAGGATTTTTTTTCTATACAGTTGAATCCTATATATAGTGGGATTACCTAATCCCGAGATTTGGCGTAGGTACTAGTTTTTTTTAACACAACAACACAATATAAAATTATTGTTGCTGGACTGTCTGGACTGGTATTTACTTGTGATTAATTATTATGTTACAAAAGTTACAAATAGCACGTTCGGGTTTCAAATATTCTTTGCACCCTTGTGGATAAAACGCAGTTTTGTTATCTGTTTTTAAAGAATAAAAAAGGGCTTTCCGAGCTAGTGAGGTAAAAAATAGTTTTCATCTCTGGTGTTTAACCGTCACTGTCGCTTCCTTCACTGAAATAATTTAATGTTAGGTAATATCGTTGTTTTCGTTTTATTCAGTCGTCACAAAATCACTTAAAATATGGAAAAATATATGAAATGTTTATTTCTATGTGTAAAAATGATTAAAAAATTGCTTAAAACAATAGTTTAAATCCGGGAAGACTTAGGTGCGTAAAACGTGGTGTCGTGAAGTAATTGTGGAGTATTTCCAGTCCTATACACAATACTGCTACGAGGATCACTTCGACGTAAGTACAAAATAATAAGGTTACTGAGACCATACAAAGTTTACTCGTTATTTTGGCTCTTGAATGCAAAAAGTATCTTATCGGGAGACAATCACATAAACTATCTAAATGATGTTCTAAGCTACAAAATACTCTTGATACATAAATAATAATAGTCTGGCTTATCATCAAATATATAATATTTGCCCCTACTTGGAATAAAACCAGAAGGCTCGCTTTATGGGCAGCGCTGAAGAGCCACTAACAACCACATAGCATCAGCTATTTTTTTATCTAAAAATCGTTATTTTGTTGAACAGTATTCTCGTATAAGTATTTCAGATTAAAATTTATTCTCTATGCTATATTATGTATGTCTGACTCATTTATACTTTTACGTAAAAGTGCCCATTTGCTATACCTACCCATCCGCTATGCAACTCACCAGCCGACTGGCGGGCATCTTGTAATTTGACACAGAGATTAGATAATTTTATAAAGTGTGCATAAATTAAGGTCATATTTGAATTGATACGCCTAAGAGGAATAACGGACGGAGCGCACAGGCTGTCACCTGTCACCTCACCCCTCACCCGTTTTTATATGGAAACTCTCAAGAAGTTTCAAATTACATTTGACAGTTTCCAAATAAAAACGGATGAGCTGTGAGATTAGGTGAGGACTGTGCTTAGTGAATCGCATAGCTGATCGGGGTGTTGTAGCGATCCACTCCGCGCTATTTAAAAGCCGCAAAATATGAGATTAAGAAAATAGTCTGTTTTTCCTAAATGGTTTAACTTGAGATGCACTTTAGCCCGGGGACATCAGTGCGGGATGAATAAATTATGATGTTCAATGTCGTTATGTATGAACAGTGTATTTGCATTAACTTGGCCGGGCGGCGGGGGAAAACCTGCTTAAAGCCACCCCCAAAGGGCAAAAGGGCTTGCATAAATTCCTCAAATACCATACGAATAATTAACTAGTTTATTTAGTTTAACACGATCTATATTTTCAAGCATTTCATTACGAAAATCTGTCGACTATCCTTAAAATTATATTAAACATATAAAATTGTTTAATATTACTGCGCACCAATAAATAGATAGGTACGATTAGTTTTAATTTCCGGTATTTATTCTCTCTGTCTGCATATGAGTATAATTTCCAAATGTTGCCAAAGTTTTTCAATGTACAATGTATTGAGATTTGACAATTAACTCGACTAATTTATATGAGGTGATTTAAAGCTATAATTATTAAAATTTATTGCAGGTTTAACAGCGGGAGAAAGTCTGGCCAACACAAGAGAAAACGTTGTGTAAATGATTATTGAAAGTAAAAAATTACTACCACATATTTTAATAGGTGTACCTATCTATAGTTGAATATATTTCCAATGTGGCATAGAGGAATCCAACAAATAGCCATAAATTTTATTACCTCGTTGAAGATCTGGATTGTCGACCTGATGAAAATGTAGTTATAATAATATATTGTAGTTGTAATGTAGTTATAAGAATAATATTTTTAATATACGTTTATTATTTTATACTCATTATGTAATGAAATTGTTAAAAATCTGTTAGATGCATGGGTACGTCGGGGCTCACTTTGTAGGTTAATTGAATATAAAGTAGCTCAGCCATTTGCTCAGACATACTAATCCTATGAATGTAAATTTAACACATACCTGAGCAGTGTCAACAAGTGTCTATGCTATGACGATCAGTCGGTCACCGTCTTTTTGCTTATAACACATTTTCAAGCTTTACATATATAAAAATTAACTTCTTTCAATCAGACGTACATAAGTATAACTGACCGATTAGATGAGTTATTAACGAGAATATGAATGTAAAAAAGTACCTCCATTATTATGCTATTTCCAGCACAAAGCTGCGATATGCTCAGACCAAGAACTGAAATATTTCATAGTTAAATTTTTTTGTAAATAAGTTTATGTAAAGTCGCCATAAGATATACTGGTGTGTAATGTGTCCACAAATCTCTGACCAATCGTTCAGGTATCAGCGTGCGAATTCAAATATTTCGAGCACCCTGTAGTGTACAACGGTAGCATAGTGTCCATAAAACACCATGCTACTTCCTATTGAAAGCCATTGAGAAACTTTCTACATCTCTAGAAGAAATACTAATCCAAATTAGCTGCAGGTTGTCTAAGAATTATGTCACTGGAGTAGGTACACTCGAACTCATAAGTAACTGGACACTTTGGTACCTACATTGTCTTTTCACTCGTTGGAAATGTTAGTATGACAACAAACATGATCTTAAAACGACAAGGTTCATATGTGTTAATCCCCTTGCCAGTGCGACTGTACATAATTGTCATATGTTTATCAACTTATATAGAATTCAACAATTCAATTCAATCATTTTTATAAAATTTTAGATATATTTCACATGTCAATCCTACTAATATTATAAATGCGAAATTTCAGATGTTTAGATGTTTGTTACTCAATCACGCAAACACGGCTGAACGGATTATGATAAAACTTGGTATACAAAGAGTCTATAGGTTGGATTAACATATAGGATAATTTTTATCCCAAAAATCATTCCTCGAAAGGATCATTTAGGGATCAAAAATAGGAAGTGGAAAGTTAGTTAATCGCGGGCAACAGCTAGAGTTATATAAAAATGCGTCCCTCTCGCATTTACTTTATTTTCTAGTATAGGACGTATGCTATGTGTCTGACATGATGTCCCCTTATTTCATCGACAAACGTTTCATAGAATGTATTGTGTAAACGACACTTTTTTTTCAGCTAGAAGGTCATTTGTGGGGAACCCATTAGGTCTACAAAAAAATAGGTTAGGTTAGAACTGCAACCCTTTGAAAAAAAAAATGTTTTCTATGAAAAATGGAAACCGATAAATTATTGCTTGGGAGTATTCCACAAATTGAGAATTTTCCTGTATTGGCACATGTATGATTAGCTCGGTCTTTCCTGTCGGCCTGAGGTAAATATAGTTGTAGGGACGTCCCATTCCGGAACGTGTTTATGGAATAATTTTTCCAGCGCATTAGGTCTTAAGGAGTAATAGTAGATCGTATACCAAGGGGATAAAGCACTGTTTCATGTCACTGGCGCGATATTGAATCCTGAAAATAACGAAGAACTCCAGATTTTACTCCCGAACGGAGCGAGGGTGTTATGAGTTAATTCCCGAGCCAAGCTGAGTCCTGAGTGCAGTGAGGGATGTAAGCGCGCCCAAGACAAAACAGCTTTATCCCCGAGGACTATATTCTACTTTTCTTACCTATTGCGAGACAGTAAAGAAAACCAACAGAATCAAATCAGTCAATCAAAGCCAAATCACTTTTGTAGCTCGACATGTTATTAAAATTGTATCTTCTATTTTTGTAGAATCTGCAGTTTTACTCCGTATAATGAGCGTCTAGTGTGTAACACTCGCGGCTTTTGTTTTAGGTAATTAATAGTACATTACTGCAAATGCCGCAAAGGAAGGAAGGTAAACCCTGTTCCGCTCGAGGCCATTCCTCAAAAAATGCAATGTAATTTGAAAACTACAAGAAAGCTCCAAATGAAATTCCCAAGCTACAGCAGCCGACGGCCAGCGTCGTCTTTTGTTTCAGAACGCGGCGGTGGCAGGCGAGCGCGGCAGAGCGAAAGTGTGCTCGCCGCCGTGCTTACTTCACGAAATTAGACTAAGAATATAACAATTAAGAACTATGAAAAGTTAAATCACACCTGAAATTCAGTAAAATATTACAACTCTGCTTAAGCCAAGGTCTATAATGATTTGCTTTCGGTGAGGTTTGTATGATACATAATTAGGCATTGTCGAGCAGGTGGTGTGAAAAAGAAGTTAATATTGAACCTATTACCTAGGTTCAGTTACGTGTCTTTTATTTGGTCCTTTGTCCTTTACGTATGACCAAATAAATTATTTTTGCTTTTCCATAGGCTTTAGACGGGCTGGCAAATTTTATTGTTACTGTTATCTATAATATGGAGTTCGCACAGCCAGTAGCGACACTGAATGGCCAGAAGGCCAGCTCACTATATGTACATAAGTAACCACTCGACAGTAAATTATGAAAGAGCCAGTTTGGACTAACCGAATTGATCGGGATTGGTTTGATATTTACGCGCGACTAACCCGCGGTTAAGGTAACGTGTCAGAACGAAAGTTCGCGACGTTAACGAACCTATTCCATTTGTTGTACAGAGGAGAGTGGATGAGCAATAAGCCATCCTCGGATTCCTTAGAGACCGTTTTGGTATCGTGTTTCCCGCTCCCTTGGCCTTGAAAGGGGCTTTTAGAGCGTTCAAGGAATATTATCAGCTAGCTTTTACCCGCGAATTTTTCCGTATAAAAGTCGATCAATAAAAGGAAATTTGTTTTTCTATGACCTCAAGGAGGTGGATGTTTGTTTGGAATAGCGATAACTAAATATTATTGTAACACGATTATAAATATTCTATAATGAGGTCTTCACACTAAAGCGGTTTCCGCAGTGCGAGCGAGACATCTCTATGCAAGTCTGTAGCTGCGGAAACAGCATCAATCTGAAAACCGCCTGAGTCCACTTAACGCGACCGAGCTAAAAGACACTGAGCGCACGCGAGAACAGACTAACAAAATAGTATTAATAATAAAATAATCGTTAATAGGTACCTGAAATCAGAACCAGATCACATCGAGGCAGCCTCCGAAAACGGTCAGGAAAATATCATCATCATCTACTATCATAAAATATGTGCCAATCGAAACCGTATAATTTTGAAACGCAATATATCATATTATGAATTCGCGGGAACTAACACAAAAGGATTGATCGGAATATGATTTGCGTCATTGAATATTGCAACTGAAATTGACTCGCGGCAACCTTCACCTTCTCTCGCCTGATTGCGGTTACATTACACTATACAGCAATCAACGCCAGATGCCTATGTGCATAATTACGCAGTGCAAAATGAATGTCTTACCCACAGTCGTGAGATGTAATTATAAGCTGTGTTCATTAAAATCTGATTCTATGGCAAGTTGGACAAGATTCTAAGGAATGACAGCTGCATATTTTAAATTGGTCGGTCTGGAATCGTAAGTTGGTACAACCCGCCCTATACCTATTAAGATAAACGTCCCGATGCTTGACAGCTTAATGCCCAATAGATGACACCTATATTGATTACCTCTGTCACTATGACATAATATTAAAAGTGCCATGTACCCATTGGGTCAGTGCCGAGCACTGGGGCATTTACCTTATATTAAAATATGTAGTACTAGCCTTTGCCTGCGACTTCGTCCGCATAAACATTCGGATCTATCTCATTAGATCCATTCAGTAGATCCACTGTGTATCTAATGAGATTTTTTTTTACCGCTAGATACATTGCAATTCATAATGGATCTATTGGGATGTTTTCTTTCATTAGATACATTTTAGCCGGGGGCTGTGAGGAATGGATCTAGTGAGAGTTTGTTTCTCATTAGATTATATAAAATAGATCAGATGAGAAATTTATTCTCTCTAGATACATTTACTGACCAAGCGTGGGTCTTATGAGAATTTATTATCATTAGATCAAAGACAATGGATCTTACGAGATTTTTATTTCCAATAGATCTATTTTCCCAGATCCATTAAATATTTAGTGACAATTTTACTGCTAAATATCAGATGATATTTCGTATATAAGTTTATTTTAAAACCGAGAGGGTCGTACGTAAGTTTTTTTTGGGAATAATCCCAGCCGAGGTTTGAACCCGAGGGTGAGTAAAAAATGTGGGGTATAAAAATAAATTATATATTTGCATTCAGTATAATAACACTTTATAATATTGCAAACTATTTAGTCACTTATTTTATATAATAAACATTTTGTATATGTAATTTTCAAATATATATTATAACCATAATATGGTATAATTTTCATGTAATATAATAACTTATTATAATTAATTGAAATTATGAAGCATTCGACCAAATTCATATAAAGCTTGTAATTCCTATGCTGTCCCTTTGTGTTAGAGATTTTCTATAAATCTTATTATAGAATTGTAGATCTAGGATCTAGTTTCTCATTACAGGATCTAGTAAGAGTTTATTCTCACTAGATCTTTTTTGTGACATACATGATGGATCTAGTGACAGTGCTTTTCTCATTGGATCTATTGGATTACAATTTATCAGGGATCTAGTGAGAGTTATTTTTCATTAGATCTATTATTTCTGAAGACTGTGGATCTAGTAAGCATTTATTCCCACTAGATCTATTTCCCAAGATACATTATAGATCTAGTGAGAGTTATATCTCATTAGATCTATTACTTCTGAAGACTGTGGATCTAGTAAGCATTTATTCCCACTAGATCTATTTCCCGAGATAAATTATAGATCTAGTGACAATTTATTTCTCCTTAGATCCATTCCTATTATTAATAAAGGATCTGTCAAGAAGTATTTCTCATAAGATCTATTCTACCCGATTGTTCAATTTATTCTTCCTAAATTCCAAATAAATGGAAACGCCTTAATTTCAGTACGTGAAATCTGTGATTTTATCATTTTCTCGATCGAGTATCTACGGGAGGTCCTTTTTTTACAGTGTACATTTATACTGTAAGGTAAGAATCATAAATGAAAAAGCAAAGTAGAGAGTACGAAGTGATCAAACTTCATTACATTTATCTTTTATGCAATATAAAATTGAGTTTAAATAATTTTAGAGAAAAAATATTAATAAAAAAAGTGTAGGTATTTGGGTAGGTTTGCATATATTTTAATCTAAACTGTAGGTGCATCGACTGTTTAGTGTGATTGAGGAATTAATGTCTACACATACAATCTTTCTCATTAATTTATTATTTTATTTATTAATTTAGTAGAATTAAATTAGGAATTATAATAAAAAATAAAAACAAAAAAAATATTAATGCAATGATAAATAATAACAATTTTTTGTTAACTTCTCACTAGATCCATTCTAGATTTCAATCTAATGAGAAATAAACTCTCACTAGATCCATTCCTCACAGACCCCGGCTAAAATGTATCTAATGAAAGAAAACATCCCAATAGATCCATTATGAATTGCAATGTATCTAGCGGTAAAAAAAAATCTCATTAGATACACAGTGGATCTACTGAATGGATCTAATGAGATAGATTCAAACATTCCACTTCTTATTCCATAACCTCCAGGAATTATTTTCGAGATACAAAGTATTCTATATGTTAATCAGGGGTATAAACTCGTTGTTTGCCAAATTTCATCAGAATCCGTTCAGCTGTTTTTGCGTGATTGAGTAACAAACATCCAAACATCTAACCTTTCACATTTATAATATTAGTAGGGTTGTGTATAGCGTAGAAACTTACATTCGTTATGACATGTTAATTCCATTGCGCGTGCCAATTTGATTTCAATGCGATACGTTAGTCCTAATTATAAAAAAAAAAAAACTTTATTTAGGCAATAATCCCATCACAATTACAATTACAGAAACATAAATTATTAGAGAAATTACAGAAATAATTAAAAATTAAATTATATAGCCTTCTTAAATCACATCCGCTCTAAAGAATATTGAAATTTCGAGCTAATTTCAAACATATTGATTTAGACTTACACGATTTTCACATATTATTATAAGAAAACGGGACTTAGGATCGCCAAAGGATAATATCCTTTATCCACCTGGCGTTTACAAGATTGATTGCAGTTGTGGGGGTTCCTACATTGGTGAGACTAAGCGAACCATTGCGGACAGGGTCAAAGAACACATTACAGCTGTCAAAAATCGTCATATGAATAAGTCTGCCATAGCTGAGCATTTCCTGGAGTCAGGACCAAACCACTGGGTGGAACTCCATAAACCGAAAATCCGTTCTACAGAACGCCATTTGTACAGTAGAAAGTACGTGAAGCCGTTGAAATGACAGTAAGTTTTTTTTTTCATTTTGATCACTTTTATTTGTAGAAATGAGGATGCTCTGTGAATAACTAGATAGGTATACTGCGGATTTTTTTTTTCAGATTAGACTCTTAACTGTGTGAGTTGTCCTCTAAGTTCCTTGTTGTTTATCTGCATATCAAGTGATGTATATGTATACAATTTATAACTTACTATTTTAAATAAGTAACGTACCTAATTTTACATGTTTAACTCTTTTATCTGGCATAGTACGATTTATCCAACACATACGTGTAAATATAATAGAATTTCAATCACCAAAAAGTAACTATTATGAATATATACCTATTTTATTTTCTGTCAAACATTCGAGATTGTTGAGACCTGGGAAAGAGTTAACAAAATATATTTGTTATCTGAAAAATAAGCAAAGAAATTATATTTCAGTTTAGCAGCCACTGAAAAAACTTATTCTTAATGGTGTTGTAATATCGAGGTCACAGTTTCACATAGGTAAGTATCTACATACCTACCCATACAATACAATGTATGTACATTGTATTGTATGTCATTTATGTACATTGTATTGTATGGAACCTTGTCATCTAGTAAAACTATTTACATTGACAGTTCTAATAATCAAACAAGATAGGTGACTCAGTTATGGCTAGTGGCCTATCTCAAGGCCGAACCTAGCTACTAAAAGCCTATGCTTTAGAATAACATGTACATTGAATAGTAGTCGGCTAAAAGAGGCGTCAGCGTCAGTGGCACCTGCAGGTAGATTGCGTAACGTTTTGTACGCACATTAGATAGATCTGAATCTCATATTTTGTAAGAGAAAATGACAGTTGGTTAAAAGTTACGCAATTATCCTCATGGCCACGTATTATGGTCGCAGTTATCGCGTGACAAACGACTAAGTACATAAATCATCTGTCACTTTGTCACGAGTAGTACATTCGAGTGCAAAATATGGGTGCATGCAAGCTACTCAAAAATATGTCCCATGGATCTTATGTCGACGCATTAAGGTTTCGGTACATATTTATGAGAGGATTCATTTGATACATATTTTTACACTTGACTGTACCAGAAAGTGGCAGATGCTTCATCTTGTCGTCTATCACGTGATAAACGTGCCCATCATGGAGCCCTATCGCACAAAACGTAACATTACTAAAATACCTTATTTTAATATGGAATTTGTACTTTTTCGTACTTTTGTGATACTTGTAAAGTATTGTCGTGTCCGATTAACAACTGAAATAACTTAATCTAGTTAATGAAAACAAAATGTATTAACAATAAAGATTTGGCAAATTATAAATGTATTTAATTTCACCGAACGGCGTTTTTGACATCTCACAAGTCCGCCATACTATACAGGATTTGCGAGAAGTGATGAGCAGAACCTACCCTACACACATAATAAATGTTAAATGCATCGTTTCCCCGTCCTTTTTTCCTTTTTTTATAATTTATAAATGTAAATAATAAAAATCAAATTGTTTGCAACATACGAATAAAACAAAACGCTGATCTCACTAATAATGGGTACGTACCAAAACGGTGGCTTATAATTTACTGAATCTGAAGAGTTGGTGCTGTTCACGTCTCCCAAATCATCATGATGGGCAATTTAAGCATCGACTACTTTGAAGCGAGTGCGGGTATCATCATCATCATCCTATGTATAGATAGTAGGTACCTAACCCCTCTGGAAAAATTAGCGCGCGCTCATCCTTCGCATCTGGCACGTGTTCCAAACCGGGATGCGAAAAAAGTGCGCAACGCTAACAACCAACCGGGGCCCACCGTGTACGCACCTGCTGACTTACCGTACGCCCGCAAGCTTCTCGACTATATGTATAGAATCCTGCACCTTGGTTTCGATGACGGAATAGTGTAGACTATTAAGTACAGAACAGACATTAAGTAATTTGCCGGCTCTAACCAAATTTTGTTTGTTTCTAATCAGGGGTATATGATATTCACAATTCACAATGCTTAGGTGAACCAGTACAAATACGACCTGCTGATTATGAAAATACGAATCTCGATGCTAATAATATCTGGCCTATTTGCAGTATAAATATTTGATTTTGGCGAAACCTGACAGGTTGTGAATCGCACAACAGCAGTCCTTTGTCAGGCCCTCAGGCCCCATGCAACGAGGCGAGGCCTCTCCGCACGCCGGGTCAATCGCCGGGTCGCACGGCATGAGAGATTAAGTAGGTGTAAAGAACGATTATACATGAAAAAGGCTATCTTATTAGCCATTATAAGCGTGTAATTTTGAGTAGGTTGTTTATAACCATTAAATTAAATCTTCTCAGGAAGATATCTATACAGGGAAGCAGGTCAGGCAACCCGCAGAACATGTCACATTACGAGATTAGGTTGTTAGCCTCTTGAGATCGTATACATAAAAAATACAATGTAATTGAAACCGAGCGATTTATATAATTGTTATTTTTTGTTCTTAGGGTCGATTTTACAATCGCCAGATAAAATTGTCCCTAAGTTAAAAATTATCGGCGTCACAAAAGGACAGAGCTAACGTTTATTTGACATACTGTTATCTGGGTATTGAAAAATCGGCCCTAAACGGACTTGCAATCCATTGACCCCTTTAGCTATTTCTAAAGGAATGCTGGTTTCAGAAAATTAAACAATAATTTTAAAGACATATTTATTATTGTATTAGGTACATTTTTCAATTAAATCTTTAATAGGTAGTAATACATAAAATAGCAGCACTGCTTGTGCCAAAACCAAAATACATCAAATGACTAGGTGAGTAATTTCGTCGGCAGCATATGTCAAATGGACACCATTAAGTCAAATTAAAAGCGAATTCTACTTTGCAATGGCAATGGTACTAGTTTTCATAGAATTACACGAGGGGTAAGGGTTAAATTCTGGTGACTGTTTAATTACCATCATATTACAAACATCAAAAATCTTTTAATTTAAGATTAGTTTGTTAAGAATAAAATGTAATTAAATATATTTTTACTGAAATAAACAGTTCAATTTTTTTTTTGAAAACAAACATAGTATTTGCTGACTCAAGAGCTCCCTCGTGACTACCAGGGTAAATACCCTCGGGTGGGTATTTACCCAGTAAATACCTACCCACGGGTAAATACGCTAGTATTTATTATTAGTTATTACATTATAAATACCATGTGTTAAGGTTTCTCGGGGTCCATATATTAATTATTATGAAAAAAACCGGCCAAGTGCGTGTCGGGCCACGCACAGTGTAGGGTTCCGTAGTTGCCCGTCGATCACGTCACCGGTCATATGCGGAATTACGGACCCGTACAAGGGTTTTTACTGATCTTAGTACTGATGATGTACTTTTTTGAGATGTTGTGTTGTATACATATTTTTGCCCCTTTACGGTAATGTCTACTTAGCTGTGATAGTTTTCCCTTTAAATTCATCGTATATAGTAGCCACCGTTTAGCTGGCAGGGGGGGGGTCACTTGACCATAGCAAAAATTATCACTTCAAAGCTTAATATCACGCCAACCAATTCATGAATCAAAATGCTTTTAGAAACCTTATAATATTTTTGAAAGAGCTATCCAACTATATGGGGTTTGGAGGAAAAAAAATTGCACCACCACTTTACATGTAGGGGAGGTAACCTAAAAAAAATTTTTTATGATTTTATTCTACCGTTTTGTCGGCGTCATTGATATGTATACTCATGCCAAATTACAGCTTTCTAGTACTAACGGTTACTGAGAAAAGCGGGAGACGGACGGACGGACATGGCGAAGCTATAAGGTTTCCTTGTCTACTACGGAACCCTAAAAACAGAAAGACTGGCAACTTTGCGACGATTCTCTAGACTTTGTAGCCTTAGCACCTAGTTAGCCTTGCATTGCAGTCTTTTTCTATGAGCCTCTTAGCACGTTTACCGATTGCCTCCAATGCCTCAAGCTGACATTTAACAGATCCATTCCATAGATACGAACAGTATTCCATGGATGAGCAGACTTCTGCTTGATACAAAGTGAGCAACTGTTCCGCCTTGAAGTACCGACGCACCTTTGAGAGAATGCCCAGCTTCTTGGCAGCTAACTGAGCCTTAAGATTCGATGTAGGAGACAAAGTTGAGAGTCGAACAATGTTACGCCAAGAAGCTCGAGTTGGGCGACAATCAGCACGGTTAGAATTCAGAAAGTAGGGTTAGTTCAAATGGCTTCTTTTTCGCAAAAAATAGACATGCCTATGCCTGAGTTTTTGCGGCATTGAACCTAACCCGATTGGCTTTGCCCCAATTGGAAGCTGCCTTGAAAGAAAGGTTCAATCACCCAACCATAGCTTCTCTTTGAGACTAGATTTCTGCCGTGCTGGCGCGCGCAGTGGATATGTAGCTCTCTACAAAAGTGCTGTCGTCTGCATACCCAAATATACCGGGCTTCAGCAGGTCGTTAATGTGCATTAGAAAAAAGTCACAGAGCGCACCGACACCTGGGGGACACCCGCATTTAGGCATTAGATCAGACGAACAGCCATCAATAACCACTCGAATAAATCTATCGCTCAGGAAGTCCGATATCCAAGCACAAAATCCTGCTGGCAGACCAAATGAAGAAAGCTTGCTTATAAGGCCGTTGTGCCAGACCCTGTCAAAGGCTTAATTAATTATGGGGAGTAAACGAAAACGACAGCATTGGATGAGCGAGGGAACTAAGCTTGTAGAGATAAGGCGAAGAATGAAAGCTTCTAGTAGCTGATGTGAAGGCCCTCAATAAGAAATCTGCTAGGACCCAGGAATATTGGTGGGCGGGATCAGAACGCACTACTTCAAAACGTCTGTACTAAAGTAGAAGCTCGCGCCAATAAGCACGAATCCGAGGGATTACCACCGAAAAATTCACACAATCATAAAAATCTCTGAAACTTGCTGAAATCATTGCCAGTCACTGTTTCAAGATCTTCTGTCGAAATCTTACGCAGCTACAGAACCTAGGGACTAGAGACGAAGAGATCAAGCGAGATATTCTTGTATATGAAGTAAGAACCTCTATAAAACATCGTAAGAACGGTAAAATTACTGGAGGCGACGCTATACCAATTGAGACAATTGAAGCGTCGGACGATCATGGTATCCGCATCTTCCACATCATATTTCAGAAGATATGATAAACGGGCCATTGGCTGAAAGACTGGGGTCATACTTGAGTTTATCATCCATGGTACAGTCTCGTATGCTTCTTTCTTTGGCCACATATGACACCAGACCACGAGGAAAATCGATTGTTATTTTATTTACAAAGTTTATTTAAGCGATATCGCTAATTTTGTACGCTTATTATGCTTATTTCTGGGTAAGTAACCCTATTGCTGTCACTCACGCGTCCGTCTGCCGTCTGTCACACAGGTTTTGCAACCAAACGGTTGGAGCTACAGTCTTCAAATTTTAACAGTATAAGCATCTTGTTGAACCAAAACCATACATTTTCAAGAAACTGTTTTAAATGGTTTTAACGGGGGCGCGAAAAATATTTTGCATTAAGTAGATAAATACTGTATTTCTTGTTTTAAAAAATATTGTAAACAAAGGATTGAGATGCCACCAAAGTCAGCCCTTTTTACAAAATATTGTACCGAAGATTTTTTTAACTTCCCATTAACCTATATGAACTTGAAATTTGGTAATAATGTTTATTATTAAACATGTTTTACCCACAAATACTATATTAGATAGATATTGATAAATCACATATTTTTTCTTTAATATTTCCTTATTTCTCCTATTACAACCAATTTAATTTTACGGTTGGTTACCCTGAATGTGCGAAGTCCGACACGCACTTGGCCGGTTTTTTAAATACAAAAAATACATAGATTAACCGGCGCGGTGGTTGAGGTGGCCGAGGCATTAAAGAGGCGCAAATATAGGGGTCTATATTTCTTCCAACCAAATAGTTAACTTCGTTAATCGCTAATCCGACAAAAAAAGATCGTTAAACGTTAAAGCGTTACATTTCTGGATATTTAACGGAAGTTAACGATAATCGTTAACTCCTTGTAAAAACAGTACCTGAGAGATATCTCCCTCTCTATCGCACTTGCTTATTCGTGCGACAGAGAGGGAGATATTCGAACTTCGTTATCGGTTTGCGGTAGGCCGTCTGCGTATGCGGGTATGCGTTATGGAAATTAGGCAGGAAATGAAAAATATAAGAAAAGCAAGATGGCATTAAGAATTTCTTATTATGATTCTAATTGAAACAATCACAAATATTTAACAGATCCAATGCGATATTTATATATTTACCTTTTTTACCGATGAACAACTCATGTCGAAACGCCGGTAAAAAATAGTAAATACGGTCAACCAACTTGATTTGTGGGTCACTTCGTGCTTTGTCATAGGTCATACTAGCAGTGTTGCCAGGGCCCTTGGGACGAAAATTACGTTTCTTTTCTTGAAAAGTTACATTTTTGATGTTACATTTTTTCTATTTCTCATAATCAAAACTGCCGATTTTAAGAAATTTGTAACCACCTGCAGCTAGAATTCGGCGAGCTCGGCGACAGAATTGCGCCGGGCTGATGTGGGATATCTCAAATGATATACATAGTTACCTACTCGTACAACAGACGAACAGACAGAGTCGTATCATGTGGTTTCTTTTGTCACCTTTCCTGTATGGAAGCTTATAAATTGTCCCGCTTGGTCCCGGTTAGATACAAAAGACCTTTCTTTTAAATAGAGTTTCATTGTTCTTAAAAGTTACGAAAATTTCCCTTACAACAGAAGTTACTTACATGTTACTCGAGCTGGTCAAAAGTTACGAAAAATGTAAGAAATGTAACCATCTGGCAACACTGCATACTAGACTCCTCTACAGCACTGTTACACTGTTCCGTTCATGAAGAAAGGATAAGACTGGAGTCTGCAATACACACATACAAAGATGTGCGAAAGCGATGCAAGCATAGAAACCAACACACATGGGAACGAGCTACAATGTGTCATCTCCTGTCCCTTATCGCGTATTATTTGTCACCGGCCTATGTCACCGAAACGTCATCAATGTATTCAAGCCTATTGGCTTAATTTAAATTTGGCGCCAATGTATATACAGCACGACTAATAGGTATGTTGACTCGAAATTTGACTACTCCAAAAGAAACAAGGCATAAAAATATGCAAAATTGTGAAAATCCTATTCAAATATCTCAAAAAATAACGAAGCTACAACCTTTTTAATGTTACTGATTAGAGAGAGAAAGTGCGACAAATCAGTGACGTCATTGACCACGAGCGCCATAGTAAATGACAATCGTTCCAATACAAAGGTGCGTTTTGCGGACAATGGGACAGAGTATGCCCCCTCTTAAAACTTTGAAGACTTATTTATTATTTTGAGTTACTTTTTCGCCATTTGATTAAGAATTTGATACCTTTTCGAGAAAATTTGAATTTCTTATTTGGTGTCAACATCCCGATTATGAGATGTCAGAATTGTGCTACATCCATATCAGTCTTCTGATACATCTCAATTTAGTCAGCCTATCATAAGTCCGTCGCCCTTGGTGATTCGCTAATCCTCTTTCTACTGTTCTGTTTTTTTTACTTATATATATATCACACCACACTACACAACGCAGCAAAGCAAATCTATATAAAACGAATAAATTAATTAACAAAATAAACACAGGGCCTACCGCGAACCGTAAACGAAGTGTTCCCTCTCTGTCGCACTTGCAAATCTGTACGTAAGTGCGACAGAGAGGCAAACTTCGTTTGTAGTTCGCGGTAGCCCCTCAGCACTTCACCGTCCATACGCCTAGTATTCTCATTCACTGACTCACCGAACCGACAACACAATATAGGTCATTTCTCTCGCGCGCGCGCCTTACGCGCCTCACTTGCATCGTCTGTCTCACTTATTGCCTATAGCTCGCGCCTACGCCGCCCCTATCGAACGGACTTCTCAGAACCTGTATTTCGCGGTACGGTGTTCCTTTGATAAAATAGGTACTTAGTTAACGGATTAACGGAGCTTTGGACAGTTAGCGGAAGTTAATGAGTCCGTTAACAATTTATCCAAGTTAACTTAGGCCGAGTTTTATAGATCTTGACATAACAAACCGACATAAGGTCTAACGAATATTTATGAATTCGAGCCTTAAAAGTTAATCCGATACACGGATGGTTAACTTCGTTAATTAACGGATTAACAAGTTAATGCACAGCTCTGGTCGTGACCCATAATTTCCTCATATAAATGTTGTGAAAGATGTTCGGTAACATATTGAATGTATGATTATTGATTACAAAAACCTAGGTCCGATCAGATCTATCCGACTTGCATCACCGCAATAACATTTTATATTAACGATAGTTTAATCAAGAACGCTGTCTCATAATTGAGTACAAACAACACATCTATTCTAGGCAATCAAATTCTTTCTTTTACACTTAATCGGAACGATCTAGAGGTATACCAAAAAAATATTTCCTACAGTCTGGCCAACCATCACAGTATCACCGGAGCGGTTAAAGAGACCAATTCCAGCTCCTTGTTATTTTTTCACATTCCTGATTCTACTCGTACATTAATGGCGTTTCTTGCCTAAACTATACTTAATACAAACTATTTTACTACTGATATTTTGTGATACAAAAGTTTCAATTTTAACCGCTTTCATGAGAAAGAGGATACAATTACATAACCAATGTTCAATTACACGGTCCTTTATCCGCAGAACGCTACAGTTCTGTCAAAGAGTATGCCTACTTCGACAAGAATAACAAAGGTAATGAAAATCACATAAAATAGGGCTAAGACGCCACCTACTGTTTTTCTTAGTGTGAATTTTCCTATGTATAGAGTTATCCAGAGACATGCGACAGCTACTATCAATGAGCCGACGACGAAACCGATGCCGCTCGAGTCTATGTAAACGACAGCGTCTTCGTTGCGGGCCATCAGCGTCAATGTTCTGATCAGCCACGGCACGCCCAGAGCAAACATAACGGCCAGGGAGTTAGCTCCCAGAGCGTTCGAGACTCCCATGCCGCCCTCACCTGGAACAAAAATAACATTGTATTACCTGTAGACATACGGGTACTATCTACTACTTAGTATTAGTATATAGACGAAGTGGCAAAATGAGCAATCCTCTTGCCGCTTCGGCTAAACTCGGCTCTAGCACACCTCGGCTCCGTGGTGTCCAATACCTTATCACGCTAGGAACGAAAGAGCACGTGCTTTGCTGCGAGCGCGTGCGAGCGGGAAGCCATGACCAGCTGTCAAACATCGGTTTTGTTAGACAGTAAACCTTCTTGTACGTAAGTAAGTATTATTAATTATTAGATCTGCGGATATCAAGTAAAATTTAGGTGTCACTTACATGGAAACACAACTTAGCACATCCGGTAACTCTGCGGTATCTAAAGCGCATACATTTTCCTAATTTAATCATGGATGACTGAGAGGGTAGCGGCAATGTGCATTGGATCTAGATCAAATCTCAGTAACGATCATTATCGATTTACACATATGTAGATACAGTCGAGTTCTCAAATATATACACATTTCTGGACCTTATTACAAAGGAATAGTGCAAATGTATACATATATTAATGAACTCGACTGTACAACTCACACGGTGTGGCATTTTACATTCATCCATTCTCTCATCATCGTATCAAACTATCGAATTTCACCTTACCGGGTCTTTATTGACAGCATGACAGTAGCATATAGTACTAGCGAAACAGTTAGGCAATAGTAAACGGGTGTAGTTTTTGGATAGAAAAGTTGAATATTCGCAAAAGCCGGCTTCAAAAGTTTAAGTTAGTTCTAAAAAGTTGTTCCTGCAAACGTAGTAGCATAGTAGTTATTTAACAAGGTACGCAAATATTCAACATATATCTCAATAAAACTATACATGCTTGTATCGACCAAACAATAATAAATGTATTTCAAAATTATCCAATGTTGACGTTTGACCTCAAATGAAATGCTTATTCATGTTTCGTCGAATTCGACCTGAACAGAATATATACATGTACCAGAAATAAATATGTAGATTATAATAAGTATCAATAATCTGACAATTATTAATAAAACGGTTTTAATTATGATAAGTCAGAAATAACGAGGGCTAATTGTGATTAGGTACGAATATAATTAAGGGGTACATGACGTTATCTGACCCGACAACAATGTGCACTTGATAATAATACGGATCAAAAGTAATACATAGTTATGATTCTTATTTGTCGACTTTTCAAATCATGGATCGTTACCGGTATTCTTACTACCGGTTTTAAATAAGGTATAACCGGTTATAATTGCATTTCGCTATTCATATAGCTAATGCTCTGATTAGGGGTATAATCAAAACTGGTATTCAAATAAGGTTTCGCCAATTGACAACAATACCTCTATTTGACACTTTACCCATAAAAACCATTACCGGAAATAGCTGTCAGTGTCAATGTACTTGATTATTTGTTTCTGCGTATTGTAGTAAGTAGGTATTTATATCTATTTGTTGCATCTTAGTAGCAATTTTTAATTGACATCTTACCTTTCAAGTGCAATGAATAACGGTATTGAATACAGGTATTTAATATCGTAAATAGTCTATACATAGAGGTATAGATAAAAGCGGAACAATAGCTCTAATTAGAATATAGGTATTTTTTTATTAACGGCAATAGTTTGTCAATTTCTATACAGGTGTTAAATAAAATCGGTTTTACAATCCCTGGTTCAAATGCTTTTATGGTCATTTGCTTGAAAATTATATTTATACAAACAACATTCATAAGTTTTATTTGATCTATAATGATGACGTTTTAGAGATGATTCTTAAAACATAAAAAACCGGTCAAGTGCAAGTCTGACTCGCGCACCGAGGGCTCCGAACACAATAGCGCGCTGTACAAAATACAAATTGAACGCCTTGGGTACAGAGTCACAAGTCATGGTTGTAACTTTAAACCAAGCACTAACAACTCCATAAATTTTAGTTAACCCAAAGGTTCTTAACGACTACGGTAGGCAAATATCAAAGCGCAATCCATTTAATCTCCTATATTAAACATTAAAATTATTACGGTTCGATGGGTCAGCATATTTTGGCTTATATTTATATCGCAAGCGCTTTAGAGGCTATGGGTGTATTAAGTAACTCTAATCTTTTTTTTTTCACGCGATTATGCATGTAATTACTAGAACTTTAGGGGCTGAAATGCGTTGATTTGACATAAGTCGTTTTGGTTTGGAAATCATTTAGCTCTTGTAATATCAGAGTTCGTATATATGGGACGAACTAAATTTGTCAAAATCCAAATAGCTCATAATAATCAAGTAGAAGCGTAATACTCTATTTGTAACTAAGATCGTAAAGATAAAAACGAAATAATACGAAAACCTACTTTATCATAGCCACTATAAGACACCAAGTGTAAAATTATGTTCAATTCAATTGTGTAAAATATGTTCATTAATATTAGCTTCAACTTCACCTAATGTCATCGGTATAAAGTGACACGTCTATGCCAATGACGTTGTCAAATGTCGTGATATTGACAACTGTCTATATAGTCGCTTCACCATACGTCCTTATTATATCTTGACACTGAGATTCGTGACAAATATGTGCATATTCGGAGGTCAGCCTTAAACTGGTTCTTCTGAATCGAATTTTCCGTACGTCAGGCATTGTAAATATCTACATGACTCTGGTCTGAATCATAAGTTCTACCCCCACCCCCGAATTCATCAATTTGAGGCATCCCTCAAATTGGTGAATTCGGATGTAGATAAAGTAGTGTATGCAACTGTACATAATTAGGCCTTAAAACACTCGTGTGATCCTATTATGAAACTCGCTGACGCTCGTTTCATAAAACCACACTCGTGTTTTAAGACCTCTCATTATATATCAGTTGCATAAACTACTATTACAGTATCGAATTGTTAATAATATACAATGTTTTAGCCAGCCGAAATGTCTTAACTAAATCGTAATTCTCCATCAAATTAAAATTAAAAAAATGATGAATTCGCCACAAGCGGAGCCTTTAAGAAGTTGCAGTGTTCGCGGCAAGAGCCTCTCAGGGCCAAACCACGGCTAAAGGCTTATTTATACACGTAAGAAACTCGCATGCGAGTTTCATTACACTGCTGGTCACGGAAGTATAACGAGTTCAATCGCTCTATAAAACCGCGTAATGCAAATTGGCATGCGAGTCGCGTACGTGTATTAGGGCCTTTAGAGCGGCGGCGACAGCGGCAGCGGTGTATCATGGGTAAGAGATCTCGCTTCATCGAAGGTGGAATAAAAGAGTGAAGAGATTGATAAATTTGTCGCCACGACGGTGGATGTTGCGTGCACAAATACCGTTCGCAAACAAATTATCACTTTGATTTAAAAGAACACAGACCAACTTGTTTATTGAAGGAAATCAAATATATCTTACCTCTTCTAGACATAATGAATATGGAACAGGCTTCAGGCAGACACCCACCAAAGGCCAGGAAAGTCATCCCCATCACCGAGTCGGGAATGAAGAATGTATGACCTGAAATTATTTATTTGTTTATTCGTATGGCATTCATATACAATAGGCAAATACACAATTATAATATATACGCGTACTAAGAAAGGATTTTTTGAAATTCAACCATTAAGGGGATGTAATAGAGGTTTAACTGTTGTATGGAAATCATTTATTTGGAAAGTTATAGACTTGAATCTTTGTATAAAAGTTTCATGGTAAATAACAATATATATAAATCGTAATCAAAAAAATCCGTCGTAAACTCGAATTTGGTCGGGTGCGGTGTCCTAGAATGGGTTTCGGGGGTTGCTAAACTCAATTTTGATAACCCAACTTCTGGTTATCCAAATTGAATTCAGTGTTCCCCAAAACCCATTCCAGGACACCCCACTCGACCAGATTTGAGTTATAATACTGTTTTTTTATGTTTAGGTGTGATCTTGGCCTCCATCTTGTCTGCCAAATCCAATTCTGGTATCCGAACCGCCTTCTGGTTATCAAAATGGAGTTCAGCGACCCCAAAGCCCATTCCAGAACACTTCACACGGACATTCGAGTTACAATATGGTTTGTTTTAGGTTTTTACGCCACTTTGTCCGCTATTTTGAATTTTAAGCAAAGGAGCCAAAATTCGACTTGGCAAGATTCAGAATCGGATTTTGCTGATTTTTTTTGACTTTTCCGAAGTGTCAAAATGGCACATAAAATGCCATTCAACTCGAATAATGTCATATAGGGTAGAGGCACCAAAAGATGAACACCCTCCAATAGTTGAACATTTTATCGAAATATCGTTACAAAAAAAATCGTGGCATATTTAACGTGGTTGGGATATTTTTTTCCTAAAGCGTCATCTTGCCGAGATAGGAATTTATACTTCTAGGGCGTTACGCCACGCATGCAGGTGCGAGCGGTCGTCGCGTCTAGGCTTCGCACCAAAAACTCGATTTGTATGGAGATCTGCTTAAGATTCGCACTTTCAAGTTTAAGCTCTAAATTGAGTATAAAATTGAATAACACGGGTACTTGCATAGTTTTGCATGACATGAATGTCTGATTACTCCCGTTTTAGGGTTCCGTAGTAAACAAGAAACCCTTATAGTTTCGCCATGTCCGTCCGTCCGTCCGTCCCCCACTTTTCTCAGTAAGCTTTAGTACTAGAAAGCTGTAATTTTGCATGAGTATACATATCCATGACCCCGACAAAACGGTAGAATAAAATATTAAAAAAATTTTTTTTAGCATAGGTACCTCCCCTACATGTAAAGTGGTGGTGCAATTTTTTTTTGTTCCAAACCCCACCGTGTAGGATATCGTTGGATAGCTCTTTCAAAAATATTATGTTTCTAAAAGCATTTTTTGATTCAATAATTGGTTGGCGTGATATTAAGCTTTAAAGTGCTAATTTTTGCTATGGTCAAAAGTCCCCCCCCTGCCAGCTACACGGTGGTATGTGAAAAAAAAACATGGTAGTAGTATATACGATAAATTTAAAAGAAAAACTATCACAGGTAAGTAGACATTACCGTAAAGGGCAAAAATATGTATACAACACAACATCTCAAAAAAGTACATCATCAGTACTAAGATCAGTAAAAACCCTTCTACGGGTCCGTAATTCCGCATATGACCGGTGACGTGATGGACGGGCAACTACGGAACCCTACACTGTGCGTGGCCCGACACGCACTTGGCCGGTTTTATTTATATTCTATGCTTTTTAGCGATAAGACCGCCTGTTGTCTACCATCAACATGTTTAATTTTTAATCTTTTTTTCAATGCATTTTCTGGTGAAAAATAAAGAATATTTGTATTGTATTGTATTGTACTGTAAGGAATTGTATATTTTATAGTAATTTTAGAGATATTTGCTGTTCTGTTCAAGTTATGGTAACATGACGTAAGCGACAGGGTACAAAGGTGTTAAGCTCCTTGTGAGGCCGACCGTACAACAAAAAGGAACATCGCCTTGATAAAAAACTATCAAGAAACTTACCTATAACAGTCATATTCCACGTAACAAAGTAGGAGTTGACTCCGATCCAAATGATGCACATGAAGAATGCGAGCGGGTACCACTTCCGCCGAGTCACTGGAGACGGCACCGTGCACCCCAACACCAGCTTGAGGGGCCACGTGAACAGCCACCAACACTTATATGCCCAGCCTTTCTCCATTGGAAACCTAAATAAGCTCTTTAAAGGCTTGGTCTCTTCCTCTGTAATATAAATACAATTACTGTTCATAAGGCAACTGTCAAATATTAGTCTTGCTCGATCAATATGTTTATGATTTTAGATGAATTAATTTAATTACCAGAAATAGAATTTTAATTGGTATTAATAAAATTGTCTTAGGTCAACGATATTTTATTGATAAAGGCATTCTTGGTTTTAGTATTCTATGTATGGAACTTTTAATCGAATAAAATTAAAAGGCACCTTTAAAAAAAGTAATAAATAATTTTAGTTGTTATAATTGATGTTTGTTAAAAACAATTAAAACAGTTATCGATACATTTGCTATTGGAAAGAAATCATTTTGCAAAAAAAAACTTCTGTTTGTTAATCCGTATCTTTTCTTAATGAACCATGAATTTACCATTTTTGGTTTGGAAGTAAATAGCAGATATTTGCCATAACTCATAATATTCAGTATTTAATGTTTTACAAAAAATCTAAAGCCAATTATTATTATTAATAAGCCATTTTAATATAAATTGTATTAATAAAATCATTTTTTTACAGAGTTATTCGCCGTCTCATTTAACAGTCCTCCTTAGCGTTTCGAAAATGATCATCTGGCGTTACTACTCCTCTTGCCTCTGTCACATACCTATAATTTATTTCATTATAGAGTTGTTTATTTATAGGGTTGGCAACGCGTACGTGACTACTTTTGAGTTGCGGGCGTCTATAGGCTGCGGTTTCCGCTTACCATCAAGTGGACCGTTAGCATGTTTGCCACTATCGTTACCTACCTACATAGTTACTATCCGGCAACGTAAGGTTTTCCCGAGAGACGTTTAGCTCGCATATGTTCTCACAGTTGATATTTTCTTTCGTAGAGGTAATAAGTGATTAAATGATTGTTTTACGAGGCTTTTGAATTCTTACCGTCTTCTATAGGTTTGGAGCTGCCATTAACGGCACTGCCGTTGACCGCTTTGTTGTCCGTGCCTTCTTCCACGGATTTGCCAAGTTCTTCCGTGTTTGGAATATTGGCCCGTTCGTTTGCTGAAAGATACATGATGATGATGATGATGACACAATATTACAATAATATCCCATGTTCTGTTCAACCGACTTTTGCTTGAAATGAAATATCTAAAACAGCTAAGGAAGCGTGCACTTAGGCCGAGCACTAAGGCCGCTTTCACGTACAGGCTCATGCCGCGCTAAGATCTATTACTTGGCTTCTAACTTTTAATTCAGTAACTTTATACATTCAGAGCTTGCGTCAAATCCGGTAGATCAGATTTTTGCACACTTGTTTATGATGTTGGCCCAATGATCCATAATCCAAGTTTGAGACCCCGAGTGCCAAACGCAGTTTTGTCAAAAATCGAAAAACCGATTATAACCCTAAAGGACTAGTAGTAGTAGATAGACTTAATTTGATACAATAAGAGGCTAAAATTGTCTTTGTAGACATATTGTAGAGCAAATAGTTTCTGCAATAAAGCCTTTCAATCTTTGCGAAGTTCGAAAAATGATAAAATTTGAAAGACTAAAATTGCTACAATACGAGACTAGAGTAGTTTCTGTAGACCAAATAATTTCCGAGATAAAGTCTTTCAAATCATTCATTTATTTGAACATCGCAAACTTTCAAAGGCTTTCTCACGGAAACTATTGGTCTACGGTCTACCGAGATAATTCTAGTCTCACATTGTAACAAATTTAGTCTTCTCTAAAACGTCATGAGAAGGTACTATCAGCAACTAGTCATTTACGGTTATAATCGGCTTTTCGATTTTTGACAGAATTGCGTTCGGCACTCGGGGTTACAAACTTGTAGGTATTATTTATTAGGCCAACATCAAAAACAAGCCTGCAAAAAAATCAGAACTACCGGATCTGACGCAAACTACCCCTTACTTTCAAGCGACAAGGTTACTGGAATATTTCCCAGTGAGCCTACTTTCCGAACAGTTATTAACCATGTAGGTACATTTAGACTACGTTTTCCAATACTTGATAGAATTAGAACTAATTTTATCAAGTATTGGAAAAAGACTATGGCCGGTGCGGAGTCTAACAATTTCACAGAGTAAATAAAATAATATTTTTCCGCTGCGTGTACAGCAGCCGTAAACACATTTGAGCGAACAAACATCGGATCATGAATTAATTGGCGAAGTTGTAGTAAGAGCAGTTTCTGATACATACTAACTACAATTGCTTGCTAAAAATACAGTGCACAAAAAATACAGTGTACAAATATCGGACTTAATGCCAAATGGCATTATATATATATTATGAAAGGCTATAGTCAAGTTTCCATAGTAAGTCGACCCCATCAAATGGGCTCGGGTTTTTTTGGAATGTAGGTTTAGTTAGATAGTGTTACAAACAAACACATTATAAGCTCAATACTTTTTGAGAAAAAAATTTAAACGCCTCACCCCAGAACTTCTCAAAAAAACATAAAAAATTCGTAACTCGAAAAGTACAATAAATCGGCAAATTTTCATGTGGGTTTATTTTAATAGCACTTGATGCGAGGAATTTAATTTATTTTTTTAAACGTCTGGATTTAGTCCACTCTGTATATGTTTCATCAGTTATACTACAAGATAAATTAAAATTTTGTATGAACGTACCTTCCCCACTTTTACATTTAAAGTACTTCCCAAACTGTCTGCTGAAGAATCTGAACAGACGCACGCTGTTAAACATGAGAATGAAGTATAAAATATACATGATAGCTAGCACCAGTGCCTCGTACCATTCAACTTGACCGTCCCACACTATGACTACCAGAATGCTCACATTCACCATGTAAATAATAACATCTCTTGTTACTGGCAGAGGCTCGATTTTGATGGCCTGAAAATAGTTAAATGTTTTATGTTATTATGTAAGCTCCTGCCCGCCACGCGTATAATTGTAGCTTACGGTTGTACACTGTTTTATAGACAACATTTTTAAAGAATTTCATTTCGCAGAAAATGCTTCTCATATTATCATTTCACAGAATAATCATTACACCGGACACTAACTTTGTAGAAACTCAAGTCAATGATTTTTGATATCAATATTTTTTAATATTTCGATATTCATATCATAGAACTACAAATGAAATATTATTTTTTCTCATATTATTTAGTTTACGTAAAAATTATTACCAAGTCAATAGTTGTACAGAATTTTGTTTCTCATAAAATAAATATCATATTATCATTTCATAGAATAATCAATTCGTAAAATAATTACTTTGTAGAAATTTTTATCGTAGATTTTTATTACAAAGAAAATATAATGTTTCGATATTCATTACGATTTAATTAGGTACAAATCATATATTCTTTGACCGTACGATATTTAGTTATGATAAAAAACGAAAGTACACTGATAAAGATGATCATATTGATCGTATTCTACAGCGTAAACAAGATTATTCAGAAATTGATATATTAGAAAAAATCGAAAAACAAAACTGAAATTGTAATTTTCTGTTCGAAATAAATGCAAATAAAACTGAACTGCCTTAATCTTCTAACCTATCCGCGTTAGAGTCGATTTTGCCCCAACAGGTCTTTCTGGGCTTTTATAAAAAAAATAACCCCTATTGTATATAGATATTGTTTTTGAATTGTTTTTCAGCAAAATATGTTTCTGTGAAGTGTATAAGCGGTGATACAATCATATTAAAAATAAAAATACAAGGACCAAATATTATTTAATATAAGTGTCTGTAAAACGAAATTCTATGAATTTTCTGTCTGCGAAACAATGGAACACCAAACATAATTCTACTGTTTGATAAGTTTGTTAAATAAAAAAATGATATTACAAAATTCATTGAATTGTGTTTACTGTGAAATATTTTTCATTCAAGTAAATAGTCATTGAAACAATAATAGTCGAAATAAAAATACAAGGATCAAATATTATTTGAAACATTCCTGCGAAACAAAATTCTATGAAATTTCTGTCTGCAAAACAAGGGGACACCGTAGCTTACATGTTATTTTGTATTAGCTATATTTATTACTGGAAAATTAGTCTTTTTTCATATAAAATGTTAACTATCAATATTATCACCGCATAAAGGCCACACCAAAGCATATCATAATACGCCGAGACACCGCATCTTACGCAGGAAAATTTACATGTCAAAATACGCGACATTATGCTTCAGCGTGCTCGGCCTTTCATTGTAGTGACCAGGGACCATAAATACTGGAGGGTGATCGCGTAACTTTTTCAAACATACGTTAGGATATATCAACTTACGCGTTCGAAAAGTTATGCTATGGGCAATGCCACATTGAGAACTAACTTTGATAGCAGCAAGGCCTCCAATCGCAGCGACCCCAAGGGCGTTAAAGATGGCGGAGCCGACGATAGTTCCAATACCCATGTCGGATTTTGTGATGAATGTCGAAATCAGATTCACGAAGAACTCTGGGGCCGAAGTTGCTACCGACATAAAGGTCGCTGCTGCCACATTCTGAAACATTTGCGTTCATACAGTAACTGAATAAGAAGGTCATGACATCGGAAATTTCACCATACATTTGCGTGAAGTAAAAACTTATGTTTTAAGTGATCAATCCGTTAGTTTATTTTCAACTAGTCGTACCCGCGGTGGCACTACCATTAACAAAAAAGAACTTCTATTTTAACTGCATAAAATACGCCGTTTCCTGTAGGAGATTTCTGAAATATTGTTTTAGTTTGGGTGCGTTTTAATATTACAAATGTAGTAGATTTTTTTTGCCACCACGAAATATGGGTCAATATAGCATTTATTTTTTTATATACAACGCCGGTGGCAAACAAGCGAACGGTCCACCTGATGGTAAGCGGCCACCGCAGCCTATAGACGCCCGCAACCCCAAAGGAGTCACGTGCGCGTTGCCGACCCTTTATAAGATTTGAGGATACACTGTGTTGACAGCACTTCTGCTGTCAACACAGTGTTCCTTCGAACACATTTAGGTCCCTCGCTGTCAACACAGTGCATCCTCGGGAGCTCTGGCAACCTTGCTCATCTCCAGGAACACAACACTACAAACTTGTATAGTAAATAATGTTATTTATTATGGCTGTGGTGTTAGCATAAGGGTAACAAGTCGCACCGAAACAGATTTGTCGCAAGAAAGTCCAGTGGCGGATTTTCCCTACGTCCCAGTAGGTAGACCCGGGCCTAGGGTGGCCAGATATTAGGGGTGGCCATCGTCATGAAAGTCATGTCATGAAAAAAATACGGCCAAAGAGCGGCTGTTCAGGTTAAGGCGGCCGAGATGGCAAATCCACCACTGGGAAATTTATATTAGTTAGTTCATTATAAAGTTGGATCTGTTTGCTGAAAATTATTAAATAATTGGGAACCTTAAGTTTTTTGGAATGGTCCATATTAAGTATGTAGTGTTGTGTTACTGGAGGTGGGCAAGGAGGTTGCCAGAGTTCCCGAGGATGCACTGTGTTGGGAGCGAGGGACCTAAATTTGTCCCTTCTGCTGTCAACACAGTGCATCCTCAAATTTTATAAAGGGTAGGCAACGCGTACGTGACTCCTTTGGAGTTGCGGGCGTCTATAGGCTGCGGTGGCCGCTTACCATCAGGTGGACCGTAAGCTTGTTTGCCACCGGCGTTGTATAAAAAAAATATATATTTTTTATTAAAAGTAGACTTATTGAGTTCAAAACTGTTGCCGAGTTTTTTTAATTAAGTATCGTTTTTAAGAAATATTTTTTTGAATCTTATCATTGACATACCACACGTTCGGAGGGATGAATAGGATTGTGCCTTACTTAATAAAAAAAACCGGCAACAGTTTTGAACTCCATAATAAGTCTACTATCAATAAAAAATATAATATGGACCACTCCACAAAACTTATGGTTCCCAATTAACTCACCTGTGGTAATTTCAAATCCTCGCATATATGTTCCACGGAAGGTAGGAAGTAGTCGTTACAGACTATGGCCAGCAGCGTGAAGGAATATATTCCAAAAATAACGTACAGGATGAAAGCCCCCTTCCGCAACTGGTCGTCTACAATATCAATCATAGGTTACGAAACAGAAACTTACATCATAAAAAAGGTGTTAATGAATTCGGTATAGGCAATAATAATAATAACCTAACTCGAGGTCATAAGATAACAATGTGAACAAACCATTTGATATGGTTTCGTTCACATTTCTCTGATGCCATGTGTGTCAGAGAAATACGGCCGAGCCACGTCAAATCAAGCAGATATATAAAATAAAAACATAGAAGTAATCTAATAGACTTACCATCAAATATTCCATCGGGGAAATGCTCGATGGAGTTAGCATCGACGCACGCGGACTCATCCAACACATTCTCAAAGAGTTCCGTCCTAGTCCGCAACCACGGCTTCCAGTGCCACGCGGCTCGCTCCTCCTCCAACTTCCTCGACAATTCCTCCTTCATATAAATGATCTCCCCATTTTCATTCACCACAGCTAAGTAGACTGATTCATTAGTGGCATCTGAAAACAAATACCCTTCTTATTTACCTAGTGAAATCAAATTTTGTACAACCGTTCATGAGAAGTTATGTTTCTGCAATACTTAAACGTTCCCAAAGTTCTATAACACGCTTCGCATACCCATTGCGTACCCACTTGAGATAACAGTTGGCTTTCATAATCGGTCGAAAATATGTCCCTTTACAGCCGATTATCACGAAGGATCAATTATAATAATAGGTCCCTGTACGTACGACACGTAACTGATTAACACGTAATAAATATTTTTTATACTATATATATATATATATATATATATAATAATAACGAAATTGAAAAATGAAAACTGGAAATAAGTACAAAAACGATCGCATTAACAATACGTAAAGTATTGTTATAGTGGCCAAATAGGACCATTGCGAACAAAATCATGATTCAGCTTCAAACGACGCTAACTGGTCCATGATGACTTAATGAACGGTGAACCCTTCTTAATTAAAGCCAATTGTTTTCTTCACAGATTTTATAGTGGAATAGAGTTAGCGCCCGTCTAGTATGCAATATTTCCCTTCGCCACTCACTAGGTAATCCGCTTCGCTTTACGCGATAAACGTGTCGCCTGTTAGTGGGAAGACTCCCGCTGGGACATATTCATAACTTTCATAAAACTTAACAAACCTCTGTCAACGAAAACATGTTGTCTTTTTAGCACAAACACTAATGCCAAAGTGACAGATAAATACACAAGAATGTATACTAGCTAAAATAGGTGTGATGGAATGGAAGTTTATCAACAACGATATTAGACGTTACAGATGAATTAAGCCGTAAACACATTTAAACACTTAAAACACCACTCGGTTAGTGTTTCCAACACGGCAAATACTGTGCTCCACACTAAACTGACGACCGATGTTTATACTCGTACCTACACGACAAACTTAGATTGATGTGGCGAAAAAGCGTTTTGTGTACAAGTTCTAACTCGCTATTGTTATAATATGAGTAAATCGGCTCAGTTATCAGCTAATATAAACATGGAGTTGACGGGAAATCAGTCTTTCTCAGTGATTAGGCAGTAGATAGGCATCGACGTGGTCGCCCTATTATTCTCATTTAATATCGTATCATATACTGAAACAAGTAAAATAATAATAAAGACAGTAAATTGAGAAACATATATTGCGTTCCGAAATTTGAGTTTCACAAAATAGCATGAGGTTGCGGTTGACACTGTATACTTAAAACTCAATCTTTATTTACACACCTGCTAATCAGAAAAGAGTCATTGTTGCCCTCAAATAAGGGATCAAAGTCGTACTATTCTTCCCTCATTTGAGGGCAACAATGACTATTTTCTTCATAGAAGGTGTGAAAGCGGTATATGCCACTCGGTAACAAAATTACTTTAAGAAATTACACATTTTTAGCAGCGGGCCTCATAGGCGGTGTGAAAAGCAGTATGTGTCACACACGGTAGCAAAATTATTTCCATCTTAGGCGTAAACACTTGAAATCCTCGGTACGCTAAAGATTCTACTTTATAACCCCTCGCTACGCTCAGGATTCTATTGTAGACTCTTTCGCTTCACTCAGGATTTAATATACCGCCCTCGCCGTAAATATACCATTTTGCGCCCTTGAGACACTATTCATCTTCTTCAAGCATTTGTGCCCTAGAGCATCCCGCGGTGCGCTTTGGAATCTGATCCCTAGATTTGGACTATTACGAAAGCGACTACCACCTGAACTTCCAACCCAAAGGGATAACAGGACCTTATTGGGATATGCTACTGCTACGGTTGAAAATCTACGTCTACGTCTTTCGTACTTAAGATTTTTCAGGAAAAGGCAGGTGGTACTAACCGGTCTTCGAATCCACAACCTGATGCAAATTGAAAGTCGCGTGTCTTACCACGAAAGACTTACTTCGCAATACTTACTGAATTCTTCTATGGCCGAGATACATGACACGAACATGTAAAGAAGCGTCGCAAAGAGCTTGAAACCGGGCATCTTGGAAATCGCACGGCCCCGCCGCGCCGCTGCGTCTAATGCTAGTAACAAACATACACAATTACTACTTCATTTACAATAAGGTTATAAACTGAAAAAACAAGCAAAAATACCAAATATATACATAATACAACCTAAACTAGGGTGCCGGGAGCGGGCCGGGCATAAGCTTAGGGCGAAAGAGAACGCGACTTGTTGACCGAGTGAAATGAAGGTCTCTGCTTCAGCTTCGACAAAAATGCGTTCATATGTCCGACGGATTTCCGTTTGTTCTACTCTACAGGTCGCATTTCTGAACCAATTCTCGTGAAATGTTGTGAACAGGGTTCTATAATTATATCGATTTTTATAGTGGTCTCTTAAAAATTTCCAAAAACATTTTTTTTTCAATGATTTTGTAAGTTACTGTGGGCAAATTTCGGATTTCTCAAAGAGAGCAGACTCTTTGAGAAATGCGACCATTTCTCTACCGATTCTCATGAAATTTCGTGAACAAGTTCGAGAATTATATAGTTTTTTGTCGAGTCAGTTTTTGGAAGTTTTAAAATGATTTCTGTTAATGGTTTTATTCACTACGGGATGCTGTTCTCAGCCGATTCTCGTGAAATTTTGTGAGCAGGTTCTGTAATTATATAAAAAAAATCATAAATATTTTTTTTCTCCCTGATTTTGTATGTTTCTCGGGCGGATCAGTTTCGGTTTGTTTTCCTCTACAGGACACATTTCTCTACCGATCCTCGTGAAATTGTGTGAGCTGATTTAATAGGTTATATAAAATGTATGTTGTCAGTTTTTGTAAATTAAAAAAAATATATCGCTTGCGAGGTCTATCGCTCACAGAACCACTAGTCTAGTAGTACCTCCTGCCTTTTGTATCTAACCCTTAAACCAGACATAGCGAGTCTCTTGATAATAGTCAAGACACATCGCTATAATACTATTATAATTAGGTACTTTCTTATTATTGTGTGGCAAACCTAATGAATATGTATATACACATAAATTCACCAAATCTGTGACACCTAAGTGGATTAAGTAAGTGTGTAAAAATATGATTACGTGCAGTAACAATAACTTAAATAATATTAAAATGAACTTAAATCTAAAATAGGTATTTAAGGTGTGAATGTAACAGAACGACGTATATATAAGATGTACATGATAAAAACATATCAATAATTAATGTAAGATAACCTCGGGCTAACCTTTTATTCACTTCTTTAAAATGGCAAATAGGAGGACATTCAATGTAAATGGCCCCTGTTGTCTAGCTGTTATAATCAACCTACTAAAGTATTGTTACCTATTAACAATATTTTAGTATCGAATAAGTTTAGACATATCTATCAATCACTATAATATCAGTATTATACTGATTGGAGAAGATACTCCTAATTATAATAGATACCGTATGCTTAATAATAATCTTGTATTACAAACAGGGACCGGAACCGGTTACCCTAATCAGGGTTTTCGATAGGCTTATTTTAGAAGTGGTTTTAAAAACCCTATCCATATTGGTAACCCTATGATAAGGTAACCCTATTGGGTTACCATATTGATCGAGTTAACTCAACTAACCACTAACCAAAATCAAAACCCTATCAATACGGTTACACTATCAATAGGGTTTTTAACCAGTTCAAAACAAAAGTGATCTTTACGCACACTTCAATTAGACTCATTTTTAAATAACCGTGGCTGGCAGGCAGCACGGCCCAGACGATAAGCTCGCTGTGAACCCACTCCCGGTAGAAACCAGTTTGGTTTACCGAACACGCTCCTTGTTTTTAATGCAAATAACTTTGTACTTTGAGTACTTAAGCTAGAATCGTATTTACTGTGCATGCAAGTATAGATTTCTAGCGGTGGATCGCACGTCGGCCGAGGCGCTTGTTTGTTTATTTTACATTTTAAACATCTATTTTTAACTTTCGGTGCAATGTCAGAAATAAATTTGATTTGTTGAACATTACATACTAGAATGGCCATTGTATTGTGTTTGTGTTAGTCCTCGCGTGTTTCTTTTTGTTTTTTATAAAATAAATTGTTTTCTGAATAAAAATTTATCTTATAGACGAAAAAGAAGAAAAAAATGTTTTTGAAAATTTCCAAAATCGGACTCGATAAAAATTCTATATAAAAAATATCGAACCTGCTCACAATGTTTCACGAAAATTGGTGATAAATGCTATCTGTTGAGGAGAACGACCCGAAATCTGGAAATTAGGACATACGAAAGCATTTTTGTCGAAGCTGAAGTGGAGGGAAACTCGGTCAATTCTGTCAATAAGAAAATGACTGGTCACATGACGGTCACTTATTTAGTTAAATATTAAAAACAATCATTAGTTTAGACAGTACCAATCGGAATCTTTACTATATATTCCTACAGTTAAAACGATTACTTATCCTGCTACCTTGACCTGAAGTAACAGCAAATGCGCACAAACATAGAGTTGTTCAACCGCCCAATTCCGGGATTATAAAAAAGTTTTTTAGAAATCCGGGATTTTAGTAGTAGGTATCCGTATACATATATTAATACTTGTATTTTAGTTAGCATTATATTAGGCTTATATATGTATAGAGATTCATTACATTATTAGGCTGTATGGGTATTATACTTTACGGAAGTTATTAAAACGTTGTTTATTTATACCGGCACGGCGATGTGAAAGCGAGCCGAAAGCTGATAAGACTTGCTGTTTTCTATTGTTTTAGGATTAGCAAGATTGCGGTGACAGTCTAAATGGCAAAATAAAGTTGTTTATATTATAAATACATTTATGCCGACGTTGTTATCTTTTAAGAACTTAATACAAAAGAGTGTGCCCGTGCCTAAAGGTCATGGTATTTGTCATTGTTTTCAGAGTAAATCTACACACAGTAATTGAAAAACAAAAAAACCAATAAAATTAATTTTCGTTCGTTACTTTCCTTAAATGTGCAGGTCTTGCTTCAAGTGTCTTTAGTGCATTCTCTTAACCATCTAGTTGAAGACGTTTGAGTGTGACAGTGGTTTTTATTGTTAGTGTCATTTCTTTCATTTTTGCTATTTTTGCGTTTATATCGGATTTTGTGATGAATATGGCTACTATTTATGGTCACTGATTAGTGCGTTTTGATTGGATTGTAAAGTTTCGAGACTTAAGTGGCAGTGGGCAGGGCACATTGCTCGCAGGACTGACGGTCGATGGGGCCAGAAACTGTTTGAGTGGCGTCCACGCACCGGAAGACGAGCTGTCGGTAGGCCTCCGACAAGGTGGAGTGATGACCTGGTGAAGGTCGCGGGAATCCGGTGGAAACGAACGGCAAAGGACCGGTCTGAATGGCGAGCCTTGGGGGAGGCCTATGTTCAGCAGTGGACGTCTTTCGGCTGAAATGATGATGATGATGTAAAGTTTAGTGGGTGTCATAAGAAAGGTGAGTGTGTAACGTATTATTTTTTACTTCAATTAGGTACAGTTAAAGTTTTTGGACAAAAGTGAAGGTTGACTTGTAGGTTATATGGGTAACTATCGTCTAACACATTAGTCAATTAAATTGTAAACGAATTAAAAGCCTTTACTATGTTTGTTCCAAAAATTTGAACTTTACCCAAATATTAACACCAAATCTTTAAGGTACCCATTCAATGGTCTTATGGCCCGTACATTTCATGTCGTTGACGCAAAAATTACGTAATGGCGCATACAGGGAGTTATTTGATAACACTACTAATGAGTTAACTAATTTATTGACGAGTAGAAAAATAAATTATTGATACATAAAACGTGAATGAAACAATTTGTTTTGTATTTTATTTCGATACATTTTTCATTTTATTCAATAGTATTGTATCCAATCTATCATTCAATGAAATTGATTATTTTCTAGTACACAGTAAATAGATTTTAAGAGGCCTTACATGTTTTAAAATGTTTTGATTTCAAATTATGACAAAAGTATTGATAATAGCAATAAAGTGATTAATGGATACGATGATCTTATTAGTTTTAGATAGTAACGTAGGGATTTTTTGATTTTATGGAATTTAAGCAAAAACAGCAGTTTTTATATTGAAAATGGTCGATCTGGAGTGATTTTTGAAACGATATTTCTTAATGACAAATCCAAGAAATACATTTAAAATTTATGAAATTAGTAGTGATCGACGTTTTGGTTGCCACACCGAGGGATATCAAGTAGAGATGGTAATATGGATACGCTACTAAGACCGCAGTACCGATTAAACTGTTGTTAATATATATGTAAGAGGGATTACGGATTACTCATATGTAGATGTTTCTGGTTTCGATATATTATAGCTACTGGTTTGTTCAAACATCAGAGTTGCCCACCCTTGCACTGCAAAGGAAAATATTACAGCTTTTCGTAGTAGACTAATCATAAGTATCTTTTTTTGTATTAGATCACCTAGGTTTACTTTCATAATATAAAAACAACTATGAAGTCAAGATATTTTTCAGGTATCTCATTTAGAGTAAAGCAAAACAAATTCGCTGTGTCCTTACGATTGGGTGCATCAATTGCATCATATGTGGTTGGGCATCAATGCCACTGCGGTGCTAATGTAACGCGTTTTGGCTTCCATGGCTTGTCGTGTGCAAGAAGCGCCGGTCGCTCATCGCGGCATGCAAGCCTAAATGACATCCTGCGCCGGGCCCTTGTCACTGCCGGAGTTCCAGCTGTGTTAGAGCCATCAGGCCTAGCCAGGGATGACGGCAAAAGGCCCGATGGCATGACCCTCGTTCTGTGGAAGTTGGGGCAGCCCCTAGTATGGGATGCCACTTGTGTGAACACCCTCGCGCCGTCCCATCTTCCAGGGACTTCGATCAGGGCTGCGGCTGCCGCTAATAAAGCCGAAAACCTCAAACAGTGCAAATATGCAGCCATTGATACTGGCTGGCGCCTATCTCGCCCAACGGATTGCGATTGCAATCCAGCGAGGCAATCCGCCAGCGCCAACCTTGCCCCACGGCACCGACCTTGGGCCAGTTTTTATTTGTAAATATTTGAATTTATTTTATTTTAGTTTATAGTTAGGTTAATTTTGTTTTGCTAATATTTTTTTCTGTATATATATATATAAATGTAATGTATATGTATTTAAGCACTAAAAGTTAAATAAATGAATATGTTAATTCCATAAGCAAAACATGAATTATTGAAACAAACGTACTTATGTAGGTATTGTTGACATTACCAATCAATCAGTTAAAACTTCAATATATTCGTATCTTCCTAATCTCACACATTTTTCAATCGTATTTATTCATAGCATGAATCTCCGCTACACTTAAATGAAGGCCCGAACCCGCGGGAAATAAGATACGTTATATCGTGTACCCGTGTACCCTTGTAAAAGTTTCTGAATCCGGGCGGGTTCGTATAGTTCGGGTTATTAGTACCACCGGGCTATCCATGTCGGCATGTAAGACGTGTATCGGGAGCTCTAAATTAGACCCGCTCACATCCTCCCGCGCAGGTAAACGCTCCGATAACAACGAAGGTAAAGAAAACTATTACCTACCTAAGTAAATAATAAAAATCAAGATTTCTATGCGCATGGCATATTTAAGCGCTAATTACAAGTATTAAAATATACGATACCTATTCGAAACTTACTTTTAATTTGTAACCTTCATAATCCCGGAATTGGGCGGTTTAGCAACTCTATATTAGATGAGCACGCAATCAGCCTCAAAGATAACCGTGCCAAACCGTGCTTTTGTTCCAATATTCTTTGATCTTTTACCGACTACTCGTACTCTGCAAGTATTTGTTTCTCTTTTTTTTCAACGAAATAAATAGAAGTATGTATTAATTATAAGTTCCTGTAATGTGTGAATCGTATCGTGTGACTTCCAAGTAAATCATATTAACTTCAACACACCGGTGCAATTATTTAAAAACCGGCCAAGTGCGTCCAACACTTACTAGTCCACATTTAAAATCACTATCCAATACATTGAATCTAAAAAGTCGTATCTTCATAGGGAACTCACGGCACTTACGACCTTTTGTTTGGACAAGACAGTTTTTAAGCGAAAACTCAAAAACCATAAAATCCATATTGTTCAAACTAAAAATCGTTGAAAGTATTTACTACACTATATAATAATATACTAATATACTAATGCACACCACATCATCTTTTTCAGAATTCAAACTTTATAGTTTGGAATTTAGAAACTTTATAGTGTGTCCCTCACACACTTTCTATGACTTTGACAGTTAATATCTCACCAACGGTTGACTTAAATGGACAAGTTTTGTAGAGACCACCATATCATTTTTAAAGGCCTATCCATCGATACCCCACACGACAATGTACGTTGAAATTTTTTTTTCATCCACCGGTTACATGTAAGGAGTGCCCCCCTAATTTAATATTTTTTTGTAATTTCACATCACTTTCATGTAGCCACAGAAAATACACCTTTCTACCAAATTTCATAATTGTAGTGCTTATAGTCTCCGAGTAAATCGGCTGTGACATACGGACGGACGGATGGACGGACGGACGGACAGACATCACGAATCTATTTTTGCCATTTTGGCTACGGAACCCTAAAAATGAAAAATAATAAAATAGTAATAAGGGTTCCATTTTCGCAATTTTGTCTACGGAAACTACGGAACCCTAATAAAAATCAGTGTAAAGGAGGAATTTAGTCGTAAAATCAGAAGGCTTGCAGCGATTTTCTTTTAGATTGAAGAAAGAAATAGGAAAAAAACATTTTAATTAAAAGTATACAAAATATTATTAACTTTATTAATTATTTATTAAGCAGTAACGCTGCGAACGTAAACTACGAATTGAAAATAGAAAAATAATAATTTATAATTGCTCGGAGCCTGATTTTTTCAAATTTTCCTTTAATTAAACTAATTACCAATAATATTATTTGATTTGTGAAACGTTTTTGTAATTAGATAATGTAATATTTATTAAAAATATATTATTTAGTGAACACATTGTAATACATCTTTGCATATGATACATATGTATATTTAAATAACAGAAACATATTATTGAATATTAATAATTCTTTGATTAACTATTAGGAGACCAGCCGAAAATTCACTTTAACCCAATGCGTCACTAGCTGACGTTAAGGTTACCATAACCCAATGAAAACCCTAAACAAAAACCCTATCGCGATAGGGTTTTAAGCTTAACCCTATTGCGAGTTAGGGTTAACACTTCAATAAGCTTACCTTTACAATACGGTAACCTCATGATAGGGTTAACCCTATCATAGGGTAAGCAAATTGATTGGGTTACCGAATCGATAGGCTTAAGCCTAAAGAAGGGTTTTCCGGTCCCTGATTACAAATTGTAAAGATTTATTTATACTGAGGTAGGCACGGAACTTTAGATGGACACACATTTTATTAACATTTTTTTTTCTCATACGCAAAATCTGTAAGACCGAAAGAAAAAAATGCTTTCTGTAAATCTTCTTCTATATGCAAAATCACTGCTACTGTCACTATCGTCACTACCACTTTCATAGAAAGCCATTTTGAAAATCGAGTATGGTAACTCAAGTCAACTCTAACCTCAAGTTAAGAATTACTGGTAAATTGGCGAATATGTAGTATATCGACTTGGAAAAATTGATGTTGTGTCACTAAAAAATTACCATATGAACAATAGGGTAGATGGCCCAAGTTACAATTTAAAACATAGTGTGGTTACATGGATAGAAAACCATCTAATTATCACAATAAAATAGTAAATTAGACCAATTCATCAAAATCATAACAAAATATATTCGCAAATATATTGTTTTTTCTTTATAGTCCAAATGTGAATTGAAAGTTACGAATAGAATTCTCATTTCCATAAAAAAGAAATTGTATGGCATCCATGTACCTATGTAGGTACGAAATATTTCAGGACCAAGACGGAAAATTTCCCTTTTTTCCGTGCAACGGTAGGTAGTACGAGGCTACGAAAGTGTGACATCACATCTAGCTGACAATCAGCATGGAGTGTTGTCAGTGCTCATCAGCTATGCTGTACTTTGCATCTCATTTTCGTCTTTGTGTTGCTCTAATTGTAGTTGATCCCATACAAACATTTGATCGCATCTAAAAACTGGTTCTAATGGCATGAGTGACAAAATTAGTTATCTAGCCTATTGGCATTAACGTCCGGGAACTAGAGGGATAACTGCGGTAGATGCTGCTGCGGGTATTGTACTCGTAAAACTACGTTTCGTCATTGTTTTTTATTATTAACTTAACTTGCCTGTCCGTCAGACCCTTCGGTTAAAAGTTTTAACTAAAGGGTCTGAAAGACAGTTATATAACTACCGAGTTATTTCTAAAAATCGCTCTCCTTTTCGATGTCAACGGCATTTTGTGAGCCATTTTGGCAACATGATTTTTCCGAAGTTATAAAGCCTGCTGAATCCGATTCTGAATGTTGTCAAACTGAATTTGGGCCTAACCTAACTTTTGCTTAAAATTCAAGATGGCAGCCAAATCGGCAAAAAACCTAAAAAATCCATATTGTAACCGGAATCTGGTTATGACAGATGGTGGGCTTTTGAAGTCGCTGAACTCAATTTTGGTACCGGAAGTGAACTAAACAAGATGGCGGCCAAAATCGGGTCTAAGTAGGGTATCTTGGAATGGGTTTTAAGTCTTGCTGAACTCAATTTTGTTAACCAGTCGTTCCGGGTACCTGAAGTGGATACAAACAAGATGGCGAGCAAAATCGGGCCTTAACTTAAAAACTGTATTATAACTCGACTCTGGTCAAGTGGAGTGTCCTAGAATGGGTTTTAGGGGTCGTTGAACTCAATTTTAGTATCCGGAAGTCAGTCCAAATCTCTCAAGAGGGCGCTCCCAAACAGCTAAATGGAGGAGTGAAATTTTTTTGACCTATCTCATCGAGTGGGGGGGTTTTTGGTCCGAAGATTTGTTTAACTTCCCATTGATCTATGAACTTGAAATTAAAAGAAAATATTTACTAATACGTATAATTAACTAACATATCAATAAATCAGATTTATTCTTGAATATTCCTTATTTTCCCTGTTAAAACCAACCACCACCAGGCTTTTTTACTTCGGAAAAGTCATGTTGCCAAATGGCTCACAAAATGCCGTTCAACTTAAAATTATTTATTTATTAATTTATACTTTATTGCACAAAAAATACAGTGTACAAATGGCGGACTTAATGCCAAATGGCATTGTCTACCAGTTAACCATAGAGCTAAACAGAGACACTTAAAAACGGTGCAGGAAAATGTAGGACGTTGAGTGTGCAAAACTAAAATATACACATAATTATATATGACGATCATAATTACATAATAATGTCATAAAACCACCCGTAAAAAGCATATTGAAACAAGTTGCCTGTCACGTAGCTCATACTTTATAGTCAATTTGCAAAATTGTCATCTGACACTTGACAATTATTGCCCGGCAACTGTCGTATTGTCAGCCGACATATGTTAATGACAATTGTCAGCTTGTTGAAATAGAGGCCGGTGGGAAATTCCGACGTCCGGCTGTCAATTGTATCTTTCTGGAAAATTTAATCTTTTTTGAAGAATTATATTAGTTTATGCTTTTTAATAGTTAGGGTCACAACTGCCTGGGTATGTACTTTTTAATTAAGAAATGCTTATTATTGGTTGTAAAAAAAATTCAACGGTATATTTGTGGCGTTTGCTGTGGAGACTCTGGGTCCGTGGGGACCGGATGCAATTAAACTTTTCAAAAGATTAAGTTATTTGCTTATCCGGTCCTCAGGTGACCGTAGGGCTGGCTCGTTCCTCGCGCAGCGAATTGGCATTGCCATTCAGCGAGGCAACGCGGCCAGCCTTATGGGAACTCTGCCCAGTGGCAGCGACTTGGGCGACCCATGCCCATTCAGTTTAGGCCTTTAGTTTAAGTTAGGTTTAGGTAGTTAGTAGGATCTTGTTTTGTTTTTATTCTATATTTTAATTATTTTTATTCTGAATAAATTTCATAATACGGTAAAGCCCGACTAGAAGTATATGTCCATCGTCAAGAAGGCGCTATTAATTATTCTTATTCATATTGGTAACAGACTAAATGATATTTTTTCTCGTTCATCTGTCAGCTCTGATGTTTCATTACACAAACTTTTTTTTTTCAGCTTTCTATAAGAATGTTTAACAGTTAAATAAGAATAACTTAAATGATATTAAAACTAACTTGAATCTAAAACCTTAGGGCACTGTACCGAGGATGCTGGCACCTCTTCGCTATATCGCATATATATATATATGCGATATAGCGAGGAATATTGTATAATATATAATATTGTATATATATATTATACAATATTAATAATGTTCCGCTCTTGACTAGGAATCATTTTGGGCATTTTTAGTTATTTATCATTTAATTATCATCAATATTATTATTGAAATAAACAGCAACTGTGACACTGACATGATTGACAACCTATTATTAAATTTCACGGACCTTTTATAGGTATAGTTCCGTGTTAAAATTATTGCCAGTGTAAGAAATTAGTTCCAATGAAATGCCGCAATATGGCGCACGGTCTTATATATCTAGTCAGGCTTATTATTCTCGAACTTAAGAAGGACAGTTGTTAAGTAGTGGCTCTACTTATGAATGTCATTAGAATGCACATCAAACTTAAACTCGTATTTCTAATAATAGTCCTTACCTTATCTCCTATCAGTTATTTACTTATTGACGGCCATTCAGCTAGCACCTACACAACATTTGGTGAAGAATGTAAAAAGCTACTGCTAATCTAAATCCGGGTGATTTATCGTTTGATTAATTTAATTTTGCTACATACCATTGAAGTGTATAGTATGCAAGAATAGAGGCAGATAACAAACTGTCTGATGGTACTTTTATCAGTTGCTCTCTTGTAATAATCACTAAACTAAACTTTTAAACGTTCATAATTTTGATTACTCTTTACAAATTATACAGGATTTCCTATTTCTATAATTATTCATACGTAATTAATAAACGTTAGACGCGTGGGAGCATACACGAGTAACAAATATTTACAAAATAGACTCCCATGTTGAGATCTCTAGCCCTTTTTTTTAACCGGACTGTGGCTTTATAGGGCGGGCTCAATAAAGCGATAGGAGTGCGCGATTGGAGAGTAGCCTAGGGAAAATCCAGGGGAAAACTACCGATACGACCACGCGAGTGAGAGAGAGAGTGGTTTTGAACACTGGAATATTCTTAGAATTTGCGCTCCAGTGAGATTGGTTGAGCGGTTTCAACCGAATCTGAGGTGTGATTGTAATCGATCTACTCAGAATTTTGTCGCTGGTTCACTAAACCTAGCCTAGCTGAGAAAAGTCCAGCAAAACACTCAGCTAGGCCCGACCGATCTCTATCCCATTAAGTAGGATACGTAAGAGGTACCTTCGGTCTGTAACTTGAATTAATAAAGCGGTTTCGAACACAGTTGTAGTTCATCGCTCCACATCCTAATCGCATGTGATTGTGTTTGGAGTGATCCTATACATGGACTCCATGCTCATTGAGCTCAGGTGTGTAAGAACAAACACACACAAAACACACGCGTCATCACGTTTAAAAACGCAATTGCATGGCATGCGAATGTTATGAACAACATTGAGGCACACGTTTTTCCTTACGCCAAGAGAGGAAAATCGTGTATTTTCATAGTATACCTAATCATTGTGAAATGGTTTTCCTTGTTATTTGTAACAGAACAATAAAAATTAACTCATTCCGCTCTTGATCTGTGGTAAAGCGCTGATGGTGAGTCACATTTACATACGAGTACATCTTCATTGTGGCGGATGAAATATTATTGACTGTGTTTTTCGGATATGTTCACCAGCAACTACCTACTTGGCTGAGTTATTTTCAAGAAACCGGTCAAGTGCGAGTCCGACTCGCGCACCGAGGGGTATTTTTTTTACATTTTCCCTCATAAATCGAAAATTACTTTACGTAAATAAAATTAAAAATTGTTTCAGAATGCGTAACTCAAGCCCTTTCATATGACACCCCACTTGGTATATTCACTAGACTTTCAAATTTTGATTTGATTGTCATTCTCACAGCAAATAAAAAAATATTTTATAACATCTTGTTCTATGCATCTGGGTTACCCTTCTTATAACTATTCCAAATTTCAAATCGATAGCATAAGTAGTTCTTGAGATGATTAGCGATGTGACAGACAGACAGACAAAGTGAAACCGTAAGGGTTCCTTTTTTACCATTTTGGTACGGAACCCTAAAAAGGAAAAAACAAATTCGTCTTTATGGAGCACTAAGATTTTGCTCGCGACTTCATCAGCGTAAACTTCCACTCCCTATTTCGTCCTTTCGAAGAATGATTTTCGGGCCTATAAACTAGTTACAAGTTTCACATAATTCGTTCAGCCGTTTTCGCGTGATTGATGAGTACCTAACACATATCCAAACATCTAAACTATAATACTATAGTATTCAAGATTAATTGTTTTACTAATCGAATAATTAATTTTGTTACTTACTTCTTTCAAGTCTTTTTGGAAAAATGGCAACTAAGTACTTAACCAGAGGGGCGGGTTCTATTCCCGTCATGGGCTTTATGCGAGATCACGGTTCTAATAATTGTAAACTTGAACTTGACCTTGGTCCACGTTAAATTAACATTAATTATATTAACAAATGTGTAACAATAGTATATTATGTAACTGGTGTATAAGAAGGGTATAAAAAGGCGAGTGGTGTGGTTATACCAGTTATAGGGTCGTTTCGCCGGTTCCCGACAGTGCGCCGGTTCTCGTCATTTTGGATGACTTCTTCCGTACAAATGCTTATAATAAGAATATATAAACAATTACCCGCGCATATTTAGGCTCGTTGCGTCCCTTAATACCTAACCTAGAACACTAACTATATTCAAGTATTATTTAACAACATGTGACCAAGATATAATTAACGAAAGTTTGAGCCACGTTTTTGAACCGCGAAAACTGTGCCAAACTAAAAAAAAATTTGTGGTACAGGAAATTTTCTAAGTAAGTTTTATTACCGTTTTCACCTTGTTGAAGTGATATTTTTGATCCATATGACTACTAATATACATCACGAAGACAATATTAAGTGTTTTTTAGACTGATTTTGCCTACAATCTGCATAAATTTAGGTGACGGAGAACAGGAACATCAATTTTGCTATTGTGCCAGTTTTCGTCAACATCATTTTGCGGGTTTTTCGTCTAATCGGCGTTTTTATGAAATCAGATCAAGATACAAGGTAATCAAAGCCCAGAGTACTTAGTAATCGGCTCGCGTAGGTGGCACCAACACGATTTTTAAAACCGCGGTTTTAAAGTTACGAACTTTCTTAAAACTGCTACGTCGATGGATGACACATGTCACTCGAAGAGATCATGGCGAGAGTCAAGGATCTAAGTTGTACTTGGAACGGATTAGCCTTTAAGAAGTCTGATTATAATAGTATTTTGATCATTTCTTTATTTCATACTAATAAAAGCCAACAACAAGCAAACACAAGGTAGTACGGAGTACCTATTTAAGGTTTTTTATCCAGAAAACTGGTTTTTCACTCTATTGACGAAAACTGGGCAACGTGGTGACGAAAACTGGGCAAAAGTGACGAAAACCGGGAAAACCCATACTTTTTCATTTATCATCTTTTCTAAGCGTAACGGTGTATTTAAGTGGTTAATTCCTAATAGTGGCCAAAAATAGACTATATAGGCATTAAAAAGAAATATTAGTCGTATAAATTACGATAGTTCAACATATTCTTTTCCCCTCACAATGTTGGCAACTCCACTAATGTGACGAGAACCGGCGCAACGACCCTACATCGTTGCATACAATACTTTTTCTACGACTCATTTCAAATAAAAAGTAAGTATACCTATTTTTCAGACATTTCATGCGCCATATTTTCCCGTAGTAATTGTGCGACTTACCTACGCAATTTCTTCAGTAATGCTATATAACTTCTTCGTGGATTTTTAAACGAATCAACGTACCTACACATTTTCTATCTGAACACAAAAAAAATCGTAAGTAATATAATCATATATCAGCTTGAATGTTTTCCTTTTCAATTAGGAATTAGGTGGAAAATCATAAACATGACACTTTGTTTATGGTTTTTTTTTTAATTTGCTAGACTGGGCATCCGACCTAAACAAAATTCAAATCCGGATCGAATCTTAACTGTTTCGTTTTCATAAGTATATCCGGAAATAGATAAAACATGTTAAACAACACAAGAAAGATAATAAATGTATGTATTTATTGGGTAAATAATGACTTATATTATGCATTAATTAACATATAAAAATTATAGTAAAGTTGCCTAACATATAAAAATTATAGTAAAGTTGGCAGCACTGATTTTAATCATAAAATTTTCACTTGAACGCACCAAAGAATGACTACTAAACATTATTTATAGTAGTCTGTGGCACCCAACTCTGCTTTAATTTTTCATTAAAGTTGGGTAAGGAGTGTGTTTTTGGGCAATAGACTAGATAGACTTTTTACAGAATAAATAAAGTATGTATTTATATTAGAGTTCATGATTGCGTAAGTTGCGAAAAAAAGTACAGGAGTAGAAAAAGTTATTTAATTCGTGAAAAATAATACCATGTAATTTGTTATACCAAATATTTTAAAATATTAATAGCAGATTGTACACCAAGGGGATACAGCACTATTTTATGTCATGGAAGCGATACTGAATCCTGAATGGAATGAACGGCTCCAGATTTTACTTCCGAGCGCATCGAGGGTGTTATAGGTTACGAAGACTGAGTCTTGAGTGTAATGAAGGGATCTAAGCGGGCCCAAGACACAAACAGTTTTATCCCCGAGGAGTATAAAGGAGATCAATGTCTTGTCACAGTAAAGTGAGAAGTGTGTGTGAAATGTAACGGTGTTTGGTACTGGGAGAATTACGATAATGTTGCGCCGCCTAGCGGAATTATTGTTCCGCGTATGTATGTAGTTTCATCCGAAATAGAAAGCGTCATAAATAGTCTAGTCTTAAGTTAAAGTAAGAAAAATACTTATAATAGTTATCATCTTATGCTACTACTAGACAATCAGAATTGTATATATCTATTTATTTGTAAACGGATCCGATTCTCGGACGGAAGACGACTCTAACCTAACGGTCATCTACTGATTTACAAAGCTGGGGTTTACGGGGATAAAAGATCATTTTGTCTACATCTCATTCCCGGGAAACTTATTTTTGTCCGGGTTAATATTTACGTTGCTGAGCAAAGCCCGATCTTCAAGTACTGGGCACTAAACAACGATATCAGGCATTACGTATTTAAGATAGATAACAGAAAACTCAAGATTTTATATTCATGTTCATCACTCCAATAACGAATGAATAGTAATAAGATAGAAGTACTAATATGGATAGTAAACCATCAAATTATATAATATGCTCAAAATCTAAAAACGATTCCACTTGAAAGTTTTAAATAATTATGCTAATATTATTGACTACCGCAAACGCCATATTTCATAACCGTACCTATGTGAGGTCAGATTGCAAGTCCGATTGCGAGACTGCTTCAGAGCTCGGCCGTTATGCTGTACTTTGAAACCCTTTTTTGTCTTTTGTATTGTTCTAATTGTAGTTGTTCCATATATACATTTGTTACTCTCCAAAAACTAGTTCTAATGGCATCATGAAAAAAGGATATATGTTCTCAATTATCCCTACTATAGTGTGGCGCTTTGGATCGCTAATTTTAAAACCGATCAACTAGCAAACTCGGTTTTCCTTGAAAACTCTTGCTGGTGACGCTAAATCCATATTGATTACCTACATCAAAGGCGGAAGTAGCTCTGTCCGTCTATCTATGTGCCTATTATCTTACCTACTGACTTATCACACTCAAACCACTTGACCAGTTTTGATATTTTAATGTGAAGATAATTTGAGCCCCGGAAAAGGATGAAGAATCTTTTTTATCGCGGAAAGTATCCCGTAATGGCGTAATTTAAATGTAATTGCTATTGACAAGTCTACTTGGGCATATTTACAAGCAGAAAGTAAGAAGTATTTAACATCATTGCTTGCGAACAAAATTTAAATAAAGATGAAGAGAAGACGAGAAAGTTAAAAGGACGTAAAACTCTTTCAATGCGGTCTCCTTGACTAAAAACCTTACTCGTGGAATCGAATCATAAATTGCTTTCAGTAACAACTTATAACAAGGATTCGCTGCTGAGCAAAACCTCTGTGATGGTCTTCGAGATGAGTTTGACTAATTTTCTTACGGAACAGTAACACTTTAAGACACGAAATCAAATTATATTTAAACATTTCCCGGAACTGCCAAGCCAAAAAACCTCGGGCACAGGTTAAGTTAATGTCGTATTTATTTTACGTTTCTCGAGCGTAAGCTAAAACACAAGCACTGGTGACACCAAACAAATGACGGATGAACTTTCGGTAATACCAATAATAACGGTTACCTATATCCAAGAAGTACAATTTACATTTAGTAGGCGATAATACAGCCGTTTAATAGCGAGTACAACAGCATAATGTAAGCAAGGTATCCACTTAAAATTACAGCTACATATAAACTTGATAAATTTCGAGATATCATGCAGATTATCCTACACCAAAACTATCAGAAGACACTTTAAGAATTAGCCAGCACATACTTAAATTAATAAAACAAATACAGACAAATCGCTTTTGCTCGATGTTAGGATCACAAGAAGTCATTAAACCAATTGTTGCGAGGTATTTACTGTTTAGTTCTCTTTCACTCATTGTGACAATAACTATTACAAAAATAGTTTATTGTACTTACCTTATTAAGTTCAAGTGGTGCATAAATCTCACAAGCAGCCTTAATTATTTCCTTATCGATTTACACTGTGCAGTCCTCTGGAATCGTTTACGGTACTGAAAGACAGATATGAACGCAAGGGGTTTTTAAACAGATAATCTTATTTGATAAGACTCCCTCGTAATGATTAGTAGATCCAATTACATCGCATACGTCTGTTAAAGTTCACGAGAGAACTAGGTATTAATGAATTAATAAGAGAATATTAACAATATTTTAGAAGTGATCTTTACAAAGATGCGGGCATAAGTGTGGTGCAAATATACTTATGTCACAGCCATAGACGAACGTCTGTGTGGGTTTATGTGCGTCTTTTGTGTTTGTTATGACAACAATTTGCTTTAAGTACTTTAACGGAGTAAAGGGACAAGAAGAATTTTCTCAGAGAGGTGATGTACTCTGGATGATCATTCGCCAATGAAGAACAATATGAGTAATATACCATGAATTTTATTAAGTCGCAATAACAAACAATACACAACAAATATATACATTATCTAAGTAGGTACTTTTGTGTCGTAATTAGCAACACCTGCAACTGTAGATTTTACTTCTAATCAGAGATTTACATTAGCTATAAGAATACGCGCTGTACTATATCGATTAAATCGATATAGTCTATCTGATATCGCCTTTGATGTTGTCAAAAAATCCGACCCAAACGTGCGATCATACGTAAAGCAAGACGCAAAAGGTCGACTAAGTAATACCTGTACTGTGAACGAAGAAATAACACAATAACTTACATTAAGGCGCAGGGTAGGACAAGGCCTTCTCCATACAAACTCTGTGCACGTTTTATTCGTCGGTTTTGGCACTCCTGAATATTATTATTTTATTGCTTGTAAATATTGGACATACGAAGAAAATAAAGAAAAAAAATTAAAATTTCATAAATTTTTAAAACAGAAAATACAAAAAATTAAAACCATATATTTTTATTTTCTCCAGGCTATGGCTAACAGAAAGATAAGCATACTGTCTAAAAATCATAACTGTAAACACAAACGAAGAAAAACTTGCACAAAGTTTGTATGGAGAGCGCTTGCCCACCCCATCGCCTTAAGTACCTACTTACATATCAAGCATAGAGGAAATTATTATATACTAAGATAGAACCAAACTTTAAGTTTGCCTCGCCATCTATATGGCGATTCTCAAACAATGGCCACCAAGCGAGCGGACTATTCCACTAACACACGCAAACATACGTGCTCACACACGTATGCACGCACAGGCACACACGTATGCATCCAAACGTGCACATATGTTTTGATTTCTGGGTTAACTTTGGGTAACCTTCCTACAATAAGACTGAGTAGCAAACCAGGAGGAAATACTTTCTTTAACATAAACGAAAACAATTTCGTTGCACTTTCTTCCACTTTGCTAGTCACATTTCAGGTTTCTTAGTAAACACCAAATTAGTACCTATCAGATCTAAGAAGTAAAATATATAACATTTGTAGAAGTATTTATTGAACTATTTAATCAAAACTATACAAGCAACAAACAATTTAAAAATGTTCACAACTCAAGTAAAGATTTCATATAAAATTTTATACAGTGTCTTCAGACATGATATGACTGCTTGAAGTGATTGACATAACGTTTTTTTTTGTTAATGAGTCAAAAAGAATATTTGAGTTATCATTAAAAACGCAGAACACGAGTATAATAATTAGGCCTCGAGACTCTAGCGCTCTTCCCAGGGGGTATCCGTAACTTTTCGGCATTTTAATCAATCAAGACGAGGGACAGAGTAAGTTAGTGGAGGATCGAGGCAATGTACCGAGTGAAAAGCCCGTGATATCAGGACTCGATGGACCCAGGAATAACTGCTTACAGTAAACTCAAGTCCATCTGTCACCTAACACAACTGAAGTAATGAAGTATTTAATGATTAACTCCAAAATAGTACCTATGGGATGTGGCGATCCCGATGAGTAACCGATCCAATCCATTGGCGTTATATCGCGTATTAAGCTTCATAGTGCTAATTTTATTTAGTCTTTACGGAAATGTACATTTACAAATTGTAGTATTGTTAATCTAATCCCGCGCGTGAATGCATCACTAGTCCGGTGGAAAATACGATATCTTTACTACAAACAAACACATTGTAAATAATCATAGCTAAGCGTATTTCCACATTTCTGTTTACCGATCTTAGATGAAAGGATACAACGAACTGGGCAGACGTAATAAACTATGACTGGTATTGTAGAGTAAACGAAATAGGCAATTTAATTTATGGCCGCTGTAATGCTACGGCTAAGTAACACAGAAACGGGGATTTACTTCTGTTTGTTTTCGTTATCTTATGGTTTAAAAGAATTTGTCCTTATTGACAAGATATTTCCAAGTATCAACATAAACCTGGGATACTTGTCACACAACAAAATCGAATGGAAATTGAGTATATCATGGATTTCAAAGTGTAAAGCTAGCTGTGTAATCTTAACTTGACCCCACTGAGGTTTTAGTTAAATAAGATTTGTCCCGGAATGGTGAAGTGAGGGTCTTGAGTCCTTTATATTATAACAGCGTGTTAAATTAATTACTCGTATGATTATTAACCCACGACGGCCAACGCAAAGGAGGGGTGTAAAATAAGTTTAACATTTTTATAAGTATATGCCTGTGGCATCGTAGCTCCCTAACGGATGAAATGATTTGGGTGTCTTTTTTTTTAATCGATAGTCTTGATGCCGGACATGGTTCTTAGAGCTATGTTTTGTGTCGGGGTGCATTTAAATTTTTAATTTTTTATGTACTAATAAAATTTTGGTAAGTATGGAATATTGAACCTTCACATGAGGTCAATCGTACGAATTGCGGACTTTTCCTGGAATTTGGGAATTTATAATAAGCACATTGTCATTGAATACGGTACCGTATTAATTTAAATAATATTTTTATGTTTGACTTTGTTAAAGGTGCAAGAAAGAAATAATTATAACGCAGGATTTTTTAAATCACATCACTATATTTACAAAATAAACACAGCTTCTTTACAAAACTAAATTAAAAAGATACCAGATTGCAGACTGTCTATACCTCGGCCCAATGGGGGCTATCGTTTTTGTGCTCACCAGTTGGCGCCACTGTCGAGTAAGGTCCAGCTGTCAAAAATTGTTATTGATTATTATGGACATGAGAACGAAGTTTACATTTAAATCATATTCAATACCTTAAAACCGTACCGTAAAAATATCGAACATACCGCATTGTATTGTAGCGCGGTCCCATTTGTTCGGAAAAAAGGAGGAAATAAGTTTCCGAAAGACAAAACTGTCTCAAAGCCCTGACAGTCATTGACCCTTAACTCATATTTGCCATAATCAAGCTCAGGTATTGCAAAATAGTCACCATATTGTTTCAATTAGATATTAATCCGCGTAGCGCAACCACAAAGAGTGACATTTGACATTTCGGACTCCACGCTACACTAGCGCCTCTAGCGGCGAATTCATACACGATAGCCCTGATTGTGACAGCTGAACTCCCCAGTCTTTTGTTTTTTTCCTTTTCAGCCAGCTAGCGGTCGCATAACGGCCAGTATCAAAAAGTTTGCATCATAATACAATTTAAAAACACAAAATCCAACTCTTCGCTACAAGCCGGGAATGCGCCGGCCAGCTAATTTCTTTAACAACCAGCCACACAGAGACGCCGGACGTGTGGCTGATCGGGATATCAGATTTGAAAACTGAACGTGCGTCCGGCTCCCAGACCCACCTCTAAAATAGGACTCGCATTGTTTTTGTAACCAAAGGATGGGTCAATTCATTTATAATTCTGATAAATAAACCTTTGATAGATTGACCGAATATAAAATGAAAAGGTTTAATAAATAGTAGATGTGAGTTGTAATGACAAAATACTGTAACTATCATATTATTACCAAAATTTTTGGTTTGTAAATGTCTGTATACAGGGTGACTGGTAATTCGACCTATTCCTTGAAAGGGGTTATAATAGAGCTAATTTGCAATTGTGCTAAATTGCTTTATATGTGATCAGTGTGAAGCTGACTGGGTAATTATTTTTCACTTATTTTTGTAGTTTCATTAACTCACCATTGATTGTTGTATGTCCCATAAACTTTAATTAATGCACGAACATCAACAATTTGTTTTACTGTTAACTTTATTCTCTGCAATTAACTTTTGTGTGTTTCATGTACATACTTGTTTATTATAAATTATAATTGCTATCCTATCTTATTTTCAATGGTAGTCGTGAATGTGTGTAAAGGGCCCCCCATTTTTGGACGCACCTTTTGACCGTTGGACATTCATGTGACGGCGCGACGTGATAAGACGGCGGTGTCAAGTTGTAATAGGTCGCCATTACCACCTAGGTTTCGCCGGAAGATCAGCGCCAGCTCCCTGAGTCGGCATTACGCTGAGGCAAAAACCTTTTTGTGACGATTCCATGTTCTTTTCATTACATTTATTTATTTATATTTTATGTTTATATCGTCATGAATAAATGTTTTTCTTTCTTTCTTTCTTGTAGGACGCTACGTGCGTCAGTACGTTTGCACCGTCCCACCTTCACCTTACGGTCAGGTCTGCTGGGTCGGCCGCTGAGTATGCAGCCATATTTAAACACACTCCAAGTACAGTGCCCTGGAACCGTTGTAAGCTTTCGTGCCGATTGCAGTGGAGACTGCGGGATCTTGGGAATTGGGTCGCCAGCTTTGGGATAGGGGCTGTGATACGCGCCGGATCGTATCTGGTTCAACAGATTTCGTTAGCTATACAGCGCGGTAATGCTGCAAGTGTAATGGGAACTTTTGCTAGCCCGGTGCAGTTCGTGGCGATCCTATTTAGTTGATGTTAATTGACGAAGCCTGTCGCGGATTGTTTTATTGGTGTGTGGATATCTATATGTGACGACGCCTGTAGCTGATTCATAGTTGTACCCACCTGACGAAGCCTGCATAGCGGATTGGAATTTCTCAGTAATGCCGAGATGATGATAATAGAAATAAACATATTTTATTTTATCAATTTTATAACAAAAAAATGGTAAAAAAGAGTTTACAACTTCTAATCAGTTAAGATTTTTATTATGTACGGAACCCTTCAACCAGATAAAAAATATTTCATCTTCGTGACATTTTTCAATTCGGTGAAGTGCGGAGCAAATTGTTCACCGAATTCACTGAAATGAAGAACATTGAGGTTTAACTCGAATTATCGAAAATGTCGCGTAGGAATATGAAAATTAAACCTGGAATATAATATAGAATGTTGATTTACATATAATATCCGAATAACAAACAAAACATATGCACTGTTATCAAAATATACCAATAACCGAAATGAAAACTTTTTTGTCCCCACATCACCGAATTGATAAACTTATGTATGTAATGTAACTCGAATACGCAGCTGATCTCAACACGTGCGCTTGCGCCGGACGTTAACACGGGACTGGCCGAATAACCTTTGATTGAAACAGTGCGTCCACAAGACGTTGCTTAGCAACTACACGCATCGAAACTTTGTTCACCGATATGATGTCGTCGTGCGGGACAGATACATATACTCTAACCAAAACATATACACGGTATTTTATTAATCCCAAATATCTCATATCGATAATGCAACTATCCTAGATTATAATAAATTTCTCAGTTAACGTAAATACCTATCCATATTTGTGTCATGAAGGAATTTTCCATAAAAAAATACGGGGGCCAGGCCACTGTGATGATAAATCGGTGCTTATTTATTTTTTAAAGTGATTAATATTAATTTTAATACAACCGTATTATTTGCCACAGATAGAAGAACAACCCTGAAATTTAAAAAAAATAGCATGACTATATATGACCAAAGAGCACCCCCGTTATCAGCCGTGCCATTTCAAATTCATGTCTGGGATATTGACCCAGGTGTATTATTAGGGTGAGGTCCTAGTCTCAAAAGAAATGGCCTATGTTCCGAGTCAAGTTCGTGTATCACTTCTACTGAAAGCAGAGTTAACGCTACGTTCTTTAGAAGTGCTATGTCGAGTATGTCAGGTCGGTGCTCTACGTTATGAGGGAAATGAGTCGGTTCTAATGGAGCGAGGAGATCGAAAGTGAGGCTATCGATCAAAAGGTGATGAAGCCGATTGCCGTTGGGATTGGTTGCAATGCAACCCCAATTAATATGCTTACTATTTAGGTCCCCGGCCACGATGACTGAAGGACCTAGGGAGGCTAGTGAGTCGAGGTCAGTCTTAAGTAAGTCACGTTGAGGTGAAAGGTAGGTTGACGCAATCGATATCGGGGGGTGGGCCTCCATCGATATACGGCAACCCGACACTTCCATGTTAGTCAGGGGTGGGGGGGTGAGACTTATGCCATGTAAGTTACGTTTATAGAAAATGAGCGTGCCCCCGAATGGCCTACCATCTTGCCTATCATCTCTAATCTGATTGAATCCAGGGACGCGAAAGGCTCTGGTGCCGGGTCTGTAAAAGGTCTCTTGGACCAAGAAGATATCTACTGAGTGATCACGGAAAAAGTTCGTCACCTCATCCTTCATACCTCTCAGGCCATTGGCATTATAAACACCAATGGTAAGCGAAGTAGGTTTAAGCTTTAGGGCCGTACGATCCATACTAGTACCTAACTGAGCGGCGATGTAATTTTGTGTCGCAGCACGTGCGCCCCGAAAACAAAATACGGCACAAAATCCTACAGCGCGTGTTTTGATTAACGATTAACGAATTCATAGCATTTTATAAAATTATTTTTGTTGCATTTTTTGAGAATGTCACTGTGTCTCGCCTCATGCCTCGGCGGGAATGGTAATTCCTGGACGCTTATCAATTGAAATCTACTTGTCCACGGATTTCTTTTTTCCGGCCTCTGCAATAAAATACTACGTATTATTCACATTTCTTCAGCTGTCTTTAAAGGTCGGCAGTTTGCTATAGATAATCAATGATTCGATTTACAATTTATTCAATGATTAGGAGGTACATTTGATTTGTAGATTAAATTCATATGACTTAAGTCATTATCAAAGTCGTTATCTAAAGCAGTAGAATAAAAATCCGGACAAGTGCGAGGCGGACTCGCCCACCGAGGGTTCTGTACAAATTTATATTGGTATATTTATGATTATATTCATATACATTTTGTTGACATTTCCCGAGTGCCTTAAACGCTACTGTAAGTTCATACATTATCTTAGTGCCCTCAACGCAAATATTTCCGATACATTTCATTCGTAAAATGTGTTATGACTATTAACGCTTAGGTATATGCGTTTAAAGCACTGAGCAAAGTGATAAAAGTTCGCCGAAGAATGCGTTAATTTCAAATGTATAGTTTCCACATTTTTCCCTGTACTTGTAGTATAAGACAATATTACTTGCCAAATTTCAGAGTTCTAGGTCAACGGAAAGTACCCTATATATTTTGAATCCCTTCAGTGCCGAATGTGCTATACTTTTTTTGCGGCTTAAACTGCCGTATCTTTTTTTGCGTTAACTTAGAAATTTGATTTTCTCACAGCTTCTCGTCAGGGACTTTAGACTTGATTATGTGGTTTTAAATTCAAACCCGATACCTTCACACGTGCCGGAGATAAAGGGTCTTGACAAACAGACCGCCAGACAGACGGACAACAAAGTAAGTTCCTTTTTTTTTCTTTTAAGGTACGAAACCCTAAATAAAACACGCGAAGGAAATTTTCGGCCAGATCTTAGGATTATGTAGCGGACCCTAGGCATCCTTCAGGATGCAACTGTACTGGTATAACGCTAGGATGATGGTAATGACACTCGAAGGGAATTTCCAACCAATGTCTATCATAAGCTACGGAGTAGGTATTATAGCAATCCCTCCGGCCGAGGCATGTATATTTCAATGTGATTTGAATTGTAAGAAAATTATTAGAGAACTCCAATAGAAATTCTAAGGAATCATTAATAAAAACGCGCTTTAGAAGCCAGCGTCGTCTTTTGTCTTCGGGCGCTCCGACGGCGGGCGCACAGCTCGTAGCGCGCAGCCCGGCGCCGCAGAAACAAAATATGGTCACTTTAGCCTTCAATTTTATATAAAATCGATAATAAAACTTGATACTTACCAGCCTATATAACGAACATAACGTCAATATTTCATTCAATACATGTTTGCAATTTTTGCTTCTCAAACATGTAGGTACCTACTGAAATATTCACCTTATATTCGTTAATCCTCATACACTACTAACTTCTCTTAAATAATCAGAGCTGGGCACTAACTCGTTAATCCGTTAATCGTTAATTAACGATGTTAACCATCCGTGTATCGGATTAACTTTTAAGTAAGTTGCAAAATTATTAACGGACTCATTAACTTCCGCTAACTGTCCAAAGCTTCGTTCATCCGTTAACTAAGTACTTATTTTATCAAATGAACACCGCGCCACGAAAAACAGGTTCTGACAAGTCCGTTCGATCGGAGCGGCGTAGGCGCGAGCTATAGGCGCTGAGTGAGACAGGCGATGCAAGTGGGGCGCGTCAGGCGCGTGCGCGAGTGAAATGAACTATATTCTGTTGTCGGCTCGGTGCATCAGTGAATGATAATACAAGGCGTATGGTGAAGTGATGTTTATTTTGATAATTAAATTAATCGTTAATTATAAGAAATTATTAAAGCCATCTTGCTTTTCTTATTAGGGTTCCGTACCAAAATGGTAAAAAAGGAACCCTTATAGTTTCACTTTGTCTGTCTATCTGTCACATCGCTAAATCTCCCAAGAACTACTTATGCTACCGATTTGAAATTTGGAACAATTATAACGAAGGGTAACCTAGATGCTAGAATATTAATTTTTTTTTTGAATTTTTTTCTGTCTTATGGGTGAATATGCCAAGTGAAGTGTCATACTCATATGAAATGGCCTGAGTTGCACATTCTGAAACAATTTTTTTTACGTAAAGTCATTTTCGATTTGTGAGGCAGAATGTAAAAAAAATCGTTCCCCTTTATCTCCAAAGTTAATCATAATCATTTATTTGCATAATCATCAAATACATTACATTTACACAGATGTTATTTGCAAAGTAAAAGGTATTGATACCCTGGTAGGGCATAGCAAAAATATCTTACAGACTAAATTTACATGTCAATTAGAATTAATATTCAAATTAAATTAATTACAAAAATAAAATTAAAAAAAGTTTACCAAGGAAAAAATATGAAATTATTACATAACATTGATTTTAATATATATTTTAAAGGAAAAATGTAACTATAGCTCTATCTAGTTTTTATTTTTTTATCATCAAAAAACATTTATATTCTAAGTTTGTAATTAAATCACCTTTATATGTATTTTTGTTTTATAAATTCCTACACGATTATGCTTAAAAGTACATTCTTTCAAATAAAGAAAAAAAAATGAAATCGGTTCACGTGATAAAGAATTATCCTTGAATAACCATCATACATACTGAGTTATTCAGTCACTGTAACCAAATTCACCGGTAGATGGCGCTGTACCCATGGCGTCCAATTTCTATACTGTGTTGTTGAGATAATCCTGAATCAATAGGGTTGGAACTGGTACATATCTGTGTACGGAACCCTCGGTGCGTATTTCGGACTTGCACTTGACCGGGTTTTTTTTTAATTCCCTGCCTACTTTCCATAGCGTATACCCGCATACCCAGGTGCTGTTTTACCAGGAGTTAACGATTAACGTTAACTTCCGTTAAATGGCCCGAAATGTAACGCTTTAACGTTTAACGAAATTATTTTTAACGGATTATCGATTAACAAAGTTAACTATTTGGTTAACGGTGTCCAGCTATTTTAATTATTAAAGATTGTCCACCCAAAATGAAGTGCCTACACAGCGCATTATATAGGTACGAGTAATGTAGTAATGGCGGCGTTTTTTTTATAAACTACACACGTATCATAATCACACACTGTTTTATAAAAATTAAGTTTGAGAAATTACGCACTCCTGTTTCCTGCTTGGTCTATATTAGTAAAAGCTGTATTCTGGTTGGTTGATACCTAACACAAGTTTTTTTTATTAAAGAGTTAAATTAGTTTATTATGATTGGTGGATTTAATATGGTGAAAGGGGCTAAATCTACTAATTTAATTAACTTAGCTACAAAATACAGGGTGACTGGTAATTCGACCCTTTTCAAGGAATACCTTGAAAAGGGTTATACTAAAGCTAATTTGCAACAATTTAGGCCCAGTCAACCAGGGGTCGAAACTCGCTGGTTTCCGAGTCTTTAGTTTTTTTTTTTAATCCGCCTTGTAGCCTTAAACTAGTGATTGTGACTAAAGTACTGCCATTTGGATGACAATAAAATATTTTTCCGATAGCCTATGAATAAGACGATTACTTGAAATCAAAATTTGTGTCCAAAATTTCCAAAAACTTTGAAATAAAAGGTGATGAAGTCAGAAGTTTTGACTTTTTTTCTCCAAGTCTTCTCGATCAAAGAGAATTACCCAAAAAAAATGTATGACACTTGGCGTAAAAACAGTTCAAATAAGTTCTCCGATTCATAAGCTTTCCAAAACGATACAATAGTTAATATTTTTTATAAAATTACAGGTAGGTAGTGGATTTGCTGCAAGCGTGCCTGAGCGGGAACCGACTTGTTTGTCACTCTTGTTTGTTAGTGTACTTTGTTTACCTTCGGTATCTTATCTTATCTTTCTAGGGGGCGGGGTCAACATAAGATGCCTTCGATAAATAATAATAATCTCTGCTTAATCAGAACAATTAACGGATTTTAGGCTTAAATACCCTCATTAAGTACCTGAACTGAAACCGATTTGCTAAAAAAGCTTGTCCGTTTGCCTTAAGTATCTTATCTTAACATCTGGAGGTCGGGGCGGGGTTCAGATAGTTAGCCTATGGCAGCTACACTAGCTAATAAATTATTGAAACTAAACTGTCCTTAAAACGGACAATTGTAATTTATCAAATTGTCATCTACTAATTAGCTAATTACGCATATATAACATTAATCTAATTGATAGAAGCTCAAATATGAAATGCCATATCTATAGATACTATCAAGATTAAATATTTACAATATTAAATGAGAGGTACACTTCGTCCACGACAACGACCACTATTTGTGGTTCCTAACACTACAGTAAGTCTCAGCACCAGTCCTTTGTATAAGGCATTGAACCACATAAATAATACTCTCCTTTATGACCCTACCTTGGACATATTCTCGCAGTCGGAGCCGAAATTCCTGGCCACAGCCACTCGGTATCTGAAGTCAATTAATACTCCTACCTCACTACAGTACTGAATATTTATAGATCATAGAAGGTGATAATGTTAATGTTAATGTTAATTTTGTAAACTTAATTGTGTTACTCATACTATTATAACCTATAACTTTCATGTTTGGCAATATGCTGTAAATGTAAGTTGGTTGAAAATAAATAAATAAATTAATTAATTCCGAAATACTGTATTTTTATATTTCTTTGTTTTTAAAATCCAGCAATATTTTTAAACAGTATTTTGAAAAAGCGTTGATCAATAATATTCAATTTCATGAAAATGACTCGTAAGGAATAATACTTCATAGATCGTGATTTTCGAGCCCAAAAATGAACATACTCTCCACTCCCCCTAAAATATATCGAAAATATCCAAATGTACCTTATGTCAGTTTGTCGGTCTGTTTGTCTGCTTATCACCTGAAAACGATCGAATGGATTAAAGATATTAACGAATATGTTATATTAAAAATGTTTCAAATGAAAGTAACTATACACATAAACATGTATATTGTGGAAAAATAATCCTTGAATTAGGAAAGACTATAAAAAAACTACATTGTTTTAAATTAATAAATTCGACCGTGATCGCCAATATTGCCATATTATGACGTCAATCGTATGACTAAGTAATCAAAAACATATGTATAGCTGCAAATAAATGACTGATTATTACGGTATTTTATATTATTTATTTATCGTATGGCAATTTTGTTGCACCGTTTAACACCACCCAGGGGTCACGTGTAGGGTAACGGTGGGTTCCCTCCCTCCCTACGGACGTGGTGCAACTTCAACCCCCCAATAGTAATTAAAAAATTGTATTATTATATTTATATTATTTAAAAATAGCGACAAAAGCTGCTTTTACATATTTTTCACTTCTCATGCTCGAAAAGTGTGTCATATTAGACTTGTCAAGCGGGGCTAAAGTAGTACATTTAACCCCTAGGGAAAATATGAATACATATTTATGATTTACTAAATATTTAAATTTGACCAATCAAAATACTTCACCTATTAAATCCACCAATCACAGAACACTAATTTAACTCTTAAAAAAATATTTGGTATTGGGTATTAACCAACCAGAATACAGCTTTACTAAAATCGACCAATCAGGAAACATAATTAATTTTTCTAAAGAGTCTAAAGATTAAGTTTGTAGTAGTCCCTATTTCACAATAATTAAAAAAGTGGTTAAATCGTTCGTGCAACACTTTGAAGCGCTCAATAGAAGGTCAGTTAGCTTTTTTCGCGCGTGAATGTTGCGCGCGAACCGCAGTCTCTATATTTTGTGTGTCAAAGGAGTATAGAAAAAAAAATCATGCTGCAAAAGTATATATCTTCGCCGTGGAATCTATTGTTAATTTTGGGTGGGTTAACCTTTGTTTATTTATTTTCTCGCAATCGAAGTGAAAAGTAGAGTGTATAACTCTGGTCTAAAAGCCATATTACCCCTCGAACTATTTTCCCTCACTTCGTTCGGGAAAATAACTATCTCGTGGTAATGTGGCTCGTTTTAGACCCTTGTCATACAATCTACTATTATATTCGGAGTTAACAACAATCACAACACAGTTTAGATTCACGAAAGCCAAAGACTTGACATTGACATTTTAGACTGTTGATAAATATACCATCATTGTGAGGTCCGCAGGTCCTCAGGAGTGGGTGTTTGGTTGGGGAAGCAAAGATTGATAGCCAGGGAAGAAGGTATTTATTTCATAAAAACAATAAGGCACCTGCAACAAGCATACGATGCGTTTAGCCTACGATTTATTATCAGCTATGTATTAAATGGGTTAAATTAACAAATAGGTATGGAAACTTACAAAAATTGTGCCTTGGAACAGTATAAATACACTGCACTGTAGAAAATAACAATACTAATCTCTCGATCACAGTACGAATAATGTCATATAACTTCACTGTTTTTAGTAGGTATTTAGGTCTAATATTTATTTTTTATTAAAATAACAGCATAACTGGGTAAATCATTATCGATCGGAAATCAAGATCGAACTGCGCTGCCGATAATGGCTGCGCAACGTCACGTGGAATTCGAAAATGTAGTTCAAATTTTAAAATTTAGAGAAAAGATAAGTCAGAAAAACGGCCAGAAAGTTTGTATGTAACGGTCCGATACACGCATCGTTACAATCATAGCCCAGATAACCTCATCACACGCTGCATACTCATTTTTGTTTATTTATTTATCGTATAGTAATTAATCGGATTTGGACTTATTAACATAAAAATGAGACTTAAAAATGTAGGTAATAATTAATAATGAACTTTGTGTGTGTGAATGTTTCTATTTTTATTTTATGTTGATCGCTGGCAAATGCCCTACTGTTAGAAGATAGTTACCTACTTATAGTCCCCGGCAGATAAGAAGTCAATCCTGACAGCTGTCATTTCCATACATCCTGTAACCTAAAAGCCATGTTTAAGTTATAAAATGTATGAAAATGATAGTTGTTAGGATTGACTTCTTATCTGCCGGGGACTTGTTCAAGTACTACCCTGTGCCTTAATCTCTACACGTGTAGCCTTTATATCCAGCGTGTCAGTACTATTGTATACATATTGAAAGAAGGCTGGCTCGGATAGTAGGGAATTGCGCATGTAAACGCTGCTTCTGTAATAAATGTATGTAACCTCTTTCGTACTGGCCACTTTGCGGCCTGCTAGGAAAATAATAAAAAACAAAAGAAATTTTTTTTTCATGCTGCAAAACTGATTGTCGATAAACAGTGACTCGCTGTCTGTAATAATTGATATTTTTAATGTTTTATTTGCCAAGAAGTGAAATGTACTTTGTTTTTGTAAATATAGTTGAGTGATTTTAAAATATTTACGTTAATTACCTACTGCGCCGTGTACATGTACAAGTTGATCTTCGATCCGGATCGCGATAAAAATTACCAATTTATCGCACACCGCCGTACAAAATGTCATCGCAAAAAGGTAATAACGAGACTGTCATGTCTAACTGAGAGTTAAAATTAAATTAAACCGTGGTTTTGAATGCGGACACTACTACAAAGAAATCAAGTAGATTATAAGTATGATTATTATAATTATAAAAACAGTGAAACCCATGTTCATGTAAATGCTATGAACCTTGAACCAAAAAAAGGAACTATCCCTTATTACTTTCGCAAATATGTCAAAACCAACAAAAATTCTTCCTTTCGTGAAGAATATTAGTAATCTCAATAATCTTGTCAACAATACCCAACTTTATCTTATGCACCAAAATATTGCTGGGCTACTGAATAAAATAGATCATGTAAATATAGTATTAAATGAACTCGAGTCTGAAACATGTAAGGTTGACGTTATATGCCTAACTGAGCACTTCATGAAGAGTGGTGAAGAAACAAATTTAGTTTTGGGAGGCTATACATTAGCCGCCAGTTTCTGTCGTAGTTATAATCGCCGTGGAGGCACATGTATTTTGATAAGAAATGGAATTAACTTTAAAGTCATAGACTGGATTGTAGACTTAAGTATCGAAAGTACCTTCGAATGTTGTGGTGTCACGCTTCAGGAACTGCAATGTGCTGTAGTCTGTATTTATCGAACTCCAAACGCTGACGTAGGGACATTTTTCCAGAAACTAGATGAGATTGTTAACAAAAGTGTCAAAAAAGCATGGCAAAAAAATATTGATTTCGGGCGACTTTAATATCGACCGTCTTAAGCAAAATTCAACTTCAATGGAGTTCGAAAGAATACTACAGGAGTATAATTTCTACCTTCAAATTAATAGTCCAACTAGAATAACTTCCAACACAAGCACGTGTATTGACAATATCGCGACTAATTTTAAAAATAAAAACCCAACGCAAGTTCTCCATCTTAAACTGTCAGACCATACTGCGCAACTAATTAGTATACCAGTACGCCAAAAAAAGGTGATTGAACGGTGGTACAGTTGGAAGCGCGACATGTGTCAATACAACAAAACTAAATTTAGGCAGTGTATCAGTAGCTTGTCCTTCTCTGAGACCTATACTTCCGATGATGCCAATGAAGCATTCACTAAATTCCACGATCTGATTACCATGTTTTTTAATCTTTGCTTCCCTCTCATTAGATTTAGAGTAAGTAGTATTAGGAAGCCAAACTGGATTACAATGGGTATAAAGATTTCAAGCAAAGCCAAAAGACGCATATATCTAAACTATGTACGTAATCGAAATGAAAATGTGAAAAATATTTATAAACAATATGTTAGAACGCTTAAAAAATGTATCCGTAACTCCCAAAAAATTAGGAATTCCGCATATGTTAGTAAATCTGAAAATATCACCAAAGCAACCTGGAATGTCATAAAAGATAATACAATTAATAAAGAAATAAGCAAATGCGTTGGCATAATTTATGACAAGGACCTGACTCTTAAAAGTCCGACACGAATTGCTAATGCGTTTAACGATAAATTCGTAGGTGAAATTTGTGAACCGACAAGGAATTCAACCATTCATAGTCTTAAAAACACTGACGTATCATCGTCCATCTTCCTAAACCCCGTGGACCCTGTAGAAATTCTTAAAACAATAAAACAGCTACGTAATACTAAGGCTACTGGCTATGACAACATACCTACGTCATTAATAAAACAAAATGTTGATATACTTCTTTACCCTTTGTATCACACTATTAACTTATCAATAAGGGATGGGATCTTCCCTGATAAGCTTAAAACCACCATAACTAAGCCAATCCTTAAGAAAGGCAATTCTACTATTATAGATAACTATCGGCCTATCGCTTTGATCCCTATATTCTCCAAAATTTACGAACGAATTATTTACACCAGAATGCTTGAATTCTTAGAAAGAAATGATGTCATAACAAATGCACAATTTGGATTTAGAGCAAAGAAATCAACTACCCTTGCTATCTATGAACTTGTTAACACTGTGGCAAACTGTAGAGACCAAAGGGTTCCGGTATCTGCGATCTTTTTAGATATGTCTAAAGCATTTGACAGAGTCTGTCACACTATACTGCTTAAAAAACTATATCACTGTGGCATCAGGGGTAATTGTCACCAGTGGCTCAAGTCATACCTTGAAAATAGATCACAATATACTGAAATAGTGTCATATTCTGGAAGTACTAAATCGCTTAACACGTATCGGTCAAACAGCAAGAGTACAAAAGTAGGGGTACCGCAAGGCAGCATCCTGGGACCCCTTTTATTTTTACTCTATGTAAACGATTTGCCTAAAGTCACCGAACACAAAATGCTACTATTTGCTGACGACTGTTCAATTATTATTCAAGGAAATAAAGAAAATGAACATAACGAAGTTGCTAATAAAGCCTTTCATGATGTTATGCGATGGTTGGAAGGAAATAACTTAAAGGCAAATCTGTCCAAAACTAAACTTATGCAATTTTACGCTCCTCAAGGACGTCCTACAAACGTTAAAATAGCATATGAAGGAGTTGAAATAGAAAACGTGAAAACAATAAAATTCCTAGGAGTTAAACTTGATTGTCACACAAATTGGCACCCACATTCTGAACATGTACTTAATAAGCTTAGTAAATTTGTTTATCCTCTGCGAAGGCTCAAAGAAGTGTCTTCTGAAAAGACTGCCCTTCTGGCTTATCACTCGTATGTTATGTCTAACCTCCGATATGGCATTGTGATCTGGGGAAACTGTTCAGAAAAAGATAAAATATTCAGGAGACAAAAGAGATGCATTAGATCAATATACGGACTGAAACAAACGGATTCATGTCGGCCACTTTTTCTAAATCTGAAATTGTTAACATTTCCGTGCCTATACATAAATGAAGTCTGCCTATTTGTTAAAGCTAATAGCCAATTGTTTAAAGAAAAGCAGCCCAGATCAAGGCTTCAAGCTAAATATGGGCAAGACAAAGTGTGTCCCAAACATAAATCTTCCCTATATAAAAAGAATCTCGCGGCCATGGGAGTCAAGATTTATAATCACCTTCCATATGAACTGAAGATGTTACCGTTGAAATCATTTAAAACGAAACTGTTATCTTGGTTAACAAATAAGTGCTTTTATAGTTTAAGTGAATATTTTTTGGAATCTGACAGTTAAATCGCTGTAATAGGTAATAATTGATTAATATTGTATACCTCAGGCAGGTAGAAAATGGAGACTCTGTAAAAATTACTAACCACCTATGTAACCCATTTTCATGCAATAAATACATTTTTACTTTTTTACTTTAAATCGCCTGGTTCGGTAAAGTCCGAACATTCGCAAGCAAAATCGTCAGTTTCATCTACAGTACTCGCACGTCGGAGGCAACTAGAATTGCAGGCAGCGGAAGCGAAAATGCAGTTGCAAATGGACTTAATAGATAAGAAGCTACCTTTAGAGTTAGCTGAACTTGAGGAGGAACAAAAATACAGTCCACGAGTTCGAAGTACAAGTCATGCCAGTAGTCGCAGTCGCGTACAGAAGTGGATAGATGAGATACAGCAGGATTTGGAGTCCCTGCCCGCCCACGAGTATGGTGTATACCACAAACCCTACCCGGTTTGCAATATTCGTCCAATTTTAGTATTCGAATAATACGGATACATAAATTTCCAATATTCGAATATTTCGAATAAAACGAATATTTTTGAAAATAAAACAAAATAATCATTGTAAAGTATGTAATGTAAAATGTAATGACCTTGCAATTAAAAACATCTACATTTACAGTATCTTCTTAAAATTAAACAATAGTTGGGAGCTGTTACCTTCTGCGTGGCTTGAAGCGGCGGCGAGATTATTCACGGCGCAGGCTAATAGCTGGAGAGTACCTTCAGTAACATCGGCAGCAGCGGCTGCCGGCAGCGGCCCCACCTCGCCCGTGTTTAGGGTTTGCAATTCGAATATTCGACTATTCGAATATATATTCGAATTATTCGCCACATATATTATTCGAATTTGATGACATCCATTATTCGAATAAAACGAATATTTCGAATAGTGCAGAAATTTGACTGAAATCATTTACTTTTGCGAAAAACTATAATAAAATGCCAAGATCAATTATCCTCTACATTAACAACTCCATAGAAATAATCTTAAATATTAAAAAGAAGTTTTAATCAAAGGCAAATAGCATATTATTTTTCTTTTCCCTTGCCAAAAACAAACTTTCTTATCTATATATATATATATATATATACTTATATATATATATATATATATTACGCGCGGCCGATTTTTGTACACCCCATCAGATCTACAGTTATGGTCCGATTTTAATAAATGATGTGTCGTAAGATTCGTCTCATGCTAGAGAGTTGCATAAAACTTTAATTATTTTCATATTTTTTAGGAAAAAGGACTAAAAAATTGATTTTAAAAAACTACTATGCGCTGACCACGTGACTTTGGCCTCATGACGTCACGCGACGTGGCTCCTGTTTTGAATTGACATAACACAGTAAAAAAATAAACAATAACTGAACTCAAACCTGTAGTAAGTTCTTCAGCATGAGAAAATATACGTTTTGAGTCGGCGACATATATCCACAACCCCAAGAAAATTAAAAAATACTAAATAAACGATCTTTTTGCAATGATTACAATTTACATGAACGACAGACGTATTGTATCGTCATTTAAAAATTCAACGTCAACATTCAATATTTTTTTCTTGTATGCCAGTATTAAATTGTCATGACCTTTTTATTTCAATAAAAATTATAATTATGCAAACTCATCGCATTCAATTTTTCAGAATCAAAATTTTGAGAGAAAACCTCTAAGTTTAAGCCATGCATTCATTGTCGTGGACGTCCATCTCTGTTATAGTCTCTTGGCATCTTTGTTGACCTTAACAGTGCCTTGCGCGCCGATAGGAGTACAATTCCTATTGGCGATTTAGCCTTTAGAAGACTTTTCTATCCTCGGTATAGCAAATCGCCCAGCGGACTCCCCTTCCGGGTGGAAACCCATGGTCCATGGATATTGCTTGACGAGACCGGGAATAAGTTGGAAAGAATCCTCGCTTCCCGGATCGGGAAGCAATAAGAAATTCGAATATTTCGAATAAAACGAATATTTTTGAAAATAAAACAAAATAATCATTTTAAAGTATGTAATGTAAAATATAATGACCTTGCAATTAAAATATCTACATTTACAGTATCTTCTTAAAATTAAACAACAGTAGCCGCTCCACGATGCGCCTCAAGTAAGGAGGGACTCCATGATATTGGAGTGACATTGGGGCCCGCATTTTCTTGTTGCGAGTATGTGACGTCATATACTATGCACGGGTGCTACCATTGTATGGAAAAACCAGTAATTTAATTTACTGTTTTGGTCATGAAATATTGCGTTTAGGTACATTGTTATCACACAAATTTTTGTTTATTAAAACATAAGAATCCTGATGGTGGTTTTTAATTTACTATTAGTCAATGAAAAATATTACATAATTTTTCGTAACTTTCAAGTGTCATATCTTTTTAAGATTTTGAGCAAATTTATTAATTTATTCATTCCGATATATTGATATCTTATTATTATTCATTCCGCATGCATATTCTCTATTGTTCTTTTACACAACTATCCGGCGGTAAATATTTCACAACGGTCTTGGAAAGAGGCTCGGCTAATTTCGGTTTGTCTTGTCGGTAGGCTTCAAAACTTTCCTCATCATTACACAAGTACTAAGTACAATCGTTGTAGGCCCATTCCGGTGGCGAATGAATACCCTCATTGTCGTCATCATCATTCTGTCCCTGTCCCTTCCAGTCATTACTCTAAGAGTGCATCTGAATATATATTCTGAATGTCTGTCATAATAGACTAGCTAGACAGCACGTGGCTTCTTGGCCCAAGATTTTAAGATATCATGCATGAAGTATCATACATGAACTAGTGAGTTCCAGCGCTTAGTATATTTTCCAAAAATATTAGAATGTCTCTCTGTCGCAACGAATCATACCTAATAAAGACGAAAATATGTATACCTTCTAAAATATCGTAGTAGTTACTATTAGCTATTAAGTACCACTTTTTAGCCTCGGAGGCATTTACGTAGTACTTACTTCCTCTTTAGTATTTGACTTGTTCGTAGCGCATTTCGGTATCCCATTCGGTAGCTTTTCCGATGTGGAAGTTTTTAGAAGCGACAGAACGGTCGGGTATCACTCTGTGTGCTTTATGTCCCTTTCTACGTTTGCTTGCATTTTCATGCATTGGATTTTTATTGGCCGTCACTGTTTTCAAAGCATCGTAAGCTATTCTAAAGGTGAAAAATATGATTAGGTCGAAGCCGGATATCAATGTAAAGCCGAGCATCAGGCTGAGCAGTCCGCCGAACGAAGCTGGAAAAATACTTTTGTTACTATTATAGAAGTTGGTCAAGCTATTATAAAAACAGGCAAAAAAAAGTAACAGTACTAAGCACTCTACTGAAGCCCCTCTTCTTTGGGTCTTGCTATGCGCGTTATGTGTCAATGCGTGAAATTGGGTTGCTAATTACTTCGTAGTGTTTGTCTGAGGGCTAAAGAGATATTCCGAAAGTCTAGCACAGAGATAGTTAGGTTTCCATTAATTAGATTAGTAAATAGATATCCATAGTTGTATGATATAGTGGTTTATTTAATTTCTATGCCCGGAATACACGAGGCTAGTTTTTCAAGCCAGGCTAGCATTGTCTATGTTCTTGTATACAAAGCTAGTCTTGTATACACGAAGATAGACGCAAGGTTACTAGATCTAGCTTGTTATCTTGGCTTGAAAAACTAGCCTCGTGTATTCCGGGCATTAAGCGAAGCTGGCGACCACCCGCGTGGTCATGTCGGAGGTTTCCTGTGGTTTTTCCCCAAACTACTCTCCAACCACGCACTCCTATCGCTTTATTGGGTCGGGCCTACTAACTGAAAGCTTATTTGAAGTAAAATCGTTGCTATATAATTTGAATAAAGATGCTTGTGTCACGACTCGCTGCGCAAACTTTAAAAGTGTACGATTTATAATCCAAATATTCATCGCGCCCTCTTTTTTTTCTGATGAGTTAGGTACAGCGAACCAGATAGCAAGCGTGCTTGACAAATATAATATGATTTCAATCACATAATTTATCTTCATGCAGCTAGACTGACGAACGGTTAATTCATATATGGCGTAGTGCGCATACTAAGGTGCACTTCTACTTGCTTTAAATGTTATATCTTAAAGCGTTGAAAGCGTGAAGCAATAAATCAGTCGTCGTACGCATACGAACCGAGAATGTTTTGCCAGTTCAAATAAACATCGCGGCGGTATCTGGTCGAAACCAAGTCGTTGAAGAACACATTCAGGAGCGAGCGGTTTTCCAGATTGACGTCGTTACTGAAACGTTACAGACTCTGTAAGTGAAATAACAGCAAAATTAAAACCATTTTTATCAGTGGTAACACCCTGGAGTGGCATTCATTTTAAAAATGGTTTTACTATGGCCACGTAAGCATGGCACGCCGCGCGTAATATACAAACCTACAAACGAATGTTTCCATACATTCTGACAAGCGCGCATGTGCGTGAACGCGTCCTATGATTCTTACAATTTTACGGTAGGAGAATATTAAAGCGAGTCTAATTATTTCACCATGTTAGCATGAAAATATTTAATTTGAAAAAGTCCGTAGATTTTTCTCTATGTTTAGAAGCCTTTGACGAAAAACAATAGGATGAATTTGAACGCGACGTATTGAACGGTAGAGCTAGATGCTAACAAAAATGCTATGCCATTCAGTTTAGCTTGGTTTGCCAGCATGCCCAAGGCCACTTCCAACGGGTAGTCATAGTGCTCGCACTCCGGCAAGCACTGCAGTACGTCGTTTAACCCGCTGTCATTCACTGTTCCTATAACAATGGATAAAACATTTTCAATAATCCTGCACAATGTTAGAGACATAATAGGAATCAAAGCGTGGAATTCAATTCGTAGAAGCTTCTTGTTGAAAAAACTTATTTTATATATACTCGTATGTCATAACTATAATAATAGTAGATTGTATGACAAGGGTCTAAAATGAGCCATATTACCACGAGATAGTTATTTTCCCGAACAAAGTGAGGGAAAATAGTTCGAGGGGTAATATGGCTTTTAGACCAGTGTGATACACTCTACTTTTCACTTCGATTGCGAGAAAATAAATAAACAAAGGTTAGCCATTCAAAATTAACAATTAATTCCACGGCGAACTTATATGTAATTTGGCAGCGTGTTTTTTTTTTCTAAACTGCTTTCATGCTTTGACACACAAAATAGACACCGCGGTTCGCGCGCAGCATTCACCTTCCATTGAGCGCTTCAAAGCGTTGCTCGAACGAACTAATCACTTTTTTAATTATTGTGAAATAGGGACTACTACAAACTTAATCTTTAGACTCTTTAGAAAAATTAATTATGTCTCCAGATTGGTCGATTTTAGTAAAGCTGTATTCTGGTTGGTTAATACCCAATACCAAATATTTTTTTAAGAATTAAATTAGTGTTCTGTGATTGGTGGATTTAATAGGTGAAGTATTTTGATTGGTCAAATTCAAATGTTTTGTAAATCATAAATATGTATTCATATTTTCCCTAGGGGTTAAATGTACTACTTTAGCCCCGCTTGACAAGTCTAATATGACACACTTTTCGAGCATGAGAAGTGAAATAGTAGATTGTATGACAAGGGTCTAAAACGAGCCATATTACCACGAGATAGTTATTTTCCCGAACGAAGTGAGGGAAAATAGTTCGAGGGGTAATATGGCTTTTAGACCAGAGTTATACACTCTACTTTTCACTTCGATTGCGAGAAAATAAATAAACAAAGGTTAACCCACCCAAAATTAACAATAAATTCCACGGCGAAGATATATACTTTTGCAGCATGATTTTTTTTCTATACTCCTTTGACACACAAAACATAGAGACTGCGGTTCGCGCGCAACATTCACGGGCGAAAAAAGCTAACTGACCTTCTATTGAGCGCTTCAAAGTGTTGCTCGAACGATTTAACCACTTTTTTAATTATTGTGAAATAGGGACTACTACAAACTTAATCTTTAGACTCTTTAGAAAAATTAATTATGTTTCCTGATTGGTCGATTTTAGTAAAGCTGTATTCTGGTTGGTTAATACCCAATACCAAATATTTTTTTAAGAGGTAAATTAGTGTTCTGTGATTGGTGGATTTAATAGGTGAAGTAGTTTGATTGGTCAAATTCAAATATTTTGTAAATCATAAATATGTATTCATATTTTCCCTAGGGGTTAAATGTACTACTTTAGCCCCGCTTGACAAGTCTAATATGACACACTTTTCGAGCATGAGAAGTGAAAAAGCTTTTTTTTGGTGGGATAGGTTTAAGGTTAATTTGATTACATCTATCTAAATGCTTTAGGTGGAACTTATGGCTATGACTATGTATTTTATTTTATTTGTACAAAGACGGTGACAAACAAGCTTACGGCCTGTATTATGGCAGGCAGACACCGTAACCTATGGACGCTTGCAACTTCAGAAGAATTACAAGCGCGTTGGCACGCTTTATTGAGTTGAATTATTTGTGCATGCAGTGCCTTTTGGGAATATGCAACAAATATTTAACAACCCGATTTATATATATGACCTTATTAAGAGGCTTACTACAAAAACTTTTTGTCGTTAAAATTATATAATGTATGTATCTTTCATTCGTTACCAATAATAGTTAAGTACTTTTTTGGGCCCTTATTTGATTTCGTAATGTATTAATCAATATTCATTCGAAGAAAGACTCATAGATGAGAGCACTCTAATTGCAGAATTTATGGAATTTATCTAATTAACATAATCTGTCTAGGATCTTTCTAAGCAATCCGCGTGTGATTTATCAATCTATATAATATACTCGTATTATTAATAATGGATCTGACACTTCTCTTAATGGGCTCCTAGCTCCCAATGACCTTCCATCTGTAAATCTCTGTTTTCTCGTGTTTTTTCGTGTCTCTTGTGTTGTTGGAGACGTCAATAAAGAACAGTTACATGTACATTTCATATATATAAGTGCATAAATAAACAACATACTAGTATCAGAAAATCGCTTTTTGGACCATGTACCAATAAATCATAAAAAATAAGTAGCTTTATCAAAATTTGGCTCTTGCAAATAAAAAAGGATTAAAGAACCGATAACCGTTTGTTTCTATAGTTTTTACGGAGCAGTATCAACTCAAAAATCGATGAATAGCACGTGAAGCTCCTTAACTAATTACATACATTGATGTTAAGGGTAGTTACTAAAACACAATTCGTACTTACCCAATTTTTCTAAGCAATCCAAATCCTTGAAATTACATTTTCGATGATCATCTGTGATAAAATTGAAAATTATTATTATTACTATAGAGCTTTATTTGTCTTACGCTAATCTTAAATATTTATTATTTTATTTTAAATACTATAACGCTATTTCACAGATTTAACACTTTTGCTGCCAAGATTTTAGTAGCGTTACGCAATTTTCGGTACATAAGTACAACTACGCGGAAACTCGTGTTATCGGCTACGCATCTACGAGCAGAGAACTCCCAAGGGAAGCCCTTGGCACTGAAAGAAAGTTTGAAAAGTCATCTTAATGGTCATAACGTCATAATATATGAGGTAGGTACATAAATATAAGTCTTTTCCTCTCATCATAAGTAAAAAATGCAAGGTGACTAAGAATGTTTGCAGAAGCCTAAAATGAACTCATAGGTTAATAACACGTTAAGACGTGCGTCGACATCCACGTTATAAATACCTGATACTTACTCATTTCTCTTATATTGACAACCACGATACCATATATAAGTTGTTTAGGTTTTTATTCATACTCGTACTCTTTTTTACGTTTATTTAATCAACATCACTGTCATCATCATCATTTATTGTTTTCAGCCTGTAATCGCCCATTGCTGAGCATAGGCTTCTCTTTGAGTACGCCACTCGTCCCGGTCCTGAGCCAGTCTTAGCCAGGGACCGGAACCGGTTACCCTAATCAGGGTTTTCCATAGACTTATTTTAGAAGTGGTTTTAAAAACCCTATCCATATTGGTAACCCTATGATAAGGTAACCCTATTGATAGGGTTACCATATTGATCGAGTTAACTCAACTAACCACTAACCAAAATCAAAACCCTATCAATACGGTAAGCCTATCAATAGGGTTTTTAACCAGTTCCAAACAAAAGTGATCTTTACGCACACTTCAATTAGACTCATTTTTAGATAACCGTGGCTGGCAGGCAGCTTGGCACAGACGATAAGCTCGCTGTGAAACCACTCCCAGTAGAAACCAGTTTGATTTACTGAACACACTCCTTGTTTTTAATGCAAATAACTTTGTACTTTGAGTCCTTATGTTAGAATCGTATTTACTGTGCATGCAAGTATAGATTCCTAGCGGCGGCTTGGACGAGTCGGCCGCGAGCGTTCGTTTGTTTATTTTACATTTTGAACATCTATTTTTAACTTTCGGTGCAATGTCAGAAACAAATTTGATTTGTCATACATACTAGAATAGCTCTGTGAGCTGTATACCTCGCCTGTTTCTTTTTGTTTTTTATATATGAAACTTTATTGAAAATTTCCAAAATCAGACTCGATAAAAATTCTATATAAAAAATATTGAACCTGCTTACAATGTTTCACAAAAATCGGTTGACAAATTCTATCTGTTGAGGAGACCAACCCGAAATCTGGAAAGCTGAAGTGGAAGGAAACTCGGTCAATTCTGTCAAAAAAAAATTGATGGTTCATATGACAGTCATTTATTTATTTAAATATTCCGAAATAATAATTCGTTTTGACAGTACTAATCGGAATCTTTACTATATACGAGTATTCCTACAGTTACAACTATTACTTATCCTACTACCTCGACCTATGGAAACAGCAAATACGCACGAACATAGAGTTGTTGAACCGCCCAATTCCGGGATTATAAAAAAGTTTTTTAGAAATCCGGGATTTTAGTAGTATATATCCTTATTCATATATTAATACTTGTATTTTTGTTAGCATATTAATTAGGCGCATATACGTATAGAGATTCATTACATTATTAGGCTGTGTAGGTACCTTACGGAAATTGTTAAAGCTTTGTTTATTTATACCAGCACGGCGATGTGCAAGCGAGCCGAAAGCTGATAAGACTTGCTGTTTTCTATTGTCTTAGGATTAGCATGATGGCGGTGGTAGTCTAAATGGTAAAATAAACTTGTTTATTTTATAAAGACATTTATGCCGACGTTGTTATCTTTTAAGAACTTAATACAAAAGAGTGTGCCCATGCCTAAAGGCCGTGGTATTTGTCATTGTTTTCAGAGTGAATCTACACACGGTAATTGACCAAAAAAAACAATAGAATGAATTTTCGTTCGTTACTTTCCTTAAATGTGCAGGTCTTGCTTCAGGTATGTTTTTAGTGCATTCTCATAACCATCTAGTTGAGGACGTTTGAGTGTGACAGTGGATTTTATTGTTAACGTTATTTCTTTTATTTTTGTTATTTTTGCGTTTATATCAAATTTTGTGATGAATATGGCTATTATTTATGGACACTGATTTGTGCATTTTGATTGGATTGAAAAGTTAAGCGGGTGTTATAAGAAAGGTGAGTGTGTAACGTATTATTTTTTACTTCAATTAGGTACAGTTAAAGTTTTTGGACAACAGTGAAGATTGACTTATAGTTAATATGGGTAAGTATCGTGTAACGCATTAATTAATTAAATTATAAACGAATTAAAAGCCTTCACTATGTTTGTTCCAAAAATGTTAACTTTACCCAAATATAAACACCAAATCTTTAAGGTACCGATTCAATTGTCATAGGGCCCGTACATCTCATGTCGTTGTCGAAAAATTATGTAATGGCGTGTACAGGATGTTATAACACTACAAATGAGTTAACTAATCTATTGGCTAGTATAGAAATAAATACGTGATACATAAAACGTAAATGAAACAATTTGATTTGTATTTTATTTCGATACGTTTTCCATCTTATTCAATAGTATTGTATCCAAATCTGTCATTCAATGAAATTGATTATTTGCTAGTACACAGCAAATAGATGTTAAGAGGCCTTACATGTTTTAAAATATTTTGATTTAAAACTATGACAAAAGTATTGATAATAGCAATAAAGTGATTAAAGAATACAATGATTTTATTAAAGTTTTAGATAGTAACGGAGGGATTTTTTGATTTTATTGTGTATAGTAAAATTTAAGCAAAAAAAGCAGTTTTTACATTGAAAATGGTCGATTTGGAGTGATTTTTGGAACGATATTTGTTAATGACAAAACCAAGAAATACATTTAAAATTTATGAAATTAGTAGTGATCGACGTTTTGGTTGCCACACCGCGGGATATGAAGTAGAGATGGTAATATGGATACGCTACAAAACCGCAATACCAATTAAACTGTTCGAAAAAATGTTGTTAATATCTATAATTATGAAATAGTCGAAATTACATTGAGTAGTGTTGGATATAATAAGCATTACATATTTATATAACACGGAAAAAAAATTAAAAATGTAGGTATCCAATGAGTTATTTAGGTGTAACATATTTTTTTCCCAAGTACGTATTTTTTTTTTACTCAGTCATATCGGGATGTTGTTTGTTACATTTGGCACGTGTTACACATATTTACTACACTAATTAACGGTTGGACTTCACAATGGAAAACTTTTGTATTGCCATTGTGATTTAATACAAACTCCTTGGCTATCTAACTGTAGAAGTTTTTTACCTATTCATATTTCTTTTGAAGTTTTGCACCGCCTTAGTTGCCACATATTACCTACTTGTACATAAATATGTCATCTGTAACTTGAACCACAGACGAATTTATACAACAGTAAAGATATTTATATTATGTAATGAAATCAGACAAAACTAACTTTTAAATACTCACTTTGTCCTAATTGTAATAATACGAATGCCGTGGTATATCCATACTAGCATAACGATTGAGGTCATTCACTCCGAATGGCATCTAAAACGCCGATAACTAGAAATTAGGTCGCAATAGCCCTGTTCTAGATAGTAACTGGGAGAAAATATCAAGATATGTGTTAATTCACACAAAAAGGGCCTCAATGGATGACCGATTATCAACTGATAAAAAATCTTAACATAATATTTTATCCCACACTGTGTTCAGCCCAGAAATGGGCATGCAAATATTAAATAAGAACATGAAATAAATTGGACATAATTTTAAGAAAAATCAAGCAAAGATTCGAAGTTTAAAATATTTATTGAAATTGGCAATATTCATTAAAAAATATAAAATTTGTCAAAATATGATAAACAATGAGCACTAACAAAAATAGGTAAAATATCGAACATATTTTTCTGTATTTGTGTTTGTAGTTTCATTTGACAACACAGCATTAATCATGACACATTATACAATCTACAAAGAAATAAACACTTATTAAAATACGTTATGCCTATAATTAATAACAAAAATGTGAAAATCTATTAAACATTTGTATCAGATTCTTTATAAATCTTAGGCATAGATATTATTCATTGTTTGCTGTACCTGGCATTAGTAAAATGCTATTTAGTGTTGAGCGGCAAAAAAACAATGGGATAATCCTACCTGAAAGATAAGTTGTTCTATTTTTTTGGAGGTGTATTGAGCTTATTACAAAGAGATAAGACCAAAAGCACCAATGCATGTTGTAAAACCAAGGTTCTTTTGAATGAAACACCTGCACTTTTTTATTATCTATGTCATGTATTTTGTTTTGCACACGATAATGCCATTTAAAATACTTAATCCAATTTTGTTATGAACTCTCAGTAGGTATAAATTATTGTACGTTTTCTTTGCGCCAGTAAACATTTAGACAAGACAACACTTTATTTATCAGCACTATTGTCAATACATCGGAGCGGCAGCGAATTGATTGATCAGGTTAAGAGGGCTTTCAGATTACTTATATGTTTCTGGTTTCGATATATTATAGCTACTAGTTTGTTCAAGCATCAGAGTTGCTCACCCTCGCGCCGCAAAGGAAAATATGACAGCTTTTCGTAGTAGCTTCACTAAGCATAAGTATCTTTTTTTGTATTACTTTTTAGGTCTACTTTCATTATGTAAAAACAAGTCAAATATGAAGTCAAGATATTTTTTTGGTATCTCATTTAGAGTAAAGCAAAACATGAATTATTGCAATAAAAGTACCTACTTACCTACCTATTGTTGACATTACCAATCAATCAGTTAAAATTGCAAAATAATCGTATCTTCCTAATCTCTCACATTTTTCAATCGTATCTCTTATACGATACGTAATCGAAACTTACTTTTAATTTGTAACCTTCATAATCCCGGGATTGGGCGGTTTAGCAGCTCCATATTAGATGAGCATGCAATCAGCCTCAAAGATAACCGTGCCGAACCGTGCTTTTGTTCTAATATTCATTGATCTTTTACCGACTACTCGTACTCTGCAAGTATTTGTTTCTCTTTTTTCCAACGAAATAAATAGAAGTATGTATTAATTGTAAGTCTCTGTAATGTGTCAAACGTATCGTGTGATCTCCAGTAAAAAATATTAACTTCAACACACCGGTGCAATTAATTGAAATAGAAAATAATCGTTAGTAGTAATATTGATATATATATTTTTAATTCTAAGCATTAAGTAGTACCTATAGAAATAAGAACCTGTACTTGTGACTTTCATAAGGATCGATATGTCAGTAAAAGCAGGCCAAGCGTTACTCGTGCGCATGAGGGATTTCGTTCATTCGACCTAAGTATCTCAAAAACTGTACAACATATCTTGGTCAAACTAAAAATCGTTGAAATTAGTTCTTAATGCAAAGCATCTCATTTTTTTACAATTTTTAATATTCATAGTTTGGTAATTAGAGGGGTTCCGTTTTCGCTATTTCGTCTACGGAAACTACGGAACCCTAATAAAAAGCAGTGTAAAGGAGGAATATAGTCGTAAAATGAGAAGGTTGCAGCGTTTTTTTTTAATTGGAGAAAGAAATAGGAAAAAACATTTTAATTAAAAGTATACAAAATATTATTAACTTTATTCATTTTGTATTAAGCAGTAATGCTTCGAACGTAAACTACGAATTGAAATTAGAGAAATAATAATTTATAATTGCTCAGAGCCTTATTTTTTCTAATTTTCCTTAAATAAACTAATTAACAATAATATTATTTGATTTGTGAAACCTTTTTGTAATTAGATAACGTAATATTTATTAAAAATATATTATCTTTACATACGATACATACGTATATTTAAATAACAGAAATATATTATTGAATATTAATAATTCTTTCATTAACTGTACGAGGACCAGCCGAAAATTCACTTTAACCCAATGCGTCACCAGCTGACGTTAAGGTTACCATAACCCAATGAAAACCCTAAACAAAAACCCTATCGCGATAGGGTTTTAAGCTTAACCCTATTGCGAGTTAGGGTTAACACTTCAATAAGCTTACCTTTACAATACGGTAACCTCATGATAGGGTTAACCCTATCATAGGGTAAGCAAATTGATTTGGTTACCGAATCGATAGGCTTAAGCCTAAAGAAGGGTTTTCCGGTCCCTGGTCTTAGCTAAGAGTGACCCACGATCTTCCTAATATCGTCGAGCCATCGAGCCGGTGGACGCCCGACGCTCCTTTTACCACTAAGTGGCCACCAGTCTGACACTATTTTGGTCCACCTGCCATCACTCTGCCTGGCAAGGTGTCCTGCCCCACTCCACTAGACTTTGGCAATGACATCTCCGACGTCACGCATTTTTGTGCGGCGTCGGATCTCGGCATTCCTCACCCGGTCTTGGAGCCTGGCGCGCTCCATGGCTTTCTGTGCTACTCGGATTTTGTGCACAGCCTCATTTGTAAGCGTCCATGTCTCGGTATCGTACATCATGGTGGGCACGTCACGTTGGCTATAGAGGCGAGTCTTCAGGCATTGTGGAACATCGGTGGATGTAAGGAACTCGTCCAGTTTATTGAAAGCAGCCCACCCCAGCTGGAATCTCCTGGAGATTACCTTAGCTTGGCTTTCCTTGTCAAAGGATATAATATGCCCAAGATACAATTGCGTATTTCTGATACCGGGTTGCTAAGGTCATTTACAATACAGTGATGCACTTAGCATTTTGTTTAACGGAAACAGTTTTCATAAAGAACATATTCTCATTTCTATAAACCAAATTGACTAACTAAACCTCGACTTATAATTAGCAAATTACGGGTTACTGAACTGGTCTGTATTATTTTGATTAGGTCTAATGTAATCTCTAGTCGATAAGTAACTCAGCAACCATTTCAAAAATTATCGGCAGTTCTAAATCTACTAAATAATCTAACCTACTTTATTTAACCGATTTCAAAAAAGGAGGTGCTTCTCAATTCGCCTGTATGTTTTTTTATATGTTTGTTACGCGATTACTCCGCTATTTATGAACAGATTTGGAAAATTGTTTTTTTGTTTGAAAGCATACGCTTCCAGATTGTTCCCGTTGTTTTCATAGTTCACTTCTGATGATGGGAACCATGAGGAATTGAGGGAACTCCTCAAAAAATTAAGGGAAACATACAGCGATTTTAGTATTTTCGGTAACAAATCAAGTATTTGCATTCAGAAAGTAGCATTTGGTGTACAGTAATTGATGAAAAAGACCACGGATGGTCATCCAAATCTCCTAGTTTTTCATGGGCAGCGCTAAGATATTTCGATTAAGACACTGAAGCGAGTATGACGAAGCCAATTTAAATGGTCCTGATGTAATGTTACTATCAATCATGCTGGTCAATAATAAAATGGCTTAAACATTATTGTTGCGAATGTTAATAACGCAAATTCAAATAAAATACTTCCATTTGAAATATTTCATTTGCCAGTATTACCTATACAACCAATATGACTTATCTCATTTTTCCGCTAATATTATAAAATAATCTTCGACTGATATCAGCGTTTATTATCAAAGCCGTGAGTAATCGGAAGACAAACCTCTTGTTGGAAAGTAGAACGGCAAACAATCACATGTTTTCTTTATGTACTCGACCTTCTTAAAAGCCATACAATTATGGTAAGAATATCGCCGAAACTGGCCAATTACAAGCTGAAACAATTAAAAAATCCTCAAAAAAAATTAACAGGTGATGTCGAACGGCGAAGTGTCTGATGTTAACGAACGGGTGCGAAATTTTCTCAGACCTTCGCTCAATGAACCACACAAACACTAATGTCAGACATCTGTGTCGCAATGAATGTCGTAGTCTAATAGCCTTAGCCTTTAGGCCTAATTTTAGTGCCTTTGACAGCCGCTCGAAACATAGCGCAAATTCGCTATATATATTTATGTCGCCTGAACGTGGATAATCTATGAATTTCTGTAATTACCTAAGATTGAACGATATGTACATACAAACCCAAAAACTTTACCTCTATACAATATCATTAGTATCTATAGTACCAGTCGAGTTCACAAATATATGTACGTTTCCAAAAGTGCAAATATATCTGAGCAACCTTATGCCCTTAATTTTTTGGTCATTTAGTCCGTGCACAATATTTTCGTACTCCAAGTTAACATGAGGTTGTTATAATCTCGTGATAATAGGAATAAAAATCGTTTACGTCGTTTTCAGAATATATTGAATTTCAGAACTAAATTAAATTTACGTCGCTGCGCACCACGCGAAAAATTCAAAGATCCGTTCCCCAGAAATAAAATAAATATTTTCTAAATTAATCATTCAAAGAATAAACAAGGATTTCCAACAAAATTGATAGGTATTTTATTGATTCGGCCAACTTGATGACTGGATTATGTTAATTGATATTGATACCTATCTTTACGTTTGCGTCACTACTTAAAGTGCGTCAAACAAATTATTAATCGATTAATCGATATCAAGATTTTGATGAAATGCTGACTATGGTAAATTAATGAAGCAAAGCATGAAAAAAAACATAGCTTTAATGACGAGGGCGTAAGAGCGTATAGATGTTTATGTCGCTTTGAGAACGTAGGTACATATAGGTATTTATGCCTTTGACTGAGAGTACGAGAAGGACGAAATGCTCAAGGCGACACATAAGTCGTGATACAAAATCCTAAAATATGATTCTATCCATAACTCTGAACCACTTTTACTATGGGACCAACCTTGTACGGGTGAAAAAAACTGTTGTTTCATAGGAAAAGGTCTTCAATCGACTAATCTACACTCAAGAGCAAAAATAACTACGTACACTTTCTATAGAAATTCAATACAAAGTGTACCCATTATTTTTGCTCTTGAGTGTTTGGCACTGACAAAGTTGGCTTTATAGTAAAGGTGGTTCCGAATCATGGACCAATCCGATTTTTCTTTTTTATTGTAGAATGTAACTACTGTGTAGATGCGCGATAACTCCGGCCATCAGTTCAAAAAATTCGGACGGCCAGCTTACTTGCCAAATCATTGGTACGCGCCCGCCATTGGTATGGCTCACCCGCGTTCGTGAGATAAAGTACTGTAATTATTACCTCGTCGTTATAGTAGCACTGCCGTTGTTCAGGCAGAAAGGACTTGATGCCGGGCGTCGCGTACGTGCGCTCCGGCGACAGCGAGATGAGCACCTCCGTCGACGGGTTCACCATGCGCGCCGGCGAATCCAGGTCCGGCAGATTGAACGAATCGTCTATGAACACCTGGAAGCAACAGCTAACTAAAGTTTACGACAATGATCAAGGTTCCACGAGAATGTCCTTTACGTAACGCTTTTTATTTTACATTTGTTAACGTCTAAATAAACGTCGTTTAACTTAAGTATTCGTGATAAGTACAAATAAACGAAAACACAAAAGCTATCTTACTGAATGCTAGCACTGAAAATGTGAAAAAAGTGAAAAATTAAATAAAAAAAAAACCTAAATTGCCGATATCTGGAAAACCAAGCGACTTTGCTGCTCTTGGGCTGGTCTACCTCCGGTGTCACTGCGGCGTGGTATTTTGGGACAGCTTGTTATACATGCAGGCTGATACACATCCTCACATTTGAAGTGTGAGGTGGTGGATTTTTGAGATAATAATAATTTTTTAGCAATGCTGGACCTCTGAGTAGTTATTAACTGTCGTCAAGCCGAATTAGAGGTTCAGACGACTTGAAGTACCTACTTCTAACTCCCATAACGAAGCGATCTAACCCCAACAAGGCCTAGTTTTCGCTCTGGGTTATGAGTCAGTCGCTTCCACAAAAATTAGTGCCTACAGCTGTACTTGGAATTAAGCAGCGGGCGAATCTCAGGTTCCTTAGGGCTGCAACCCGGGTAAAGCTCAGATAAAATAGAATAGAATACCATTTTCATTACTCATACTCTGAAAGGGGGTCATTGTTCATCCAGGCACCGTGCTGAAAGTGGTACATGCCTGCTCTAAAGCAGAAAAGTATTAAAAAATATATATATGAATCGTAGTTTATATTGAACAACGCAATGGTAGTAACCTATACAGCCATAAAACGATTAATTCTTCATTTATTACAGGTTTGTTGACATTTAAATTCTTTTTGATGTTTATAATTAATATAATGTACTTTATGTATTTATTAGTCACTTTCAAGGCGAGATGTGATTTGCGAAATAAATTAAAATATTGTTTAAGACACAGATAAAACCACCAAATACGCAAATTCAAAATGGCCGTCTTTCGCGGTCGCGCGCCATCTTGCGAATTGTGATGTACGGCTAGCACAAGTTGGCGCGCGAGCTATCTCGCCACGAGCTAGACCATCCGTCTGTTTCGGCGTGATTTCCTTAAGTTTTATATTTTAAACTTGTTTTTATCTTTTAGTGATTAACATTAATAATTAATTTATATTATTTAATTTTTTATATACTAATTAAAAAAAAAATTTTGAGCAGTCGTTTAAAAGGGCGGATAGTTTATCTCTCGGCGAGTTACCTCACGCGCCGACTTGTGCTAGCCGTGCAGGGTGTACGTTGGTATTAAAAAAGTAAACTGGCGGGAAACCTTAAATAAAAAAGTGCAATTTTTTCTATGGAAGTTCCATTAGACTGTGTTTGTGATATTCGAAATTGAGTTTAATATAACAAAATGAGTTCTAGCGGTTCTGAAATTGAATTAACACCTGATTTTATAAGAGAAGAGGCTCAAGCTGTCGTAGAAAACCTTTTGCCAACGATATCTAAGGAACGATATATGAAATCGTATAATGATTTCATAAAGTGGCGGGCCGAGAAAAGGGTGAAATCTCTATCGGAAAGTGTTTTCCTTACGTATTTCAGTGAACTATCAAAGAAACTTCAGCCTTCAACTTTATGGAGCATATTTTCTATGCTGAGATCGGTAATAAATACAAAACACGACGTCAATATAAAAAACTACACCAAGCTCATATCATTTTTGAAGAGGCAATCGGATGGATTGAAATGCAAAAAGTCGAAGGTTATTACTGCAAAAGAAGTAGAAACCTTCTTAAATCAAGCCCCCGATGAAATATATTTGGCAACAAAGGTAAGAGAAAGATTACAACTATAGTTAACTTGACGTATGTACCCCACATAACGTAATCTAATTGAATTTGGGCTCGTCGTAATATTCTTGTCGTAAGGTATATTTAATGTTATCGTATTTTTTTGCAGGTTGCACTCATTTTGGGCATCAGCGGCGCCTGTAGGTGCATCGAGCTTACAAATCTCACCATAGAAAACATGGAAAAACACGGCCAATTACACTTAATAAAACTTCCAAATACCAAAACAAAGATTGACAGAACATTTGTGGTGCGTGAAGAATTCGCTCTGGTGGTGGAAAAATACCAACAACTCCGGCCCGATAATTTGCAAACCAACCGATTTTTTCTGAACTACCAACGAGGTAGATGTGTGAGGCAAGTAATTGGAAGAAATAAAATTTCAGGCATGCCTAAAGAAATCGCAACGTATCTAAACCTGCCAAATCCGGATTTGTATACTGGCCACTGCTTTCGGCGAACGTCCGCTACACTTTTAGCAGACTCTGGCGCCGACTTGACTATGCTGAAACGACACGGGGGGTGGAAATCGAGCGCCACTGTTGAAGGCTATATCGAGGACTCCGTCGAAAACAAGTCGAAGATATCTAACAAAATAACGGAGACTATAAATTTGCGCTCAACTTCACCTCAGCCGGGAACCTCTAAAGACAATTACGAGCAACAAGAAGAGCCAAATAATTTTACGAACGAAATAATGCCTTCTCCAACATTTACAGCCCAGCCTCCTATGAATGATATTCAAATATCACAACAAGTATCAAATATTAATATGCCTGGAAAAAATATTTCTCTAACGCTCAATAACTGTACAAACGTTAATATTAATTTCAAGTGACTTTGTTTTTTAATAAAATAATTTTGATTTCAAGTGACTGTTTTTTAATAAAATAATTTTGATTTAAACTGGCTTGTGTTTACTTTCCTCGTATTCGTAATGAAAAGTAGAGTGTTTTACTCGGGTGATAGCACCCATTTTTGCCTCGAACTATTGGCGCTCTCACTCTACTATTATTGTATTGATCATGCATTATCAAGAACATTCCAATATAAAATGACTTAGAATACATTTATAATATAAATTAGTTCATACATACGTAGAAATGCGATATCATATTAGAATGATATAATTTAATTTCTTTTTTATTTTGGCAACAAACAGTCATTACATGGGTGTTACAATAATTCTTTATACTACTTAACCAAACAGTGCCGAAACAGATGTGAAGTAATTCACTTAGAGAGAAATATAAAAAATGTGAGCTTACATAAACGTCGCGGTAATCGCATTTAAATTCTTTAGTGATTCTGAGATATGTCAATTATACAAAGAAAACAGTTTGCTAGGCTACTTAAAAAGTAATTGTTGTTAGTGCAAAATTTAAAATTTAATTTAAATTAATTATATCTAAAAATTACACAGGTTGGTTTATAACAAGATCAAAGTGATTGTGACAAGTGAAAGAGTGATTAAAGTAGGTATACATGCTTAAGCGTTATCAGACTTTTTAATCATTAATGCCAAATATTGTGCTTCCATACATTCTTTCACCAATCGTTATTCGTCCAGGATGGATAAGGGTGACTATGTCTCTCTTGGGTGACTTTATCTTGCTTGAATTGATAAACTTATTTCAATGATATTAAATTTCGTAACAGAAATTGTTTAAGCCCCAGATAAGGCCGTAGGATTCCTTCCTAATAATTATCTAGTTTAGCAATGCCCGATATTACATATTGCTTACAATGATATTCAGTGATAAGATAGTAATTAATTAAAATTAATTATTATTACCTAATCCACAAGTGGCGTCGCCTGATTCATTAGCCTAAACTACCTACGTGTTTTATCTCGTCGGCATCACAAAAATACCCCCTTGATAGATACCTGGCAATCTTGATCAACTGTATAAAATTACAGCTCCGCGCAGGAGGTTCTCGAAGCTTGGGATGTACAGGGCCGTGAAGCCACAGTGAAGATCACAAATAAACGAACCAGCGGGTCGCGGCGCCTCCTGCTTGCCCGTTTCAGTCGCTCAGCCACAGATTAAACACATTACATGTAGGTACTACGTACCAGCGCGCCCTGCGAGGCGACCACGGAGCTGTAGTAGTCGTCGGGCGCGGTGTTAATGAGCACCGTAAGCGCGGTCTGGTAGCCGCACGAGGCCACGCGCCGCGGCGCCTCCTGCTTGCCCAGCTCACGCGCTCTGGGACATATTTCGCATATTATATACCTACAGCTTTAGGCACTGGTCCCGCCGCCGGCGACAAGCGCGTAATCTCATACTAATTCTACTCGTTTGAGCGCGAAAACAAGTAGCAACCAACGCCGATGATGATAGGGTGTCCGTCAGATACTTAACATCCGTGTACCGATTTATAATAAATAGACATAGTTGTGGGAGAGCGTATTTCCGCCAACAAACTGTTATGCAGTTTAACGGGTTTTAGGATAAGCTGCCATGTAATGTTTTAAGTACCTAATAAACTATTTATTTATTTTATTTATGCCAGATGGGTTAAAATAAGAAACAAAAACTAAGCGGCTTATACATAGTAATGGATTCCTAGTCCTGCAATCAGCGCTAAGATTAGGTAGTTCCGAAAATTATGAATGTGTCCACAGACCACTAACTCATTCCCATAAGAAATCTAGATCTGCGCCAATCCTTTTTTAGATTTCTAGGGTATTTGACATGTTTTTCCCTTTTTGTTCTTTTTACGTAGTCGGGTTTTTTTTTGGTTGTCGAAACTAGAACTAGGAAAAGGCACGCATTTCGATGTACGTTATAAGTTGATCAATCTTTTGTATAACGTAGGTATGTTAAGTAGGTATGGTCGCATTTAGGTCGTTCAATCCTGTGAATAAAACGGATCGTTCCCGCCGGCGGGGACGTCCACCGCGCGATCGCGACAACATTGACACATATAGTCCCTATTCGTCCCGGTATAGAGTCAATCCGACCCAGCTCGGGCCTAGTTGAGTTTCTTGCTGGACTCTTCTCAGCTAGGCTAGGTTTAGTGAACCAGCGACAAAACTCCCAGTAGCTCGATTCCACTCACACCTCAGATTCGGTTGAAACCGCTCAACCAGTCTCACTGGAGCGCAAATTCTTAGAGTATTCCAGTGTTCCAAACCACACGCGTGGTCGTGCCGGAGGTTTCTTCTGGATTTTCCCCAGGCTTCTCACCAACCGCGCACTCCTATCGCTGTATTGGGCCTGATTTACGTCTCATATGTTGCAACGCTCGCTACGCTCAGGATTCTATTTTTGAAGCACTTGCTTCGCTCAGGATTCTATTTTCTAACCACTCACTTCGCTCGCGGTTCAACCATAGAATCCATTCGCTAGCACGTGTTTCAATTCCACACTCGCGGTTAAAATAGAATTTTGCACCCTTATATAACAAATAACTATTAGGTTCTCACTGTTGTAAGTGTCACTGTGGCGGTTTAGGTTAAGTGCTTAAATATAATAATAAATGGCAAAAAATTCCCAAAACGATTCATTGTCAAGAGCGGAACATTATTAACAAAGTATATAATGAAATTCTGGAAATTAACGCCCGGGAAATGACTCTATTTCGCTACTTCAAAATTACCATGAGAACTGACAGGTAAACAAGTCAAAATGTCATTATTCTGACTAATATAGGTACTGACATTACTGACCTGTTGACAATGTTCATATATTTCTGGTCGGGAAATACACTTCAAAACTTTCGCTGTCAAGCTTGTCGTAGCGCTACGCAATTTCCTCTACATACGAGGAAAGACATTGGCATCCGCTATGCATCTACGAGCAGTGCGCCCGCTAGGCGGGTTTCTGGCATTAGAGAGAGAGAGGTTAATCACGATCGCAATCAAAAGTAGTTGACACCGCAGAGATTTGACGAGCATACCCTAGTTGGTTGTGACCCTGCCTTCGAGGCTGGAGGTCCCGGGTTCGAATCCCGGTCAAGGCATTTATTTGTGTGATGAACACGAATATTTGTTTCTTAGTCTTGGATGTTTTCTATGTATTTAATATCTATTTATCTATATAGGTAAGTATGTATATATATGGTCACTTAGTACCCATTTGCTTGGTTTGGTTTGTGTAAGATTGTCCACAAATATATTTATATTTATATTGAACTGAGTGAGTCCACGGCTTACCCATTAACGTTGTTAAGAGTTATATTGACAGCAAAGTAGTTGAAAACGCAGCACAGGTTGAGCTGCGTGAACACTGGCTGGAATAGCACATCGCAGCGGTATACAGTGTTTTTCCACATGCAACGTTGTACTAGCTGCCCGCATGTAGACACTGGCGACATCTGGGAACGTACAATGTCCGGGAATTGATCTACTAGAATTGGTTTTGTATTTACCGGAAACCCCAAACCTAACGTGTTAGAAAGAGCGCAAGTGAAAACAGTACTGAATCCAATTCAAAACGTGTAGTGGAGTACGGACAATTTTAACACCTTATTTCTACGAGTATCCGTCTAATCTCTCTCTTAGTGAGATTACCTTAGTAAAAAGTGTTTCTATTCCAATTTTATTCATATCTAGTACATCTTGGAGTTTGAGTAACATGGATTTCTGAGTACTGTTAGCTTTGAATGAGGAATGTAGCAGAGGAGCCCAGCGAAGATACTCGAAAACATTTTGCGCAGTCGCATTTGGCGGTAGGGTCCTGAAAAGTGGAGAAAACTCATATTGGTTTCCTAAGGTTGGTGGGTAGCCAAGACAAGGCATCCATAGTGCCTACTCTATTCTCACGGGCGTGAAATATTTCAAGATCATTTAAACAAAAGCACATCTTTATAAGAACAATTAAACAAATATACCGTATTCTAAACTAGGCGTATTTCCTGTAGATAATACATTAGTAAAAGTCAGAAACCTAGACTTTTAATATTGTATTGTCTGTATAAATAATAACAGCGTATAAATTATGAATAGATTCTATAAGTCATAAGTCGAAATGGCGCTTTATATGTTTGTATGGTGACCCATACACCCTGTGGACACATCTAAAGGTTACCTTTTAGATGTGTCCACAGGAAAGATCAACGCTAAACTCGCACTGTAAATACTTTTGCCCGTATGTTTCGACACAATGCGTTTATTTGAATTAATCTAAGAGTTATAAAAATATAAATAAACTGCGAGTCATAGTTTCAGAATTAATCATTTCCCTGTAGTAATCCAAAGTAATCAAAGGTATAGTAATCCGTTGCCAATAATAGGCATTATTAAAATCCTTTATTATATGATTATACCGAAACCATGACTAATAGTTACATTTTTAGAATCGATTGATAATTTGACAAATGATAACTGAAGACACTTGAATACCGACACATTGTCCGCGAACTCCATCGCCGCACGCCGCGAAATAGTATTCAAATCACAAATAGTGATGGCCGGGAACGGCACGTCCCAGACTGGGCCGTGGGTGCTCTCGATCACCTACAAACCAATATAATTTAAACTGTGGTAGTTTTGTTATACAACGACGGGGGCTAACAAGCTTACGACTTGGAGATTAATTGTGTTGACTGCTAGACTTATTCAGGTTCCTCACTCCACAGGGCAACCTCGGGAGCTCTGGCGACCTTACTCACCACCAGGACACAACACCACGTACCTAAAGAACAAGACAAGTAATGGTAGCTACGGCTACCTTTTTATGACCAGTTTTCTCTTACAAGAAAATCTATGACATGTATTGAATTAGTGTACAAAAATAGGATTACGAAATAGTACCTGAACCTAATCTAAGGAATTTATAAGTAAAAATACCTAAATATTAACGTATTGCTGCAAATGGTGACACATACAAGAACCACTGAGTTACTCGATTTATGGATATTAGTTGTTGTTCGGTAATTACCAAAACTATCGGTAATAATACTCTAATTAAAACTCTTTCTAAATAACAATACAAAAATATGAAGTGCGTGCCAAGCACAAAAAAACAAAAAAAAAAAGCGCAAAATCTGCAACAAAAAAAGTGTCCGAAAATTATAAAAAGATATCATGAAAAAGAAGAATGGCCCGTTTAACCTTAGTGGTTAGGTTAATTACTATAATGCCTACGAAGTTACGTTTCTGTGTTCGAATCCCGGTCAGGACAAATATTGTGTGATTAGTATGAATATTTGTTTCCGAGTCATGGGTGTATAAGTATTTAGAAATCTATTAAATATTCCCATAACACAAGCCTTATTAAGCTTTCTATGAGGCTAATTCGATTTGTGTAAGATTAATTGTCCCCCTCATATTTATTTACTTTAAGTATTTTAATCTACAAAACACCTATCACATTTAACGTTGCGTTTTCAATATAGTAGACACAACGTCCCACACCGCGTACTTACGCTATGAACAAAACAAAGTAGTAGGTACGCAAGGAGTAGGATGCTTCCTCGTCTTTGATTAAACGAAAATTAGAAGATACGCTACAGGCATATTACCTACTAAAGAAAGGCGAGTCGCCACACACCCACTTGCTAATCCTGCACACAAATCTAATTAAAACGCGTACCTAAGTATACGCACACGCACAGACACAAAAATACTTAAATATATATGAGTAAAGTAGCAGTTACACAAGCAAGACGGCCATATTTCTTATACATACCGTAAACTGGGGTGGCTTTAGGGAAAAACGGGGCCACTTTGATAGATTTCGAACACTTATATAATCATCAATAAGTATGTCTAGTCTGATTTAGTTTAGTAAATGGTTAGGAAATTTACCAAGATATTTCACTGACCTCATGGTAACCGAATTACAGTTAAAATACGGTATATAAGCTAGATTTTTAAAGTCGCCCCTCAATTTGAAAGTAACCCCGGTTGACTGTATTAAGGCCCGCGGTGTTCCCTGTAGCACTACCATGAGTTTACAATGCCCGTACTCGCTAGCGTCTGCGTAAACGATTTGTATGCACAAAAGTACAGCGCCTCTGGCGGTCACTCATAGAACTAAGGATCGGTAGTATGAGTTCTACGGTAAATTACCTATCGAAAACTAAACGCTAGCGACTGACGTTTTGTAGCTGTCAAATGGCTGTTACCGTAGAAAATCGGCACCATGAGTTACAAACTTGACAGATGCTATCGAATAATACGCTATCGAGTGTAGTAACTATTTCACTATAGTGCTACCATGAGTCGACAGTGACCGTACTCGCTAGCGTCTGCGTAAACGATTTGTATGTACATTAGCACAGCGCCTCTGGCGGTCACTCATAGAACTAAGGATCAGTTCTACGGTAAACTACCTATCGAAAACTAAACGCTAGCGACTGACGTTTTGTAGCTGATTCCATAGAAAATCGGTACCATAAGTTACAAACTTGACAGATGCTATCGAACAATACGATATCGACTATAGTAAACTATTTCACTAGCTAATTGGGCCGTGAAAACATTGGAATTCTTATGTGATAATGTCTGCAAGGCATTACTTAGTGTGGGATATGTTATTGAAAGGCTGCATATGAAGACGAACGACGTGAACAGAGAAAATTTCAAGCTGTTATGATCTGGATGGTGTAAGTACCTGAACAAAATCAAGGTAGAGTCGCTAGGCCAGTTACGCGGCCTGCGTCAGTTTGCGGCCTTTTGAAGAACGAGATTTTGTCAATTAAAGATATCATTTTTACATGCCCTAAAGAAATAGTAGCAAAAAAATATCCTTTCAGTTCACCAACTCATCCAAGTGGCCGCAAACTGGCGCATCAAATTAACAGGCCGTAAACTCACCTACCGACCCTACCTATTCTATAATAGAAAATAATTAATATAAACTAGCTGCGCCCTCATAATATACTAAGTACCGAGAACGTAGGCGGACCCGCGGGATGGGACGAGATGTAGCTTATGTCTATTTCAATTTATATACTGGATTTATGAAATTGGATTGGTAGTTCAGAAGATAACTTAAAAATAAATATTTGTGGACAATCTTACAAAGTCAACCTAGTAGGCCTACGCCAACGCCTGAGGCCGAAGCTTGTATTATGGGTACTAGGGGACGATATACATACTTTATATAGATAAATATATACTTAAATAACATCCAAAACTCGGGAACAAATATTCATTCCCATCACACAAAATAAATGCCCTGACTGGGATTCGAACCTGCCTCGCAGGCAACAAACAATTACCTGTTCATAAATCTATAGATGTCAATTTGTTCTTACTGTAATTTTCAGATTCATCAACAGAATTTGGTGCTGGAAAATGTTGATGCCAGTGCTTATTAATGGGAGTGCTCTACAGAATCAATTAGCTAGAAGACTTGAATCAAGGCGGCCACAGTATATTCTTGTTTTAGAAATGTATTGTTTGCAAATACCTACTTTTCTGTTTTTTATTGAATAGAAAAAATAAAGAGTATGCATAAACATTAAAAAAAAAGTTTATTAAAATATATTCATTTCTATTTCCTAATGCCAAAAATTGTACAAACAAATCTAACCATTGTTCCACTATCTTTAAGGCTGATTAGAACCCACAAATTTCAGTAACATGTAGGGTATAATATAACTTAGATATATTCTCAATATTATTAAATTTAAACATGTAGTTTAGGAACTAAGTATTGCCAGTCAAAGTTCCTCAGTTTTGTCACTGACACACTAACTGGCTGATTATTCTAAGGTACTTCTAGCAGACCCACAAGCTTCTAATTTTAAACATAATTCTATTTTAGCCTATCAAGTATAAAAAACCTAAAAATATTACAATTTCAGTCACGCCTTAGATATATACAAACTGCATAAGTAAGTTTGTAATACTATACAAATACATGAGATACAAAGTTATAAATTTGCAGTTCTTGCATCTATGATAAGTTTTTGGTTCTAGATGCCTTCATGTATTCACACGTTTACCTACAAAAAGAAGTGAGATCCCATAAAAAACATTCCAGGTAACAGTAGGCCAAGTCTCGTAACTCTAACCTCCTTTACCAGGCTACTAAGGACGAGTGTCTTAATAAGTTATTTACTTAAATAGATTTGCAACCATATTCTGTCACAAATCACTCAAATCAAGTGAATTCAAACTGCTGCCAAATTTACATTATTGGATGCGGCTGTATGCTGTGAATGAATCAAACATTTATTCTGCAGACCACAACAGCCTTTTATGTGTAAAAATATGTACTTAGGTAAGTCTGACATAACAATAAACATTTTTAAATGTCAAATATTTATTTACAATTCAAGAATTTTTGATATTACAAAATAATAAAAATAAATAACCACAAGTCAGTTAGTTAGCATTTGTTGGTTCGGAGACGGTATGGTACCAGTCGTCTACAGGTCCCTGGGATCCCAGGGATCATAACAAAAAAATGCTATTGTTTATTTTTTCACTAGGAGATGACGGTTTAACTCGTATAGTGAAAATAAACTTGAAGAGTAATCCAACCGGTCCTCGACCGATGTAAAAAATCAACAATAGCATTCTTTTGCCATGTGTCCGGAGATCTCCAAGATGGGTAGGCAACGGCTTAATATTGTTATAGATATATGTGGTCTCCAAAGACAATGCCAACCAAGCTAATCCAGAACAGGATATCTCTTGACAATACCCAATAAAAGTGCTTGTGTAAGTCCTTCTGTGGGCAGATGAGAGGTTTTGCATTGGACATCTTCCCCACTGACGCTGCATTGGCGGTAAGGCCGTGTGACTGTGGTACATGCTGTCTGGCACCAGTAGCTGGATAAATATTCTCGAGAGCCGAGGCGCAAGTTCGTCGCCGTGTATTAGGCCATTCAGACCCGTCTCACTCAAGTCTGGAAAATACAAACAAAATATAAATCAACAGGCCAGTCTCACTCTGTTTGTGTTCTCTGTTGTCTGGAGGATACAAATTAAATATAAATCACACTGTCTTAAGCCGTCGTCTTCCGACGAAAAAAATAAACAATAGCATTATTTTATTATGATCACGGGGATCCCAGGGACCGGTAAACGACAGGTTTAAATAAAGACATTATTGTCTAGGTAGCCTTATGTTACGCCCGCTAGACAAGGACGCAGACATAAATAATTTCCACCTTTAACAGTTGATGGTAGCAATTAACATTATTAAGATGTTCGTCCAAAATAGATACTTACTGCTGCATATTTAATTAACCAGTAACTGGAATTACGAGGCATTTGTACGCGTTTTTATAAATCATAACCTCAGATCATAACAAAAACAAACGACTGTCACCTACGGAGTGGCTACCGCGACCACAAACGAAGTTTTCCCTCTCTGTCTCACTTATATGCAAACTTGCAAGTGCGACAGAGAGGGAAAACTTCGTTTGCTGTCGCGGTAGCGCCACGGGTTATTTCTATATTTTTAAAAGCGATGGATACTTAGATTTTTGCCTAATATCGTCCGTGCTCTGTCTTTTTAGTATAGTTAGAAAGAGAGATAACTTTGTTTGCTGTGAAGTTAGGTACGTCACTCGTCGTAACTTTTACTACACGATGGATCGAGCTTACGTGAGCGAGCGTAGTAAACGTCTAATTGACTCATGGTGCCAGTTCAATCGAAATCTATTCGAACCGCGTTAACACGCTAGCGACTGTAGTAAAATAATGTCATTTTTCTATAGCAAGTCGTGGTAACTGTACATCGAGACCCATCTTCAATTGAAGACCGTAAAAAAATAAGAGTTTTGAATCGACAACATATATCGGCAAAACTCGGATTGTCGCGTATTTCCTGTTTGTATACTAAATAATGACAAAAACGATCGGCCATATTGTGGCCATACTTGTTTGTTGCCATTGACGGATGCGTTCAGAAAATTTATGATTTTATTTATTGACATTGATGGCGGGTGCGTTCAGGAATTGTGAACGATAAAAATCATTTCAACGAGTGGACAGCCGAATGAATTAAAGTGGGTGACAGACCAGAGGGGCTACTCAGAACTTCGTATCGTGCCGTCCCTATCACTCGTATATTGTATAACACGAGAGTGAAAGGGATGGCACGATACGAAGTTCGGATTTCAAAGTTAGGAGTACAGAGGGTCTAATAAGAACTTCTAAATCCGAACTTCGTATAGTGCCGTCTCGTTCACTCATATAGTGTATAACACGAGACTGAAAGGGACGGCACGATACAAAGTTCAGAGGACAGGTCCAGTAGGGCTACCGCGAACAGAAAACGAACGAAGTTCGAATAATCTCCCTCTCTGAGGGGCTACCGCGAACCGAAAACGAACGAAGTTAGAATATCTCCTTCTCTGTCGCACTTGCTAATTCGTGCGGCAGAGAGGGAGATATTCGAACTTCGTTCGTTTTCAGTTCGCGGTAGCCCCTCTGTTATTATATATGGAGATATTCTGAAATGAAATGAAAATGAAATGAAATGAAAATACAAAATGCACTTGCAAGTTTGCACATAAGTGAGACATAGAGGGAAAACTTCATTTGTGGTTCGCGGTAGCCCCTCAGGGGCACTACCGCGAACAGCAAACGAAGTTTTCCCTCTCTGTCGCCCTTACGTCCGAACGTGCAAGTGCGACAGAGAGCGAAAACTTCGTTTGCTGTTCGCGGTAGCGCCCCGGAGGGGCTGCCGCGAACCTCAAACTAAGTTTTTTCTCTCTATCTCACTTATGTGCAAACTTGCAAGTGCGACAGAGAGGGAATACTTCGTTTGCTGATCGCGGTAGCGCCACAGGCCCAGAGGTGCTACGGCGAACAGCAAACGAAGTTTTCCCTGTCTGTCGCACTTGCACGTTCGGACATAAGTGCGACAGAGAGGGAAAACTTCGTTTGCTGTTCGCGGTAGCGCCCCTTAACTGGTAGTGTCTGGACACACGAGTTTTTAATTTTTAATTTTATTTTATTTATAAACAATGCATTCATTGTGTTTGGAATAATAGGCAACAAATAAGACAATTACAAATAGATTAGGATTAAATATAAATAAAAACAATCTAGGAAAGATGTCAAAAATTCATGTCATGCTAGGTAATTAATAATAAGTTTACATTCATTTACATAAATACACTACAATAATGCACAATATCATCTAGATTAAGGTATACACTTTATAAAATAATGTACTTACTGTCAAAGACTAAGAGTCTGGGCCTATACTTCGAAATCAGAACTTCGTATCATGGCGTTCCTTTCACTTCCGTGATTTCACTATATGAGTGAAAGGGACGGCACGATACGAAGTTAGGATTTCGAATTTCGGAGTAGTCCCTCTGTTCACCTGTGTCATAAACTCCTCCACTACATGAAAACACTATTTAAATAGAATCTTTTTGAGTTTAGCTCCAAATGTGTGTTAATTTGTTATTAATTTTATTTCTCCTGTTGTTGTTGTTGTTGTTTGTTTACCTGTTGGATCGCCGGCGAACTTACTCGGCGGTTTTTAAGTACGCGTACTAAGAGCCGTAAAAACGAAGACTTAATCGGGTGTCTGTCACCGGCTTAATTAATGTTAATGGAAGATGATCGATGGATGGCTGGCTAAAGAACTGGCGAATGGAGGATGGCTAGCTGTATTTTCCACAGAGGTATTTTCTGCGAACCACGAACCGGAAACGATGTATCTCCCTCTCTATCGCTCGGATTCACTAGTGCGACAGAGAGGCACATATTTCGTTTTAGGTTAGCGGTAGGCCCTGTGTCTTATCACTATCTCTGTCGCACTTGCACGTTCAGACGTAAATGCGACAGAGAGAGAAAACTTCGTTTGTGGTTCGCGGTGGCCCCTCAGGGGCGCTACCGCTACAACAAATGAAGTTTTCTCTCTCTGTCGCACTTATGTCCGAACGTGCAAGTGCGACAGACAGGGAAAACTTCGTTTGCTGTTCGCCGTAGCACCTCTGGGCCTGTGGCGCTACCGCGATCAGCAAACGGAGTTTTTCCTCTCTGTCTCACTTATGTGCAAACTTGCAAGTGCGACAGAGAGGGAAAACTTCGTTTGCTGTCGCGGTAGCGCCCCTGCTTTGTTAGCTGTGAAGTTAGGCACGTCACTCCGTGACGTAACGATTACTACACGATGGATTGAGTTCACGTTAGCGAGTGTAGTAAACGTGTACTTGACTCATGGTGCGAGTGCAATAGAAAACTATTCGAAACGCGTTAATACGCTAGCGACTGTAGTAACGTAACAAGAGTTTTCGATACCAACTCATGGTAAGCGTACTGTGCTCTTCGACCGCGCACGGACCAACTTATTTGAACACACATGGTCGATTTTTTCAATCTATAAAATTATCCGTCAGTTAAAATTATCGCTGTTACATTCAAATATCATATGAAACAAAAGGACAGAGCTAACATTGATCAGACAGATACTTTTAGCTAGGGATTGAAAAATCGACCCTTAAGGAAATTTAATATTGATATTGACAGCAAGTGATGACATATTTTCTCTGTTAAATCTCATACAGTATCTCAGATGCACAATCTACTTATTAAGTATACTTAATTCTTAAATTTCCTAAATGGGTGAAATAATGAGATCGATTGTTTACCGTAACGATAGGGTTCCGAGCGTACCAGCGGTAGGCGGTCACGACAAAGTACGCCGCAATCCCAATGCTCAAACCCACCGCAAGCGCCCACAACCTCCTGCAGAACACAGAGCGACAATCTGATCAATAAATTATGAGGGATAATATGAGTAGGGGAAAACTGACATGTTTACATACCTAGTGTACCTAGGGCCCATAATTGGGAATTTTCCACGTATTAAAATTTATAACATGATGCCCTTTATGGATAGTCAAAAAAAAACAAAAATTCAAATCAAACATTTATGCCACAACGTCACTTTTACATGTCAAAATATTAATTTACTATTTAAGAAAGTCTGACTATAATAATACATTTTCCATGTCAAAATATTAATTTACAGTTCAAGAAAGAATAACAATTTCGAGTTTACAATTATAACAAAATTAATGTCATACAGTGAAGATAAACTTGCAAAGTTATCTACTTATTACAAATATTACAACATCAGTAAAGTTAGAGATGCATAAGGTCTTAAGATTAAACAAGGAGTATAATGAAATTAATATAATATCCCAGAGATGTACATGGTCTCTGAGCGTCAAAATTAAGATTAATTTCATTAATTTGATATTGTTAGAGATGTATATGGTCTCTAAGTCACTGATAATAAAAACGAATCCACAACAGGATGATGTCTCTCATCAATCCCCTATAAAAAGAAACTAGTATTAACGTAGTGACTATGTCCTTACAAGCATGAACAGACCGGACTCCACAAACAGCACCCGATCACGAGTATGGCGCGTATTTCAGCCATATAGTAATCAAAATATCATTTATTCTCACTTATTTAAAAGTTCTTGTAATAATCGCTCAACAGAGGGCCTACTCCGAACTTCGAAATCCGAACTTCGTATCGTGCCGTCCCTTTCACTCTCGTCAGTACATTGTAAATAGGCATGTTGACACCAAATAAAAAAATCTCGAAAAAGGATCAAATTCTTAATTGTTGTAGCTTCATTATTTTTTTGTGATATTTAAATAGGATTTTTATTATTTGGGATATTTTTTTGCCTTGTTTCTTTTGGAGCAGGTAGTCAAATTTTGAGTCAATAACGTACCCTATTACAAAATTTTACCAAAATGTGTCTCCAATGGTTTTGAAAATTATGTTTCTCTCTTACCAACAAGTAACAATAGAATACTTATGTAAAAATAAATATTAACACAACAACTCTGAGCGTGGTCGATTCCACGCGGGAAAACAAACGTATCAGAAAGGTGCGCGATGAATACCATACTGATTCTGAACGTATTGATCGCTTAGTCAAAATATACCCCTTTACACAGCACCTTCTCGATGAAAATAATGCTTTCTTCATGCCATAAAACGGTATCACCGCCTGCTGCCTAGTGAAACAATAAAAAACACTTTTTGGGAACGTTAGTTAGGGTGTTTTGATGTTTTTTCTCATATTACTTTTTCATTTTTACCGACGACCACACATTTTTATTTCTTCTAAATTTTAATCCATTCGACGATTGTGACATATTATGCTATTACGCTACGCCAGAGTAATAAGAAAATAACATACCTCTCAGGCTTGTTAATGTCCTCCATAACAATATATTTGTACCCGTGCAAATCTGTTCTGTTGCAAAACTCTACGAATTTGCTGGCAAGGAATCCGTTCTTCGGTGGCTTCTCAACCCAGCGGTTATCGTTTGCGGCATTTTTGGTTCTCAATTCCGTGTCGCCCAATGCGTATTGCACCATATCTCACCTAAATTCATTGATTAGAGCTCATATACACTACTAAAGTTACAAAATAAACTGTAATTACCCATCGGGTGCGTTCTCTCTCTCTTGTTGAAGACAGTTAACTAATTGATATGCTGTTTTCTGGCCGTCGAACATATAATCTACATACTACTTAGGCCAGTGGTGGGCAAAGTACGGCCCGCGGGCCGACTACGGCCCGCGAAAGCATTTTATCCGGCCCGCCGCCGATACATCGAATTAATTAGTACATGGCCCGCGATGATTATATTTTGACGGTTCAGCCAAAAATCAGAGCAGCGGTTTTATACAAAAGTGCAGTTTTGCTGCAATTATGGCCCTCCTCCGAAATTTCTCAAGCTTACTGGCCCGCCATGAAAAAAGTTTGCCCACCCCTGACTTAGGCATAGGAAACCGCGCGCCTGGCCACAGCCCAATAGCAGTTTTATGGTCATGTCTTACGTGACACTTTGGGTTTGGGGATTACTCGTATTTTAGCCGTGAACATAAAACCTATCGTCGTACGGGGGCTGATGTGGTTTGCCCTGGTTCAAAATTGTGAAGGTCTGAATTCCTATCCCTATACATGTATATGTAGGTATAGCTATCTGGGACATGAAAGAGGAATTTGATCGTAAATCTGTAGATATAGGTCATATACGTATAACGCACCCTTCACCCTTCCACACGAGTTTATCTATCTGGATTTATCTTGGAGTCTTTTTATGAATTTTTAGGTACAGACACAAATGCAGTCGCGTGCAGTAACAGACACGAAGTGACGAATGGTCGTGATACGTCAACCATTGAACACACGACCCAGTAATTATAAATGTAGATCTCCAAATCAGATATGCAGGCTTCGAACTAATGTAGTTTAGGCCCTTGACACAGTGAACCGTTTGCTGCCAATTAATTAGCTCCCGAATTTGAACAATCTGCCGGGCAACTATCGACACTGGTATATGCCAAACGTGGTACTAAACTAATTACGAGTACACTTGTAGCCTAATTTGATTAGTCAGTAGTTTAATATAATAACTAGCTTATGCACTCGCATTTATTCGCTCAGTAGGTACATGTTTTATCGCTTTCACTACCGTGAATTTGCTGGTCGTCTGTTCGTAGAGTTTTCGCAACTAGGCGGAAACCCATAGTGTTCTTGAGTATTAAGTGGCTACGCGCGCTACGAACGGAATGGTGGTTAATGCCTACGTAAATGTATTAGGTACGGAATCATTCATTGTGGGTGATGCGACAGGCACTAGGCAAGTTTTTTTGATAATGATACTTATTGGACTTATTTTATGCTGATTTCCGCAACTTTCCGTGCGCGGGCGACGAAAACAGCATAGCATATCGAGGTACAGTAGCGAGCGAGCAAAACAAAATTTTGGCTTCGGTCGAGCCTTAACCGATTTTCCTGTCATCGTCTAGTTAGGTACGAATGCTTACACTAGGCAACTTTAAATCAAATCAGAAGTATGTATATCTAAAAACGGGTGTCACCGTTTTACCTCGCCTAAACTCGTAAAATACCGACCGATCAAAGGTGAATCAAATCAATTAAACATTCACGGACACGCCAGACTATACTTTAACTAAATTTCAACGTGGGGACCAGAATAAATAAAATATTAATCGAATCTAACTACCTAGATATAAATACTATACATTTCTCGGTGTAGTCATGAAATATTCGTGTTAGCTTCTGGGATTTACATATAAGGGCGTGATTACACTGGGTACTCGACAGTGCCAAGCTTTTATTATGGCCGTGTAGACGTAGACACAGATCACTTTAGTCTAGTTGGTAGTGACCCTGCCTACGAAGCTGGAGTTCCCGGGTGCGAATCCCGGTCAGGGCATTAAATTGTGTGGTGAACAATGAACCTATATATTTATTTGTTCCTGAGACTTGGATGTTTTCTATGTATTTAAGTATCCATTTATCTTTAAAAGTATGTATATCGTCACTTAGTACCCATAGTACAAGCTTTGCTTAGTTTGGGACTAGATCGATTTGTGTAAGATTGACCAAAAATATTTATTTAGGTAAAGTGAAAGTCCTTTTCCTCAGGACAGGAGAAATTAAATGTTATGATTATGACTTATGGCATTAATGCCATCTTCTCTCAGTTTATATATGATTAGCATTAAGAACGGCTCAGCGTTTTACAAAAAAAAGGAAGGAGCCGCGGGATAAAATATAGCCCTTGTTACTCATCCCGAAGGTCCCTACGTCCAATATGCAGGTGAAAGAATGTTTAAATTAGACTACTAGTTCCGGAAATTATGACGCAGCAGGGAAATATCAAAACTGAGATTTGACCAAATTCCTAAGGAATATCGATTCAATCAGGATGGCTACTCTATTTCATCATATCCACTTCTAGTTCTTTGATCAAATCCCTAAGCCGGTTTAGAGAAATGACGAAATCCGCCAAATAGGTCAACCCGATTTGTCATTTCACTAGATTAGTTCAGTGACTTTATAAAGTCCCTAAGCCACTTCAGTGAGTTGACGAAATAAGCTCGTTAGATAGGTACTAAACCGGGGAGTAGATCAATTCACTAGATTTTTTTGGGGAAATTATGAAATGGAGTAAGTATGCAATGGCTACGTACCCCATTGCATGAACGCGTAGGTATTGTAAAAGGGTAGTGAGATCTAATTCTATCTGGCACATACATATCTATTTGAAAAAAAAGTATTAGTAAGAAATTCCCAAAACAGTATGTTCATGTGCTTTTTTGTGGCTTGCGCAGCCGATCGCATTCACTAAGAGCCGAGCACACGTACCTAGACAACAGAATAGTATAATAGCCTAGACTTAACATTGATAGTATAGGGAATATGCATGCGGAATGTACAGTAACAAGAAACATAAGTTCCGCATTGCATTGCTTAAGTATTGTAGCGATCTCAAAATAGCACTGGAATACCCCTGTTCCCTATGACAGATTTACCTAGTTTAGGGTACAGGACACCTTTCCGAGGAGCGGATACAGGATTTGGTTCAGGTAGGGGCAATATCAGTCAGGGGTGGATCAGGCAGGGGAGGAACTTTATTTATAGTTAGAAAAAAAGAACCTGGGGCCTGCCCCTATTTACAAGAAAACACAGTAATCATTTCGATGTTTGTATTCAAATCCATGATTTACAAATATACGTTTAAGAATAATAAATCAACATTAATTGGGTATGGTCTGAAAATTTATGGAATTAACTACGGCGTGTTTACTGCATTCACCAATGTTATCGTATCTCTGAATTTTCGTGAGCATGGTGAGGGCGGTTTTAACGCTCGGCGGCCATACCCATGTATCGTTCCATGGACAATCAATAAGCTTGGAATGGTCGATTATGACATATTTTGTTACTTATATAAAATTGCATGTATTCGACTACTTAGGTAGATATATATTTCTGCAAGGAGAAAACTGACAAGTAGAGGTGAGGTCACTAAAACTGGCGTAAATTGATTAAACAATACGAATTAAGTACATAGATCAGCCTGTACAGTCGAGTTCAGAAAACAAGGTTGCTCATATATTTTGGGAACTTACATATATTTATGAACTCTACTGTTAGGTTGCGCAGAGGTCAAAAGCTCTTATCCCCTTACAATAAATACTAATTCGTATTTTATGCTAAAATATACGTAATGACCAAATTTCAAGTTTATACTTCAAAATTTTTGTAAGAAGTTGTTTTTCGTGGCTTTTCTTTCCTTTGTTTTCCAAAATTTTTAAAAACAAAAAATATAGTATTTATTTACTCAATGAGCTTTAAACAACGATACCCTACTCGATGGTATAGGCCAAAAATTTTTTCACGCCCCCTTTATCTGTATGGACTCCCATCCCTTAAATAATCTTAAAAATAAGTTTTAACAACTTGTAAGACTTTGGGTCAACAAAATGTTAATACTGTGGAAATTTGAAGACTTTAGCTCTAATTATTTGGCTGTAAAACCTGTGTGACAGGCGACGGACGGACGGACGCGTGAGCCACAACAATAGAGTTCCGTTAGGATCCTTCGCGTACGGAACCCTAAAAAATATTAAACAGTGGGATAGCTAAATAAACTTAGGAGCTACAAAGCGAAGGAATAAATGCATTGTACAAGATAGGATAATTTCAATGATTAAGCGCATATACATGTGGTAATTATATGATCAGATAGAAAATCGGGTCAAAAATATCTAAATTTTAGCAGTGCTCATGAGTACTACTAGAAGTCCATTTATTTATGTCCCAATTTTTTTTTAACTCACGTAGTATATCACAAATGTAAAATATAAAGAACTTTTACAACTAGTTTTAAAAAGTATCCAAATCATATCACAATGTAGTTCTTCACTACTGGTTTTTTCCTCTCTATATTTTTATTCTAATCATAAATCATGCTCCTAACATTTTTGATTTAATATTGCAGTGTGTATGTTACTGTAAAAGTCCGAACCAAGGTAAATCTGAGCATTTACCGGTATAGCCTTAAATATACCAACGTGGATTAGTAAATATGAGAATTTTATATAAAAAAATATGAGTTTTGTGACTTTTACCAATAGTCTTTGGCAAATGTTAACTTAAACCGATGACGGTTGGTATTTAGATGTTAGTTTTTGCCACTGCTGAGCATATAGCGGCCTCTTGTTCATAAGAGGCTCCGATTTTGTGACAGGATTAATTCGGTTAGAACTAAATATATTTTTGCACTTGTACTTATATCATACTGTCCCTTTTATCTTCAGCCTTCCCTTTGGAAATTCGCAATAAGGTTGCCTGGAGAGGTACATAATATTAGCTTATATCTAAATCTACTGGCACTCGATCACTATGCTATATTTTTACCTTCTAATGTCTTATCCCATATAATTTGGCACGTTTTTTTAAAACGATGTCATATTATAGTGAGATTAGTGAGCCACTGAACTTATGTTACAATTCTAAAATTACATTTAGATATATTACATAACTTGTATCCTTCTATCTTGAACACAAAGTTCACGATTTATTCAAATAATGAAGTACCTACTCAATATTTACAATTTATTGAAATAATTACTAAGCACCTATTCTTCAACAAAATACGAGACCTATTCCGAAACATAATCATAAATGTACATAAAATTCAATTGTCTTCGTTTTGAAACGACTCACCAATAGTCATCGACTTATCCATTTTGAATAACCAATGACTACAACTTAAATATAAGGCGTGTAAGTATATATTTCGAAAACATTCGATCGTAACGTGGCTCTTATTACGTCGCCTATAGGTTCATAATCCAGGATATTAAACAGATGTCTTTTATATCATTACGGGCTTACAACACTTGTGTTTCATAGTTACTATCATGTTGTAAGATGTAACGTTAGATAAGTATATTGGCATACTCTATATCCTCTAGCCGGTCACCATACAATTAAAACTGGCATTGAAATTTTAATCGCCTGTGCCAGGAAATAGAGTACATAGTTTGTTTTGTTTTGGAATTGAATGAAACAAAACAAACGCAACCCTGTTCCAAATATATAAGATACAAATACTATTGCAGTGTATTTGTTCTAGTATTATCACTTTGAATCTCAAGACGCTTAGGTACAAACCGTCGAGAGTAATGAAAACGGATACACTTTTTAACACTCTCAGCGCCGCGTGGGTCGCCGGCCGCCGACAAAAATTCCAATAGAGCAAGCCACTGAAAATGCGGAGGCGAACCACATTATTTCGTTGGTCGACCCTTAGATGGGACGCCACGTGCGTAGATACGCTGCCGCGGTCTCACCTCCGCATTACATCGCTTGGGGCAGGCTAGGCCGCTGGTACAGCAGAGACCGCTAAGCGTCGCAAATACGAATGTCTCGGTGGCAATTTCATTTTTGTGACCTTTGCGGTCGAAGCTCTAGTTCCGTGGGGCACAGGCGCTCACAAACTCTCCCAGAAAAAAAAATAGCCATCACCACTGGTGACCGGAGGGCTGGCTCGTTCCTCGGTCAACGCACATGAATTGCGGTGCAACGAGGTAACGCAGCCAGCCTTCTGGAGACCATTCCCCGCAGCGGCGATTTTGGAGACATAGGTTACGTTCACAGAGCATCAATTTAACTAGAGGACCTAAGCACCTCCATCTGTATGAGAACCGACCGTGTCACTTTTTTGCTGCCTACTGTGACGTCACGAGAGCATATATTAGTGATGTGATAGTGAGCATATTAGTGATCTCCGTTGTCCCCGCGAAATCGATAGCGATATAATCGCTCGATCGAAGCATATACGAGACTGCGTAGAAGGTTGACGTTTTGACTACTTTTTGGCACGCGAAGTACGTATACAGGCGACGTCTAGTTAAATTGATGGTCTGTGGTTACGTTTGTAATATTTTTCCGAATTTTTAGTATTAAGTTTATTATTAAGCTATATTTTAGGTTTTTTCTATCTTTATGTATATTAAAGCCCGATAAAAATAAACTCTTTATTTCTTTTACAATACGCCAAGCATGGTTAGGGTGACCTTTAATGGCTACCCATGTGGCCTGCCCGCGGGACACCAACGAGTTTTAGATGCGCGCCACGGCTTAAACCAAATAACTTCTACAGCAGCCCACATGGACCGCAATCTAATTTGTATACATTGGTTGTCGTACATCGGCAATAGGAATCGGCGTATATGTTTGATGTTAAGGTTTGTATTGTACACAGGGTTTTGTTTTTCTTTTTGTAATGGGTTTATTGCCTGCAACTTAAAAATAAAACATTCTTCCATTCACACTTATGGCTTTTAGGCAAGGGTAATAATACTCTACTTTTCACTTCGATTGCGAGAAAATAAATAAACAAAGATTATCCACCCAAAATGAATAATAAATTCCACGGCGAACATGTAATCACTTGGCGACAATGGCGGCATGTTTTTTTTCTAAACTTCTTTGATACATACAAAACAGACACCACAGTACGTACGCCAATAAATGATACTGACTTTCCATTGCGCGCTTTAAAGATTTAATTAGACATAGGGACTACTAAATCTTAATTTTTTGAGAAATTAATTCAGTTTCTTGATTGGTCGATTTTAGTATCTAGTTCTATTCGTTGTTATCAAATACCAAATACAAACTCTTTTTAAAAGTTTTATTAGTGCGTTTATTGTGATTGGTGGATTTAATATGGTTAGTTATCATAAAAATATTCATCTGCCCTAGGGGCTAAATGTAGGTACTTTTAGCCTTGCTTGATAAGTTTAATATGACACAATTTACAAAATAAATGGATTAGTAAATACGTCCCGAGTTGTTCAGCTAGAAAAATATTTAGTGCTTTAATTTTATCTATATAGGGTTTATCCGTGTCAATACCCCATTGCGCGCGTTTGCGCGGTAAGTATAGTAAAACTTTGATTTATCAACATCAGTAAAAGTGTTCACGTTCATGAATGGGTAACCTGTAGTACGTGGGCATTGCAGCCCACGTCGGCTGCTGCAAAAGCCGATCAAAATTTCGCCTGGACCGCTGGTGAAGTTTATTCGTGTCCCGCCGGCCGCCAATGTGGGCTGCTAGTAAACATCAAAAAATCGTAAGTGTGTTTCTGTTCTGGTGCTTTTGTGGGCGGCCGGCACCCCCTGAGGCCTGCTGTAGGAATTTAGTTGGGTTCATGGCGCTGAGAGTGTTAACACGTTCACAGTCCGTGACCCTGATAAGGGCCACTGCAAGCCTCTATTACAAAATAAGGTTTACAATTCGGATTCGGACAGTGAACGTGTTAAAGGATTTCTGAAGAAATTGACAAACATTCATTAATCTTAAGTGTGTTGCTAAGTTTTTCCTCCTTGAATATTAATTAATAACTTTACGGCTCAGTCTGTGACGTATGTACCTATAATTATATAATAACGTCTTTGAATTAAGCATTTAGATATGGCTTAACAATGGGCAGTCAAGTATTAATGACCTTTGTACGTTTTTTTGTCTTTTCATCATATACGACTAACTTACATTCTAATATCATCATCATCATCTCTTTTTTCCGTATATCATCTTCTGTGTATCAAATCACATACATACATATACATGAGTTCGTGTGGCCGATACCGTTATGATAATACTTAATGATAAAACATGACGAAATGTTGTAACAACGCAAATCACTTGAGACTAGTTACAAACACTTTCTTTCCGAGTCTGTATCGCTTTGACGCCACGGCACTTCACACTAATAAAGTACACTTTTGCACGGAGTATGTAAACTTCCATGTAGGCAGTAAAATTAAGTCAAATTCAATAATTTGGCAAGAGAACCTCCAACTGACTCGTGTCTTTAACGTAATGTGGCCATCCCTGTAGTATTTCAACGAGCCTTTTTCCCGGACTGTCCCACGAGGTAAGTTGGCTGTGAGCGAAAAGTTTGTAGTCTTTGGCAATTTTACCATTGGCGACACCGATATCAATGAGTTTCTTGCAGGCGTCTAACTGCTTTTGTGGTGGGACTTCTTTGGTGAAGGTGCCGACGAAAGCGATACCGATACTGTACTTGTTGTAGCCGAGGGTATGAGCGCCCATGTAATCCCAGCCGCGGCCGTAGTAAGCGGAGCCGTCGCCGCCGACGAGGAAGTTGTAGCCGATGTCGTACCAACCGCGCGACCCAATGTGGTACTCTTGGACCAGCCGGACATTGAGCACACAGCTACTCTGTAACACAACCATTCAACTATTACAACATGTACCTATCTAATTCCGCGGTCGGCAACAGGCGGCCCGCGAACCTTCTTATTTACAACCGATAATGTTGGTACCTTTTGTCTGACAGTCACAAATTATTAATATTGCGGCCGGGGCAATTTTGTTACCTAACTATATGGGCCTTGGCTACTAAAAGGTGGCCGAGCCCCTGTTGTAGTGTTGTCACACACTACCTATGTGACGGTTGTCAGTCGTCGTCAAAATATATAACATAGAATTTTTGAAACCCCCTACTTGAAATAATACATGCAACGACAGCTCTCTGTAAATATCCAAAGTTTACATGTCAGTGTTTTGAAAACTAAAAAGTCCATAAAGTACAGTATTTCTTTGATACGAAACGTCAATTAATAAATAAGATAATTGATGGACGGTCGCCAGTATTCGGAAATCGTCTAAAGCAGCCAATTGTCTCTTTCCAAAGACCGTGCAATATATATATCGCCGGGTGCTGTAAATACAAGAAACTTGGTAGCCTTTATTTGGATACTAGCTGCCAGCCCCGGCTTCGCAGGGTTGAACTAGCGAAAAAAACCGGACAAGTGCTAGTTGGACTCGCCCACCGAAGGTTCCGTACAAATTTGTCGGTATTGATGATGAGTTCTTTAAATAAAGACTATTGTTTATGTATAGCTTTTTCTTTTGAGTTTTTTTTCCGCTATACTTGTGGCCGAATTTCATAGTTCTAGGTCAACGGAAAGTAGGTACGTACCCTGAATAATATAAATTTTGATTCTCTTGAGTGTCGAAATATATGTTTTATGCGGCATAAACAGCCGTACCTATATCTTTTTCTTACGTTAATTGAGTATATTGTTTCAGTTTTTAACTCGATGCAGACAGACGGACAACCAAGTGATCCTATATATGGCTTCCGTTTTTTTTCCTTTTGATGTAGGGAACCCTAAAAATGAGATGAAAACTGCCCGTTTAAATTTCGACCCATTCTCCCTACTGTCTTTTGTCTCATTCACTCACTTATAACACTTATATGGAGACTTTTTAACCAAAATATTGACAGTTCTATATCATTTTTCAAAAGTTTGCTTCCATTAATCCGGCTGTTATGTACTTTATATCTCATTTTGTATACTGTTTGATTGAGATAATTATATTTCGTCTAAATTACATTTCGCATAATTTTATTGACTAGAATCGGAGCTACTGTACTTTATGTGACAATGCTAAACATGGTATTTTCTTGTATGGTGGATTAAACCATCCTAAGTGCATTTTTAAAATTGAAAAGTTGCGGAAAAGCATGGTTAATGAAAAAAAAAATTGAAAGTTTCCATACAAAATTCACTTCACGTCAATATTAAGCGGTTGGGCAGTGCATTCATAAGTCGTTTGAAGGCTATATGATCATAAATTATGACATGAGGGGCATGGGGGACATGGGGGGCAAGGGCATGTGGTGGCTATATCACATTTTCTCCCTGAGGGCCTACTCCGAACTTCGAAATCCGAACTTCGTATGGCTGAGATACGCGTCATACTCGTGATCGGGTGCTGTTTGTGGAGTCCGGTCTGTTCATGCTTGCTAGGACATAGTGACTACGTTAATACTAGTGTCTTTTATAAGGGATTGACGAGAGACATCATCCTGTTGTGGATTCGTTTTTATTATCAGTGACTTAGAGACCATATACATCTCTAACAATATTAAATTAATTTTAATTTTGACGCTCAGAGACCATGTACATCTCTGGGATAATATATTAATTTCACTCCTTGTTTAATCTTGAGACCTTATACATCTCTAACTTAATATTTGTAATAGATAACTTTGCAAGTTTATCTTCACTGTCTGACATTAATTTTGTTATAATTGTTAAACTCGAAATTATTATTCCTTCTTGAACTGTAAATTAATATTTTGACATGAAAAATGTATTACTTATTATAGTCAGACTTTCTTAAATTATAAATTAATATTTTGACATGTAAAAGTGCCCTTGTGGCCTATTTGCAGAATAAATGTTTGTATTTTTGTATTTTTTTTTTTGCCGTCCCTTTCACCCATATAGTGTATAACACGAGAGTGAAAGGGGCGGCACGATACGAAGTTCGGAGTACGCCATCCGATTAAATCTACAATTGCTCTTTTGTAAATACAGGCGTGATTTTACGTATACGGTAAGTCTACAGGTAAATAACAAAAATTTTACTGCACTGCTACATGCTCTTACACCTTTGGATAAGTATTCTTCTTTAACACTAATGTAACAGTTTCTATTTCATACACACTCGTAAAAATTGTATACTTGTAATAGATAAGTATTTACTTTATTATATTGATGTTTAGACAGAATATCCATTGAATTAACATCACATGTCAGTGTCAAGGTTTCATAGATCGTCCTGTACTTACCTGGTTGTAACAAAACTCGGTAGCCGTGTGACTAATGATGACCCAGGGCGCCGGCAGCCGCAGTTTATCCAGGGGCCCCGTCGGGGGTTGCGCCAGCCACTCCATTCGAGGGATGATCCTCAAATGATTAGGCGCTATAAGGATATCGCCATGTTCGCCTGCTAAACCACATACATCATAAACAGCTGGACATCTGGTACTTTGTCGCTTTCACCCGTTGGAAATTTAGTATGACAGTTTAAACATGACTTCAATAGGTACAAAGGTGTTAAGCCGCTTGGGAATCCGACCGTACATTACAATCATATTGTTATATCAATTGTACCTACAGTCAAGTCAACGAAACGGCGCGCTACAATATCTGACATGTCTTAAAAGTTATTGCACGTGTGTTCACACTTCTTATTGAATAGGCCCATGCATAAATTTACGAATAGTTGATGGTTTTTTTATATATATAACGGGGAAGCGGGGCAGTTTAGCACAAGGGGCACATTAATTAGTACACCCACATTATTTCTTTATCCAGAATAAATTCAACCGCAGCAACACTAAAACATGGCTTTGTATGTGTGAGTAACACCCCTGTGACGGCGAAGCTCGCCAGTCTGATAATGCTGATCGGAGGGTAACGTGTTTTCGCAGCTCCTTTGCAAAAATAAAATACTTTTTATCAGAAATGTTACGGGTAACTGGATCGGCGGTTAGTATTTGGATTCAGTTACCAAGATATATCGTCATTTGGCCATAATACTTGACGGTTTATTTTAAATATTTTACTTTACTATCAATTGGGGCACTTTGATACAAAAGTGATTGGGGTAGTTGTGTATGTATCAAAGTACCTTCAAAGTGTACCAAACTGCCCCTGGTAGTTTTAGACCAAAAATATTTACAATATTGTGTTTATCTTTTATCTAAATAGGGCAACGATTTATACTCCGATGACAGAAAGGCAGTTATAATAATGAAGAAGAGGTCAAAAGAAATATATCCGAAAGTTCCGAAACTGTTGAAAAAGATTGTCTCTAAAAGCCGCGATTAGATAAAATATAATATACATTATCTAAACTACAACAATAAGGTAAATAAAAGGCTTTTTTAAACTTTTTGATGTATCATTAAACGGACCTCAGCTGTGGGGCAGTTTAAGGCATTCAAATGGCTGTTTAATGGACGTATCAAATTGCCCCCAAACGATGTATCAAAGTGCTCTACACGGTGTATCAAAGTACCCTCCAGGTGAGGCAGAATCGAACAAATCCAATCTTTTGTTTAAATCCATATATTGCTGATGAGTAGAAATTCATCAAAAGAATCGATGAATTTGTATACCTTAATAGTTATGTTATTAAATAATTGCCATACGATAAAGAACAAATTCAATTAGTGCGAAAAACACATGTTTATGGTGTGTCTTGTGGGAAAAATCAATGTCAAAAAAGGTGTACCATGCTGCCTCGCTTTCCCCTAATATGTGTAAATATGTATCACTTTGATTTTTGATTACACGTACTTACGTAAAATCAAAGTGATATTGCAATTTTAATATGGACAAGTCATTTGTTATCAACACGAATTGACTAACCCAGAGGTCGGAAAACTTTTTAACCGAAGAGCCAAATTCAAAACCTTGACCTGACTTTAAGTACAAATACAACCGACCTAAAGGCACAGTCAAGTGTGAAGGATACTAAATATCCCCTTAAGCAACCATTTCCAATATAAATAAAGAGAGTGTATAAACTCAGGGCGGGTGGTGACAATCGTATCCGCCAATATACTATGCCCCTGGTACGTACTATGTTAACATGAATGCATGCTATTGCAAGAGTAAATTGATTGTAACAACCCAACCATCATTTACAGTACCGACAAATAATATATCACCTTCATGTTGTTTTTAATGAACTCCCTTTAACAATTCCTAGTGTCTTTTCATATTACAACAGGAAAGGAGAACTGTGTACTCTTCAATATACAGAAGATCCTGGCCACATACCGAATAATTTTTGTTGGTTTATTTTCAAACATAAAATGTGATACATTACTGACCGATACTCAACCTTTGTTAAACCATAGTAATTTACCTATTATATTTGGTCTCGTGTTAGCGTTCGTATTCATTGTGTGCCAGTTTAGAAAACTAAATGAAAACCGGAATTTCATTGTTAGTAGACAGTACGATACCCACGCCGAAATGAGTGGTGTCGCAACAATTGCAATCACTGTAAGGTCTGATGAGTGTTCATGACATGAGCCCGACACCTTGCCTGAAATAAATGTAAGAGTCACCAACAAGCCTGATAACAACGCAACACAGTTTTGGTAAGGACTTATATGGGAGGCTGTTATCACAAAAGCTATTTAAATAGTCAGTTAATTCCTGTCACATTTAAACATATAGACCCTGTTATCTAATGTGCAGTTTAGGAACACGTCAAAACAGTACCTACCAAAAAAGTTGATAAAGCAAGTTGAAATGTACCTAACAATTTAAAGATACTCTTTGTTTCAATGTATACGAGCTGATTAAAATACCTTAATGTTGTGTAATTCTCTACGTGTAGGTATACCAGAAATGTATATATATATAAAAGAAGAAGCCCTGAATGACTGACTGACTCATCAACGCACAGTCGAAGCTACTAACGCTAGAGAATTGATTTTTGGACAGTCGGTTACATTTATAACGTAGGCTAGGGATAAGAAAGGATTTTCCGAAATTCATCCCATACATACCTACTACACACGTAGGTACATACAAACATACGGGTCAAACTGAGAAACTCCTTTTTTGTAGACAGTTAAAAATTACGATTAGTACGCGTGCGAAGCCGATAGCACATAAACTAGATGGCTAAGTGGAAGTTTTTAATTTCTGCCATCTGCACCTGAGCTACACGTTAGCTATCGGTGTCTCAGTTTATACACTTTTTTTAAACGTGCATGCATTTAATGGTACTTATAGGTACATATCTTTCAGTCTATAACAATCTAAGTGAACAAAAAATAGTATAGCAAACCTAAATCAACAAAAAAATTAGGTAGCACAGACAGCATCAAAAGTATGAAATAAATGAACTTTATTCTGCAAGTAGGCCGCAATGGACCGACCACTGCCAAGAAACGCCGAAACTCGATAGTCAGTCATTTATTCTCAGAAATATGCTTATTACAATGATAATACTTAACCTTAAAGATATAATAACTTTCAAAGCCCGACCAGAAATATATGACCATTGTCAAGAGGGCGCTCATATTCTCATTTATATGGCAACAGGTCAGTAACGTCAGTATATTTGGAATAGTAACCTTATCATTCTCGTGTCGTAGCGAGAAGTCAAAGAACTGGCGTTAAGTAGGACGGACTGGAGAGAACTGCACCGACAAGAGCGAAACTCTTAAATAATAATTTAAAAAACCTGTCAGTTCTGGCGTTCATTTTGAAATGTTTTGTAGCGAAATAGTTAGATTTCCCGTGCGTGTTTTTTTCAGAATTTTATTATATACATTATTAATAATATTCCGCTCTTGACTATGAATAGTTTTGGGATTTTTTTACACTTTACTATTGTTCTAATAAACCACCACAGTGACGTCAGTGACAGCCTATCATTAAAATTATTGGCAGTGTAACAAATTAGTTCCAATGAAATTCCGCAACATGGCCCATGGTCATATATTTCTGGTTGGGCTTTAATAATTTCAATAGTATATTGTATGACAAGGGTCTAAAACAAGCCATATTAATTGTTCGAGTGGTAATATGGCTTTTAGACCAGAGTTATACAATCTACTTTTTTCTACTCGTCGACTTAAATGTTTGAATTAAGATATCGTAGACGAAACTAAAATCACATATCTCTATTGGTTCCCTTCAAGTGAACTCTTATGAAATAAACCAATAACGTGTCGCCTTTTACTGTACTCTTATGAAATTAGCTAATCACGTGTCGCCATTATAGTACTCTTATGAAATTGACCAATCACGTGACGCCGCGGCATAGAACAGAAGACATCAACGAGCGTCCGACCCATGTGCCTAAACTTCATTTTCGCAAGACTAGTCTGTTTAATTGTTTCGGTTTGTTTAATTAATTTCCGAAACTTGTTGACTCGTAGAAAAAATAGTGTATACAAACTTAGACCACTCGGCAAGCCTCGTGATCTAATCGCGGTTCTCGACTAAAAAAGCATACATTATATAACGATTGCATAAACTACTATTACCTTCGATTGCAAGAAAATAAATAAAGAAAGATTATCCACCGACAATTAATAATAAAATACAATGAATATATGGCGGCAACTTTTTTTTAACCGTTTTGACTCTGGTACATAGAGACGAAGTAGGGACGTAAAAAGATCTAATGTTTTTAATAGTTAAATCAGTCCAACGACGTATGTACCAAAAAGAACCCAACGTTCCTATTGGCTGTCAATGTGTTTTCTGATTGGTGGATTTAATATGGTGAAGTATTGGTCAAATTAGAATGTCTTGTAAATCATATGTATTCATATTTTCCCTAGGAGCTGAATGTCCTAATTTATCCCTGTTTGATAAGCCTAATATAACACACTTTTTGAGCATGAGAAGTGAAAAATTACAAATTAATAAATATCATACAATAAAAATATAACAAAATTAATAAAGTTAGAGATGAAAGCTCTCACTCAGGTCTGAATAAACAAAAATTACATGAAATGAATAGAATATCCCAGAGATGTACATGGTCTCTGAGCGACCAAATACTATGAATAGTAACAATTCTGGTGTTGTTACCAGGTCTCAAAGCAACTATAACAATAACATTTAAATAATACATATAAATAAAAAAACACTAATCTAATATTGTTAGAAATGTACATAGTCGTAAGAGTCAATAAAAAAACTAATCCAAAACAGGATGTTTCTCGTCAATCCCCAATAAAATGAATAGTTGGGTCAATCAACTTTTTCTAGTTGTTATTTTGTCCCGTCAGCGAGGAGACAAAAGTAACCGAGTCTCTTAGAAAAATGTTTATAATATGGACTTCAAGCATGCTCAAGAGATGACCCATGTCCAAAAGGATTTATGCTCATTGCTAACACTCATGTTTGGTAGATTTAAACACTATAAAATCAGTTTTAAAGACAGACTCGGGAGACGTGTAACAAAGAATAGTTGATCCACCCAGTTACTAAAGTCCTTGGAAGCATGAACAGATCAAAAGTCTTCATCACAAAGGAATAAGAGCTTTTTACCAGTTCATATGCGTAGCTACTTTTGATGCTGACTGTACATTTAACTTTAAATTTTTTTTTCTTCTTAGTTATTGCTATCAGTCTCCTGACTGTGATCAGATTGGTTGTACGGGAAATGGCGATTGTAGGTTTAGAAGCCAGTGCCTCGTTCACTACTTAATAAGATTTCAAGTAGACATTTAAGAATGTAATATTGCTGTTAATATTTTCGTCTTATGGCGTGTTCGCATTAGTTCACAAACTGGCGTTTCCCGAATTCTCTGCTATGCTGCATGTAGCCTGTACGTGAACGCGACCTTAGAGTAGCTCAGCCTGAGGCAACCTGCCCACGCCACGCGCGGCTAGGTGCCGGCGCACAAACAGTTGCCTACTAAAGGTGTGTACGAATTTGAGCGATTCAGCCCGAGGCACAGAATAATTAGTAGTACTTACGTACAGAAGGTTTTCTTCTAAAAAACCAATGTTTGACAGCTAAACATGGCATCGCGCTCGACGTTTAGCACGTGCTATTTCGTTCTTAGAGCTATAGGGTATCTGAACACCACGAAGGAGTTCCAGAGCCGAGTTTAGCCAAAGCGGGACGAGGAAATGGCCTGCCTCAGGCAGGCTCGCCCCGCACGGAGAACTGCTCACCAGCCAAAGAGTTGAACATAAACATGCGCAAGTGAGGCAGCGCTGTTATGGTGAGCCGCCATTTGCTCTTATTATATCGCAGCTATAAGACTGTGGTAAATGACTCTTGAGGGGCATGCCTGCATGCTTCAACCCAAGGCTAACCTTTTGTCAACACCTTTAAATAGTACTTGTCTCTGTTATATGGTAGGTAACTGTTATTCCCATAAAGCACATGAAATAAGCAAGGGTTTTGAAAGCCAAGAATATGTCAAAATTTTCATGGGGGATATTCATGGCATCTAAACATCACCAGTTTCATGCTGCAATAAATCTATTTTAAACTATCTTTAAATAAAGAGTAAGGTAAATGATGCATACATTATCAGGGCCGAACCAGTAGAGGGGATGGAGCGTCCATTCTAGCCTAAATCCCGAATGAGAAAGAGCAAGGGAAAGATATAATTTTGAAGGTATTTTTTGAATGCCACAGAATAAATTCGCTCCACCCTAATCAGTGGTGAGGGCCAGTGCTGCACACTATAAGAAGTATTTGGGTTAACTCACTTGCTAGCTCATCATCAGTTCCATCTTCTCCCTTTTGTAATCCAATAACAAGGCCACAACTCATGACAACAAAAAAAACAATTATAGATATAGTGACTTTGTGCCATGTCTTTAGACCAAAGCTAACAGAATCTGCAATGCAAATAATTATCAAGTTATCAGGTATTGATGACTGATTAAATTTGTAGAAGTTGACTTGTGCAAGTGTGAATACATGCAGCTAGCTAGTTAAATAATAACACTTGCGCAAATCTCTTTTCATGTATTTTGTAGCCAATATAAACTAAGCAAACAAACAGCTCATGGATACAAAGCAAATAGGAGTCAGCAAACTGACAGAATATGATAGAATACTTTCTATTCAGGTATAACACAATCTGGCTACCTATTGTGTCAGTAGAAGAGAAGCTGTCAGTATGAAGAATCTTTTCATTAGGGTAATGTGATTCCTCTGATTAGCATGAGAAAAGTATCTCTCACAGCTTCTCTCCAGTCATATGAATGTTATGCCTAGGGTAGTCTGTAATCATCAGCTGTGTTTATTAAAATCTAAATGTATGGAAAGTATGACAAATTTCTATGGGATGACAGCTGCCGGCGCCATATTTAACGTTGATCGGTCTGTACTCGTAAGTTGGTGCAACCCACCCTTAATATTCATTAGATTGATTATCTTACCAACAATAATATCAGGATCTTTCCCTTTCTTAGGTGCTGTTTGAACATTATCATCATCTGTTTTATCATAAGAGACATTTTCAATGCCCGATTTATTGTGAATTATTTGCTTTATAATGACGGGACCTTGGAAATACGTGTTATTTCCGAATTGCACATTCTCAGAATTGCTCACTGTGACGGTACCGAACGTGCTCGGCGCGGCCGGCCGGGCGATAGCCGCCACCGCGTTCGACGACTGTTTCGGACCATCTTCACTGTCGGAAGTTTCTTCCACTATCTCCAAACCATTAATCTCTCCGACGACACTCACATCAAGGTCTTTATTCTCGTCGCAAAAGCTTACCGTGTCATTGTTTACAGTCATCTTGCAATAATCCAATTATTTATACCCACGCATTGACTATTATCCACCATTAAAACGCACAATCCGATAAAATGAAGTATTCGACGTACACATTTGTTTTGCTAAGAGATGGCACCTTGTTTGAAAACATATCTAAATTAATTTTTGTTCAAGTCTATAACTCGATCTACCATCCTAATATACAAACGGATTTTTTCTATTGCACTATCTGAAATAAAATTACCTAGTTCTTAGATCCTTTATTTTCGTTTCGTGAAACTTTTTCCCGTCTGACACGGTTCCTCACCTCAACTGTCACTTTTGTCTTTTTTTTAATACCTATCATAATCATAATTTGAGACCCGTTCGGAATTACAGATGTATTCGAATGGTTAGGTACTTCTGTAAGTCTAGCGATTACTTATATGTAATTCTTATCAAAATTTACTTAACCAAACGCTGTTGTTAACGTGTCTGAGTTCTTTTTTATTTTTACAATACACAATTAAGCAGTTAAGGTGTAAAAAAACATTCATCAACATCGGATTGGGGTTATAATTTTAAAAAAGTTTTGTCTCTCTGTCTCACTTATATGCAAACTTGCAAGTGCGACAGAAAGGGAAAACTTCGTTTGCTGTTCGCGGTAGCGCCACGGTCGCGGTAGCCCCTCTGAACGCGCCCACATATTTGACAGCAGCTAACGTTGACGTGATGAGATTTGTATGTTTGTATACGAGAGTCGCGACGAATGTCGAGATTTCATTGATTTGGACAGGGAACTTGGACGAAACGATCTAACTGTGTAGTACTTACCGGTACCACTGTACTAACCCACTGGCAAACATCCTACTGACCAAATATTATTATTAGATTAGATGTAGTGGATGAAAGTGGAATCAATAATGTTTACTTCCCATGAAGGTGAAATTGTATTGAGGGAAAAGTATGTTTCGTCAGCAAAAGAGAGGCTTTACGTTAAGCCACCCGGTTCGTATCATCTGTGCATACTAAAAAACTGCAAACAAATAACAAACTGAAAGGCCCGGAGTACCGGAAAATAGAAATATTATTTTGTTAACCTCATATCTATAAACAGTGACATCATGAAGGCGTGCATTTATTCTTTTAGATCAAAACAACATTGTTGTATTAGAAGAAAGGCGGCTAAGCGATATAACTAACTGGTTTACCAAAGTATTCCTGCCGCAAGGCTATCCAGACAGTGTCAGTAAAGATTACCTACCATACCAAGTGTGGGACACAGCACAAGCATTTTGCAGTACAATTTCAGGTAACTCCTCTTATTTTTTTTTTGTTCAGCCTACTCATTTTTCAATTAGCATATTTATAGTATGTATGCATTGTCCACTCCAAAGGTTGTTTACTCAAAATTGGTTTAAGAATTAGTATCTGTCACCCAATGACACAACCAGATTACAAAGGTCGGTTTCCACCAAATGGCACGCATCACATGGAATCGGAAAGGATTTTATATTCTTCAAACAATATTAAACCATGTACACAGTATTTTAAAGACTATATTACCAACCCGCGCACAGCATCTTCACCGTGGGCGTCGTCCACGACAAGCGATCGTAGCCGAAAGACTGCTGCGACCGTCGCAGCAAACTTGGGCACCTTTCGCAGTGCGACGCGTTCGCCTGTCGTCGTATCTGATCAGATTCTTTCGTCTGTCGTCGTATCTGCTCGGATCCTATCGATCGGGGAAAAGACCAATGTTAACAACTACAGGCCCATCACCATAGTACCAACCATCTCGAAAATTGTGGAGTCCATCCTGTCATCTAGCCTGATGAACCATTTTGAAGCGAACGACCTCCTCAGCACGAACCAATAAGTGTATTGAGACAGAATATGTCAACCACAGCAGCGGCTCAAAAATTGGTTGATTGCATCTTGACAGGACTGGACAACAGAAACAAGATGGCCGGTATTATGTGTGACCTGTCAAAGGCCTTTGACGTGATCAGTCATGGGCTACTTTTAAACAAACTAAAATATTACGGCGTTAGTGATGAGGCTCACCAGTTATTTACTTCTTTCTTGTCGGACCGAAGGCAGCGAGTAAGACTGTCCACAAATGGAAAAACACGTCAGTCTGACTATGGTAATATCAGCCAAGGAATCCCCCAAGGATCAGTCCTTGGAAATACCCTATTTTTAGCCTATGTGAATGATCTCCCATCCGCAATAACTATAGGTCTATCCGCGCTGTTTGCTGATGACACTACGGTCATAGTTAGTGCGCAAACGTACGAACAGCTTGGTTTAAAAATAGGCGACGCCTGTAGGCAGTTGCAACAGTGGTTCAGTTCAAATGGATTACTATTAAATGTCGCGAAGTCAAATGTCATGATTTATTCAGGACGGAAGATTACCATGCCCCCCTGTTTATCCAGCTGTCCAATGCCACTATGTGACGAGACAAGGTTCCTTGGTTTTATGTTAGACTCAAATTTGAACTGGAAGTGCCATGTCGACAAACTGTGTGATAGGTTAAGTAGTGCCATTTTTGCGTTGCGAAAATTAAAACCGCTAATTTCGATGGTTTCATTAAAATCGGTTTACTATGCTCATTTTCATTCGTTAATGACATATGGTGTACTCATTTGGGGAAACTCTACGGATGCCAATCGAGTCTTCATAATGCAAAAACGGGCACTACGAACACTAGCCGGTGTGAAACCAAGACATTCCTGTAGAGAGCTTTTCGTAACTTACAAAATTATGACGCACTACTCCACATACTTATTCGAAGTTCTTATGTTTGTTAGACGTAACCTATCCATGTTTAACCGTGTCGAGGTCTCGGGTAAGATTATTCGTTCCACAGGGCGACTACGAACAGTCCCACGTCGCATGGCACTTGCCAGTAAAAACCCGCGGGTCATAGGTCCGACGTACTACGAACGTTTGCCCGCCGAAATAAGGACAGAAACATGTGATTCAACATTTAAACGTCAGCTGAGAAACTTTCTATTGGATAATCCATTATATTCTGTAAATGAATTTTGTAAATTAACTTCGTAATATTTTATTGTGACATTCTATTTGATATTAAGTACTTATTTTTGAGATTTTTGACATTGTAAGTATTTAGATAAATAGGTAGGTAATTTCGTATTTTAACCATTATTATATTGTTATTAATGCCTACATTAGTAATAGTATGACGATCCCCGTGGGTGAAACTTGAAATGTTATTTTTATTTAATTTATGTTTGTTTTTCTTTTGTTTTAATTGTTTTATTATGTGTTATTATTCTATTCAATGTATTGACGACCACAATAGGGATTCTTTTAAATTAACTTAAATGTAATTTATAATGAAGTCTTGTATTGTGTAATAAATGAAATCTAAATCTAAATCATGACTGATGTACCGGAAAGTCCTGTGAAGTCCACTTAAGTTTATTCTAGCGACATGTGTTTGTGTGAGTGTGTCAAACCGGATGTTTGTTTTACTGCTTTAACCCATGGCTATGGCTATGGCTCCAAAATTAATCAAAATGTTAATCAATTCATTAATTTCTTACTTGATATATAATTTGATTCCTAGTCAATAAATACAAAAGTTTGTCAAAGTATATATTTACTAGCGGCCGCCCGCAACTTCGTCCGCGTAGATTTTAGATGGTAACAAAGATATAAATGAGGTTTATTTGTTTCTGTCAGTTGTCTGATGCTATTAATCTTTTGTGAAAAATTACTGAAAAAAAAAATGAATGTACGCCATCTTGGATTTGAAAATGAATGTCATTTTCGTAATCGCCACCCCGAGGAACCTGGACGATATGACACCCATATCGATTTTTAAGAAAAATAAATGTCCCCATCTTGGATTTGCAAATGCAAGTCATTTTCGTAATCGGCACCCCGAGGAACCTCGAAGATGACACCTATATAGATTTTTACGAAAAGTAAAGATTTGCTCCCCACACAAACTTGGAACCCCGTTTTACCCCATTAGGGGAACAATTTAGAAAAACGCTGAAACATGTTTTGTTGTATTTAAACAGAGAGTCTATTTACGAAGTTTGAAATTTTTCACTTCAAAAAAGATTTGCTCCCCGTACAAACTTGAAACCCCTTTTCCACCCTTTAGAGAAGCAATTTCAAAAAACGCTAAAATAAGTTTTGTTGTATTTAAACAGAGCGTCTATATACGAAGTTTGAAATCTCTCACTAAAAAAAAGATTTGCTCCCCGTACAAACTTGGAACCCCCTTTTCACCCCTTTAGGGGAGCAATTTTGAAAAACGCTGAAATATGTTTTGTTGTGTTTAGACATAAAGTCTATTTATGAAGTTTCAAATCTCTAACTTCAAAAAAGTTTTGCTCCCCCTACAAACTTTGAGGCCCCTTTTCGCCCCTTTAGGGTCTTGTTATATTTAAACAGAGAGTCTAAATACAACATTTCACGTTTCTAAGTCAAAAAAATTACGTTTCCCATACAAACTTTCATCCCTTGTTTTACCCCCTCAGGGGATGAATTCGAAAAATCCTTTCTTATCCCTTGCATATGTCATAAAAGTAAGCTCTGGACCAAATTTTAAGTTTCTAGTTCCAGTAGCTTCGGCTGTGCATTGATGGTAGATCAGGACTTCTTTTATATATTTAGATATAGAAAATAATCAGTATTTTTTCCAAATTTCCTGCAGTCAGTTTATTTCCTTTTACATCAAAAATTTACTTAAGTGCTGAAAAACTCCGCTCGCAATCCACTAGAAAACTTCTTCGTCAGAAATAATAATCATAGCGGGATATTTGCCATATAGTAGTTGTTAGCCATTATTTCTAGTGTAAATAATCGTGTCAGTTTAAAATCGTAACTTCTTTATTATATAAAAATATTTACGAAAACGATAACCACTTTAAATAACATTTTGCTAATGATTATAAGCACGTATAAACTGTTGTCTCCGGAAATTCAAATTTTATTTCAAAAAATAATTAATTGCTTAACATTTTGATTAATTTTGGAGTCACGTCCACATTATTGCGAGCAGTGACGCAAACTTGTCGTCCGATCTCTGCCCATCGTATACCATGAAAAACATCTTCTGAAACTTATATGATTTTATTTATTTATTTAATGGTGACTGTACTGTTTAGACCAACAAGTATTATTTCTCAGGAATTCTTGCAACCCAAGAGGTGTTACGAGGAGTGGGGGTTGGAGATACGAGCGCCACCCCTCTTGCTGCTACCATCACTTGGGTCCTGAAGGATGGCTGTGGTCATATTGGGAGAATATTGTTTGCTTTTAGTCATGGGTATGGGGCTTATGTCTTAATTATAAATATTGCAAGAGCAGCACAAATCATGGTTGTGTGAAGATTGAAGGGACATAATTGTTTTTTCCAATTATGTGTATTTAGTTTTTATATGTAACAAGTGTTTCTACTGTGTAAAATACGTATTTTAACTAAATATAGCTAAATATAAGATAAAAAACATTATAATAATTTACTTTGAGATCCTTATTGATTATGGATATTTTCTCATTGACTAATTCAATCTCATAATGAATGACCTTCTAATTATAGAGAATACTCGACCTTAATGGACTTAAGCATAGTGACTAAGGCCCAATTAATATTTACTCATGCGATATCTAAACATCTGTCTGTATCACGTGCAGGACCTACCTTGACGCGTACAGCAAAAAATGGCGGCTTTACGCAGATACTCTTAATGATGCAGCAATGTGCATTGAAATTGCATTACCAATGTTCAGAAACTACACCACATTCGCGTTGTGTGTCAGCACCGTCATGAAAGCTATTGTGGGGGTAGCAGGTGAGATAATGTTTATTTTACATATAAACTTTTATTCTTTATAATATTAGGGCCCGCGCCCACTTAGCGTCTTTCGAGCGTCGTCGTCTAGTGAACGCCCGCACAGCGCCGACGCAACGTTTACGTTACGGCGCCGCAACGTCAGTGGCGTCTTTCGAACTTCAGCGTCTCGTTAACGCCTGCGCAGCTTCGACGCGGCGTCCGCACAGCGCTGCCTCGACGTCAGGTGTTGACTGTCAGATGCCGGCGTCTAGCCAGCGCCTGCGCAGCGCACCTCCCATCTCATCTCATCATGAATTAATTGTAAAAGTTCCTCAAATGATATTCTTGACATTCTTAAGTATTCGTTAAAGTGTATTTCATTTTTTTAAATGCTTTTACAGTACAACACAAAATAGTCGCTTTCACGCATTCGATTATTCCAAAGAGGATCTTCGCAATATCGACGAATATTACGTAATTTTCTTTTCAACAGTAACATTAACAAAAGTGTTTCTTCGTCAGAATCCATTTTCACGTTGACCGAATTCTAAATGTTACGTGCGTTGTGTTTGACTCTTATGATTCAACTGAGGCTGTTGAAATGTGGTGGATTACGTTACGTTGCAGTGACGTTGTGCGAGCGCTGGCAAGGCGCCGACGTTCGACCAACTCCATTGACGCCGCGTCGGCGTTGCGCAGGCGTTAACGAGACGCTGACGTTCGAAAGACGCCACTGACGTTGCGGCGCCGTAACGTAAACGTTGCGTCGACGCTGCGCGGGCGTTCACTAGACGACGACGTTCGAAAGACGCTAATTGGGCGCGACCCTAGTATGGATATGGAGAAATATTGACGCTATAATAAATATTATAAAAGTTGGAAAGATAGGTACAATATTGGGTCTGCATGACTCAGTCGCGATTAGAATGGAATAATCGTGGTCTTATAATATTTGAGGTGGTGCTACCCGCGTTGCGATGACCCAGCACCACGCGGTGAGAGGCAACATGGCTGACGTGTCGGCGAAGGACTCTGCTCAAGAAACTGCCGTCAATCTCGTTGCTTCGCTCACGGCACTGCTAATTATTACGTTACTTGGGTATTTATTATGCTATATAATCATCGATTTAAAATACCCTAGATACACTATCACCTACAAATTCAAGACGAAAAAGTGTCCAAGCCGGCCGAGCCGACATTGTGAGTGTGTGCGTGTTAGATACACGCTAAACGAGCGTAAGTCAATTGGGATCAATTTATTTTTTTTCAATAGTGAGCCTTATGTCACCAGCGTAACGTTTTACTTTAAATGAGAGCGTTTGGCGATTACAGCATTTCAATTTTGTTCTCGCACATTTTCCACTGATTGTGTTGGCAACATTGGACATACATTGGAACAGAGTCGGTATCGTGTACCGTGGAGTCGAAAATGATTTATTTAAAATAGGTAGGTGGTAAACAAGCATACGACGTCAGACGTTAACGTCGATTTATTATAAATAGTAATGATAAATCGATTTATTATGTTGTGTTGTTTTTTAATTTTTATTATTTTAATGAGTGTTACTTTAGAACTCCGTAGTTTATGAACCGATTCGGAAAATTCTTTCTTTGTTTGGAATCATATGTTTGAAGCATGTTGGTCCCGTTGCTGCCGTAAACTAGTTCTGATGATGGTATCCATGAGGAATTGAGGGAAATCCTCAAAAAATCAGGGAAAACATATAGCGATTTTAGTTTTTCGGTAACAAATCGAGCATTTGCATTCAGAAAGTAGCATTTGGAGAACAGAAGCTAATGACGAAGACCATGGATGGGACCATCCAAAAGTGTTTGTGTGTGGCGCTAAGATATTTCGATCAAGATACTCAAGCGACTGTGACAAAGCCACTTTAAATGGTTCTACTGTAATTTCATGTTATGTTACCATTAAATTAAAGCAGTCCTAAATCTAAAGCAGTTAATCGAATAAGTTATACTTGAAAGAAGAAATAGAATATTATTATCTGTAACACATTATTTTTAAAAACAAGGTTTAATTTACAAAAATTACACTGAATCAGAGTAACTTGTATACATGATAGTGTCTCAAGCTTTGAAATCTTTATTTTACATTTTGAAATTATATATAGGTAACATACCCCTCACGTTACTAGAACATATCTTTCTACAAATAGTCATAAATCATTTAATACTTTTTATTCACTTTGTTTTAGATAAACGCTAATATTTTAATTTATAGTTTTTACCAACTTACATATCTACATACACACTCCATAGGTGTGTGCTAATAACAAACAATACTTGTAAACTTTAAAAAAAAAATTAGTCAGTCTGCGACTCCATTCCTTCGAAATTTTACTATAGTCCGATTCATAGGTCTCCCGTTTCGTTTGGATATACGACTCACTCAACGTGAGGGAAAGAGACAGTAGCATAGCTGGTCGTGTGTCTGATATTTTGATAAAATAATTGTTATAAGCGCGTTAAAGCTTAATATAACTACAAATCAATTAAATAATGAAACTTTAAATAAATACTCACCGAAAATACGAAATTCCATCCTTTTTTAACGTCGTTAACGTGTTGTTTTTGCATTTTTTTACGGAGCACATGGGCATGTTGACTCGCCGATGGCTAGCGCGCGACTCTGAGCGCAAGAGTGCTTAAAAGGAATTTAAGCACTCTTGAGCGCGGACGCTTTTGACAGGCGGATAGTGCATCTAGGGTATTTTAAATCGATGTATATAATATGTGGGTGTACTTCATTCGTAACTAGTACGATCTCGACAGGACAAATAATATTTTAGCTTGTATTAAGAGGCGGAACTATTGTACAAATTAGTTAAAACTGTATTAGAATTAAGAAGTGATTAGTATATAAAAGAACCACTATGAGGGTGGCATTTGTAAAACCCTTTTTAATAAGTAAAGATATAAAAAAGTCCCTATATAATAATATGGCGAGTCAGCTCATGAGACATTAGAATCATCTGTTTTGCACTTGCACGACCATATGAAGAGCGTAGTGCAACTAGTATTACGCACAAAAGGCTATGTATGATAACGTCGCGCTCGCGTCGCGCAGCCTGTGTGGCATCGCTAACCTGTTACCGCACGTCCCGGTGCGGAGCCGCTGCGCGGACCCTGTGTGACCATGCCTTTACTGCTCGACTCGCAAAATGATATTGAGGATGGGTGTCTATTATTTTATCGAAATATCTTACATCGATTTTCATTTCACCGAAAACTGTTCAACGAATTTCATTAGGTTTTTTTTTCTAATCACATAATCATCAATTCATTGCATTTTATATAATCGAACCACTTTTCATAGTTAATCGTTTCGAATCCGTCTCTAATCGTAGCGTAACGGTACATCGAATTTACCTTTCATCGAAATATTCGTTATTCATAGTATTAATTTAACGAAACTTGATTCACAGATAGTACGTTTCATATAGTATTCTTTCCAAGAACAATGTTTCATCGAACAACCAAGCATGATTTTTCAAGGTGTATAATCTTTCTGGTCTTATATAAAAAAAATAACCTCGAAGATTAAGACGGGAGCAAAGCTCTTTTGTACATTTTAGGTTTTGGGTATTTTTGTTTTTGAGTATTTTTGTTTATGAGTACTTTTACAGAGTACACCAAGAATCTGAGAAAAAAAAAATTTAGACTTACTTATATCAAGAATAGTAAACAGTGGTGAAATGATGTTCTAGGTAATAAGAATTTTGGGAACTGAAACCTTCGTTAAACCAAAATTTTACTAAAGGCCATTCGATGAACGACTACGTCGATGAACAAATAAAATACTGAATTAAAATTCGATGAGTTGATTCTTGTGTAAAAGGTAATTCGAGCAAATGTTTGAGCGATCTAACGAAGTTCGATGAATGATTCCTAAGTGATAATAAAATTCTGCGAATAGTGTTATGGGAAATGATAATCGATGTAACGATTTTCGGTAAAATGATGGATCCCCATTGAGGATACTATAGCTATTTGCTTTTACAAATAATATGCATTGTGTAAAAAGAAATTGAACAAAACACAAACCTGGTACGCAATGAGAATAGTGGGGCACTTCCTCGTGGATTGAACTATGTGGAACATAGTAGTTTAGACTAGGTTATATAAATTTATTACATGTTTTAGGTACATGTTGACAATAATTTTATATTTCAGGAACTCTCTTATCATATTCGTCTTGATGATTATACTTCATATAACATTCAACTATTTTGCTGTGCGGGCCGTGTGTTTGAAAACATTGAACGAACCAAGATTTCTGCAAGTTATTGAAACATATTTAAAGAAAGAAGTAATGGCTAATCCATGCGAAGTAAATCAGAAAGAACCGATCATATTTTATCAGTTAGGACCGAATCTACTAGGTAAATTAATACTCACCTACTTAAGTTGATTACTGTGGCCTGATGCTACAAGTCTAAATCGGGAATACTGGTAAAATGGTCAGTTGTCATTGGTCAAGCACATTTCAACCGCCACAGCATTGCCAGTATGACCCCTGCATCACCTGCGGGAATTATTACCCTTCCTCTCGTCCAGTGGTCTCCAAACTATGGCTCTTCCCGCGGAACGATGTCCGAAGTGCCTACGGTACGGCCCGTGTTACAAAAAAGGGTAGACAGAACACATCAAACTCAAGTTCCAGTGCCACTTCTAGTAATTGTGGGTTTAAAGTTTAAAGATCAACAAAATATTATGTATCGCCCAAAAACACGCTTGGACGGTACTGGGTACATATGATTCCCGATTGCTCATGCGTTACCTACCTATCTACCCCCTGAGAAATGAGCATGTTCCCAGCCATGGAAGTCACGTCTTGGCCCACACGAATTTACCTCAGGTACAATATAGCCCTCGAGCTAAAACGTTTAGAGACCCCTGCTCTACTTGAGACCCTTATTGTGTGCAATGTTGTCAGCTGCTGACTATGACAATTCGACGTATATTTCTGGGTCGATAAATAACAATTCTGTAGCCACCTTTACTTTCCTGATAGCCCAGTACAATTTTCACGTAACATTAACACACAAGGCCGCGTTTGATAGAGATCCGTTAAACCAAATGTCAGATCAATTTTTGGTATCTCCGTGCATTTTTTAACCTTACTTACGGATCTAACTGATCTTTATAAAACCGAGTCAGAGTATTGATATGAACTCTGTTACGTATCAAGTTACTGCTGGTACATGTTTGTATATATTTTACAGATTTGAAAGTAGCTGGATTCCAAATTAAATTGGGTGGGTCATTGAAACAATTTGTACGTCGCAACCCCAAGGCGGCGAACTTGAAGGATCTGAGCGAGATTTACTGTGATCGCGAATACGTGCTCGTGCCTGATGTGGCCAACAGGCAGATGCTGGTGGTGGTTAAGGACTCGGCGGCTGCGGATGATATCTTGTGCTCGTATTTCCACGCGGTACTGCTCTCTATTGTGACGTGCGCCATCAATGAACACTATTTGGTGAGTTAAAGTGTATTATGGTCTCTTGCGATCAGCAACCACTAAGAGTGGGTTGCACCAAACCGTCTGTGAACGTAAGTGGTGTTGGTCAAAATCTGATTGTATGGAAGGTTGACAAGTTTCTATGGGATAACGATGATCAGTCTGTAATCGTAACTTTTCTCAGATGCCGGACATAGGCTAGTGGTTGTAGCCCGGGCATAGAATACGGCTACGGTATCCTCTGCCTGTCGTAGAAGGCGACTAAAAGGGGATCCTCGGGGTCGTAGATGGTCGTCGTTGGGGGCTACGATCGTCATGGAAACTTAGCGGGACCCACATAAATCCCAGAGCCGCCCCAGCTCTAAATCCCGAGAGTCCTCTAAAGCCGTTGAGGAAAGCGGGGGGGTTAGCAAATCCGACATAACCACCACGCCGCCCCCACGGTAGTAGGTATCCATAACGGCCATATTCCTCCCGTCCAAAAAAAAGGTCGAACATTTGTTTCTGGGGTACATTCAGGATTTAAATCTGGCAGTGAGTGTTAAGAAATATATATTTGAAATCATTGGTTTCATTAAATGGTCATTAGTAGGGCTTGCATTCCGGAATCTCGGACGATTTTTCCATATTACAATTCCGGAATTGGAGTTGATGAATTTCCAGAAGGTTTTGTATGTTTATTCTTAAAGTTTCTAATGTAAAACAGAAATTGTTCGCCTATCACCAGACTCATAAACATTTTCTGAATAGATTTCAAAATGTTATTGGTTTACCATCACGTATACTCCTCCTATCCGGATTTTGGATACGACGATCGTTGAAGCGATCCGCCGTTAGCTGCGTTCGTGTGCTCCTGCTCTCATGTGGCTTACGTAGCCTACAAAGTACAACAAAGTACCTACAAAGATCCATGCACGTGCACGCAGTGGGTACGTGAGCACACCATTGACATAATTGTAGCTGATCCGCTTCACCGCTGGTGGTCGCACTTTAAGCTCATCTCTTTCACCGTCTGGCTATGTACGTCGACATGGGTCATAGTTGTCAGAAGTTTTTTTCACAACGGCGGTGGGTAGTTGGCTTCTCCCACAGGAAAGGGTGAATATTACAATTTTATGTGGCACTTAATAAATCACATACTTTTATCTTTTATGCTTAGATAGTTGTCCACCTTGCTTGCGCTTACTTTCCTCTAAATTCGAGTAAAAGATGCGCTAATTACCCATTCGACCCTGTCATCCTTCATGTTATCCAAGTGAAAACCTAACTTAGTGCAAGACTCGTGAAATTCAGTCACAAGCTGCTGAAAGTGGTCTAGACATTCCGCTAGGAAGCAAAAGTCATCTGCGTACACCATCACACTTATGAGCGCATATGACACTTGTATGCGCGCTTTGAACCTGGCCAGGTTGTTGAGGTTGGCGTTAGTGCGATAACGAACGAGACTTCCTTTTGAGGAGGTTCATCTCCAACCGGCAGCATTATCCATTCAACCAAGGAATACATTGATTACACAGTTTTCAGAATTTCATTTTGGTGAAGATCATCGTATCAGCCGAAAGACGTCCACTGCTGGACACAGGCCTCCCCAATGAATGCCACAACACAAAGACCAGTCCTATGTTACCCGCATCCATCGGACTCCCGCGAGCTTTCCCCACTCTCAGAGTCACTTTCTGAGCCTTTTTACGAGGCCCATGGTGAGCAACCACGTTTAAGTGCCATATGTCATCACTGGCAACACACGCTGGTCAAAGACCCTCGTCTTGAGACGCGGAATATTGGATGAAAAGATGTGCCGTAGCTTCCCGAAGCCTTAGGAGAAATAACATGTCCTTGCGCGACTTCGCGCTAGAGATTGTAGTATCACCCAAGTTTCGATCGAATCAAAGGTGTTCCCATAGTCCACAAACACTCAATACAGGTGCAAGTGGTACTCTTCAGTCTTCTGTATACCTTAAAGGAGCCTATGAATGTGGTTTGTGCTCTACGGTACTAAAGTCTCTTCGGAAACCGGTTTTTTCGGGAGACTGGAATTCATCTAGCCTGCGTGCGAGACGGCTCGTAATGACTCTTGAAAACAGCTTGTAGACATGGCTCAAAAGCGTGATGGTTCGGTAGTTGTTCAGTAGGTGTTGTCACACCACCTCGCCTGTGTTTGTATGCTTTTGATGTAATGTGTTAAAGTGAAAAAGTGAGATTGCCAATAAAACTATAATCATTTATATTTTTAGTACATTTTTGTGACATCCATTTTCGGAATCCCGGAATTGGAGGCCTATTTCGAGAACAATTCCGGAATTGAAAAACCTTCCGATATTGCATGTCCTAGTCATTAGTGCTCTCCGGTCCAGGCATTTGACAGTAGAATTTTCAAAGATTAATGAATGCACTATTCATTGGTAATAAAAATGAATGGCCACCTTTTCATAAGGAGTTTATCCACCCTGTTTTGGCGTAACTGGTACCGTGACACCGCCTGTGGGCGGTATCATGATGACTCTTTACTCTCTTGTCGTGGCTACAGGCACGGCATCTTCTAGTCTGGGCTGGAGAAAGCTGTATGCCGTTTTTTATGTAACAAGTAAACTAACGAACAGGGTTGAAAAGGATAATTATCGTGACAATTAGAGTTAGAAAATTATCGATTTGATAGGTAAAGAATCGACTATTGTTGTCTTTCAGCCGATATACCAAACCAGTGCCGATCCCAGACCTTTCGCCCTAGTGTGCCAGGCGGTACAGGCGGCGGAGTGGAGCCGAGAGCCCGCCGAGGGCCGCTTTGCTTACGGGCCGTCGACCGAACTCGCGCGCTACGTCGACAAGATAGTCAACAAGGAGTGGCACCGCATGCGGGCTGGCATGTGGCAGACAGGTGAATGATACTCATTTATACACAGTAAACTGGCTATGCGCCCTATAAATGAATGCGAGCGTAATAATTTGCAAAAAACAACTGTTTATTTAATCTTATTGAACTACAGGGTTGAACCAGCGACCTGATATGTTTATAAGTTATACTCTTACTCCCTATAAAGTCATATTTGTGCAGTTAGCATCAAATTCGTTGGCTACCATACTACTTGACTACTTTCGCCGCTGTTAATTGATGCTAATTAAATTTTACGATGAAGCCCTCTACCGTATTCATGCATAATTGACAACATTTCAAAATGTATAAAACATAAATTGAGCACATTTTTCTAGGTTGGGACTTGAGTAAACACCTAATCATGGTCGACGAATGGCGTATATGCAGTCGTGTTACTGAAACTGTACAATCACCCGCGAATAATACTTCGGACACGGCCATTAAACCGGAGAGTAGCATAACGTTTGGAGACATGCTAGGTGAAAAAATGGGTATGAACAGAAACGAATTTATAAATGTCACCGATGTAACCGACAGGTTTAGTGGGCGTGTTCTCAGGCAACAGCGGGATGTTAAAGTACTGAAAGCTACAGAAGCGGTACCTGATGTTGTTGATCTTGACAAGCAATGACTGACAGAATATGACGTCGATGTTATCAAAGTGCTTCCAGTTAAAAGCAAGCTTTGAAAGGTTGGGGTCATAGAAAGCAAGGTCTGTAAGTACCATCGCGAAGAGGGATCGTTGAGCCACTTGCCAATCTTTGCAACTTGGACGTGTAACGCAAATCGGTACTGAAACGTCATTGGGTAACATCGGTCATTCATTACACGGCTAAGTGGCTCAACTATCCCTGTCCGCCACTGTACATAGTATATATATTATAAGAAAAGTATATAGTGAGACATTGCCTAACGCCAGGCCTAGCTCCAAAAGAAAATTGTAATAGTGTATAACTTTTTCAAGAAGTTCTATTATAGAGGTTATAAGTGTCATAAACAGGTCACAAACCTTTAGTGTATGTAGGGTCGCATGGCCAGTTACGCGGCCTGCGTCAGTTTGCGGCCTTCTGAAGAACAAAGTTTTTTCAATTAAAGATATTTACATTTTTACATGCCCTAAAGAAATAGTGAGTGCGTTTCAATTACTAGCTATTGAATGGGGATATATTAAAAAAACAAGAATATATCCTTTCAGTTCATCAACTCATCCAAGTATGGCTACACACTGGCGCATCAAATTAACAGACCGTAAACCTACCAACCTTATGGGCGTATCGAAAATAATATCACCTATTTGGAGAAATAACATTAGTTAACTGTAATTGTATTTACTGTACTATGTACTGTAGTAAATGTTAAAATATATGTAGACTATGGACACTTCGGGCTCTTTTGGAATTGGAATTAATAGGGTATTTTTGTGTATGAAAAATAAACAGTAAAATTGTAACAATAAGATAAATTTTGTTATAGGAAGTCGAATTGAGTTGATATAAATTAATGATCATGTAAAATATATATTATAATAACTTTTAATATCCATGCACATTTTATCTGTGCTAAAAATTTGCATAACGGTAGCCATTACGAATGTCAAGTGTGACGTCATACGACGCTAAAATGCGTGATCAACACAATGGGCGATGAGGGCACAACGTACATGAAAATGTCTTACTCCTTTTTTTATATTTGGACTATATATGTCTATATAATAGGGACTTAGGGACTATATGTGTCACTGTTGTCGCGAATCGCGCGGTGTACGTCCCCGCCGGCGGGAATGCCTAAGTGTACGCATCGTGTCAGAGTTGGACGCCGTAAGCGCAGCGTTCCATCTTTCGATAGACGCTGTGATTACGTCGTCCGGGTCCGTAAGTGTGTGCCTAGGACGCCGGACCATGCAGCCCCTAATCAGTGATCGCCGAGTAACGACAGAGGGGGGAGGGATGAGAACGTAGTCGACAGCCTTCCTAACTAACGGATTCCTATGATGGGAAGAGTTGTCAAAATGCATGTCTGGCAGAATGCTTAAAGAAACCATACATGGTGCTAATCCCCATGTCGTGGTGCAGACAGAGGTTCGACTGGTACCACGGAGCACCAGTCGCCCTACGGAGAAAACGATTCTGAATGACCTGAAGCAGCTTGAGCGATGTCATAGGCACGTGAGCAAAAGCTACACTTGCATATAAGACATGATTGGACGAACACAAGTTATGTAGAGTGTCAGCTTATTTCTAAGTGATATTTTACTAAACTTGTTTTTCACTTTCGGCAAACCTTCCTAGCACGAACAACGCACGGTTGCCTACCCTACAGATGTGGCTACGGAAAGTCAGTTTTCTGCCGAGGGTCACTCCAAGATATTTGAATTCGTTGGCCCTGCGGATGGGCCGGTCAAACATCTGGATCGGAGCCACACGCCTTTCCGTGCTAACGCGGTCAGACGGGTGGAAGACTATCGCAGTGCTTCTTTCAGGATTGACTTCGATACGCCAAAGATTAAACCAACGACCTAGGCAGTGATTGCCTCCTGGAGGTATCGCCGGATAAAAGTATACTTACAATGAGTCTTAAAGAGCGCGGTAGCGTCCGCGAACAACCCCAGTTGCACTTTAGGGTGCCTGGTAATGTCGTCCGTGAATAACGAATAAAGAGTGGGAGAGAGCACGGAGCCTTGCGGTACTCCGGCCCGGATATGCCAGACCTTGTCGAATGCTTTCGCCATGTCGAGAAAGATTGCACCGGTCCTGAGCCCCTGGAATCGAGAGAAACCGTCCAGCATGTGCTCCGTGACGCGGTGCACCTGTTGGACGCACGAGTGTGCGGATCTAAAGCCGAACTGCTCGTCGATGATGACGTTATTCTCAGTCGTAAATCTGAGAATCCTAGTGAGAAGGATCCGCTCATATAGCTTTCCTAGAGAGCTAAGTAAGCTGATCGGCCTATAAGAGGCAGGCGAAGACCGGGGTTTACCGGGCTTCGCTATCCCTATGACCGCTGCACCTTTCCACGCGGCTGGAAAGTGAGTAGTGGTCAGCGCGGCATTGAAGATGCCGACCAAAATGAGGAGGAGGGTTTCAGGGAGAAGTTTCAGGATACGATTGGATACACCATCCGCACCCGGAGCCTTCCTAACACGAAGACGCCTGACTAAGTCACTAACTTCCTTAACCGACACCGGTAAAATGGGTGAAGTTACGGGGAGACGCGATCTCCTGTCCACCTCGGAATCGACCCATCTAATATGGGCTTCGTCGGTGTGTAGGAGACTAGGCGAACATTAGGACTCTAAGCTACTCGCAAGGCATTCGGCTTTCTCACTATCCTCGAAAGCAGGGGTAGGGTGATCCGGACAACCCAAGGGGGTATGGTCCAACAGGCATCTGATTTGCGAGATCTCGCTAGTTTCTATGTCTTTCTCCCTGCGTCCTGTACTTTGGTTATAATTCTCTTTCTACGTAGCTCATTATGTGCGTCCGACAACGGTTCTCTATTTGACACTTGTGACAGACAACATTAGTCGTAATGCCAACCAAAATCGCATACAGTTTTTTTCGATAATCGGTAAGTTTTACGAAAGAAAGATAATCGATTCTATCGATCGACAAAAAAAACAATAATAACGTAGCAACAATCTAACATAAAATAATTGTAAAATATTTGAATTAGCAAAAATAATTACTAACACGGGCCGATGCAATAGTACTCGATAACTGACACGAGTGACGGATATAACAATGAATCGGTTGAACTGGGATTTTGTCAATCACTGCGTGCCGTATGACGTCACAAAAATGGCGGCTAGTGTTTTCGAGCGGATATTGAAACCAAAGAGAATATAACCACTACTTTCTAAGAGACGGGACTTCGAACTAAGTTTTGGATGACAGTGACATTGTCCTTGCATGACATTGACGTAGAGTTTGGCAAACATTCTGTACCACAAAATTCTGTAAAATAAAATAAAGGAAATATGTAATGCCAACATAACAGCGCGATAGGGATGTAACTTTGATGTAGTACGGTTAACGATATCGATATCGATAAATGATGATTAATGACGTTGTGGGTTCCCTGTTTATAAAAATCTCAGTTAGAGGGCGTCCATTAATTAAGTGAGATGTTTATGGCCTAAAACACCACACACTAATAATGGATGCTCCTTTATTAACAATTGGGGTCCCTACGGGTCACTACGACGTCCATGCGCTTATTCCGTAGTGGGTAGGGCTAGAGTTAAATAAAATAAAAAAGTATAAAGTTGTGATGCTTCAAGTATATTAACCATCTCTTTAGACGACTTTTCTTTCGGTTAAAATCTTTGGGTTGAAGGTGGTCACCACAAAGAAATTTTAATGGATTCAACTTCTCAATCGGAACGTAGGCTAGGTCTTCATTGCCAATTACTTTCACCCACTGTCTGCAACTGAAAAATACCATGAGTTCTATATGAATTCTATGATAAGCTAGTTATCGATATGTTACTGCCAACACTAGTATGCATACGAATAAAACTACATTGCAAATAACGCTACTTATTTTGCTTACGGGTCGTGATCTTGCGTGTTCTACTTAAACGAAATCTTGCCATAAATTTCCTTTTCTCATCTTTTCGACCCGCACGATAACCGCAAATAACACATACCCTATAGGGTGAAATGGTCCGTGGCATGTTGAAAAACACACTGCCTTCTTACTACATGCTTTTTCACTTTAAATTAAGGTTTCTACAATTAATAAATACCAAAATAACAAACTACAAACCACACTACGAACTGATCAACAAAGAAACAATATGGCGATCACTCAAGTTGAACGGAAGTGACCAGAGGTGACATTGACATGTGACTGAGATGGATTAACTGAGGGAGCGAGATAGCAGTATCCGCCTTTATTTTTTGGTCAAATTCCATACAAAAGTGTCTTTTTATAAATTATGTTCCTAGTTGCGCGAGCCTGATTGAAACTGCAAATTTAAATCTTATTGGTTTAGTATTCATCGATTCCATAAAATTAAAATTAAAATTCACCACGTGGAATTAAAACGTAAGGATTAATTTAGGCTACTTTACAAAAATACGCGTATTATGTTGACAGCTGGACAAATGTAGCTCCCTCATTCTCAACACAGAGCATCGTCTGGACTTCTAAATATGACCTTATTTTATTTAATCGTTCGGTGTTTCGTTGTAGAGCTTTATGATGGTATTCCACTAAAGCTAATCTGAGTTTTGTTTGCATATAAATCTAACAAGCACAGCTGCTAAGTTGTGTCCCTCGTGTCACTTGTTTGACAACATTTTTCATATAGCTGTCTCTTGTAATCCTTACGGCGCACCAAGATGAGTTAGACTAGGACAGATAGTACGATTTTTTTCGGGCTTCACCGAACTGTCCCCCGTATTGAACACACACCACTTATTAAATAAGTACAAACACACGTCTCACGTCAAAATTAAACGGCACCAAAGGCGGTTTTTTGCATAAATATTAATTGCATAATTATTTCAAGAAAATATAGGGTAACAGCACCAGTGGCCAGCCAGGAACCAGTGGTCAGCCTTTTGCGTCGTTTATTGGTCATAAATATCGCTACAATTAGAATAAACGAATCACGTGTACTTAAATAGAAACTTTGATTCCTCATTGGTTAATATGCCACACGATAGGTGCGGCAGAGGATCAGGGGGGGGGGGAATGAACTGGTTCATACAGATGACAATGAGAAATTGAAAAGAGCAGTATCTTTATTACTTCGCGTGGTGTTCTCTTAAAAGGTAAGAAAAAACATGTTTTATTATTAAATGTGATAGTCTTTTATGCAATTTGGCTTTATGTATTAGTTTATGTATTGAATTATGTTAAATTCTAATAAAAATATCGCTGATTTACGTAAATATTGTGGGGGCTGACCATTGGGTACTACTTTTTTTATAAAAGATACAATGGTCGCCCGCCCGGGGCTGATCACTGGGTTCTTGAATTATGTTTAAAATTGGGAGAATAGGCCGTCATTAGAACCGTTAAATTTAAATTTTCAAATTTAGGAAGGCATGTTCTTTCATATTCTTCAAAAAACCCAGTGGTCAGCTGCATTAAACATTTTATTTTTACGCGGCTGGCCACTAGGTGTTGGTTTATATAAGATTGTCCGGAAATAGTTACTAATCTATTTATTTTCAAATACTATGTCAATACAACTTTTTTTTAAATACTTATAAAACTCCCGTGGCTTTGAGACATTGATTATTGGTTCTCATTATTGAGGCCCACGGTCCCAAACATGTCGAGCTATACTCCACCTTAAAGACGTTTATACAATTTTGTTAATTTATTGAATATTGGACTTAGTTAAATCAATGCCGCTGATAAATTTTGTTTTATTTATACCTACCCTTGGCGTTTACCTGAGAATGGTATGTACGTATAGAAAGGCAGCTGAACCGCCATTTTTCTATTATTGCACTCGTAATCTATTACATTTGTATAGAACATGATTTTTTAAATTTTATGTGAAAAATGACAGATGGTTCTAAGTTTAAGTCTAGTGAATATGACAAGTAGGGTGTCAGATGAAAGGGCTCGAGTTGCACATTCTGTATTTGATATTTATTTTTACGTTGGTGATTTTCGATTTATGACGGAAAATATAAAAAAATACCGCCCCCTCCCCCTTAACTCCGAAGTTTACTGAGAAAACAATATGGAATTATTACATAACCCTAATATTAATGTATATTTTACAGGAAAATATAACTATAGCTCTATCTAGTTTTTCTTATTTTATCATCAAATAACATTTATATGACGACCGCTTTAGCCTAGTTGGTAGTGACCCTGCCTTCGAAGCTGGAGGTCCCGGGTTCGAATCCCGGTCAGGACATTTATTTGTGTGATGAACACGAATATTTGTTTCTGAGTCTTGGGTGTTTTCTATGTATTTAAGTATATATTTATCTATATAAGTATGTATATCGTCACTTAGTACCCATAGTACAAGCTTTGCTTAGTTTGTGACTAAGTTGATTTGTCTAAGATTGTCCACAAATATTTATTTATCTCTATACTAAGTTTGTATTTTAAACACCTTTGCATGTATTTTTGTTTTATAAATTCCTACGTGATTATACTGAAAGTACCGTCTCTCAAACAGAAAAAAAAATCGATTCACGTGATAAAGAATTATCCTTGAAAGATCACTATACATACTAAGTTATTCAGTAGGTCAAAATTGTAACAAAATTCTCCGATAGATGGCGCTGGACCCATGGAGTTCAATTTCTACACCATGTTGTTGATATTTCACTGAATTAATTGAGTCGGGACCGGTACACATCTGCGCGAGTCTGACTCGCACTTGCCCGGTTTTTTTACTTTATAGAAATTCAAAATCACCTTTATCCGCTAGCGCACTTTTTTACTGCGCTTCGCGGTTTTCCGAACAAAAGTACTTAGGTATTGTTTTATTTCAGTGGAATGGATAGACATGAAAACGACTGTACCTAATTTTATCGTAAGGTTCAGGTGAGATGGTGCAAACGTACTGACGCACGTAACCAGTGTGAGGCCATATGTGCGCCAAAAGGCTCCGAAACACAGGGAATGTTCGCCGATAAAAAAGCCTGACGAACTGTATCGTTGATTGCGACTGATGCTTCGAAAACCGTCCCGCGCACCTCTGTACCTCTAGTATAAGATTTTTCGAAACAAGACAAACGAACGCGTCTGCGCGTCTCAATTTGTACTTATGGCAAAAAGAGTTACCACCATAGCCCACCAGAAACTCTGCTCGCGTTAGTAATGTTACTATACTATTTGAGACTAAACGCAAACGCGTTCGTTTGTGTTTTGTTCCGAAAAAACTTGTACTAGAGGTTCTGGACAGCAAGGCCATGATGAACGTCCTCCTCAACCATGACCACACAAATGCTCCGATGCGGCTCACAAACCTTACACCACAAACGTAAAGGCAACTGCGATTCTCAACGAGTCGTTATCAAGTAGTGTGCCTAGCTGTGGTGAAGGTATAGCCTGCAGCCAAGCTCCCGACTTGAGCCTAGTTGCGGCCTTGAGACGCTCTAAGTTGGACCCAGCGGCAGCGTCGCGTCCACCAAAGATGTACCTTACACAAGATATCATCCCATGATCTCTGGATGGCAATCAGGACGCTCACTACTTTGACAAATAGTGGACCACTTTAAAAAAACCTCCGCCACAAACGGTATTTCGGTATCATCGCCATTATCAAACAAGATGCGAGCCACGAGTCCCAAAATCCCGTAAGCGGAGGCAAGGAATAAATAAATATTTTTAAATTGTGATGTGTAAAAGTGACTCGTTTAGGTGAACATTCAAAATAGGCTAGATGAAAAAAAAATCGTGCCATTCGAATCAGTTTTTAGAGACGATCAAATGTTTCTATGGGTAACTAGAATTAAAGCAACACAGAAGACGAAAATGAGAGCCAAAGTACAGCATAGCTAACGAGCACTGAAAATGCGGAAAAAAGGGAAATTTGCCGTTTTATCGTGACTTATTGCGTTTATATACAATAGTTAATTCTTTAGTCACTCCCATACAAAATTGCGCCCTCTTAGACACTCCCTAGCTTCATTCTCCATACCTCTAGGTATTAATTGCAGCTTAAATGTCAGAAAAGTGACAAAAATACAAGAGTAACTTTCGTACAAAGCCGTCGTATATCGGGGTCATTTTTTATGAAAAGATTGTCGGTAATCTCCGGGCTTGGGACATGAGGGGGTTTGCTAACCTCGGCCAAATTTAAATATAGAATTGGTCGAAATGGCACTGGTAAATAATTCATATTCTGTATCGTTATAGAAATCGTACTCAATTACGGTAGACAAATATTACGTTTATTCCTTTTTTAATAATAAATCTACTAGCACGAAAATTTTGGTCATGATCTCTTCAAAAAGGCATTGCGTCCTTCACTGGTTGTAAATATTCTCCATCTTCTGCGTCTGTTTAGAGAAAATCAAAGTTAGTTGAGAATATACGATGATCATTAAAGATCCGTTCACGAAAGCTGGCGCGGGTTGTCTATGAAATTGATGACAGTTTCATACATTTTTACGTGCCCGCTTTCGTGAATCGACCTATAATTTTCACACTGACACGTTAAGGATGCTATTTTTTTGAAAATTATAGTGATAATACTGGTAATTGATATCTCACTTAGAGGCTTGTACATTTGAATTCAATATGTTCGAAATTCAAATGCGTTTCCTTGAACATACGCCAAAATAAAACAGACGGGTCATAGTTAGTTGCAAAAACAAAAGTCGTCCCTCCTGTGGTCAATAGTTAACGGCTTATGTGCATGTTAGCGATGTTTTTATTACAGGGATTTATAGAAACGGAGACACTGTTTATGCGGGTTACTGGTCCAATCCAAAATTAAGCTTTGTAGCCCTTAACTTTTGGTATGTCCACAGAAAAGACGCGAACCCAAATCCGCGTATGACCCAAACACACATTTTTTTTAACGCGCGGCAAAGGGTCGCGCGCATGATATAATAATATACTGCGCCAGGTATGACAATCCGGTACATTGGTTAGTGGGTGACAGGTCATTACGTCACCAGCCAGCATCAGCCTATCGATAAGTGTGAGTGTGTCGTCGACAGTGACATATTGTGGTGTCACGATCCGGATTGTCAGACCACGTTTTCTTAGGCCATGGTCGCACGGTAAAAAGGGTCATCAAAACCAGTAAAAGTTTTTATAGGAACAATATTATAGGGTCAATAAATAATACAATCAATTGCTACACCATACCAATTTATTTTTAAGTATTGTCAAATTATTGGATCGCGTCTTGGGTACAACTACACCACGTGCTGACACACTCGTATCAACGCCCCTCCACGTCCCAGAGGGCCCTCGACACTATAATGGCTTCAATAAATAATAATGAATTCACTAAGTAAATGAGGCATAAGATATAGTTACGGTTATCTACAAAACCACACCGATACAGGTTGGTCACAGAGCTGATGGTTTCCTATTAAATCTTGAATGATAGGTACATATACAATAGTCATTATTTTATTTCACCGCATGTTCGTGTGGCCGGTGCACGCGCCGCATTTAGCATTTATTACCTGATAAACACCGCATAACAAGACCAGAGCATCTATCGATATAACTAAAGCATCGACTGATCAGTGTTGCCAGGACCGTTAGGACGTAAATTACTTATCGTTTCTTGAAAAAATAAATTTTTGATGCAAAAGTTTTTTTTTTTATACTTATCGTGATTATTTATTAAAACGTTCGATTTTAGGAAATGAGCAGCCACATACAGCTAGAAGTCGGCGGCAGAAATACGCCGGGCTGGTGGGCGGTATCTCAAATGTCATACATAGGTGCAACAGACGGACAGAGTCGTACCATGCGAGTTCTTTTGTCACCTGTTCTGTATGGAAGCCTATAAATCGTCTCGCTTGGTCCCAGTTAGATACAATTGACCTTTCTTTTTAAATAGTTACATTATTCTCAAAAGTTACGAAGATTTCCTTTCCAACAGAAGTTACTTACATGTTACGCAGGCCGGTCAAAAGTTACGAAACATGTAAGAAATGTAACCATCTAGCAACACTGCGACTGATACTCTCTTGTCTATGTATATTTCGCAAGGAGCGCGACCGATATGCCGAAAGTCATACGGTCCTCAAACATTGCAAACTAACTCAATTACATCGTGATGAACAATGGGGTACAAACTTTGGTAACTCAAAAATTAGATTACGATAGCTACCTAAACTTACTTGAAGATAGAAAGTTTTAAGTGACAGATTCAATGTAATAAAGGAAAGTATAGCGAAGTATGACACAATTCTCTAGTTATACAGCTTCCATCAAAATCCCACTTTACGAGACTACGCTAGTGTGGAAACTACAAACATGAAAACTTTCAACGGTAACTATTGTTTTATCTACACCCATATAATAAATCCTCAGTAAGGACCAGCTTTACAATATCGTGCCGGCCCGGAGTGGTCGAGATGGCCAAAACACCATCAAAAACGGTATCGTAATGGCCATCTCCGCCCATTACGATACAGGCTCGTGCTCAAAAAGAGTTCAACGAGCTCACGAACTCGAGCTCTTGCACTTTCAACGCAATGGTGCCTGAACACATGAAAGAGGAATTAATAAATGGATGTAGATAAAGTATTGTATGCAACGTTGTATAACTAAGTCAAAAAACGCTCGTACGTGTTCGCCTTGGGCTCACATCGTAACCCACCCCACTCACCTTTTATGACCTGTGTTATACAACTGTGCATAAAATACTCTTACGCACACTTAACGTATTCAACAGCTATTGCATTACAATGCAGGAAAAAATACTGAGTCAACTACAGAGTTGATTACTTGATTTGTTTTGAATAAATAATTGATGTGTATACATTAACATTACAATATACATAATTTCTTATAACGAAGTATGCACAGCATACCGCAAATGATTTATTATCAACTTCTACAACACTAGGCAGTTTCGTTCGTTAATACAGCTATGTGAGGTTGGCAGTCGAATCACACCACTAGTCAATCAGATATTTGTGATAATAATAAATAACATAATTTAGCATAGAAAATAATTAATTACAAATAATAATAATTTACAATGCAATATATATAAAGTTTAACAATAATATCATCACAGAAATAAGTACACGGGTAGCAATACTTGCTTACTTTAAACAACAATTATAATAATTATAAATTCAAACAGCAATCAAACAAATGCATCATTTACACTTACTACTAGATGAAATAATAAATTAATACGATTCTACGTGGTTTCTGATCTTTTAACGCGTAGTGCATATATTGACTATGGGTTTGGGTGTGAATCGAATTGTTTGTTCAATTCTTATTGAATTGTGTCACAGTAGATATATAGCTTAAAGCAGTAAAACAAATCCGTACAAAGGTCCAATTTGACGCATTCACATCACGTCGCTACAGTTCGTAACGGGTTTTCAATAAACCAATATTAATTATCTTAAATGGTCTCAAGAGAGTAGGGCTTGCACTACCGGTACCGGGGTCCCGGGATTTTCCGGGAATTTCTTAGTATTTCCCGGGACTCGGGATTTCCCGGGAGATTTCATTCTCTACTAGAGAGACGTTTACTAAGATACTGCTTTAGCTGATACATCGTGTGTGATTGTGATGTTTGGGCAGTTACTTGCCGAGCTGCTTGATGAGCATATCGGTGCTGAGGGACTTGGGTCGCTCTATGGGCAGGCCGAGCGCGCGCGACCACACCATCTGCGCGAGTACGCCGAGAGCGCGCGACACGCCGAACATCACCGTGTAGTAGTTCATCTCCTTCAGACCGTAATACTGGAAACAAATTATGCAATTTGTATCAAACTTGAATTCGTGACACATTTTTAGAATTACACTTAATAAAAGAACAACCGGTTGTAAGTCTCAAACTCACTTGGTTGATCCGCGGTCGGATATCGTGACAACACTCAACCTGATGAAAAACTCCAATTGCAGTCCGAAACATATCGGAAATAGTAACTTTCCAAGTGAGTTTCAAACTTTGTTCTCTTATTAAGTGTAAATATGTTTCACCTTAGTGTAAATTTATACACTAGTAATAACACGTTTCAAACTCATTGGGAGTTTTTCTTCAAGGTGTCCCGCCAGCCGTGTCTGAGGATCAGTCGTACAAGGGGTCGGCAATAGGGGTAATTGATGATTGACTTTGACCATTATTATGGTTGCTAAAAAAGTTTACGATCACTGAATAATTTAATTGTTTACCTAATTTCTAATGTTAAAATAAGAACTGAGTATAGTTATGGTCACATGGTGTGTCTTCGTGTGTGTCACTACTACAACTATGGCTAACCCGCGCTCGTGAGATAAAAGTACTGTAGGTAGTAGAGTTTCTACTATATACACAGTGTCTAAACATCGTATGTTTGAAATATAGACTCTATTAGATTAGCTCTAAAGTGGTATACCATTTACCATTTGAATAAGAGCATTTTTCAGTGTCAAACTCAAATTTCATTGTATACCTGTAGAAGGACGCCAGAGTGGGAGTCCACGTTGGGCCAGGGGTTCTTGACTTTGCCGAGTTCGGTGAGGATCGGGGGCACCACTTTGTACACGCCGGCCACCAGTCTGAAGAGAGGGTCGTTCGGCAGGTGCTTCAATGCGAACTCGCGCTGGCATGTGTACCTACACAATAAATTAAAGAATAAATATATACAATACTTACCCCCTTATTCATAGTGAATAGGCTATTACTGAACCATCGAGCTACATCTTAGGCCTCGTCATCACTTTCCATCAGGCGAGACTAAGGCCAATCAATGTTCTGTCATTCATAAAAAAAAACTTAATAAACCTCTGCAAACTGAAATGTGTTTTGTCCCCATCTCACAACACAAATATCAAAACGTCAAAGACACATGAATTTGATAGGCATTTTAGCTAAAATAGGTTGATGAACGTTTATGAATAAGGCTTCATACTTTATCCCTTGGGCTAGATGCTGGCCAAAAGTAAACCCACCCGCAAAAAAAAAACTTTCCGGACAACTTTATATTTCGGACAACGGGAATCGGTAATATTAGTGGTGTTATTCAGACCCGGATTTATTTGTACCATTCTCGTTGGCAAATACCCGTATGAGCCTGATGGTAAGTGGTCACTGCAAAGTCACCTTTAGACGCTTGCAACTCCATAGAATCACATACGTGTTTGTGCTATAACCGCCATCGTCGGATATATGAGAAAGTAACAGTGTAACTGTAAATAACACCTTTAGGACTTATGACAGAGGTGAAAATTGCGAGTAACTTTTTTTGACGTTTAGCGGTTAAAGGGTTAAAATGTACACTCGTTTTTTTGAATTGTTCCATACTGTAGTGGGTTGGGTAATCCTAGTGGCACCTGGGTGGTGCTAAAAGTGCAACAAAACTGGCAACCGTACAGTCTTGTCGAAGATCTCACGGTTTGAAATAATTGCCGACCGATAAATAAATAAAGAGGCACGGTAATTACCTAGGGTCAGTCTTCCTGAGCACGGCGTGTCCGTAGCCGGGCACGACCTGGCCAGACTTGAGGGTCTTCCAGATGAACTCCTTCAGCTGTTCCTCCGTCCAGTTGTCGCCGACCTGTTTGCGGAGCTTCTCCAGCCACACAAGTACCTAAATAGCGGATAGGATTCGTTTATCTACAGTACCTGGGCCTCATAAGTAGCTGTACACTTTAGTACAGGCCAACTCACAAGGGGCTAACACCTTTGTACCTTGTCGCTTTAACTGTCAAAACGACAAAGTACCAAAGTGTCTTATGATTAGAATTTTCAATTAAAGTGAAAAATTCATCAACACAGGTGGGATTTGAACCCATGACCACTGGAATCCGTCCATTGCTTTTTACCAACTGAGCAATTATAATTTCGTTAGCGGACGCATCCGCTTGACAAAATTTAAACTCAGTATGTGATAGCACATTGTTACTAACGATTTTCAATGTAATTTGAGAGGTTGGGTCAGTTTCTGAAGTTGTAATAACTTCGCGGTAGATGTCGCTACGAGCCTCTCTAAAGTATAATTAAAAGAGTGTAATGATTGAAAGATTCGTCACCACAAGGGATACCCACGGTAGCTCAGTTGGATAAGAGCAATGGACGGATTCCAGAGGGTGTGGCGATTTACTTTTCAATTTTTCACTTTGATTGAAAATTATAATTTCGTTAGCGGACGCATCCGCTTGACAAAATACTTAGGATTTCGACTGTAGCGTGTAGCTTTCACCTGTTGGATGTGTAGTACGACAGTTTAAACATGTCCTTAAGGCGACATGGTATAAAGGTGTTACACCCCATGTAAGGCGGACCGTACGCGGACCGTACGAAGCGGTTATACAAGGCGACATTTTGCGGCGATACCAACGCGATACAGTATGAATTGGGTTGTCCCCAGTTGTTATCACTAAATAAACCCGATCTCATTTATATGGCAACAGGTCAGTAATGTCAGTATAGTCTGAATAATGACATTTTCACTTGTTTACGTATCAGTTCTGATGTTAATTTTGAAATGTTTTGTAGCGAAATTGTTCCATTTCCAGAGCGTTTTTTTTTCAGAATTTTATTATATACATTTTACAATAATGTTCCGCTCTTGCCAATGAATCGTTTTGGGTATTTATTCTCATTTATTATTTAATATTCAACACTTAACTTAAACCACCATAGCGACACTGACAACCTATGATTAAAATTATTGCCAGTGTAATAAATTAGTTCCAATAAAATTCCGCAACGTGGCCAACGGTCACATATTTCTGTACGGGCTTTAATTATCACCAGAGCTCGGAATAGGTAGTGCCTATTTACCTAAACTTCGCAGGAGGACCTAACTAAGAGTGGTTACAACAACAAACACCAAAGGTTGAAGAGCGAGTAAACTTAATTAGGTTCAAAATTGAGACGAATAAAACAATAAAAGGATTAACATCGTGTTATCTCTTTCGCACTCGCACGTTCTTATAGGGCGTCCTGTTATCAGCAGGGTCGCAAAATGCAGGTAGTAAGTACACGGACGTGCGGCAAGGTTCAATGAAATAAACTAGTAGGTATGTAACAAAGAACGAAATATAATATTTAAGAAATACTTTGTATTTCTATACCAATTGTACAATTATTACAAATAAATCAGAACATATTTGTAATATCTTCTATATGATAACATAATTAAAAATAAATCAACTAAAAAAAGATTAAATATCGGGCTCATGTTGATGTTCGACGAAGGGCCACTTACGAGGTCGACTTTTAAGTTCTCAACGTATCTATTAAAACTTTCTGCATTAAACAACAGCATTTCATTATTAATTTGACCCCGAGTGTGACTTTATTTCAGTTATGTACTCTTATTAATCCCGGGAAATCCCGCGTTCAATAAAAATAAATAATATTTTTTGGTGGTTGTAACCACTCTCAGTTAGGTCCTCCTGCGAAGTTTAGGTAAATAGGCACTACCTATTCCGAGCTCTGATTATCACCAACACTTTGGTGGTTAATTATTACATATAGTTAGTATTAATTAAACGGACTCCCAAGGTCCTCCATTTTTAAACTAATACTCAGCGTGCAATTTCCTCCTTCCATGCCTCTACAATGTACTATTAAATGTCAAGTTACAATAGCATTACTGTATTAAAACCCATTTAATGTCACCTTATCAAAATGATAATGTCTGAAATCGAATCTGCAGTAAAGTGGTTTCAAGGAACATAATTATACTGAATTGCAATAATAATGCATCACGGAAACAAACAGATCAACATCTGCAGCAACCTTGTAAATTATGACAAGTACAAAATGTAAATTATGCGTATTATTTTGACACAGATGTTGAAGAAAAAAAATATTGACACTAGTTGACATTGGTTACATAAATATGCCTGTTGTGTATAACAATTTCGTAAGTAGGTGACTTATCAGTAGATCTGCGTTATAGGTACTTTATCTAATCAAATACGAACGAGATACGATATGTACTCGTATTTATCTGAGTACAAAGGTACTAGTTTCTACGCTACGACCATGGCATGTATTCATATGAAATAATCAGCAATAGGGTAGGACTAGTGGCTCTGTGAGCTGTAGACCTCGTGAGTGAGCTTTTTATCATTTCCAAAGTTTGACATTATAAAAAAGATCAATTATGAATATCGAACCTGCTAACAAAATTTCACGAGAAGCGGTTGAAAAATGCGAGCTGTAGAGGAGAACAAACCGAAATTCGCCCGCAGAAACTTACAAAAACATTGATAAAAAATAGTTTTTGAAAATTTCCAAAAACAGTCTCGACAAAAAAATTCTATATAACTATCGAACCTGCTCACAAAATTCACGAGAATCGGTTGAGAATTGCCACCTGTAGACAAGAACAAAACGGAAATCCGGAATCTGGACATACAAAAGCATTTTTGTCGAAGCTGAAGCAGAGACCTTCGTTTCACTCGGTCAATTAAAAAGTTATTTTCAAACGAATTATAATATGAAACACAAACATGATACGATGATGTGCCCAAACTCAAGCAGTTTTCATATGTTTAGCCGTAGACTTATTGCATTTCTATGTAGTTATTATCAAAGTGCCTGTATAACCCGATTCCTACCAGTTTGCATATTTTATTCAGATTTTAGCTCCCTTATTTTGTTCTACAGTTCTTGACAAAAAAGTAAGCACAATTATATCCAGTTATAAACCGGATTTCATTTTGCTTACTTATTAATGCATATTATAATTAAAAATGGAAATAAGTTACATCTGGCCTAATTTTACTTCCTACCCTTTTTGTTTACTTGACAATGGCTATGGGCAAAAGCCCTTAAGTCCTCATAAAGAAAAAAAATGTTACCTCTTGGTTGGCGAGACCGTGCAGAGGTCCGGCGAGCCCGTTGAGTCCAGCCGCGAACGAGAGGTAGGGGTCGCTCAGCGCGGAGCCCACCAGGTGAGTCGTGTGCGCCGATACGTTTCCACCCTCGTGATCGCTACACAAACACAACCATTATATAATGTTACAAGTGACGATCTGTTAATGTATGCGTCAGAGAATTTTGAATCATATTATTTACAAGCTAGTGTTGAATTTTGGAATCATGTTACTTAGAAGCTAAAATATGATACGATTGTAAATCGAGTTGCACATTGGGTGACACGAGCGAAAAACCTGAGTTGGGAGAATTTTGTATGGATAGACTAGTTGGTACCCATCTATTACACCATTACTTGACTGTACTAAACTGTTATCTCTCGATAGGTTTTAGCAATAGTTTACATTCGTTGATGATTATGATTTTGACATTTAATCCGCGTGGTTGCACAGTCGCTAAGGCAAAGGTCGCAAATATGGAAAATAATAATTACTTATTTATGTTATCATCGGATAACATGGCTTTTAAGATACCTCCTAAGGAGTAACTGTTTGGGTGAACTATTTTTTAATATTTTGTAAAAAGTCCTGCATTATAATAATGATGTACGTATTTAAAATTGGACACGTCATTACCTTGAGGTTTTTCCAGTGCTATTAGTTCATTACTTTACCAACATTAGTTAGCCTCAATTATCTCGGCCATATGTCCATTTATACTGTCACTAAATATTGTAGTTAGTGTATAATATGTATACACCTGTATCTGTTTGTAGAGCTGTAATACAGTGTTAGTTATATGCGCATTTGATATTTTTGCAGGTGAGTGTACAGTCAGCATCATAAATAACTACTACGGTCTACCCCATATATCGCCGTATTCTATAAGTCCCCCTTATTCATAAACCTTAAACCTCTGCTATTTAAAGTGTTCGTCCCTGTCTCACAAACATAAATGCCATAGTGACAGACAAGGACAAATGAATATTAGCGGCATTTTAACTAAAATATGTTTGGTGAATGATTAAGGAGGTATAGCCTTAGATTATTTAGTGATAGATTAAACGGACATATTGACGAGATAGTCGAGTCTAACTTGTATAAAGTTGCAAAAGTGTAATCGTTATTCTTAATAAACGGAACTTAATCGCGTAGGTGTTAGGATGTCGTGACACATACGAAACGTCGAGTCAAACTAACTCAAAAAGGGGAATACATTTAATTGTATGCGGTCAAATCCCGTTAACTAATAACAATGTTTTAAAATCATGCAAGTTCTAATCAATATTGATTGTAAACATAAACATCATTTCAACATCAACTGTACACAGCAAGATTCAATATTTCGCATTGCAGCTGTTTTAATATCGGATCAGTTACTATACCTACGATTAACAAAGATAAGATACATTATCAGTTATTACACGGCATACAGCAAACGACAGCGAGAGATGGTTAGCAGCGTATTGTCAGTTAGATTGAAGGACACAGCACTCGTGACGAGAAAACTTATATTTTCGCATAGCCATCAAAGTAATGCATGCCAATAATCGACATTGTATTTTAATGACGACTTTGTTTGGATGCTAAACTATAATTTGCACAGATTTCTCCAATTGCTTTTTTTGTTATAATTATTGTCTAACAATGGCTAAGCAAAATATAATATATTACCAGACATCGTTATAGGTAAAGAGCATGAGATGGTGTCCATTGATTTGAACGTTGACTTCATCCATTATGAGTCATTATTGTTAAGTAATATTGACACTAGAATTAAATTGCATGTGCTCTGCGTACCCCTTTTGGGAACACAGACCACTTTTATGTATGTATGTATGAATATTGATCAGAATTAATGTTGGTTAAAGATCGATTTAAATAGTTTTTGGAAATTCTATTAGAACGCACCATTTCACCACTAAGATACCTAGTTAAACTGAACACCCCTCACCTAGTAAATATTGTTTCAAAGTGAGTTTCTGTGTATAGTGCTTGGCATGCTTACGTAAGATGTGAAGGGAAATACATTGGAAGGGCGTTCAGTTTAACATTAGTTTATCTCTACAGTTCTTGACCATTTAGAATAGGATTCGGGACTATGTTTCTCTCTCTCTTGATCTTACTCCAAAATCAACTATTTCACCCGAACCCGAATACTGCTCTAAGAGGCCACAGACTGTACCAGGAATTTACAGTCGAGTTCACAAATGTATGTTACCAACAGTTCAAAACTATCTGGTGCCCCATAGCAATATTTTTGACCACTTTGTCGATGAAAATACTTTCGTATTCAACTGTACATAACAATGTGTTTTAGTATTGTTACAACAAGACACATATTTGTATTTTAATGGAGGTTTTTCCACGTAAGATAAGGCTTAATCAATGCTATGTTATCACACCATGCTCGAATGGTTCTTGTATTTGTATTAATTATTGTTTATCGTTCTTAATACATAAACAGACATATACGCAGTTTACTGTAAACAGTTTTTATGGCTTATTGTTGTTAAGTTCATGTGGGTGTGGCTGATGATAGCTGTTTTATCTTACTGAGACCACTTTTATATACACATGTCATTATTAACAGAAAATGTCTTACTTCTCATGACGGTCCATACTGTGTCAGCCGTCACAGCGCCTCAGAGAGCGTCACATTAGAATAATACGAATCGGGCTTTAGTATTTGTGTCATCACATCACATTAGTCACGGATGTACATATTGTACATTCCTATCAGTCTGCTGAACGTTGGCCACAGTTGAGATTAAAATAAACAAAGCTTTTGTTGTTACAAAGCAGTTAGACTCAATTCAAAAACAATAAACTATATCTATTGTTACGGGGTGTAGAATGACTAATCCATACACAAAATGCATCTTCGTGTTTCTCCTTAACCCAAGGTGTGTTATAAATTTTATTTTCATGGTAATCTTATTGTGCAATAGTTATCACGCGTTTTACTAGCCCGTAAATGATATGTATATTTTGAATAATAAAAAAATATTGTAGAGCTAGTGCAAAGGCTTACAATTCCTATACTTCAAGTAAAGCACTTGTACTCATTTTCACTAAGATCACATTAACACGTTCACTGGAAGGAACTGGCTAGCGCCCGCATTAAATCAATGAGATAAGACTACCAACCTGTGAATGGTGAGGTACAGCCTCATGAGCTCCGTGAACTGGGGGTCGTCGAAGCCGAGCATGGTGCAGTAGTTGGCGCTCCAGTCCTTGTTGTCGTCGATGGCGCCGATTCCCTTCCCATCGCGGAACGAGTTGCGGTAGATGGCTGCCGCGATCACGGGCAGCTTGGCGATCAGGTTCATCGAGTCCTCGTAAACGTACTGAGGAGAGTTTACTTGTTGTACTTGTTGTTTGTTGTTGTTACTTGTTATCTATTTATTTATATAAAGTATGTATATCGTCGCTTAGTACCCATATAGTACAAGCTTTGCTTAGTTTGGGACTAGGTTGACTGGTGTAAGGGTGTCAACAAATACGAATACGAAACGATACGAAACACATTCGCTGCCGGGAACCCGAACTTTTCTCTGGTGCCGGAGCTAGCGGTTGCTGGGATACATTCAAGATTCAGTGAAAGAAAACATCGTGGTGAAATGGATCAAACCCCAACAAGTATAGTTTTTCTTCCAGGTTGGATGGATCTTGGTGCCGGGAGGGCTCCAGGAAGATGATGAAATGCTTTCCTAAAAATGTTAGTTATCGTCCCTACAGACAAAGAAAGTGTTAAGGGGATGCCTCGATTCGGTCAGCCACGCCCCCCGTGAAAGAGATACGCTTGTCTTTCGCGCGCGACAAAACCGGATGCAACACTCTTCGAGAACGGCTTGTTTAGACAAATCTCGATAAATATCTGGCTGAAATTTCCTTTTGACGGAGTTTAGATGAGGTAAAATACCATCATTTTAACTTAATTGTGTCGTTAAATAATTCCGTTGTTTTAGTAGGCTGAGTAAAAAAAGGAAATAAAGACAGCTTTGTTTTTTTTTTCTATAGAGAAAATTTTATGCAATCATGTTTCAGTTACTGTCAGAAAGACAGTCATCATAGTCAAGAATTATATATCTGAAAATCAGTCCTTATTGTTTCCTCGTCTGGGCAGAACAGCATTTCAAAGAACGCGATATTTCTCGTTGCGCGGCCTTAAAGCGTACGTTTGTTAGCAACCCATTTCTAGAAAACTTATAGTAGCACTTGTAGCATTCGAGTTGGCGTGTGGATGACGTTCATTATATTTCACAAATGGTTCTCAAAAACATTATGGTCAGGAGCACAGATAAGATTTTAATCGTTCTCGAAAATTACTCCCACTTTCCTTTGTTACAAACAAAACAGCGTTATATTTACCTCCCAGTACTTGGACTTGTGTACACCCTCGGAGTAAGCTTTCGCAAACGTGGACTCGCTGTTGAGAGCGGTGACGGCCGCGGAGAACTGCGACATGGGGTGCAACTTGCTGGGCATGTTGTTCAGCATCGTTACAACGTGCGCTGGGAGCTCGGCCCTGCCGATAACAATTGGATCTTCATAGCATTGTCATAAGGTTTAGTTTAGCTTTACATATATTATTAACTTCACCTGTATGAGGGTTGAAGGGCTAAGATGGATTGTGACTTAAATGCCAATGGCACGTGATATCAGAAAACTATCATTATTATGAAACGGTACAATATAAACGTAACTGTTTACATAATTAATGTATTATGATAATAGCCACAGGCAGGTTCTAATTTATATTTCCCACACTTATTTTCAAGTATGTAATTGGTTGTATTTCTTTAGTTGTAAATGGGAAAAAAATACTTCCTGTCATAAGTAGTAATAATTAGGTAGCTAATATATAATCCAAATTAAAAAGTGAGGCATATATGAAAATAAGCTTAAAAATATTTGCCTTCAGTGAAACATACGACCCTCTTCTTTGAGCCTGTACTCATTTTTTGTAGAAATGTCGATTGCAAAAACATTTGTACATAGTTTTCTTAATATGTAGGTACTCTGGTATATTTACTGACGTAGTTCTGACAACAATTTAGATATTTATCCGAAAATGTTAGTTGCAAACCAGTACCAATTTTCATTCAAATTGTGTCTGCACCTAATTCGAACGCTCAATCAAATGCAGTGTTCTTAACTGAAAGTGTGTTCGAATTGGTCCCTACTAATAAAATAAAATAAACAGGTAAAAGTGTGAGTTCGGATGTAGGATGTTACATTTTACAATAATGATTTCGAAAAATCTTTCAGCAATATGTACATTACAAAATAAATTGGCCATTAAACACTTGCTGATCTTATATCAGTAAAGTACAAGTTCCAGAACAGTTATAAATACTGTAATTATGAATATTATGCACTGTAATCAAAAAATGACAGGTACGTTCGAACTTACAATGTGCTTAACACCATTTGTACCGAGTCACTAGGGTACAGTCGTGTCACCCACACTACTAACCATGTACCGAATTGCCATATCAGGCGCAGTATACTAATGTATCATGCTCATACCTCGCCGATTTTATTACGCTGGTTATTCTCGTTGCTGAAGTATATCCACAGAACACCCCCGCTAGAAAGCTAATGTTTCTCATTTTGTTCGCGACGCGTGTCACCAAAGTATGAGCAAGCGGTGAGGGGAAGCGCGGGAGCTACCAGCGTTGCGATTGGTCGATGAGCTGGCACGCGGATTGCGTAGTGATGGGTCATGTTCACTACAAACTGGTACCGTAATTTATTATTGGTAAATTACGGTAGATATTTACTGTATATTAAATTGTTAACAAAACGATCTATGATTACTTGGTTCTAAAAATGAAACAATAAATATTTTATAGCTCTTATATATCTCTTTAATCAGTATCAGTGTGGAAAGTAGAAAGACGATTCTAAAAAGCCCACAAAACATATATCTATTTCAAACGAATTCCGAGCTTCTCGCACTTCCTCGAAGTTCATCATAAGGCTCATCTTGGGACACTGGACCCAACTGCTCACCAAGAGGATTCTAAAAAGTCCAGACAACATATCTTTGAACTACTATTAGTATTATGGCTACTACGACTTCTTACTATATCGTACTATTTAATTTACTTTAAAAAAGTAACAACTAAACAAAAATAAGATTGTACTGAATAACTAGTAACTAATCAAACTAAAATAAAACAAACGTGTAATCTTTATTTTTTTATTTAAAATCGGTACGAACGAAAGCACGTGGAATCGGTACTTGACCATAACATCATCGGCACATCACTAGTCGTGACGTGTTTTCGTAAGAAAGGAATAGCATATTGCATTTTCAACTTGATGAAAAGGGATAGACATAGTGTGTTTGTACCGATGTATTCGCAGCGACCAGTATAAAGTGGCCTCCGCTGGCTATAAATATTTTCAAAAAAATAATGTATTTGACTTACCTGTGGAATGTAATTCCATCTTTTTTGTAAATAGAAGTATTTGGAGGCTTCCCACACCACCTCACACTACAAAACCCCATGTCTAGCCACGAGAATCCAATTTTCTATATTTCGCACAGGTCGTTGACTTGGACGCAACTGAACAGCAGGCAGGTGGGCGACCGCGGATTATATAAGCGCTATAAATCCTACGAGTGGTGACTCGCGTCGAGAACAAAGTGAACAACATTAGCTTTCTAAGGGGGGTGTTCTGCGAGTGCATCTTTCCTTGCCGGTATATTCTATTGATATTCATTAGTGCATGATATTATTATATGCCTAAGTTAAAGAATAAAGAACTTTGACATTGAATTTGTGGAACAATGTCAGAGCTATCTTATTCCAGAATTTCGTTCCAGTTAAGTAAAGTCATTATAAGGTTATCGAGAGCGTCACGCGATATCTCGACATTGGGTCGTTGATGGCCTGATGGGGCGATAGTTTCACACACACGTGGTGTCCCAGATGGCACGCATCGGTCACGAATAGGCATTCATGTCTGTTACATTGGCAACACTTAGAATCAAGGCATAATGCTAACGCATTATAACCCGCACCTGATTGCGGACTGATCCCAAAAATATATAATTGTCCTTGTACTAAGTACTTCCTACGCAAAATGAAAGCAATGATATAAGAACCGGTCAAGAGCGTGACGGCCAACGGACGGAGTGAGAATCTTTATAGGAAACTCACGGCACTTAAATGATTCTGTTTCGGAAAAGTATGTGTTCAAAAATAACTCAATAACCTTTCGCACTATATAATTTAAAACCTTTGACTGGCATAAAATTAAATACAAATTAGAACCAAAATCTGCATTTTGACATAGTTACATTGTGTATTAGTATATTAGTTTTTTTTTAATCCAATGTAGAACAGCAGGCGAATCACGTAACTTTACGTACTAGCGGTAACGATTTTACTGACAATTTTGAAGTATAAATGTATGAGCTGACAATTAAAATTTGACATTAATTTGTGTTTGTACCTAACGGTAGTACAAAAGTTACGTGATTACCCCGCAGTTTAAGAAGTAGGTCCAAGATTACTTGTACCGTCAATTAGGACCAATTTGTCTGTGTATCTTAAATAACTTGCGAATTGTGTTTTTTTTTTTCAGGGCAATAACGTCTGTCTGGATAAGTTTAAATCCATCTAAAAGTTAATTACGACAGGAGTTACCATGGCTACTTTACGCATGGCGAAAATAAAAACCCACCTCTGGGCCCACTCCTTGGAAATCGCCTTGACTTGAGCTTCGGTGGGCACGTCGCCGGTGACAAGCAACCAGAAGAGACCCTCGGGCAGGGGCTCGGAACCGCCCTTGGCCTTGGGCAGCGCCTTCTGGCATTCAGGGATAGACATGCCGCGGAAGCGGATGCCCTCATCCGCGTCTAGGACTGACGTCTCCCACACCAGACCCTTAATGCCGCGCATGCCTCCGTACATCTAGGGGGAAATAACGTCACTATTATTTCTTGTTGCCCCCAAATTGCCATAGACACTGTTACCAATTTGGCTGACCACGAGATTTGATTGCGTATAGCTGGCCGACTGTTTGACTGACTTTTAACTCTCGCGCTTCATACTTAAAAGATTTTTTTATTCGGGTCTAACGCGTAGATCCGGGGGGGTAGGTCATTATCCAGCAATGGACGTCGTTCGGCTGATATACTGACAATAATGATACACACAATTAAATACCTAGCAGGATACCAAATTTCAAACATTCTAGGTCACCTGGAGGTACTCAAAACTTGAATGAGTGAGTCAGTCAGTGTAAAAATAGTGATTTTGGACGGTAAGAGGTTTTTTTATTGAAATTCAGGATTTGGTAATTAGACGATAGTCTTATAAGACTCGCGAAATTGCGAGCGTGTAGGTTAAATACATAGATTTTAAGTAATTGTAAGGTCAGACGTGGCCCGAGTGGTTCGTCGGCCGATGTCGCCTTTTTTGCTTTGCGAAAATGTATGAATTCACTTCACAAGCAATATAATACCGGACCTTAATCGCAAGACCCGGTAACCGACGGATAAGGAAGTTTAGAGGTCGTTGGTGATTCACTCGTAATGGAATGATGTCTTCACTAGTGTCCGACCGAAGTTTCGGTTTCGGTTTCGGCTGGTTTCGGCCTGAAAATTATGTTTCGGCCGAAGGTTCGGTTTCGGCCAAAAAACTGCCGAACCTTTCGGCCGAGCCGAAACTTTTACAACATTGTACTTTCGGATTGCGTTCGTCTAATTTCTGGTGCCTTTGGATAACTTGGCCCGACTCCGCCAGCAGAATACATTTTATTTTAGTATATTCTTCGTCAGGTGGACACTAATGCAAATCAATAAAAGACTCTTCAATCAATCATTCAAAAAATGTATGGCATGGCTATGAGTGGTTTTCGCTTCCGTAGTAGTAGTCGAATTCGTTAACCTTAAACACTAATTATGCCTATAATATAGTTAAATGGCCCATCTTGGATCGCGGCTAGCTCAAATGTCTCACTATATACGATCCCCGTCTATCTTTCAGTCGTCGACCCAAATCCATAACAAAGGCCTTGGCTTCCAAACCCCAGGATCCTGCAGTCTACCACAACAGGGACAAATTTTGTACTTTGGTTCCAAGGCAAGGAACTTGTCATACTTGTACTTCAGCTTATCATCAGCATACTCCAGTGCCGACCGAAACACCTTTTGTTGCCGAAACCGAAACCGAAGTAAGAATTTTGTGAGAATTCTTCCACACTGCGTTTTGTCCGAACAATATACCTAATATTGAGTGTTTTATAGGTACCATTTAACGGAGACGGCGCTTAATGACAGGACAGGGGCGCCCGGGTAAGACGACAAAGGGTACCCAGTTTAATTTAAGCGTTCAATCTAATGCACTTTCAGTACGTACCATATCGACGGTAACCTCGCCGACTTTAGTGCTGCCATGCTTCTTGCGGAACTCGCGGACCTTCTCCTGCTCCTTAGGGATCTTTTCCTGGAGCACACTCTTCAGGTTGGTGGACTCGGCGCTCAGGCCCCGCAGCAAGATCGATGCCGTCGGGCATGCTTTCTATACAAACACAATTTGTTTATATGATATAGTATTGAATAAACAATAAATTCATAAACAAACTATACGTATAATGTATTTCGATAATTATCAGCCTAGAAAACAAACAGCGTCTATCGACTGTCTGCCTTAATAGTAGGTACCAAGCACTTATTATCCAGTATTTTAGCCACTTAGCTCGCCGGGATGACAAGAATATGTTTGTAACGTGCACAATACAGCCAAGGAAATTAATTTCTGGGCCACATTGTACCTTGTCACAGGTACGATGCAGGCAGAACAATATGAGATCTCTAGCGGCTTTCATATTTATTTTCACTGTGACAAGGTGCGAAGTGGCCCGGAAATCAAATGACTACAGGGCAAAAGACCAGAGGCCGCAGCTCTGAACGCCGACTTCATCAAATGTCAGAATAATATACAGTGCAAGCAGCTTTCCAACAAGCACTCCCTGAGATGAATAAAATTTACTACAACTTATCACAGTACCCTACTACACTACATCGGCAGATTACCGATCCCAAACGACGAGGTCTGTCAACAAGATTGAAGAGGAGGAGCACATACTGGTAATGAAACCGTAGAAAGTCTCACGCATCACTTTCACATGGCACCAAGAAACAACTGAATACACTTATCACTGATGAAATGTATGCGAGATCTTTTCGAATAGAGGACGATGGATCAGAGAGTAACAACATATATTTTTGTCCCGAAAAACAGTACGATTTCCACAAGTAACTAGGGAAAAGTTAGAAAACAATTTTATGCGTAAAATCTAGACAAAGTGCTGCAGTTAGGTACATATTTAATAGAACACCAGTATGAACTCACGATCGCTGAAGTGACCTATACCAATCTAACTAGATTCAATCAATATTACGATAGAGTGACATAACGCCGAATATCCCACCGGTTATACAATACCAAAAACAATACAAACCACCATATTTGCGTTTGAATTTTGGACTGACAGTAATGAAATCAAACCGTAGTGTGATATTGACCTATTCAAGGTGATCACCTGCCAACGTGATTGAATCAACCAACAAACTAGATTCGTTAGCGTAACTCGATCCGAGCAATTGTGGGCCAGCGAATCAATCGGTTGCGATGGCGCCGAGCAAGGGCCGCGAGCCGGCTAATCGAATTGAACCCTCAGCTAATAGATCAGTTGAAAGACATTGAGTCAGACATCAGTTGAGAGACAACTGAGTTTTAAAGATCAGGGATGCGCATGAACATGCTGTTTGATGGCGTATGATAAGAGTGTTTAGACCAAGTATTTAATGGTATATTTTTGCAGCAGTCCCTTCTATCGACACTTCTATGGACAGAGTTAAATATGCGGATGATCGGTAAATAAGTATGAGGTTATAAAGAAGCATGACTAGTAGTAATTGAGGTCATGCAGAGGTAAAATCCCGTCCGAGCGTTAAACATTTAACGTTGATTTCCTTGAAATCGGAGATTACTTAAAGGAAAACACAAACTAGTACGAGAAACCTACTTGAATGTGGCAGTTTACATAAAATTATATAAACAGTACAAGATAAGCCACCTGTATGTGTAAAAAAACTGCAGATAATATAACACGTGGGTTACCAACTAGTAAAGGACTTCAAAGCCATACATGGTACAAATAAATATAACAAATATGTGGACACACTTAACTTTTACCTAAATCGACAGTACTAATCGTTCCTTCGATGTAATAAAATGAAAGGTCAACACTAATTCTACTATGACACACGTACCTGCATCTATTAACAGCGTAAGCTGTGTATAATGACATACGGTCCTTCGAACCAAATTTAATTAGTGATGAGATAGAAGAAATACTGTTAGTAACAAGTAATAATACCCCATTCCATCAATATTTTAACAGATTAAAACAAGACCCTGCGTAATGTTACGTACATGTTTGTTAAGGTTATAACTTATTAGCATTTAAATTCAATAGGTACACCGACACTGACGTATCCGTAACCACCATATTTAATTCAGACGGGGTCGCTCGATCGATGCACCACGACGCCATTCTAATTCGAACATCTTACCTCACGAAAACCACGGAAAAGTATCACCGAACGATACAAGGCATCAATAACCTGAATTATAGATGGATATTCATGATGCAAAAATAAATTTTACTTGCAACGATCAACGAAAATGAAGCGGCCTACAACTGTGTCCGTACCGTGTGAAAACCTGCACATTGTGGCATTCATTCGCTTTAATAAATTCTAATTTATATCATCCGCATTCATCAGCACACGTTGTTGGTGACGTCATGGCCTCGCCAAGATTCGGCGCCCGCGACACGGTTGTTTATCATTATCAGTTACGGAAAGCGGCTTTACATACACAATTATATAACATGCGTAAACAATTATTCCTACGTAAATAGATTCTTGCTCAACAATTTCCATATTTACTGACCCGTATTAATTCCCAAAAGATTTTCATGATTGTCTATTCCCAATGTTGCAGATTACAATATTAGGCCAGTCCGTAGAATATTTCTACGTAGCCAAAGGTATAAAGATTTTATTTTTTTAAATTGGATATGGGTACAACTGAGTAAATATCAAAAATGGTAGCACGAGATGCCTCGAGAGAACTTTTGCCAACTACAAAACCTCGAGATTTTAGGAGTGGCTTTCGGTTTCTCGCTTATATATTATGTATGATGCATCCTAGCGTAAAGCTACTTACTAGCAAATTAAATAAAAAAAATGCCTCTAATGAGTATCAAAACATAATAATTGTGTCAAGCAGTATAGTAGAAAACCATGGTCAAAAAACAAAGTTTTCCCCAACTTGGACACAACTACAACATAGTGGTTTTTAAGTATTTACGTTTGAATTTAACCTAATTTATAACGCATCGATTATAAGAATTTACAGATTAGAAACTTATATCAGCATTTTATCTTCTACATAGCTTTGCCCGCGACTTCGTCGGCGTAAACTTCCACTCCCTATTTCATCCCTTCGAGGGATGCTTTTCGGGATAAAAAGTGACTTGTATGTTGTTAATCCAGGGTATAAACTTATTGTATACAACGTTTTACAATAATCCGTTCAGCCGTTTTTGCGTGATTCAGTCATCAACTCGTATTATGATTAGTAGGTTTGATGTTATTTCTATTTGATAGTATCCAATAGAAGTAAGATCACGCAAATACGCCTGAAAGGATTAAGTATGGTGAAACGTAGTACACAATAAGTTTATAGCCTGGATTAACATACAAAGTCAGTTTTTATCCCGAAAATCATCCCTCGAAGGGATGAAACAGGGAGTGGAAGTTTACGTGAACGGACTCGCGGGCAAAGCTAGTAGAAGATACTAATGTTAATATTAACTCTCAACATGTACATTTTTACGATTGAGGCTTTATAAAGTAGGATTAATTCTAAATTTAAACGCAAATGCTTAAAAACCACTATATCGTGGTTTTGTCCAAGTTGGGGAAACTTTGTTTTTTGACGAAGGTTTGCTACTATATTGCTTGAGCGAATTTTTGCATTCTTTAGACGCAGAATTTCATGTTCTTTAACTTGCTAGTAAGTAGCTTTAAGCTAAGATGCATCATATAGAATATATGAGGGAAAAACCGAAAAAAGCCCGAAAATTTCGAGGTTTTGTAGCAGCCAAAAGTTGTCCCATGATATCTCGTGCTACTATTTTTGATATTTACTCAGTTGCATCCATATACACAATATAAAGAAATAAAATCTTCTACACCACCTTTTGCAACGTAGCCCACGGCTTTGAGCATCTACGGACTGACCTATATCATATTTGTACATACAATTTATTGTTAAGCTTAAAACATACAGAGCGGGCGCGTAGCTTCGCGAGCGCTGATGCAGATCCGCGGCGCGTTTACTCCCCTACTTTTAAATGCACACCTTCACACAGGCAGCGGGCGTAGGCGTGCGCATGCGGGTGCGTGCGTAAGTGCGCGGGCGCGTATGCTAGCACAGACAGAGCGCGTGCACGCAAAACACACAACGAGCGTGCGCGGGCGGCCGTGCGTGCGCGCGTTTCATTGGCTTTACAAAGCAATAAAAACATTTTATTACAAATGAAGTCTGTAGTTTTTCGAACTCGGGATATTGCATCGTACCCGCGCCCACTCCATGTGTTTTAAGCTTTACATATATATGCATCTCGTCCCGTACCCGCAATATTATTAAAATTTTAGGATAAGAAGAACACAAAAATTGTTTGATACACGTAGGAATCCGCAAGAGTTCGAATCGACTGCTACAACAACGTACGGAAATGTTCAAAGTTGGGAACAATTCTGCGTAGCCTACGCAACGAAGGTACTACATAATACATAACATTCACGATTCTGGTAGGTTTTCGTGTCGGTATGTCAACGCTCCCATTACACAATTTCACCTCAGTGCGAAAGAATACTTAGGTAAGTTGAATTGCAATACACGACAATCTATTAACGAGCCATTAATTGAAGGCCCAGTGTCCTGAACCCGAACAAGTGACGGTTGTTGAACGTTGGCCACGAGTACTATCAATAGTATGGGCATTACCAAGTAATAGGTTCAGTCACCTGCGCGAGCGAGCCAGTAAACTTATCTGTTATGCGATTCACTGTTTGACAAATACATTCAGATCGGTAATATCGGTATTCGATAAGTATGTATTGTGAACTCTGGAAGATAAGACGGCAGAGGAGTCGATTATGTCACTTGACACTCGAGTACATTTATGTCACTTGACACTTGTACATTTATTCCTGCTGATGTGGTACTGGTAGCATAATAAGAAATAGTCTGTCTGTTTATTACCTTTCGATTTGGATGAAAGGGAATTGTCATGGGAATATTTTGAATACTGGAGTAGGGTAGATGATTCGTGTTACAATTTACAACAGAGTGTGGCTATATCGATAGAAAACCATAATTATCACAATAAATAGTAAATTAGACAAATTAATCAAAATCATAAAAAGATTTGGGACTATACAGATTCGCAATGTTGTTTTTTATAACTTTATGTAAATCGAAAGAACAATTCTCATGTTTTACTATTAAAAAAATGTATGCAACTATGTACATAAACGCTATATTTCACGATCAAACCGGCAAGTTCTTTTCTCCCGGCCTAAAATGAAAGATAAGTAAAGAGGAATAATAATAATGATTTTAACAAAGACACAGTTGTATTTAGTTACACTAAAAATAAAGTTCAGTAGGTAACTAGGTACTTAACGGGCAAATATTAAAATGACTGCGTATGAATGAAGCCATAACCGACTCGACCCTGACATTGAGGGAGTCATCGCCAAGCGGCGCTTGCCGCGATCAACGATCATGAACATTTTTTGTGCCCAACGTTTTTACTCCAAGCTAACGTAGTTCCTCACTACCTGCGGAGATTCTAAAGCCTACAGTAGAGTTATAAAAAATAATAAATAACCGGTCAAGTGCGAGTCAGACTCGCGCACCGAGGGTTCCGTATACAGATGTGTACCGGTTCCAACCCTATTAAGTCAGGAAAATCTCTAATTCTTTAACACGTAAACCGATTTCAATTTTTTTTCGTTATTTGAAAGAAGGTACTTTCACCATAATCTCGTAGGAACTTATAAAACAAAAATACATTCAAAGGTGATTTTCATTACAAACTTAGTATAGAAATGTTTTTTGACGACAAAAAAAAAGAAAAACTAGATAGGGCTACAGTTATATTTTTCCTGTAAAGTATACTTTGATATCAATGTTATATAATAATTTTATATTTTTTCCTAGGTAAACTTTGGAAATAAGGGGGAGGAACGGTATTTGTTTTTACATTTTCCCTTATAAAACAAAAATGACTCAACGTAAAAAAATATAAAAAAATCGTTTCAGAATCTTTCATATGACACCCCACTCGACATATTAACTTGACTTTCAAATTTTGAACCACCTGTTATGTTATTTTTCACAGAAAATAAAAAATATTTAAAAAAAGTCATGTTCTATGTATGTAGGTAAGCCTTCTTTATAACTATTCTAAATTTCAAATCGATAGCATAAGTAGTTCTTGAGATATTTAGCGATGTGACAGACAGACAGACAGACAAAGTGAAACCATAAGGGTTCCTTTTTTACCATTTTGGGACGGAACCCTAAAAAGATTCTACGTACTGAACTATGTAAAGAATAGCTGGGGGCATGAAAAGTACACTAAGTACTCGTACAGTCAAGTGTAAAAATATATATCGAATGAATCCTCTCATATATAAATATGTACCGAAACCTTAATGCGTGGACATATAAGATCCATGGGACATATTTTTGAGTAGCTTGCATACACCCATATTTTTGCACTCGACTGTACAACTTCCACGGGCAGAGGTTGAAACACGTAATAAATTAGGTACTTTACTTACTTCTAGAGATACCTAACTACGACTCATCGGCAGGTACTATTTGTTAATATTTGTAGTATTTGTACGTTCTCGTTAAAGGGTAAAACGGGCGAGTAATGAAATTGGCGTAGTTACACAAATTCAATGGTAGTGCTTACAGTCAATTATATTAATATCCACCTTAATCAATCATTTTGAAAGATAATGCCTGCACTAATTTCTTTCTTAATAAAAACAACTTCTAATAAATATTTACAAATTATTCATAACTCATAACAAACTCAAATATTCCTTCACTGGCCATTAATTGCCAAAAAAGATGTCAAATCTCAACCATCTTTTGTGGCTTCATTCTTAGAAAGGAATTAGTTCAGTAAGTATTTTATTACAGGTAGTTTGTGTACTTTGTGTATATGTGGCTTACGGCAACAGCATTGTATTTTCAAATTGACTACCTGAAGAATTCCTGGAGAGGTGCCAAAGTATAAAAGAAAACAGTTTGATACGCGCGTAGGTAAAGATGCCTCTAGGGCCGTGTCTGCCTGAACTCCGCAGTTGACGCACCTAATGTATGGGAATATCACTTCTATTATTAGATTACAGAGATACTCGTAACTTCTGGTATCCCAAACCAATAGCTTGTGTATGCGGAAATAAAACAGTACGTGAATAAAAATAAGTACTAATCATGACATTCATTTAAACATATTATATGTAGTATGCAAACGAAATGCATGACTATGTTCAAGTTCAAACATTGGTATATATTTATAGTCATGATCTTACGAAGTGTAAGGTTTTAAGTATTTGGTTAGCGTTTAGGTTCGGTAACTGGTCAACATTTGGGCGCGTGCCGAGCTCCGCGGATCACGATGACCTGCGTTTATCTTTAGAGCAGGGGACGAAACAGAGGACACGCATTGCAAATGAATGTCATCGTCATACGACACACAGTCGAGATAGCGAAATCGGAGGGTACTCGACATCAGTATCATGATAGATGCTACGATTATCCCTCTGTTATCACGCGCCGTGGCAGCGAGAGCACGTGACGACTACGCTGTTGCCATCTCAATATTTTTTAAAGAGGCAAGCTGAGGAAGCGACTTGTAAGCAACAAAGAAGTTATCTTCCATTGTCACGTTATGAGCCAAATCGACATTGGCATGACATTATAGCTCCGCAAAAGATCTAAGAAATGTTCGCTCCGCGGGCTGAGTCAGTATTTTCCTTTTGCAGTCAGCAGACGGAAAGCCACAAGCCAATCTAGACTTCACTAATGTAAAGTACTTATAACACGTGCAGTATAAGTCTGCTCTGACGTACGTATTTTCAAGAAGGTTGGTCCTGACGATGATGATATTGCTTTTCTGTAACTGTTATCGCGTAGGTTTGCTATTCGTTTTATCGATTAGTGGCAATAGTTTTAGTTCTAATGAAGATAGGTATACATATAGGTACCTACGGTGGAATTGATAATGCCGCGTCATTCATTCATTATCATTATCTTTACATTTCTGATGATGACGTGTAATATTTCACATTTTTCTATTGAACGTATAAGAACGCTACGGAATAATAAGTGTACCTTATCTTATAAGTAAAAACCCGTAATGGATTCAATCTGACTTGATTAGATGAGTTAAGTCGATCTTTTTTATATATAGATTGTTTTATTAATTATACCTGATTTAAATACAGGGAATGAAGATCGACTAACAAAATTCCATTATTCAGGTCTAAACGGAGGCTTCTAAATCTGAAGATTTCAATTATCTCCGTTACGATGTAAATTTACAAAGCAAACAGCAACATATTCCAAAGCATTTAAAGTAAAATACTAAAGGACTTCAGTAGTGTCAAGTCAGATAACGTGACGGCACTCAGTAAGATAACGTGCCAGTTATCTGCAAAGCGCCACCGTGCGTGACACTGACACAGATCGCCACGCAAGGGCACCGGTTTTAAACGTTGTGGATAGGTACAGCCGGCGGTTAACGATTTATTGTTTAGTTACCAAACGTGCTATATATCATATATGTTTGACGACATATACTCGGCCCGTTGGAGTAACGATGATAGTAATAGAAAAAGATGGTATTGCTCTCTAGCTACGTAACACGAATAGTTGAGCAGGATCGTAATATTATTGACTGCCGAAGATGGGTGGGTAGTTTTGTGAATGTATGTATGTATGAGAAAGTGAGTATAAAACAAGTGTATTAAGCAAGTGTGTAAGCTGGAGGTCCCGGGTTCGAATCCCGGTCAGGGCATGTATTTGTGTGATGAACACGAATATTTGTTCTTGAGTCTTGGATGTTTTCTATGTATTTAAGTATCTATTTATCTATATAAGTATGTATGTCGTCACTTGGTATCCATAGTAAGCTTTGCTTAGTTTGGGGCTAGGTTGATTTGTGTAAGATTGTCCAAAGATATCTATTATTTATTTTATTATTTTTATTATTGTCAAAATGGATCATTATTTCAATTACATAAGTTTTAAATTAATGTATCGTTTCATTTCCCTAAAGAGTATGTAGTCATATATAACTTAATGTTTAGAAGTACTAACGAATTTTAAGTAGAAAACAGCCAGCATTTGAATATGAACTTTGACAGAACATCTATTGTTTAAAAAAATCTGAAAATCAAATTGTTAATTGATGAGACACAAAACCTCGAGTTTTGATTTTTTATTGTTAGTTGGTTAGTATCAGAGCCTTAGGCACTGTCCCACCGCCGGCGAGTAGAGAGTAATCTCATAGTAATTCTACTCGCTTGAGCGAGAAAACAAGTAGTATTACTATGAGAGTACTCGCTGCTCGCCGGTGGTGGGACCAGTGCCTTATTAACCCTTCTAAAGTAACCCTTTTACAAAGATACAGCCTATATGCCTTAAGACTACACAATTTTTTAAACGTGATATGTGATCAGATAACCATTAATAAATCAGTATAACTAAAACACTGTAAGAACTATATTAGCAAGAATATAGGATTGCCGCAAGGCAATCTATGTAAAGAATGCAATAATTTTGGTTTTATTTCACATAATTAATTTTACATTTATTGAGGGCTTCAAAATAAGAGGAAGATAACTATATTAGATTTATATATAGGTCACAATTAACTTTAAAATGATACAGCTCTCATGAAAATACTAAGCAACATGAGATATATCATAGATATTTATTCAACTTGCTTTTGTAGAGTAATAATAATAATGCTAAATAATGATTCAATCTAAACAATAATTAGTGAAAGATCATTAACATGAAACTTCACTAGAATGAGTTGAATTTTTTAAAGAAAGTTTGCATTTACTATTGATTAACACAGGAAACGAAAAAGTACCTCTTATGATACCATTCTTATTATGAAAAATTATAGTGCTACATAGATGTTCGATAATAAGATAGTAGTTTAGTATTTTAGCAAGACGATGGCACGATAAAATGATGTAATATTTATTAATGTGCTAAGCACCCACTTGTTTCCAAATTTATATTGTTATATTGTTTCAGCACTGAAGTACATACAGTGTAATTTTAATTTGTATTACATTACCTGTTATATCCAGAACACTCCCTAAAGATGAGGCCACTATAGTTGCATTGCATTATGGCAAATTCACCTGACTTCTCAATCAACTCTAGGTAGTTATTGTTTACAGTGAATACATATGTATATACATACATAAATTCATGCCTACATACCCAAAAGCAGTAGAGACAGCAAATGAAATTGAATTTTCACTGCTTCTTCATTATTAATTTTATTTGAATTGTATGTTTATGAACACTACATAGATATATACTTTTATGAAATAAATCAAAATTCCAGCTGTTTGTTTATCTTTATGTATCAGCTAACTCTCTATCATCTAACTCAAATTATCAAGAAATTAGTTATTTATTATATTCATGAAATCATGGAGTTGTGGGATATACCTACTTGAAGTACATTGACAGGTATTCATTTTATGCTCTGCATTAAAAATATAGAAAAGTACTCTGTGGTATCAACTCTGTACTCGTATGCCAGTCTACTTGCAGTTAAGTACAATTTACAATAATTAATTAAGAACTAGTCAGAAAGACCGGGGACCGAAGAAACTTTCAAATCACAAAAGAATGGGTTACCTGCATATAAATAAGAAAAATGGATTCGGTATCCAAATCTGCGATAAATGATATCCAACGTAGCCGTATTTAGAAATAATCGTGATAGAACGTGTAAGTTTTAGAGATAAACTGCGGCAGCGGCACTCGATATGGGACAGGACATGCTACGAAAAACCTCACCGGCAGCAGAATTGAACTCGCTAGAATGAGCCCGCGATGCGAAATCTTGTGTTGAGCCTTGTTAATATTTGAGCATCACTATTAGAAAGTAGTAAGTCAAAAGTACCTGTGAAGATTCTTTAAGGAAAAATCCAATTATTACATAACTACAAACTCAAAATGTGGCCAAGTAGGTTATATAAAGTAAGAAGTTAATATTAAAAACAATAGCACAATATGTAAGATAAATATATTTATTACACTTAATTTATACATAATTACTCACCTGCACTTCTACTAATTTCGTAGATGTAATTCTGAACAGAGCCATTTTTGATCCCGCCGAGCGCTAAGTCTCACGTACCAACCACGCACAACTACTAGAAAAGCTGCAGAGCGCGCGGAACGAACGAGCCAACGAGTGAGTAATCGATCGCATTCGAATGAATGACCAGACAAGCGAATTCACACGACCGGATCTGTCATATTAGGCAGTTGAAAACGTAATGTGTGGTTGTAATGCCACGATGGCCGTGCGATGGCCTAACACACAGATTACTAACTAGTTTTCCCTCTCTGTCGCACTTGCAAGTTTGCACATAAGTGAGACAGAGCTGCGCCATTATGCCCCTTTGTGTTGGATCGAGCATCAGCACCATTTTTGTTAACGTTTAAGGCTGTGTTCACATTATCTGATGAACGATCCAATACCGATAAAAAATGTATGGGAATGTGACCGATATCGGATCGGTTAGTGTGAATGGCCAGAGTTAAGAGGTTTTCTCATTTTCTAATAAAAAAATATTTCTCGTGAACCGTAAACGAAGTTCGTTTATGTATCTTCCCCCAACCTTCAGTACTGATTCAGATTTTCCAAATTTTATGTAATTTTTACTCAGAATCACGAGCTCTTTCGATCCTGTAACAAAAAAAGTTCCTAAAATTTCATTAAATTTTCATGCATGGACAAAAAACGTAGACCGTTCACTACCGCGAACCGAAAACGAATGAAATTCGAATATCTCCCTCTCTGTCGCACGAATTCGCAAGTGCAACAGAGATGGAGATATTCAAACTTCATTCGTTTTCGTTTCCCGTAGCCCCCCAGGGGCGCTACCGCGACAGAGGGGCTACCGCGACCACAAACGAGTTTTCCCTCTCTGTCGCACTTGCAAGTTTACATATAAGTAAGACAGAGAGGGAAAACTTCGTTTGTGGTCGCGGCAGCCCCTCTGGGTACTTTATATATTTAACTATAGCTGCGTCTCGACCGGGTTGTGACAAAATGAATCAATCATTTGTAACACTACAATATTTTTACGTATGTTTATCTTAAAAAGGTAGGCTTCGTTTTATAAATTTTATACAACTATTCGCAATTACCGTTTTTAAAAATTCTAAGACATTTTAATTTTATGAACCGGTAACCTTACGAGTTACTATTCGAGATTCGACTGTCACTGTCACTTACAAAAGCGGTTCGTGGTTACGACTTTTAGTTCGTACAAAACAATTTTTGTTTTATTTTTCTTTCAGTCTTGTTTCAGTAGTCAAATCGTGGCAATTACTCGTTATTTCATGGTCATGATTTATTTTTACCTTATAAGTATACTTATTATCCACGAGGCGAGTAGCCTACGGTTCCGCCTTGGAAGGGACAAAGGCGGTAACTTAGGCGCGCCAAATATTGAAAATGTGAAATTACCAAAAGCTCAATGGTTCAAGCAAAAGCTGGACCATTCAAATCCTACCGACCGGAGGGCTTGGAAACAGGTAATTATCCATATTTCACACTGAAAATTATTATTGATTTATGTGACCATAAGCCCCTGATCAGGGTGGAGGAATAAATCCCCTTGATTTTATTTTCTCATTCAACATTTAGGTGCTTCTAGGCACCTGCTTTACATGGTGTCCTCTTGTTTTGCAGACAGAAATTTCATAGAATTTGTCTCGCAGAAAATGTTTCAAATAATATTTGGTCCTTGTATTTTTATTTCGACTATTTTTATTTCAATGACTATTTACTTGAATGAAAAATATTTCACAGTAACACAATTCAATGAATTTTGTAATATCATTTTTTTATTTGACAAACTTATCAAACAGTAGAATTATGTTTGGTGTTTCATTGTTTTGCACACAACAAATCTCGATTGTTATTAGTTATTTTTGACATTTAATTAATGATACTTTGATTATTGTATTATTTTTATTTGATGTACCTAGATAGATTTTGACTTGTAAAAGTGCCCTTGAGGCCTATTTGCAGAATAAATGTTTTGATTTTTTTGTTTTTTTTTTTTTTGCAGACTAAAAATTGATAGAAATTCGTTTTACAGAATTTTATATTAAATAATATTTGGTCCTTGTATTTTTATTTTTAATATGATTGTATCACCACTTATTCACTTCACAGAAACATATTTTGCTGGAACACAATTCAAAAATAATATCTATATATAATAGAGGTTATTTTTTTAATAAAAGCCCAGAAAGACCTGTTGGGGCAAAATCGACTCTAACGCAAATAGGTTAGAAGATTAAAACAGTTCAGTTTTATTCTAATAATTAAATTTCTGAATAATCTTGTTTATGCTGTAGAATCTGATCAATATGATCACCTTTATCAGTGTAGTTTCGTTTTTTAACATAACTAAATAACATAAGGTCAAAGAACATATGATTTGTAATTATATCGTAATGAATATGGAAACATTAAATTTTCTTTGTAATAAAAATCTACGATAAAAATTTCTACAAAGTAATTATTTTACGAATTGATTATTCTATGAAATGATAATATGACATTTATTTTATGAGAAACAAAATTCTGTATAACTATTGTCTTGGTAATAATTTTTCCGTAAACTAAATAATATAATAAAAAATAATATTTCATTTGTAGTTCTATGATATGAATATCGAAATATTAAAAAAATATTGATATCAAAAATCATTGATTTGAGTTTCTACAAAGTTAATGTTCGGTGTAATGATTATTCTGTGTCATGATAATATCAGAAACATTTTCTGCGAAATGAAATTCTTTAAAAATGTCGCCTATAAAACAGTGTACAACCGCTTTACATACATTGCCCTTTAAAAGTTTTTTTTTCCGTCTTTATATCAAATCATAATAAATTTTAATAAAATGCGCAAAATTCTATTTTGAAGACATCAACAATATTAAAAGCAGACTGACAACCTAGAAATTAACTATGAACTTGCTTCATTTCAGCGATACTTTGTGAATGATACTTTCTATGACTTCTCCAACCCTGGTCCTGTGTTTCTGATGATTGGAGGAGAAGGCCCTGCCGACCCCAAGTGGATGGTGCAGGGAGCTTGGATAGACTACGCTCAGAAATTCAAAGCACTTTGCATCAATTTGGAACATAGATACTATGGAGAAAGTCATCCTACCGAGTAAGAATTTACAATATACTACTATAGTTCACACCTATGGATTCTATATTCCCCAACTAGTCTTATATAAATATGGGAATATGGAGGTCACAATAATAGTAATAATAATAGTAGCCTTTATTTCATGCAAATAATAAATAAATACAGTTTCCAGTGCATGCCACTCCTGCAGAAAAGGCCTCCCCCAATTCCTGCCACACAGAATACAATACAAATATTCTTTATTGCTCAACAAAAAATAGTTTATAACAAAAAACAGTAAGAGAACAACGGTTTATTAAGTGTAAATATGACTCACATTAGTGTAAATTTATGTAAAAACAGTAAGGTTACAGAGAACAGTACCTATTAAAATTAAACATGTATATAGTAAACAACAGACAGTCGATTCGTCAATCTATAAGCTCAAATAAATGGCCGTTTTAACGTTGGATGCATAGATTGAGGAATCCAGTAATGTAATAACTAGTTTGATGTATCCCTTTCGGATACTTATACTTAATATACTTTAATACAAAATACAATACATCCCCCCATTTTTAATATCTATGTTAAATTTAAATAATCACAATTATTCACGAGTGGTGCTAGTGGACACGTGCAAGCAAGTGTTTGTGCTAAAATTTATATGGTTGAAGAAGTTCAGTGACAATGCAATATTATGGTACAGTCACCAGCAGATATGTCACAGTGAACAGGGTGCTCATAAATATCTCAACATGACTCTACTGTCAAGGCAATAATGTGCATGTTCTGATATTTATGAGCTGAAGAGTACATATCTATTTGATGGTGACTGTACCACCAACTCGTCTGACGATGGAACTGAAGGTGGTCGTAGCAGAGGTGTCTCCCATTTCATCCGCTTATAGGATGATTGCCAGGACAAAAACTATTCTATGTTCTTCCCTGGTATTCAAACTATCTCCACACCAAATTTCATCTTAATCAGTTCCGCGGTAGGTGTGGAAACGTAAAAGACAGTCAGTTCCAATTGCATAATAAATTACTATGGGTAGGCGACGTTTGGAATTTTTATTATACGAGGTATATGGTATGTGCCCTAGTTTAAAATTTATAACAATTTAAATTATCATGTTTGCGTATGTGTTGGCCATGTGTTGTAGATAATTGTATCATATCGCACGTAGGTAATTTAAATACTATCATATAATATTTAACGCAAGACGTAATTAAGTGATAACTTGCAACAATGCTAAAGCGGAAAAGGGTTAAAATAACAAAAATAAGACACAGTTACTTTGATCCATTATATTACTAGGACATTTAAAGTATGGGACAAGTGACATGTACAGTACGGTCGAACTCACAAAGGGCCAAACCATAGTGTACTTCGACGGTACCTATATTATGGATTATTGTTTATAACTGGAAAGACATTAACTGCTTAACATAATTACTATTATTATGCTAAATATTCGAATAGTAGTATAAACTTTAGTGATGTAAGCACTAGTTAACCTCATACAAATTAAATTTATTTGTATTTGTATACTTAATCGAATCTCGATTTTTTCTATTACTGTGCTAGTTTCAAGGGATTTCTGTGCTGCTAGTATTTATTTGTGGTTGGTGTGTCATAAGGGTTATCGCAAATACCGCAGCCACAGTAAACACGGCTGTCAACCTGAATAATTATAATACCTATTTACGATAATAGCAAGTATTTACGAACATGTGTCGTATTTCCTTTTAGCAATATATTTCATTATACATTATTACCTATTTCGTGTTTCAGTACAATCAATAAAAACCGTTAATACTATTTCATTACATAAATATGAAGTTGAAGACATACTATATCAGTATATAATAACAGTTTTCCATATAGTATAGAAACAGTTTTCCAACCTATAATATAACAAAGCTGAAACATTCCGAGTTCTGAAGCCTCCTTTATCTACGCGGGTCTATAAACGAGGCCTTATTATCTCGCAGACAAACTGTAGTCATATAAAATCCTAGTTTCACTTATAGAAGAAGCCCCCTCGTCATTTTGTACCTACTTGTTTAAGTTGTTTCGCGTCAAGACAGCAAACTTATCGAGAAATGGCGACTGCTGAGAAGTTATTCTGGTGTGCTCTTTCTAAGACTGAACTATATCTTGAATAGTTTCTGACGGGTAGGGTTCGCTTCGAGTTGGCCGTTTCTTTCCGCCCCGGTACCCACACCGCACTCCGCCCACGCACCGCTCAGCGCTGACCGGGGTGGGGGCGCAGGTAAATACGTCATGAGGAAGCGGCCAACTACAAGCGAACGGCTAGTGGTGAGATTTAACACTGACAAAACCATGTCATATATCGACTGAACACTTTAACTGGTTAATTAGATATCCAGTCGGTGTGACAGTCTCAAAGTTACAACCCATCACAAATGTGGTTCATTGTCAAACTGTCTTTTTTCAGAGACCTCTCGGTAAAGAACCTCCAGTATCTGTCATCATCACAAGCTCTGGCCGACTTGGCATACTTCATACCTGCTATGAACAACAAGTTTAAGTTGCCCAAAGGAGTGAAGTGGATTGCGTTCGGCGGCTCGTACCCAGGTTCGCTGGCTGCGTGGCTGCGGCTCAAGTATCCGCACTTGGTGCACGCCGCGGTGTCTTCCAGCGGACCTTTGCTGGCCAAAGTCGACTTTGTAGGTAAGTATTACACACTACTTAGCATTTAAACACGCCATGAAGTTAACACGTTCCCTGTTCGGGGGCCCCAATGTGGGGTCATGCATCTTCTTTTCAGAAATCCATGCTCCTGCTATGGAGTCACGTGCCCATACTGAATACACAGTCCAACTGTCAGTTGGACTTGTGACATTATCAGATCGTTTTGTATTTTGTATTTGTACAGTGATTGTGTTAAGTTACCTAAAAGAGTGAAATGGATTGCGTTCGGCGAGTGGTACCCTGGGTCGCTGGCTGTGTGGCCTCAAAAGTACTCAAAACTCACGAAAATACTGTAAAACATCATGAAATGAAATGAATGTGCCTTATCCTGTACTACAGAGTACTTTGAAGTGGTGATCGATGCGCTGCGCGAGAAGACTGGGAAGGATGACTGCGCCAACGAAGTGCAACAAGGCCATGCTGAAATCGTCAAATTGATGGAAACCAACCCTACTCTCATACAACATGAATTCAGGTATGTATTTCTTTATACGAGTACGAAAGGATGGCAATTACTGTTTGTAACTTGTGTCTCGAAAATAGGTACAAATTGTATAGGACTTGTTTGACATTTGTATCCTTTTTCATTAGGGTCACTAATATCAGAATGTGTAGGTACCTATGTGGAAAATGGCTACATTTGACAATAGATAATATGTCGGTCAGTTCATTTCCTAAGAAGTTGGATTCTTAAATAGTTTTTAACTTTTACTATCTACTAGTACTTATGCTGTAATGAATAATAAATTGAAAAATCAAATTCTCTGTTTTAAAATTGAAGACATCTATATTTCGTAAGTTTGTATGATCATAAATAAAACTGATGTAACCTTTTTTTTTCTCCTTATTGACCGAGTGAAACGAAGGTCTCTGCTTCAGCTTCGACAAAAATGCTTTCGTATGTCCGGATTTTCGTTTGTTCTCGTCTACAGGTCGCAATTCTCAACCGATTCTCGTGAAATTTCGTGAGCAGGTTCGATAGTTATGTAGATTTTTTTTGTCGAGACGGTTTTTGGAAATTTTCAAAAACAATTTTTATTTCAAAGATTTTGTAAGTTTCTGCGTCCGAATTTCGGCTTGTTCTCCTCGACAAGTCGCATTTTTCAACCGCTTCTCGTGAAATTTCGTTAGCAGGTTCGATATTGATAATTGATCTTTTTTTATAATGTCAGATTTTGGAAATGATAAAAAAACTCACTCACGAGGTCTACAGCTCACAGAGCCACTAGTTAACAAGGCGTAGAAATGGGTACATCTTTTGAAAATGACAATATTTTTATCCAGAGTATGCCAGCCCTTCGACCGCGCGTCTGCCAACGACCTGAACAATTTCTACGATACTCTCGCGAACAACTTCGCTGGTGTGGTCCAATACAATGAGGACAACCGGATCGGCAGCAACCCTAAGTACAGGAACGTCACCATTAATACGGTAACATTGTTCATAAACGTTCATCAAGCATGTGTCAACTAAAATACCATTATAATTCTGTCACTTTGACATTTGTGTTTGTGAGAACATATTCTAGTTAGCGAAGGTTTGTTTTTGTGACTGTTCTAACACATGATGCAATGACTCTATGGTTTCGAGACTTTCTAGTTAAGCCGGATTCATACTTATCAGATGTGATGTTCTGGGGCCACCCTTAAATTACGCCACACGAAATTCATGATACCTCACCCCCGTCACAGCTGGTCACCTGTGTTACCTGCGTAAGACTAAGACCTCTCTAGTGTGACGTTACATATTTTGCAATTGTTAAATTTTTTTCGTTAATAATTCAAATTTCATAACCGTTTTTCAACCCTATTCTAGTTAATTTGCCGTTAAAATTCGTTTGTCTTTATCTCACACAGTCATTTTATGTTTGTGTGAAAAGGTCAAAACAAAACACATTTTAGTTAGCACATGTTTGTTACGTTTTATGAACAAGGGGGTAAACAATGGCATTCGATTTCAGATATGCAATATGCTAACGGAACAAACAGCCAGGCCGTCACACATGAAACTGGCCGATTTCAATTCCATCATACTGGAAGTGGAAAATCAAACTTGCCTGGACTACAGCTACGACAATATGATAAATGAGCTCAGGAACATAACATGGAGCAATGAAGGAGGTAAGCGTTTGCGATTTATTCAAGATTTCTTACGTAAATGATGCCAAGGAGACAGTCACTGAGCCTCTGCGTCCGCCACTCGGTTGTGACTTTTTACTATACTACTCATAGCTCTTACGCTGACGCACACATAGACAATGTGCATGTATAGCTCAACACATAACCATGGCTCACCCGGGTTCGTGAGATAAAACTACTGTACTATAATAAATCCGCAATAAGTTCAGTTTACTAATAATAATGTGTGAAAATGTCCCAAGTTTAAATCAATGTGTGATTTTCCATGCACAATAGCCCGTAATAAGGCATCTGTACCCGCGGAACGTACGTGGATAGCCACGTAGTTCCCAATAAATTTGAATCGTAACTGACGATGTACGTTGGTGCCGTTAAAGAAGCCTGAGTCTTCTAGGTAGATGTCGCTGTACGCCTCCCAAAGGCGTTGTAGGAGGGAACGGTTGAGGAATTTGGAGGCCGAGGGTGGTTCTCCGGTAGCTCAGAGTCTAGAGCGATTGGGCGCGTATGTCAGAAAGTCACAGGTTCGAGTCAAGAATTTAAATTTTTAGTTTACGTTAGCCACGTTACTGTTTAGTACAAAATTAATATATCCCTATGTTGTATGTGCTCCAGCTCGCCAGTGGACGTATCAAACGTGCACAGAGTTTGGTTTCTACCAGACGTCCACCGGCACCACGGCCTTCTTCGGCGACAAATTCCCTGTTGATTTCTACATTCAGCAGTGTCAGGATATATTCGGGAAGAAGTACGTATGACTCAGTTTAGTATTACCGTAGAATATGGCGGGTATAAGTTGATAACTCAAGATGTTTTTTGCCGAACTTTGAACTTAGATTACATTGCGTAAGGTTCAGAATTTCTTCATTTTTTCACCTCAACTTGTCAACTTAATCCCGTCATGTACAGATTTAATAGTACTTTCGTACAAGGTTATGTATGAAACAAAAAATATGTTCTATTGCATAGCACAAGGCCAGTTGATCACCGTTATCGTGTTCCTAGCGATTTCCCGGTTGTATTGTAACCGAATCATGGAATTATGTGCCAAGACAAACCTTGGCACATAATTCCAAGATTAGTCTATAAAGTTGGAATTTCGACTTAAGTACTATCTACTATCGGGAATTTTTACCAGTTCCTTTCTGACACATCTTAACACATATATAATACAAATGAACATTACACATCGACAAAATGAATACAATCAAGTAATGATATTAGAGCTTCACAAGTAGTTAGAAAGTTCTAATACGCATTTTAGAGGAGCAATCAAATGAATGTATATTTTATTCTCTCACTGATGCGTAGTGTATAATTATATCATTTATTTTTTAAATCTAGTGACACAATCATTCGTTTCGATTCAGATAATATTTCCGTAAGTTGATGGAAATCGATTAAATGAATGAATTTGTAACTGTAATAAATTACGTGCTATAAAAAATTTGTATTCCAATAAATTCCAAATTAATGGAGTGGAATTACCTTCACCGTGGAATTTGGAAATACAGTACCTATCGACTTCTGAACGATACAAAGTTGACGTAAAATAAAAATCGTATGACTAAAGTTCCTACTCTAGATTCGTATCCAATAATGGGAACATAAAAAATATAAAATTGCATTAAAATTGATATGAATAATCATTCGCCATTCATTTTTAATCGCTACTTATGACAATCAATGCGTCTTAGCCTTATCACTATAAACGCCAATGTATAACTGTCAAAAAGGAACTGGTAAGAAATTCCGATAGTATACCCACATGTTACAGGAAGTACCGCTCTGCCATAATTCTAGTAAGTTTACAGAAATAGATCTTAAGGTATCAACCTAAAGGGTAAATTTAATATGGCTTACTAAAAACACCAAATTCACATCACGCAGGTTCAATAAGGAGTTCGTAAACGCCGCCGCTTCCTGGACGAACACTTACTACGGTTCTGTGGACATCGTCACGAGTCGGGTCGTATTCGTACACGGTTCTGTGGACCCGTGGCATGCGCTCGGCGTAACCTCGCCGAGGGACAATGAACCCGCCATATATATACACGGTCAGTACATACAAGGTTAGGATAGATTAGGCGATTCTCTTCGAAATATTAACTTTTTCGACGCCAACGACGCATATATGCGCACCATCAGTGCGGGGGGTTCAACGTCAGTGCGATATTAAATCAACCTAAATGCATTTCTATAGGGTTCCACTTAACGTTTGAAATTCGGTTGTTGACTCAAAATTTGAGTACTCCGAAAGACAGGCAAAAAAAATATGCCAAATTGTGAAAATCCTATTTAAAAAAGACGACCGCTTTAGCCTAGTTGGCAGTGACCCTGCCTTCGAAGCTGGAGGCCCCGGGTTCGAATCCCGGTCAGGGCATGTATTTGTGTGATGAACACGAATATTTGTTCCTGAGTCATGGATGTTTTCTATGTATTTAAGTATCTATTTATCTATATAAGTATGTATATCGTCACTTGGTACCCATAGTACAAGCTTTGCTTAGTTTGGGACTAGGTTGATTTGTGTAAGATTGTCCAAAAATATTTATTAAAAAAATAAATTAAAAAAACACAAAAAATAACGAATCTACAACCGTTTTGATATTAAATAAATGTTAAGTAAAATAATAAAATAAAAATGTGTACAATCTTATACGAATCGACCTAGTCCCAAACCAAGCGAAGCGTGTACTATGGGTTATAGGCGACGATATCCATACTTATATATAGTATAAATAGATATTTAAATACATTAAAAACATCCAAGACTCGGGGACCAATATTCGTGCTCATCGCACAAATAAATGCCCTGACCGGGAACCCGGGACCTCCGGTTTCGTAGGCAGGGTCACTACCAACTAGGCTAAAGCGGTCGTAAGAAAAAAAATATTGGTTTTATTTGTTTGCAGGCACAGCGCACTGCGCGAATATGTACCCGCCCAGCGATAACGATCTGAAGGAGCTAAAGCAGGCGAGACTCAAGATAGAGCAATATCTCTCCGAGTGGATAGCCATGTGAATCTCACTACATGCTCACTTACTTATTGCCAATTCTTTGTGTCTCAGGGGTCTTCAACCATGACCATTATGCAGAGTAAGAGAGAACACATTGGGACTTGACTTTAAAAAGGTGAAAGACCTCTGAAATAAAATATACGACCGAAAAGTGCTTCTGGAATACGTTCTAGTGATTTCATAATTTTTAAGTAATGCTTATTTCACCAGCCAAGAAAGTGAACCACCAAGTGCTGTGAAAAAAGTGGTAAACAAATTTCTTGGCACTGTACAGCACATTGTTATGCACATGCACGTGTGCGTCAGCGTAGGAGCTATGAGTTCACATTGTCTGTGTACGTATGTGTCACAACTACAACTGTGGCCAACCCGCGCTCGTGAGATAAAAATACTGTACGGTAAGCCAAGAAATTGGTCTACCACTTTTCGACTCTACGAGTATTACCTGTTCATTAAGGTTCAAGAGTTGCAGCACTTGGTGGTTCAACTTTCTTGGCTGACTGTACACGCGTAAGTAGTCTTTAACGTCCATGGAAAAATCACTTAAAAATGCCAATTTTACTAGAACGTATTACAACAGCACTATTTTCGTTCGTATATTTTATGACAGAGCTCTTTCACTGTCTTAAAATCAAGTCCCAAAGTTTTCTCCCTTACTTTGCAGGCTGGCCAGGGGGCGAAGGTTAAAGACCCCTGTTTTAAGGTATGTATTGTGATTATCACACATCAACACTATTAGGCCGGATTTGATAAGCGACCGTTACACCAAGTGACTGAGCAAATTGTTGCAACTAAGTACTTTGTCTGATGCCTTAATGAAGCAAATTTCGGTTTAAAAGATCTTTATTTCTCAAAGAGAATAACAATAATTCACTTATATGAGAATAAAATTATGTATAAGGTTCATGCATTATTAACTAGTGAGTACAATAATAAAAGCTCTTTTTTTTTGACGGGTAGGCGCGTAGGGATGGAAACATAACGCTACTGTGTCAGAAATTTAATCGCACGATTAATTCATTGAATTTGTCGCTCTATCATTTGGGTCTCTATATTAATTATAACCCTTTATTCTTTAAGGAAACGTGAAATATTTTTGGCAAGTGCCTCTGTATAAGAAAAATATCCATTAGGAATAAAATCAAACCTAGTGATAAGAAAATTATATTTCTTTGGTATATATCCACTAAGTGGTTATAGGAGGTACTTATCTAGTAGAATCATTATACAGATAAAGTGAGAATAGTTTTTCTTTTCGGTCTTTACTACATAGACATAAGATTGAATTTTCTCTGCGGAAGAAGGTTTTTCACTGTACCTGTACCGATGATCTTAATCTTGTTTGAATCTCCCTATCTAGCTAGCTCGCAGGACATGTAGCATTCGTCTCTCTCCCACTTACATACTTACTAGTAAGGGACGAATTCTATGTCCTACATAAACAAGATCATGCTGGCTAGTCGTGTTCCAGTTTATTATTTTTCTGTAAATGTATATTAGAATCTATTAACTGACAGTCATCATGTTTATGTTATTCTATTGTTATCTGAATATCTCATGCCTTTGCTTGTATAGTCGGGGAATTTGAATGTGACATTCAGCATCCTAAATATGTTTACACCTTTCGACCTTGTCTCTAGACAATAAAATTCCAGAATCGCTCAGAATGAATCTCTTGTAGTTTTCATAGAACATTATATCTTTTCCCGCCCATTCTTTTCGTGCACGTATACACAAATACTTTACGTTTTTACAAATGTACCATACTCTAGTCCATTCCAACAGATCTGGATCTTATACTGAGGTTGTAATAAAAATCATCCGTACAGTCGAGTTTATTAATATATGTACACTTTTGCACTTTTCCTTAGCAATAAGTTCCAAATCCGCGTACATATTAGTAAACATGACTGTACTGAATTGTTTCTGCTCAGGGAGACTTGCTTTCCAAGTAGCGCGCGATTCTTCGTCTCCCTGCCACTGTGCAATTAGAAAGAGAAAGGTAGATTCTTATGTGCTAGTCCCACTGGTTAAATTCGTGTAACTATCTACCAAAGTAGTATTTTGTAGAAAGCCATGTAAAACCATTATATTTTCTGACGCAAATCCTGTTTATCCATAATAGTTTTAAATAAAACTCAAATAAACATTAACGTGGAGTTTATTAATACCATACATTTCATTTGTATAATAATACGAAATATTCAAACAAACTCTAGAATATTTCAGAATGTTCAAGGAAGTACATACTTATTTCTAGAACATTTTGTCTTATCACCCAGTAATATGTATACTTACTAACTTGTGTCACATTGTCAAACAAAAGGTACGGCTTTAAAGGCGCCAACATGGCGCTATTTCCGTGACAACTCAATTAAAAAACCTCCTTAGAAACATTTACAAGGGAGGCCTTTAGCCTGAGAATTAACACTGAAATGACCCTTTAACACGGTGTAAGTATAATTTTAAATAAAGTGTAGGTAAGTAGGACATAATACGATTACTTTTTAATTAGTTCTTTTGTGCTACGTATATTTGTCATAAGTTTATATGGGTAATTATCGTAACACAAAAGAACCAATTAAAAAGTAGAGTAAACGAATTAAGTCCTTAACTATATACACGTTTATTGAAAACGAATCGGTGTCTGAATATTCACGAATTAAACATTGCGACAATCTATTTTGACGGTCTGCGGCTAAAGAGTCCAGGGGATAAACGAAGAGTCCATTTGATTTGAGTACCTACAAATGTATATAATTTACGCATACTGTAAAAGGTTACATATTAATGTAAAACGAATAAAACTAACCGATTTTCCCCAGGATTTTCTTAGTTTTAGTCTACATCCGTCCCCACGAGTTGGAATGATGTAATTGCTCACTCAGTATATTCGAGTTGGTTACTATAAAATATAATATTACTCGGTCACAATATCTGTACCCCGCCGCGTATCGTCACATAGGCTCTGTTTCCGGTGTCTAACACCGTCCGGGCCTGTCTCTAGTACTAAAGTTTTTTCGAAACAAAACACAAACGAACGCGTTTGCGTTTTGGTCTCAATTCGTATGGGAAAAAATTGTTACCAACTAAGGCCACCAGAGGCGCTGCTCGCGTTGCCATATATATTGAGTATAAACGCAAACGCGTTCGTTTGTATTTTGTTTCGAAAAAACTTATTAGAGTTACTGAATTATGTCCGGGTAGAACAGAAAAGGTAAATTTCAGCAGCTTGTTAGTTTACAACAGCCATTCGTGAAATGCAGTAAATTTCATTTTATAAGTTTTCAGTTTTGTTCGCCTAAATCTACATAAATGCAAGGATAATAATAGGCAACCAAGCCATCACACTTCTACAATGACATAGTACAAAAGGTGCAGTTTAAAAAAAAACTGGGATAATTTGCGCTAGCCAGTCAGTCTAGCACAGTAAGTATTTACTTGCTCTTGCATTGTTGATATTACGAAGTCTAAATTTACCTGCAAACTGAAATGTGGAAATAAACCGCCTAGTTGAATGTTGGGTGAACTTGTTGCTATTATCCTGCAATTTATTGACATTTCGTAACTTTGTGTAAGCCATACGGTATACGGCACATAAAATGTGGATAGGTAAACTACTTTCTTTACTGCGCCAAAATACAATAAATGACGAATATAGTTATTTGTTTTAAGTTTTAAATACTGACCAATAATGGGCTCTTTAATCAGAGTAAAAAAGGAACGAAGCGGTTTACTTAATTTATACTTACTCTTACTTATACCAAACTTGTAAACAAATCTCATTAAAACTTAAAACTAATATCAATTTCATTCAACGCAAGTCTTTGTATTGAATGAAATTTATATTCGTGATATTTAATAAACATACCCGTGGACCTTATATAACTATAAGGCGCTAGTTAATACAACTATGTAGTAGCTCTGTGAGCTGTAGACCTCTCGAGCATTTTCTACGTTTTCAATCTCTATCTCCGCCATTTTGGAAAATATCTTAAACTTAACTGGACACAAAAATCCATATAATTAACTAACATGCTCACCAAATTTCACGACAATAAGTTGAGAAATGCGACCTGTGCCGGAAATGCAAAAGCATTTTTGCCCAAGCTGAAACGGAGACTTACATCACTTCGCTCACTCGGTCAATAAAAATGTAAATAACAAATATCACTATAAATAAACAGCCGCCACAGGCATTGTCCAACTAAAAGTATGAAAATATTCTGCAATTTTCGACTAGATTAACAATGCCGTGCAACAAAATGGAGAACCCTAAGGGCGGGTTGCACAAAATTATAACTCATAAAACTCAAATATCGCGTTGCATCTGTAATCCAACAGAAATATATGAACTTTCCATACAAACAGATTTTAACAAACACTGTTAAGGCGTGCTTCGTCACTCCCTATTTAAATCTTTCTTAGTTTTGCTCTCTTCATGTAAAATTCCCTTTTTCTTTGCGCTACCTTGGCGTAGTTTTATTTTGTGTATTTAAACGTACATTTAAACGTAATGATCATTTTGTTATATAAATATATGCAGTATATCTAGTATATGTCACATTGTATGTAACTTCTTTATGTTGGCATGCACTTTCCAATAACTTTTAATTCTATTTGCTGTATCGTTATTTGTATGTTGAGACCGATTTTTAACGATAAGCCCATCTGTTGTTACCTACTTACTTGAGTCCTGCCCTGCTTGTTCATGTTTTTCCATTGTTATAATTTTTCCTTGTAGTACACTATAATAGTAGATTGTATGACAAGGGTCTAAAATGAGCCATATTACCACGAGATAGTTATTTTCCCGAACGAAGTGAGGGAAAATAGTTCGAGGGGTAATAGGGCTTTTAGACCAGAGTTATACACTCTACTTTTCACTTCGATTGCGAGAAAATAAATAAACAAAGGTTAACCCACCCAAAATTAACAATAAATTCCACGGCGAAGATATATACTTTTGCAGCATGTTTTTTTTTCTATACTCCTTTGACACACAAAACATAGACAATGCGGTTCGCGCGCAACATTAACGCGCGAAAAAAGCTAAACTGACCTTCCATTGAGCGCTTCAAAGTGTTGCTCGAACGATTTAACCACTTTTTTTAATTATTGTGGAATAGGGACTACTACAAACTTAATCTTTAGACTCTTTAGAAAAAATAATTATGTTTCCAGATTGGTCGATTTTAGTAAAGCTGTATTCTGGTTGGTTAATACCCAATACCAAATATTTTTTTAAGAGTTAAATTAGTGTTCTGTGATTGGTGGATTTAATAGGTGAAGTATTTTTATTGGTCAAATTCAAATGTTTTGTAAATCATAAATATGTATTCATATTTTCCCTAGGGGTTAAATGTACTACTTTAGCCCCGCTTGACAAGTCTAATGTGACACACTTTTCGAGCATGAGAAGTGAAAAGTATTTTATGTCACACCTGGCCATAAAGTGGCAATTACCGCACACTTCGCGCGCGCAAATTCCCACTTCCCGGCCAGGGGGTGACATAACATTTTGTATTTGCTAAGGGCGATGATAAAGGAAGCCTCAGATCGCATATTTATCGCCCTTGCCTTCGGCTCGGGCGTCAAATACCTGCGATCTGAGACAGACGCCCTAGGTAAGTAATGTACTAATATTATTATTATTATCTATACCTTTAATTTTTACGCGCAAAAAGTGCAACTAAATGCATTAATCGCGATTTCATGAGCAAAAGAACCCGTATTGACCGTAAACCAGGGTTACAAATTGAGGTATTTAAAAATCCAGCTTTTATGGCTTGTTTTAGTTTTGATTTGGTTAACCTGGGGTCAGTTTTATTATATTCGTAAATTTCGTTTAATAAATTGAATCAAATACTTAAGTGATGAATATTTAAATTGAAGTTGACTGTGGCTTTATAGGCCGGGCCCAATAAAGCGATAGGAGTGCGCGGTTGGAGAGTAGCCTGGGGAAAATCCAGGGGAAAACCTCCGGCACGACCACGCGTGTGGTTTGGAACACTAGAATACTCTAAGAGTTTGCGCTCCAGTGATATTGGTTGAGCGGTTTCAACCGAATCTGAAGTGAGTGGAATCGAGCTACTGGGACTTTTGTCGCTGGTTCACTAAACCTAGCCTAGCTGAGAAGAGTCCAGCAAGAAACTCAGCTAGGCCCGACCTGGGTCGGACTGACTCTACCCGGTGTGCGGTGGTACCGGGACGAATAGGGACTATATGTGTCAGTGTTGTCGCGATCGCGCGGTGAACGTTCGTTGCGTGGGAATGCCTAAGTGTACGCGTCGTGTCAGAGTTGGACGCCGTAAGCGCAGCATTCCATCTTTCGATGGACGCTGTGATTACGTCGTCCGGGTCCGTAAGTGTGTGCCTAGAACGCCGGACCGTGCGGCCCCTAATCAGTGATCGCCGAGTTAACATACATGGTGCTAATCCCCATGTCATGGTGCAGACTGAGGTTGGACTGGTACCACGGAGCACCAGTCGCCCTACGGAGAAAACGATTCTGAATGACCTGAAGCGGCTTGAGCGGTGTCATAGGCACCTGAGCAAAAGCTACATTTGCATAAGACATGATTGGACGAACACAAGTTTTGTAGAGTGACAGCTTATTTCTAAGTGAAATTTTACTAAACTTGTTAATCATCGGCCCAAGCCTTCCTAGCACGAACAACGCCCTGAACTCGCACAGACTAAGCGAACATTGGGACTCTAAGCTACTCGCAAGGCATTCAGCTTTCTCACTATCCTCGAAAGCAGGGGTAGGGTGATCCGGACGATCCAAGGGGGGTATGGTCCAACAGGCATCTGATTTGAGAGATCTCGCTAGTTTCCAGTAAGCCAGATGACTAGGAGCGATCTCACCCATCAGATCCCTGAACGAGTTCTCCCGAAATTCGGCAATTCTCTGTTTGGACTCGTTACACAAGTCCCTCAGGATTTGACGGTTTTCAGCAGAAGGGTGGTTGGAGTAAGTCCTGATTGCACGATTTTTTCTAGTCACTAACTCCCTCAATTCCCTAGGCAGAGGTCGGTTTTGGATATCCTCCGCCGACACCTCCCTTGAGGCCTCACTTCGAACAGTTAACGTGGCCCCGTTTTTTTCCTAAAGTCACGCCAGTTTACAGTTTACGTTATTGGGTTATTAATATAATTATTTTCATGGTTTATCTCTCATCCGCGCACTCCTATCGCTTTATTGGGCCTATTAAAAAAAATGGTTTATATTATATACTTATACGAGTACTAGCACTATAGACCTAGGCATCAGGCGCGGATACTGAAGCCTGTGTCAGCCATGTTCTGACAACAGTTATCAAAAGTCAGTTTTATTTTCGGAAAGTTCGGAAGTGCCCCCCCCCCCCCTGAACAAAATCCTGGATCCGCGCCTGCTAGGCATACATAACCCTTTGTTTTGGTCTCAAATTAGATTTAAATGACCATACATATTTCAGTCGTCTATTACACAGACTGACTTTATGGGCAACCAAATTCAAACATGCACCTTTCTGTACAGTCGAGTTCATAAAATGTACGCTCCCAAAGGTTCAAAAATATTCTGAGAAACCTTATGTCCTTAACCAGAAAGTCGTGTTCTAATTCTTGCGTCCACTTATTCATAATCGTTCATCAAACCTATTTTAGATTAAGTGGTAAGCGGCTAAAATTAGTTTGTCCTTAGCTGTAACTATGGCGAATATGTTTGTGAGAACGGGATAAAACACATTTTTGTTAGCAGAGGTTTGTTAAAGTTTATGATTATGAATAAGGGGGTTTGTCTGTGCAGATATTTTCGAACTTGACTGTACCTTATTGTCACACAAGATACAAATTGATCCAAATTTCAAACCCTGAATGTTTAAGTACAGTCGTCATCACATATACCGAAGAGAATTAAGTGGTCACGTTCACAAACCGAACACGACTTTGTCCAGGCGATAGAGCATGTACAAATGTTTTTGAACACCCCTAAGTGTATGAAGATGTATCTGATGGCGACTTTACCGGAAAACCTTGTACAGTCGGCCTCATAAGTAGCTGGACAAAACATGACATCAAAGCGACACGGTACAGTCGAATTCATAAATATACTCACGAACAAAGAATACTAGTCTGTAAAATACCGTCATATTTCCTAAAATAGTGCAAACTTGTACAGTTTTTAATCCTATCGTGATCTTTATTTAATTACACCTAACCTGCAAAAATAACAGTTAAAAAACTTAACGTTTCCAGGCCCCTATTTCACCAAGTTGACATATGTAGGCTGACAAATCGTCAATTTTCATGTGAAAACTGTTGCACCAACTACAATTGTAATGTTTTTTGACAATTGTCGCGCCTGTCAGCTTTGGTGAAATAGGGGCCAGGTTTAAATCGGACTCCTAAAAACCCATGAAAAAAACAATGTTCAGAGCGAGATATCGCAAAAATCGTCAGTTTTGGAGATTGATATACAGGGTGACTGGTAATTCGACCTATTCCTTGAAAGGGGTTATACTAGAGCTAATTTACAACAATTTAGGCCCAATCAACCATGATGGAATAACTAACTATCATAATCTTCATTTTTGGGCCCCGAAAAGTCAAAATCCCAAAAAATCCGTTGAAGGAGCTCACCAGCAAAGATTTTCACTCAATGTGTGGATGGGAATCGTGAAAGAATCGGTTTCGGCTCAGGTACTTAATGAGGGTATTTAAGCCTAAAATACGTTAATTGCTCTCATTAAGTAGAGATTATTATTATTTATCGAAGGCATCTTGTGTTGACCCCGTCCCCTAGAAAGATAAGATAAGATACCGAAGGTAAACAAAGTACACTAACAAACAAGAGTGATAAACAAGTCGGTTCCCGTTCAGGCAAGCTTGTTGCAAATCCACTACCTGCTCTGCTATTATTGTTATTATTATCTGTAATTTTATAAAAAAAATTAACAATTGTATCGTTTTGGAAAGCTTATGAATTGGAGAACTTATTTGAGCAGTTTTTGCGCCAAGTATCATACATTTTCTTTTGGGTAATTCTCTTTGATCGAGACGACTTTGAGAAAAAAAAGTCAAAACTTCTGACTTCATCACCTTTTATTTCAAACTTTTGGAAATTTTGGACACAAATTTTGATTTCAAGTAATCGTCTTATTCATAGGCTATCAGAAAAAGTCTCAGTACTTTAGTCACAATCACCAGTTTAAGGCTACAAGGCGGATTTTTAAAAAATTCTAAAAACTCGAATAACTCGGAAACCAGCGAGTTTCGACCCGTGGTTGATTGGGCCTAAATTGTTGCAAATTAGCTCTATTATAACCCCTTTCAAGGAATAAGTCGAATTACCAGTCACCCTGTATAATGTCATGTAAATAAAACTAGTGTAAAATATTTGGAAAATCCTATTTCGGTTATTTAATTTAGGGAGACCCGAAATTTTTGACCTCGCGAGCATATATACATTTCCAGGACTCCAAAACTATCGGAGCCACCTTACACTTTCAATAAAACTGTGTTCATATATTTTTATCACTGTCCGTGCACGTATATATTTTCGAACTCGACTGTACTAAGGTGTTTAAGCCTCTTGTGAGGCCGACCGTACAGTTGTACCTTGGTCATAAAGGGGCGGCATTGAGCTTAGTTATGAAGTTACTCCTAAGACTGTGTCTCAAGAGTGTGTTAGTTGTCTCGATTGGTCAAGACCGTAGTCTAGCTGGGGGAGTGAACCCGGATATCTCCCGCTCTTCTTCTGGCAACGTCGTTTCTAGACGACGCCCCCTTAACATTGTCTCCATCGTCCTGAAAGTACCATATTTAAATGCATATAATTTCAAGAATACGTTAGATGACTATATTTTTTACTCCTGCCATTCGGACCAGTTTTTAGAGGCAAAGCACAGCATAGCTGACGAGCACTGAAAACGCTCCATACTGATTGAGAGCAAGATGTGATAGCCTCGAGCTACCGTTATTGCGTGGGGAAGTGGGGAATTTGCCGTTTTGGTCGTGAAATTTTCCGTTTATGTACATATGTAGTTGCCATAATACTACTTCTTTTTTATCTAAACATGAGAATTCCATTGGTAACTTTCAATTTACATTTGGATTATAAAACAATGTATGTTGTATGGGAGCCGCCTTAAATATTTATTACATTCTGTTTTTTAGTATTTGTTGTTATAGCGGCAACAGGAATACATCATCTGTGAAAATTTCAACTATCACGGTTCATGAGATACAGCCGGGTGACAGACGAACGAACGGACGGACAGCGAAGTCTTAGTAATAGGGTCCCGTTTTACCCTTTGGGAACGGAATCCTAAAAAAACAACATCTTTGCGAGTTAGCGTATCGCCGGTCAGTTTCCTTACTCGTCAGTTAACTGATTCACCAGTTTACTCATTCGACAGTTTCTTAATTCGACAGTTTCCTTGTTTGTCAGTTTCATTAAGATGTCAGTTTCTCTATTAAGTCAGTTTCCCCATTCGCAAACATCTTTATTCGTCAGTAAGTTTAGGTTGTCAGTTTTGTTATTTCGTCATTTTCCCAATCAGTTAGCGTATCGCCGGTCAGTTTCCTTATTCGTCAATTTTGCTGATTCAACAGTTTAATGATTAGACTGTTTCTTAATTCGCCAATTTCCTTTTTTGCCAGTTTCACTAAATTGACAATCTTTATAACGCAGACACTTATTGATAAGATAATATAATAAATAGATTTATATATTTGCACTATACTCTTGGTAAATGTTGTCATTTGTTTAATAAATAATATTTATCATAGATAAATTAAAAAAACCGCCACCAAAACTGTTCTACAGTTTGGCGGGCAGTATAATAATTGTAGCCAGGTTTTTTTTTAATGAAAAAAATATTTATTATTTTATTTTATGTAGGGTATGTAGTAGGTATACATGTATATCTGACAAACCATTTCACATCGTTTTCACGTTATCAATTGGCCGTAGCTTTAAAAAAATACGTAAGTAGGTATGTATAAAATATAAATCGCGGTAAAGTATTAAAAAGTTTACTGAATCATTTGTTTCTATGGTCTTTCTAAAAGAAATTATTTACAATATTTTTATTTTATTTAAATAATATAATTTCATATTTTTCCATGCTTTAGAACTTCATTGTACTAAAATACTTAAAGTATTTATTTATCTATATAAGTATGTATATCGTAGCTTAGTACCCATAGTACAAACTTTGCTTAGTTTGGGACTAGGTCGATTTGTGTGCCAATGTCCCCTAATATTTAAATATTTATTTATTAGTCGCTTTCGACCTAGCGAAACAGTCTAATGAGCAAACTGACGAATCAGGAAAATGCCTAACTAGCGAAATTGTCGACCTAGCGAAACAGTCTAATGAGCAAACTGACGAATCAGGTTTGCCTAACTAGCGAAATTGTCGACCTAGCGAAATAGTCTAATGAGCAAACTGACGAATCAGGAAAATGCCTAACTAGCGAAATTGTCGACCTAGCGAAACAGTCTAATGAGCAAACTGACGAATCAGGTTTGCCTAACTAGCGAAATTGTCGACCTAGCGAAACAGTCTAATGAGCAAACTGACGAATCAGGAAAATGCCTAACTAGCGAAATTGTCGACCTAGCGAAACAGTCTAATGAGCAAACTGACGAATCAGGTTTGCCTAACTAGCGAAATTGTCGACCTAGCGAAACAGTCTAATGAGCAAACTGACGAATCAGGAAAATGCCTAACTAGCGAAATTGTCAACCTAGCGAAACAGTCTAATGAGCAAACTGACGAATCAGGAAAATGCCTAACTAGCGAAATTGTCAACCTAGCGAAACAGTCTAATGAGCAAACTGACGAATCAGGAAAATGCCTAACTAGCGAAATTGTCAACCTAGCGAAACAGTCTAATGAGCAAACTGACGAATCAGGAAAATGCCTAACTAGCGAAATTGTCAACCTAGCGAAACTGTCGAATGAGTAAACTGGTGAATCAGTTAACTGACGAGTAAGGAAACTGACCGGCGATACGCTAAAGCTTTATAGTATAGTCCCATATCTTTTTATGATTTTGATTAATTTCTCAAATTTACTATTTATTGTGATTATTTGATGGTTTTCTATCCATATAGACACACTATGGTTTAAATGGGGGCTATCGCGTATGGATTCGCCGCTAGAGGCGCTACTGTAGCGTGAGGTCTTCGAAATGTCAAATGTCACTCTTTGGGGTTGCGCTACGCAGGTTAATATCTAATTGGAACAATATGGTGACTATTTTGCAATACCTGAGCTTGATTATGGCAAATATGAGTTACGGGTCAATGACTGTCAGTGCTTTGAGACAGTTTTGTCTTTCGGAAACTTATGTCCTCCTTTTTTTCCGAACAAAACGGGACTGCGCTACAATGCGGGATGTTCGATATTTTTACGTTACGCGGTTTTAAGGTATTAAATATGATTTAAATGTAAACTTCGTTCTCATGCCCATAATAACCAATAACAATTTTTGACAGCTGGACCTTAATCGACAGTGGCGCCAACTGGTGAGCACAAAAACGGTAGCCCTCATTGTAACATGAGTCATATACCGGTACTATTGCTAGAGAAACGTATTACTACTTAATTATGTTATTAATATGATATTAAATATATATGATATTTAATTAGTTTGCGATATCGTTAACTTATATTTGAGACCTTACCCTAGTTGTATTGTACTCACAGTGCAAATAGAAACACAATAGCCTGCGTGCCGATGGTGAGGTAAAATATGGCGTTCAGGATGCTGGTGCCTAGCGTGGCGTTGTACACTTGCGAGTATATGATGGAGGCGAACATCGCCACCGCGTTCTCCATCACCGACAGGAACGCGTAAGCCACTCCTGAAAACGTGGCTTGTTTGTGTTAGAAATCTAGGTATTCACCTGTGTAATTGAGTTTTACGGGTGCCTTGGCTTGCCACTGATGTTTCTTTTGTTCAGATTTTCAAAGACAGAGAAATGAAAGCGTGAATATGACTGTGACATGTCGGGAAGTGACAATTTGTCATCTTCAATAAGCGGCGTTCATTCGGCGGGCACACTCTTCTTTTCGTTCATCACAATAGATATCTAACTATTTAATATATATTTAGTTAAGTAGTTATAACAAATTGTTTTTAGCTGTCGCGGAATGGTGCACCGAAACAAACCAAGCTGTGGTTTAATGGCGCTGTTTAGCCAGTTGTACATTTTCGTGTGATTCACTTTAATAAATAAATAAATCGTGGTTTTAACCGTTTGGGCACCACGAACATCGAAAAGTGTATGTTCTCGAGTTCGCTGTCAGGATAGATTGATGCCATATCAAATTTCAGTAACTCAGTACATTTTTTGACATAACAAACCGAAATAAGGTCTAACGGATCTTTGTAAAACCGAGCCAGACTGTTTACATTACGTGTTCCTTATATGGTACATTGTCGCATTATTATCTGGTGTTATATCGAGTGGTCAATATGTTTATTTGTTACGCATCACTGCACGTTCTCTGTATTGTGGAGATAGCGGTCCATGATGTGGATGGTAGTATTCAATCAGGTGAATTTGTTTTAGGTTTCTTTATGTGTAGTATGATTTTGTGATATTTTTATGCACGATGTGTTTCTTACCTAGAGCTAATATCTTTATATTTATTCCTTGATCATCAATTACTGTATATGGTCCCTTATAAACTGGGTCCATATTTCTGTTATCTTTATTCTATTATTGTCAAGGTTTATGACATCGTTAAGTAAATGTTGGGAAATATTATCAGGTGTCTATCGGTCTGTGTAATAATGGTGACCTCACTAAATGTATATGTCTCACCTCTTTCGGCCGTCGGGAGTATTTTCGAAGTCATGGATCTGACGAGCGGCGCGACGCATGGCCCTAGCGCGGCCGCCGCGCCTCCCACGTACATCGTCTTAGAGACAGTCGCTTGCGCGTATAGCAAATGTCCGATCATGTGGGATGTCGCTCCCAGCATCACTATAGCCTGCATGAAACATTTGTAATAAACTTATGTAAGGCCTCTGTTAGTGAGTGCCCTAATTGCCCTATGACCTTATAACCCAGAGGGACCTCACCTCAATTTATCTATGACCTTGTTGGACTTAGACGCTCCCTCACGTTGTTTTCCTTCAGCGAAATAACTATAAAAACTATCTCATGTCCTTCCCGGGGTCCCATACTATCATCAATATCGCTCATCGCAATACGATACGTCCAACGTTTTAACAAAAAGGTAATAAATAGCCATCAGGCAGTTACTTTTGAATTTATATTATTGTAGTATGAATAACAACCCAGTTTGAGGCTAGAGACACCCCAGCGTCAGGCGGTGGCGTAAGAATCGATTGTCGGAATGGGGTCGAAATGTGTTCCAAACTACGGGCCAAGCAATCTTATCTGCTATCATATCTAGGGCACGTATTAATTTCCCTAGAAAATTCAAACAAGCCGGTACCGGGCCTGCAAGCCCTAATTACATCTTGATCTAAACCTACCACTGCTCGAAGAGGCAGTGAAACCTGTCATGTGCTGTGCTAACCGCATTTGGAATCTTAAGTGTGAGTTCATGTATGTATGGAAATAAAATAGTTTTGTATTTTATCTAATAAATACTCACGGTGTCTTTCCAGCCGAACACTTTAGACATCAATGGAATGCCTACGAACATCGTGAGAACGTACGCTGTGCTTTGGTACGTTCTGAAGTTACTGTAGGCGGTCGAATCCCATTTGAACACGTTTTGTACATACAGATACATAAAAGGCCGCTCGTCTGTAAAAGAAAATTAGTACTGTGAAACCTAACTAGCCTAGCACAGAACAGCACACAGCACAGCTAGTAGCCGTGACTTTGTTATTACAATAGAGTTCCAAAATAGAGCCTGAACAGCAGAAGCATTTTTTTCAAGTTCTTTATATGGCAACAATTTATAACCGACTTCAAAAAAAGGCTATTCTTGCTCCATTTATGAACAGATTTGGATATGATTCCAGACTGGTCCCGTTGTTATCAAAGTTCACATATGAAGCCTCAAGGTACGAGCAGGCAACTGAACTCCGTAAAAAACGGAGTAGTTTAGCCGTGTTTGAGTTTATTGGAATTGCCATGAGATGCACTCTGGTAATGACTCACTAAAAAGTGTGACAAATATTTTTACTAAACAAAAAATATTGTTTTTCGGTGTTTTCTGCTCTCGGAGTGGCTTGGCGAAGTATTAAATTGAAGTCGGTTTCTTTTTCAATTGAAAGAGATTATATGTAACAAATAAGCTGATATACCTATCGCGTAATATATATAGATATATTCGAAAACGTATTTCATTTCATCTTACATTTGCTGCATTTTTATTGTGCCGCGACTTGCTGGTCAGACTCTATGTGCACGTACAGTGAACAATAACATGTGGAAACGACTTTATTATTAAGGGCATAAGGTTGACGAGATATTTTGAAACCTTTGGGAACGTAAATGTACTTAGGGTATCGTATCTAGGAACTCGGCTGTATATGGTAATATTGGTAATTTTGGCACCTTGTTTCTGGCTACAAAAACGCATAATATGTATTCTATTTATTATGGTATTTTTTCAAACCTTATCTCTGGTTCCCTGTCAGCGTAAACGCAGCATTAAGCGTCTGCTGATATCATCTTTATGAGTTTTATGACATAACGTTTGGAAATGGCCATCGGCTTGGATGCGGTATGATCCATACGTTAATACCAAACATATATCGACCGGCTGTCAGTAAACTCTAGCTAGACCGTGTCTTGGCAGATTTCTTAATAGCACGTATGATGCATCCATTCCTCAATCTGTATGTATGTAAACAATACATACACTCATTGTTATTACCAGAGAACGGACAAATTTGCGTCATTACACGCAAGAATGTGGACATGACTCCAAAATTAATCAAAATGTTTTGTAATAAATTAATTAATTTCTTACTTGCCATATAATTTGATTCCTACTCAATAAATACAAAAGTTTGTTAAAGTATATATGAATTAAAGAACATAATCAGTTTTTTTCCAAATGTCCTGCAGTCAGTCTATTTCTTTTTACATCAGAAATATACTTCAGTGCTGAAAAACTCCGCTCGCAATCCACTAGAAAACTTCTTTGTCAGAAATAATATTCATAGCAGGATATTTACCATGTAGCAGTTGTAGGGTATTATTTCTAGTGTAGACAATCGTGTCAGTTTTAAATTGTAACTTCTTTATTATATAAATATATTAACGAAAACGATACCCACTTTAAATAATTATAAGCTCTTATAAACTATTATCTCCGGAAATTTAAATTTTATTTCAAAAAAATAATTAAATTATTAACATTTTGATTAATTTTGGAATCACGTCCACATTATTGCGAGCAATGACGCAAATTTGTCCGATCTCTGGTTATTAGGTACTTATTAGTATCGTCAATGCGTCTAAAGGTCGCAATCTTATATTATAGATAACTTAGCTTCATTGACACTAGTTTTACTAAATCGAATATGATGAACCTTGAAGGTCAAAGTAATCAAAATGTCATCTGGCCATGATCAAATATTTCCACATGACGTTGGTACAGTAAAGTGTAAAAAATTGTATCAAATGAATCCTGTACCATAAATATGTACCGAAACCTTAATGCGTAGACATAAGATCCATGGGACATGTTTTTGACTAGCTTGCATTTTTGTAATTAGTTTCATTACGCGTTGACGGCCCTTTATTGACTTGAAAATTTGTTGCAAACACGATCATTATTCCCACGAGTGACCAGTTTTCGAATATATATCGGAGTGCATGAAATATTGCTTTTGTTTTGAATATATTTTAAATTTAGTCCTCCCGGCGAACAAAATAAACAATAGCATTCTTTTTTTATGTGCCCGGAGATCTCCGGCACGGATAGACAACGGCTCGGTACTTTACTGATAGTCATAGAGTCTGGCAAATGAAAAATGAGAATGAGAAATAGCGGCAAATTAAAAAATTCAGAGTGTGCTATCCCTGACGTGTAACGCGAAAAGCAGTCTTGACACTTGTAACGATATTATTAATTTACCTGTACATAGTACAATACAAACTAATGTTATAAACTATCTGTGCCCTGCGACTTCGTCCGCATTACGCATGTCAAATTGACCGATTCATGAGTTAAATAGTACCCTCAATGTTGACCCATGTTATAATAGATCCCCACATCAAATTTCATGCCAATAAAAATATTAAGTTAACCTGACATAAGTCCGCGCGTAATTTTATTATACTCGTATTAGATAATGAGTAGCGACGAGTATATATAGTATACCCGTAAGTATCAAAACTGATATTTCATAGAACAATAACGTTTGACAATTCAGGGTGTGTTGTCATATAAAAAGTTCCATGACAAAGTCATTCCCATCTTTCATTTGCCAGACTCTATCAGCAACTTTTTATGAAAAGTGAAAAAAGATTGGTTGGCAAGAAGTATGTAGGCAAATATGTGTAATAATGTCACAACTTTCTATGGTCAAACTGCGTTCTTCCATTTTCATCTTTGTCTTTAAAAATCTTTGATATAGCGCAAGTAACTTAAACTTTGATGTCTTCCGAGAATTTTTGTGAGCTTTGTTGGAATTAGTAAAAAAAAATTTTTTTTCTGTTGTTCAGTTCCTGTTGTAGGTACTGTAGTTATTCCCACCAGATACTGAACACCAATCTTATGGATGGTTGATGGAGATTAACGGGAATGGTAGTAAGTACCATAGTTAAATGGTAACATCTGCTAATTCAATGTACCAGAAGAAAAGGAAAAATAAAATATGGGATCAAAATCACAGCTGCCAGCAGCAGCACTAATAAGTATGAGTCACAATTGTCAAATCCAAGTAAAACCAAGTGTTAATTACCTCTCTGGAAAGTATACAGCGCCATCGATATTAGTAAGAACCACAGAAACAATGTTCGATGGTTGTTCCTCTTTTTGACCAAAGTGAGCATAGTTTGTTGCACATTCTTTATATCGAAGAAGTCAACGATAGGGTTCACGATGCCGGCCTGCCGCAGGGACAGGTGCTCGGGCCGCGTCTGCCATTTGAGGAAGAGGAGACAGTGCAGGGTAGCCAGCAACAGAAGACTCGAGTTGATCAGGAACATTATCGTGAACGATCGGCTCACAACATACACGTATAGAAGGTTACCTAAAAAATAGATGTGCAGTTACTTAATTAATCAAATCAAACATTTATTCTGCAAATAGGCCACAAGGGCACCTTCACATGTCAAAATATTAATTTACAATTTAAGAAAGTCTAACTATAATAAGTAATACATCCTTCATGTCAAAACACCAATTCACAGTTCAAGAAGGAATAACAATTTCGAGTCCACAATTATAACAAAATTAATGTCATACAGCGAAGATAAACGCGCAAAGCTATCTATTACAAATATTACAACATCAGTAAAGTTAGAGATGTATAAGGTCTCAAGATTAAACAAGGAGTATAATGAAATTAATATACTACTTATCCCAGAGATGTACATGGTCTCTGAGCGTCAAAATTAAAATTAATTTAATATTGTTAGAGATGTATATGGTCTCTAAGTCACTGATAATAAAAACGAATCCACAACAGGATGATGTCTCTCATCAATCCCCTATAAAAAGACATTAGTATTAACGTAGTCATTATGTCCTAGCAAGCATGAACAGACCGGACTCCACAAACAGCACCCGATCACGAGTATGACGCGTATCTCAGCCATCGTAATAAAGAACTAACTCTATGTATGTACCTGTATAAATAAGTAACGACGAAGGGTTTAGCCTGGCTATTTTTCAATAAATATCTGGTATTCATCAAAAAATATTTGTATTTGCTGGGACTCAAACCAAAGGACGGAAATTAAATACACTCGCGGACATAGAATACGGGTCGATAAAATACCGTGATATTTCCTAAAATAGTGCAAACTTGTACATTTTTTAATCCTGTGATGTTATTTATTTAATTTACCATCTACCCGCAAAAATGACATTTAAAAAAAATTACGTTTACAGGTTTAAATCGGACTCCTAAAAACCCTTAAAAAAAAAACAACGTTAACGGAGCAGGGATCGGATACCGGTATTTTCTCCATAGAAAAATACCGGTATTATTACGGTCACCGCTTCATTATTACGTTTTTAATGGGACAATCTAATAATACGACGTTGTTACCTACATGATTCAGCCCTACGTAAAGAGCAAAAAATAATCCAAAATATTGGGCTAATTCAGGGTTTTTTAAAAATACCGGTATCGGTCCCTGTAACGGAGCGAGACATCGCAAAAATCGTCAGTGATATTTTTATCATAGGATCCCGGGAATTGCTAATACTGTTGGTTATTACGAAAAATAATATATCACGTAAATAAAACTAGTGTAAAATATTTAGAAAAATTGCGGTTATTTAATTAAGGATGAACCCGAATTTTTTCAACCTCTAGTGTAATAGTAGAAAAAAAAATGTATCCAAAATCCAAACTAACTTTTGGTACAATTCACCATGATTCATGACACAACGGTGCCCCACACCGTTTATTATAAAACAAAATAATTGCCTCATTTTGCCACTGAAACGAATGCTTTATAAACAGTGACTTAAGTCAGTTCAAGTAGCGTATAATGTAAGCACTAAAACGAAACCATTACCGTTGTTTCATAATATGTACGGTCGCGGAACTCGCATATCACACAATACAACGGTCGAATCCGATAACATTAAATTATACTCGCTACAGCCGTTAATAGCAAAAATGTCGATATAGCGATCGCGTGTAATTAGGTTATCGTTGTCAATTGCGATGCAAACTTAACCATACAATATAAATAATTTAATATGCGCAAAAGTAGGGCAGACGCCTTTATGAACCGGGCTATTATCAAGACGTTTCTTCGGCAAAATTAATCGCATCGTCAGTTACAACCAAAACTCACAATCTAACAAATATCTACTTAAAATAAAGTGTATATGTTAGCATTGTTTCAGTCCTGAGATGCGACAGACGTAGCGCAACAGGGGCAATGTAACCCAACTAGGTCTACTTAACCATATACTTAAACCATCACCCTTCTTTTTTGCTTAGCCGTAAATGGGTAAAATATTAATATTAACATAGCTCATATCCTATTGTGTAACTCTGTAGATTTAAAAATCGTCTCAGTTTCATGTTCAGAGGACCTCCACTGGAAGGACATGCAAGGGAAAATGTGACATGTGCATGCATGATACGTAGATTTCGCACAAAATGAAAATATCTCACGGATGGAATACACATGAAGAATGAAGTTAATTTATATAATCCTTACCAATGTAGACTCCCAACGGCATGGTGCTCAAGTAGACAGCGTCTAAGATGCCGACTCTGAGGGTTCTGTTATTAGGGGACGTTACATCAGCTATGTAAGCGAAGGCACCGGCGAATATGGCTAAATCCGCACCGGTCAAGGCACTTGGAAATGTAGCTGTGTATATCACATATTTTAATGGCCAGGCTGAAATTGAGATTAACACGATTGAAACATGCTTGAAGTCGAAAGTTATTCTTAACGGAGACTTTGAATTATGTACATAGTAAAATATATACATACGTACGTTTTAGATGATATGACTAATACTGTTATTATCAAATTATTTCTAAAAATTCCCGCATCTGGTGATTTATATTTTTACAGTCTCCCATTCTTACATAATTTAGAAATGCATTCAGTAGATGAGACTACGATTGGCGAGGTCGCGGAGAAACATTCAGACACGACGCAGTAGAATGTACGAAAGCATATATATATTATTATTAGTGTCCGACCGAAACACGTTTTTTTGCCGAAACCGAAGGTTCGGCTTTGGTTCTAGTTTCGGCCGAAACCGAAACTTTTATAGACATGTGAAAATCGCCCAATAAAGTGTCAGTGGTCCCTTTTTCTAGACATATATATACAATGTAACTAGGATTGCAATCCGGGATGGTTTTCAATCCGTCCCGATTTCACTAAATCCTCTTGCATTGCCTCTATTAAACAATGTCAACTTTTGTGGCATAAAAAGGTTTTTCCGGTTCCATTCAAGTCATATCACCAGATCTGTTGCGCCGGGGTACTGACCTTGGCCCAACAGATCTGGTGATATGACTCACTGGAGTATGCTGATAAGCTGAAGTACAAGTATGACAAGTTCCCTGCCTTGGAACCAAAGTACCATTTTGTCTCTGTTGTGGTAGACTGCAGGATCCTGGGGATTGGAAACCAAGGAATCTGTTATGGATTTGGGTCAACGACTGAGAGATAGACGGGATCGTATATAGTGCAACATATTTCGCTGGCTATCGTGGTGACTGCAGGTGTCATGGAGACATTTGAGCTAGGCGTGATCCACGATGGTCCATTTAACTAGGTAGGCATAAAGGCATAATTAGTGTTTAAGGTTGAAGAAGTCGACTACTACTACGGAAGCGAAAACCGCTCATAAATATTTTGATTGATTGATTAAAGCGTCTTGTTGATTTGCATTAGACCACCTGACGAAGAATTGCAGATTGTGATTGGCGGTTTACTATTGCTGCCTTTTTGTGAAATTTTGACGTTATTTATATATTCATTCAATATTAACAATGCCACGTTGTAACGATCGCTCGTATTATGAAAATACGCGGGAACGTATATTTACCTTTTTTTTAAAGCAAAAATAATTTACATTATCTGTTTTAGCGCTCTTTTTCGTGCCTACCGGAGTTATCTATCTATTTCGGAATATTATCGGATCCGGTGCCTATCGAGATCCATTAGGATCCAGCCGGATTACCGTACCTACCCGACGGACCTGAGTGCAATCCCTAAATGTAAATGTAACACAGGATAGTTCGTGTAGTGTGCTATAAAATAAAGCAAGTTTACTACTTAACAAGATATAAAGTAACTAAAATAAAATGTATTCTGCTGGCGGAGTCGGGCGAAGTTAGCCAAAGGCGCCAGAAATTAGACGAACGCGATCCGAAAGTACAATGTTGTAAAAGTTTCGGTGCGGCCGGATTCGGCAGTTTTTTGGCCGAAACCGAACCTTCGGCCGAAACATGATTTTTAGGCCGAAACCGAAACTTCGGTCGGACAGTAATTATTATATACTCTTTGTACGAATGGGAATTTACAGAAATGAAAATTTTGAGGTAGAAATACCTATAGTAATAGTAATCTGTAGAATTGAGAATCTATGGGCAAGCGAATCAGACTTGTAACAACAATAGTCATGATACAGTCCTTTTATGTCACGAACGCGGATGAGCCATGGTTGTGTGTTGAGATTCACATGCATATTGTCTATGTGTGCGTCAGCGTACGAGCTATGAGTTCCCATTATCTATGTGTCCGTGTGTGTCACAACTACAACTATGGATAACCCGCGCTCGTGAGATAAAATTATTGTACTTACCTTGCATAGTATTAACAGTAATCATTACAGAAAAATAAAGTTTTCCCAAGAGTCCGGCCAGCAAAATGGACTTTCTTCCTCTCTTGTCACTATAGGCGCCTAAAAAAAAGGCGAGGCATAGTGGCACAATATGCGAGGCCACGCCGTTCCACTGGTGGAAGGTCGATACTGTCACCTGCAATTATTCTAAAATCATTGGTATCATAAATGCTCATATTTGTGAGAAGTAGCCTGTGGCGGGCCAGATTAATGCGCACTAAAGAAACCACAAAGGCGAAATACATTTTACCTGCACTTCTTCATTAATTTTACTGTAACTCGTTATGTTGTAGCAAATTTCTTTGCTGTACCCGTGGTCGACGGTGCACGCGCGAAACACGTAGAACGTTTGTTCCACGACATTCGTGATCATGAATGCCATCATATACAGGAACATGGTCGGCTCCACTGTCATGTACTTGTACCATGGTGTGCTTTGCTGTGGCGATGGAAAATCGAAAATTAATAAAGATATAGCCATGGCTCTGGATGTTAGTAGCCTAAAGGCATATGCTTCAGCGAGTCGCTGCTCTTTGCGTTCAGAATGGCAAGGTAAATTAACAATGGCGTAAAAAAACATAATTATTCGAGATAAACTCCCATTGTGTAGTAAAAATGCACGAGAGTTAGTTTAAAGATCAGCAGAAGAAAAATAAGGCTTTGAAAATAATTATCCATTTTTGGAATTACTTATCGAAACTTCAGAAATTAAATAGACTGAATGCCGGGAAGAAAGTTAACTACCAATTTCGAACTTTGAAAAGATTACTAAAATATAGGTAAGTACTGGATTAATACTGTCGTATTATATTAACACAAACTGAGCGACCCAATTTCTATTTAGAGGGGAGTTCGGCAAAGAGATACCATTTCACCCAAGCTTTTTACGGCCGTCTTAGAACACATAAAATGCGCTTGCATGGGAAACTACTCGTACAGTCTCCAGTGGCTCGAATTCGATCATAACGGTTGGAAAAGAGAAACTGGAGTCGGTCGACCAATACGTGTATCTTGGGCATATTCTATCCTTTGACTAGAAAAGCCAAGCTAAGGAGATCTCCAGAAGAGACCTGCTGGGGTGGGCTGCTTTCAATAAACTGGGCGACTTCCTTAAATCCACCGATGTTCCACAATACCTTAAGACTCGCCTCAATAGCCAATGTGTCTTGCCCACCATGACGTACGGTGCCAAGACATGGATGCTTACAAATGAGGCTGTGCACAAAATCCGAGTAGCAGAGAGAGCCATGGAGCGTGCCATGCTCGGCATTAGACTGCTAGACCGGGTGAGGAATGCCGAGGTCCGACACCGCGCAGAAATGCGTGACGTCGGAGATGTCATTACCAAACTCAAGTGGAGTTGGTCAGGACACCTTGGCAGGCAGATTGATGACAGGTGGACCAAAATAGTGTCAGACTGTAGGCCACTTAGTAGGTAGTGGTAAAAGGAGCGTTGGGCGTCCACCGGCTCGATGGGTCGACGATATTAAGAAGATCGCGGGTCACTCTTGGCTAAGACTGGCTCAGGACCGGGACGAGTGGCGTACTCGAAGAGAGGCCTATGCTCAGCAGTGGGCGATTACAGGCTGAAAATGATGATAAATCATCATAACTTGATATTTACTAGTATAGGCATCATCAGATGACTATAGTAAATATCAAGTTTCCAACCCACAATATTAGAGCATTATAAGTTTTATAAGTTGGTGATTTGAATTGATTATTAATCATGTAAGACAGCGTAACAGTTACTCAAAGAAAATACCTAATGTACAGTGTACAGGCAGCATCATAAACATACATACATTCGAGGACTTTATTGCTTATAGATAAGTCTAAAATGTGTATTTAAATATTTTATATCGAGAAGACAGACTTAGGTATCAATCTTAATCAACCACAACAAGATAGCGGACGTCTTGTGTGACCGTTGCCAAGGCAATTTGCTGTCGTAGGTATCCTACGACGCTAATCAATATAATAAAAAGAAACCTGCGGGTGTCGGATCACGCACAATGAAGGGTTCCGTACCAACACCTACCAGTCCGCGTTTAAAATCACTATCCAATACATTGAATCTAAAAAGGCCGTATCTTCAAAGACAACTCACGGCATTTCAAACCTTTTGTTTGGGCAAGACAGTTTTTCAGCAAAAACCGTAAAACCTATCTTGTTCAAACCAAAAATAGTTGAAACTCCATTTGTTTTCAGAATTTTAGACTTCACATTTTGGAAATTAGAGGGGGAAGGGGGACACTTTTCGTGACTGACTGCTGATGTGTCACCAACGGTTGATTGAAATGGAAGTTTTTATCACACCTCGATATTATTTTTAAAGGTTTATCTACGGATATCTCACACGTCTATGTGCGTTGATTTTTTTTTTACGTTACTACACGTAACCGGGGTTTGAAAAAAAAGAGTTGAGTGCTCGCCTCCCCGTAATTTAACATTTTTTCGTAATTTTGTATCATTTTTATGTACCTAGCAGTTCATAAAATACACTTTTCTACCGAATTTCATAATTGTAGTGTTTATAGGTAGTCTCCGAGTAAATCGGCTGTGACATATGGATGGACGGACGGACGGACGGACAGACATGACGAAACTATAAGGTTTCCGTTTTCGCCTTTTTGGCTACGGATCCCTAAAAAAGGGCTTTCCGAGCTAGTGAATTGAAAATAATTATGTTATATCATACGCAATACAATAATACTATTGACATTGTGATAATGATATGAAATAAAATACTTATCTCTGTCTCAAAGATATGAGGTTGCTTGCTTGAAATGATGCTGGATTTTATAGATGATGTTATCTATTTAGGTGAATTTCCTCATCTCATTCCGATTGTAATAAGACCAACAATTTTCGTTACATATATATGAGTAATGATATTATTTATTTATTAACTTAGAATATCCCACTGCTGGGCAACGACCTCCCCTCCGTCTTGCTATTCTACTCTATACAATTGGGATATTGACTCAAAATTTGACCACTCCTGAGACTACTCTAAAAAAAACAAGGCAAAAAACTGCCAAATAGTGAAAATCCTATTCAAATATCTCAAAAAATAACGTAGCTACAACCGTTTTAATTTTGCTGGTTAGAGTGAGAAAGCGCGACAGATCAGTAATGTCATTGACCATGAGCACCATAGTAAATGACGATCGTTCCGATACAAAGGTGCGTTTTGAAAGGGACTTCAAAGTTTTAAGTGGGCGCATACTCGCCCTTTTAAAACCTGGAAGACTTATAATTATGTAATTATTTATTCTTTTGAGTTACTTTTTTCGCCGTTTGATTAAGAATTTGATCCTTTTTTGATTCTCAAAAAGGATCAAATTGGGTTAAAAAGGATTTTATTATTGGGTGCCAACATTCCTATTTCAACATAAAATATCTTCCTCGCGGTTTTCCCTGCTACAGGGGCCTAAAGAGACTGCCATCTGGCCTTTCAACCCAGAGGGGATGCTAGGCCTTGTTCAGATTAGACTGGCTTCCTCACGAAGTTTTGCTTCACTGGAAAGCTACTGTTTGGTAATAGCCTTCGCCTTAGCAAATACCCGGCAAGCAGAGAAAAGGTCATCCCAGAACAACTTGGCGATGATCCGTGGATCAAGATTTGCACTCTGGGGATGAAATGGGAAAAAGTAATCAAAATGGCCCAAGTCCCAAGCAATTGGAGAGAATTGATTCGAGCCCTTCATCCCAGCATAGGGTAACGAAGAAGAAAAGCTTTAAAAAAACGTTTATATCATTCCATATAACAGAATGAAACAAACGTTTTTTTTAAAGCCCATTGGTATGAGCCAGGTTGTTGTGTGCCTTATATATAATAAATTAAAAATTGCCTTTATTGTTCAAATTTTCTTACAACTATGCTTACTTATATATATTTTATCTAAATTTTAATAAAGAACTATTAGTTCTTGTTCTCCATTGAAAACCTCAACTTGTCCGATGACCTTAAAAAGATTGGGGGAGGTATTTGGCTCCAAAAGACAAGGGATCCTGACAAATGGGAAGCTATGTGGGTCTACTACGAACTTCGAAATCCGAACTTTGTATCGTACCATCCCTTTCACTCATATAGTGTATGACACGAGAGTGAAAGGGATGGCACGAGACAAAGTTCGGAGTACAGGGCCTGGAAGAGGCATTTGTCAAGTTAAATATATATCCCTACATATATAAGTTAAAGTACTTGTTACTACTATATGTAAAATTATAATTAATGAATAAAAGAGATTTATTTAATAATTAAGGAATAAAAGATATAATTCAATGCTAATATATTTTTATTTGCTGTACAGTGTCTACGAGTTGGAAGCTTAAAATTCCAGCATTTATGCTACTCAATCAACAATTAAATCTAGTTTGAAAGAGGGATGGTAACCAACTTTTTGGTTACTTACCTTGTGGTCATGATAATTAGTGATGATATAGGTACATAGTATTGAAAGAGATAGAGGAATAATTGGTTCTCAGATTTTAGACATGTTTATTTATAATATATAGATATTCCTGTCTGTTTATTTCAGCTACCAATATGATACAAAATTAGTAGATTTTGTGGGACCAACAACATGCAATATTAATTGTGTTTTAATAAAGGAAAAGCCTAAATGTTTAGTATTAAACAATGATTGATCAAGAAATATGATAAAATTGTAGAAGTAAAGAACTTCCATTTGTGGAGTACCAATTGTAAGCAGACACTTTACTGGCCTTCTGTGTTCCAGAATCTAGGTAATCCACACACTAGTCCAGTGTGTGTGTTGGAAACTTCACAGGCACATTAGAATTTATGAAGAAGTAAGCAGGTAATTTCACAATGTTTTAATTTCAGAACTATATTCTACAATTGGGTATTTATACCATATTGTAGCTGGTTTATACAAATATAATAAACAATCACTTAAAGAAATTCATTATTGAAGGTTATGAGCTAAAGTGTGTTTGTGAATTTATAGTGAACATCTTGTGACGTTATTTAGGAGCTTTAACGAATTACACATGTTACTACAGACTTAAATCTTAATAAACTTAGTGATATGCATTAAGAATCATGATCATTAATGTTAAATGTTTAAACCAGGACTGATGCGTGACTTAATCAAGACATGGGCAAGACTACTTATATGATGAAATTTGAGAGATTGATGATACTTCAAGAACAATTCTATTTAATTCAAGTAAATACATACTTACCGCCACAATTTTGCTTAAGTTCTGTTCATTTTGTTCGTCCATTTTCACTTACAAAAGCTAAGTATTTAAAATAAATATAAAAGCAGTTTAACTTATAACTTATTTAAATTACATCGTAAACGTAAGCTTCAATTCAAATTTGCCCTCCACCTTAGTATTAGCCGACACGCCGGGCAACTGGCAAGTCTCGTCTCGTGGTTGTGGTCGATGACATTGACAGATGGTGCGAGTGCTGCCAGTAGAATTATTTTTTTTGTAATAAATATAGGTAGTGTTCTAAAACAACTTACGTATTAGGTACCTATATTATCAAAGAGAATAAAACCGCTATTTTCTATATATTCTAGTAATAGCAGTAGCAGAAATCCTATATACATTGCCTTATATCTTTCTAAGAGCATTAATAGCTGATTGAAACCAAAGAGAATATAATCACTACGTTTTAAGAGACGGCACTCCATAGATTCGAGTGATCTCTCACTTTTTTTTAATTTCTGGTATGTTATGCAAAGTATTGCCAACCGAACGTAAAAAAACGCTAGTGCTGACCAATCTTATCTTAACTTTATCCACGTAGTGATGTACAAAGTCGGTATTTTTAACAATACTTTTACAGGCTCACCGTATTCCTCTATATATTACTATTCGAGTACTAAATCAGCAACATTTGTATACTTTACCTGTTTTTAGAAGGGATATCTGATACGGCATTTGAGAAATCCAAATTCTTCTGCTGTTCATTATTTATTTTTATTTATAGAAAATTCAAAATAAATATATTGAAAAAGAGGAAACCATAAGCGATTTATTAAACTTTTTGACGCCAAATAAGGATATTATCCGTAACGGCGTGCAGTGCGATATGCATTTCTATTTGGATACAACGTCACGTTTGGCATTCCCGTGTGAAACTTTTGTATTGGCCATGTCGTTGAAAAGGTTAATATGTTAACAATTATAGACATATGTAGTAAGTTACGATGTAGTAAGTTACGTTTTGTAGAAATCTGTAAGTTCGTGGCGAACGTTTAAATATTGCCAGTGCGGATATTTTATTTTGCATGTCCCAGTGTTTGCCGTGTGGAGCCTTCTTTTAATTTTTCACGAAATCCATTAAGAAATTTTTCAAGACTTTTTTTTTTGGCTGCAAAACCTGTGTGATAGGGGACGAAGAGATGGACAGACCGACACGTGAGTGACAGCAATAGTGCTCCGTTTGGACTCTTCGGATACGGAACCCTAAAAAGCGACTTCAATCGAGGTAGTACTGGTAGTAGCCCACTATTATGTACAATATTTCATCGAAATCTGGGAAATGACTACATTCGTGAGTAGTTCCATATTGGTTCATCAGTAGTTATAATAATCAGTTCCACATCAGATGTCAACATCAGATCATGACCAAATTTATATGGCACCTAGAATCTAGAATATCATATGTACCTATATAAAAAAATAAGAATATGACGATGACCTGAGAACCTCCCACCTTTCTTCTCTTTAGGAGGTTGGTTTAAAATAAGTTTGTATGGCCAGTGAAGGGTTAATTTAATGATGTATGTATTTAGATATTACCTGCAGCAGTTGAATGTTCCTGATGACAGGGCTTTTGGTGTTGTACATCTTTCATCAAATTGGTGGAGTCTCTCAATACCCCTGAAACCACTGTTGGTAGTAACGACATTTTTTCTTACACATACGCGCGGGTCGGCTAAATGGGATCGTAGGTAACAAATCCATGCATTTGCAGGATGTTGAGGGGCAGTATGGCAGCAGCAACAACAACATACAATATTTTTAATAGCTCACCACTCTGACTGTTTTCTTTTTCCCAACCAACATGTAGTGGAAATTCATCAAAAAGTGCTTCTGGTAAAGGTGGAAGAGGCAGACAGTACTTGGGAACTGCACTTTGCAACAAACGGTTTCCTTGTTTGTTGAAGTCTTCACTAGCAAAATGGGTGGCGCATACATATTTCAGAGCATGCAATTTTTCGATGGGCATGTGTACTAAATCTTCTTGCCCAATGGCTTGAACCCACAAACGACATCTGTAAGTGATCAATGAATAAAATAATTATACGAATCTGTTATATTTTATTTAGCAATCAATAGAGTACTGAATGGTTGTTTCTATGGACGCATAATAATTTCTATTTTGGTATTCCTTTGTACAAGGCATAGTATTACGAAATCGACCATTCTATCGGAATATATTATTAGTTCCTGAGTCCTAATTGTTTTATGTGATTAAGTATCTATTTAGGTATGTACGTAGTGTCGCTAGGCCAGTTACGTGACCTGTGTCAGTTTGCGGCCTTCTGAAGAGCGAAGTTTTTTCAATTAATAACACTTACATTTTTACATGCCCTAAATACATAGTGAGTCGTATGCTTTTTAATTAGCAGCTATTGAATGGGAATATATTTAATAAGCAAAAAAATATCTTTTCAGTTCATCAACTCATCCAAGTGGCCGCAAACTGGCGCATCAAATTAACAGGCCGTAAACCCACCTACCGACCTAGTTAGTTAGTACCCATCATACAAGCTTTGCTTGACTTGGTTGATTTGTGGAAGATGCTAAAAATAAGTAAATTTAGTATTCTGTAGGTACTACAACAATAATATTTATAAATTCTAAGTTTTACTTACCGAACAGGATCAAGTGGTAATGCGGCTAAAAACACATCTGATCCGGTTATCCGTCGAGTGTTACACACTGTACACTTTTTATACATACGGCTAGCCATAGTTCCCAGTCATACACACTCTTATCTAGGAGCCATAGCAAAATTTATAACCTATGACTAATGTTTTTGCCAGCGTCATGTCGATGTATGTAGGAATAAATTTAGAAAGTTGCCATGAAAGTTGCTATTACTGTAATAAAAAATAAAATACTATAGTTATGTTATACTACAATTTGAGATTAGCACAGTGGGAGCCTATTGCCTCAAAAATTTCTTTGTTCCTAAATTGGAGCAGTTCAATGAAATGAGTAGGCAGGGGAACATTTTCTTTTAATAAAACTCTGTACAACGCTGAATTATCGTACAAAGGACAATTGAGAAGGATATGGTTTAAATCACCAACGTCTAGTCCACATTCACAAAGGGAGGAGTCCCTGATGCGCATTTTTGCCAAATGCAATGGGGAGCAGCAGTGCCCAAGCCTCATTCTTATGATGGAGGAGGAAAATTCCTTACGGATGTGACATTTAGAAAACCATGGTTTTCTCGGGATTGTTGGTTGAACCAAAAAGTAAGGTTTACCCCGTTTTCTGCTGGATTTAGACCAAAAAGTAGTCCACGATTTGAAAAGGGCCTTCGACGCTAAAGGGGGCAGATCATGGCAGTAGTTTTTAAAAGGAACTTTGTCTCCACATACCACCGCGTCCTTGGCAACTTGATCGGCTTTTTCATTGCCACCAATGCCAGAATGGCTTGGGACCCAAACTAATGCGACCTCAAATCCCTTATTTTTACAGGTTATTAGATGCTGTTTAATTTGGTAAATGATTGGGTTATGGACTCTAATTGAAAATGGGTTGGATAGCAAGGCCTGTAGACAGCTACGAGAATCAGAAAAAATAATGGTCTTTTTTAAGTTACAGCATAAAATATATTTGACACTCTCTGATATACCGATGCACTCCCCAGTATACACTGAAGTTTCTGGAGGACATTTTACCTTCTGGACTATGTTATATTGAGTGTGGACCACTCCTACCCCAACACATCCTTCTTCTGATAACTTGGAAGCATCACAATAAATAGTATGCCAGTCGTGCCATTCACGACAAAGGATTTGTCGGAGGTATTCGTCTGCATGAGGATCTTTATGGCAAATATCAAAGTTAAGTATCACTCGAGGGCGGAACATTATGGATTCATAACTAAATTGGAACAGCGGAAGGTACGGGGAATGATGAACGGGGTCTTTAATACAGGCTTGCAGCACTGCATTATCGTATAGTCCAACCCCTCCCCTGTATCGAGGAACAAACGAAACCTGGGAGACTTATCGTACTAGAAACCGGAAATTTTATTTTTTTTGAAGTTTTTTTTTTACTATGGCCACCAGGTTTCTTGCATGGCAGCATAGCCGTTTCGTGTTCCCCCAGGAATGACGCATCTTTTAATATACATATCATCTGGGAGTCTTATCGAATTAGGTTCAGTGTACTGAGCCCCTTCAATCGCTGCAGCACCACCTTCTCCACTATTGGGAAAAGGCAGCAGTGGTTTTTCTTACACAGAAATTGATGATCTTTCAGATGAGCCTTGGTTTTTTCAGGAGACCGATCATACTAGATACCTCAATATTAGCGTCACTTATCATGCTGCTGCCACTGACAAGACCAGTCAGGGGGGCTTGCAGCACTGCATTATCGTATAGTCCTACCCCTCCCCTGTATCGAGGAACAAACGAAACCTGGGAGACTTATCGTACTAGTAACCGGAATTTTTTTTTTTTTGAAAATGTTTTTTTACTATGGCCACCAGGTTTTTGGTTTTTTGCATGGCAGCATAGCCGTTTCGTGTTCCCCCAGGAATGACGCATCTTATAATATATATCTCATCTGGGAGTCTTATCGAATTAGGTTCAGTGTACTGAGCTCCTTCAATCGCTGCAACACCACCTTCTCCACTATTAGGAAAAGGCAGCAGTGGTTTTTCTTACACAGAAATTGATGATCTTTCAGATGAGCCTTGGTTTTTTTAGGAGACCGATCATACTAGATACCTCAATATTGGCCTCACTTATCATGCTGCTGCCACTGACAAGGCCAGTCAGGGGGGCTTGCAGCACTGCATTATCGTATAGTCCTACCCCTCCCCTGTATCGAGGAGCAAACGAAACCTGGGAGACTTATCGTACTAGAAACCGGAAATTTTAATTTTTTTGAAAATTTTTTTTCACTATGGCCACCAGGTTTTTTGCATGGCAGCATAGCCGTTTCGTGTTCCCCCAGGAATGACGCATCTTATAATATATATCTCATCTGGGAGTCTTATCGAACTAGGTTCAGTGTCGTCGGCTCTTAAACTAACAGGGCTACTGCGAGAAGAAAACGAAGTATCTCCCTCTCTGTCGCACTTGCACATTCGAGCAGCAGAGAGAGAGATACTTTATTTTCGGTTCGCGGTAAAAACCTGTTGTCTAAAAAGTTTTTATCAAGCAATGTAACTGGTTTTGGAACAGCCCTTTTGTAGTGGCTCGCCTGGCAACCTTGACGGCGACGCGGGCTATGGGCACAAATTTAAAAAAATAAATGAAAGTATCAGTCACAAAAAATCCATATACCTTTTATTCCGAAATAAATTGATAAATTTCAAGTAATAACTATGTAGGAGAAAGCCATTCTCATTAAAGCACACCGTTACTGCCATGAAACCTTCGAGTGTAGCGGTTATGATGTTTTAAAGTTGATTATTAACGAGGTTTCAGATGCTGATCCTATTGCAACTGTTTTCCAATCTTTAAAAGTGGAACTAATTTGTGAATTTTCATTAAGTTACACCAGCATTGGAAAACCTCAAGAATAAGTTTGTTTTTCGAGTTCTTTTCACCAGCACGATGGATCAAAGCATACTGGATAGATGTCGCACCGCGAAGTCGTTTTGTTTCTGCTGTAGCCCTCGTACTGGTTCCCTAATTATTTCTATCCTAGGTCTTCTTCCCAGTGTCTGCTACACGCTATTTTATACTAATGGAACAGGATATTTGGAAATGTACGGCGTGCCTGAGCGTGCCGCTGCTTTTATTGTTTATATTTTTACTGTTCTCGGCATTTTATGTCTAGTTATGCATCTAATGCTTCTAGCTTCATTTGGTTTTCCCGTTGAAGGACTAGTTTTAATGTATCAGTGGTTTATAATAGTCTATTTATTTTTCGATGTTGTACTCATGTGTGTAATAGGGCTAATGGCACTACAGAGAGGCTATTTTCTTTTTGCGATTTCACTTATTGTGTACGAAGTGATTACTTGGATTATTGTGGGGTTGGTTATTTTACCAGTTGTTAACGGGTACAGGCTTAGCATGAAATGGGTACCTTTCAAATGTTTAGTTTTGGGTGATAACAACTTATTAAATAAAAGTGTAAATGTTTTATGTTATTAAAATGTTGAGATGGCTCCAATTTTGTATTTCGTGTCATGTTATAATTACTTTATGTAGGTACGGATTCCTTTTATCTCTTTATTTGTGCTGTATAAGGTCTACATGCTACTTATATGCGCACATGTTCTGTATAGGTATGAAAAGGTTCTAAAGTGAAATAGTATGTATCGTCGGTTGACAACCAAAACTCACTAAGTAACAAATACATACTGAAAATAAAGCTCGTATCTCAGAATCGTTTCAGTACTGAGATACGAAGTTTCGAAGAGTAGTGACAGATTTGAGTTTTAGTTGTCAATCGACGGTATACTGTACTTTCTGAATGAGTTAGTACCAGTTAAAGCTGTTTCGTTTTGAATACTACTAACCTTTTTAAGAGTAACGACATTAGAATCTGAGGGCACGGCAGTGCCACCGACAAGTCGAGCAAAACAAAGAGACACGGCCGTACCAGGTTTCTCGAAGCGATTCAGGCCATTTTCAACATCCTGTAATTTTGTCCTGGCTAAAGCTAGAACCCCAAATTTTCATTAATATATAGGGAATAATATGACTTAGATATATTCTCAATAATATTCAATTTAAACTTGTAGTTTAAGAACTATTGCCCGTCAAAGTTCCCTAGTTTTGTCACTGATACACTGATCGATCATCATAATACCAAGGTACTTCTAGCAGACCCACAAACTTCAATTTTTAAACATAATTTGTTATTAGCCTATCAAGTCATGAAAAACCTAAAAATATTGTAATTTCAGTCACTTTTCAGAGACATACAAATACATGCGATACAAAGTTATACTTTTGTAGTTCATGCATCTATGAAGTTTTTATTTCTAGATGCATTCTTAAATTTGTATTGACACATTTACAATCACACAATAGTTCACTTTTAGGTATGTAAAAATTAATGAATGAGGTAAAGTTGTGTGATTCTCAAGTCGTATCACTCTCTGAATTAGTAATGAAGTGTCCATTACTGGTGCTTGGCAGCGTAAAGTTTCATGTCTTACGGAGAATGTATGTACATACATACATAAATTGAAGGGAAGGAAGGAATATATTAACATAGGAATTTTCAGTAAGTAACAAAAGCAAGTAAAAAGGTTGCTTTACAATACAATATGTAATACTTAAAAAAGTAATCGGTACCATAACAAACAATCAACTGAATCAACATCAACAGAGATTTTAGATACACATTCATCTTCTAATGTGAAAATTACCCTAAGCAAATAACTTAGAATCGCTTGACAAGTATAATTATTTAAAGCTCTGAATAAATTTCATGTTTTTTTTCCAAAAGTGCCTAATCTGAAAGGAGCTTTTAAATATTGATACGCGGTCTGTTATCACTACACTAAGTATATAGACCAGAATAGAGTTATTTGACTAGATAAAGAACGAGCAGAGGTATCCTGTTCGCCGAAGACTGGATAAAAGACAAGCAGCTACAGCGCAACACCGTTGCCTTCTTCGTTGTTTGAAGAAGGGCTTGAGATTTGAGAGATTCCCATCCAGACGTTTATAGTCACTGCATTTATATATTACTGCATTCGTAATTATACAGTCGCCAGCATTAATATCCAATCACTTTGTTGATAGGTCGCGTTAGGGAAAGTCTAAACAGCATTCTGAACACAGATTCTGTCTCATATTGTGGCATTGGATCGAGCGAGTCGGGACTACATTGACATATGTCAAGTAGTATCAGATTTTTTTACTCTCTCTTTGTTTTGTTAATACTAGTTTTTAAGTTGTATTTTTGTTGCTAACAAGATGGTTTTTGTGCCTGATCTAAATAAATAATTTAAATATCTGTCAAAACAAAGGCGGTAAGAATATCTAACAGATCCAACGGCCCTATGAGTAAGGTAGAGTCGTGTCAGATATACAGGGTGAAATCGTTAAGTGTAGCCAGACGATAATTACGTAAATATAGCAGATATCAGAAAACTTCAGATTGATATCGAAAGTGAGCTACCCAATGAATAAAACTATATTAATAACTTTTTTTAATAAACGCAGAAATATCCCAAATATTAACTTCAAACCCTCTCATACATTTAGTACGACGACCTAGAGGGTACAAGGAGGGCGTCACTTCGAGCAACTGAAGTAAACAAAAAATGTACTTGCTTAAAAAAGAAATGTTACGTTTATTATTTCATAAATGGTAGTCTTATTATTTTATTACAGTTTATTCGTGCAAATAATGAATCTCAAGCAGTTTTGTTTCGTACGACGCCGACGTTCTTGGAGGCTGTATATCGTCGTACTAAATATATGGGAGAGTTCGAAGGTAATACATATTTGGAATATTTCTGTTTTTATTTAAAAAAAGTTATTGATGTAATTTTACTCATTGAGTAACTCACTTTCGATATCAATTTGAAGTTTTCTGATATCTGATATATTTACGGAATTATCGCCTAGCTACACTTAACGATTACACCCTGTATATGCGCAATTTTTTATAGCAGATGTTAATGCTAGGGACTGTGCCTATTCCACGATCTATCAGGCTTACTACGAGTTTTGTACAGGATGCGCTCCCTAAAAGAGGTCTCAATTTGTACTCGTATTTAAGACTTCATATTTTTAACTAACTAGAACGCCCAACTAAACTTTCGCCTCAATATCGTCCAGTAAGAAATTACTTACGTATCGTGCATTACTTACGTAAGTATTTAGGCAAGTTACTTACTACAAATATTACTAGCTACACATCTAAAGTTACAATGCAAAACATCTTATTTTTTTCTATTTTACCTAAACTCCAATTCTTTGTACATAATACTCGCAGGTAGGTAAAGCCTATTATAACGCACTGCAGCGGCCTTGACTAGTCAGTCATACTCGTCATACTACTGTTTTTAGGGTTCCCTACCCTAATGGTAAAAAAGGAACCCTTATAGTTAGACTTTGATTTTCTATGAAAAATAGATTCAAAATTTGAAAGTCTAGTGATTATATAAAGTGGGGTGTCATATGAAAGGGCTCGAGTTGCATCCCCCCCCCCCCCCCTTTATCACCGAAGTTTCCCAAGGGAAAAATATGAGATTATTACATAACATTGATATTAATGTATATTTTACAGGGGAAATGTAATTATAGCTCTATCTAGTTTTTCTTTTTTTTTATCATCAAAAACATTTCTAAACTAAGTTTGTTCACCTTTGCATGTATTTTTGTTTTATAAATTCCTACGCGATTATGCTAAAAGATTCTTTCTAATATAGAAAATAAAATTGAAATCGATTCACGTGATAAAGCATTATCCTTGAAATACCACCATACATACTAAGTTATTCAGTCGCTCAAAATTGTAACAAAATTCGCCGATAGATGGCGCTGTACCCATGGCGTTCAATTTCTACACCATGTTGTTGAGATTTTCCTGAATTAATAGGGTTGTAACCGATATACGTCTGTGTGCGGATGTACGGAAAATACAAAACCAAGAAATACGATAATAATACCAAAGAAATAGAAATATCTTGATGCATATACTAATAACAAAATAGATTTTATATCGAAGTGTACATGAGTATGCGCGTGAGGGTAGAATTGATGGCTTCCATAGACGTAGAAGGGAAGAGCAGGTCTTCAAGGAGGCCGTGGTTGGACAAGCAGCAGATGCTTGGCAGCAGCAACATCAGGCGGCCGAATCGGGCGGAGTCCTTCCTAGAACAGTGTCCTTGCAGCAACAGTAGCGTCTGGTCTTGCAAGCTCTCCAGATGCGAGGAAGCGGGACCTTCGAAACAATCTGAAAACGTCAGATTGGATATCATCAGCACTTCCCCTTTTATAGCCCAGGTCATTTTTCATAATTTCGCTTATATCGCTTAAACTTAGGACATTTTGGTTCTACATTGTAGGTATTGCAAAGATAAAGAGCATTACATTCCCTCAGTTGCTGAACCATATTTTCAGGCCTGGTATGGAGGCAAATTTACAAAAAGTCGTGTGCTTCACGATTTTCGTCGGCACAGCTTTCTATATATGTACCTAAAACTGGAATGGATGTGGCCTTATTGTCTCCAAAATAATAGAGATGTCAAAAAATAATCGATTAAAAGTCGATTATTATTTAAAAATTAATCGAATGAAATCGATTCAGATTTTGCAATATTGACTAATATAAAATCAATTATGATTTTCACAGCCGATTAATCGTAACATAATTTATCAAAGAATATTGTAAGCTACACCTTGGACATGAGAATATTAGACGACTACAAAGTCCTAGTAAAGACCCTGGCATGAGGACATTTCTAGCAATGAAGCTAATATTGAAGCCACGCCCCTTAGGTATCGCGGATTTCAAAATATCTGGATTTGCTTAGATATTATCACGATATTCCAATACACGTCAACATTCTTGTGATACTAATCATAATATGAGTGTATAGCATGATAATAATCACCGTGGAATCGACCCCATAGGAAAAATAAATAAAAATCGATTATTCAAAAAATCTATAATTATTTTTTCAAAAGTCGATTGTTTTTTATTCGATTTTAATTTGAAGCAAAATAATCGATTATTTAAAAATCGATTTTTCAAGACGTAAGTGACATCCCTACAAAATACGAATTTAACTTACCATTCCTGTATAACAAAGCCGACTTCAACCAGTCATATTCTGACTTGTCTAATCGGCACTGGGCTATCCTTTTGACTAGAGACGTTAATTTTTTTAACTCTGTTTTGGGGTTGATCGTTTTCGCAGTTGGTAAATGCATATCATCTGCAAATGAAACCTGAATTGAACTAGGTAAAATTAAATTACGTGATGAGCAACATAATTCTTAATCTTAATTAATAATGTAGGTAGGTACAGAAAGCCAAAAAGGTGGTCTACCACTTTTCGACTCTTATGCTTCGTAACGTAAGTACGTTGGTTCAGAAGTGGTACACTACTTTCTTGGCTGACTGTACCTATGTCAGAATTTATCAAAACTTTTAATTTTTTTGAAGTGAACTTCATTAAATTTGGCAAACGGGGCTTCACTCGCGGAGGTATAAAGCCACTAAAGCCAGTCAGTTCGCGAGCAAAGATGGTGTGATGTGACCCCAAAAGCCAAATAGGTTAATAAAAATTATTATACTCGACGCGATTAAGCCTTGTTGACTAATATAATAACAATGTGTGAAAAACGTACAAGTTTATAGTTAGGTTAAGTTAGTTATAGTTTAGTATGAACTTTTGTTGTTTACAATATGTTGGTGAGTGAGTAGGTTGCCTTTTTTAACCGATTTCAAAAAAAGGAAGAGATTCTCAATTCGGTTGCATGTTCTCATTTTTATTTTTTTAAATGTGTGTTACCTCAGAACGCTGTCGTTTATGAACCGATATGGAGTTTTTTTTTCTCTGTTTGAAAGCATATGCTTCAAGGTTGGTCCCATTGTTACCAGAATTTAGTTCAGATGAAGGGATCCACGAGGAATTGAGGGAACCCCTCAAAAATCATGGGAAACATATACTTAGCGATTTTAGTATTTTCGGTAATAAATCAAGCATAATTTGCATTCAGAAATTTTGGTGAACATCTAAAACTCCTAATGTTTCATAAGTGGCATTAAAATATTTCGATCAAGACAATGACGCGACTATGACGAAGTCAATTTAAATGGTCTTGATGTAATGTCACCATCAACCTGATCTGGTTGAAGACCGTAATAAAAGGGGTGCGCCAAAGTTCACATAAAATTGCTACTTCGATTATTGGAAGTCCGAAAATGTTTGTTATGTAATTTTATATCATAATGATCATTGCTTATAATTTGTCTTTGCGCATAACTATCGTAACACTGAATCATTCATGTTAATAATGTCAATCATAATAAATATCTGTAATACTAATGTTAATTTTCATTTATTTTTAAAATATAACGATTTTAAATAATAAAATTTTAAATCATATTTATTTTTTAACAACGACAAATTAGCAATAAATATTTATATAATATTTATTTTAAACTTTACCTGGTTTTATTTATAAACTGTCAGGTATCTTCCACACCACATTCAACTTGCTATCAAAATAGAAATACAGTCCCAGAGTCGGGATAGGTACGACGACGAGCGAAGCGAGGAGGAGTGTTAGGTGTCTTTTGTTCCTCAGACCGGAACGTTAATAAAAAAGTTTGAATGTAATTATTATTAAATCTAAAATTGACGTCATGGTTCCTAAGAACAGATCTCGCTATCTCTCATAGTTTCCGACTTCTCCATACTCACCCATTTGGATTGTACACCCGGTATAGTTAATGCAAACTAACGAACATGAACAACCTGAAATTAAAATATATTTAAAAAAATTACCACTTAAGCGGGTGTCGTACCTTCATCAAAATAATAGGAGTATTGTGCTGCAGCGATAAGAAATAATTCCCGCCAGTTGTGGTGTAGCAGAAGAATTTGTTCCGAAGACTTTAATTGAGCAAACGATGGCACCCCATGCAGCCATTTGATTGAGGCCACAAGAAGCTTCGCCGCTGGATCGTGAATCTCTTCTCCCGACAATGTTAAGCTACTGTCGAAATGGATCTTTGATCTGTTCATTCTTTCATGACGAGCATACTTTTCTTGTTCTCTCATAATGTACTCCACTGCGACTTTGTCGACTCTAGTGGAATCTAGGTCCACGCGGCTTTCCCCTATTTTCGTTACGATGTGAATTACAGGTGGTTCGCAGTTGCCAGGCGAAGAAAGGGGTGCGTTTCTGGTATCTATCAATAGACAAAACATTTTATCTTATAGGTAGTAGGTATTGTAGGTAGGAATGTTATTTATTTTAATGCGTATTTGTAGTTTGTTTAATGTAGCACAACGTAGACGTCCTTAACACACATTCGCAGAGCTAACACGGCGTAGGTAATTACGCTACATATGTTGTTATTCGCAAGGCACACGAGAATTAGGCAACAGATACCATAAAATAGGTACCTACTCTGTCTGTGGATGATCTTACTCTCCAGGAATCTGAAAACTCATACCTTCCTTGTTGACGTTCGCCAAGAAGCGGTTTGATTTCAATGCTTCCTCGGAACTCGAGACTTCATCATCTTTTATTTTGTCGGCCAATTGGGAGTCTGGCTTTTCTAAAGTATTATTCGTTAGAGGTGTCTTCAATTTCGGAGAAGTCGTCACAATGTCCACTATTTCTGATAAGAAAAAACAACATACGTAGATAATACAGGTCTACTCCATAATATATTTGCAGGATTTATAAATAAGTAGGTAAATCAAATTATTTTAATATAACATTAATTATTTTTAGTAAAAAAAGCTGAAACCAACTGACTTATACAAACTTAAACAAACAAAGTAGAATATAATATTTTAATTACTTCAAATAAGCCAAGAGCGAATGATGATCAACTAATTGATATATACCTACAATTTATGAGCTATTATATATTAGAGTTGATCAAAAGGCACTGAATCAATTTCGATATCATTTACAGGTAGGTAGGTCACATACCTCTGATATAGGTATGACCTACCTAACAAAAAGTAAATCACCAGAATCATTCCATAAATGGCAGAGTAATCGTGTAACAAACATACAAAAACAACATACAGTCGAACTGACCTCCTCCTTTTTTTGAAGGGGTTAAAATAATTAGAAATGTGCCCTACTTTTAAGAGCAATATCTAACAATACAATAAGTATTCATAGCAGTGACACTTACTTTTGGGTTGCTCTGGAGGCGTTATCGATCTTTCCGTCGAAACTACTGGGGGATAGAAAATATTTGCCGGGAAGTAACCACTATGCGGCATAGGGTAATGCAATTGAGTTGGGAATAGCGGAATTTTGAACGGATTTAAAGAGCTCAGCGAGCTGGGTTGAGTGCCAAAGAACGGGTTCAACTGCGGAAGTTCTGGCGGCATCGCTTCGGGAAGTCTCGAGAAATCTTGAAAGGACGTTTCTAGGAAGGATGTGGGCATGGTGAGGTCCGGAGGCGCGGGCGCGACGCCGCCGTAAGTATTTAGGTGGGGTAAGGAAAGAGTTAGAGGGGCGGAGGTAGGGAAGAAGTTCGTCTGGCGCCCGAAGCTGTAGCCTAGCTTCTGTAGGGTTAGCTGGTGATGGGCGACGACCGGCCGTGGTGCGCGCTCGTGCTGGACGGCTGGCAAAAAATATTTATGAGGATATGGTATATGGTATATATACTTTACCTACTATGTACTTACCTAATCGGGTACCTTAGACTTGCAGTTTAACATGACGATATATATGTAAAAAATAATTTAACAAAAAAAACACTAAAGACAGACGCTTTTAAGAATCAATTAGTATGTAACCTTAATTGAATGTCACCACTAACAGCCATGGTTAGAAGTGTCGGCAGCAATCTTATTAACGTCTGAATAAACGTATAACGTTACAAGTGGTTGGCAAACAAAATCACATTAGGGAAGAAAAGTTAAAATGGCGGGATAGGAAGCCGCGGGGGTTCGTTGATATGTAAAATAAATATGGGTGCGAATGCCGGGTGCCAGCGACGGTTCGGTAAATATTTATGAACCCTCATAACAGGTCAAGATTTGTGCTGTTTATTGGTTGGCACCTCATCACTGCACTTCCTCCTTATACATATTCTTCGGTGTGATACCCTAAAAAGTAGGACTAAGTACAGCACTCTAACAACTCCATACATTTTACTTGACCCCGGTTCTTAACTACTAGGGTAGGCAGATATCAAAGCGCAAACTATTTAGACTCCTATTTAAAACATTAAAATTATTAAGGCTCGAGGGGTCAGCAAGTTATGGCTTATATTTATATCGCAAGCGCTTTATAGAGGCTGTGGGTCAGAATATTAAGTAACTATAAACTATTGTTTTTCATGCGGTTATGCATGTAATTGCTAGATGATTTCTAGAACATTAGGAGCTGAAATGCTTTTATTTTGATTGACATAAGTCGTTTTGGTTTGGAAATTATTTAACTCTTGTAACACCAGAGTAGAAGCGAAATCACTTATTTTGCAACTACGATCGTAAAAATAAAAACTAAATAATGCGAAAACCTTCTTTAGCCACCATAATACAAAAAGTAGTAAATTGTGTAAAATTATGTTCATTAGCTTCAACTTCACCTAATGACACGTCAATGCCAATGCATGACGTTGTCAAATATCGTGTTATTGACAACTGTCTATAGTCACCTCACCATACTTACGTCCTGATTATATCTTGACCCTGAGATTCGTGACAAATATGTGCCTACTCGGAGGTCAGCCTTATACTGGTTATTGAGACGAATTTTGTGTACGTCAGCAGGCATTGTAAATATCTACATGACTCGGGTTTGGTTCATAGGTTCAACTCTCAACTCCGAAATCATCAATCTGAGGGATGATTTAAGGGACAAAAAGTATCCTACATGTTAATCCAGGCATAAAACTCAATGCATACAAAGTTACATCATAATCCGTTCAGCTGTTTTTGCGTAACATCCTAACTTTCGTATGTATAATATATTAAGTACGATATTTTGTATGATTTCATTACAAATGTGTAGTTTTCATTTTTCCTTGTACTTGTAGTATATGCCGATATTACTTGCCAAATTTCATAGTTCTAGGTCAACGGGGCCCTATAAATATTGATTCTCCTGAGTGTCGAAATATACGTTTTTTGCGGCATAAATGGCCGTATATTTTTTTAACGTTAACTTAGATGGTTGTTTTTTCTCAGCTTCAAGGGACTGTCGATCTGAGTCTAAGGTCCCGAGATAAAGGGTCTTGACAGACAGACGGACAACAAAGTGATACTATAAGGGTTCCGTTTTTGTCCTTTTGAGGTGCGGAACCCTAAAAATACATAGACCAGAAGTGGAGCATCATTAGATACAACATCATTAGATACAGACTGAGATTTTTAATTATATTGGTGTATTTACTAAGTTAAGTTAGTTAGTAAGTAAATCGTTTTAAAAAACTGGGAGTAAAATTATAACGTTTTCTCAAAATGCAGCACTACAATAACCGACACTTCCTCATGTTATGAACACTTCTATTATGAATTGATTCTATTGATAGAGCGCAGATTCGGGAAAGAGGGAACGAATGCCCTCGCATTTTTTCTCGCCACTTATCGCCTCTCGTGTACCGCAAATACTTGAATGTTTCCTAATGGAAAAGACATGCTCGGAGGAGGCCCTGGATAAATACTTTATTGAGACAAGTGCTCGGCCATGTTCACTATTGATTACCGCTCAATTTGCTATAGTGGTATACGCGACCGAATATTCGCTGCGGATGGGAGGAAACTCACGTTTACGAAACAACTTTTACTTTAGTAGGTATGATACTCGTAGTTTTCTAAATGATTAGTCCTCACGATACAACTGCGATTCCATGGGTGGGTTGAACGTTAAAATAAGTAGAAAAGTGTGAGTTACCGTCTTTCTTCATATTAACCCGTAGACACTTGGAAAAGCGGCAAGCCTGGCATTGGTTCCGCCGGGTGACATCCACGACGCAGCGACCGTTTTCTTTGCATACGTAGTCTAAATTCCTGCATATGTGGATATGCAAGAGTATATTAGTGTCACATTCCTGATTAGAAGGAAAGAATGGTATAGTTGTAAACATGGAACTACTTTCCTATATGTATACGTAAGTAATGTCCCGTTGCCGGGAAAATAATATTTTATTACCTGAGAATGGAATTATTGGCAACGGTAGCTCATCAGTAGGCAATAGGTAAGTCAATTAAACCTTAGAACGTTTGTCATTAATACTTATTAGAATATGTTATAGATTTAGGTAGTGACTTCTGTCAAAAATAAGACGTACTGGCTTTATTTTTAATATTAATTAATATCTGAAAACAGGAGACATTTTTAAGACGCTTGTTATTTACCTGCCCGTAGGTACAACCTATGGGGTGTGATCGAAGCGAAGAAAGAATGTAAAGATATCCCACTAAATGGGATATAGTTGTGAGCGTACTTATTCATATTAATTACATATACCGTCGAATACTCCGTTTAAAGAAGCCCCGGCATCCGTCGCAGGAAGGCACTCCGTAGTGCTTGCCCGACGCCTTGTCGCCACACACACGGCACATTGCTTCTGGCTTACTGCTGCCCTCCATCTTCCTGTGTTAATATACTGCGCTACTAAATTCTGATTTATACGGTGCAAGAACTTGCATGCGATTTGAATTACATTGCGGGGCTGCGGGTTACCGAGGCAAACGTGTGCGATCAAAACCTGCAATGTAATGAAAATCGCATGCAATATCTTGCGTCGTGTAATTAAGGAAGAGGAAGCTTAAATGATTCAGTTCAGGCCACATTCTGCCCGCTGGTATCCAGGGCGTGGCCTTGGGCTACGGTATAAAATGAAGGGATTAATACAAATTACTTACATCTCAATATGTATGTATTATTATCTAAGTTGTGGGAACTTTATTGGTTTATGACATAAGCTCATTAAACATTAAAACATCCTCTTAACGACGACCACTTTGGGCTAGTTGGTAAGCGACTGTGCCTCTATAGTACATGTAAGATTGTACATGTCTCCAAATATTTATATGTTTTAATTATTAACGAATACAATACAAGCATAAATTACACTTCAGGACGATTTTTAGAATCGTCCTTTACACGATGGATTTTACAGAGGGAATGCCAGGTGACCATATGTGATAATCCACATCGAAAGGGACCTTATGGCGGCCGGCACTTACGCCTTTATTGCCGCTGTTCCAACACAACAGTGAATAGGTGTAACGTAAGCGCCTGCCGCCATAAGGTCCCTTTCGATCTGGATGATCACATATGGTCACCTGGCCATTCTCGCTGTATATCCAGCCAGTGTTCCGTCGCCATCATCAGCCCAGCTTAATGTTTCATTGTCACCGAACTCACATGACAGGATAAATTTCAGCTCAATCGGATAAGAGTAATACGAATTTCAAAATGAACGTCCCCCAGTAGACATTGCTTTTCTCTCTCTTTCTATATGCTTACGTCAAATGTGAGCGAGACCACACTCGTTCAGTTTGAGAATGGTAGTACTCTGCCAGCGAGTGGGTGAAAATGGATTACAAATATCTATAATATGTAGTATTGCATTACCTACATGTCCCAATATTATGCGCATACCTAACACCTCATTTTCAGCACAATAGCTCAATCAAATTATACGCGAACGCATGATGTTGCAAAGAAAGGATAATTTTGAAAAGATATTGCCACGTCACACGGGGTATTGATAGTCGATTGATTATTCAAATAAGCCGACAGTCGGGACATTAGGTGAAATATTAAAAAATGCTTGCGTGTCATCTGTGTACAACAAACGAGGGTTTAATATCTCTACGCGCGCCTGTTTTTATTTTTGAGGGATAAAAAGCGATGAAATATAGTAAAGTATGTAAAGATTTTGTTTTCTATATTCTATTAGTATTAAGTACATAGGAGTCACCTAATTAATTTAACTTAATACATGTCACAACGATGTATCTCAGAAACAACTTATGCCTTCAATTTGATATTAGCAATATATATATATATTATAGGTATTATAACTATATTTTATAACGGTTTAAACTCACGTTATAAAGTATGGTCATATCAGTATTTAGACTCAGGTTTGTTTCTTGAATCATCAAATATCCTTTACATATAAAAAAAGTTATAACGGAACCCTCGGCACGCGAGTCAGGCTAGCAATTGACTGGTTTTTATAAATACCCCAATGTATCATATTAGATGACACACTTTTTAACACCTTTTTAGGCCATAAAATGAAATGATATTAATTTGCATACGACATGGTTCACGAAAGTGTATGTCGATATAGGTACAGCATACCTGTCTAACCACATAACATGCAAATATATAATAGATAATAGGGAACATAAAACCTTATGCAATTTACAATTTTTACTGCAGTGCGGGTATTCCTTAATACGAAGCCTAGTACAAAATTGCTTATAAGGAAGGTCTTTAATGGCTTGAGGTAGTAATGTCTTTCAAGCCATTATCGGCTGTTATTCTTTAATAGGACGACCACTTCGTGATAGTTAGACTTTATTAACTTGGGAAAACTTTGCGACCTTGTTTTCTCGATCAAATGACCAAAATATGGAACACTTCCAATATTAAGTCCTCTACCTATACGGGACGTACCTATATACAGGATGTAACAAAAATAGAGAGGATCCGAGGGCATATTCGGTATCGAGTTCTGATTAGGAAAAAACCGTTTATGTGAGAGTCGCCTCAGCATACGTCCTTATTATATGTTGACCCTAAGATTTGTGATAAATATGTGCTAATTCGAAGGTCAGCCTTATACTGGAACTTCTGAATCGAACTTTCCGTACGTCAGCAGGCATTGTAAATATCTACATGACTCTGGACTGGTTATATAAGTGGTTAATTAACTCCCACCCCAAAATTCATCAATTTGAGGGATGATTTAAGGGACAAAAAGTATCACTCGTGTTAATCCAGGCTAAAAACTCTGTAGACACAAAATTTCATAATAATCCCCTTCAGAAGTTTTTGCGTGATTGAGTAACAATTGTAACAAACATCCAAATATTCAAACGTCCTAACTTTCGTATGTATAATTGTTAATGTATGCAACAAAACTAACCTTTTATTGATTGTCGTTGAATATAGCTAGACAGTTTGTACGAAAAATGAGCTATATGACTGCTATATATGTCATGATGGAAAACTGTAATTGAAGAAAATAAACCAGTTCTGTTGCCTTATATATTCATTAGTTTTCTTTCCCCTAGTGCCTATGTACACTTAATAATAATATTAAGTAGGATATTTTATATGATTTCATTATAAATATATAGTTTTTAGATTTTACCCTGTACTTTTAGTATATAACGATATCACTTGCCAAATTTCATAGTTCTAGGTCAACGGGAAGTACCCTATAATTTTTTATTTCCTTGAGAGTGTCGAAATATACGTATTTTTGCGACACAACCGCCCGTATCTTTCTTTTACGTTAACTTAGAAGTGTGATTTTTTCATAGCTTCAAGGGACTGTAGACCTTAGTATAAGGCTTTAATTTCAACTCGGTACCTCCACGCCTTCCCGAGATAAAGAGTCGTGAGACGGACAACAAATTGATCCTATAACGGTTCCGTTTTTTTTCTTTTGAGGTACGGAACCCTAAAAAGTAGATGTTTTTTTTGACATGAAAAATATTTATTTTTTCTATGGGACAGGTCGTCTAATTCAGCCAACTGTCCATACAAGGGACAAAAATTTATTGTATCAAAAAAATTAATCTTCTACTTTTTCCTAATCAGAATACGATACCGAATATGTCCTTAAACGGATCGTCACTATTTTTTTTAAACCCTGTTTTCATGCACTAAGTAAGATACTCCTATATATTCTCTGCTCCGAAGTGTTTTCCGCGTCAATGTACCGGGGCGCGTGCTGACTTTCCCACGAAGTTCCCGGAGGGTACGTGCCAAGCCATTATTTACCAATTACGGTTACGAGCCCAGTGTTCGCGAAGACATTTCCATTTCCACTTAGTGGATCATAATCGTCTATTATTTTGCAATCACTTGTACCTATCGTGTCCAGTTTATAGCGTATCATTTTTAATTAAGTACGGTAAATTGAGGTGAAGACCCGCGTACGTAATACAGTAATTCTATCTTTGTGTGAGTAAAAACAAATCGGCAAGGCAAATATCCTAGTTTTCGACACGGACCTAAAATTCATAGAAATAAATGCGACAAATCAAGGTAAATCATTGAGACTTTTGACATTAGGTACATGACCTGCGTTTTACTATGTTTTGTGACAAAAAAGTTTACTCATTATACGCGATTAAGGCCAGTTTAATAGTAACAATGTGTGAAAATAGTGAAATTTTAAATCAATACACTGTATCTGATACTTCGCTTGAATGTTATCTCAGCTATCAATTACATTCTTACCTAGATACTATTTTTGAAATATTTCTGTTTCATAAGTCATTGTTCTACCCCTGAGTGATATCTATACAGCAGTTATGTCACGGCATTTTAACAATGGAATCGAAAGTATCATGTGGCGTGCGCTAGTCACGCGCTAGTATTTAGTGTCATAATCGCATCGATATCGAAAATATCGTTCGTAACTAATTGTCAGCAAAATGCTGACATGTTTTCGTAAGCGTAGCGTGACTTCGGCCCTCAATTACACCGTATGTGGTGAAAACACAACCCCATCTTATCAGTGACCTGTCAAAGTTCTAACCCCCATTGATACAAGGTTCATTACTGCTTGATCTGGGTCACAGATAGGCAGGTTATACGCGGTTAGATAATTATATATTCATGTGGCGCGTGGCAGGACTTGATTTTCAAGTAAGGGAAAATAAAGGATATGATAGATTGTGGGATTCCCCTATGGTATGTTATACTAGAAGGACTAGTTAATTAATAACTATATAGGTAGGTGCTTAGGTATTTCATATAATTATATGAAACCTACCTGAATAAGTACCTAATTAGGTACTTATTCCATTATGCGGTCGTGGCTGTCGCTCCCATAGCGGTCTTACAAGCCACTATACGTAAGTGCCGCGAGTCTAATACGTAAAACATACGGACACTGCTTAAATCATCTTTCCATAGATGAACAAGGAAAATTATGATGAATGATGATCCTAATAATTAAAAATATTATAAAAGTGAAAGTTTGTTCGTATGGATGGATGTACGTCTTACGTTCCTCTTAATTTCAAAAACTTCTGAACTGATTTCTATGAAACTCTCAAGATTTACTGATGTCTAAGCTAGAATACTGCAGTATTGGAGCTTAGACATCAGAATAACATATAGGATATAATTTACTTCAAAATGCATCCCCTTAGTCGGCGGCCTTTTAGGCGGTGGACATTCTGTATGGGGAACAAAAACATGTTTATGAAAGAAACTTGAAACTTCCATAATAGACTATTAAGCTTTAAAAATGAGACTGATTTCAGGATTTTTTAAAATTCGCCCTCTGAAGGGGTGAAAAGGGGATTAAATATTTCTTTGGGGAGCAAATATTTTTTAAAGGAGAAATTTCAAACTTGATGTATAAATGAAAATTCACCTTCTGAAAGAGTGAAAAGAGGGTAGAAAGTTTGTATGCTGGGCAACCTGATTTCTAAAAGTGAGTGTTATCATACTTTGCGAGTACTCTTAGTTAAAACACAAGGTCACAAAATTAAGTGTTTTTAAAAATTAATCCCTTAAGGCAAGGCCATTCCAGTGCAAATGACCCCCTCTAACACGCCTGAGTTTGCAATTAATCATCCCGCTCTCTACGGAAGCTCTGCGCGTAATTTAGTAAATATTTAGTACATTTTTTATTAGTTTCTATGGGATGACAGCTGCCGGTGCCATATTTGACGATGACCGGCCTGTGATCGTATGTTGGTGCAACCGACCCTAAATTGAGAACTTATATTATAACGGCTGACGGCTTTGTAAACAACCTGCCTGCCGTGCGGCAATCCGCAATGCGGCTAGCCGCTTAGTGCGTACCTTTAAATCCGCTCAGCGGCGATTTTTATTTAGGACCCTTCGGGTACGCAACCCTATTGCTGGCCCTCATGCGTCCGTCCGTCTTGTCCCACAGGTTTTACAATTAAACGGTTGGAGCTACAGTCTTCAAATTTTCACAGTATAAGCATCTTGTTGGCCCAATGACATAAAAAAGTCAAAATTTATCTTTAATTGTTTTAAGGGGGGCTCCCATACAGCTAAAGGCGGGCGTGAAAAAAATTGTTTGACCTATTTACCCCATTGAGAACTCATTGAATAGATAAATACTGTATTTTTTATTATAACAAATATTGGAAAACAAAAGAATGAGGAACCATCAAAGTTAGCATTTTTATTAAAATTTTGTTCTGAAGAATTTTTTAACTTCCCATTGACATTGATTGAAATTTGGTGATAACGTTTATTATTAGGTATATTTTAACAACAAATTTTCATTGAAATTCCTTATGTTTCCGATTAAAACCAACTTAATCTTGCGGGTTGTTCGGAGCCCCAAATGTACGGACACAGACTTGGCCGGTTTTTGTAACCGTATTGGTACCTCAATTTAATCGTGGTTTCGTAATTAAGCCTTATGTGGCGACGTCTATAGATGTTGTATACGTGAGCAAGTTATAAAAAAATGACGTTAGCAGTCTGTCAATTAAAACAGCAACCATTTGCCAACAATTACAAACCTAACCACCGCAATTAGCCTCTCCAGCAAACATATTGTTGGAATTATTAAATCGCTGTCTGTTATTACAGGAAGGGTCTGGTTGCGTGCGGGGCGAAGTCAAAGGGCGAATGTGGCTGTGACATTTGAACTCCGGCCCCTGTGCCGCAAGTTCGACCCGTGAAGAGGTAAACACAAACAGTAGCTTAGTGGAGTGATTTTATAACCGACTGCACACAAAAGTTATAGATAAAAACCGGCCAAGTGAGTGTCGGACTTCGCACAGTCAGGATTCCGCACCAACCGCAAATGTAAGAGAAATAAGGAACTTAAAATCTAAATTATCAACGTATTATTAGCATTTGTTGGTGAAATATATTAATAAACATTATCACCAAATTTCAAGTTCATAAATTAAAGGGATGTTAAAAAATCCACCATCTAGCCAGGGGGCAAAGATGAGTCCGACGGTGAAGCGAGCTCACCCAGAAGACGCCTATTCACTCGTGCCTTAAAAAGGTAGGTTATATGTGACGTTATCAGGGTTAGGGTACCACTTTGTCGCTTATGGATTCCGAGATATCACTGATTTTGTCAATCAACTCGAAAATAGCGTAAATTTGTTTTGATTAAAAATAGCTTCTACACACTTAAAATAATACGGTGTATTGATAAAAAGTTAAACTTTTCAACTAAAAGTCGGAAAAAAACACGGCCAAAGTTTACCGACTAGGGTACCACATTGTCGCTCATAAGCTTGAAGTAAACTCATTAAACTTATTTGCTTTGAAAATGAAAATATAATTTAGAAAACATAATATGTAATAATTGCAGACGTAAAATCCATACTTCCATGCTAATATTATAAATGGGAAAGTGTATGTGTGTGTTTGTTTGTCCGTCTTTCACGGCAAAACGGGGCGACATATTGACGTGATTTTTTAAGTGGAGATAGTTGAAGGGATAGAGAGTGACATAAGTTACTTTTTGTCTCTTTCTAACCCACCCCCCCCCCCCCTTCCCTAAAAGGGGGGGCGGGGTGGAAGTTTGTATGGAGCATTTAACGCGAGCGAAGCCGCGGGCAAAAGCTAGTGCGTTATAAATTCTCATAAAATAACAACATTAACTAGGTAGGTATTATTTGTTCACGTCACGCTTATCACCCACACTAACACGATGTACTAGTTTGTTAGGCACATGTTCTAAACCCTAAACTAAATTTTAATTAAAATTATGTATTTAGATCCCCGCTTGCCAAGCGTGGCGACTATGGCAAATCCCCCCCAAGGGAAAAATAAATTGGGGGAGGCCTATGTTCAGCAGTGGACGTCTTTCGGCTGAAATGATGATGATGATGATGATGATGATGTATTTAGATTCGATATAAACCACACTTCTTTCTACCTACCTAAGTAGCGAGTTGGCGCGGTAGGCACAAACCTTTGAAGTAAGCCGACGCAGGCGCATGCTATCTCTCTCTACTACGTCGGGTTGCCGTCAAACGCGTTGAGTCAATCATTTTCATAATGATGTTAAATGCATATGATTACTTGTATAAGTAATAATTTTAATATAATAAGTCTTAATAATAATTTTGATCTCATAAGTCATAAAGCGAGAATGTGGTACCCTAAGGAATGTTAAACTAACAAACTTGATCTAAATTAGTAAAGCTGACGAAAAGACTGTTATATTTTATAAAATAAGTTATGTTATTGATTGATAATAATATTTGTATTAGATATATGCACTTCTAGTGCGGACACTATGTTAAAATAAGTGGAATTCTTATTTCTCTAAACTTATGAATAGCGACAATGTGGTACCCTAGTGATTGATAATAATATTTGTATTAGATATATGCACTTCTAGTGCGGACACTATGTTAAAATAAGTGGAATTCTTATTTCTCTAAACTTATGAATAGCGACAATGTGTTACCCTAGATCACTTTTCATACAAAAATCATGTTTAAATTACTAAACTTTGAAGTCACTTTTTTGATAGAAAACTACATTACTTTTGTGTTTAATTACACTTGATCGTTAGTTTTATTCCTAAATTAATGTAAATTATGAGAATTAAACAGTACAATGTTCATTTTATATATTTTTTATATAAGTGTTGATTTTTTTTGTTTTATTATTTAAAAAAATTATGCCTTGAGATATGGTTGTTTCATTATTTTTATTATAAACCTTACTTACATCATATTCAGAAATCAACATAAGCCGGCTGAAAATCTGTCAATTTTGAGTTTTATAAAATATTTTATTTTTGATTTTGCCTCTACACCCTACGTGCATTATTCTTGTATTATTTCTATAAAATGTAAAATGTTAGAGACAACATATGATTTGTCGAGTAATATAATGTATGTGGAACATTTTAAAACCACTATCTCCATAACTTCAACCTATAACTAGGTTTTTTAGGCTTTCAAACTTTAAACTCGAATATCTCAAAACAGTATAATGATATGTTGGAACTTCAAAAAATTATAAAAAATAAAATACTCAACATAGCGATCTCGTCCTTCTTGTATATGAAGGAGAATGTTCTCAGCTATAAGGAGGTACCAATCACTCAATACCGACAATATATTACCTTTGCCATGAAAATGTCACATATATTACTAGCGACCCGCCCCGACTTCGCACGGGTGCACTGTTTGTAATGGATGTTATTATACATATAAACCTTCCTCTTCAATCACTCTATATCTATTAAAAACAACCGCATCAAAATCCGTTGCGTAGTTTTAAAGATTTAAGCATACATAGGGATATAGGGATTAGGGACAGAGAAAGCGACTTTGTTTTATACTATGTAGTGATGAACTCGGAAATACAGACGCCGGCTGGGAAATTCAAACCTTAGCAGTGCGCAGCAATTATAGCTCTCTCAATCTAGTTTATTTTTTTATCATCAAAAAACATTTCTAAACTAAGTTTGTATTTTTATCACCTTCGGATGTATTTTTTTTCGTAAACTCCCATGAAATTATGTTGAAAGTACCTGCTTTCAAATAATAAAAAATAACGCGATAAAGAATAGGGTAGATGACTCATGTTACAATTTTTAACATACGAGGGGCGTTCAAAATATTCTCGGTATTGATATCTTATAACCTCTTTTTGAATTTGTTTTGTTACTGGCTGGTAAGGTTCATTCTTTGACATTAAAAAAAAGTATAATTCAAACCGAGATGTTCTTTTGTTTTTCTGCAATTTCTGAACAAACACAAACACAATGAGTGAATTAACAATGTTAACGAAATTAGAACATCGTTCCGTAATAAAATTCTTGACGAAACAGGGTAAAAACCAAAAAACCATAAAAGAGGAAATGGATTGTGTTTACCGTGAGTCTGCTCCTTCTTTATCTACAATTCAAAAGTGGTCAAGCGAATTCAAACGTGGCAGGGAGAGTATTGAAGATGACCCTAGACCTGGCCGGCCTGTAGTAGCTACTTCACAAGAAAATATTGATCAGGTGGAAAACCTTATATTGGAAGATGGTCGAGTGAAGATAAAATCAATAGCTCAAGTAACCAATCTTTCTATTGGTACCGTACATGACATTATCCATGACCATCTTAATATGTCAAAGGTCAGTGCAAGATGGGTTCCGCGAATGCTGACTCGACTTCAAAAAGATGTGCGTGCAGCTTGCTGTTCCGATTTTATTGACCTGTGTGGTGAAAATCCTGATGAGGTGCTGCAAAAGATAGTTACTGGAGATGAAACCTGGGTTCATCATTATGACCCAGAGAGTAAACAGGAGTCCATGCAGTGGCACATTAAGGGTTCAGCTCATCCCAAGAAGTTCAAGTTCGTCCCTTCCGCTGGCAAGGTCATGGCAACAATATTTTGGGATTGTGAAGGAGTATTGTTGATCGATTATAAAGAAAAAGGTGTAAATATCACGGAACAGTACTACGCGAATATTCTACATCAATTAAGGGACGCAATAAAAGAAAAAAGGCGAGGAAAGTTGTCTAAAGGTATTCTGCTTCTGCATGACAACGCCCCTGTCCATACTGCTCATATTGCCAAGGCAGCTATTGCTGAATGTGGGTTCGGAACTATAACTCATCCACCGTATAGTCCGGACTTAGCCCCCAGCGACTTCTTTTTGTTCCCCAATCTCAAAAAGGATCTGCGTGGTAATCGATTTTTTGACGATGAGGCGTTGAAGGCGGCAGTAGAGGAGCACTTTTATACCAAGGATAAAAAATATTTTTATGAGGGATTAAAAAAAATAATTGATCGATCTTTTAAGTGTATTAACATAGGGGGGGAGTATATTGAAAAATAAAAAATATCAAACTGTTCATACTTGTTTGTTTTCATTCCAATACCGAGAATATTTTGAACGCCCCTCGTATAGTGTGACTATGGTTATATGGATAGAAAGCCATCAAAATATCACAATAAATAGTAAATTTGGCAAATTAATCAAAATTATAAAAAGATATGGGACTACAAAAGTCTATTACGGGACCAACTACAACTAGGGGACAATAAAATCCAAAAAAAATGGGACAAACGTAGCTCGCCTACAAATTAGCATTATATTATGGCCTTGCATTCTATATTTGAACCAACCGTTGTTTGGGAAAATAAGTAGGTAAATCGCTTTTTAGTGGCGAAATGCTGCGTTTGGGGCACATAGTTGTAATTGTAATGCAATATTGTTTTAGATTTACATACGGATCCTATTGGTGAGCTCTTTCTTTTGAAATTGTATGTCTCATGCGAGATCTATATGGCCAAGATAAACTTATTAGATAAAATAATTTGCAATTGAAAGCGATATTCTGATGGTTTATTATCTGTATCCGTACAGTGACACCATGTTGCAAATTTTAACATATGGAATGTAACCGTATATTATACATGCAAATAATAACTAATGATACATATTATTATACATTTCAATAAGTCCACACCCCCGTAATACCTACACCAAGTACAAAGCTATCATACCGCTATAAGTTCATTAAAGATTTTCTGCACTTGACTCATACTGATGCCTAAGGTTGCCTGAATCTGCTGGTAGGACTGTCTCTTGTCAGTCTCTATCACGAGTCACACAGCACTGATGTTCTCTTCAGTAATCGCCGTAAAAGGACGTCCCTCGCGAAGATCATCATTGACATTGGTGCGATGACGTTTGAACTCGTTAAACTAGTTGTAAACAGTCGCGCGGGGTGGAGCTTCACCATGAAAGGCCAATCGAAATCCTTCATAACTAACGAATTGAATTCAATGAAATAGAAATTCATAAAAAAAATTCCATCAAAATTTGCTCTCGTTAAATAACAAAGTTTTGTTTAATTTTTATTTTGTAATGCTATTGCTTATTTTAATTATATTATATTGTACAATCTGACTTCACACTTTACTAAAGAAATTTGAATAACTTAAGAATAAGGAATAATAAATTAGGTAGGTACTTACAGAGATGAAATCTCTTGATATAATATTTGTACGCCGTTTCATCGGCAAAAAGTGGAGATCTTTTAAATTGTGACATAACACCTGTTATAAAATTACCTACTTTTGGCACAAATAAACTGACTTTGTGCTGTCTAAATTATGGATGCCGGACGTCCGAATTAAATGTTTTCATTTCATTTCATTTTCTTAATCCAATAATGATTTGGCCATTAGGTACGACTGTTTTACTGGAAGATTTATTCTAAAATTATTGTATTTTGCCAAAATATTTTAATTAAAAATTACGTAAATTGAAACGAGCAGTGACGTCACTCCATCAGTCACTTCAGTTGAAAACTTTGAAAAATGTCTATAAAATGGAAAATGATTTATTATGTTAATTTATTATATTAATAAATGAAAATATATTAATTCTGTGATGCAAACAATATTCATGCGCCATGAAAAGTTTGACGTTTTATGCAGTGATGTTACGTCAAGCCAGTGAGCGTATAGGCGCGGAAATGTCGGTTTTTGATTTGAATTAAATTAAATGTTTGTGCTGTGCATATTTTAACTTTCTTGTGTATGGTATCTTTACGCAGTTCTTAAACCAGATAGACTAAATCATTGTAATAAAGCAAGTTCCCTATTCAAGGATGAGATAGTTGAAAAGTTGAGAGCTTATCGACTACGGTGGTATGGGCATGTTATGCAGAGGGAAGAGAGTTATGTGACAAGAAGGGTATTAGGAATGAATTACGCGAACTTGTAAAAACTTCAAACGACACACAACATTCCTTCATATTTTTAAATCATTAATTCGCGTTCACAATTGGAATATGCCGTGTGTGTATGGAACCCTTACTACAATAAATATATCAGTGCACTTGAAAATGTACAAAAAAAATATTTGCGTTCTATGCATTATAAATGTTATTATAGTCGCTTGTCGTATAATCGACTTTTAGATAGATATAAACTCCTTACCCTTAAATCCAGAAGAACTCATCTTGAAATCATGATGCTGTATGACTTATGTCATAATAGATATGATTGTATTCCGCTGCATAATAAGTTATGTTATAAGATCCCATGCAGAACCCATTTCCGTAGTACAAATGCTGGTAAACGCTCGGCATTATACCGACTTGTTCATACTTACAATGATCATTTTGTATCTATTGATATTATAGCCACTAGTGCTGCCAAATTCAAAAAAGAAACACTTAAGTTATTGAAATAATGTAATACTTAACTTATTAGCTCTGCCTTAGTAGTTGTATGTTTGACGTTTATTGCTTATTGTAATCTTTAGTTATTACTTTCCATCCCATTGATGTACTTCAAAATATGTCATTTATATTAGTAATATGGAGTTAACGTTGTTGGTATCACAATTAGCAAACCTTAAATGTAACTTTTAAAGTAATACATTATTGTGATCACTGTTTGTTAACTTATAATAAATGAAAAAAAAAAAATGAATGTGGAGGGATGTAAGAGAAGGGGTAGGCCAAAAAAAGGTGGATGGACTGCGTGAGAGATGATTTGCGGAGGAAGGATGTGAGCGACGAGATGCAGGGCGATAGCGAAAAAAACATTCAGCGCCGATCCCACGTAAATGAGAAAAGGGCAAGCGAATGATTATAATTCAGGGATGAGTAATTCATTTACGTAATACGTATCTTTTAAACTGAACATACAAAAAATTTGAAATATGCAAAATCAAAAATATCATTTTTTTCTTTCGAAAGACATTATTATTACAGTATTTTGTTCTTTATTATAATTGTACTAATAGCGAGTTAGTAAAATAAAATATACAAATATATAGCCCATTTATCAGTAAATAAACGCAAAAGCACTTGAATAATGAGTTTTAGTAAATATGAGGTAAAATGTTTTTTTTATAGCGCAAGTGAACTGATTTCAATGGCGCGGCGGCAAGTACGGTGCGATGCGGTAAGTATGCTTTTCCGAAATGAAACTAGCTGTATCTTCAATACCGTCAAGCCTATAAAAAAAATGTTAAGAACCTTTTTATTTTTGAGGATTATTAATAAGGATTATTTTTACTTTAAAGACTTTTTTCGAATATGTAATAGTTTTCGAAAAAATGTGTCACAATAGGAAAAGGGGACACATTTCATGGTGAAGGGGGGTGAAGCGTCAGAGGGAGGAGAGGGGCGAGTTGTAAGTTTTGACTTCCCCTTACATTGGTTACATAGAATGACCATATTAAATTTGCAAGTCGATTTTCACCCACTTCCATTAATTGTATCGATATGGAACTTTGAAAGTAATTGTGTAACATTATACCTGCCTATAATGACAATACAGTAATTTGATTGATACCATCAAATTGATCTGATGATGGAGCCAGAAGGTGGATATTAAAACTTCTTAATTACCAGTAATAATAAACCCTTGTATAATAATGTTTAGATACGTTTTAATACTTGTGCTAAAAATAATTACTTATTAAAAAATATTTACAAAACATCTACTCGTATGTAGTTTCATTTGCTGCGGATAGTAAAGGATATGTTGTAGGAATGTAAACACTTTAGATAGGTATCACTTTTACGAGTATGTCCGCTGAATAACAAAATTGCAAGAACAAATACTGTATAAAACATTTAAAAAAAAAGAGAATTAAAATAACAAGCGAAAAATTGCTAAAATTCGCGTAGGTGCAGCGCTCAACTAATTATTTCAATCATAATTTAAAGACTTACCAATTGGTGTCTTCTATGAAGGTAGAATCCCACTCGAATGTACCCAGGGCAGAATAGTGGGTGGCCGGCAGGATAGTGGGCGGGGCCTAGTTTCACCCCAAGCCGACAACTTCCATTGGCTCGTCGTGTTTGTGGGCGTGCCGCAACTGTTACCACTTTTATGGAACAAAGCTCACAGATTACTTGTTCGATAATTCTGTAGGGCTGTAGGTAATGACTGCGTTATTGAGTGTGCTGACAAGTTACTACTTTAACTTAAAGTAAGTAAATCGTCTCAAGTCGCTATAAAACAGTTGAGTACTTATATTAAGGTTGTTTCATTTAGTCATACGATAGAATTTTGAATCCGGCATTTTTTTGGAACTTGTGGTCGTAATTTTAATTTTATATGTAAATATTAAAGAGCGTAGCCGTGTTACATCTTCCTATCTTTGTTATTTTCTGAGTAATGTTATTTTTTTACTTTTAATAAAAACAAAAAAAAAACCAGCACACGGGCTAATGCGATTTACGTAAACTTTTAGTACAGTAACCTATATATAGACTCACGTATCCTTTAATTAATATTTTATTTTGTAAAGAAGACGTGATTCCCTATATATAGATTACTGTACCAAAAGTTTACGTAAATCGCATTAGCCCGTGTGTTTTTTTTTTGTTTATATGAAAAGTTTAAAAAAATCATATCTCAGAAAATTAGAGAGACAGGAATGTGAAACTTACAAGAAATAGTAATATTTGTCATGAGGGCTCTGGATAAAAAAATACAGTAAACATTTGGTGGAAGGGCCGCTTTTCCATGAAATACCAAATTTTTAAAGAGGTAAAACTTGTGAGTGCTTGTAGCACTGTAAGCTCATGTATGTAATATCCACCTTTAGTCAAATCGTATCGGACCTGACACATAATGTAACTATAGAGTCTTACATTATTCCTTTATAATAAGGTAAAAAAATGATAACATCCTTTAGTAGTCGACTGTACCTACAAACTCGCTGCAACTCAATTATTTTATGAAATATTCAAATAATATAATTTCTCAAACAAGTGCATAGGTACTGAAAAGCAGGTAGTTAGGTAATAACACTAATAACAGGGTTATATAGCTTATTAATTTGCAGGCATAAAAGCTGATAAGTTATTCAACACGTAGTTACAGGCTTGTAGATAAATTATGTTTAGCTTTGAAAGGCAAATGTAGGAATCTCCACACATGCTGCATAAATTTGTACAAGGTGTATTTTTTAGTGTTTTTGGGTACAGAAATGGTTAAACGGTGTCTGTATGTCCGCTTGACATAGAAAGCTGAAAGGTATAGATATGACAATATGATGGCCTAATCACATATGTATTTGAAGCCTAAATAACGTTTTCCACATTAAAGGAGGCTATTTTGGGGCTTATTATAAGGTGTATTGCAATGTTAACGACTGTGGGAGTACCTAACTACTCACCATTTGAAAGCGCGTAAAAAACTAAGTCGATATACTTACATTTTTTAAGTTGTTGTTACGATAATTCTTTCTAATGTAAAATATAATAACTTTGCGTATAATAAATAGTGATTCGCTTACATAACAACTGTCAATAAGTTTAATTCGCGTTACTTGCAATTTATTAGCAAAATATGTTTGGAAATGACCCAAACATATGAACTGTTACTGCTAAGGGCTATAACGGCTTTATAACATAAATGTATAACAAACAATTAGCATTTAAGCCTTTTTTGTTGCTGTAGAATCTTCATGCTGAAGCCATTAAGCTAGTCATGCCTGAATTGTTTCAGCTTCTGATTTTTTTAGATGTCCATGCATTGTAACAAATTTGTATGTTACGTATGTTAGCGTTCCATTCCTGTGGCCCCAGCATGTTGGAGAGTCCAAGAATAGATACCTAAATCACTAAGATGGTACTACTGATATTCTAGATTAAACGTAGTATTAACATTCAGTATTACCTGTTTGTATTATTATCTGTGGCACTTGTCGCCATACCTATTCTCTTCTTGTGCAAGCGTTCATGGTCGCAATACACTGTTTCCCTGAAATTACATCTTTTACTGCTGCTTCATCTCTCCCACAACACACACAAGAATCAACGCCTCAACCTTAACAGTCTACCCAACAGCGCTTTTTCACCAATGATATTTCAAAACCGATACCGTTGGAACTCTATAACTTCGCTTATAACTAATGCCTATGTCTTCGCCTACAAACACGTGTACCATGCACCAACTTTCAGTTCAACACATACACACGAAGATAGGCAGTATACAAGCGAAATAAGCATAGGATAACGGGATTTGAAGGCCCCAAGCAACATCACCTTTGGATGAGAATGAAACCGAGGGTCTATGATGGTTTCGTTTATCGCGCGATAAACGACAAGATAAAGCACCTTTCTGTCACGTTTTCATGGAAAGTATTTTATTTATGTTATTATTACAGATTTTTATACTACGTCTACGACACAGGTAAATAAGAATACGACCAGCTTGATGGTAAGTAGACTCCGCAGCCGATGGACACTTTTTGATTGGACGATTCTTTGTTGTCAGCTAGAGACAATTGCAGAGCTTTGTAATTATTCTTATGGAATCCTAAAAATAGTCCATAGGTAGGTATGTCAAGAATGTATATAATTATAGAAAATTTTGTTCAAAATGATCCGCATCGATTTGGGCACTATACTTTTTGGGACAGGCTTTAAACTTTTTGCCTAAATTTAGTGAAGTACTCGTGTGAAATTAAAGAACTCCTCAAATATAAGTACGCTTATGGAAATTTCGCTAGTATATTTTTAAATACTTAAACCAATGCAAAGTAGATACTAAATGTTAAGACGGTTTTTTGTTACAAATTATTGCCTGAATAGGGAGGGAGTATTCTAGAAGGAAATGAATTAAGTTTATAGATCTCTAACGAACTTTTAGTGTTCAGTGGACTTGACTGTGGGTTGGAGAGGATATGGAAAATATATATTTGCATCAATCCATCCATCGGACTACATATATGAAACAAATGGCAATGTAACTAATAGGTAATTTCAAAAATCCTAAGGAGCCATATTAGGTGGGTCACTAAAACGCCAAAATTAGTAAATCCATATAATAAAGTACACAGCATTATGATTACAGATCCGTATTTATAGTGCAAGTCAGATAAATTTACATTATACTTATTAATTGGTGATATGTTACGGTATTACTTGTATCTTAGACACTAAGCGTCGCTGTTGCTGTAACCGCCCATTTACATTGGTCGATAGGACCTGCATCTAGCATGCGGGACGCCTACTACAGTAATAGCATGCTGAATAAAGTTTCAGTAATAAAATGCTAAATATTTTCGTTAAGATGGATTCGGTATAACGCCTACAATTAGGGTAACTGGACTTAGTCCTGTCAACCTAAAGTCAGAATGGCTGACCAATATTTCTCTAGTTTTGGTGAGGTACAAATTATTTGATGTCAGGTACTAAATAGCACAAAAAGGTACTAAATATTGGAAATACTCTCGCTATAAAAATTTCACCATGGTCCTGTCATCCTGACGCTCACAAATTCTGAATAATATTCTCTTTACATCTTTAATACCTCTTTAAGCGTAGTAAAAGTTGTATTAAGGTATCATACCACAGTATTACTAAGCTATTACCCAGTCTTTACATCGCTGTTATACAAGCTAAAGCCTTTAAAAATGTGTCCAAATTGAATGACAGCTGAATAGACATTTACTTAAACTTTATTCAACATGACCATTTCTTGGGTAGGCTATTTTAGACTATCACCACTAAAATCGAAGCGCGAACAATACGATTTCCGATCGTCGAGTGTTTTTGATAGCAACAGAGGGCTTTTTTTGCCGTCAAAGCCGAATCAACTATGATTAAGAAAAAAATATAACATACCCCGTATACGGACAACGGGTTCCATCGACTGATGTAAATGAGCCTTAAGGCATCAAGCAAAGATTGAGATGGAAGCAAACAGAACAGAGACCGCGGCCGGGTCAGTAGTTTGGTCCTTAACCTATTGTGTCACGGTAGCGTCAGCCTAATCAGTCATTTCCATTGCAATTGCATTCTGCATTGTGACAAATTAAGATTGAATGTCTGATCCATGCCTATGCTTACTTTTCATAATGACCCAGATTACTATTATTATTCAAAGAATTGTTTACAAGTACAAAATAAATAATAGTACGTACGTATCTACCTAAAATCCTGTATAACAAAATCTAATAGTGACAGATACAAAATTATGGCATCCCGCTCGCACGCCCTTACCGCTAAGCACGTGCTCTTTCATTCGTAGCGAACGTGAGGTAGGTTTTTAAGATTGCACAATTGTTAGGTCAGCCACCTGCAGCTGAATGAAGATTAACCCTTTCATTGCGCCGGGCATTGTGTTAAAATCTCTACCTAATACGGACGTTTACTTTCTACGGACTATGGGGCGCTGTTAAGTAACCACCACGCATTGAAAGAGTTATACCTACTGATAGATTAGATTGAATTCTTGGGTCTAGCTGGCTGTTGACGATTTGTCTCTTTAAAATATAAGGTAATAAATCTTGAGGAAATGATCTGTAAGATATAAATATAATTTGGTGGAACGAAAAGTGGTTGGCTATTATCTTTGTCTCAATTCGCAAATTTTAGGTACCAGATAGTGCCAAGTTCCATGTCAGGTACCAAATACTACAAAGGGTTGTATATCATCGTCATCAAAATTTAAGAACTTGGCTCTTGTCGGTGGAGTAGAAGCCAGTCAAAGCGTATAAGGTAACGCAAATTTGGGATAGATCATACTTGCAAAATCTCGCGTGGTCCAGCCATCCTGAGGTTCACTTTTTTTCTATTATATTTAATTCTCAGAGAAATAGTCAGTACTGCTTATGAAACTTTCGCCCTGTGGAAAGGAGCCAACTTAAGTGAGCTTAAGTACATAGTAATTTGGTATACGAAAAATGTATGACCAGAACACCACATCTTATTTCGGAGGTGTCACACAAACACCGTAGACCAATGGACGCGAAGCTTTTATGCGGCACCTGCAGCTTTAGTGAGATAGAGCTCTTTGTTGGTCCACTGTGTACCCTATGTATCTCACGCTAATCTGATCGAACTGAGACGAAGTCTCACTGACAAAGCGGTCCTTCATTGGTCTTTACTTGAGGATGATCTATAAATTTGTTCGTTCTGTAAATCTCAAAACTCTGATCTTATGGACGCAAGACTTGTTAAACTTTGAACTAGGTAGTTAAACAATTAGGGTCAGTTGCACCAACATACGATCACGGGCTGGTCATCGTCAAATACGGCGCCGGCAGGTGTCATCTCATAGAAATTTGTCAAATTTTACATACAGTCAGATTTTAACGAACACCGCTTACGATTACAGACAGTTTGATGCAACCCTTACTCTCCACGATTTCAGAGACCCTTAATTGTAAATGTAAACGTAACGTTGCAAACGTACGTAACGTTCATCTAATGTCTATTTTCTGGAGAATACATTTAGATCAACCTTATGTAAGTTTGAAACCTTATTTAATCACCATGCTGGCCTACAGTTTAACTGAAGAAATAAAGTACAAATTGGACTGGAATGATTGTCCCCCATCTCCAATTAATTGTCGTGGTACTGCAAAAGAACTATGGCTTAATTCCCTTGTTCATAAACATCTACCAAACCTATTTTATGTAAAATGGCTATGATACTCGACTGTCTTTATCTACAATTTTGATTTTTGTGTTTGTAAGAAAGACACAAAACCATAGGCCTATAATTATACATACATAATATACATATTACCTATTTTCGTTGGTCTAATTGCAAATGCTAATTACATCTCAGTACAAGCAGGGCTGTTCCGTTTGCCGCTTCGGCTAAACTCTGCTCTGGCACATCTCCGTGGTGTTCAGATAATACCCCATCGCGCCAGGAACGAAAGAGCAAATGCTATGCGGCGAGCGCGTGCGAGCGGGATGCCATGACTAGCTGTCAAATATAGGTTTTGTTAGAGAAAACCTTCTGTACATAAGTACTATAAATTATTCTGTAGGACAAGTAGTAAAATTGTACTAAGATGACCGCTGTCATTTCCGCCAATCCTCGGTGAAAATAATAAACTACCTGGTCACAATATCTGTGCACCTCCCCGGAATACGACTCCAGTACAATTGTATGCAGAGCGCAATAATGGCGTCACGCGGCGAATATTGCGACCAGTAATATTTATGAATAAAGGGGTATATCTATAGGCTATAAAATTGCTATTGCGTTCGGCAACACTCGCTAACCCCAACTCGCACCCGTGACGCTATTCCGTGACTCAAATTTGACGCTCTTATTTTTATCGATCAACACTGCTTAAACCTATCACCTATCTATAGTCTTTATTGTCTTTGGGTTCGAAAGCCGTAGACAATCCATGAATTTTGAGGGCTGAGCGATAAAAATAGGGCATATAATCTGTAAATGTAAACAGGACATTGATAACTGTTAAATAAGTTACTGCCGTATAAAAGTACATGCTTTGTTGTCTTTGGTGAAAGGAATAACACTAATATTCATCAATTAGTAAAAGATAAAACTAAAATACATTTTGATACGGTGACAGATTATATCTACATTATAGTGTATTGGATGACAAAAAATAGATATACATTTCATATTATTATTTGAAATTACATTATTATAAGTATTGTAAAGACCCATGTAAAATGACGTTTTTAAAATATTGCAGATTGTGATAGCAAATCAGGCGGTATAATCAAATGTCAAATTATGTTTTCATTGAGTTACCAATGTTAAGTAAATCACTTAGCAATCTCAGCCCAGTTAGCACGAACCCTATCTCAAATAAATGTGACGTCATAGACCCGAAGTCATTTTATTTGATAAAGAGTCACAATAACGTTAGGGGAAAGTCGGTGGGATTCGTAGACTTTTTACTATAAGCGTTGTAAAAAAATAACCCGTTACTGTATCAGCACAATGTTAATGCCGCTTTATATAGCTATAATAATAGTCAAGTTTCGTCTTAATATGAAATAACATTACCAAGCAATGGCGGGTTTCCTAAAAAGTCGAAATTATACGAAAGCATACCACGTGTGGGGTGGCTACGTACACTATTACTCTCGTGTACTAACCCCATTTTGTACGTATATGCTGCAAGTCTGTCTTGTAATAATAACATAGCGACGAATAAGTAAGTTCCCTAAACTGAGATGGTAAGCATTCGTACAGCAACCAAAAAAATAATAATACAAATTTGGTAAAATTAAGATGAATTAATTCATTCATTGTATAAAATGATAATACTTATTACAAATAAATGCAGTCAATGTGAGGGTAGAAAAATTACTTTGATGTGGCAAAAACACATTTCATTGATTTCCCAAGAAGCCAGTAGCCGCAAGGTCTTCCCTCTTCTCGAGTAGCTCCTAAATATGAGTGGGAGGTAATCACGTACGCATCAACGCCTAAGATAGTGGAGATATGGCTACTGTATGTATGCTCCCGCTCTACGAATTCCACCCACTTTCCCCTATGCTAATATGGTAACGTTGCAACGTACTCTTACACCCTAAAAGTTCTTGGAAATAAAGTTGCTAACTTATACAAGTTTTAGAGCATTTATGTCGGGGTCCAGAACGACCTACATAAATTTACATCTTTTTTTGGACATATATACCTATGTTTGAACTACGACAATAAGTATTGGGCTAAGAAAAACGGGTTCCACTCACATCCATAGGTTTTAGGTCCATAAACATTCTCCAGATAACTTGCACCACTATTCACAAGGTTTACACATGAATTAATAGTTTTTTAAGATTTTATATGCTTTCCGTGCCGGCCGACAATTGCGAATGTGTCAAATATATGTTCCTCTATGACAGGAACATAAGAGTTTATGAACTATGAAGTTCGGTAGCGAGGTGGTGAAGGTTGTTGCGCGCCTATTATGAGACGCACATTTGGAGAGGAATATGTTCCAAGCCCAATATCGTACATAAACCCCCCACCGGGAATCTACCCCAAGATTCCCCAGTCTATGAACCAGGGATGGTTGAAAGTGAGATATAATTGATATATATAATAATGGACTGTAAAATTATGCAATTACTTGAATAAATATTGAAAACAAAATATAACGTGTAAGATGTGTGTAACCTTAATTAGGTTCTCACTTACAAACTAAACATCATAAACTTGACACCTTCTTGCGTCAAATTTATGTAACAAATTGGTTAACCTAATTAAGTATTGCAACTAGTCAGCATTCATCCTAATTGGAAGTGGACTGAGCTTAACAACAGGTCGCATATACTCTCCATGTGGAGTGCGTACTTTGACTACACGGACTACACCGTCTGCGCCAGGGTGAAGCTCTGTCACACGTCCAAGCGACCACTGAAGTGGAGGAGCATCTGAATGAATTATAACCAGTTCACCTACATTAAGGTTTCGACAATTGCTAAACCACTTCTGTCGCTGCTGGAGCGTATGAAGGTAATTGTTTTTCCACAATTTCCAAAATCGCTGTGAAGCCTGCTGTACTAATTTCCAGCGCGTTAATCCGTGAACCGATTCGTCAGAGATGTCGTACTCAGGGACAGCTAAAAGCTCGCGACCTACGAGAAAATGACCAGGTGTAAGCGCCCTATACTCTGACGGGTCACTCGAGATACTTGTCAGGGGACGGGAATTCAACACTGCCTCGACACGAGCGAAGAGAGTGCTGAGTTCCTCGAACGTCAATGGCCTATTGCCTATTACACGCTTCAACAAAAGTTTTGAAGACTTGATGGCACTTTCGTACATCCCACCGAAATGACTACCTGTGGGTGGATTGTACGTCCAATTAACACAGCGATTATTGAAACCGATTGTAAGGTCATTCGTATTTTGTTTATAAAATTGATTTATTTCAGCAAGTTGTTTGCCAGCAGATACAAAGTTTTTGCCGTTATCCGACACAATCGTGTGACACAAACCACGTCTAGCCGTGAAACGGTCGAATGCTGCAAAAAAACATTCAGTTGTGAGGGCACTTAAAACCTCCGCGTGTACTGCACGGGTTGAAAAACAGACAAAAAGCAGCAAATACGATTTTGAGGTCTTTGCATTACGCCGGTTGCTCTCTTTCGTGTAGAAAGGACCTCCAGCGTCAACACCTACCGTGTGATAACTACTAATATCTTGCATGCGAAATTTCGGCAAATTCCCCATGATGGGCTGCAAGGTTCTTGGAGAAACCTTGAAACATTGAAGGCATTTGGAAAATCGCGATCTAATTACTCGCCTTGCTGAAATAATCCAATATTTTTGACTTAATAGACTTTGAAGCGTACGCGGACCTACGTGTAGATACACTTTATGAAAATAGTCTATTAGAATTTTCGTGAAATTTCCGTTTTTAGGAAGCAACAACGGGTGCTTAACTTGATATGGCAGATCCGACAGCGACAGCCTACCCCCCACCCTGAGGAAACCAAGGGGGTCCAGAAAGGGCGTCAACCTTTTAAACGACGAGCTACAAGTTTTACCCTTCGACAACGCATCTATGTCTGCTGAGAAATTTTGATTTTGAATAGTCTTGATAATGACATCGTGCGCTTTCTTTAGATCAGACAGACGTGGCGGACCTGTATTGCGTTTTGATTTAATAGATTGGCAATTATTGATAAATTGAAAGCATCGTGCTACAACGTTTTGTAATTTAGAAAAATTTGAAAATCTCTCAGTCAGTTCGAAAACTTGATTTGATTCAGTGTTACACACGAGTGTCTGAACAGTATGAACTAATAAGTTACCATTGACCTTTAATTCTGGCACACTATCGGCTTTGAATTGGCACAAGAAAATTGGCCTATTCGATCAATCGATCGAATAGGCCAATTTTCTTGTGGCATATACAGCCAGTTCGGGCCCGCTAGCCATTCCGGCATAGTCAGCAGCGCTGAGGGCAGCGCACCGCGAGAGCACACATCCGCGGGATTGAATTCACCGCTCACATGGTACCAATGCTCGCTAGACACTGTTTCTAATATTTTAGAAACACGTGTAGCCACAAATGTTTTCAAGGTGTAGCTGGGTGTGTTCAGCCAGTTCAGCACGACTGAGGAGTCCGTGAACAAGAAAATGTCATTAATCGACAATCGCTGAAGTATTACAGACTTAGTATACTTAACAAGCTTGGCTAATAAATGCGCCGACATTAGCTCAAGACGAGGTATGGACACAGTTTTCAAAGGCGCAACCTTGGACTTAGCAATTACAAGGCTGACCTTCATTTGACCTTCATCATTGAAACTACGCAAGTAAACAACTGCAGCTATGCCTTTGGCAGAAGCGTCACAGAAGCATAAGAGCTGATAATAATTGTGATGTTTGACAGTAACCTGACGGTCATGCCTAAAGTTTGACAACAATGGAACTTCAGACACATAATCGAGCCATTCCTTCTCCAGCTCCTGGGGAAGTCTCTCGTCCCAGCCGAGCTGTTGAAGCCAAAGCCTCTGCATGAAGCATTTCGCGTAGAAGATGCAAGGAGCTGCGAAACCTAGAGGATCGAACTGACGACCTAATTGAGACAGGACACTACGCTTCGTGATTGCCTGTGAAGGTGGAAGAACATTGGTGGCAAAAGAAAATGCGTCCTCCGCTGGCCGCCACTGAAGACCTAGAACTTTCAACGATAGGTCCTTTTCATCCTCGAATGCAACAGGCGTTTCGCGATGATCAGCAGGCACACGTTCCAACAGTTGGGGACAATTGCTTGCCCATTTACGCAGAATGAAACCTCCTCCTTCTAGTAATGCTAACAACTCATCTTGAAGCTGAGCTGCCTCCTCGAAAGTACCTACAGACCACAGAAGATCGTCGACAAAGAATCCCTTTCTTAAAACCTTGCTCGCTAAAGGGTACTTTTCAGCGTCGTCGTCCGCCAGCTGGTGCAGGACTCTAATTGCTAAATAAGGGCTTGTGGCGACTCCATAAGTTATGGTATTAAGCGCGTAGACTTTTATCGGTTGATCTTGAGAGAACCGCCACAAAATGTGTTGATATTTGCGTTGAGCTTCAGCAATCAACGTCATTCGAAACATTTTGCAAATGTCACTTGACATACAAATTTCATGAAGACGAAAGTTGGTCAAAATTTCATTTATGTCCGCTTGCAATTTAGGACCCGCGTAAACAACCGAATTCAAAGAGTTGCCATTTGACGTGTGACAGGACCCGTCAAATACCACCCGCAATTTAGTCGTTGTACTTGAAGGTCGGAGCACACAAAAATGAGGGATTATGTACTTTGAATCGACTGACCCTAAATCACCTACACAAGTCATATGACCTAGATCCTCGTATTCGGACATAAATTTGCCGTACTCAGCCTTCAGTTCCGGCATACGGTTCAGCTTCGTTTCCAAATTATTAAAACGTCGCAACGCTTGTTGACTTGAATCGCCCAACTCAAAGTTAGGTTTGAAAGGGTACGTCACTGTATAACGCCCCGTGCTATCGCGGCTATGTTCTTTTTGAAACAGCTGTTCGACATATAAGTCTTCTGGATTTTTAGGTATATCACAAGGTATGTTTTCAATCTCCCAAAACGAGTTCATAATTTTATCGATACCATTAGTAGCCGAGAACAAGCCTTGAGAAAGTTTGTTCGATTCGCGATCGCTATCCAGTATTGTTTGGCCAGCTATGATATACCCGAAAATCGAATGCATCGCGACGGGTAAACCCGGCTCACGCGGTAGTATGTTTTGTCCGTCATAAACATATGGAAATAAATCACCCGCCAATAATAATTCGACAGGAGCAGCCGAAGAATAATTCGGGTCTGCTAACTCGAGATTTTTGAAATTATCGACAATCTTGTTTGAAAGCGTCATTGTAGGTAGATTGCCGGTAATATTGCCTACCACTACAGTTTCGGTAGTCAGAACTGGGCCAGATGAGTTTCGTGGTTTAATTGAACATGTAACCAAACCGAAATCTTGCACTGGTGCACCTCCGAGACCAGTGGGTTCAAACGGACACTTGCGTCGCGTTAGACCCAAGCGCTGAGCGCACTCATTAGTGATATAGCCGGACATCGCCCCACTGTCAACGACTGCACGCACGGCGTGGTAAGTTCCCCAACGATCTGCGACGTGCACCATGGCAGTACCTAACAGTACAGTTGAATTTGATGAACAAGTCAAACCGACATTAGGAATATGACCTTGACCTTTGACCTGAGCTTGACTGCTAGGGCTTGCAACACTAGCACCTTGAACACTTGAAACTGCATCTAAGTGCAAGGTATGATGGTGCAGTTGCTTGCACAAAACACAACGAATCTTTGAAGTACACTCTGACAGCGGATGCTGACGTAAGCAATTTTCGCATAATTGTATTTGTTTTACTTTGTCAAGACGCTGCGAGGGTGTTAGATCCAGATATTCGTAACACCGGTAAGTTGAATGGTGTTTATCGCAAAATAAACATTTGTTTGATTGCTCATTAACCGTCTTACTAACAGCTGACAGACACGGCTTCAGTGACTGTTTATTAGCGCCAGTGTAATGGTTATTATTATTCGGTCGCGACACATACGGTTTTGCTAATACGTTAGCATTAGCCCTTGGCGCAAACTGATGCTTTTGAATGCTGCTTTTGACTTCTGACATTTCCAAAACGCGCGCTTGTTTCTCAACAAAGGCAATCAGCTGTTCGTAAGTAGGTATTTGAGTTTGTTCGACGGATTGTTCGAACTCGCGCCTAGTAACCGCGTCTAAGTTACGAAGTCCCATATAAAACAATATGAAACTAGATAAATTCTCGATATTTAAATGTTTCAACGCTTTGACGCACTCTTGATATGTTTGTAAGAAGCTATTTAATCCCGAGGCCGATTCCACCAACAATGGTTTAAATTGGAATAGCCGATCCAAATAACTGGTTGCTAGGGCTCGTTTGTTTTCGAATTTCTTGACTAGCAACGCCCAGACTATCGGATAGTTATCGGATGTAACTGGCATGCCCTTCACGACAGTGAGCGCAGAACCGCTGACGGCAGTGAGTAAGTAATAAAACTTTTCAACGTTACTGATGCTGTCATTTTTATGTATCAGACTTGTAAACGTGTCATGAAAAGTTTGCCAGTTTTCCAATTTGCTATCAAATTGGAATAACTCAAGTTTCGGTAACCGTGGTCGAACTGATCGTGCATCATTATGGATGTTGCCGGGACCACAAAAGCTACCGTCGGTCGGGGGCAAGCTGCCGCTCTCGCACGACTGCCAAGATTCGTTTGCTATTGCCGCGACACTCAGGATTCGATAGTACAAATCATCAAAAGATTGAATTTCTTGATAATTAGGTTCAATTTTAGGGGTTTCCTTTTTCCGTAAACTATGTATTTCGAAAACAGTTTTCTCGAAATTTTCTCGAATCGAATGAATATCCTTGAGACGTAAATTGAATTCCGTTAAACGACTTGAATCGGTCACAACAACTTTGGATAATTCGAATAGTGTTTGAACACGTAAAAAACACATTTCTTTTTTATTCAAAAGTTGATTTAGCAATTCTGCGTCGGCCATGTTGATTCAGTTGACTTGAAACTAAACTGAAACGGCTCTATGAAAAATTGGAAATTAATTGAAATTCGCAAGTTACACAACCTTTAGATTCGAAATAAAGCTTTGCGTATGGAAAAACTATTTTAAAACTGTGTTATTGTGCATATTGAATGTGTGAATGAGTATCTGGTTCACAAACTGAGAAATCCGGTTCGAAGGACCAAAATGTTTGAACTACGACAATAAGTATTGGGCTAAGAAAAACGGGTTCCACTCACATCCATAGGTCCATAAACATTCTCCAGATAACTTGCACCACTATTCACAAGGTTTACACATGAATTAATAGTTTTTTAAGATTTTATATGCTTTCCGTGCCGGCCGACAATTGCGAATGTGTCAAATATATGTTCCTCTATGACAGGAACATAAGAGTTTATGAACTATGAAGTTCGGTAGCGAGGTGGTGAAGGTTGTTGCGCGCCTATTATGAGACGCACATTTGGAGAGGAATATGTTCCAAGCCCAATATCGTACAACCTATATGATTTTAAGCTAACATAGTCTTTACACTACAATTACTATCAACAAGAAAAACAAAACATGGTAAATATCACGTTGATAATAGTAAAATATTATAACTTAAATATGGTCGTTTTTCAGTGAATGTGGTCTACCACTTTTGAATCTTGACGTGCAAATGAGAATGGTAGACCACTTTCTTGGCTGGCTGTACGTGTACGTGTGATAGTGTGTATATGCATTAGATAACCGACGCAAAAATATATAGGTATCTGTGTGCCGCATGGCATGGCATAAAACTTAGGTACCGTGCTAGCTGGGCAGATTTTAGTTTAAAACATAAACATCTGATGAAATCAACGCGTATCCGATATCATATATTCACTTATACATACTTATGATTATCTCTTGCATTTGCTCTGGGTAGATAAACAGTTGACAGTAAAGTAACAGTTAAGATGGCGATCTCTTATTATTTATCTGTTCTAGTTAGACGTTGATTTCATTTTATTTTAAATATTGCACGACATACTCAGATAATGATTATAATTTATTATTATACATTATGATTTAATTGATTGAAGTGGTCATAATTTAAAGCCCGGCCAGAAATATATGACCATGCGCCCTGATGCGGATTTTAATTGGAAATAATTTCTTACACTGGCTATAATTTTAATGATAGCTTGTCCAGATTTGTCAGTGTCACAGTTGTGGTATATTTCAATAATAGTAGTGTTGAAAATTAAATAAAAGATAAATGACAAAAAATGCCCAAAACGATTCATAGTCAAGGGCGAAACATTATTAATAATGTATACATATAATAATCTGCCCAAGAAACGCTCGGGAAATGCTATTTCACTGCAAAATATTTCAAAATTGACATCAGATCTGACAGGTAAACAAGTCAAAATGATGAGATATAAATCAGAATAATAGCGCCCTCTTAACAGTGGCCATATATTTCTGTCGGGCTTTAACTTGGACACGGAAATTTGATCATTGTTTAACGAAACATATTTTTATTTTATTTTTACAACTGACGGGTGCGTAGCGTAAAATCTAAATTCACACGAACATTCCTACGGACGAAATTACTAAAGACAACCTTTCGAAAATCAAGTTTGCTAATGTACGAATGCAATTCTTCAAGAAATTGTTCTATATTCCGTTGCCCTAACTTCAAAGTTGCCATGAATCATATTTTTCTGGAATTACTATTGAAAGTATATTTATGGACGCACTCTGTCGATAATGAAAATAATAAGATTTGGATAGTTTGTTCATGTTATGAGGAATTTCGTACTTATTTCGAGAACATGTTTTTCCTATTGTTGTTTTAGGAATTTCGTGTGTAGTAACTTTGAAATTCGAAAGTATACTACGTACCCTGGCACTGACAGCTAGGTAATTCACATATATTAGGTTTTTCGATGTCAGTCCGGCGAACACGAAGCGCCTGAGCAAACCACACTATCCGTTAAATCGAATCAATTTTTAATATAATAACATTACGTTGTTTTGTTTTTATATACAACCATTTAATAGAATTGAACATTTGATTATGCACTTCAAAGTTTCATTACCAAGTACTTACGGCGAATAATCCAAAAATGTATAAATTTAATAACAACTAGAACCCATTAAATTAATTCATAACACATTTAAATATGTAATGCATTATAATTAATATCAAATTAGCTTAATAATACATTCTCAGGCGACATTGCTATAAAACAATATATACCAGTAACCCTAGTAGCCGGAGGGGAAATACATTAAGTAGCTTCACGTCTCCAGAAAAAGTATCAACCACGTAACCGCTCCTAACACGTCGGATACATACAACATTCCAATTGACACGTTTTCTAGACCACTACGATTAACAATAAATACATCTACGATTTGTCGTTCAACTATTAAACTTAACGTCAAGTATTGCTGAAACATGATAAGCGTCCGCTCCCGGGACATTTTGGCAGCTAAGTAACACCCATCTATCATTTATTGTGTTAGGTACACCGCCACACAAAATATATCTACTCTGTATATAATATGTACCGAGTTTGTACCATGACAAACGCATTGCTTTATTATGCAAGACTTCAGTCGCGAGCTTAGTTTAGCCGTTTGAAAGAACGCTAATTATATACAACGCAGATTCTACGCGAAATTGATAATAAAACGTTAGAACCCCGTCAAGTACTCAAGCATATTACACACGTTTAAAATAACAACGTACGATACGGACGCAATATTGTCGAATATAAAGACGGCACGAGCAAGACATGACAGGCCATAATTTTTAACAGCAGTCTACAAAGCGGAACAACTTAACAAACTGTACATAAAGTACCAATATTAGATTTTTTCCGAGGTAAATATATCATTAAACAATTAATGCTAGCAATATTATCAGGTACATAAAGAGAATATGTTGATTTTCTTAAACATTGCTTAGTAAATTATATTGAATTAGAAAGCTGAATAAATAGAATGTGGTTAAATACTTATCGCCTGGCTATGGATGTACGGATGTGATGATTCCAGCAGAATTTAGTCTTTTGTACTCACATCCCGTCACGACATAATATCAATGTGGTAGTCACTACACTTAAATCTAGATAAAAAGTCAATGATCACATTTGTTTCCTTTTGTCGGTTGTCAATCGATGTCGATGACGAGCTAAGAGCCGATTCGTTCAAATCAGAATACAATTTATTCCAAGACCACTCGATACAAATTAGACTGTACCTTCTTGTTAAGTCATTATTCCGGTTTGGGCGAATCGTTCGTAAATGTGTTCAAATACAACTAACCAACAACGGGTCCTATATTTCGGCAAGGAGTTCTGAATAGTAGTGAGTGGCGTTCAGATAGTCTAGGAGACGTCTCGGCAGCGGCAGGTTGCTTATTAGGTCCCGTCGCACGTATTTTAATATCACAAACCTGAAATAATAATAAAAAAATGTATATCAAAACACACTTTCAGTTTACATTTGGACTTTAAAAAAAAACATTTTTGCGAATCTGTTAAGTCCCATATCATTTATTGATTTTGATTAATTTGTCTAATTTACTATTTATTGTGATAATTTGATGTATTTCTATACATATAGCCACACTGTGTTATCATCATCATCATCATCATTTCAGCCGAAAGACGTCCACTGCTGAACATAGGCCTCCCCCAAGGCTCGCCATTTAGACCGGTCCTGTGCCGTTCGTTTCCACCGGATTCCCGCGACCTTCACCAGGTCATCACTCCACCTTGTCGGAGGCCTACCGACAGCTCGTCTTCCGGTGCGTGGACGCCACTCAAGCAGTTTCTGGCCCCATCGACCGTCAGTCCTGCGAGCAATGTGCCCTGCCCACTGCCACTAAGTCTCGCAATTTTGAAGGCTATGTCGGTGACCCCAGTTCTGCTACGGATAGCTTCATTCCTATTTCTATCACGCAGAGAAACCCCGAGCATAGCTCTTTGGGTGACCTTGAGCTTTCTTATGAGGCCCATCGTTAGCGCCCATGTCTACACTACGACACTATGTTATACATTGTAAGATTTGTCAAATACCCAATTGCCCGTTTACTCGTACCTGCACATGTGTTGCAAGCTCTGCACTCGCTTGAACCGCGAGACGGGGTACAGCAGTTGCACTCGCACGGGCCCCAGCACAGGCCGCAGGTTCAGAAAGAACAGGTAGCGCCCGCTGCGCGATGTCTCCACCGCGTTCTCTATGAACTCCACTATTGTCTGCGCTTTGAACATTGTACAGCCACCGAAACAGAAATTACCTGAAAAAAAAAGAGGTTATCAGTCTTGGGGGCCTCCCTAGCCCATTCCCAGCAGTGGACGTCTATTGGTTGATGTGATGATGATGAGGAAAAATCCATGCATGCAAATGTTATAAATGCGAGTATGCCTGTCTGTCTTTCTCTCTCTGACTGACTGTCTGTTACCTCTTCACGCTTAAACCACTGAACCGATTTAGATGAAATTTGGTATGGCGATAGTTTGAATCCCGGGAAGGACAAATGATACTTTTTATCCCGGAAATAACCCCTTAATGGGGTGGAAGTTTGTATAGAAAAGCGATAAGTAGATAAGCGCCTGAAATAAAATAGCAATTAAATTCTAACGCAATGAACGTGTTCCACGATGATATAATGGCGGGCAAAAGCTACTTTTAAAAATAAAACTCACCCTGATCATGTTCAATCCTCACGTGTCTCAGTCCATTTAGCTTAAAAGTTAAAGTAAATATGTAATGGTCGTCACTACTGTCGCGCACTATGAACGAGCCGTCCGGTTCGTTGGAGAGGATTTTCTCGGCCGCCTCCACCGATATGGGACCCCAATACCAGCCATACTGAAATGCAAAACATCTATTACTAGCCGCCCACGCCGGCTGCACACGGGTGTATAAATGAAGATAAGTTTCAGTAAAAAATTTCAAGATTGGTAAAAGCTTTTTACTGTAATTGTTTTCCGCTCATCAACTAATCGTTGAGACGGTTATAATGGCCACGAACATGCGTTTCTAGGATTGATTTTATTTTTAATTAAAAAGTATTTACTCTTATTTTATTAAACATATGGTTAAGCTGCGCGCGACTCTGACAGCGATGTCATTTCAAATATTCTGTCATGTATTAAAACCAAAGGCGCAAGGAAAAACATTTTATTTAAATGAAATATAATTGTATTGAGAATTAATTTACGGATGAATTTAATGTCGTTTCTTTGGTTACAGGTAGGTATAGTGAGATATTTAATAGTTTTTATAGTAGGTAATGTAGTATAATAGTCAAATATAACTGACGTAATAAAACTTTGGTTACAGAGCAACAGATTGATTTTACTCGTCTTTCCTTCTAATAAGAAGAAATGATCTTAGATATATAGAGTGAGAAATTTTTGGACAAATATTCTTGATTAATGTTATTGTTATTATCGCCTAGAAATATACATAGATTCATCAATGAGAACAATGTGTTTTTTTTAGTTTTTTACTTAAAAACCGACTTGACTTACGATCTTATATATATATATTATTAATCAGCTGATATTTGGAGCTGGCCTTACCTCAACTGCAGCTATAATAATTACGCTACTTGCTCTGTAGTAGGTGTTGCTTGGTATATGGTGTTGTGTTTCAGAGCTCCCGAGAATGCGCTGTGTTAAGAGTCCACCGGCCCTACACCCCTCTAAACCCATGCCGGCGCCACCGAAACAAGTTACAAAAGCTCTGCTTCACTTACGTCTTTGACCCTCTGTATAGAGGTAGCGAAGTCCATAGGCGCGTCATCGTCGCGGCGCGAAGACTGCGGCGCAGGTGGCAACGGCGGCAGCGCACGGCGCACCGCTGCCGGCGGCCCCCGCCCCTCCACCCGCTCCACCTCCTCCCCCTCCCGCTCCAACCCGTGCCGACGCCACCGAAACAAATTACAAAAACTCTGCTTCAAATTCAACGACAAAATTCTCACTGGCGACATCTTCTTCTGACTCTTCTTCATCTTATCACCCTCTAAAACGTCTTTAGGAACCTCTTTATGCTTCTTATTTTTAATGTTCATACCGAACGAGTTTTTATGAGGTTTCTTGTGATTGTTATTAGTTTCTAGCGCACTACATATTTCATTGTCCTTTAACACATTTGTTTTGGCATTGGGGCGCACGTGGATTTCAACGTTCGGTATTACGTTCTTCTTGTTCAAAGTGTTCCGGCACTCGGAATCGCTCGAGCTAGAGTACAAAGTGTGCAAATATTTTCTCATTTCGCGCAACGTGAGGTGGAGCGAATCAGTCTCTGAATCAGATATGTTCTTCCTACAAGAAGAACTTGGCAAGCTGTGCCTTTTATTTTTGGAATCTTTATGTCTGTTTGCTGTTTCCTTTGGCTTGTGATTTCTGTCGGGCACGTGATTCGTGGTGGGGTTCTGAGGAGCTTTTCCGCGTTTCTTATTGGTTCTTGGAGGTTTTTTGCCTTTTCTCATATTACTATGACTAGGGTGAACCATGTCGACGGGTACAGCATATATGTCACTATCGAAGGGGACATTGTACATGTCAGTTATGTCGGATGTGTTGGCGGAGAGCGTGTCGTGGGAGATCGCCTGGGTGATGAAGCTGGAGTCGTCTTGAAACTGGGTGATTAGAGAGTTGTGACTACTTGAGAGCCGAGAGGTGAGGGAACTACGCGAAGAGGGTCGCGTGGCGCGACAAGGACTCAAGTGCAGGAGCCGGGGACTCGCGAATCGGTGGTTCAAGCACTGCCGCCGGTCGTACAACGACTCCGGTTTCAACTTCTTCCCGTATAATGGAGACAAATGTCTCGTTGTTACAGGAATATCCAGGCTCGAAGACTTCGACTTTACGGAATCATTATTAAAAACAACGGGGGGTACAAACAATGTCGTACATTCGACGATGTTAATTGGGACTGGATTATCCTGAAAAAATATTGCAAATGTTAATAGTGAACTAAGAAAAAAGACACACTCACAAGCATTTACATATATGTTCAGTCAGCCAAAAAAATGGTCTACCACTGTTTGAACCTAATTGAACAAATAATAGGGTCAAAAAGCGGTAGACTAATTTGCTGACTTACTGTACTGTACAGTAAAATGAATTACATACCTGAAATTCAGGCGGTGGGTCAATAGTAGCTAGTAATACTTTTCCAGGTCCTTTCTTCACAGTATTAAAAAAATCGCCGCACATGCGTTCTGACGTCTCCGTCGACTCGCATAGTGACAGAGATTTCTCATCAAAATCACTTTCTTGTAGCTGCACAATCAACCAATTTATTTTAACATTTATATGAATTATACACAATAAACAATATACAGTACTGGCCAATGTATCACTATTAAGTTATTTTTAAAAATTAATTAATTATTTCTTTTAATAAACCTAAGTAAGCAAAAAAACGGCGCCTTTTAAGACTGACAGGAACTAATCACACATTTATGTTATTATTATTGAAAAATCCTTTGATATATCCGGCTTAACCTTTTCGCCGCCATTGACTTGATATAAATTCAGGACATTTAGTGCCCCACAGGCCAATAACTTCATATCGAGTCGGTCAAGTAGATGTAAAGGCAACCTACATGCTATCAATTAAGGTTCATTACGGTCTTTTGCTACAAAGACTGGCGTGTGAGGCACAACTTACGGAATCTACTGTGGCGGTGAACAGGTTAAAGATGATACATTATTAGCCGATACTGTGCTAAACATTAAGTATACAATTATCACATATTTATTGGCACACAAAATAGAAGACATTGGTGGCTAGTATTTAGAAGACTGCTACCACTAAATAATACAATTGCCGACATATCACTATAAACTAAATACATACATTTGCAGAGCACGGAACAGCTTATGTATTATTTCAATTGATTTATTTATCTCAAAACCTATTATAGCTTGTCATACTTTCGGAACATAATTCCAGAAAATAATAATTAACGATACACATTTCCATACATTTACATTTTTATATAGTATACACATTTTTACTTGTATTGTGTTGCTTTTTGGTATTTTATCAGAAGCTAATGGTAAATTTCAAGTGTGGTTTAACTTGCGGATGTGAAACACTTTAAACAGTGGTTTTACCAATGAGTTTTTGGAACTTACGAGATATCATTTCATATTTAGCTTTTCTATGAAGGAGAACATCGTGAGAGAACCTGCAGATGTCTGTGAGGAAATTCAATGGTGTAAATATGTGAATTTACAGTCTTCAACCCTCCAGTGTCAATTGCAAATAACCAGTGAAGAGTTCACTTTCAATACAATAAAATAAATGAAATATATTTACTACTAGCCGTTTCTGACATGTCTTAGTGCAATACAAAATTAACAGTACAGAGGCATCTTCATAGTAACTCAACATACAGCAGGCAATGCTTTGAAGATAAGCACCTTTGCACAGACATTGGCAGTCATCTTGACCATCCGTCATTAAGATTAGTAAGTCTTTGAAATTATTTGGATACAAATTCGCCAGTGCCAATTAAATAAAATTAATATAATACTAAGCTTACAACACGCAAAACACATTTCACGAAATAAAAAAGGATAATAAGGACATAATATTTTTTGAATAACAATCAATAGTTCAAATAAATCAATTTATTTGTTGAATTTGGAAATGTTCCACTTATCTGCTGTTGATTCTTAAATTTTAATAGAGAAAGAGAAATTTTCATAATCCATACTTTTTATCCATGCTAATATTATAAATGTGTATATGTGTCTGTCTCTCTGTTAACTCTTCACACTTAAACCAATTTTAAATGAAATTTTGTATGGAAATAGTTTGAGTCCCGGGACCTTTCCCTGGAAAGAAGTGTCCTATGTCCTTACATACAACACTTTTTTCCTAGAAGAGCCTGATAGAAATTTGAAAACATTTCTTTATATTTAAATTATTGTATTGTATGTACTTGCACTTTAGGGATGTGATGTTGTTTACCTTATAGTGGGTACGGTTGCCAGAGCTCCCAAGGATGCACTGTGTTGAATGTCTCTAGCTAGTCAACACAATGAATCCTCATGTCAAAGGTTGGCAACATACAATTCATACATAGACTAATGTCTGCTTATAACCAGCCTGGATGTAAAATTATTTCCACCATGTGTGTAAAAAAAGATACAAGACTGAGGCTAGCTAGCTTTCATACAACCACATAAGATATTACTACAGTGCTAAAAAATAAAAAAATAAAAAAGTTTTTGCTGGTAGACAACAGGAAAATATCCTAGATATTTTCCTGTTGTCTACCAGCAAAAAAGTAACATGTGGACAGAGGTCTCCAGGATCGGCAGACGATGACTTAATAACATCAGTTTGGGAAGATTGTCATTTAATATTTGATTGTCAAAGGAATAAAGAATGTGCCAGAAAGTTACTTAATTTGGTAAGTCTAGTCATAATGGCAAAACAGTCACTACTAGCTAGCACAGAAAAGAATAGCAGTTTCTTATTTCATAAAAATTGGCAGTTTGGCAGTGGATTCATTAGTTTTGGTATTAGTCAAGTTGTTTTTGGCATGCTTAGAAAAATAAATGGCAAGCAGCAGAATGAATATGACAAATAATAAATATGCAGTAGAGCAGCAAACCCAATAAACAAAAAAAATCTTCGCTAAAGTCAAATAAAATCATCACTTAAATAAGGTATACTTAGTATTACCTAGCCGAGATTAGGATATAATTAGACATGACAGTTTTTCCATATAGTTATGTTGAAGTGTATATTATCTTTAATTTTGCATTGTTGCTGTCACCAGGAAAACAACAGTAAAGATATGTGAACCTTGTCGGAACAAAATTACAGAATTTTTCCTTAAATTCTACAGCCATGCGTTGATATTATAAAAATAATAATACCACAAGTTTATGTCATCTCGGGAGATGTTCTGTTTACAATAATTTAACGACAAAAGGCTTGAGACTAAACAGGGGACAGTATATACTTCAAATATCGCTGGGGACAAAAAAGCAAGTACAAGAGTAACTTCCAATGCGGTATTACTATAATTATATCACGATTCAGTTAATGATGTACGGAAAGTGAAGTGCCAAGTTTCGAAACGACTGACCTCGGATGTAACGTGATGCCAGCCGCTGGCGGAGTCGCTCGAAAACGACCCACTGGTGATGAGTAAACCACTATCTTCACTTAAAGGAGGCACCTCAGAATGTGTTGAAAACGAAGGCGGTGACTCCATCACCCAAACATTACTCTGCTACACCTCTCGCGGACTTATATTGGACGAATTACTTTGAATAAAAGACAGTAAAATTATATTAAATAACACAAAAAGATTGATATTGCCTTCCTCCTCGCTTCTTGTCCATTGCCAAATTCAGCTATCAGTCTGTACTCTTTTCATTACTATAATTTCCTTAATTTCTTCGCTTTGCGTGCTCAATGTTCACAGCAAGTTCACATCTCATACCAAAGACAAACCCATCATTTTTTTGTCACTGAAACTCAGTTTTCCAGATTTAAAAAATATATATATTCACGCTACTTTTTAACTAAAGGAAGTTTTACATGATCGTGTACGATTAGTGTGAAACAAGTGTGAAAGTGTCATGAATACACATTATGCACCAGATATATATGACCGTTGGCCATGTTGCGGAATTTCATTGGAACTATTTCTTACACTAGCAATAATTTTAATCATAGGTTGTCACTGTTGTCACTGTGGTGGTTTAGGTTAAGTGCTAATACTAAATAATAAATGGCAAAAATTCCCAAAAACGATTCATTGTCAAGAGCGGAACAATGCATATAATAAAATTCATAAAAAAGCTGGGGAAATGGAACTATTTCCTACAAAATATTTCAGAATTTAACACCAGAACTGACAGTTAAACAAGTCAAAATGTCATTATTCCAATTCGCTTCGAGTTCTACAATACGGTTTAATCGTCATTTTAATAGCTAAATGGGAACCGTTAATTTCATTAAGCATAATAGCAGTAAGGCCGGGTTTTATAAAGATCCGTTAGACCAAATGTCAGATCAAATTTCAGTAACAGTACATTTTTTGACATAATAAACCGACTTAAGGTCTAACGGATCATTATAAAACCGGGCCTTAGTCTATTTTATTACCCAATAGTCCTTACTTTATCGGAAGTAAGTAAACTTATGTCTGGTTAACAAGTCAGGTTTAGCTGTTACATATCATATAGGCCGTAACTACACTTACTGTGGTTATGTTAAGCAATGTTAGTTTACTACGCGACCTATATTACTTACAATATGAGCAGCAACTACACATATCGCCGTTATAATAAGCAAAGTCTATTACTTAACTGCTTGGTATGTATTACTTAGGCTCGGTTTTATAAAGATCCGTTAGACCTTATGTCGGTTTGTTGTGTCAAAAAATGCACTGACTTACTGGATCTGACATTTGGTCTAACGGATCTTTATAAAACCCGGCCTAAGCATATTAGCAGTAACTTCTCATAATGCCATTATAACAAGCGAAGTCTGTTAACTATTTGGTTTTAATTACTTGTCATATCGGCAGTAACTCCACATCTTGGTATTATGATAAACGAAGTCTGTTTACAATGAAATATTTATCGTAGCAGCCAGGTATCTGCATAATGATTATAACAAGTAAATTAAAATACCTATATAATAAATAATAATTAAGTTACACTTGGATACTAGGTATTAAAATTACAAACTGATATAAATTTAGTCTATAGTTTCTTCTTCGGATCGGGACACTTTTGATAAAATTCTCACACTCTCAATTTACCCAAAAATAATGTTGTCTCGATTACTGACTGGCGTTCGGACCCGGGACCACCAGATTTATAAGCATGGTCACTACCAATACCAACTAAAGTGGTCGTCGAAATTCTATTTTCCTAGACACAATAACATTGAAGATTGAACCTTTTAGCGTCAGAAATAGACTCTACAGTGGAATTTCCTTTTCTTAAAAAACCGACCAAATGCTAGTCGCACTATTATGTATAAAAACGGCAAAAATTCACGCCTGTTGTATGGGAACCCCCTTAAATATTTATTTTATTCTGTTTTAGGGTTCCGTACCACAAAAGGAAAAAAACGGAAACCCCTTCTGTCTGTCTGTCTGTCAATACCCTTTATCTCAGGAAAGCGTGGGGATATCGAATTGAAATTAAAACCCTATACCACTCAGGTACGGAACCGTAATAAGTATAGTTTATGATACAATTATTTCTTTAGGGTGGTTGGGGGATGACTAAAGTTATTAATCGTTATCACGTAAATTGCGATTACCTACTACAGTATTTATATGCATAACTCATATATGTCCGGAATATTATAATCTTGAGTGCAGTTTATAAACATAACAACTTATGTTTTTAATTAAGTGAAAACTTCAACATGCCTAGTATTAAAATAAAATTATCTTACGAATTTTTTAAACATGATAATTAAATATCGATATCGATATTTTGTAGAGAATTATCTTCCGCTGCACTAACTCTCGCCACGGAGTGATCAAAAGCGGAGACAGTGACAGATAATACGTGTCAGATAGCATGATAACTATCTCCTTCTTACTTCTTGAGAAGTACGTTAGGTGAGAATAAATCGGAAATATAGAAAACGTTCAACTTAATAAGAATGAACAGTCCGTGTATGGAGGTCCTTAGCTCCATCCAAAAAGTTTCCTATGTATACTAAGCATTTAAACATGAATCGTAATGTCTATGGTTGGTAGTATTATTTATTCTTTCATAATAGATTAGTAGTGTAGTGTCAAACCAAAGCAATGTAAGACTGTTTGTCAATCTCAATCAGTCAAGTACAGTACATTTTAAGTACATCACTTATTTCACAACGTTTGGAATAAAGGGGAATTAGATTTTGACCGTGTGGCTAAATAACATGTCTTAATGAAAGCCGCCACTAGCTTGTATTTTACGATGGCGGAATCGCAGGTTGCTAACATAGTCAATGAAATATTGGTAAGTACTATTATTATTAAAGTTATACTCTTAAAATACTTAAGAATAATAGAGGTTTGAAAATGTAATCGTGATATTCACTAAAATGTGTTGTTGTTTGACAATGTACCGGTATTTTTATTGATAGGTACACTACTTTCTCTTATCGAGATGGCAAATTAGTGTAATGATTGTTTGTATATTTAACTTATTTAGACATAATGATATTGCCTAGCCACCTATCTGTTGAAACATAATCATCTTATGTATTTCTTATTCTAGCAAAATAGGGTTATATCTTTTGAACTTCTCTCTCTCTTACTGAGATGATTAGCACTGGCACGTTTTTTAAGCTAGGGCTGGCCTTGGGTAGTTTGTAATCTAGTCTATGGACTGTCAAGAGCTAGGGGGCATCATGGATTCCCCATCAGTTGCAGTGTCCTGTGCACATATGCTATTGCAGTGATACAGGACTCCATGACTGATGGGTGTCATTAACCCCAATAGCCATGCATAGAGTGACTAAACTGGTTAATGGCTGCAGTAGTAGAATGATGATTGGTTGGTAAACAATAGAGGATTGTATCAAGGGAATAAAATGATACATTTACTTACACCAATTTTAAATCCTTAGTGAAGTGAAAGATTCTAAAACAGAATGTAAAGAGTAACAAGGGATTCATTTTTGCTGCAAACTAGCACATACTGGTTTTCACACTTCTAAAGAGTCATTGTTGCCCTCAAATGAAGGAAGAAAAGTACGACTTTGATCCTTCATTTGAGGGCAACAATGAGTCTGTTCTGAATAGCACACAAATTTCTTCTTTTAGAGAGTGGAGGCAGTTGAAGAGGCCTTCAGCTGCTTCCTAGTATACAAGCCGGAACAGGAAAATGAAAGGTTAGCAACCTACCAGAAGAAATTATGTGCCGTAATGACTACTATAAGTGCAGATGTGCAGGAATCTGCCATCAGGCAATATCTTACCCTGACCGCGGTACTGACCAACAGATACAAAATGAAACAACTTTTGACACTTATGGAAAATTTAGTCAACACAAATATTATACAGGCTCGGTAAGTTTGATGTAAAACATTTTCAGTACAGGGTTTGGTCAATAAATTTGAGGCCAGTTTGTACCTTGTCAGGGTGGCATTAATATGAGATCTCTAGCGGCTTTCATATTGATTTTCAATGTCACAAGGTACAAAGTGGCCCAGAATTCTAAATTTGTTGACTGTGTGTACTAGCTTTGTATGCATATATCACCAAGAATGCAGGTAAAACCACATGTTAGAATTAGCCCAAGTTACTATCATGAAGTTTTTTTTTCCAGTCCATATAGGGTCAAGTAGGGGTAGTACCACATCAGAGAGGTATTACATCTAACTGTTACAACTTCCCTTTTAAATTCTCATTCGAAACATTGGACAGTGAAAAATAAAATTGTATAATTGTTTTCAAAGCTATAATTCCAAACTTTAAATAATGTTATTTGTATGTATCTAAGCACTTTATTGTACACATGATGGATTAAAAAAATATTAAACTAGGTACAAAGTATTTAGTACATACGATATAATATTAAAGTATAAGCATTTGTACTTACATATGGAGAATTTTAATTTGAATGTTGCATGAGCCAACATAATTTCATTATCTGTCTGATTGAATACCCAAATTTGACTTTATTGGTATAGAAGAATTGGATGAGTACTTTAGGAGATTACATTCTACTTTCAAACCTACAAAACTATGAACCTATTATTAAGATAAAATTAGTACCTATAGATGCCACAGCCGGATAATTAGGTGATTGATTACTGTTTACCCGTATTGCTGCTACTTAAACCCTTTTTGCAAGAATTAGTGTCTGTAATACTCACAATTGTCTCCTCACTCACAAGTTGGAATATGAGTGATTAAAAAACACAAACACATTCATCAGAATATGTAACTTTTCCACTATGTCCAAAAATGCGTATTTATTAGAGAACCTGACTGTACATATATAAGCAGTCACACTTTAGAAATAGAGATAAAAGTGATTTATTTTATCCAATAGAAACAATTGATGGTAGAGGTATGTTATGATGCACTATTATAAGATCTACTAATGTTGTTTGATGTTTCAGTAAATTAAAAAACATTCAGTTAAATGAGCATTAGATCAAATAATTTTCAGTTAAGTGCAAAGTATGGTCACAAATATGTGTAGATAAACATTTCAAACTTATCTCTTTTAATGAATGTTACAGGATGCTTTGCGACTGCATATTAACCAGTGAAAAACTTTCTTATCAAAATGCAGATTATTGGATCGAATGTTTTAATTTGATAAGAAGAGTTATAGGTGGTGTGGATTACAAAGGTGTCAGAGAAATCATGAAAGTAAGTTGTTATGAAATTCTTGAGATGAGTTTATTATTCCTCATCTATTTATTTTGCATACACCTTTAGATTCTGGAATGTGCTGCTGACATATTAAGACTGCAATGGGCTTGTATTGGTTAGTATGATTACGCATAATTGCTACGCGTCTGTGAAAGCGAGAGCATACGAACTAATATGATTCACAAATAGTTTAATATTTATGTAGCACATTCTGCAAGCAAGTGCCAGAATATGCGTCAGTCTTGTTGAAAGTCCTGTGCAAAGGTTTATTGCAAATTATTTTACCCGGGCTTTATAACTTAAAATATTTTAACGTTTCAGGGATGCAGAGAAAAGGCACACACATTGCCCGTGCGGCTGAATTCTAGCACAATGCCCCAGATGAAAGCCCTGTATAACGTTATTGAGTACATTTTTGACCGCAATGCCTCCTTGCTGCCTGCATACTTTATTGTCACGGAAATACAAAAAGACTATCCGGATAATAATCACTGGCCTCATTGGGTATGTATTGAGAAAACTATGAAACAATATATCTTCTTCTTTTCTACAAACAATAATGTTTTTATTATGTTTTGGATCTAATTTAAAGCTTTTTAAATACATAAAAATGAAAGAAGGATTAGATAAAAAGTTTCTGATTTGACTACCAGTAAAGAAAAACGTAATACAATTGCTAAAATCAACGAAAAAACCTGGCTACGCCTTCGTTTTCCCTTGATTACAAATCACATCGTCAAAGCAACTGTGGCTCCACTCACAATTTGGTCCATCACGTAATAACACAAAATATTCGTCTATCGCTAACTAGTTGCCAACAAAGGAGGCTTAAATCTTCTTTTGCAACTGGTTGCGAACTACAGTTGCGATGGCGGCCGAAGGGGTTCTAATGGTAGGTGGAGCGAGAGGATACTGTACTGGTACCCACGAAATGCTAAATGGGCTGATGATATTGCTCTAATAGCCGTACCATCATGGACCTGCAAAGCTAAGGACAGGGTACACTGGAAGGAGATGGAGGAGGCAATTGCCCACAAATGGATACCTCACTTGTAATAAAGTGGCATTTAGGTAAAAACTGTCTAACACAGTTAATTTAGAAAAGTGAGAAAATAAAGAAATTCGTTACTTATTTATCGTGAGTGAAATAATTTTTTCAGCTTATTCTGCTTTTTTCCGCTACCAAAGGTTGACTGGATGAGATCACTTTTTTGAACCTGACTGTGGCTCTATGGGCCGGGCCCAATAAAGGGATAGGAATGCGCGGTCGGAGAGAGGCCCTGGGGAAAATCCAGGGAAAACCTCCGACGCGACCACGCGGGCGGTTTAAACATTAGAATACTCTCAGAGTTTGCGCTCGGTTTCAATCTAATCTTAGTGAAATTAACTTGGAAATTATGGAGCATATATAGATTTTATTTTTGGATTTGGCCCTAAAATAAACTATAGTTAACAGTAAGACTTGTGTTAAAAATTGAAATATATTTACTTACTAATATTTTTGTTTTTAGCAACTAGCAAAGCTGCTGACGAGTTTTGTTCAGAGCTTCAAGCCTTGTGCACAAATGGTGTCGATAATTGGACACTCACATATGCTCCCAGTAGTGGAATACTCGGGCTATGCTGATCACTTAGTCAATCCATGGCGATTAGATCCTACAACACTGAAATTCTCCCTTAAAGGCAGTTTACCATATGATGACAAGTTATTGAAACCACAAATAGGCCTGCTAAGGCATGTGCTACAACAGCCGTACTCCAGAGACATGGTATGTTCTATGCTGGGATTGCAAAAGCAACATAAGCAGCGATGTATTGCCCTGGAAGACCAGCTAGTGGAACTGATGATACTAGCCATGGAGAAGAGCGAGCAAGAAAGCGAAGACGACGAAATGTCATCAACTCATTGGTGCTGGTTGCATCTATCATCACAAGTTATTTATTTAATACTATTCCAATTTGCCTCTTTCCCTAATATAGTGATGGGTCTTCACAACAAGTTGATTGGGCACGATATGAGGAAGGGCAGGGATCACTTGATGTGGGTGTTGCTTCAGTTCATCTCGGGGAGTATACAAAGGAATCCATTATCAAATTTTTTGCCTATTATAAAACTGCACGAGCTGTTGTATCCAGAGAAGGAGCCACTGCCAGTGCCTGACTGCACAAGGGCGCACTGTACGCATCAAATGGCCGTCGTGTGTATTTGGATGCACTTGTTGAAGAAGGCGGAATCGGAACACAAGACTATGCCTATGCCCCAAAACTTGAAAGTGCAGTATGAGTAAGTACTACTTATACATTTCTTTATTATTTTGAAAGCAGTGCTTTTTTATTTAGTACCATGTTGGATAATAATAATAATATCGAATAAACTGAGAGGTCTGTCAAAACATTCTGGCATGAGAACGTATTGACTCCTAGTAATCGTTATTTTACATCGATGCCTAAAAGTTGTAAAAATCTAGTTAAAACCTGTGACATCATTATGTGACTCGTGTTATTGCATAATAACTTCACTTCCAGCTTCCTCCAGCACTTCATGACATCCAACAACACTCCAAGCCTCATGGGTTCCGACTATCGCATCGCATTGCTCTGCAATGCGTATTCTACCAACCAGGAATACTACGCGCGCCCTATGGGCATCATTATAGAGACACTCTTCGGCAGTCAGAAGGCTTTGCCCAACGGGAACCCTGGAACACCTTTACCGACTGTTCCACTATCAATGTGCATACTCGACAGTTTAACACTGCATTGCAAGATGTCCCTAATACATTCTATAGTGACTCATGTCGCGAAGTTAGCGCAGAACAAAACAAGCATACCGGGGAGCAGCATGATGGCTCCGGCACTCGTCGAAACTTACAGCCGACTGTTGGTGTATACTGAAATAGAATCGTTGGGAATCAAAGGTTTCGTTAGTGAGTATTATAGAACGCTAAAATCTGCTTTTATCATTCGTCAGCGTTAATGCCGTTTGTGTGTGCTCTCGCAACAGTCATTCCTCCGTTCCTGTGCTAAGTCCAGCTTCCGCCTTTCGTTTTTTATTATATTTATTTCACTTACATTGTCTACTCTTTGTTCCATTGTTGTATTTATGATGCTTCCTAATAGTTTTACATAGTTTTTGTTTATATAAGCGATCAAACTAGAATAAGGACTTAATCCTGAGGTTAAAAATCATGATTGTATGGACTAATCTTGGATTATATACTGATGAAACATACCGGGTGTACAATCCAAATGGGTCAGTATGGAGAAGTCGGAAACCATGAGAGATAGCGAGATCTGTTCTTAGGAACCATGACGTCGATTTTAGATTTAATACTAATTACATTCAAACTTTTTTATTAACTCTCATACATAACCGGGAATCGAACCTCGTCAAAATCAATGTGTATAAATTCTGCAAGTCGCAAGAAGCACAACACTAATGGAATCTTGTTTGTATGTATGAGAGTTAATAAAAAAGTTTGAATGTAATTAGTATTAAATCTAAAATCGACGTCATGGTTCCTAAGAACAGATCTCGCTATCTCTCATAGTTTCCGACTTCTCCATACTGACCCATTTGGATTGTACACCCGGTATTAATATACCTTATTAATTGCCATATTAGCCATCTTTAGTTTTTCATCAATGTTGCTTTAAGAAACTAAATCTCCCTCTTTTGTGTGTTTTAAGTACCTTATGCTCTTTAAATTTCTTAAAAATTTAACGTACGTAATTTATGATCATGACTGCCGACGGTTTAAATCCGGCCCTTTTAGATAAACTTTAAAGTCTTGTTTCGTATAATGTATTGTATTACTACAGTCCAACTGCTGCCGAACGTATTCAAGTCGCAAGCTTGGGGAATACTACACAACCTGCTGGACATGTTCTCGTACCGCATCCACCACATCCAGCCGCACTACCGGGTCACGCTGCTCTCCAACATACACTCTTTGGCCGCGTACCCTCAGGCAAATCAGACGCAGCTGCAGCTGTGGTGAGTTGTCTGTGTGTAGTTGAAATAATTTAATATGTCTCTCATTTAATAAAACTACCATTAGCTTTTGAACCTTGTTGCTTAGACAGTGAAGTCACTTTTTGAACGGACTAATAACCAAAAACGTCATTATAATCTTTATCCAAATAGCGATACGTTGATTTGGAACAAACGCCCAATTAATGAGCCATCCATATTTGTTGAAAAAAAATGGGAATATGGACTCGTTTTATTTACGCTACGCTTCTGCAAGTTATGTACATGACGATATATGGCTTATAATAACGATACACCAGAGGCCAGAGACGTGGCTGAAGACAGTAAAGCGTGGCGTGAGTTAAGGCCTGCCGTTTATACCTCGGGGGTGTCTTAGGAGAACATGCGTACACCCCATCTCGGCATCCTGAATGCGGTAACAATGATTTTCGGTTTCAGTTTCGAAAGCACCGCACTCAGGCTGATCACAAGCCTTGGCAGCTCGGGGGTGCAGCTGCAGATGTCGCGAGTGGTATCCGAGCCAAAGTCGCTCGTGTCCTCAGAGAACGAGGAGCTAAATCGGGTCCTTGTGCTCACGCTGGCTAGAGGCATCTACATGACCGGCGCAGGTATAGTTGAAAAAAATCTGTAAAACTGTCATTAGATTTTGAATTTTCCCGCTTAGACAGTAAAGTCGCTTTTTGAACGGACTAATTTGATACGACTCTGCTAATTCAAATGATTTTAAGTATAAAAGGCTAATTTACCTGAAGCCAGATTTATACTTATCTGACGTGATGCACTCTGATGCGCTCTGACGCATGACACTGTAGAGCCGTAACGTCGACAAGTTTTTTCAAAATGTTTAATAAAATATACATATATGTATATATACAGGCCGTCCCACGGCTATGCCACATGGAGGGAAAGTACCTTAAATATTGTATGTGGAACATTTTACTGAAAGAAGACATTATTCGAATTTAAACTGCATTCTCAGATATTTAAATAATTTTATGGTTGAACCGGGAATCGAACCCGTTACACGAGAAAAATAATTACCCTGTAGCTTTATCATACCTATCGAAAGGCTTCATCATAAGGATTATTTTTTGCTAAATGTTGTTGCTTATATTATAATTTGAATTTGATGTTTTGTTATATAAATATTGTAATATATCTTATTAAAATATTGTGAATCAGTTTTTGACAAAAAGTGCCCTTGTGGCATATTTTCATAATAAATGTTTGGTTTTCCTTTTGGACTGTCAGCGAACGACGGCGCGGCGGTGAAAGAGTTGCTCTCCACTATAATGACAAATACGCCGCACATGTGGTCGCAGCACACGTTGCAATGCTTCCCGCCAGTGCTCGTAGACTTCTTCTCACAGGTAAAATAAATTTGTCCTCAGGTTCAAAGAGATAATACTAGAACAAATCCACTTCAATGGAATGTATATCTTACAAAATTGTTATAGAGTTTCGTTTGTTTTGTTTAATTCAATTTATAAACAAAACAAATGCAACTCCATTTGCTGTTACGGGAAAAAAATCATTGCCAATTTTGCGTGGCTTGTATTGTACGTGGCTAGAGGTTAAGGCACGAGTATATATGCGTCTACAATACTTTAATTTAACAAATACTAATTAATAATTGGTGGATATCAACGCATCCATAGAAACCCAGCATAGCACATCTTTTGTGGAAATGCATCCTTAAAGTAATCTAGGTACCTGTATAAGTTAGTAAAACTTAAATAGTTGAGAATCGACAGTAAAACCCCTTTAACCGCCGAACGTCAAAAGTTACTCGCAATTTTCAACTCTACCATGAATCAGGAAGGTTTCATTTCCACTGTCACTGTCAAATATATCAGACTATGGCTGTTAAAGGGTTAAATACTTAGCTTTCGAAAAGTTAAACCGTTTACAACTACATCTTTTACAACAACATAGAACAAATTCCGTCGCAAATATTTTTAATAAAATAATACCAGTTTTAATAGCTATCGGCATTACCGACCAATTATTTCTACCCCTTCGATGCACGTTTTGACTGCACTTATAACGACCGCAGGACAGAAGCCTGAACAGTGCAAAACGTGCCGACAGTGCGAGCGCTCATGATTAAGAACCACACTACCCGTTTAATTATATTTTAGTATGTCTGACACTCGCGGGAGTTTTCTATATATAGAATAATAAAACTTAGAAAAAAACCTATAATGAAAATAATAAATAATGAATATCGAATTTTACACTTTCTTTTGTCAAAAAATTAGCATATCACATCCGATGGTATGTATGGCATTTAAGCATATATTACGTTCGCATTATTAATTTTGGTACAGAATCCAGCTCCGAAAGAAAACAAGCAAGTGTTGAAGAAATCCGTAGAGGAGGAGTACCGAAAATGGACCTCAATGGCCAATGACAACGACATCATATCGCACTTCTCCGTGCCGGGCACCCCGCTCTTCCTCTGCCTGCTGTGGAAGATGATCTTTGACACCAATAGGATCAATCCAATCGCCTTCAAGTAAGTTATTAAAAAATAAATAAATATTTGTGATATTTCAAAACTAAGCAAAGCTTGTTACTATGGGTACTAGGCGACGATCGGCGATACATATCCTTATATAGAAAAATGTATACTTAAACACATAGAAAACATCTAACACTCGGGAACAAATATTCGTTCTCATCAGACAAATAAATGCACTGACTGGGATTCGCACCCATGACCACCAACTAGGGTAAAGTGGTCGTCGTCATTATATCATACAATGTACTTAATGAAGTGGAAAATTATTCGTAAAAGGACTTTTTTGATTTTTGCTCTTATTGTTAACGAATTAGTATAAGTACTACGCTTATGTTCGCGGCCTGTTTAATTGGGATATTTTAACCTCGTGAGACCCCGTGTAAGGACCTACATAAATACAACCCGAGAAAAGTTAGGCAGTACCTGTCAGTGAAAGTGTTAAGAGTCTTTATCAGTTAAAAAAAATCGTCAATTTAGGCCATTTTCTATTTGAATTGACATGTATCTTGACATTTTATATATATATATTTTTTGGATATATCATTGATAAATATCGTTTCTAATATCACTCGAAATCGGCAATTTTCAAGCTATAAATTATTATTCTTTTGCTTAAATTCTACAAAATAAAATTAAAAAATGGCTGTGTTACTATTAAAAACTTTAATAAAATTATGCTATTCTTTAATCACTTTACTGGTATTCTCAATGTTTTCGTCATAATTTGAAATTAAAACATTTTAAAACTTAATAAGGCCTCTTAACGTTGATTTATCTGTAAGTGGCTTCAACCAGTTCAACCCGTGTACAGAATCCTGGAGCGCATCGGCGCTCGAGCTCTCTCCGCTCACCTGCGCAAGTTCTGCGATTATCTCGTGTACGAGGTGACTAACCCGGCGGGTGGGCCTCACATCAACAAGTGCGTCGATGCGATCAACGACATCATCTGGAAGTACAATATCGTCACCATTGACAGGCTTGTCTTGTGTTTGGTGAGTCACTTTCATCGAAGTAAGTTATCTTGTTCACTCACTAGTGGTGGAAACTGATGATTATAATAATAAAACATACTACACTACACGCATAACATAAATCTAAATATAAACTTCTTAAGCAGTATGATCTTGATGTAATAGGGTTGTTGACTCAAAATTTGACTACTCCAAAAGAAACGAAGTTACAACCGTTTTAATCTTGCTGGTTAGAGAGATAAAGCGCGCGACAGATTAGTGACGTCACTAACCACGAGCGCCATAGTAAATGACGTCCCTGTCACCAAAACCAAAAAGTCATATGCCGTATTTTGGGGCAGTTTTGGGACTAATAGAAGTCTAGCAATTTTTTAAGAGTACCCTGTCTCTTTTATGTTTAACTAGCTTAAGCCCGCGACGTCGTCCGCGTAAACTCCCACTCACTTCCACTCCCTATTTAATTATTCTATATGCTAATCCAGGCTATAAACTCGTCGTTCAGCCGTTTTTGCGCGATTGAGTAACACACATCCAAATATATAAACTATCAGCTTTATAATATTAACAGGATTAGGCAAATCTGATTGCAAGGAACGTAATTGTTGTTGTGTTTTGGAAGGTTGTCTAGAATAGATCGCTCTTTAGCGATAATACCGCCTGATGCTTACCTCTATTAGATCTCTGTATTAATTTCATTTATTGAAGTGTGCAATAATAGTAGTTTATGCAATAGTTATATAATGTATGCTTTATTAGTAGAGAACTGCCGAGTGGTCTAACTAAGGTTCGAGATTTAAAAAGCTAATTATATAACTATTGCATGCACTATTTTTTCCTGCGAGTCAACGGAAATTAATTAAACAAACTAGTCCTAGGCATATGGGTCGGGCGCTCGTTGATGTATTTTGTTCTATGTCTGCGGCGTCACGTGATTGGTTAATTTCATAAGAGTAAAGTAACAGCGACACGTGATTGGCCAATTTCATTAGAGTACATTAACGGCGACACGTGTTTGGTCTATTTCATAAGAGTTCACTTGAAGGGAGCTCCATAGAGAAAAGTATGTGATTTTTGTTTCGTCTACGATATCTTAATTCAAACATTGAAGTCGACGAGTAGAAAAAGACTATTTGTATTGAATTGTTTAGGTACTGAGGCCGAACCCCGACGGCAACGAGAGCCAGGTGTGCCTGTACATAATACAGCTGTTGCTTCTCAAAGGCTCAGAGCTAAGGAACCGCGCGCAGGACTTCGTCAAGGAAAACTCGCCGGAACACTGGAAGCAGAACAACTGGTAACTATGATTTTTACTTTGAAGCCCGAGCAGACATATATGACCATTGTCAAGAGGGCGCTATTATTCTCATTTATATGGCAACAGGTCAGCCATGTCATACCCTGCCGTCGAAGCTGGAGGTCCCGGGTTCGAATCCCGGTCAGGGCATGTATTTGTGTGATGAACACGATTATTTGTTCTTGAGTCTTGGATGTTTTCTATGTATTTAAGTATCTATTTACCTATATAAGTATTTACGTCGTCACTTCGTGCCCATAGTACAAGCTTTGCTTAGTTTGGGGCTAGGTTGATTTGTGTAAGATTGTCCAAAGATATTTATTTATTGTATATTATTTTTATTTATGTCAGTAAGTCGGAATAATGACATTTTGACTTGTTTGGTTAGTTCTGATGCTAATTTGGAAATGTTTTGTAGCGAAAAGTTTCATTTTCCCAGCGTTTTTATCAAGAATTAAATTTTAGACATTATAAATAATGTTCCGCCCTTGACTGTTAATCATTTTGGGTATATTTGGTCATTTATAATTTAATATTCAACTCTACTATTGTTTAAATAAATAAACCACCACAGTGACACAGACAACCGTGAAAGGTTATCATTTAAAATGATTATAGTTGTATTATAAATATTGCTAGTGTAAGAAACTAGTTACAATGAAATTCCGCAGTATGGCCCATGGTCATATATTACTGGTCGGGCTTTACTTCTCGCACCCCGTATCTCTTAAGCCCGGAGAATCCCGACCACATATACAGGGCGTCCCACGCATAGCCGTGGGACGCCCTGTATATGGAGGGAAAGTACCTTAAATATTGTATGTGGAACATTTTACTGAATGAAGACATTATTTGAATTTAAAAAACATTGTAAACTGCATTCACAGATATTTAAATAATAATTAAACCGTGAACCGGGAATCGAACCCGTTACACGTGATAAATTGATTAATTTTGTATTAAAAATGTTAAAATTCATGGTCTTCCTTTTATTTCTGATACTGTGTTATTTAGCAAAAAATAATCCATATGATGAAGCCTTTCGATTGGTATGATAAAGCTACAGGGTAATTATTGTTCTTGTGTAAGGGGTTCGATTCCCGGTTCACGGTTTAATTATTATTTAAATATTTGTGAATTAAGTTTAAATGGTTTTTAAAATTAAAATAATGTCTTCTTTCAGTAAAATGTTCGATCTACAATATTCAAGGTACTTTCCCTCCATGTGGCATAGCCGTGGGACAACCTGTATATTCTTAAAAAATGACCGCGGTAGACGAAGGCTTATTTTGTTATAAGGACGTACAAGAAGAAGCGAGAGAGAACTATAGATACAAAGATAGTTTTAAGTGCTCCCTATATGTACACTGTTCATAACTATATTATGATACAGTACTTTTATCTCACGAACGTGGGTGAGCTATGGTTGTGTGTTGAGATATGTACATATATGCACATTGTCTATGTGTGCGTCAGCGTAGAAGCTATGAATTCACATTGTCTATGTGTTCGTTTGTTACAACTACAACTATGGCTAACCCGCGTAATGTTATAGATCGTTTAGTCATCACAATTCTCATCATTGCTTACAAAGTGTCTGTTGGTGAATACGTCTATTATCGGATGTACACTACACTAGTATCGGTTTTATAATGATGTTCCATATCAGATATGGCAGTTTTTGATATCACTTAACTGTGACGGATTAAATTTCGTCAGGTACGACAAGCACCTGGCCTTCCACAGAAAATATCCAGAAAAATTCGCCCCTGAGGAAGCAAGCAGCGCCTACGGCGGCCCTATACCTGTGTACCTCAGCAACGTGTGTCTACGGTTTATACCAGTGCTGGACATTGTAGTGCACCGGCATTTAGAGACGCCACAAGTCAGCAAGAACCTCGAGCAACTGCTGGAGCATTTGGGGTACCTTTATAAATTCCACGGTGAGTGTAGTTGGTTTAATCAACTTTTCCTTGTTGTTATTCTCTCCCGCAGGCGCGGATACAGGGGGGGGGCAACAGGGGCAATTGCCCCCCCCTGAAGCCTGTGTCAGGGGAGGGCAATTGCCTATGTCCTGGATCCGCGCCTGCTCTCCCGTCAGCCAGGGGACAATTGTAACAGAGTTTCTTAAAAGAAATAATAATAATAATATGGACTTCTAGGATGCTCAAGATACCCACGTGAGAACGGGAGATGTAACCATAGTAACGAGCAATAAGAAACTGTTGATTGACTCAGTTGATAAAATACTAGTATAGGTATATCAAAAATATCTAAATATGCACTGTAACGACTTGATGATAAAGTCTTGTAAAGATATTTTTGAGCACCTTGTTCGACCCTATATATTTGATGGCGACCAAACACCATTGCTAACATTCCAGATAGAAATCAATTCCAAAGTTAGGCGTTTAATTTCCCTTTTTACCTCAAAAGTATTATGTCAAACAACACATACGAGTTATACTGAATTCGTCGTTTGACAATCAAAACTCACTAAAGTAACAAATACAAGTAAGACACATCGTTTCAGTACTGAGATACAGTAATGCCAGATTTGTTAGTGATTTTTGGTTGTCAATCGGTGATTTATAGACATTTGTCCAAAAGTTATTCCCGAAGACTTGTTGTCCAGTTTTCCCGTGAGCGATAGACATAATCTTTTACACGCATCGAGGCATCTTGCACCCAACCGGGTACTTGAAATATTTTTATAATCCGTTTTAATATACAGCTTTCGAAAAACATATTTTTACTTAATGAATTTGAAATCCATATTTTTTTTTTAATTTCATTCAAATTTTCGCGCTCAAACGCGATCCAGTGCTGGTATGACGTCACACTGCTATAAATGCCCCGAGTTCCAAATCACCGTGACAACGGTCACAGCGCTTATGGGGCTGACGGCCGGTCCCAATCAGTTAGCGTGTTCAAGGCCTATAATCGCTATGAGCGTGAATCGGTCCGATTGTGAGCGCGCTCTGAGCGCTGTAAGCGTGATTCATAACATAGTTATGAAATAACATCTTCGCGTGACACATGAAGTAAGGATAAGACTGGAGCCGGCAATACACACATAAAAAAATGTGCGAAAGAGATGCAAGCATACACACCAAAACACGTGGGAACGAGATACAAGGCGTCATTTCTTGTCCCACACCGCGTATTACTTGTCACCGGCCCGTGTCACCGAAACGTCATCAATGAAATCAATGCCTATTGGCTAAATTTAAATTTGGCGCCAATGTATATACAGCACGACTAATTATGAGATGTCAGAATTGTGCTACATCCAAATCAGTCTACATACATCTCAATTTAGTCAGCCTACCATAAGTACGTCCCCCTTGGTGAATACTCCTTCTATCTAATCCTCTTTCTACGGCGTGACACTTCGAAGAGCAAAAAACGGTTTTGACAGCAGCTGTTTGTAGAGGTATAACGTCACTATACTATCCGCAAAACTATCTGGCCGGTCAGGTCATAAATCATCGGAATCGTGCTATCTCTTTCACATCTGCACGGCTTATGGAGCGGGCCGAGCAGCAATAAGGCAGGTAGCGTTACGCATAAAAAGGAATGTCGATAAAGTAATGAAACAAAGAATATAAATTACGTGGTGTTTTATGTAACAGTATTGTATAGTTACTATCGAAATATAAATAGGTATATTGAACTATTGACATAAAGTAGTACAATAAAATAATAAGGAGGTATAACAATTGGTTGCATCTAATATTTTCTGCACTGTCGGGTACTCTCCATTTGCATACAGCGACGTTATAGTCCTTTTTATAACTGATTTATCAAAGTCGTCAAGGTCGATAACCGTAGAAGGTTTCTTGTACTTCTGTCTAGGTGAATTCGGCACCCCTGCTTCCGAAACATCCTTCTGAATACGATATGGAGTTCGTTCGCTCGTGCCACAAACCAATGCTGCCAGTGTTTTTGATTGTAGAAAATCAATTTTTCAACCAATTATAGCAACATGGCGTCATTTCAATCTTTTGAGTCACAGATAAAAAAAACATAAATTATTATTTATATTAATTAATGAAATGATTTTATTACTTACTTAGCTTATAGGAACTATACGCTACATTTAACAATACGTGTTGCCATATCAATTTACAGATCGACCAGTAACCTTTCTTTACAACACGCTCCACTACTACGAAACGAAGCTCCGAGACAAGCCGGCTCTGAAACGAAAGCTTGTTAACGCCGTACTCGGATCCCTTAAAGACGTGCGTCCAGCGGGCTGGGCTACCACGGAGGCGTTCCAAGCGTACTTAGTGAAGACAGATGATACAAACACGTGGACGCCGGACCTTAACTACTACCTCAGCCTTGTTAACAGAATGGTGGACAGTATCCTTTACAATTTACTAGTGAGCCGTTTGGTACCTGTAGTATTCATTGTAAGTTCTTTTCGAAACAAAACACAAACGTTTAATCTCATTTTTGGCCACCAGAGGCGCTGTTCGCGTTGCCATGGCACGGAGGTATGGGTTTCCGATGAAACATCACGCAAGCATTTCATGAAAAATATACAGGGCGAAAAATCATGGGTTAAGCCGTGGTCACCCGGCGAAAAAAATAAACCATAGCATTCTTTTGTAATGAGCCCGGGAATCCCCGGGACCGGTAGACGACGGCACCACTACTGGATAAGCTCCCAATTATACACATTAACTATTATTTAAAAGAACATACATACACAAACTCACGTCTGTTTTCGTAGAACGGGTGGGCAGAGCACATTACATTAAATTTCAGTGCCACTTTAGTAATTGTAGTGTTAAAGATGGACAAAATGTGATATTCCAAAGATAGGTTGCTAGTCTATCGCCCTGTCCATTACTGGCGCTTGTCAGCTTAAAGTGTCCGATACTGGTGCCGTACGCTACGTTGATCACTACTGGTTCTCTTAAATCATATGATGTAGACGCAACCTTACCTAGCCTTTTTTAATTTCAAAGTCTTTCGATCTACTGACTACAGAACTGATGACAAGTAGGTACTTCACAGATTCCGATGGTATTCCGTTCGATGTAAGTGTATATTTAGAAGTGGATTGATGATATTGTACAGTACTTATCTCGTGAACGCGGGTGAGCTATGGTTGTGTGTTGAGATATGCATGCACATTGTCTATGATATATTCGGAATACGAAATGTATGCTCCAAATTACCTCGGGCCACGATATCCGTGCTACATGAATATAATCTAATTCACGGACTTTATTTATGTCCTCGCCTAATATACATAGTACAGACTTAGTTTGGGACTAGGTCGTTTATTCAGTGAAAGTTTTTTGTTAAGTTTATTGTCTTTCGTTTCGTGTTGAGATATACACATGCACATTCTCTGTGTGCGGCAGCGTAGGAGCTATGGGTTAACATTATCTATATGTTAATATGTGTCACAAATACAACTATTGAGCTCGTGAGATAAAAGTACTGTACCAACGCTAACATTCCTTTTAATCCACAAATATGGCACACGTTTAGGTATTTTGTGTACTTATTAGTTCTCGGAAAGAATTTTGTGTTGTAAGAGAAAGACAGTTAGCGGTGATTTTAGTCGTCTTTCGTCCTGAAATTATTATTACCAATACCTAAATTAGTAGCATTTAATTTAAGACTCGTAATTTCTTGAGCAAAACAACAGCAATGACTGGCGTATCCCACTTCCCGAACACCGACTGGCGCTTCAACGAGTTCCCCAATCCATCCGCCCACTCACTGTATGTGACCTGCGTCGAACTAATGTCGCTACCAATGGCGCCCGATGCCGTCGGCAACAGTCTTCTCGACGTGGTCACTAAAGGCTTCGTCGTGATACCCGCAACGAAAATACAACTCTGGATCAACGCGATAGGGCTCATTATGGCGGCGCTACCGGACTCCTACTGGACAGTTATACACGACAGAATATTCGAAGCGATGACTCATAGTGACATGAACGAGTGGCCGTATTTGCATACGCCGTTCCAGTTATTCAATCTAGCGACGACGAATGACGCTATGCTGGAGAATAAGTATAGTTTGACGCTAGCATTGGCGCATGCTGTATGGTACCATGCCGGGGCGGGACAGATTATGCAGGTTCCTCAGTAAGTAAAAACACCCGTGTCCCCTTGTTTTGCAGAAAAATGTATTGTTTCGCAGCATTTTCATTCCATAGAAACCTTTTTTTTTCAGACACCGTTAACTTTTTATCTAAGGTACAGCGCGGCAATCTAGACTCCGGGAATTTAAACTAATCGAAAATATCTTCCGTGTCATTTACTAGAATGCTATCTATGCCTGGATAGCAGAAAAGCACTTTCACAATTTCACCAAGATGGCACTGTAGTAAATGACGTAAAAACGGAAAATGTTTCGAATCGTCTTAATTTGCCCCGCTGCACCTTATGCCATTGTGCACAATGGCATTAACCTAAAATGCCATTGTGTGGGACCTCATTAGATCTACCAGAAAAGTACATAGGTTAGGTTAGAACTGCGAGACCTTTTGGAAAAAAAATGTTTTCTATGAAATGAAAATTCTGCAAAACAAAGTACAACCATAAATACTCATTCACACTTTTCGTATTTAAATTGTAACTTAACATTGCTACTGTAAAAGCTGACGTGTTTTGACGATGACAGACTAAGCCCCAAGTATAATTTGCGAGTTTCCACATCTCCAGTAACTTATCTAATTGTTATGGCTATATGTCCGATTGACTGTGGTTGGGCTGTCGTATCAACAGGATACACTAACAAGTTAATTAAGCAATCGATGTGACACCCACGGCATGACAAGGTTATGTCACTGTTAAATCTCGTGAAGCGATCCGAACAGTTATCAGGTCATTACTAACCGACCCAGAATCACCGTTATCAAATCGCTGCTCCGACCTACCCGCTTCTCGGTCTTTGGAAAGAAACTCGACTAATCGGTTTCGTGGATCGTTGTCACACACTACCTATGTTTTATTAATTTTAATTTTTTATTATTTAATTATTCCGTAAAGCAAATTAAATACAACGTCTCGCAAAACTGTTTGCACTGTTTGACTGTGGGATCCATGAGTCTATACCTATAATCTTATGTACCTATCTTCATCTAAAATAATAATATAAAGAACAGTCTTAATAGTTGTGGCAAAAAGAACAAAGGCAGCTGGATATAAGGTATTTAAATACTTTCCAGGTAGTATTGGAACAAGGCTCTTTTAAATCTATTTTTGTTTCGCTCCCTTCTAATAGCCGCAGGTATGGCGTTAAGTAAATGTAATCGCTTATCGATGATTGTATTCCCATAGTAATTGCTTACTCTGAGTACAGCATACTTACCTGCAAGTGCAGATACTGACCTGGTGCCATGTTTTGGCTTATTTGAGATAAGTTGCTCTCTTGATTGCCGCGTTTATTGACTAATAATAAATATTTGTCATTCATCTTCAAAATATAAAGGTTACATGTTATCGATTTGACGTAAACTAATAAATAAAGTCCATAAAATGCAGTATTTATTTGATATGTAACGTCAATTAATAAATGCGATGATTAATTGACGGTTGCTAGTGTTCGTCGATAACAGCCAATTGTCTCTTTCCAAAGACCGATGTGCAATATATATGACCTATTGTGTCCCACTACTATCTCCGTAAGTATGTGGTGTTGTGTTTCTGGAGGTGAGTAAGGTCGCCAGATCTCCCGACTCTCCCGAGTATACGCTGCCTTGTGTTGAGAGCTGCATTGGTCTCTAACTGTCAATTTAAAATGAATCCTCAAATCAAAAAGAAAACCGCCTTCACGGGGTATTCATTTGTTGTATACCAAAACCTTCTCCAGAATGTGACAAATACTCTTTCTGAAAACCGCATCAATATCGGTTCAGCCAAACGTGAAATAATCGCGGACAAACATACATAATTTTATAAACATATGGGTTAAACTGAGAGCCTCCTTATTTTTGAAGTCGGTTAAATAAAGTCTGCTTCCACTCTGAGTCGTAAGCATCGGGAGGCGTCCATATCTGCTTACAATCTGGCAGGCCGTAACATAAAGAAACACTTGTTATTGTTTACAGGTTCGTAAAGGAGAAGTTGTCACCGGAAATCCGCACGGAGACCCAGCTAGTGTTCCTCTGCCACCTTGTAGGACCGTTCCTTCAGCGGTTCAATGCGGACGTATCTCGCGCCGTCATGGAAATCACGATAGCGTTGTATGAGCTGCTCGCCCATATAGACAAGACACAGCCTCATCTGCAGTATATTGATCCTATATGCGATCTGCTGTATCCTTTTTATAAACGTTACACGAAGACTATTACTCTTAGGCAGGGGTCGGCAAACTTTTTAAAAACATGAGTACAAGCCTCGTCGACGCATTATAGAGCAAAATAAAAGAAAAATCTCACAGTCAAGCAAATTTTACAGTAAACAACATTAGGACAGCATGGTTCTGCCTATTCGTCGTTAACAAATAATAACTACAAGTAAGGGTCGTTAGACGCCTAAATCTGTAAATTTTAATTTACGAAGCGACCCAGCTAGCGTACTTGCCCCTTTAACCCCCGAACGTCAAAACTCGTACTCACAATACATATGCAATTCAATCATAAATTAAGAAGATGTCATTTACACTGTCGCTTTGTTTGATATATCGGACATTGTCAATTAATGGGTTAATAATGTGAAAAATTTGTATTTGTAAATGGGTCAGTCAACTATTAGTTACACTTTAAAACTGATCTTATAGGGTTTAATTATACTAAACATGAGTTTTAGCGATGATTATAAACCCATTTTGACGTGGATCTCTTGAGCATGCTAGAAGTCCATGTTATAACGTTTTTTCTAAGAAAGTCGGTTACTGTTGTTTCTTGCCTGACGGGACACAATAACAAGGGAAAGTTGATCGACGAATTCTGAATCGCCTTTTTAGCCAAGCATACACTTGACCATCCTTGACCAACCAACCAGCTACCACATAAAATACATGTTCGTCGGCGACACACTAAAGAGCGAGGTCGAGACCGTGATCCGCAAGCTCCGGCCGGCGCTGCAGATGCGGCTGCGCTTCATCACGCACCTCAACGTGGAGCAGATCAACACCGCCTAGCAAAGCGACTACTACAGCTACACGCCTTCTAGCTCGAGCTCTAGCTCGGAGTAGACGGTGAAGCTGTAGGAACCGCCCGCGTCATCGTGTCGGAGGCGGGCGCGGATTTACCCCATCCCTTTCCAGGCCTTTCTTGTATAAAGTCCACCACCCCCCGCTAATGGGATGGCCCACACTTGAACCAAATCATGGATCCGCGTCTGGTCGGAGGTGTCTTCTGGATTTTACCCAGGCTACGCTCCAACCGCGCACTCCTATCGTTATATTGGGCCCGGCCTATAAAGCACAATCAGGTTTTAGAAAAGGGAAGCTGTAGGACGGGTTTAATAAATAATAGGGCTACATAATCTTACACAAATCGAACTAAGCTTAATAAGGCTTGTGCTATGGGTACTAGACGATGATATATTATGTTCATCACACAAATATTTGCCCTGACCGGGGTTCGAACCCAGGACAAGACGCAAAATCATAAACTAAACAAACTAGCGAGTTATTTATATTTATGTTACCATAAATATATATATATATTTTTTTATTTTATAGTCTCTAAGTAACCAGTTCTAAAAACTTTCAGTGTTACTCTCGTGTCAGTCAAAGTAGCCGAATACATCTCATCTTATTACTGTATAAGGATGTGTCACGATTTAATTGGCTAACTTGGCTGTTACTAACTATATGATAATGAGTATATCAGTGATAACTACTGCGGGATAAAATACTGCCGTTACTAGTGGTAACAGGTGGGAGTAACCCGGCGTGGCGCTGTACCTGATCATGATCAAAATCAGAAGGACAGAATAGCATCTAATATTAGCATCTTAGTCAATCAGGAATTCCTATATCCCCCTTCCTTTCTTATGATCCTCCATTATAGAACTTAAGTATGGATACCATATTTGATTCTTAGCGGCTAAAGCTTGCGAGGTGCCAAATATATAAATGTAGCTTCGCACATATCGCTTGGATATTCAGAAGTGAGTGAACTGAACTGTGTCATCATCTGTACGGACGCTAGTTTACTGCAAAAAGAGGTGTGGGAATATGTAGAATGGTAACAAAGATACAGAAGGCAACCTGCTTTACACTCGGTTGCGTCCTGACAAAATGCGAGACATATTTATCGATTATTTGTTAGTGTTGAGGCATGGCTCACACATAAGCCGTTAGTGTGGTCGTTAAAATTACACTGTTAAAACAAGAAGCAATAACCTGCATTAAGATTATCTACACGAAAATGTAATGGTGTTTTGTCATGTGTGAACCGATGTCGTCTTTTCGTAGGTCCTACTTGTTAGAAGTTTAATTTTTGTTTGCACGCTTATCAGTCAATCTTATTGTCGCTGGATGCTCAGAGTAGCAATAAACGCACATTTATGTTTTGAATTTTCACTATTAGAACGAATGACAGTATATAAAGTCAGCTACAGAGATGGTGAGCCCCCTGAATAGAAGATTGTATGCAGGGTGCAGGGTGGGTAGGATTCTCCGCAGCTACTTGTATAGCATATAAACCATGCTCGGAACCTAGGTCTATTAATGTTCTATTTTTGTCATACGTAACAAATAAAATATTTTCGCTTATCCTGTAAAAATGTTACTTAGGACGAGCCGGCACCATTTACTATTGATATCTATTATTAGAAGAGACAAGATATTACTTATGTATATGACATGTATGTCATATGACATTTTATATTTTAAACATGGTCAGGAATACTGTTTAGTGACAACTTATATAATGGCATTTTCGTTACCTGTTAGCCGATTTTACTGCACTAACTGGTCGCGATTGCTTAGAGGTTTCCGAGGGACGTCATTTGTGATAATCCATATTGAAAGGGACCTTATGGCGGCCGGCACTTACGCCTTTATTGCCGCTATTCCAATACAATAGTGAATAGGTGTAACGTAAGCGCCTGCCGCCATAAGGTCCCTTTCGATGTGGATTATCACATTTATGTCCTGATGATGAACATAAAGTTTTTTTACAATGGTTGTATTTTGACTGGTCATAGTAGATATGTAAGTACGTAATATAAATTGTTGGAATATGTGCGTGGATTTATGGCAAACTTCATTACAATACTGTGTATAACTGTGTTCAGGCGCCTATTGCATAATGACTTGTAACTTATATTATGAGCGGAAGTCTCTTTTCAATCCGTTACGTTAGAAAGTGACTTCCGCACATAAGACATAAGTTATACCTGTAATTATATAATAACAGGCCTCTGATCTAGCATCCAGCGAAATGAGTTCTATTAACACTGCCTTGGAATCGCTGGATCGACCGGGAGTCACCGAAGGCCGGTATTATTTTCCATTCACATTAATTTAGGTCGAATATTTTTTATACCTACTACCTTTATTTTAATGTAACATTCTGTAATTAATTATCAAATATAATCGTCAATGTCAAAGAAACGTTTTGCATAGGTATTGAGGACGATATTTGTTTTTTTTTTATTTTATAGATGGACAACCTGCTTTAATTCCATTTCTTTAGCGTTCCGTAGCCATAATGACGTTTCGAATATAGTTTCGCTATTGTCGCTCCTCTAATTTCGAAACCATGAAGTTTATAATTCTGAATAAATGAGTTTGTGTACATTAATACATTCAACGAAAATTGTTTTGAACCAGGTAGGTCTAACCGTTTTTTAATATCGCTGAAAAATTGCCTAGCCTAAAAATACTGACATAAGCATAGGGTAGAGGATTAAAAGGGCTACTAGTAGTGGGCACGGATCCTTCATGGTGCGTGGTCCGACACGCACTTGGCCGGTTTTATTTTAATGAGATTGTAATGGAGTTTGCGTTGTGAAATAATTCTTACTTAGATAGACGTAGGTGTACTAGTTTCGGATAAGTTATTAGATAACTTAATGTACTACTAATTTAGTATTCTCTATTTTCTCATCACACAACATTTAAGTAGGTACAAGTAAATCGCATGAAATAAACTTATGTCTACTCAGTCAGTACATGTCATGTATATACGTGTTTTAATATAACTTTTAGGTACTGTTTTAATAATTACAAGTGTGTTTATTTCCTTGTATAGTTACGCCAATTTTAAACTTGGCTGATGATTATATTAAACTTTGTATTACGAGTGTAGATATGTATAGGTAAGGATAAAAGAGACAAAACAAAACGATCATAGTGTGAATGTCGATGGCGATAGATTTTATATTTACCTTTGTGATCATTAATGTACATAGTTATGACCTCATGACTATAAACAAAATCATCACAGTATGTAACTTCCTATCACAGTTATACCTATATAAGCTTACTGTATTGATTGAATAGTTAGAACTGATAGTTAAGGGGCTCCTAGCTCACTGTCTACGTGACATATGGCATCAAACTTTGGCAATTTTAGACCAAACAACAGTTAATTGGGCGTAACTTTTGTGAAGATGAGTAAAAAATAAAAATCTCTTGCGCTGTTAGAAACGGCAATAAGGAACAGTTACATGTACATTTCATATATATAAGTGCATAAAGAACATACTAATAGCGAATGACAATGTTTCAATAAATCCTAAGAATAAGTAGTCAGTTTTATTAATATTTGCAAATAACACTTGCAAAAATGTAGATAAAAAATTGAAGAACCGATAACCGTTTGTGCCATTAATATATATATAGTTTTGACGGAGCAGCATCAACTCAAAACTCGTCAAAAATGAATAGCGCGTGGAGCCCCTTAATGGTTAGGCTATTAGGTTATAAACTTAAAGATCCGTTAGACCAAAAGTCAGATCAAATTTTGGTAACTCAGTACTTTTTGTGACCTAACTTACCGACAAAGGCCTAACGAATCTTTATACCGAGCATTAGTGTGTTTAGATCTATGTACAACTGGTGTTTTAACATCCAATTTGAGCTAATTAACCTAGTACGTCAACACGAAATAATTGTAATGGTTGTTACAAAAACTGATGTCAGTGTATCACTTGTCATTAATTAATCCCTAATGTTATGCTTCTATGTTTATTATACTAATCAAAGTCTATTTACAATTTAGTTAAGACGACTTTCATTAACATTAGTTCAATGCAACATATTACTTATTTTTTTACAAGATGTTTTCATCAATATGCAATGCAACAAGACATCACAATGTTATTATATAATAATGATTAATACTAACAACTAGAATAAGACTATTTTATAAATGACAATGGTCCCAAACTGACTAGAATCATTATACTTCCTGAGTAGGATAAGGCATGGTTTTTATACTAGAATAATAACAAACTGTAGAATAATAATAATACGAGTATGTATTCGATTACGAGCTTTATTTTGGAACATGCTAACTACCTGTGTAGTAGCTATGTATCATTATACGGCACTGTATATATATATATATGTACATATTGAATAATACTGTCCAAATTATGTAACGATTGTCACTTATTTACTACAAAATAGGTAACAAGGTTGTATCCACATGTCATAAAATAAACTCCTATACTCCGCTAATAATGCTAATTTGACCGACTTGCATATTAAACGCATTACGGAAATGTTTAACAAGGAGTCCAATAAAAATAAATCAATATTATATACCTAGACAAAAGAAACTTGCGGTATAGTTTTGGCTGGTACCAAAATTAGATTTAGAACGCAAGTTTTTAACTCTTTACTCGTAGATCCGAAATTGGGGCGATGATACAGGTATGTATAAGTACATAATTATACCGGGTGTCGGGTGTCCCAACAGCTTCATGAAGAAAATTAAATCGAAATAATGTTTATTAATTACTATATTTTGCCCACAACTTCGTCCGCGTAAACTTCCACTCCCTATTTAATTCCTGCGAGGGATAAAAACTGTTCTATGTGTAAATCCAGGCTATAAACCCATTCTAAACAAAGTTTCATCATAATCCCTTTAGCAGTTTTTGCGTGATTGAGTAACAAACATCCCCACAAAACAAAGGATTTTGTTTCATGAAAACGTTTGTAATCATCACGGATCTCAGGTCTCAAAGTTGCTTGGCTGGTATCATTGCCAGCTAATGTACGAGTAAGCTAAGCGAACTTTGTATGTTTACTAATAATTACACTGCACTGATTGATTTATTCAGTAATTAATAATTGTTATTATCAAGGCATCTCTTTTGTTTCTGGTACGTACAAAGCGTCAGAAATATTTAAAAAGTTATGTAAAGTATATAAAAGGAAAGATTATTATTTATAATCTTTTATTACTTATATGCAAAAGTTACTTCCTTATTTCGTGACAGGTGGGTACTCGGATCATATATTTTTTATGTTCCGAGGGTACCTACTTCATTACTGCTATTCAAAGAGGCCCCTACTCACAAGATAAGGAATTGTTCTAAGTAATAAGAATCTAGAATAACTTATCCGTTTCTTAAAAATACGTTACCACGTCATAAAATCCCTTTGTGACGCTTTTTACTTACAAAAAATACGAGAGCGGCCAGAACAAGCGTCGAATTCAACGATATCAATTGGTAAACTTGACTGTACATCCATATATCACAATATTGTGTGATAACTTTTTAGATAATATTAATTATATTACTACAACACTAAATATGAAGCTACAAATATTATTTTTATGCTACTATTGAGGATGAATGGATAAAGTGTAATATTTTCGAATATCAACTGTTGTTTTATTTTATGTTGAAATGCAACTCTCTTTGAAATTGGAAGAAAATGCTACAATAAACTGTACCACAACTTAACCCCAGTTATACACACATATGTGCTAACACAACGCACTGCTAGGAAATACAGCTAAAGGCTGAAAAAAAAATGAAATGAGTGATAAAAACATGTGATCAACTGTCTGCACTTTGTTCGTTAGTGCACTTGAGTTTTCAGATAATCTGTTACCAATATTACACCCATTCACTGACATAACAAACATACATGTTCTCAAGTCTCAACTCAACAGACATAGGCGTTAGGAAAGCGTTTAATCGACCACATACGGCCAATCAAACATTGTGTTTAAGTGGTTGTAGTAGTGTGTAAATGTATTCGAATATCACTGAACAAATAAAAATTAAGTAATATAATTAATAGTAAAAAAAAGATTTAATAAATTAAACAAACTGCTTCAAGTTAACTATAAAAGACTGCCACTTTGAATAAACACACCTCCATACTTTTTTTTGTATTTACTTACACTACCTAGTAAATCCTCTTTAATGTGTTCAAAAACCGTAGGTAAGGACATGGTAAGGACCAGCTTTACAACATACCGTGTCCGGTGCCCCCACAACCCTCGCGCGCGCGCCGTAACCTCATCACAGATGATCCAGTTAAGAGATGGGGCGCTCCAGGCCGGAGTACCTCGTCAAACATTTTTCCCCCAGCTTAACGCACCCACATGAAACATATCAAAGAGTATTTAATATGCGGATGTAGATAAAGTGTACCTATGAAACTGTGTGATCTTACCTATGAAACGTTTTTAAGTCGTGATCTGAAGTGCAACTGAGCAACTTTTACTATGGGGCCAACTATGAAATCGTGAAAAAAAAAAACCAAATTAAGAGTTAATTGACAGCTAATTGATCTCTAACTATCCTAAATGTATGGCACAACTTTATATTTTTTTCATGATTTGGTCATTGGCCCTATAGTGAAAGTTGCTCAATGTGGTCATCCCCATCACTTCCTGGCACTTCAGATCTCGATTTAAAAATCACCTTGTTTATTATAGAATGCTATTTCATATCTAACTAAAATATGGAGCCTTTATAGGCCTTTTATCGAATGTAGTAGGAAGTGAATCTTATCTTCGACTAGCACTGCAATGATCAGTACACAATAATTCGCATCGTGATCTTCAGGCAAAATAATATAACAAAATAGAACAATCTAAACAAAAATATAATTATAGTGATTTGAGTGCGTACCTGGTCGGCTATAGTGACCCATGTACGGGGCACGGACTTGTGGAGAGAGTTCGTCGTGACCCATGTATGGGGCACTGGACTTTGAACGTGTTAATAATACGTAGAGAATCGGAAAAATCACCTTCCCAGTTCGAGAAATCATCGATCCTTATCAAACGGCTAAGGAGACATGAAGCGGAAATACATACTGTTTAACCATGTATGTTTTGGATTATTTACTCTGTTACTGTAAAAATCCTCATTAACGTACTAATGGATTAAGAATTAACTACCTATGTAAATAAAGTAATATAAAAGAAAGTACAGATAATCATACGTACTTCTTTAAGTTCTTTGTAAGTAGTTTGAAATTTGAATTTTGATTTGAATTACGCGCTAAAATTATTACAAACAATGGCTTTCGATTCATATGTTCAAAGATGCTGTTCGTGGTAAAAAATATTATAATTTGCCAAAAAATAGCTTCATAAATTAAAGTTATTAATTAAAACAATTTTAAGTAAGATGAAATTAGCTACCAACATCTATTTTTAAATTATAAAGACAAGAAATGTATTTAAGAATAGTTTATGTCGCGCGCTGATTGGACGGAGCGAAACCGCCATTTTGATGTGTTGCTTAGCAACCAGTCGCTCGGTTGATTATCATATGCGGCAGATCGGTCGGCATTCGACAGCGGCAAGCGAGCAGACAGGATACTTTTGTTAACTTAATGCTGCGTTAGTAACGCGCTCTGGCACGGCGGCTGTGAACTAAATTAATCTAAGCGGCGCTGTCTCTCGGGTCGGGCTTGTCGTGTGATTTGAGTGAGTGAACATACGTTTTCGAGAACTATTTAGTTTTTTGTCAAAATGGCCACGGAAGTAACGAATAATGCTCCGGTCATAACGGAAAAGGAGAAAGAACTCAAAGATGCTGCCGTAGATAATGGTCAGACCAAAGAAGAGGCACCGGCGGCTGTGGCAGAGAAAGCCGAAGAAAAGACGGAAGAGAAAAAACCCGAACCGGCACCGCCTAAACCTACCGTGCATAAAGCGAACTTCGAGAAAGACATCGTTTATTTGTACCAGTTTTCGCGAACGCCACTGTTGCCGTCGACATCCCCGTACTGCTTGAAGGTAGAAACATGGCTGCGTCTGGCTGGTGTCAAGTACGAGGTAAGTGCTAAATGAAAGTAAATGGCTTTCGTGTCTTTTGTTTTTATTAGGTACTACCTAATAGGCAGGCAAAGTTGCTTGTAAGTTTTGAAGTTCCGAAATCGTTACTTCTGTTGTTATTTTACACTTTGAATAACGACCGTTTTTACGAGAATTACTTATTGCTGATAATCGCCAATCAGCGACCCATCGGCATTGTTACAAAAAGAAACACATTCTTTTTCTAGTAAATTATATTTTATTACTTATTGCACGGCTTTGACATCTTGATTGAAATGTTGATCTTGATATTCTTGATCAACATTAGTTGAACGACGATAAAGCAACTGCGAATTCTGCGTTTTCTGCGAATGTAAATTTTATTATGAATCGAATTTTGGTTGATTTATTTCTGTACTGGAACCATATCAACACTACGACATAAATAGATGAAAGCTGTATTACTTAGAACAGAGATACTTAAATAAGAGCTAAGAATTATAATTGACCGAGTGAAAGTCTGCTTCAGCTTCGACAAATATGTATGTCCAGATTCCGGATTTCCGTTTGTTCTCGTCTACAGGTCGCAATTTTTAACCGATTCTCGTGGAATTTCGTGAGCAGGTTCGTTAGTTATATAGATTTTTTTTGTCGAGACGGTTTTTGGAAATTTTCAAAAACAATTTTTTTATCAATGATTTTGTAAGTTTCTGCGGCCGAATTTCGGTTTGTTCTCCTTTACAGGTCGCATTTCTCAACCGATTCTGGTGAAATTTTGTGAGCAGGTCCGGTAATTATATAGATTTTTTTTGTCGTGTCAGTTTTGGAAAATTAATCATATTTTTCACTAATTTGGAACCAATTCTGGAAAAAATATTAATTTATCATTCGTTTATTCTTGATTATGCGCTCTGATATTGGATGTATAAAGTTAACTAAAATTATGAAATAAATACTAAAATAAAGCTGGTTTTGTGTAGATTCTAAATATATAAATATCATATAGGTTTGCTTAAAAAATATGTCCCAAAAAAATATCATAGATTGATTTTGCGGGCGGGTCGGCGAGTACCTAATACGTTACCAACTACTACGTAAAGTCACGGAATTCAAAGGTTTCTTCACTTTTAGAGTTGAAATAAATAACGAATCTTCCCTGACTATACCTACGTGTCTAACTAATAACAATGATTGTTCCTCTAAGTAGATAATTCCAGGTATATATGAATTTAAACTTATAAAATATTTTGATCGTGGTTTGCTTCTATATTACTGATTGTTGTAAATGGGTGAATCAACTATTCTTTGTTGTTCGTTACCATGGTTGCGTCTCCTGAGTCACTCTTTAAAACTGTGATTTTATAGGGTTTAAATTTATCAAACATGAGTTTTAGCGATGAACTTAAATCCATTTGGACATGGATCATCTCTTGAGCATGCTTGAAATCCATAATATAAACATTTTTCTAAGAAACTCGGATACTGATGTTTCCTCGCTGACGGGACAAAATAACAACAAGAAAAAGTTGATTTACCCAAATGCCTTTCCAGTGCAATAGATTGCGAGGCTTTTCTCGAATATGACTTCGAGGAGGCCGAAAAAGAGAGTGCAACTTAATGAGGTATACTGGTCCTGGTTTGGAAAAAAAATCACCATCATGCTCTAAGCGTTATCCCATCTCAGTAGGTACAATTGCATCCTGAAGGAAGCTCGGGGTCCGCTCCATAATCGCAAGATGAGGCGTCGGTGCTAGTTTTTTTTTTTGATGAGGCTTATTCATATTTTCTATTTATATTTATTTCATCCTTTTTTTAATATTGTAAGGTGTTTTGGCATGAAATATATTTTTATTGTGTTAATAAACCCACCCCTACCATTCCAAGATCACAAATCACAAAGTAGTTTTTTTTAATTATTTGATTTTTAGTCCTTTCTACGATCTTTTTTTAATACTTCCGCCATAGGAATATTTTTGTTATATTTATTGAAATATATAGGCTTTCTATAGAACTATTTTTTTTCCAATAGGACAGGTGTTTTTTTAAGTTATGTTCATTTTTCTATTTTCAATACGATCGTAAAATTACCGTTTTTATCTTATTTCTCAAGAATTTTCTATTGAATGGTCCAAAAATAATTCCAGAAATGAATTTGGCATCCCTGATTTACTCTAAATTTACACCCAACTTGACCTAGGAGCTTAAATGCCGCAGATACCAAGAAATCAAAAATTTCAAGGGCTCTACTTCGAAAATCCATCCTTGGGTCCCAAGGACCTATCCTGCCATAGGAAATCTTTTGTTCACGAAACGCCGTATAATTTATCCTACCGACGCCACTATTTGTAGAATGCGTTAACATATTTTTCTGTATGCTAGCTAGGTACAAGGATGTAAGGATGTACAAAGTAATCATTTCATAGTAGATATTTAAATGAGCTTATGTTATATTTTTCCTATTATCATGTGTATTGAGTGAAAGACTGATGGTATTTCTCAATCAACTAATTCATGTGTCATTTAGCCCCACCCCACAGCTGGCAGTGAACTCTCTGTCAATGGCATAAAATGTGCTCAAAAAACTCAATAGCTCGATTAAAAAACTCAATTATCAAGATAATTAATAAGTACTAAAATAACAGAAGACTAGTAACGGCCATACCTGCCTTCTATCATGGAGCCTATTGTGGGAAATATGTACCAGTTCCATTTTGACAGTTATGAATTGGTGTTTGTAATGTTGAGGGTAAGACAAATCAATTGCCTTAATTAGCGATTATTAAGGAATGGTGAATGATTATTCAAATAGATTTTATAACCATTACTATTTTAATGTTCCCATTATATTTCACTACTGAATACGAATCTAGAGTAAGAACTTTTCTCATATGATTTTTATTCTACCCACGTCAATTTTGTATCATTCAAAAACGTATACTGTATTTCCAAATTCCGCGATAATTTCGCACTTCATTCGTTTGCAATTTATTGGAATACTTATTTCTTTTATAACACATAATTAATTACGGTTATAAATTCATTCATTTGATCGGTTTCCACCAACTTTCGAAAATGTCATCTGGATCGAAACGAATGATTTAGTCACTATACTAGATATAAAAAAAGAAAGATTAGTACGTAACTGTTTCCATGGCGAATTATTATCATAAATTACTACGCATCAGTGATAGAAAAAAATATACATTCATTTGATTGCTTCTCTAAAACCCGTATTACAACTAACTACTAGCTCGAATATCATTACTTGATTTTATTCACTGTTTCGATGTGTAATGCGGATTTACGTTATATGGGTATTGTGATGTGTCAAAAAGGAACGGGTAAATATTTCCCACAATAATTGTCATATAGGGTAAAATTGTGTAACCCCCTTATTCATAAACATTCATCAAACCTACTTTAGTTAAAATTTCACTAATATTCGTTTGTCACTTTGACATTTGTGTTTGTGGGAAAGGGACAGAACATATTTTAGTTAGCAGAGGTTTGTTAATTTTTATGTATAAGGGAGTTATTAATTAGCTGCTATAATACCCATCCACTATGTAGGAATGTAAGATTTAATCACTGTTGCTCCGTACTGAAACAATGAAGATAGTAACAAGTAGGTATAAAATTGTTGACTTATTACAGTGTTGCATAGTAAGTAAAATACATAGGTACAATCACTATAATCAATTGGGAACTTGCATTATTTCATTGATCTAGTCTTTCTTAAAGATATAGATGCCTACCAATCACGAAAAAGTTAACATATTCCCAAATAATTTAATTAATTCAAATCAAAAACCTTTTACCTACATTTCAAATTTCGCGCAATAACGCTAATGGCTTGACTTGACGTCACTGCTAACACGTTAAACATTTCATGGCGCAAGAATATTATTTGTATCACAGAAAATACTAGGTATGTATATACTCACGAGCAAAAATAACGGATACACTTTCTATGGAAATTCACTACAAAGTGTACCCGTTGTTTTTGCTCGTGAGTGTATTATTGGTTTCATTTAATATAAAAAATCATTTTCCTTTATAAAGATATTTTTTTCTATGTCTTCAATTGAATTTAATGGAGTGACGTCACTACGCGTTTTTAATTAACGTTTCTATTTACGTAACTTTTATAAAATAATTAAAAATAATAATAATTTCAGAATAAAGCTTCCAGTCGTAATACCTATCACTATTGGATTACTAATATAATTTTTCGATGTAATATTCATGTATGTTGCCCATTAATCAGACAATTGGTAATTTCGGCCATCCTAATGCAGCAGTAAACTCAACTGATAGGACATCAAATACATAGCACACGTACACATACATAAACTCTAGCCTGTATTCCCAAAAGGGGTAGGCAGAGCACATGAAATTTACTTTCAGTGCCACATTTAGCTATTGTAGGTTTAAAGATGGAGAACAGGTGATGGTGATATTACAGGGATAGGTTGCTAGCCCATCGCCCACAACACATTATAACTTGGTCCCCATAGTAGACTCTTACGGCACCCACGGAAAGAAAAGGGGAAATAAAGACGGGGGTAATAAAAGATAGACCAATACCTATTCTAGAGTAGAGTTTTTAATAGCATTATTCCTTTTTAGCTATTAGTGTCCCGGCTCGTATGTACCACTGGGCTTTTAAAAAACTTGTGTACGAAATACAATTTGCTATTAAACAGTGGCTTTTCGTTGAAGGAAAACATCGTGAGGAAACCGGTCTAATCCCATTAAGGTCTAGATTTTCCTCAGGATTGAAAGGTCAGATCGCAGCAGCTTTCGTAAAATTAGTTCCTAAGACAAATCTTGGGATTGGATGTCAAAGCGGAGCCCCGTCCTTAGATCACAACAAATTTGAATAAAAGCGACACCTAGGCCCAAAATCAATAAAGTGCAGTGTAGTCAGAAACTACTAAACCGGCCTACGCATTTGTCTATCGTGTTCTGTTGTGACGCATCAGAACGGTATCGGTTTTATACATTTAATATGGTTGCGTTCACACTTCTTTGATGCCGTGTGTGCCAGAGAAATGTGAACGCAGCCATATTAAATGTAGGTAGTAGGTATGAAACCGATACCGTTTCTGATGCGTGACAATACAACACGACAGACAAATGTGAATGCGGATTAACTCGTCATTGTACAGGATGACGTGGAAGACGACTTCTGAAATCGCTCACTCGCCGCACCTGCCTTGCAGTCCTGCACTCCTGCACTCCTACTGTTCTTTCCTAAAAAAATAATCATCAATCATCATCACGTTTGTTTTTATGTTGTGAATAGTATGTAGAAGGTATTTAAGTTATACGAATAAAACTTTCTATTTATTGATTATATTTTGATAAAGGCTAGCGAAATGGAAATTTCTCTTCTGTCCAACTTTCTGAATACTATATGATTAGAAAATAAAACAAAACATCAGAAGGAAATGATAAACACACTTTTAAGTTTACTTATTCTATAACCTTGTGCGCGGCAAAAAGTGGCGCTATTATTCACATATGGATTCGGGATTCTAATTATTATAAAATAAAAGCTTTGTAACTTGTAAGTAACACAATTTGAAACCTCTTTTTAAGTTACAAGCCTTCATGAAGTGGGCCCCAAGAGGCCCTGAGGAGCTTGTATAAAATTGATACTCTAGAGCGAGCGGATCGACGGAGTGTCGTTATACATGAATAGTATTTCGGTTTAAAGATTCTTAATTCTCATAAGATTTATACAATTCGCTTACATGAGAAACTTATAACTAGTACAATTAAGAGATCTTATAAGTTTTTATATGCTTTGATTTCAATTTATGACATAAGTATTGATTAATACCAGTAAAGTGATTAAAGGATACTATGATTTTATAAAAGTTTTAGATAGTAACATAGCCATTTTTTAATTTTATTGTGCGTAGTAAAATTTGAGCGGAAAAACACAGTTTTTACTTTGAAATTGATCGATTGGGAGTGATGTTTGAAAAGATATTTATATAAAAATCCAAAAAATACATTTAAAATTTCGAAAGTCCTGTTCTCGATAGTAACACTGAGAAAATGTCAAGAATCGTGTCAATTCAATCAGAAAATCGTCAAATAGATGAGCGTTTTTTAACTGATAGGGATTCTTAAGGTTACATGAACTAAGCACAAGAAAAGGTATATATAATCATAATTCACGAATAACAATCAAGTTTAATTTGCCATTATGCACGTAGGTACATTAACGGGTAGATCAACAGGTGTACACGAAGTACGTACATTGCACGGCGGCTAGTTTGAACAGTATACCTAATTACTACGAAAATTAACAGAGGGCCTACTCCGAACTTCGAAATCCGAACTTCACTTCTCACCCTCGTGTTATACACCATATGAGCGAAAGGGACGGCACGATACGAAGTTCGGATTTCGAAGTTCAGACTAGGCCCTCTGAACCATAGAAGGAATATGAAGAACGGCTTACTGCGAGAATAAAGCAATAAGTTACATGATGCCTTCCCCATAATCTATAAGTTCGTTTATATAAGTATTGCATTCCAGCATTGTTCTTCAAAGGGTCGCCACGCTTTGCTATAAACAACATTGGGATTCCGTTTAAACATAACGTACCAACGACGTCACAGTTCACGACACCACATGGTTGTTAGTGAGCCTTCTTTCAAAGATATAACTTCTACTTGCGGTCAGTTAACGTAAACAAACAGAAACAATACTCTGTTACATGAAGTCAAGGCAGATTGAGTATGCAGTATGGCGCACAAATGCATTTGTATGAGTAGCCAAAAAAACATAATAGACTACCAACAACGAAAACTAAGTCGCAGTTATATGGACCAAAAAAGGAATCGGTTGAGATCGTGTCGTATCTGGAGGTCAAAAGGGCTGACGTACGAGAGAAATGGAAAATAACTTCACCCACAAGAGGATAACTCTCATCTAACAATTGGATGATGATGACTAACAATAACCAGACAGCACAATTGATTAGTATCTAATGGCAGTAATGGTTTTTTATAAACGTTCAACAAACCTATTCTAGCTAAAATTCCGTTAAAATTATTTTGCCATTTTGAATTTGTGAGGGAGGGACATAACGTATTTAGTTAATAGAGGTTTGTTATGTTTTATGAATGGGTATTACAATATCTACAGTGTGCCATTTTGATAACGAGTGATCAACACGAGTGTTGAAATAAATATGTTTTGTATTCTGATCTACGAGGCTGACGGCTGACATAGACTGCATCATGCATCAGCAAAACCTTGCTCACGAATATATGCGCGTCACGTCGTACTTATCTGCAAATAGGCTTGATATGAAGCATCGATCAATATTTGTATACCTGCCCGTTTTCTCCACCGATAAGGCCTGTGTCAAAGACCGAAGGGCCTAGGAAACGGGATGTGTACTTTAGTATGCAAACATTTCCACCATAACATAACCGACGTCTAGGTCGGCGATCCTATACCGAAGTTTAGAAATTATTGCGTGAAAGTACAGCGATAATAAGCAAGCGATTTCCCGGACGAGCACGTATTAGGCAGGTATAGCGGTAGGTAGGTGTATTAGATAGGAATGCGCGTTACGAATAATGATAACTTAGCTAAGTATAACAACGCGCAAGCTATTAGGTACCTACACTACTTTCTTAATTTAAAAGCCGGTAAGGTAACATAACTGATTATGCTATCGTTACACTTCGCAACTATTTAATTTTGCGTACTAATTTGTACCATTTTCGATCACTTATCTTATAAACTATCTCGGAGCCAGTCTAGCAATTTCATTTTTTCATTCACATAAAATATATTTACATGGTCAAAACGGACAACTATTTATAAAAGAGAACAAGAACTTAAATAAGTACATTGTACAGTTACGAAGTGAAGATTACAAGTTCATATTTATTCGATAAAAAATACAGCAGTAAAATGGTTACAAGTGATAAAAATTATAGGACTCCCGATATCCGTGTTACACGCCGACCCGTTGCCCCGTGTTCTTAAGGTGAAACGTCACGATTTTCATACAATTTTCGATCGGAATACACGGGAACACTATCGATGTCACGGACTGGAAATTGTAATATTTAAATAATATAAGACCCTCTGCTCCCGCAGTTTGAGAAATAAGACGTAAAGACCGCTAATAATTAAAATATAACCGTTTCAAAATTCATCAATTTCCACTCGAAGCCTTGTGTGAGTGTGTTTTATACTGTCCGTGTAAATAAAATGGCCGTAGCGGATGACGAGGTCGTTGCCCAAAACGTTCAATAGATGGCTTAGATGTCAATCTAAGTTGGAAGTTAACCGTTAGCTACAAGAGTAAGTAGTACTTATTGACATTATAGGTGGCAACACTGGCGACACTATCTTGCAAAAACTTTTCTTCTCTGATGAAAGAGACGATATTCATTTTATCGTGCTACTGTGCTCATTTTGGTAGTGACGTAACAGCCATATCATTTGTTTTCTGATAGAACGAATTTCAAACTGCAAATGAATCTAAAACGAATACTTTAATTGAGATTGCATTAGGCACAAATGGCACAATAGTCACTCCGACGGCAAATCAAAGATATGTGGGTACTAACTTACCTATATATTTTTCGCCTTATGAAAAGGATTAAGGTGCACAATAATTGTAAACATTTATGCTAATTAGCAATTTCGAAATTACGTAGATGCAACTTAATCTGGCATTAAATTTAACGTGATATATGATTTGAGGTGTTTGCCGACAGTATTTAACAAATTTAAAATCATACAATCAAATATTATATTTTTGGTTTATTTATAATATGTATGTTTCGTCAAAAGAACTGCCTGTCTTTTAGATGTTCCAAAACAATCTAGGAAATTTAATGTAGGTACGATACAATCGTAATAATAAATAAGTTTCAGAAACTGGAATTAATCTACGAGAGCTCAACTCAATGTCTGTGCAAACGATGTAGGTAGCTAGGGTACCTACGACCTTACCTGTGAGTCAGAACACGACACGTCTGAGGATATAGAATTCCTATCATGTTTGTTTTTAAGTGCGTCGTGGCCACCAGAAGGACTAATGAATGCGTGTGTACATTGATAATGCTTGCAGTGCCAGTACGTGGACATATTGTTTAAAGCGGTTTAATAGCATTCATGGTTATTTTATTCTAATTACGTTTATACCAGTAACTTACTACATAATGGTGGTATAGTACAGACTTGATGTACATTGCGCAAAGGCATTCGTCAATTCTGACACAGTTATGGTTCATATAATGTCGACAGTGCGCCTGGCCCGTGCTTAGTGCTTATAGCCGTAGATGCATACTTAAATAATGTGTTTATTTAGCTCGCTCCAGAGGGAGGGTGTAGGACGAACGGTATCCGGGGCATTGCCCTTTCGCATTAACCTTGTGCATCGCCATCAACATTGCTCCAATAAAACTAATGATATGAATGCGGTACGACTATTAAAGGGACGCTCTTTCAAACCCTTCCCCTTTCCTTTAATAATTGTCAACTTGTGAAACGAATAAAGACGATTTGATTGCTTTTTGTAATATATATTATACTGACAATCTTTTAACATAGATAAATGTTACAGAATGTTATAGAAAAATATTTAATATAGGTAAAGGGTTATTGAGGTAATATTGATTTTTTCCTACTTCGTTAAATAATATCTCTTATTAATGAAATTAAGTTATCAGTTTTAAATACTAGTTTATGCGTACCGTAGATAACCAGTGCACTAGTCACGGTATTCACGTTATAAGTATGGTCACCAAACGTAAAAAAACTATAACTGGAATACTCTCTACCTAGTTAACCTTGTTTCTGGCCAGATGGACATACCTGTCTTTCACATCACATCCCACCTGGGTGGGTATTATGACTAACAATAAGCTGTATCTGCGTCACACCTAGGATGTGCTAATATTTAATGAACTTCAACGTTTTGATTTAAAATAGTACAAAGTTGAGTAGGTTTCAACTATCGGTATCAATAGTATCAATCAGTAGACGATCATAATTTATTTATTTCTACATACATAATCTAATTACATCTGACAGTATACAGTTTATAGACTAGATAACATCCATTTTAGAATATGTAGGTACCTACATATTTACAGTCATGTCCATTGTCTGGTTAATATATGACCTTAATTTTCAAGTGAGTAACAAGTGAAATAGGTGAAGTATTTAAGAGATAAAATGTCCCCTCGCTGGTGTAAGGCCCAGAGATACGGTCGATGACCCAGTTCCAGTGGGCGACGGCTTAATAGAGGCACGCAATCATTAATCTCTAAGATAGCAGTTAAAGAGTAATTTTACTTGCCTCAGTGGATTCGTATGTTATATGATCCGTTTCTATTGCTAACTGCGCACTTGAGATTTTATGTACTTATTTCCTCTTGATGACCACATGCGGCAGCGGTCCGGATAATGTAGTTGTGTGGTCGGCATCCGAGTCAAACGCGCAGGTATGACTCAATTTTCGGAAAACATATTAATGACAATAAGAGGAAAAAGTACCATCTTGGTACCTAACCTAACCCAAGGGGGGGGGGTTTGAAGGTCCCATTTTTCGGTTTTTCGTATAAAACTCGCGTAAACGGTGGCCCATGGAAAAAAATGTTCTCAGACGTAACCCCCCCGGTTCAAGGGCTATGGGCGGGGACTTTTGATATGTTCACCTCCTAACTAGCCCAAACAAAGTTACGAATCCAAAAATTGTGTTCCAAGCATTTCCCGCTATACCTTTTCGTTGCCTGGCCTAAGAGCCAAAGTCAAATGAGACAGACAGAGACAAATGAATTTAAACCAAAATGATTTTGATAGACGTTTATATACCTCTACATGTTATAAAACTCTTGAATGGTCCTAAAACAAACATTCAGAGGTAGTCATTAAACATCACAGGTTTTACAAGTCAGTCTGGCGTCGTCAATAAGTTGAAGCCAAATAGTTCTCTCGGTCCTGAAAACGTACCTTCTTCTCTACATAATATAAAACAAAGCCGCTTTCTCTGTCCCTATATCCCTATGTATGCTTAAATCTTTTAAACTACGCAACGGATCTTGATGCGGTTTTTTTAAATAGATAGAGTGATTGAAGAGGAAGGTTTATATGTATAATAACATTCATTAAATAGTGCACCCGTGCGAAGCCGAGGCGGGTCGCTAGTATATTATAAAAGCCATCAAAATCGAGTTTCCGTCTCCTTTGGCACACATATGCTCTGCAAACTGGCACATATCCCAATCGATGTAAAACCTCCAGAGTTACTTACTCCGATTTTAAAGTCATGGGGAGAAATCTCATGCGGAGAACTCGATAGACGACGACGATTCCTATCGCCATCTTGAGCTCATTAGCAAAGGTGTTTAAGTGTTTTACATGCGACAATATATAAACAAGTCGACCCATACCTAAATGACGCTCAACACGGCTTTAGGCTGGGCCGCTCAGTAAACACAAACCTCCTTTCACTTGTGGGCCATGTCGCAAAGAAATTTGATGAGTAGATGCAAGTAGATGAAGCATATTTGGACTTTAGGAAAGCATTCGACCAAGTCGATAACGATGCCCTGTTACACAAGCTCTCCCTGGTTTGCTTCCCACCCTTACTGTTACAGTTGTTTTCCAGTTACCTCAGAGATCAGTCGTGATCCTCGTAGACAGTTTGTTCGCCTCGGGTGTTGCGACTCGGAGTATTACCATACAAAATCAGGTGTAAGTCAGGGGTCTCTTCTGGGCCCTTTCCTGTTTACAATCATGGTTAACGATCTTGCAAGCTATTTAGCCGGGCAGACCTTTAGTGTATGCTGATGATCTCAAAATAGTAGTCGATATTAGAACCCCAGCGGATTGCCAGAACATGCAACGCGATCTGGACGCAATTCACCGTTGGAGCGAGGAAAATCGTCTCTATCTTAACGCTTCAAAGTGTTCTATACTCGCGAATTACACTATTGACGATCAGCCGCTCTCTCGCACTCAAACTATAAAGGATCTGGGGGTAGTATTCCATCTCAGCCTTACGTGTCACGCTCATGTGCGGTCACTGGCCACTGAGGGCTTTAAGCGTCTTGGCTTTTTCATGCGGAACTGTGAGAACGTGTTCACGAATATGGGAGCAATGGGAGCTCTCGTAAGATCCAAGTTAGAAGCCAGCACATCTGTGTGAAACTCGCATGAAGCAATCAATGCTCTTATGCTCGAGGAAGAGCTAAAACTACCCCTTCATGTACCCTACTGCCTATCTGCAGGGCACCCTTGGTTATAATTCCTTAGCGACGCGCAGACTGTTTCACCAAATAATCATTATCCTCCGTATCTTACGCGGTCGTCTTCATTGCCTAGGCCTACTCGGCGAGGCCAGTCGGCTGTTCGTCCCGGACCGACGTTCCCGGTTCCGCGCAGACCAGCTGCGTGTAGCCCTGTAGCGCGCACGGTCTCGCGTCGTAACTCTCCCGTGTGCCGCGCTCTACACGCTCTTAACAAGCTTGGTACGGGGCAACTCTCCTGCAATTTGTTTGCGGATGGCTGGATGGTTGTCGAAATAGAATGTCTGAAACTGTGTGAGAGTTTTAATAACACATAATTAACATTAATGTTTTTTATTTATAATTTATTGTTTCGTATTCAATAATGTATTGTTGACATAATTTGTAAGAAATCTGTTTCTAACTTTTCTAATAATTGAGAATAATTTTCTAAGATTAAATTGTTCCGATTTTACATTTATACACTGCTAAGTGTGTTAGAAATAAATATGTAAAAGCCCCCATACGTTTTGCAGCTTCGACACACTTTCGTACTGTTCTCTTCTCTTGCACAAGTCAGTTGAACGCAAAGAAAGTCCATTTGCGACGAGAGCGGCAAATAGAAAACTGCTTAGTATTTCTAATCCGCAATCAAGTAATTTACGAGAACAGTACATTTACTAGGTTAATTTACTCTTGAGTGCCTGTCTATAGGTTATAGTTGTGGTATGACTTATACGAATTATTATTAACACGTTATCTATCTTGTAATGGTATCATTATTTCAACATTCGTTAATTGGATGTAGGTACCCATTTTTACATAAGTACTTACTTAATTCTCATAAAATTATTTGAAAAGGATTTATGAAATAAGTAGTAATGCTATGAAAGTACTTAATTTGCTAGTGTAATAAAGAAAAAAAACCGATCAAGTGCGAGTCCGACTCGCGCATCGGGGGTTCCGTACACAGATGTGTATCCGTTTCGACCCAATTAATTAAATGAATGTGTGAAAATTGAACGCCATGGGTACAGCTCCATCTATCGGCGAATTTTGTTACAAATTTGAGCGACTGAATAACTTAGTATGTATGATGTATGGTGGTTTTTCAAGGAATTCTTTATCACGTGAACCGATTTCAATTTTTTGTCTTTATTTGGAAGAAGGTTCTTTCAACATCATCACGTTTCCTACATGAAACAAAAATGCATCCAACGGTGATTAAATTTCAAACTTAGTATAGACATGTTATTTGATGATATTAAAAAGAAAAATTAGATAGAGTTATTTTTCCTATAAAATATACATTAATATCAATGTTATGTAATAATCTCACATTTTTTCCTTGGTAAACTTCGGAGATAAGGGGGAACGGTAAAGTGAAACCGTAAGGGTTCCTTTTTTACCATTTTGGTACGGAACCTTAAAAAGGGGACTAGGGTTGAATATGAGTTGACGTTATCAAAATTCCTCTGGGAGAGGTGGCTTGACGGGTCCCACCTATGGCCAGCCGGGTAGCCCGGCTGTTTCTAACTGGATTAGTTGCCATCGTCATGCTATAATTAATAATGATACATATCAACACAACAGTTTTTACGAAAACTTAATTGTCAGTTGTATGTATATATAGTGCCCTCCCCTGGGTCCTATTACAATACTGCTCAAGTCGACATATATCTCGTATTGTAGACGATAATTATATTATTTTTAGGGTTCCGTATCTCGGAAGGAAAAGAACGGAACCCTTATAGGATCACTTTGTTGTCCGTCTGTCTGTCTGGCTGTTACGACCCTTTATCTCGTGAAGACGTGGAGGTCTACAGTCCCTTGAAGCTGTGAAAAAATCGAACTTCTAAGTTAACGTAAAAGAAAGATACGGGCGTTTATGTCCCAAAAAACGTATATTTCGACATTGTCAAGGGAATCAATTAATAATTTTAATGTTTAATATAGGAGATTGCGCTTTGGTATCTGCCTACCGTAGTTGTTAAGAACCTATGGGTCAACTAAAATTTATATGGAGTTATTAGTGCTTGTTTTAAAGTCACAACAATTACTTGTTACGCTGTACCCACGGCGATCAATTTGTATTTTGTACATTTAATTGCGCTATTATGATATTTCCTGAATACATGGGGTCGGGACGGGTACACGGCCTGTGTTCGGAACCCTCGGTGCGCGAGTCAGACTCGCACTTGACCTGTTATTTATACGCCATTTCTTCTATCTAGCGGTATCCCGACCCGGCTGTTGCCAAAGTCCGCACAAACGTCACTTGTAAATTGTAGTTGTAAGTTTTGTTTGATACAGATAAAAACTAAGACATCCATATGGGGTGTTTACCATATTTTGATGGATGTTTGTCCCAGTGTATAACACTGCAATACTTGATACTGTAGTTTTTTGTAAATCGTAATTAACATAAAGATTAATAATTTCTTTGTACCCTTTTACTTTTTTTCGGAACTAGATAATTTTAGGTTTTCTGGCTCAGAATCACGTACTAAATTGATTTTGATTTAGAAAATAAGTGTCTCCGATATCCATATAACTTTTCTGTCAGTTTTGCGATGAGTCATATAAAATGTTTGAAAAAACAGCGTCACAAAAACTGATACTCTTTTTCGGACACTTTTTCTGTACGGAAATGAATAGTACTCGTGATTCTGAGTCAGACCACCCTAAACTACCTCATTCAAAAAAAAAAGTAAAAGTTACACCGGAAAGTGGCTTGCTGTCTGGATTACTAGTGAAACTTACAAGATATTCTTTCATCCACACTAATATTAATGCGGTACCTACTTGCGGTAGTAATTCCGTCTGTCTGACTCTGTTATCTTTTCATATTGAACCGCTGAACCGATTTAGATGAAATATGTATGGAGGACATAAAGTAGTCGTAAGTTACACCTGAAATTATAGCAGAAGATATCGCGAGCAGCAGTTAATTAAAAAATAAAGTACCGAACATGAGATACTTATAGCTTACGGGTGATTAAATTAGCTTATAATTGAGTTATACAACAAACGCTATTACTTATTATGTATTTTCAAACTCAAAAATTGGGTAACATTCGTTTTGCGGTACGAGTTTGTAGACGTTAAATGATATCGTTTTCGCTTATTCATTTGTTCACACGTATACGTGCAATCGGTATTTGTTGCACAATGTTAATGATGATGTATGATAATATTTTCGAATGGCAGTCACTAGCAGCAGAATGTAATCGATTTCGCTGACTTGAATGGATATCGCACTTAATATTCTAGTAGGGTGCTCCGTTTTCTGCGACGTATTTGGTGGTGGAATGCGGCAAGAGGGCGCGTCACTCGTGAGTTATACTGAAGGCCGGTGATAACATGTATAAAATTTCATATTAAAAAAACCGGCCAAGTGCGAGTCGGACTCGCGCACGAAGGGTTTCGTACCATTATCTATCAAAACGGCAAAAAAATCACGTTTGTTTTATGGGGGCCCCCTTAAATATTATTTTATTGTTTTTTAGTATTTGTTGTTATAGCGGCAACAGAAATACATCATCTGTGAAAATTTCAACTGTCAACTATCACGGTTCATGAGATACACCCTGGTGACATACGGACGGACGGACGGACAGCGAAGACTAAAAAAAAAACCAATAAAACATTATTTCCTTACTTTTAATATGAGACTACGCTTCTTATTGAACAATGTAGACGTACCTATTTTAATTTTAGAAGTCGGTGCCATCCAAAGAAATTTTGTAAGTTGACGAAATGGCATCGACTATAAAAATTAAAATAGCTACGTCTACATTGTTCAATATGAAGCGTAAAGTCTCATATCAGAAGTAAGGCAATTATTTTTTACTTTTTAGCGTTTTTTTTGACTTGTTTTGTTTATTTATTTCACCCTTTTTAGTGTGTCATAACGATGATTCCAATAAGCTCAAACACGGCTAAGCTACACTGTTTTATTACAGAGTTCCGTTGCCTACCTTCCGGCTTCAATTACCAGATTAGGTTGATGGTGACATTACATCAGGACCATTTTAATTGACTTCGTCATAGTCGCTTCAGTATCTTGATCGAAATATCTTAATGCCACCCATGAAACACTAGGAGTTTTGGGTGACCATCTGTGGTCTTCTTCATCAGTTCCCGTTCACCAAATGCTACTTTCTGAATGCAAATGGTTCCTAAATGACGGAGTTCTGAGGCAACACATAAAAAAAGAGCATACAACCAAATTGAGAACCTCCTCCTATTTTGAAGTCGGTTAAAAACTACTACTAGTTGCCATGGTCGCCACAAACTTACAAAAGCATGATATATATCATATATCGTATGATCGTTCTATGCTGTTGTCAAACTTAAGTTGAACCCTTCCATTTTTAAAATAAAATTATGAACCAAAAATACCTGAATGCTTTAGACCACCTAATTCAGTAATACTGGAAGCAAGTAACCGTTTCATTATGCAACTAACACTAGGTAAACCCACTTATTCATATTCTGCGCAGAGTCCGTCCTATAATATAGCTGCATACACTGTTAAAGCATCCTAAACAAAAGGCATTTGCTAAGTCTAATTGGAATTGCTCTCACCGTAGCTCACTACTAACTATGTCACAAATTTATCGATAACGATTAATATCTTCAATGTATGCTAAATGTCTGGGATGGCTATTGTGATCTCAAACCACATTCCACACAACTGGGATATTAAGTGGGCTAACAGAAGGCTATTTTTATATTCTTAATGTCCTTTGGCGGCGATCAACCGGCAAGTGTTGAACACATTTTGTAAATAATGCCCGTTTAACGCGGTATACGGTCATGTCCTTATTATTTTTTGCTGATGCATTATACTATATTTTACTAGGGATTAGTACGTATCATTTTACTTTCTACGAAATTGCATATGGCTCTATCGACTTCGGAAGAAACGGCAATTCTGGGTGTAGCGACTGTTTTTAATGAGCCACTTGTTACAAATTCCTAGGATTCCGGTGCTGATGTTGCGACCCGCACGAGCAGGATGAGTTGCCTAATCTTTGTTTTGATGACATTCGGTGGTTAGGTCGGCAGTTTGGTGAGTGTTTTTTGGGTAGGATCAGCCGCAAAGCTATTTTCTGTGCGGTAAATGCGTCACGAAACGCAGAAAATAGACCATTAAAATAAATAAGATTATATCATTAAACTAAAATATTTACTGAGAACTTTGATATATTAATGTACTCATAATTCCTGGGTTAGGTCAGATGGATGACAGTGAGTTAATCGTAGAGTATACGCCAAGTTCTTGGGCGTCAGTATTAGACCAAGAACGCCGAGTTCCTACGGGAGGCCACGGGATAATTCTTCCGTGGGCATGGGTAGAATCCGTGTCTCACCGGAACTATCAGAAGCGTAGCTGCACCAAACCTTATGTAAATAATCGGAAGCGGTGTTCGTTAAAATCATTGCATGGAAAGTTTGATAAAGTTTATATGAGATAGCTGCCGGTGCCGTAATTAAGCTTGAATGTCCTGTAAACGTAAGTTGGTCCCTCAGATTAAAGTGTTCTTTCAGAATGATGTCAGTATTACTAACCTCGAGCATATGTTTGTAATTTTTTTTATAATGTAACGCGAGCTACGATCGACGTAAAATTAACTCACGCTTCGGTACAGTCGCGCATGTTGCAATAAGATCGAGAAACCACAGCCCGCGAGTAAGCCAGTGAGCTATGAAATCATGACACGGTATGCCGACTGCACTTTCTCAACCCACTGCACCACGTCGCTGCACCGAGTTATGTAGCCCATAATAACAACCAATGCATCTAAACTAATCTTATTTTAATTTACAATATTTCACAGCTATTGATATAGTTATAGGTATTACCATCACTATGTATTATATTATAAAAGAAAGTCCTCCATCGCGTTTGTCTGTATGTCTGTTCGCTATAAACTCAAAAAATACTGAACGGATTTTCATCAGATTGTCATCAAAGTAAGATGGTTTACGTGTATAATTCATAGTTCTTTTGTAAATTGGCTAAACTATAACTATAAATCTCTGGAAAAATCGCCATTGCGTCAGAAATTGAATTCCTCGCTTAGGAAGTCGCAAGCTTTTTTTAATAGATTTTTTGACATATCCCCCGAAATGTTAACACCGGGCTAAATATATTATGGACTAGCGGCCTCCCGCGGCTTCGTCCGCGTAGATTTTAGATGGTAACAAAGATATAAATGAGGTCTATTTTGGTGAAAAATTACTCAAAAGGAAACATCACCATCACCATTCACCATCTTGGATTTCTAAATGGATGCCATTTTCGTAATCGGTACCCCGATGCACCTCGGCGATGACACCTATATATCGGTTTTTAAGAATAACAAATGTCCGCCATCTTGGATTTGAAAATGGATATCATTTTCGTAATCGGCACCCCGAGGAACCTCGAAGATGACACCCATATCGAGTTTTAAGAAAAATAAATGTCCGTCGTCTTAGATTTGAAAATGCATGTCATTTTCGTAATCGGCACTTCAAGGAAACTCGAATATGACACCCATATCGATTCTTAAGATAAGTAAAAATTTGCTCCCCGTACAAACTTGGAACCCGCTTTTCACCCCTTTAGGGGAGCAATGTCGAAGAACGTTGAAATACGTTTCGGTGTATTTAAACAGAGACTACTAAGTTTCATATCTTTCACTTCAAAAAAGATTTGCTCCCCGTACAAACCTGGAACCCCTTTTTCACCCCTTTATGGAAGCAATTTCGAAAAACGCCATTAATATATTTAAACGGAGAATCTATATACGAAATTTCAAGTTTTTTAAGTCCAAAAAAATTACGTTTCTCATACAAACTTTCATCCCTTGTTTTACCCCCTTAGGGTATGAATTTCGAAAAATGCTTCTTATCCCTTGCATACGTCATAAAAGTAAGCTCTGGACCAAATTTGAAGTTTCTAGTTCCAGTAGTTTCGGCTGTGCGTTGATGGTAGATAAGAAAACTGCTTGCTGGCGAGTTGTGGTGCGCAATACCTACATGTATACTATGTACACTTCTTGTAAAAGGGGCGATATTTTATGTAATTTTTTTTTTGTCAATGAATGGACTGGAATGATTTAAAATAGGATATTTTAAAAACTTGCCTATGTTGTTAATTAACTAGAAATTTCCTAAAATGTAACTAAAAACGGTAATTTCGTCAACGGAATAAGTGACCTTTAAGAATTTTTATAATATCTATTTGCATACCTGCCTACTTTGAAGATACTTATGCATATCTAGTAACTTATTATATTCTATGCGGGTTTTTTATTCGTATAATTTGTAATTCAGGCATGCGGGTACCATTTCCAGAACCGGGACTGAGATTTCCGGTACTGAGTCAGAACCTGCAATTCCCGGCATTTCGGTACTGTTCGGTACTGAGTAAAATCATTTGTATTTTTTTGACAAATGATTAATTTGTAAACAGAACAGTAATTATTAATACTATGATCCAGAATAACCAAAAGAGATCGAAATTAATCAACAAATGACAAAAAAATCCATCTCCCCTTCAACAAGAAACGCCATATAGAAAAGCACTTATCTCATGAACTATTCTATTTATCAATAAAGTCATGAGAAGCTAAGTTATAGATAAATTTATGCTTAATACATTTCCTATAATACAAAGGTTTTGTGTAGCACAGCATTTTTGAGTTGTAAACAAAATATAATTTTATAAAAGCTATTCAGCGCGGAAATGCTGCTAGCGTTATGGGCACTTTGCACCGGGACGATGAGGGACGGGTTACTAAATTGCTATTTTTTGGTATAACAACTGTTTATTAGCTAATAATTTTGATAATGATTTGACTAATTAAAATAATTTTAAAAATATTTGCTTTATTTAATCTATTTCCTATACAATGTTTTTGTGTAGCACTTAGCATTTTTGAGTTCTAATAAAATAAGAACTGGATAACTAGCGGAAATTTTTTTTTTTTTTCTTCTAGGATAGTTTAACCTAGCTCAATATTACAAATAACCTAAATAATAGTTTCCATCGTGACCCAAACTTTATCATGACTTGTGACTCACACTTAGGTATTACCTACTAAAGGTGCTTCGTGCGTTTGTCGATTTGGAGAAAGCTTATGATATGATAGAATATTGAGCAATTACTTGGGGTCAACCCTGTCCATGTATGAGGTAAGCAAATTGGTACAGTCATTGAAATCCCTTTATGAGGGATCAAGTGCTTGCGTAAGGATAAATGGTGGCTACACATACTAGTATAACGTCCAGCGAGGTGTAAGGCAGGGTTTTGTGGTCTCACCATGGTTGGTTATTTATGGACAGTTGCTTGTCACCTTTAAAAGAGAGCGAATATGGTTTAAGAATGGGTGAGGGTACTTATCAAATGCCTCCTATACTCGGATGATCAAGTGTTCATTGCGTCCTTAAGGAAGGTAACTTGTATGAATGATTCATTGAAGTGGAAGGGTATGAAAATGAATGTGAGGAAGACAAAAGTGATGGTGTTTGAGAAAAAGTATGTCCGACTTTGTGCAGTATTTTTATTGACGATGAAAGTTTATTGATTTGTGTACATGGATTTTTCATTTAAAAATCATGGAATTAAGTGTGATCCCGATATTGAAAGAAGAGTAAATGCAGACGCCGGTAGGGCATTCCAAACCTTAGCCTAAACTATTTAGTTTAGACGAAGAGATTATTATGACAAAAACGTCTTAAATTCTACTGTCGTGATTGTCTTTCTTTCCCTGTCAAAAAGCTGCTGGCGTATGTGTTTAGGCTTCTGTGTCACCCAATGATGTGCGGAGCTTATTAGAGATAATGCCAAGAAAATTCTTTCAGACTCAACACTCGTCGGCGGTAAGTTCATGAGATAACAGTTGACCAATGATTGATAACGTCCACGAACAATCGAACGCCATCATTTTCAAATACTACCATCTCTACTTGATCGGAATGCCTATTAGTCTAGTCACCCACTCAGTACCCGAAGAACCGGGATTTTTTTCCCGCCAGAACCGGAACAACATTGCTTAAAAAATGCCCTATTGGTAATCGAAGGCACTTATGACTTATGCCAATGTTTCTAGACGGTAGAGTTTTTTATACAATTAAACACCATTGACCACGTGCCATTATGATGATAGTTTGAAGGTGAAAACCATAGCCACTTGGGCAGTCGAAGGGGCGGGAAAAATACTCTTGAATATTTTGATGTTTGAAGAGCAACCTGTTCCATGTGTAAAAAAGTAAAAATGTTCGATAAATTAACACATGAAAAGCGCGAGTTACAAAACGCCGATGTTAGTACGCACTCGAGTTCTAACCTGCAGCGGTAGAGCCCCGCGCTAATGTGCATTTACAACCTAAAAATATTCACACAATGCTAAGCGATTCTACGAATGCTCCTGTTTAAATAACGGCATACATTGTGTTCTTGCTTTGTGTACATTTAGCGCGCTACTACAGTAACATACATTGCATAGTTAAAATTGATTTTGGTTTTTGATCGTTGTTTGTTATTTCTTCCACCTAGCAGGGCGCCGACGTATTTAGACCATGTATGTTAAAAACTAGAACGTGGGTCTATTGTGTGCATCCTTCATACTATTATCTACTTAACTTATAGGTGGTTCATTGGCCGTCTTCTGACTGGTTTAAGATAAGGAACGTTATGGGATAAATTTTACTAATCTATTCCAGTGACCTGCAAGAAATTGAACTTGGGTTTGGCATAAATCATATTAGATGTTTGGAATTTGTTATAAACAGTAGTTTTATTAGTCGAATATAGCTCCAAATAAGCCTGGATTATTTGGAGCTGTATTCGACTACAATATTCAACAAAATTGCGTAATCGGGTCTGCCGATGAGTATCGTGAGGGATTTAGCAGAGGGCCAATATAGGTTGTGTATTATGTTATGAGTGGGTGCCTAGACGCGCGGGTCGGCGGCCGCGAGGGCTTCGACCCGCGGCGTGGCAGCGCCTGCGCGCCCCGCCCGGCGGCCCGGCCATCGACCAACCCCGCGCCTCGCCGCGGCCGGGCTTCCGCCGCTCCCGGTCCCGGCGAGCTCCCATCCGTCCCGCTACTCCGCGCACTGCGCCCTTCACCGCCTAAAATTGCGTTAGCTTCCAATTTGGTTCCGATTCGAAGCCAAGCACACTTACTGACTTCTCCTACTGCCGTCTTAACCATATTATTACGATGGCAATATTGAAATGGATACAATTTCATTCAGGCATGCGTACTCCTAACAAAATAAGGCTACGAGTTTGCGAATAAAAACGTATTATATTTTCAATACAGAGCTGCTACATGAAATATTCGGTTTAAAACAATAAATATGATTACATGTACTATTAAACTAGCTTTTGCCTGCGACTTCGTCCGCCTAAACTTCCATTCCCTATTTCATCCCTTCGCGGGATGACTTTCGGGATAAAAAGTGTCCTATAGGTATATTAATCCAGGCTATAAACTCGTAGTATACCAAGTTTCATCTCAATCCGTTCAGCCGTTTTTGCATGATTGAGTAACAAACATCTGAACATTTGAACTTTCGCATTTATAATATTAGTACGATTACTTAACTATATTCTGACAAATGAAACTGAACCATATAGGTTAAATAATAATATTCTTTGGAGAGCTCGTGGCCCAGTGGCGCCTGCGTACCGCGTGCGGTATGCGAGGTTAAGCAACATTGGCCCAGGTCAGTTCTTGGATGGGTGATCGCTTTGAGTGGTTATTGACTGAGCGCTCCTTTGGAAGGCACGTTATGCCGTTGATCCCGGCTGCTGTCTATGAGAGCAGTCGCTAAGCCTTTGAGAACTTCTAACAGTCAAGTAGCCTACTAACTTGACAAGGAGGGTCGAAGTTGCACCACGTCCGTAGGAAGTACCCACCGTTACCCTACACGTGACCCCTGGGTGATGCTAAAAGTGCCACAAAATTAGCAACCGTACTGTCTTCTCCAAGATGTCATGGTTCGAAATAATTGCCATAGGGTAAAGATAAGTAATTATTGTTCTCTGAAACAACACAATAATATTAATTGGGCTATATGTGTATACCTAATATTACACTTATTGTATGCGTGCTGTCCCTTAGGGAAAGAGGTCGCTAGACTAATCCAGCTAGATTGGGCTGCATTCAGTAACCTGCCAGATGTCCTGAAGTCAAAGATCCTTAAAAAAGGCAGTGCCTTAAATCACAGGTTTTCAATCTAATGTCTCTTGTCTACCCTCATTTACGGATCCGAAACTTGGGCACTCACCAAGGGAGTTCTACAATGAACTTGGCACAGAGAGCTATGAAGCGAGCCCCAAATATTGAAATCCATCGCCGCACGAAAGTAGCAGACGTTGCAAAACGAATAACGCAACTGAAGTAGAGGTGGGCAGGACACTTGGCGAGGAGGAGTGACAGGAGGTGGACTCAAAGGGTTACTGAATGGTGGCCAAGGACTTCAGGCGACATCTGATGTATAATCTGAGGGAGGTTTAATTTTTTTTTTCATTTAATATCCATGGTTTGATTGTATATTTAATAGTAATTACTTTTTAAATTTATAATCTCTATATATAAGTATGGCAAGTGTCATGCATGTTTATATATAAATTCTATCAACGCCAACATCTGTGCGCAACAATGTTTGACATCTCAATTATATATATACTTCGCTCCGGTAAAATTTCGTTTATACTACTACAAAAATAAAACATTTTCGAAGGGGCTAATTGAGAAAATATCAATGTTGACTGTTTAGTATCAGACTTATCAGTTTGAAGACTTGGTAAAGACCACCCAAACGACATGGCCTGCGCTTTAACTTAGTTGTGTTGTTCTCTTTGTTCGAGCTTTACCCGGTATAAAAATGTTCCTTACATTATTATTTATTATTGTGTAGATTGACCGTCCATATCAGAACGAGATTTCACCTCGGTCAATATCTACTTTAGGGTTAAATATAAATATGTATTCGGCTCTACCTTCTAGTGCTATACGAACGTATCAGGCATTGGCCTGAAAGTATTTTAACCCACGCCCCCGTTGCCACCCTTGACACCATAAGTTCAATGGGTGACGTCACGTTAGCTGTTGCTAGCTTGAAGGCATGGTTGTTGGTGTTACAGGCAAAACTAAAATTACAGCCGCGCCGCCGCGCCGTTGTGTAGGTACTATGTGTAGGTAAATATTGATTAGTTCAGAAATATAATTAGGTTAACTTATAAATACTATATAGACATTTTCCGTTTTCAATAACGATTAATAATATTTAATTAAGGAACGTAAAAGATAAATAATGAATAAAAACTTGCCACAAATCGAATGGCAATGCTCTCCGCCAAATATGTTCAAGCCTTCCGATCAAGCGTCACCTCCATCAGGTGTTTGGAGCATTTTTTTACTAATTATGGACGTTTTCCTACACGGTCCTAGATTCTCAACCCTAAACGACGCAAATTGGTAGCCACAGAATTGGCCGCAGAATAGCCGACGATCATGCGATCAGTTTACAAGTAGTACTTTTATCTCACGAGCGCGGGTTAGTTGTAGTTGTGACACTCCGGACACATAAGTAATGTGCATGTATAATCTTGACACACCACGATGGTTCATCCACGTTTGAGAGATAAAAAGTACTATGTATGTATTCCTATCCTTATTAAGCTGTGATGTGGATCATCTTTAGAAGTCACAAAATATTTCTTTTTTAACCGACTTCAAAAAAGGAAAAGGTTCTCAATTCGGTTGTATGTCCTTTTTTTTTTAATGTGTGTTACCTCAGAACTCCGTCGTTTATGAACCGATTTGGAAAGTTTTTTCTTTGTTTGAAAGCATATGCTTCAAGGTTGGTCCCATTGTTACCAGAATCTAGTTCTGATGATGGGATTCATGAGGAATTGAGGGAACTCCTCAAAAATTTAAGGGAAACATGTAGCGATTTTAGTATTTTCGGTAGTAAATCGAACAATTTGCATTCAGACAGTAGCATTTGGTGAAGGGGAACTGATGAAGAAGACCACGGATGTTCATCCAAAACTCCTATAGTTTCATGGATGGCATTAAGGTATTTCGATCAAGATACGGAAGCGACTATGACGAAGTCAATTTAAATGGTCATGATATAATGTCACCATCAACCAGATCTGGTAATTGAAGTCGGAAGGTAGGCAACGGAACTAATAAAACAGTGTAGCCTTGTCGTGTTTGAGCTTATTTAAATCGTTATGAGATGCTCTCTGGTGATGAGTCACTAAAAAGTGTGAAATAAATATTAATTTTTAAAATAAAATTGAAGCCGACTCCAAAAATATACTAAAAAGTAAAAAAATAAATGCTTTACTTCTAATATGAGCCTTTACGCTTCTTATTAAACAATGTAGACTTACCTATTTTAATTTTTGAAGTCGGTGCCATCCAAAAAAATTACTAAAGTGGCGATAATAAATCTCTTTTTTTTTTAAAGTTAACGAAATGGCACCGATTTCAAAAATTATACGTACCTATACGTCTACATTGTTCAATAAGAAGCGAAAAGTCTCATATTAGAATTAGAAGTAAGACAATTATTTTTGAATTTTTAGTGTTTTTTTGGAGTCGTTTTTTTTTTAATGAAATCGTCTCCCTCCACTGCGAGCGTATCACCAAGTGTGATAGTGTTTAAGGGCTTTTTATCAATGATCGTCGCCGACCGTTTATTCAATCTTTTACTTAATGGGTTGATTGTTAGCTTAGATCAACAACAAACGAAACAGATCATTGGCATTGATACGGGTCACTTACTTAATAAAATGAAGGATACGATACAGGTCATATAGGATAGAAGTAGGTATTATCTTTTTGTATGCTAAGCTAACTTTCCTCGAGTAACAATTATATACTGTGTACTTAAACACGAAGCAGAAAAACAACGAAAGGTTCAATTTTATAAAATCGGACATGTCAAGTTTATTCATACCGAGAGAAGCAAAGTTAGTTAGAAACTTTGAAAACTGGAACGTTAGTCCACCTAAGTTGCCGACACGCCAAGTGCATAAATTCGCGGTCTTAACTTGAAACTGAAATCAGGCTCCCTTATTCATAAGTTAAAGGTTTTAAGTTTTGTTAACGCAGCTTAGTTTGTATATAAATATATATTGTATAGCTCATTTTATCACACAAATACAAATGCAATATTAGTTGATAGTGATTATCAATGAAGGGGCTTTTAAGTTTGGCGCAAATATTTGAAATATATTCATTACTGAAGAGGCTCTTTTATATGTTCCTCGAGGTGTTTGCATGTAACATTAAATGACAATTATGAATATACGTATGACAGTTTGGGGCTGGGTTTGTGCGACGCAGTGAGGGCTGATAGCCTCGGCGGGGCGGGGAGGCAGTCGGCCGCTGAACCTCGCCAGTCGAAATCAATACAGCTGCTCTCCCCGCTCGTCTGGAGCCCGTTGCCATGGCTACGCTAGCAGATGAACCCCCGGCGCCGGGCGCACGCCACGCGCCGCTCTTGTCCTGTCCTCCCCCTCCCTCCGCGCGGCACTCGCTATGTCCGAGCTCGAATCCGTCTTCCGTTCCCTCGCAGCCCTTTATTACACTTTAACTGCTGTTTAGAGACCCGATTATTGTGACAACCTGTTGTTACCGCGTAAACCAACCCACTTCTTCGCACTGTAATGGATTCATAAATATCAGGTCAACAGCTTGTCCAAATCCAAAGCATTTAGAAAGTTGCCTTACATTTTATAGGTCATTAACATATATAAAAAGCTTGTTAAGCTGCCTCATCATTATAAACAGCATACATTTCCACATGTGGAATACACACACATGTCACACACAAATAGTTTGCCAGTCCTAATTTGCATGGACCTTACTTGGGCGCCGTACTCGAAAACAAAAGAGGCTAAAACGTGACAAAAATGACAGCAAGCGACGGAGCGTGGGTGGATCCGCTTGTTGAGATAGGGGTGCCTATTGGGGTGTTATCTGGATGCTTTGTTAAGGCCTGGCGAAGCGTGAGTCGGAACTTTACACATATTACGCTCCGAGGGACTTGTTTTCCACTGGACGTTATCACCTGTTATAACTCATGTATTTAACTAATTATAGACATATGAACGGATAAAATGGCTACGAATTAGGCAAGGACATAAAACTATTTCTTCAGCCAGACAAGCCCAGCAATAGAAATTAGAAATAGTGGGCAGTGACCTTGCCCACGAAGCTAACGGTCCTGGGTTCGAATCCCAGTCGGGGTAAACATTTGTGTGATGAACATAACTGTTTGTTACTGATTCTTGGATGTTTTAATGTAGGTAGGTACTTAAGTATTTATACCTATTAAATATATCATGGTCTAGTACATACAATCTACATATAACACCAGCCTTATTAAGCTTACAATGAGGTTAGTTCGTTTTGTGTAACGTTGTCCCCCTCATATTTATTTTATTTATCTCATGTTTGGAATTAAACTGTTTATTGGCACGGACGTGAAGTAGAAAATAAAGATGCGCAACATCCAACAAAAACTCAAGTAATTAAGCATATTTTGTACTTATGTTTTACTATTTACTCACCAGCCTACTTACAACTCCAAGTTATTAATCACTAAAAAAATACGTGGAGTTACAAATTATGTGCACATAGAGACACGAGTAATTATCCCATAGTCGATACTTACGTGGTTGATATCATGTTGACGTTGATGTTCGGAAACATATCATACAACTATTAACGTTCGAATTCACGCGCGAATGTTTTTATGACGCATGCCGTATTTACTAATTTCATGTATTATCAAATGGATAATTATCAGACAATAAAAATGACGACAAAGATTATCAAGATAACTCATTTCTCTTTCGAACCCTGAAAATTGGTTTCGTCAAACTAGCAAAATCATGCGTGGTCCAGAGTATCTAAATATATAAAAGAAAAAACTGACTGACTGACTGTTTGACTGACTTACTGACTGACTGACTGACTGACATATCAACGCACAGCCCAAACCGCTGGTTCTAGAGTTCTAAATTTGGCACGTAGGTTCCTTATAAGGTCTAGAGGTGCACTAAGAAAGGATTTCTCAAAATTCATCCCTTAAGGGGGTGAAACGGGAGTCCAAAGTTTATATGAAAACAAGTATTTATTGAAGTGAGAGATTTGAAACTTTTAATATAGACTCTCTGTTTAAATATACTAATGGCGTAATTCAGCGTTTTTCTAAATTACTCAAAAAAGAAAAGGGGGTTCCTAGTTTTTACGAAAATGACATGCATTTTCAAATCCAAGAGGTGGACATTTATTATTCTTAAAAATCGATTTGGGTGTCATCTTTGTGGTTCCTCGGGGTGCCGATACCTAAAATGAATGCATTTTTAAATCAAAGATGGAGGATTATTTCTCTAAAAAATCGATAGGGGTGTAATTTTTGTGGTTTCTCGGAGTGCCGATTACGGAAATGCCATCCATACATATCTACATACGTACATACAAATATACAGGTCAAACTGAGAACCTCCTTTTTTGTAGACGGTTAAAAATTACTCTTAGTACGCTGGCGAAGCCGCGGGAAAAAGCTAGTAATGATTATATATTTTTACCTAAGCTTATATAAACAACATGCAAACGAATTATTAATGTTTCCAGGAAGCTCGATTGTCTATAACAGTGGTCGGCAACCTTTTAGCAGCCAAGGGCCACATAGAGCACAAAAATACAAAGAGCACCTTATACGTAGACAACCGAAGACGCGGCACATTTCGCCCGAAAAAGACACATTGAAATGAAATGAAATCATTTATTCTTCAATTTAGGCATGTTACATGCACTTATGAATGTCAAAATGTACTAGGAAATACTTGAATGACAAAACATGTTATTTTTTATAATTAAAATTAAAACAGAAACGAAAGCACAAAAAACATAGAAATAAATTAAATTAGCACTTCTAACAACTGAGGTCAAGAATAAAATATAAATTAAATTAGCACTTCTAACAACCGAGATCAAGAATAAAATACAAACGCTGCCCAACTGCACACCCTCAAACAGCCTGAAACATCGGCTAGTGTGACTTTTGAGGCTGTATTCGTGTGGCTATACCAGTGTTTGGCGTCATGTTGGTGGTTGAAATTCGCAAGATGGCAATCAAGTGGTCGTTAGAGAGTCGCGAACAATATTTATTTTTTCTGTAATTTAAAATCGAAAAGGTCTGCTCGCACCTGATAATTTCAACGCTTAATTACTAGATATTTCACAGATCAACTTAAAAAATATCAGTACGAAAACATTAATTATTATTGGCGCTGTAGGTATGCCAAATCTGTTACAAAAAAATACTTGTATACGTAGAAAGAGAAACAAATTGATCAGTTTCGATAGATTTAGCTGTAAAATATATCTACAAATACATATCTCGTCGTTGCCAAATGTGAAGGTTTTCGCGGTTGGCGATGTAGTGGCTTAATTAAGGCTTTCACGCATATAAAGAATTTCAAATTATATAAGAAATTATAAAAATTGTATCACGATGACCTTTATAAACAATAAAGCCAAGGAGGCTCGCGGGCCGCCTTTTGCCGACCGCTGGTCTATAATATGTCTTGATAATACATCATTTCTTTTGCATGATATATTTGAACAAAATTAAACTAATATCTGTGACGGGGTTCAGAATCAATTCAGAATAGTTGCGTATTATCATTTGTTATATTAACACTATTTTCTTCAGTCCTGATTATTTTTACGTTTTTTTCAGAACGTGGATCACAAGGCTAAATTCCGCTCCAAAAAGGGTCAGCTACCGTTCGTGGAGTTGAATGGCGAAGAGATTGCAGACAGCACTTTCATCATTAAGGACCTTTCCGAGAAATTCAACAAGGATCTTGATGCGGGTACGCGTTGCCTTATCGTTACCTCATTTGTTATTTATGTCACACATGTAGAGCCGTCGCCGTCGTGTTGCAGGCGTCTTGTTACACTGTTATTTGATAACCTTTGCATTCATGAGTCGCCCTGTCTATACTTAAATAGCATTGCGGAAAAATGGCATATAACGTCCGAGTTATCTAGGGTCAATGAACCTGCACGAGTGCAAGGTTCTTTGTCTAAACAAATCGAGTCAGAAGCCCGGGCGACCTAGAATCCTAGATATCTCAGGGACGACGCGCATGTGCATTTTGGAGAATCGGTGCAAGTGACCCTCAGCACCTGACCTATTTTGTTTACATGCAGCGCTGACTCCGGAGCAGCGGGTGCTCTCGCACGCCATGATCTCCATGATCGAGAACCACCTGTCGTGGGTGCTGCTGTGGTGGCGCGCCAAGTACCCCGACAGCGTCATCAAGGGCTACCAGGTCAACCTGCAGAACGCGCTCAACACCCGCCTACCGAACCCCATTCTCAACTTCTGCTACAAGCTCACATCTGGACGCAAGGTACTTTATTAATGATTGATACATGTATTGTTTACACATTGAGTAGTACATCGATGGTTATTTATAAAATGTTGAATGTATATTCAGGGTATGAAGAAGGCGAAGGCCCACGGCATCGGCGTCCACAGCCAGGAGGAGATCGTGGAGTTCGGCAAGAACGACCTGCGCGTGCTCTCCGATCTGCTGGCTGACAGGCCCTTCTTCTTTGGTGACGAGCCCACTCTGGTACGTCGTTTTAACAGATGATTCACTTTCTATAACAATCTGGCTTGTTAGGTTCCAAAACTATTGACAATATTAACATACATTAGTGCGTAGCATTAGTACCGAAGTATCATGTCACTATCTGTGAGTTCCTATAATTGGCTCCTCTCTGTTTAATGTAATATCATAGCAGTTGTATCTAGAAATAAATAATAAGTAAATAACATTACACAATGTTATCTTCCAAAAGTTATCTTCTCATGACTGTGCCCAAAAATGCTGCATTGTTCAAATACGCAGAAACGATAAAGGCTTACTTAAGTGGACTTGAAACATGCTGATTAGAGTCTTGCTGAGTGATTATTACTTCTGCGAACGAATATTATAGTCGCCCTTTGTATATAATTAGATTGTAGGCTAAGATCAATATTACCAAGTTGTTAGATATGAGTTTTTTCGTAAATGCCAGTACGTTACGGGTGGCTATTCTTAACATCAAAATACGTATTTGTTGTAATCTGTTGACTGTCAAAGAATCGGAAACGTATTTGGAAATGACCCGGAAACTACCTAGTACAAAAATACGTACCCGTACCTCCCTTCACTTCGCCCTGTTAAGCGTAATTGGAGCAATTCAGCCAAGTTAACTGAATGTGTTCATCACGCTCCTTTGAGTGGCTTAATCATTGAGGGTCGCGATGATTACCATTGAGTCTCTTTTCAACGCCGACAAGCAGTCGAATAGAATAATAAAAGTAAAAATTTAAAGTAAACGAAAACAACTGGCTATAGATGAATAGCTTAGTAAAGCAGAGTAAAGGCCCTCTTGCACTTAGTTGAGGCCTGTTCAAATAAGCCTTTGTTTTGTTTGTGTTTCAAATTGTAAATATGCAATGTCTATTCGAATAGGTCACAACTACATAAGAGGGGACTTGCTTAAGTTTTTTACTTATAAATATTATCTTTTAATAGCAACAAGCCATACCAAGACATCATTATATCGTGAGAACTGTAGGTTAAACGTGTTATCGCAAACTTACTAATCGATCATCGAGCTGGTCTTTGTAATGATTCTAGGTAATGTGATAGTTCCGAGCTTATGGTGCCCGTTATTATATAAACAGTGCCTTTGGTGATACAACAATGGAATGCAAAGCCTAAACGATTAGAAGCCATCTATAAGTATAAGTCTCAGCAATAGTTAACAAATAGTTATCAGTGTCAGCAATAGTTAACAATAGTTAGCAATTGTTAACAATAGTAAAACAAAGCCTTGTTAAGTTTTATAAGGGGTGTATGTGCAGTCACATTTTGATTAAACATTTATAACTGTGAATCATGTCGGAGACCTGAAGTAGCACCTTGTATACTATTAATTATACGATTAAACAAAGAAAATAATATTTTTCTAAGGGTTTGTAACGTGTCGTCCGTAATGATAATTAACGTTAATTAGTAGTATAAAGGCTTGGTTATACAGCGTGCGCGGCGCGGCGTCCCGCTGGCGTCTCCCACGATTTATGACCAAGCCTTAATTTTATTTCAATTACTCTGACTTCCTTTGAATATTATGTATTAACCGTTCTTTCGGCAGCTGGACGTTGTAGCGTTCTCCAACCTGGCTCAGCTGAACTTCATCGACAAGGAAGTGGCGCATCCGCTGCGCGACGCGATGAACGAGAGCTTCCCGAATCTGGTGGGGCTCGTGTCACGCATCAAGGAGCGCGCCTTCCACGACTGGGAAGACATCTGCAACACGCTCGACCTGAACGCGCACCTTCCGAAGCCGGTCAAAGAGGCCAAAGAGACCAAAGAGGGCACCGGACCAGCTGAAAAGCAGCCGCTCCCGGATGACTCTGAAAAGGGCAAGGTACAGTTCTCATTTTTTTATAGTACCACGGTGCCGTCTGAAGGTAGGGCAACACCGTAGCCTGTGGACGCTTGCAAATCCAGAACAACCACGAGTCCATTGACGCCCCTTTATTGATTTGAGGATTCGTTGTGTTGACAACTAAAGATAAATATGGGACCCTCACTATCAACAAAACGCTTCCTTAGGATGTCTGACTCACCACTAGGAACACAAAACCACTTAGACATCGACCAAGTAGACAAGCCAGAATAAATAAAATAAATATATAAATATTTTGGGGACAATCTTACACAAATCGACCCAAGTCCAAACTAAGCAAAGCTTGTACTATGCGTACTAGGCGACGATATACATACTTATATAGATAAACGTATACTTAAATACATAGAAAACATCCAAGACTCGGAAACAAATATTCGTGCTCATCACACAAATAAATGCCCTGACCGGGATTCGAACCCAGGACCTCCAGCAGAATAAATAAAATAAATATATAAATATTTTGGGGACAATCTTACACAAATCGACCCAGTTCCAAACTAAGCAAAGCTTGTACTATGCGTACTAGGCGACGATATACATACTTATATAGATAAACGTATAATTAAATACATAGAAAACATCCAAGACTCGGAAACAAATATTCGTGCTCATCACACAAATAAATGCCCTGACCGGGATTCGAACCCAGGACCTCCAGCTTCGTAGGCGCAGGGTCACTACCAACTAGGCTAAAGCGGTCGTAAAATGAATATTGCTGATACATACGTAAATGAGATTAAAAGAGTTTTTAATATAGAGAACGAGCGCGCGTGATTCGTGTTAAGTTATGTTCAACATGGAGTTGTCAGCCAGGGAACCTTTTGTACGAAAGGCTGAAATAATCTGTGATTTTACTTTTCGACTGTAGCACGCACCAATAGAGGTTGCTAAAACTGAACACAAGCCACCCTCATTATTAGAGTTCCGTATCTCAAAGGAAAAAAGAAACCCTTATACCCCGTTGTGCGTCTGTCAAGACCCTTTACCTCAGGCGCGCGTGAAGGTAAAGGTGCCCATGCACTGGGCACCTTTACCTTTACTCAAATTTTATAAAGTCGGCAACGCGTACGTGACTCCTTTGGAGTTGCGGGCGTCTATAGGCTGCGGTGGCCGCTTACTATCAGGTGGACCGTAAGCTTGTTTGCCACCGGCGTTGTATTAAAAAAAAGGTATTAAGTCAAAATTAAAATGAAAAACAAATCCGTTGGAGTAGTAAAAAAACTAATTACTAAGTTAACACAATCAAGAGATACGGCCGTTTATGTATGCCATATGTTGCCGCATATTTTGACCTAGGATTCCAACTTCAAGTTGACCAAAATCCAGTTGTTCTAGAACCTGACAAATTCTGTTACGTAATATTAATTTCTGCTCTGCTTACATAGACAGTGACAATGTCTTTTCCTTAAGTCTATCAACTAACCATTGTTTAGGTATGCTAGTTCCAAGAAACGTTCCAGTACGGACCACGCATCGTGTACCGGAACGTAGGACATCCCTGCCCTGTACTTCAAGGAATTTATCGGTTGTCGAACATTTTTTAGCATTTGTATAATGTAACTACTAACTATACATTATAACAGAAAATCCCCGCCGCCTCTATCTCTAATTTTCTTTTGTGACGACCTAGCTTTTAAGACTGAGCCATTGCTCCGTTTACGGCGTACTAAATGATTACTAATTGATAAAAATACGATTAGTATGTTGTAAATCAACATGTTTTAATTGTTTTAGGGCGACGAAAAGGAGAAGGAGCTTGAAAAGGAACCAGAAGAGAAGAAAGAGAAAGAACCAGAAGATAAATAAATGGCGACTCCGCACCGACCGTACTAACATTACAAGTTGAATTATACACTTAAGAGTCAGACTCGTAATAGATTCTGTATATTATAAGCGTGTAAATCCATTTGTCTTTCCCGTTTTTTTCGTTTATGAGGACGGCCATGCGCCTATCGAATTAATGTGCTTTTAATGTTTGATTGACAATGTTGGCTCAATGTGGTGTCGTGTAGGTAATCTCAAATATAAACGATCTGTCCTGTTTACGACTATATTTACAACTAAACGCTCTCTTTATTGTGACTGACATCTTTTGTAATTATTATTAAATTGTATTTTTATTAATTTCATGCTTCAATAGAAAATTTGATGAATTAAAGCTCTAAGATTGTAATATTAGTATGATTGTTTAGGTACTTACAGGATTAGGTAATCATTTTACTCAGATAAATTATCTATGTAATAAGGGATACGTACGTAAATATATTAATACTCATGCATGATGAAATATTTTGTAAGGAACCATGAATTCGTAGGTAATTGAAGGTATAATGTAAACCGATAGGTAGTGGTAGTGAGGAAATCTGTCGCTCGCCGGCTCGCCGTGTTCGTCTAGCTCTGGCACAATAATGAACCTACTCATCAACTCGTACATTAATTTCCAAATCATTATGCATTTCGAATATTTTAAATAAGCTACTATGATTAGTCTAGAAATATTGATACCAAAAATTGGCTGATGTTAGTAGTTAATCGAGTAGTATTATCAAATAATAAAGTTCGGCTCGTCATCTTAGAAAAGAGCTGGTAAATGATTAGACTGTTTTGAGATTCATGTACTTTATCAGTTTTTACTAACAAAAATTTACAATTTACAAATTTTTGATAAACGAAAAAGCCTGGAAGACTGTTTTTCATGTTATTATGTAATTCATAGTCCATAAAATTTTTGATATTGTATTAATTGTTAAGGTTAAGAACGAATGTGTACTCAAATTTTAATACGTACGGATTGCATCCCTTGTTTGATAAGTATAATTTGTGAAGCGTACCGTCCAGTAGGCCGGTGCGCTCCGCCGCGCCGCACTTCAGCCCCGTTTCGTCTCTGAAAATGCCCAACTTATTTTCGCACGTTATTACTTATTTCCATTATTTTGATTTTTTACCCACTGAAACAGGCTTACGGTCACGTTTCGTGTTGCCCAAACCGCCTCCAATAATTGGTGAATACATTTTAGCGCGATTAATCGCATTTGCCAGTTTTAGGATAATTAACAATATTGAATATCGGTTTGGTTGCAAAATGACAGTTTTCTAACAATCACTGGGAATTCGTGTGCGTTTAGTCGCAGTAGGACGTCAATTTGTTCCCAAGGTTCTAAAAAAACTTATTGTTTGTTTGTTTAGATTGTTCTTATCCCAGTCCTACATTACTCATTATAGTGTAATAAATAATTTATTGGTAAGTCTGTAGTAGGTCTGAAGATATTGCATATATCACTTATAAGATTATAATGATAAATAAGCGTAACCGAGTGCGGTCTACGGTAGATTAGGAAGGAGGAGTGAGTGGACGAGAATGACGGCTAGTTCTTTCGAAGCACTCGTAGATTTAAAATCAATAATAGTTATTCTGTATAGAATAAGGTCAAAATTTTATTTGACGTAATATTTTGATTTGTCAATTTATGGGGAATGGTTGACTACGTCCCTCCCGACAACTGCTGACCATCACTGCCATTAGTCTCACAATAAATATAAGGTTTTTAATAATAAGAAGTTAAAGGTTTAGAAAACGATTGTTATTCATAAGCTGTTTACTCATATGAAGAGGTCACTGATAACCGATAACATCTCGAATAATTATTTTATTCAAATCAACTCAAAAAACCGAATGCAAAAGAAACAGCGAGGCTTGTGTGAACGAATCTGCATCAAGCCTGTTTCAGTGGCACTCAACAATTAGAGAGGGGTACGCACGGTGCTGCAACTTACGCTCATGATCATACCTGCGCTATCCGTGGATCACTGTACATACACATGGGTCTCGGCCCACAACGCGCATCGCAGCGCCTCTAGTTAGCTCGGGGTGGCTGCCGCACAATTCAACGCGCGGGCTGTCTATTTTTAGTATAAGACAAGATTTTACTCTAACATCACTTGAATATTGTCCAGTAACTATGAAACAGACAGAAAGCAACTTAATAAAGTCGAATAGACAAATAAACACTACGGACGTTTATGAAGTAGGTACCTATAACGTAATGATAATTCTAATAACATGACATATTTCTACTTTTATTTGTGTTGTTGTAAGTTAGTACTATTATTACAAAGTAATTATAATTACCATAAAATAGTGATAAGATTTTCAAGTATGTTTATATTATTATAAAAATGTAGTGGACAATTTTTGAACAATGAGTTGAAATATTCATATATAGTTGTTTGTTTAATTCATATAATCATTCTTAATTCACTTAGTAATTGTGGTTTTCAATTATCGTGTCAATATTATAATATTTAGTAATATTCAGCTAGTTTATAATGGTTCGCCATAAATGTGCCGACTAAGTAATACACAACTGAGCTTTCAGTGGACACAATGTTCTCATTAGGATTTCAGTGTTATATATTCTGTCGCCATTAAAGTATATATCTACCAAAAAGTTGCTGTGAAGTGCCTCGGCTCGCCTCGGCCGTCGGCATGCCAGCCGGGGCACTGAACGGATTGTTTTATTTATTAACTTAGATTATTTATTTCATGATAAGGAATTACATTACAAATGATTATGGACTAATTATTGATTACTAGCCTTACGTGGGATCCTCACGTGTCTGATGTCTGTCGCAGTGACTAATACACTGAGACGGATCTACAGATTTAAAAACTTTCTCCCGGTCGGTAGAAAAATTCTCCTTATCCAGATTCTAGAGGCACTCTCTGCCTATAATTGATTATGCTGATGTGTGCTACTCCAACGTCGCTCAAATCTCCCTTAATATATTAGATTGCCTTCTCAACAATTGTATCTGATTTATTTTCAACCTTCTCAAGTACGAATTTTTTCGTAAACAGTTAAACTGGCTCCCCATACGTGAACGTAGAAATGTTCCTATTTTGTGCACCCTTTTTTCAATTATGTTCGACCCAAACACTACGGATTACCTCGAGGCACGAGACGCCGAACAAAACACAATGTTTCACCTCACCATCACCGCGCAGAAAATTGTCTTTCGTGGGGTGTTCAATAAGTAATGAGAATGATAAAGACGCAAATACCTTTTAACTTATTTTACTTTATTTTTCAATGTAGTCACCTTTTAGTAGTATACACAAGTGCTGTACTGCGGCGATCACGGCGTTATCATCTTCAAATTTCTGGCCTCTGAGGGGCTCTTTTAACCGCGTAAATAAATAAAAATGGCTAGGAGCGAGGTCTGCTGAATATGGTGGATGCTCATTCAATCAAAGCCAGCATCTTTGATGTATTTGGTCGGCTATAGTGACCCATGTATGGGGCACAGGCTTGTGAAGATAGTTCGTCATGACCCAAGTATGGGGCACTGGACTGACTGTGAACGTGTTAAATAAACAGACAAAGAAATCGCTGTAGAGCGTTTGCCTTTTAGGGTGCGCAGAGAAGAGTGTAGCCGCCGAGTCTATATGTTTAGATACATATATATTACAGGTAGCGATGCAGTAATTTGCCTTCGGCTTCTGAACCAGGCATGTGATATGAAACTCGAATCCGTACTGTTTCAGTTGTTTTATGAAATGAAAACCCACTCGTATTTTAAACTCTTGTTGCCATCTACTGGATTAGGGCGATACTACGAGGGAGAAACGGAAAACTTAGTAATGGCTTGAGTAAACGCCGTAATGAGTTTGTGACAGATGTCGCTGCTAACCTGCAGGCGAATCACGTAACTTTATGTACTAACGGTAGATAGATTTTACTGTCAACTTTGAAGTATAAATGTATGAGATGACAATTAAAATCTATCTAACGGTAGTACAAAAGTTACGTGATTACCCCGCTGGTCATACCTAGGTGGTGTGTGAGTGCAGAGTTCAGCGGCACTCCTGCCATAGCCTTAGAGCCTTCAACATAAAATCTAAGTCAATTTCGCATATCTAGTGTTTCTTTTTTTTTTTACCCTGACTGCCTTTATAGGCCGGGCCCAATAAAGCGATAGGAGTGCGCGGTTGGAGAGCCTGGGGAAAACCTCCGACACGACCACGCGGGTGGTTTCTTAAATATTAAAAAGAAGTTTTAATCAAAGACAAATAGCATATTATTTTTCTTTTCCCTTGCCAAAAACAAACTTTCTAATATGAATTAAATACTATACAGTAATTGATAAAAGGGTAGCGATTTAGCGAGACCGACTACCTGCTCTTGCTACATAATTAGTATTAACTGAGATAAACAAAAACCTTAAAAGCTCAGTCAGCCATTAGAAATTGAATTAATTCTTTCGTGTTCTTTGTGGTGTGCTGGTGTGGTGATTCTTCGTACGCGGTTAACGACAAGTTAACGTTATTAATTATTTACCGGTCTGTGATGTGTTGATGCTGAATTGCTGACTGACAGAAAATGATGTAAATAAACTTAATATCACAATTAACTTATTACGGGCTTACTGTTACAATATACGTTTCTAATTTATTAATTAGAAACGTATAAGTATTGTATTGTCTCTAAAGTAATGCGTTCGAAGTAGTTCGAACTGTTCAAAGGATCTGCTTGATATACCTATATATTTACTAAATTAATCTAAAGCCGTTTATTAAGAAATACCTCATCAGATCAGGACCTGCACGTGGCGTTTTTTATTACTTTTCTTAATTATTTGTTATCTGTTCCATTTTATCAAACAATTAACAAAACAATATTTAGTTAATTATGAACCTCCTTTTCTTACAAAAAAGCAGGTATACGAACATTTGTTTTCTGGTATTTTCACCAATACCATAAGATTCAGATTTGAGTCTGTTTACTAAACCTATCATATACATCGTTGTCTTTGTATCTATATGCCTTCGTATACATAATACGTCTATCTATACTTAAATTCCACGAAATAAAAATAATAATCCACGTGACTTTGACAATATATAAAAAAGAATAAACTCAAAACGTATAAGACACATGTGTAATTTTCAGGCAGTAGGTACCGTATTATTGCTATCAATAATGGTGATTTAAATATGTGTGTCCCATTACCTATTTACTAGGACCTTGCCTTACCTTACCGCCAACCGGCATGTGGTATGTGGTATCTTTGGCTTGAGAACATCACATATTTATTTTAGGTGCAACTATTTTAATAGAAACAAACAACGCTATTTTTGTTTGGCAGATGACTTAAGTACATTTACATAACTTGTTGATTCAAGTTTAAGACCGGTTGATTTTTTTACTGAAAATTGTAGTAGATTAGAGTTATATTAAGTAGTAACGACAACGATTGACGATATGCTTCATTATAGCGTTAATTTGTTGATTGCCAAAAATTTTATAGTTACTTTTTTCAACATTGCGAATTAAAGGGTTAAAAACATCTACATTTATAGTATCTTTTTAAAATTAAAAAATATTCATTTTGATTAAAGTTTTGAAATAAAATAGATAATTACTTCATCAATCACAGCACACAGTTACAATATAATTTTACTTTGTTTATTACAAATCACAATAAAAACAAATAAATATTGAGCCCTTTTTTCCGTATTTATATATTATAATTGCAAGGTTATTACATTTTACATTACATACTTTACAATGATTAATTTGTTTCATTTTCAAAAATATTAGTTTTATTCGAAATATTGGAAATTAATGTATTCGTATTATTCGAATACTAAAATTGGACGAGTATTGCAAACCCTAGTGCTAATCTCCAAAGAGAATATAAGGGAACATACACAAACTACGTGACCAATTTTTTTTGCGTTTTTTACCCCCTCCCCCCCTAGGTGACCAAGCGTACCTAGTATATGCCAAGACCCCCCCCCCCCCTCCCTCCCTAATTTTCACGTAGTATATTTTATAAAATAGTACGGTTAACGATATCGATAAATGATGATTAATGACGTCGTGGGTTCCTTATAAAAATCTCAGTTAGAGGGCGTCCATTAATTACGTGAGATATTTATGGCCTAAACACCGCACATGGGTCCCTACGGGTCACTACGACGTCCATGCGCTTATTTCGCAGTGGGTAGGGCTAGAGTTAAATAAAATAAAAAAAGTATAAAGTTGTGTTGCTTCAAGTATATTAACCATCTCTTTAGACGACTTTTCTTTCGGTTCAAACTCAAACTCATTTATTCAAATAGGCCTTCAGATAGTTCAGATAGCACTTTTGGAAGTCACCACGAATTCTACCTTTATTCGGATTAATTACATTTGGATGTGGTACCAGGTGGTGGTCATGCAGAAGCTTCCAGGCACCTTTGTCTTCTACTCGTATGTAATGGCTTATAGTATAAGAAGCTTTCTTTAATAAAGCAGATTTTATGACTCTTGAATTTACTTTCTGTGAGCCCAGTGATTTCTTTAGGGATTTTATTGTAAAACCGCACAGAGTTGCCCAAGAAAGATTTTTTATTTGTTTTAGATACTTAGCCTAAAATTAGGTACCCGTACCCACATACATAATGTTTTCATAGATGTACAAGGAAGGTAGGGTCAGTATATTTATTTCTTTAAAGAGCTCTCTTAAGGAGTCGTGGGACGCATCTCATATGTGGCACGAATAGCGCGCTTTTGTAATATAAATATTGTGTCGATGTCTGTAGCCGCACCCCATAACAAGATTCCATATGACATTAGACTATGAAAATATGCGAAGTAGACTAATCTCGCTGTACCTACATCTGTAAGTTGTCTAATTTTATATACCGCATAAGCTGCAGAGCTTTTTTTCCCTGACAGAACATTAATGTGAGTACCCCATTGTAACTGACAGTCTATATTGATGCCGAGGAATAAGGTTGCATTGTCAATTTTAAATCTTTCACCGTCAAGAATTATATTTGGTTCTATATTATACCCAATGTTAGGGGTAATGAAAATTTCAAACATTTGGTCCTTTTCGCATTCAATAACAGGTTGTTGGCTGCAAACCATTTGGAAATGGTGATTAGTGCATTATTTATATGTACAAGAGCACTATCTTTCCTATCTGACGTATCATCGGCGAATAGTACGATGTCTGCTAATGATGTGTGTTGCTAAATAAGAAGGGACCCAAGATGGATCCCTAAGGAATTCCCATTTTTACCTAGGAAGTAAAGGAAGAAACACCATTTATATTTACTTTCTGTTGCCTATCAGCATAGCTGGGCACCGTTAACCAAATAGTCAACTTCGTTAATCACTAATCCGTTAAAAAAGAATTTAACTTCGTTAAACGTTAAAGCGTTACATTTCCGGCCATTTAACGGAAGTTAACGTTAATCGTTAATCATTAACTCCTAGTAAAAACAGCACCTGTGGTATGCGCTAAGGAAAGTAGGCAGGGAATGAAAAAAAAAACCGGTCAAGTCCAAGTCCGAATCGCGTACCGAGGGTTCCGTACACACACATGTACCAGTTCCAACTCTATTAATTCAGGAAAATCTCCACAACACGGTGTAGAAATTGGCGAATTTTGTTACAAATTTGAGCGACTGAATAACTTGGTATGTATGATGGTTTTTCAAGGATAATTCTTTATAACGTGAACCGATTTCATTTTTTTTTTCTTTATTTGAAAGGAGGTACTTTCATAGAAGACAAGAATTCTCCTTTTAAAAATAGACTAATTCAGTTCAACGAAAGGACAAAATTTCTACTGATCATTTGAAATACTTAAAACAACAACATTATAATATTTGTCTAACAATAATTATATTAATAATGCAAAATAGTAAGTACCAATATAATATTGTTGTTTAATGATTCGAGAATATGTGTTTTTAATCTAACAATATCTGTTCATTCAGTCGATAACACACGATTATTTAGTTGAAAACATTTTTAGAGTTTCCTTAAGCATATAATTGCCTTAATGTAAATTAATTTACTGGATTCAACAAATAACTTTGTCAATTTAATTTTTTACATTGAATAAACCTGAAACTGTTAATTGAAGTATACATTCTTACTCCAAAAATATATTTGATAAAACTCCGTAACAATATTCAATTTCTTGATTTGAGAAATGTTTTTTTCTATGGAATTAGGTGAAGTTTGGCTGGACTCCCTCCACCGATAAACACTTCACGTAAATAATGGATGCGCCCTCACCCCGGGGCTCGAAGCGCTACTGGAGGATGCAATAGGGATTAAAGCTCAGATGACAGAAAGAGCGTTGGTGGTGGTGTGAGGAAGCGGCAGCGGCGCGGCGCGGCGGGCGGAGTGCGCTCGCGGCAGCGCCACTGCACTCCCGGCGCGCCCGCCGGACGACCGGTCGTCTACAGTCCCTCGGTCTACTTGACCGTCCCGCCACCTCTATCCATCGAAGTAAATCGCGAAAAACTTTTCTCAGACTTAATTAGACTTACACATTCAACCAACTATGAGACTATTATTATTATTTTTTAAGTTTCTTTTATTTATTAAGTTAAGTTCAACTTCGGGACAAGAACTTTGTCCAGCTAAATGCGAATGCTTACGAAACGCGGTGAGATGCCTGCACCAGGAGCTGACAGCCGTGCCGAAAGCTCCATCGGACTCGCATACTCTGTAAGTATAATGTTTATATCATTGCTGATCCCTTCTATTTATAACCTGTTGTTAGCTTGGTTTGTGTACCTAACGTGTTAGTGTAGCGCGGCACGGCACCAGCGAACGAGCCGCAACGCTGTTTTCGTTGCGAAACTGATTTTAGCATGTTTCTTTAACTATCGAAATAATTCTTAGAAGATGGCGCGTCTGCGAATATATGTACCTACTTACTTTCATGAAGTTGTGGTAGCCGGCGTGTTGCCGAAGCCGGCTCGGGCGCGCCACCGCCGGCGGCCGAGAATATCAGATTTATTGAAAAGTTGCAATCAATACTGCCCGCTTTTAGTTTAAATACGATCTTTCTTCTAGGTATTTTACAGAAAAAACTTGTAATTGGCTATTAAAACATTCAAGTTCTTCGTTCTTCGTATTCTGTCTTTGATGTTACTTATTATATTAGGTAGTAGCTGCAACAAGTAAGAGATCTTCCTAATGAGGTCCTATAGTTACCTAATAGATTTAATTAGTTTCCCGATAAAGTTAATTAGTAGTAAGTTTAAATGGATAGATATATTTTCGTAGGAGATTGCTATTCGGAGATAAAGTTGTTTTTCATACACTATGCTTGGTTACATTTAACTTGTGTGAAATAACGAAGTCAATAGGTACCTAGTTACTCGCTAACTTAACGTTCACTAACTTGGCAATAAGTCTGTTTGTGTTTATTTTACTGATATACACATATCATTCCTATCAATTTTATGTTTGTAACAATAGATAATCAATTTAGGTAATAACAATTGCTAATAATTATAGGTAGTACTTAAATAGCAATTAAACGTCTTAAAATTAATTACCTACCTACTTTATTTTAATGCTACATCCCACATGACATGGTTGACATGATTCCTCCATATTTCCACATCCTCGTAAAAAAATCTATCCGAGAGCAAGTGCGTAGAAACTACACCACTACTATAGAAACTACTTACTCAAAATCAAATCGCTATTTGTGGGCCGGCCGGTAATCCGTAAATCCGTCCATTTGATAGAGAAATAGCTGACGGCTTCTGATACTTATCATATGGCTGTAAGCCAAGCAAGACATCTTGTATTAAAACGATTGTATTTTAAATTTGAATTAAACATAACTAATACCGTTATATTTAAACGTTTCATTGCCAACCCTTAGCTTTTGTCCTGTAAATGGTGGAGTTAGGAGGCGATTTTGGCCTCAAGGCCACGGAACTCGTCCTGTACCTCTCGCTAGTTAAAAACTTAAAACACAGTCTTCGTCATACCGCCTCCTCCTAGTTTCATTCCTTCATTCCTTACAGTACATTAAAAATCATTAAGACGAATACAGAACTTCGGTAAATAAGCCTATACCTACTTAACCATATAATTAATAATTACAATACAAAGGTCGTTATACAATAAACGAACATTGCAAATGTTGATCCCAAAACCGGAGTCAGCAGTTAATCTCCATAAGCACGCATCTTAAAATAAACACTGGATGACGAAACTGCCTCCGAACTCCAGTCGCGAGATAAAGACGCAACAGAAACGATTCTTATCGCTCTTGTCACTACAAAGATAACGTCAAGTTAAACATTACCTAGTTTACTATTTCGAATTTTGACAAAGTACGTTATTTAATTTTAGTTTGCTAAAGCGACAATGAACATCAAAAGTACATTCGAGGGCCGATATGAAATACAAAAAGCGACATACTTGGTATTATATATTTATTTGTATTGCATTAGGTACTTTACTGCTCAAGTTAAAAAAAAAACAAATAAATAAATTTATACAAGAATGTGGAACTTGCGTTAAGATTACATCGAGAACCTATATTAATAATCCAATAATGTTAGCCATTACAAGTATTTTACTTACTGAAAGATTTATTCTGTAATTATAATTTTTTTACGAAATATTTTTGATTAAATGTTACGTAAACTGAAAAGTAATTTAAAACGCGCAGTGACGTCACTCCACCAGTCGCTTCAATAACTTCAGTTGAAAACATTGACAAATATCTATAAAATGGAAAATGCTGTATCACGGAATGATTTATTTTTATAACAGTAAATGAAACTGAAAAATATTATGACTGTGATGCAAATAATATTCATGCGCCATAAAAAGTTTGAGGTCTTATCCAGTGACGTCAAGTCAAGCCAGTGAGCGCTTACGCACGAAATTTGAAATGTCGGTTTTTGATTTGAATTAAATAAATTATTTGTGCATATTTTAACTTTTTCGGGTGCTCCTCGGGGTGCCGATTACGAAAATGACATGCATTTTCAAATCCAAGATGGCGGACATTTATTTTTCTTAAAATCGATATGAGTGTCATCTTTGTGGTTCCTCGGGGTGCCGATTACGAAAATGACATCCATTTTCAAATCGAAGATGGTGAAAATTTATTTTTCTTTTAAGTAATTTTTCACTAAAGTTTAACAGCATCAGACAACTGATAGAAAAAATAGACTTCATTTACATCTTTGTTACCGTCTAAAATCTAGTCTCCTCCTTTTTTTGAAGTCGGTTATATTAAAAATATTCCAAGGTACTTACATGTTTCCGACTGGTTTTAAAATACTCCTCACTTTTTGACATCGGAAAAAGATAGTAGCCATGCATAAGTTGGGGAAATTTTTATGTACGTACCTATAATTTTGGCTTGGCCGACTGAGGTAATTTGTAAGTAGGAATTTTTTTCTACGATAGAATATGAAACTCATGTTTATTATGAGAAAAAAACAACCCAAATTTAACAAAATCTAAATAATAAAATAGTTGCGGTAGGAATACTCGTCGGCGATAGAAGGACCTAGAATTACCCGAACCCAAATTAGAAATTTACTAAAGTGGTCCTTACTACCAAGCTATCAAAATATACAACAAAATTTCTACCAAATTAAAATCCGCACAAGCCGACTCATCATTTATAAAAAACCTAAAACAAATACTAATTGAAATTTGCTAATACACTACTGCTGCTAATACACCTATAATATAAATACATACTTTATTTATTCTGTAAAGTCTATGGCATAATATATTATTTACTAATATAAATACATACATTTATCTTCATTTTTGTGTCGTTTAACAAGTTTTATCTATTTTCGGATATATTTAAGATTCGATCCGGATTTGAATTCAGTTTAGGTCGGATGCCAAAGTCTAGCAAATTAAAAAAAAAACCATAAACAAAGCGACATATTTTTGATTTCCAAAACGAAAACATTCAAGCTGATAAATGATAAGCTAATGTGCAGGTTGTTTGTTTGTTTATTGATTCTTTTAAAAGTCCACGAAGAAGTTATATAGAATTACTGAAGAAATTGCGTAGGTGAACTTACCGACAATTACTAAGGGAAGAAATGGCGCATGAAAATTATGATAAATACTTACTTTTTATTTGAAATGACTCGTAGAAAAAATATTGTATGCAACGGTGTATAACTGGTATAAAAAGGCTCGTGGTCTCTTTACTTGCGATGTTCGCCAAGGCTCACATCGCAACTCACGCCACACGCCTTTTTATACCCTTCTTATACACCAGTTGCATAATATACTATTATTTTAAACGCCCTTCTCTAGTGAAGTAGGATTATAGTTGGTTGATTTCATGAATTTCGATACATCACAAAAGTCGTTTCCAAATTGACAACGAGCGCCGCATTGGTATTGTATTGCGTGAGCTTTTATTATGTCCGGACCAATCAAACCGGTTTCATACATTTATGGGAACTTTTACCCATGTAGTACTATTAAATATGTAGGTATTTAATAAGCACCGTGTGCTTGAAGATTACGTGTATTACGTTCGAAACAGTAGGCCAAATTTTGCCAAATGAACGTAAGTAGAATTTTAATCGTTTTTTGCTTGCGTTAGTTTGACAGGATTTGGTCTTAGATTTTCGTACGAACTATACATAGCTATTCATAATTTATTCGTCATTTAGATCACTGAAAAACATTATCACGTGTCTTATGTCTTAAAATATACCTTTTGTAGCTCTTTTTAGGGTTCCGTACCAAAATGGTAAAAAAGGAACCCTTATGGTTTCACTTTGTCTGTCTGTCTGTCACATCGCTAAATATCTCAAGAACTACTTATGCTATCGATTTGAAATTTGGAATATGTAGTTATAAAGAAGGCTTACCTACATATATAGAACATGACTTTTTTAAATAATTTTTTTTATTTTCTGTGAAAAATGACAGATAATAGATGGTTCAAAATTTGAAAGTCTAGTTAATATGTCGAGTGGGGTGTCATATGAAAGGGCTTGGGTTGCACATTCTGAAACAATTTTTTTAAGTTGAGTCATTTTTGTTTCATGAGGGAAAATGTAAAAAAATACCGTCCTCCCCCCTTATCTCCGAAGTTTACCAAGGAAAAAATATAAAATTATTACGTAACATTGATATCAATGTATGTTTTACAGGAAAAATATAACTGTAGCTCTAGCTAGTTTTTCTTTTTTTTTATCGTCAAAAAACATTTCTATACTAAGTTTGTAATTTAATCACCTTTGCATGTATTTTTGTTTTATAAATTCTTACGAGTTTATGTAGAAAGTACCTTCTTTCAAATAAAGAAAATAATTAAAATCGGTTTACGTGATAGAATTATCCGTGAAAAACTACCATTTATACAAAGTTATTCAGTCGCTCAAATTTGTAACAAAAGTCGCCGATAGATGGCGCTGTACCCATGGCGTCCAATTTCCACACCATGTTGTTGAGATTTTCCTGATTTAATAGGGTTGGAACCGGTACACATATGTATACGGAATCCTCGGTGCGCGAGTCCGACTCGCACTTGACCGGTTTTTTCGTCTTGTATTTAAGAGGATGATGGATCCCTATTGTTTAAAAATTTATCAAGTAATGTCATGTTGGTATGGTGGAATTCATATAGATTCATTACTTTTAGAATTAATTAATTTCGTTTATGCACATAATAGTAGTAACGTAATGTTAAAACAACTCGTAAGTAATATACGTAGGTATATTGTGGCCTATCGCAACAACAAAAAAATACTAATTTGTGGATTCAACTGGTTTAATTGGATTCCAGATACAAAAGTGAAATGAGACACTATCTAAAATAAATAACTGGCCAGGGCTGTGATTTCTATGGCGATATGGCGAATAGAAGAACTAAAGATTTTATGACTCCAAATTACTTTTACCAAATAAAAAAAATATATTACGAAGAAAACTACCAATATTTAATATTACTCGGGTTCTAAGCAAGTTATGAGATCTAGAAAAACGGAGAATGGTAAAGCTTATTATATAATTTAGTGTGTAAGGTAGGAATTTCCTACCTACACACTACTTAGAAACCTACAGATTCCTAGTAGGAAACTAGGTATCTTCCAGACAACCTTTGGGTTTAATATAAAATTTTAAGATGACCTAATTTTCTCTGTAAAAATCATATTTTAGGAGTTTTAGTCTCTAGCATTTATAATAATAATTAAAAATCCATGTTTGCAAAAAATGTAACAAAAAGAGTGTGTGTCCATAACATTGTGAGCAGGATAGGAAGATAATGGGTCATTTTACTTCTACATGACCAGTTTTCTATTACAAAAAAAATCTATAATATGTACAAAAATAGGATTTCGAAATATTACCTGAACCTGATAAAAGGGACTTATAGGTAAAAACACTTAAATATTAACATATTGCTGTAAAAAGTGTATAACACAGTGGTAAAAACCATTTTTCATACAAATGGTGACATCTAAGGACCACTGAGTTACTCGATTTATGGATATTAGCTGTGGTTTGTTAATTACCAAAATTATTGGAAGAGATACTGCAATTAAATCTCTTTCTAAATAACAATACAAAAATATGAAGTACTTATTCCAAAATATGCATTTCAAAAAAGTGTCTGAAAATTACGTACCTACCTACATGAAAAAGTAGAATGGCCCTAATGTCACTCTACCGGTAGCTACTACTCGTATTTAAGCTTGAAGCACTATCTCTATACAAGTTATTCTACTCAGTGCAGTGCCTCAAACTTTTAAAATCTTAATAATACACATATGACATCTCAGGTTAATTAGAGCGTATTTTCTACGAACTGCATATGAATAATTTTTGTTACTCTTTGGTTCACTTTTTTTTTAATATATTGATTTGCCGGAAAAGGGCTATAGTCGGCAATGCGCTTGTGATTCTTTCGGAATCACAAATGTCCATTGGCTAAGGCATTATTTTTTATCACCCAAGGGTGAATTAAAAGATACCTGGCCACGTCATCGACACTGGCCCATAGCATGGTATCTTCAATCTTGTGCCATGGTGACAGAGGTTATTTTAATAGGTGTCATCGTTTGGGTAGTAAGGTGTCGATCACTGGGACATGCTGGGACGTTTACCTTGCCTACTAATGAAACTACAACAACTGTGTCCCTAAAGTATTTCACGACTAAAACAGCAATTTACTTTTATTTCCCGAGACCACGGCTAGTCCACTGTTGTGATTTCAAACTACCTGTCAATCAACCAGTATAGACCGTATTCGCTAGGTACTTCGAGGTACAAACCTCGCCGGCTATTACTAAAGCCACAGACAGAGTTTTGATTATCATTTAAGGGGCCTTTACAAATTATAAGATTTTATGAACATAAATTGTGTCAAAAGGTTGATAGTTCTAGTAAACTGATTAAATGTTACGATGGTTTAAGTGAAGTTTTAAGCGGAGAAAGTCAGTTTTTAGCTTGAAAATTGGTTGTGACGATATTTTATAGTTTTTTTTAAAGAGGTAAAATCTATGAAGGATGGCAATACTTAGACAGCTAGAAGTGTTGCCAGATAATTACATATCTTACATTTTTCGTAACCCTTTGACCGCCTCGGATAACTTGTAGGTAACTTCTGTTGCAAAGGAAATTTTCGTAACTTTTGAGCATATTTAATGAAACGCTTTTTTTTAAAAAAACCTTTGTTTTAATAGTATCTAACCGGAAGTTTCCATGCAGAAAAGGTGATAGTGAACCCACATGGTACTACTCTGTATATCCGTCTGTTGCAACTACTTACGTATTACATTTGAGATACCCCAGATCAGCCCGGTGTAATTTTATCGCCGAATCCCTCGCCGAATTCTAGCTGTATGTGGCCACTCATTTCTTAAAATCGACGACCGTTTTGATTACTAATAATCAAAATGAAGAATTCAATTCAATTATGAAAAATACAAATAATGTACCTTTGCATCAAAAATGAAACTTTTCATGAAACGAAACTTAATTTACGAGTGAAAAAAAACGAAAACGAAACTTAATTTATGACTCAACATAAAAAAATGTGTTTCAGAATGTGAAACTCAAGCCGTTTCAAATGACACCCCACTTGACACATTCACATTGACTTTCAAATTTTGACCCACCTATTTATATATATTTGTAATTTTTGACAGAAAATATAAAAAAAATATTTAAAAAAGAACGTGTTCTATGTATGTAGAGGTTACCCTTCTTTATAACTGTTCCAAATTTCAAATCGATAGCATAAGTGGTTCTTGAGATATTTAGCGATGTGACAGACAGACAGACAAAGTAAAACCATAAGGCTTCCATTTTTACTATTTTGGTACGGAACCCTAAAAAAAGAAATTATTCTTTCAGTTCGGCGCACCAAATTAGCTAGTCGTAAACCGAGTCACCAACCTATCGATCCTATAATAACGTGTAAAATAGTTTAATTAGCTTGAATTTTATCAAGGAGATATTATAGTTGTCGTTTAGCGCGGACTTAAGTATTTTGAGTAGTAAACTGTGTAGCCAATTAATTTGGAGCTTTATAATTCGACGAAATGATCGGACGTTTTTGTAAATACCCAGTAAGTAGTATAATTGAGTGATTTTTTAAAAATGGACGCACTTCTATTAGTAGACATTGTGTGACTGTGTGTGTCCATTTTTTATCGTTTACACCTATGCTTACTTAAGATGTGAGTGGAAATATGAATACACCAATGGTGGAAATAATTTTTAAGTTTCGTGTGTGAAACTGTCAAGTAAAGTTTCGATATAAATAACTAGCGACCCGCCCCGGCTTCGCACGGGTGCACTATTTAATGGACGTTATTATACATATAAACCTTCCTCTTCAATCACTCTATTTATTTAAAAAAACCGCATCAAAATCCGTTGCGTAGTTTTAAAGATTTAAGCATACATAGGGATATAGGGACAGAGAAAGCGACTTTTGTTTTATACTATGTAGTGATGTTTTATACTATGTGGTGATGATGTTCTCATTATTTATTTATCAAACCTTCAATTACAAAGAAGTAAAGAATGCCTTCGCACCACAATACTTTTAAGCCGTCGTCTCCCGCCGAAAAAATAAACAATAGCATTCTTTTGTAATGAGCCCTGGGATCCCAGGGACTGATAGACGCAGGTTAATTATGTTCATTTTAACAGCTGAGGCAAATTCCAAATCTAGATTTTATATGTAGTGATATATGTCTTCCATCTATACCTATGTGAATAAATGACTGTTTTTGTAAATTCAGTATTTAAGTAATCCCGTAATTGGTATTCCGTGTTTATTTTTTCCGTTTCGTTTTTAACCACAGATTTAAGAAGATTTTTTGTTGAATCTACCTACTAAGAAACGTCAGAATTCCACGGAATTAAAAATCAGTGTAGTGCGCGCACATATTACATTTATATTATAGCTATACATATATATGTTGGAATCTAGGGGCTCAATTCGGTACATTTCTTTTACTTTAGTTCGGCTCGCATGGAATAGTTTGAAGTAAGTACCTACTTATAATGTAGACATGTATGAAAATGTAACACGATTATTAGAACGTGTCGGTATGAACGGGCGTGATGAGGCCAGATGACTAAAATAGAATAACACTGGTCTGAACCTATGTAGTTACTTACAGTAACTGAAATTGAACACGCGTTAGGTAAATGGGTGGATCAACTATTCTTTGTTACTCGTTACCATTGGTTACGTCTCCAGTTTTAAAGAGTGACTACTCTTTAAAACTGTGATTTTATAGGGTATAAATCTACCAAACATGAGTTTTAGCGATAAGTATAAATCCTTTTATACATGTGTCATCTCCTGAGCATGCTTGAAGTCCATATTATAAACATTTTTCTAAGAAACATGGTTACTGTTGTCTCCTCACTGACGGGACAGAATAACAACAAGAAAAAGTTGATTGACCCAAATACATAAATCATATGACTTCATACAAACAGCTGAGTGAATCATGTCTTGGTTCAAAAATTTCTTTGTTTCTTATTAGACGCCTACTAGACAGAGGTATACGTTGAGTTACCCATGTTAAGCCATGGTTTCAGTGGCGCTAGCATCAACATTTGCGGAAGTCTTATACAAAATCCCATCCCATAATTTAAGGGGTTAGGGGGAATAAGATCCAAGTTTTAAAATTTCTTTGTTGTTTGTGTACTAACACTAGCTTACATACCAAATTTCAGCTTTCTAGGACTCCAGAAATTTATATGATTATCAGCGAGTGACGAAGTAGTAAGAGGTTTGCAACTGAAACTTTATATGTTTAATAAGTCCACTATTGAGATCATATCATGAGGATTTTGTTTATCTGGTGTAATCCAAACCCAATAATTTAAGGGGTTAGGGGGAATAAGATCCAAGTTTTAAAATTTCTTTGTTGTTTGTGTACTAACACTAGCTTACAAACCAAATTTATTATCTCAACATTACATTTGAAATTTTTGTCTGAGCAACAATTTTGCCAGTTAATATTGTTTCTTGTTCTTCGCCAACTGTTTCTGTGACATCGAAAACATGTCCTGACTCGAATAGCTCTTGACCTTTTGATATATTTTGACCACGCTGCCGATCATTGTTTATTGGTAGAAAACCATATTTTACAATTTTAATCATTGTAAAATCACATTTACAGACTTGACAGTGGCAACCAATGGGTCTGGAAAGTTTCTTTTTTTACTCGCACGGGGTCTCTACTGTCGGGATTATAACGCCATCTATAGTTTCCGCACGGTGCCAATAGGTATTGTTCAAAAGTTGAACTTCTAACCAAAAATCGTTGAAAGTATTTATTAATGCACACCATCTCATTTTTTTTCAGAATTTTAAACTTCATAGAGGGCGGGGGACACTTCTTATGCTAATATCTCACCAATGGTTGACTAGAAAAGTTATTTAGAAACCTTAATATCATTTAATAAACAGATTATGGCCGCGTATGCGGCGTTGCGCGGGCAATGTCTGAGTTAGGTGAATGTCTGACTAAGTTGTAAATTATGCAATATTAATCCTGCCGGATTATCAAACAGATTAGAATTTATGTATAGGGATATGCGTTGCAATCACCGTCAATGGATTCGACCTTAATTATCTAGGTGCAAACTTGTAACCATCGGTAAGTAACAAAATGAAGGTCAGAGATACGTATTGTTAGGTATCCTCTCAGCATTATGTATTTGTCAAATAATGAGGTTTGTCAATGGCAGTGGTTCAAGCATGTCGTAGGCGCGGCGGCGCGCCCTGTTTCAAGTCTGCCAGACACTATCTAACCTAACCTATGCCTTTACCATGAGTTTACATGACCGTACTCGATAACTGTGTAAAAAATTATATCGGCAAAAGTACAGCGCCTCTGGCAATTACGCAACAGAACTAAGAATCGGCATACTAAATCGTTTACGCAGTCGCTAACGAGTACGGTCATGCAAACTCATGGTAAAGGCACTAACGTCACCTCTGTTCCCCTGTATATTATCGTGATTTGTATTAGTAACAACTATGCATAATCGGAGGTCAATCGTACAGGCCCCTATTTCACCAAGTTGACATATGTAATATGTAGGCTGACAAATCGACCATTTTCATGTGAAAACTGTTTCACCAACTACAATTGTAATGTTTTTTTGACAATTGTCGCGCCTATCAGCTTTGGTGAAATAGGGGCCTGGTCCCCTGTGGTACGCATTGTGATAACAAGCACTGGTTCGGGCTCATATCATAAATCACGTCACGAATAAAAGTTAAAATAAAGATATTATAAATGTCTTGTCTAACTACTCTCACCCCCACCGCTGAAAAGCTGCCAGTCGCCCGGATAAATTAAGTATTAAGGGAATGCCTCGATTCGGTTAGCCACGCTCCCCGTGAAAGAGACACACTTATGTTTTTCGCGCACGCAAAACGGGATGCAACACTATTCGGGAATTACTTTTTTAAGCAAACATCGATAAATTTCTGACAGCGTGCAGTTTTATTAACTTAATTGTGTCGTTTAATAATACGTTGTTTTAGTAGGCTGAGTAAAAAAGGGAAAATAAAGACTCAACTTTGAATTATTTTTCTATCGAGGAAATTTTAAGCAATCAAGTTTCGGCTATTGTCATAAACACACTTACATAGTCAAGAATCATATATTTGAAAATCAATCCTTATTGTTTCCTCGTCTGGGCAGAACACCGTTTCAAAGAACGCGATATTTCTCGTTGCACGACCTTAACTAGAAACTAGACGGGTTTTGGGTCTCTATGAATTGCAAACGATTTCCGTAGCCAGCTGTTAGACCATTAGGGCAAATCATACCTGAAGATACTAATATATTAATTAAGATTTTTAAATGTATAAATACCAACATACACTCTGATAGGCAATTTAATTTAAATGTACCTACATAATTTTGGTATTGTATGTAGTATTAGGTAGTCCTCCGACTGCAAACAAAATAAGTAGTTTTTATTAAGTTCTTTATTTTGAGTCTTGTTTTGTTTGTTTTAGTTAACTTTTATCCAGCGCAGTTGTATTATTAATGTTTTTATTAGGTATCATTATTTTCGCAATGTATGATTTTTATTTTAAAGTATGATTTATATTAACACATTTATATATATATTTGAAATAATCTCTTTAAACGATTCATTTTGATACTCCACTTGATAAGATCAAACATTTATTTTTCTTCAAAACACAAAATTAGGTACATAGTCCGCCATATTGTTTTTATTGTAACGTTACATAGGTATCCTATGTTATTTGGATTGACGTAAGGATTCCATCGATACCTCACACAAGCGTTGAGAAGTTCTGGTTGAACAAATAAGAATCTCACATAGGAAAGCCATATGAACAAATTTAAAACCCTGATAAAAATCCTGACATGGCCCAAAAATACGTTAGCCACGTCACACTTAAAGCATCAAACGAGCTTTAAGGACCACTAGTGAAATCTGTTTTCTGCTTCGGCCCGCAACCCGCAACCCACTGCCTCCGCAAGTATTTCGATAGCGATAGCTTTGGTCAATCGTGTCGCGCGCGACGTGTGCTTCCAGTTCTTAAAATTCCTGACACTTACAAATTCCGGCCGCATTCCTGACAAAGGCTCAAAAATCCTGACATGTCTGGAAAAATCCTGACGAATAGCAATAGCAACCCTAATCTCACATACACAGATAAGTACAGTACATATCCTTTTTTTGGGCAGTCGTGTAAAAACAGAATGCCGGTGGAGGGAGCGGAGTGAGTGGATTGGAAAAATAAACTATGTATGTATTTATGAGATAATGGTGGTTTTTATCATCTGTATAATGCTTCACGACTGATTATCTGAAGTCGAATAGATAGTAGAAAAAGGCAAAAGTAATCCAGGACCTGAATACAGCCCTGCAAGGAAGTTCGTTTTTTTTCGGGAAAGTGTAGTATTAGGAGCCTTAAGTAAGACTTGGGTGGACAGCCACCGCCTGGTACATTTTCTAGCTATGATGTCATATTTTTTTGTATAAAAAAATACAAAGTTGCTTCAGAAGCCGCCATGAGCTGATTCCAAAAATGTATTACACAATTCCACTTCAGCCAGTGGTTTCTTAAAATCTTAAAAAATAAAAACATTTTAAAAACACCAAGATTTGGGCTCTTCTTGGCTGAATGTTTTTTTCTAAAATATATGCTAATCCAACGAAATATAAACGTAAATTAAACTATGAAGAGTCCAGTATGATCCCTTCAGTTTTTTTAATACGTTTACCTTAATTTGGAACTTATGAATATAAAAAGGGGCGTAAAAATGGCCCGAGCCGCTTGAAGTTAAGGCCGTTCCAGTTCGCCTTGGCGGGACACCGTCGTGCTCCAGAAGTCGCCGGTTCCTATGTTATCATTATGGTCCGGTTAGCATTGTTTGCGGCACACAATGCACCGAATAATATAGATAACGCTAAACGGGTGCATTGTATTATGTAATAATATCCTCGCTCGACTCGCGCCTTTATACACCGTTTAATCGCACGTTAAGGGCTTTCAGGTAAAACTTCCAACCAAGCCTGGAAGACGAGAAATCTACGAAGTCGTGTTTTCATATATACTTCACACCTTGCAAACTTCACAACTGGGTGTCTCATACTCGTATGCATAGCTCTTGCAATTCACGAAGGCGAGTTATAGGAATACACAGCTTCACACATCTCTGTGACACTTAATGTGACGTTATGTAGGTACCTAAAAGGCACCTTATTGCCAGTTCTACTTTCCGAGATAATCGCCTCTAACACTTATTTTCTTTTATTGATTCCATATCCATAAACAGACTAAATTGTAATTTTAGAGTTTATTGATATTTTATTGTAGGTGTGTTATTGACATTAATAAACGTTTGTGCCTATCTAATCGTGATTTGACGTCATGCTCCATGGAAACCCCACTGTCTGTTTTGTGATTTATTGAAACGTAATGCTGATGTACACAATATCTACTCAATTAGTACATACTTAAAAAAATTGTACCTTAATAGATCAAGAGTACATTCGGAGTTGCTGTAGAGCATCTCCCCAGCAACCCCAAATGTTCAGTAAATGTTTCGGCGAATCCCAAGTTACACAAGTAAATCTGAGCAACGAGAATCTGTTGAGCGATGAAACTTATTAAACCAGTAACCGCCTGAAAGTACAGAGTACCTAGTGTGCGTCAAATCCGGTAGTTCCGATTTTTGCAGACTTGTTTATGATGTTGGCCCAATGAATAATCCAAGTTTGTGATCTCGAACTCCGAACGCAACTTTCACAAAAATCGAACCACCGATTATAACCGTGAATGCTAATACCTTCTCAGGACATTTTTAGAGGAACTAAATTTGCTACATTATGAGGCTTAAATTGTCTCTGTAGACCCAATAGTTTGTAAACTATGTAAACATTGTTTTTTTTTTTCGTTTTGTCTTTTTTTTTGAAATATTAAATAACTGATTATAACCCTAAAGGATTAGTTTTTGATACTACCTTTCCAGAACGTTTTTAAAGTAGACTAAATTTGCTAAAATATGAGAGTAGAATTGTCTACACCAAATACTTCCCGAGATAGTCTTTCAAAGTTTATAATTTTTCCACAATTATTGGGTCTACAAAGACAATTTTACTTATTGTATCTAGTTAAGTCTACTTACTAAAACGTCCTGAGAAAGTACTATCAGCAACTTATACTTTAGGGTTATAATCGATTTTTGACAAAGTTGCGTTCGGCGCTCGAGATCACAAACTTGGATTATTTATTGGATTAGATATTATATAAACAAGTCTACAAAAAACCGGCCAAGCGCGTGTCGGGCCACGCACAGTGTAGGGTTCCGTAGTTGCCCGTCCATCACGTCACCGGTCATATGCGGAACACGGAATTACGGACCCGTAGAAGGGTTTTTACTGATCTTAGTACTGATGATGTACTTTTTTGAGATGTTGTTGTATACATATTTTTGCCCTTTACTGTAATGTCTACTTAGCTGTGATAGTTTTCCTTTTAAATTCATCGTATATACTACTACCATGATTTTTTTCACATGCCTCGTAGCCACCGTTTAGCTGGCGGGGGGCTGGGCGCACTTGACCATAGCAAAAATTATCACGTCGCTAGCTCGTAGTTCAAACCTAGAATCCATTCGCTAGTTCGTATTTCAATTCCACACTCGCGGTGAAAATACAACTTTGCACCCTTGTATAACAAATAACTATTTTTTGAATATTAACCTATCATTGGTTGATCGAATTACTAATGAGCACTTAGTGTCACCGAGGTCACGCGTGAGATGGAGATATAACGGTGATATCACGACCTTTACGGGATTGTTGCAGAGACGTCCGCTTCAACAAGATCTACGACGTCGGCAGGGGCGTGTTCTCGCACATGCACCGGCTGCGCTCGCTCCTGTTGAACGACAACCAGCTGCGGGCGCTGCGCTCCGGCGCCTTCCACGGCCTGCGCCGCCTCAAGTACCTCTACCTGTACAGGAACCGCATACAGACCATCGACCCTGACGTCTTCCAGAACATGCCACATTTGGAACAGCTGTGAGTTAATCTGTACCCACTAATCCAATGCTCGTTATTTATTAAAATACATTCACAATTCAATAGGTTAAAGTAGGTTTATGTAAATATTAAAGAACATCTTCGTTAATACGCTTGTTCCGTAAAACGAAAGGAGTCATATTTACGTCGATGTTTAACTTCATAGGAGACAGTGTTTGTCGCTATGATATACATTTCAGGAAATTGCAGGCTGCAGTTTTATCTATCGCAACGAGCTTAAGTCCTTGAGTTCACAGAAAAAGATTGGGAGATATTAAATAAACAGAAGCTCTTAATTTAACTTTCCTTAAATTACGTTCCCTAAACATACCACAGTAGGTTTACAAACGAAGTAATAATAGCAACCTCGGTGGTCAACCGAGCGGCGCGGCGCCGAGCCGATAAGACTCTTCTCTGTAAAAGGAAGCAGTCGATGGCCCCGACGATAGTCTGTTATATACAAACTGATGTCGTTGCTATGCTCAAGTTACTGCGAATGATTCGAAATGCCTATCTCTGGCTACATTGGATTTGCAGCTTGATCAACCATCTGGTGCTCACAGGGTAATTCATTAACGTGTGCATTTAGGCAAAGGTAATTAAATTAAGGAAGACTTTGTTGCCTACGGATCGATATAACGCAGGATTAATACGCAGCCACCAATGCTAGGTGTTATAGACTATAGTGGAGTACGCGCCACTAATAATTAATGAGCAAGTGACGGAGAGTTCCAGTGTGCGGCAAATAACAACGGAGAAAAGAAAAAATGCGTGAATAAGAATTACTTACCTTTTAATCTTCACCTGTTTAAAAGAGATCTCTAGCGGGTTTCATATAGATTCACTGTGACAAGGTACGAAGTGGCCCATAAATCAAATTGGTTGACTATACATTCACATAAAATATATCCTACGTATATAATAAATTGATTTCTTATATAGATAGGTACTTACTAGAGTGGATTTCTAAAAGTTCAAACTTAAGTAGTCGGTTTAGATACATAAGATAGATAAAAGACCTGTGAACAAAAAATTACCATACTTTATTTGTAATTTGTAGCTTTCGGTACCAACCAACATTTTACTATTGGACATACATCGCCGGATTTTTGACTCAAAGAGGATTTTGGCCTGTGATAAAGAATATAAACATTACATGGAATACTTATATATTTTTTTTAAAGACATATGCTCAATTTTCAGTTATTTGCACGTGAACGAAATCCATGAGATACAAGCGGAGACCTTTTCCCACATGCCGCGCCTGGAACGCTTGTAAGTAACTACAACTATGTGTATAATTTATAATACACATTACATACCCACACATTATTTGTATGTAACACGACTCGACTAAGAACTTAAGAACACATTCCCAGAATGACTCAACACAACATTCATAAGCATAACATTTATATGTAATCAAAAGACGCTGGATTGATAGTGTTGACTGTGACCGTACGGTCTATCAATGTAGACCTCACAAAAATTAGTCACTTTCTCACTTTTATCGCTTGATAAACGCGAACCAGATATATAAACCAAATTGTATGTACGAGTAGGTGCCTATGCCTATGTAATGTTTTAAACTGTTCTTTCTAGGTGTTGTCGTAGGTAGGTATAATAAACATAAACAGATGCTATGCCATTGACTCCGAGTAGGCGGTGTATTGCAATCAAACAACCAAGACTTTAACTTAGCTATTTTATACACCAACTCCGTCGTCGTTTAGAAAACATAATCCAAGAAGATATTTATCTTCGCTACAGCAAATTCGTAGAATTTTCTGTAAACTAAAAGCTTTATATTGCCAACTGCTTCAATGAAATCTCACAGCGCTCTTTTAAATTAACGAGACTTGGCACTTTCTTAGAATTTAATACCTACATTCTTTTGCCTTTTTGCCATTCCATTAAGCTAAAGTTTTACGAAGGTACAGTAAAGTAATAAATTGGTTTGCCATTTTTGAACTATAAAACTCTTATTATGAGTCGAAATGTGGTAGGTATTTCTTAGGTGACTGTACGCAACACAGAGGATATTATTATAATGATTTCATAGGTCACAGAGCTCACGATGAAGCCGGAAAATGCCCATAAGAGCTCACCTAGTAATATAACCGCGCAGTTAGAGGGTCATGGCAGGTTAAGGAAAATAGTGTCAAATTCAAGGGAGAAGACAGTATTACTGTAAATCACGCGACAGTGTGCATGTGTAATTACTAACCCCCTTATTCATAAAACTTTACTAACCTCTGTTAATCAAAAATACGAATGTTTTGTCCCTCTTGTTCACAAACACTAATGCCAAAGTGGCAGGTAAAGTATTTTAAGGGCATTCCTGCCAACATAGGTTTGATGATCGTTTGTGTACCTATGTGTAATGGCATAAGTGTTTTTCCTGGTATTATATTTGTTTATTATTACTCTGACACAATTGATAATGATACAATTGCATAAGTACATGTCCAGCTTATTTGCTTGTGCAGCTACGCAATTCACAAACTGCCTCGTCTCATTTCACCACCAGTCACTAGTAAGTCCGGTATTCGTAACTCATGTGTATAATTATTTTAGCCAAAAAACCTTGTCTCGTCTCAGATTACATCCGAAAATTGACTACCCCGTTTCACACGTACAATAATTTTGGCTATTTTATCAGTTTAGAATTGTAACTTTGTAGCTTGTATACCTAACCTAGACCCCAAGGTTAGGTATACTATAGTTAAGTAGTTACGAGCCGCGGATTATATTCGGGGGTCAGGCTCATACCTTTACTTGAACAGAGTTATAATTGGGATTGTGAATACAACCCATACGTTAATGTATACGATACAAGACAGGTGACGACGGAGTAAGGTATCGTGGAAGTTTTGTGTATAGCATTTAATAAACAAGTTGCGGGCGCTATCTGACGACTAGCAGAAACTTTTCACACTACGAATGAGTGTATAAACTCAAGATTTAAGTATATAGAATTCCGATACCTACGAACTGCACTAAGTTTTCATCACTACTGAGTAAAGAAACGATTAAGTACGAAGTAATTAAACATACTTCTTGTTTAATACAGTATGATTACTATTTGAAGATGTCCATTTGGCAAGTCCATTTACCGACTATATTAGCGGGTTCGCCCTGATTGAAAAGATCGCCCGGATTGTAAAAGAGGGTAAAAAGATTTTTTGATTTGGCTCATTTTCGAACTCAAAATTAAATTCTCGCATTCGCTCGTTCAACAATTTTTACTCTGGACGTAAACAGTAGGACATAATGGTTTATGTAACTACAATATACAAATATGTAAAGACTAAAGATGCTAAACTGACGGAGGCTCCTTTAATCTTGTGATGACGATTTTTATGTACAGTCAGCTGCAAAAATATATGCAGGATTAGGACGTTTAAAAATATCTTCGCTAGATTCATTTACCGCAAATAGAGTTGAGAGAAGATATTTTTGAAGAGACAGGGATATCTTATTTATGAAACGATTTCTTTTCTTCAAAATATTTTTGCAGCTGGTTAGGTATGTATGTACCAAACACAAAATTAATTAAATTAGTTTTATATATGAATTACATCAGCGAGTGGCATGTTTACAATAAAGGCTTCATTTTAGGAACTTAGTGGTAGCCAACATCCTTTACATGGTGCAAAAAATTGCATGCGATTTTCATTACATTGCAGTGTTTAATTGTTCTCGTCCTACCTCAGTAGGCTGCAGCCCCGCAAATCCAATGAAAATTGCAGGCAAGTTTTTGCACCGTGTAAAACAACCTAGATTGTCCTGCATCATTGAGAAGTTCTTATGGTCACCTTCCGTCTCCATCATTATAACTGTTCGATCCAGCCAGATGGTACTATCTGGTACTGGTACTAACTGCGTGTATACACAATTTTAACTTTATTGGCGCCTGGGAAGCAATCAGGGTGAAGTTATTTAAATACCTCTAGTAAACTGACACCGCTCACGAGAAAAACTTAACTAAAGTCCCTCTTGCATGTAGTTGTGGCATGTTCGAATAGGCATTTGCTTTGTTTGTGTCACAACTACATACAAGAAGGGGACTTATAATAAGTTTTTTATATATATATCCGTGGTGGTACCAGGCCTGTTCCTCTTGTCGCTTCGGATAAACTCGACTCTGGCACAACGCCGTGGTGTCGATGAGCGCGTGGGAGTGGAATGCCACGATTAGCTGTCCAACATTTTTGTCAGACAGAAAACCTTCTGTATGTAAGTACTTAAACCCGTTGCCGCTCGGCGAAAAAAACAAACAAGGACATTGTTTTCTTATGTGCCCGGAGATCTTCAGGCCCGGGAGATGATGGCTTAGTGCCGATTTACATGATGCAAGAACTTGCATGCAATTTTGATTACATTGCGGGCTACGGGATACCGAGGTAAAACGAAGACGATCAAACCCTGCAAATCCCGCGATGTTATGAAAATTGCATGCAAGTTCCTGTGCAGTGTAATTGAGCCTTTAATTATTCTGTGATGGTACTGGCTCAATGTATTTTTAGATATCTCCACAACAATCGTCTGGAACGCATCCCCGCCGGTTCGTTCAGCGGCATGCCGAAGCTCCGCAAGCTCCGGTTGGACAGCAACGCGCTGGTGTGCGACTGCAGCATGCTGTGGCTCGTGCGTATGCTCTCCGCGCACGCGTACATGAACGTCGCCGCCACGTGCTACGGGCCCGAGAACATGCTCGGCACCTCGCTCGCCGCTATGCGAGAACATGATATGCATTGTAGTGAGTATTTGAGCACGTGTCGACTGAATATCGTTAGTGGACTGGGTGCGATGGTTTTTTTTAACCTGGCTGTGGCCTATAAAGGCCGGACCCAATACAGCGATAGGAGTGCGCGGTTGGGGAAAATCCAGGGGAACCTCCGACACGACCACGCGAGTGGTTTAAACATGGGAATACTACAGTAGTTTACGCTCCAGTGTTATTGGTTGAGCGGCTTCAACCGAATCTGAGTTGTGATTGGAATCGAGCTACTAGAAGTTTTGTCGTTGGTTCGGGTGCGATGTATACTCATCAAAAATCAAGGATTGCTAGTATTCAATTGCCGCAGTCCGCGCTTGTTAATAAGCTATGTTGTAGTTGTCTTCCAAATCGGCTTATCAAAGATATGAGTTTATTACCAGTGTTGTATACAGGTACATTGTCGAAATTGGCTTAAAATGTGTGGCACCGTACAGCGCTTTCATTAGGTTAAATGTACGTCTATCTGCTTGATGAGGTTTGATATATACGAAGTAAGATAAGATAGATACTTTTGTCATAATTTCAATGTACCTGATGGAAATTAATCACATAGTAGTCCATTTGGTGAAATTTAGTGACTTGTACATATTACGCACCAGCATACCGCGTCACTGAACTAGGAAAGGACTACGGCGTCGAGTGGTGCTTAAACTTTAGTTGGATCTGTTAGTTGAATAATTATACTTTTCAACCTAACTGTGCTAGTTTTTAACTTCATATCATGTTCGCGGGATTTTAAACTTAGAAATAAAACGTTTAGTGCAACTGAGAGAACTGAAATTCCTCAAAATTTTCTCTTAAGTAAGTTTTAATAGTATGTAAAGCATTAATTACTAGTAAAATTATTTTTTATCTTAGGTCATTTGATTAAAATTAAAGAGTAACTGTATTTACATATACGTTATCAAATATGAGTTAACTATTGTAATAATCGACGTATACCTTAAATAAAATAGGAAAAATCGGCGATACTGCAGATTTGGTGAAACTTAAGAAGCACAGTAAGAAGAATAATTTATAGTTCAACTTCGAAAATCTATTATTATTAAAGAAAACTTTAAAATCTATCTACGAGGATACTACTCGTAGTGCTGGTGTGAGAATAAACTTCATATAGGTGTTAGTTTATAGTGTTGTTTCCTTTTTTCTTTTTATTTGTTTTTTTAACTGTTGTCATTTATTGTAAACAGTTAGTCGTGAGTTAGTGAATGTACCAAAAAAGAGGCGAACTGAAAACCAGCGCTGAGCAGCCGTACTGGCTGACATAGCACATGCTGAGTCCGCTCCTTTTGTCACATAGAAATATATCCTCCTGAGACCCACCATACAAATAAAAATACAATCGAATTTGAACCTAACAGTTCCGATTACAAATTTGAATTTTATTTTATGTCAAATCAATCAAACCAAAACAAATGCAACTCTATGTTTCCGGTGCATTTGAACCTAAACTCAAATTACCCTATTACACAGTATAACCTAATGTCAGAAACACATATTGTCATATAAACATAAATTCAATATAGCCTAACCTCAAAATACCTAAGTCCCAAAACACCCTAAAACCTTAAATCCAAAACGAACTTATCCCCATTATCTACTATTACCGAGATCGCATACTGTCATAAAAGCAGAAGATCAAAACGAGCTATTTCCATAATATACTACTCTTGTAATACACGATTCTCAAAATACAATAGTTTTAAAGCACGGTAGTCCCAAAATACTCTAAGTTGTAGTGGTTATTCCTGACAAGTTGAAATAAGTGAAACAACAGATGATTGATTATTGCAATTCGAGAGTTCCGTAGAAATTTTAGGTAAGTACATAATCAGAAATTATACTTTAGGAATCGAGGTATAATACGTTCAAATGCACGTTCAATACTATAAGGGTTCCATTTCTTGGCTTTTGAGGTACAGAACCATAAAAAAAAGTTATATAATGAAACACTATGTGGCTAAAAGTAGGACGCAACTATAAGGCTATCGTTTTAGTCTGCTTCGCCTCACTTGTAGTACTTTTTAGAACCTACCTTACTAACTATTGTAGAGTTCTAGTTAGAAGTCAGGTTTAAATAATTTAGGGTGTTTTGATACTAGCGTGTTTTAAGACTATTTTATTTTTGAGAACAGTGTATTTTAGAATTAGTGTATTATGTGATTAGTTTAATTTGACCTTCAACCCTGATGATATCAGGTAATACGGGAGAGGTAAATAATCAAGATACCTAAGTTCGTTTTGTTTTTAGGGTGTTTTGGGACTCGGGTATTTTGACGTTAGGTTATTTTGAATTTATGTTTATATCACAATATGTGTTTCTGACATTAGTTTGTTCCGTGTAATAGAGTAATTTGAGCTCAGGTTCTAATGAACCGGAAACTTAGGAGGATATAATAAGGCATGTACCTATTTCTTTTGTAATTATCTGTGTTGTGTGGCAATAATATATATTCTTCTTCTTCTTAAAATATACCAACTCGAAAAGGTCTAAGAGAGAGGGATGCATGAAGTGAAGCGTGACCTTGCGTGACGGGCACATATGTTAAGATGGTTTGGTACTTGATGAAAGAAGATTAACAAAGAGAGTGTAAGAAGGAACGGCGTCGAACTTTATTATAGAAAATCAGACTAATTCTAATCAGAGCTCAAGAGTACCGAAACCCGTCGAGTATGTACGAGTATAAGGAATGTTACGAAAGTTAACGGTGTGAAAGAAGTCTCTCAAATAGATGTGTGTGTGTGATCGCTGCCTATGCCCCTAGGGAACAGGCATGATGATAAAAATGTGTGTGTAATTAAATTAAAGTTTGTGATCTAGTGGAGGTTATAACATATTTTAGCATTTGTTTACATTTTCAGAACAACCCGAAATACATGAAGGGCCAGAGGACGTAATGATAGAGTTCGGCAACGAAGCTATATTCACGTGTTCAGCCTCAGGAGACCCTGAGCCTGAAATTGTTTGGTACCGGGACTCTGTCGCCCTCCCGCCAGACACTCGATATGAAGTACAAAGTAACGGCAGCCTTATGGTACATAACGTGGATGAAACTGTTGTTGGTATTTTCGAATGTATGGCCAAAAATCCCACTGGAGCAGTACGATCTAATCCCGCAAGGATGATGATGATGGTTCACGATCAACCCAAACAAAACGGTACATTACTATTAAAGCCCGACCAGAAATATATGATCAAGAGGGCACTATTATTCTCATTTATATGGCAACTGGTCAGTAATGTCAGTATAGTGGGAATAATGACATTTTGACTTGTTTACCTGTCAGTTCTGATGTTAATTTTGAAATGTTTTCTAGCGAAATTGTTCTATTTCATTTTTTCCAGAATTTTATTATACACATTGTTAATAATGTGCCGCTGTTGACAATGAACTGTTTTGGGCATTTTTGTCATTTATTATTTAATATGCAAAACTTAACCTAAACCACCTCAGTGACACTGACAACAGTGACAACCTATGATCAAAATTATTGCTAGCCTAAGAAATTACTTCCAATGAAATTTCGCAATATGGCTAACGGTCACATATTTCAGGCCGGGTTTTACAAATACAACAACATTAGATACTACTTAATAACAAATAATACTTCGGCGCGTAACCTATCTAATAAATAGCTTAAAGTATATATAACAATAGTTCGGGAGCGAGCTTGACAAAGATCCAATGTGAATTTCATTACCTATACACATTTAGTGAGAAATGCAATGAAACATTGTTTTGTTGCAAATATTATTAGTTTACTTACTGGACTACATTTTGTTTTCAGAAATCCCTGTATTCAAAGTCCGGCCTAAAAGTCAGTTGATTAAAAAAAGAAACACCCGCGTCAGATTTGACTGTGTAGCTAAAGGAAATCCACCACCTCACATTGTCTGGTACTTCAAAGGCACTAGGATATTACTGGATGCTCGAACCGATTTACATCAGAACGGTTCGATTTTTATTGATGACGTGCAATACGTCGATGCTGGTGAATACACATGTGAAGCGGAAAACATATTTGGAAAAGTTAATGCGTCAGCTGAACTGCAAGTACTAGGTATAATTACAAGTGTTATCGATGTGTGTTATTCTGTGGCTTAAATTATAACCAATTATTAATATACATTTTTTGTTACAGTTCCACCTTCCTTTAGAACTGTGCCAAAAGATCAAACCGTTTCCGAGGGTGACAAGGTTGATTTTACGTGTTCGGCTAGAGGTTCTCCTAAACCAGCGATCAGTTGGTTCGTGAATACCATGGCTCTTCCAGCTAGCGATAATTATCTCTTAACGAACGAAAATCAAAACTTCACTATCCTTGAAGTGACAAGCGACGACGCCGGAATATATCATTGCAGAGCAGAAAATTCTGAAGGAATCACCGAAATTTCTGCTGTCCTGAATGTAGAAGAATTTAAAGTTATACCACCTCGTATAGTTCTCAAACCAGTAGATACTGACGCGTATAAAGGTACATCGGTTCAATTAATCTGCGAAGTAGAAAGCGATCCTCCAGCTGTAATAGAATGGAGCAAAGATGGCTCCTCAATACAGTCACAGAACAGAGTAGCAATATCATTGATAGGAAGTTTAATAATCAACAATTTAACACTAACTGACACCGGTCGTTATGAATGCACAGCATCTAACGATAACGGTAGGGACACGGCATCGCTTTTCCTTTCGGTTAAAGATCATATACTTCCCGGAGAGCAATTTGTAAACATAGCGTTAACTGAAGCGACCAGAGACGTTGATCAAGCCATCGATAGAACAATTAAGGAAATATTCCACAATAGCTCTGCGAAAAAAGATATTCATGAACTTTTCAGAATAGCTCATTTTCCAAACGCACCTGCACGAGAACTTGCTCGTGCTGCCGAAATTTATGAACGTACTTTAGACAAGTTAAAACAGTTTATTCAAGGCGGTTTGAATGTCACTTCCGCAAAACCATTCAACTATAACGATGTGCTATCCCAACAGAACCTAGATTTGATTGCTCGGCTGTCTGGTTGTACGGCACATAGAGAAAAAAAAGATTGTACAGATATGTGTTTTCACAACAAATATCGTAGTATCGATGGTAGTTGTAACAATTTTGCCCATCCCATGTGGGGTTCCTCGCTAACCGGATTTCGGCGAATTATTTTTCCTATATATGAAAATGGTTTCAGCCAACCCGTAGGGTGGAACAAAGGGGTAAAATACAACGGATTCGAACTACCTAGTGCTCGTTCTGTATCAACTTCTATTATAACTACAACAGAAATATCTCAGGACATCGAGATTTCACATATGGCTATGCAATGGGGCCAGTGGTTGGACCACGACTTGGATCACGCGCTGCCCTCAGTAAGTTCACAAACCTGGGACGGCGTAGACTGTAAGAAAACCTGTGATTACGCGGCCCCCTGCTTCCCGATTGATGTTCCATTAAATGACCCACGCATCACTAATCGCCGTTGTATTGATTTTATTAGAACTAGTTCGGTTTGTGGATCTGGGATGACATCTGTATTATTTGGCAGCTTGCAACCGAGAGAGCAAATTAATCAACTTACCTCGTTTATTGATGCCTCACAAGTATACGGCTTTGAAAATGCTGTTGCCACGGATCTACGAGACTTAACAAATGACAACGGATTATTGCGAGTTGGTGTTACGTTCCCTGGAAGGAAGCCGCTACTACCTACAACAGGCATTAACGGAATGGATTGCAGGTTGAACCTTGCAGAAAGCAGCCGAGCTTGCTTCGTCGCGGGTGACATCAGGGCTAATGAACAGATAGGTCTGGCTGCCATGCATACTATCTGGATGCGAGAACATAATCGGCTTGCTCTGCAATTAAAATCTTTAAACCCATTTTGGGACGGAGACAAGGTATACCAAGAAGCAAGAAAAATTGTTGGTGCCGAAATACAGATGATAACTTATACTCATTGGCTACCGATTGTGCTTGGGACGAAAGGTTACAAGAAGTTAGGGGATTATAAGGGATATAACAGTCAGTTGAACCCTGCAGTTTCAAACGTATTCGCTACAGCTGCATTGAGATTTGGACATTCCATGATAAATCCAATACTACATCGTTACGACGAGAACTTTGATACAATTTCCCAAGGACATTTGTTGCTCAGAGACGCATTCTTTGCGCCCTGGAGACTAGTCGACGAAGGCGGGGTAGACCCCCTGCTCCGCGGAATGTTCGTAACACCAGCTAAACTGAAAACCTCCACACAAAATTTAAACTCCGAATTAACTGAGAAACTTTTTTATTCAGCCCACGCAGTTGCATTAGATCTTGCTGCAATCAATATTCAGAGAGGACGCGATCATGCTATTCCCCCCTACACAAAATGGAGACAAGTTTGCAATATGACTGAAGTCAACGATTTTGATGATTTGTCTAATGAAATATCAGATCACAGTGTGCGACAAAAACTTAAGGAGCTTTACGGATCTGTTCACAACATCGATGTCTGGGTAGGAGGGATTTTGGAGGATCAGGTGGAAGGAGGTAAAGTTGGTCCACTTTTCAGCTGCCTCTTGCTTGAGCAATTTACTCGTTTACGAGACGGCGATCGTTTGTGGTATGAAAATCCGAATGTCTTTAAGCCTGATCAATTAGTGCAAATTAAGAAAACAAGCCTATCTCGGGTCCTGTGCGACAATGGCGACAATATCGATACGATTGGTGAAAACGTGTTTTTGATTCCTGAAGCTCAAGAAGGGATGGTAAGCTGTGACGATTTGCCTTCAATAGACATTCGATTTTGGGCGGATTGTGAATCGTGCGGAGATTATCAAGAGAGCAGCACACTGTCGCGTTCACGAAGAGCTATTGTAAACCAGACATACACAGACGAGCGCATACTTGATTTAGAGCGTGCAAATGAAAACTTACAGGAAATAGTCAGCTCACTTGTTAACCGGATTGAACGTCTGGAAGGACATATACAGGATAACAATTAAATCATTATAAAATCGGACATTTCCGATTGACCCAGCATACAATGAAAACACAATGGTATCTAAATGAACCAATATATATATATATATATCAAATAACTAAGCATACTAATAAAACAAATGCGGCTTATGTCCCATTTGAAAAAAAAGTGCCATCCATAATTTAAAGTTGATTTTTCATTGAACGGGATTATGTAATTAAGCGTTCAAGTGTAACTTCCTTGGTATTATCGTTTATTCTAACAAGTGTTTCGTCTTTTACATAGTTCAGTGTGTTTTGTTTAGGTTTGTTTATCTACAGTTCTACACGCATATAGTAATCCTCCTTAACGTGTTCTAAAACCGTAGGTAATGTCTAGTTTTACAATATACCTACTGTGTTCCGCGCCCCCCGGCCGCACGCGCATCCGTAATCGCAGCACAGATGATGCCTGAGATCACGTACAACTTTAGGTACAGCACAGGCCCCGGGCTCAGCTATCTGGCGAAAAATGCGCACGTCGGCTCAGCGCGCCCACATGAACATGAAACACATGAGAGAGGTTTATTATATGGATGAAGATAAACTAATGTATGCAACTATACATAATTAGGCCTTAAAACGTAGTAATTAGTTCTTAGAACCACGTTTTATAAAACCACACTCGTTTTTAATGCCTCTCATTATGTAGCAGTTGTATAAACTTCTATTAGATCTGAGTCTAGCAGTAGCGTAATCTTGCAATCTAACAATTTGTTTTACTTTCTATATTTTTAAACTTAATCTATTTATTTTGTCACAGATAATACGTAACTATTTACTCTCTCTGTGGCTAACTGTGTAGGGTAATAATTTTATTGCTCACATCAATAAAGGGATAAATAAGTATTCGTTATATCTTCTTGTTTTTTTTGTCTGGACATAGTCAATATTTTTATTTTATAGTAATATATACCAACTAACAAATATAGCAACTTAGAACATATGTTCTAAGTTGATATATTTGTTAGTACTATGACCTCCTGAACCAACCACAACATAGGTAATTATAATATTTATTATATGGGAATTTGATGTAAAATTAGTGGTCTAAAATTTGCATGTAACGGCTTAGCTCTATATCCGTTATTACTTCCATTAAATCGTAATATATTAAATTGTTAGGCGTAAAAAAAATTATGTAAAAGTAGTAACCTCTAATAAATACTCGTAATATTCATCAAGGAACGTGAAGGCAATGATACTGGTTTAACGCCCATAATATAATTGCATGTTTTGTATAATTAATTAATTTTATATATTGTCATTAATTTTAATCGTATCGGAGACCAAGATTCGCTTTGGGTCGGTGAGTCACAGTAGGGTCTTTTTTTAAAATATAACTGTTATATTTGTGACCACAGTTATTTATGTACTCTCTTATACGATCTTCTTGCGCACGTAGTGAATGAAAATAAATCAAAATTTCCTTTAATAATAATTTCCCAATACTTAGAGCTCTTCTAAAATATTTAGTATATAAGCTTTTGCCCGCGACTTCGTTAGCGTGAATATCCATATCAACTAGTGTCCGACCGAAGTTTCGGTTTCGGTTTCGGTTTTGGCTGGTTTCGGCCAAAAAACTGCCCAACCTTTTACAGCATTGTACTTTCGGATCGCGTTCTTCTAATTTCTGGTGCATTTGGATAACTTGGCCCGACTCCGCCAGCAGAGTACATTTTATTTTAGTTCTTTTATATCTTGTTAAGTACTAAAATTGTTTAATTTATAGATAACTCCGGTAGGCCTGAACTAGAGCGCTAAAACCTATTACGAAAATTGATTTGCTTTAAAAAATATGTAAATAAACGTTCCAACGTGGCATTGTTAATTTTAAATGAATATATACATAACGTTTAATTCACAAAAAGGCAGCAATAGTAAACCTACCACCAATCACAATCTGCAATTCTTCATCAGGTGGGCACTAAATGCAAATCAATAAGACGCTTCTATTAATCATTCAAAAAAATTATGGCATGGCCATGAGACAGTGGTTATCGCTTCCGTAGTAGTAGTCGACTTCGTTAACCTTAAACACTAATTATGTCTACCTAGTTAAATGGCCCATCTTCGATCGCGGCTAGCTCAAATGTCTTCATGACTCCAGTTACCACGATAGCCAACGAAATCTGCTGCACGATATACGATCCCGTCTATCTTTCAGTCGTCGACCCAAATCCATAACAAAGACCTTGGCTTCCAACCCCCAGGATCTTGCAGTCTAACACAACAGGGACAAATTCGTACTTTGGTTCCAAGACAGGGATCTTGTCATACTTGTACTGCAGCTTATCAGTATACTCCAGTGAGTCATATCACCAGATCTGTTGGGCCAATGTCAGTACCCTGGCCTAACAGATCTGGTGATATGACTCGAATGGGACCGGAAAAACCCTTTTATGCCACCAAAGTTGACATTGTTTAATAGAGGCAATCGTTCAACTCCAATTTGGTTGAACCGGCTCGATCCACCAGGATATAGTGAAATCCAGCCGGATTGAGAATCATACCGGATTGCAATCCCTAGTTTCATTGTTTGTATGTCTAGAAAAAATGGCCCACTGACACTTTATTTGACGATTTTCACACGTCTATAAAAGTTTCGGTTTCGGTTTCGACCGAAACTAGAGCCAAAGCCGAACCTTCGGTTTCGGTTTCGGCAAAAAAAACGTTACAGCGGTCACGGTCGGTGCGCGACGCGATATTATTCCTTAGGCACCGGCCGGTTCCAGTGATATGTAACTTTGTTACTTCGTGACAAGTCACTGTTTTACTTTTTAACGGCGATTCATCGTGAAGTTATTTATCACCCACCTCTATGGGCCGGACTGACTCTACCTGGTATGCGGCGGTAACGGTCCCAGTAACGAGGCGAATTGGAACTATAGGTGTCTGGTATCGGCGCGATTGCGGTGGACATCCCCGCCGGCGGCAATGCGTAAATGTACGCATCGTGTCTGAGTTGGACTCCCTTGTTACGTCGTGTTAGGTCCGTGAGTTCATGCCTAGGACTCCGGACCGTACGGCCCCTAATCAGTGATCGCCGAGTTACAACAGAAGGACCTTCTTCCCTGGGATGGGAACAGAGGGGAACGTAGTCGACAGCCTTCCTAACGAATTTCTAAAATGAAGAACGTTGTCAAAATAACATCTGGCCGGCATCCGGCAGTCTGTTTAAAGAAACCATGCATGGTGCTAATTTCCATGTCATGGTTGGATTTGATATACGGAAACCTCAACGTGTCTTCAATATGTGTGTATGTGTGTTTATGTGTAATTTTGTAGGCCCTCATATAACACCGTTATCACACTCGACCACTCTAAGAACCTTCTAGATGACCTTCATGAAGACATATCAGTTATAGATAGACGGAGTTGAAGGCACTGGTTTGTCTATGTTGACAGCGACTGTCTAACATAATTAAATAAACAGTTACTAGGGGTTGAGGATTTTTTGGTTATTTTCGCTATAATAATATTGATATTATTCTGTTTATTGCACAATTTTCAATATTCTTTTTAGATTGCTTCCAAGTACATGCTTACCAATTTTAAAGCTTTTATTTAAGTCACGAATTTAAAGACTTTCATACAAAGTTCAACCCCACTTTTCACCCCTTTTCCCTAATCCCTAATCTGTATGATTTTTATAGTCTATATCCTGGCCGAAGATCCAATAAACTTATTAGTGAAGGTTGTACTAATATCTATTGGCTAGTTTTCACGTGATGCCTATACAAATAAACAGACAAACAGGCACAAATTCTAAAAACTTTAAAAATGTGTTTTGTTATCGAATCTAAGACCCTTCAATTGCTTTTTTTGCTAATATTATCAATGTCCAGATTTTCGATCCTCTGCAGCTTTATTATATGTATAGAAGATAATTTTCAACACTAGTAAATTAAAATTGTTATCATACAGGATGTCCCTAAAATCAACGCCAAAATGAAGAGGGGTGATAGAACAGCTTAAATAAGCTTTCAATTTAAGCAAATTTGACCTTATCAGAAAAGTCATGGTTTTCAAGATATCGGCAATTTAGTAAAACTCACGATTTTTGATACCCTGAACCAGTTTCTCGGGGGCTACAACTGCAATTTTTGTAAATTTTATTTTTGCATAATGTTACTAAAAAACTGGGCTGTTGAATGTGATCAAATATTTATTAAAGGCCACGATGACGTGGCGTAAAAAAATAAACAAAGTCGAATTAAATATATATTTTTAATTTAACCTGTGGTTTTAATCGAGTTTAATTTCAATAAAGTATCCTAAACTAATAACATGGCGCACAACGTAAAAAAAATGCAAATTTATTGTAGTTTTCAAATTGGTACGTACAACATTTTCTAATTTACGCAGCAGTTTGTCGGGATAATACTATTTTATACCAAAAGGAGGTGCAATTGTTCCATAGTTTGGAACCAGAGTTTGAATTTCGAACAAAAATTCGATTTGAATACGTCTTCATTTGAAATTGGGACACAATTAAAAAAATCTAATTCAAGATGGAGATGGCATGACATTTGATGGCTTTTTTGTTAAAGATTATTAATTTTTTTTTTCGTAGGGTATCATAATTATCATAAATTATGAGTTTTAAAAATGCCGATATGTTGATAACTATGACATTTTTGATAAGGTGAAATTTGCTTAAATTGAATTTGCTTATAATCTGTTCTATCACCCCTCTTCATTTTGGCGTTGTTTTTAGTGACAGCCTGTACGTTTGTATTTCACGCACAATATCTCACTTTATACTAACCATAACAAGGCAATACTTATTTCTTTTAAAGTTAACTAAACATATATCTTAGCTGTCTCATTGAGATTGTTGACTTGCGTTAAAATAAAACTAAGTGTCGACGTAATATGCAATATCTAACTAGGCATTGAGAGCGTTAAAAATTAGAAATGTTGTCAATTGAAATAACGCAGTACCTATAAGGAATAGATAGGTAACATATTAAACATAAAATTCTATTTATGTGTTTGATGTTATTGATGTTTAATATTAGGTACTTAGGTGTAGTTAGAACACAATTATTTTACTCATCTCTAATCTATCTAAGTAAAGGCTAAAATATGTCCGTTATGTTAATTTATTAGTGGAAGTAAGACCCTAATTCAAATTGCTACTTAAATTACTTTTGAAAACGTGAATTTAATGCAGTTTTTATTGATGATGGGAGTATCGTAATTTGGTGCTGTCAGCCTCAAGGGGTCCAAGGCAAAGGGTTAGTCGGAAGCTGGTCAAATTTGGTAATACAGTATGCAAGTATCTTGCATGATCCTGACACCAATTTGTTATTACAATGTTGTTTATTTTGAGTGCGTTAATGTTGTAGAATTGAGCACAGCTGATTCTAATCTATGTACCATAGTAGATACGACATCATCAGTGCGAGGCTATATTATAGCCTTGGTCATTAATTCCAATATTGCAATCCAATATCTGTCATAAGTTGTTTAAGGAATAATGTGAAAGAGATTTACATTTGGCAGTACGAAATTGAACAGCTACTTTTATGAGGTAGGCGGCATGTCGCGAGAGGCTGAGGCGTGTCGCCTGTGCGTAAACGTAGCCTAAATAATATATGTCAAAGATACATTTGAAAAATCATATTATATGAGTACCGTTGCAAATTGGCAAAAAGCTTTGATGTCGTCTACAGACTACCCAAAAATATGTCCTATGGCTCTTATGTTGGCGAATTAAACTGTCGATCTTATATTTTTATGACAGAATTATAGGTCGACCGTTTAACTGAGTCCGCGCGGAAGGGTGTAAGCGGGAGGCAGGGCCCCGCCGCCCGCTTCCCGTGCGCTATCATAGTACGTCTCCCCTCTTTACCCCTCACAGGCGAGGACTCATTAAGACGGTCGGTCTATAATTCGATACATCTTTTTCACTTGACTGTACGAGATCAATAGGTAGCAAAAAATAACTAACCTAATCATGAGGAGATGAAAAACAAACAGGATTAAGTAAAACCAATGATACTAATTATTAGGATGAGTGCAGACAATAACACCTAGCATAGGGTTTTAGTATCAGGGTGATCAGTTTGAGAAACATGTTATGTATTACGTTCCATGTGTCACCTGTATAAGAATACCTGATGTTGCTATAGGTTATAAACCATGGTATCAGCTGGAAATTAGCAACTCCAGAAAAGATTGTACAAAAGTGTTCCAAAAATGTTATTGTTACTTTCCATTATAGTTGTATGCAACCTACGGTAACCATAAAAGGAAAAGAGAATTTGTATGAACATTTTTTAATACCTACTTTTTTGTCTAGTCGGAATTAATAAATAGTAACTTAACCACGAGTCGGTGTTCTAAGTACAACAACCACGAATTTCTCGTAAATTGAAACGGACACGAAATGTACAAACTTTACTGGAAATGCTCAAATAGCACTAAAATAACGAATAACCATTACTTCTATAGCTTTTAACAACATCCCCAATGAAATATGACCGTCAATTTATTAATTAGTTAATGATTAAGTAAGTACCTACGTAGTTTTTAAATAATATCTCTCGGTTTATATAATCATTAAATTACCTATGATAGTACACGATACTAAAGGAGTAAATACATATAAGTATGTAAATTAAGTGTTGTGATTACAAACGTGTGCTTTAAAATACTTAATCTTCACTACTCTTAATCTTCTACATCAGCACATACGATACGAGTACATTATAAAGTGTTAGCAGTCGCAGTAACTATTTATTTGATATTCACACAGAATATCTTATCACACAATGTGTAACACCAACGGGGTTGATCCGATACATTTTGAGTGTAAAGGGTTATGACACTTTTTAGATGCCGTGCCTATACTTATGGTACCTAAGGGAAAAGAGATTTTTACGTTGTAAGTGTTTCTAGGAAACAGAAATGAATGAATCGCTGTGGGTGACTATGTGTCAGCTTCAATCAAATTTTAGAAGGATACCGCGCAAGGTCCCTGTATCCAGCAACTTAACGAAGAGCATTATCCAGAGTAGACTTATCTAGAGCACGACGGCCTTGAGTCGAGCGGGAATAGACTTGCTTGCATCAAATCAGTTTCAGAGACGTCCCTTTCACTCATATAGTGTATAACACGAGAATGAAAGTGACGGCACGACACGGAGTTTGGATTTCGTGTTACAGTACAGAGTTCGGATTACAGACCCCAGCCGCGGATCCAGGATTCTGGTTTAGAGGGCCAAAATCACTTTCTTAAAGTTAGAAAAAAGAACCAGGGGCCTGAGAAAAACTGCACCTTATTGTCAGAACCCCCTGTATCCGCGCCTTAATCGGTTTAACTTAGAACCTATATACTAATTGTAAAAAACGAACTATTGTATATTTTAACATTGATAAAATTTTATAATTGGATTGAATCCTTCATCATGGTAAGCAGGGTGGTGCTTTTATGCATTGGTAGTTAACAATGCTTAGAGTCAGCTTCAGGGTTAAGTGACCAACTACTGAAGGGATCAATTTCATAGAATAGAATTTACAAAAAAATTACAAGAATAATCTTTAGGATGTTGAGACTCAGGCAGTACCTACCTATCTTAAAAAAGGTAGCTATTTTAAAATGGTAACTATAGGTAAAATTTTAACTGCGAAGTGATAAATACTGCTATTCAAGATGTTTTAATAAGCTTCAAACATTAATTATGCATTTATATGCACGTTATGGGCGTTCTCAATAAAAAGAGTAACTTTTGCTTATTTGCCCTACTCAGACTCGCAGGCACTATTTTTTGATAAAAATGTGTCCCCATTTTTTTTATTCTTCATTTATAATATTTTCATGTTTTGTACGAGGCGTCACAAAATAACATCTGTAAAAGTACTTATGAAGAACTGGGTATACTTTTAGCTTTATTCACAATCAATGGTACAGCCAAGGGCATAACTAGTTCAATGGAATAAGGTGAAAAAAAGTATACATATTGGTGCCCTTGACTGTACCTAAGTATAGTCCGTATGAAACTCTTAAGTCCAAATTCTGTCAAACGAACGCAAGCAAAAAACGACTACAAACTCTGGTTATAAGGTAGATTCTTTCTTGCATTCATTTGATAGCATTTGGCCTTAATTTTGGATGAACTATACCTATCACACAATTTTAAGTCGAATTAAAAGAATGCATCCAAATAAGATAAAAGTACTCTTTATTGAAAACGGCCCTATGCTTAATTTATATTGGAATATATTTAATCGCATATTAAAAAATCTGACTGTACATCAAAAAAATACTGATTTGCACAGCTAAAATATTAATTGCTCGTCAAAATCACGTTCTGATGTGTAATTAGTATTTGAGCTGTGCAAATGGGTCATACGCGGATTTAGGTTCACGTCTTTCCTGTGGACATACTAAATACAAAATACAAAATACAAACATTTATTCTGCAAATAGGCCACAAGGGCACTTTTACATGTCAAAATATTAATTTATAATTTAAGAAAGTCTGACTATAATAAGTAATACATTTTTCATGTCAAAATATTAATTTACAGTTCAAGAAGGAATAATAATTTCGAGTTTAACAATTATAACAAAATTAATGTCATACAGTGAAGATAAACTTGCAAAGTTATCTATTACAAATATTAAGTTAGAGATGTATAAGGTCTCAAGATTAAACAAGGAGTGAAATTAATATATTATCCCAGAGATGTACATGGTCTCTGAGCGTCAAAATTAAAATTAATTTAATATTGTTAGAGATGTATATGGTCTCTAAGTCACTGATAATAAAAACGAATCCACAACAGGATGATGTCTCTCGTCAATCCCTTATAAAAGACACTAGTATTAACGTAGTCACTATGTCCTAGCAAGCTACCCTGTCCTACTAAAAGTTAAGGGCTACAAAGTTTAATTTTGGATTGAACCAGTAACCCGCATAAACAGTTTCTCCGTTTCTATAAATCCCTGTAATAAAAACATAGCTAACATGCACCTAAGCCGTTAACTATTGACCACAGGAGGGACGACTTCTGTTCTTTTAACTAAGTATGACCCAAATAAGCAGTTTCATATTGTTACCTTTTTCTGATGTGCCTTTAAATACTAGCCATTTATATTTTATTTCATCAAATATTATTATTATTTTCAGTTTTAGAGAGTATGGTCATAATGTACTTTCTGCTGTAGGTCTTAACGCTTTCGCAGTCCTCTCCCCGTCTTATCATATCTTATCTAGGGAGCAGATAATAATTATTAGCAGTTATAATTATAGCCAGAATATTTTAAAATGAACTTTTCGGCTACAGCACTAAAATCTTAAATAATATACCATTACATGCGTAGTGCATGTGGACTGGGAATGTGTTAAATTTACTTACTATATTTGTATAATTTGCCTTTTACAAATTTGTCAAATTTACTGTCTTTTGCGGAACTTTATAACTCTAACTTTTAAGCACACTCTTTTTATGGTGTAATAGATGTGATCCATTCATTGTAATAAGTGTTTTAAATGTATTTACTGTTCAATAAATTTCATGAAAATATTACTGTTGTTTTAATAAAACTGTTTATTACACACTCGAGGTCAAAAAATTCCGGTCACTTTAAATTAAATAACCGCAATAGGCTTCTCTCAATATTTTAAACAAGTTTTATTTACATGATATATATGTTATTCTTCGAAATATCCAACAGTATTGGAGATTGTTTTTTTTTAAATCGTCAGAATTGGAGATTGATTTTTTTATGATAGGATTCCGGGAATTGCTATCCCGGAATCCTATCATAAAAAAAATCAATCTCCAATTCTGACGATTTTTGAGATATCTCGCTCCGTTAAAATTGTTTTAGCCGTGGGTTTTTAGGAGTCCGATTTAAACTTGGAAATGTTAATTTTTTTAACTGTTATTTTTGCAGCTTAGATGTAAAGTTAAATAAAGATCATGATATGATTAAAAAACTACAAGTATGCACTATTTTAGAAAATATGACAGTATTTTACCAACCCATATTCTTTGTCCGCGAGTGTCTTAGTTATGTAGTGATAGCAAGCCCTCCGGCCACAAAATACATCGCCCCATTCCCCTATTCGAGTCTTACGGCACTCACAGCAGGATAGAAGTTGCTCCATTTCATCCATCTTTAAACCTACAATTGTTAGAAATGACATAGGATGATATTATCAGAGATAACTGGAAATATCATAAAACCTTACAGAGCCTCCACCATCAATAATGCCAAAGAAATTAGGCATTTGAAACGCGCTGATATTCAACCTACTGCAAATTAAATTAAATGTATTCTGCATACCTCTTTTGGGACTAGATGCACGTGTTTCTATGCAAGTACTGTAACTAGTAGGTACATACCTAAGGAGCTGAGGATATTCATAGTTCCGTGTATAGTATAAGAGCATACAATATTCAAAAATATCAAGTATGATTGGTATGATACAGTAATTTTAAATCAATGCTGTCCAATGGTAGTTCACGAGAGTTTGGAGCATTAGTAGTAGATTTTGAATGTATATTGAGTTTCTTAATAAAGGGAATATTTAATTAAAGTAACCCGCTATAATATCTACATAACCTTTATTTACAAGTTATACACCTATGTATTTGGTATGTCTACCTGAGGCTAACACTTTATTAGTACCTTTGTTCCGTACTTCTACTTCTAAGAATGCTATCTTCTTACCCAGCTTCTTTGTGATTGCTTCTACTTCTATTTCATCTCCTTCTCTCGCGGCAGTGAAGTAACTAAAAATATACACCAATTGATTATCATTTATTTATTTATATTCAAAATAAACTTAGGTGGTAGGTATACAAAGTTTTGCCAAACTGAGGGCAGTTCGTTGGTGAATAGTGCTCACAAATTTAACAACAATTTTCTGTTACACCTTCTATATAAACTAAATAATACTAAGTTATTAATCTACTCTGATCTAAACTTGGTTACAAGACTAAGAGTGAGTACTATGTATTTAATTATTATGAATAGGAACATACTTTTTTGAGGAGTAATTACCATTCCATTCAGTATGTAACTATGACTGTTATTAAATTAACATATCTACACACGAAATTTAGACAAGATACTCACGAGACACTAAGATCAATGGACACTCCTCTGGTTTCAATGTTGTCATTAGCGGTGAGGGCATAGGTGGAGACAGCATCAACGAGGTGCGCTATGAACCCTCCATGCAGTGTACCCCGCTGGTTTAGGTGCTCCGGACCCACTTGGAACTCCGTCAGGAGCCTTCCGCTGCCGCATGATATCACTTTCACCTGGTAAAATATATAAATAAAAGCTAATTATTGATTACGGTCTTAAAAAGAAAACTAAACTAGTAATGGTGAATATAACAATATAATATTAATCAGCTAAATATTATATTATCATACTTTTAATTAGGCAGGGATAATCATACCAATTTGGAAATATTCCCAGTAAGAATACATCACCTAGCTAAATCATTCATCTTCTAAATTTCGGAGATCAAGTAGATACTATGTTTTGCCCAAAACTAACAGTTTATTTCATGCCCCTAAACAACTTTTCGCCCTCATAGAGAATGTTTAGGATGAAAAGTATCCTGATTTTAAGGGCTCGAACCATCTCATAAGCTAAATATTATCTACTTCAGCTAAGTATTTAGAGACGGAAATTACGAAGTTACAGACAGACAAAGAGTTACTCTTGCATTTATAAAGCGCATTCGGTGTAAAATATGATATTTAGGGTGCTGGTAGCTAATTGCTTACAAAATCAAGGAATTAGAGACCCCTTCTCTTATTTTATTACTCTAAACCCTGATTGGTACGCTAGCGGTGGCGATGAAAGTACCAACCAAAACTGGCAACCGTATTGTCTTCTCGGAGATCTCACGGTTCGAAATAATTGTCATACGAGAAATAAAAATAAACCCTGATTCATCAGTAATATCCACCCATTCTTCCTGGAATTACCTTGCGAAGGTTATGATCAAAGCATTTTGTAGTGGCTATTACTTTGGTAAAGAGCTCGGCAATCTGAGCACCTTTGTTAGCACACATATTTAATTACGGCATACGTAATCTTACATCATCTGATAAATCTACTGTCTAAAACTTAAAATTAAATAAATATTAATTATTATTTTATTCTATGAAGGAAAAAATGTCACTCTCGAACTGTCACTCAGGGCTGCCAGCTGATATTTTTAAATTATTCAGTCGTGACTGAAATTATACAAAATTGCGTGTCAGGATACATACACTGCATAAAAATCCTTTACAAACACAATATTGATTGTTAATGGCGTAAACTTACCTACATGATTGATTTATTTATTGAGTATGCATAAAATAAAATAAAAAATAAAAATAGCCTTTATTTCTGAAGTTTTTACATTAATACTCTGCTTAAAATATACTTTAATTATTATTATTATTATTATTTTTTTCTCTGATGAGTATGCATATAATGCGATAACTTATTTGCCTGTTCGGAACGAAAAGAAAAAGAAGTCGATTGGCGCCAAATCCAAAACCCAACAACTTAGAGTATAAATATTTCTAAAGAGCTGCTATACGCGTGCCGCAACGAGGGACGACAACAGAGTACATACCTCCCGTGGGGTGACCATGTTACTAAAATTACCCCATGGCTTTTGTTTATTTTGTATATTTCGACTCATTATAGGCATTATGTAATTATCTGGTATAAGCGATAGAGTAAGTTGTTTGTTTGAAATAATTGAAAAAAGTATACTTACATGTATAATGACATATGACCGGTAAGTTAGAGAATCGCTCGGCACCCAGTGTTTCTTTGCGGTATTCCATGCTAAATAACTTCGTTAAAGTGTATAAGTTAATTATTAGGTGGAAGTTATTGTAGGTATAATGCTCCGAAATTGGGTACAAGTTATTGTCACTAATAGGTATAGCCGTCGTCTCCCGGCGAAAAAATAAACAATATTATAGCATTTTCTGATATGATCCCTGGGATCCCAGGGACCGGTAGACGACGAGTTAACAAAACATGTACCTACCTTATTTATGGTGCTTGTCATGCTTGTGCAAGCGAGATAGCTTTCCATACCTTTCTGACATTTGAGTGGTTTGGCGTGTAAGTATAGGTTTAAAGTGTGTAGATGCGATTTTACTTAATTAGAAAATTGCCGTGAGTCTCAGATATATTGAAATATAATAAACGGACCCTCGCCACAGCCGCCGCCAACATTTATTTAGCAGGCAGTGCTAGACAAGCTGCCATCGCGACTGGTTCTTATTGACTACGGACGACGTATTGGTCTGAAACATGTTGAGCGAAATTCAACCTTAAAGACGTGAGCGAGTTACTATATTTCAATATGTCCGACTCACGGAAGTTCTCTAATTAAAATTGATGATGCACTTTTTTAACTACTCAATTACATATATGTAAGGCGAAAAAATAATTCCACTAAGGAACGAAATGACAAACAAATATACATTCATACATTTATTTTACATATAATATTTTTTTAAAGATAGGACAGGAACCTGATCGGGGCACTTACTGACCTTTGAATAATATTAATTTTGTGTATACGTTTCTAATACTTTCTTTTCTGTTTGGCGTAGTGGTCTTAATCACATAAACTCTTGATAGTGTTTTGCGCAAGCAATGCAATTCGAAATGCTTTGAACACAATCAGCTGTTTTAGACGGCTTCCAGTTTTGCCGACCTGTCGCTGCTATCCACTTATTTCGGGTGGAATAATTTAGTGGAAACCTAGAAAAGAAAATTATATATTGCTTGTCCATTTCTAAGAAATACTACAATTTTTTGCTACATAAATTTAAATACAATAAAATTCACCCTAGGCTAGCATTATAAGTATTTTATATAATGACAAGTGTTATTTTTATAGTACACTAAATTACCAAATAATTGGGCTACTGTAAAATCCTATTAGCTGGTATCCCTAAATTTATTGCAGGGAAGCTAAATTAAGAACAGATTTAAACATTTCTGACAGCTTCCAATAAACGACCTACGTAATTTAGGCGGATAATAACGTCGACAAAAACTTTATAACCTAAAATCACCAATGTAAACAATGTTGTTATTTCAATATTAATCGCTTTATTTTACAAGATTTTGAATGAAACATAATGGTACCAATGAAATAACACATATTACGCTTAGATAAAGGTATAAAATAGTATAATTACTTGTGAAAGGTTACATTTTCTTCGCATCTTTCTCTGCGGCTTTTACAGCCGATCACGCTGCAAACTACCATTGTTTTATAGAAACTGTACCACATAAACCCTGATCTATATCATTTGTTGCGCAAAGCACTATTTTATGCACAAAAACATTAATTAATTCAGTTATATTTTGAGATGACACTTCCGACTACCTTTTGTTGAGCCCAACGGATGCTAACTTTGACATTGTGCCCAATAACAAAAAGTGGAACTATGACAAAGACAGCAAATGATACATATCTCTCTGGCGCACTTAGCGAGATTTGTATATGACCTTCTCGCTTGGAACTGGTATTATTATTACCGCGTCACGTCTGTATTTATTATAAGTCTGTGCCCAACAATGACAAGTATGACAACCGTAGCAATTAGCGGCCTTAAACAAAAATCGAAAGTCGAAACTCGCCATATCTCCTTCTCTGTCGCACTTTTGCATATTCAAGCGACAGAGATAGAGAGGATAGTTATATCGCGAGTTTCGACTTTCGACTTATTTTCATAGTAGAGTACCTAGCCCACAACGTCACTCAACGTAGCGATGGGTCCGAATTGTACGTGTAGAATCATAGAGTATGAACTTACATTATGAAATTAGGTTTTATGTATCCAATTATACATGAGGATCCAGGATACAAAAAGGATACAATCTGTCACCTAATTATACACGTTTTGTATCCAATTATACAATCTGGCAGCCCTGCTGTCACTGTCGATTGTTCCAAAGTGTACTATTGTACTACCTTTACTACCTTATGTGATCGTAGAAAGAGGACTAGATAGAAGGAGGATTAGCGAATCACCGAGGGGGACGGACTTATGATAGGCTTACTAAATTGAGATGTATGAGAAGACTAATATGGATGTAGCACAATTCTGACATCTGATAATTAGTCGTGCTGTATATACATTGGCGCCAAATTTAAATTAAGCCTGTCACAGACTGCAGCGGACTGCGGTGGCGGCCAAGGTAGTGGCCTGTTGTACACTTTTTTTTTTTTTTTTTTTATATCGATTATGGCCTGGATGCGAGTCCTTTAAGCCAAGTCTTTTTTTATAGTTGTTTACACTTCATTTTAGGAGTTAGAATGGCACAGAGTGCGCCAGCAACATTATTTATCACTTCACTTCACATTATATTTTTGATACTGTGTTTTTAATATACTTGTATAACGGATCGAAACTGTCAATATTTTTGAGAATGTCATTTAGGCGGCGGGGGACATCATTTTTAAACACTTCACTTAATTCACTTGCAAGGACGAGTCTATCAAATGCAAAAGCTTCACATTGAAATATAATGTGCTCAAGATCTCCAACACTGCCGTCTTGACAGTGAGGGCATGTACCATCCGGTATTATTGAAAATCGCGCTAAATGCGCAGGCGCAGAATTGTGTCCGAATCTTAGTCTATTGATTGTAGTGATAAAGTCACGACTTCCCTTCTTTATCTTCTCGTACCAAGGCTTTCCTGGCAATTGAGATTGAATACTAGCGTACCATTTTCCTTTAGTTTCCCTGTCCTTTAACCATATATCAGTCCAAATCTTCAGAACATCCTTCTTTATTGAAGCTTGACAATCTGTCATCGGTATTCTAGTGCTACATCTTACATCTAATTCATTAATACCTACAAAAGCAGCTTTGTCTGCGATTTCATTCCCAGTTATCCCAGTATGGGATGGAATCCACATAAAATTTACATTTACATTTTTATTTTTAAATAGAACTAACATTTCTTTAATTTTGTACAAAATAAAATTATTTTTATAATGAAACTGATTATTCTGTAGACCATAAATTAAGCTAAGCGAATCCGTAAAAATAAAGAAATGTTTATATTCTGACACACTTTTTATAACTTTCATTGCTTCAAAAACAGCATATGCTTCAGCAGTGAATATGGAACAAATGTCATCTAATCTAAAGCTCTGTACAAATTTTGTCTGCGGATCATACACTGCACTTCGAACATGAGTATCTGTCTTACTACCATCTGTATATAATTTATAATAATTGGGTATTTGAGATAGGAAATTGAGAAAATCTGTGTTATTATTAATTAACTTTGTACATACTATAATATTTATAAATTTACTCCTATAACTATTTTCATAACATGGCCATATTATATTTTTATATATGTTACCAAATTTTTGTTCTATCTCATAAAGTATTCCAGTCAATTGGGGAATTCTGGGTTGAGCCCTTACTCTACTAATTATATTATCATTATTCTTGGCATATACTCTTATTAAATATCTATTTGATAATAGCTGCCACCTTACAGACAGAGGCATTAAATTAGTTTCTACTTCCATAGCTCTTATAGGTGTTGAACACATAGCACCTGATATTATTCGCATTGCCCTATTTTGAATAATTTCTAATTTATGTGAATGAGCAGTATTCATATGTACAAGAAAGCTATAGTCAAAGTGACTTCTAACAAGAGTTTTATATAATAAGGACAATATTTGTGGGTCTGCACCCCAGGATATTCCTGCAAGACATCTCATAATATTTAGGCCTTTTAAAGAGTTTGCAATTATATATTTAGCATGTTGATCGAACTTTAACTGATTGTCTATTATAACACCTAAAAACTTGTGAGAATGGACTTCTCGAATAATTTCATTATTATATACAATATCTACATTTGAAGCATCTTTGCTTATTATTAATAGCTTACTTTTATCAGGATTAATCTTTAACTGTAGAAAGTTATTGTAGTAAGTATAAAGTTCCTTCAATGCATTATTAATATGTTGCTTAGCTACATCTAAATTAACATTAATAGAATATATGACAAGATCATCTGCAAATTGCAGTATATTTACATTTGAAGTATTTACATATGAGGTAATCTCACTAGTATATATATTATATAGTAAAGGAGATAGCGTTGCTCCTTGCATAGTGCCTCTAGAAACTTGTTGAGGTCCATGTAAAATGTTGTTAAATTTTATGTACAGCTCTCTATCATTTAAAAATTGAAATATCCATTTGCATAATTTGCCAGGAATCTGGATGTTAAATAAAACTTTCATTAATATTGTGGGATCAACATTATCAAATGCGCCTTGCACATCCAAAAATACGCAAACAGCATTTGATTTGTTGTATTTAGCTAGTTTCAAGTCCGAAATAAGAATTAAAAAGCTGTCAGAACAACTTCTGCCACGTCGAAATCCATTTTGAAAAAAAGGTAATGTATTATTAGTCTCAACATACCAATCAAGTCTAGTCTTTAACATATTCTCAAATATTTTTCCAATACACGATGATAGTGAAATTGGTCTATATGAATTTGCTTCATTAAGTGGTTTATCGGGTTTTAATACGGGTATTACACATTGTGTTTTCCAAGATGGAGGTATTTTCTCTTGTTGCCAAAGCAGATTCATGATGGTGAGTAATACTTTTTGTCCGGTGGTATGCAAATGTTTAATTAATAAGTATGGAAAGTCGTCTAAGCCTGGGGTTGTATTTTTCCTGGATTGCAAGCTTGTTATGAATTCCTCCCAAGTAAACGGTGCAATTAGATACTTAGTACTGGAATGATTATTGTTTGTGTCGAATATCCATTCTATAGAACTAGGGTCGTTACTGTTACTTCCATGAGTTAATTTGTTCATAAACGGGTCAATGAATTCATCATCTTTATTTTTATTTTTATTAGATTTGGATCCTCTAAAACGCTTAATGTAGTTCCAGATAGTTCCTATAGGTGTACACCTGTTAAATGTAGCACATAGATTGCGCCAATTACCTGACCTTTCCTCGGCTATCGTTTTTTTCTTAAGAGCATCTAACTTTTTGTAACTAATGTAATTTTCAATAGATGGATTAGCTCTATAAAATTTTAAAGCTTCATAAGATTTTATTACACTATTTTCACATTTTTCATTCCACCAAGGAACAGGTGGCCTACTCATAAACTGTGTATTTTTTGAAAATTTAGGTATACATTGCGCTTTTAACAAGTTAAGTTTAGAACAATACTTTTCATAAGACTAGAGGGTTATTGTCATTATAAGGGAAATCAGCAAAAACTGCTTCTGAGAGCTCTTTAAATTTAGTCCAATCGGCTTTAGCATACAAAAATTTATCTATTGGATCATTAACCTGGTATTTTTGAGGTGAAATCATAATATTCATTATTGTAGGGTAGTGATAACTACCCATCGGATCATCGTGAACTTCCCACTCACATAGAGGAGCTATACTTACGCTACTGAAACTAACATCTATAGCAGAAGGATTCCTATTGGGATAAGTAACTGTAGTCGGCCTTCCATCATTTAAGATACATAAATCTAGGTCGTTTATTATATCAAATAAAGAGGTACCACGGGATTTTGTCGTTGCACAGCCAAATGCAACATGGTGTGCATTAAAGTCGCCTGATACAATGATAGGAGTCGGTAGATTTTGAATAATGTTTTTTAATCTATTTAATCTTATACGCGAGCTTGTCGGAGGGCAGTATACGCATAACACTGATAAGGGTCCTCTATCAGTCACAATTGAAACTGCTACATTTTGAATATCTTCGTAAAAAGTAGTTTGTATGAGATTATGTTTGTATATGTTTTTGACAAGTATGGCAACTCCGCCGTGGCCATTTTTAGCATACATACAAAATATATTATAATTAGGAATCCTAAATGCTGTTGTTGGTTTCAACCAAGTTTCATTAAGAAGACAAATGTCAATATTAAATGTTTTCAAAAAGTTGATAAGCAATGGTTTTTTATTTGTAACTGACTGAATATTGAATTGAGCAATACGAATGTGGGATGTATCCATAATTAAGTAATATTTTTAATTAACATATCTTTAATAATATTAGTATTAATTGGAGTGTTATCTGTCTTGTTGCCTAATTCAACGAGAGTGCGGACTAACGCATTCATTACATCTGGGTTTTGCAAAAGCTCTTGCTTGAGGTCAATTTTGGGGGTTTCTACAGGTGCAGGAATAGGAGCTACTACCTTAAGTGATTGAGTTTTAGTAGTCTTATCGGATGTCTTAGGTTTATTTAAAGACGGAAACTCGAGTGTACGAGTTTCAGCCATGGTCGCATATGAGATATTTGTTTTCTTTTCCATGATTTTTTTGAGTTTTATGGGACAGGCTTTTGAAATAGCCAAATGGGGCCCACTGCAATTCGCGCAACATAACTGAGTTGGATTGTCACAGTCTTTATAAAAATGGTCTCCTGAACATATAGAGCAACGCTGTCTACCATTACAAATTTTTGCAGAGTGATTGAACTTGAAGCATTTGAAGCATTGCAACAGAGGTGGCACATATTCAAAAACTCGATACGAGAACAGGTCGTACTGGACACTGTCCGGTAAAGAGTTGGAGAGGAAGGTGATACTCACCGTCTGCAGTGGTACACGGTCCTCTCCAACTTTTTTCGTAAAACGCCTTACAGCGATAATGTCATAGTTTGACGACAGTTTAGTGAACAAGTCCTTGTTTGATATATTTGTGGGTACAAATCGAATTATCCCCGTCTTCTCTATTTCCTTGGCCGGAATGTACGCTTTCAGTTTGTGACTGGTCAAAAAAGTTTCATTTGTCAGGAAGTTATTTGCATTATTCGACTGTTTAAAAATCACAGCTAATTTGTTCGCATTTACTCTGTGTACGGACACTACGCCTTTAATGTCTCTTGAGAATATGTGATTCAGGTAAATGGGACTTTTATTGCCCAATTTTTCGTTATCTGCACTTTCTACAAACACTTTAAATTCATAGTTCAAGGAGTGTTCCGGATAGAGTCTTTTATATCCTGGTTTGAAATAGGGTTGATATGAATTGTCACTACTTACAGTCCCGCCGTCACCATTTTCAGTCTGTAAATTTCTTTTAGGCGCTTTGGCCGGTCGAGACCCCCCAGAGTTCCCTCCGGGACCGGGATCCACGTCTCCGCCCATCACGAAGTAAGTATTTACATACCTTGTAGATTTAAAACAATATTTTACACAAAATTAAACTATTTACATACAATTTACACCAATTTTTACAATTAAATTACAATTTTAAAACTTTGACAAAAAATTTCACAACCACTTTTTTCAAGTTCCCGCCAAAGAATCCTGTTGTACACTATTACAAACCTAACATTCATTCAGACATACGCGGCCTTGATTTTCATAGTGAAAACTGACCTCCAAAGATGTGCCACATTCCCATGGGGTACATGTATGGGGTACATTCGTACAGTAGGTGGGGTACTTTCGTACGCCATGGGGCAGATTCATACAGGGTAATTAAAAAGCCAATTAAAGTCGTTAAATTTTTATTAAGTATTATTAAAATATTTATTTAACAAAGAACTAACTTAATATTATGTGACTTGACTCATAGTCGATAAATCTTTCATTAGAAAAATAACAAAAAATAAAATCGTTCATCCTTAGTGTACTTATTGATAATTTTACAATCAGTCTAAGCTTTACAATCAGTCTAAATGAGATCTTTACAATCATTTTGTATGAGATCGTTGTACAGTATTTGACAATTTAAACTTACATTTGGGTTTTACTTTGGAACTTATTGCACATTATAATTACTAAAATTAACAGCAAAATTAAAAAGTCTAGCCATTCTAGCTGTACAAGCCTTTCGTGGTTGAGGATCAGGGAGGATCATGGCTACATCGCTGATGTATAGAGTGTGTATGTCTTCTATATCAGGGAAAAAGAATGACCATGATAATCCCGGTTTCTTCCGAAGATAAGATATTTTCATCTCTGTAGTCGAAAAATGACTGAACTTTTCCGACGTAATAAACAACAGAAGTTTTTTTTTCAAACTTTACCAAAACATAACAATTATCTTTTCACCTCAGTGGCTCAAACACGGCGGTTTTGCTGCTTGAAACCAGTGAGCAAAATGCAATTTTGCTGCGAGCGTGAAGAAAACTAACTTTTTAATTTTTCATATCGTAGGTTAGTCACAGGTCATCTTTTCATACTACGGGTGTAATACAAACTTGGAACATTTAAACTTCATTTTCTCTGTCACTTTCACTCCGTTACAAAAAAGAGAGAGAAATAAACTATGTCAATTCGTCATTCAATGTCGTCTTCGAACTTCGTAGTAGGCCCCTAAAAAGCGGGAACGAAAAACTCGTTCCGAAACAAAATAAAATTCGAACTCGTGTTAAAGTCGTATAAAAATATTAAACCTATATTAAATCTAATTATTATAATCGTATTAATATTTCATTATCCTTAAAATACAATGAAGAAATGCGATATTGATCGCAAATATTAATTATTATAAGTCTAGTTTTTTTCATACGGTGAACGAATATAGTATATAGATTCATATACAGTTTCAGAACGCATTTTATATTCTTTAAAAAGTTAGCGCGATTGAACTTTTTAAATGTTATTCGTATTACGTTTTCTTGGATATAAAACATAACTTAAACTAAAAACTGTACTAAATATGAGTGAATAAATTGACGAAGCCGATGTTTTAACTCCTCAAGTGTTGAGAGATGCCGTCAAAGAGGCTGAACTGTGTTTTATGCCCGAAAAGTCTCGACAGAAGTATTTAAAGGGACACGAAATATTCAATAAATGACGATCGGATAAAGGAGCAACCATTACATCGGAAAAACTATAAGTATAAGTAAGTAAGGTTATCCCATAACAAACAACCGAAAAACATGTGGAACAATATTCGATGCTCAGCGACGATGAAGACGAAACACAATATTATACATATTGAAACGTACCCAAAACTAGTTGCATTTCTAAAACGGTTGTCAGTGGGCTTTTTCTTAACGTCATATAAAGTGAATGTTATGGGAAAGAGTAATTGTAGTTAATGTTTGTTATTTCACATGTATTTCTGTTTGATTTTTTGTCATAAAAATGATTTGATTTATTCTATGTGGCGTTTTATTCCATTGAGTTATATGTTCTCGCCGCTGAGGTGAAAAGTTGTATGTATCACACGAGAGCAAAGATATTTGCATCTCGTGTCTTTGAGTCCCTCGCTACACTCAAGATTCTAATTTTGAATCACTCGCTACGCTCGTGATTCAATTATAGAATCTTTCGCTTGCTCGGGACTCAATATCAACACTTGCAGCAAAAATCTACTTTGCTCTCTTGTTGAACAAATAACTATTGGTTTTCTCTGGTGTCACATTATTTTTATTGATCCTACGATCATCAGTCTCTTCGTCCACTTCTAAATCAACTGGAGATGTTGAACTCTCCCGCAAGCTAAATTGCGATCCTTCAGATTCCTCTGAATCTTCATCGCTTTCTATTTTCTTAGCTTTCTTTTTCTTTTGTCTTGAATTAAATTCCTTCAAACTACGTTTCGCTGCTCTGGCTCTGGCTTTCCTTGGCTTTTTCAATTCTTTCTGCCTATGTCTTTCTTCTAGTTCAGTTTTTTGTGTTTCTAACAGCTGTAGGATAAGGCTCGTGGTGTCTTTACTTGCGATGTTCGCTCACATCGCAACCCACACCACTCCCCTTTTTATACCCTTCTTATACACCAGTTGCATAATATACTATTATATCATTATTATTTGCGCTCTGCCATAAGGGCCCATTTTTACTAAACTTTACAAACAATTTTAATACATAAATACTTAACATATACGAGTGAAACCTTGGTGTAGTAGTTGTGTTGTAGCTTGCTACAAATAAACATCTAGTCTTATACTTTATCAATATACAAAAAACAAAAAAAATGTATTTTTGAAGTAAGTATTTTACTAAAACGCTGATATCTACGAAACTGGAATGTGTCATAAGGTCCCTTTTGATATCAACCGTCCGTCACATATCTGTTTTGTTGACTATATAATGTCGTTACATTTTCGCTTGCGAGACAGAATACACCTACGCCTTTTCTCGTTGTACTGGCCACAGGGCTCGTTCATACTTTACAGGCGTTCATCTTATAATAGGATTTGGGTTCCATAACTTAGAATGAAAGTTGAGTTTTACTATTCCTTTACAGCTAGTTACATATATATGAAACCCTCTTCCTATAATACATACAGTATTATACCATATTTAGGTAATTTTGGCGTTTTCGCATTTTGTCTTCACAGTTCCCAAATTTAGTTTGAATCAACGGGTTAGATGTAAAACGTATCATGACCGTACACCCGGATACTAGAGAATTAAGGATAATAGGTATACCTAGTAATTGTTCATTGAATAACCTTATATATTATAAGCGTACAGTTGAAGTAAAACCTACCTGGTAGCTAAACAAAAAAACAGGCAAAGATATGAAAGAAGTAAGCTGTTAGCTGATCGCCAGAGGCGCTAAATGTTCGCAAATGTTTGTTTTAAATGAATAAAACTGTAGGCGGTGTGTGGGACTATAAATACTAAACAATAGAAAAATTCAATAGTAACGGTACTTGTAAAATTTCTGCTTACTACTCTTTTTTTATTTATTTCTGTATACAGGGAGACTGGTTATTGAATATCTACATTCCTTTTAAGGGAGTATAGTACTTAAGTACAACTCATTTGCAGCAAAAAAGGTCCTGAAAATATGAGTTTCCGAGATATTGACGATTTAAGATTTTCCCATAATTGCCGACACCCGTTTAAAAATGTCAAACTTTGACAAAAGCAAATCTCTCACTTTAATCTATATATATAAAAGAAGAAGTCCTGATCTACCATCAACGCACAGCCGAAACTACTGGAACTAGAAACTTCAAATTTGGTCCAAAGCTTACTTTTATGACGTATGCAAGGGATAAGACGGGATTTTTGGATATTCCACCCCTAAGGGGATCAAATAGGAGTGCAAAGTTTGTATGGGAGAAATTTTTTTTTTTGAGCTGAAGATTTAAAAATTCGTAAAAAGGTTACGAACATAAATCCAAAGAAAGTGTTTTCAGCATTTTGCAGAATTCTAACCCTAAGAGGGTAAAATAGGGGTGCAAAGTTTGTATGGGGAGCAACTCTTTTTTGAAGTGAGAGATTTAAAACTTCGTATATAGACTCTCTGTTTAAATAAAACAAAACATATTTCAGCGTTTTTTGAAATTGCTCCTCTAAAGGGGTGAAAAAGGGGGTTCCAAGTTTGTACGGGGAGCAATTATTTTTGAAGTTAGAGATTTGAAACTTCGTAAATAGACTCTACGTTTAAATACAACAAAACATAATTCAGCGTTTTTCGAAATTACTCCTCTAAAGGGGTGAAAAGGGGGTTCCAAGTTTGTACGGGGAGCAAATCATTTTTGAAATGAGGGATTTAAAACTTCGTATATAGACTTTCTGTTTAAATACAACAAACCGTATTTCAGCGTTTTTTGAAATTGCTCCTCTAAAGGGGTGAAAAGGGGGTTCCAAGTTTGTACGGGGAGCAACTCTTTTTTGAAGTAAGAGATTTAAAACTTCGTATATAGACTCTATGATTAAATAAAACAAAGCCTATTTCAGCGTCTTTCAAAATTGCTCCCCTAAAGGGGTGAAAAGAGGGTTCCAAGTTTGTAAACGAGCAAATCTTATTCGAAGTAAGAAATGTAAAACTTCGTATATAGACTCTCTGTTTAAATACAACAAAGCGCATTTCAGCGTTTTTTGAAATTACTCCTCTAAAGGGGTGAAAAGGGGGTTCCAAGTTTGTACGGGGAGCAATTCTTTTTTGAAGTTAGAAATTTGAAACTTTGTAAATAGACTTTCTGTTTAAATACAACAAAACATATTTCAGCGTTTATTGAAAGTGCTCCTCTAAAGGGGTGAAAAGGGGGTTTCAAGTTTGTAAAGGAGCAAATCTTTTTTGAAGTGAGGGATTTAAAACTTCGTATATAGACTTTCTGTTTAAATACAACAAAACACATTTCAGCGTTTTTTGAAATTGCTCCTTTAAAGGGGTGAAAAGGGGGTTCCAAGTTTGTACGGGGAGCAACTCTTTTGAAGTGAGAGATTTAAAACTTCGTAAATAGACTCTCTGTTTAAATACAACAAAAATACATCAGCGTGTTTTGAAATTGCTCCTCTAAAGGGGTGAAAAGGGGGTTCCAAATTTGTACGGGGAGCAATTCTTTTTTGAAGTTAAAGATTTGAAACTTCGTAAATAAACTCTATGTTTAAATACAACAACACGTATTTCAGCATTTTTCAAAATTGCTCCCATAAAGGGGTGAAAAGAGGGTTCCAAGTTTGTAAAGGAGCAAATCTTTTTTGAAGTAAGAGATTTAAAACTTCGTATATAGACTTTCTGTTTAAATAGAATAAAACATATTTCAGCGTTTTTTGGAATTGCTCCTCTAAAGGGGTGAAAAGGGGGTTCCAAGTTTGTACGGGGAGCAACTAATTTTGAAGTGAGAGATTTAAAACTTCGTATATAGACTCTATGTTTAAATAAAACAAAGCTTATTTCAGCGTTTTTCAAAATTGCTCCCATAAAGGGGTGAAAAGAGGGTTCCAAGTTTGTAAAGGAGCAAATCTTATTCGAAGTGAGAAATGTAAAACTTCGTAAATAGACTCTCTGTTTAAATACAAGAAAAAATTTTTCAGCGTTTTTTGAAATTGCTTCTCTAAAGGGGCGAAAAGGGGGTTCCAAGTTTGTACAGGGAGTAACTCTTTTTTGAAGTGAAAGATTTAAAACTTCGTATATAGACTCTGTTTAAATAAAACAAAACGTATTTCAGAGTTTTTTGAAATTGCTCCTCTAAAGGGGTGAAAAGGGGGTTTCAACTTTGTACGGGGAGCAATTTTTTTTGAAGTGAGAGATTTCAAACTTCGTAAATAGACTCTCTGTTTAAATACAACAAAAATCACATCAGCGTTTTTTGAAATTGCTCCCCTAAAGGGGTGAAAAGGGGTTTACAAGTTTGTACGCGGAGCAAATCTTTTTTGAAGTGCGGGATTTAAAACTTCGTATATAGACTCTCTGTTTAAATACAACAAAACGTTTTCCAGCGTTTTTCTAAATTGTTCCCCTAATTGGGTAAAAAGGGGTTCCAAGTTTGTGCGGGGAGCAAATCTTTACTTTTCGTAAAAATCGAGATAGGTGTAATCTTCTAGGTTCCTCGGGGTGATGATTACGATAATGACATCCATTTTCAAATCCCAGACGGGGACATTTATTTTTCTTAAAAATCGATATGGGTGTCATCGTCGAGGTTCTTCGGGGTACCGATTACGAAAAAGATATGCATATACAAATCCAAGATGGCGGATATTTATTTTTCTTAAAAATCGATATGGGTGTCATCGTCGAGGTTCCTCGGGGTGCCGATTACGAAAATGATATGCATTTTCGATTCCAAGATGGCGGATATTTATTTTTCTTAAAAATCGATATTCTTCATACTCTTTGTGGTTCCTCGGGGTGCCGATTCCGAAAATTACATCCATTTTCAAATCCAAGATGGCGGACATTAAGTTTTTCATTCGAGTAATTATCACAAAAGATTAATAGCATCAGACAACTGACAGAAACAAATAAACCTCATTTATATCTTTGTTACCATCTAAAATCTACGCGGACGAAGTCGCGGGCGGCTGCTAGTCTAAATATATAAAAGAAGAAGTCCTGATCTACCATCAACGCACAGCCGAAACTACTGGAACTAGAAACTTCAAATTTCGTCCAGAGCTTACTTTTATGACTTATGCAAGGGATAAGACGGGATTTTTGGAAATTCCACCCCTAAGGGGGTAAAACAAGGGATGAAAGTTTGTATGGGAAACGTAATTTTTTTGGACCAAGAAACTTGAAATTTCGTATTTAGACTCTCTGTTTAAATACAACAAAACTAAATTCAGCGATTTTCTAAATTCGTCCCCTAAAGGGGTGAAAAGTGGCTTCAAAGTTTGTACGGGGAGCAAATCTTTTTTGAAGTTAGAGATTTGCAACTTCGTATATAGACTCTGTGTTTAAATACAACAAAAGGTGTTTCAGCGTTTTTTGAAATTACTCCCCTAAAGGGGTGAAAGGAGGGTTCCAAGTTTGTAAAGGAACAAATCTTTTTTGAAGTGAGAGATTTAAAAAATCGTATATAGACTCTCTGTTTAAATACAACAAAACACACTTCAGCGTTTTTTGAAACTGCAGTCAGTCAGGACTTTTTTTATGTATATATAGATTTATAGATAAGTATGTACTTACAGCATAATACGCTTTCTCTATGAAATATATTCTAAACTGTTTTGTAAGTATTTTATAGTTTATCTCGTTTTTAGTGTTTCGAATCTATCTACCAAAATGGTAAAAAAGGAACTCTTATGGTTTCACTTTGTTGGTCCGTCTGTCTGTCTGTCACATCCCTAAATATCTCAAGAACTACTTTTGCTATCGATTTGAAATTTGGAACAGTTATAAAGAAGGGTAAAAGGTACCTTAGATGCACACAACATATTTTTTTAAATATTTTTCTTATTTTCGGTGAAAAATGGCAGATAAAAGGTGGTTCAAAATGTGAAAGTCTAGTGAATATGTCAAGTGGGATGTCCTATGAAAGGGCTAGACCACAATGCACATTCTGAAACATTTTTTTTTAAGTTGAGTCATTTTCGATACAGATTATTAAAAAAAAAACCGTTTACCAAGAAAAAAATACGAGATTATTAAATAACATTGATGTTAATGATATTTTACAGAAAAAATATAACTATAGCTCTATCTAGTTTTTCTTTTTTTTATCATCAAAAAACATTTCTATCTTAAGTAAGTACTAAGTTTGTAATTTAATCACGTTTGAATATATTTTTGTTTTATAAATTCCAACGCGGTTATGCTGAAAGTACCTTCATTCAAATAAAGAAAAAAAAATTGAAATTGGTTTACGTGATAAATAATTATCCTTGAAAAACCACCATACGTTCGGTATCCGGTCGAATTATTCGGTTCAGCTGCCGAATATTTACCGAACTATTTTGAGAAGGATTTGTTATAATAATAGACTCTTGTAACTACAAGAGTCTATTATTATAGTTACTGCGTCGTAAAATTAATACTTGACCCGTTATTAACAGTGATTTAACTTATTTTTTGTCAATATTTCGCTTTGATAATGAACAAAAAATTTACCATTCAATTAGTCTGTTTTACAACAATAGATGAAGGAATTACGTTGACCCGAATAATTCGGCCGAATATTAAGTTCGGCAACAGCTGGACCTAATATTCGGCCGAATGTTCGTATTCGGTCAAACCCATATTCGGCGCATCTCTACTTCGTATTAATTAAACGGACTCCCAGAAGTCACCTGTTTTTCCGTTTAAAACTCATACTCAGCTTGCAATTGCCTCCTTCCATGTTGTTCCATTGTTTATTTATTTGGTCTATTAGGTGCACTTTAGTACATACGTCATACAATTTATGATAGGTAGGTATAACAGATCGTGCGTTGCATTGCACACAGCTTGATCAACAACTTAGCGTATAAAATACCTAACGATCTATACTTATACAATATACCTACGACACCAGTGTCAAGTCGATCAACACAGATCAGGTTAAATCCAAGATTATATCCGTACATGGACCTAGGTAGTAGGTAGGTACAAGTCACCGGTTCAAGTTCGACATTGGAGTATAGCATCTATGTTAGGTACGCACTATCAGCAACGCAGTGCACGGATTTTTTATTTAGTTAGAAATACAGAAACGGTTATCTACAACATTGAGATTTACGAGATGTTGCTAATAAGTATATCGTCACTACTTTTAAAAAATCTCGTATCTGATTTTTTCCTTTTTTTCGTTTATTTTCGCATTAAACTAATAAAAATACACCTCGTATGGTGCACAAACTCCAACGACGATAAATCGTCATTATAGTAAGTATTCGTTAGTTAAAAAAAATCGTATCTAAACAAATTATAGTCACTACTTTGAAAAAAACTCGTATCTGATTTATTATACTTTTTCCTTTCTTTCCTTTTTTATTTGGGTACCTACTTACTTATTTGGTACTAGTTAAATAATTTTCAAGTATTTAAAAAATAATGGTGACTTGTCAAGTTGTCATATAAAATAGGCAGCAATCATGGAAGAAAATGTCTTCAAGTATGATGTCTCGTAATCTTTATGATATTACTTATACATTTCTTCTGAAAAACAGATAACTTCATGTGCCTGCCGATTTTGTAAAAGTAATAACAGAGGCATTTTGGCTAAAAAGTACAATGTAAAATATTTACACTGGAGTTTTTTCATAAACTATGCCACACTTAAGCACTACACATCTATAAGACCTGGAAAGAGAGCAGGTGACCCATGTGTGGTAGATTTGAGGGCTTTAAAATATACACCTCACAGTCCGATTGAGTTTAAACTTCGTTTTGATGACATCTGGACTGTTCTACCTCAAAGATTCCATGATATTTCCGAAGATCAGGCGATTCCTCAGCTATATTCTGGACCGGTCCCCATTAAAAAACGAAAGTATGATGATTTGCAATCTCTAAAGCCGATTTTGCCAAAAGACTCATGCATTTTACGATAGTTTATTGCATGTATAGTAGAGAAAAAATAATTCGACCGGATCTTTTTTTACGTAGGCACGTTGTTATTTAAGTCCGTCTATTGTTACTCGAAGAGAGTTTATTTAGTTAATTTAATAAACATAAAAACATACATTTCGTTTCATTTTGTAGCATAAAATTCAAAGCAAAATTATCGTAACTTAACAACTTTCAGTCAATACTAAAACAAAAATCTTGTATCTTACGAATAACTGTAAATTTTATAAAAAATGTTTGAGTGAATTAATCGAATATTTGTGAAATTAATGACTGGCTATCAAAGTATCTCATGAAACTAACAAGAACTTTTTTGATCAATCGCAATAATTTACAGAATGTTTATTGTTCCTCCTAGAAACTTGATGATTTTCAGATACGAGTTTTTTTAAAAGTAGTGACGATATGTTACTGGGTATTTATCCTCGTAAGCCAAAAACAATTTTTCTGTATCATTGTAATTACGACCCAATGTCCTAAAGAGGTAACAAATAACTCGCTATTATACATTGTAAGGGTCCTAAAAAGAGTTCAAATATCTCGGCGGCGCCGGCGGAATTCGGCGGCTGAATGCTGATGAAATCAGCCTGTAGCGTGGCTAGGGCCTGCGTATGCGTATGTCCCTACCTTGAATGACGGATACATGGCACGTCCTTTTCTGTCATCGAGACTGACTGGAAGCGCAGCTAAGTTACTATTCTGTAAAAAATATAGGCCCAACCCATTTCTAACGGCAGTTTGTTATTAGAATGTCGTCCAATCTATATATATTTAGCCATAACTCACAGAAATATCTCGAGACAGAACGAAAGAGTTCATTGATTCGTACGGGAACCGAGCGTGTAACATTTTGCGTAGGTAATTTAGTGACGGGAAACATAAACCGCGCAACATCCATTCGTCAACATCGATTAGCACGCGGCGATTTCAATAACTTGTAAGGTGTATTTTGTGTACTTACGTATGATAGGAAATAACTTGATTATCAGCTCCACCTTTATTGGTGCGGTTTAATCAGTTAATTATTGAATAACAAGGCATTTTGGTTTTACAACCTGACGTTGCACGCGGAAGGAGGTCGCCAGTGGACTGAACTTCGCGGCGAGCAATTGGACACATTGAGGCAATTTTAGCACGCGAGATACATACACTCTTTCCTTCTATCTCGATATATTTCTGTGCCATAACTACTACGTCGTGGGTTTGGACAACATTTACATTCTTCCCTACTACACAGGTTTACACCTAGTTTAAGGGGCGGAAGTTTTGACTTAGTATATATTACTGTTGTACTAATCTAGTTCTAGTATGTAGCACGTTGTGTAGCAATTTTCTGTACAATAAATATTTTTATTTTTTTTTCCTTCTTAGGCTAGGTTTTTACAATATATTTATAAAAAGTAAAATATAAAAATACACTTACAAAACATAAAAATATTATAGAATCCTAACCTAGCGAGCAGTGAGGCGGGGCCTAAGCTACCGGTGGTTATTATTATTATATAAGTAGGTACCTAGTACTGAGCATTAAACTCGTAGGTAAGTACCTAACGAGTATCAAAACAGTGCAACCGGTGACTACCTAACATGTTTTTAATGAAGTATCACTATCAGTCAAGTGGACTTGAACAATTGCCAAAAGAACTTGATCTGGATACTCGCGCGGGTCGCGCCTTCCGTGTCAGTACCGGACTTTCCGGAGCCACATCACACAACCTACCGACTGCTTGCTTCAGCAGGCAGTGTAACTCTGACCTCCGATCACGCATAGACATTAACAATCTCGATGTCAAGATACATTGGGGATATGTGATATGAATATGAGAACCGGAAAGCAGGAGATATTTACGTAAGCTCAAAACATGTTTGTAAGACCAGCTTATCCATAACAATTAGGTACATAATACCGACTTGCCCTGCCCACTGATGATTAATTACCGAAGGCTAGAGAGAAACGCGCTGTCCGAATCGTAGAAATATAGATAGAGCTCTATTACCATATTTGGTGGCCTGTATGCTATCTATTAATTATTTTAAGTGAGACGTTTGAAACTACTTATTTTACGTAAAATTCAATACAAAGAAAATTTTAGCGTATTTCGAAATTCTTCCCCTAAGAGAGTTAAAAAGGGGGGAAGAATGTATAGGGCTGGCTATACATGTACAGGATGTAACAAAAAAATGAAAAAGAATAAAAAAAAGATTTTTCGCGTCTGAAGAAATTTTCTTCTACTTTTTCCTAATCAGAACACGATACCGAATATGCCCTTAAACGGATCCTCACTATTTTTGTTACAACCTGTATATGAAGTTTCAAGTCCCTGTCGTAGTCAGTAGACAGTTTTCTAAAATACCGCAGAAGGTTGTGAACGAGCGCGCAGAATTAACAGCAAATTATATAATCTTCCGTTTGTATAACAAAAACAATTCTATACAAAAATACTGATTGTACGGCAAAATAATTTCGTCAAAATATTATTATTTTTGCAGCATTTTCGGTTCGTAACGCAACACTTTATCTAATAATTAGGTACGTGTACATATAAAACCCAATATCAATATTTTTTAGGAATACAGGAGCCCGGGACTCCATTAAAACTGACTAATTTCATTAAAAAAAGTTTATGCCAGAAATGGGGTATTAATAAAAATGTTCGGTTTCTTACAGTTAAACCTACTAGTTTTAATGTACAGTTGCCCACACGGTTCTGGCGCTTCGCAGGCCGCTACCGCGGCACGTACGGTATAGGTAGTGCTACCAGTTGAGTTTACGCGCACAACAACATGTCAGCGCGATTTTGAAACTAATATTCTTTTTTTGTACCGTTAGCAAGTTCAACAGTGAATGACATGATAGACCAAAAAGTTTCTTTAAACTATTTTGTTAAGTACTATTGACGAAAATACATTGAATTCAATCAAAATAGAAATTAAAATATGTTGATTGTTGATCTATTTTATTAAAATATTTATAGATACCAATTCAAATAGTTATATTCAATGAATAAATAACGTCAGATACTTATTAAAAATATATATTTACTAGCTTTTTCGCTCGGCTTCGCCCGTGTACTAAGCCTAATTTTTAACCGTCTACAGAAAAGGAGGTTCTCAGTTTGACCGGTATGTTTGTATATTTACCAAGGTAAGTAGGCAAGGTATGTATGTATCGATGTCATTTTCGTAATCAGCTCCCCGAGGAACCTCGAAGATGACACCCATATCGATAACTAATAAAGACATGTCCGCCATCTTTGATTTGAAAATGCATGTCATTATCGTAATCTGTACCCCGAGGAACCTCGAAGATGATACCCATACTGATTTTAAAGAAAAATAATTATCCGCCATCTTGAATTTGCAAATGCATGTCATTTTCCTCATCGGCACCCCGAGGAATATCACCCATATCGATTTTTAAGAAAAGTAAAAATTTAGGTGAGCTGTTTGGTAAAACGCTGAAATGTGTTTTGTTGTATTTAAACAGAGAATCTATATACGAAGTTTTAAATCTCTCACTTCAAAAAAGATTTGCGCCTCGTAAAAACTTGGAACCCCCGTTCCACCCCTTCAGGGGAGCAATTTTGAAAAACGCTGAAATGTGTTTTGTTGTAAGTATTTAAACAGGGTTATTTACGGAGTTTCAAATCTCTCACTTCAAAAGTGATTTGCCACCCGCACAAACGTTGATATATTCATTAATATATTTAAATAGAGAGTCTATATACAAAGTTTCTAATCTCTCACTTCAATAAATACGTTTTTTCATACAAACTTTCATCCCTTTTTCCCACCTTAGGGGATAAATTTCGAAAATCCTTTCTTATCCCTAGCCTATGTTATAAATGTAATCGACTGTACCAAAATCAACTCTCTAGCGTTAGCAGTTTCGACTGTGCGTTGATTTGATGAATCAGTCAGTCAGTCAGGACTTCTTCTTTTATATATATACTTATATATAGATTCAAGTGTTTTTATTTACATTCACTCATTAATTTCATTCATTCGCTTTTTTGCAATCAATACTACATGCAGCTGTGTGTGTAATCATTCACCTCGACTATCGAGGCACTAACTAACTATTGTGTAGAATATTTTTAAGTTTTTAACTGACCATTTCAGACGTGTGTCGTAAATTGGATGTAGTATCAGTATTATTGATATGACGGTACTATTTACAATTTATTACTTGTACCTAAGCATTTTAGTTTTTTCGAAGTAAAATAATTTATGTGATTTAAAAACCGTTTCATTGATATAAATAAATTGCCGGCTATCACTCTTTTGATGTTCGGTTAGATATATAAGTACCTATTAGCAGGACCGTATTTTGAAATATGACGCCCCGGGCCAATAAGTTTCGCCGCCCCAGAAGTCAAGAAAGAACGATATAAATAAAAAAATATATATTAACGTCTAAATTTTTGGGGTTGTACAAATTTTTTAAAAAGTTTCATGGGGGGACTATGCCGCCCCTAGCGGATTGGCGCCCCGGGCCATGGCCCGGATGGCCCTAGGGTAAATACGCCCCTACCTATTAGGAATAGACTATAGAGTTCTAAAATGAGCTAGCGTGGATTTCACACTCAGTGGTCATATAAGATCTGGGCCTTTACCATGAGTTTGCATGACCGTACTCGCGAGCGACTGGGTAAACGATTTAGTATGCTGATCCTTAGTTCTATTGCGTAACCGCCAGAGGCGCTGTACTTCTGCCCATACAAATTTTTACGCAGTCGCTAGCGAGTACGGTCATGTAAACTCATGGAAAAGGCACTGAAGCTGTTATTAGCGAGAAATGAATTGAACATACAATCAGCGATGTATAATAAATACCCCCTATATATACCTACTATGCACCTGATTATTTCATCGCCGCTGAAAAACCTTCAGTCGTAGCATTTTTTTAAAATTCTGTTTATGGCAATTTTACCCAACTAATATATTTTCATTTATAAATACCTATCACGATGCTATATATTTTTGTAACCAGCATGTTATTTTAATTTATTTTTCACTTCTCATGCTCGAAAAGTGTGTCATATTAGACTTGTCAAGCGGGGCTAAAGTAGTTCATTTAACCCCTAGGGAAAATATGAATACATATTTATGATTTACAAAATATTTGAATTTTACCAATCAAAATACTTCACCTATTAAATCCACCAATCACAGAACACTAATTTAACTCTTAAAAAAATATTTGGTATTGGGTATTAACCAACCAGAATACAGCTTTACTAAAATCGACCAATCAGGAAACATAATAATTTTTTCTAAAGAGTCTAAAGATTAAGTTTGTAGTAGTCCCTATTTCACAATAATTAAAAAAGTGGTTAAATCGTTCGAGCAACACTTTGAAGCGCTCAATAGAAGGTCAGTTAGCTTTTTTCGCGCGTGAATGTTGCGCGCGAACCGCAGTGTCTATGTTTTGTGTGTCAAAGGAGTATAGAAAAAAAAAATCATGCTGCAAAAGTATATATCTTCGCCGTGGAATTTATTGTTAATTTTGGGTTGGTTAACCTTTGTTTATTTATTTTCTCGCAATCGAAGTGAAAAGTAGAGTGTTTGACTCTGGTCTAAAAGCCATATTACCCCTCGAACTATTTTCCCTCACTTCGTTCGGGAAAATAACTATCTCGTGGTAATATGGCTCATTTTAGACTCTTGTCATACAATCTACTATTTTATCTATTTGCTGCATTTTTGCCTTGGCACTACTTGGTAGCCAGGGCAGCAGTACACTTCGATATGCGTGTTTACGTTGTGTATTCGCTTCCATTTCTTTTCATATTAAGGAAAAAGAGATCACTATGCGTCTTCCTTTACCCGTCCCCGTCTTCTTTCACGATATCAAAGAAAGAGTTGCAACACGAATATTTGCGCGAATACGGCCAAGTGTGGTGCCGGCCTCAGACTCCGCTGTTCAAACAGGATCCAAATCTGAGCGACAACAAAACAACAAACACGCCATCGTTATCACGGCAGGTTTTGTTATGTTATGTCATTGTTTCGGCCGTGAAGTGTGTCACGCCGCGCTGCGCCAGTTAGGCGGTGTCCTACTTATTGCCCGGATTTGGTATTCCCCGGTACGCGAACTTGCGCAAGGCAGCACGATCGGGTCACAATACGCGCGCCATCGGTCGTTCGTTGCTCGATTTTGACATACATGTTTGGAAAATAAAGGTCTTATACAAAAGTGCCCTTCAGGTCTACAATTGCAGAATAAATGTTGTGATTTATATGTTAAACGGAAAATCTTATTGGTATAGTACCTAGCAGGTTGAGTGGAAGTCCAGTGGGAGGGGGTGTAAATGTCCACGCCCATGGGACACCTTGCATGCTTGGAAAACAAATAAAGTGAAGTAGCACTCTGTAGTTAGCATGTATATAGCACATGTCCCTCTCGCGCTTACGTACTTGCTAATAGTGACTTTACGAATTTTATATGCTGACTTAATCGCGACCATGCTAGGCTAGGTTGGTATTTATATGGCAAAGTTCACTGGTTCAAATATGCGGGTTAAACAGAGCTCGTCTTTTCGGAAACAACGTATTCACTGAATAGATATTTGTTATTTACTTGTATACACCTGCGAAGAAATTTAAAGATGTATGCGAAGACTACAACCCGCCCTGGGTCAGGACGGGCCGACTGCTTATTCCCTCTTATCCATGAGAGCAGGAGTGTGCTTATGATGTTTTTTTATTTAGGTATTTGATGACAATATGTTCTAATAACAATTTCCGTGCATCTTTCTATAACGTAAACTCTTTTGATAATCTCTTGTCTTCATTCAAGTGGGTAACAGTTAACAGTCCTTCCGATTACGACACAATGAATGGACACGTAAACCTGACGTCGTAAGGCTAAACTAGTATCTAACTGTAAATGTCATAATATCTTTTGTGTAAGCGCGGTACACGCGTGGACCACAAACATGTGTCAACGCACGTAGGACGCGACATGTCCTACTAAACAATCGGCTCAATAGCCAGATCGTAAGAGCTACTAAAATACTTCCCATAAAATAATCGAGTAATTTTAGTGACACATTACCATGCCTTGCGCTTTATATCGGCATGCGATTAAAATTATATCACGCACTTAATGTGTTTTAAAAGCCAGGGGACCGATTTTTGAGTTTCGAACGCGCGACAACAAAGGCGAGCGATAAAATAGTCGCAAGCGACAATTTGTCACGATTTTTCTCACATGTTCCAAATAAAAGCTATTTTTGAGAGAAAGCTCTCGAAAGCTCGTGATTGTATGCTCGTATTACGTTACTGGTTATTGAAATTCGTATTTCAAATAAAAAATAGAGTTAAAGCAATGTTTAATACATTGAATTCGTAGTAATATGTAATTTAAATATTTACGAGTAAGTGCATTTTCAGTGTATGGCATCGGTTACGCGGTGACTATTATCACGCGATACACTCATATCACAACAAGTATCACGTGGGTATTGATGAATATTGAAGCAACATCCATACAGTTTTGAATACTACGATAATATTGACACCCGGGTACCTATTGTGAGTCGTAGTTGTGATCTAATAACCACCGTGTAACTGATGCTTATACGTAACGATATGGCAAGTCTCTTCTCGCCGCTTCTTTACAACTGACACGGTTCGCGAATCGCGTCTAGAAACTAGACAAACAATGCACATACAAATTCTTAATTTAAAAATAACTACCTATCTACCCGGGAACGCCTCAAGGAGCAAAATACAGCTGTCTCGGCGCCCAATATCAATTCTTTGCTTTCGGCGTCGGGACACTAGGTCCTTGGGGTAAAGGTGCGCTATATCTCCACAGGGAGCTCAGCAAAAGAATAAGAGAGGCAACAAGCGACCCTCGCGCAGGCAGCTTCCTCGCGCAAAGAATCGCAATCGCGGGAATGCTGCCTGCATGATGGGCACCCTGCCGAGAGGCCCAGCCCTCTTATTTAACTAATTATTTTGTTTATTTATTTTTCTAAGTTTAAGGTTAAGTTTTAGTTTTAATTTAATAGTAGTTTTAGTCTTGTATTTACTTTTTTAAGTACCTATCTTTTTTTTAAGTCTTCTCATAATAAACATTTTAATATACTACCTATCGATATTATTTTTCAATAAAGATGTTTATTCTTAAATTAGTTATGCTTTGAATAAATTTTGGTAACAAATTTTTATGTAGGTTTTTTATTCAGCTTGAATGAATATTATTACTTAGTGTAATATTAAATTGTAATAGGAAGAAATTCGAACCCGTATAAACCAGTATGAACTTAGTAGGTTCTAAATCTCTACTTATAGATAGGGTTGTTGACTCAAAATTTGACTACTTCAAAAGAAATAAGTTAAAAAAAATACCAAATGGTAAAAATCCTATTCAAATAGGTATCTCAAAAAATAATAAAGGTATAACCGTTTTAATGTTGCTGGTTAGAGAGAGAAAACGCGACAGATCAGTGACGTCATTGGCCACGAACGCCGTAGTAGGTAAATGACGATCGTTCCGTTATTCTTTTGAGTTATTTTTTTCGCTGTTTGATTAAGAAATTGATCCTTTTCGAGAACTTTCTTATTTCGTGTCAACATCACTATTACACATCTTAATCTTAATCTTAATAATATTAAACGTGAAAGTTTGTGCGGATGGATGTACGTTCCGCTTAATCTCAAAAACTACTGACCGGATCTCTATGAAACTTTCCAGTATTGTAGCTTAGACATCAGAATAGAACATAGGCTACCTTTTATCCGCGGGTAACACCGCAGGGCGCTGCTAGTACATACATATAACACGAGTGGTACGCTCGACTTTCAAAAATAGCACGTCATCGTTTTTGACAGTTTTCGAGTGACAGAGTTGAGCGCTCTATACTCAAAAATCGGCTCCCTGAATTGAAAAATGATAAGATTCTACCTGACCTGGGAATTCGACAGATCGGTGGTGATGGTCTAAGAAAACAAAGTCTGACAATCCGGATAGTGACACCACAATACGTCACTGTCAACGACACACTCGATAGGCTGATGCTGGCTGATTAAGTAACGTGTCACTCACAACTACTTGATTATTGCCATACCTGGCGCAGTATATTATTGTATCATGTCGGTAAGCGTTTCCTGCTGGTATTTCTGGAAAGGCTGAAATGTACCTACCTGGAGGTTGACTACACATGTGTGTGATAATGTAACGTGTTAGATGGAGCATTCATATCATCACATCAAGGCTTAACCGATTTAATTGAAGTTGGCACCTCACGTGAGCGGGTTAATAATAAGGCCAGTTACGCGGCCTGCGTCAGGTTGCGGCCGAATTTTTTTCGATTAAAGATGTTTACGTGCCCTTAAGAAATAGTGAGTTGTATGCGTTTTAATTCGTAGCTATTGAATATATTAAAAAAGCAAGAAAATATCCGTTCAGTCCATCAACTCATCCAAGTGGCCGCAAATTGGCGCATCAAATTAACAGACCGTAAACCTATATAGTAAGGTTGGCCTCCTCATAACTATATAGTTTTTTACCGGGACCTTCTACCCACTTACCTTTTTTGACCCTCAATTCTATCCTCAATTCTATCCCAAAACATTTAGCTTAGGTTAGAAATGCGGGTAGGTGATATTGAAAATTGAATACCTAGACGGTCTATAGTCATAGAATAACGCCATGTCCGCCATAACGATTTTACCATATTAATAGGTAAGTACACGCAACGGAACTCTAACACAACCATCACCGCTACTAACTGATCTCTAAAGCCTGCAATTACTGAGAATGCTGGGTTATTAAGTCCGTGTATCATTGTTACGTACTGCAATCGTGAGTTCACGCTTTAAGAGACGATTGCAGTTTATAAATAACTCGTTCTATAAATAAATGGCCGTAGTTCATACTCTTTATCAAACAAAAGACAATAAGGACGGGCTAAACAACGCAGTGCTTTTGTTTTCATTGGGTTGCATAACTTCGCTCGTTCACGACGCTTACCGTTACCTTTCAGGTGAACCAGTAAAAGTCTGACCTCCTAAGAGAATACCAGTCCTTACGAATCCTAAGGTCATAATACTGTCTGAGTACGCAGAGTCGAGGCAGGTTGCGATTCATACATCACAATATGAGTGTGTTCGTATAGGCGTAGGCGATCTGAGAAAGTCACTCGACCCGTTTCACGGAGGGACCTCTTCCGCGAACAGGCATGTTTGAGTATTCGTAGACAAGCTGTTTCCTACATTGCACTTCCTGAAGGCGGGACAACTCGTCACATTAACAACAAAAAAACCGGCCAAGGGCGAGTTGGACTCGCGCACGAAGGGTTCCGTACTAGTATCTATAAAACAGCAAAAATAACTTAACCAAAATTACAGTTAAATCAACCTATCTCAAAAACTATAAGAGATACTTTGATCAAACCAAAAATCGTTGAAAGAGTTAATTAGCATGCATCACCTCTATTTTTTTTAGAATTTTATACCCCGTAGTTATAAAAATAGAGGGGGGGGGACATACTTTTTACGACTTTGAGAGCTGATATCTCAAAAACCGTTCACTTTAAGAAAAATGTTTTTTAGAAAACTTTATATCATTTTAAAAGACCTTTCCATTGATACCCCACACGGGTATGTACATCGAAAAAAAAATTTTCATCCCTCAGTTACATGTATGGGGGGCCCCACCCCCAATTCTTTTTTTTACTATTTAGTGTCATAATTTTGTAGCGGTTCATACAACACATATTCCCATCAAATTTCATCACTGTAGTACTTATAGTTTCCGAGTAAATCGGCTGTGACAGACGGACAGACGGACAGACGGACAGACGGACAGACGGACATGACGAAACTATAAGGGTTCCGTTTTTGCCATTTTGGCTACGGAACCCTAAAAACATACCGCCATTAGTCCTACTTTGTATTAGTCAATGTTTGTTTTTTTATTTACATTATCTACCTAGGTAAGCATAAAATTATTTGTTTGTTATTTGCCGTTATGAAGTTCTGTACCTCTTTACGACTCATTGTAAGTACACTTTTATCCGGCGATACTTCCAGGAGGCAATCACTGACCTAGGTTGTTGGTTTAATCTTTGGCGTATCGAAGTCAATCCGGAAAAAAGCACTGCGATAGTCTTCCACCCGTCTGACCGCGTTAGCACGGAAAGGCGTGTGGCTCCGATCCAGATTTTTGACCGGCCCATCCCCTGGGTCACCGAAGTCAAATATCTTGGAATGACCTTCGACAGAAAACTAACTTTCCGTAGCCACATCAGTAGAGTACGCAACCGTGCGTTGTTCATGCTAGGAAGGCTTTGGCCAATGACTAACAAGTATAATAAAATGTCATTTAGAAATACGAGTAAGCTGACACTACAAAACGTGTTTGTCCAATCATGTTTGTTGTGTTGCTCACGTGGCTATGACATCGCTCAAGCTGCTTCAGGTCATTCAGAATCGTTTTCTCCGTAGGGCGACTGGTGCTCCGTGGTACCAGTCGAACCTCAGTCTGCACCACGACATGGGAATTAGCACCATGTATGGTTTCTTTAAGCAGACTGCCAGACGTTATTTTGACAACGCTTCCCATCATAGGAATCCGTTAGGAAGGCTGTAGACTACGTTCCCATCCCTCCCCCCTCTGTCATAACTCGGCGATCACTGATTAGGGACCGCACTGTCTGGCGTCCTAGGCACACACTTACGCACCCGGACGACGTTATCACAGCGTCCATCGAAAGATGGAACGCTGCGCTTACGGCGTCCAACTCTGACACGACGCGTACACTTAGGCATTCCCTCCGGTGTCCACCGCGCGATCGCGACAACACTAACACATATAGTCCCTATTCGTCCCGGTACCGCCGCACACCGGGTAGAGTCAGTACGACCCCAGGTCGGGCCTAGCTGAGTTTCTTGCTGGACTCTTCTCAGCTAGGCTAGGTTTAGTGAACCAGCGACAAAACTCCCAGTAGCTCGATTCCACTCACACCTCAGCTCAACCAATCTCACTGGAGTGCAAACTGTTAGAGTATTCCAGTGTTTCAAACCACACGCGTGGTCGTGCCGGAGGTTTTCCCCTGGATTTTCTCCAGGTTACTCTCCGACCGCGCACTCCTATCGCTTTATTGGGCCCGGCCTATAAACTCCACAACAAATATTTTAATGTTTCCATTAACTTAGCAGAAACAGATATTATCTTCTTCTTCTTCTTCTAAATATATAAAAGAAGATGTGCTGATCTACCATCAACGCACAGCCGAAACTACTGGAACTAGAAACTTTAAATTTGGTCCAGAGCTTACTTTTATGACGTATGCAAGGGATTAGACGGGATTTTTAGAAATTCCTCCCCTAAGGGGATCAAATAGGGGTGCAAAGTTTGTATGGGAGAAAATGTTTTTTTTTTAACTGAAGACTTAATAATTCGTAACAACTTAAATCCAAAGAAAGTGTTTTCAACGTTTTGCAAAATTATAACCCTAAAGGGTAAAATAGGGGTGCAAGGTTTGTACGGGGAGAAAATATTTTTTGAAGTGCGGGATTTAAAACTTCGTATACGGACTCTCTGTTTAAATACAACAAAATGTATTTCAGCGTTTTTTTGAAATTGCTCCTCTAAAGGGGTGAAAAGGGGTTCCAACTTTGTACGGGGAGCAATTCTGTGTCTAAGTTAGAGATTTGAAACTTCGTAAATAGACTGTTTAAATACAAAAAAATGTATATCCGCCTATTTTTGAAATTGCTACTCTAAAGGGGTGAAAAGGGGTCACAAGTTTGTACGGGGAGCAAATATTTTTAGAAGTGAGAGTGTACAGCAGCGTTTTCTGAAATTGCTCCCCTAAAGGGTTGAAATGGGGCTACAAGTTCGTACGGGGAGCAAATATTTTTTGAGTGCGGGATTTAAAACTTTGTATACGGACTATCTGTTTAAATACAACAAAACGTATTTCAGCGTTTTTTGAAATTGCTCCTCTAAAGGGGTGAATAGGGGTTCCAACTTTGTACGGGGAGCAATTCTGTTTTGAAGTTAGAGATTTGAAACTTCGTAAGTAGACTCTATGTTTAAATATAACAAAACGTATTTCAGCGTTTTTCAAAATTGCTCCCCTAAAGGGGTGAAAAGAGGGTTCCAAGTTTGTAAAGGAGCAAATATTATTTGAAGTGAGAGATTTAAAACTTCGTAAATAGACTCTCTGTTTAAATACAACAAAACATATTGCAGCGTTATTTGAGATTGCTCCTCTAAAGGGGTGAAAAGGTGGTTCCAACTTTGCACGGGGACCAATTCTTTACTTTTCGTAAAAATCGATATAGGTGTAATCTTCCAGGTTCCTCGGGGTGCCGATTACGAAAATGACATGCATTTGCAAAACCAAGATGGCGGACAATTATTTTTCTTAAAAATCGACATGGGTGTCATTTTCGAGGTTCCTCGGGGTGATTACGAAAATGACATCCATTTTCAAATCCCGGAGGGGGACATTTATTTTTCTTAAAAATCGATATGGGTTTCATCGTCGAGGTTCCTCGGGGTGCTGATTACCAAAATGATATGCATTTTCAAATCCAAGATGGCGGACATTTACTTTTCTTAAAAATCGATATGGGGTCATCTTTGTGGTTCCTCGGGGTGCCGATTCCGAAAATTACATCCATTTTCAAATACAAGATGGAGGACATTAATTTTTTCTTTCGAGTAATTTTCACAAAAAATTAATAGCATCAGACAACTGACAGAAACAAATAAACCTCATTTATATCTTTGTTTTTGTTACCATCTAAAATCTACGCGGACGAAGACGCGGCCGGCCGCTAGTAATTCATATAAGTAGGTACATCGTGTTCGGGATGGACCCAAAGGATTTTATTAGAGCATTCATGACGCAGTAGGTAACTAGTAAAATGAACATAGGGCCAATTACGTGTTTTGTTTATCATACAATATACATATGATATAAATTATTTTCGCTTGCATTAATATATTAGGACGAGCTAGCAATGTTTGTTATTGTTGGTATAAAATAGGTACATAGATTATTGTTATGAGTTATTTTTTCATTAGAAGAGATCAGTAATATAAAATACGCACCTACATATAAAATAAAAATCTTGATCCAGCTTACAATGGACTTTCTCGGCGTTTACTTGAGCTAACATTTTATTTAAAATTTCTTTACGACAGGACTACGTTACACTCATTTACAGTACGTAACTTTATTAATAAATCAGATTTGCTGAATATAATTCTTATCGACAGAGTAAGAAAATAAGAGTGTTGTGGGTAGGTACCTATTTTAATTTCAACTATGAAATCAGATTCGAATAAAAAGCAGTGTTAAGTTATAAAATTTAAGTAGTTTTATGTTTCATGTGACCATGTACATATTATATTAGGGCCTATCCCGAAATCACGCTAGGTTTTTTGGGCCACTTTTACACCCCCTCCCACTTGGTGATCTTTGATGAATGCATGTATTTTTGTTTTATAAATTCTTTCACGATCATGATGTAAGTACCTTCTTTGAAATATTTTTTTTTAATCGGTTCACGTAATAAGGAATTATACTTGAAAAACCACCATACATACTAGCTTATTCAGTCGCTCAAATTTGTAAAAAAATTTCGCCAATAGATAGCGCTGTACCCATGGCGTTCAAGTTTTACACCATGTTGTTGAGATTTTCCTGAATTAATAGGTTTCATCTGTGTACGGAACCCTCAGTGCGCGAGCCGGACTCGCAATTGACCGGTTTTTATTTTCTCTACTACTTATACAGCGTGTTACTGGCACGCAGGCATTAATTGAAACTGATAATAATATGTTCCATTAGAAATTATTTCCATGTAGTAGAAAATCAAAATTATTTGAAATAACTGTGACATTAAATTTCCTAACTCCGCACCTTCAATGTATTAGGTGCATTGCTTAAGATAACGTCGTAGTAAACAAAACATTAAGAGCTGACATTTGTACTGCGTTATCAATTTACTTTGCTGTACGTATTGCTGGCAATTTAAATGTTAGAAATTAAGTGAACTCTAATTTTTAGTTTTATAATATAATTTAGCGCATAGTTAGGTTAAAGGAACTACGTTTAAATACCCGACTTAAAGAAAGCCCCGTATGCCGGTAACACACTGTATAAACTAGAGACTAAGTTAGTAATCTATTATGATCTAAACTTAGGGGATGAATTTCGAAAAACGCTTTCTTATCCCTAGCCTACGTTATAAATAATAATCAACTGTGCAAAAATCAACTCTCTAGCGTTAGCAGTTTCGGCTGTGCGTTGATGAGTCAGGCAGTCAGTCAGTGAGGACTTCTTCTTTTATATGTATAAATAGAAGTACATAAATACGCATGCATTATATAGCTAAGCTACCCACTTCATCCCACGAAGACAATCCAACCCAAGACAGGTGGACGATGACCTGTGAATATTTAATTTTTTTTATCTGAAAAATACAATATTAATAATATTTGGTAAATACGATTTCCGACGTGTGCCCGATTGCACTAATTTGCACCTGTTAACATGTGTCCGGACGGCGAAGGTAGGTACGTACCTACATTAACCGTTAGCCGAGCGCCGAAGAGAAACTTCCTTTGGTAATTTTTTGCATAACTTACAATTTGGTGGTCACACAACACCGCATGGCTGCACAAATATATATGATATAATTGCATAACATGGCGATGCTTGCTAGCTCGTTTAATTTGTATGCATAATATTATACGTGTATGTTTAAAATTGTATTAATTATTTAACTCGTGACTTCGTTGTTACGTGGAGAGTACTTAATAGGTCGAGCTATTATTATTATGTATATTCAACTAGGTAATTACCTACGTCAGTGTTGACAACTAAGTACGTGGTTGTTAAAGGGTAGGTATCTAGTATTTGTCGCATCGCCAAATTAATTGCCAAAAGATATACTAAAAAAATTAAATTTCATGTCATTACTAAAAATACTAAACCTGCACCTTTTTAACTCTGTTTTAGTTTATACTGCTACTCAAATTAGTAGTAACATAATAACATCTCGTTACCTAACCTATTAAATTTAACTGTTCCGAAATAAAATATTCTCTACCCAAAAATAATAAATGATCACCAAATTTTAATATATTATTTGTATCCAAATTTTTGCAATCCTATTAATATTAAGTATGTACCTAGTTGACACATGTAGCACCCTTCATGTTTCAGCAAGATATATTACCTACAACACTCATTGTACAATAAACCTGTTATCTATTAATTCAATTGTTATTCTACATTTGGCTATTCATTTAATCGCGATTAAATTCATCGCGATTAGTCTTGCGATGACTGTTTAATCGGTTCACTAGTTGATTACATAATTAACTGATTAATGTCCATCTCTGCAAGAAGCACTCATTGACGCGATAGATGCATATCACGTGAATATTGATGAATGTTGTAGCAATATCCAATCAATTCTTAAATCCCCGGTAATATTAACATCCCTGATGTATTGTGATAATAATGACAAAGGTATACAAAGGGCCCATTTAATTAAATGTACGCGCAGCGTACTGACGTAGTGGTCTAAGAGCTAGCTACGACGTCCAACCGTTGTTAATTTATAGAGAGACGAAATCCGTTTAGTTAGTGTGCCATATTGTTGTTATTAATAGATCCGGGTGACTGGCACCCCCACCCCCCTAATTTAATATTTTTACTAACATCATAAACAATGTTTAATAGTCTCCGAGTAAATCGGCTGTGACAATTTTTATTTTATTTTTTATTAAAGTGGTTACTCGACTGGAATACTCGTACTAAGGACAAAACGTTGTTTCGTCCCATAGAAACTCAGGGGTCAGAGGGTTAGCTTTCACGAGCGAGCACCGCGGAAGACATTAAACATTTGACGCCGATCAAGTACGAAGGTAATTCACAAAGCAAGGAGTAGCATAATTCTGATCCGATAACGGATAGTCATATGTGTAGCCCGCTTGAGTTTACTAGCACCTGGCGCTTATTGAAATGCACGTGCGCCAGGTGCAGTGTTAACTCGAACGGGTTTTAGGTTATGGGCCACACGCTGTGCGCTGAGGTGCTGATCTTGATTTGTGAATAGTTTTTAAAGTGATCTTCCGCTGGCAATGCGGATCACTGCGTGAGAGTACGTTCTGTACTGTAATAGCCTGTTTACACTTAGATGGGTGATTACTGATTAGTGCAATTCCGTACAGTTTCTACCTACTCGCAGTTCATTAGTACATTTACTAGTCACTGTATTAATTAATAAATGTAAATACCTAAGTGCTTAGACAGATTGTTTATTTACTTACTTAGATCACTAAGGACTGCCTCAGAAAGAAGCATGTGTAGTTAATGTCTTGCGCGCAAATTTCGAAAAATATGTAGTTTTGTGAAGACTTGTTCATATTTCAACCTATGATGTAGTATATAAAATTTAATTTGATTGCGACGACCGATTGTCGGTTTTTTTTTTGCTTAATTTAAATTGGATTAATTAGTGTTTTAGCACTTTCAAACAAAATAAAATCCGAAAATATCAAAAAAATAATTCATTTCGTTTCCTAATTCAAGCTGTAATAAGTTTTGATAATCTCATAACTTTCCACCTCGTGCCCTGAGGCGTGCCTGAGGCACACAAACCGCCATAGAATTAGGCAGCATTAGCCATAGAAGAAGCAAGGTTTAGTTTGAGATCCTGCTGGAGTTTTCCCCATAGAAACGCAGATATGGCGATCCCAAATAACCCAGTTGGCTCCGCAGCTAGGTTTTCTCCACAAAAAAAGGCAGCGTTGACGCACACGACTAGTTGAGACGGAAAGGTTTGAAAGCTATAAGCACTTGCATCCGTTGTGGTAAATTGGTTGGTAAAAGAAAATATGTTCCGTGTTTCGTTCTGGGCAAATTTCTTCTAGATCTTTCATCTAATTAGTTAATTACCCGCGAAGGCACACGATAGGTTTATTCGACCAACTTTAAAAGGCGCAAACTAGCCTGTATCACAAAATAAAAAATATACAGAACGGCCGATCCCGCCGTTCTGGAAGATACATACTTACTTAAACTTGCCCGAATCACTAGGGTTGCTTCTGTATTGATTCTGAATTTTAAAAAGGAGTAGGTAATAAAAGTTTACAGACATACATACATCGATTCGTTTATACATACATCTTATCATGTTTACATTCCTTAGAAACTGCTTAGATGTTAAAGAGTATCACCATTAAAAACCACACATGACGAAGAGTGGAGCGTAACAACTTGTTACAACTAACTACTAACTAGCTAACAAGATATAACTATGATAGTGATCTCACTAAAAACACAAACGTGAAAAAAATTCGACAATAACATAAATGTAAAAAGGGCGCCAAATTTAGCGAAAAATAGTTGAAATCTAGAAGGGTTACATGTTCCATAATTTTTTTAAATAACAATCGTCTATGGACTTTAAATACGTAGTTAATATTTTCTTAAATGACGATTTTCAGAAGATATTTGCTTATTTAAATTAACTGTTTATTTCAGGTCGACAACCCATATGTTAACTGCGGTTACGATTGAATTAAGTTTTAGTACTAAACAAAATATTTGTTTATCCTTATCAGGCAGCAAGGCTCATATTTAATTTAGTAAGGATTAACTATGAAAAGTCTCTCAAAATGTATGTAAGCTATCGATTACGAATATTCCCTATGTTGAATTTTAAATTACGAAACGAACGGTATTTATTACGTTGCCTTTGTGAAAAGGCAGATGTTTGTTTTCATGGGAAGCTAATAGTTACTGCTTTTTCGGCAGCGTGGATATCAGAGACGAGTTTTATCGTTCAAGATCTCTTTTGGTTTGATGGTTTGGACGGACATAATATTACGATTGTAACTCAACATAATATTACGAGTGATGACTTTCTCAAACTCCGTGTGGTGCCGGGTTAGAATAGCACTTCCCCCTTTATTCCCGTGGGTGTTGTAAGAGTAGACTATGGAACTAGGTTGTAGTGTGTTGTAGGCGATGGGCTAGCAACCTATCACTGTAATGTCACTGCATCTTTAAACCTACAATTGCTAAACGTGGCAGTAAAATTAAATTTCATGTGCTCTACATACCCCTTTTGGGAATACAGACGTGAGTTTATGTGTGTGTAATCTCAAGAAAGTAAGACTCAACTGAATTAATAGTTTGTTGTCACTTTTGGACTCTAAGTATTTAGATCTAACAAGAAAAACAAGTTAATCTAAATATATAAAAGAAGAAGTCCTGATCTACCATCAACGCACAGCCGAAACTACTGGAACTAGAAACTTCATATTTCGTCCAGAGCTTACTTTTATGACTTATGCAAGGGATAAGACGGGATTTTTGGAAATTCCACCCCTAAGGGGGTAAAACAAGGGATGAAAGTTTGTATGGGAAACGTAATTTTTTTGGACCAAGAAATTTGAAATTTCGTATTTAGACTCTCTGTTTAAATACAACAAAACTAAATTCAGCGATTTTCTAAATTCGTCCCCTAAAGGGGTGAAAAGTGGCTTCAAAGTTTGTACGGGGAGCAAATCTTTTTTGAAGTTAGAGATTTGCAACTTCGTATATAGACTCTGTGTTTAAATACAACAAAAGGTGTTTCAGCGTTTTTTGAAATTACTCCCCTAAAGGGGTGAAAAGAGGGTTCCAAGTTTGTAAAGGAGCAAATCTTTTTTGAGGTGAGAGATTTAAAAAATCGTATATAGACTCTCTGTTTAAATACAACAAAACACACTTCAGCGTTTTTTGAAATTGCTCCCCTCTAAAGGAGTAAAAAGGGGTTCAAAGTTCGTATGGGGAGCAAATCTTTATTCAAGTTAGAGATTTGAAACTTCGTAAATAGACTCTATGTTTAAATACAACAAAACTTATTTCAGCGTTTTTCAAAATTGCTCCCCTAAAGGGGTGAAAGAGGGTTCCAAGTTTGTAAAGGAGCAAATCTTTTTTGAAGTGAGAGATTTAAAAAATCGTATATAGACTGTTTAAATACAACAAAACGTATTTCAGAGTTTTTTGAAATTGCTCCTCTAAAGGGGTGAAAAGGGGGTTCCAAGTTTGTACGGGAGCAAATCTTTTTTGAAGTGAGAGATTTCAAACAAAACATACTTCAGCGTTTTTTTGAAATTGCTCCTCTAAAGGGGTGAAAAGGGGGTTCCAAGTTCGAACGGGGAGCAAATTTTTTTTTAAGCGCGAGATTTAAAACTTCGTATACAGGCTCTCTGTTTAAATACAACAAAGCACGTTCCAGCGTTTTTCTAAATTGTTCCCCTAATGGGGTAAAAAGGGGTTCCAAGATTGTGCGGGGAGCAAATCTTTACTTTTCGTAAAAATCGATGTAGGTGACATCGAGGTTTCTTGGGGTACCGATTACGAAAATGACATGCATTTGCAAATCCAAGATGGCGGACAATTATTTTCCTTAAAAATCGATATGGGTGTCATCTTTGAGGTTCCTCGGGGTGATGATTACGAAAATGACATCCATTTTCAAATCCAAGATGCGGCTATTTATTTTTCTTAAAAATCGATATGGGTGTCATCGGCGAAGTTCCTCGGGGTGCGGATTATGAAAATGACATACATTTTAAAATCCAAGATGGCGGACATTTATTCTTCTTAAAAATCGACATGGGTGTCAATGTCATCTTTGTGGTTCCTCGGGGTGCTGATTAAGAAAATGACATCCATTTTCAAATCCAAGATGGCGGACATAATTTTTTTCTTTTCTGTAATTTTTCACAAAACATTAATAGCATCAGACAACTGACAGAAACAAAAAACCTCTTTTACATCTTTGTCACCATCTAAAATCTACGCGGACGAAGTCGCGGGCGGCCGCTAGTGAATTATAATTACTGCGGGGTCGGGCACAGCCACGCCTCAATGACATTATCCTCGTGTGACAATGTCATATGTCACGCGTTTTTCACGCAGCGATAAGCAGTGGTAGAACAAAATAGGCTACTTGTCAATTTTTTATAATCTGTTTTAATACATATGTTATCTTATCCAAGTGAGGGCCATTGCGGAAGCACTTCGACCCAATGGGATCTTTTGTGCAATTGCCCCCTCCTTTATGCCTACTACTCCAAGCTGTTCTCCAACATTTCCACAAACCGGATGATGTAGCTAGCTGCAGGATAACCATTGTCAAAGTCATCCGTTCTCCGTCTGGCAACAAATAATATGTTAAAGCACGACCAGAAATATATGACCAATGTCAAGAGGGCGCTATCGTTCTCATTTCTATGGCAACTATCGCTTTATTGGGCCCGGCCTATAAACCCACAGTCAGGTTCAAAAAAAAAAAAAAAACGTTGAAAGTATTTACTAATGCACACCACCTCAATTTTTTTCAGAATTTTATACTTTATAGTTTGGAAATTGGGGGGACACACTTTTTTATGACTTTGACAGCTAATATCTCATCAACGGTTGACTTAAATGGACAAGTTTTTTAGAAACCTCCATATCAGGTCGCCTATCCATCGATACCCCACACGACTATGTGCTTTGCGGACGGACAGACATGACGAATCTATAAGGGTTCCGTTTTTGCCATTTGGCTACGGATCCCTAAAAAGTAGCTAAGAAGTAAAGAAGCTGCCGTGTCCGTATTGCACTTGTAAATGGCGGAAAATACAGTTCAATCATGTTTTTAACTACCTAATTCGACACTATTTAATAAAGTAATCATAATAAACATAAAATTAATACGTTTTTATGTATTTATTCTATAGGGGTTGTGGCATAATACCGTACTTCTTATGTATCTTAAACATCAACACCAAACTACAAGTTGATCAGAATGCAATATATTAACAAAAGTTATTGTTAATATATAATTTGTTTTATTTTTGAGAAAAGCACTATACATGATTCGGCCATAAGTGCCATCCTGGTCTCGTATTATAGCCGGACTTCGCCTTCGGCTCGGCCGGCTAAGTCATTCTCGTCCAGGATGGCTTACTTACTGGTCTCTGCAGTATTATACTATTTTGCTTACTTATTATGAACCCATACTTTTTAAATTTCCTTTAAATTGGGTGTTTGACACATGTTAAAATGTATACCATAGTGTGGTTATATAGATAGAAAACCATCAATCACTATCACTACATGGTATTAAAGAAAGTCTCCGCTGTCTGTCTGTGTGTCCCTATGTATGCTTACATTTTTAAAACTACGCAATGATGACAGAGTGATTCAAGAGGAAGTTGTATATGTATAATAATACACACATAATTTAGTAGAAAAACACTGATAATTACATTGTGCATTTAATATAGATCAATATGGCCCTTTACAGCAACTACGTACTAAGAAGTGGAGCAGAGAAAACAATAAACAATAAACATTAGCATTCTTTTGTAATAAGCCCTGGGATCCCAGGGACCGGTAGACGACGGGTTAAAGGGAATTTTAGACTTATGTGTTAAAGCTAGGTAAATAGTATAATTGTACTGTGGTTGACTGTAATTAAGGATGGGAAAGTTGAACGTAATCCTTAAAAGACCATCGCCATGGAAGTAGGATTGGTGACGGCAAGCTCGATTACGTGCGCGAAGTGCGTGGGAGACCGGATTGTGCCCATTTTAGTAGACATAAAAATGTAATAATAATTGGATAAATTATTTAATCGTATTGTCGCGTCATATTTAAAATACCGGGACCCGACTTTTCACTCGAGATCTATCAAAAAACTATGGTGATTTGTCAGATGTCGAGTGAAAAGTAGAGCGTTCGACACTCAAAAATCGCTTCCCTGTTCCCAATATATCAACGATTATACTTGTTTGGAGTTTAGAATATTAGCCAAAGGCGAAGTAGGTAGTATACGAGTACGTACGTAGGTACATATCTGACGTGTGGTTTGTACCAGTAATAATGATACTAACTGGACACCAACACAACAACAACTGTACAACGTTCAGATCTAAGGGCCGCTCTATTTTATACAGTTCGCCGAATTCCGCTCGTTTGATTCTTCGGCTGATGGCTTCATGCAAAATGGTGCAGTTGCTGTTGTACTCACATTATCAGCTTTATACGCTGGCACAGGCCTGTTCGTTTTACCGCTTCGGCTAAACTCGGCTCTGGGACACCTCCGTGGTGTCCAGATACCCTGTGGCGCTAGGAACGACAGAACACGTGCTATGTGGCCAGCGCGTGCGACCAAACCAGGATGCCATAATCAGCTGTCAAACATCGGTTTTGCTAGACAATAATTATCAATTATTTTGTGCTCGTACTTAACACTATTACATAAAAGTATAATACGGGCTCGAATTCCATGTATCTGTTCCTGCAGACTAACCCTCTAGGATTAGATTACCGGTTGAACGATAACTACCTTTCATGTCACATACCTTTTGATATCATCCCATTTGCGCCTCGCGCCGCGCTGGTAAGGTCTAATAGTAATGTATCTATTTCATTTTATTCATAAGTGCATGTAACCTATTGGTCACACCTAATGGTCTAAAGATTTTTTATCAGTATTAGAACAATAGCCCGCCAGACGCTATCAGTATTTTGTACCTGCCATATACTATCATTTCATATAATAGAATAGGATGGGTAGCGTCATTATTAGTGACAATGTCTTTCGGACTGACTGGTCTCTCCCATTAACCCTTAAATGCATACTGTAGGGTGCAGCCTACATAACAAGATTTAATAAAAAATAATATGGAGACTGATTTCACAAGGGAATTTTAATATGTTAAAATTAATTTTTAAAATGTTAACCGTTCTATACAAAAAAAGTGTTACATTTAAAAACAAATAGCGGGTACTTTCAATAATCCGCCGCCATATTTTTTATTGACTCGAAAATTGAGGTTTTCTGATCGGTTTTCTTGGCGGCCTTATAGGTAGTTTAGTATTTAATTTGTTTTTCCTATAATGTTTTTTACACATCATAACTTTATTGTCTGAGTTACTAGGTTTAGTGAACCATTTCAGATATATATTATATATATTTGTACATTTTGATGATGTATTATTTTTTTAATAAATTTTCAAATCGTAGGAAGAAATTACAATAGAATTTTAACGTATTTTACTCGTTTTTAGTATGCCATAAATTAAAAAATATCGCGTTTTTATTGAAAACGAAAAAATCATGCATTTAACCCCACCCTTAAGCCCCCTTAAGGGTTAAGCTGTGAACACTGTGACGCACTTTGAACATGCCCACGATTAAATCTTAATTTACCAAGACAGATTCTATTATATAACGCAACTCGTACTTGCGGGTAATATCAGGTAGTATCGTCATATCACAATTTGCTCTGTCATGCGATAAGTAGGTACCCTTGAGTACCATGTCTCTGTTCTACATAGGATACATAATACATTAGGAATGTATGCCGCAGGCAGTAAGCAACTACGCATGTCATTTTCTCTACAGAGAGTATGGTTGCGCATTGATGATACTTTGTGTATTTATAACAGGTTCCTAAGGTAAAGACCCATCCAGAGATTTGACGAAAATACTGAAAAAGAAATAAGGAAATTAAATAACCGAACACAATATAGAAAAACGCCTTGGTAACTGTCAATAAATCATAAATATGATCATAAAAAAAATTATGATATTATTTATTACGATCTTTTTTACTGTCAAAGCTGAACTCCATAATCATCATCGGAAATGCATTTAAAACTTTAAAATCATACCTTAATAACCGAATACAAATTACAAAACTAGGCCAAATTAAAAGCAATCCTTATGAAATTAGATACGGAATCTATATTATACAGGGATCTTATCTTATCTTCTTATCTTATTTAGATGAGGGCCCTCGCGGATGCACTTCGACCCAGTGGGATCTTTTGTGCAATTGCCCCCTCCTTTATGCCTACTCCAAGCTGCTCTCCAGCATTTCCACAAACCGAATGATGGAGTTCAGCGGGAGTACTCTAAATTCCTTTGGTTCAGGGTAACCATTGCCAAAGTCATTCATTCTTTGTCTGGCAAGGGCGTGACATTCACACAGTAAGTGTTCCATTGTCTCGTCATCCTCGCCACACATCCTACATTCTGTGTCGTCTGCTAGTCCCATCTTGGCCAAAGTTCCTTTGACCCCGAAGTGACCTGTAAACACCCCAGTTATCATCCTGAGTTGCTTTCTGCTGTATTTCCAGAGTTTTCTGGTCCAGCCTGTATCCACTCCTTCCATGAAGAGCTTTGAGTGCCTTAAGCCCGCCTCATTCCTCCACTCATGTTGGTGCTTGGTTTTGGCGCATTCTTTCAAGGCTAGTGTTATGGTTCTCTGCGAGAGTCCCACAAACGGTTCCGGACCTACAAAGCAGTTTGCTGATCCCCTTCTTGCAAGCTCATCAGCTTTTTCGTTACCAATGAAGCCCTCGTGCCCCGGTATCCATACCAGTTGCACTTTGTTGAGTCTCCCAAGCTTATTTAAAACTTGGATACCATTGTACACAAGTCTAGAGTCCACTTTCGGCGCTGTTAGCGCCTTAAGGGCTGCTTGACTGTCACTGAGTATATAGATATTCTTCCCTCTGGTTCGTCTATCTATATTCACCTGTGCACAGGCAATTACGGCGTATGTCTCCGCCTGGAAGACAGTCGCAAATTGCCCCATGCTTACACTACTACTATAGTCATTCGCATAAATGCCTGCACCCGTACCGGATCCCATTTTTGATCCGTCTGTGTACCAGATATCGTCTTTGTTACCATCGCTCGGTCGTTCAAGACCTTCAGCCCATTCGGCCCTTGAGGGAACTTTTGTAGTGAAGTTCTTATTGAACACATACTTGGGTTGCATTTTGTCGCATCCCATGTTTGTTATTCTGTCTAGAAAACTATCTGTTTCCATGTTTGTGTGTTTAGTCTTAGGCTTACTGTCGCTCCACAGTCCAAGCACTCTCAGTCTGTAGAGCGACTTGCGCGCTTCCGACTTGATCACCAGGTGAAGCGGTGGTAGGTCTAGTAGTACTTCTAGCGCCGCCGTTGGCGTTGTACGAAACGCCCCTGTTATAGCCATGCATATTGTTCTTTGCACCTTTTTCAGGGCCTCTCTGCATGTACTCTTTAAAGTCCTTGGCCACCATACCAGGCTTCCGTACAATAGTATGGGTCTCACCATCATGGTGTAGATCCATTTCAGTACCTTTGGGTTCAACCCCCATGTTTTACCATACGCCGATCTGCACATTCCAAACACTCTCAGTGCCTTGGTTATGGAGAGATCTGTATGCTTTTTCCAATTCAGCTCCTTATCCAGTGTAACACCCAGATATTTCACTTCATTGGACAGTTCAATTACCCTTTCGTACAGTTTTAACTGCTGTATGCCTCGAAGGGTTCTTTTCCTAGTAAACGGTATTACTACAGTTTTGCCTGGATTGATGGACAATTGGTGGCTAATGCACCAGTTCTCCACCTTCTTCAGAGCTTTGCTCATGATTTCTGATACTGTACTTGGGAATTTCCCGTTAACAAGTATCACCAAATCATCAGCATATCCTACCGTTCGGATAGGCCCATTATTCAGTTCTCCCAGGAGTGAGTCCACCACCAGGCTCCATAGAGTTGGCGACAGTACTCCGCCCTGTGGACAACCCTTTGTGGCTGTAGCCGTTATCTCATCTCCTAGAAGACATGACTTTATTACTCTGCCGTTTAGCATGTTGCCTATCCATTTACAGATGGTGGGCTCTATGCCGTGTCTAGCAGCTGCTTCGCTGATAGCGTTATACGTGGTGCGATCGAAAGCCCCTTCCACGTCTAAGAAAGCTGCCAAGCATAGTTCTTTGTTCTCTATGGCTTGTTCAGCTCTAGTTGTTACCAGATGTAGTGCTGTTTCTGTCGACTTCCCTGGCTGATAAGCACATTGTAGTTCGTGCAGTGGATGTCTCCTTAATGGGCCATCCCTTATGTGTCTATCTACCAACTTTTCCAATGTTTTCAGGAAAAATGAGGATAGACTTATTGGCCTGTATGATTTTGCTTCACTGTAATCCGCCTTACCTGGTTTGGGTAGGTAGGTTACTTGTACCATCCTCCACACGCGCGGTACGTGTGCGAAGGCTAAACACGCTCTGTACAATCTACTTAGGTGTGGAATTAGTACATTGGCGCCTTCTTGTAGTAGTATGGGGTAGATACCGTCTGGCCCCGGGGCTTTAAAAGGCTGAAATGTTGACAGCGCCCACATGATCTTTTTCTGATCCACTACCTTTTTAGACGTGTTCCAATTGTGCCTTGTTGTATGTGTGGTCTGTTCCAACGCACTAATCGTCGCATCGTCATTTGTGCTCTGGTGTATTACTGAGCCTGGAAAGTGTGTGTTACACATTACCTTAAGGGTTTCTAATCCCGTTGTCGTCATTCTTCCGTCACTGTCCCTAATGGTTGTGAGCGGAACCGACTTTGTTGTGGCTAGTGCCTTTGTTAGTCTCATTCCTTCTGGTATGGACTCAATTTGATCGCAGTGATTCCTCCATGCTCTCCTTTTCGCTTTCCTCACAGCCTTGCTGAATTCTGTGAGCTTTTGTGCATAGTACTCAAAGTCATTAGATGACTTTGCGTCATTAAATATTGCCCTGGTTTCTCTCCTGAGCTTCACTATCTCAGGGTTCCACCATGGTACCTTTTTCGCCAGGGTTTTCTTCTCCGGGCAGTTATTAGTATAGGCCGTATATACAGCTTGTACTATCTTGTCCGCTTCGAATTCTATGTCAATAATAGAGTTTAGCTTACCTTTTGGGTCACCCAAGTCCACTTTCAGGTCCCTTCTAAAAGCCGACCAGTCAGTGTTCCTGGGATTCCGTTTACGTACCGTAGTTATTTGTGTTTTGGTTTGGTACCTAAAGCAAATGTATCTGTGGTCCGAAAGGGAAATATCATCAGACACATGCCATGAGTTGATGCTATTACAGGTGTTATTAGTAGCTAGCGTTATGTCAATTACCTCTCCCCGCCTAGAATTGACGAAGGTGGGTTCATTGCCTTTATTTAATAATTGTAAAGAAGAGCTCACCAGAAAATCCAGTACTTTCTCCCCTCTCCTGTTGGTATCTGAGCTGCCCCAGATGACATGATGTGCGTTCGCGTCGCAGCCGATGACCAGGTTGTTGTTCGCCCGGCTGCCGTATGCAACCAGATCCCGCAGCTGCTGAGTGATGGGATCCGTTGCCTCGTAGGGAAGGTAGGCTGATGAAAAGATGAGCTCCTTACCCTCCCCCTTGTTGTGGATCATCACCGTGGTGAGATCCCTGGAACAGAAAGCATGCAATGGCATGGCATTGATGCCGTTTTTGACATAGATACATGTCCTCATGTTATTTTCTGGACACAGGTAAACAATTGTTCCCCCCGTGCCCCCTAGGCCTCTTATTTCATTTTTGTATATATATGGTTCTTGAATAAGAGCAATATCGAACTTGTCGCATTTTAACTGCCGTGCCAGAAGGGCAGTGGCTGCCTTATTGTGTTGTAGATTAATTTGTACACACCTTATCCCCGCCATTGGCCTCGCTAGTTTTTATGGGTGCTGAGGTCAGCAGCCACCCCCTGGACCGTCTCGTCACAGGACATCGGTGACATGGTGCTCTCCAGAAACAGGTCCGCCATGCCTCGTAAGTCCTCCGAGCCAATCGCCGATAGCGGTGATGACTCTCGGGCCATACGAGACTCGGCGCTCCCCTCACTGGAACGCAGCATGTCCCCGGCCTCCGACACCGACTGCCCCTCGTCCGCTGTTGCCTCAGCCCTCTCGGCCTCATCGCCGCTGGTCGGTGGCGCCCCTGCTTCCGGCGCCATACCCCCCTCGGCCTCCCCAGGCGTCTCTCCCCCCTCGCCCATCCCCGCACCGGTGCCAACCCCAGCTCCCCCAAGCCCCTTCTCCATATCCTCAAGAAGCTTGAACGAGCTGAGGTCGACTCCCGAGTGCAGATGGTAGTCTGCCGCCTTGATGACGTCGGCGGACACCCGGTCCATCAAAATGATGCGCCTGGTGCTCGTCGCCGACGCCACAGTGTCGACCACCTTCCACTCCTCCGTGTGCAGCGAAGGGTTGTACCTTTGCAGCACACGAAGGAGTAGTTTAATGTCTTGGGTGCCAACGATCTTCGTTTTCCACGCCATCTTGACGGGTTTCGGAAGATCCTTGGCATCCATGACCTTTAGGCGCAGCCCAGCAATCTCCACGCCTCCGATTGCTGACCTGAGCCATGCGGCGGACTCTCTCCCTTGGCAATTGACGTGGAGAGCTCCCGCCACCACATTGCCGATGGTAACCCTGGGTAGGGGATCCGGGGCATCAGAAAAGAGCTCGAGGACGAGCCCCTGGATGGCCCCCAGATGCCCCATCCCGATCCTCTCGGCTGGAAAGGCCTCTGGGACGATGGCCATCTTCTCGCTTGCAGCGACTTCAGCGAACGAAGTTGCGATTTTCGTTCGCTTGGAGTCGCTGGCAAGCAGAGGCGAGTCGCCACTGGCTCCCAGTGGCCTCTTTTTCTGCACCCCGGGCCCCGTAGTGGGTGCATCCTGCGTGGTGCCCTCGCTCGATCGTCGAGCTCTTTCTCTGGCGTTCTCTCGCCTCCTCTGCCTCCTGCTTTTTGCGATTCCTCCGCCGGACTGCGCGTCCGTGCCCGGAGGCACGGATACGTCGTCAACGGCAACCGGTTCAGCTGCAGGAGTTGGGAGGGTTCCGGCCGGCCGGTTGCAGTCGGCCACAGTTCCGCGTCCCACCCCTCCGGCACCTGCGCCAGTCGGTCTCCTTGCGGGGACCTGCTGGGCGCGTCCTCTTTTCGACCCTTGGGGAAAAGATCGGACGGTACCTCCGGGGTGGACCGCTCCACCATGACCTCTGCCTCTATGCGCGCTAGGCGCCTTCTGCATCCTTGCGGATCCCCTTATTCCACTGCTACCCGCTCTCGCCGCACTGTCTGGGACAGTGTTGCGTACCGCCGGTGCAGCATGTGCGCTAAGCGCCTTGGCCTCATCCCTTGCGGGTACGGCTTTCTCTCCTTCCTTCTTCGATGCTTGGTCTTTTTTAACTACTTCCATGAGATTCCCACGAGTAGCAAGGGAAAAACGGTCGCAGACAGCAGAGCCCCGCTTGCCGCCTGAAGGGCAGAATACTCCACGATTTGCCCCGGTTTCGTGGAGGGACCGTTTGCGACTGGGCACGCCCCCAGCCATGCATCCATCGGCACGGTACAGCACACCTTGGATTGGCGGAGTGGAAAGGGGTTTGTAGGGACGGGGATAGGAATATGGGATGGAGGGTAGGATATGGGGAGAGACAGGATTAGAGACGGGAAGTGACTGTTTGGAGCACGGGATAATGGGTAGGGTTACGCCTGGACAGTGGGGTTTCCATCCAGGCGGCGTCCTCATACTTGGCTACTGGCTGATCCGGGGTAGATGGTAAAAGAAGTGCGACGCCCGTTCAGACCACCAGCATTTCCAGGGTGTACGACCTGCCCCCCTGGCAGGTTCGTCCCTGAGCTGCGTCGGCAGACCCAAGGACGACGGGGACGTGTATGATGGACTTGAGGGAGCAAGTCTACAGCTCAGCGCCGCACACCTGAGCGTACCCGCTACCCCCCTACACCCCAACAACCCTACAGGGATCTATATTAGGTTCATTGTTGTTCTTAATCTATGTAAATGACATGCATAATATTGGATTAAAGGCACACCTAACATTATACGCGGATGATACCTGCCTATTCTACTTTGGCTCTAAAATAGAAACTCTGATAGAACAAGCGCAAAGTGATTTAAACTTACACCACAGATGGCTTCTATGTAACCTGTTAACAATTAACGAGTCTAAAACTAAGTACATCATATTTTCTGCAAAAAATAAAGATATTCAAAATCATGAGCCACTAGTAGGTAATAAATAAAACAAAATTATAAACCGTATAACAGGAGAAATACCTGAGCCTTATTCTGGATAATAGACTATCATGGAAACCTCACATTGACTCCTTACGCTCAAGGATTTACATCACTGATAGGTGCATTGCGACTAATTGTTCGATGTTTGCCAAAAAGGGTCCGTTACACCATTTATAATTCACTCATTAAGCCAAATATAGAATATTTAATATATATATGGGGAACTGCCTCCAAAACCAACTTACAAGCCCTACAAATTTCGCAAAATAAAATAATAAAAGTATTATTTAAATATAAGCGCCTTACATCTACGAACACTGTATATAGGGAGACGAAACTACTAAATATCTCTCAAACTTATATATACAATACATGCATCCTAATAAGGAAAATCATAAATAAAGATATACATAGCCATATAACATTCACTAAAAGATGTAAGTACAAAAAAGACTGACACGACAAGCTAATAATATACTTCTCCGACCACCTAGAACATTATACTTATGGGAAAAATAATATAATATACGAAGGAGCTGAGCTACACAACAAACTGCCAAAAAATGTAAAAGATGTCAAATCAATGATAGTTTTCAAACGAGCACTAAAACAACATATATTAAATAATAAATTTAGGTAGACCATCTGCTTGTTTGTCATATAATATTAATAATTCGAAGCCCAGAAAAAAAATATTTTAAGGCTTTTCCATAATTTCCGATAATATTCATCGAATATTCACATATAATTTGCAAAATGCGTTTCACTTATAGCAAAAATATGCAGTTAAATATAATTTGCTGGTCGAGTTAAACTATTACGGATATATGTACTATTATGTACCTTATAATTAATTACCGTAAGCTGGGGTGACTTTAGGAAAAAACGGGGCCACTTTGATACATTAGGAACACTAATATAATCGTCACTAAGTATTTCTAACTTGATACAGTTCAGTAAATAGTTAGGAAACATACCAAGGGATAACACCGACCCAGGTTAACCAAATAAAAACAAGAAATACGGCTTAAAAACTTGATTTTAAAAGTCACCCCCGAATTTGAAAGTAACCCCGGTTTACGTTTACGTTTTCTCAGTAAGTGATTTATGTAAATCTTATGAGAAATAAATGTCTTAAACCATAATAAAAACAAACTTTATATTCTATGAAAATAGATATAAATGAATTGCTAAGAAATATGGGGTTATGATTAGGCTAGACGGGTCGAGTAGTTAAAGATGATCTTCAATCATCTAAGGCTAACAACTAATGAACTTACCTCATTAGTACGTCTAGTTCTGGTACAGGTTACGACCAATCTCCATCTTGGCGTGTCAGTAGCGTAAATTAGCGTTGTATAGAAATAATATAACAACATACCATACAATAATCAAAATTATTCTTTAGCTCTACCTTATTGGGGTCTTTCCTTACGTGGAATTATATATTATTTCCTACTATGGAAATATTGGTGAATAATTTTGATACAGAAAAATAAGGCTGTTCTGGGAGACTTGCCCTTTAATAACGACCAATAGCTGATGATTACGTAAAGATGTCACGGTAGGCTCTTGTGGGAGATAAATGGCCAAACAAATACTATTATTTATATGACTAGGGCACAAAGAGTAGGTAAAATACATTAGAAAAACCTATTATGAAGTTTGGGGAAAACTAGTAGGAATGGTAGTTACATTTGGTAGTAAAAACTAGTCGGTTTAGTAGAAAAACTAAGAGGCATTGTAGGTTAGTTAGTGAAGAGTCCAGGTCTTATTTGTTTCATATCAAAGAACTGGGGTTAATTCGGTACACAAAGTGGGTTTGATACTAGACTATCACTTGGCCATTTTAATTTATTATACGTTAATTATTTATTAATATGGGGTATGAAACATGTGGGGTTTAAGGGGTGGTAGTAGTGGATTTAGGAATGATTTAAGAGAGTCGCAATTGGGAATAATCTTTGAATGCGCTATATTGCACTGTTTTCCAAATATTGAAGAGGATGCCGACATATTCCAAACTAAACAACATAAGTAATAAGATGACTATCCAATTGGGGCCAGTAAATACCTAATTACTAGATAAGATAGGTTTACATGTAAGAAACTAAATTAATTCTCCTATGCATTATACAATCTAACAAACAAAGACAATCAATCTGCAGTTCTTACCGCAAACCATGCATTAGTAACATCTACATTAAGATTTGGCATAATATTCTGGGGAAATTCCACAGATCGAGAAATTACATTTCGACTTTTCGAGCTCTGAAAAGGTGTCTAACTAAGATCATTATGCGGTATCAGTTCTTTGAAACTTGTAAGCCCTATTTTCAAGAATTAAAGATTCTAAGTATATTATTCCTCCTCGTGTATTTACGAAATGTGTGTGTTTCGTGAAATGTAATTCCCATTTGTTTCTAAGCTTCACGTAATAAAATAAAATAATGTTGTTAAGTACAGAAAAATATATGCGAATGGGAATGGCTTCGAAATATTTAAATATTCAATCATTCAAATGTTTAAATTCAATAGGATAACTACATAAGTTTAAAACAGTTTTGGAAAATGTTCTTGCTCATAAATAAATGGAATATATAAATGATAAACAATTTGTAAGGCCCCATATAGAAAAAACTAACCATGAACCTGTAACATCCTTTAAATAAATTATGTACCAAATCTTGGTTTTCTGAATTTGCATAGCATGAATATGTCGTAATTTATATTATTTCACAAAAATAAACAGAATAAAAAAACCTAACCGGTGATATTTATAAGGGTAACTTTAATTCATAAAAAGTGCTGTACTTTAAACCTGTAAAGATCAGTTTACTTACTCTAAGTCAGCAATTGAGTAGATATAACACGTTCCCTGTCCCTCAGGTTCTCAAGTCCACTTTAATATTTATTGTATTTTGTTTATTTTTAGCAATTCTGTTAGGTTTTAAGTTCTTTGATGTGTTCTCTAGAAGTTACTAAGTAATTATGAATCCTGTTTAAATAACGTACATTGTCTCCAGACTCCACACTCCAGGATAGCTAACATAGTTTTGTTATCCAAATGGATACACTGGACACGGAACATCTTCAGTTACGAAACATTTTTCAGATTTCATTCAAACAAAAGAAAACATCACAATATTTTACTAGTGACAGGTATTGCTAGTGGGAAAGTCCGTTAGAATGATATTGCCAACGACTCTTCAATACCCATATCCCGTACTGTCAATAAAAGTACCTACTGGAATGTCGTTCGTAACACGTTCGTTATAACAATTTGACACCAGCGGAGCGGGGACAAATTAAAAGTTTGCACTCGTATTTTTGGTGTTTCCAATTTTAACTATAATTAGTGAATATATGAAGTGGATGAAAATCCTTACTGTAGTATATAAAGCAATTAAATTTTTGCGATTGTTTTCACAAGGCGACATCGTTTTATGTTATTTTCGATAAAATCGGTATTAATTTCCACATCAATTGTAGGTACCTATGTAATTTCCTATGGGGCGATAGTCTCTTCTCGATGTCTGCTTACTAGAGCGCGTGGTATGTTATGCGGCACCTATGACTTGCACAAATTAACAAAATAAGGATACGTCAAAGGTTGTTTAATACTTATTTATGCTAAAGATCGGAGTGGGAGCAGAATAAAATGTGTTAGCTCCTCGAGGCATCCTCGCTGAAGAATTCAAACTGGCAGGGTGATTAGTTGCGATTTCCTCTTGACCTACTGGAGTAAAAACCCTATTAATACGAATGTGCGGAAAGTGTCGTGTTGGAGTATTTTTCCAGAGGTGTCCTGCGGGGACGCCGCTCAAGCCGCGGGCGGGGTGCTCGGCGAAAGTGATTGCTAAAGCGCGCCCCACCGGAGGCCTCATGGGGTAGGCTCGATCGTATATATACCGTTTCTCAAGGTAAACCAATAGAGTAAAAACAGTTCCGGCGCCTTAGCTTGAGGAACGGCCATCCCCGCCCCATCATGCGAGGGATCTGGAGCCAAGTGGTCAGTGCTATTTAGGATATATCTAATGTAGTTTCATTTGATAAACATTCGATGTTTATTATCGTGAGTTCTGTTATCACAAGTGAATTAGATTCCCTAGGGTGCCCAATTTCTTAAGTGCTTAGTTTTAGAAGTGCTTCAAATATTTAAGTAATCATAATAAGGAAGCTATTAAATCAAATAGATTTTACGTATTTTGACGGTGAAGTGCTGATACAGGAATTAAAATAAGTTTTTGATATACATATTAGGTATAGGTTACGGTTAGCTATTTAATTTCTTAAAATATTTTATTTCAAACGGCGTAAATATTCCCGAAAATCAATTGAACTGTTTCAAACACTAATAATTATCATTAAATGAATATTTAGCGCTCGCTTAAAAGTTAATTCGTAATTTTTTGTACATAGTTAAGGACTTAATTATGTGTACATTTTTATTGATTCAAGTGTGTAACGATAGTTACCAATATAAAGTATGACTAATTATATTCGTTACACACTTGACTCAGTTAAAATATAGACAGAATCAAGTCCATAACTATGTACAAAAAATACGAATAATAAATATTTATAACATTACGCAATTACCATTTATTAATAGTTAAACAGCATCTTTAAACTTGATTAGTTGCTAACTAATAAAAAGAATACGTTCTTTATTAATAAAATAAATCATAGTCGACCTTTTCACTATTTACATCTTCGCTCAATTCTCATATCTCTAAACACAAAACTTGTATTGTTTTGTTGGTTCGCTGGCTTGTGTCTAGTTAGTAACTCAATGTATTTTCACATGAAAAGTATAACATTGGCACAAATGAAATGATGAAAAATACCTGTGAGTTCGAAGTGAAGAAAAAGACCACAAACTTTCACTGGAACTCCTCAAAAAACTTGAGCGCTATTTTGTTTATGTATATGGTGCTTAATAAAAAATTTAACTTTTGCACGTAGTAAAATAGATGAGCGAGTACTAAATTTTTGGACCTTTGTATGGGTAACATTCGTGCTACAACGGAATCAATGAAATTGTTCATAAATAAGTAGGTAGTTGGTCTTGTGCGCGGATTATTCTCATTGTCTCATAAAAATAATATCCAAGACAATGATCTCGATAGTTTCTAAGAAACGCACAATTGTCGGTGTATTTCTTGTTGACATAAATTAACTGAACTCTCATCCGATGATTGTTTAGAAAAATCGATAAAAAGTATATCATCACCTTGTACCACGTTATACTATGCACATATATGTCTGTTTAGTAAGCACTCGTACCGATGTTCCGATAATGGCACCAATCATAACCATTGCATAACGAGAAACGATATGGCGTTCTTCCGAAGATTCTTGGTACTCGTAGGTCACGAACCACGACCTCGTCCCGCGAGCATTTAAACATAATAACATGTACTTTGTGATTGTCTCTCACATGCGTGTATACTAATAAGTTGATTGGTGTTGCACAACTTCTACTTAAAGTTGGGATGGGCTTTGGAAAATCGTCAGTAAGCCTTACTTATTAAATAGGTAATTGGACTAATTGGCACATTTATTACGAGCAGAAAGCTTCACTAATACGCCGAATGTGTTGTATGCGATATTAACTTTCTCAAAGCACCGCCTCGTAATATGTCCTTCCTATTTAGGGCGTGTGGTCCATATTAAGGAAGCGATAAAATGCGTGGGCGATTACGGCAGGGCGAGCTGCCGGTGGCTGTCGCTGGTAACCGCTTGCGTAACTCTTGCATAATGCGATCGTGAGCCATGTTTTTAGCCCCAAGTGCAAACTATGTTAATGAACTGGGTGGCCTTTCACTGGGATGTTCACTGAATCAGCTAATAACGATTTCAGGTGCACAGCGCCTATAGACCTCGCATGATAAGGCTTAACTACCATTTAATCACCTCACGTGAAAGTGATAATATATGGTCGAGAGAAATATTTGTCTCAATACGTATTTTTCATACCTTTCGTTTGTTAGAAATAGATGTATGAAACGAATAAAGTCATTAAATATTCAGCATTCTGTAAGGAATGTCATGTACCTATTCAAAATGATTTTGCTATAAGAAAAACACAAAATTTCATATTCCTTACATAATATATATAGTTCTACTTGTATATTAAGATACGTATCCAGACAGTTTCACTTACGTAGATTTCGAGAAAGTAATTCGATAGGCTATTTCTCTAACTTATTTTATACTTCCTATTACCGCCTCCGGTTTCCGGGACCACTCAATTGAACTACTAAAACAGGTCTCACGGTACTTACGCACTTTCCTCTTGTATCTGATTCAAATGCTTACGTAATATCTGGCTTCAAATGTAAACTAAGTATATTTTATTACGTAGGTATGAGTGAAAATATGAGCCGTTTATTGTTGTTACTAAGGGCCACGGAACTACATAGTTACTTGTTATCTAAGTGCAATTACGTTATATAAATACTTAATCGTTCATTATAATTAAGTATAGATACAGTGGAAAGGACGAAAGTGATTAGAATGAATTTAATTAAGTTACATAATTTCAGGTTAATCTAAACAATAAAGGGACATTGCATTCATTGTTTAGGATATTAATCACAAGCTATGCGACATTTATTACAATTAATCTTTGCTTTGCGAGATTGTTTCAATTTATTGCATTGCCCTAAATAGTGTAACTAATATTAATATACGTCTTTGTTTCAGATTATCTTAGCGGCAATTCTGCAAGTCGCTCTAGTAACGGGAAAGGCGTTAATACAACAAAATCAACAAACACAGCAACAGTTGGAGCCGAAAGACCAGAATGTACAGGCAGCACAAAAGCGTGTCGGATATGACTACCCTGCACCGAACGGTGATCTGCTGAATCCCTTCGTAGACCATGGGGACCTCGGCCACGACGTGATCGACCACCATGACCACCACGACCACCACGACCACCATGAGGATCACGGCCACCACGACATCCACGACCACCATGATGAACACCACGAAGAACACCACGTCGAAGAGCATCACGAAGAACATCACGACCACCATGACCACCATGATCCAGGCTACTGGAAAAAGAAATTAATTTGGAAGCCAGGATGGAAGAAAATCTGGAAACCAGCCAAGAAGCAAATATGGAAACCCTCATGGAAAAAGATCTGGAAACCTATTTGGGTACCTACCAAAATACCGGTTTGGAAGGAAATTAAGGTACCGGACTGGAAAAAGATCTACAAACCTGAATGGAAACCAATAAAGGTGCCCGCGTGGAAGGAAGTGAAGGTACCGGATTGGAAGAAAATTACCGTTCCTGTTCATAAAGATATAGTCGTGCCTGGATGGAAAGAAATACAAATACCGGCATGGAAAAAGATTTGGGTACCAGAATGGGTGAAGGAAGGTGTCCCTGGAGAGAAATATCTAGGCAAGGATCACGATGGATGGGAATACACTTCTCACGACTTATGGAAAAAGAAGCTAATTTGGAAACCAGTATGGAAGAAATACTGGAAACCGGGTAAGAAACAAATCTGGATTCCGGACAAGAAGTTGGTGTGGAAAGATGAGTGGAAGCAAATCTGGAAGACGGAGAAGAAACAAATTTGGATCGATGACAAGAAATTAGTTTGGAAAGAAGCCTGGCAACAGATTTGGAAGCCGTCGAAGAAACTGATATGGGTTCCGGACAAGAAATTGGAATGGAAGGAAGCTTGGAAACAGATCTGGATTCCAGACTGGAAGCAAATTTGGGTTCCGGGTGTGAAGAAAATCTGGAAGCCCGTGTGGATATCGGAGTGGTTCCCGTCGCCTGACCACCACGAGCACCACCACGAGTCGCACGGCTGGGACCGCAGCGACAATAACGCTGCTGCCAGCCAGAAGTCCGCGGCCGTGCAGCCGGCGCCACAACAACCCGCGCCCAAACCGCCGCAACAGTCCACGTGGCAGTTTCCAAAATAACCTATTGTAAGCGCTCATTGAGTTTACTAGTTCTTGTACATATAAAGGAATCTGAAAGGAAAATCGAGGTCCAGCAATAATAATTAGGATCTTGTCGTGACACTCGTGACCACGCCAGCGGATCTTGCTTTTATACGCAAGACTGTATTGGCTATTGAAGCGAGACTACTCCAGATTAATAAATAGTCGTATCGTGCAGCACTTATAGGTAAATTTATCTTTATTTTATTGAAACTGTTATACCTACTTTTACTTATAAGTGCGAAGCGAAAATTAGTTGCGATGCGATTGTTCACTAATGTTTTGCTGGACCAACTCAGCCATAAGATGTGAGTTGTTAATGAGGCAAGCTTTAATTTGTCATTAAACAGTCATTGTAGTTAGTTACCATATGAATAAGTCTGAGTAGTGCGCATATAGGTGCTGTATTTGTAAATAGGCAGTTCTAGCTCGTGTCTAGCACGGGCTACCCACTGATGCATGTGTTTTGTTGTTTAGTATTGTTAAGTTTTGTTTTATAATTAATTTGTTATAAATATAGCGAAACCAAGGATTTATAAAGTTTGTTTCTGTTGACGTATTTGTAGTTCGAGGGTAGAGAAAACAGGATCATTACACCATACTAAAAAATTTAATCATCTTGAGTCAATCTACATTTCAAATAGCTAGTATGAATATATTCAGTAGATGCAAGGAGTAAGTAGCCAGGGGATCAGCAATTGCTGAGCAGCTCGGACATGGCGCAAGGCTTCAGACAGCAGGCCCGGATGAGTTTCGCGTTGGTGATTCGCGACTCCGCAGCGCGCCGGGCTCGGTACCTGAAGCGGTCCGGAATCTCCGGGACATTGATTAGATTCCCATCTGTAAAATTAATCAAATAACCTATTTTTATATAGTGTTCAACACGGAGCAATAATTATGCTAGTTAAGAGCACATCAAGGGATCAATGCTTGGTAAATTTAGGGGTACAGCATTTACCTTTATCTCACGACCTGATTAACCATAGTAATTGTAGTTGTGATTGTGACACATAAGAACACATAGACAATATAATAAATTATAGCTCCTACATTCCCAGGCCTAGGCACATTGTCTATGTGTGACAATGTGAATATATGTATAGCTCAACACACAACCATGGAACACAGGCGTTCGTGAGATAGCGTTCTTTCACTAGAAAAAAACCGACTTCAATTTAATACTTCGCCAAGTCACTCTGAGAGCAGAAAATACCTAAACGAAATTTTTTTGGAGTCGTTTTTTATTTTTTATCATTTTTTTATTTCAGTCACACTTTTTAGTCACTACCAGAGTGCATCTCATGACAATTCCAAGAAGCTAAAACACGGTTAAGCTACAGCAGCTGTTTTATTATTACGGAGTTCCGTTGTCTACCTTCCGGCTTCAATTACCAGATCAGGTTGATAGTAACATTACATCAGGACCATTTTAATTGGCTTCGTCATAGTCGCATATCGAAATATCTTAGGGCTAACCATGAAACACTAGGAGTTTTGGATGACCATACGTGGTCTTCTTCATCAATTCCTGTACACCAAATGCTACTTTCTGAATGCAAATGCTCGATGAGTTACAGAAAATAATAAAATCGTTACATGTTTCCCTTGAATTTTTGAGGAGTTCCCTCAATTCCTCATGATTCCCATCATCAGAAGTGAACTTTGATAACAACGGGACCAATCTGGAAGCATATGCTTACAAACAAAGAAATAATTTTCTAAATCTGTTCATAAATCGCGGAGTAATCGCGTAACAAACATACAAAACAAAGGCAAAAAACATACAGGCGAATTGAGAACCTCCTTCTTTTTTTGAAGTTGGTTGAAAAGTAGGTTCTGCACCGGGGCATTATAATAAAACGGTATAAAAATACAAGGCCAATTTAATAAAACAATTAAGTTAATCATATCAAAGAATTAAAAGAAAAGCGATATGTATCTTTGGTTTTGAATTATTTTTCTCAATGAAAAAGTTCCGACGAATTGAGAACATCGTCCGTTTTTGAAGCCGGTTAAATTGGCCGGCTAAGTGAATGTGACTTTAGCCGCGTGACGCCACGTGAAATGGTTCCTGGTTTAGCTTGACATAACATAGTAAAATAAAATAAAAACCGACCAAGTGCGTGGCGAATCACGCACAATGAAGGGTGCCGTATCAACACCTACTAGTCAACATTTAAAACCACTGTCCAATACATTGAATCTTATCTTCATAGGGAACTCACGGCACTTACGACCGTCTGTTTGGGCAAGACAGTTTTTCAGCGAAAACTCAAAAACCGTAAAACCTTTACCGAAATTGACCGTAGGCATTAATAAGCCGAAAGATATAAACCAATATTTTAGAGCCTAATTAGAGTATATAACATATAGTTCAAAAACCCATAATTTAAGAGATATTAATTATATAAACAAATCACAAATTTAAAAAAAAAAAACAATTTTATCACACCTAAAGGTGTGACGTAGCCACCTACTACTTTTACACGCAGACGCACTAACTGCATGGTTGTTAGTCAGTTTCACTTAATTATAAGTTTGGTATCTATCCTACAAAAAAGGTTTAACTACCGAAAATTTTTCGTCGTGATAAAAGGATGTGAGTTGCAACTAAAATACAGTGTAGTGCTTTAAATAAAATTAAGATATCTTTATCTTACACACTTTAATCACAATTAGCTTTCCTCTTTCTCTTCTCGCTAAGACAGACTTTAGTTTTGTTATGTTCTCAATCGCGAGAGTGCAAACTATTTACCTTAAAGGTTCCCATGACCCTGATTATATATGGTATCAAAGGGAGCACAACTCGTGGGCTGATTAACACGTAAAATCTCACAAATCAATGGTATATAATTTTAAAATTCCTGATTCCATTTTCCCGATTTTTAATTTATCTGAAAGCTGAAATATCAGTAAATATATTTCCATTACAATAAACTTCTTTCTTTCTTCTTTAGACCGTGTACTATTTAAAAATACTAAGCGATCCCGTTGAACAGAAGCAACTAAAATAAGGACTTACCTGCTCCAGCGAACGTCAGTTCTTGCGTGGCTGTTTCGGCCGGAAGGGGATCGATTTCGATGCCGTAGCAGTATAATGAATGTGCCTTGGCTAGCTCTCTGCCGCAAAGGACGGTTTGGTCTTTCGCCGACTCGTGAGTGGCAGCCACCCCAATCAGTAACAGTAAGGCAAGCATAGCTGGAAACAACAAAGACATTTCTATAGGCACATGACTTGCACAGACTGACATGTTCTGGGAAACTCTGAGGTGCCATACAACTGAACTTGGTTAGACTGATAAAGACCATCATCATCCTACCGCGGCCGGCGTTCTGTAGTCCGCCAAGAATGTGGTCTATCACTTTCTGGCAGAAATTACTTTGACGCAACTCAGCCAACTCAAATCTATACATATAATAAACATGGAAGATATAAGAAAAAAGATGGATGGTAATAATACTTATAATCGATTACAGAACACGTCCAACAGTTTTTAGAATTTATGTCTGTTTGTCTGTTTATTTGAATGCGCATCACGCAAAAACGGCGAAAAGGATTTCGATACAAACTTTAGTAATCTGTCGAGAAATCCCCGGCTAGGTTATAGGCTGTAAAGATTATATAAATTGGGGATGAAAAGGGGTTAAATGAGGGGTAATTTATTTGAAAGATGCTCCTATCGACATATACTTACCTACAGTAAAAATTGTTTATGTATACCTACTTAAATCTTCAACGTATTACACAGGTATTTGAAACACTTAACATCAAAATCAATTGTACACATTGGACATAAAACTAACATAGAAGTAATAAAAATAAATTAAATTAAATTAAGAGGGGTTGAACTTTGTATAAGAACTTCTTAGATTCGTGATATAAGGGCTTGAAAATTGGTTAGTACCTACATATTTGGATGTAAATTAACAAGAACCCCAAATGTGAAATGGGAGGGTGAAACCAGGATACTGAGGGGATAGAGACAAAAAAGCAAGTCTCTCAATCCAAAGTAACAGCAGTTACAAACCAGTCACTTGAAATCCGCCTACCTATATTTAATATGTCTTTAGGGGTAATCTAGAAGGTTGTTAGATTCCTCTAACCATAGTAATTGTTTGAAATGAGAGACCTATTTATGTTGGAAGTCAGTCGCTATCAACATTCACAAACCAACCACCTATACCTTACCATCCTTACGTACCTTAAAATCCGCCTACCTATATTGCACATTCCGAGACAGTTTTTCGTAGATATAACATTCAATTTAAGAAGGAAAATTTAATAAAACCAAGCCACCCATTTCTCCGAAGTTTAGTAGTAAGCAGTCTCCGCGATAAAGCCTTTCAAACTTTGTGGAGTTCGAAAAAAATTATAAACTTTGAAAGGAAACTAAGAAAAGGTCTACAGAGACAATTCTAGTCTCATATTGTAGCAAATTTAGTCTACTTTAAAAACGTCCTAAAAAGGTACTATCAAAAACAAGTCCTTTAGGGTTATAATTGTTTTTTTCCATATTTTTTTTAAATCAAAATATAAATGATACCCCAAAGGACTAGTATATTTTGATGTTATTATCGTATTTATTTTGATTTTAAAAGTAGACTAAATTTGCTACTTCATAAACAAGTCTGCAAAAAATCAGGACTACCGGATTTGACGCAAGCTGCAAATTAAGTCTAGGAACCTAAGTCTAGTGCAAGTAAGCAAGCAAGTAATTTCGTAGTTTTGTATTATAATTCCTATGCAATATGCACACATGCTCGGGAGAAAAATACGTTATTAAATAGGAATACTATTTGATAATAATTATTTTACAACTAAAAAACAATACTAAAAATACCTAAATATAAAATAGATAGATAACAATATATATATAACAATAGTACTAAAAGTGATCAATTTTTTTTATTTTATTATATATAAGAAAATGCCCCCCGTGGCATCATAACCATGCCATAGACACTGGCAGGATTCCCTTCCTGTATGGCTATAATTAAAACTAGATTTTTAACTGGTAAATGTGGCATTGCGTTAATTTCGGCCTACTTTTAGAATAAAGCTAATTTATCATTTATTTCTTTCGTTTAATAGAATAACAGTGCGGTGTCTACATTCAGAATAGTTTTAGTTTCATTTTTAAATATACATATTAAAGGTCCATTATTTATTATACTAATTTTATTAAATACATACTTACGTATGCACTTGTATGCTCTATAATTTTATTCGGGTAGTAAACTTGGAGTGCGAATTTTCATTTCATCATCATTATCATCATCTTCTTTAAACCTAGATAAACTAAACTGAACTGTGCAAGTCATGTAACCTGCACCACCGGAGCAATAAAAAATGTATGTAAATGATCATCTTATAAGTACGCAACATGCATATCAGAATATTTCAACAAACAAGTAGAGCCATTCTATTACATCTAATATGGTATGGCTATATAGCTTTGGGTTTATTACGCTTGGCTGATATGGTCACGATGAAATAAATAGGTAGAGTAAAACATGAATGCGACTAGTTTGGCAAATAGTCATCACTATTTGCCAAACTAGTGCAGAAATTCAAAATCACGCATTCGTGTTTTACTCTCTCTCTGTTTGGCACTAGATGAAATACCTGAAATTCATTAATGCGATCAGGAATGTCGGGTTATTAAAGTTCTGACGCTTTTATCGCATATTCAGTATCAAATTCTCTTTTATTACGACACACAAGATTATTGTCGTCAAATCCATTGAATTAATTACGTTTATCGTGAAATAATACTACAGTAAAATAATGTTGTAAGCACTAGTCGGTTATAGGTGCATATATAGTTAATTATAATATAGCACAATAGCAATAGCAAACAAAATAGAAACTCACCACAATCTACCCTTGTTCGCAGCCCACAATCAGGTTGGGTCTCGCCGTTGCGTTGGCTGCTTTTATACGCTTAACTAGGGGTTTATTAAAACGACACAAGTATATACACACTGGCCACTCAAACACAGACGCAGTCTCTCATTACATACACGTGAAACTATTTTTAGCCCTCTGGAGTCTAGACGCAGATATGTGCACTAAGTTATTCCGATATGGAACACATTCGGATGCATTGGTTTGCTATCTCCGTTATTTACATAGTGGAAAATTTGATCCATTGTAGGGTTACCTACTAGCTTTTGCCTAGAACAGTGTAGAATTCATTAACGCCTTAGAGAAATAGTTGCTATTAATTAGTAGGCGCGGGCTTCATTTAATGCTTTCCAATATATACCTACACAAGCGACCCGCCCCGGCTTCGCACGGGTGCACTATTTAATGGATGTTATTATACATATAAACCTTCCTCTTCAATCACTCTATCTATTAAAAAAAACCGCATCAAAATCCGTTGCGTAGTTTTAAAGATTTAAGCATACATAGGGATATAGGGACAGAAAAAGCGACTTTGTTTTATACTATGTAGTGATGATATACAAGCTTCCATGCCCTTTTCGCTCCCTTCAGAAACTATGTCTAAGATATAACTATGCAATGTCCATATTGTCCTTCACATAAATCCATCCAAATTTCATCTAAATCTGTCCAATGGGAAAAGGTAAGAAACAGATAGAGTTACTGTCTCTTAATACGAGAACCTACAGGGAATTAAGAAGTTTAGGGATATTCTGTAATTGACATCTGTTAACCATACTGTGAAAGCGTGGTGAAAGCCTTTGGAAGAGTATCATTACATACTTAGGCATTATAATTAGCTTAATTTTATTCGCACACGTAGTGAGATTTGAAAATCTGTATTTTTATTATTCATCATCAGCATTAATCGGTCGCTGCATACAGGTAGTTTTATTACATTATTTCAAGCTGTACGGCATTTTGTGAGCCATTTTGTCAAAATGACTTTTTCGAAGTAAAAAAGCCTGCAGAATCCGATTCTGAATGTGGCCAATCCGAATTTTGGCTCCTTTGCTCAAAATTGAAGATGGCGTTGGCCGCAAGTAGCAATTAAACCTAAAAATAATCCATATTGTAACTCGAATCTGGCAGTGTGAGGTGTCCTAGAATGGGCTTTGGGAGTCGCTGAACTCGATTTTGATAACCAGAAGTCGGTCTGGATACCGGAAGTGAATGCAAACAAGGTGGCGGTCAAAATCGGGCCTAAATTAAAAAAAAACCGTATTATAGATCGAATCTGGCCGAGTGGGGTGTCCTGGAATGAGTTTTGGGGGTCACTTAACTCAATTTTGATAACCAGAAATTGGTCCAAATGTATTTATGGGGCCCAAACAGCTAAAGGGGTCGTGAAAAAATTATTTGACCTCTATCTCATCGAGTTCAGAGCTCGTTGAATAGTACAATAAGGAAATTTTTGTTTTAATAAATATTTTAAAACAAAGGAATGAAAAGCCAACCAAAGTCAGCTTTTTTTAACAAACTTTTTTTTTCCGAAGATTTTTTTAACTTTCCATTGACCTATAAACTTGAAATTTGGTGATAAAGTTTATCATTACCTATATATAATTTACCAAAAAATACTAATATACTTAAAAAATTACACTGACGCACCGAGCCGACAACACAATATAGTTCATTTCACTCGCGCACGCCGCTGACCTGTCTCACTCAGCGCCTATAGCTCGCGCCTACGCTGTCCCGATGGAACGGACTTGTCAGACAGAACCTGTTTTTCGCGGCGTTCCTTTGATAAAATAAATACTTAATTAACGGATTAACGGAGCTTTGGACAGTTAGCGGAAGTTAATGAGTCCGTTAACAATTTTGGAAGTTAACTTAAAAGTTAATCCGGTACACGGATGGTTAACTTTGTTAATTAACGATTAACAGATTAACGAATTAATGCCCAGTTCTGTATAGGTATACCTATACAAGAAAAACTATTTTTAGTTGATTTCCGCCATCTTGAATTTTGAGCAAAGGAGCTAAAAATTGGGTTTGACAGCATTCGGAATCGGATTCAGCAGGCTTTTAAACTTCGGAAAAGTCATGTTGCTAAAATGCATTTGACAAAATGGCTCACAAAATACCGTTGACATTGAAAAGGGGAGCGATTTTTAGACTTAACTACCGGTCTACTAGACCGATTACGCGACCAGCGGCAGTTTGCGATCACCTGAATACCAATTTATTTTTCAATTAAAGATATATCATAATAATAAAGCACTATTAGAAGAGATACATATACCTACAAGACATAACCTGGTAATAAATAGATAGTTACTTCCGAGTTTTTGAGAGATTTATTTTCTATAAAGTACAGGCGTTCTATAGAACCTCCCTATAAGGAGGTACATATGTTAATTAATTAGGTTTTTTAAACAATAAACATGCATGAATCATTCGCTACTGTTAAGTTCGCATCGCAATAACAACACAATAAATAGTTTGTATTTTCTTAAACAAAAATAAGTTATTAAAGCTAAGCATACTTACATAAAAAATATTCTAGATACAGTCCTCCAAGATTAATCACTACGAGTCGATTTTTCAATCCCCAGATAATAATATCAGTCAGATAAAAGTTAGCTCTGTGCAATTCTTTCATATGACAGTAGAAAGAGGTTGCGATAATTTTAACTGACGGATAATTATATCTGGCGATTGACAAATCGCCCCTTAAACGGTTATACAGTACAGGCCCTGTGGTTAAATATACGGCACTTTCAATCATATGTCATAGCGGCCGCAGTAAATGATAGTTGGCAACTATTGGCCATCAAGGTGCCGAACACTGGGTCCTTTACCTTACATACCGAACAATACTTATCGACTTTCACACACTTTAGGTAGAATTCAAAGCGAACTAGGTGGTCAACAATACTCGTTTTGTACACGCGGGCTCGCAACTTCGCAAGTATCTATTAAAAGTTCAGTTAAAGCTTCGTGTGTTCCTTAACAAGGACGCGCCGACGGTATTACAGTTGTCGGTTTATTTCGTTACATGGGGGTGAGTTTTGACGACATAGGAGCTGACGTCGTGTTTGATCCAGCCAGGTGGCGGCTTGGGCACTGGCACCCACTCCTTGACCTCGACGGGCCCCCACATCCGTTTCCATACGGCCACGTAGATCCTTTTCTGTTGCCACGTCTTCACCCATCGTGGACGCCATACGAATTTCTTCTTCCAGAATCCGTGGAACGTGGGATCATGATGAGAGTGGTGATGCGGTGAGGAACGCTCTCTGAAAATAAAGTCGTATAAGTAGATGGCAGTTAAGTACGTAAAAAAAAAGTGTCTTGACCAGCATCTAGCCGGGAGGTAAATATGACAGGGTACACCGAGTAGGGACTCTCAATATAAAAGATATAACCGCGGCGCACGCACTCATAGTACGCGACGAAAATGAAATTGGAGTATTCATATTTATAGAACAAAGTCAACTAATGTATAGATCTAATCGCCTCTTACTTAATCTTACATAGTTATGTATCGTGAGTACTTTAAATATTGATTCTTAGAGTTACGTTCATCATTTTATACAAATGATGGAAGTACATTTAGGTCCGAAGGACAATAATCACCGATCTAAATAAAAAACATATTTTTTACAACCTTGCGTCTAAGCGACTACTTGCAACCGATGATGTCACGATAGCTCGTAACCGCCCACGGTTTCCCTACTCGGTGTACCCTGAATATGACGAGATGGACCCGACGGCGAAGCGAGCTCACCCAGAAGATGCATATTCACTCATGCCTTAAAACGGTCTAGGTTATATGAACTCAGAAATAAGTAGACCTAAATATTTGGCCGTCAAATGTTGATGTCGTCGTCGTCCAAGGGTTGCTTCGTTTTGGCCTGGGTATATAGAGCCTAACCTATCTAGTCTCAAATTAAGCAACTCTTTTGTATAATGGATACAGTATTGCTGGTAAATATACAAATCTACATATAAACGAGTAGGTTTAAAGGTAAAAACATTAGTGACAGAGGAACAAATACTTCTGCTTATCACCACACAAACATACGTCCTTATCGGTTTTCGAACCTGTAAGGACCTTAGGTAAAGCCAAGGGCAGGATCGAGTTACGTAGGTAGGTAGGTATAATAAATATAGGTCAAAAACTTAAGTATCTGAGACATTATATTTAACTTTTGTAACCCAAACGAATCAAATGCCTATCCGAAGAGTTCACTACTCTACTATATAGATTCAAGAGGGGCTTTGCTCAAGCTTTTCACTTGTAGGTTTTTTAACTTTGAAGTATTTTCTCATATTATAGCTATATAGCTATTCTGGTGTCTAAAGTCATCAAAGTTTTTTTTACAAATACTCTTATTCCACAGGGTTTGGGCTGATAAAATTAAGGAAACGAGTAATTATCAGAACGCCGTCGATATCAGCCATGGCAATGTCACCGCTACGATGGTTTTCCAAATTAGCGCGTTATTCAGAATGTGCGAATTTCAAAAACACTTACATGACTGGCTCTGATTTCTCTTCTGCCTTCGCTTCGGTCTCTGGCCGCACTGGATTGACAAATATCATAAGTAGCACACCCAAAACGATCTGAAAATGTAAAGGAATTATACCTACTAGAGTAAATTTATATGGCGAAAAACCCTCTTTTAGACTGTTAACGTAGATTTATACGTAGGTTATAAATTTTAGTTGGAACAATGATATTACGTTTCCCTATTTCTATTTACTATTTATACGTGTAGCACTGTTTTCCGAATTATCGTTTCGAATACATAACACTAAAATAGGGTAAACTCAGCAAATTGAATTACTTATTTATAAACCCTGCAAATATTATTAACGGGTTGTTATATACGTATTACCATTAATTTGGAGCACATATTGTTTTACCGAAATGTTCGTAGGATATCTTGATACTGAGGTTACATTAAACTTTATAAGGCTTTTATAGGGAAACAGTATTTCCATTTTGGGCAGGGCAGCCCAACTCTACTTCCTACCTATTGGTGTTGGCTTTGTGGGCCCGAAAGTGATGGAAGTTAGTTAGACAAATAATATTTGAAAATTAAATTAAACGATACTTTAAAAAATTATATTATAAAATATATTAATTTTGCAGAGGTATTTTACAACTGCAAATTTATATATACATTTAGGCATTAGCAACAAAATTGCGAATTGTACCTATAATAAATAAATTGGGGTGTGGGGTTCAGACTCTGTGGCCGTGGGGTGATAGCGCACATACCTAGTCTATTCAAGGAATGCTACAAACGCCTGATGGATGTAGCTAGCTCGTGACCGGAAGGCTGGATCCTATCTGGCACAAAGGATCAGCATTGCCATTCAAAGTGGCAATGCTGCCAGCCTTCTGGGCACGCTGCCATCAGAAGGCGATTTGGGGATTTTTTTTTATTCATAATAAATTATTCTTAAGATAGTTTTAGTTTTAATACCGTTTGCTGTTTCTCAATTAAATATATCACACCCCTGGTAAAAATTAAAAATAAATAATTACTATTATATTTACATGCTTTATAACTCTTATGAGAAAAAAAATAGTTACCTATCGACCCAGTAAAAGCCTTTCATTTTTTTAGATAGAATAGGCAATATCGGTATTAGATATTCTGATGAAGTACTTGGGTGGACAGATATAATATATATAGTGACATCAAAATATGATGATACAAATTTTTTGTATGACATTTTTTTTAATTCTAAAATCTATCTAGTGGGGTATCAAATGGAAGGGACCCAAAAGCTGATTCCAAAACATTATATTTCACTTTAGTCCGTGGTCCACCCGAGTCTAAAAAGGCTTATTAAGACTCCTACTGATCTTTCCCAAAAAAAAAAACTCCATACGCGAACTTCCCTAACCAGGTACTGGACTTTCTCGGCGTTTACTTGAGCTGTCATTTGTTATTTAAAATTTCTTTTCGAAAGACGTTACACTCATTTACTTTGGCTTTATTAAATTGATTAGATTTGCTGAATATAATCCTTATCGATGGAGTAAGAAAATAAGTCTTATGTATTTATTAATTTCTTCTATAAAATCAGACTTGAATAAAAAGCAGTTTTCAGTTATATTTAAGAGTTTTATGTTACCATGTCTATATTATATTAGTTTTAAACTGCTGTCTGTACTAACATTAACTAAGTACTAAGATATATTTATTAACCAACGACTAATATTTTATTATAGCTAACTAGATATATATATAAGTACCTACATATATCTATGTTAATATATATAATATATAAAGAGCGGGCCGCATTTGATGCCCCCTTAAAGTAATACCCAAATATATTAAAATGCGCAGAGCACTTCCGCGGTGTGCGTCCTTCCATACAAATATATTGAAGTTTCTGGCGTCCATGGTTAGTCCTCGATGCTGGATCGGCAAAAGCACGTTCACATTTATGTAACAAAGAAAGCGACCTGTGTAACGCGCATGATTGTGTAAGTGCACAAGCATAGTACACATAATACATCATAATAAGAATGCTTATCGACAATCTGCTCCTATTATGTTTTATGGCTTAAGAGACCGGTATAATAGATTTTTTTACATTTTGCGTAACTTCTAGACATCTTATTACGAAAAGTAGCTATATTATGCCTTTTTTAAAGCACCCTTTTAAATATAATTTCATTTTGCGACGTATAAGTGTAATATTTTATTGATTTTATTGTTGTGTTTTAAATAAGTACGTCCTTAAGAATTAGATTTAGAAGTATGTAAAAGCAATTATAAATAGTCAAATTTTTGACATAATTTCAACAGTCTCTAAAAAAATCGCTAATTGAATAGTAAGCCTTTTCTAATAGAAAACGACTTAAATCTTTCTTGAAGTGCATACTATTTTGTCTCTCTTCTATGTTAGTTATTCGAAGAACCAACAGCTACTATCATTTACAAATCATAACATAATATAAAGTCATATATTTAAATAAGTAATTCATTCTTTTCCAACATCAACATCATCAAATTTCGCTAGAAGAGGCTTAAGAAAATCATCTTTTCACTACATTATTACTATCAAACCACTATAAAAAGAAGTGATATGAAGAAATGGAAGAAAATCCCTGTACCTAATACTTAACATGGCATTGTTCTGGAATAAATTATTTTCATTTAATTTCATGTCTTTTCTGATTTAGTTTTTTTTAATCAATTTACACATGTATTACATATCTTGTTTATAACAAAAGAATGCTAAATTAGATCCGCCAGATCGGAACCCTATAAAAACAATTATTCTTTTCTACGCTTTAAGTGTCCCAGTTTTTACCAATTTCATACAAAATCTTTTAGAAAAAAAAATCACTTTTATAGAAAAATAAAAAGACAGAAATAAACTTCAGTCCTTGCTCTATTGATAAAATCTAAAATGTATATACCTATTCGTAATATAATATTTCCAAAACATTACTTGACGTTGACTAAATATTTCCAATATTTTTTTTATGAACTTTTACTAGGTACTACAGTGGATAAAAACGAATAAAACGACAGTCAAGGGTCCGGTGATATTACGTCGCACTAACAGAACGTCGCACAAAACGGACTGATTTACTTTGAAAATGTTTGGTATGAATGAAATGTAATGTGTGGTGATTTCCAAGTCGTTAAAAGCGGTCAAATGTTACAAGCGAAGTCGTTATAAGCGGATTCTACTGTACTATACTTTTTTAAAACTGCTTAGTGTTTTTTTGTCGGTTTTTTTATCGAAAAAATTATTTACCTCACACTTTTTAGTGAATCATTACCAGAGTGCATCTCATAACGATTCCAATAAGTTCAAACAGGGATAAGCTACCTTACTTTCTCTGTTTTATTACGGAGTTCCGTTGCCTACCTTCCGGCTTCAATTACATACATCAGGACCATTTAAATTGGCTTCGTCATTCATAGTAGCTTCAGTATCCAAAATATCTTAGCGCTAACCATGTAAGACTACAGGAGTTTTGGATGACCACCCGTGGTCTTCTTCATCAATTCCTGTACACCAAATGCTGCCTTCTGAATGCAAATGCTCGATTTGTGACCGGCAATACTAAAATCAATATATGTCGCCCTTGAATTTTTGAGGAGTTCCCACAATTCCTCATAGGTTCCATCACCAGAAGTGAATTTGATAACAACGGGACCAATTTGGAAGCGTATGCTTTCAAACAAATAAATATTTTTCCAAATCTGTTCATAAATGGTGGAGTAAAAGGAGTAAGCAAAAGTCATGCATATCATAGGCGTCGGCGGTAGAACCTGTAGCGTCATCTATTGTGTAGCAGTGGGTGGAGTATTTTTAGATTTCGCCGGTGTTATATTTTTCTGTTTTCTTAAAAAACGCGTAAACGGTGGCCCATAGCAAAAAAAATCTTACACAAGTTATTAAAATACAGTATTAAAAAATATATATATATTTAGGTAATGTGCCCTTAGGCGACCCTTAGGGGACGATATTTAGGTAATATAGCCGGTACTTAGGTAATGTCGCACTTGCACGTTCGGACGTAAGTGCGACAGAGAGGGAAAACTTCGTTTGCTGTCGCGGTAGCGCCCCAGTCTAATTCTTACTTCGTGATGCTGATGCCTTCTCTGTCGATGGCAGTGTTGGAGATCTTGAGCACCTTATATTTCAATGCCAAGCGTTTGCATTTGATAAACTCGACCTTACAAGTGAATTAAGTAGTGTTTAAAGAGGACATCATTTTTAAACATGTCGCCTAAATGACATTCTCAAAAATGTTGACAGATTCGTCCCGTTATACAAGTATATTATACATGTACATATTGTCAAAAATATAAAGTGAAGTAGTGAAGTGATAAATAAAGTTACTGGCACACTCTTTGCCATTTTAACTCCTAAAATGATGTGTAAACAACTATAAACAAAGACTTGGCTTAAAGAACACGTATCCAGGCCATAATCAATAAAAAAGAAAATCATAACATACCAAAACAGTGTTGCCAGATGGTTAAATTTCTTACATTTTTCGTAACTTTTGACCAGCTCGAATAACATGTAAGTAACTTCTGTTATAAGGGAAATTTTAGTAACTTTTAAGAACAATGAAACACTATTTAAAAGAAAGGTCTTTTGTATCTAACCGGGACCAAGCGGGACAATTTATAAGTTTCCATGCAGGAAAGGTAAGAAAAGAAACCACATGATACGACTCTGTCTGTTCGTCCGTTGTACGAGTAGATAACTATGTATGACATTTGAGATATCCTCCATCAGCCCGGCGTAATTCTGTCGCCGAGCTCGCCGAATTCTAGCTGCATGTGGCTACTAATTTCTTAAAATCGGCATTTTTTATCAGTAATTATGAGAAATAAAAAAAATGCATCAAAAATGTAACTTTTCAAGAAACGAAACGTAATTTACGTCCCAAGGGCCCTGGCAACACTGTACCAAAAAGTTAAAGTTAAGGTTAAGTTTAGTTTTCCTTAATTTCCTTTTCCTGATGAATTATTGTTTCTGCCATAGGGTTACAAGTGAAGGTTGATAACTCTTATTAATAGGCACGTACATTAAAGACTGAGCTAAAAAGTGCATTGAACTTAATCGGAATTAATCTATTATGTGATTGTAATTAGTGGACTCTTGATATTATAAGTAAATTTGTAGGTTCTTACATTTAATTCTAATTTGTTTCCTTGTATCCTTGAACAATTAAATAACAAAAAAATGCAACCATTGATTTCTCCTGTTGGTAAGTGACTTTGGCGTGATTAATGAAGGTTATTCTTTACTTATAATTACAATTTCTTCATGTTTTAAAATTCCTGTTCTTTTTTCATTGCAAGGTTGTGTTGGCTATGGAGAAAATATTTCCTCTTTGTTCAATCAGTAGTTCTGTGACTTCACTTTTCCTATAACTGGGACTAAAATGGGAATGACTGCTTTCATGTAACTACAGCATGCCACTAACTTATCCAGCACATGAAGGTTGGTATGTGTGTATTGATAGGTAAATTATGATTGTGTATACTCTTTGGTACTTTCAAGATGGGATAATATAAGTTAGGTGAAGATCTGATCATGGGCTCCTGAAGCTATGAAGGGGAACTTTGTAAATGTGATAGTGTGCATGGGGCGATATCTTTATTTTCTATAGCAAAAGGCTATTTTATCTGACTAATGCATATGCCCTTGTGTAAATGCGCAGTTGTATATGTCTGTAATGAATATACTACAAAATTGAAGTTTTTTTGGATATCAACATCTAAGTCATACCAAGACAACTCATATCATAGTTCACTTGGCACGGGTTTTTGTACTTTACCATCTTTCTTATTATAATATTTATTAATTATTTCTAGTCCAAATAAATAAATAAATAAATAAATATTAGAGGACAATCTTACACAAATCGAACTAGCCCCACAGTAAGCTCAAGAAGGTTTGTGTTATGGGTACTAGACGACGATATATTTAATAGATATAAATACTTAAATACATAGAAAACATCCAAGACTCAGAAACAAATATTCATGCTCATCACACAAATATTTGCCCTGACCGGGATTCGAACCCAGGACCGTCAGCTTCACAGGCAGGTGCACTACCCACTAGGCTAAACCGGTCATCAAAAATAAAAAGTTACATTTCTGTGGTCGACTGGTTTTTGATGTCCACTCCATAGTGGAATCTTATAGTCATTTCCAGTAATATTGGATATGGAGGAGGCTCATTGCCGACAGTATGGTAGTAGGAACTAAGCTGCAGAGCCTAGCACATAGATGCAAAATAGCATGTCTGTGCGTTTTCTACAAATTGTACTTTGGTGAGAGACATCCAGATGTATGGCTGGCTGGCATGCATCCTTACCTGGTTGAAATCCCTTATATTTGAACCAAGCGCTTTTTGTAATTTCTTATAATGCGCATTGCTATGGTTTGGAATTCTCTGCCAGCGTCTTTATTTCCGAATTCATATAATCTAAACCTTATTAAGGCACAAGTGACTTAGGCATTTTCGGGGTGAGCTCGCTTCACCATCAGCGTCATCTTTGCTCCCTAGCTAGATGCTGACCAAGAGCAATCTGTTTATGATAAAAAAGATTTTTTTTTCGAATTCAATGTTCTAACCTCCCAGTCGCACTCATGAGTCAATACTCTTATTATACAGGGTGTCCCTAAAACCAACGCTAAATCGAAGAGGGGTGATAGAACAGCTCATAAGCTATCCGATTAAGCAAATTTGACCCTAGTGAAAATATCATGGTTTTCGTCACTGACACTTTTAAAAAACTCGTGATTTCTGATGCCTTGCATCAGTGTATCGATTGGCACCACTGCAAAAAGTATTTTGTAAATCTGTTTTGATGTTACCAAAAACATTTCCTATCGAATTTAATCTAAATTTATCACATGCCATGATCCTGTGGTGGTAAAAAAAAAACATAACCGAATTAAAGAAATTTTAAATTTAACCTACGGTTTTGATCGAGTTTAATTTTAATAAAGTATTGCTAAACTTACATGGTACACAATATTAAAAAAACAGCAAATTTATTGTAGTTTTCAAAATGGCACAGTACTGCCTAATTTACGCAGCAGTTTACGAGATAATGCTATTTTACTCCAGAAGGAGCTCATACTACGATTATTTCATAGTTTGTAACCATAGCCCCGTACCTCTGTAAGAATTAACAGTTGTTTTCAAAAAGTAACATTTTTCTCTGGAATCTGGTATTTTTGGATCTTTCCTGCACAGAATCTGTGTTCTGTTTATTCTGTTACAGAAAAAGTCTCCCAAATTACTATACATTTTCCAGGTTTCTATTATGTGACTGCCCATAGAAAGTGCAAATTATAAAATATGACGTTGGTAAACAAGCATACTGCCTACCTGATTTACAGAGAAGCGCTCGTGGCCCAGCGGCGGCCGCGTAACGCGTGCGGTATGCGAGGTTAGCAACGCGGGCCAGGTCAGTTCTTGGATGGCTGACCGCTTTGATTGGTTATTAACTGAGCGCTCCCGTCCTTTGGAAGGCACGTTAAGCCGTTGATCCTGGATGATGTCTAAGATAGCAGATCCGCTAGACCTTATGTCGGTTTGTTATGTCAAAAAATGTACTGAGTTACTGAAACTTGATCTGACATTTGGTCTAACGGATCTTTATAAAACCCGGCCTCAGTCGGCTTGAGAACTTGTAACAGTTAAGTTGCCCATTCACTAGATAAGTTTTATTCTAAGCCTAGTTAATATTTTTTTGTACAATTCAGAGTAAATTACCCAACCTTTCCAAGTTCTGAGAAATTATTAAAATCATCCAGAATGTCAAAAGCCGAGCGAGCAGAGTCCTCGTTTCAGCTTGGGCAAAAATGCTTTCGTATCTCGGAATGTCCGGTTGCTCTCCTCTACAGCTCGCATTTCTCACCCAGCCGATACTCGTGATATTTTGTGTGCGATTATTAGGGTTCCGTAGCCAAAATGGCAAAAACGGAACCCTTATAGATTCGTCATGTCTGTCCGTCCGTGATCCGTCCGTCCGTCCGTATGTCACAGCCGATTTACTCGGAGACTATAAGCACTACAATTATGAAATTTGGTAGGAAGCTGTATTCTATAAACAGCTACATAAAAATAATGTGAAATTACAAAAAAAATATAGAATTAGGGCGGGCACTCCATACATGTAACCGGTGGATGAAAAAAAAAATTTCAACGCACATAGTCGTGTGGGGTATTGATGGATAGGTCTTTAAAAATGATATGGAGGTTCCTAATAAACTTGTCCATTTAAGTCAACCGTTGGGGAGATATTAGCTTTCAAAGTCATAGAAAGTGTGTCCCCCCTCCCTCTAATTTCCAAACTATAAAGTTTAAAATTCTGACAAAATTGAGGTGGTGTGCATTAGTAAATACTTTCAAAGATTTTTCGTTTGAACAATATAGGTTTTACGGTTTTTGAGTTTTCGCTTAAAAACTGTCTTGCCCAAACAAAAGGTCGTAAGTGCCGTGAGTTCCCTACGAAGATACAACTCTTTTTAGATTTAATGTATTGGATAGTGATTTTAAATGTGGACTAGTAGGTGTTGGTACGGAACCCTTCATTGTGCGTGGTCCGACGCGCACTTGGCCGGTTTTTAATATTATTGGTATTGATTTTTTGTCTATTCAGTTTTCGTTTTTTTTTTCAAAATGGCGGTGCCATTAAGGGTTGAAAACAGAAAACAGCACTAGCTTAAAAAGCCGCTCTAGTGATCAGTTATTAAAATCCAACCTTTATAAAACTAGTAACTGCCAGCGGACCTCTGCCTGCGTATTACAGAGATTACAGCCGGAGCGGTGGGATGAAATATAACCTGTTTCCATCCCAAATGTCCTTTCTATATACCGACGAAAGAATATTTGGAATTGGATGAGTAGTTCTGGAGATTACCCCTACATAGAAACAAACTAAGCTGCAAATTTTACCTATTTATAACATAATAATATATATTGTTAAAAAGGGGGCACAGCCGGTAGATAACACGGGTCACTATGACACTGATATATGCTCTTATCCCATTGCATATTCTACTTTAACACTAATATAATAGAGTGTCTATTACGTACACTAAGTCTAAAAATTGTATGACTGTGATATAAACTCTATTACATTAGCGTTAAAATAGACTATACAATGGAATAACAGCATATATTGGTGTTAAACTCATAGTAGTCGTAATGTAGGTATGTAGTAGTTTAGGCACTATAACTTACATGGTCACGAGTGACTGTTACACATGTGATATGATATCATGACAAGATACACATATATGGATAGGTATGGAACAGCCAGGGACCATATCAATTACCAACAACGCTCTGTGGTAAACGCAGTCTTTCGCTGGTTATGTTCCAAACTAGACATACGAAAAAACGTGCCAATATGTGAATAAGTGTACCCAAGAGACTTTCGTACCATGGTAGAGATACAGCTCAATGGAATGTCCTGTAAATATCCATTATTGACTAACGATTATTTTTATAATTGTTTAATTTTGCCTCGCGGTATTGTGCACGTTATGTAGATTAAATTTTCCTCATCGCAATCACTTCCATAGTCCCCAATTTATGGGATAATAGCTCTTCTGTATTTTAATCAAGTCGTATTATGTTAGGTAAACGTCAGCGTCGGACACTGGGAGCGTTCGACGCTGACCCAATAGGTACTTGACACTTAATCGTACGTAAGTCAAAGTAAGGTGAACATAGGGGCGAATGTCAACAAATATACATGATGTGCCTAATAGAGTATCCATCTACTACGGGGATAGGACATTCGAATAGAATCAATTGGTAACGTTATAGTGCTATGTTCATTTCGGTCAATAGCGGTAACTAAATATTAGTATAATGACGCTGTGGATTGTGGTTGGCGACTAATTTTACGTGTGATCTATTAAATATATACACAGTGGTCTGCTCTAGCCACAAATAGGTCGTATTTTAGAGCATTAATTCTGATTACGCTACAATTTAAATCGATAAATTGGTTTGTTTGGTGTAGTTTTATCGAAACCGTAAGGCTTCCGGTTTTGCTATAGGATTCACAGTTTGTTACTCGCTTCACAACTCGTCCCTTTTATCCTGCGCGTACGGCGGAGCTTACGCGTAATCGGAGCTCAGCGTTATACTATTTTGCTACAGGCGAGTTGTAGATAAATGTTGTAATGTAGATGAAATCCCTAATAGGCATGAAGTCAATTTTTTTTTCATGCTAGTCGTGCCACTTTTTAGAGACGATCAAATGTTTGTATTAACCAACTACAATTAGAGCAACACAAAAGAGGAAAATAAGAGGCAAAGTACAGCATAGCTAACGATCACTGAGAACGATTTACACGCAGGCGTGACGTCACCGTCTCGTACTACCGTTGTATGGAAAAAGGGAAATTTGCCGTTTTTGTCGTGAAATATTGCGTTTATGTACATGGTTGCCGTACAAATTATTTTTTATTGAAACATGAGTATACTATTGGTAATAGGGATGTTGACACTAAGTAAGAAACTCAACTACTTCAAATTTTCTCGAAAAAGGATCAAATTCTCAACCAAATAGCGAAAAAAGTAACTCAAAAAAAATAATAATTACATAATTACAAGTCATCAAAGTTTTAAGTGGGGGCATGTTCTGTCCCTTTTTCGCAAAACGCACCTCTGTATGGAACGATCTTCATTTACTATGGCGCTTTAAGTCAGTGACGTCACTACAAATTAGTGCTTTCTCACTCTTATTAACAACATTCTAACGGTTGTAGCTTCGTTATTTTTTGAGATATTTTAATGGTATTTTCACCATTTGGCATAGTTTTATGTCTTCTTTCTTTTGGATATAATTTAGATACCAATAAATTTTGAGTCAACATCCCTATTTTCAATTTGCATTTGGCCAATATTAAATAAAACACGTTTTTGCGAATCTCGTTTTATGATTTTAATTAATTTGTCTAATTTACTGTTATTGTGATAATTTGATGATTTTCAATCCATATGTAGCCACAAAATGTAATAAATTGTAACATGCTCCATCATCCCCATTATCATTTTAAAATCAACGTAAAATCAAATGTAAGTAGGCATGTATGTCATAAATAATGTCGTGCAGCGTACAACACATTTGAATTAAGTGTGCACCTCGCTAGTATAGGATGGATACGCAAAACTAGGCAGGTGACATCTCTCCTCCCCCCTCCTCACTCTTTCACAAGGACCGAGTGCAAACTCTGCCTTGCAAATATCTCTCCTGTTCTCCGCTTCCCATAGCAGATTTTTAATCTCCGACTCCTCTCCCCCAAGCCAAATCCCTCTCCTCTTCGTCGACGTGGTTACTAAACCATGCTATATTTTCGAATTGGGAAAAGATTAAGTTTTTCAGATCACGAATCGCGGCACAACTCGTACAGAGCAGAAGATGGGGACGAGGTGGGCCCCACAGAGAACACGCCTTTGGTGCAACGCTTCCCTCCGAGCAGTCTCCCGCGCCGGCATCCGGCCACCACGGCTGTCGTCAGCCTGCTACTCCTCATCCTCATCACGGGAGTCATCATAGGCATTTATCTACTCGTCGTACAGAATTCTTCAGGTAAACCATTGAGTTCAGATACTAGCGCAGCTATCACAACTGACGCGATGCGAGACGAGAAACTCTACCCTCCTTTTTCTGCAGACTTGCAGCGCCGGTTATTCTTTCAATCACGACTCAACGAGTTCCTAGAGAAAAATCGCTGCGTCGCGGGCGATGCTACTTGGCAGCGAGCTGTGCTAGCTAGCATGGTCGCTTGGTCCCGCCACTCTAGAATAAAACTGTTATCTCGCCTCTCTGCTACTTTTATGGCGTACGTTCTCTCTCTTAGTTGTAATATTATTAGGTACCTAAAGCTTGTTGTCTCCCTCGTTATTTATACAATGTGTTGTTTTCCGTTTCGGTGTTATAATGATATATTTGTATGTAGTACTGTCAGCTACAGTAGTAACTAACATAAAACAAAACCCCCGAATTATCCCGCTCTAACTACTCTATAAAGCGTGATGTCAGATATGTTTGAAGTGCCCGATTCTGTCAGGTAATGTTGTAGTTAGGCTTTATCTCTGCATTTTTGCTAGTCGGTTTTTAGGGTTATTTCAATATCCACAAAAAACTGACGGTTTGGTTATAAAACTGACTGACTAGTAGGATTGCTACGCAAGCAGTGAAACAGATTCGTAAATGACTATTGTAAATTCAATAATGCTGGTGAGAAACAGATGAAATTCAATTCCTTTTTTACTTCGCATATTTTGTGTTCAGTTACGCACAGGTCAACAAATATCCCAAAGATATTATTGAGTACTAGCTTTTGCCCGCGACTTCGTCCGCGTAGAACTCGTAATCGTATTAGAGAAATAATGGCTACTACTGCTGCTAGCTTGTTTTAGACGCAGGCTATATTATCAGTCTCATACAAACTTCCATTTCCCTTGTCATCCCCACTAAAACCATCCTATGTCCTTTCCGGGGAATATGCATGCCAAATTTCATGTAAATCAGTTTCTTTTGCATTTATGATATTATAGTAGATATGGATAGAGTATGGATTGGATACCTAATATACGTACGTGAAGCTTCTAGGATCCTAACCAATCACGAATTGCTACCAAATGACATCTACATATTTTGTCACTGGCGATGATATGATAACGAGTTGAATTTTGATCTTGGGGTCCGTACATCCACGAACCGCTAACACTCTCGGCCGTACCGTAACCGGCTGGACACGCCGACGAAGTGCAAGCAACTAAAAATGTGTTTATTTTTGAAACTTGTGTCTGGTGACTAAGGTTCAACATTGTAAATATATTTTAAACGTTTTTATATCTTTTTGCACGGTCAGATCATTTGTGTAATAATATGGCTAGCTAGTCTATCGCTACTATAGAATTAAATCCTCGGGACGGGTTTAAGCCGCTTATTGTAAATGATATGTGTCTTCCAAAAAGCATTTAAAATGTCTTCATGTTCGGATAAACTCGATTGCATATTCTACATATTTGTTTTTAGATGAGAAATGGAAATTCTTAACGTAAAAAAACGGCAATATATATATATATATATATATATATATATATATATGAAATTTGGCAAGTAATATCGTCTTATACTACAAATACAGGGAAGAATCTGAAAACTGATATACATTTGTAATTAAATCATAAATAAGTCTTTATTTAATCAATCATCGAGGTTAAGCAACGGTATGCGCATGTAGCTACATATTGTACGGAACCCTCGGTGAGCGAGTCCGATTCGCACTTGTCCGGTTTTTTTTAAATACCCATCGGGCTTACAAATCTTTTTTTTCCAGAAAATATCCTGCCACCTGTTGAAGCGCCCCTGATACTCAGGACTATGGAGCAATAGGATAACGACTCTAGCCTACTCGAGTTGCACAGAACTAAAGCTAAGCAAACTGTCACGAGAGATTGGCATACAGGACGCTTATGTTCTGCGAGAAATGCAGGTAATCTTGCTCATGTTCATTTTTACTTAAATTTTGGTTGCGGTTATATTTTTTTAATATGTATATTTTTGTTGGTTCATCTAAAGATTTTCATAACAATACAGCAACTGGGGGAATCCAAAGGCGTCTATTTAAGGTTGTACCCAAGTTCTGACTGATTTGTATGTATGAGGATGTGTAAAATAAATACACTATAAGGTAGGGTATGTACTGGATTTAAAAAATGGCTTCATGCATCTTACTAAGTATTATGAAGTATGTACTCGTAATTGTACGCGGACGTATCATTTTTCATTGTGCTACTTATCTAAATATCTGATATGAGTACTTAGATGCAATTGATATCGAAAAGTTCAAGCTACGCATTTGTTTAGGTTAGGTTAGTATATTATTCATTCGAACAAACTAGGTGGCACAAGGGCATGGAGGCTTTATGATCTATTTCCCTGCACCTACCTAATTCGACGGCAGAAGCAAAACTCACTATCAAATCTGTGACTACTCTTCGAAACCTCGTATCTCAGTACTGAAACGATGCTGATATACGAGGTTTATTTTAAGTACTTAGATATTTTTGAAAAAAGCGACTCCAAAAATAATTTATTATGATACGCAAGCGTCCATAGGCTATGTTGTCCGCTTACAATCAAGCAGGCATTAAGCACATAAAATGCTGTCGACAGAAAAAGAAACAAAGATACGAAATAACCGAACTTTAATATTGCAGATTTTTTAATTATCACCGACAGTGACTTTTTTTTTACAAAAAGGATAGTTTTTATTGTTCTATCAAAATAACCGTATAGATTTTTCATAAGTGATCCAGTGTTCCAAAAATCAATTGAAATGTACTAAATATTTACGAAATTATGCGCAGAGCTTCCGTAGAGAGTGGGATGGTTAATTGTAAACTCACGCTTGTTAGAGGGGGTCATTGGCAATGGAATGGCCTTGCCTTAAATTTATATTTTGTTTCAGCAAACGCAGTCTTCTCGCGATAGATGATGATTGTATTGTGTGTATCTCAATATAAATACTGGATATTGTTATTATAATAATATTTGTTATATCTAAACTATGAGGTACCTACAGTGAACAAACAGTGAGCCAATATAGTGATTTTTGAACCTTGATACACAAAGAATAGAGTTGTAGATAAGTAGTGTGTTATAGGGTTAAAAAGTGGACCACTCTCTTGGCTGACTGTACCAATAAAAAATTGACAGGTACGAATACGTACATACTTATAGGAAAAAGTGATCCCGGCAAAAGTAGACGTGACTTCATATCAATCACGACAAATACCTACTGGGTATGCCAGTTTCCTTAGTTGAGGCGAATTATATTTTTTGATAAAACTGGAATGAATTTAATTCCTGTAAGGGGAAATACAGAGGGCAAAATTAATTTTATATATTGAGTATTTACATTTACTCGAACACCATTCTAGAGTCAATAATATGACATTTGATCGTTGACTTTACTCCCGCTATCCCGCTAATTATGAAACTTTAGTGCTTGACAAAAATTATCACATCGCCCGATATGCAATTAAATAAATAGGTTAGTTTTGTTTTGGAATTAAATGAACTGAAACAAATGCAATTTTGAACCAATTTTGAACTGCATTGAAGTGAATTTGTTCTTGTTTTATCAGTTATCACATTGAACCTTAGAGTAAATGGGAAAGCGAGGTAAAATCTGAAAGTATATAAGAGATACGCAAATTGTTTTAGGAGTCATGAGGCAGATTTTAGAAACAATATAAACTGCATTCAAAGGTTTTAGTTACATCTCCCCGAACACTAGAAACCGTTCTATAAATAATACTAAGAGTACGGCATTTTCCTGTGTTCGGCATACAGGGTTCCTTAGCAACAAGTGTAAAACGAACTCCGATATTTTGACAAGCCCTGTCAGTAGTCATTTTGCTTTATTATCTAAAAGAATAATAATATGATGTATTTGTATTTAATAGAAAGCTAGTAGGAAAAGGAAAAGCGATGCTTAGTTTGAGACTAGATCGATTTGTGTAAAATGGTCGTCTATATATATGTCTGTTAATTGATTATTTATTAAGTAAGTACCTAATTAATAGTTACCGTGATGCATATTACCGCATTGACAGTAGAGATGTTGTGAGCATGTAAGTACCTATAAGATTTAAACTTAAGTCATAAGACATTTATTTATTTGCTTAAGATATTGTTTATAAAAGATACTAGGTACAATTTTCATTAGAAGAACTTAGTGGAACTTTTTACAATAAAGCATTTGTTTTGTCCATGAAATGGAATGACACTGGCCGCGTAGCCTCGCTGAATGGAATGCCAATTCGCTGTACGAGGAACGAGTCAGTATATCGATTCTAGTTAATTTCGAATAATGTTAATGTAACTATTAAGATTTTTTCTCATATTATAACTAAGAAGGGATAATTAAAATCTCGTCAAAATAAATAGTTCTTTTTTATACTTAATCATCTAATGATAGCTGTTAAAATAGAGTACCGCGTTCAGGTTATCAGGCTTGCCTAATCAAGGTACCAGAAATCCATAACTAATTATGTAACTCGTGTATACAACAGTTGCGTAATAAAATATTTCATTACCTACACTAGAACTAGAGCGTAGACTCGTTTCGTTTCAGCTTTAAAAATATGCCATTGATAATGATATTATTTGAAGTTCTAATTCAAAGTTTTAGTACACGAGTAGAAAAATAGTTTATTAATCGTTCGCTGATATTCTGATATCGCAAACATGACTCGACGCACATAGTATTGTAGATAAGCTATGCGCACAATAATAAAAATAATAGATCTGGATTAACGTGGTTATTCCCCGCCATCATAATATTTTATTTACTCGCATTTAACTAAATTTAAACTACATGATGTTTCTTATTTATGAGGTTATAATTCAGATAATTTAAGTTGTGAAGTGCTGTGATGTGTGTTTGTGCCGAAACAGGGCTAAAAAACCAAAAATGACCCTCTTGTTCCCAAATTTTAGGTCCCTGTACCATACATTTCGGCTGTGATACCACTCGGTCACAATATCTGTGCACCTCACCGCGGTTGCTCCGAGCATTAGGAATAAATAACCTAGTGAATCCGTTTTCAAAACCATACTCAAAGTAAGCACACGCTGACCTACATTTATACAAACTTAGCTTAGCACAAAATTCTTCAGTGCGTGTCGCAGTGATGATGTCAAGAACACACGTTGTGGGTTCTGTGCACGGGTTTAAACTCGGCTTCATTAGGTTATTCGTAATGCTCGGTTTATATATTTTTCTTGGTCTGAGAGATATTGTGATTGTGACCTTTAGGTAATTATCTTAAAACCCTCTACCAGGAACAAGAGAGTAATTATAATCTAATAGACCAATGTAAGTATGTAGATATGATCTGTTTATATATTGTTTGGAAGATTAATGTTACAATAAAACATGTTTTATTAAAATTATTTTTTAATTATATAACCATTATTAATCATCCTGGATCCTAATAAAATATAAAAATCATCAGAATACCACATTTTTGAAAAGATCGAACTACTTACCAGACTACCAAAATTTAGAATCTCGATAGGTATACATATTAAGAACCTACTTAACTTACTACGAAATTTCAAGACATTATTTTGGATAGTGCACCATTTTCAAAACAAAAAATGATATTTTAGAAATATAATCATTTCACAAACTTTGCAAACGGTAGAAATTCAGCTTAACCGAAGCATGGTTTACTATATAAACATAATTCCATACAAGTAATAAAGACCAAATATACTGAATCAGAACAAAAACAAGTCTTCAATATCTGAAGATGGTGAAGATGGTCTCTTAGCCCATCAAAAATAGGTAGCAAGGATTTTGACAAGCTTGGCATCGTTCAAACTCACTGGTCATAAATGGTCTCATCAAATTACTAAACAAAACTCTAGTGGGAGCATGGACTCCTGAAAAAAAGGTGCATGGCCCCACATTGGGGACACCCGGACAGGTAACGTGTAATACTCATAAGTGCATCTCCCCGCGTGACGTCATTACGGGAGTTTACACTGTTTCGCATTCCGAAGAGGTGTACCTACAGCTTGTGACGGTGGTACCTATAAGCTACTTCCGCATATTGCGGTGCAGGGGCGGTAGGTACGTACGTACGATATCAATATCAGTTAGTAGTGCCTCCTGATAATCCTGATTGAAGCGGCGCGGTATAGATGCAGTGCTGCTCCAAATAATATTATACTACCTACTTCGAAAATGTAATACTGAAAGTATACCGATAAGTAAGGAAATCTAGGACGTCGGTTGTCTCTCGGGAAAGTAGAAAATACCGCATGCAGGTTGCATCAGGAACCTTAGGTACACATCAGGTTACAGACCAAGTCGCGTATGCGGAGGGCTCGAGTTATCTGGTTCTTTCCTTTAACACTAACAATAATTGCGACTTCCCCGCATGCGGATAAGAGCTCTAACGGCCAACAGGGATATTGAGTCTATGAGAACGAGCTAGTCGATCTCTAGTTTCCGAAAGCTGCCTTCGACTGCGTCTGCGTTAGGGGCTGTCCTGGTCCGAGAAGTGACAATGCCTCGCGAGCTTAGTATCTCCATATCGTCCAAAGAAAGCAACTTTGTTTTCTGCTCGCTCAGCAGCCTTTTGGTGTACTGGATCATATCCTGGGTCTGTATGGCGCCACCGAAGCTTGTAGGCAGACATGCTGGGTCGATGTGTTTGTGGAGAGACTTGACATTTCCGTGGATCTGAAAATACACAAACATAAACTCACGCTCGTAAAGAGATTTTAATTTCAGTGCCACTTTTGCAATTAGAGGATAAATGACTGATGGAATTTTGATATTGCAGTGATACATTTTCCGGAAATCCCGTTTTAATAATACGCACGCGCACGAGCATAAAGTCGGCGCTTGGCGGATTATTTTTGTACCTGTACAGTAAAAAGAATACCCGCGATAATAAGTAGTGGACGAGTTTACCTATTCTAAAGCCAAAACAATCGCGCAGGTGGGCTGGATAATCGGTCGGAATAAAGTTGAATAAACTGAGGTTAACAAGGATGTGCCACAAGCTGACATTACCACACATTACTAATCGATTAATTATTCACTATGTACCTAAGTAGATACTTGTGATGTATGTAGGTAGAGGTATTTACCTTAGTTAAACTTAAAATTAGTTTACTTTTATTGCACTGACATATGCTGTTATTCCATTGGAGATTCTTTTAACTCTACGGCGTGCAAACCGCGCCAGCTAGCGTCGGCCCTAACCAATCTTTATAATTGACCTCCAATGAGATTTGATGAGCGGTTGAAACCGAATCTGGGGTGTGAGTGAAATAGAGCTGCCTATTGGAAGTTTTGTCGGTGGTTTACTAAACCTAGCCTAGCTGAGAGAGAAGAGTCCAGCAAGAAACTCAGCTAGGCCCGACCTGGTTCGGACTGACTCTACCCGGTATACGGTGGTACCGCGAAGAAGAGGGACTATATGTGTCTGTGTTGTCGCAATCGCGCGATGGACATCCCCGCCGGCGCACTGTGGACCGAAAATCGGCTCCCATTTACATAGAAATCAAAGTTGTTATTTTCAACTTTTTTTGACGGGAATAGGTTTAAAAGGATATTTGTAGGTTTTTTAATGGAAACGGGTTTCCCTCATTTTAAATATATTATTTTGTGAGTTTTAGATAATTCTGCGTAAAGAATATCGAGTTAATACTTAGGTATTTTTATCATTAAATGCCATTGAATCATAAAATTACGGGACAATATACTGTCAGTAGACACTGGACACTGGACAGTGAAAAATTCGTGTCTGTATAATACGGGACAACCCGTAAAATACAGGACATCTGGTCACCCTAATGCGGACCCACACTCCAGCCATCATGTAGGGTCCCTTGGCCAGTTACGCGGCCTGCGTCAGTTTGCGTTGCGGCTTTCTGTAGAACGAAGTTTTAGTTAGTAGCTATTGCATGGGAATATATTAAAAAAGCAAGAAAATATCCTTTCAGTTTATCAACTCATCCAAGTGGCCGCAAACTGGCGCATCAAATTAACAGGCAGTAAACCCACCTACCGACCCTATCTATAGGGGATACTCTACGGGATAAGTCGTTTTCAACAACAATATAAATAGGTACCTACATACCTCCCTTAAGCTGTCTTCGCGGCAGGCCACAGAGCCATGAACGTTGAAGCGTGCCGTGCCTTACAATAGAGCTTTACACACAAGGGGCTTAACAGCGTACTCACATATATCCTGGTCAGGGAAAATGTAAGTTGTTCCGAGAGTCATGGATATTTTCTATGTACCTACCAAGTACGTATATCGTGGCTTACTCATAGTGCAAGCTTTGCTTAGTTTGGGACTAGGTCGACTTGTTTAAGATTGTCCACAAATGTTTATTTATTATGTGCAGATCATAAACGAATATAAGTTTGTATATATTAGAGGAACTGTTTTAGGGCTGCTTACTTTCAGTCTGTCTGCCATTTTGGGAGGCACCCTGGTGACCGCGAAGTCCACGATGTAGCGCACCGCCGCCGGGAGGTTTATCACATGAACCTCCTTGTGCCGCATGGGTAAAGATTGCTGTAAAAAAAGTAAACGTATTTCGATGCGCTATTCATACAAAAACATCAGTCTCTTGGGTTTTGCTTGTCTAAAAAGATTAACAATTGATTTTAAAGATAAGTGTATTGGAGCGAGTACAGGGCATTTTCACTTAAAACTGCACCTTTTTTTCATAAATCGGGAGTGTCTTAGTTTGTATTTTGCAAAATACATTAAAATGCGATTACGACGCGAAAGTAGTGAACTACATCAGGCTCCAGGATGTATTGAAATCACGAAAATAGAATCGGAAACAAATTAATTGCTGAAGGCGGAAAATTGAAACCGACGACAGGTGTTAATTTTTTGCAAAGTAAATTGCCTGTCACGGTCGTCGTTTGGTGTGGGTTCGTTGGTACGATAAACTCAACAGTGTAGATACCTAACCACGGCATGAAGGCTGCATCATGCATAGTGATGTGCCGTGGGAATATTCCCGGGAATGGGAATATTCCCATGGGGAATATTACCGGGACTATTCCTTTATTCCCAGGAATATTCCCAAAACAGCGGAAATTTGCAATACAGATTGGGCAATTTTTTTTTTTATTAAAGTTAGTTAATTATGAAGTTCTCCGCAGAATTAAATAACTTTTGCTATAAACCTCGATTTGTACCTACTGGATGACTGAATTATGTTTAATTCATGTTTTATATAATAAAATTTAAGCTTTTGTTTCGATACAAAATCGTTTCTCTTTTTGGGATAGATACCGTTTCCGAATATTATGTTTCCGTCTCTTTCTTTCAATGGCTGTCTCCCTTCCTTTAAAAAGATAAAACGTGTTGCACTTCTTCAGTTTTCTAACGTATCAACACGTGCGTAGATGTGCTTGAAATGAATGCATAAAAAATTGCCAGATTCGTCCTAGTATTTATATCGTAATAAGTACTGCACCGGTAAAACACTTGTTTCTGATGCTGGTTACGTTAACCTAGGTATTCCGCAAGGATCCGCGATCGGAAATACGCTATTTTTACTATTTATTAACGATCTTCCATCGGCGATCACGAGTGGCTTATCTGTGTTATTCGCAGATGACACTACAGTCATAGTGAGCGCGAAAACTTATGAGCACCTCGCGATGAAAATTCCTACCTATTACGAGCCTACCCGCCAAATTAAGAACTGAACCATCTGACGAAACATTAAAACGTCAACTGAGAAACTTTTTATTAGAAAACCCGTTATATTCCATTGGCGAATACATGGAAATAAAATATAGTTGACATTGCTTAATTTAATTTAATATTATTGTTTTAATATAATTCTTGTTTTAATATTTACTTTGACGATCATTACAAGATATTGATATTTAATTCCTTGTTATCCGTGTTTAGAGTACCTATTAATATATTCATGACGATCCTCTCAGGTGAATTTTATCATACTCATTGTATTATTTAACTGCTATTTTATTCATTGATTTTATTTTATTTAATGTTATTGACGATCACAATAGAGATTCTTGTAAATTGACATGTAATTTATATTGTAATCTTATATTGTGAATAAATGAATCTGAATCTGAATCACCGTTACAAAAGCCTAAGTACATGATTTACTGTGATTTTTTTAATGAAACTGTGATGATTTGTATAGTTATTTCTAATAAAAAAATATACCAAAAAAATATTCAACTTTCCTAGCAACTATGGGAATATTCCTGGGAACATTGGGAATATATCCCGAGAATATTGGGAATATGCCCTGGAACATTGGGAATATACTTTCGCAAGTGTTACACCGTTTAATTTCTCGGTAAATAGTTCAATGAATAACATTTTAATATAATCCTGAATCACACAATATGTAAACCTAAACTTTCAAAATTCCCCAATGTTCCCTTTGTGTGGGAATATTCCTAGGAATATTCCCGGGAATTTTCCCACTTAGGGAGTATTCCCAGGAACGGCACATCACTAACCATGCATGTCATATCGAAAACTTATGAGCACCTCGCGATCGACTTAACACTTAATTAAGTTTAAAGCTGCATTTATGTACCTACAGATTACATGTCGTGCTACACACTATGCGACACTTTCAGGCGGCTATTCCCGCCTCCACCGCTCGAACGATCCGCCGAAACCTCTTTGTCGCACTTGTTTATTCTAGCGACAGACCACTTTGTTTTCGGTTCGCGGTAGGACCTCTGAACGGTCGCGCGGAGTGTAAACAACGTAGAATAGTGTAGCCTACGTAGGCAGGTATCACGTACGTAAGTATCACGAACTTACATATATATGTAAATGCGAGCGAAGTGATAGATAATGACAAGTTTATATCGTAGGTCTCTAATCTAAAAAAGTTCACTATCTAGCAGACGAAGTTTTATTCGTTATAAGTTGTGACTAGAAATATTATTCATAATAATTATTTCATATGTTTTGTTGTTAGGAAAGTAAGGCTCAGACGTTAGATTCAAATCCAGCTCTCGGAGTCGCTCAGCAATCGCTACAGAAATTTTACGAAGTAAATAAGAACATGTCGTTGGGATTGAGCGCGGGAATTGTAGTCTTGGTATCAGATTCCCTATAGAGCTCAGAATGCAGACAGCATTCTGTGTACTCGTATGGTATTTCCTGAATAATTTTGAATGCAAAGTTGTACGTATTTGAATCTATTTAGAAGCGCTGGTAGCCCATCGGCGCCCGCGTACCGTGTGCGGTATGCAAGGTTAAGGGGATTCCTCAAATCGCTCATTCGCGCACGAATGGCTTCTTTAGACAAATTTCGATAAATATCTCACTGGGGTGTAGTTTCCATATCTATTGTTATTTGTTTCCTCGTCTGTGCAGAACAACGTTTCAAAGAACGCGATATTTCTTGTTGTACGGCGTTAAGCAACGTCAAGAAGATTTATATTTATATCGCCGTGATTTCGTCTTACGACAGTGCCTAGATGTTGGGAGAAGACCCTAGTTCTCTATAAGATTCTGTTGGTTGAGAGCGTTATCGAAATCTACTTACACATTGCTTGCGGACCATGACTGTAGGTGGGTAGTATATGGCAGCTACCTTAGTAAAATGAATAAAGGTCGAGAATATTGTCAATTTTTGAGTTAAGCTCAAACATCAGCTTCTTAGAATTGTCAGAAGCTGTCAAAGAAAATCCCTACGTGACGTAAGCGACATTTTCGTCGAATGCTCAGGACGCGGAGTAGATATACCGATTACCGACCTCTCCCCATTTAATGAGGCGCGCGAAGTCCGTTGGATTCCAGGCGGTGACGTGCGCTGCGCTGGCGCCTGCGCCGTCGCCCACGTGCGTGAACCCACACACCTGATCCGCCCCCTCCTCCAGACATGACTCGTACACCATTACGTGAGCGCGGCACATGTCCCAGCATGTGAACTTGTTTGCGTTGTATTTACCTGTAAACATTAACTTACATACTCAAAATGGCAGTAGCTTCTGTAAAAACTAGTGCCTACGAATCCCTGGCATCCTTTAGGACGCAACTGTACTGGGATAACGCTAGGAGGATGATGATTCACTTATACCTACCTATACTAAAAACGGGCCCTAGCAAGCAGAGATTTGGTGCCATTGCTACTAACGCAAGTTGGACATTGAACATTCTCTACAGGAGCAAGATATCATATTTAAATGGTCTTTAGTAATCGTATTAACTGTGTGGAATATTCAAATTCCTTTGATTCTAGTATGTAAAACGCGCGCTTTATTTCTTTCTGAATATTTCTATATTAGTTTGACGAAGTTTAGTCTCCGACACAAATCTGGAAACCGACGGAGAAGGAAATACTGTTTATCGATAAGTAAGTGGCGAGGATTTAAACATAATTAGATATAATTATTATAGATATAATTTAAAAATATTTTTATAGGTACGTAAAATAAAACAAATATTTTAAATATCAACAAACAGTTAAGTAGCTTGCCCTGCATGTAGTTCTTGAAAAAAAAACAATCTGGTATATTCGCTGAGGCAGCATGCTTTCAGTGGTAAAAACAACAAAAAGACGCCATGCCTGTCTACGATACAGGCATGGCACGATGGCATTGCAAAAAGGATGGAGTTAAGATAAGTTTATTATATAAGTTTACTGTATCGCAACCGATTGTTTCGTACCCCTGGCTCTTCGCGGCCCCTGTTATCTTTGTCTGGTCCTAGTGTGAACAATAAATATTCCCATGGACATAGGGTACCGAATTATTTTGTATATCTTCTTGCTTGTTTTAAATATGATAATACGTACTTAAAAGCTAAAAATATTGTCTAATTGCTTCAAAAACTGTATTTTTGATTTATAAATCAAGTATAAATACTTTAATTTTGTTTGTCAATTTTCTTTGCCTTCTTTTGCAAATGAGTTTACAAATAAGGGACAACAGTTAGTAATAGTTTTTTTTAATATATTCGTGCATAGGTTGTGAATAAAAATCACAATGGCTCGTATGCCTAAAGGCGTCTACCGACTACACCGTATACTACAGAGCCTGAGGGGCTACCGCGAAACACAAACGAAGTTTTCCCTCTGTCTCACTTATATGCAAACTTGCAAGTGCGACAGAGAGGGAAAATTTCGTTTGCTGTTCGCGGTAGCGCCCCTGTACTGCGAACTTCGAAATCCGAACTTCGTAGTTTCTTTCACTCTCGTGTTATGCACTATATGAGTGAGACATTTTTTATAGAAATTTGTATGAACATTCACCATGCTAATTTTTTTTTTTATCTTGTAACTGTGATGTTCATAGATTCACTTAAAACGTTTAATAATGTATATATATAGATAAGTATAACTAAGTATTTAATTGCTCTCGGGTCGGGACAAGAATATTTCCTCTGCGTCATTGGAAAACATGTCTACCCAATTATCTCGAGCAATGGGTTGACTTTTCCGTCATCTCTGGCTTTGATATAAATAACAAATTACATAATTAGAATTTAAATTAACTCCGCTGCATAGGCGCTACTATATAAATGCGTAGGTATGCCGCACAGTCTGTTAGTTAGAGTAGAGCTATTAGAAAAGTATTTTATCTATAGGTATATAAAAGAAGAAATACTGACTGACTGACTCATCAACGCACAGCCGAAACTACTAACGCTAGAGAATTGACTTTTGCACAGTCGGTTACATTTATAATGTAGGCTAGGGATAAGAAAGGATTTACCGAAATTCATCCCTTAAGGGGGTAAAACAAGGGATGAAAGTTTGTATGAAAACACGTATCTATTGATGTGAGAGATTTAAAATGTTGTATATAGACTCTCTGTTTAAATACATTAATGACATAAATCAGCGTTTTTCTAAATTGATCCCCTAAAGGGGCTAAAAGGGGGTCAAAGTTCGTACGGGGAGCAACCCTTTTTTGAAGTGAGAGGTTTTAATCTTCGTAAATAGACTCTACTTAAATACAACAAAACATATTTCAGCGTTTTTCGAAATTGCTTCCCTAAAGGGGCGAAAAGGGGGTTCCAACATGTACGAAGAGCAAATCTTTTTTGGAGTGAGAGATTTTAAACTTCGTATATAGACTCTCTGTTTAAATACAACAAAACGTGTTTCAGCGTTTTTCGAAATTGCTCCCCTAAAGGGATGAAAAGGGGGTACCAAGTTTCAGCGGGGAGAAAATGTTTATTCTTCTTAAAAATCTGTATTGGTGTCATCTTCGAAGTTCCTCGGGGTGCCGATTACGAAAATGATATACATTTTCAAATCCAAGATGGCGGACATTTGTTTTTCTTAATAATCGATATTGGTGTCATATTCGAGGTTCCTCGGAGAGCCGATTACGAAATTGATATTCATACATACCTACGTACGTAGGTACATTCAAACATATGCATCAAACTGAGACCCTTCTTTTTTTAGACGTATAAAAATTACGCTTAGTGCGCGGGCGAAGCCGCGGGAAAAAGCTAGTCATTAATATAAGGGCAAAGGAGACCTTTTAACTAAATCTAAAAGTATTGTGTTAATTTTCATGAATAATATTTTGCAATTTTGCTCTCATTAAATTATATTAAGTAGGTACTTATGTACCTACTGTGTATTTTTTTGTCGTAACTAAGTTACTCATTAATTTGTAAAATACATGATTTTTAAATAGGTTAGGCCGCGCAATGACCGCACCTATAGTAAAAGCAGGGGTACCGACCATATAATCGCTCCAATTTTTACTATACTCCCACGCCTTGCAGACTTGACAACATTGTCAAACATTCGCTACACCTCGTTCCCAATCCATCTTCTGTCACTAAACGACCTTCAGTGTCACTGATCTCACTCACACAATACCTCTTAAATATTCATGAGCGCCGAAGAACAGGGAAGTCGCATTGCACGGAGAGAGCATTCTTATATCCAAATGTTACCTTGATGATGCAATAGAAATCTTACTTATGCTGTAGACGATGACCCGGCGACCCTTGCTGTCGCGCACTGGAGACACCATTATGTACCTTTAAATTAGGAAAACGTGTTGAAATTACAAATCGTTTTTAGGTTAATTACTAGTAAGTACCTACACTTATTTGCGTAAGATACGTAACGCCATGCGTGAGCTTCGACCGTCGAGCGATAGAAAGTCGTCGTTTGTTGACTTATATGTATAACGTTCGTAACTTGGCTAGTGTGTAAGTAATGTTCCTATGATACATATTAAGTCCTTGCGCAAATAATGTCAATTTTAAGAAAGATTCTTGCATATATATCATATTCGGATTTGGATAAAATTGAGATCATTCGAATATTATGCTATCGTACGTGTCTGTCTACATTACAGCAGAAGGTAAATGGTCCGTTTAAAAGTTAACCACGAAGCAAAACAACACAGCGGTTACCGCAGTCTTTATCTAACATAGGAAATAAGTATCATTGTGAAACCCGTAGGACGTCTTTAGAGATCTCACGAACCGTTGCATATATTCCCATTACCAGCATACTTAGCATTCCCGTGTCGCTGGCAAGGTTGTCAGTACGAAAACAATAAAGATAATACCTATTTTCTTGACTATAATAGGGCCTTTGAAGCATTTTTGAAAAGTAGCCTAAATAACTTAATCCGTACATTTCAATTACCACGTGGAAATTTTATTTCTATTTTATGGAATCGGTGAATACTAAAACAATAAGATTGCAATTTACTGTTTCAATATCCTCTCGAAAACGCGAGCCGCCATTTCTGTGACGTCATACGGCACATTATGATTGACAAAAGCGCGATTCAACCGATTCGTTGTTATAGCCGTCTCTCGTGTCAGTTGTCGAGTAATATTGCATCTGCCTATGCGAGTAGTTGTATTTTTGTTTACATACTCAAATATTTTACAATTATTTTATGTTAGATTGTAGCTACGTTATTATTATTTTTTCTTATGTCGATCGATCCTAATCGATTATCTTTATTTCGTAAACCATATCGATTATCGAAATACATACATACAATTTATGCGATTTTAATTGGCCGCATCACTAATGGTGTCTGTCACAAGTGTCAAACACAGAGCTGGTTAAGTCGGATGCACACAATGGGCTACGTAGAAAGAGAATTATAGCCTGGATTAACATGTAGGATTCTTTTTGTCCCTTAAATTATCCCTCAAATTGATGAACTTGGAGGTGGAAGTTGAACCTATAAACCAAACCAGAGTCATGTAGATATTTACAATGCCTGCTGATGTACGGAAGATTCGTCTCAGAAGAACAAGTATAAGGCTGACCTCCGAATATGCACATATTGGTCTCAACAAAATGCGCCGATAGATGGCGCAGTACCCGAGGTGTTCAGTTGTATTTAGTACATCGCGCTAGTAAGATTAATCCTGAATTAAATGGGGTCGGGACGGGTACACGATCTGTGTTCGGTTTTTTACGTGACCTACCATTTACCATATATGTTTTTTTTTATGTTTGCCTAATAATTTAACTAGGAATCGTATTACTTACCCATTGTTTAGGATTTCTTTCACTCTCTCGTTGTCACAGTCCAAGTATGTAAAGCCTTCCGGGTACAATTTTCGCAGGTTTAAATATTTTAATAACGTCTGTTGCGCCATGGGGATGCTGTACTTCTTATGCCTGAGAAATCTTAGCAAAAATGATTCATCTGAAATGAAAAAACTGAAATTAAAACAGAGTGACGTATAGGTAATATTGTAAACGTAGGTACATGGATGGTTTATTGGGAATGGTATAACTTGTCGTACCTACTTAACCCATTCGAGGCCAACGATTGCTACGTGTGCTACACCGTAGCGCGTAGTAGCGTTTTTCCGCCTTGTAGCGGAAATCGCACGTATAGGCATGACGCATATGTAAATAGGTTAACTTATTAGATATGGTACTCAAATAAAAAAAAGGAGAATATTTTTCAATTCATCTCAAAGCATCGATCGATTTTTTTTTATATATAAGTTCTTTATAGAAACTATAAGTTGCCAGTTTATTATTAATAAGGTGGTTATTTTTGAAGGTGCCAAATATTCGGTCAGTGTCAAGTACTCGGACGTTTACCTGGGTAATTAATTAGTACCTGTGTAAAAGAGGACAAAACTAAAAATAATCAATCGCGCTGCTGGCCCCTCCTCATTCTCGCATTTGTCACCATTACAACATGCTTAAAAAGATATATCTTGTCTTACATTGGTCACGTGACAATGTACATCCTTGTTCTGCCGCAGCCATTCCCTCATAGGTCGCAGCGCCGGCTAGGGAGCCGGCGCTGCGACTTATGAGGGAATGGCTGCGGCAAGAGTTGCTAGAAACGGCGACAACAAGGGTGTTGTCGCCGTTTCTAGCAACTCTTGCGCTGTCATGGCTGCCACCGCCTTCGCTGCGCTCTCCACCTCCCCCTCGCATTTGTCACCATTACAACATACATGCTAGCTGTAGAAAGAACTACCTTGTCTAACATTGGTCACATCCTTGTTCTGCCGCAGCCACTCCCTCATGAGTCGCAGCGCCGGCTCCCTGGTTGCCGCCGTTTCTAGCAACTCTTGCGCTGTCATGGCTGCCACCGACCTCGCTGCGCTTTCCACCTCCCTCTCGCATTTGTCACCATAACATGCTAGCTGTAGAAAGAACTACCTTGTCTAATATTGGTCACATCCTTGTTCTGCCGCAGCCACTCCCTCATGAGTCGCAGCGCCGGCTCCCTGGTTGCCGCTGTTTCTAGCAACTCTTGCGCTGTCATGGCTGCCACCGACCTCGCTGCGCTCTCCACCTCCCCCTCGCATTTCTCACTATTATAACATGCTAGCTGTAGAAAGAACTACCTTGTCTAATATTGGTCACATCCTTGTTTTGCCGCAGCCACTCCCTCATGAGTCGTAGCGCTTGCTCCCTGGTTGCCGCCGTTTCACGCAACTCTCGCGCTGCCACGGCCGCTACTGATCGCGCCGCGCGCCCCACCTCCCTCTCGCATTTGTCACTGGCACAACTCCAGGTGCTGACTGTTAGCAACACGCTAGCGGTCGTCATGGTTGGAAGCCTGTTATGAAATTGTTGTATTTATAATTTTATATAGCAATGATCTAGCTAGATCTGTCTATAAAGATCTTGGGTCCCTAAATTGGATGTAGTTTGTCAGCCCTACTGGAGCGGAACAGTCAGCGCTTTATTTTAAAGAATATCCATTTAACAAATTACATTACATTATGTATTGAAGCATTACATTTATTAAAGCTAACTATAATACAAACTAATCCATAAAAAAGAGAATATTATACGTTCAAATTTAAATTACCCAGATACCCCCGAAAATATATTGACATTAACTAAAGGCAATGCCAGCATGATATTATCATTGAGCAATTCAGTAGTGCAAGACTTTCTAAACAGACCATACAGTACTTTTATCTCACGAGCGCGGGTTCGGATTAGACATAGTTGACCGAGTGAAACGAAGGTCTCTGCTTCAGCTTCGACAAAAATGCTTTCGTATGTCCAGATTTCCGGCTATTCACAGGACAGGTCACATTTCTCTATCGATTCAAGAAATTTTGTGAGCAGGTTCGATAATTTTATATAATTTTTGTCGAGTTTCTCGAAATTTTCGAAAAAATAATCACTCACCATGCCTACAGCGTGTCTACAGCTCATAGAGTAGTTGTAGTGGCACTAGTTGTAGTCGTGACATATACTATTACATCACGCAAGCATAGACAATGTACATGTATATCTCAACACACAATCAATCGTACTCGTAACTCGATCCGGGTTCGTGAGATAAAAGTACTATGTGATGAGTGGCTACAGCCACCCATACATTATCTTCCTGTCTGAAGAGCGTATAGGGAGGTTTCCTAGTAACTTAGCGGGTTCAGGAGCACATTTGAGGGAGCAGAGGGAAAGTAAGAACACTAATTTATCCTTGAATCCAACAAAGGGTCTTACGCCCGTTTGTTAATGTCAGACTACTTATCTAATCGATCTAACGCTATGTATAGGTTACAGGAACGGTGTTTCATCATAGGAATCCGTTAGTTAGGATGGCTGTCGACTACGTTCCCATCCCTCCCCCTCTGGTGTAACTCGGCGATCACTGATTAGGGCTCGTACGGTCCGGCGTCCTAGGCACACACTCACGGACCCGGACGACGTAATCACAGCGTCCAACTCAGGCACGACGCGTACTCTTAGGTATTCCCGCCGGTAGGGACGTCCACCGCGCGATCGCGACAACACTGACACATATAGTCCCTATTCGTCCCGGTACCGCCACGCACCGGGTAGAGTCAGTCCGACCCAGGTCGGGCCTAGCTGAGTTTCTTGCTGGACTCTTCCCAGCTAGGCTAGATTTAGTGAACCAGCAACAAAACTCCCAGTAGCTCGATTCCACTCACACATCAGATTCGGTTGAAACCACTCAACCAATCTCACTGGAGCGCAAACTCTTAGAGCATCCAGTGTTCAAAACCACCCTCGTGGTCGTGCGTGTCGGAGGTTTTCCCCTGGATTTTCCGCAGGCTACTCTCCAACCGCGCACTCCTATCTCCTATCGCTTTATTGGGCCCGGCCTATAAAACCACAGTCAGGTTAAAAAAAAAGGTGTTATAAAACGTGTTATCCCTACCGAGCCTAACCGAGCTGCTAGGGGCAGTGGCGACGACGTCGGGAAACCGAGCTGCCAGCGGGAAGGTAACAGGCGGTACACGATAGACGGGAAACCGGGACGAGGGCCTGTAGTCGGGTGCGCGTGCGGCCGACCGAACTCTGCCCCCCGCCTACCGTCGATAGGCTGATGACGTAGGTCGTGTCACCCACATTACTAACCGATGTACCGGATTGCCATACCTGGCGCAGTATGTTATTGTATCATGTTCGCGCTCGGCCTGCCTCGCTGTGGGCAGAAGGGGAATCGTCGGCGAGACTTGGGCGAGACCCTGTCTGTACAATCTCGCCTGACTCGCCCGATTACTCTCGCACGCGTGTAAACAGGCGGTATAAAGATCTATTATATGCTGCAAGTGGTTTCCTAATGAATAATCATACATAGTTAAAGGCCATCGGCTCGATGTCTATTACCATTACATTCATCATTGTAATTTGTCATGTTTTGCAAGCTTTTGTGGGGAAATAAAGGTCGGCTGAATATGTTTTGTGTCAGGGTCATATCTGATACCTGATTGTATTTGAATTAGACCAATTTAACATTGTGTTAAGTTTATAAGTGGAGAAAGAAGCCTAGGTATGATGGTTGCGTATCGTTGTAGATACTATATAAGTAGGTGTCTGTTAGAATGGGTTACAACAATCAATCGGTCACATATTTAGGTAACGTTGATCGGTCTGTAATCGTAAGTTGGTGGCGTTGGTGCAACCCGCCCTTAGTCTAGCATTTACACCATAGAACATTCAAGACTGGAGACGCCATTGACATACATTTTTACCCCTCTGCCAAAGGTATAGGAAAAAAACTGCCACGTTATTAAAAACCACTTCATTCATCGATTATACATCGGTTAGTTTCGAAACCGTTCCCGGCACACGTTCCCATACGAAATGCGCAAGTTGGACTTGTGACATTATCAGATCGTTTTGTATGGGGACAGGGAACGTGTTAATACATCCGATGCAAGTTCAAGTAAAATTGGAACGAATCGACAGCAAACCTTGAGCCTTACCTACTTATTATTTAGTACCTACTCCGCATTGAAAGCACTGCCCGCTATCTTGGAGATATAAAATATTTGTAGATCATTTAACACAAATCGACCTACATCCAAAAATGCAAACTAAGCAAAGCTTGTACTATATGGGCACTAGGCGACGATATATATATAGTTAGGTATATAGATAGATATACTTAACTAGATGCATAGAAAACAACCAATACTCTGGAACAAATTATTCGTGCTCATCAGGCATGGTCTATATCGACTAGCCTAGATGGAGAAGGTGTTTATCTACTTATGTTGCCTAGGCACGTAACAAAATGTACATGTCCGTGCTTCTGTTTCGGTTTCGCTTTGAATTTATTTTATGTTAACTTAGAAGTTTGATTTTTCACACCTTCAAGGAACTGTAGACCTGAGTATATGGCTTTAATTTCTAGTCACGCGTTCCCGAGATAAAGGGCCTTGACAGACGGACAACATAGTGATCCTATAAGGGCTCCGTTTTTTTCCTTTTGAGGTACGGAAACCTAAAAACATTGGTATAAAAAAGTCTGTCTAGCAACATGTTGTAGTAGTAAAACATAACCACACACTAAAACTTTATTGTAATAGTGACAAAAGGCAGATTCCTACTAGGTACCTAGGTGTTTTTATACTGTAAGAGTAAGTAGGTACCTACTTATGTAACAAAATTCGAATATTCGAATATTGAGAGCTTCTCCATTTGCCTACAAGGTAAATGTGCTCGACAGCTTAGTGCCCTATAGATGACACTTATTTAATCATCAGTCATATAAGATTGAAAGTACCCATGTATTGGGTCAGTGTCACGCACAGGGACGTTTACCTTATGGAAAGTTGTTGTTAGTATTAAAGAACACAATTGTAATAGAGCCCTTTGTAAACTGAACCTAGAAGTTCTTTTGTGAGTGCCTCTCTTGTAAATATTTCACCGAATAAGTATTCAACTTTTACAGATTTTTCTCTGATATGTAGATGTAAAATACTGGAGGCTCGTAAATCAATGAATACTCATGTCACATTTCAAGATAATGTTTATATTTATTACATTTAATTCACTCAATATTACAACGTTTTCATTTCACGAACACAGGTAGCAATAACTTTGGGTTGTGTTGCTCTAATATAGCTTGACATAATGCCTATGCATTATTCAGTTTGGCTTTTGGCTACATTGTAATAGAGAATTCACATGATTTTGTACATAAGTTTATATGAACTTATTGCTTAGTTAATATTTTATATTTATTAACTAAATGGACATAAACTAAACAGGCTAATTCCCTGTTGACAAACTATTAACTTAATTAATCCACGCTGAGCGACGACGTGTATACACTTCACACCAAATAAATCAACTATTCTATATTATCACATATAATGAAATTTGGGACTGCATGATCTCCATAAATTTTTAAGTGGTGTTGTTGGAGGGCGGAGTGACCACGATGGTAGGGCGCTGTGAGGCGTCCGTTATGAACTCCCCGATTTTGCCCACCACTTGCCTCGTAGACTCGGACCACAAGGTCGGCGGTCCAAACGCCGCCTTCTGAACCGCGAGGGTCGCGAACCCAGCCAACACGTCGGGGCTGCAGTGCTCTAGTTTACTTATTATCAAAGCGGCTTCTCTGTACGCCGCCGGGTGGATCCTCTCGATTTCACTCCTGTTAAACCCGCACAATATTTGACGCAAAGCAGTCAAATCGTAATACGTGTAATCTTCCGGCTCCTTCCCCGCAAAATCTTCACGCACTCGGTCGGCGAGGGCAGAAATCTGAGCTTCGTTCAAGTTGTAGTTCAAGCCGAAATTTTCTATTACATCCATGCTACTCAGAGTCATGTTGGAGATGTGCTCAGGGGTGACGGCGGCGGTGATCCAGTGGAGTAGCTTGAGCACGTTATCAGGCACGTTGGCGACGCCTTCAAAGAATTTGACGATCGAAGTCCAAATGTACAAGGATTCCTCGTCCGTCAGTTTCTCTCGGCCGAGGTGTGCCATGCATTGCACCATATCCGTCGGTGGAGTCATTTGCAGGTCCCGTAACGATAGCTTGCTATCACCGGACAACTCCAATATCTCGTCGCATGTCATGGCGTAAGTTATAACGATGGGTAAGAATAACACTGATTTTAGACTTGTTTTGGTCTTATTAAGCATGTTGTGATATAACAATGGTAATGCTGCGATGTACGGACCGTACCTATATATGGGCCCGTTAATTCGAGTCGAATGGGAAGCCTCATCCGTCAGCCGCCGAGCTAATTACTTATTTAGACGATGGCATGCAGTGGTAAACTACACTCAGTGTGCTTTATTGGCTAATAAAAAATGTAAAGTTAATGTATTATTGAATTTCTTACTCATGAAATAATTATCAGGTATGTCCTACTTACCCACTCCTATACTTGTTCCATATGCCATGTACCTTAATAAGTATTGTACCTATATAAATACCTAAGGCAACCGTGCTCATATTCACTCTAGTTAGTGTATTTCTGGAAATTCCTACTTTTATCACCGTCATTTATTTTCAGTTTGTTAACCAAAATAATATGTAGGTAAGTGGCATCAGGTTACCTAATAATTCATGTCAAAGACTGAAACTATTGTGGTTGACTGTACGTCATGAATGACGAACAACTCAATTATACATTGATTACTGGCGTGCTCATATCGATCGGGCCCATAATATACGTAGCAAATTAATCTTCCGAGGAATAAAAGAAACAAGACCTTCAATTATGACGCAAGTTTTTTTATAGAGCAACATACTATATAATTTAGGTTTCATTTTGTCTTGTTTGTCGCTAAATCACGGCTTAATATAGTTGAACTAGCGGCCGCCCGCGACTTCGTCCGCGTAGATTTTAGATGGTAACAAAGATACAAATGAGGTTTATTTGTTTCTGTCAGTTGTCTGATGCTATTAATTTTTTGTGAAAAAATTTCAAAAGAAAAAAATTAAGGTCCTCCATCTTGGATTTGAAAATGGATGTCATTTTCGTAATCGGCACCCCGAGGAACCTAGAAGATGACACCTATATCGATTTTTAAGAAAAATAATTGTCCGCCATCTTGGATTTGCAAATGCATATCATTTTCGTAATCGGCACCCCGAGGAACCTCGAAGATGACACCTATATCAATTTTTACTAAAAAGTAAAGATTTGCTCCCCGCACAAACTTGGAACCCCCTTTTTACCCCATTAGGGGAACAATTTAGAAAAACGCTGAAACATGTTTTGTTGTATTTAAACAGAGAGTCTGTATACGAAGTTTTAATTCTCGCACTTTAAAACAGATTCGTCTACAAAAATGGAGATTCTCAGTTGCACCTACGTATGTAGGTATGTACGGATGTCATTTTCGTAATCGGCACCCCGAGAAACTACAAAAATGACACAAATATCAATTTTTAAGAAAAACAAAAGTCCACCATCTTGGATTTGAAAATGCGTATCATTTTCGTAATCGGCGCCTCAAGGAACATCAAAAACGACACCCATATCAATTTTCAAGAAAAGTAAAGATTTGCTCCCCGCAAAAACTTGGAACCCCCTTTCCACCCTTTTAGGGGAGCAATTTGAAAAACGCTGAAACATATTTTGTTGTATTTAAACAGAGAGTATATGTACAAAGTTAAATCTTTCACTTCAAAAAAGATTTGCTCCCCGTATGAACTTGGAACCCCCTTTTGACTCCTTTAGGGGACCAATTTTGAAAAACGTTGAAATACGTTTTGTTGTATTCAAACAAAGAACCTATATACAAAGTTTTAAATCTCTCGCTTCATCAAAGATTTTCTCCTTTACAAACTTGGAACCCCCTTTTCACCCCTTTAGGGGAGCAACTTCGAAAAACGTTGGAATAAGTTTTGTTTTATTTAAACAGAGAGTCCATATACGTAGTTCTAAGTTTCTAACTCTAAAACAGAAGTTTCTCCCATAAAACTTTGTACCCCTATTTGATTTCCTTAGGGACGAAATTTCAAAAAATCCCTTCTTATCCCTTGCATACATCATAAATGTAAGCTCTGGACCAAATTTGAAGTTTCTAGTTCCAGTAGTTTCGGCTGTACGTTGATGGTAGATCAGGACTTCTTCTTTTATATATTTAGATTCAGATTATTATGACGTGGTTAGCTGGGTGACGTTCAGTCATATCGCCATTATCTGTGGTATCGAAGCAATTTCATGCCGTAATTTTACTATTCCACTCGTACCTACAGGTTAGTTTTTACTAGGTTATATTAACCTAAAAAAGTCAGAATCCCCTCTACTATTGAAGTCTACGTAAAATACGACCTAGTGGTCCTATTAGAACTAATACTAGTAGGTCCCTATTATAACTAGAGAGAGAAAAGGGGGTTCCAAGTTTGTGCAGGGAGCAATACTTTACTTTTCTTAAAATCGATATGGCTATCATACGAGTAGCATCTCCCAGGTTCCTCAGGGTGCCGATTACGAAAATGACACGCATTATCAAATCAAAGATGACGGAAATTTATTTTTAATAAAACTCGATATTGGTGTCATCTTCGAGGTTCCTAGAGGTGCCGTTTATGAAAATGGCACGTTTTTTCTAGTCCAAGATGGCGGACATTTTTTTTCTTAAAAATCGATATGACTGCCTTTTTTTGTGGGTCCTCGGGGTGTCGATTACGAAAATGACATCCATTTTTAAATCCAAGATGGTGGACATTTATTTTCTTAAATGTCGATACCGGTGTCATCTTCTAGGTTCCTTGGGGTGCCGATTACGAAAAATTCATCTATACATACCTACATACGTAGGTTCACACAAACAAACATACGGGTCAAACTGAGAACCTCCTTTTTTTAGACGGTTAAAAATTACGCTTAGTACGCGAGTGAAGCCGCGGGAAACAGCTAGTCCATCAATATACGCTTAGTGCCTACCTATACTTGAAACACAGTGTACATAATATGTCGGAGTTTTCGAGGGCGAATTAATCGACCTAGCTTAGTCTTATATCTGGGACAATGCACTCAGGGCCAAGATCGGTCGCCCAGGTACCTACTGAACTAATCATAAATAGATTGTCGTAGCATTCACTTCACAGCTCCAGTCTGGGTGATAAGATCATTTTTCCTTATATGTACGTGCAGTACTTATATTACTCTTGTTTAACCTGTTTTACCGTAAAATTCCTTTAAGTCTTGTTTATCTATACCTACCTATGTTTGCCTAAATTATTTCGATGTAAGGTAAATGCCTCCGTTCTCGACAGTGCTCCAACCGTTGGTACGAGTATCATAATGGCCTCAATCTTAGTTCGCAATATCTAGTAAGGCTGTAATTTAAGTATTAAAATTAAGGGTACCTGTTACCTACATCATTGGTACGTAAGCCTTATAATAAAATAATAATACAGGTGAAATCCAAATGGATCAGCTAAAGAAATTTAAAAATCATTATTGTCCAAGGATGGGAAGCTTTGTGAGTAGAATAATGAAAATTATCCACCTTTTAACGTTATTCTATTCTATCACCTGTACATACACAGTAGGGCGTTAAATCTTTTTTGCCTATGTTGAAAACCAAACATAGTACATTATGTATCATTATCTGACATTTCAATCCTAATGATTAATTAGCATTATTAACGTTATTATTATAGATACTTAATTAACTAATGCAGCTGAAAAGGTCTATACCATATCCATTAAAAAACTTAGTTGTACCGAAAATGCTACAAAATTGTCGATGTCTGGTTAAAAACGAATGTAGAGAGCAATAGTATGGTTTGGAAAGCGGCGGGCGCGACGTTTTTCGCAAGCAAGCCTTCTTGTTTAGTGAGGCATCAGAGCTAAAACACTGCGATTACGTTACCTGTTTTCGAGTAATTTAATTTTGTCCACTTTTGTGCCTACCGTGTATTGTGACACAGCTACGGAAAGTTAGTGCTGCAATGTATAGTCGGCCTCGTAAGTAGGTGGAATCTTTGTTACTTTGTCGCTTTCACCCGTGAAGAAATTTAGGGTAACAGTTCAAACATGACGTTAAAACGAGAAGGTACAAAGGTGCTAAAGCCTTTGTGAGGCCGACCGTACACTAGGGTTAAACGCTATGTCGTTGACAGCACGTCTAATTACAGTCTTATGATAAAGTAATAAAGGACAAATAGCACAGATTATTCTTTAGAATCGTCACAGAGGTGACAGAATAGAATAGATTGGAAAGGTTGGTGGGAGATTTTTTTTATTCTACAATCAACGCTTCCATCCACGTAGGTAGGTATAATTCTCCATACATTTCTGTGACGGATCCATTTGGATTTCTCACCCTGTACTTTATTATAAGGACATTCAAAAAAACATGGGCAGTGAGTCAGTTGGTCATTGTCGCTGCCGCTGACTTTACAAAAAATTGTATAATTATATTACTTATTTGTTTTCTTTTTGCTTTTTTTTTTGTTGCAATTCTTTTTTACATTATTAATGCGAAAGTTTAGATGTTTGGATGTTTGTTACTCAATCTCGGAAAAACGGCTCAACGGATTATGATGAAGCTTTTGGTATACAACGAGTTTGTAGCCTGGAATAACATACAGGATAAGTTATCCGTAAAATCATACCTCAAAGACAAAAAATAGGGGGTAGAAATTTAATATCGTATTCGCGAGCAATAGCTGTTATTACTTATTGGATGTACAAGTTGAATTCATAATCATAATACAAACAAATCGTTTATTTTACATCCGACGACGATAGGTAAGCCTAGATAATGTACTGTCCTAGCTTGCAAAGCTAAAGGGTAAAGTGTTATTAATATTAAAATGCATATATTATTTCCCGTATATATTTGTTCCTGAGTCATGGATGTCGTCTTTGTATTCAAGTATTTATACAGGTAAAGCCAGAAGAGACTTGTCCCGTCAAAGTCTTTATAACATTGACATAAGAACATTGGCCTTGTTGAGTAGATTACTCGTTCAATCTTGTTGGCTATTAGGACCTACTCCGGACTATGGACCCTGATCAAATAAGCATCCAGGGATCGTCCAGGGGCTTATTTTTCCAAGTTAAAAATTACAAGTGGAAGTTTCTTTTCAATACCTTTTAATAAAAAGAGACTTCCATTTGTAAATTATTGTAGCTTCGAGAAATGTGACCCTAGCAGCACGGCTAGCATAAGTGGCGAGATAGCTCGTGCGCTCAGGCATAAATTTAGACTATTGTACCTACGACGCGCGCGGCATGTCTAGCGTTCACACTTGCCTTATTAGCCCTGGGCTGAATCTGAAAATACGCTGACAGTGTGTTGGTTGGCTAATGGCTTCCAAACCGAAACTTAAAATACTCTGACGTTTTAATAAAAAAGAGTAAAACAACATGGTCATTAATAAGTCCCTAGGTATAGTAGGTACAGTCAGCGGCAGATATATATAAGCGGGCGAGGTGTTCACAAAGATGTGTACGTTTAAATCGTCATAATTTTACTGACAGCTATGTTAGCATTAAGACATCGGCTTTCAGTACGTCACAAATGTCTTAAATGTTCAGTTTCGTTAACACTTACACCATATTTTAATCGAAAAAATAATAACAACTAGAATGTCAGTGGTAACTAAGCATCACTGACGTCTACTTATACGCACTGCTAATCACAAACAGGTGAACAACCGGGGTGCCACAGGTTGTTAAGCAGTTAATATTTCAATGATAACTAAGCATAGCCATAGATATCTGAAAAAATTGAAGCCAGACATTAAGGTTTTTAGTAGGCTTTAAACTTCTGATGGAATGACAGAGATATTGCGACGCCACACGTTAAGCTGTCAAACGTCGGTTCTGTTAGAAGAAAACCTTAAACCTTGCAAGAGTTGCAATATTATATCATCATCCAGTAAATTACAAATTAATAAACAACATAAAATTCATAAACATATATTATATATACATCATTAAAGTCAACAAGACGTAAAGCAATCTTTCATTTCATGTTTATAACTAACTAGCAGCCGCCCGCGACTTCGTCCGCGTAGATTTTAGATGGTAACAAAGATATAAATGAGGTTTATTTGTTTCTGTCAGTTGTCTGATGCTATTAATCTTTTGTGATAATTACTCGAATGAAAAACTTAATGTCCGCCATCTTGGATTTGAAAATGGATGTAATTTTCGGAATCGGCACCCCGAGGAACCACAAAGAGTATGAAGAATATCGATTTTTAAGAAAAATAAATATCCGCCATCTTGGAATCGAAAATGCATATCATTTTCGTAATCGGCACCCCGAGGAACCTCGACGATGACACCCATATCGATTTTTAAGAAAAATAAATATCCGCCATCTTGGATTTGTATATGCATATCTTTTTCGTAATCGGTACCCCGAAGAACCTCGACGATGACACCCATATCGATTTTTAAGAAAAATAAATGTCCCCGTCTGGGATTTGAAAATGGATGTCATTATCGTAATCATCACCCCGAGGAACCTAGAAGATTACACCTATCTCGATTTTTACGAAAAGTAAAGATTTGCTCCCCGCACAAACTTGGAACCCCTTTTTACCCAATTAGGGGAACAATTTAGAAAAACGCTGGAAAACGTTTTGTTGTATTTAAACAGAGAGTCTATATACGAAGTTTTAAATCCCGCACTTCAAAAAAGATTTGCTCCGCGTACAAACTTGTAAACCCCTTTTCACCCCTTTAGGGGAGCAATTTCAAAAAACGCTGATGTGATTTTTGTTGTATTTAAACAGAGAGTCTATTTACGAAGTTTGAAATCTCTCACTTCAAAAAAAATTGCTCCCCGTACAAAGTTGAAACCCCCTTTTCACCCCTTTAGAGGAGCAATTTCAAAAAACTCTGAAATACGTTTTGTTTTATTTAAACAGAGTCTATATACGAAGTTTTAAATCTTTCACTTCAAAAAAGAGTTACTCCCTGTACAAACTTGGAACCCCCTTTTCGCCCCTTTAGAGAAGCAATTTCAAAAAACGCTGAAAAATTTTTTCTTGTATTTAAACAGAGAGTCTATTTACGAAGTTTTACATTTCTCACTTCGAATAAGATTTGCTCCTTTACAAACTTGGAACCCTCTTTTCACCCCTTTATGGGAGCAATTTTGAAAAACGCTGAAATAAGCTTTGTTTTATTTAAACATAGAGTCTATATACGAAGTTTTAAATCTCTCACTTCAAAATTAGTTGCTCCCCGTACAAACTTGGAACCCCCTTTTCACCCCTTTAGAGGAGCAATTCCAAAAAACGCTGAAATATGTTTTATTCTATTTAAACAGAAAGTCTATATACGAAGTTTTAAATCTCTTACTTCAAAAAAGATTTGCTCCTTTACAAACTTGGAACCCTCTTTTCACCCCTTTATGGGAGCAATTTTGAAAAATGCTGAAATACGTGTTGTTGTATTTAAACATAGAGTTTATTTACGAAGTTTCAAATCTTTAACTTCAAAAAAGAATTGCTCCCCGTACAAATTTGGAACCCCCTTTTCACCCCTTTAGAGGAGCAATTTCAAAACACGCTGATGTATTTTTGTTGTATTTAAACAGAGAGTCTATTTACGAAGTTTTAAATCTCTCACTTCAAAAGAGTTGCTCCCCGTACAAACTTGGAACCCCCTTTTCACCCCTTTAAAGGAGCAATTTCAAAAAACGCTGAAATGTGTTTTGTTGTATTTAAACAGAAAGTCTATATACGAAGTTTTAAATCCCTCACTTCAAAAAAGATTTGCTCCTTTACAAACTTGAAACCCCCTTTTCACCCCTTTAGAGGAGCACTTTCAATAAACGCTGAAATATGTTTTGTTGTATTTAAACAGAAAGTCTATTTACAAAGTTTCAAATTTCTAACTTCAAAAAAGAATTGCTCCCCGTACAAACTTGGAACCCCCTTTTCACCCCTTTAGAGGAGTAATTTCAAAAAACGCTGAAATGCGCTTTGTTGTATTTAAACAGAGAGTCTATATACGAAGTTTTACATTTCTTACTTCGAATAAGATTTGCTCGTTTACAAACTTGGAACCCTCTTTTCACCCCTTTAGGGGAGCAATTTTGAAAGACGCTGAAATAGGCTTTGTTTTATTTAATCATAGAGTCTATATACGAAGTTTTAAATCTCTTACTTCAAAAAAGAGTTGCTCCCCGTACAAACTTGGAACCCCCTTTTCACCCCTTTAGAGGAGCAATTTCAAAAAACGCTGAAATACGGTTTGTTGTATTTAAACAGAAAGTCTATATACGAAGTTTTAAATCCCTCATTTCAAAAATGATTTGCTCCCCGTACAAACTTGGAACCCCCTTTTCACCCCTTTAGAGGAGTAATTTCGAAAAACGCTGAATTATGTTTTGTTGTATTTAAACGTAGAGTCTATTTACGAAGTTTCAAATCTCTAACTTCAAAAATAATTGCTCCCCGTACAAACTTGGAACCCCCTTTTTCACCCCTTTAGAGGAGCAATTTCAAAAAACGCTGAAATATGTTTTGTTTTATTTAAACAGAGAGTCTATATACGAAGTTTTAAATCTCTCACTTCAAAAAAGAGTTGCTCCCCATACAAACTTTGCACCCCTATTTTACCCTCTTAGGGTTAGAATTCTGCAAAATGCTGAAAACACTTTCTTTGGATTTATGTTCGTAACCTTTTTACGAATTTTTAAATCTTCAGCTCAAAAAAAAAAATTTCTCCCATACAAACTTTGCACTCCTATTTGATCCCCTTAGGGGTGGAATATCCAAAAATCCCGTCTTATCCCTTGCATACGTCATAAAAGTAAGCTTTGGACCAAATTTGAAGTTTCTAGTTCCAGTAGTTTCGGCTGTGCGTTGATGGTAGATCAGGACTTCTTCTTTTATATATATAGAAGATAAGTGGCCAGTCATTTAATTCTAACGCAATACTAATAGGTAATATCGGGTCATATTGGTTATTGGCCATCTGACAAATGCAGACTATTTTGAAAACCGAATTTATAGGTCTGACGGGCATTCTGCAGCCGGTTACTAAAATAGTGTTATGTGACGTGTAGATCGAATATGTGAGACAAAGCTATGCAATGACAAGTCTGCACTGTTTTTGTGAATTGTCAGATCATTTTATTCAAGATTGTTCCATATAACTAAACAACATAAAGTAGCTTTTTAAAGATTTACATGTTGGATAATTATTTTGTCAGCAGTTACTGAATATATATTTAAATGGCCTTTATATGGCTACAATATCCTTCATTTTTTGCAGACTACTAGTTATTTATTTGACTTTAATGATGTATACGCAAATTATTGCACTTGTTGATAGATAGTTATTAAATTAGTGTTATGAATACACCATGACTGTTTAAAATTGTACCCCAATATATTTTAAGAGCTATTAAGGCGACTTGTTAGGTAGGCATTTATTAGTTATCAGTAAGGTAAACGTCCCTGTGCTCGACACTGACCCTACATCCAATATATGGCACTTTCAATCAGGTATCATCTATTGGGCACTAAGATGTCGACTACAGGGACGATTACCTTATTCCCATGGAATTTTCACTTGGTATAATCATTCGTAACAAAATGCCGACAGTCAATGCGTTAATAAATGTAGTATGCGTTAATTATTCATGAAGTAAATAAATAAGTAGAATATTAGTTTGGATAATGTAATCGGGTAGGTATATACATCCTCTCCCTTAAAGAACAAGTATAAGTAGGTCAATTTTAAATTGCTTCCTCTGTTGCATTTTCTAATCAACATTCAACATTACTTATTGCCTGTAAACTTTTCCTCCAGTATGTTCAAATATTATTGATATTTTGTCTACTTAGATAGGAGTGGTTTTCCGATAGCTAAGGAGTTAATAATTCGTAATATGTGTAGATTTTTTTTGAATACTGCCCGCTCAGATATTTGTATCGCGCTGACCGCCCACGCGTAAATGCTAGCCTAGCTGTCAATATCTTTTTCGTGATAGTTGTTCTGTTCCGTCCCGTTTATTTTTACACAGTCCGTTACATTTATAACGTAGGCTAGGGATAAGAAAGGATTTTTCGAAAGTCATCCTCTAAGGGGGTAAAACAAGGGATAAATGTTTGTATGGGAAACGTAATTTTTTTGGACTTCGAAACTTGAAATTTTGTATATAGACTCTGTTTAAATATAACAAAACTAAATTCGGCGATTTTCCAAATTCATCCCCTAAAGGAGTGAAAAATTGTACGGGGAGCAAATCTTTTTTGAAGTTAGAGATTTGAAACTTCGTAAATAGACCCTATGTTTAAATACAACAAAACGCATTTCAGGGTTTTTTGGAATTGCTCCCTTAAAGGGGTGAAAAGGGGGTTCCACATTTGTACGGGGAGCAAATCCTTTTTAAGTGAGATATTTAAAACTTCTTATATAGACTCTCTGTTTAAATACAACAAAACGCATTTCAGGGTTTTTTGAAATTGCTTCCCTAAAGGGTGAAAAGGGGGTTCCAAGTTTGTACGGGGAGCAAATCTGTTTTGAAGTGCGAGATTTAAAACTTCGTATACAGACTCTCTGTTTAAATACAACAAAACATGTTTCAGTGTTTTTCTAAATTGTTCCCCTAATGGGGTAAAAAAGGGGTTGCAAGTTTGTGCGGGGAGCAAATCTTTACTTTTTAGTAAAAGTCGATATAGGTGTCATCTTCGAGGTTCCTCGGGGTGCCGATTACGAAAATGGCATGCATTTGCAAATCCAAGATGGCGGGAAATTATTTTTCTTAAAAATCGATATGGGGTGTCATCTTCGAGGTTCCTCGGGGTGCCGATTACGAAAATGACATCCATTTTGAAAGCCAAGATCACAGACATTTATTTTTCTTAATAATCGATATGGGTGTCATTTTTGTGGTTCCTCGGGGTGCCGATTACAATACAAATTCAAGATGGCGGACATTTATTTTTTCTTTTGAGTAATTTTTCACAAAAGATTAATAGCATCAGACAACTGACAGAAACAAATAAACCTCATTTGTATCTTTGTTACCACCTAAAATCTACGCGGACGAAGTCGCGGGCGGCCGCTAATCCTCCTATAGTCCACGAGCCAGGTGCAAATTACGTTAGTAATTGCCTTTCGGGCGATAACTTGTTGTCAAATGCATCAGAGAGCCGTATTATAAAGCTCCGTGAACGTCAGCTACGGTTTCCTGGGTGAGTTGAGCAGCGGTAGCCTGACACATCAACTGGCAATTATTTAAAACAATAGCATATATTGCCATCTACATCTGATAATATTCAATTGAGAAGAAATAACTGAATAGTTATATCCATAGTTCAATGTTCATCTGACTAGCCGTCGATTACCCACGACTATTTTCAGCTGACGTTTTTTATTCCTCAAGCTCAGTATGGGTTTAGCTATAGGTAATTAGAGCATTTGTCAATCAGAAGGAAAACACTAATATTATTTTTATTTGCAAGTGTTAGACTATCAGTACCCACCCATGGAAACGCAGCTGACGTTACACATAAAAATTCTCCGAAGCATTTTACAACTTATCGCCCTCGAGAACTTGGTTGAATAGGTATATGTAGTATTGTTGGCCCGAGGCCCTCAACTTTTAATATGCTTTGTATAGAAAGGACTGAAACCCTGTAATTCATGCAACTTAAGCCGCATGCACATTTTTCTGTCATCTTGTGTTGTGATGCATCAGAACGGTATCGGTTTAATACATTTAATATGGTCACATGTCTCTGATGCCGCGTGTGTCACACAACATTCCAGCAAATCTGAATACGGCTTTAGTAATCTACGTAGTAATATTTTATAAAATGAAAAATGTAACCTAGAGTAATATCATAGGCTTACCGCAGCGAACTAATCAAATTTCCTCTTCAAGGCTTTACTGAAAACCTTTAAAATACATTGGAGATTAATTTGTAACGGAATATATTTCACCGCATATCAAAAAATACTGACTGCACATCAAAAATACTGATTGGCACAGCTAAAATATGGACGATTAGTAATAGAGCTCTGCAAATAAGCAGTTATAGGTTATTATCTAAGTTTTTTAGGGTTCCGTAGTAAACAAAGGAACCCTTATAGTTTCACCATGACCGACCGGTCATCCATCCGTCTGTCCGCGGCTTAGCTCAGTAAGCGTTACGAGTACTAGAGAGCTGTAATTTTGCGTGAATAAAACAGTGCAATTAAATCTTGGATAACATTACTTTTAGGGTAACTGCCTGACACGTAACGTAGGGGTGCAATTTTTTTTCTTTAAAACTCCACCGTGTGGGATATCGTTGGATAGCTCGTTGAAAAATATCGTTGTTTGTAAAACCATTTTTTGTTTCATAAATCCGGTTGCGCGTTGACAAATGGTCAAGTGTCCTGTTTTATACAATATTTTTATAAATCTTAGCATTTTATTCACTCTGACTTGAGAAGCATCCCCAAACATATACGTAGTCGCGTAATTACCCGCACAAAAATAAATTTATCGGAAAAATTTACTACTAAATTCCCGGTTCTAGTTTTCACGTGCCTTTTGTTGGAAATTTAAAGTATACTGGTCACATTTTTGTTAAACACACTAGTAGGACATTATAGAAATCATAAGACAAGTCGTGCAAAAATATCTGACAAGTCACAACCATAAGTATATGCAAAACCTTGATAGCATGATGAATCAGTTTTCTTAGCCTGTTGAAACTCAACGCAGATCACTGCCTCTTAAACTATTTTGGGCATTTGCGCAATGGATGGTCCACGGTTTAGGAAACTATTATGTCGCGCATACATAACACAACCGTCAAAAAATCTGTTTACTATTGATTACGCCATTGCTGTATTTGAAGAATTAGATCTGAGCAAACATACCGTGAGCATGTGCACACTCGTGGTCCGACGAATGCTGTTTGTCCGCGTCTAACAGCGTATTCGCTTCCGCTAATACGAGTAGGTATACACCAAGATGGTTTACTCGCTTGTTCTATAACCTGTTACACTGATAGTACTATAATTTGTTGTTGGCTACGACTATACTGGAATTCTGTACGTAAGTCTATTCCTTATTATGTCCCTTACGCACAAGTCTTACTGAGCTTACTATGGGACTATTTCGATTTGTGTAAAATTATCCTCTAATATTTATTTAAGATTTAAAAGGTTATGTCTATTGGGCACTAAGTTGTCGAGCACTGGGACTTACCTTACCTACGTCAAAAAATATTAGGTATTTAAGGCATCTCACCAACTAATTTAATAAGGTGTTTAGTAAGTAAAATAAATGGAATATTTCACAAAACTCCTGCATCGTTATTTTCCTGCATTTTATGTTTATAACATTATACGAGTGAGTTTTGTGAAAAATTGGTGCGTGCCGGAGCCGGATTACATGGTGCGCAATACTCTAAGCAGATAATTAGAGGCCACACGCAGAATTAAGTTTGTCATCCCTGTGGACATAACTAAAAGTAAAAAATTAAAATAAATAACGATTCTGTAACAAAACACACAGTGTAGTGGCCCGGCGCGCAAAAGTAATTTTAGAACTCGCCGGAAATTCTCTAAACAAATCCCAGTAAATACCGACCAACAGCGACATACATAATATACGCGAATCGAGCCAGACATCCTTTGATCAAATTAAGCATACATATAGGTAATCTTTTTTTCACACCACCTGCTCTACAATACTCAATTCATGCAAACCTTACCGAAAGCAAATTATTATCCTTGGTTTTTACCGGGTTGTGTTGTACTGAATTTCATTATAATTCTCCGGGTAATAATGTGATTTCACTTATTATAATTCTAATTTTCGTGAAGTTCGCGCGACGGCGGGGAGGCACCCGATTACACACAGCGCCTATTTCTATTACTGTTTTTTTTTTTTTTTAAATGGGATCGCTCTTTTTTATTCAATTCGTAAGATCCAAATCGATATCTAAGCGTCCGACGGGTCACTTGGATCGAATCTGAAGTCAGATTATAAAAAAGTAGGAGCCAACTTGATTTTGTTTATTTAGGGCCCGATCTGAGCGTACAAAAAGCGTTATAGAACGAATCTGACGTCAGATTTTAAAAAAGTGGCGCCATGTTTGGATTTAACTTATTAGCGGCTAGTTTACGTTCATAATCGATATCTGAGCGGCTGAGATTCGAGACGCCACTTAGAATAACTAATCTGACGTCAGATTTGAAAAAAGCAACAGTCATAATTGTTTTTATTTACCGGCAGATCAGATTACGTTCAAGATCGATATCTGAGCGTTCGATAGCTCACTTAGACCGAATCCGGGGTCAAATTTAAACTCAACAGCAATACAACGTAATCAAGATGGGCGACACTTTTTTTCAAATTCGAAGTCAGTTTCGTTTTAAGTGGCGTCTCGGCGGTTCAGATATCGAATATGAACGTCATAGGACCGTAAATAACCAAAAGCAAAGCCGACAATTTTTAAAAATCTGACTTAAGATTCGTTCTAAGTGACCTCGTCGACGCTCAGATATCGAATTTGTTCGATTTTTTTATGTCTCGCAAGATATACTCATCGGGGATAAAAGTATTTTTAGGGTTCCGCACCAAAATGGTAAAAAGGAAACCCAAATGGTTTTACTTAGTCTGTCTATCTGTCACATTGCTAGACATCTCAGAAACTACTTATGCTATCGATTTGAAATTTGGAATAGTTATAAAGAAGGGTAACCTAGATGCACAAAACGTGTTTTTTGGTTTTAATGTTTTTTTTTAATTTTCTGTGAAAAATGACAGACAATAGGTGTTCAAAACTTGAAAGTGTAGTGAATATGTCAAGAGGGGCAGTGACAGACATAATTATGAAAGGGCTTGAGTTGCACATTCTATTTATAAAGGAAAATGTAAATAAATACCGCCTCCCCTTGTCATTTAATCACTTTAGCATGTTTTTTTTATAAATACCTACGCGTTTAGCTAATAGTACTTTTTTTTTCAAATAAAGAAAAAAAAATAACGTTTACGTGATAATGAATTATTCTTGAAAAAACACCATACTTATTTACTAAGTTATTCAGTCGCTCAATTCGCCGATAGATGGCGCTGTGCCCATGGCGTTCAATACCTACACCGTGTTGTTGAGGTTTTCCTAAACTAATAGGGTTGGAACCGGTACACATCTGTGTACAGAACCCTCCGCGTGCGAGGCGCACTCGCACTTGACCGGTTTTTTGTTGGGTGCGCTTAAATCCCTCATACAAGGTATAAATTAAAATAATACGTGATTTCACGCGGGAACTCATAGTACCCTCGCTACGCTTGGCAGTACAATCTGGAGTCCTTCATTCCGTTCAGGATTCAATATCGGGCCCGTGACATAAAACAGTGCTTTATCCCCTTGGTGTACAATGTACTTACTACCTATAAGAGGTATTTTTTTTAGGTTTTATTTACAGATGGTTATTCGTGTGGCCGGAATAGGCTAAATTCTATTGCTCCATCTGCTTATAAAAGCTATGAACTTTTTTATCATTTACATAAGCAAATATAATACAATACTTAATATCAATTAATCACGTTGAGCAAGTTTGATTAATTTCGCTAGTTAAACTTACAAAGCGAACAAAGGCAGCATTCAGTCAAAGTGAAAGTCGTTAAGCCAATGAGTTGCAATGGAAGTAGCTGCCATAGACCGTGGGCTCGGCCCCGGGGCTGCGTTGGTAATGGTATTAAATATCTAAGTAAGATGTTTAAGAGTGCTTTGATACGCAAGGGCGGCAGTAGCGCAGGAGCAGCTGAAACCCCATAGAATGCCAAACAACGGGTAATTCACCAAAAGAAACATACTGCTAGCAATAAGGGCTAGATAATGCAGTTTTTAGGGTTCCGTTCACAAAGGATAAAACGGGGCCCTTTTAATAAGAATCCACTGTCCTTCCGTCTGTTCTGTCTATCCGTCAGTCACCAGGCTGTATCTCATAAACCGTGATAGTTAGTTGAAATTTTCACAGATGGATGTTGAAAATTCGACACTGATTTAGTACTTTTGGTAACAAGATAAAATATTTTAAGAGATTATTTAGTAATTATAATTTGGTGTTTCTATAAATACTGGGTACCCAGTGGGTACCCCATTGAAATGTAGCTTCACTTGCAGCGTCGGCTGGTGACCGTGGCCTAAATAATACCTACATTTGCTCTTACATAACAGTTAGTGAACTTCGTGTGAATAGAACCGAGTTACAACGTTTATGACCGCATTATAGCAACCAGTACCTATTCTTGTTAGGGTTCTGTACCAAATGGTAAAAAGGAACCCTTATGGTTTCACTTTGTCTGTCTGTCACGTCGCTAATTATCTCAAGAACTACTTATCCTACCGATTTGAAATTAGGAATAGTTATAAAGAAGCGTAATCCAGATCCATAGAACATGAGTTTTTATTTGTTTTTTTTTTCTGTGAAAAATTTCAGATGGTTCAAAATTTGAAAGTCTATTAATTATGTCAAGTGGGGTGTCATATGAATGTGCTTGAGTTGCACATTGTTGATTAAATTTTTTTACGTTGAGTCATTTTCGATTTAGGAGCGAAAATATAAAAAAATACCGTTCCCCCTTATCTCAAGAAGTTTACCAAGGAAAAAATATGGAATTGTTACATAACATATTAATGTATATTTTACAGGAAAAATATAGTTATAGGTCTATCTAGTTTTTCTTTTCTTTTCTCATCAAAAAACATTTCTTTATTTAATTTGTACTTTAATCACCTTTGCATGTATTTTTGTGTTATAATTTTTTACGAGATTATGCTTTGTAAATAAAGGAAAAACATTAAATCGGTTCACGTGATAAAGAATTATCCTTGAAAAACCACCATACATACAAAGCTATTCAGTGGCTCAAATTCGTAACAAATTTCGCCGATACATAGCGCTGTACCCATACCCATGGCGTTCTATTTCTACACCATTTTGTTGAGATTTTGCTTAATTGGGGCGGGACCGGTACACATCTGTGTACAGAACCCTCGGGGCGCGAGTCGGACTCGCACTTGACCGGTATTTTTGTGCTACGACTGGGTCAAATTAACATACGTCTATCTGATGGTAAGCAGATACCGTATCCTGTGGACGGTTGTACTTGCAGAACAATCACAAGTGCGCTGCCGACTTTTGTTGATATTAGAATTCGTGTTATTGCCAGCTGGAGACAAATGCAGGTCTCCCACCAACACAGCGCATCCTCGGGAGCTTTGGCTGAACCTTACTCATCACCGCGAGCAACAACACATACCTACATATATACCTTTGTACCTATACAGAGCAAACAGAGCAGTGGTCACATTGTGTCGGGTATAGGTAATATCCGATCATACAATATCTTAGACCTCCCCGGCAGGGCCATCTTTCCCATTGGGCACTCTGGGCAAGTGCCCAGGGCCCCGCGATCGATTGGGCCCCCTAGTTCCTGCCGGATCACCAAACGATAACCAATATTTATTACCGAAAAATATTTAGTTCAAAAAATCAAACGATAATGACCTACTTGCTTAATAGCTTTTACATCCAATCTACTATACTCACTCGATAACCAGCCTTTCCGATTTCAGTATATTTAAATACATTTAAATTCGGTCATTTTTTAATGAATATTATAGAGATGTCGTCAGGAATGGTACAATGATGGGATTGGTACTATACCATACTAGTGGCTTTGTGAGCTGTAGACCTCACGAGCGTTTTTTTTTTAAATGTTCACAAACTGGCTTGACAAAAATATTCTATGTGATTATCGAACCCTCACAAAATTTAATGAGCATCGGTTGAAAAATGCGACACGTACAGGAGAATAACCGGAAATCCGAAAAATGGGACATAGAAAGCATTTTTGTCGAAGCTGAAGCAGAGACCTCCGTTTCACTCGGACTATAAAAATAAATTTAGAATCTTGTTAACTACTTTCTTTGTCTATTCTAACAAAATAGTGATCTGTCAAGGGCATAGGGGGCCCTTTACCCTAATGTGCCCAGGGCCTCCAATTGGTTAAAGACGGCCCTGCTCCCCGGAATGACGCCACACGGCGAAGCGCACATACAGATAAATCCACTCGAACCACTTGGGTATAAATTAATAATAACGTTAATAATTCGCTGATTTGAATGGCAGTATTTTTATAATAATATGGCTAAAACATTAAAGAAAGCGATCCTGTTCGGCAAATTCAGCATTGAAACCATCCATTATTTACAAAAAATAAATTTTGATTTGCCAATAGAGCATTGAATAATCTGATTTTGTAATGTTTCAGTCACATCCTACATATTCACATAATTATGGTACATGTAACGCATGTCATATCCGCCAATGTACGTGGAAAATGGTGAAGTAAATAATTTAACCGTAAAGTGCCTAATTTTAACAACAGTAAGAAGAGTTAAGTGTGTTTTGAAGGACCCGAAACGTCGGGATACATATGATACTTAATACATATACCTACACTAACTACACTACTAATACAGATTATGTTGATATAGCCTCTCGGCACAGACTTTGTGCCGTTCGGTGTTAAGCCCCCCGGTCCGTGGGGTCCCAACTTCCCAAGGCCCATAGGTACTTAGTTTCGTTTATCTATTTTTAAGTTTCTGGTATATAAGTATAGGTTATTTTATTATTTACATTTATTGAGTTGGTATCTTTTTTAGTTAGCTTTTTCTTGGATATTTTTTTTTCTTTCATAATAAAAACGATTGGGTATCAAAATGTGAACACTTGGAAAGTTTACCTTAGATGGGTTACTATTCGTTACTTTGCTTGTATTGGCTATTACATGAACTCAAGTAAATAAGCAATCATGAAGTAATATTAATCAGACACAAATCACAATATTTACTGTTAATGTTGGTACTTACTAGTACTATTTATCTTTTAATTGATTTGTCCCAGTACAACCATATAATCTGTCTTAATTACCTAGTTGATTGTCAGAACTTCTCTACTACTAACTGTATGTACCTATCTACTTAGGGGCCATCCATAAAGTGAAACTAATGTAAAATTGCAAATATGTGACGTCTAACTAGGGAGGGAGGAATCTCACAAATGTGACCGCCATCGAATCCAGAAGAACCACAAGCGCGTCCCCGATTATTTATGGGCTTCAATGATTCATCCATTTATCTATCGATTAGGTATACCTACGATGTATGATCAATTTATCCAGCTATCGGGAAGGATAATGTTATATTATGAAATTTTTTCTATGACGAGAATACCAGATTGACACACGTGTCTAAGTTATTATTTTCTTAAGAGCAGAGGTACCTACCTAATCGCAAGAGCAATTTCATTGTTAACGAGATTTAATTGTCCCTTGTCACACATTTTGCGACAAAGACGAAGAGTGAGGGTGGGTTGCGCCAAACTGTCTGTGATCGTAAGCGGTGTCGTTAAAATCCGATTGTATGGAACGTTTGACAAGTTTCTATGGGATGACAGCTGCCGGCGCCACATTTGACCCGAACGGTCGGTTGCACCAACATACGATCACAGGCAGGTCATCGTCAAAACTTGTCAAACTTTCCATACAATCAGATTTTAATGAACACCGCTTACGATTACTGACGGTTTAGTGCAACCCACCCTTACCTATCCATCGTATTTTAAAATGGTTTGACAGTACGAATAGGCATTTGTTTTGTTTGTGTACCTGTACCTACTCTGTTAATTACAACACGTAACTGGTCATAACCGTAACAGATATTCGTGTTCATCACACAAATAAATGTCCTGACAGGAATTCGAACCCGGGACCTCCAGCTTCAAAGGCTGCCTCACTACCAACTAGGCTAAAACGGTCGTCAATAGAATTGGTTTTTTACTTTCCACTTTTTGTTTACAAGTGTACAATGTAGGGATAAAATAAAGTGGTCTACCGCCAACCTAGCCTGCTTTCGTGGCTTACTGTAGCATGCACATGTTTAAAAAAATAGGTTGAGATTACAAGTGACTTGTTATAAAGTACCAAAATCATTCATAAAAAATATTAAGTAAGCCGGCGTAGGTACCTATATTTTAAGCAATTTTCACCCAGTTAGCAAAACCTCGAAATGTTAGTAACTTTGATGAAATTTGGTTGATTTGGATTTGGTTTGGGTTTGGTTGGTTTCGGTCGAATGTTTATTGAAAACCTAGTTTTCGTCTCCCAAAAGTCCTCAGGCTCGGACCTTCTAGAGCCGCCATCATGGAATATGCACCCCACTGATATTCGCATTTTGTGCGAAATCTACGTACCCAATATAGTCAAGGGCAACATTGAAGACTAATAAATTCTGCACTAACCTGTAGTATATAACTGTGACGAGAATACTGTCTTTGTGGAAATTTTGCTTTAATGTCCTTCCAGGGAAGAATAAGTACCTATCCGAACTTAAAACTTGTAAGAATTCCAAATCTACTTAGATTTACACAATAGGATATGAGCTAACATTTTACCCAACTACGACTAAACCAAAAAGAAGGGTAATGCTAATGGCTCTTAATGGTCTAAATAGATCGTTTAGTACTGATCCTTTTGAATACCTAATACCTTTCGTTTTAAACCTGGCTAGGGACATACATAGGTAAAAAAAAATAAAAAAAAATCGCCAATCGCATATTAGCATCATGTTCGCTTCCAACTAGAACAGTTTTCCACTGGAACGTGGAACTCCACGTAACATGATTTTAGCATAATCGTTAATCATTTGCACCCTGGCTAGCACGATCACATTTATGTCCAACATGAAGCATTTGTCCCTTTTTAATAAGTATGGAAATGTGAGCAGGACAGTTGCTTTACGTCGGAAATGCCTAATCGGGATCAATGATCATCAATTTAAATTGCAAGGTTTCAAAGCACAGCACAATTCTCTGATTTAGGTAAGTTACCTATAAGTACCTATGTAAATACATACCTACGTATATAATATGGAATATATTTTCCGGCACATACCATATATGAAAAGATTATAGGGGAAATGGCACTCAAAAGCACCGTAAGTACCTACCGTAAGTGGATAATTTAAATTTACTTTGTTTTATAATCTTTGCATCATTAGTGGAATAAAATTGAGAAATTCGTTGTATGTATCGACTTAAAAATTTTGGAGCATTTAAGTAAATATAAGGTAAGTATGTCTCAAAATGTAAAATCTTTTTTTCACACAAAATATTAATAAAACCGGTCTCGTATAGCCCGTCTTATACATACACAAAATATAAAATGCGTTTTTTGTATCAGTATAAAATTGGCGAATTTTCAAATCATTTTTAGTTAGTTCTCTTAATTTAACTACTTAGATCTAATTCCCAAAACAAAATTTGATAAATTAAAAAAGTTACCTTTCGTGTGTTGGCGCGTAGCTTGAATCCGCACTCAACACCGTGCGGCGATCTATACGAAGCGCTGGCGCACAATGGCACAAAAAAAATCCGCTACCACTCCTCACGATCACGACCGCCGTAGCTACTATGCAATAATGCTACGTATTCACAACGATGCCATCGCTTCGGGACGTTGGGTCGGTTACACGGTGATTATTATCAAACGATAACACTCAAATCACTCGTATCACGTGGGTATTGTTGAATACTGAAGCAAAATCCATACATGAATACCACGATAATATTGACACCCCAGTATTGTGAGTAAATAACCGATGCCGTAGTAACTTGTAAGTTTGATATCTGTGATTAGGTAAGTAGGTACCTACGTGGTGTTACGAATCTTGACGTCAAGATACAGTAGGTTGGGTGAGCCAGGCAGGCTGTAAATAGACCTGGGCTGGTAATTACCAAATAACCAGCCCAGATCTATTCACAGCCTACCTGGCTCACTTATAAGCTAGTATTCACATGCACAACGCTTACCTACAGACATCAAGCCTTAGGGACAACAATTATAAGTTTTCACTTCTCATGCTCGAAAGTGTCATATTTAGGCTTATCAAGCGCGGCTAAAGTAGTACATTTAGCCCGTAGGGATAATATGAATACATATTATCCCTACGGGCCCAGACTTACTGGCTGAATTTTCATTCAATATTCCATCACGATCCAAAAGGTGTTTCCCCCCCCTTGCAATACCTCTTGCTTCGCGTAATTACAGACAAAATACCTTTCTGATTCGAGCTGGTAAGAGCCTAAATAGTGTAACGAAGGAGCTGGATATTCATATTTTCAATAGTAACATCCAACCAAACTGGTCGGCGTAAATTGACGGAGAATTTCTTTGAATGAGCGTGTTCTAGACGAAGTGTAATTTATTTTAATATACTTACAAAACTTTATTTTAGTTTTTTACTACTGAATTATTTGGCTACCGTGATGCAGTGTATAGTGCTTATCACAATCTGTTCTTTGCTATTGTGTTATTATTGGTGTGAACCTGTAATTGGCTTTTTGTATCATATGTCGAAAATTAATGTAATAATGGTAGCTGTTGGTTCACCAAAAAAAAAAAAAATGATTTACAAAACATTCTCGCTTGACCAATCAAAATACTTTCGCATATTAAATCCACCAATCAGAAAACACAATCGGCCAATCGGAACGTTGGGTTTTTTTTGTGTACATACTTTGTTCAACTAATTTAACTATTAAAAACATCAAGTCTTTTTTTGTCCCTATATTAAAAAATTATACTGAAATGGTATTGTGTTAGTTGTGTTTATTTCCAAACAACGTTAATAGACTCGCTGTTTTTGACGTGAGAAATGATGATTTATATTTATAATGTCCTATCAGTCGTGAGGTTTTCCTGACCCCCCCCTTTCGTAACCTCGAGTGATAAACCCTTTCAACTACAATGTATCTGAGTCAAAACAGTTTAAAAAAGTTGCCGCCATATATTCATTGTATTTTATTATTAATTGTGGGTGGATTAACCTTTGTTTATTTATTTTCATCTCTCCTGTTCGGAAAGTTCAATTTTAATAAGTAGATAGCCGGGTTGAAAGTGACTTTTCCGACCAGAGGGTGGAAAGTAAAAACTTTTAAAGTTCTTTAGGCCGCGGGCGTGCGCCGGCTGCACGCACGGGCCGCGGGGCGCGGCGGCGCCGGCTGCTGGTTGCTTAAGCGCATGTTTTTATTACTGAATCCATATAATATCATTTAAAAGACATTATAATTTACATTACTCGATACGCCAAAGTAAACGGAAAGCACAGGCTTTCAGCCAAGCATGTTGGTGAACATTTGCAATTTGTTTATAGACAAATATTTAAATATAAAATGATTAATAATATGTTTAATGAAGTATTCATATTTATATAACTTTTATAAGAATATAAATCTATAATTGACTAATTTCTATAACTTTTCTTAAATAACAAATTCTGTTTGCATCGGACGACGAAGGAAAAAAAAATGAAAAAGTAAAAAGCACTAATGCGGAAAAGTGATATTTTTCGCACAGTTTGGCTGCTTAGAAAACGCACTTTTCGAGCATATGCATTATAAAATAAATGTCCGCCATCATGGATTTGAAAATGCCTGTCAATTTCGTAATCGGCATCCCGAGGAACCACAAGTACCTATGACACCTAAGATATCGATTTTTAAGAAAAATAAATGCCTGCCATCTTGGATTTCAAAATGGATGCCTGTTTCTTAATCGGCACCCCGAGTAACCCCGAAGACGCCACCATATTGAAAAAAAAAATGGCGGCCATCTTGGATTTGTAAATGAATGTCATTTTCGTAATCGGCACCCCGAGGAACTTCGAAGATGACACTAACATCGACTTTGAAGAAAAGTAAAAATTTGCTCCCCGTAAAAACTTGGAACCCCTTTTTCACCCCTTTAGGTTAACAATTTCGAAAAACGCTGAAACACGTTTTGTTGTATTTAAACAGAGTCAACATACGGAGTTTTAAATCTTTCACTTCAAAACCCCCCTTTCACCTATTTAGGGGAGCAATTTCGAAAAACTCTGGAACTTGTTTTGTTGTATTTAAACAGAGAGTCTACATACGAAGTCTTAAAAATATCATTTAAAAAAAATATGTCATTAAATACGACTCATGTGGAAGAGTTGCATCACTCTTATTTTGAAAATTGGATTAAAAAACTACTGTGCAGTGACCACGTGACTGATCGCGTGACATCATGTGATGTGGCTCCCCCGTTTTAAATTGATATAACACAGTAAAAAAATAAACAATAACTGAACCCAAACCTGTAATAAGTTCTTCAGCATGACAAAATATTCGTAATAAGTCGGCGACATATATCCACAACCCCAAGAAAATATATGAACACAATACAAAATAAACTATCGTTTTACAATGTTTATACATGAATGACAGACGTATAATCGTCATTAATTCAACGTCAACCACACGTCAACATTTAATTTATTTTTTCTTTTCTGCCAGTATTAAATTGCCATGACATTTTTACTTCAAAAAAATATACATATACAAATTCATTGTGGTGGAGGCCCGACTGTTATATTTCTCTTGGCGTCGTCTTTGTTGACCTTAACAGTACCTTGGGCGCCGATAGGAGTCCAATTCATATTGGCGATTTAGCTTTTAGAAGTCTTTCTGTCCTCGGGATGGCAAATCATCCAGCGGATTCCCCTTCCGGGTGGTTTAAAATGTAACCCCTTGTGATGTAAAATACTCAATAAAATTCCGTATTCGCACAGAGCGAGCCAGTAACTCGGAGACTTGTCAGCAAGTTACGCTAGCCCCGCTAGCCCACTTGGGCGAAATTTACCCACAATCACACCCGCAACATAGGGTTGTTTTCGAGAATGAAACAAAATTTAAATAGCCTATGAATTTATTTACCGTAACATGATTAACTAGATTTAAAAAATGATTCATAGTATGTACTTCGTATAAATGTAACAAACTTGATTTAAACTTAATGAAGGTTAAACTGATTCCTTCACACCTATATTTCTATCTAATAATTCTAATATATTATCAGAGGCCAATACAAAAACTAGTACCGTCTTATTCATAAAAGTCTGAGTTAATTTAATTGGTTTTTATGACTATTTCTCCCATAAACGACGAGTCGACGTTTTTGAATAAAGGCAATAAATATTAGAGAGCCAAAATCATCTGCGTGAGAAGTAGGTACTTACATCTTATCTGATATCTTGTTCGGACTCTCGAATTGTAAGTTATGCTGTCTCAGATGGTATTATGCACTTATTAGTATTATAGACTCCGGAATGATAATGCCTCCTCATTTAAATGTAGGGGTAAACATAGATAACCAATATTAGCGGAATTTTGGAGCTAATTGAGATACTTAGACCATAATACTGAGTGGACTATTCGACGGGCCAAAACTAGCTATGAATTCATTTCGCGATTTACTGTTTGTTTTCATAGTAAATGTCGTTCAATATGACCACAAACCAGTAAATAGTTATAATTAGAATTGCGCCTCGATGACGTCCTGCGGTGAGGTGCACAGATATAGACTCAAGTGACTGAGTAATTTAGGTGGAAGGTCTAATATTGCCTAATATTTAATAGGAAGACTCGTGGTTTAAACGTCCCCTCCACACTGTGTCCGTAGTGTAGGAAGCTACGAGGCGCGTCTTAATGGATTATATGAATTCTAAGCAAGAGAAATAATTTTTATTTCTCCTGCTCAGATTACTATACTATAGATCCCAATAAATCCCGTCCCAAATGTTTTACGCACATTTTTTAATTTTCTTTATGTGGAGGCCCATACCGACTGTATGAACAAACGTCACATACTCGAATACAAAAACTTTTTAATTCTTGGTTTTTGTATTGAACAGAATCATAACGGCTCTTGATTAGAAAAAATCCAAACCTTCCAAATTCTGAGAAAAAAGTTTAAATAATACTCTTTTTTGTAGAAAACGCTCCATAAATATTGGTACCAAAGTTTACCTATTACGTCCATGGCCTAACATACCTAGTTTGCTATTGCTGATACCGCTTCATTTTCCTTTCCAATTTCTTCTGTTTCTTTTCACTCTGTTCCGTATCTTGAGGGGCCTCTTGGAAGAACCAGGGCCCGAGAACGTTAACCCAGAGGAGCCAGAAGGCGCGTAGCGGTAGCAGGACTAGTAGTAGCCAGAAGTAGTTCGACACGACGGCGAGCACATGAGTGATGGATGTTAGGATGACTATGTCTTTTACGTGCCTGAAACAAAATGCAACAATTGGGATGATGACTCATGTTACAATTTATACTATAGTATCACTATATGGATAGAAAAACATTACAAATTATCGCAATAAATAGTAAATTAGACAAATAAATTAAATTCATAAAATGGCATGGGACTATAAAGATTCGCAAAAACGTTTCTTGTTTATTGGCCAAATGCAAATTGAACAATACCAATAGAATTGTCATGTTTCAATAAAAAAGAATAGGTTATTTTTGTGTATGAAAAATAAACAATAACATTGTAAAAATAAGATAAATATTGTTATAGAAAGTCGATTGAGTTGATATAAACTCATGATCATGTAAAATTTATAAAAGCACAGACAAAATATACATGACTCTTAAAAGTAATTTTAAGAGTCATGTATATATTTTGTCTGTGCTAAAAATCTGGAAAATGGTAGGTGGCCGAAGGGTGACATACCGTCGGGGCGCTTGCCGTCGTCACGTGCGATACCGTTCGGCTTAAGGATGGCCGGCACATTAACGGAAGCAAGCAAATTTTCAGTGAAATGAACGAATTCTACACTACCAGTCTCCAGCCCAATACCGTCACAGTTTAAGGCCGAAATGTACTAAAACGTCACATATAACATGACGATATAGTCCATTTACCTCTATTTTACAGTACACACTAAACTAAAGGGATACCTACTCTCCCATCCCACCTTCCATGTTCAAGTCTAGGCCTGGATCAATCAGCTGGCTGTTGTCTGAGTATGTTGGCCGGCTTATGTAGGTCATCATACGGTAGCACCCAATGTATATCACCACCACAAACACATTCAGGAACTAAAAATAAAGCACAGATTTTATTGTGATACTGTAATTTTATATACATTGCATAAATATTGTTTTGAAAAATTGCCACCTTGCCGAGTTTCGTACGGTTATTCTTGAGGCAGAGGTTTATTTTACTAACCGGTGGTAGTTTTTATTCATTCATAGGTGCATGAAATATGCCTAAATCTAAAAATAAATAACTGACTTTAAAAAGACTGGATTAACTATCACACCAAGGGTTGTCCTACATAATTTCTTCAACTGCATTCAACTACTTACTTATACATAATTACATTTGTGACATACTCATAGTGTGTGGACTATTTCCAATGTATCAATCAATACTTTTGTATAATTCATGGCTACTTCAAATGGTAATGAATGGCTTAACGTGAATAATGTATGATGCACTTTGACACATTTCTTTTCCAGCAAAAACAACTGCAGTGTTGGCTGCCTTAGTTATTAAGTTTTTAGACTCATATGCCGCAAGAAGTGATGTATGGTAAGCATATGGGCACACTACATAGAAAGTTACACATTGAAAATAATGTCTTCTCTAGCAGTGTTCATTTTAGAATACAGCCAAGGGTTCCGTACCATTATCTATAAAAACGGCAAAGAAAACATGTTTGTTGTCTGGGAGCCCCCTTTTTTATTTATTTTTATTTGTGTTAAATCTAGCAATCATTCTTGAGATGACACATTGTATGTGCATATTTTCAGTATTTGTTTTTGTTGTGCTCATTTGTTCCTTTGGTAGGTGTGAGGGTGGCGAGCCCCCTTGAATATTTATTTTTCTGTTTCTAAGTATTTGTTGTTATAGCGGCAAAAGAAATACTTATCATCTGCGAAAATTTCAACTAACTATCACGGTTGATGAGATACAGCCTGGTGACCGACGGACAGATGGACAACCAGCAGAGTCTTAGTAATAGGGTCCCGTTTTACCCTTTGGGTACAGAACCCTATAATAGGTTTAAGCATCAGTGCAGCTAGCAACATTAGGCACATGGTATGATACATAGTATATAATTAAATTATGTAATTTAACAGATAATGATTTTTGTAACAGTGAATTCTGGTTAGTTGATACTCTAAGTGATATGGCCATAAATCGTGACCATAGGTAAAACCTATTGTGCCAGCTTCCCCAGTGTAAAGTATGTAGAAAGACTAGAAAGTACAACAACTTACAATGATCCACCCAGTGAGTTCCTCGTAGTAGAAGGCACCAGTTAAAACGCCATAGAACAGGCTGGCAGCTAAAGCCATGTTACGATAAAAATTAACTGTCGTCGTGTTTTCAGTGAGGATTTGCTTGGCACCTTTTGTTGGTGCCTTTTTTGGAGGCTAGAAATTCAAAAAACTTATTGTTTAATAGAACAGTTCGTTGTATAAATACAAAGTATATCAAGTTGTAAATTAATTTTAATTTATGCTAGTGGTTCTAGACATATTCATAGGGTTTAAAATTATGAGTATAAGTAATTTAATCAATGCATAGGGCTTAAAATGTTTCCGTTGTATTTAATATGATGATGTGTCACAACCACAACAGATGTTTTAATTCATTAAATTTAAGAAATACGATACTTACTGGAGGCATTTTGACTTTAAGTTTCCTTCCTTTGTATTATTCAATGCAATTACTTGCTTAGCCGAAAAGACTTCTTAACAAAAAAGTTTATTAAAGAATAATTTATTTTGGGTGTAATTAAATATTTTCACTACACTTTGTCTAATCCCTTTCTTGTCCATTAAAATAAATAACCTCATTTATTTAACTAACGTTATGATCTTTGGCTCTATCTAATTCTATTGGTCAATAAACTGTCATGTCACTGCACCGTGGAAGTTCGTTCGGAAATAACATTTCCGCGGGTAACAAATGTCACTGATTTATAGCTACCGATTGGTTTGATAATATAATAAATATAATTGATAGAAAGTTCACTGAGTGCTGAGACTGCTCTAGTAAGTAAATACAACCTCAAAAAGTAATACTTGTTTTGAAAAATTACAATTACAATGGTGCTTATACACTGCACGAGTAGCTTGCACGTGTTGGCTGATTGAATCAGGAACTCACAAGTTCCTGACCATGAAGTAAGAATAAGACTGAAGCCCTCAATACATAAATACAAAGATACGTGACGGAGGTATGCAAAAAAATGCAAAAATGCAAATCGAATCGAGCACGTTGTTGGCCCCCCAATAACTGGCCACTTCACAAAAATATGCACAGAGCCAACCAATTGTTGGCATTTCAACAATCAAATTTATTAAATAAAATTAAAATAACTGGGTTCAGAGTTGACTTGTGAATTTTGTTAAATACGATCTTCACTGCACAAATTTGGTGGCAAGTAAACTGAATATCATTTTCTTAAGAGGCCAGTTATTGGCGAGTGGCCAGTTTCTATAGAGATCCTATATGCGTGCCACCAAGACGGGCGGAGAAGGTCTTATGCAGATAAATTGAAATTTGTTATGAATATAAATTGAAATGACTGACAGTTTACCATAAACTATCTCCTTGACTTGGGCGGGTAATCGTTTGTCTGGCGTAATTGGGCACAACTGTCGTATCAAATAGGTTGTGCTCAACAAAAAAGTGAACGACCTAACCGATGTTCACAACAACCTCTTCAAGGACTTCATTCAGAAATATAATAGAGTGTACAACTCTGAGGAATCAAGTGAAAAGACTCGAAATTTTCACAGACAATCTGAAAGAAATCCCTAACACTCTGTTCGGTGTCACACATTTCGCGGATTTAATGGAGGAGGAAAGAAGTCGTTATCTGGGCTTCTTGCCCAATGATGATGAGGTGCGTGATATGATGATTGAACTGAGGTATCCTGCTGAGATAATTATCCCTCCTGAGAAGTTCGATTGGCGTGATCATGGCGTTGTTACTCCAGTTACAAAATTGAGACGATCGTGGAAGTTGCTTTATTTTTCGTGCCATTGGCATGAAATAAGGATAAGACTGGAGACGGCAATACTAACATACAAAGATGTACCTAAAAGATGCAAGATTAGACACTAACACACGTGGGAACGAGATACAATGTGTCATCGCCTGTCCCTCATCGCGTATTATTTGTCACCGGCCTGTGTCATCGAAACGTCATAAATTTGGCGCCAATGTATATACTGAACGACTAATTATGAGATGTCAGAATTGTGCTACATCCATATCAGGGGCGTTACCGCGAACAGCAAACGATGTGTTCCCTCTCTGTCGCACTTGCAAGTTTGCATATAAGTGAGACAGAGAGGGAAAACTTCGTTTGTGGTTAGCGGTAGCACTTCAGTCTTCTGATACATCTCAATTTAGTCAGCCTATCATAAGTCCGTCCTCTTGGTGATTTAATAATCCTCTTTCTACGGCTACTGGTGAGTAGCTGAGTACGAGTATAAGGTATATAAATTGGTGTATAAGCAAATGCGAGATGCGAGTAACTGGTGCAGTGTACGAGCACCATATTATCTAGTGCAATGTTCGCGGTTCGTTCACGTTCTTAAAAACGCCTCAATGTGATAGGCCAAAGGTACGTAAGACAACGAATAAGGTTTAGGTCGAGAATGCTCAGAAATGCTTTTTCGGCCAATTCGAGTCTAACCAAGCTGGATTCTTCGGTGACATTGATTTATTTTAAGAGAAACGCCTCTGTGTTGCGAGTTGAGCGACTTGAGAGAGCGATTTTACTTATTGATTTTGAATAATACGTCTGACTGAAGGAAAAAATAAGTAAAATCACTAAATCTAATTGTAGTTGTTCCAATTTAAAATCATACTGTAGATTTATAATAAATTCGCTGGTTTCTAAAATGTGAAAGGAAGTTTAATTACACTTGTAGCCTAGGTTTGATCTTAATGTTAAGTTTCTGTTTTCTTTTTATCTATGAAATCATTTCATTAATCTCTGGAAGAGCTGGTGGTATGATATGAACAGGAAAAGTGTTTGGAGTTAGCGATTTTTAGACTAATACAATTGCTACGGGTGAGTAAAATTTAAAATAAGTTAATGGTTTTTTGAGTTTTTCACTGTTTTGTTTGGTGTCTAACCTTCACCAAGTTTTTATTATTAAGTGAAGTCTATTATTTGGCTCTCTTTTAGACCTGTAATGCTTTTATTATTCCATGATTTTTTATTTGTATATAACCCTTTTATATTATAGAAGTAGTGATTAGGCTCTGTTTCTTTGATAAAAATGCACTAAGGTGTTGAAAATACTTGTAGAGGATAATTCATATGAAATATAGTTTCAGTCATCACTCCTAATCAACAAAAAAGTTATAAATAATATTTGTGTTATGATGCATTTGGCTACTTTGACTTAACACTAACTATATCTTCGGGTGACTATTAAATTCGCTAGCAAATCTGCCATTACTCTTAGCAACCTGCTATCTCAGTAGGTACTGAGACAATGCTGAGAAGGTTTATTTTAAGTAGGTATTTGATACTTAGTGAATTTTAGTTGTCAACCGATGATATGATTGACTGACTGCACTATTTACTCTTTATTTAATGTGTCTGTTGCTTTTGCCAATTATTTTACATTATAAAGTCAGTGAGCGAAATCCTAGATTTGTACCACCCTCTAAATGCTTCTCAATATTTCCAATCCCATACTAAATGAAAGATTTTGAAAGCTGTATATACAGGCAGATCTGAATCATAACTACTCATAAAAGTTTCTTCATTAAAGTGCAAATGGCATTCCGATAGTGATAAGTGAAGTGATCTCAGTATTTAAAGAATAATGAATAATGAACATGGTTTGCTGAATGGAAACGATCATCCCATGAATACTAACTATGAAAATCACACGAAAGTGATTATATAAAGTACAGTGGAGGGCATAAATATGTATACATTTTTGGACCTTATTTCAATGGCATAACATGAAAAAATGCATACATATTGGTGCTCTTGACTGTACACCTGTGGGTACCTATATTGTTCCAAAAGATACCACTTTTTGCTCATATAGAATTGGATTACAGTCAAGTATGTAATATGTGCATAGCTTTATTGTTTTGCTTGCTCAGATATTTTTAAAACTTTGGGAATGTACTGAACTGAAGTGTACAAAGGTTTTATTACTTTTTAGCATGACTGCTTCGTCACGTCTTGTTTTACTCAGTTTTCGTATTTGATAAGATTATGAATAAATTGCTCTTGCCAAGCGAATCCATTGCCAGCTTATATTGAATTCTGCAGCACATGATGTACAAGTATTTGTAAAATAACTGATGCTTTGCTGAATGTATGTTGATTTTTTTATACCCGGATAATCATGTGATATATTTCTGTTTGTGTGTCCGGTCGTAATGTTGCATTAGTGAGTTACATTTTCAGGTATTGAGATTATTTTAAGTAAAACCAAACGGACTTTAAGCGCATTTCACATGGGATTACATATTTTTTATTAAGATTAGAGTTTTTGACATCGTTATAACTACTAGAGATGCATTAAGGGTAACATAATATTAGTCATAGATTTATGACTTGCTTTACCTTTACTTTGACTTTTTTTACTTTTACTTTGACTGCTATTTTATGAAATAATAGCATAATAGGAGTAAGTGATAAGCTGTTTATTAAAAGGTTTAATAACCAAAAGTTTATTATTTCATCATTATTGAGAGAGGAACTATTTATTACTTTAAACAGAATGTTATAAATGTTAATTTGACCTGAACTCAAAAATTATTTAATCTACTTATATCGTCAAAAAAGGAGAGGTTTCTCAATTCCACCTTATTACATTAGGCTCAATAACAATTATTTACAATAGGTAATATAAATATTATCTGATGTGAATGATTTTTCTTTATTAGAGAGAGTCAAGATCAAGGGGATAATCTCATATTTATTTTACGAAGGGGAACCGTGTTATGTAGTAGTATTTTGAATATAAATAGTTATTAAATTTTCAGGAGTGAGACGATGATACGCGAGATGTTCGTGAGCTCAGACGAAGAAGACTTAGAGAGCCAGTGTGATGTAGACCCGGAGCGCGCCGGTCTCACTAGACCTAACCGCGATATGCACAATCGATGCTGCGGCGGCAAGGCTTGGTGTATTAAGGTTTGTTATTCTTCACGTAAAGGTTGTGGATTACATTGAATGCCGGAAGAAATATCGTTTAGTTAAAGCATCACTCCAAGTGGACAAATTTCAAACTATAAACTGTTTATTCCGCTTATTAAACTAAGCCCAAATTCTGTCAAACGAACGCAAGCAAAAAACGACTAAGTGTGCTAACTATGAGGTACATTCTTGCTTGCGTTCATTTGACAGGATTTAGCCTTACAGTTTCGGACATACAATACAATAAAACCAAGAAATGGCTCCATTTACTATCAAAAACTTCAACAAAAGCATCTTATTCTTGTAATAAGTTTACTGGGAGTGTCAATAATTTTATAATAATTTGAGTTCAAAACGTTTAAAAACTTTTATGGCCTCTTAAGGTTTGTAAGCCTATTAGTATACTATCACGTGTTGTACGCGCTATGGAATACCTACTATGCATGGCGCGTGACACGCTGTCGATATGATACAATAATGTGCTGCACCAGGTATGGCAATCCGGTGCACCGAATAGTAGTATGTTTGACACGACCTACGTCACCGACCTATGGACGGTATGCAGACGTAAGTATGAGTGTGTCGTCGACAGTGACGTATGTTCGTGTCACGATCCGGATTGTCAGACCTTGTTTTTGTGAAATTTTGACGCTATAATTTGAAGAACTAGAGATGACAATTCGTATATTTTTTTAGTCGAATAAGTGAAGTGCGAGAGAGATGGAAATATGTATATATATAGATATATATATTGAGCGGTTGTTATACTCGTAGCCCAGGAGTGTAGAATATTTAGAGTTTTCAGACAGTTGCCGTATCGATGGTTATCGGTCGGCCCTGTCGCTAATAGCTATGGAGTTGGAGAAACAAACGCGTTTGCGTTTAGTCTCAATTTATATGGCAACGCCAGCAGCGCCTCTGGTGGTAGTTGGTAACATTTTTTTTCCCATACGAATTGACTAAACGCGAGTGCGTTCGTTTGTGCTTTGTTTCAAATAAACTTATACTAGAGGTACTTTAGGGAGGTGGTGCACTAGTGGCGACACGTGTCGGAGGCTGACTCTGTAGTTTAGTTTATGTCTATTGTCCGGAAATAGAATGAGCATTTTTGTATGTCCACTCAGTTATGATATTGCTTGTTACCCATCCATATTAAATGCGTAATTTAATATACCTCATTTAAATTCCAGGATATATGCGGCATAATATGCGCTGTGCTGACGTGGATGCTGATCCTGTACGCGGAGTTCGTGGTGATGATGGTGATGCTGCTGCCAGCCGTGTCGGCCTATCCGCTCTACAGCTACGTCAACATTTTCCTCTTTCAGACTCTGGCCATCTTGGCGTTCGCTTCGCACCTGCGAACTATGTTCACGGACCCAGTAAGCTTTATTATAAATCGAATCTGAAATAGAAAACTCGTGAGTCACAGAGAATATTGAAATATAATGAACTAGTCACTCACGTCTTTAAGGTCGAATATCGCTTAATTTGTTTCGGACCAATGTGGTCCTTAGTCATAAGAACCAGCCGCGACAATATTTGACCTTAAAGACGCGAAACGTTTATTATATTTCAATGTGAATCGAATTATTTATCGTTTCACAAAATAGTAAGTAACAGTTAAGCATATTATTATTATGATCTCTTTATTTATTTAAGGGCTTAGGTTGGGCTTTCACAATATTTCTATAAAAAGTAAAATATACCTAAACATACACTTACAAAAAATAAAAACATTATAAAAACCTAACCTAGAGTGCCGCCGGCAGCGAGGCGGGGCTTAGGGCGGTGGTTAGGGCGACAGAGAGGTACCTCCTGACTATCTGCGCCGTGTCCAGGAGTACCGCCTTCTGTATCTGACCCTTGACCCAGCCATCTAGCGAGAGTCTCTTAAGCTATTGGTCGAGACTCTTCGCTATTAGACCATTCGTAGATTCGACTATCGGAACAACGATTTTTTTTTATATAGGCTCTTAAGTGTCCCACTGCTGGGCAAAGGCGTCCCCTCTTTTCCCTCATTCGCACCTATTTCTTGCGTCCTCCCGTCAATTTAAGCAGAACGCGTCCAAATTAGTTGGTATGCCAAATCTTGGGATTTGGTGTCAGTTCTTCCTTAGTGCAGAAATTATGATATAAACCAAAACTGAACATAAAAATTAAAACAACATTTTGAATTTTTAGCTACAATATTTACTAGGATCTGGTCTAGTGACCAGTCCCAATGAGAGCAGAACATCTTGAAGACACCTGCATTTATGTCCACCAAACCACGAAACATAGCTAAGAAACATCTCGACAGACGAGTTTCGATTAAACTGACACACTTAATAAATACATTCACCCGTTTGGAAGCTACAATGCCACAGACAAGCGTTAAAGCACTTATAAGTCTTATAACAAAGGTTTGTGCCGGGGGTTAAATATAGAAGTACTCCTTCCGGATTACTGGAAGAGGAAAATATATGCTCAGTTCTCTGTCGCTAAATAACAATTCATATCAATACTCGGGATTAGGTTATCTAGAGCCAAGATTAACTTGCCAATAGAACTCTAAAAACATCTCGCTCGCACTTAATTGATGAACACTGTAGGGATAGGGTAGGTTTCACCAAACCGTCTGTAATCGTAAGCGGTGTTCATTAAAATTTGATTGTATGGAAAGTTTGACAAGTTTCTATGGGATGACAGCTGCCGGCGCCATATTTAACGTTGATCGGTATGTGATCGTAAGTTGTTGTAACCCGCCCTTAGTGTGATCGAGAGAATTATTTATGACACAATCGGTGTGCAAGCGGTTCCTTCCGGAGGCGTTCTGCACTAAGAATAATCAATTGATTGACTGGTAGAGAATGCCTCATGGCGTTAAGTCCGCCCTTTGTACTTATATTCTTTTTGTGCAATAAAGTTTAAATAAATAAATAAATTGATACATTTCAGGGGGCGGTACCAAAAGGCAATGCCACCAAGAAGATTATCAAACAGATGAGCTTCCGCGAAGGCCAAGTCATCTTCAAATGCACTAAGTGTTGTAGCATTAAACCAGAGCGGGCCCATCACTGCTCCGTCTGCCAGCGCTGCATCCGTAAGATGGACCATCACTGCCCATGGGTCAACAACTGTGTGGGCGAGAACAATCAGAAGTACTTCGTACTCTTCACGGTGGGTAGTACCTTCGGACTTACAAACCATCTTCAAGTGTACTAAGTGCTGCGTCTAAGAAGAGTACCCATCACAGTAGTGACTAGTAAGTCTCCCAATGCTATCGTAAGATGGACCACCATTGCACCAATGCTCACTAGGAAATTATAAAGACTGCCAATGTTTATACATTGTGGTGTACCTTTAAAATACTGAGCCTGTTATATTTAGTGCTACTGAAGAGGCCCCCGTACGATTAAACTCGATCTCTGCTTAACACAATAGCGCTGTCTACGAACACAACGAACAAACTCCCAATAGATGGCGCCAATATGTTAGGCAGAGTTCTAACTACAGTACTATTATCTCACGAGCGCGGGTTGTCATACATACGAACACAGACAATGTGCATGTATATCTTCACACAACCATGGCTCACCCGCGTTCCTGAGATAAAAGTTAGTTCGAAATTAATGGTACAGAGAATCGTCCATCAGTTTAACATTGTATGTCTCTTACAGTTCTACATAGCGGCCATATCGATTCACTCGTTGGCGCTCTCTCTGTACCAGTTCGTGACCTGCATACGACACGAGTGGCGTGATTGCAGCACCTACTCGCCACCAGCCACTGTGGTGCTACTCCTGTTCCTCATAGCCGAGGCGCTGCTGTTCGCGATATTCACTGTGGTCATGCTGGGCACGCAGCTACACGCCATCTGGAACGATGAGACTGTGAGTGAAAGACCCTATTGTCATAGCGGAAAGGTCCAAATTGCGGTAGCGCTTGACGCGAGCTATTTGCCATCGAAGAAATTGGTGGACTTGATTTTATTATCTAATTTATAGAGCTAAAATTTGGCGTACTTTTGTAAGTTCGGTGACAATACAATATTATGGTACCACCGAGCTGATCTGATGTTGAAGACAGAAGGCCATAGCAACTCCTAAACTACGATATTATTTAAGGTCTTACTAGATTTACCGATCTTTCGGCCCAATTTATCGGGTACCTCTAGGTGCTTGCCGAGAACATCGAAAATCCAAATTAGTAGTTTCCCTTAATCTAATACTTATGATCTGAATTCAGAATTGTCAAATTGAAATATTTGCAAAACTTATGATTTTTTCATATTTAAGGGATTTAACTTCATATTTAAACACTACTTTTGTCCCGCTTAATGAGCATAAATGCATATTTTTTATGCATATCTCATAGCTTACAACATTGAAACAAGTTTGTTAGTAAAACGTTATACTCATCGATGTTTTTTATCGATATAAAATATACCGTCACTATTTTTTTTCTACTCCTGGCAACATCTTAACTGTCAGTTTACTTCACCTAATTGTGGACTTTAGTATAGTATTAGCAATTTGAGCCACAGGATGCTAAATTTTTATCAGAAACTTATATGAACGTAATGTTTCGACAGGGCATCGAGCAGTTGAAGAAGGAGCAGGCTCGGTGGGTGCGCAGGTCGCGGTGGAAGAACATCCAGCAGGTGTTCGGCCGGTTCTCAGTGTTTTGGTTCTCGCCCTTCACCCAGCCCTCGATCAAGACGAAGCTAGACACGTACCTCTATAGCGTTTAACAGGTTCACGTTTATATCACCAAGTACACATTTTAGGCTCAGGTTGCATTACAATTTAATTTCATTTTGCTGTACACTCCAATACACCTAGATCTCAAACTATGTAGCGTCAAATTTCTAAATCCGAGAATGCCTAATTATCTTTTCCAAAAAAGATCGGATTGTTTTGATGGTATGGTGCTCTGAGATGAATTGATACGTTTAGCCAGCCAAAATAAAATTGCTTATGTATTTTCGGATTTAAGTATTTTCATATTTCATTTCATTTTGAAATCAAGGAGTTTTAGAGCATTGGGCGAAATGAAACTAAGTCGTAATGAAAGCTGAGCACGTTTAGCACTTGATATTTTTGCTAAACTAACAGGCCTTTGTAAATGTTATAGAATTTATTGTGCATTCAAATCATAGTGTACAGTCAAGGGCACCAATATGTATACATTTTTCACCTTATTCCGTTAAAATAAGGTCCTAAAATGTATATATATTTATGCCCTCGACTGTACATTTCAATCAATAATTTCCAATTATGTTCGATGCATCTCAAAATAAGCAATATTTGTTCATGTTTTATGTGTAATAATTTTGCTAAGCGTATTTTTTCTTATGTGTCGTATCTAAGTTGTGAATTATGGCCGATAGATTGTGCGATTCACGAATGAAACGATTGAATGGCTGGTACGTGGGGTAATTAGGGAACCAAATGTCTGCATTTACTATTATACTTAGTTCTACAAACATAGTTGTCATCTGCCGACAGCAGACCGTGGTGTGCAAGGAACCAGGAAGAAAATGCGATTATAGAGCAGTTATCTCGTAAATTGAATATTTGTTCTACTGAATTTGTTGCTAATTACTTTTAGGTCGGGTTTTATAAAGATCTGTTAGACTAAATGTAAAATTTAATTTTGTTAACTCTGTACATTTTTTGACATAACCTACCGACATAAGTTGTAACGGGCCTTTATAAAACCGAACCTGAATAGGCTAGTTTAAGCTTTATTTATACAAACCCAGTAGCTGGTTAAAACACCACTCGGACACGATTGAACATAGTGTCAATACGTTCCAAGAATCCCTTTACTTTTACTGGGGTTAACCCCCAGTCACTGACTAAATATAAATCTGCCTTAACGTTACAAAGTCGCTCGACGAGCCACGCTTAGCATAGGGTGTGTCTGCAAAGGTTACTAACTTGACCATACATCGTAATATTTTAACACGTTCGTGATAAAGCAATATGTGGCAAATGTTCATCACATTGATCGTCAGTTGCCGAACCGAATCTCACTATGTAACATGTAACTACCAAGCAACGCAATGCACTTTGAAATACAACGCATTTACCAGAAATGTAAGCGCGGGGGGAGAAGATAAAGGACCAGCGGTAGAAGATCGTAGGCTGAAAACTGGGTCTATGGGCCTGTCTTACCTTTTGTTCTGCTGTAGATCTTCCAGGCCACTCTTGATGATGCTGTATTAGTATCAGTGGTTACGTTTTCTCTTCCTTTTATATGAAATAATGTATTATCACGTATTGCGATATAATCAATATATTTGCAGATTGACAAACAATGAGAATTTGCTAGCATATGGCATAAAAATTGCGCCACATGTTGCGTTTGTCGCTGCATTATCACAAAATACAATCGTGCGCTTAAGTGGCATATATCTTGGTACTACACTGCGTCAACTAAACAGCTACTTACGTACAGTTCTACGAACATTATTTTATTAGTAAAGTGTTGCATGGAAAGGTCTCATACCGACTAGATTCGTGCCATATATCTTTGCGTCCTTACTTGAACGGGTTAAGACAACGACCCTTTGTTGCGTTGCACATAGTTTTGATCGGATTTTGCTATAAAACGAATTTTACAATCTTCTCGCGAAACCGCCTTTGAACGTGTTAAAATCTTTTCTCATCGATGGTATTTATAATTAAATTATTAAGCTATTGTTAGATTTGGTCCAATAAAATAGGTGTTAGTTGTCATGATTTCATGAACGTTCTTTATCCCTGGTCCCGTTATCCAGGTCGTGCAAATAGAATAAGATGTAGATAACATTCATGTATCAGATGCCTACAGCTAGTCTGTGCTAGTAGAATTATTGCGCCACTGCCACCGCCAGCGGGCTTGGTTCAAACAGTGTCGTTAGTACTGATCAATTGAAAAACTTGTATTATAACTGTAGTTAAACACCAATCGCATTTTAATCGCTATGCTTGTAAATTATGAACTTTCTGAAAGTAAATATATGATATATTTTAGAACTAACGATATATAATATAGTAAGGATCTCTTGATTAAGGGCCACGTATTGGTCCGAAACATGTCGAGCTATACTCGACGTAGAAGACGTGAGTGAAGCGTTTCTTATATTTCAATAAGGATCTCTCTGTTGATGTGATTTCCAATAATCTTTTAAATACATATTTGTATATATTGGATGCTTTGGCAAGTGTTGGTAGTATCTTTTAATAATAAGCTTGTATAGCGGGGTTTTTTATTCCTCACAGGAATATCGAAGACACTCTGTAACCAGCTGTGAACTTTTTCCAGATAAGATCAGTGTACTATTGGTTAGAAGTGTCTTCCTTTGACTATTCGTTTTTCATTAATACCTTTTTCGAGCAAAGGAAATCAATAAAATGGAGAGTAAGCAATAACTTTTGTACCTTTCATGTTGTATTTAGATATCAGGTTATATCTTTGCCTTGAACTTTGTATAAGTTTTTTTATAAAATATAACTGATAGTATATACCGACTGAAACTTTGTAAGCCAAATAAACCAAGATCGTCTGACAGAGAATGCCCTGAGGCATGAAGTCCGTCATTTGTCGTTAACGTCTTCCTAGCTCCATTCCTCTTAGTCGTTGACATCTAAATATGACAACTGCCTGGCATTTACGATCGCGTTTATGTTGGAGATGTACATTTCGTCCCTTTCGGACTTGCAAACTAGCTAGTGAGGGACGAAATAGGCTGGGGAACCTCTGATGGTTTAGTGCCTATTCAGGATTTACCTGCTATTGTTTACCTGAATTTCCTAATCTGATGTTAATTTCAAATCAGACAGAAGGTCAATGCGTTAATCCTTCATCGTTTATAGTCCCCGCCATAGTGATAATGGCACAAGAGTGTCTAACGTCTTGACGCGAGTAGCCACCAAGTTTTTACAAAAGCCAGGCATTTCATCCTCTTGCTTGATTTGAATTTTGAGTTGAACTCTTATTTCCTTGTAATAAGAGTGAGGGTGGAATAGTTGAGTGTTTGGTAGTGGTCCTTACCAAAATTTGATCAAAGACTCAAATTTGACAGGATATATGAAGGTGAAATTTGTTTCATAAAAAAAAAATATTTCTAACCTGCAACCTTATTTTCGTAAAGTAAAAAAGTAAGACAATACAGGCTGTTTGTATAAGTACGTATGCCTAAATCTCTGGATACAAATGACGATTTCGAATTACAAGAATCATCTCACTCGACGAGACTCGAAACGTGTTACAAAAATACCCAAAAACTAACTTGAACTGTTCGTAAGTTGTCCTTAAACTATGAAATTCTTTTTTCAGGCACTTGCCCGTATCAGATTGAGCTGAAAGTTGGCATACTTGTGCAAGTTCGGAGACAATACAATATTATGGTACCACCAAGCTGATCTGATGATGTATATAAACCCATCGTGTTTGGCCCCTGCCCTCATTGCAACGCTCATTAGAAACGTCTCCACGAGTAGTTGATGACTGTGAAAAAGTATAGTCGGCAGTAAAAGCTTGTACCAAAAATGAATTTTGTAATAAAAACTTATTTTCAAGGGAGGTTGACCGTAGAGGTGAGCGAATTTCTGACGTCTCGCGAAATACAAAGATGAGTGACGCAAATAACATGGCAGCCAGATTTGAATAAGGTACTCTCCTCGTTTATCAGTTTAAACTTGATATCTTGCTAGCACCAGAAACGGCGCCTAAACAAATAGGTACATAATTAAAGGTCATCTTCGAGGCTAATAACACGATGTTCTGATCAACAAACTGAGCTATTTGCTTATTCGAAAAACGAGCTTGTCATTCACAATTTAATTATGGAAGACATTGAAGACTGGTTCCGACTTGTATAAGTGTATTTAATTATAATTTGATGTTGTCTAACAACTCTTAACATAAGTACCTAGTGCTCGAACTCAAATGATATAATATTTGTTTCACGAGACCTGTGTGACCCATGGAATGATATAAATTAATGTAGGTTAGAGAAATTTTGCGCCTAGTGTTTGAATGATAAAAAGATTTAGGTCGTTTAGAAAGCAACCCCTTAATTCTACAACGTCCCTGGCTGACTATTCTTTCTGACCATTATTTAATCTTCTCTTTGCTTTCTTTGCTTGACCTTGTGTTAGCGATTCTATACGTTTCATCAATCAATGTTGATGTGAACCTGTAATTATTGTGTCAGGAAAATACCAAGTAGGTACCTAATGAAATAAAAATATGAGAAAATTCAACATCTCGGAAGAAGCTATATCATAAAGCTCCTTTACCTTTCTTATCCAGTATAACCATATTTTAACACGAGCCTGCGCGAGTCTCCCTCAAAAAATCACGGGTTATTTTTAATCGTACTGCACTAGGAAGACAAGACAATGATTCAGTGCGATATCATAATCTGAATACCAATCTATCTTTGATGTTAATCTTAGACTTGGTATCGTATCTAAAAACAAGTGTCGGACATTCTAACTCCTTTTAATATATGTGAAGATAACGGAGCTTATCATTCTGCTGCTTTTTTTCCGAATAAAAATTCACCAAAGCTCAATGTAATTCACATCGATGTGCAGTCTGTAGGATGGTAACAATTTTACGCGTTTGTGTCGCTGCAAAAAGTCGTCGTGTTTAACCGCTCTTTAGGTCTTCAACGTGACTATCATAGGCCCGGACTATCAATAACCTACTTTTGACTGACTTCTACTATGATATGCTTAATTTGTGTCTAAATGTCTGTAAAAATTCTATCGCTATAAATTAAGGAGCAAATGAACAAATGGGCAGGACACCTAGTATTATTAATTTAATTTATTACTAATGTTATGTTTTACATATTTCTGTATCTGACATTACATATTCGGATTCCGAGCCATGGAATCGAGAAATGATTATTTGTCGTAAATTAATATTTATTATTCTTGATATATAATGTAGAGCAATGAATCGGATATTTAGTCATTCTTTGGGGAAACGTCTGATTGTCATTAGAAAATATATTTCAACAGTGGCGGGTAACTTTGGCGTCGGTTAGATGATAATGAAAGTGCCTAATCAACCATTCCAAATAAAGTCACTATACATATAGCAATAAACGAGTTATCGGCGTCAAAGTCAAGGGTACCGCGCAAAGTTACTGGAGCGAGAGAGAGAGAGGTTAATTTTTTTTTTAAGAAGTAGGAGTCTAGTAGATTGTTAAATAAGTGTTGAGAGCAAACGGCCATATTAGACGAGATTTCGAGCGCCAAGAGTTCGACGCTGAAATAACAGGTGGTTTTACTCGGGGCGTGTTAAACACTGCTTTTCATTTCGAATACGAGGTACCTTAATACTCAACTGGGTATTTGATACATGTTAAAATATCCTCCATAGTGTGGTTATATACATAGAAAACCATCAAATTATCTCGATAAGTAGTGAATTAGACAAATTAATCAGAATTATAAAACTATATGGGACTTCAAATATTCGCCATAATGTTTTTATTTAATAGTCCAAATGTAAGTTGAAAATTACCAATAGACTACTCTTGTTCAATTAAAAAAGAAATTGTATAGGAACTATGTCTGTAAACACAATATTTCACGACTAAAATGGCAAATGACTTGTTTTTCCATACAACGGGATTACGAGGCCATTACATTGTGACGTCACATTTCACTGCCTATCAGCACAGAGCGTTTTTAGTGCTCGTCAGCTATGCTGTACTGAAGTACCTCTCGTTTTCGTCTTTTGTGTTGCACTAACTGTAGTTGCTCCTATACAAAAATTTGATCGTCTCTAATAACTGGTTCGAGTGTCACCATAAAAAAGTTGTAGTCAAATAGCCAATTAAAAAATTGCAAAATATGCAAAAACATTTTTTTTATATGGACCATTTGGGTGGAAACTGTTGACTGACGTTGACAGTGTTTATGTATATGTATGGATCATTTTCTGGAAGGAGTTCTGAAAGGGTTAACAAATTGCTTATCATTCATTTAATTGCTTAAATAAAACTTTTCTGCTCTAGAACAAAAATGTACCACATAGGCACGCCACTTAATGACCCACTTAGAGTATGAAAAAGTATGAAAAGAGAAATGAAAATGGATTTGTAATTAGCAGACACGTTGTATAATCTATATTTCTCTAATATTAAAGGTAGTGTTGATTCGGTTGCGGGTAAAACCCCGATTCTGTAATTTAGAAAACATGCACATCTGTGAACTTTCCTCCTTTCACTCGTGTGGTATGTGATACGTGTGATAATAATATTAAACATTCAGGACACGAATATAGTACATACATTTCATAATATACGTTATTGTTACTTTGTATTGAGATTATGCGCTCTCTTGCATTAGCGAATATGTACCTAAGTGTAAACTAAATCATAATTGGTTTTACTAAAATATGAAAACCTTCAGTAAGTCACGCAGTAGGTATATTTATATGTAAATCTCTGTGTTACTTCGCATACACTAACACAAATGTCTTTTATAGTCACTGACTTTAATGATTCATTAAAATCGAAAGTTCGCCTTATCGAGAAGAGCAGGTTACGGACGTGTTAATCATATTTATATTTCAATTAATTATTCATTTTATAAAACTCGCACAAAGTATTGTAAAGATAATACAGAGACCTGCTTCAAGGAATTAAGTAAGCAATAAGTTTCAAATTTGATTCGTGTAATGTATTTCGTAATGCAGTAGTGAAATGAAATAATAAATAGATTTTATGAAATGTACGTTTAAGATAAATGTATTTTCATAATTATGTGTCGTGAATGCGATCTGGTGATATTGCCAATGAGGCCCTTACATGTTTTATTAATGTTACAGTTGAAGTACACATCCATATCAATAAGCATACGAATGTATTTATATATTAACTCAATTTTAAGGTCAATATTTAATAAAAAGGCTCCAAAGTGAATCAATAACGACAATAACACCACGAAATAGTGAGATGTGAAAAAAAAGAAAAATATTAGAATATAATTTTGAAATATTACTTACATTCCATGATATGCGTTTGTCTCACGGTAAGGTGTACACATTAATATTAGGTACCTATTTGCGAGTCGGAGGAGATAATTTTATTTTACCATTCTTTACCGTGTATTACAGTAACTTTGTAGACGAACTGCACTGAGTTTTTCATACACTAGGTATTAGGGCTGTAATTTTTTCTCCTTTGTTGCTTATGGGAGGTCTGCGGAAATTTAGGTGCGCGTCTTTCCTGTGAACATAGTTATAAATAAGTACCTACCTAAAATATCCATAAACGGCATCTCCCCAGGTATATCGAAATATATATATTAACCCCCTTATTCATAATCGTTCATCAAACCCATTTTAGTCAAATTATGGGTAAAATTAGTTTGTCCATATCTGGCACTTCGACATTTATGTTTGTGGCTTGCATGAGAAAGGGACAAAACACAATTAGCAAAGGTTTGTTAAGTTTTGTGAACAAGAAAAACAACCTAATCCTATTTAAAATTTGTTTGATTTACATATAAGAGTATAAATAACCTCATTCTCGTCGAAATACGCTCAAAAATTTCGGAAATCTCTATTACGCACTTAATTTATTTCACAATAAATTAGGAATCTTTTTTGTGGCTATATTGGTACCGCTGCCCCAATATTACAGGGTTCTATGTTACGTTTTTGGAGTACCTAGTTATAAAGACTTAATGCCACTGTGACAATGTTCAATTTCCAACTGGTTAAAAGTGAAATAGAACGCTGTAATATTGGGGCAGCAATACTTGACATAGTAAATACATACTTCAGCGTGAAATTGCGTTGTTTTTAGTCGGTCATGTATATGCACTTCTTTATACAAAAATAATGCAATACATAAACAATGTAAAACAATGTATATATGTATATTATAAGGGTAGTCCGGAAATAACAGAAAAACATGTCGATACATACACTAGAATGCTATTTAGCATAGCCTATCCACCTGCCTTATTTAATGCCTCATTTTCATTAACGTACACGTAATTAATTATATAAATTAAGGCAGCGGCTTTAGATAGTAAATAACCAATAATTACTTTTGTTGATGCTCTTTCACTTAACGAAGAAATGGCCTAACGTCATATCAAGCCTTTAGTAATATTAATAATAACCAACATCCCATAATTCGAGACAAATCGTTGACCAGATAATTTTATTGCAGACGTTTACCTATTTTGGATTTATATGTAAGGAAAATCAGTCTGTGTAAACATATTTTTGTTACGCAATGGAATTTATTAAAATGTAGACATTATTAAATCCTTAAATATGTAAAAAAAATAGCAAGTGGCTTAAGTATTCATAATATTTTTTTATTCAGCCATCCAGAGGTCAGCAATTTTTTACTGTTATAAGTTGTTACCGGTTTGTAGATTCTATAAACAGAATATGTTTCTTTTAAGTTGTCATCTTGGTACTTAATTGTTTACATGATTTTATGTGTTTTATAATATAAAAGGTTTTAGATTCTTAGGTTTCTCGACTTGTATAATATTAAGTATTCCAATGAAACTATAAGTTGAACCAATGTTAAATTAAAGCCGTGGCTTTATTATATACACCCTTGTGATATACATTTTTAACAAATAACATACTTATAATCCGTGAGCCCCTAAAATGACATTCGGGTTTGGCAAATGTTATTTGACGGTCGTTAATTCTTGTATGTAATGTAAATTCTATATATTTTTTAATATGTCAATATGTGTCATTATTATTAGTTTATTATTATTAAAAATATACGGTGGAATTCGCTCCAGTGCCTATTATGTAGCGCGAGACTTTTTTGTATACTTTATTTATTGCTTGTTTTGTATGTTCTTAATTTATTGTTGATATTTTTCCCATGATAATTTAATTACTTGCTTAGAATAGATACAAGAGGGAATGATCGGAGCAGAGATATTTTACATAGGTACCTGTGTTCCGTAATATTATCCATATTTTTCAGTATTTAATACCGTCAAATGAGATAAAACGGGACATTCATGATTCATTGTTTACTTGGGACACCTGTTCTTGCCAGGAACTACCTAATATGTAAAAACAAGTATCCGAAGTAAGCCATGATTGTCCCAATTTGTCCCGATTTGACGGTATTCCATCAAATACATGGGTAGGTAATAAATAATATTATTTTATTTATATAAACATTGATAGACCGTTTTTGATAATTACAAGGTGAACATAATTCTGAGTAAGATGATGCTGCCAATATTTCATCATTCATTTACATTGACTATTTTATTAGTTTTGTCCTATTTAGTAATTAATGGGTTGGCTGAACTATTATTTAACTTTTGAATCCGAATTAAAACTTCTTGTTTATGCACTACAGGATTTGTAAATATATTTTATTTGCACTTCCTGTATGCATATAGCCTATATGTCACAAACCTCTTGACAAGCTCCTTTCTACTATAAATATAACCCTGATTTTTTAGTAACTAATAACCGTGAGTATGGGTTTATCCAGAAATCACGCGAGGCTCCGAAAGGGGGGGGGGGGGGGGGCGTGGGTTACGAAAACCATTAAAACAGCGAGTCTAATTTTGCATGATATAATTGCATATACGAAAATAAACACAACTTGTGTTAATAATACAATACAATAACATTTACTTCAAAATTTTACGAATATTAAAAATATACACGTGAAGTTTCGCGGGGGAGGAGGGGTGGTCTCCTAAAACCTCACCAAGAGAGAAGGGGGGGCTAGAAGTGGCCCAAAAACAACGCGCAATTTCTGGATAAGCCCTAATTAGTGGTCCGATACCTGTGGTGGTTGGGGGACTCGGTATCACTGAGCATATTATGTTATCAATTACGTACATATTTCACCAAAATATCTTCGCTCCGATGCTAGAGGGTCTCATACACACATATGTTCTGTAGGTACCACTGTTGGCGAGATGGAGCAGTTATACAATCGAGCTTATTTCTCGGTTCGCCCTTTTAGTCACATGTCGTTAGCCATACTACCCGGTTGCAATATCTGTGCACCTTCCCGAAATGTGACGCTGCGCAAGCCCGTAATGACGTCATCGGAGAAAAAGATATTGTGTCCGGTTGGTTCCTACCTTTTACCATCGGAATTGTTGACGCAGTCCTATGTATAGTAATTTGTGTTACCCAATCAATATGGTAATTAGGTCATACATGGTTATCGAAGTTATTTTTTAATAAATTAGAAAAACCTTAGTAGTCTCTTTGTCTATCGTAAGCATAAGTTTTGGAAGGGATTTATTTTGATTAAAAGTAAATAAAGGTGGTATATGAATATGACAAAATTTTGTTTTTAATTTTAATACTTAACCCGTTTTAATGTAGGAGGTATTTACTAAACAGAAAAAAAACAAATATTTGTACCAGTATCTACTTATATGAAATCGTCGAACACAAATTATGCCTCTCAGACCAGATACCAGAGACCGCAGTAGCTGTAGGTATTCCAACTGTATTTATTTGGAAATATATATTTTTTAATTAAAGGGTGATAAAATAAACGCACCCATTTAAAGGCACATAAAAAATCTTCCTTTTGTATAAAATGAAAAAACAATTCTAATCAAAAATTGCACAGCAAAATACCTATTTATGATTGAACAAGAATTTAAGTTCGCGACACAACGCGATTTTATTTCAAATTAAACCTTTTTTTATATATGTATATCTTATAATTAACTACCTATTAGTGACAAACCAAATACTATATTCTTTAGGAATAGGAGCCCGGGCTCGATCGAAACTGTCTAATTTCATAAAAAGGAAAGATTAGGTCAGAAATCATAGGCATTTCCTCCAACCACAACTACCTAATTTTAAGTTTTTAACTGACCATTTCAGACTGACTGTAACTGACAATAATGCAATCTGTATATGTGATATGAAAATATTGATGTAAGTAGGTATATTATCAAATGTTTATTATTATTAATGATTAATTATTGATAATTTATTTGATATAAAAACCATTTGTAGATTTAAAAACAATTGATTTAAATAAATTGCCGGCTGATAAGTTTATTGATGTGCAGTTAAATATATCCCTAAAATAAATGCCTATGGAAATACAGCACTTTTAAAAAATAAAGACAATGTAGATCGCGTGTATATTTCAAGGACAAGGACCTAAAATTTAAGGGGCAAGACGCCACGGCGCGGCGTCATAGGCAAGTTTCGTCAACGTTATTTTCCACCTTTATCAGAAAATAGGTACCTACCTTATGCTACGAGTGGCGTTAAGTGCTGACGCCGCGGAGGGAAAGTAGGTATTGTTGCGCCAAGGCCCGGCGATCGCCAATGCTCGTCCGCACGCTTGCGCCCCTCAAGGTGACCTGCTGCTACCAGTCTCGCTAAATGCGACCCAACAACTCGCATTCCTTATATAACCAGCCCAACGGGAGCCACACATTAAAATTAAACAGTATGTAATGTTTACATTTTTTTAATGTGTTAAATATATTTATACACAAAAAATGTTATATGTATGATATTTCAGATGATGTGGGTGTACGCGTTGTGTTTGATCGCGATGCTAGCGCCATCTGTGTGCCGGCCGTACGATCCGGAGGACGCGGGGTTGAAGTCAGTGCTACCATCTAACGGTCAGTTCGAGGCGTTTTATCCGCGGGAGGCACACGGCGTGCCGAACGGGTCGTCGAGGCCTGCGCACGGGCACGGCAGTTTCTACAAGCACCGCAACCCGGCGCTGGTCGACGTTAAGAACGCCGCAGCCTACGGTTTCCGGTTTGACGGCATGAGGAGATTCAACTTTGATGATGAATAGGTGTTTGCATTCAAGGGTGTTAATAAACAGATTCATATTCTAATATTGTTGTTATTCCTACTACTAAGAAAATATATCAGATACGATGATGGGAAACGATTAGCTAGAAAATACCTATTCGGTTTTGTAATAAAATTAATAAGGCATTAGTAACTTTTTTAATCACTTGAAATATTGTCATTTAACGGTCGGTGTTTAAACCTAGGATTGTAATGGGAACAATTAACTTTTGATGTCGAAAAATACACGGATCTAAAAATAAGGTTAAAATTAAGTTATGTTAAAAAGATTGGCATTTATCTTTTATCTACCTTTACTTTAGGCAGCTAGTTATATGACAGGTCACCAAAAATCTTATACTATAAAAATTAAGTATTTACTTACTCTAAAATAATCATTCTCTACCCAAAAATACTAAATGAGTACTAAATTTCAAGCGTCCATTGTTTCTAATTTTACATGTTTTTTTAAATTAAGTATATCATTTTTGTTGAGGTCACACTAAGTGTTCTTGGTATAAAGTGTCTGTTGAATCGTACTGTACGAGAACGCAATGGCTCCAAGGTGTGGGGATGAGCTCGCTGCCGATGGCGACCGGTGCGATGATGAAAGGTAGTCGTGGGCGTCATATCAAACAGTTCTTCAGAGCACATCCCGTTATACAAGCGGTAGAACACGCACAGGGAGGCAAAGTCCCCCCTGAGACCAAGCGGTTCAAGTTCGCCTGTCACACTGTGTAATAAATGGCTCCGCGACCTCTACTGAAGGAAATAAATCTAAATAAAGATGAGAAATTTATTTGGACAATGTGGATCGTCTGTGGTAGAATCCTGTATTGTTGTGTACCGTAGAAACCCATGCTCTTTAATGTGAACGCTTGTCAGACCATGGATTCTCCACTACCTGGAAACCTTGCTATGCCTAATTTTGTTCTACTAAATCTACTACTTTTTTCTACCAAATGCAACATTTCTACCATTTCTACTAATCTTCCCTAATCTTCATAATAGTCTTTTCTAATGTATTACAATTACTTATTGTTCCCTAATCTTATAAATAATAATATTGGTTTTGGTACTATATCTCCCACAAGATCCTACCGTGACCTCTTTACGTATTCATCAGCCATTGGTCGTTATAGGAGGGCAAGTCTCCTAAAACAGCCCTTATTTTTTTCTATATCAAAATTATTTTTGATATAGAAAAAATAAGGCTGTTTTTGTTTTCTATGTCAAAATCTGATATGGATATGGACACTTGAAAGTTTGGAAAAATTATGTAATTTTTTTATTGACTAATAGTAAATTAAAAACCACCATCAGGATTCTTATGTTTTAATAAACAAAGAATTGTACGATAACAATGTACCTACTTAGGAAACGCAATATTTCACGACCAAAACAGTAAATTCCTCGTTTTTCCATACAACGGCAGTTCGGGCGCATAGTACATGACTATATGACGTCACATGCTATGCTCAATTAGTATGGGAGTTTTGTGGGACGTCTGCTACACACTCGCTGCTTTTGTTTTACGTATTTATAGTTTACATAGGCCGCGAAGGAAGGAATGCCTTATTCCGGCCGAATCCATTTTCTCAAAAAATGCAATGAAATTTAAATTTTTTAAGAAGGCTCCAGGAAATGAAATTCCAAGGGTGTCAGTAATAATTTAGAAATATGATATATAATTAGCCAATGTCGCGCAGGTGGTGTGAAAAACAATAGGTATATCAATTAGTGCTTTGTTTTTTTCATAATTTAAGTTTAAAACTTTTTAAAACAGTAAAGCCTCTTAAGCTGTACAATAAATTATACACTCTAGTATAGTATGATTAATTATTTAAGTTAACTAACCATAAATATAAGTTAGCTTGTTTGTTTAGATACTTACTGCTAACCTTAAAATACGAGTATACTACAAACAGTAGTAGTATAATATACAATTATTATAAATTGTCTTATACTTAAGTGAAATTATGTAAAAAAATTTAGACGAAAAACATTATGTAATCAATTCAATATATAATATAGTCATTAGTAATTTATTTACCATGATATATATTATAATGATGATGATTAATGTAATTTATTGAAGTAATGTAAATACCTACTAACATGCCTAGGTTAAGAAATTACTAACAATAGGTATATGGATTGTAAGTCCGAAATAAACAATAAATAAAAATAAAAAATTAAACCGAAACTAAACTTCTATGAACCGGTAGAAGAAGAAGTTTCGTGTTTCGTCGTGAATGATAATTAATAGGTTTTTACAAACATTGGAGTCTATCAGACCATTTCACCAACACTCAAGTCTTTTTACATTTGAAATTTTGGAGATGGTTAATTACCCGACTCATTGCCTAGTTGTAACAGAAATAAACTTAGAACAAATGTCATCATCTAAGGACTAAGGTCTAGGTAGGTACCTAGGTGCCTACTTTTTTCCAATTACTAGCTGGGGTAAACAACGGTCTGCACTTGGTGATAGAAGATGCGAGACGAATGTAAATTGAAAAGAAGATGGACTTATTTATTTTTAATATTGGTGTACGTGTACTTTTATCATTATCATCTATGATGTGAAATATATGACGCCTCTTCCTCATAAGAGTAGGCGGGGACATTGCTTTCCACTTAATAGGTACGAATCTTACAATAACGCTACACCTGTTGCTGCTTTCTATTACGTGCTCAATGGTCTTCTTAGGTATGTGTCTTTAGATCGTCTTGTTTTCGATCTAGGAATATTCGCCTCGCATAGCTAATAAGCAGACCGGCATCTTAATCTTCCTTTACTTAGATATATTTTAAATATACGTAACCAAACGTAAAGTAGTATTTTATAGTTTGCTCCACCACACAGTTTTGCTCTATTGTAAAACGCATATAAAAAGCGTCTTTGATATTCTAGAGTCTAATATTATCACATTATCAAGAATGGACACTAGTTTGCTAGTTGCAACATTAGGTAGCTACCTACATAAATTGAATAACTATTTTGTAAGACTATGAGCCTACAATAGCGGGTAATCAAATTAATTCGAAATGTTTTAAGACCGTAAGCTGTTACACAATAACAATATTGGCTAATATTTCGTTTTGTCGGTAATGTAACGTGAACATTGTAAACAAAATAAGTATTTATTTTTAAAACTGTGAATAAACAAAGTTAACTGTAAATAAACCTAGCTGTCGCACGCGGTCTCGGTGGTATTTACCTAATTAAACAATGCCTTGTATAAACGCACGTTACATAAAAGCATTTTCCTTTTTGTGCTAGGTAGGTACTTGGGAACATGTTTACTAAGTGGGTACGAATTTATGAAGTAAGTACCGTAATATTAAAATGTGCCCTACATTTGTGTGCCCAAAGCGGGTACGCTAAGGACAAACTCTAAATACTCAGAAACTGAGTGCTGCAGAGTAGCACTTTTTATGTTTTTAGACAGGAAGTTTATTGAACTCGAAAATAAAATATCAATTATGAATATGGTTTATTAAATCTTTATAAAATAAAATAGAAACAAAAGGTCTCATAAAATGTTTGTGCTAGGTAGGCACTTACTTAGGAACATCTTTACTAAGCGGGTACGAATTTATGAAGTAACGTAATATTAAAATGTAGGGGAAGTGTGCCCAGAGCGGGTACGCTAAGGACAAAGTCTAAATACTCAGTAATTGAGTGCTGTAGAATAGCATTTTTTATGTTTTTAGACAGGAAGTTCATTGAACTCGAAAATAAAATATCAATTATGGATATGGTTTATTAAATCTTTATAAAATAAAATAATAACAAAGGTCTCCCAAAACCCGCTTTGCCCAAACATAGGCGTAAAGTGGGTAGGCACGTTTGGGCAAACCGGGTAGGCTCTGGTTAAAACGGGTAATTTGAAACATAGTTAAGCATTCATAATAATTGACCCAACAATTTGCAGCTATAATTATTTCAAATACCATGCACTATCATGTCAATAATGAAATCCTATATTTAGTCAAATATTAACTACATTGTATTGTTCCAAACCGTTACTTCTTGTATCTTGATAATTTTGGTCACGTAAATGCAATCCACACAAATTTTAATCGATAATTTTACTATGTTTACAACTTATAATATGAAAAAGTGTCACAAACAGTCTTCAGAGATATTCTTGAGATGTTCAGGGTCTCCTAAGCTTTTTCTCGTAGCTTGCTTTTTTTAAATGTCTAGCAGGGTAGACAATGTGATTCTATGAAGCTGAAACTGACGTTTTCCCGCTTCTTCCATTTATATTTTCATGGTCGACTCGTCCCATAATACCTGTGCTGTTTTACGATGATATTTATTCACAATCTGAAAAATAAAACTCGTTAATGGTCAGATAACACTCGAAGCAAAGCCGGTAGGTCCTAGGCAAAACCTACCCACTTTGCCCTACCTACTTTGCCCAAAACCACATGGTTGAGATCAAATAAGAATAACATTGAAACCCGAACAGAGGCTGGTTTACTTATGGTTTTATATTAAATGATAATTATGTTAAAATATTACGGAAATATGAAGAACTAGAAAGCAGCAAACGTTTTCGACTAATCAAACAGCACTTACCTTTGTTTTTTCTTAAGAAACAACACCAAAAACTTCGATTGCTCACTGTCACGCATCCTTTTCCTAGTGGCGCTCGCGCGACGTTAGTTGATACTAACCAACGGTCGAACACTTTCGGCGCATGCACACATTTATAGTAATGTTACTTACAACGACATACGGACGCCTACCCGCTTTAGGCAGGGTACCCGCTTTGGGCACACTTCCCCTACTAATCAAACAACCACTATTAATAACGTGTAGGTACAATTTATTATGGGTTTGTAGGCTTCAAACCTGAAAATTTATGTGTTTATGACACTTTCCATTCAAATGGCATTGCATGGTCACCGCGCTGGATCGGTTTTATAACGTTAGATCCGTTAGAACTTGTGTTTGTGTTGGTAAATTATGTCAAAAATGTACTGAGTAACCAATATTTGATCTAACATACGCTCTAACGGATTATTGTGAAATACGGCTTTATTGTGTCTAATGCAGTGGTTCCCAAAGTTGACAGGACCGCGACCGCCTAACAAAAACTTCTAAATTCGGGACTCACGACATGGTTTTTATGAAGAAAGAAAGGGCCATATACATGTTATGAATGGATGTTTGTACAAAAAAAAAACAAAAAGTTTCGTCCGTTAGTCGGGGCGTTTCCGTATCTTCCTATATTTCAGAGACCACCTAATATTCGCTCGTGACCCACCAGTATGTCGCGATCCCCCCCCCCCCCCCCCCCCCTTCCTTCCCCCTTTGGGAAATGCTGGTGGTATGAAAGCCAGGTCATGAAACGGTTGCAGAAACGTAACAAGCAGACATGTCATCCGTTTATTAGTAAATAATCTGTAGTAATTTATATAACAGCAAATGTAATGTTACTTTATTGATGGTTTGTCTTCGAGTTGCTTCGGACATGATTCTACTAAGGTAAGTCATTTCAAAATTTACAATTTATTTTATACCTAAAGTACGTACCTAGTTATAGAATAGAATAGAACCAAATTTATTGCACACCAAAATAACAACACATTACAATTTAAAACTTAATACCTAAAAACTAGCTTAAAAGTTCCTACATACATAAAGTGAGACTAAGTATAAAGAGCAGGGGTGCTGCTATAGTGGCCGCAATTGGACACCACTCACCATAATGCTGTGACATTTTACATTGCCGCAGCGCTGGTCTTCCGTGGAGCCCATGGCTGAAAGATAGCTCAGAACAGCAGAAAGTGATGAACATGAGAAACTTTTTTTTTTATAACAACTAGTGGAATCAAATGTTTGGGGACAGATTAGGTAGGATACGTAGGATGCATGGGATATATATATACAATATTACAATATTTTCAAATTCACACAGGAGTTAGTTAATATATAGATAAATAGTTACTTAAATACATAGAAAATATCCAAGACTCAAGAACAAATATTCGTGTTCATCACACAAATACATGCCCTGACCGGGATTCGAACCCGGGATGAGAACCTTGACTTTACTCGAACGGAATCACAACATTTTTCAGATTGTTATCCACGGCGGTTTTTTGGCAAAGCACCTTATGTTTCTGGGACAAAGGAACCACCACGGAAGGCGTGCCCGAGGACAAGCGGATTCGTTTGAGCATGTTTCAGTGGCAAGTGCAGACCGACTGGTTCGAGTTCTGGTTCCCTGACTGGGACTGGGCTGACAGCTGCTATAGGCGGCGCATGAGTGTCGTGGCTGGTATATCCGTATGTAAGTTATTTACTTACCGACGTGAGTTGTCTTATTGTTATATAATAATAGTGGTAATAAATAGTAAAAGCTTCTCTCAAAAAGATAATGTCCACTGAAATGTCATGCGCAATTGGACGGTATAGGTACCATGTCAGGATGTTCTAATGAGCTTCTAATATACAAATGTCAAAATTGTGGAAGGTTATCTAAATAGGTAGTTAGTTAGGTAAGGAAGCTGTTGTAAATTTCTATTCCAGTTCCTGAAACGGTCAATCATTGGGAATATCCTTCTGGTCTCACAAGTAAATAGTAATTGAGCTGTAGATTAGCAATATACGCTAAAATAACCAGAGGTAAATGGCCCGCTGTCAAATTTATGGCAAAAACAATATGAGAGTGCGTCAGTGTGATGACGTAAGAAAGGATATTCGACAGAACAAAGGGAGGGTACCAAAAGAAAGAAGCGAATAATTTCGTGCTAAAATGGAGTAGAATAGACTTGGCAGGACGATAGACGATATTTGTGTCATGAACGGCTGGATGGTATAACCTCAATGAGTGTTTTTGTATATCGAGGGGTGCGTGGTCAAACCCGATAAATAGTGATAATTTTGATTTAAGAACTCAACATCCGTTACGCATAGTTCTATTTTCAAAAAACCTCTAACGAGACCTAATAGTCGTAATGGTAGATTACCATTATCTTATTGGGACATTAGGCTTGATTCCAATAAAATCCTGACGAAATCGAACCTTAACATCATGCCAGTTACTAGTCCGGGTTGCACTAACTTACCTACTATTATTAGTATTATTACATACCGATTAACATTAAATATGGCCCCGGCAGCTATCATCCCGCTAGCAGCTGTCATGAACGCCGCTTGCGGGTTACAAACAGTTTAGTAAAACCCCATAAACTTCGCATTTAAATATAATATTCATTTATTTTTATAGACTCGCTGAATCTCGGTGTGGGTTGTCTCATCAACAGGCGGACTGTGATCACGGCTGCTAACATCGTGGAACCTTATCTGGACGTTCAAGAGGAAATCCGGCTCTGGGCGCTTGGCCGAGGCACCTATTACTATACTCCTTTCAGGTAACATACTTATACATTTACATACCTTGTCTGTTACAATTGTAAAAATAAAACAACGCGCGCATAATTTTGATGGCCCCATCAACAGTTAGTTATACCTACGTTAAATGAATCAAATGAATGAATATTAATTCATATAGAGCCTTCCCTACATACGTATTATAAAGCGTATAGCCTAAGTTGCTTCAAACGCCCCCGAGCGAGAGTGAAACTAACCTTGTATTTTAAGTGCAATATTGGTAGTACCAATCCAATAAATATAATATCGATATATCCGGTTGTACATGGTGTCCCACGGTGTGTGGATATAGGATAGTAGTCATTTCAAGGACAGATAAAATCAATTAATTTTTATAAATTAGAGCCGCATTCATCCTGCCTGTACCAGGAATCGAACTGACTAAAATATGTGTAAAAACTATTTTTATGGGCTTCCTTTTGTTTAAGATACTCAGTTAGGTTAGGGAAAAAAATAGTAGTGATCAATCATTTCAATTGTAATAATAATAAAAATGCAGTAAGATTTTTTCACACATTTTAGCGGATTAGATTCCGGCTCAGGCAAATAATTTCAAAATCTGTGAAAGGAGTTCTAATTGTTATTATTTATATGAAATGAAATCTTCTTTCAGTATGAACAATATTATATAGTTGACTAGCGACCCGCCCCGGCTTCGCACGGGTGCAATTCTGATGCATGTATTATACATATAAACCTTCCCCTTGAGTCACTATCTATTAAAAAAAACCGCATCAAAATCCGTTGCGTAATTTTAAAGATTTAAGCATACATAGGGATATAGGGACATAGGGACAGAGAAAGCGACTTTGTTTTATACTATGTAGTGATTTAGGCTATAATTGGGTTGGATGCATCGAGTTTCATTTGAATTCCAGATATCGAGTGTGGAGAAGCCGAAGAGTTATACCTAGGAGCAACAACCCCGAACATCAGCACGGGCCAAGAGGCACCCACGTCCCGAGACATGACATCGCTATTGTTCACAGTAGGGAGCAAATGTTCTTGTATCCCTACATGCCCCGCACCTACCACTATACAGTCAGAGCGCTCGTCCCTCCAAAACACATGGTACTACCAGACGACATGATATTCGCAGGGTCAGGATTCGAAGACCTCAAGCACATCAAAGAGAACTACAAGATAAATTATCAAACGCTACATAAAAGTGAAATCGTCGATTGCTCCAGATATCTTACCAAATGGTGGGGTAAATTCATATGTTTTAAAAGTAACTACGACCAGAAGCAAAGAGCAGGGGTGCCTGCCGGGGGGCCGATATTGACAAATGAGATGTATGTTGTAGGCGTAGGATGCTTCGAGATAAGGTACAATGAAGACCGTATATCCGTATTCACGGACTTGAGGTATTATGTTGACCATATCTATGTAATGGCCAATTTTACTTGGGGAGAATATTACGAGTATGCTTATCAACTTTATGGGAATTATTTAAGTTGGTTTTGGTTGGGCAAAAACGAGGCGTTCATACCGGCGTGGGCCAGTTACATAATGCATGACAATTTTTCCCCACTGGGATAGTAAATTTCATTCCATGTACCTGTTACCCCGAAAGATTTTATTGATCGACTTGACAAAGGAAGAAAATGCCAATCGTAATTTATAAATCATAATGAATTAAATATATGTCGTAAATTACGTTTTTCAATACTAGATGTTTCCGGTGATAGCTCATCTTACAAGCGTGTGTCGTTAGTGCCTTAAGTGCCTTAAGTGGGCACACATTCATTACACCCGATATTCTATAACGACGGCGACAGCAGGTCGTAAACTGTCACTGCTGACCGATATCTACTCAAGCCCGGCCTATAAATCATAGCACGTTAGTTTGATATCGATCAGAAAACGGAATTTTAATTTGTAAGCGTCTTGTAACGGGACATTCGAATGTGGAGGTAATCTTAGATGTGTTATTGACTTAAGTTACTCAACACAGCACCTAATAAGCTGTCTATTGGTGCAAAGTTTGTCGAATATGTAGCAGTACCTACCTACTTATTTAGTTCCTACCGCCGTTTAGTGTATGTATATGAGTAGTATTAAAAAATCTCTTTTTTGGAGCAAAAAAATATTTAGGTAAATAACATTTTCTTGAGATTGATGAAAAATACTTTCTTTCATTCAAAAGCCTATCTATTTTATGTGTATGAATATGTACCTACTACTTACAGGTATTTTTGTGTAGCCAAAGTGGCTCATATATGTATTTTTTTTTATACAACGCCGGTGGCAAACAAGCGTACGGTCCATCTGAAGGTAAGCGGCCACCGCAGCCTACAGACGCCCGCAACTTCAAAGGAGGTACATGCGCGTTGCCGACCCTTTATAAGATTTGAGGATGCACTGTTGACAGCAGAAGGAACACATTTAGGTCCCTCGCTCTCAACACAGTGCATCCTCGGGAGTATAGCGCCATACCTACTTGATAGTATGTACCAAACAGTCCAAAAATCCATTCACCTACCTACTTACTTCAGCTCGTTCATATTTCAAGGCAGTCTGTTTTGTGCCAGTTTTAGGTACTGAAGAAAAAAAAATGTTAGATGTTGCTACGATGGCACGGATTAGGATGTAACAGGGACGGAATTGCCAGTCACGCCGAGCCGGGTGTCGGGTGTCGGATAGGAAGGCTGGTAATGGAAACATCGGCAATTCGACACGGGCACGCATCCTTCCTGCCCGCGGCCGACCGCGACCCCCCGACCCTCAACCCACGTCAAAACAGCCGCCTCACCAAAAAAACTGTGAAATTATCTTAAGTGGTCTGTGTCTACGAAACTCCTTAAAATCGGGCTAATATAACGGTACGTTTTAAGTAAAGATAGAGGCATAGATAAGTTAATAAGATTATTATACGTCCGGACGGGGTCGGGGACCGGCTTTTAGGGACGGAATGTATCTGATACCGTGTATAAAAAACGAGTGGACCTCTGGGATCGGTCATTCCGTGCTTGGCCAGGGCGCGCGCGCCTTCGTTCCCGAACATCCAGTCGGCAGCCGTGGAAGCCTCCACCCTCGCTCTCCCAGTTCTGCCCTCGATACCGTTAAGGGTGCATTTTGCTTCCAATTCGATTACAAAACCCTGTACCTGCAGTGCAATGTTTCCAGACATGACTGGAGCGGTAAGTTTTATTTAATGTCGTATGTAGCTATTAGGTATTATTGGTATTTTATATTTCTTCCTGTAATAATAAGTTTGCAAATACGAACAAATTAATAGTGTGCGTTAACTATGAATGAAGTGAATTTACAACCGCTTTAGCCTAGTTGGTATATAGTGACCCTGCCTTCGAAGCTTGACGTCCCGGGTTCGAATCCCGGTCAGGGCATTTATTTGTGCGATGAAAACGAACCGTTCCAGAGTTTTGGATGTTTTCTATGTATGTAAGTCTATATTTATCTATATAAGTATGTATATCGTCACATAGTACCCATAGTGCAAGGTTTGCTTAGTTTGGGACTAGGTTGATTTGTGTAAGATTGTCCTGTCCACAAATATTTATTTTATATTGATGGTATTTTCTTAGTAGCATACAGTGTGTAACAATTATAAATAATTATATTATGAGTGAAAAGTAATGACGAGACGAGCGCTTTCTTAATGTCATAGTCATAAAAGTTATTTCGTGTCATTTATTAAAATAAAATCCGGCTCGAGGGATCACGTATTTAGCCATAGTGTTTGGTGCTTGGCGTATAATTCAATAGCTATGTGCCAGTACGTTTGTTCTTAATACTTAATAATTTAATGTCTTAAGATACCTTTCTTTGTGTTAAATACTATAATTGATTATCAGCCTATGTACGTCCCACTGCTGGGCACAGGCTTTCTCTCATTGAGGGGGAACATAATGGTGCCCTGCAAACGATTAAGAACACTGATCATAGTTGCAGTAGGCCATAGAAATTCTACATTGCCTAGCGATGACAGGTCTATTTGGAACATATTATAATAATAATGCAAGTGTTTTACTCAGTGCAATAAATAAAAACAACCTCGCCCTTTAGGAAGAGATATTATTTTTTAATTTTTTTTATTGTAATGGGAAACAAACAGCGTTATATTACACACACATATAAGGTGAAAATGTAGTATGTACATATGCCAAAAGAGTTTCAACAAAGTTAATACATTTTTGCTCTGAGTAAAAACAACATGCACTAAAAGCAAATCTATTAAACCAATTAGTAAGTAGTAGTAAGTAATTATTCGAATTTAGAAAAAGTAGAACATGGAAGATAAAAAAAAAAATAATAATAAAAAAAGACTTAATTACAATTAGAGATATATTAGCGCAGTTTCCAGTAATATGTTTAACGAGAAGTAAATAAACTCTTATGATTTAACACTTGCTTTAATTGCAGAAACAAACTTGTGATGGTTTAATTGAAATATATCTATATGTGAACATTTCTTATTATAAATATTACATGCTCTGGCTAATTATACTTGTTGTTAACGTATTTTTACGACTAAACGGAATGGAAAATAAGTCAGTAGACCTAGTCCGGAAGTAACGGCAGCGAAATGGCACTTTACCTACAAGATATAGGGAATCTACTAAATTATTTATCAATTTATATAAAAATGTGCCATCTCTTTTTCCTCTTCGCGTCTGAAGACTTTCGATATTCTCACAGACGAAGTAGTTAAATTTGTATTTGAGGCGTTTGAGAAACTTTTTTTTATACGCTCTAATGAATTTGCATGAACTGAATAATGTGGACTCCATACTCTAGATGCATATTCTAAATGTGACCTAAGAAAGGCATTATAAAGAAGCAAAAATGAGTTGGGATCTTTAAAATCCTTACCCTGACGAAGAATAAACCCGAGCATCTAATTTTTACGTTAAGTTACGCTTATTTATACAGTTCGATCTTTCTATTCACCTAATTAGACTACTTATAAATGGAAATATTTAGTTGATCAGGAATGAATATAATATAAAAGTAAATCCAAATAAAAAGTCCCTTTAAGTTGTTATTTTTTGGCTTAGCGTTGTTTACCTTAATGATCGTGTATTGTTGGGCAGTCGTCTGTAAATGCAAGTCACTCATTCAGCTCCTGGTACAAAGTCAATTCGACTCGGCACATCACCTACCGTTCTTACACAGGGGCTTTCACAACCTTTATCAACAACCTCAAAAAAGAGAGTTTTAACTCTGATTACACCTAGTTGCAAAGAATCCCAGGGTCAAGTGGTTATGGAATTAGACGTGTGGTGAGACACGTAGAAAATGGTTTATGAATAGCAGAGAAGTCCGTCGAATGGTCGCTGTGACTAATGTAATGATGGTTGATCGTCGGCTTTTTAAAATGTTCACTCTGTTAATTTTACCTCTAAACATAAAAGTTCGTAGAGCATTAGTAGGGACTTGTTAAACGTGTGTAGTTTTCATTTTTTGTCATAACATTAATAAAAATAACTTTAGCGTAGATACTCGTGTAACGTATAAAGTAATAATTGTAAATTCAGGACATTGGCAATCGTCAACATTTTAATATTTCGGCAACTTTTATTGCTAACTCTATTTTTAACAGAATCATATACTACCTACTTACTCTTTGTGAGGGGTACAAAGAGCCAAGGCACAAAGGCCAGGGTTTATTTTTCTGTGACTAAATAATTCCACCCTCTTGATGATAATGATGATCAGGATGTTGTATTAACATCTAACTTAGATAAGTGAACGGAATTTTAACTGGGTTCGACTTTGGGAAGTTGATCCAGTTAGACTTGAAATATTCAACCTAAGCAAACTAACAACATACATTGTACATTGCATACATTTTCGCGAACAGTATTCACGTCTTATTAAGCTTTAAGTTATAAATAGAATTCAGAGAATTGCAGGGAATTTGGATAGGAATTGGGAACAGCCATCATCCATATAAAGAGTTTATATACTTTTAAGATTACCTGAGGTGGCCGAGTCGTGTAAAAGAAAACGTACAAAAAGTGACAATTTTGCTTGCTACAAGAGACAAAATCAAATAACAATCTCTTAAAATATAAGCTAGCACTAAGAGATCTCAACTATGCACAGGTGCATCTGCCGGCTCGGGATGTAAGTAATATACATTTATGAGGCGGACTCGCTCGCCCCATTTAAAGATTATCCACGGACCCACACAAATTGCTTTATAATGTTCTGGCAAATCACTGTTATTAAGTAAAAGTAATTGGAATAACTCGATACGTGTTTTGACTCAAACAAGTTGAAAACTTCATTTGTAAGGAACCAACTCTAACCAGAAAGAAAAAAAATTGCAATCCAACTTCTAAATGTTTTGGTTATAAGTACAGTCTGAATTAAAATATATTCGAACCACCAAATTAAAATTACCTAATTAAAACCCAAGTGTTTTGCCATTCCGTAGATACAACATTCGAAAAATATGATAAATTGAAGTCGGTAAAGTTGGTATAAGATGGCCGTTTTTAGGGTACCGAACAACGGAAACCTTTATAGATAATGGTGCAACTCTGTCAATCTGCCCGACTGTCGCATCTCTAAATATCTCAGGAACTACCTACTAATACTATCAATGTTAAATTTGGAGTGCTTACTTACGCATGAAAGCATGTACACTACATTCAAAGTATAGTCTGGCTAATGAAGGACTGAAAAATGAAAATGAGTTTTTGACGTCTTATAAATCGATGAACGGATGCCAACACGAAAAAGTGTGTGTAATAATGTATGACTAACCTGAGCCCTGTTAAGCTATTTTTTATAAAAATGTTATTGGATTTTGAACCTTGTTATTCGAAAGGTAAAATAGCTTTTTGAACGAATTACTTTCATGCAACTCGGCCAACTGAATGATTTCAAGTTATACTTAAACAGGTGACGGTCAAACCGGTTTCTCTTCTCAAAGGGTATATATAACGCGTAAGCGCCCGGAAATTAGCCGTAAGGTCGCTAGGCCACTTATGTGGCCTGTGTCAGTTTGCGTCCTACTGAAGAACGAAAGAAAGAAAGAAAGAAGAAAGAAAGAAGAAATAAAGAAAGAAAGAAAGAACAATCGCCCTGCCTTTCCCAAAGAGCGCGTACGGCTCTGCGGCAAAGAAGGGCGATCCCAGCGCCCCACCAATTAACTCCTTCTTTGTATTATACAGAATAATTATAATTCAGTGATAATAATTAAATTAAATTCATAAAAGTATGCAATTTTTCATCAATGCTTTCTTATAACGTTAGCACGTAAAATTATCGTCCGTAAACCGACTTAACAGACAACCACTTTTTTATGGAACTTTTTGTAGACAACGCAACCTGAATTGTCAAACGTCATTGTACTATAAAATATCATGTTTGATACTTACGTTTATCGTATAAATTTACTCGTCGCTACTCATTATCTAATACGACTATAATAAAATTACGCACGGACTTATGTCAGGTTAACTTAATACTTTTATTTGGCATGTAATTTGATATGGGGGTCGATTATAACACGGGTCAACATTTAGGGTACTTTCTAACTTATGAATCGGTGAAGTTTACATGTGTCATGCGGACGAAGTCGCAGGGCACAGATAGTTTATAATATTAGTTTGTATTGTACTATGTACGGGTAAATTACTAAAATCGTTTTAAATTTTAAACATATTCGTGTTACACATCAGGGATACCACACTGAATTTTTGAATTGGCCGCGTTTTTTCATTCTCATTTTTCATTTGCCAGACTATGTATGTATTTAAGTACGTTCCCAAGACGACAAACACATCTGTACGCTCTTGCGTCATTGCCATTGAAGTCACGTTCTCGTATTTTGTCACTGAGGGCGTAAGTGCCGTAAGTCGATGTTGAGGAACGAATTTTTTGCCTATTTTCTTTTCAGGGTTTCATATTTTTTTCGTCTCATCTGATAGAAAGGTTGTCTAACTAATTATTGCAATACGAGCTAATTCATGTCCCTAACTAATAGGTAACTACTGTTTTGTTTTAAGTCAATAATTGATGGTAAGCTTTTGTTTTATTATACAAAAGAATGTAAAAATCACAAGTTCATTAAAAAAAACAAAGCAATCTCGATTAAGTAGTTAAATTTTCAACAAAAAGCAATACAATACAGAATCAATCATTTATTTAAGTATTATTAATTGCTTTCTCCCTGTAGCTTGATTGAAACGACGAGCAACTGACTGACAAGTAGGTTTATTTAAAGCATTGTAATTAGAACCGGTACCATAAGTTAGTTAATAAATCACATATATGGTCATTAATCACGGAGTTATTATAGATCTAATTATCTCTGACTCTAAATTTGGGTAAGTAATGAGTACTTACAATTAAAGTGTATGAAGTTTTTCAACACATTTTAAAGTTCAAGGATCAATCAACAAGAACCTGTAAAGGGAGTAAGCATTGTTATTAATTACAAACTTTGTTGTATAAACTTAGCGCAGGGGTATTTGGCGTGTTGGTAAATCTTGATTACCTACAGTAATTTCAAACATGTTTAGTATTAAATACATTGAATGTGTAATGGATTAAGTTGCAGCGGGAAAAACTAGACTGCGGGAAATTAAAAGTAAGCGAAATATTTTCCATGTTTTACATCATTTACTAGAGTGCTATTTTGATGGAGTTGTGAAAGTCTTCTTCGCTATCCGGGCATAGATAGCTCTAAACCATGTTTTATATCATCATTATATATCCCGCTGCCACTTATGTGTATTTATCATAGACTAAGATTTTATGAATCCAAATAACGATATTAATTAGGCAAAATAACCAGATAAATGTACCGAAGGTTCCGTGCAAAACGTAGGTATTGATTACGTACTTTAAGTAAAGACTATATTTTTTATGACTTAGTAATAACAAAGGTATAGTATACTTGTTTTTTCCGTTTGAGGTACGGAACCCTAAAAAACAGTACACATATAGTAAGTTCATGCGAAACTATAGATATATTAGCAAAAAGTATTATATTAATCCAGTGTATTTGTACAAATATTCGTGTAAACTACGAAACATGCCAAAGAAATACTGATACATATATGTACACACTCAAAAAACTATTCCTCTTTTTGCCGCAGTTGGATAAAAATAGGGTAGAGCGAGGAGCTTTCAGCACGTACGCACTATAAACATTGGTGTCTTTCTAACGAGTCTTTTTAGAGTTCCGTATCTAAATCGTAAAAAAGGAAAACTTATGGTTTCATTTTGTCTGTCTGTCTGTCCCTTCGCTAAATATCTCAAGAACTACTCATGCTATCGATTTGAATTTTGGAACAGTTATAAATTCATACGCGATTATGCTGAAAGTACCTTCTTTCAAATAAAAAAAATGTAGTTGTACATATGCCAAAACGGTTTTCACCAAGAGTTAATACATTTTTGCTCAGAGTAAAAACAACATGCACCAAAAGCAAATATATTAAACCAATTAGTCAGTAGTAGTAAGTAAGTAATTATTCGAATTTAGAAAGAGTAGAACATGGAAGATAATAATAAAAAACCGGTCAAGTGCGTGTTGGGCCACGCACAGTTTAGGGTTCCGTAGTTGCCCGTACATCACGTCACCGGTCATATGCGGAATTACGGACCCGTAGAAGGGTTTTACTGATCTTAGTACTGATGATGTACTTTTTTGAGATGTTGTGTTGTATAGATATTTTTGCCCTTTACGGTAATATCTACTTAGCTGTGATAGTTTTCCTTTTAAATTCATCGTATATACTACTACTATGATTTATTTGCATGCCTAGTAGCCACCGTTTAGTGCCCATAGTTGGCAGGGGGGGGGGACACTCGACCATAGCAAAAATTATCACTTCAAAGCTTAATATCACGCCAACCGATTCTTGAATCAAAAAATGCTTTTAGAAACCTTATAATATTTTGAAAGAGCTATCCAACGATACCCCACACGATAGGGTTTGGAAGAAAAAAAAATTGCACCACCACTTTACATGTAAGGGAGGTACTCTAAAAAAAAATGTTTTTATGATTTTATTCTACCATTTTGTCGGCGTCATTGATATGTATACTCATGCCAAATTACAGCTTTCTAGTACTAACGGTTACTGAGACAAGCGGGGGACGGACGGACGGACATGGCGAAACTATAAGGGTTCCTTGTTTACTACGGAAACCTAAAAAAGATTATAATTCTTGAAAAAACCACCATACATGCTAAGTTATTCAATCGCTCAAACTTGTAACAAAATTCGCCAATAGATGTTGCTGTACTACACCATGTTGTTTTGATTTTCCTTAATTGATAAGATTGGAAGTTGGAATCGGTACACATCTGTGTACGGAACGAGTCGGACTCGCACTTGACCGGTTTTTTTTTGTTACAGACACGCTTCCTGTTGAGTTTGGCGCTGCTAGCCTCGTCAGAAGCCTTCTTCTTGAAGTGGGGCTCAGATACCTCGTAAGTATTAAATGGCATTCTTAAATAGGAATTGACTGGTATTGCGTATTGCCGAAAGTTGGTCCTTAATATCTGACTATTAATGATTGTATGGGCCATGCTGAAAAAGTCTGGTTAAAATTGGATTGCTCTCGTGTCCTCCATCTTATGCATTGTAGGCGCTAATCCGGTAAAGCAATAAAACTGAAGACCTGTATGACCTATACAATAAATAATTAATAGCTAAATAATTGCTGACAACGCCTGTATCTAAAATCTTATTTCGAACTCACCCAAATCTATATTAATATTTAAACACTACCTATTATAAGTAAGGCTTAGCGATTTTATATTGCAATGTCTGCGAAGTACGTACGTAAGCTAAGCAAAAAGTTAGTGTGTTACTTGTGATGGTATATCAATCGGATTAGTAGTGGTGTGCAGTGTGTAAATATCTACAACAATGGAGGTTTATTTCCGTTCTCGGCTCAAGAAGCAGCTTCCTATAGTTCCTATCCGTTTTCTCCAAGTCAACTTCCTTCCCTTTGTGCACATCATCCGCAGAATTTGTTCACAAACCCCAAATAATCTTACTAATACTTTGTAGGAGTTTTTCTTGACAGATTTTATTGTGACTGATGGACTACACTTTTCCATCTATATATAAATAAAATGCACTAGTCCAACAAGCGATATTTTTTGTGCACTAGTGTATAGTGCATTTTATTTATAGTTACATACAGTGACCTACATTGCGCATATTTTATGATAAAGTTATTGTAACTGATGTTATACCCGGCGAAGTTACCCCACTACGCCCTACGCGGGCCCGCTCTGGGAATATGGGTGTCGGACCCAGGTCGTGGTAGGAAACCGGGGGAAATTAATATCAAGTGAACAAAACAGTGTATTGGGAGTTCCGCAGGGCTCCTGTTTATCTAATACACTGTTCACAATACTACTTAACGATCTGCCAAGAGCCCTCGATAACGCCGAAGTGTTTATGTACGCTGATCATCAGGGCAGGTGGTGGTAGTCACAGCGCTGAACGAACGGCTGCTCGAAATAGAGGTTTACGCAGAACGAGCTAGCACTAAACACGGAAAATACCTGCTCTCTAAGTATCAGTCTAAACGGCTACCACAATACCAGTCTAGATATTCGGGCTGGAAACACAAAAACCGACCAAGCCACGACCATCAAACATCTCGGTTTCGTGCTCGACTGCGGGCTTGCATGGCGGGAGCGCGTTCACTATGTGTGTATGTGCCTAGGCCGAGCATGTTACGCACTGCGACGTCTGGCATCCACGATAAGCAGAAAAATAGTCAGATCATGCTATTTTGCCACCGTTCACTCGATATTATCATGTATGGTACTGAGTGGTGGGGTCAAGCATCGGCCTTCGAACGCGCTTTTCGGATGCAAAAGCGCGCGGTGGACGAATCAGTCCGTGACTACTTTAAGGACCTACGTATTTTAACCCTACCAAGCATAGTAATCCTCCAAGTCGCGAGTTTTACCTACAAAAACATAAATAAATTTAAACGGAAGGGTATAGTCACATCACACAACCTCCGAAGCAATGCGCATTGGGATCGCCTGGTTGCACTTTTTCATTAAACTTGCTACATCGGTGCAATCGGTATACGTCACGGGTCTCGCGATATACATACAGCCGCCTCCCAAATAGCATAAGAGTCGCACCCTCACTGCAACCTTTTAAAAGTCGACGAGAAGCGTGGCTCCAGTACCAAAAACTTTTATTTTTTATACTTAAGCGAATTTATGGAACTGTTTCTAACTATTTAAAAAAAAATATGCGTGTTTCATGCGAAATACTTAGATATATTCATATTTATTAATATTGTATTCATTTACTATTGTACTTTTATATTTGACGTGTACCAGTGTCTTACCAATAAAATGTATTATTTATACTTACACAACGATTTTCAGTAAATACTGACCAGGAAAGATCTTCGCGCATTTCTGTGATTAGATTTGGTTTTCGTCCCATACTCACCACCATGTCCTAAGATGGCCTCTCTGGTGAAATTACCAAGAAGTCATCAAGAATGACATATTAAACAAAAATTTCAAATAGTACGGTAAGTGTCCCACTGCTCCACACTGACTGACAATCAATCTGGTGATCAATATTGGCAATAGGTGTCATCTATTGGGCATTAAGATGTCGAGCATTTTACCTTACCCTTGATTCTAGATAAGTACCTACATATTACTTAACCAACTTAAAAAAACTACGTAACGTGCAGTTTTTTTAATGGTTAACGTAAAATCAACTTACAAAAATTACGTAACTGCAGTATTTTTAATGGTTATCGTAAAATCAATAGTGTGAGCCCCACAATAGGCAAAAGGTATACGTACATACCTAATACTTGCTTTATTTTCTCTTTGGCAATGTAATTAAACTGGCTTGCAATTCCGGAACTACGAATAATGCGATACTTACATTATACAATCATCTGTTCTCTTTTTGCTTTGTGCCGTTTTTCGGCTCGCACCGGAACGGAATCTTATGATCGTTCTTTCGTCGCATCAGTTATAAAAAATCTAAGCTACCAAGTCATACGAAGGTACCTCGTGCCCATTTTAGATCAACGCATTTCACTTAATGAAAGCATGCAAAGACCTTATACATCTCTAAGGGTATTTATTTATTAGATTTTATTATTTTCATGTTGACGATTAGAGATATATCACAATATTTTATTATGATTAGTGTACCTACCTTAACTACCTTTTATCTTGACGCTTAGAGACATTATACATCTCTAACAAATCTCGATTGTTATTAGTTTCTTAGTCTTATTTTTGACATGTAACACTAAATTTAATTAATGATACTTTGATTATTGTATTATTTTTATTTGATATAGATATATTGTGACTTGTAAAAGTGCCCTTGAGGCATATTTGCTAAATAAATGTTTTGATTTTGATCAGAGGGCTGAGATTTCGTCAATCTAAAATAATTAAAACTATTGCTGGTTGGGATAGAAGGGATTCACTGACAATCTTAAGTTTCCATCGAGGCATGTATGTATGTAGTTAGTTCTTCTCATTGGTTTTCTACTATTTTACCGTGTTAGCCGGATCAGACCTCCAATTCTGGCGAGTTCATAAATCCTATAACTAATAGGCGAGTAAAATTTGTGTTGTTTGGGTTCGCGTAAAGGCCTAAAGGGCACTATCGGATATAACGAGATTGTCCAAAATATTTATTATTATTATTTATTCTCTTTATTTATTTTTTCACTTAAGTTCGGTTTTATAATTATAAAAAGTAAAATATAAAACAATATTTACAAAATACAAAATCATTATAAAAACCTAACCTAGAGTGCTGCCGGCAGCGAAGCGGGGCCTAAGCTGCCGGTGGTTAGGGCGACAGAGAGAGGAACCTCCTGACTATACGCGCCGTGTCCAGGAGTACCGCCTTCTGTATCTGACCCTTGACCCAGCCATCTAGCGAGAGTCTCTTGAGATGTTGGTCGAGACTCTTCGCTATTAGACCGTTCGCAGAAACGACTATCGGGACAATAATCGTCGCATCAACATCCCACATGGCGGTTACCTCGTGTGCCAAGTCTAATAGGTACTTGCTAACTTTGTCCTTCTCAGCCTTCACGAGGTTCTCGTCATGGGGGATGGTGATGTCAACGAGCACTGCCTGGCGTTTCGATCGATCTGTCAGTACGATATCAGGCTTATTGGCTACAATAGTCCTGTCCGTAATGACAGATCGATCCCAATAGAGCGTGGCACGACCATTTTCGAGAATTTTTATTATTTATTATTATGTATGTCTTTCCCGTTCACGGGACAATGGTATCCCGGACCTTTGGGAGGCGTGCGTGGAGCCGAAGTACCGAGGCACCGAAGTACCAAAGGAGTACCACATAGCCAACACGTAGAGGCCCTTTTGACACTTTAATGAAATGCAAGGGATACACCGAGCGGATGCTGTCCCTGCCCGTGTCATGGGACGCACACAGAGACAGCACCCGCCAGGGTGTACAGGGACTATTTCTGGTTGATGGAGTCTAAATGAACTGGGTTATTGGGTGAAAATGTTGGATTAATGGCTGGGCTATTGTGTGAGACACCGGACGCCTGCCTAATAAAACTGTCTCAAATATTTATTTCCGGCAGGCGGTGACTCGCTCTCTGCTAGATGGGCCCCCATAAAATAGCGACATTATAAAATGGCCTAAGGGCAACACCGGTCAGAGAGCTGGGGGTGGAGAGGTGGCACTGGACTTTAAACATATAGCCAACTCGCCACTTAGGTGACCACATCCATTATTATTATTATTATTATTATTATTTAAACGTAGACTTTGTGATAATGGATCTTCAGGAACATGCAGTTTCGATGTGCATTATCAAATTGTCATTCATTATCATTTTAGAGCTCCGCTGAGCCCTAAAGAAAATTTTCTTATTTTTATTTTCTCATCCGTTTCTGTGTTGTTGTTTAGTGTGATGGTTATTTATTATATTGCTTTTATTTAGTAATTTATCACAAAGTTGATCGAAACGTTTCAAAAGTACCTATGGGCTAAACAAAATCTGATTAGTGTTATTGATATTATTTTTTACAACGGCAGTACACAAAAAAGCATTTTTTATTAAAATACAGGGGTCGGTCAGGACCACATTTTTATTTTATGTTGTACGTATTTTGGCATAACACAGTGTCATAGCTTTTTAATCCGATTCTTTTTTGTTTTCATACTACTTATTATTTTACATAGTAAATTTTTAAACCTGTCTAAATTTTATACACGGAGAGTTTATTGTATTGGCAGCGTAGGTACTACAGTAAGACAAGAAATTGGTCTACTAATGCTTACAGTCAGTATTCCAACATGTGTAAAGTTTTGTGAGATCAGTTTAATTTAATTATATTATTATATCTCACTTGTTTCAGCAGACAGCCAACATCGCAAAAATGGGTGCAGACTTTGGGACCTAACATGTCTCCCGCTTATCGGTACCAGTACTACTCGCCGTACGAGCCCCGAAAGGTGTACCAAGTGGCACCCCAGCCCCAGTACCAGGCGGAGATGTCGATGCATGCGCCACAGAGTATGGCACCCATCCCAATTAGCGTGCCAGCTGGCGCCAGCCTGACTCCGGTCTCTCTCCAACACGTACAACTGGTGCCATGCATGTGCCCTGTCGCCCCTGAAGAAGCCGAAAAGTTACAGGACCAAGTGGGCCCAGGACCTTACTTGGCCCAAACATATACTCCGCAGTCACATTCCGTGCCGCAACAAATGACGGTCGCCGCTGCTGATAGCACCAAAGTCTCTAATAACCAATAGAGATTTCGAATACTCACTTAAGATTGTCAATGTTGATTGTACCTACCAATCAAGTCTTAGTAAGGGTACGAGAGGGTCTCGATGTATCGATTTTGATAGTCATGTGCTTTCGCTATGCAAAGCCGGTGCATTGTAAGGGTACCTATGTTTCAATATTATTTAAGAATCCCACCAAATGACCTTATGTTTTTTAAACTTAATTTATTTTTATTTATTTACTTTCATGCGAAGACTGATAGAGTAAGTGAAAACATGTATGTTCTTTTTAATAAAGTAATATAGAATACAGAATATTATGTTTTTTAAATAACTAAGTAGTACCTTATTTTCGTGGAGAAAGTTGCGATTCAGGATCGCAGACATCGGGGGATGGCAGGGTTATGTGGTAGGGTTAGGGGTATTTCTACCCACTAAAAACCCAGTGGTGACCGCCATCTGCGCTCTCATGCGGGAAACTCCAGAATCTCAATATTAAACGCACTAGAGCCCCCCTCGCGCTTTCCTAGCTTTTTGGCTTTTAGAGCGAACCACGTCACCTTCCCTGGGACACATTGAGCACTCGCAACCCCCTTAAATCGCCTTTTACGACAGGCGGGGGAGACCGTAGACCTATTCTTGTCCGAGTTTATTAAGTACACAAAAATATTTTTGAATAGTGACTTTGATAGAAACTACTGAACTAAATAGCTGCGACTGCGTTTACTTAACACAATTCAATAAATAAATATTTGTAGCTGATTGTACACAAATTGTACTATGGGTACTATAGGCGACGATATACACACCCCGTGTGGGGCCGGGTTAGAATAGCACTTCCCCCTTTCTTTCCGTGGGTGTCGTAAGGGTCGACTATGGGAACAGGGTTGTAGTGTGTTGTGCGATGGGCTACCAATCTATCACTGTTATATCACATTTTCTCCATCTTTAAACCTACAGTTGCTAAATGTGGCACTGGAATTCACGTGCTCTGCCTACCCCTTTTGAGTTTATCTATGTATGTATGTACGTGGAGCTTCGTAGACAGGGTCACTACCAAATACCAACAAGGTAAAAGCGGTGGTCAAAAAAAATTAAAATATTTATAATCATGGCGCTATCAATCAAATAATGTATATAAAACTGATGTAAATTTACGTATCGAAGGTGTTACAACACTGATTTAGACCAACGTAACAAGTGCAAATAAGTGGTGTGTCGTAAGTTTCCCATTAGTCAGCTGGAATGGTTCGGATGTGCGCAGCTGCGCACGCGCCTCCTTGCACGAATGCCCGGCGCCCGAGCACTCGGAAATGGCGGGAACATTACGCAAACACTTTCATTGTGTTTTCGATCTCACTAGAATGATACCGACCATACAATCATAACAAATGAGCTAGTTCACTATTGTTACGCCCTAACCGCTGCCTGCAAATTTGTCCATAATTAATAGCTTTGGTAGTAGCAGTAGTGTATTACTCGTATTTTACCTGCTCTATGACTTATATGTAGATAGAAAGGAATAAGTAGTTGTTACCTTATTGATAATATTTTGTAATAAAATTGTCGTGTACCAATTTTTGTCTTAAGTGTGTTTACCGCGGTATTTTCAATGAGTCCCCTTTTAAGATGGGAGGTTTTTGTTTATAGAACTAGGCCACCATCAAGTCAGTCAGTAGATGGAAGATATCAATACAGATTTTCTCTAACAAGTGAATTATACTTTAGATACATATCTGTTGTCAAAAACTATTCCGTTTCCGTTGCGAAACTTGTCATCAACCAACCAAGGTTCGGTGGTTTCGTATCGTCGGTAATCAACTAATCGTAAAAACTGTGTGTGAGATTTTTGACGGTTGCAGTGCAATTAACCGGAGTAGGGTCGCTGGGCCAGTTACGCGGCCTGCGTCAGTTTCCGGCCTTCTAAAGAACGAAGTTTTCTTCAATTAAAGATTTTTACATTATTACATGCTCTAAAGACATAATGAGTCTATGCGTTTTCATTATTAGCTACTGAATGGGAATATATTAAAAAGGAAGTATATATCCTTTCAGTTCATCAACTGATCCAAGTAGCCGCAAACTGGCGCATCAAATTAACAGGCCATAAACTCACCTACCGATCCTATTTAACGAAGTATAAATATTCTACATAAGTACATTATGAACCAACAAACCGTTGTAATGTTAACAAATAAAACATAATTACTATTATAAAAAGCCGCACGAATGTAGTGCAATTGATTACGATTAAGGCGTAGGCGCGGGCGTACCTAAGCAGCGAATTTGTTCTATCAGCACGTCATGAGCAGGTGTTGCGTGAAGCAGGAACTTTGCTAAGGTATACACGGCTGTGACGGACGGGACTGGCCCGCAAACCACCGGGCCCCGTTTTATGGTAGCAGTTATCACGTGATGACGACAAGGTTAAGCTACCGTCACTGTCTATGAAGGTGAGTATTATATTCCTCGTTATGAAGTATCAAGTAGTGTCAGAAAGTGACAGATGCCTTGAATCTTGCTTTTATCTGCAGCTTGTAGATAATGCTCTAAGGTGTCGTGGAGACCTAGGAGATTTGTGACATCTCCTCTGTGACTTCCCATAATAGTTATCGAGCTGGAAAAAACGCTCGTTTGTCGCTTTATAGACGTGCTACTTGACTCTGGTCCCGCCCCTGCCGCACGAGAAGCGGTTGCATAATTACGACGTCTGCGTGCAAAAAAACGCGAAAAGTAAGTTCTTCAATATTTTGGTTGAATTTATATCATGTCTTATTACACGTGCGTTGCTGTGTTATTTTTTCTTGTTGTATGGTTATTTAAGTCTCAAAGCGTTGCATTGATCTTTTGTCTTTGCATCGTGTTTAGAAAACATGAATTATTATTCTGTCCAAGTCGTAATTTAGCGCAATTTAGCAGCCTGTCACAACGCTCCTATTTGCCTTCAGTTTTCTGCCGGGTTAATTATTTCGAAATGCTTTTTTAAATTAATTTGAGATGTATGTGAGATTGTACATTAGTATATTAAGTTAAAATAATGTAAGTACAGTCCGCAATAAAAAAATCTCTTATAAAGTTTACTTTTGATAAAAAAAAATATTTGGTCTTGTGGTGTGTTGTTGCATACTGGATGACTACTTTTTTGTTTGCATTGCTTGTGTCGAAATATAGAAACTTTCTAAATACAAAGCTTCTTCATTCTTTTCTTCATCTTACCTCGGTTCCTGTCACAACTTACCTCGGTGATAGGAGAGTTGTGACAGAGGGAGATGTCTTTATTTTTGTTTATTTTCTCGGAAAGTGTGATACTTTAATTCATTTTTATGATTGTTTTGGATCGGGAAAGAATGTTGCTAAATCAGTTCATATAGTTTGTAACTGTGGAATGTTTCTTAAGCGAGATATGTCCCTTAAATTAAAAATTGACACAATCCTCCTAGGTCTCCCTTAGGTATTTTTGATACAACCGCATATTCTTAAGGGTAGTTAATATAGGCCTTAATAAGCATACTTTCATTTGTTATCTATGTCACTTGGAAATGGATTACGTATAACCCCTTCTTATTGCTTGTCTACCTTATCAAAGTGAATCTAAAGTCAATTTCAACTTCCTAACATGGCGCTATTATTCTGATTAATATGGCAACAGACTAAATGACATTGTGACTTGTCTGTTTACCTGTCAGTTCTGATGTTAATTATGAAATGTTTTGCAGTAATATAGTTTCAATTCCCAAGCGTTTTTGTTCAGTAGTTTATTAGATACATTATTAATAATGTTCCGCCTTTGACTAGGATTCGTTTTGGGCATTTTGTGTCATTTATCATTTAATTCTCAACACTATACTATTATTGAAATAAACCGCAACTGTGACACTTGATAAGTCTGACAACCTATCATTAAAATTATTGCCAGTGTAAGAAATTAGTGCCAATGAAATTCGGCAGTCGGGCTTTACCTACCATACAGATAAAACACGAAAAAAGTATAAAAGGTAAATAACGTACATGTGTAAAACTCTGCGTAAATAAAGTCAAAATTTGTTACATACAAGTCTATATGACAATATGAATGACATGTATAAGGATCATATAAAAATATTGAAGACGTATCTGAATAAGGGTGTAAAATTCAAGACAACAATACCTAGTGAATATAAGACCTAATTCAAAATTATATCTACATGTTATATATATTATTACCTAAGTAATGAGATTCAACAGGAGTCTTACTAATGTGGAGCTCGAAGACAAAATAGATCAGCTCAAGGATTGGTACATGCCGATAAGTTTAAATCCAGCATACCATAGAAATAAATTGCAGTGCGTAAGAAAGCTAAAGTTTATTCTAGAACGGTCTAACCGGAAGGCCCTTCAGAGATCCAACCTGGACGAAATTTTACTTTGTGCTTTAACAATTATATATTATTTCGGCATGCGATTAAAATTAAGTGGATCTAAATCAGAGACTTTTTTCCTCTGGTGTAGTAAAAGACAATTTCTTAAGGCGGAAACTGTTTTTCAAAAAATAATGGATAAGTTACTGCCTGAATGCAGTGAAGCGACAATAACAATCATGCTCACGTTTTTCACCGATATCGCATTATGGCGATTCGAGAGTTTCGTTGGCCAAATTTTTGAAATAGTTCTTTACTTCACTCGCCAGAAAATAACTGTGCTCAATTTGATGCTCACGGACATACATTTCGTGTTGTTTCACGACGTTGCAGGGGCGAGACATCGTATGAGAATACTTTATGAGTTACTGAAGAGTGAGCATTTAGTTTGGGAGAAGCCTAAACTAATATCTTTTATATCACGGCTTCTAGACTACCATATGCACGGCGTAGTTGATAGCAATAGCAAATTTGTTGGGTATTCGTATCTGAAAAAGGGATTCGAAGTTTGCCTGCGTCGAATTTTTGAGAGGGTCCCTAATCAACACCGCATAGCCATCATCACCACAATGTTGGACTGGTTCTCTTCGGTCGACATTGAAGACGATAACATATTAGAACTCTCCGCATTAGTTAAATATGCGGCAGAGGTTTATAAAGTGGGTCCATTGTGTAACAGTTTGCCAGAAGATCTAATAACTCGTGTTCTAAGTTCATTTGTTGGCTCGGCGAACCCGTTGCGAAGTTTAATCGGCTGCAGTTTGATTCAGCATCTTCTAGATAGGCGACACAACGCCCAATATCTAGTGGAACCTAAATTGTATTATGAAGCAACAGAGGTAAACATTATATATAGGTATAATTTCGCTCTGAGAAAGATACAATTATGTATCTATGAATTATATGTCTTTAAACTAATAATTTTACTTTCAAGAAATGTAGAATAATTCTTTAGACTAGTGTCTGTAGACCAATGTCCCAGAGCAAGTGTCGGAAATAAGTAATTATCCTTCTTAATTTTCTAGCTTCGGTGACGCTAAATAGTCCAAATGATACCTACTGATCTTGAAAAAAATGCAAAACGATGGTCAAAGAGTGTGGTGCACCCAGATCACGTTGCCAAATTAAGGGTGAAATAGTATTTGTGGCAGTTAACCGTCTGGGCGTCGTTAGCGGCTGAGCCAGGCTTATTGGCAGAACGCTGGACATGGGAAGGGGCCAACGTATGAGGGCCACGCCGGTCACATTCACATCCCTTCCTAGAATATTTTGACCATATACTCATACTTTGTTTTCAGACGCTGTTAAAATTGGGCAATTGCATTAAAGGTGACAAAGAGTTTATTCGCCGTCACAGAGAAAAGTTGCATGAATATTTCCTATTGGCAATCACGAACCATTGTGAAAACAGGAATAACCTGAAGGCTGTGTACACAGTAGTCTGCTGTATGGTGCTGGAAGTGCCGTGCGGTTTGACTGCCTCGTCAGCTGCATTCATGATGATGGTCGTGCAAGATTTTGCGATTAATGAACAGAACATTTCTCCTAAATGTAGGAATTGGATGCATGCCATCGTTATTTCTGTCATGTCCCTCATATGTTGGGTGCACAAAACCCCAGTTTTGTACACGTATGTGAGCCAATTAATGACTCGACGCGCAAAGGAAGCCCCGCAACTGAATCCGCCTCTACTGCAAGAATACAACGAGAGATCTTTAAATCCATGCAACAATATAACACTATTCTTCGAAGATTGGGAATTGAGATACGGGTTGTGGAAAGCATTTTCGGTTTCGCCAGGTACAAACATGAACATTTAAAATGAAATTGTTTCTATAATATAATTAATATGATACTTCGTTGATATTTTTATTGTTATATGAGTAACTAAAATACTCCCACGACAATTACGTAATTTAATATTATTACTATGAATTACGATTGTAATGCTATTACACTCATGTCAATGAAATACAAGAAGAGAATATTATCACACAGTTATACTTTTTTCAGTGTCTTGATGCCGAAGCGGTTATTGCACTGATGGCTTTCATGAAGATGTCATGAAATATGGATTTGGTAAGTTGATTTTTATTTGAACGAGTGATCAAATTTCTCCTACATCTACTTTAAATAGAGATGGGCAGTTTCTGGAAATATGGGTTCTTCAAGAAACGAGTTTATAAATTTTTAAAGAGTTGGCATGTGACACCCCTGCAGTTGCAAACTTCCATAGGCTGCGGTGACCGCTTACCATCAGGCAGGCAGTACGTGGTATTTAAAAATCGAATTTGTATCGGGACGGGAGTGTTTCCGTGCGGAAATAGTATTCTATATAAAAACGGAAATATTTCCGAAATCGCCTCGTCTGTATTTGGAATATAAGGGCGTTTAACTAGTAGTTAGTTTGAAGATTACCTTCTCGTCGTAACTAACGTTGATCATACCGCCGTGAAATTTTGTGGGTAAACTAATAAGACAAAAATGTTTTTTGTCAAAACGTATTATCATTACAAAAAAGTGAACTATTTAGTTTTACATTATTAGTGTATGTAGACTCTTATCCCAAAAGATATAGACAAAAAAAAGACTTTATTAAACCGCGCCGCCAACCGCGGTTTATGTCGGGTTTTTTGTATAAAGATCTGTTATACTAAATCGCAGATCAAATTTGATTATGTCACTTCCTGATCACTACATTTTATTATATAAACTTACTTAACTTGGATACCGATGAACGGTCTAAATAATTATTTATATCTTTAAACCAATGAGGTTATTCTAACGGAGGCTTCGTCTCCAATACCAAACCTAAGTTCCGTAATAATTAATAGTACCTAAAGGAACAGAAGCCTTACAAACGTAATACACAGAAAGACAAATTGTAGCCATAACAATACTAGTGTAAGATGACGTAAGCGAGCATAGATAAGCGCCATTTGCGCCAAAATAATAATTGAATAGGCCAGCTTAAGTAAAATGCAGTGGCCACAATAATTTTCGAACGCGGAGGCTAGTGAAGATCTCGCTTGCTGCAACAAAGACGCGAACATTTTTTTCTTTGAAAAGACAAGAGAGCTAATGTGAACTTTCTCGCGAACTAATTGATATAAATATACAATGGTAGTGCGGCAAGTTTACCTTGTAACATGGTAATGATTGAGTGTAATTTATTACAGCGGTTTCACTCTCTTTTAATGATGAAGTTACTGTCTGTCTGTGCCTAGGCACCATATTATTTAGTAAGCTAAATGTCGAGCAGTGAAAACATATAATTCTGACAACTGATTATTAGGAACGGTTATTTAATAAATGTGTTTTATATTATGAGCAGATATTGGTGTATACAAAACGTAAAACACACAGTTTGGTAGTAGTGGCTGTGGAGTTGCGGTTAAAATAAAGTAAGTAGATAAAGGGATGAATTTCTTTACAAAGCAAAGTATTTTTTAAATACGAGGTACACACCTAGTACCTTTTTAGGTTTCCGTAGTCAACATGGCGAAAACGGACCCCTTATAGTTTCGTCATATCTGTCCATCCGTTCGTCCGTATGTCACAGCTGATTTACTCGGAGACTATAAGCACTACAATTATGAAATTTGGTAGGATTGTGTATTTTATGACTCGCTACATAAACGTGACGTGATATAAAAAAATATTATTTATCTCTTCCATAATAACTACTTTGTTTTGATACTGGTCTGTAGTTTATTTTTGGGTTTCTCTTAAGTTTGTGGTATATATGTATGTTTATTTATATATTATTTATGTATGTTTATTATATGTGTTTTACTTTCATTTTTATCTTTTAGTTTTACTTATATATTCCAGTATCTAGTTTTTATTTTGGCACCACCCACTGAATATGTGTGTTTAGTTCTGTCCGCTACCCAAAGGTTGTCTGGAAGAGATCCTTCTATAGCGGCAAGACCGCCTGTTGTCTACCTCTGCTTGTATCTCGCTATGTTATGTTTCTGACCTGCTTTATATTTTTATTGAGGTGTGCAATAAAGAGTATTTGTATTGTATTATATTGTGATGAGAAATTAGAATTGCAAAAAAGTATTAAATTAGGGGCACTCAATCGGTGGACGTAAAATAATATTTCAACGCCCACAGTCGTGTGTATCCATTAATAGGCCTTTAAAAATGATATGGAGGTTTCTAAAAATCTTGTCTATTTAAGTCAACCGTTGGTGAGATATTAGTTGTCAAAGTCATAAAAAGTGCGTGTCCCCCCACTCTAATTTCGAACTATGAAGTTTGAAATTCTGAAAAAAATTGAGGTAGTGTGAATAAACAATTTTAACAATTTTTGGTTTGAATAGGTTTAACGGTTTTTAAGTTATCGCTGAAAAACTGTTTTGCCCAAACAAATGATCGTAAGTACCATGAGTTCCCTACGAAAATACGACTTTTTGAGATTTAATGTATTGGGTAGTGGTTTTAAATGTTGGTACGGAACCCTTCATTGTGCGTGATCCGGCATGCACTTGGCCGGTTTTTAACCTTAATGCTGACTCAAAATCCATTACAAAATTAATTGCAATAACAAAATTACTCTACAACTAAGATTTTCTCTCTCTAGGTACCTTAGTTTCGTCAACTTTAAGTCCAAGGTGCAGTATTTTCTCTCGTCGCTTTCTCGGTTGAGCCCTAAGGGGCCCGTGGTCCCGTTTGAAACCTAATCTCAAGATTTGGAGTAGGAACTAGTTTTACGAAAGGCTCCGCCAACTGACCTTCCAACCCAGAGGGGAAACTAAGACCATGTTGGAGAGTCCAACAATAGATACCTAAATCATCATGTTACTGCTACTGACATTCTAGCTTAAGAGGCTCCTCTCCTAGCTCCCAATTGACCTTCGATCTACAACTCTGCGTTTTTTCGTGTTTTTTAGGTTTATTGTTTTAAAAGCAATGAGGTTTACCAAAGTGGTATACCATATTGACTTCAAAACTCTCTGTCTTCGAGATATATGGCATCAAACTTTGGCAATAGTCCGTTTTTTATCACTGAAAAGCCACTTGTAAATATTAAACGATATTTCGTACATAAGTTATTTTTAAACCCAGTGGAACGAGCCAGGTTCGAACCCGCGACCCCTAGATTGAAAGTCGCGTGCCTTACCGCGTACCTACAACAAAGTGTCTTCATACACTTCCATATGCGCGAGGTGTCAGAAATGATAACACAGCTTCGCACTTCTCCGGTGGACAAATCCTTTGAAGCGTTTACTTAAATAAACTCCCTCACCATAGGTATCCTGTTACTTCATCCTCATCATCAATCATCAGGAAAAACTCCTACAATCTGTCTATCTTGCAAATGATATATTATTATATAGTCAGGAAAATAACGATTTTCAAAAAGAACTTTATTGCAACTCCGCCATAAGAATGACGAAAAACAGGTTAGGACTATAACAAATTTTCGCTATGGAAATTGAGTAAAAGCCCATTATCGGGTTAAGAGATTTGCAATCGAGCCCTACTTTATGATTAGCGTCATTGCGATTTGATGATATTGCTTTTATCAATCATTTACGCTGTGCAACATGGCTACGACAAATTAGGCAACTGAAGCAAACCACGGCAATTTTGTGCAGTAGCTCCATAGCACATAATCGATTATTCCAGCCAAATGAAATGCATTGTGCAATGTGCTCTATATCTACACAAACAAAACGCTTCTTGTCGCGTCTTTTAATTATTCGGTTCGACGTTTGTGGCCGTGGTTTTTAATTGTGAAATAGGCATGTATTGTGCACTGAACGGGAATCTTGTGAGGGTACATTGTTATTCCTAGTTCACAGTATTGTTAATGATGCCTTTAAGATGTACATAACCTACCAATGCTATTGCTAAATGTTATTTACCGGAACAAGCGCAACTCAATTCCACAACAATCTAGAAGAGTCTCTGATCATCGCTCTTGTCTGATCTATGAAAAGAGATAGCACTGTGGAAACTTCACATTTGAAACGGGAGGAAAAATGCAAGTGGTCCCGAATAGGGGATCAGTGCATTCGTGGGTTGCATTCATGCAAGGCATATATAAGTATTGACAGAGGCAGTTGCTTTCATTGTATGTCGGCATTTAGCGGGGTGCGCATCATTTTTGCGCAAGTGTGGGAAAGCGGTTTTCCGGAATAGTAGCGCCAGCGCTTATTGAACAGTGATTCGCACGTTTCTCTCGACGCTTTTTGCCATCGAGTTACATATGTTAATTCGTGCTTTCCACTTTATTGTTACATACCTACAGTAATGGATTGTCGAACAGTGGTGAGTGGTTTCGCGATTCGGATATTTTTGCTCAACTGTTCTGAGTTCTTTCATTAACTAGTTACACACATTTAATGTCATCATACATGCTCGTGACATAAGACGATTGTTATCTGAATGCCTCAATTAGTCGCTCTATTATTATGTCAATGTAAATCAGCTACCAGTGCGCACCACGTGGGATTATACCAATTAATCAGAACGCGATATTGCTCGATGATTATAGTATTATGATTTATGTAGTCGTTTGTTTTAACGGCTCTGTGATCTTTAGTAAATTGACTTCAGTTTTGTCGTGTGTGCTTGGTTGATAGCATGATGTGCCATGATCCATGATACTTTATACGACAAGTTATTTAACGAAAAAAAATAAGGTAGACACTTACTTATTTATTAGCTACTACCTAGCAAAATATGATAAAAAGCTTTGACCATTTCTTTTTCAGTTTTTGTTCAGCTTACTCGTCCTGGTGGCGGTGCTTCTGTGTCCAGCTGAAGGGTTAGTTTATATTAAATATATTTCGTTACGGCACCTACGGCTGGTATAACTACTATAACTAGTCACTATTTCACTCCCGGTATGTCTAGCAAGGTAATAAAATATTTACTATTTTTTTCTTGGGAGACAAGGAGTGGTGGCACGAGTCGTGATAGTTCTGATATAATTTATGAACTTGCTAAATAGATACTAAATGACTTTACATGTTTTGCTGCATTGAATTAAACCAACAACATCAAAGCTCGATAATATCTGAAAATAGGCATAAGTTAACTTTTTCTTGTAATTACCACTTAGATTTCGGAATTATTTAGAATCGGCAATTACTTTACACTTTACTCTAGCCACCGCTGCTTAGAGCTCGTACTTACTCATTACCCCGTACGATATCACTATCAATGTAGACTCCGGCATCGAATCACGCTGATACATGCTGTATATTTTCCTTTGGCGTGCTACGGAATAGCTAGTATTGAGGTTTTGGTGTCCAATGACCAGTATAATTGAATCTAATATTATCTTTTCATGAATTAGTTTTTTTTACTTCTCAAACCGGCGCATACACTTCTGTGTTAACCGAATAATGTGTAGCAGCTGTACGACAATTGTACAATATTTGACGTTCTCTTGTTAGCTAGGATATCATTCAGTAACGCTTTCTTTTCACTTATGTATTTGAATATCTGTAGTATTATATTTCTATAAGTAACACCTTATTTTAACATATAGTATAGGTACACCAAAAATGGCAAAGTGTTTTTAGTATGATTAACTACGCCCTCGGTAGCCGGAACCATAGTAAATAACATGCCCGCGGATCGCACGCGCATATTACTCGCTGAAGTATGACGGAACCGTATGAGTTTTTTATCTACCATTTAATACGATGTAATGTTCAACTTTATTTTCACAGCCAAAGATTCTAAAATAAAACTGATCTTTTAATAGTCGCGTGGCAGAAGTAAATATTTACAATTGCGCGCCCGAAGACGTTTATTACATAAAAATCTAGAAGTTTCTGTAACATACGTAACGGCTCCGCTGTTGTTTTACGTCGTAACAAAAAAAAAATAATGAAGAAAATTTCTAAGACGTTAATAGTTACATACAAGACTTTTTTAAGTTTCACTGTTGTGATTGCATTTAGTAAGAGCATGTAAAAAGCGTGTGTTGTGTGAATGCTCATCGCTATTGTTCACGAAGCTTGATCTTGGTGCGTCGTAACTGAGTCTTCACTAAAAACATTAAAGAGAAAACATGTAGACTATACATTTTGTACATTAGATGTCAGTTTAATAGCGGGTTGTCTAATGCGATCAAACAAGCAATTTAACATGAACGGTTGGTTTTCTTACAGAAGAATTATTTCATTCGTTGGTTTGGTCTTAAGCTATAAAGCTATTATAAGAAAGGTGGCTGCGTATCTTTCACGGCTTTGAAAAGCACGTTGAATATCTGAACCGGATCGATGTCTATAATAACAGAAGTTAGACCGATCGAGTCAGAGGTTTTCAGGAGCCTTCAAAACCGGCGTATATCTAATGTTTACCTGTAAAAGTACACAGGTTCAACACATGATCCGAGGAATACGAAGCGTAGGACGAAATCAAGCCAAAGCTAAATTTCACGCTCCGAGCCCTTCAACCCAATGCGATGCGATACGCGATAGGCAAGGGGTACCTGTATATTCTTATTTATTCATTAGGTACCTACTTGTGCTTACATTTAGCGCATATCAATTTGGCACCCCTATTCTCCACTAATCCACTAGTCTGGGTTAATTATTACCAGGGCCATCTTTCCCATTGGGCACTCTGGGCAAGTGCCCAGGGCCCCGCGATCGATTGGGCCCCCTAGTTCCTGCCGGATCACCAAACGATAACCAATATTTATTACCGAAAAATATTTAGTTCAAAAAATAAAGATAATGACCTACTTGCTTAATAGCTTTTACATCCAATCTACTATACTCACTCGATAACCAGCCTTTCCGATTTCAGTATATTTAAATACATTTAAATTCGGTCATTTTTTAATGAATATTATAGAGATGTCGTCAGGAATGGTACAATGATGGGATTGGTACTATACCATACTAGTGGCTTTGTGAGCTGTAGACCTCACGAGCGTTTTTTTTTAAATGTTCACAAACTGGCTTGACAAAAATATTCTATGTGATTATCGAACCCTCACAAAATTTAATGAGCATCGGTTGAAAAATGCGACACGTACAGGAGAATAACCGGAAATCCGAAAAATGGGACATAGAAAGCATTTTTGTCGAAGCTGAAGCAGAGACCTCCGTTTCACTCGGACTATAAAAATAAATTTAGAATCTTGTTAACTACTTTCTTTGTCTATTCTAACAAAATAGTGATCTGTCAAGGGCATAGGGGGCCCTTTACCCTAATGTGCCCAGGGCCTCCAATTGGTTAAAGACGGCCCTGATTATTACCACTAATTGGTTACCAATAACATAAATTGGTTTAGAGTTTTTTATTTCAGTAGGTAATACTGACAGATGGGCAAAATATTCACCGCTGTTATCAGTGGTAACAACTTGGTGATCATTTTAGCCTAGTTGGTAGTGACGTATGTAACCATAGATTACAAGCTTTGCTTAGTTTGGGAGTAGGTCGAAAAGTGTAATACAGTCCACAAAAAAATATTAATTATTTGTTAACTTGCCGACCAAATTGAAATCTGTCCACAGCCGCAAGAAGAAAGTTGTGATCCACGTACCCATCAAAGTGAAGAAGATAAAGCATACGCACACGGTGTACAAGACGATACACCACCACCACACGCACCACGACCACCTGGATCCGATTCTGGCGCACGCGCCGACGGAGGAGCACGAGCACTTCCACCACATGCACTTGCACGATGAGGGGCAGCACAGCCAGCCGGTGCCGGGCATCGGCATACCGGACTTCCTGCCCGATGTGCCAATGGATGCGCCGGACGACCACGACCTCCTCCTCCCCAACCGGCACATCATCCCACTCTACAGAAGAAACTAGGTGAGATGCTAGCCAAGAGCAATGCCAATTTTAAGAAAGAATGGAACTTCGTTTTGAGGTTCGATCATACGGCTGCTTAAAATTCGTTGACGGTGCGTCAACGCTGTGGTGGATGGGACCACTCCCCTACCCCGCAACTGCCTTAGAAACCGACTCAGTCAAACTGTCAAACGGTATGCCTATAAATAGTAATCAGTAAGGAAGAGATCATGACAGTAGTCAGATATGATTTAGATCACAATATTATTAAAAATGACATTATAATGCCATTGATTATGGTCATGGCTACTGAAAGTTTCAGACCAGGATTAAGCGGTAAATTTTAAAAAATCAACGTGGTGCAACATTTCTTACACTGTTTATAATATGACGAAACAATAAGGATACTTTTGCAACAAAATACATTTTTCGAACTACATACAAATCACGATTTTTAAATATTCTGAGTCTGATAGGGAAGTAACAATTTAAATGGAATAATCTACTATGATGCGACTTGCTAGATCCTCTTTAATTTGGAGCCATAAAGTATCAAGCAATAGTTTGTCTCCATTGACTCGACGTTTGAGTAACGTTTGACACATTTGACTTAGAAATTACCTGTAGTTGACATTTAAATTTATTTAAATAAATGTCAGTCTCAACGTTCATTAGCTAGACTCTAATTTCCTTCATGTTAATCCTTTACGTAATTCATAAAAAAATATTTATTTGCAGAAAGGACACAAGATAGAAGAAGGAACAGAAGTCAAGGAGAATCAGCCATACTTAATTTATTTGTATGTACCTATGTACACTTTAACCCCTTTTCAGGCCAGCATCCGTATTACGCTCGTAGTTAACGCTTGAAAAGCGACAAGATAAAGCATCCATCACTTTCTATCAAGTCATGAAAGCCTGCTGATAAAGGACAGTCGGATATGAGCCATACTAATTAAAATAGGCCCATTTGGTTTGATAGTTGAACTGCCTCGATCTGAAAAAGGGTTAAATAAATTATTTGGGACAAAACTTCACGTGTCCATTTGTATAGGTTCTTTGATTGTAATTGTTGTTTTTATAGTAAGTTAGAAAGTAAATATATAGACGTATTTTTAAATTTAATTATCTATGTCTAGGTAGATACATAGTAATTATTAATATAGATTAACTCTGGAATAAATATGCATAAATTAGCGACGTGTACAAAATGCCTTATGATTCGCAACTGTTAGTTTATTATTAAGATAATATAATTGATATAAGCTTTATACTTTATTTCTTGCCAAAAACTTGAAGACTTTCACTATTTATTTCAAAAATGTCTTAATTATGCAGGATCAGGTATTAAGTCTACTTCCTTGTTATAATTATTATGTTATAACGTTAGAACTAATTAAAAATAAGAAGTTAATCGCCCACCCGAAGAGTGCATAAATGATTATATTTATTATATGTACATTAAATACGTGCTCACAAATATGTGAACAGAATTTAGTCGCTATTGTCAAGGTTTTAGAGTCCATTTTCAGATATTTTTGAGTACGTTGAAGAGTACAGATGTATTTAAAGGAGATCGTACAATGTAACGATTTGGATCAATGATGAGAGGTTTTAGTTAACATTTACGTATTTCGTCGGTTGACAACCAAAACTCACTAAGTAGCAATAGCTAGGTACAAGTTCATATCTCAGCATCGTTTCAGTGCTGAGATACGAAGTTTCTAGGAGTTATTATGACAGTTTTGCTAGTGAGTTTTGGTTGTCATCCGACGATTTGAAATTATCTCAAATATGACTGACATAATGATATTCCCTAAGTCTATGAATTCCGTTGGATGATGTTATAAGATTATCCTACGCCTATCATAATTCCACGAATACATATTAGTTAAGTAAGTATACAATTGCGATGCGAAAATTTTAATTGCGAATTCAAATTTATAGTTTATCATTGTACACATTACATAAGCAATACCTAGAATTAAAAAAAAACCAAAGGTTCACTGGCTTCACCAAACAAGGATATGTGTTTGGTGAAGCCAGTGAACCTTCATGTTTTAACCACATCTGTAATTTCGTAGTAATAGTACAACTTGCACTAGCAACTGTTTATTTTTGGCGTGGTATTTAATTAAAGTTTTTTTTTTATGATATAACTCGTTCCTTCCCTTTTTTTTATTTTTGTCCTGTCCCAACAATTCCGGGCCTCCTAGAATACTGTTAATACTAAGGGTGGGTTGCAATTAATGTATGGAACTTTTGACAAGTTTCCATGTGATAATAGCTGCCGACGTTGACCGGTCTGTAATCGTAACTTGGTGCAATCCAACCTGAACTATTTAATACTGTTTTTAAACCTATCGGTCATGCTAGATTAGGGCTCACAACGAGTATAATAATGGTAAACCTGCTGACCATAGAAGTCAGTTATTTTATATTGATATTTTTTACTACGACGGTGGCAAACAAGCGTACGGTATCTCTTATGTAAGCGGACTCAGTGGCCTATGAATACAAGCGACTCTAGAGAATTACAAGCGTGTTGCCGAGCATTTATTGATGTGACGATTGGTCGTGTTGAAAGCTTAGAGACCGATGCAAGTCAATCACTTTCAGCACAGCGCATCATCGGGAGCTCTTGCGATCTTATTCACCACCGGTCCCACCAGAGGCCCATTTTTCGAAGTTATAATGAAGAAACTTCCGCTTGTAACTTGTAACTTTTAGCTTCGTGAATAGGCCCCAAGAACATAATGGCGCATACCTATTGAACAAGTAGCAGTGTTTACCCACCTTACAGAAGGTACTTCCTAGTTTGATATTTTTAATACTACTAATATTATAAATGCGAAAGTTTGGATGTTTGTTACTCAATCACGCAAAAACGGCCGAACGGATAATGATGAAACTTGTTATACAATGAGTTTGTAGCCTGGATTAACATATAGGTTACCTTTTATCCCGCAAATCATCCCAAAAAAGGAATTGAAGAATTTTTTTTTTATACAATGCCGGTAGCAAACAAGCTTACGGTCCACCTGATGGTAAGCGGCCACCGCAGCCTATAGACGCCCGCAACTCCGAAGGAGTCACGTACCTACGCGTTGCCGACACTTTATAAAATTTGAGGATGCACTGTGTTGACAGCAGAAGGGACAAATTTAGGTCCCTCGCTCTCAACACAGTGCATCCTCGGGAGCTCTGGCAACCTTGCTCACCTCCAGGAACACAACACTACATACTTGTATAGTAGATAACGTTATTATGGCTATGGTCTTCTGCAAGGCGGAGGTACTTCCCCAGTTGGGCTGCTCCAAATTCGAGCAAGATGACATTTTGTTGTGCTCTACCTCTTTTAAAAATGAAATAGGGAGTGGAAGTTTACGCGAATAAAGTCGCGGGCACGTAGTTGGCTGTTTTTTGAAAGGTAATTGGTAAAGGAACTAACCATATATTATGTCAGGCTAAGAACACGCCCCTTTTTGTATGTCAAATCGCGGCCTTGAAATTAAACAAAAATAAGTTTTTTTTTTAATGTGCTATTAAGTAGGTGGCATAAATATCCTTCACTCACTCCAAACTCCCTATATGGACTCTATTGTAATTAGATTCACAATTGAACACCATGTTTTCTTTTATGATACCCAATGAGATGTTCGGATCGGAGTAACCGCAAATATGGCTACCTAAATCTAAAAGCGTGTTCTTTCACTCATCACATCACATTATGAGAATAAAATAACTGCGACAAAAAATAACGACGTTAGATGTGTTATTTTATTACTTTCTTCTCTTTTACTTTTTCTATTACGAGTATTACGTAAAAACACTTTTAGTGGAATGCGGTATTCGGGATGTGCCCCAGTTTGGATAATAGTAGTTTATGCAACTGATACATAATGAGAGGTCTTAAAACACGAGTGTTTTAAGGCCTAATTATGTACAGTTGTATACACTACTTTATCTACATCCATACCTTAAATCCTCTTTCATGTGTTGAGGCACCATTGCGTTGAAAGTGCAGGAGTTCGAGTTCGTGAGCTCGTTGAAGTCTTTTTGAGCCCGAGCCTGTATCGTAATGGGCGGAGATGGCCATAACTGCTGTTATGGCCATCTCCGCCCCGGACCGGTGCGATATTGTAAAGTTGGTCCTTACCTACACTTTTTGAGCACATAAAAGAGGATTTACTGTATGGGTGTAGATAAAATTTCTAGAATGATTCCTTCAGTTTGAAGATTATATCATTTTAGTGACATTTTAAGCCCATCAAATTCAAGTTATAGGTAAACTGTTATTCAGACAGATTTCAATTAATCAAGGTAACCTATATTCGAAAAAAAATAGGCAATAAAATCTCGTTGATAACTATTTAGGGTCGTATGCTACTCCCTCTTCTCCATAATTTTTGATTCATTATGGGATTTGGGAAAACGAAACCGCAATGCGAACAAAAAAACACAGACAAGTGTTAATTTCTGCATAGGTGTCACGATAATACCGTCACGTTCTATGTGACGTTTTATAGTAGATTTCGGCCACATAGCATGACGATCTAAGCTATCGTGCTAGTGCTAGTGCTGCATAATTTGCATAAGACACCTAATAACTTCATGTAGTCAAGTACTATATTTTTATGACTAGCACTAAAACCGTAAGATACATATATATTGTTTCCGAATATCAAAGTTCCGTTCTGTTTAAGCAGAAACTCGAAGAATTGATCAATCTAGTAAGAAACATTGAAAACGGGTAAGTACCTATTGCACAAACAAAATTGTTAATTGAATTTTACCCATCATAATAGCACCCAGAAGTACTTACAAGCTCACCTTAGACTAACATTAAGTATTATAATATAGGTATCGTCACCGCAAAATAGGCGCATATGACGTCAAGTTGCGGAAACTAGCCCGGGAAAATTTTATTAGTTACTAAACAAACAACTATTACAATAATATAGAAATAAAAGGCTTATTTGTTCGATTTAGCTGCACTAGTTAACTTAGGTACTACTCGTTGTCAGACAGTTTAGAGAGTTTATATAGGTACTAGAAGATAATTGAAAGCATTTACTTCTCTAATACAATTATTACAGTAGGTAGTTATAGGTACCTATGTTTCAATCTCTTATTGCTAATGTTAGAAATTTTAGCGTACGTTATTACTATATATAGCGTATAATTATAATGTTCAGTATCTATTTACCAACATGCAATATTAACGTTTATCAAATTAAATTAGTTTGCTGCATAATAGAACTGCGTTTGAATTAAATTTCATTATAATGCAAACACACACACAGACATTAATGTTTATAACAAATAATAACTACAAATCCATTAAGTGTGTTATGATTGATGTTAAATACCTTTAGATTTCGTGTGTCTACTTAGTTTCGTTGGGATATAGTCAATAAGTATGCATAATCACGCGTAAGCTGTACGGCCCGACCCGCTGGGCTGAGGAACGAACACACCTATACATCTTCCAAACGTTAATTGATAAAAAGACCGGTGCCGGCGGCAACCCATATAAAATTATAAAAACAACTAACAAATATCCTTCTCGAAGGGAATCAATAAATCCGAATGAAATAGATAATTAAATTTTACTGAACCCGTTTACACTTGAAAATATTTATATGGACTCAAAACTGACGCCTACAAGCGTTATTTATTACTGACGCCGGTCATATTTTATTACCATTCTGTTTTATTAACCGACTTCAAAAAAAAGGTCCTCAATTCGGTTTTGTTCTTTTTTTTAACGTGTGTTACCTTAGAACTCCGTCGTTTATGAACTGATTTGGATTTTTTTTCTTTGTTTGAAAGTATATGCTTTAAGGTTGATCCCATTGTTACCAGAATCTAGTTCTGACGATCGGATCCATGAGGAATTGAGGGAACTCTTCAATCATTCAAGGGAAACATTTAGCGATTTTAGTATTTTCGGTAATAAATCAAGCATTTTCATTTAGAAAGTAGTATTTGGTGAACGGGAACTGATGAAGAAGACCACGGATGGTCATCCAAAACTCCTAGTGTTTCATGGGTGGCATTAAGATATCTCGATCAAGATACTGGCGCGACTATGACGAAGTCAATTTAAATGGTCTTGATGTAATGCCACCATCAACCTGATCTGGTAATTGAAGCCGTAAGGCAGGCAACTGAACTCCGTAATAAAACAGTGTAGCTTAGCCGTGTTTGAGCTTATTGAAATCGTTATGAGATGCTCTCTGGTGATGATGCACTAAGAAGTATAAATACTTAAGTAAAATTATTAATAAAAAATATAACCGACTCCAAAAAAGAACACTAAAAAGTAAAAAATAATTGCGTTACTTCTAATATGAGACTACGCTTCTTATTGAACAATGTAGACGTAGTATTTTAATTTTTGTAGTCGGTGCCATTTCTTCAACGTAAGTCGATTTCTTTGGATGGCACCAATTTAAAAAAATTTAAATAAGTGCGTCTACATTGTTCATTAAGAAGCGTAAAATCTCATATTAGAAGTAAGGCAATTATTTTTATTTTTTGTTTGGTTCATTATGGAGCACGCCGTCAGTTGTTTTTGAAAAGAAATTACTAGAATAGTTGAAAATTCATCGAGCTGACGATACTCGGTATTTTTGTATTGCAATGACCCGTCTCTGAGGACAACCGACACTGAACTGAACGGTCGGATGGCGTCGCAAATTCGAACCTTCAAATTCGGCAACCGCGTTCACACAGCGGACTAATCGAATGCGTTCCTTTGGAACGGTAACGAAATACTTATTTCACACAACGCAGGTAAAAACGAATCTAACATAGCAATTTCCTAATCGGCAATTGCAACTCTCGCTGCGAACAAATTGGAACGGTTATCGCTCCGCCGACTTCCTAGAGTGTGCCTCTTGCATGCTTCGTTGACAATGGTCGTTATTGTCTTTTTGTTGATATTACGGGTTTATTTAAGTGAAATTGGATAAATGGTCATCTCACAATATTTCGCTATTCAATCCTGCTCGGAGCGGCGGCTGTGCGGTGCTGGGTTGGAGTGCTAGCTAGCTCGGCCTCAAATAACACTTAATCGAATATGTGTATAATAGTGTGATTGAAAACAAAATGTGAAATAGATTCCACTAGGTACTAGTGCTGCGGTTTTCTTGAGGACTCGTTGACTGATCTAAACTAGGTAGTGTGTGATAAGACTGAACAATGGATTTAAGCAAATACCTAGCAGTGCTGGTGGTGTTCCTAGTGGACGGCGGCGAGAGCGGAGGGCACGGAGGAAAGCATAAGTAAGGAATATCTTAATATGTTGAAGAAAAAATTATAAATTGCATTTTAAGCTTTGCGAATTACTAATTTTGCATTGCAACACCGCTCACGAATTTATCGGCATATTGAAATAATGATACCTATAATACCTAATAACACACAATTATTTAAAAAAATATTTAGCAGTACCTTGAATGAAAATATTATTTTTAATAATTACCTAAGACCGTCATTTTTAAACGACTTCAAAAAGGAGGAGGTTGTCAATTCGTCTGTATGTTTTTATGTCATATATTGTATTTGTTGACACTCTTGTCATTTGTTTAAATATTTTTTGAGTTCAAGTACATATTCAGCTTTTGTCTTGTTCACAGAGATCATGTGAGACTACACGTACCCGAGTTTATTCACCATGACCACCACACAAAAGTGATAACGATTCATCATCATCATCATAAACCAAAAGAGAAACATCATCACCACCACCATCATCATCACCACAAGCCTCACAATCCCCACGGGCATCACTACCACCATGTTAAAAAAGTGCACCATAAGAAAACAGAGAGTTCAGGCCACCATGGTCACCACAGTCACCACGGACATCACGGACACCACGGACACCACGGACACTATGGCCACCATCACAAACACCACGACCACCACGGCCCCCACAGTGGTCATCACCATCACGACAGCCCTGCGTGGTATCCTCACCACGATGCTCCTTCAGTCAGCTACGATCCTACGCCTACGTCCTTCGAAGACGACTTCGGTGCGCACTTCAACCCGGCAGTGCCAGCATACGGGGCAGGCATCGTTCCTCGGACCCCGCATGTCCATGGCGTAACACACACGGTTAAGCAAGTCAAGGTGTTTGATTCATTGCCAAATGGTATTCCGACTATCACCAACGGCCACGCCGCCGGTGGAGGCTATCAAGTGACTGAGGAAGCCGACGACGAAGACGATGCATTCACTGCGATAGATGGACTTCAACAGAGTTATCCCGCAACCTTCGGATATGTGCGGGGCGCGGCACCTGAGCCGATATCCAACGATGTGTTTTCCTCGTTCTCTCCTCAAAGCACAGTTCAATCTGCCAGCCACGATCCATTTGCAGAGTCTCCTACGCCCACAGCATTTAGCGGAAATGACTTCATTAGTCCCGCTCAGGCTCCGCTGTCATCTTTGGGGCCGACTCAGCATGTCATTCCCAGTGCTCAATCGACTCCTGAGTTCCCGGTGACCTTCCAGGCGGAGCAGACAGGGTTCGACGATCCTGCGAATACTTTTGTACAGGCCGGCAGCACGTCGGCCGCGCTTTCGCCCGAGGACAAAGCCGTTAATGATATTGTATCTTACTCAAGGGTCGCGGGCATACAGCAAACTATCAATACTGGAGGAGTTGAATCTGTAGTTTATTAGCGTATACTATTTAAATAACCTTATTTAAGTACAACATATATTGTAATTATCTACGAAAAAGTCGAACGAAAGGTTTGTAAAATGTATGAATAACGGCAACTTTGTCGTGTGCGCTCAAGTTGATCATTACAAGCGAATATAATTAGGTTTTTCATCGAAGAAGTTTGAATATCCATGGTGAACTATTTAATATTATGAATCCATCATGCTTATTTTTACAAATTGCATGAAAGTAACTTCCTAGGTTAGTCTCAGCTTTCACGGTTAAAGTGCTGAATCGAATTAAATTGAAATTTGATGTGGTGATAGTTTGAGACCTTGGGAAGGTCATCCTTTAAGGTGATTAACGAGTCTATGCGGACCAAATCGCAAAGTTAGTTTAATAGAACCATAACATGAAAATAATGTGAAGGTTGTGAATGAAATTGTATAATTTATAGGCAACAAAGGTCCAACGGGCGCAAATAATATCACTAGTTTGTTGGCTGTAAAAATGGCCTACAATATGTCAGCCTAGCTTTAAGTGTCAATATGTCAGCCATAACACCTGAGTTCATACATTCCCACCTGCGAAATAATAGAGAGCAAAAATAAACACTTTTAGTCAGAGGCCTAATTTTAAACGACACCACTTGTAAATTTGAGACATAACTGATATAGAGATTAATTGCTCAAATTAAAAGTTGGGAATTTAAGATTCATTGGCGTAGTAGGCATTGGCTAGATACTACGCCTATACGTTTAAATGGCTAATGATTTTTTTCCCTAATTACTAAAAATCATTTAAGTAAGTACAAAGTAAGCCTTAAGATACCTATATTGAATATAAGTCATAGTGTCTTATTGCATATATGAAATGTTTGTAAAGTATTTCGTAATAAACTGTTACCTGTTATTCGTCTCGTTTCGTTTGCTCGCCTGTTTTATTTTTTTTAATTGTGTAACTAAGTGAAACGATTCATCGTACTTAAGTAGATATATTATGATTAGCTACATTCGCTTACTTTCATTCGTAATAACAAGGCGAGAACGATATTAGATAATATGTCAATGTTATCTATTTTTAACAATACACATTTGAAAGTACTTAATTTCCAGAGGCAGAACGGCAAGTCGTTATTTAAGTCACCCAAAAAGTCAAAGAGGGACAATTTAACACGCCCTAGTTACGAGATTGCGGTTGAAAATAAACCGAATCTAATGGTAACGTAACCAAATATTGCGCAACCAACCGAATCGCATAGTTACTGAACCGAAAATGTGATTGAATTGTTGAATGTCGATAAATTGTTTTGGAGGGACGCTTATTCAACGGGTTACGCGGCCCCGTCGCTCCCTTCGAAGGCGACCATACAACTTCCTGGTCGGGATAATAACAATAATTACTATTTTTTTAATTAAACTCAAGTCTGTTGAAATCACAATATAAGTAAGATTTCAAGCTCACGTGGTCATTACCACTAAAATTACTATCAATAGAGGGATATTTACCATGTACATTTGTATTCGTGAGTTCCCGACATTTCTGCACATATATACGGTGCCCATGAGGAAAGGGAAAATAACCACGCATACCTGACCAAATTTAAAGTTAGAAATGTCATACATCGTATAATGTAAGTTAACTGCAAAAGTCAAATTCAGTTGGGTTATGTCACTACAGATGTAGTGCAAAATAATTTTCCTTCGTACTTTATCGGAAAAATTCGTATTTATCGTGCTCTCTCAATTAATTAGCTTCCCATGTACCTACCCATATTACAGCCGTAGAGGTAAGTCGCATCAGCAGACCAATATATATATACCTAGAGTGGCTAACACGCAATTCAAATATTCGCTATAGTTTTTGTTGTGTTAAAAATGAATGAGGATTGAATGGCAACTGATTTTATTAAGAATTTCTAAGCCTACCCACGACATCTTCCCCTTAAAATAAATAAGATAGTATTGCTTATCCCACCACCACATATAAGTACTAAGTATACATTTTAAATATAAGTTTCCTACCCTACACCCCCCTAATGGGGTTTAATAACACGTTTTAAAACATTTGTTATGTTTATAAATTATACCGTTACAGTATACACTTTGACGGTAAGTCCATTTAGCTAAGCTGTAGCTGTGGATACATATATCAATTAGGTATTTCTTGTTTACGAAACAAATTTAATTTGAATTTATGTATTTTTTATTTGTTTATTAATATGTTTTAGTTAAATATATCTAAGTGTTGTTCGTTTAGTTGTGTACGCAATATTAAAAAAAAATAGAAATAAATATAAGAATGTTAGGTATAACTAATGTAAACAACACTCATCATCTTAGAAATAAGTTGGTGCGTGGGTAGGTACCGTTATTATTAGTAAGTACCTATTTACTAATTCGTAATATTTAGCCGCTTACATTAAGACTTAAGATGTAGATGGAGACATGTTTATTTATAGTTTTTTTTCTAATAGTTATCATTGGCGAATGTGATTCGACAACTTCATTGTCTAATGACCCCGCCGATGAATATCGCTCGTCATTAGGCGAAATGTCTCCATCTGATACATCTTGCTCAGTAGGTAAGTGAGACTCCGAGGTTTCCGGGATTACCGGTTCACATTTGATCAAATACTTTCTATTGCGGCGGTAAATCCTCTCTTGTTTTTTACTAAATAAGATCTCGGAGAATCACACTCTGATACAATTTGACCTATAATTTCTATAATTTATAATTTTTATCAAGCACAGTGACATTGTCGCCTGTTTTTAATTTAGGTAATGTTTTATAATGTTGGTCGTAATACTGTTTACTTTTTTGTTGATTATAAGTAATAATATTATGTTGATCGGCCGGCACCGGTTTGGGCTGCAGCAGGTCGGGATGAACTGGTAGCCTGCACCTAAGCATGCGCCCCATTAACATTTGAGCGGGAGAACTTAAGTTTTCGCGAGGTGTATTGCGATAGCTCAATAAATTTAAATAAAAGTCCGAATTACTTTGAATTGACTTTTTGAGGATATTTTTAATAGTTTGAACCGCTAGTTCACTTTTCCCGTTCGCTTGTGCATAGTTGGGCGAGGTGGTAGTATGTTCAAACTCCCAGTCTACTGCAAACCGTTTAAAGTCCTTGCTCGTAAACTGCGTGCCGTTATCGCTGATCACTTTCTGCGGAATTCCATATCTGGCAAAATTCTCTTTTAAACACTGAATTACCGATGAGCTTGTAATGTTATTTAATTTTACCACTTCGACAAATCCTGAATAATAATCAACGAAAACCAAGTACCTAATATTTTTTTAAATGTTCAAAGATGTCTGTTCCAACTTGGAACCAAGGCAAATGCTGTATCTCAAATGGCAATAGAGGTTCCCTACTCGGTGCATGACAATTCTTGACAAGTTGAGCACCGTTTTACATACATCTCAATTTCCTTATTAATACTCGGCCAAAACAACACTTGCCTTGCTCGTTTCTTACAGCGATCAATGCCAAGATGGCCTTCGTGAATGATCTTAAGCATTTCGCCTCTCATAGAACTCTGAATTAAGACTGAATTATTTTTAAACATTATATCAACTATTATGCACAGCTCATATTTCATGGGCCAGTAACATTTTACATCTTCTGATACTTCGTATTTATTATTTGGCCAGCCATTGACAATATAATTTGACAAATTTATTAATACTTTATCTTTTCATGTTTCCATTCTTACTGTACTTAATTTGTTATTTGACATATTCACGTGACTCATCAATAAATTTACTTGGTACATGATGCCGTTGCAAATTTTTTCGTCATATTTCTCAGGCAGAGACGCGCGAGACGAAGTGTTCGCCAAATACATATATTTACCGGGTTTGTAAATAACTGGCAGACCTAAATCTAGCACCCGAAGTAGCATTCGTTGTAAGCGTACTGGAACTGACACTAATGGTTTTTTGAACAAACTTTCCAGCGGTTTGTGGTCAGTTTCAACAATTACATTTTGTTTTCTATAAATGTACTGTCGAAACTTTTCGCAAGCGAACACTATAGCCAGCATCTCTTTCCACCTGAGCGTACCTCGTTCGCGTGTCGGTGAGCATGCGCGAGGCGTACTCGACGGGCCGCCCGGCCTGCAGCAGCACGGCGCCCAGCGCCACGCTGCTGCGTCCACCGACACCACGACCGGCTGCTGCACGTCGTACAGCGCTAAAACCGGACTTTCACTAAGTGGTTTTTTGAGTTTGTCTAACGCGCGATGTACCGCATTTCAGACCCAGGCGACCTCTTTTTTTTAGTAAACTCGTTAACACGATAGTGTTCCCAATAATTCGGTATAAATTTAGACAAATAATTAGTTGCGCCTAAAAACGCTCGAGAGCTTTTCTGTCACTGGGAGGCGGCATTTCTATAATTGCCTTTACTTTAGAGGAATCGGGTTTCATGCCATTTTTATTAAAAACGTGACCTAAGTACGTTACCTCCTCGACACATATTTTACATTTACTCTTATTAAACTTTAAATTAATACAACTTGCCTTTTCTAGTAATGCCACTAATCTTTTGTCATGTTCCTGTTTTGTACGGCCCCAACGTATGATATCATAAATGAGTCGACCCCGTCTAGATTTTGAAGTAATTGTTTTATTTTGGCATAATAAACCTCAGGCGCACAATTTAGTCCAAAAGGTAGCCTTTTAAATTTGTACCTCCCGAATGGCTTGCTAAAAGGTACACAAATCTGCGCTGGCATTATCTAATTGTATTGCCCAAAATCCAGAATTTGCGTCTAGCACTGAAAAATAGCAGGCCCCATGTAATTTTGAAGTTAGTTCATTTATAGTTGGAAATTGTTAATGAGCGCGGCGAATAGCACAATTTAATGGACATGCATCGAGGCATACTCTAGTTTTAAGCCGCCAATACAATTGAATTAACCCACGGAGTAGGATGAGTCACTTTTGTTATGACCCCTAACTCTGTCATTCTGTTCAACTCGTCAAGCAACTTATCGCGCAGCGCGAGCGACACCTTACGCGGCGCGCTCACCACCGGCGGTACGCTCGGGTCGACAACAATGCTGTATTCGCCCGGTAAACAACCTAGGCCTTCAAATAAATCGCTGTAATCATTTAAATTAACACTGTGAACCCGATGAATTAATCATATTTCAGTACATGCCTGCCTGCCCAGTACGCTTTTACAATTAATGTTAGCTATAGTAAATTTAAGACAGTATTGATAAGTTTTATAGTTCCAATTCATGTAACATATTCCTTTAATCAGTATTACGTCTCCGCTATAAGAATGTAACTTTATGTTATGTTTTTGCTGTATGACGGAACCATCATAGCCTAGTTTATTAAACCGCTCGTAGGAAAATACGTTAATGTCGGCCCCTGTGTCTAACTTGAAACGTTCCGGACCGCCCTCGAAAGTCAGGGTCTCGTACCACTCGTCATCAACGGATCGTCCCCCGAGCGGAACGTTTTGTACCACTGAAACATAAAATAACTCACAATCGTCCTCTGCGTCCGCGTCGTCGTCGCGAATTTCGATGTCGCACATTTTTTTAACATTTTGCGGCGTGTTACTGTCCTTGCATAATGGCCGTAATTTTGACACACATAGCACTGCACATTCATAGCGGGACACATTCCCGGTAAACACTGCATACCGCAGCCGTGGCACTGCGCTCGCACCTGTGCCGACGAGGGCGGCGTCGGGCGCGCGGCCGCCACGGGCGCGCTGCCCGGGCACGCCGCGCGCGCGCACGTCGTCCACCCGCGCAGACCCCGCCCCGCGGGACTCCAAACACCGATTGCCGTCTACCGATACCTCGTCGGCTTCACATATTTCAATCCAGACTCAGGTCATCAATTCTCAACAACCGATCGCGTACCACCCCGTTATTGATCCCGCAAACGATCGCGTATTAGTGATTCCTCTAAATCTCCAAACTCACATTTTTTGCTTAGCAATTTCAGTGCCACTACATACTGGCCGATCGTTTCACCCGCTTCGAGTAAAGAAAGTATATCTCGCCAATGTTATATTAGCCTTCACTCCGAAATATTCGTCGAATTTTTTTGTTAGTGATTTGGCGTCTTCCCGATCACTCTCTTTGTCGAACTTAAATGTTTGATAAACATCGAAACCGTTCGGTCCGATCAGGTTAATGAGCAAACTAGACTGCACAGACGACTCTTCTTTATGCACCCCCGATGCTTTTAGAAATAAATCGAACTGTCTTTTCCATTTACGCCATGCGTCAGCCCGGCTGACGGGGCTGCCATCCAAACTGAGTTCCGTTGGCGGTCTTGCGTGTTCCATATTAAAATATCAATTTAATGTCACTTCAATATTATCCGACACACAAATAAACTGTTATAGCCGTGGTTACACATTGAATTGTCTACGAACTCGATTTAAAATAACACCGCTGCCACCATGTTGTGTGTGTTAAATGAAAGAGGATTGAATGGCAACTGATTTTATTAAGAATTTCTAAGCCTACCCACAACAGTTTTGATTATATTTACAGTTTACTTATAAAAAGGTTGTATTACCATGCCGAAACCTCAAAAACGGTTAAAAAATCCAGTCCAAGGAATTATATTTAATATATACCTGTACTTCATATCAGAAAATAGCAAATTCAAAAATAGCAATAACTCAGAGTATTTTGGCAAAGTTCAACAGTCAATTTCGGACGCAACGGGCATATCTAAACCTACAATAAGTAAAATTTTGAACCAGGAAGAAGAATATAGAAAAAATAAAAATACCAACACAATCTATATTAAGCTGGGACCACGCAAGAAATTATATCTAGGTCTTGATGATTTTGATTACGCAGTGATACGACGAATGGTTTATAACTTCCATCTGAGTTATTGAAGGTGCTTGTAACATCTTATATTATACAATAACATTTTTCATTTTGACATTTGACACTAAACAATAAAGTTCCATAATAATGGATATGAAAAGTCACTCATTTAATACAATCATTGATTGACAGTTCGGGTGCCATCGTATTCCGATTGAGATCCGAGTTTTCCCGAAGGAAAATCATGGGTACATGAGAAGCTAATTGAGAGAGCACGATAAATACGAACTTTTCCGATAAAGTACGAAGGAAAATCATTTTGCACTACATCTGTACATGCGTTAGGTGTTGCCGTGCCCGCGACAACAATAACGACTATGCGTGCTCTGTCGTACAATCAGAATCATTTACAACATCTTATCAATCAAAACAATCAAATATAGGTATCACATATCCTTAATCCTGCAGTAATAATAGTACATTATTGTTGAGGCATGGAAGAAGGCAATTGCAGTTTGAATATTAGTTTTATACGGATGACCTTGGGAGTCGTAAGGTTTAGGGAATTATTTATACCTACACAAAAGCAATGTAAAGAGGTTAAATACCAATCATCACTAATATTTGCCGTACCTTAACAGGTATAGCTAACGCTATCTCATCTTTACCAAACAATTAAGGGTTTTCTATTGACATTTAACTTTCTTTTTCACCTCGCAACTCATTCACTAGTAAAAAATCAATGAATATTTAATTCTGATTATTTATCGGGAAATAGTTATCAAACATAACCTACGTTATGGATCCCAATGCGAATGTCAGTCTTTGTGTCATCACAGGCATCACGCTAAACAACAGCTGTGATTTGATTACTACGTAGGTACTAGGTAATAGTTAGTTATGTATTAAGTATACATGTACTTGATAGTATCTAATCCCGATAAACTGGCATACGAGCCACATGTAATGTGTGTGTGTACATTGTAATGTGTTGTTATTTTGGTGTGCAATAAATTTGGTTCTATTCTATTCTATTCTACATGTGTTTGTAATTGTTAGATCGGTATAGTTCTTGCTGCGCCGCTCCCACACTTTGTTAGTGGGAAACGGAAAACTGTCAACAGAGCAGAGAAATTAACGCAAAAACGAAGTAATCTCTATTTCTAGAACTCAGATAAAATAGATACGTATGATACAATATGTGTTTTATTGAATGATATTGAATATTGCGAATATATATATGATTTAGATCATTTAAAAATTAACATAATACGAGTATATAGTGGGGATAGTTATCGACCACCATGTACATTGTACGAACAATTAACACCAGTTCAGAATTAAATGCATTTGTAGAAATGTCAAACCATAAAGGTAAATAATAAACCACATTAAGTAATGTGTCCAGAGTGGAAATGATACATTCGTACTAACCTATGATACTCGCCTAAACAGCTAGTGTCCAATAAAATAAAAACTCAAATCCTACTAGGCCTACGTGATCTACATACTATATTATCAACACCAGTGACTTATATTACGTACGTGACCATTGACCCGGGTCTTTTTTTATTTTATACGTAACAAAATGGCGATGTTGGCGTTTTCTCGCAGCATACAAAATAAATTAAAAGAAGGTAACTTTCGATTAGGTAGTTGCGAATGGCGTCATAGCGGTTGCAGACCACACGAAGACATTGGAAAAAAGTACAAAAACTATTGTAGAAAGTAGGTAAATGTTACGGAATGTTTGGTAGACTTCTATTCATGCGTATTACTCGTATTTATTGTAACTGGTTTGTATAACCGATGAGTTTCACGACATGCAATGTATTTTAAAATTTGAAGTCGCTCAATCGTACTCGAATTTTCCGGGGAATGAATGACATATACATATCGTCAGTCTCAGTCGGGTTTATGTGCATTTGAGGCGAGATCTGCCAAAATGCTTGATAAGTAATGATAACGCACCATGGCGTACATATCTGGCGCCGTGAGTAAGGGGGATAAGAATGGACACGAATTAATATTTAATATTTGATTATTTACGCCTGCCCAATCGAAATAAGTAATCTTTTATTAACTAGTCCATTTATTTTCAAAACGAATGATTGCATCGGAATTTCAAAAGTTCATTTTAGATAAGTATGAAATTTTTGAATAAATTATATTGTTATTTAGAAAAAAACAACGTTATGATTATAAAATACTATTTAAATATGGTAGGATTTTATCAATTACCTATAGGTAATAAATGCATTTTCAGTGACCTAATAGATTATATTCGTTCCTATGATAGTAGATCTCTCACCTAAATCGAATCACCAAATAATATTAAAAGGCTTACCTAAATATTAAGAATTACTTGGAAATAATATCAATCATCAAATAATTATATTGGGTTCCAAAATAAAGAAATTGTCACTAAAACAGAATCACCAAACAATGCCCCGCTTTCGTTTCTGGGACTCAGTATACTCTAGGGGTAGCACAGACAAGACCTCGTGGAAGTGAGATGCGCTGATTCTGGTTTTGGTAGTTATTTTTACCTTTAATTAGGCTACAGAAAAAAGTGATCAAACTATAATTTAGGATACATATTTACATTAATCCGATGATTTATACTTAGAAACAGTTTTGATTAAAATGATGACTAATATATTTCTTGGGGATAGATATTATAATTAGGGTATTGCAGATTAGTGACACATGTAAACTTAGTTGAGGTAAAATATTGTTTCCTTTAAATATAGGTACGTATTTATTTTGATATTTATATGTATAGTACCTGCACACACAGCGCCATGTTTGGCGCATTGAATACTCTTTTATTTTAACCTAGATATTGCTCGCGAATTTGTCCGCGTAATCTTCCAATCCCTATTTCATCCTTTCACGGTATGATTTTCGGGATAAAAAGTATCCTATATGTTAATCCGGTATATACACTCGTTCAGCCGTTTTGCGTGATTGAGTTATAAACATCCAAACACCTAAACTTTCGGATTTATAATTTGAGTAGGATAACGATATTTATTTTAAATCACGTTATCGGTTTTACGGAAGTCAATGACCTGGAAACATCGAAACGTGTATACATAATGTTTATCACATAATCTCTGATCCGATCGTCTTTTTAAATAGCAGAGCACTTGTGGACATAACGGTCGCATATTCCTCTTAAGATAAAAAGTATAAAATATAATATAGCTTCCCACTCTAAATGAGTATTAATTTATTTATCTAAATTAGTGAAGTAGTGACTGTCTGTCACTAGAAATGTTTTATAACTTATAATGGTCAGCTGCGCGCGTTGTCTCGCCAGTAGGACGATGGATTTCATATCTAACGACTCTTGAGCCTTTTTACTTCTGTGATAATGACGGGACGAGGCACGCATTTATCAAAAAGCTGGGCTGGGGTTAGTCAAAATAAAACACTTACAACGATCAGGATTTATCTTAACCATAAAATATAATATTAATAACGATATCCCATTTAAAACAGGAACTAATAAATCACAACAATTTTTAAAACGATTTAACAAACATTAAAGTACTTACTAGAGTATATGTACTTTATAACAGTAATATTGAAAACACATTGTGAATAGGGTACCGTCACTTCGCCTATTGCACCTACCTTAGCCAACTACCACGAACAACACAAACACACGACAAAATACGATACGTAGAGATAGGCAGGCAGTAGGTACAAGCGAAGTATTGGGGTTCGAATGCGCTACGTCACACCGTTCGAGGGCAAAGAGGCGTTCGAGGGACCACAGGCACAGTGACGGGTATCCACGGTAAGGTATATACGATCACAAATCTTTGTTAGTAACTGAATAGCACACTAATAGGTAATAACTTGCTGAAAGGTGCCGTAAACCAAATTTATTCAAAATCCCAATATCTTTTGATTGCCAGAGTTCTTTGTGTGTTATTTAAATCTGCATCTGGCATGTAAAAGAAGTCAGGTATATAATAGTTACATAAAAAAGTAAAATAGGCGCGTGATACTTCCATTTTGTTAAAATTTTACACTTACGTGTTAGTGGGCTATTTGGAAGCAATGGAGTGATGTGATCGTTAATGCACAATATTAAACTGACTCGCAACCCTACAAAATCATAGTCATTATTAGAATAAGAATCGAAACAGAAAACGTTTCGAATTTGAGGTATGTACAGAATTATGTCGATTGTCGTAACATTCACGGAATGCCTCGGAAAATGTCTTTGTACAATAGTCAAATTTCTAGCCTATTATCTCAGGTCAGTATTCTCCTTGAACACCGTAATCCTCTCCTTGGCTGCTGAGGCCATAGCTACCGTGGTCTCCGCCATCGAAGCTCACGGGAGCCTCCTCTAGCCCCTCGTGCCCTTCATCTGCTGCGCCCCAGCCATGCCCTGTAACGAAAATGATGAAGATTTATCAACTGAATCTAAATGTGGTTTACCGTGTTTCTATCGAATTTTATTTCGTAAAAATGGCATTGTCTAGAGTCAGTATTTTATCCGTTATGCGTTAGCATTAACATTTTGGAATTGTTATATAACAAACCTGCATTATAAAAAAATATTCGCCCACTTAGTTAAAGTCTCTTTGGGTAATAAGACCAGACACGCAGTCGCTATTGCAAAATACTAAAGCAAGAGGACCCTCGGCTCATTCAGAAATTGACCGGGACAATGATAAAAGGTACCGATAGCATACATTATCGATAGCACCTATGTTCTGTCTAGAATAGGTCGGCGTCATTACCCGATTGAATAAGCTCAAGCGTCGCAGAGTCGACGTAACGAGCAGGGAAGTCTGAATGACTCGTCACACCGATGAACGATGAACATTACTCACGTAACTGGCGGAACCGTGAACGCGAGCGTAATACGACAATTAAAAATTGAGATCTGCCACGTTCATTGTATGTATAACTAGAGAGAATCGACTATGGTGTTGCTATCGCTTGAAAATTAACGTAATATCTCGAAACCGCTGATAATTATGTGTTTGTTTTATCTTAAGTCGACTAGTTTCCTGGGTGACCTGTATTCATTCCATTCGTAATATTTAGCATATGCCCACTTTGCCGTTCATGCGAATTCTACATTTAATAAGTTTCTGTGAAAAACAGGACGGATTAATTTGGTCTAGTTTAAAAGTTGCTATTGCCACTCTCCGTCTCTACCCTCAGATCACCTCGGTCCTACTATAATATTGCGTAGTCACCGAACTTACATAAGTATGTTAAGCTCAAGTGGTTGAAAAAAGGATTGCAAATTTTAAAGAAATGTTTCATAGTTGCATACGAAAAGTGCAAGTTAAACAAAAGCTTGTAAAAACACCGACACATGATAGCGCACTACAACGGCTAGTTGACTGCGTAACGTATCAAATGTCATGAAGGTCTACCTAACCGGTTAGACTACGAGTATCTGTATTTTTTTTGATGTGCTAATGAAAATTGACATTCAGTTCCGATCAAAATTACGTACACTTGAATACATAGCGTAATCAGCGAAATACATATTATAAATTATATGCGGGTTCATGGCCTCCGTAGTGAGTCACAGATCACATATAACCCAATTTGATGTACCCGTACGCCCGTTACCGAAAACCATCGCCCCCGATTACGCATAGTTATTTTCTTGGGGGCAAGTTACAACACATAAATTAACACAAAAGTAGAGAAGAAGCCCTTACGCTTCTTAGAAAGTAGTTACTTTGCAGGTCTGAGATGGGAAATCCGCTAATTCGATCATGAAACAGTAATTATATTAATCTGTGCATTACCGGTAAACTAGCTATTAACATAATCTTCATGAACAATCAAAGAAACTGTAGATTTACGGCATCCGGTTGTCTTATAATTTTTTGATAGAAACAATTTCATTAAAGACCAACGTGGCAGTGCGTTTCAGCCAGCGTTTTACAGTAATTACAGAGAACCTAGGCTAAACTGAGGGATACTGTATTTTCAGAATTCATCCATTACTATCCAAACTCACATTTCACAAACTATACCTCTTTTAAGTGTAGATTAGGTATACAGTGTTGATCAACATCGACAGGATGAATAATAAATAACTAAAGCGAATTTTAGGTACAGGAGTGATAATATTGTTAGCCTCATTTTAGACTATACAGGAAGGCATCGGAGACGTGATCAGAAATGATTGGACATGATGAAGATTGACAGACAAACTGAATAAAGACGATGGCAATGTTTCTACTCGTAATTTTGACTATTATTTATCAAATTCATCAAAAAATATTTCATGCAACTTAGTCACCAAACGACGTTCTTTTGTGTTGCGAAAATTACCCTTATATAAATGTATGAAAAAATTACGTAACACAATATAACCAATAAAATAATCCTGTCATTCGCACATGCCGCGCGGCCCACGTTGTCAGGGTCAGTGTCATTAAAAACGCGACAACCTTAACCCTTTGAACGCCATGCTCCATGAACGGCAGTGATACTACAGACCAACTCATATTCCAGAAGAGATTGAATATGAGTTTTACGCCCGAAGGTGACTTTGACAATGTACAGTCATAACACCTATCTATACCTAGGCACCGTGGGCACAACAACACGCGATGCATTTAGGCGTACTTGGCATTCAAAGGGCGAAGAGTACGTAAAGCGAAATTGCATAATTCGAGTAGTTTCCTAGGTGACATCGGTTTTTATAGAAGAAGAATCTTCTGTGCGTAGGCAAATACTATTATTTATTCTATGGTACTACTGTAGTGTTAGTTACTAGAGAACGCAATTTCGCGGGAAATCCCGGAAATAACCAGGATTTTTCTTCGATACTCCCGGAATTTTTCATAGAAACCGCTAAATTACTAACCTCCTCCGAAATGCGGCGCCGGCTTCGGCTCCCCGTAAGTATAGCCGAGCACCTCGTAGTGGTCGCCGCCGCCGCCGCCGCCGTCTTTGTGGTGCACGTGCTTCACGATCGTGTGCTTGTGATGGTGATGCTTCACGAACAACGGCACATGGATGATCACCTTCTTGTTGTGCCCGCCGTGTCCGCCCGCCGCGACCAGGCTCGTCAGCTCCGCGAAACAGACTAATGCTATCTGCAATTATAGATTAAGGGCCTTATTCATAAACGTTCATCAAACCTGTTTTAGATAAAATGCGGTTAAAATTCTTCTTTATCTGTCACTTTGACATTTGTGGTCCGCTTTTTTGACACTCTATTCTGTTCTAAGTCATAAAAACTAGAATTGTGGTTAGAACTTCTAATCGCAATACCAGTCAATATATGAGTGTAAAAGGGACGAACTGAAAAATATTGCATTGTTTTTTATTTATGGGAGACGACGGCTTGCAAAGCTTGTATTATGGGTACCTACTATACATACCTACTTATATAGATAAATTAATATATAAATAGACATTTTTACCACATACATAACTACTTAAAACAAAGCTAGTATTTTAAGTTAAGGTACACAAGGTTTCTAACCTAAGTTCAGTAATGTCAGAGAGAGAGTTTTAATTGTCAACCGATAATATATATTTTTTAATATCTGTAGCCGTGACAACAGCTTTTAAAGATTGACTAAGGTAGACGCCCCGCCCCAGAGCTTGACCCAATACTCGACACTTTCAATCTTTTGAATAGAGGTGTCAACTTTTAGATAGTATTAAAGTTTCAAACTCAGGGACGTTTACCTTACATAGCGCGCAGTCAAACCCTCCGAGTTACCGTGAGATTTTAAGTTGACTAACGAACATTACACAACACGCACCAAAATGTCAAAATTTTTATAAATAATTATGTTCTGATATTCCTAAAGATAACCAAAACAAAACACAGAAAAGAGTCATGTCATATTAATTGTACATTCCGAAGCCAAAATTCGCTGTAGCATGAACTGAAAATAAAAGAATTAATAGAAAATAGCTTTCGCAATACGTATTACGCAACCCTGTTACAATAACGTGCCCTAGATGTTAAATTCCATATTATTTCGATGGTAAAAGATAAACGAGTGGCTTTGTACCCAACTACTTCGGCAAATATACCGTGCAGTATTCTTACAGGAAACAACCTATTAAAATACATTCAAGTCACATCTTAATTAACGATCACGACCGAATTTTATTTAGTAACCACTCATTCAAGTATTACGAAATCAACAGAAGTACTGTATAGGTAGTTGTAAAAATACACCCAAAATAACCTTACTATTGATATTGTCAAAAATTCTACACAGATTTATTAGTGCTGCGGCCCACCAGGACAAATTATGCCAACGAAGAAGACTACCTAATGTGAAATGTTCATGTACAATCAAAGTCATAAATATGTATACGTTACCAAAGTGACAATAATATCTGTGACGCTCTTGTCATTAAGACCATATTGTTTGCATATTTTGGCACTTATACTTAGACTGTACTTATCAGACTTTAGAGGTAAATGTGACATTGCAATCAATTACAATATTTCTTAGTAAAATAAAACTAGGTCCTCATTGGCATAGGGCGTCTATCGGACCTTACAACAGTCCACGAGCCTAACGCGTCTGAACATCGAGCGCGCAAATCAAAATAGATTTGATACCAAACCAATCGGTCTCAACGTACTTATCGTTGAACCAGATTTCCTGGAACCAAATCAGGGACCGGTAAACGATTTCCCCTTATTCATAAAGCAAACTAGTTTTTTCACGCATTTCGTTCGCTTGAACTCAAGTTCTTGTTTCATCTTTCATCACTTGAGGGTATGATTTTGGGGATAAAATGGATTCTTTGTTTTAACACAGGTTACAAACTCTCGTGCCTGGAATGAATTTCGCCTTCTCCTTTTACGTTGACAGTGTTTTATTTATTTTTCCTTGATATATTAAGGCGATCCATTAGACTAAATATCAGGTAAAATTTTGATACGTAACTCATTACATTTTATGACATAGCTTACCAACAAATGGCTAACGGATATTTATAAAAACGAGACTAATACAATCGCAGTTAACCTCGTGTGAGAAAACATTTTTGCAATAAGTAGGATTTTCTTGGTTACAACGTCTCGATCTTTAAAAACTGAAACTAATTCTTGCTTAACCCTTTAATCGCCATCGTCTGATATATCAGGCAAAGCGACAATGTAAACGACATCTTCTTAATTTATGACAGAGTTGAAAATGCAGCTTGATACTTTTTTGACGAACGGCGGTTTTATTTTAGAGAAAATATCAAGCGATTTTCAACTTTATCAAAAATGAAGATGTCAGCCATTTGAAATAGAAGTGTGAAAAGAGACACCCCAGTACAGAAATGCTGGAGGTGTATATTTGACTCATTGGCGTGATATCAAAATTTCTTTTACAACTTTTATAAGGACGAATAAGTGCGACAAATGTAATTTTGATGTATACCATACGTCGATTCAGGTAGGCCCCAGGGTAAAAGCGCCCGTGGTAGTGACGTAATGCCAGTGCGAACGAAAAGGAAACCGCCGCGGAAACTTAATCGGCCATGATAGCTAACCTATCGCTTGCACTGCGAAAGTAATAAACTAAGACGTACTTACCTTGAGCATAAATACCTAGAATTAACAAACGGGCAACACTATACCTCCATAATCTCATTTAAAATATAGATCATAAAACTTACGGTATAATCTAAATTTAAAATGCGGAAAGTGTTCCGTGTTTATAGTGATAAACAATTATTTGTTTTTAGTAAGTTAATGAAAGCATGTTGATGATTATTATTCAATCATTAAAATGATAAACAGGCGCTTTACGATTAATGAGTAATTGAACAGATTTTTTGTTATGTAATTTGCCACACTCGTATGAAATATAAAAATAATTGTTCGATGTAGGTAACTCACCAGAAAATTCGCAGACATGGTGTGCATGGCCAAATGTCGTACCCAAGCGCGAGTGCAGGCGGTCGGTGTGTGATTGATAAAGAAATTTTACACAAAACTCCTTTTATATCGCAACGTGGTCGCGTTTCGCGACACTGCCTCTCGGCGAATGCGACCTGCGGCCCACCAAGACAAAACCACTCCTATCACCAACGAATAAAGCTCACTATAACTCATCAACACAAACTTTTTAGAGCCAATACTGCGACAATGGAAATCAGACCGGAAAGCGTCATAACAAAGTCTATAATCAAAATAAATGTTTTCTGCACATTCGGATCTAGTTCCGTTATTAGAGTGAAAATGCAACATTGGTGAGCGCAGAATGATCTTATTGTGAGAAATGATCGGGATTCGTAAAGTACGTATTGATCGGAAACTATCGATAGACGAGCGACTAGTGGGACCGGAGAAAGCACAAATACCTTAAACCTAGCATTAACTTAGCGTAGATGGAATCCTGGCATAATAAAAAATAAACATCAAGTACGCAACCGGCTAATAAGATCCTGTGTTATTACTTATTTCCTTGCAGAATACCAGCAAAATTAAATAAAAAAATATATTTATTGGTTCACTAATGTTTCAGCTCAAAGTAGCAGGAAACCGTATTCTTCTATAAGTAAATAAAGGTACAACTAATTAATTGTATAGATAAGTAGATACTAAACTAAGAGTTACAAGCTTCACTTAAAATTTATGAATGACAGCAATCAATTCTAGTATGAGGTAATTGAGAGGATGAACAATGGCACAATCGCATTAGTGCTATAAACATTAAAGAAAAAAGTTAGGATAAGCTAAATACTTCCAATGAAAATAAAAAGTGTGTCGTTTTGGCTCATTTCAGCGCCACCAGTACGCGATACTTGACCGCGCTACCACAAAAAAACAGAGTCGGACTCGCGCACGAATGGTTCCGTACCATTATCTATAAAACGGCAATAAACCACGTTTGTGGTATTGGAGCCCCCTTAAATAATCATTTTATTCTGTTTTTTAGTATTTGTTGTTGTGGCGGCAACAGAAATACATCGTCTGCGAAAATTTCAACTGTCTAACTATCACGGTTCATGATATATAGCCTGGTGACAGACGGTCAGATAGACTGACAGCGAAGTTTTATTAAAATGGTCCCGTGTTACCCTTTGTACACGGAACCTTAAAAGGAGTATTTTTGTTAGCAACACGACCTTCTGCTCGTACTTACATACGTACATAGTACTTACTAATATTTATTCTGTATTAAGCCATCGTCTCCCGGTGTAAAAATTAAAAATATGATTCTTTTGTAATGAGCCCGGGGATCCCAGGGACCGGTAGACGACGGCATTAATGAAACAAACAACAATCAAATGGCTCCAACACTATACAAACGATCCTCATGCATTACGAAACAGTTGCATACAAATTGTAGAAAATACTCAATTGGTAGCTCTCAGCGGCAGCAGCCTATATTCGAGAAGATACCGTCGAGATTAACAAAAGGAAGTAGCAAAACGCGCATATCGCGATTACATATAATAGTCACAGTGTAGACCGTACGCTCACTGAAATAACGTTTCGTATTCATGCACGTTGTATTACATCTCTTTGTGCATTTGCACACGCGGTTGCACCGCCAGTGGATGAACAGATTCGGAGTACTCTCACTTTTGCCATCATTACGATGAGAGGGAAGATGATGCGATTATAACAACCACCGGACGTCCCAGATAATAACTGTTACACAATGCTTAGCGTGTGTGACATTTCACTAGTACCCCACCCAAGTTAAACACACTGCCTTTAATTTCGAATACGAGAAAATAAAAATATCTCAAATATTCAAAATCATTTTCTGATCCAGTAAAATCCTATCAAGTCCATTTTAAAATAGTTAAGTAGTGCATGGACTATTTTGACGGGAACTGTCCACTGACTGATGATAGTCTCTCTGATTCTGTATGGACCATTTTCAGATAGCGGATCTAAAGGGGTTACAGAACAGTGCTTATCTTTTTTTTTAAATACTTAGATACTTTAATCTAGACTAAAAATTGGCCATTCAGCACGCCACTTATACCTCTTTGTTTGAACTTTGGATGTTGTTAACTTGATAAGAAATTAAATTAAAAAATAGATAGGTTGCTCGCCGCACACTTGGTTTCAGATTTTAAAAATAGTAGCTTTAATTGCTTTACAAAAAGACAAACTGCCCATACTCCGCTGATAACCTATTTTTTTTTCAAATTCGAATCTAGAATTTTACGGCTGGGTTCAACTAAACAAGAATAAGATAACTAAAAATAAAATTTATTCTTATTTGGTCGAATCCGACGGAACATAATAAACGGAACCTTCCGGAACGAACCGGAGTTTCTTTGCTAGACTCTTCTCAGCAAGGCTAGGTTTAGTGAACCAAGGACAAAACTCCCAGTAGCTCGATTCCACCCACACGTCAGATTCGGTTGAAACCACTCAACCAATCTCGCTGGAGCGCAAACTCTTAGCGTATTATTCCAGTGTTCAAAATCACCCGCGTGGTCGTGTCGTAGGTTTCCCCTGGATTTTGCCCAGACATATCTCCAACCGTGCACTCTTATAGCTTTATTGGGCCCGGCCTGTAAAGCCACAGTCATGTTAAAAAAAACTTCAATCAGGATTCTCATATTTTAATAAACAAAAAATTGTACGACGTCTACGAGCCCCAATGCAAATGAGTACGTCTGGTAGGAAAAAAATGTACTAAACTAACGTTAACCTAAAAATTCTGGGGGACGAAGGTGTTTGGAAGAATTAGCAATATAAAAACAGTATAAGTTATAAATCGTATTTTATTTATTCAATGAAAAAAAAAACGAACTTTCCTTGGTAATAAAAAAAACATTGTTTCACCAATTGTACTAAAATGCAAAAAAGTTCGTCTTTAGTGTTACCGACGCAGATTAGAACGTCTACCACTTGGTGGCGTCTCCTTTTGCATCTAAAACGGCTTTAATTCTGAGCGGCATTGTATCTACCAGCTGTCGACACTCTTCCGGGGTTGTTTCATTCCAAACACAGGTAAGTTTCTCTTTAAGATCAGCTTTTGATCTGGACGGGTCCTTTCGCAACTTCTTCTTCATTTTCCACCACAACGTTTCTATGGGAGACAAGTCCGGGCTGCTGGATGGCCACGACATGGTAGGTATTTTTTTCTTTTTCAGCCACGCCATCGTTGCTTTAGCGGTATGGCATGAGGCACCATCTTGTTGAAAAGTATACGCATTTTTATACTTTAACTTACGTATAGACGGCAGCAAACTCTCTTGTAAGATGCTTTTGTATTTTTCGGCATTGACGGTTCCATCTATAAATTGCAGACAGCCGACACCCTGTGCCGACATGCAGCCCCAAATCATTAAGGAAGCTGGAAACTTTACCTTACGCTTAAGACAATCTTTTTGAAATGCCTCTCCTTTTTCGCGAATGACTTTACTTCGTTCATCGCCTACTGTGACTTCAAATTTAGATTCGTCACTCCATATAATTTTACGCCACTGATCGACGGTCCAATTTCTGTACTTTTTGGCGAATTTCAACCTGTTAGTTTTCTGCCGTTGTGTAAGTAACGGTTTCTCTTTAGCAGTGTAAAAACCGTAGCCCATCCTCTTCATCACTCTCTTGCAAGTATCCACTGAAATGTTTTTTTTAATTGCGTCACGCCATAGTACCGTAAGTTCTCCAGCTCTTGCACGACGATTTTTCTTGATGATCTTCCTCAGAATCCTGTTTTCTGCTTTAGTAGTAATTCGTGGGCGGCCGGATTTCTTTAAACAAGAAATTTTGTCGTGTTTTCGATGATGCTCGATGATAGTTTGGATTGTAGACCTTGGCATAGAAAGGTCCTTGGCAATTTGGTACGTAGATTTGCCTTTATTGTTACTGGAGATTATAATTTTCCGCACTTCTTCAGTCACTGGCTTACCTCGTGCCATCTCGATAGAAAAACGATTTGGAGTAATAAAAAATTAGGCTGAATTTGCCCTTTTATATAGTGGTTTGTCATTTTACATGACAGAGAATATTCCGTATTCAATTTGAAAATAATATTTTATATTACGAACCCTGGTAAACAGGTTTTATTTTAAATAGACGACCTATTTTGCCTTAAATATGAAGCAGACGTAATTATTTGCGTGTGAGATGTAATATTTATAATTAAATTATTTTAAAATAAATAACGAGATGTACACTTTGTACAACTCAAAACTAAGCTAGCTTTAGTGACATTGCGTCTAGTGTATTCCATTAATCATCAAAGTCGATTCGGGTAGAAATACTAGTTTTTGAAAAAAAATACGCATGCAGAATTGCGACTAGACGAGCTATTTTGCATTGGGGCTCGTATGTTCCTAAATGCAATATTTCACGACCAAATCAACAAATTACTCTTTTTTCCATACACTGGTGGTGCGGGGCACGTCCTTAGCATACCACATCACATTAACACAGGGACCAATACCGGTATTTTTAAAAACCCTGAATTAGCCCAATATTTTGGGTTATTTTTTGCTCTTTACGTAGGGCCATTAAAAACGAAATAATGAACCGGCGACCGTAATAATACCGGTATTTTTCTATGGAGAAAATACCGGTATCCGATCCCTGCATTAACACGTCCAATTTTAGTATGCGACATTTTCAGGGCCAGGGCTATGGTTATGCTGTACTTTGAAACCCACTTTTGTCTTTTGTGTTGTTCTAATTGTAGTTGTTCCATATCAACATTTGTTCCTGTCTAAACACTAATTCGATTGGCATCGTTAAAAAAATGCATGTTCTCAATTAGGTAAACACGTTGACAATTTCGATGTTAAGAAATAAAAAAAAACATCAAGGTGCCGAACGGGTTATAACATATCTGCTACCTAACACGTGAAAGTATAACAAGTCTTACATAATTTGACCTGGATCTAACGCGGGTATCTTTTTTTTATATTGTTTTGGATGTAGTTTGCGCTCTCGAGGCTTCCTTAACATAATCCACGATAAGTTACTGGTTATAGGCTACACTGTATAAGTCATGGCACAATCAGTCAATCACGCAGAGTAAAATGGCTGTCTCTATAAAACTGGTTCATTTGTTTTTACCCATTTTTTTAAATGTAATACTGTATCCACTTTCCGATGTAATTTCAAAATAACTTTTTCTCGAAAAACTCTTTTCTCGATGTACACTACTCTCGATTCAATACAATTTTAAGTGGACTGCGTCCCACTACTAGGAGAGGTGCATTCATTTTTAAAATGGACTCTACTTCTCTGTAGCTTGTCTAGTATTTTACACCACGATGGTGCCAAATAATCCAACGAAATCTCTAACGTTGAGAGGTAAAACCTACTGATACTCACGATTTGTATGCATATAATAAACTGTGGTAAGGCGAAATAATCCCGGAAACCGTCCATCACTAACTGAGTTTTTATAATCTTATTTGACAGCTACTGCACACTGCAAAGAAACAGAATTCAAAGCCAAGAATATAATAGTTGCTCACTAGGTACATGACATTCAAAGTCAACAAACACAGTAGGTATTATATGTTCAGGGAACAACTGTCAATATCCGGTTTCGTCAATTTCGTTGGCCATTAACGCTAATTTTAATAAATATTTTTTCAAGTCTAGAGCGGAACTTTTCGAACAAGCGTTAGTATACAAATCAAGTATCATTTCTCCTTTCTAAAAATTACAAGCAGATCTACTTATGTTACGTACGAAAAGTTACGCAATCGACCGGCAGTGTCCAGTAGACTCATCCCAGGGACTTTTTTTGGAATATTTGATACAAATGCCCAAATGTTGTCGCGATCGCGCGGTGGACGTCCCCGCCGGAGGGAATGCCTAAGTGTACGCGTCGGGACTGAGTTGGCCGCCGTAAGCGCAGCGTTCCATCTTTCGATGGACGCTGTGATTACGTCGTCCGGGTCCGTGAGTATGTGCCTAGGACACCGGACCGTGCGGCCCTTAATCGACTTACCTATAGTAATACAGCTATGTATATTAGATCCAAGGTGGCGGACAAAGAATACGGGTCGGTAAAATAACCGGTGTGAAGTTAGCAGCCAAAGTTAGCGGCCGCCTATAACCCGACCAGATTAAGAAGTCATATTTTATTATGGTCCATATTCTTCTAAAAAAAGAATCTAAGAACACTCCAAACCCATACAAAATATTAGAAATTTCAAAATACTTAAAATATTCAATATCACGTATAGGTATGTACATGAAATAAATTTGGCCGCTAACTTTTCGATATAGCGGCCGGTGTCGTTTTCATTACAGTATATCTTAATTTCCGTAAGAAAAAGATCGTAACGAGATAGCTAAAGCAAAATATATCCAGCCAGCTGTAGAAGGCAGAAAGTGGGTTAAGGCATATATGTGTCCTAAGAAACTTGCCTGTTTCTTAGGACACATGGCTTTCACACACTATGGAGACTTGAAAGGCGGCGAGCAAGGGTGTGTGGACATCAAACTCGTTTAAGTCACAGCCAAAGCTTTCAAAAAAATTAGTTTCAGATTCTCGATTACTTAGGAGGGTAAATGAGTCAAGAAAAAGTCCTTTCAATATTTTCAAAAATATTTCAGAAAAGACTGGCTGTCATCAACTTAGACGGCAGGCGAGTAATTGCTGATAGATAATTCGTATAGACAATTCTCATAGCTACAAAATAAACCTATTTTCAGAGTGGCACTCGATCATTAAGAGGGGTAAATGCGTCAAAAACTGGTCCTATCAATAATTTCAGAGATATTTCAGAAAAGACTGGCTGTCATCAACTTAGACGGCAGGCGAGTAATTGCTGATAACTAATTCATAAATAAAATTTATCTAGCTACAAAATAACACCATTTGCAGAGTGGCACCCGATCGTTTAGTGGGGTAAATGAGTCAGGAACTGTGCACATAAGAAAATTTATCAATGCTTTCAGTAAAGGTTGGCAGCCGGCACCTTAGACGGCAAGCGAGTAGATTCTGACCATTCAATCGGATAGATATTTCTCCTGGCTACAAACAGAAACTATTTCCAGAGTGGCACCCGATCCTTAAATAGGGTAAATGAGCCAGGAACTGTGTAGTAAAGAAAATTTTTGACAGAAAGGATTGGCTGCCAGCACCTTAGACGGCAAGCGAGTACTTTTTGATAACTAATTCGTAAAGGACATTTATCTAGCTACAAAATAACATCATTTCCAGAGTGGCACCCGAACGTTTATTCAGGTAAATGTGCCCAGAAATATTCTATTCAACATTTTCAAAGATATTTTATGTAAATGATTGGCTGCTAGCACCTTAGACGGCAGGCGAGTAATTTCTGATAGATAGTTCGGATAGACAATTCTCATAGCTACAAAATAAACCTATTTCCAGAGTGGCACTCGATCATTAAGAGGGGTAAATGCGTCAAAAACTGGTCCTATCAATAATTTCAGAGATATTTCAGAAAAGACTGGCTGTCATCAACTTAGACGGCAGGCGAGTAATTGCTGGTAACTAATTCATAAAGAAAATTTATCTAGCTACAAGATAACACCATTTTCAGAGTGGCACCCGATCGTTTAGTGGGGTAAATGAGTCAGGAACTGTGCACATAAGAAAATTTATCAATGCTTTCAGTAAAGGTTGGCAGCCGGCACCTTAGACGGCAAGCGAGTAGATTCTGACCATTCAATCGGATAGATATTTCTCCTGGCTACAAACAGAAACTATTTCCAGAGTGGCACCCGATCCTTAAATAGGGTAAATGAGTCAGGAACTGTGTAGTAAAGAAAATTTTTGACAGAAAGGATTGGCTGCCAGCACCTTAGACGGCAAGCGAGTACTTTTTAATAACTAATTCGTAAAGGACATTTATCTAGCTACAAAACAACATCATTTCCAGAGTGGCACCCGAACGTTTATTGAGGTAAATGTGCCCAGAAATATTCTATTCAACATTTTCAAAAATATTTTATGTAAATGAGTGGCTGCTAGCACCTTAGACGGCAGGCGAGTAATTTCTGATAGATAATTCGGATAGACAATTCTCATAGCTACAAAATAAACCTATTTTCAGAGTGGCACTCGATCATTAAGAGGGGTAAATGCGTCAAAAACTGGTCCTATCAATAATTTCAGAGATATTTCAGAAAAGACTGGCTGTCATCAACTTAGACGGCAGGCGAGTAATTGCTGATAACTAATTCATAAATAAAATTTATCTAGCTACAAAATAACATTATTTGCAGAGTGGCACCCGATCGTTTAGTGGGGTAAATGAGTCAGGAACTGTGCACATAAGAAAATTTATCAATGCTTTCAGTAAAGGTTGGCAGCCGGCACCTTAGACGGCAAGCGAGTAGATTCTGACCATTCAATCGTATAGACATTTCTCCTGGCTACAAACAGAAACTATTTCCAGAGTGGCACCCGATCCTTAAATAGGGTAAATGAGTCAGGAACTGTGTAGTAAAGAAAATTTTTGACAGAAAGGATTGGCTGCCAGCACCTTAGACGGCAAGCGAGTACTTTTTGATAACTAATTCGTAAAGGACATTTATCTAGCTACAAAACAACATCATTTCCAGAGTGGCACCCGAACGTTTATTGAGGTAAATGTGCCCAGAAATATTCTATTCAACATTTTCAAAGATATTTTATGTAAATGATTGGCTGCTAGCACCTTAGACGGCAGGCGAGTAATTTCTGATAGATAATTCGTATAGACAATTCTCAGAGCTACAAAATAAACCTATTTCCAGAGTGGCACTCGATCACTAAGAGGGGTAAATGCGTCAAAAACTGGTTCTATCTATAATTTCAAAGATATTTCAGAAAAGACTGGCTGTCATCAACTTAGACGGCAGGCGAGTACTTGCTGATAACTAATTCATAAAGAAAATTTATCTAGCTACAAAATAACACCATTTTCAGAGTGGCACCCGATCGTTTAGTGGGGTAAATGAGTCAGGAACTGTGAACATAAGAAAATTTATCAATGCTTTCAGTAAAGGTTGGCAGCCGGCACCTTAGACGGCAAGCGAGTAAATTCTGACCATTCAATCGGATAGATATTTCTCCTGGCTACAAACAGAAACTATTTCCAGAGTGGCACCCGATCCTTAAATAGGGTAAATGAGTCAGGAACTGTGTAGTAAAGAAATTTTTTGACAGAAAGGATTGGCTGCCAGCACCTTAGACGGTAAGCGAGTACTTTCTGATACCTAATTCGTAAAGGACATTTATCTAGCTACAAAATGACATCATTTCCAGAGTGGCACCCGAACGTTTATTCAGGTAAATGTGCCCAGAAATATTCTATTCAACATTTTCAAAGATATTTTATGTAAATGATTGGCTGCTAGCACCTTAGACGGCAGGCGAGTAATTTCTGATAGATAATTCGTATAGACAATTCTCATAGCTACAAAATAAACCTATTTCCAGAGTGGCACTCGATCACTAAGAGGGGTAAATGCGTCAAAAACTGGTTCTATCAATAATTTCAAAGATATTTCAGAAAAGACTGGCTGTCATCAACTTAGACGGCAGGCGAGTACTTGCTGATAACTAATTCAAAAAGAAAATTTATCTAGCTACAAAATAACACTATTTTCAGAGTGGCACCCGATCGTTTAGTGGGGTAAATGTGCCCAGAAATATTCTATTCAACATTTTCAAAGATATTTTATGTAAATGATTGGCTGCTAGCACCTTAGACGGCAGGCGAGTAATTTCTGATAGATAATTCGTATAGACAATTCTCAGAGCTACAAAATAAACCTATTTCCAGAGTGGCACTCGATCACTAAGAGGGGTAAATGCGTCAAAAACTGGTTCTATCAATAATTTCAAAGATATTTCAGAAAAGACTGGCTGTCATCAACTTAGACGGCAGGCGAGTACTTGCTGATAACTAATTCATAAAGAAAATTTATCTAGCTACAAAATAACACCATTTTCAGAGTGGCACCCGATCGTTTAGTGGGGTAAATGAGTCAGGAACTGTGAACATAAGAAAATTTATCAATGCTTTCAGTAAAGGTTGGCAGCCGGCACCTTAGACGGCAAGCGAGTAAATTCTGACCATTCAATCGGATAGATATTTCTCCTGGCTACAAACAGAAACTATTTCCAGAGTGGCACCCGATCCTTAAATAGGGTAAATGAGTCAGGAACTGTGTAGTAAAGAAAATTTTTGACAGAAAGGATTGGCTGCCAGCACCTTAGACGGCAAGCGAGTACTTTTTGATAACTAATTCGTAAAGGACATTTATCTAGCTACAAAATAACATCATTTCCAGAGTGGCACCCGAACGTTTATTCAGGTAAATGTGCCCAGAAATATTCTATTCAACATTTTCAAAGATATTTTATGTAAATGATTGGCTGCTAGCACCTTAGACGGCAGGAGAGTAATTTCTGATAGATAGTTCGGATAGATAATTCTCATAGCTACAAAATAAACCTATTTCCAGAGTGGCACTCGATCATTAAGAGGGGTAAATGCGTCAAAAACTGGTCCTATCAATAATTTCAGAGATATTTCAGAAAAGACTGGCTGTCATCAACTTAGACGGCAGGCGAGTAATTGCTGGTAACTAATTCATAAAGAAAATTTATCTAGCTACAAGATAACACCATTTTCAGAGTGGCACCCGATCGTTTAGTGGGGTAAATGAGTCAGGAACTGTGAACATAAGAAAATTTATCAATGCTTTCAGTAAAGGTTGGCAGCCGGCACCTTAGACGGCAAGCGAGTAGATTCTGACCATTCAATCGGATAGATATTTCTCCGGGCTACAAACAGAAACTATTTCCAGAGTGGCACCCGATCCTTAAATAGGGTAAATGAGTCAGGAACTGTGTAGTAAAGAAAATTTTTGACAGAAAGGATTGGCTGCCAGCACCTTAGACGGCAAGCGAGTAGATTCTGACCACTCAATCGCATAGATATTTCTCCGGGCTACAAACAGAAACTATTTCCAGAGTGGCACCCGATCCTTAAATAGGGTAAATGAGTCAGGAACTGTGTAGTAAAGAAAATTTTTGACAGAAAGGATTGGCTGCCAGCACCTTAGACGGCAAGCGAGTACTTTCTGATACCTAATTCGTAAAGGACATTTATCTAGCTATAAAATGACATCATTTCCAGAGTGGCACCCGAACGTTTATTCAGGTAAATGTGCCCAGAAATATTCTATTCAACATTTTCAAAGATATTTTATGTAAATGATTGGCTGCTAGCATCTTAGACGGCAGGCGAGTAATTTCTGATAAATAATTCGTATAGACAATTCTCATAGCTACAAAATAAACCTATTTCCAGAGTGCCACTCGATCATTAAGAGGGGTAAATGCGTCAAAAACTGGTCCTATCAATAATTTCAAAGATATTTCAGAAAAGACTGGCTGTCATCAACTTAGACGGCAGGCGAGTACTTGCTGATAACTAATTCATAAAGAAAATTTATCTATCTACAAAATAACACCATTTTCAGAGTGGCACCCGATCGTTTAGTGGGGTAAATGAGTCAGGAACTGTGAACATAAGAAAATTTATCAATGCTTTCAGTAAAGGTTGGCAGCCGGCACCTTAGACGGCAAGCGAGTAGATTCTGACCATTCAATCGGATAGATATTTCTCCTGGCTACAAACAGAAACTATTTCCAGAGTGGCACCCGATCCTTAAATAGGGTAAATGAGTCAGGAACTGTGTAGTAAAGAAAATTTTTGACAGAAAGGATTGGCTGCCAGCACCTTAGACGGCAAGCGAGTACTTTCTGATACCTAATTCGTAAAGGACATTTATCTAGCTACAAAACAACATCATTTCCAGAGTGGCACCCGAACGTTTATTGAGGTAAATATGCCCAGAAATATTCTATTCAATATATCGACGGTATAAAGGAATAACCCTTGAAGCGACATTTTTTGAATTTTACAGGAGAGCGTATTAAAGTGTATTTTTTGACAAAAACAATTTTATCTCTTTTACTATTGATTTTAGAAAGTTGAGTTCTATACACAAGTTTTCTCAAATTTTAATAGCTATATTTTAAAAATATTATCAAATTTGAAATCTTACAGGATTCTGAAATAAGTGTCGCTTAAGTGAATAGGCCCCCGAAACGATCCCGGAAGAACCATTGAAGCGACACCTTCGTGTTATAACCAGGGCCCTAAAAAATCCAATGAAACTACACCAATATATCTAATTTGATCTCGGGAATTAATTTAAGCGACAGTAGTGTATTTGCATAAATAAAAATAAATTGTCCGTCGTTTTAAATAAGCAAGGGATGTGATGAATTTATTGTTGTTTATTTTATTCGAAAGTATTGGAATTTTCATTTAAGTATAATAGAAGAAAATACGTACACTTATAAAGGAAACACAATAGGAAAAATCAAATTGTTGTTTTATTGGTTGGCTTAAGCCATAACATCAAGATAGACAAGTTCACTCTGTAATATAAGAATCTGTATAAAATCAAACAGCAACCATTACTTGCTTGGTCTAAGAATGTTTATTGCTTTCTTAAACATAGACAATATAGAGCACAACCATAAACTAATATATATATACTACATCTTCCTTTTTCAAACAAAAATGAAAACAAACTAAATAAAACTGAACCTTATCAATGTATTACACAGTACTACAAACGTAATCATTCAGATGTCTAGGAGGTCTAACATCTCTATTAGATCTCCTAAGTGAACCTGCTGGAGAACAACCTGTTTCATTGGACTAAGGAGTTGTGGGTGTCGATTCCGTCTCAGATGGCTGCTGGACAGCAATCTGAGACCAAGCAGACTTTGCTAATAATACCTAAGCCCTCCAATCTTACTAATTCTTCTTGCAGTTTCGGTCTTAACTTAAGAGGAACCCTGTATGGAGGTTTGGAGGTAGGTATGGCATTAGCTTTCAACTTTATGTCATATGGTTCACTGAACTTACCCAAACCTACAAACAAATCATCATTTTTAAGAATTATATCTAATTTTTTGTCCTGTTTCGTCTCAACTGATGACACTCTTTTCACTAAATTTAAGCGCACGCAAGTATCACGACATAAAATCGGTACGGATTTTTCGCTTCCCGCAATACAGAATGTTTCCGTGTACGTCTTGCCGTTTACTAGTATGTCGAATGTCGCCAAACCTTTTACTGGGGTTTTGAAACCATTCCAACTCTCTAGGGAGGCTGTTGTACCCTTCAGCGGTAAGGGGGTTGAAGAGACAACTTTATCAAACATGTGCACGGGTAATATGTTGACATCAGCGCCAGGGTCGAGCTTGAACTGAACAGAGTTGTTACCTGGCAATATTACCTCTTGAAACCAGGCCAAAGAGTCCACTAACATGTTGAAGGTAACACACTCAACGTAGTAATCGGAATCTGTCGAGTCTTGTAAAGTTACCTCATTTGTAGCTTTACCAGAACGACACATTTTCGCAAAGTGATGTCTTCTTTTACAGTTGACACATGTCTTGTTGTATGCTGGACATTGGCCGTAGTTATGATGATACCCACAATTTAGACATACTTTCTTCTGGGCGAAGTTGCTCCTGGGTGCTGTTAAGGCATCTACCTCTGTCTTATTTTCCATTATATCCTTCACTTGTCCACTTGTGATCTCAGATATTCTGAGAGATGAGACAACATCAGCAAGTGATGGATCTCCTGTTTTGATGAGTTTTTTTTGAGAATCAGAGTCACTAGATCCTAATACAAGACGATCTCGTAATATTTCGTCCTTGTTTCTGAAATCGCAATCATTACACAACATTGTGAGTTCCGTCAAATAACTGTCAAATCCTTCCCCTATTTTCTGATTTCTATTATAAAATAGGTATCTGCAATGGAGTATGTTCTTTTTAGGATTGCAATATGTCTCAAATAATTTTAAAGCATCCTCGAGTGTTTTCGTATCTTCGGTATCAAGCGTATTATATACGACAAGAGCCTCTTCGCCTACAAGATTGAGTAAAATGGCGGTTTTTCTCGCCTCTTTTATTTGGGAAAGACCCGCCGCCTCCAAGTATATGTTGAAGGATTGTTTAAACTTCTTGAAGTTTTCGCTTAAATTACCTATTAGAGATAATTTGGACGGCAAATTATATCCCGTAGCCATGACTGCGCCATGTAATATAAGAATCTGTATAAAATCAAACAGCAACCATTACTTGCTTGGTCTAAGAATGTTTATTGCTTTCTTAAACATAGACAATATAGAGCACAACCATAAACTAATATATATATACTACACACTCATTATCACAATAGAGTTCAACTTATTAAATAACGTAGTATAATAATCAGGTTATTTGGTATCGTTTAATTCAAGATTATTTATTACAATGCAATGCAAATACTCTTTATCCAACACCACACACAAATGAATCAGTTACATACATTCATACCTACCTACATAAAGAATAACCAATATTCTAAAGAAATGTAATAAGTAGTATTAGATTAGGTAAATACTTTAATTTTAGTATTATTAAGTGATAACTTAAATAATTTTGGGCGAAGGTAAGCCGTTTAAGTAATACTTTTACAAACGGCATACAAGTGCCGAAATAAATAGTTTATCACTATTATTAACACTATATATATACTAAATATCACTATTCACACATATTAAAGTCTAAAACATTAAAAATTTCACTATTTGGACATGAACTAGCATGCGTACCTAGTTAATTCCGTCAGCGAACGCCAAAACAACCACCCCCTCCTAGTGTGTGTCGGTGACTGAAGCGACCGACGGCGTTACACTGCGTTTATAAGAGTCCCTTTCGCGCGTAATTCAAACAAAAAATTATACACTTAAACGCCATACTATAAATTTGGGTGATACTTCAAACGCCATCACACCTCTTGCAATTTTCATTTAACCAACGTATTGCTGTTTTTCAAAAATACTTGAAGCGACAATTTCGGCCAGGGCCAAGCATGTCGCTTAAAGTAATGAAATATTAGGTACATTTTTGTAACATTCACTTAAGCGACAACAGTTAATTTTAACACTTTTGAAGAACCACTTAAGCGCCGTAACCTATGTAAAATGTACTTGGAATAAACATGTAAGTGACATCACATGGAAAATGACCTATTTTTAAAAATCACTTATGCGACTATGATTATGCCTGTATATATGGTTAAGTGATAAGTAGAGTAAGATTTTACTCAAATTATGTGTCGTATCAGGTAACGATTTTTAAATTTGGGCCTTATTTCTATAACACCTTAAGCGACATATAAGTCATCGGATCGATGTGAAACCCGGCTCAAACGACGCAGAAAAAAACGCTGATTCCAATGATTTTGACCAAAGTGTCGCTTAAAGGGTTATTCCTTTACACCGTCGAACAATAATTTTCTTATGTGCACAGTTCCTGACTCGTTTACCCCACTAAACGATCGGGTGCCACTCTGAAAATAGTGTTATTTTGTAGCTAGATAAATTTTCTTTATGAACTAGTTATCAGCAATTACTCGCCTGCCGTCTAAGTTGATGACAGCCAGTCTTTTCTGAAATATCTTTGAAATTATTGATAGGACCAGTTTTTGACGCATTTACCCCTCTTAATGATCGAGTGCCACTCTGGAAATAGGTTTATTTTGTAGCTATGAGAATTGTCTATCCGAAATATCTATCAGAAATTACTCGCCTGCCGTCTAAGGTGCTAGCAGCCAATCATTTACATAAAATATTTTTGAAAATGTTGAATAGAATATTTCTGGGCACATTTACCTCAATAAACGTTCGGGTGCCACTCTGGAAATGATGTTGTTTTGTAGCTAGATAAATGTCCTTTACGAATTAGGTATCAGAAAGTACTCGCTTGCCGTCTAAGGTGCTAACAGCCAATCCTTTCTGTCAAAAATTTTCTTTACTACACAGTTCCTGACTCATTTACCCTATTTAAGAATCGGGTGCCACTCTAAAAATAGTTTCTGTTTGTAGCCAGGAGAAATATCTATCCGATTGAATGGTCAGAATCTACTCGCTTGCCGTCTAAGGTGCCGGCTGCCAACCTTTACTGAAAGCATTGATAAATTTTCTTATGTGCACAGTTCCTGACTCGTTTACCCCACTAAACGATCGGGTGCCACTCTGAAAATGGTGTTATTTTGTAGCTAGATAAATTTTCTTTATGAATTAGTTATCAGCAAGTACTCGCCTGCCGTCTAAGTTGATGACAGCCAGTCTTTTCTGAAATATCTTTGAAATTATTGATAGGACCAGTTTTTGACGCATTTATCCCTCTTAATGATCGAGTGCCACTCTGGAAATAGGTTTATTTTGTAGCTATGAGAATTATCTATCCGAATTATCTATCAGAAATTACTCGCCTGCCGTCTAAGGTGCTAGCAGCCAATCATTTACATAAAATATTTTTGAAAATGTTGAATAGAATATTTCTGGGCACATTTACCTCAATAAACGTTCGGGTGCAACTCTGGAAATGATGTCATTTTGTAGCTAGATAAATGTCCTTTACGAATTAGGTATCAGAAAGTACTCGCTTGCCGTCTAAGGTCATCATCATCATCATCATTTCAGCCAAAAGACGTCCACTGCTGAACATAGGCCTCCCCCAAGGCTCGCCATTTAGACCGGTCCTGTGCCGTTCGTTTCCACCGGATTCCCGCGACCTTCACCAGGTCATCACTCCACCTTGTCGGAGGCCTACCGACAGCTCGTCTTCCGGTGCGTGGACGCCACTCAAGCAGTTTCTGGCCCCATCGACCGTCAGTCCTGCGAGCAATGTGCCCTGCCCACTGCCACTTAAGTCTCGCAATTTTGAAGACTATGTCGGTGACCCCAGTTCTACTACGGATAGCATCATTCCTAATTCTATCACGCAGAGAACCCCGAGCATAGCTCGTTCCATTGCTCTTTGGGTGACCTTGAGCTTTCTTATGAGGCCCATCGTTAGCGCCCATGTTTCGGATCCATATGTCATCACTGGCAACACACACTGGTCAAAGACTTTTGACTTGAGGCACTGCGGTAAATTGGACGAGAATACACTGCGAAGCTTCCCGAACGCTGCCCAGCCGAGTCGGATTCGACGAGTGATCTCTTTCTCGAAGTTGGACCTACCTAACTGGACTGTTTGTCCCAGGTATACGTACTCGTCAACAACTTCGAGCGCAGAGCCGCCGATTATTACGGGAGTTGGTACAACATGGGCATTAGACATGACCTTCGTCTTGTCCATGTTCATTTTCAGACCAACTCGATCGGAAACTCTGCTGAGATCAACGAGCATTGTACTGAGGTCCTCCATGGTCTCAGCCATGACTACAATGTCTTCAGCAAACCGAAGGTGAGTGATGTACTCGCCATTTACGTTGATGCCTCGTCCTTCCCAGTCCAAAAATTTAAAAGCATCTTCCAGTGCAGCAGTGAAGAGCTTCGGAGAGATCACATCTCCTTGTCTGACTCCCCGCTGCAGTGGAACAGGCTTTGTTTCCTGGTCCTGTAGTCGGACGGACATGGTGGCGTTTTCGTACAGGCACTTCAGGACTTCGATATACCGATATGTCTAAGGTGCTGGCAGCCAATCCTTTCTGTCAAAAATTTTCTTTACTACACAGTTCCTGACTCATTTACCCTATTTAAGGATCGGGTGCCACTCTGGAAATAGTTTCTGTTTGTAGCCAGGAGAAATGTCTATACGATTGAATGGTCAGAATCTACTCGCTTGCCGTCTAAGGTGCCGGCTGCCAACCTTTACTGAAAGCATTGATAAATTTTCTTATGTGCACAGTTCCTGACTCGTTTACCCCACTAAACGGTCGGGTGCCACTCTGAAAATGGTGTTATTTTGTAGCTAGATAAATTTTCTTTATGAACTAGTTATCAGCAATTACTCGCCTGCCGTCTAAGTTGATGACAGCCAGTCTTTTCTGAAATATCTTTGAAATTATTGATAGGACCAGTTTTTGACGCATTTACCCCTCTTAATGATCGAGTGCCACTCTGGAAATAGGTTTATTTTGTAGCTATGAGAATTGTCTATCCGAATTATCTATCAGAAATTACTCGCCTGCCGTCTAAGGTGCTAGCAGCCAATCATTTACATAAAATATTTTTGAAAATGTTGAATAGAATATTTCTGGGCACATTTACCTGAATAAACGTTCGGGTGCCACTCTGGAAATAGGTTTATTTTGTAGCTATGAGAATTGTCTATCCGAATTATCTATCAGAAATTACTCGCCTGCCGTCTAAGGTGCTAGCAGCCAATCATTTACATAAAATATTTTTGAAAATGTTGAATAGAATATTTCTGGGCACATTTACCTGAATAAACGTTCGGGTGCCACTCTGGAAATGATGTCATTTTGTAGCTAGATAAATGTCCTTTACGAATTAGGTATCAGAAAGTACTCGCTTGCCGTCTAAGGTGCTGGCAGCCAATCCTTTCTGTCAAAAATTTTCTTTACTACACAGTTCCTGACTCATTTACCCTATTTAAGGATCGGGTGCCACTCTGGAAATAGTTTCTGTTTGTAGCCAGGAGACTAGATAAATTTTCTTTATGAATTAGTTATCAGCAATTACTCGCCTGCCGTCTAAGTTGATGACAGCCAGTCTTTTCTGAAATATCTCTGAAATTATTGATAGGACCAGTTTTTGACGCATTTACCCCTCTTAATGATCGAGTGCTACTCTGAAAATAGGTTTATTTTGTAGCTATGTGAATTGTCTATCCGAATTATCTATCAGAAATTACTCGTTTGCCGTCTAAGGTGCTAGCAGCCAATCATTTACATAAAATATCTTTGAAAATGTTGAATAGAATATTTCTGGGCACATTTACCTGAATAAACGTTCGGGTGCCACTCTGGAAATGATGTCATTTTGTAGCTAGATAAATGTCCTTTACGAATTAGGTATCAGAAAGTACTCGCTTGCCGTCTAAGGTGCTGGCAGCCAATCCTTTCTGTCAAAAATTTTCTTTACTACACAGTTCCTGACTCATTTACCCTATTTAAGGATCGGGTGCCACTCTGGAAATAGTTTCTGTTTGTAGCCCGGAGAAATATCTATCCGATTGAGTGGTCAGAATCTACTCGCTTGCCGTCTAAGGTGCCGGCTGCCAACCTTTACTGAAAGCATTGATAAATTTTCTTATGTTCACAGTTCCTGACTCATTTACCCCACTAAACGATCGGGTGCCACTCTGAAAATGGTGTTATTTTGTAGCTAGATAAATTTTCTTTACGAATTAGTTATCAGCAAGTACTCGCCTGCCGTCTAAGTTGATGTCAGCCAGTCTTTTCTGAAATATCTTTGAAATTATTGATAGGACCAGTTTTTGACGCATTTACCCCTCTTAATGATCGAGTGCCACTCTGGAAATAGGTTTATTTTGTAGCTATGAGAATTGTCTATACGAATTATCTATCAGAAATTACTCGCCTGCCGTCTAAGGTGCTAGCAGCCAATCATTTACATAAAATATCTTTGAAAATGTTGAATAGAATATTTCTGGGCACATTTACCTGAATAAACGTTCGGGTGCCACTCTGGAAATGATGTCATTTTGTAGCTAGATAAATGTCCTTTACGAATTAGGTATCAGAAAGTACTCGCTTGCCGTCTAAGGTGCTGGCAGCCAATCCTTTCTGTCAAAAATTTTCTTTACTACACAGTTCCTGACTCATTTACCCTATTTAAGGATCGGGTGCCACTCTGGAAATAGTTTCTGTTTGTAGCCAGTGGAAATATCTATACGAGTGAATGGTCAGAATCTACTCGCTTGCCGTCTAAGGTGCCGGCTGCCAACCTTTACTGAAAGCATTGATAAATTTTCTTATGTTCACAGTTCCTGACTCATTTACCCCACTAAACGATCGGGTGCCACTCTGAAAATGGTGTTATTTTGTAGCTAGATAAATTTTCTTTATGAATTAGTTATCAGCAAGTACTCGCCTGCCGTCTAAGTTGATGACAGCCAGTCTTTTCTGAAATATCTTTGAAATTATTGATAGGACCAGTTTTTGACGCATTTACCCCTCTTAATGATCGAGTGCCACTCTGGAAATAGGTTTATTTTGTAGCTATGAGAATTGTCTATACGAATTATCTATCAGAAATTACTCGCCTGCCGTCTAAGGTGCTAGCAGCCAATCATTTACATAAAATATCTTTGAAAATGTTGAATAGAATATTTCTGGGCACATTTACCTGAATAAACGTTCGGGTGCCACTCTGGAAATGATGTCATTTTGTAGCTAGATAAATGTCCTTTACGAATTAGGTATCAGAAAGTACTCGCTTGCCGTCTAAGGTGCTGGCAGCCAATCCTTTCTGTCAAAAATTTTCTTTACTACACAGTTCCTGACTCATTTACCCTATTTAAGGATCGGGTGCCACTCTGAAAATAGTTTCTGTTTGTAGCCAGTAGAAATATCTATCCGATTGAGTGGTCAGAATCTACTCGCTTGCCGTCTAAGGTGCCGGCTGCCAACCTTTACTGAAAGCATTGATAAATTTTCTTATGTTCACAGTTCCTGACTCATTTACCCCACTAAACGATCGGGTGCCACTCTGAAAATGGTGCTATTTTGTAGCTAGATAAATTTTCTTTATGAATTAGTTATCAGCAAGTACTCGCCTGCCGTCTAAGTTGATGACAGCCAGTCTTTTCTGAAATATCTTTGAAATTATTGATAGGACCAGTTTTTGACGCATTTACCCCTCTTAATGATCGAGTGCCACTCTGGAAATAGGTTTATTTTGTAGCTATGAGAATTGTCTATCCGAATTATCTATCAGAAATTACTCGCCTGCCGTCTAAGGTGCTAGCAGCCAATCATTTACATAAAATATCTTTGAAAATGTTGAATAGAATATTTCTGGGCACATTTACCTGAATAAACGTTAGGGTGCCACTCTGGAAATGATGTCATTTTGTAGCTAGATAAATGTCCTTTACGAATTAGGTATCAGAAAGTACTCGCTTGCCGTCTAAGGTGCTGGCAGCCAATCCTTTCTGTCAAAAATTTTCTTTACTACACAGTTCCTGACTCATTTACCCTATTTAAGGATCGGGTGCCACTCTGGAAATAGTTTCTGTTTGTAGCCCGGAGAAATATCTATCCGATTGAGTGGTCAGAATCTACTCGCTTGCCGTCTAAGGTGCCGGCTGCCAACCTTTACTGAAAGCATTGATAAATTTTCTTATGTTCACAGTTCCTGACTCATTTACCCTATTTAAGGATCGGGTGCCACTCTGGAAATAGTTTCTGTTTGTAGCCAGGAGACTAGATAAATTTTCTTTATGAATTAGTTATCAGCAATTACTCGCCTGCCGTCTAAGTTGATGACAGCCAGTCTTTTCTGAAATATCTCTGAAATTATTGATAGGACCAGTTTTTGACGCATTTACCCCTCTTAATGATCGAGTGCTACTCTGAAAATAGGTTTATTTTGTAGCTATGTGAATTGTCTATCCGAATTATCTATCAGAAATTACTCGTTTGCCGTCTAAGGTGCTAGCAGCCAATCATTTACATAAAATATCTTTGAAAATGTTGAATAGAATATTTCTGGGCACATTTACCTGAATAAACGTTCGGGTGCCACTCTGGAAATGATGTCATTTTGTAGCTAGATAAATGTCCTTTACGAATTAGGTATCAGAAAGTACTCGCTTGCCGTCTAAGGTGCTGGCAGCCAATCCTCTCTGTCAAAAATTTTCTTTACTACACAGTTCCTGACTCATTTACCCTATTTAAGGATCGGGTGCCACTCTGGAAATAGTTTCTGTTTGTAGCCAGGAGAAATATCTATCCGATTGAATGGTCAGAATCTACTCGCTTGCCGTCTAAGGTGCCGGCTGCCAACCTTTACTGAAAGCATTGATAAATTTTCTTATGTTCACAGTTCCTGACTCATTTACCCCACTAAACGATCGGGTGCCACTCTGAAAATGGTGTTATTTTGTAGCTAGATAAATTTTCTTTATGAATTAGTTATCAGCAAGTACTCGCCTGCCGTCTAAGTTGATGACAGCCAGTCTTTTCTGAAATATCTTTGAAATTATTGATAGGACCAGTTTTTGACGCATTTACCCCTCTTAATGATCGAGTGCCACTCTGGAAATAGGTTTATTTTGTAGCTATGAGAATTGTCTATCCGAATTATCTATCAGAAATTACTCGCCTGCCGTCTAAGGTGCTAGCAGCCAATCATTTACATAAAATATCTTTGAAAATGTTGAATAGAATATTTCTGGGCACATTTACCTGAATAAACGTTCGGGTGCCACTCTGGAAATGATGTCATTTTGTAGCTAGATAAATGTCCTTTACGAATTAGGTTGTAATAAACGCCCCTTAAAATAAAGATAAAGAAACGAGATTGCTTTAAATAAATTAAACCTAGTTGTGTACTTATTTTGGCCAATGTGAATCGTCAGTGGTAGGACCCTGTATTGTTGTGTACCGTAGAAACCCATGCTCTTTAATGTGAATGCTTGTCAGACCTTGGACTCCCCAACTACCTAGAAACCTTGCTATGCCTAATTTTGTTCTACTAAATCTATTATTTCTTTCTACCAAGTGCAACTTTTCTACCATTTCTACTAAAATTCTCCAACCTTCACAACAGCTACCCTAATGCATTTTACCTACATTTTTGCTCCTTAATCTTATAATAATATTAATGATGATGGTACTAAATCTCCTCACGACAAACTTTAAAATTGACATTCTTTAGTTCTAGGATTTTATTGAAATAAATTAATGGGATTTAAATTGGGTTTTAAATAAGTTGTAATGATATTTAGCCTAAGTAGGTATGTCAAGTCGAACGTACGTATGTTTCGAACCTAGTATACAGAGATGTGCTAACCCTATCATATTAGGATCATTTTGCAGGTTTGTAGAGATTATGAATAATTTTGTTATTGGTATAAGGTCGGGCCCCTCCGTCCGCCCGAGAGATTGCTATCTCTCTCTGTTATTAAACAGAAACCAGTGGCTCTCGACCCTGACTGGACAAGCCCCCTCCAATATTTTTAACACTATTCGGAGTGTAAGACAAATGTCAAAATGACAAATTAATAATATTATGGAGAACTATGCCGAGTTTATTCATCCGCATTGTCCCAGGTCGCAACGAGCAAACAACCCTTTGTAGCTCTCGGGCTTAAAATTTGTTTTAGAAAAAGATTACCATATAATTATAGCAATTGAGTCTACTAGTACTTCAAAATTCGCGCTGAAAGATAAGATGAAATACTGCAAGACCTTATCTTTGGACATAAGAGTAGTGGACTGCTCAGCCTGCCACTAAACCAGAACAATCCCATATTTCTGGGAAGTCCTGCTATCCTATTGATTACAAATAATATTATACCTTGCTAAAACATCTATCCTATTCCTAGTAAATTGTATGACTTAACCGCTTGATGAACCTCCTATCCACGTGAATTAGCCTGATAATCGAAAACCAGATACCTAGATTGTACCTAATAACCACTACATAACCCAAAGTGCTCGATAGCTATTTAACCGCGTGAACCATTCTAAAAGTTAAACCCTAGGCTTCTAGAACGCCCTTAATATCCGAACTATCAATTACCTGGATAAAATAAACCCTTAAATTTTAAACCTATTACCCCTAATTCAGTGTATGAAGTTAAATCTAACATTAACCCCAGGAGATCTAAACTAGAAACTAAAATCCCTTACCAGATTTAGTTTCTGTGAATGCGTATTTCCTAACTAAGCTCTAAAGAGTTCAGTCGGCTAAACTGAAAATTGCAATACTATCAGCCTGTGTAGGTTGTCCCCCCCCTTGCGCCCGAGGGCATGGAGGCAAGAGTAGGATGCCCTATTGTGTATATAATAGAAATATATAAATATATTTAACAAGACCGTTCTCCAAATACTGCACAATTTCAACGAGCGAGGAGCACCCTCTATGCTGACCCAAACTATGGCAGCCTCGTTTACGTTGCCAGCTGGACATTGTGAGAACGTGAAGGATAGATCGTCTCCTGTGTTGGTAAAGAAGAGACGTCAGGCCACCTTCAGACCTGATAACTACTAAGACTCTGAATCATGCCCATTGACACCGTTAGGCGGGTATGACTCCTCAGGTATACTGTAAACCTGGACAAAGTTCTGGCTTTTAAACTTATTGAAAATATACAAAAACCCCACTAATTTTACTAGTTATAATGCCAAAAAGTGATCCCTCATGTTGGGGAGAAAATCCCACATAATGACGAACCACTCTTATGCCAATAAATTCACCCACCAAGAGATTTTACTGAGCAAGCCAGAGACCTTGACAGTCTGAGTGACGAAATCTAAGTAAGTCCCTACCGCCCCGCATGTTCTTTTATACCCTCATAACTGCGACAAATGCGATAAGTACGATAAATGCGACAGTGGCGACAATTGCGAGAAGTGTGATAAGTGTGACAAGCGCGATAAGTGCGATAACTGCGACAAACGTGACAACGGTGACAGTGTACCTACCTACTGACCGGCCGGCCCTTTACATAACAGAAGGTCGCAACGACCCTATCTTGAACCTACTTTAGGCTTTCATTCATATGGTTGAATTTTGAATGTTGAGTGTTTTATATTAGTTGACAAACGTAAAATAACAGAAGGTCGCAACGACCCTATCTTGAACCTACTTTATACTTTCATTCATAAGGTTGAATTTTGAATGTTGAGTGTTTTATATTAGTTGGACGTGCGGTAAACGTAAAACAAAAACGCAGCGCGCATCAAAAGCAACGCGGCAAAAGAAAATGGGTTGTAGTTATTATTGTTAGATTTATTGATATTTTAGGATTCCTTTTTCTTAAATAATTTAATATATTAAGCTGGCATTATTACAGGCACTCAGGAATATTTATTTTATTCCTTTACTCTAAACATTCTACTTGATATAATCTCTAATAAGCCAAGACAAAGAATCATCTAAAATTTACGTAAGATGCACGGTAGTGTCTCCGCCAAGACCTCTAAATACTTATAATTACTTAATAAATGACTCAAAGTTATAAAGGTGAATTCTACCCACCATCTCTTGGTAAATTATTTTAATAAGAAAGTGACAGAAACAGCTAGCTGCATTCTGTTACAAGCTACCCCTGATGAGTTTGGAAGATGAGATCTTTCAGATCTTGTCTGTAAAAGTCATCTTCAACCTCAATACAGTAACGACAGTTACACACTTTTTAACTGATATAACCTTAAACATTTATTGATGTTTTAAACTTGAAAAGTTTCAATTTATTGATATGTCAATCCCTCCACGAAAGTGAATTTTAGTGTAGTGAGTGTTTAGACCAAAGGATAAGAGGCAAACGTGACCCGGCAAGGGAGAGTGAACCATTAAACCCCAACAAAGGCTCATGACAACCTTTCCTCAAGCATGTCAGCATTGCCAGAGATACCAGGTTGTGAATCTGGTCGGCCCTAGTGACCCAACTATGCAGATTTATCCCGAAACATTGTCTACATTGCTCAGACGGCGTTTCTAGGGAACATTGCCCTCCCTATAGACAAATCTCGCATAATCGCCCCATACAATAACAGACAAGCCTTTGGTGTAAGTACTAAAGCGTTCAATCACCAGAATCAAAGTTCAATCCACTCCCCGTTACCAACTCACCCCAGCCTACCTCCACTGGCGTATGTATCACTTGAACAGGATAACCGTCCTTTTAAATATTTATTATCGTCAGATGATTTTTGATCCGTTAAACAAAATATTAAGTGTTAAATCGTACCAAGATCGTAGTGCATCTAGTTGCAATCTCCGCAATCTAGTTGTTAATCTAATTAACATAAATAATCGTAATTATATTATGTATCAAAAATGTATAAGTATTGTCAGTTCCTTACTGCTCAGTATATATGCATGCCCGCGTTTACACAAGGCAATTCAATTTTGAACACAATTTTTTAATGTACCATCAGAATCAGAACAATGTATATAATAATGTTAATTACTCGTAACTATACGATAATGTGAATTCATTTTTATCGGTATCGGTTATCCTACCCAAAGTGAGGTGTGTATACCCATTGGAATAGCTATTTTAGCTCGTGTAGAGTCAGTGCCAACACAGTAAGTCTCAAAGGACCTTGTCAAATCATGACTTTAACCTAACACCTATTACTGTGGTAACACATGGTGATTTCTTTTGAAGGGACCAATTACCAACAAATTTAGGTTGCACTGTAAATCCCGTTTGATTGGAAGAAACTCATTCATACCTCCCACTCTCCGTTCATAGCCTCCTTATCACACGTATTTTCAAGGCGATACTTCCTTCATCTTCATACTATCTCATACCAGTTCTTTATTTCTAATCTCTAACATACAGTTTCCACCAATGAAACAAAACTCCGTAAGCACAACCACAACATAAATATTGCTCTTTTCAAGTTAAACGCTTTTTATGCTTAATGACACGTGTGAATTTATAGGTAGGTAAATCACAAAATTCCCACGAAATTGTCGTATGAAATTATATTAAAACCGGACTACCTCTCCGAAAGACAATCAATCAACTTACACCCCTACCCCCCGCTTAAATAACTCTTAGATATTATTGTACCCTTCACTAAGTATTCAATTTTTATGATTAAGTAAATCTAAAGTTACATAATCTTGTTCAAAACAATTAATTTGAATTTTAGAATAGGTAAATATATATTTTTTTTTTCTGAAAATCCCTCAACCTATAAACACCAGCTTAATATCTTATTCCTATTCGTCACGTTCTGGGATAATTTACCCAGTAATAATGAAATGTTCTGCCTTAACCACTGTATCTAACATATCGTCCGAAATCTTACATTTACGCTCAAAATCGCATCGTTTATCCCGTCAAGCGATCCCCCCCCCACAGGCTCAGAAGCGCAAAGTGACCCGGGAATTTCGAAAAAAAAAATAGATATGTCGACCTGCGTTAGAAAAGATGAAATTGTGCTAATATGTTATAATTATATTGTAAACATTATATACCGTTCGAAAGCAGATAAAATTGTCTATCTATTTATTAGGTAGACTACTTGACTGACCTGTTTCATTACCGCGAAAACATATCAGTTTGCCCGATTTTCATTTGTTTTCTGACACTCGAAACATTTTGCTTGTTTACACTAAACTTTATCACATATTCCACACTGTTTTAGCACTATTGTGAACTTTATTAAACTATGCATCGATTAAAATAATCACTTCTCTATGATATGCATTATTCACAATAACACAATTATTTATTTGCATAACCAAAAAGACTCGCTTACGCGCGCCATCTTGCCGGTCGGTCACTGACCAAAAGTAGCGTTGACAAAACAAAGACCGGTTGGCGAGTCCAAACAAAAATATTTTAAATTGCATTAATAAATTTATTCCTATAGTGTCAATCAATTGCAGTAAAATAAGGATAGTTATATTTTTAGTATTGTAGTAATAGTTTTCTTGAAAAGTTGAATTACAAAATTAGACATGTTATTTGACTCTATTACTAATAAGAATCTTAATAATTTTGTCTCTATGTAGTATTCGTTATTTCTTAGAATAAAATTTCCTTATTTCTTTAAGTTTAGAATCAATACTTTTTACCCTTTCACTGCGTAATGTAATAAACAGGTACTAGATCAGATATAGAGGACTACGATCATTTTCTATTTGATTATCGTTATTGAAATAGCTAAATGGGAATAAAAGTGTATGTCTCTTTAGAGTTTCAGACATTGTATCATCATCATCCGCCTATCTATACATATGTATACGTCTAATGGGCACAGGCCTTATAGCTGAGAGGGAACGGGCAGACATTGCATTATGTTAAAAATGTATTAATTATATAATGTATTAGAATAATCCAATAATTTAATATATATGTAATTGACGGTCCTGGGTTCGAATCCCGGTCAGGCCTAATATTTGGGTGATGAGCACGAACATCCGTTTCCGAGTCCCAGATGTCTTGTATGTATTTTAGTATTTGTATCTATAAAATATATCGTCGGCTAGTGCCCAAACACAAGCCACTCCGACCTTGGACCACTCAGTTTCTGACAAATGGCGCCCTAAGAAGGTTTATTTGGTACCATTGGGATAAAACCCGATTTGTTTTGCCGCGACTGCTAGTAATTTAGCCAGAATCGTTATTTTATGTTGGTATACTACATACGCAACCCTGGTTTATTTCATTTCGGATGGCAACTTAACAATATCGACGAAATAATCCAGCCAATGAGAGCGAAGTCGTTAGTATCACACGTGTGACACTAGGGCGTTAGGGTTCTAATTGCGTCAGTAACACACGCGTGACACTAGGGCGCTCCACGGGTTATTTATGATTCTAAACCAAGTAACAAAACGCCCAAGCAAAAAGTGGCTGTCATTGATACGTCAAGTGTCATCGTACACACAGCTGTCAAACAACCATGAATCAAAATGTATGTCTTCTGTAATTTCTGTATTTCATTAATAGTCTACGTTTACGAAATATACAACAACGAGCTTTCACTCGATTAAATGGCCAAAGAATAAATGAATATATATCAAGTGAGTATTATATATCATATATGATTGTTACGTGGCAGAATCATGACACAAACCTATATCACGACTCGAATATATTTTCAGACAACATGGATTAATTAACGTAAACTGCGGTGTACTCTGTCCTGACTGAAAACCAAAGAAAACGATAACACTAATCTGGATTTTGGACCCAAACGTAAGTACTAAGCCTGCATAATCCATCACAATCCGAGCTCCCTGCTAACACCGACATACCATAATCAATCCCGTTTTATTTATTTCTTTCCAGTGGTTATTATCCTGAAACTGACGAGTCATCTACTCTCCCTGGTGACAAAACAACTAATCATAAACCCGAAAACAGACCTCTGTCAATGAATATCAAGCAAGGCTACAGGGTCAAACCAATATATCTACTAAAACTCATGTAAGTTGTCATGAAGGTGTCCCTTAGTTATCGTAGTTAAGCCATAAATTGTTATTCGGTTTTTACATCTCACAATAGTTCAATGAAAATTATCATAATATTTGAACATCCAGTAACCACATTATATTATACTAAGAACCATAATCTCTATTTCAGTCACTTTTAACAAGACAAAAATAAAATAAGACCCGATTAAACAAAAAATTGGCCAACAAAAAAAATTTATATAGTCTCCGTACCTAAGTACTCAATGCCCATACTATACCTTCTTACATACTTACTACCTATTAACTGTTAAGACTATGTGATCTCACTTTAAGCTTAAATTTCTCCACCCGTCTGTATATCCAGCGCACCAACATAGTTTGTTTCTCAAGTGTATCGCTTGATTACAAATCATCTGATTTTTGTTTGTCATACTGACCATCTGAAAAATTACACTACTACCAGTTACTCAACCTCCATAATGAGATACTTATTTACATTTAAAATGTACTTGTTACGCCAATTAATCTTATACTTTTGTATGTTACAGTGGACTTCATCCCGGAAAAGTGACTGGCATCGGTAAAAATCAACTTCTGACTACTCTGACTGAAACATTTACCTGCACTCCTAGAAATATATACCATATTAACTATGGTTTACAAAGCCCTTTAGAATAAAACTATTGAATCATTACAATAAAAATAATTTGTTCATGAAATGATGTTTCAGCATTTTGTTTTCACTTTCTTGTGTAGTTTTCTATGGTTATTATATACAAGTGTACTGTTGAGATGTAGCGTTTTTATTATAGTATGAAACATGCTCACATGATCAACTTGACAGTTCCTCTATATAGTTAATCTGTATCCGGTTCCCGGCCAAACCTGAGTGTCGTACTTATTTCTATCTCGCTAAACTTAAATTATTCATTATAACAGTAATCGCTGTATCTAATTATTGCTTGCTTAAAATTAAAGAGCATAAGTGTGTCATAGCCTATCTGGTGGTTTTATTTCATGGGATCCAATCCAAGGGACTTCTCTGCGCTCTGTTGGCTAGAGCACCTGCCAACCTCCAAGAGGTTATCGGCCCAGCGACCAACCCTTGCGTAATCCCATGAAATATATGTGTGATCTCAATACTAACAACTCGTCTGGCGTGTTGCTAACCGCCTTCACCCATTTTGCTTCGCGCTGGTGCAACGAGCTTTATTGCAGTGCTTGGGGCAAGTGCAACGTGGCGCGTGCATGGAAATGGCGGCGGATAATATAAATGCAAATCCTACCAAGCTGTCCTATACTCCTTTCGACCGCCTTGAAGGTGTCGGAAACTATTGCGTATGGAAGCATTATATGAAGAATGCGCTTATTATTGACGGCCTGTGGAGTTGTGTAACTAGAGACGACGATGTTGATGTGGATGCAGTCAATGACCCACGAGCTTTAGCAAGAATAAATTTATCCCTGAAAGCTTCCTGTATACAATATGTAAAAAATGTAAACACTGCAAAGGAAGCTTGGCAAGCTCTTAGCCATGTTTTTGAGGATAAAGGCTTCTACAGACGTGTGATGTTGCTTCGTCAACTGCATCAAGCTAGTTACTGTAATTTTAATAATATGAATGATTATATTCAACACATTATGACACTTGTGCATCAATTAAGCGATATTGGAAGAACGATAGAAGACTCGGAGATAGCGGAACTACTACTGTCGGGACTTCCTCAAGATTTTGATGTTCTTGTCAGTAGCTTGGAGACTGCTTCGATCACCAACAGCCTCAATAGTGAGATGGTGCGGACTAGATTACTTCAAGAGGACCATCGGAGGAAAAATAATGAAAAACAAAGTGATCTAGCTTTGTTCACCAAGCGGAAGGACATCATTTGTAATTTTTGCCACAAACCAGGACACATAAAGGCGAAATGTTACAAGTTTAAGAAAAACAAGAAGCGAGATGGCAATCGAAATGAAGCTTTGATGGTGACTTCTTCAAAGTGTGTGCCTCATACTAGTACAATTTGGGTTTTGGATTCGGGTGCGAGTAAACACATGTGCAAAGACATTAGTTTATTTGAGGATATTACTAAGTGTCAACAACATGTAACTGTTGCTGACGGTAGCTCCCTGCCATGTCTAGGGTTTGGCGAGGTTAGTATTCCTATGAAAAATAACAAGTCTCAATTAGTAACAGATGTTTTGTACGTCCCAGACCTCTCAACTAATTTAATAAGTGTTAGTAAATTGTGTGAGAAGGCATTTACTGTTACATTTAAAAATAATAAATGTTATGTTTTCAAAGGGGAATATTTAACAATATCTGCCACTAAACTTGGGGGAATTTATATTTTGGACAATGTGCATGGTTTTGTTTCTTCTGATCCACAGCAAAAGTCGTTTGTGACTAAGAGTATGGAAAATGTGTCACAGCAGCAGAGCTTGCCCGACACAGATGCTGCTTCTTTGGCGGTGTCATTGGAGCTATGGCACCGAAGGATGGGTCATCTCAGCTATCGTGGGGTGAGTGTTCTCCGTAATATTGCTAATGGTGTTAAGTTTCATCAATCTCAGCAGGATGCAGCCGTTAAGGAATGTGAATCTTGCGTTGAGGGGAAGCAAACAGTGCAAAGTTTTCCTAAGGGTGAAGCTAAACGTGCCATGCAATTGTTGGAGCTTGTTCACTCCGATGTTTGTGGACCGTTACCTGTCAGCAGCTTGGGTGGATCTAGGTACCTGCTAACATTTACAGATGATTTCTCACGTAAAACGTTTGGTTACTTAATTAAAAAGAAATCTGAAGTTTTGTCCAAATTCAAGTGTTTTAAGGCTACCGTCGAAAAACAAACCGGATATTTGATTAAAATCCTTCATACTGATGGAGGTGGTGAATATTGCAGTAATGAATTCAGTGAGTATTTACTGGGTCAGGGGATAATTCACCAAAAAACTGCTCCTTATAGCCCATCCCAAAATGGTGTCTCGGAGCGCCTCAACCGGACCCTGCTGGAAAAGGTGCGCTGTATGCTTCAGGAATCTGGTCTCGGTAAAGAATACTGGGGCGAAGCTATTTCCACAGCTATTTATCTTAAGAACAGAAGTCCTACAGCGGCTCTTCCTAATAAACTTCCTGAAGAAGTTTGGACAGGCAACAAAGTTGACCTGAGCCATCTACGTGTCTTCGGTTGCCGTGCTCTGACGCTCATACCTGGCGTGAGACGTGATAAGCTTGATTCTAAATCTCATCATTGTATCTTTGTTGGGTATTGTGAGCATACCAAGGGTTATAGGTTAATTGATCCCTTAGTACCTAATAAAATAATAATTTCAAGAAATGTAATTTTCTTTGAAAATAAGTTTTGTGATAGTACAACTGATAACTGTGATATTCAATATAATGATAAATTTTATTCTTATGAAAATGACTTGCAAAGCAATGAAATTAATTCTGATATGAATTTGAATAATAATTTATCTAATAATAATTTCAATGGAATGCAAAGCAATGAATCCAGTAATGAATTGAATAATATTTCTGAATTAAGTAATGATTCATTGAATTTTAACGAACCAACTGACAACAGTAATTGTCATTCTGATAATGCGCAAAGCCCGCCTAATGTTTACTTTTCTCCAGTTTCAGGGGACTCTTCCTTCCGTAGTGCTGAGGGAGTCCATGGAGACTGCGAGGACTTAGGTTCTCCCTCTTTATCGAACGAAACGGTCGTTCGAGGGGAAGATTTAGGCGCGCCGGCATCCGGCAGCGACCGACCTGTTCGTTCTACGCGTAGCACAAAACCAGCAAGGTATGCAGATTACGATTTGTCTGACTCATCAGATTTGACATATTTAGTTCATAATATTGTCTATGACGAGCCTCAGTCCTATGATGAAGCAGTAGCAAGCCCTAACAAAGATAAGTGGCAAATTGCTATGCAAGCTGAGTATGACTCTATGATTAAAAATAATGTATGGCAAATTGTTGACAGACCTGCTAACCATAATATTGTCAGTTGTAAATGGGTTTTTAAATTAAAGTCTGATGATTCAGGTAACTATACAAAATATAAGGCTCGTTTAGTGGCAAGAGGATTCAGTCAAAAGCCTGGTAGAGATTTTACAGATGTCTTCTCACCAGTTGTTAGACACTCTAGTTTGAGGATTTTATTTTGTATAGCTAACGAACATAACATGGATATGGAACATATAGATGTAAATACTGCCTTTTTACATAGTAATATTGATGAACAAATCTATATGGAACAGCCTCCAGGTTTCTCAACTGATAAGACTAAAGTGTGCTTGTTAAATAAAAGTTTGTATGGTCTTAAACAAGCGAGTAGGCTGTGGAATAATAAGGTTCATGTTGTGTTGACTAATCATGGTTACTTCCAAAATAGGTGTGAACCATGTGTGTATATTAAAAAGAATAATGATAAGTTGACTATGATTGCATTGTATGTCGACGACTTCTATATATTTTCTAATTGTCAAAATGAGAAAGAAAAATTGTATAGCTTATTAAAGTCTGAATTTAGTTGTAAAAGCTTAGGCCCTATAAAGAACTGTCTTGGTATTCAAGTTCACAGGGATAGAAGTCGTGGCATTTTAATGTTTGAACAATCTGACTATATTAAAAGGTTGTTAAGCCGTTTTGGCATGACTAATTGTAAGAGTGTCTCGACTCCTATGACAGTTAATAATAAGTTAGAAAAGGCGTCAGACAATAATTGTTTATCTGATAGTGAGTATCCTTATAGAGAGTTAATAGGATGCCTAATGTACCTGTCTGTGTGTTCGAGACCTGACATTACTTATGCTCTAAGTCATTTAAGTCAGTTCAATACCGCTTTTACGCGAGATCATTGGTTGGCTGCCAAAAGAATTTTAAGGTACTTGAGTGGTACAATTAATTACAGATTAGTGTTTGTAAGATCTGGCAGCTTTGATATGTCAGTTTATGCTGATGCTGACTGGGCCAATGATGTCGTGGATAGAAGGTCTTATAGTGGCTTTGTTATTAAGCTGGGTGATTCTACAGTCTGTTGGGAATCACGCAAACAGCGATGTACTGCTCTGTCGACTACAGAAAGTGAATATCTGTGTCTTAGTGATTCATGCAAAGAAGTATGTTTTATTAGAAATTTCATGTTTGAAATTTTTGGAAAACATTTTAATTGTAAAATTTTTAATGATAATCAGAGTGCATTGAAATTGCTTGAAACTAAAGAGTATTGCCACAAAAAGACCAAGCACATAGATCTTCGCTACCATTTTGTGAAAGATGTTGTGAAAAACAAGAATATTATTGTTAGCTATTTACCTACTGATAAGATGGTTGCTGATCTTTTCACTAAGCCTTTGTGTAGCTATAAGCATTTGGGTTTTGTTAATGACTTAAATTTAAAAGATGTATTGTCTTAATTTTTTGCTTTGTTTAATTAGAGCATAGTAGTATGACATATCTTTGTAAGATTATGTCAATTGTCTTGGTGCTTATTGGATGGTTGACATAAGTCATATATTTTTGTTTGTAGGCACATAGTCAGCTTGACATGGGGTAGAGTCAATGTAGAGTTTTAATTAACTTGAATTGTTAATTAGATTATATAGTTATATAATGTTTCTCTGCATTGTTATGTTGTTTTCTCATGTTTTGCATGAGGGGAAGTGTTGAGATGTAGCGTTTTTATTATAGTATGAAACATGCTCACATGATCAACTTGACAGTTCCTCTATATAGTTAATCTGTATCCGGTTCCCGGCCAAACCTGAGTGTCGTACTTATTTCTATCTCGCTAAACTTAAATTATTCATTATAACAGTAATCGCTGTATCTAATTATTGCTTGCTTAAAATTAAAGAGCATAAGTGTGTCATAGCCTATCTGGTGGTTTTATTTCATGGGATCCAATCCAAGGGACTTCTCTGCGCTCTGTTGGCTAGAGCACCTGCCAACCTCCAAGATGTACTTCCTATTTGTATTCCCTAGATGCTAAATCCACATATTGATATGTTTTTCAGAGCTGCATTTTTTTTTTAAATAAAATTTCACTGCATGTATCTTTACTTCTCACACGAGCCCTGTTATTCAAAAGGAATGAACCTGATTCTAAATCCTTTAATCTCCTTTATTGCAACGAAAATACCTACATTCATTCATTGAAGTGACTGAGGATACCTACATTGAGCTAAATTGCATTACTTGTTCCAAAATTAAATATCCAACTGGATCTTCTAGTGAGTCATGAATCCTCTTTAATTCTAGTAAGTAACAAACCAATGTTGTCACAAAAACTAGTACTAATTTATATCCTTATGGAAAACGCTGACATCCTATAATTACTAAAACTGTATTTAATTAGTTCCGAAAATTATTACTGGTCACGACATCTAGCGTTAGATACTTTACATACTTATTTCTTACTATTTGAATACGACATCTTATAAATGCATTCCAGTGTACTTTAACAATTGCATTAACATTGTTTCTACTCCACATCATTATGGCATCAGTTTCCTAGGAATAACTCTCTTATTTACTATATTACCATAATATGATCTTACACACAATGTACTGTCTGTGCGTACCTCCTAGAGTCGGGTATCAACAACAAGTATAAACAGTTTAAGTCGCGTGAAACAACAACGTTTCAACATTTCGCATCCAAAGTTTAGCTAAATTCATAAACCAATATCCCTCTCATTCTTCAATTTTAGTTATGTCTTCGTAGATAACGGGTTAACCCGGCATCTACCCATCCCTGGGATTCGCGGCCTCTATCGATAAATAGTCAAACCTCTTAATTGACCGATTTTGTCTGTTTCTAACTCCAATACTTGATCATAATCCGGACATCTACCCATACCTGGGATTCGCGGCCTCTATCGATAAATAGTCAAACCTCTTAATTGACCGGTTTTGTCTGCTTCTAACTCCAATACTTGATCATAATCTGGACATCTACCCATCCCTGGGATTCGCGGCCTGTATCGATAAATAGTCAAACCTCTTAATTGACCGGTTTTGTCTGCTTCTAACTCCAATACTTGATCATAATCTGGACATCTACCCATCCCTGGGATTCGCGGCCTGTATCGATAAATAGTCAAACCTCTTAATTGACCGGTTTTGTCTGCTTCTAATTTGCCGCTAGAGGACACTATATAATACAAGATAATTATTTACCCTTTTTAATTTATATTTGTTTCTTCCTTTCGTGTAAATTATCCAAATAATATATGCACAGCTTAGGACGTTTATTTATATAATTCCATCCCACGCGACAATTTGCCTCGTTTTTAATTAAATTTAAATCGCATAGGCGTCGATAACTAATTGACAACTGGCAACACTGGTTTTTCTTTCATTCATTTTCAAAATGGCGCAACATAATCAACATGTCTGGAGCGCTACCGCGACAGCAAACGAAACCCTCCCTCTCCGTCGCACCTGCAAGTTTGCATATAAGTGAGACAGAGAGGGCAAACCCCGTCCGCGGCTCGCGGTAGCCCCTCTATTTGCTTTGCTCGTTTATGTAATTCAGCCAATTTTCTGTGCGATGTGAGTTTTAGACAATGTTTAGACTCATGTTATGTGCAGTTTGCTTGTGACTACCGTTCCTACTGTGAAATGCCTAATAAAGGGGCAAAACTCAAGAATGATGCGAGTGCGCGTACGCAATATGCAACCTATTAAATGAGTGTTCAATCCATGGTATTTGCTACTTCGGTGTGCAATTTTCTGTAACGCTATAAGATGTACTATCATATCGAATCTTGCACCTTCACTGGATAAACTGGCTCAGAAAAACTCGCAAACTGCTTCCCGTCCTTCTGTCGCTTCGCACCTCGCCTGCTTAACCTCAAATATCTCAACAATCAACGGTGAGTTTTCGCTGAATGACTGCTGCTATACATTTGTATTCCCTGCATTGTTTTCCTCCCCGCACCATCCACTCTCAATAATTATGGAGGAAACCTACATGACGCATTAGTGGTATTTTAATTAATAATTAACATCTGCTATTTTCTCGTTGTTAATAGTTCGGGGACAAATGGTAATTTATAAACTTTCAGCATGCAATGATTTCATCAATCGTCATCAAAAATCCATTCATAAGTCCTTTTATGTGAGCGAGTAGCATGTTGGAATGGAATAGATATATCCATGTTTCACTTGATATTCCCCTGTTGTATATAACATCATGATGTCAAACAAATGAAATTATACCATTTTTTTCTATATTCTAAACGCTGTAGTACTTATGTCATACTAAAGTACTATGCAAGTTATTGTTCTTACGACTGACTTTGTTTGGAAATTCATTGCTTCTCCTTAATTGTTCTGGCTCAAAATATTACTACATTCTCAATTATTATTTTCTCTTAATTCCTCTTCAGGACCATTTAAGTAATGAAGTATAATAAAGCTGCTACCTACTACTTAATTGTGAAGAAATGTGCCCCTCAGTATCCAATGTCAACACATGATTCCTTATGCATTTAATAAAGAAGTCTCCCCGCTAATCTCTCAAGTAAGTAACTCTTATGTCTATTCTAATTATAATCTGAATTCATTAAATACAATTTGACACGCCTATAAACCAATTCTACGATTTTTGAATTCCATTGTTCTTCCTCGGAGAACCTTCATATTTAATAATATTCCACTCCTGTTGTATTTTACTCCTACAAGATAATTAGAGAGAATAGCCCTTAATTGTTCGGCTCATCACTATCATCATCATTAAAACTGATTTATATTATTTATTATTTATTGTTCCGACTTCATGTATCTTAGTGATGTAGTGTATATAGAACGTTCGTTAGAAATGTCCATAGGGTATCAACCGTTTGATAACACTTTGGGTAGTATTTTCTCAACTGTGATGTTTTCTTTTACAGATTGCTGCTATGATGTGAAACTACTGCTCCCGTAAATCAAAGATGAGTGAACTTAGAACTTCATTTCTACTGCTTTGCCCGGGAACTTGTGTTCATGACACATAATTACATGTTAACTTCATGCACTACTGCTGCAAAAATCGCCATGTAGCTGTACAGTTCTTCAGGTAATTATATTTTAAATATTTGTTCTAGTCTTCAATACAGTCTACTGTACGCAGTATTCAAGATGTGACGATGCCCTAGTTATCTAGGTGTAAAGCCCTATGGTGGTAACTACATACTTGCCTGATGTTGATTTATTCCTATAGCCTATGGACATTCGTGTTTGCGAATTGATCGCTAATGGTGACAAACAAGCACACAGCCTCTGTTTCGGTGATGTTATCGTCACACCCTTCAGAAGGCATCAATGCCTAATGACACTGTAGCCTAGGAACGCGCGTTTCTTGTTTATAGATGTATACAAGTATGGAGGTGGTAAACAAGCACACAGCCTATCTGATGATGATGTTCTATCACTGAAACCTAGTGACGCGTGTTTCTTGTTTTTTATGGATGTATGCATGTATGGAGGTGGTAAACAAGCATACAGTCAATCTGATGATGATGTTCTATCACAGAAACCTAGTGACGCGTGTTTCTTGTTTTTTATGGATGTATGCATGTATGGGGGTGGTAAACAAGCATACAGTCAATCTGATGATGATGTTCTATCACTGAAACCTAGTGACGCGTGTTTCTTGTTTTTTATGAATGTTTACATGTATGGAGGTGGTAAACAAGCACCCAGCCTACCTACTTGATGATGATTTGATGTTCTAACACTGCGACTTAGTGATGCGCATAGTGCCAATGAATTCGATTTGATACTGCTTACTCTGTCTACCCCCAGATTGTTAAATTTGATCCCGGTTTTCATTTTATTATTCTTGCTTACGTATGTCTATCTACCCCTAGAGTAATAAATTCAATCCCAGGTTATTCATTTCATGTTCCTTGAGATCCTTAATTGAATTGTTCATATTTTTCTTATTCCTGTAGAATATGATAATAATTCCCTTATAATATATATACTCCTACTACACGAGAACTTATTTCTAAATAATCTACTATTTCATATTTCTAGAGTAACTAGAGTAGGTACATTTTTTTATTTTAGTTATTTATAAAGATAGTAATTATTGGTGCATTATATTTTTTTCAGATGACGTTCCTAGCTGATTTATGCGATGGAAGTTCGTAGCGAAAATAATGAGAAGAGAAGGGAAGTCCAAGAAACCGACAAGATCACACTCCATCTTACACGCCAACAAATTGTAGCCAACAAGAGGCTAACTTATCCTGGTCACGGCACCAAATTGTAATAAACGCCCCTTAAAATAAAGATAAAAGAAGAGAGATTGCTTTAAATAAATTAAACCTAGTTGTGTACTTATTTTGGCCAATGTGAATCGTCAGTGGTAGGACCCTGTATTGTTGTGTACCGTAGAAACCCATGCTCTTTAATGTGAATGCTTGTCAGACCTTGGACTCCCCAACTACCTAGAAACCTTGCTATGCCTAATTTTGTTCTACTAAATCTATTATTTCTTTCTACCAAGTGCAACTTTTCTACCATTTCTACTAAAATTCTCCAACCTTCACAACAGCTACCCTAATGCATTTTACCTACATTTTTGCTCCTTAATCTTATAATAATATTAATGATGATGGTACTAAATCTCCTCACGACAAACTTTAAAATTGACATTCTTTAGTTCTAGGATTTTATTGAAATAAATTAATGGGATTTAAATTGGGTTTTAAATAAGTTGTAATGATATTTAGCCTAAGTAGGTATGTCAAGTCGAACGTACGTATGTTTCGAACCTAGTATACAGAGATGTGCTAACCCTATCATATTAGGATCATTTTGCAGGTTTGTAGAGATTATGAATAATTTTGTTATTGGTATAAGGTCGGGCCCCTCCGTCCGCCCGAGAGATTGCTATCTCTCTCTGTTATTAAACAGAAACCAGTGGCTCTCGACCCTGACTGGACAAGCCCCCTCCAATATTTTTAACACTATTCGGAGTGTAAGACAAATGTCAAAATGACAAATTAATAATATTATGGAGAACTATGCCGAGTTTATTCATCCGCATTGTCCCAGGTCGCAACGAGCAAACAACCCTTTGTAGCTCTCGGGCTTAAAATTTGTTTTAGAAAAAGATTACCATATAATTATAGCAATTGAGTCTACTAGTACTTCAAAATTCGCGCTGAAAGATAAGATGAAATACTGCAAGACCTTATCTTTGGACATAAGAGTAGTGGACTGCTCAGCCTGCCACTAAACCAGAACAATCCCATATTTCTGGGAAGTCCTGCTATCCTATTGATTACAAATAATATTATACCTTGCTAAAACATCTATCCTATTCCTAGTAAATTGTATGACTTAACCGCTTGATGAACCTCCTATCCACGTGAATTAGCCTGATAATCGAAAACCAGATACCTAGATTGTACCTAATAACCACTACATAACCCAAAGTGCTCGATAGCTATTTAACCGCGTGAACCATTCTAAAAGTTAAACCCTAGGCTTCTAGAACGCCCTTAATATCCGAACTATCAATTACCTGGATAAAATAAACCCTTAAATTTTAAACCTATTACCCCTAATTCAGTGTATGAAGTTAAATCTAACATTAACCCCAGGAGATCTAAACTAGAAACTAAAATCCCTTACCAGATTTAGTTTCTGTGAATGCGTATTTCCTAACTAAGCTCTAAAGAGTTCAGTCGGCTAAACTGAAAATTGCAATACTATCAGCCTGTGTAGGTTGTCCCCCCCCTTGCGCCCGAGGGCATGGAGGCAAGAGTAGGATGCCCTATTGTGTATATAATAGAAATATATAAATATATTTAACAAGACCGTTCTCCAAATACTGCACAATTTCAACGAGCGAGGAGCACCCTCTATGCTGACCCAAACTATGGCAGCCTCGTTTACGTTGCCAGCTGGACATTGTGAGAACGTGAAGGATAGATCGTCTCCTGTGTTGGTAAAGAAGAGACGTCAGGCCACCTTCAGACCTGATAACTACTAAGACTCTGAATCATGCCCATTGACACCGTTAGGCGGGTATGACTCCTCAGGTATACTGTAAACCTGGACAAAGTTCTGGCTTTTAAACTTATTGAAAATATACAAAAACCCCACTAATTTTACTAGTTATAATGCCAAAAAGTGATCCCTCATGTTGGGGAGAAAATCCCACATAATGACGAACCACTCTTATGCCAATAAATTCACCCACCAAGAGATTTTACTGAGCAAGCCAGAGACCTTGACAGTCTGAGTGACGAAATCTAAGTAAGTCCCTACCGCCCCGCATGTTCTTTTATACCCTCATAACTGCGACAAATACGATAAGTACGATAAATGCGACAGTGGCGACAATTGCGAGAAGTGTGATAAGTGTGACAAGCGCGATAAGTGCGATAACTGCGACAAACGTGACAACGGTGACAGTGTACCTACCTACTGACCGGCCGGCCCTTTACATAACAGAAGGTCGCAACGACCCTATCTTGAACCTACTTTAGGCTTTCATTCATATGGTTGAATTTTGAATGTTGAGTGTTTTATATTAGTTGACAAACGTAAAATAACAGAAGGTCGCAACGACCCTATCTTGAACCTACTTTATACTTTCATTCATAAGGTTGAATTTTGAATGTTGAGTGTTTTATATTAGTTGGACGTGCGGTAAACGTAAAACAAAAACGCAGCGCGCATCAAAAGCAACGCGGCAAAAGAAAATGGGTTGTAGTTATTATTGTTAGATTTATTGATATTTTAGGATTCCTTTTTCTTAAATAATTTAATATATTAAGCTGGCATTATTACAGGCACTCAGGAATATTTATTTTATTCCTTTACTCTAAACATTCTACTTGATATAATCTCTAATAAGCCAAGACAAAGAATCATCTAAAATTTACGTAAGATGCACGGTAGTGTCTCCGCCAAGACCTCTAAATACTTATAATTACTTAATAAATGACTCAAAGTTATAAAGGTGAATTCTACCCACCATCTCTTGGTAAATTATTTTAATAAGAAAGTGACAGAAACAGCTAGCTGCATTCTGTTACAAGGTATCAGAAAGTACTCGCTTGCCGTCTAAGGTGCTGGCAGCCAATCCTTTCTGTCAAAAATTTTCTTTACTAGACAGTTCCTGACTCATTTACCCTATTTAAGGATCGGGTGCCACTCTGGAAATAGTTTCTGTTTGTAGCCAGGAGAATTGTCTATACGATTGAATGGTCAGAATCTACTCGCTTGCCGTCTAAGGTGCCGGCTGCCAACCTTTACTGAAAGCATTGATAAATTTTCTTATGTTCACAGTTCCTGACTCATTTACCCCACTAAACGATCGGGTGCCACTCTGAAAATGGTGTTATTTTGTAGCTAGATAAATTTTCTTTATGAATTAGTTATCAGCAAGTACTCGCCTGCCGTCTAAGTTGATGACAGCCAGTCTTTTCTGAAATATCTTTGAAATTATTGATAGGACCAGTTTTTGACGCATTTACCCCTCTTAATGATCGAGTGCCACTCTGGAAATAGGTTTATTTTGTAGCTATGAGAATTGTCTATCCGAATTATCTATCAGAAATTACTCGCCTGCCGTCTAAGGTGCTAGCAGCCAATCATTTACATAAAATATCTTTGAAAATGTTGAATAGAATATTTCTGGGCACATTTACCTGAATAAACGTTCGGGTGCCACTCTGGAAATGATGTCATTTTGTAGCTAGATAAATGTCCTTTACGAATTAGGTATCAGAAAGTACTCGCTTGCCGTCTAAGGTGCTGGCAGCCAATCCTTTCTGTCAAAAATTTTCTTTACTAGACAGTTCCTGACTCATTTACCCTATTTAAGGATCGGGTGCCACTCTGGAAATAGTTTCTGTTTGTAGCCCGGAGAAATATCTATCCGATTGAGTGGTCAGAATCTAATCGCTTGCCGTCTAAGGTGCCGGCTGCCAACCTTTACTGAAAGCATTGATAAATTTTCTTATGTTCACAGTTCCTGACTCATTTACCCCACTAAACGATCGGGTGCCACTCTGAAAATGGTGTTATTTTGTAGCTAGATAAATTTTCTTTATGAATTAGTTATCAGCAAGTACTCGCCTGCCGTCTAAGTTGATGACAGCCAGTCTTTTCTGAAATATCTTTGAAATTATTGATAGGACCAGTTTTTGACGCATTTACCCCTCTTAATGATCGAGTGCCACTCTGGAAATAGTTTCTGTTTGTAGCCAGGAGACTAGATAAATTTTCTTTATGAATTAGTTATCAGCAATTACTCGCCTGCCGTCTAAGTTGATGACAGCCAGTCTTTTCTGAAATATCTCTGAAATTATTGATAGGACCAGTTTTTGACGCATTTACCCCTCTTAATGATCGAGTGCTACTCTGAAAATAGGTTTATTTTGTAGCTATGTGAATTGTCTATCCGAATTATCTATCAGAAATTACTCGTTTGCCGTCTAAGGTGCTAGCAGCCAATCATTTACATAAAATATCTTTGAAAATGTTGAATAGAATATTTCTGGGCACATTTACCTGAATAAACGTTCGGGTGCCACTCTGGAAATGATGTCATTTTGTAGCTAGATAAATGTCCTTTACGAATTAGGTATCAGAAAGTACTCGCTTGCCGTCTAAGGTGCTGGCAGCCAATCCTTTCTGTCAAAAATTTTCTTTACTACACAGTTCCTGACTCATTTACCCTATTTAAGGATCGGGTGCCACTCTGGAAATAGTTTCTGTTTGTAGCCCGGAGAAATATCTATCCGATTGAGTGGTCAGAATCTACTCGCTTGCCGTCTAAGGTGCCGGCTGCCAACCTTTACTGAAAGCATTGATAAATTTTCTTATGTTCACAGTTCCTGACTCATTTACCCCACTAAACGATCGGGTGCCACTCTGAAAATGGTGTTATTTTGTAGCTAGATAAATTTTCTTTACGAATTAGTTATCAGCAAGTACTCGCCTGCCGTCTAAGTTGATGTCAGCCAGTCTTTTCTGAAATATCTTTGAAATTATTGATAGGACCAGTTTTTGACGCATTTACCCCTCTTAATGATCGAGTGCCACTCTGGAAATAGGTTTATTTTGTAGCTATGAGAATTGTCTATACGAATTATCTATCAGAAATTACTCGCCTGCCGTCTAAGGTGCTAGCAGCCAATCATTTACATAAAATATCTTTGAAAATGTTGAATAGAATATTTCTGGGCACATTTACCTGAATAAACGTTCGGGTGCCACTCTGGAAATGATGTCATTTTGTAGCTAGATAAATGTCCTTTACGAATTAGGTATCAGAAAGTACTCGCTTGCCGTCTAAGGTGCTGGCAGCCAATCCTTTCTGTCAAAAATTTTCTTTACTACACAGTTCCTGACTCATTTACCCTATTTAAGGATCGGGTGCCACTCTGGAAATAGTTTCTGTTTGTAGCCAGTGGAAATATCTATACGAGTGAATGGTCAGAATCTACTCGCTTGCCGTCTAAGGTGCCGGCTGCCAACCTTTACTGAAAGCATTGATAAATTTTCTTATGTTCACAGTTCCTGACTCATTTACCCCACTAAACGATCGGGTGCCACTCTGAAAATGGTGTTATTTTGTAGCTAGATAAATTTTCTTTATGAATTAGTTATCAGCAAGTACTCGCCTGCCGTCTAAGTTGATGACAGCCAGTCTTTTCTGAAATATCTTTGAAATTATTGATAGGACCAGTTTTTGACGCATTTACCCCTCTTAATGATCGAGTGCCACTCTGGAAATAGGTTTATTTTGTAGCTATGAGAATTGTCTATACGAATTATCTATCAGAAATTACTCGCCTGCCGTCTAAGGTGCTAGCAGCCAATCATTTACATAAAATATCTTTGAAAATGTTGAATAGAATATTTCTGGGCACATTTACCTGAATAAACGTTCGGGTGCCACTCTGGAAATGATGTCATTTTGTAGCTAGATAAATGTCCTTTACGAATTAGGTATCAGAAAGTACTCGCTTGCCGTCTAAGGTGCTGGCAGCCAATCCTTTCTGTCAAAAATTTTCTTTACTACACAGTTCCTGACTCATTTACCCTATTTAAGGATCGGGTGCCACTCTGAAAATAGTTTCTGTTTGTAGCCAGTAGAAATATCTATCCGATTGAGTGGTCAGAATCTACTCGCTTGCCGTCTAAGGTGCCGGCTGCCAACCTTTACTGAAAGCATTGATAAATTTTCTTATGTTCACAGTTCCTGACTCATTTACCCCACTAAACGATCGGGTGCCACTCTGAAAATGGTGCTATTTTGTAGCTAGATAAATTTTCTTTATGAATTAGTTATCAGCAAGTACTCGCCTGCCGTCTAAGTTGATGACAGCCAGTCTTTTCTGAAATATCTTTGAAATTATTGATAGGACCAGTTTTTGACGCATTTACCCCTCTTAATGATCGAGTGCCACTCTGGAAATAGGTTTATTTTGTAGCTATGAGAATTGTCTATCCGAATTATCTATCAGAAATTACTCGCCTGCCGTCTAAGGTGCTAGCAGCCAATCATTTACATAAAATATCTTTGAAAATGTTGAATAGAATATTTCTGGGCACATTTACCTGAATAAACGTTCGGGTGCCACTCTGGAAATGATGTCATTTTGTAGCTAGATAAATGTCCTTTACGAATTAGGTATCAGAAAGTACTCGCTTGCCGTCTAAGGTGCTGGCAGCCAATCCTTTCTGTCAAAAATTTTCTTTACTACACAGTTCCTGACTCATTTACCCTATTGCAGGATCGGGTGCCACTCTGGAAATAGTTTCTGTTTGTAGCCAGTAGAAATATCTATCCGATTGAGTGGTCAGAATCTACTCGCTTGCCGTCTAAGGTGCCGGCTGCCAACCTTTACTGAAAGCATTGATAAATTTTCTTATGTTCACAGTTCCTGACTCATTTACCCCACTAAACGATCGGGTGCCACTCTGAAAATGGTGTTATTTTGTAGCTAGATAAATTTTCTTTATGAATTAGTTATCAGCAAGTACTCGCCTGCCGTCTAAGTTGATGACAGCCAGTCTTTTCTGAAATATCTTTGAAATTATTGATAGGACCAGTTTTTGACGCATTTACCCCTCTTAATGATCGAGTGCCACTCTGAAAATAGGTTTATTTTGTAGCTATGAGAATTGTCTATACGAATTATCTATCAGAAATTACTCGCCTGCCGTCTAAGGTGCTAGCAGCCAATCATTTACATAAAATATCTTTGAAAATGTTGAATAGAATATTTCTGGGCACATTTACCTGAATAAACGTTCGGGTGCCACTCTGGAAATGATGTCATTTTGTAGCTAGATAAATGTCCTTTACGAATTAGGTATCAGAAAGTACTCGCTTGCCGTCTAAGGTGCTGGCAGCCAATCCTTTCTGTCAAAAATTTTCTTTACTACACAGTTCCTGACTCATTTACCCTATTTAAGGATCGGGTGCCACTCTGGAAATAGTTTCTGTTTGTAGCCAGGAGAAATGTCTATACGATTGAATGGTCAGAATCTACTCGCTTGCCGTCTAAGGTGCCGGCTGCCAACCTTTACTGAAAGCATTGATAAATTTTCTTATGTGCACAGTTCCTGACTCGTTTACCCCACTAAACGGTCGGGTGCCACTCTGAAAATGGTGTTATTTTGTAGCTAGATAAATTTTCTTTGTGAATTAGTTATCAGCAAGTACTCGCCTGCCGTCTAAGTTGATGACAGCCAGTCTTTTCTGAAATATCTTTGAAATTATTGATAGGACCAGTTTTTGACGCATTTACCCCTCTTAATGATCGAGTGCCACTCTGGAAATAGGTTTATTTTGTAGCTATGAGAATTGTCTATACGAATTATCTATCAGAAATTACTCGCCTGCCGTCTAAGGTGCTAGCAGCCAATCATTTACATAAAATATCTTTGAAAATGTTGAATAGAATATTTCTGGGCACATTTACCTGAATAAACGTTCGGGTGCCACTCTGGAAATGATGTCATTTTGTAGCTAGATAAATGTCCTTTACGAATTAGGTATCAGAAAGTACTCGCTTGCCGTCTAAGGTGCTGGCAGCCAATCCTTTCTGTCAAAAATTTTCTTTACTACACAGTTCCTGACTCATTTACCCTATTTAAGGATCGGGTGCCACTCTGGAAATAGTTTCTGTTTGTAGCCAGGAGAATTGTCTATACGATTGAATGGTCAGAATCTACTCGCTTGCCGTCTAAGGTGCCGGCTGCCAACCTTTACTGAAAGCATTGATAAATTTTCTTATGTTCACAGTTCCTGACTCATTTACCCCACTAAACGATCGGGTACCACTCTGAAAATGGTGTTATTTTGTAGCTAGATAAATTTTCTTTATGAATTAGTTATCAGCAAGTACTCGCCTGCCGTCTAAGTTGATGACAGCCAGTCTTTTCTGAAATATCTCTGAAATTATTGATAGGACCAGTTTTTGACGCATTTACCCCTCTTAATGATCGAGTGCTACTCTGAAAATAGGTTAATTTTGTAGCTATGTGAATTGTCTATCCGAATTATCTATCAGAAATTACTCGTTTGCCGTCTAAGGTGCTAGCAGCCAATCATTTACATAAAATATCTTTGAAAATGTTGAATAGAATATTTCTGGGCACATTTACCTGAATAAACGTTCGGGTGCCACTCTGGAAATGATGTCATTTTGTAGCTAGATAAATGTCCTTTACGAATTAGGTATCAGAAAGTACTCGCTTGCCGTCTAAGGTGCTGGCAGCCAATCCTTTCTGTCAAAAATTTTCTTTACTACACAGTTCCTGACTCATTTACCCTATTTAAGGATCGGGTGCCACTCTGGAAATAGTTTCTGTTTGTAGCCCGGAGAAATATCTATCCGATTGAGTGGTCAGAATCTACTCGCTTGCCGTCTAAGGTGCCGGCTGCCAACCTTTACTGAAAGCATTGATAAATTTTCTTATGTTCACAGTTCCTGACTCATTTACCCCACTAAACGATCGGGTGCCACTCTGAAAATGGTGTTATTTTGTAGCTAGATAAATTTTCTTTATGAATTAGTTATCAGCAAGTACTCGCCTGCCGTCTAAGTTGATGTCAGCCAGTCTTTTCTGAAATATCTTTGAAATTATTGATAGGACCAGTTTTTGACGCATTTACCCCTCTTAATGATCGAGTGCCACTCTGGAAATAGGTTTATTTTGTAGCTATGAGAATTGTCTATACGAATTATCTATCAGAAATTACTCGCCTGCCGTCTAAGGTGCTAGCAGCCAATCATTTACATAAAATATCTTTGAAAATGTTGAATAGAATATTTCTGGGCACATTTACCTGAATAAACGTTCGGGTGCCACTCTGGAAATGATGTCATTTTGTAGCTAGATAAATGTCCTTTACGAATTAGGTATCACAAAGTACTCGCTTGCCGTCTAAGGTGCTGGCAGCCAATCCTTTCTGTCAAAAATTTTCTTTACTACACAGTTCCTGACTCATTTACCCTATTTAAGGATCGGGTGCCACTCTGGAAATAGTTTCTGTTTGTAGCCAGGAGAATTGTCTATACGATTGAATGGTCAGAATCTACTCGCTTGCCGTCTAAGGTGCCGGCTGCCAACCTTTACTGAAAGCATTGATAAATTTTCTTATGTTCACAGTTCCTGACTCATTTACCCCACTAAACGATCGGGTACCACTCTGAAAATGGTGTTATTTTGTAGCTAGATAAATTTTCTTTATGAATTAGTTATCAGCAAGTACTCGCCTGCCGTCTAAGTTGATGACAGCCAGTCTTTTCTGAAATATCTCTGAAATTATTGATAGGACCAGTTTTTGACGCATTTACCCCTCTTAATGATCGAGTGCTACTCTGAAAATAGGTTAATTTTGTAGCTATGTGAATTGTCTATCCGAATTATCTATCAGAAATTACTCGTTTGCCGTCTAAGGTGCTAGCAGCCAATCATTTACATAAAATATCTTTGAAAATGTTGAATAGAATATTTCTGGGCACATTTACCTGAATAAACGTTCGGGTGCCACTCTGGAAATGATGTCATTTTGTAGCTAGATAAATGTCCTTTACGAATTAGGTATCAGAAAGTACTCGCTTGCCGTCTAAGGTGCTGGCAGCCAATCCTTTCTGTCAAAAATTTTCTTTACTACACAGTTCCTGACTCATTTACCCTATTTAAGGATCGGGTGCCACTCTGGAAATAGTTTCTGTTTGTAGCCCGGAGAAATATCTATCCGATTGAGTGGTCAGAATCTACTCGCTTGCCGTCTAAGGTGCCGGCTGCCAACCTTTACTGAAAGCATTGATAAATTTTCTTATGTTCACAGTTCCTGACTCATTTACCCCACTAAACGATCGGGTGCCACTCTGAAAATGGTGCTATTTTGTAGCTAGATAAATTTTCTTTATGAATTAGTTATCAGCAAGTACTCGCCTGCCGTCTAAGTTGATGACAGCCAGTCTTTTCTGAAATATCTTTGAAATTATTGATAGGACCAGTTTTTGACGCATTTACCCCTCTTAATGATCGAGTGCCACTCTGGAAATAGGTTTATTTTGTAGCTATGAGAATTGTCTATCCGAATTATCTATCAGAAATTACTCGCCTGCCGTCTAAGGTGCTAGCAGCCAATCATTTACATACAATATCTTTGAAAATGTTGAATAGAATATTTCTGGGCACATTTACCTGAATAAACGTTCGGGTGCCACTCTGGAAATGATGTCATTTTGTAGCTAGATAAATGTCCTTTACGAATTAGGTATCACAAAGTACTCGCTTGCCGTCTAAGGTGCTGGCAGCCAATCCTTTCTGTCAAAAATTTTCTTTACTACACAGTTCCTGACTCATTTACCCTATTTAAGGATCGGGTGCCACTCTGGAAATAGTTTCTGTTTGTAGCCCGGAGAAATATCTATCCGATTGAGTGGTCAGAATCTACTCGCTTGCCGTCTAAGGTGCCGGCTGCCAACCTTTACTGAAAGCATTGATAAATTTTCTTATGTTCACAGTTCCTGACTCATTTACCCCACTAAACGATCGGGTGCCACTCTGAAAATGGTGTTATTTTGTAGCTAGATAAATTTTCTTTATGAATTAGTTATCAGCAAGTACTCGCCTGCCGTCTAAGTTGATGACAGCCAGTCTTTTCTGAAATATCTTTGATATTATTGATAGGACCAGTTTTTGACGCATTTACCCCTCTTAATGATCGAGTGCCACTCTGGAAATAGGTTTATTTTGTAGCTATGAGAATTGTCTATCCGAATTATCTATCAGAAATTACTCGCCTGCCGTCTAAGGTGCTAGCAGCCAATCATTTACATAAAATATCTTTGAAAATGTTGAATAGAATATTTCTGGGCACATTTACCTGAATAAACGTTCGGGTGCCACTCTGGAAATGATGTCATTTTGTAGCTAGATAAATGTCCTTTACGAATTAGGTATCAGAAAGTACTCGCTTGCCGTCTAAGGTGCTGGCAGCCAATCCTTTCTGTCAAAAATTTTCTTTACTACACAGTTCCTGACTCATTTACCCTATTTAAGGATCGGGTGCCACTCTGGAAATAGTTTCTGTTTGTAGCCCGGAGAAATATCTATCCAATTGAGTGGTCAGAATCTACTCGCTTGCCGTCTAAGGTGCCGGCTGCCAACCTTTACTGAAAGCATTGATAAATTTTCTTATGTTCACAGTTCCTGACTCATTTACCCCACTAAACGATCGGGTGCCACTCTGAAAATGGTGTTATTTTGTAGCTAGATAAATTTTCTTTATGAATTAGTTATCAGCAATTACTCGCCTGCCGTCTAAGTTGATGACAGCCAGTCATTTCTGAAATATCTCTGAAATTATTGATAGGACCAGTTTTTGACGCATTTACCCCTCTTAATGATCGAGTGCCACTCTGGAAATAGGTTTATTTTGTAGCTATGAGAATTGTCTATCCGAATTATCTATCAGAAATTACTCGCCTGCCGTCTAAGGTGCTAGCAGCCACTCATTTACATAAAATATTTTTGAAAATGTTGAATAGAATATTTCTGGGCACATTTACCTCAATAAACGTTCGGGTGCCACTCTGGAAATGATGTTTGTTTTGTAGCTAGATAAATGTCCTTTACTAATTTGTTATCAAAAAGTACTCGCTTGCCGTCTAAGGTGCTGGCAGCCAATCCTTTCTGTCAAAAATTTTCTTTACTACACAGTTCCTGACTCATTTACCCTATTTAAGGATCGGGTGCCACTCTGGAAATAGTTTCTGTTTGTAGCCAGGAGAAATATCTATCCGATTGAATGGTCAGAATCTACTCGCTTGCCGTCTAAGGTGCCGGCTGCCAACCTTTACTGAAAGCATTGATAAATTTTCTTATGTGCACAGTTCCTGACTCATTTACCCCACTAAACGATCGGGTGCCACTCTGAAAATGGTGTTATCTTGTAGCTAGATAAATTTTCTTTATGAATTAGTTATCAGCAATTACTCGCCTGCCGTCTAAGTTGATGACAGCCAGTCTTTTCTGAAATATCTCTGAAATTATTGATAGGACCAGTTTTTGACGCATTTACCCCTCTTAATGATCGAGTGCCACTCTGGAAATAGGTTTATTTTGTAGCTATGAGAATTGTCTATCCGAACTATCTATCAGAAATTACTCGCCTGCCGTCTAAGGTGCTAGCAGCCAATCATTTACATAAAATATCTTTGAAAATGTTGAATAGAATATTTCTGGGCACATTTACCTGAATAAACGTTCGGGTGCCACTCTGGAAATGATGTTATTTTGTAGCTAGATAAATGTCCTTTACGAATTAGTTATCAAAAAGTACTCGCTTGCCGTCTAAGGTGCTGGCAGCCAATCCTTTCTGTCAAAAATTTTCTTTACTACACAGTTCCTGGCTCATTTACCCTATTTAAGGATCGGGTGCCACTCTGGAAATAGTTTCTGTTTGTAGCCAGGAGAAATATCTATCCGATTGAATGGTCAGAATCTACTCGCTTGCCGTCTAAGGTGCCGGCTGCCAACCTTTACTGAAAGCATTGATAAATTTTCTTATGTGCACAGTTCCTGACTCATTTACCCCACTAAACGATCGGGTGCCACTCTGCAAATGGTATTATTTTGTAGCTAGATAAATTTTATTTATGAATTAGTTATCAGCAATTACTCGCCTGCCGTCTAAGTTGATGACAGCCAGTCTTTTCTGAAATATCTCTGAAATTATTGATAGGACCAGTTTTTGACGCATTTACCCCTCTTAATGATCGAGTGCCACTCTGAAAATAGGTTTATTTTGTAGCTATGAGTATTGTCTATACGAATTATCTATCAGCAATTACTCGCCTGCCGTCTAAGTTGATGACAGCCAGTCTTTTCTGAAATATTTTTGAAAATATTAAAAGGACTTTTTCTTGACTCATTTACCCTCCTAAGTAATCGAGAATCTGAACCTAATTTTTTTGAAAGCTTTGGCTGTGACTTAAACGAGTTTGATGTCCACACACCCTTGCTCGCCGCCTTTCAAGTCTCCATAGTGTGTGAAAGCCATGTGTCCTAAGAGACAGGCAAGTTTCTTAGGACACATATATGCCTTAACCCACTTCCTGCCTTCTACAGCTGGCTGGATATATTTTGCTTTAGCTATCTCGTTACGATCTTTTTCTTACGGAAATTAAGATATACTGTAATGAAAACGACACCGGCCGCTATATCGAAAAGTTAGCGGCCAAATTTATTTCATGTACATACCTATACGTGATATTGAATATTTTAAGTATTTTGAAATTTCTAATATTTTGTATGGGTTTAGAGTGTTCTTAGATTCTTTTTTTAGAAGAATATGGACCATAATAAAATATGACTTCTTAATCTGGTCGGGTTATAGGCGGCCGCTAACTTTGGCTGCTAACTTCACACCGGTGGTAAAATATTGTAAAATTTCCTAAAATAGTGCAAACTTGTACAGTTTTTTAATCCTGTCATGAACTTTATTTAATTTTACATCTAACCTGCAAAAATAATATTAAAAAAATAACGTTTTCACACCTGCTATTCAGAAAAGAGTTATTGTTGCCTACGAATGAGAGATCAAAGTTATGCTTTTCATCCCTCATTTGTGGGCAACAATGATTCTTTTCCTCATAGAGGGTGTGAAAAGCAGTATGTGACATTGTAGTAAAATCATTTGCAAGATATTTCATGTTTTTAGCAGCGGGCCTCATAGACGGTGTGAAAAGCAGTATATGTCACACGGTAGCAAAATTATTTCCGTCTTGGGCGTAAACACTTGAATCCCTCGCTACGCTCAAGATTCAAAATATCGCCCTCGCCGTAAATATATCATTTTGCTCCCTTGAGACACAATCAACTATTCCAGGTTTAAATTCGACTCCTAAAAACCCGTGAAAAAACAATGTTAACGAAGCGAGATATCGCAAAATTCGTCAGTTTTGGAGATTGATATTCCGGGAATTGCTAATGCTGTTGGTTATTGCCGAGAATAATATATCATGTAAATAAAACTAGTTTAATGTATTTAGAAGAACCTATTGTAGTTATTTAATTTAGGGTGTCCCGAAATTTTTGAACTCGACTGTGTTAACTTAATTGTGTATTAATAGAAACAGCTAAGTTGTTAATAATTTCCAAACAGGATGAAGCAAGCGATCAATTCTACGTTAATCCTGTAATCAAATGACTTTAATCGTTACTTTAGTACTTTAAAATTGAAACTAATTACCCAACACGCACGTGTAGTAGACTAATAATCCGTCAAAGTTTGAAAGAAGTTGAAGGCCACGAAAATTTTCACTTGTTACAAATTTATAATTGAGGAGGTTGAGAAACTGCGAACGTCGTTGAGCTATTGTTTTGATTCATGAGGAAATACTTCCACGTAGAGATTTCCCTTGGTGACCTTCGTTCTGTTCCTATAGTTCAAAGATAATGGTTACGCGTGAATGGGCGTAGTTTACTGGGTAATACAGGTAAAAAATACCTACCATCAGAGCACACAATTTTTTTAAACTAATAGTTAATTTTTATTAAACAAGTGGTGATAGAAATTTACACTTCCACCGTGTGTCTAACGACGTTTTTAGGGTTCCGTAGCCAAAAGGCGAAAACAGAACCCTTTTAGTTTCATCATGTCTATCTGTCCGTCTGTCCGTCCGTCCGTCCGTATGTCATAGCCGATTTACTCGGAGACTATAGCCAAAAAACTATGATATTTGGTAGAAAAGTGTATTCTATGAACCGCTACATAAAAGCGGGGGAGCACTCCATACATGTAACCGAGAAATGTAAAAAGTGTGAACCATTGGTGAGATATTAGCTGTCAAAGTCGTAAAAAGTGTCCCCCCCCCTCAAAATTAATGTTTTTTTTTATTAAAAATAGTATTGCTCTTGGCCTGCATCTAGACCGGGGGCAAAGTTGAGGTCGACGGTGAAGCGAGCTCTTCCAGAAGATGCCTATTCACTCGTGCCTTAAAAAGGCCTAGGTTATATAAACTCTGAAATACAGCCTCCGACAAGGAATTCCAAAAGCAAACCTTAGCAGTGCGCATTATAAAAGATGATGAAAAGCGTTCTGTTCCAATAAGAGCAAATTAGACCAAGTAAGGATGGTAGCCAGCCGGACGTATGAATGTCCGATGGAAGAAGGGGTCAGGCGGTATGAGCTCATGGAGCTGCTGAATACACTTACCGAAGTATAATTTGTAGAGGAAGCACAGACATGCTGCTTGGCGTCTATGTGCTAGGCTCTGCAGCTTAGTTCCTACTACGGTACAGTCGGCCAAGCCAAGTCATATATCCCAAAGGTGGCTACAATACTCCATGCAGGATCAGACCCAGGCCTGAAGTATCGCTTGACCTTATTTAGGATGCTCAAGCTTTTTGGCCGGTGTTCGGGCTTTGGACTCGATGGAAGTGCCGAAATTAAAGGTTTGAGCATAACTTTATTCCAAGCATTTCCAAACTATGAACATAAATGAAAAAAATGAGGTGGTGTATATATATATTTGGTTTAAACAAGATGGGTTTAGCGGTTTTTCAGTTAGCGCTGAAAAACTATTTACCCTTAGGAGCCTACTTACTGAAAGTTAGTATCGTATGTTGTTAGTTCACATTAACCAATTTAACCATAGATTGTATAATAAATATTATCCCATCAAAAACATTTCATGTAAAAAGATGCAAGTCCCGCAACGTAGTTCTTCTACAACAATAATGTTTTGCAAGGATGGTACGGCCGTGCCTCTTTGTTTTACTCGACTTGGTGTTTTTTTTTATTTAACCTATATTTCCATTGGTCTCGCACTCTCGCATCAGATAATAAACGCAATGACATATCGAAAATCACAATCACTGCGTTGACTGGAGGAAAAAGTGCACGCGAGAGAATTTTGGAAAACCTTTATTTTAATTAGGCACCTATTTGTTACTTACTGAGTTTTGGTACTTTTGGTGGTCAAACGGTGAATACTCGTATTATAACTAGAAAACAAACCTAAGAAACATGGCGGCGCTCTTTTGAATCGCTTAAAAACCACATCTACCTATAGGCATTTGTAATTAAATTCTCTGTAGGTATTATATTGGAATAAATAAGCACCAAGCATGTATGTATCTCCCGCTAATTTATCCGTCAGCATAAGTGGACTTCAAAATGAAATTGCTTATTATAGAAAGACTGGTGTGTGGCTTGGGCACACAGCGCGCGCGACGCAAGCGGGACGCCGCGAACCGCGACCGTTCATCGCGAGCTGGAATGTAGATATGATAACGTCCCGCTCGCGTCGCGTAACCTGTGTGGCATCGCTAACCGTTACCGTACGTTCCGTTCCGGAGTAGTCGCGCACTCAACGCGTCGCGCTGGCGTGGCGCACACTGTGTGACCAAGCCTAAGTATATGCATACCTGGAGCCAATCAAAGGGAAAAAAACCGGGACGCGGGATCATGCCGTGAGTGAAGCTTCACGACTTATAAAATATACAAAACCCTGTCATCTGTCCGTTACGGCACGGCTTAAGTATCGCTTGATGGATATTTTATGATACGCTGTGGGTTGTATACCGATGTCATATATTAGAGCAAGGTACAGGCCCCTACTAGGGCCCATTTTAATTTCAAATCCTTATTAATTCGTTATTATAATATAATTAAAGATTGCCAATCAATAATTATTTCTTAATGTATATTTAAGTATTTTGTTGTAACAAATTAAATATTACAAAAAAAACCGCGACGTACTTTGCGTTATGTTACCTATACCAGAAATAAATAATAAAAATCAATGTGGTAGACCTCATTAGGAACCCGATCACCCAAATAGAATAAAAATTGACATTTAATCAATATTTAAACATTACCATTATCTAGATAGTACGGCTGGTTAGCTCAGAATACGTCTGGCAGAAACTACGAAACTTGGAATGAATTAGGAACACGTAAAAAACTCTTGTTTTCCTCCCACCCTCCCCTATTTTGTGTTCCAATCACAGTTTTTTTTAATTTTATTGAAAACGGCTAAAGCAAGGTAATATGACCATTGGGGTAAGTACAACAGTAGAGGTGCTAAATCGCAGATTTCTACGGATACTTATCCGTTGTCTATTTTTCAACTCTGTAATAACAGGATTTATAATAACTACTATCAGTAGTAGCTCGATTCAACTCCCACCTCAGATTCTATTGAAACCGCTCAACCAATCCCACTGGAGAGCGCAAAAAGCACCCTCGCCTCGTGGTCGTGTCGGGCTTGAATTTTCACCAGGCCACTCTCCAACCGCGCACTCCTATCGCTTTATTGGGCCCGGCCTATAAAGACACAGATAAAAAATAAAAATAGGTTTAAAACAAAAAGTGCAGCGAAATTGTTTGGCCGTTCCTATAAGTCTGTGTATATAGTATACAATAAAGTATACCTAACCCAAGAAAGTGTCTTAATGTACAAATATTTATAATCGAAAAGTATACTGTATGTGGTGTGTACTAAATATAAAAATCCATGAAAGAAATAGATACATCTAAGTATATGTATATTATGTACGTACTTAAACTTATCGTTATTGTACATTTGGCGTAGATAACTGTTAGGGTATTACACTAAATTGGGTATCGTAGATTTTGCGTTGTGTACCTACCTACTATTTACATCCCTCCTATATAAACTTTTTGTTGACACGTTTTGCGTGTCTTGTGGGGACCTTATTTTTTAATAGTGCATTTTGCGTAATCATAAACAAAGTGTAGAAATGCGATATTACTATCAATCTAATTAAATTTTAGTGGAGGTGTTTAGTTGAACCTCCTTGAAGTTATTATGCTCGCTCTGCTGAATTCAGGAACGCAAATACTTATGATCAGTTCAAATATCTTCAGTGTGCAAACAACACGTGAAAAAAGATATGACTTGAAAGCCAGTTTGTTTCTTGTGCGAATTCAGTACATTTTCAAAATGGATAGAGTGAATTTTACCATCAATGGGATTAAATATAGCGGTGAATATTTGAATAATTTTCGTTTTTTTCTAATAATAATTTGTAATTTATAATAATAATGCGTGTCATAATATTTGTAATTAAAAATATGAATAATCATGCGCAAAAATACAATAAAAATCGTGCGTAGACATCTACTTGACATACCTCACGCAGTCTGTACTGTACATCAACCGGTTAATTAAACAAACAAGGGGCTCCACGCCGTATTCATCGATGTTTAACGAGTTTGGGGTTGATATTTCTCCGTCAAATCTGTAGATATATTTATGACACAAACGGTTATCGGTTGTTCAATTCTTTATCTACATGATGAGGCATAAGCCGAATTTTGAAAAAGTGAATACTGTTTTTTTTTCAAACATGATCCAAAAAAGCACTATTTTCGATATTAGTACCTACTTTGTTTATGAACTTATAGATATGAAATCTGTTTACTCAGACCAAATTAGGTGTGAGTCTGTTCCTTATTGACGTCTCTAAAAACGCAAGATTGATTTTTAATTTTAATTCATTTTTACAAAAGTTACGTCCAAAAACTTGTTTTATGGCCAAAAATCTGAAAAATTTTGGTGCCATATATCTTGGAAACAGTGAGTGTTGTAGTAATATGGAATAGATACTATTTCGGTAAATCTCTTTGTTGTTAATAGTAACAATATGATAAGATAAAAAACCACGACAAAACGGAGTTACAGATCGAAGGTCATTGGGAACTAGGAGCCCTTTAAGCGACTAAACAATACTTTGAAAGTAAATTTTATGGAATGGAACTCTTGAATCTTTGTATCATTTCTACCCCTTGTTTCACCAATTTGATATTTTCAAGTGTACGATGGTTGTCGTTGTCACGTGACAATTGTCAAATATATGAAACAAGGGCTTGATTCCGCAGCGGGTCACGAGGTGTCGGTGGACACAACGTTGACGGAGTTCATCCGACGCCGCGCAGATCTGCGCGGGACCAAGTACATGTGCCTGGAGGGTGGCTGCGGCGCGTGTGTCGTCAGTGTGCGCGCGCAACACCCCACCACCGGCGAGCTGAGCATCTTCTCTGTCAATTCGGTAAACTACTATCCGAGTCGGGTTTGTGGCACTAAACGTTGTGTTGGGTAGCCACATAGTAGCGACTACCTACATACAGTCATGGTGCCCAGCGAAAACCTTTCAGGCTGGATAGAACCGTTTCCAAAAATCCTTTTTTGCGGCCGGTTCTATCCAGCCTAAGAGGGTGGATTGCAAAAAAAATTCGTAACGCAATAGGAATATTCTCAAAAATATTAAACAAAGGAACTAATAAAAAGCTAATTTGTACGGGAAAAAATGTGTAACGTAACAAAGGATGCGAAATTGGGGTACAAAAATATAATTCCTACATCCAACTATTTAAAACAGCAGTCAAAAGCAATAAGATTACCTATTTTAGGCATAACACAAAATTGAATAATATTTGCGATATAACGTTCTGTCACCCTTTATCGTACCACTACACGATGTTGGTAGTAGACTACTTGCAGCCAGAGATTAAGTAAACTATTGTGGATACTTTAATATCTCAAAACACAAAATATAGCGTTACACAGTTGACGTAATTCAAAGGTACGAAATCTTTCGCCGAACTTTGAAAAAAAAATTTGATATACGACTAGTATGTTCGTTCTAGAAACCTGTCAAATCATTTTCTAGATTTTTGAATTTGTACTTAATAGGTCCCTAAATAAATTACTTGGTCAGGGTCGTTTTAATCAAAGTTATGTTTTTTTAATACCATCTGCTATACAAAGAATATATGAAATTAGTATCGGAGTAGAAATACATTTTTTTTTTCAAAAATGAGATATGAATAACACTTGATGAATACTAAAAAAATATGTTGGACAACATTAAAACATAAATGAAAAATATGCTACCCTAATATTTTACAGAATTTGGAGAACATTTTATTTTTTGGAACGATATTTTAATTCAATTTAACCCTAAAACATTATTATTTTTGTAAATTTCGGAATACTGTTCACATCCACCGTGCATTCAATTTAATGTGTGAATCGATCTAATTATGCTTTTGTAATTATAGAGTATATGGTGATCTGTAATGCTAGCTGTGACCCATATTTCACAAATAATTATTTATTTAATTACAAAAAATTAATGCGTCCCCTGAATTTTAACGATTACAAAAAACATTAAGGATCGACCACACTGGATCTTATGGCCATTTGCTACCCGCCACTTGATAACAAATGTGTAGTTCATACATTCGCTGTCAAGTCGCACTTGCACTTCGCAATGTGTAACTGTAAACAGGCAATTAATGCCGCATATATATATGTGACGATTCTTATGCGTTTTGGGTCGATGCGGTCGATCCTTTAATCATTTCCGTTCCAGTGTCTGGTAGCTGTCTTGTCATGTCAAGGATGGGATATTACTACCGTAGAGGGAATCGGAAGCAGAAACAAGGGATACAACATAATACAAACTAGACTCAACAACTTCTTTGGAACTCAATGTGGATACTGTAGCCCAGGGTTCGTCATGAGCATGTACAGGTAAATTATACAAAACAGTTATTACAATAACTTTTGTATCACTAAGAAAACGAAGTTATAATTGTTTCGTTATTTTTTTAGTTTAATTCAAGGCAGTGACCATCACCTAACTGAAGAACAAATAGAAAAGTCATTTGGGAGCAACTTGTGTAGATGCACGGGATATCGGCCTATTCTAGAGGCGTTCAAATCATTTTCAGTGGACCCTGACCCAAAAGTCCTAAATAAAATAAAGGATATCGAAGACATTGACAATTTAGTGTGTCCGAAATCAGGGACAAAATGTGGTGGCACTTGTAAAAATAGTAACTATGAAGATTGGTGGCTTGTTAACGCAAAAGCAATGGACAAAGGCGACCCAGTAACTAAGAAGATTTCGCTTTCTGATGGCAGATTATGGTTCCGTGTAAACAACATTAAGTCCATATTTGAATCGCTTGATCAAGTGAGCGGTTATGATAATTATATGTTAGTGGCTGGTAATACCTCCAGAGGTAAGAATAGCAAGGATCTTATGAAACTCTATAATTGACAACAGTGATGGTTAATGCACAAATAATACATTACATTATTTGTACAATGGAGGAAAATGAATCTTTGTCGTATTCCTCGACTGTACATTACGAACAAACAATATTTACGAAAATACTGAGAAAATATCGAGCTTCAACTTATATTGTGCTATGAGTATAAATATTAGTTACCTACTAGTCTGCCGAGCGTTTATCGCATCTCCTGCAAAGTTGCCGATTGGAATACCAATCATGTAAGTTCTTATATTTCTTTGTTACAAGAGATTGAAGATTCACACTTAGAAACAATATTGTAAGCTAAACTTTCATATTCTAAAATAAGGTACGAATACCGGCATTGATTATATTGAACGTTACGGATTGTGTTTAATAGTTTTGGGTCTTTTTAGGAGCGTACCCCATACAATTCTTCCCCAAAGTGATAATAGACATTAGCGATGTTGCCGAGTTACGCTCTCACTACTTAGATGTAAATCTGGTGCTTGGAGCGAATACCACGATCACTGATACAATGCACTTATTTGATGAGCTTAGTAAAACTAATGACGATTTTTGGTACTTACAAATTTTGAAAAGACATTTGGAGGTAGTTGCTCACATACCAGTTCGAAACGTAAGTATAGCTATTAATTGTTTACCGTTATCATGTATGTACTCATCCATAACAAGCACCCATAATTATCTTATCTTTCGTTCTTTTTCAACAGATTGGTACATTGGCTGGGAACTTGATTTTGAAGCACGAACATCCAGATTTTCAGTCTGATATTTTTCTTCTATTTTCGTGTGTTGGAGCCATTGTTACGTTAGGTTTGAGTTTTGTGCCATATTTTTTAAATCGCTATGGTTTGATATATGAGAATATCACATACAGTCATAGTGTAACACCTTCTTGGTATGTGTTGGAGGGACATTTTAAGCCAATAAACAGAACGATGCCGTAATGACTATTTTTTTAATTCTATGTATTTTTAAAATTGTAGTGGACCGCACACAAAACCAAACGGATATGAGCCTTCCTGAGTTTTTGAATGCAAATATAGTAGGCAGAGTAATGACGCAAATTAAGATTCCACCACTATCTAGACACAATGGCGTAGTGACTTACAAGGTAAGTTGTTACATTTAACGAACTTTTGATTCAAGTTAGCTTACATTTTTTCTAAAAGAGGAACGTTTCATTTTCATACTGGTTATCTTCCATTCAATATAAAGAATCGCACATTTGAAGCTTAATATGCTATAACTAAAACACATCTTCAGTCTGTCTCCGTTTTAATGCAATAATGAATTAAAATGTATTGACTTGCGTGTAAAACTTTTGTGAATAACGAAATGGCAATGTAATTTACGATATTGCCAAAAAATCTTGAATGTTTCTCCTTTCTCGCATGCGATAATTTATTCACTCACTGTGTACACACCGTCAGCGAATTTTAAGTTTTGGTGCGGGTGATTTAAGAACATTCTAATTATTGTCATTTTAGCTAATGACCTGACAATTTCACATACGACTTGCATATTGTAGATATCACCAAAACAACAAAATGCTCACGCTGAAGTCAATGGCGCTTTTCTTTACAAATTTGACCCCAAGTCCCACAAAGTACTTGAAGCGTCGATTGTGTATGGCGGAATCAATCCAGCATTTACCCATGCATACAAAACGGAACAGTTTCTAATTGGACGCAACCTTTTCACCAATGACACGTTGCAAGGTGCCCTGCATTGTTTAGAGAAGGAGATTGATCCAAATTTCAATCCACCCGAACCACACCCGCGTTTCAGGAAGAAAGTGGCCTTAGGCCTGTTCTATAAGGTAATTAAATAATAACGCTGAATAAGTCCTATATTTTTAATATGCGGTATTTCGATTGCATGATTAATTTTAAACATTTTTGCAATGTATTAGGAGTGTCACGTATTTTTAAATACTATTTCAATTACGTAGATGCCCATATTACAAGGTCACTAATATTGTTACAAGACCGGAGTTAGTTTACATTCGGAATAGATGTCATTGCATATACACTTCGACATAAGTATATGAAAAAACTGTCACCTCTAATACTATTCTAATCGCTGCTAATACATGTTGACAACTACGTAAATGTTTTATTTACTTAACATTACATGTTTAGATTTTTAGTGTTAAATCCTGTATAATTATCCTTGATCAATTTTATTATCTAATGTAAACAGAGTGTCATCAAGCTGTGTCCACACGAGGTTCTGAATCCCATATATGCGTCTGGTGCAACAACCGCCTATGAGGATAGGCCACCAGTGAGTCGGAGTTACCAGGAGTACGACACAAATAAGGCAGACTACCCCATCACTCAACCACTGCTGAAGAAAGAGGGCCTGATACAATGCGCCGGGGAGGCCAAGTACAGTGACGATATTCCAACAATAATAGAAGAAGTTTTTGGATCATTCGTTCTTTCTACAATTGCACGTGGTGAACTAGAATCTATTGATTACGCTGATGTCCTTGTGAGTTCAAATATCTTAGAGATTTTTTTCCCAAATTTATTTATATATAAATTATCAGTAAACATTATTATTTATCAGTACAGAGGTTTCTTACCGCCCATAACTTGACGAAAAGGGAGGTCATATACCACGTGCACAACATCTATAGACGTCGCAAGACTTAAATGCGCTTAATTGAGACACCTCACGTGAATGGATTATGCAAATAAATTAACAATTATTTTATTTAATAATTCTTTTAGAAACTTGACGGAGTTATCGCAGTTTACACATCAAAAGACATTCCAGGAGTGAACAGCATCATCCGCGGTGATTTTCAGCTTTTATTTGAAAACGAAGAGCTTTTCGCAAGTGACAAAATATATTACTACAATCAACCTGTCGCACTAGTAGTAGCTGAGACTCAAGTCATAGCAGACAAAGCAGCGTGTCTCGTTAAAGTGAAGTACAAGAATATATCTAAGAAACCAATAATTTTTACAATACAGGATGCCATTGATGCGCCACCGTTGGAAAACAGGCTTGTTCCTTACGCTGGAATAGTTCCAACTGATAGGGGCGCGAATGTTCAAAGAGTGATAAAAGGCACATTTTACTCCCCGCGTCAGTATCATCATATGATGGAGTTACATACCACGGTCACCCGGCCGGTGGACAACGGTTATGAAGTCGACTGCTCCACACAGTGGCTGGATATTACTCAGGCGGCAATTGCGCAGCTACTAAATATTCCTAATAATTTGTAAGTAATCAGTAATTACTTAGCTTACTTGACTGGTTTACATCAATTAGTACAAAATGATTTAATGTATTTTTGAATGGAACGAAATACAAATAGGTAAAATTTGAGGTTTCGCTCTTGACGGTTCTCCCCTCTTCCCTATTTTGTTTTATTATTTGAGAGTCATTTATGAGACACAAAAACAACTAAGTAATTTTACTACCCTATAACAGAGACAATAGAGACGTTATGAGACAAGCTTTTTTGTTCCAACCAAAACTTAGTTAATAGTAAAACATTTTTCATATTCAGATATGAAAAATGGTTTACTATTAACTAAATTTTTAATTGGAAATTGAATTTTGGAGGTGGAAATGATCGAGACATGAATCTTGAATTCATGTCTCGATCATTTCCACCCAAAAACAAGGCGACCCGTTTGGCATCATCTGAAGGGTAAAATATTAACATGTATTAAAAGTAACTGAAAACCGAAAGCAATTAGTGTGAATATCAGAGCGTTACAACCGCCCAATTTCTTTGGCACCAATTCTTCTGAAGAATCTAAGGATTTATGATATTTCCGGTTGCTTGGTAGAAGTCCGGGACCTCTTTCAAACGACTGAGTATACCATCGAAATTATGCCATCCTACTTATTCTCTGCAGTCAGCAAAAGAATTTTTGAATTTTGATGAATAAATAATAGAATCGAAAAATGGTAGACCGGTTTCTTAGGTTACTGTACATGTATTAAACTACAGAGTCGTCGTCCGGACAAGACGTTGTGGAGGCGCATTCGGCTGCAAGATTGCCAGAAATATGTTTGCCGCTTGCGGTTCAGCTCTAGTTGCGTATAAACTGAATAGACCTTGCCGTATAGCAATGCGCATGCCAGATATCATGCGAGCGACTGGCAAAAGACCAGACAGCCGACTTGATTATGAGGTACTTTATAACATATTTTAAGTTTCTGTTTCTTTTCTATGATGACATATACCTTACATGATAATGACATATACAAGATATTACATTTCATTTAAAAATACATGTATAGTTAGTTTAATAACTGTTGTGTCGCGCGTGTGTTTTAGGTCGCCGTAGACGGAAATGGTCAAATTCAATATTTAGATGCAACATTTTATATAAATGACGGCATGTCGAAAAATGAAAATGAAAATTTCTTAGCTACTGATTCCATGAAAAATTGCTACAACCCAGATCGGTGGAAAGTTGCTTCTTTCGGTGCTATTACGGACGCTCCGACCAACTGTTTTATGAGAGCTCCTGGTAATCCATGCTCATATTTTTGTTATTGTTTATTATTTAGATGGGTTTTTGCAAGCATCCACTACAGGTGTATTTTGCTCTCTGACTGGCAAAAAGGTGATTTTTATAAGGGCCTAAAAGGATTCGCTTTGGCAAGAACTTACATACAATTTTCATTACATTGCAGGATTTGACCGTATCGTACTAGTCGTAACTCGCTAGACCGCAGCTCCGCAATGTAATGAAAATTGCATGCAAGGTTTTGCCAATGTAAATTAAGGTCCATTTACATAAAATTAAACGGCCAAATATTCTGAAAAACAAAGGAAATTGAAAGTTTGTTAATTTCATTGCTCGGATTTTAAAAAATGATGCTGTTTATGACTTAAAGTTTGCTACTAGCTACAATAGGTACAACACAAATACTTAAAGATAATAAATGGTTATTGCACACCATAATAAAGAAGCATATACAAAATAATAAACAAAGATACAGGGAGACTACCTACCTTCACCTCAAAGAGGCGGTCTTATCTACTCTTCCAGACAACCTTTGGGCAGTGGAGAAAGTAAGATACTTCTAAACTTAAAGTGGTGTTTTGCCAGCGCTTTGAGGAAAATAATCAAAATACATTAAACTAATTTTTGCAAGATTCCACGCGCGAGTGACGAGCACAGCATATAGAACTAATATTAGCGAGCGAGCGAAACATAATTTTGACAAATATACCTTAATTTTGTTTACTTTTTACAGGAAATTTCGAAGGAATCACAGCTATTGAACATATAATGGAGAACATAGCTGCTGAATTAAAAAGGGACCCTATACAAGTCAGATTCTCCAATTACAGAGTTGATGATAACCAACTACCTGATATTGTTCCCAAGTTTCTAGAGAAAATTGATTTCAACAAGAGACAAGAATATATAAAGGAGTTTAATACTAGAAACCGCTGGAAGAAGCGGGCATTGAGACTAAATAATATGGCATTTCCATTAGAATATCTTGGAAACTACGGAGCTTTAGTTTCAATATATCACGGTGACGGAAGCGTGTCAATAAATATTGGCGGCATCGAGCTGGGTCAAGGAATCAACACCAAAGTGGCACAAGTAGCGGCTAATGAGTTAAAGATACCCGTTGAAAAGGTTACAGTTTTAGCACAATACAATTTTGCTACCCCGAACAACTTCTCCACGGCATCGAGCATAACAACTGAATGTTGTGCTTTGTCTGTAATTAGATGTTGTCAACAACTCAATGCACGGCTAGCTCCTGTGCGTCTTCTAATGCCGGATGCTACTTGGGAAGAAGTCGTCTTTGAGGCAGATTTGCGAGGAATACTGTTGCAAGCAAACTACGAGACCAGTCCAAATGATCCTCGCTTACAAAACTACTCAATATTCGGCGTTGCTGCAACAGAAGTTGAAATAGACATTTTAACTGGCACGAAATATATTGTTCGAGCTGATATATTCGAAGATGTAGGGGTTAGTCTTAATCCGGCTCTAGACGTCGGTCAGGTAATATTGTCATTTTCGTTTCGAAGTGCCTTCCTTCTCGAATCTTCTTAGTTGTCAATACGTTTTGTTTCTTTTTGTGATTTTTATTCCTAAACTGGCCCTTGTTATCTGATGATGACATTCAGGAAATATTACAAGCGTATGTACATATAGTATACATAAGTATCATTTTCGACTAGGATCAAAGGCAGTCGGTTGCTTAATTTCTGCAGGGAGTGGCCGCTGTTCCGCTTTTCTCTGTATCAATTTAAATTGTTGAGATGAATATAAATAATGATTGTAAAAACTAAATTTTAGGTAGAAGGAGCATTTGTGCAGACACTGTCGCTGTGGTTGATGGAGGACATCATTTATAATCATCATAATGGAGAGATTTACACAGATCGAACATGGAATTACCACATCATGGGCACTAAAGATATTCCAAATGATTATCGTGTATATTTGAGTCGTAACAGGCCAAATCCTGTCGGTATTTTAGGATCAAAAGGTAGTTGAATTTATGGATTCGTGTGACATGTTTAAAATTTAACAAATACTTACGTTACAATACCGTATTAATAGTCACTACAAACGACAGTTTGTTAGTGCGAGGGACAATAACGCAGCGAGTACACTAATACACTCTCGTCCTGAAAACTCCCGAAGAGTTCAAAACGTGTTATGGTGACAATTAATTTAATACGCGAGTGTAACCGTGTAATTATAAGATTAACATGAAAAGGTGGGTCGATTGTAAAAATTGTAACACGTTCACGTAACAGATTTATACAACAGATATATTATTATGTCGCTAGCATTATAAGTTAAAATTCGTACTGTGTTTTCCAGCTACGGGTGAACCCCCGCTCTGTCTGAGCCATTCCGTAGTAGATTCCCTGAGAGTGGCGATCCAAGCCTCCAGGAGAGACAGCGGATACGATACTGATCATTTCCTCAACATTGGTGAGTGTATCCAGTACTTTCTATATTACGATGATAACGGTGTAATAAAAGTAATAGAAATTATACGTTTTTAGGGTTCCGTACCAAAATGGTAAAAAAGGAGCCCTTACGGTTTCACTTTGTCTGTCTGATATTGATAAGAATGTATATTTTACAAGAATAATGTTACTATAGCTCTGTCTAGTTTTTTTATCATCAAAAACATTTCTATACTAAGTTTGTAACCTAATCACTAATCACCTATGCATGTATTTTTTTTCTTTATAAATTCCTACGCGATTATGCTAAAAATCCCTTCTATAAAATTATAATTAAAAAATTTAAATCAGTCCACGCGATATAGAATTATCCTTGAAAAACCACCATACATAATAATTTATACATTCGCTCAAATTTGCAACAAAATTTGCCGATAGATGGCGCTGTATCCATGGCGTTAAATTTCTACACCATGTTGTTTTTTCCTGAATTAATAGGGTTGGAACCGGTACATATCTGTGTTCGGAACCCTCGGTGCGCGAGTCCGACTTGCACTTGATCGTTTTTTTTACTATCTATAGTCATTTTTCTCTTATTATTGCAGATATTCCTGTGACTAACGAAAGTGTCCTGGATGCAGCTGGTGCTAAAATAAGCGAATATATACTCTATTAGCCTTTACTATCGCAAATAGATTACTTTAGTTATTTATATACTTATAACGAAGTTGATGTAAAAAACTAAGGTATATAATGGAATATAAAGAATAAACAAAGTTAATAGTAATGCAAGTGTATTATATGTTAATTTTATATAACATTAATGAGTTTACCTTTTTTATTATTAAGTATCCAAAAAGATACAATTAAATTACATTTGAACAACACCTACTCGCCAAACTTACATTTGATGACGAGAGACGCGCTCACTTAACTTATTCTATTTTATCTACTAACTATATTATACTAACTGATCTAGTCTGAACAGCTACATAGATGTATTTTCTCCTCGACGACAGCGACCGCCGGCAGTGAATGTTTGTTAAATGTAGGTACATCAATTTGCTGACTATGGCTTGTCGTCCAGAAGAAAATCCCGTAGCTTTAATTTTAATGTTGTTTTACTGAATTTACTTTCTTGTCTCAGTAAATTAATTTTATTGAAAATTTTTGGTACTTAAATATGTTGACATTCTTTTATTTATCATAATAGTTTTTTACATTTGGTTGCATTGTTTTCAGTCTTTAGCACTTCTAGTATTAATTCTATTATGCCTTATGAATTTATGGTCATCTCTAAAGTAATGCTCCAACCCTATCTAATATTAAACTTTTTTTTATCTACAGGTATAATTTTACATAAGGGAAACAATTGATCATAATCTTTGTTACAATTTTGCAATTTTTTTACTTCCTATAACTATATGTTGTGAATGTTCTCCCCTACACAATAAACCCATAAGCAATAACTAATTAATTAGTCAGCAAGTGCATAATATATACGACTCGTAAGGTTTTTTATTTAACCTGTTATGAGTTATTACCATTGAATATTGTCTAGGTCTATTTCTAACTTGTAATACATTTTATTTATCAAAAATAAGTGGCCGTCTTGGGTGGCACAGGCATCCATTGGGAAGAACCCCGGCGTGCATACAAATGACAGTTTATTTAGAATTATGACATCTCATTTCTTTAAAGTATTTCAATTAATGAGAAACCCAACCGCCGGTAGTCATTTGTTGAAAGCCGGGGACATCATTTAGAATAAGCATAACCATCGAATTACGATTGAAGTAAAATTTTATAAATATAATAGGGACTCTCATTACCATTACTGACATCAACGTTGTGATAATATAGCTGTATTATGAGTGTAAAAAAAGTTACAAGTGGTCTCAAGACATTGACAGACAGTTGTTTTTGAATGTTGATGAAGACGTTACAATTTTAATTGTTGTAGCTCTGGGGTATCTGTAACTATTATTTTTATTAAAACAATATAGGTGTTTTTTTAACTCTAAATATTACGTCGTTTAATTTTAAATTGTTGCCTTGAGTTAACCTAATTAGGTCATCACAGACCAAAAAACACAAGTTATATTTCCTGTAGTCATTAGTTAATTGTGAATCGTTTAAAATGATACAAGAGTTTGTTTCCTTAACTCGTTATGCAGAGCTCACATTAGAGCAAATAGGGTCGCCGCCATCGAAATCGATGAGCAGTACTATATAATGTAGATTTTTTTACACCAATCGAAAATTAGGCTTTGTAGCTCTTAACTTTGTTAATTTCCACAGGAGAAATTCGAATCTGAATCCGGTATTGTTATATAAAAAGAAACAATAAATAATGCCTTAAAACCCTCGAGTTTTTTCTCAGAAGTTGAATATTTTGGTTGTTCCCGCTCAGAATTATATTTCTGTGTGCTACATTATGGGCAAGAAGGCTAATTCTGAGAAAGAAAAGTGTCCTAAAATGTCGTTACACATCTTTGATATAAAAAAAAACGTCAATGGATGGGGAGAGCTTACCAAATTCTGAGAAAATATAATAAAAGGTAGACATTTGAGTAAAAACGCCCATATAAAACAAAATAGCAACAACAACTCCATCTACAGTTGTGTCGCCAAAACAGAGAGAGAATGATTTCGGTTCGTAATTGTTCGCGAGTGCAAGCGCAGTTCAACGCTCGCGAATTACCAAGTGATTAGAGGCACGGCCAGATGGCGCTTTCTGTCAGTAACGGAATATTTTAACAATATTTGTATGAAACCGCGCAAGTTTCTCGAAATTTGGCATCGAAAATCCTAGATTTATATCTACCGATCACCGATAATATATCAGGGCTTAGCGAGGAAAAGCTAATACCTACCATTCCTCCGAGGTATGGAGAGTAACTATTTCTTGTTTCGTATGTTGATTAGCTTTGACGGGGCAACATGAAAGATCGCCATAAAAGCCAACAACAGTTTCATTTATCTCAAAGAACATCAAGAGGCTGTTTGTTGGTGGTCCGCGTCCACATGCTCTAATCGGCGGGCACGGTGTGAAACATGTGCGGTTTCAACATGCCCTCTTGGTAACTTGAAACATCTCGAGCCAGATTTACCGTAACACAAAAAAATACCCAGATAAGCCGACTTTCTAATAAACCCCACTGGACAAGCCTTCCTTGTACATAATAAATCTTAAGGAGCCTTAACCCGGCGGCGGCTCTCAAACTGTGACGGGTTTACTCGGCTGTTCTGATTAATGTCGGCCCTTTATTCAGGCACATCAGTGATTCCTTTTAAATGTACAAGAGGAAGTTTCAAGTTGTATCTAAAAATGGTTATAAGGACTTGAGGTACCTATCAACGACGGAAGAATAAACGGTGGATTTTGTTATGAAAGTATTGTTATTAATGTAAGTTTTGTTATTATAATCAGTTATTTAAAAAGGCTGAGATGCGCATCTAATTTCCTCGCGCTTCTTTTATTATCGGGTTTCTACAAACCTTGTAGTCCATAATAAATGTTACTAGCCGAGTACAATCCAAAAAATCAAACAGTAAATTATTCGGATGCCTCAAAGTATCAGTCTCAGCCTGAGATTTTAATGTGGCTTAATAACTGGAAAGAGAAAAAAGCCGTGTACGGTTTAGCGATACGTGGCCCAGATACAGCCGAAGGCAGGGCCCTTATCGAAGCATTTTTTCCTTTTATCTCCAGTTTGAATATTGCCTTATAATAAGGCTGGGACCGTTAATTGGGAACGCGGGACAGTGAATGAACTCCGACGGTTTAGTTTTTTAGAGCCCGCTGTAATTTTTATATGCGTGATCCTTAAAGGTATGGACGACGTGGCTTAAGTTTAGATGCAGTTAAAGGATTTTTGTTGTAAGTCCAGCGTACTGCAATAACCGACGACTAAAATATCTAATCTATACATAAGAAAATTTTTGAACCAGGAAGAAGAATATAGAAAAAATAAAAACACCACCACAAACAATATTAACCTGGGTAGACTACGCAAGAAATTATATCTAGATCTTGATGATTTTGATTACGCAGTGATACGACGAATGGTTTATAACTTCCATATGAGTTATTGAAGGTACTTGTAACATCTTTATATTATACAATAACATTTTTCACTTTGACATTTGACACTAAACAATACAGTTCCATAATAATGGATATGAAAACATCACTCATTTAATACAATCATTGATTGACAGTTCGGGTGCCATCGTATTCCAATTGAGATCCGAGTTTTCCCAAAGGAAAATTATTTTGCAATACATCTGTACTGCTTTCATAGCAGCCTTTTCAATGTCCATTGTTACTTTAGATGGCCTCCAATCTTGAAAGATAGATTTCATTAGTCGAAAAATGGTTTCAAAAGTTTTCTGTTTCTTATCTAGGAGTAAGCAATATATTAATAGATTTATAGATTTATGTTGTTCATTATAACCATGTAATGTGTATACATGTTTAAATACTTTTGGACAAGACTTGAATGTCCCGTCGCACAATATGTGTTTGAAGGTTTTTACTAAGGGCCGGATATTTTTATTACAGAATATGAGAATACGTTTATCACCTTCTTCACTGATGTAGTCAGCTAGAAGAAAATTTTCTTCAAACTTTTTTGGCACTACCACATCACTTGAAGTTGGAAATCGCATTTTAGGTACACCTACGATTGTCGATTTCTTTCAAAACTTTATTTTGTTTATTATTTGGCTAACACTCAAAATGTAAATTGCATTTTACCACTTCATTTTTTTTCATTGTTTTTATGCTACATGGCATCCTCGGCTATAATTGCTACAAAGCCAAAACGTGTTACCGTTTGTATATATTTCCTTTATGTGATATTTGTAAAATGTGTTTGCCATGTTTTGTGTCAATGTTTTTTTTTATTATAATTTAATTAAATTGCGTTATTGGTAAGCTGTATGGACTTATATGAAGTTACGCAGAACTAGTATGTAAGATGCGCGCAGTGAATGTGCAGCATATAGTTTAGGATCGTTGCGTGCGCGCATAGTATTTCCTGCACTCGGGCGGCGGTGAAACTCATGAAAATGCCGCGATCAGGGAAATGCTATCGCGAAAGTGATTTATAACTCGTATCAAAAATTGCTAAATACTTCGGATGGTTTGACGTTATTTATTAGCGTATGCTCAAACTAATGTATTACTGTCTACACCTATTTACTGCTGGTATTACCTACTTATTTGTATAATAGATAATAGATTACGGTTTGCGTTATTTAGGAAATATTGCAACTGTTTTTAGAAATGTGGGTCAACTCAAGTGTGGGTTATTCTTTAAAAACAGATAGCAAAACAGCATTTTATCCACAAGAGTGCAAACAATATTTGAAATCCGAACGTGTTATTAGTTACTTTTTTAAACATAATAACATGTAAAGGCCAGTCTGGACAGGACAATTATCACCCATTTGATTAAATTGTCTGATCAAATCAGGTGGTGTGGATGCAAAAATACTTTCATATTTAATAATAGTTTTCAATTAAATATAAATGTATTACTTACTATATGTTTATAGTGAATAAAAAAGGCAGATTTTACATCTTTCACTTGTTTTTTTTATGTAGTACTTTCCTCGATTTAGTGAGGTGAATATATATGTGTTACACACGGCTGCAAAGTTATTTTACGTCGCGTGTGTTGCAGCACTCGCTATTTTTAAAACACTCGCTTCGCTCCGTATTCTATTTACGAACCACTCGCTTCGCTCGTAGTTCAACCATAGTGTCCATTCGCTAGCTCGTGTTTCAATAGGAGTCGCAGTTAAAATACAACTTTGCACCATTGTATAATAAATAACTATTAAAATAAGCAAATACAATAAAAAAAAATATGATGAAAATACATTTATATATAATCTGTAATTATTATGTGCAAGCAGAAGTATTTTTTTTTCATTGCCTGCTCTAGACTGTGTGAGTAACCAACTCCTGAAGTTACAATGTGTTGAGAGCCATGTTTTTGACCGAGAGAAGCTAAGGTCTCTGCTTCAACTTCGACAAAAATGCTTTCGTATTTCCGGTAGTTCAGCTCTACAGGTCACGTTTCTCAACCGATTCTCGGGAAATTTAGTAAGCAGGTTTGATAAGTTGGTAGGTATACAGATTTTTTTGTAGATCAGTTTTTGGCGATTTTCATAAACAGTTTTTGTTTTTCAATGATTTCATATGTTTCTGCAGGCGGATTTCGGTTTGGTTGCCTCTACAGGTCGCATTTCTAAACCGATTCTCGTGAAAGTTTGAGAGCAGGTTCGATAATTATTTCTTTTTTGTAGAGTCAGTTTTTGGGAATTTTCGAAAACAACAAGCAAGTTCGATAATCAAATACATAGTTTTTTTTTTTCGATTAATTTTTCTCAAATTCTCAGTAACTTTATTTTTTCACTGGTTTGTTTTCCTCTATAGGTCGCATTTCTCAACCAATTCTCGTGAAATTTTGTGTGCAGATTCGATAATTACATATAGAACGTGAATGTCAATGTCAGATTTTAGGAAAGTCCCCACAGACCGAGAGTAGACGCCGTAGGCAACGAAGTTGTATCCAGCGTAAAGACCCCTGTATTTGCGTATTTTGATGGATTCGGCCGCCTCGCCTCGGCCACTGCGCGGCTCTGTGTGCATTGTACCCTGGAGGTGAGACGTAAGTTGCGTCCCACACCAGGACCAGCCCCATTTTCAACGGTTTGAAGGACATCCGGTCCGGTCTCTTGCCATCGTCACGAAAGATGCAGACTGGTTCGAGCACCGTCAACACGTGCACGCTAGGAAGAGACCGGTGGATAATGTCGTTAAGGGCGGCGTGTCGCGAAAAGCGGCCGGCGCTTATTCTTGCGCATGACTGACCGTGGTACCCCAATCGGTCGACGTCACTGCCACAGGGACATTTAATTACAAGTATAGTTTTCAATTTTTTTTTCTGTAACTTGTAAGACAATATTACTTGCCAAATTTCATAGTTCTAGGTCACCAGAAAGTACCTACCCTACAAATTTTGATTCCCTCGAGAGTGTCGAAGTATACGTTTTTTGTGGCATAAACATAAACGGCAGTATCTTTTTTTTACGTTAGCTTTTAGAAGTTTGATTTTTCGCAGCTTCAAAGAACTGTAGACCTGAGTGGTTTTAATTTCAACTCGATGCGATACCTCCACGCGTTGCCGAGATATAGCGTCTTGACAGACAGACAGACAGAAAGCAGACGGCCAACAACGTGATTATATAAGGGTTCCGTTTTTTTTTTCATTTTGAGGTACGGTACCCAAAAAAAACAAGGTACCGTTAACTGAGGTGGCTTTAAGAAAAAATTAAAATAATGAGTGTTGTAACTGATTTTACTACGCGGAGGTGTATGTACCATTCATTTCGTATGACACTTAGACCTCTGCTGAATGTGGCTGAACTGAACACATTGGCGCCATCTATTAGGAGCTTTTTGTTGTGTTCATAGATGGCGCTATTGTGTTAAGCAGAGGTATGTGTCACACGAAATGAATGGTGCCTGCTAAACCTACCTACCTATCTATCTACTAGTACCTACTTTAAAAATTCAAAGTTTTAGCACTTTATGCTATTAAACCTAAGTTAAGTTGCCTTTTGTTTTGAAATTTCAATGTACTAGACGAATTTTTTTCCGTGTACCTACCCTTCATATATATACGAATATAGGGTTGGTAAGGCCAAGTATTTTTACTTAAAATTTATAGGTAAGACTAGAAATAATCCAGCAAGCTATATTTAATTTGTGTAAAAATAAGGAGCCGTATTCAGCAGAGTGTATATTCTTAAAACATATTCGCCCTTCAAACGATGACTTTAATTATTCAAAGCGTTGTTTTTTCTTCGTGAGTGGTTAAATTGTAAGTCCTGACAGCAAGGCCCTATTAAACTATCCCAATATAAAAACGGATGTACGTCTCGTAAGACGCCTATTTGTTACGAGGCCACAAAAAAGACCTGTAATCAGGGTATAGGTTATTTAACACCATATTCCGTCGTAATTATCGGATTTCAGGTACCTACCTACGTGGTTTGTATACATGGACAATTCCACATAGTTAAAAAAGATGAGATCACTGACCGTTATTTATTATTAATCCGAAATAAGTTACACAGTAGACATAGGGTAGGTATTGCAAAACTTCGCCAAATTGTTTGGCAGTTTAGAGTATACTCCAAAACTACTTTATAAATGGATAATGTAATATTTCTCAAACGTGCAATGAAATACTGACGTTATGTTCGTTGTAACAGGCTTCAAAGTATCACGTTTTGGGGCGGAACAATTCGTGAGAATCCTAGAGGAATTTCAAACAAAATTGAAGGCCTAGGCCGGGAAGGATTTTTTTTTATTTTAATGTAAAATTTGCTTCTGTGTTCATGAAAAAGGCTGCAACCGCGAAAGCACTATCGTATTTTTTCTCTCTGTCGCTTAAAATACATTTATCATTGGAGCGACAGAGAGAGAAAAAACGACGGTGCTTTTGCGGTAGCGCCCCAGGCTAAACAGCTGAACTACATTTTCTTTTCTAATGGCTGAATGCTTATCGGATCAAAAATATCGGCATTATTACACATGAACTGATATTAAGATTACAAATCTGTATGATTCAATGTGTTGATGAATACTTTTAAAATATTGTCTATAGGTACGTAAGTCACCGGAGACCATAGGCAATATTTGAAATCCTCTGCATTTAGTTTATTTATTATATAGATATTAAAATTCTCAATATCAGGTTGTTTATAAATGGCCCTAATAGGGTCTGTTCGAACAAGCATACTTTCAAAGTAATCTTTTTAAGAAGGAATAGTAACCTTAATATTAACTTATCCGTTGAATACTCTAAATTCCTAAGGTGTACCACTGCGTTTACTAGTTTATAACAACCACTTTCGATGGCCACATTATACCAAAGCCTTTTTATCTGGCATAGAGTGGTCCCTGAAGCGTGGCGGTCCTCCAGGCTCAAGATAACAACTTGATAGTTGCATGGGGTAATAAAAAGGTTCAAAAATTGGTCACAATTACTCTGGTTATTGCGTCGTAACATTTTAATGGCGAGTTACCTTTTAGTGTGGGAAACGGCCCCGAGTGACGTGAGACGGACAGCGGTAATCGACGTTCTTTTTGTTTCTCTACGATACTGTTAGGTTCGACCAGTTTGTAAACAGACCAGTTAAGTGGTCGAGGCAAGACGAGTTGAGTATGGTGCGGTTAAGCTTGCATTCAGGGCACAATGTAACAAACTAATTTGCATATTTTTTGCTATAGGTATACTTTTTAAATTTCTATTTTGATGGCTGTTTTTCAGAACATATTTCTAACCGGCTAACAAAATACCGACTTACCAGACGAATTCCAACCCTGAATGTGAATTTGACCAATTTTTTATTCAGATACTTACTAAAACAAGAGCTGCGCACTAGGTTCTAGACCACGCTAGCGAAGTCACGGGATAAAATTAAGTCCACCCGGAAGGTTCATCAATATAACTGGTGGAAAAATGTATGACATCGGATGAGTAGTTTCGGGGATTCCTCCCTATATACAAATTTCAAAGCAGCAATCTAATAAGTAGGAAGATTAGTGACAATCACTAATACCAGATTCAACCAAACAGGAACAAAAACTCAAACAGAAGATAAAGGTCAAAATTGTGTGGACAACTCTAGGAATAAACTCTGTTAATGTTTGGTAAAATTGCCACAAAATAACCTAATTTCGTCTATGACCCTAATATCGTTATTTCCCAATACAAACGTTACATTGAGCTATAACTTACCACAAAGGAAGGATTTTTTGTCTCTAGTTGCAATAATGCTCGCTCACGGATGATGGACAAGCGATAGAAAGCGGGAAGCATTATACCCATTACGCAACTGCTAAGTGCAAGTGAGCCTTGTGCGATTTTCTTTGGCCGAGCCTTTAATGTATAAACAGCAACACGCTAAACTGACCACTAGAAGATCGTACGCCGTTGCATTAAGGTTTAAAAATGGTCAGTTAGTTGGATTGCAGATGGTACGTGCTACATCTACGCATTGCTTGTTGTGTTAAATTAACGAACTATGAAATTATACTCTAAACTTTACTATATATACGTTATTGTACGCGTGCGTAAGGTACCAATCATCTATTTTTAATTACATCTATCCATAATAAAAATGTTTTTAATATGTGATATTAACAATTAATACCCATAACGAAGGCGGAACTGATTTGTTTCACGCGCGTTTTTTATTAGGGTGTAATAAATAGCAAATAATTAATATAATAGACGAATAATAATAAATAATACAGTTCAATAGATGGGTACAGATTGTACGGAACTCCCGTACAAGGTACCTGTTTTTATTGCACTTGTGTGCAGATATGTATGTAGGTAATTGATTTTTAATCAATTAACCCTTTGAACGCTTTCTGTCAGTCTGCCGTGGCCGTACCTATGGCAAATACGAGTTACGGGTCATGACTGTCAGAGCTTTGAGACAGTTTTGTCTTTGGGAAACTTATTTCCTCTTTTTTCCGAACCAAACGGGAATGGGCTACAATTCGGAATATTCGATATTTTTACGGTACGGTTTTAAGGTATTAAATATAATTTAAATGTAAACTTCGTTCTCATGCCCATAATAACCAATAACAATTTTTGACAGCTGGACCTTACTCGACAGTGGCCTTCATTGACCGCGCTTATTTTCCTATCACCAACATCGTAAACAAAAACATTCTACTGAAATATATGCACAATACCAGCGAGTGGCTGAAAGCCATACTATGTCGGAGGATTGTTAATCAGGATTTTCCCCAGGCTACTTACTCTCCAACCGCACACTCCTATAGCTTTATTGCGCCCGGCCTATAAAGCCAGTCAGATAAAAAAAACATATAGGTACTAATTCATTAGCCTTATTACATCTGTGGTCGCCATTAATGTGACGGTCAATAACACTGTTAGCATAACATTTTTTCCATCCAGCGAATTGTAAATCGTAATCATGACATAACAGTCGCATGTCAACCCGACTCGGTAAGTTAAGACTCTAATAACGGATGTCGACTAGCCGCCGGCTCCTGCGCACATTATGGTCCTGTTACAAGGCAATAAAGTTCACATTTGCTTAGCACAAACGAAGAGATATGTTTGAATTACGTATTAACCAAATGCATGTATTTATTCAAGTTGCATGGATATTTTGTTCGGATCATATCACTTGCCATTTTAACACTAGACTAGATGAAACAAATTAAGTATTTTTATACAAATGGAATTTTAGTTTAGAAATGTGTTCATCCGTCTCTCTCCGTCAAAGATATTATAATATGGTTGAAAATTCACACAAGATGTCAAATGTACCTATAAAAACATTGGAAACACAGTCATCATATCGGACATCTCACGTGGACGTTCACCCTAACATTTTTACACATATGTATACCTATAACTACCACCATAAATATTGTACATACAGTAAAATGTATTTGACGTCGTCTGTATGTTATCCACTTAGCCTGTGTGAAATATATTAACTAAGGCTCAGCTTTTTAGACCCGATATCCGTAAGCTAATCCAAAAATGTACTCTGATATTTTTTTTGCACATATGCTACATGTGTACTAAGAATATGAATAATTTGTAATTATTTATGGATCAGACAATTAACTACGAGTTATAATTCAAATTCCACCCTGTATAAGTTCACTTTGTCTTTTACTTGGTCTTTGACCGTACACTCGTTAGTGCATAACATTTCATTTGTTTTGTAAATAAAACTTTGCTATCACCCAGTGCTCTATTCCTTTGGGTTATAGTCGAATATTGTATAAAAAAATTGTATTTGTGTGCGGTAAGCGTGCTTGGACAAGCGATAAAGCGTGTCGGGTCGGGGCAAGTCCAAGACCAAAGCAAAGCTCTTTACAACTAGTTTCATATTACCTCACCAGTCATCTAGTATATCTTGATACAGAGATGTGTAATGAAGACGTGAAATCGGCGTTACAACTTACACTGGTTCTCCTTCGGTAAGATGGTGAAGTGTTGTAAACATCCAGCCACGGTCATGGGTAGGAGTGATGTGGTACTTAGCATAATGACTCTTTACCTTAATCGGCTTACTCCTATCGAAGCACTTAACGGAAAACTGTTTTACTTTCGTTTTTACCTTTAACGATCAACGTTATTCGAATAGTAAATTGGCATTCTAAAGCTTCAAAATGGAGCTCAGCGGCTATCAGTTGAACGTTAGGTATGGCGTTGAAGGATAAAATTTAGGTGGCACTTACTGAGTGGCGCGGAATAAATAGGCCGGCGCTGAACTCTGGTATACCTACTGAGGTTTTGAGTCTTGGTCTTTAAGAGCCCTTATGAGATAAAAAACGCTCATCTATTTAGGCCATTTTCTGTTTGAACTTACACGTATTTTGACATTTTCTCAGTGTTACTATCTAGAACAAGACTGTAACGACCTAATGTCATAAATTTTAAATGTATTTTTTGGATTTTTCACTAAGAAATATCGTTTCAAACGTCACTCCAAAACGACCATTATCAAACTACAAACGGCTTTTTTCCGCTTAAATTCTACTACGCGCAATAAAATCAAAAAATGGCTATGTTACTATCTAAAACTTTTATAAAGTCATCGTATCCTATAATCACTTTATTCGTATTGTCAATACTTTTGTCATAATTTGAAATCAAAACATTTTAAAACTTATAAGGCCTCTTAAGCGGCACATTACTAAATGTTGGGTTAAGGCTGACTAATAAAGAAAATAATAACACCATAATATGAGCATAAAATTGTTACCTTAAAGCTCCTTGCGGTAAATCTATACATATAAAAGAAGAAGTCCTCACTGACTGACTGACTGACTAACTCACCAACGCACAAAAAAGTTTGGGTTTGGGGCAAATTTGCCGCACCCTAAAATTTGCAGCCCTTAGACTCCAGTTATAATTATATATAATGAAATAACTGAAATGTTTATTTTATATTTTAAAGTATTCGTTTTAAAACTAATTGTGAATTTCAGAATTAATGTATTATTAAAGCCCAACTAGAAATATATGACCGTTCGCCAAGTCGCGGAATTTAATTGGAACTGGCAATAATTTTAATCATAGGTTGTGACTGCTGTCAGTCTCATACACTGTGGTAGTTTAGCTTAAGTGTTGAATATTAAATAATAAATGACAAAGAATGCCCAAAACGATTAATTGTCAAGAGCGGACCATTATTTACAATATATATAATAAAAATCTGATTTGAAAATGGAACAATTTCGGTACACAATATTTCATAATTAAAATCAGAACTGACGGGTGAACAAGTCAAAATGTCATTATTCTGACTATACTGACATAAAATAAATAAATATAAATATTTTTTGGACAATCTTACACAAATCAACCTAGTCCCAAACTAAGCAAAGCTTGTACTATGGGTACCAAGTGACGATATACATACTTATATAAATAGATACTTAAATACATATAAAACATCCAAGGCTCAGGAACAAATATTCGTGTTCATCACACAAATACATACCCTGACCGGGATTCGAACCCGGGACCTCCAGCTTCGAAGGCAGGGTCACTACCAACTAGGCTAAAGCGGTCGTCAATTCATTACTGACCTATTTCCATATAAATGAGAATAATAGCGCTCTCTTGACAATGGCCATATATTTCTGGTCGGGCATTACATACTTAAACATCTGAAATTTCTTTTGTGTTTAGAAATTTGTATGTGGGTGATTTGCAAAATGCAATTTGCAGTGAAAGTTATACCCTCCTAAGACCCCGCGTCCTATATAAAGGACAAAATATGGTCAACGAAAAATAAGTTAAATTTTGAAGTGACAGAGTTGCATTTGTTTTGGTTTGATTGATTTGACATAAAATAAATTTCAAATTTGTAATCGGAACTGTTAGGTTCAAATTCGATTTTATTTTTATTTGTATGGTGGGTCTCAGGAGGATAATTTTCTCAGTCTACCCGCTTGACCACGAGTTGTAAAGTACTCGAAACGTAAGGATGTACGATGTAGTTATTGCATAAAAAATATACGTAAATCCGTTTAAATCATCTCTACTTTATTTTAATTAAACCTTCGAAAATGTCAAATCAATACCATCAATGTGTTTCCTCAAAAACAAATTGTTAGTGGGTGTTACGCGAGCGGATTAGGTATAAGGCGGATGTGTGTTGCGTGCGGATGGATGCACGCACGCGACCACTTCTCGATGCCGGTATAATCTTGGGGCGATCCAACTAGCTCGGTGTGATCTACTTCTCTGCTAGACACGCATATGAAGCTGAAATTGAAACTTGAAAGTAGATACGTACACATACTTAATTATTCATAATATATTCTTATCTTGCTCTGGATGTACTAAGGAAGGCCATAGGGATGTGAATCCAAAATTTGACTATACTCCATAGACCACTCCAAAAGAAACAATGAAAAAAATACGCCAAATGGTGAAAATCCATTAAAATATCACAAAAGCAACGATGCTACAACCGTTTTAAAGTTGCTGGTTAGAGAGAGAAAGCGCGACATACCAGTGACGTCAATCAGCACTAGTGCCAAAGTAAATGAGTACCGTTCCAATAAAAAAGTACGTTTTGCGGAAAAGGGACAGAATATGTCCTCTCTTAAAACTTTGAAGACTTATAATTATTTATTCTTTTGAGTTACTTTTTTCGTCATTTGAATTTGATCCTTTTTCGAGAAAATTCGAACTTATTGATTTTCTTATTTGGTGTCAATATCCCTATTTGAGGTACCTAGTATAGTAATCGATAAAATAAATAATATATTAAGTATATGTCATTAGTATGAAATAAAGATATGCCAGAATGTAGTATAAATATATGTAGTATAAGAAGTTTTGTTTCTCTTTGTAACTGCTTTATTTATTGACCGAGTGAAACGAAGGTCTCTGCTTCCGCTTCGACAAAAATTCTTTCGTATGTCCGGATTTCCGTTTGTTCTCGACTACAGATCGCAATTCTAAACCGATTTCCGTGAAATTTCGTGAGCAGGTTCGATAGTTATATAGATTTTTTTTTATCGAGTCGGTTTTTGGACATTTCCAAAAACATTTTTTATCAATGATTTTGTAAGTTTCTGCGGGCGAATTTCGGTTTGTTCTCCTCTACAGGTCGCATTTCTCAACCGATCTCGTGAAATTTTGTGAGCAGTTTGGATAAAATACAGATTTTTTTTTGTCGAATATTTTTTTGTAAATTAAAAAATATATATATATGTTCAACGGTTTGTTGTCTTCTACAGGTCGCATTTCGTTAACGATTCTCGTGAAATTTTGTGAGCAGGTCCGGTAATTACATAGAACTCTTTTATCGAGTCAGTTTTTGGAATTTTTAAAAAACAATTTTTATTCCAAAGATTTTGTAAGTTTCTGCATCCGAATTTCGGTTTGTTGTCCTCTACAGGTCGCATTTCTCAACCGCTTCTCGTGAAATTTTGTTAGCAGGTTCGATATTCATAATTGATCTTTTTTATAACGTTAGATTTTGGAAATGATATTTTAAAACTCACTCACGAGGTCTACAGCCCACAGAGCCACTAGTTTAATCTTTATTGTACAAAAGAAACCTTATTGTACAAAAGGCGGACTTAATGCCGTATGGCTTTGTTTGTGTGAAATGAGATGAGCAATATTAAAGAGTATTTGTAATCTATTATAATGTAATAAGGCTTATTTATCGCATACACAATACGCAATCGTCATCGTTAGGGTTTATTTACAACTAGCTTTTTCCCGCCCGCGTAGTAAGCGTAATTTTTAACCGTCTACAAAAATGTAGATTCTCAGTTGCACCTACGTATGTAGGTATGTACGGACGTCATTTTCGTAATCGGCATCCCGAGAAACTACAAAAAAGACACCCATATCAATTTTTAAGAAAAACAAAAGTCCACCATACCATATTGGATTTAAAAATGCGTGTCATTTTCGTAATCGGCACCTCAAGGAACCTCCAAAACGACACCCATATCGATTTTTAAGAAAAGTAACGATTTGCTCCCCGCAAAAACTTGGAACTTCCTTTTCACTCCTCCAATTTTGTAAAACGCTGAAACATGTTTTGTTGTATTTAAATAGAGAGTATATGTACAAAGTTTTAAACCTTCACTTTAAAAAAGATTTGCTCCCCGTACGAACTTGGAACCCCCTTTTCATGCCTTTAGGCGAGCAATTTCGAAAAACGTTGAAATATTTTTTTTTGTATTCAAACAAAGAGTCTATATACAAAGTTTTAAATCTCTCGCTTCATCAAAGACTTTCTCCTTTACAAACTTGGAACCCCCTTTTCACCCCTTTAGGGGAGCAACTTCGAAAAACGATGGAATAAGTTTTGTTTAATTTAAACAGAGAGTCCATATACGAAGTTTTAAGTCTCTAACTCTAAAACAGAAGTTTCTCCCATACAAACTTTGCATACCTATTTTACCCTCTTAGGGTTAGAATTTTGCAAAACGCTGAAAACTCTTTCTTTGGATTTAAGTTCGTAACCTTTTTAGGGATTTTTAAGTCTTCAGCTCAAAAAAAAATTTTTCTCCCATACAAACTTTGCACCCCTATTTGATCCCCTTAGGGGTGGAATTTCCAAAAATCCCGTCTTATCCCTTATTAACTTTTTTACTTTCGGTAACTTCTTTTCGTGATTTAGATGGGTTTTTTTTTTAATTAAGAACTAACGAAAATATATTCATGAAATGTTGATTTGATCCATCGAAGAGCATATATTTACGTCATCGTACTCTAGTATTGTTTACATATTGCTAAAAATTTACTTTTTTATTTAAACTAAGTATAAATTTTCAGTTTTTGACTTTCATTGCTACTTTTCGAGATTTAGATGGGTTTTAGAAAAAATTTCATTGAATGTTGATTTGTTTTATCAATATTTAACAATTGCTTATGACGCTTATGTCATCGTATTCTAGTAATATTTATGGCTAAAATTTGACAACTAACGTCATCAATAAGGCAGTGGATAGACCTCAGTAACTTAAGGTAGGTAATTATTAATTATTTAATGTGCTGTTTAATATGAAAAAGGTGGTATGTCAATATATCTGGGCAGGTTGGAATTAAGCAAATCTTGTCGTGTTATTTGCTCCCATGTAGCTACCGACGTAGCCAATCTTGATAATAATATTGTACTTCGTTTTAAAACAGTTGCGTAGCAACAATGTTTATATTTCTAATTGACGAAGGAGCAGTGGCCGCTCGCCGCGGCCGCCGGCTGCACCTCAAATGCACTATTACGCACACTCTCGCCCATGCACTCTTTCAGGCGTGAAAATGAATGTTATAAATAATCAGGCGCATCGCGAATAATTATCATATGAGCTTGAAGGCCAGTGCGGTTTCGACCAGTGCTAAATTTCCATGAAAAATATATAGAAAAAAGTGAAAAAAAAACTTTCCCCAGCGTAACAGCGCAACGAACATGGATTGGTGGAAATTGGTCGGTATCATTTAGTGTCTTAGTTTTGAATTAGTGCTAAGTGACTGGTGATAGTGACTATAAAAGTGGATTACGTTTGGGACTGTGACACAAGTGGACGAAATGAGGATTGCATGATATAATTTCATTTAGTGAAATGTAATAAATAATTTAGCGAAACCTATATTCAGCTGTTTAAAACACGGACTACATCGTAGATTCATTACGAGTTTTAAATTGTATGAATGGGGATGTTGACAACAATGAAAAGCGAAAATACACGGGAAATACCGTGCTTCGATTCATTTAGCTGTTTTGATGATTCTTAAATACAAATAGATAAAAAACTTTACAATGGCACTATAGAAAAGGAGCGACGAAGAAGCACGAAACAAAATATTCACGGAGACTTATTCTTACAAGCCTAGTAGGTAACGGGCTGGCGGCAACCAATTGGGTACTTGACATTTTTTTATAACCTTTTTAATATTTGTTAAAAATTTTGTAAATTAAACGTTTCAGCTATCAAAAAGAAATATTTTTACTGAATTATTATGAATTCCATACATCTTTAATTACGTTTTAATTTTCGGGCTGAAACGCGATTCACTGCTTTTATAACGTCACACTGCTATAAATGAACTAACCTCTTCGCGTGACACTTCCATGAATTATAAGTAAACTAACTAAAACGGTTTTGACAGTAGATGTTTGTGGCGGTATGACGTCACAAGCAACATGGCATCGTTTCGATCATTTGAGTGACAGATAAAAAACATAAACGTATTAAAATCATATTAATTTATTATTAATAATTTCATTGAAATGTAACTAGTTATTTACGTTTTAGGAATAATAAGCTACATTTAACACTACACTGAAAAAACGTAAGGGTTAAAAATAAAGAAAATACTGTTGAAAATAACCCAGCGTGTTTGTCAATATAGCACCTGCAAACTTTGTAGCTAAATCTAAATAAGTCAACTTTGTTGTTCTTACTTATCAAATATTAACCGATGCATTTGGTTAAAAACATATAAAGTAAAATTGGCTGCAATTAGCCAATGTAATCAGAGAAAACTAACCTAACGAAGCTTATTTGTCACAGTCAACCTACTTAGTTAACTACTGCCACCTTGCTTGATACATAACACCAGTGTTATTTGGTATTTTCAAGCGATTTATTAGGTATCTACAGCCAGCCAGCTCGGTAACTAAGCAGATATACTCAGTATTCTAAACCAATTTTTTCGGTTACTACAACAGGTTTGTTCACCAGTGGCAGCAAATTACTTGGTAATTCTTGACCAATTTCTTCAGTAACTACAGCCAGCCTGCTCGGTTATTAAGCAGTGCTACTCGGATTATCATACTTAAGCGCAGAACTTGGCAGATCACAAATCTTTTGTCGGCGAAGTCGACAGCCACGATATTTTGAATGTTTTTTTTTATACAACGACGGTGGCAAACAAGCAGCCAGTTGTACACTATGACTGTCCTAACAATAATTCAGACACACGCGGCCTTGATTGTTTTAGTGACAACTGGCTGCCACCGCACGCCGCTGCAGTGTGTGACACGTTTAAGCAACTTGTTTCTTCTTAGTAATTCACCCGGGTATTTGCAACATTCCAACTTATCATTTTCTGACCTAGTGTTGCAAGGTCCTAAAAATGCAGTTGTCTTCAAATTCAAGTGTAAACTTGTCTATTTTTAACAGCATAAGAGTAAGGATTGTATTTACTTAAGCCACTTGTTTATGTTTTGGTAATTCAACCGGGCATTTGCAGCAAAACAACTTAACAAATTTTAACCAGTGTTGCAAGGTCTATCATTAAATAATGCACTAGTGAGGCAGTGACAGTGTGAAATTTGTTATTTCCAACCAAATCAGGTAAAGATTACATTTACCAAGACATTAATTTGGAAATGAATAAGTATTTTGTTACAACAACCAAGACGTTTAGCAGTTTTTGCTTGTTTATCATTAACAAAGCATTTTTGCGCGTTCTAAGTAAATCTTGGTTGTATGTAACTAATAATTTTTAACCGAGCCAAATTGGTACTTTGCTAGCTATTCGTTTTTTCAGTGTACGTTTCATAATCATTAATTACATCTGTCAAGTACCCTATTCTCCTGAGCCCTCCCCCTGACTTTCAAAAATTGACAAATTAATCACAACCTTAATAAATATATTAAATATATATTAAAAATCAATTTTTTTGTATATATTTAATATATTTATATAATTTGTTATATAGTAAACCTATAGTAAGAACAGGGGACCTCACGAGGTTAATGCACATTTGAGATAAATAAAATAGCTATTATACCTGCGTGTGATTAAATTAGATCAACTGAACAAATGTTTCAAAACGTCACGTCATCACCAATAATGTCTGTTCAAAAAAGAGAAAAATTGAGATAGTGCGTCTGTGTGGATATCCGCCATAAATAAATAGGGGATATAATTTAACTGCACATCAAAAAGCTTATCAGCCGGCAATTAATTTATATCAATTAAACGGTTTTTAAATCAAAGCGAGCGTGCCGCGAACCGAACATTTTGTTACTAATACCGTACATTTCTGACCTAATCATTCTTTTTTATGAAATTAGACAGTTTGATATATCCCGGACTCTTAAAAAAAAAAAAATGATAATACAGTAGAATCCGCTTATAACGACTTTGCATGTAACATTTTACAGCTTTTAACGACTTAGGAACACCACACATTAGATTTCATACCAAACATTTTCAAAGTAAATCAGTCCGTTATGTGCGACGTAATATCACCCGTCCCTTGACTGACGCTTTATCCCGATGCCACTGTATTAGGTTTTTATCGCTAATAGGTAAAATTATTACATACGTATTAATGAAAAAGCTTTAATTTTAAACAAATAGCGTTGCGTCGTGGACTTTAAATTGTTGAATGAGAAAAGAATAATATTTTGGTGAAATTATTTTGCTTCACAATCATATTTTTGATTAGAAAAACAAAAAGAAGATTTTATGATGCGCCTTTAAATGGGTGCCCTTAAATACATAAAAAACATCCAAGACTCAGGAACAGCTATTCGTGTTCATCACAAAAATAAATGCCCTAACCGGGATTCGAACCCTGGACCTCCAACCTCCACCTTCGTAGGCAGGGTCACTACCAACTATGACGTTAGGAGGTACGTCAATTAGTTCCCGAAAGACCTAAATAAATAAATAAATATACAAGAATTGGTCGTATTAATGTATCGGATAGATAGATCATAGATTATGTCAGTTGGCACCTTTTAGTAAAAGGTTCTATTACAACAACAAAGAAAGCCCAACACACCAATTATACCTAACAAAACTTTACACAGAAAGGATTTAAAAAATAAATCGAATTATCCGTTTGGCAGCCACGATTTTACAGACAGACATAGATACACTATTTTAACTTGTATCAACCTGCAATCAAGGATTGGAATTGGTTGCCATAGAAGACCCTAGTAGGGTTTTTTATGGTATTCATCTAACATAACATCTGCGCTTACCCACAGGAAAGTCTAACAAAATTTATTCGGGTAGGCGTTTACCGAAACTAAAAAACCCATAACAAGGTTAAACATACCTATACGCTATTTAATGTTTTGGGAGGCGATCGACCTATTTTATTTGCACATAGACCCATGGCTAGCAGCCAGCAAATGAAAAAGACTATCATTATATTTTTTTACAATCTATTTGACTCTGAGACCACTTTGGAAACCATTAAACTTGTTAAACTTTAGACTAATACAATAAATAATGAGGTATCCCTTTCTTTTGGAATGGTAAATAGGGTTCATCATCATCATCATCATTTCAGCCGAAAGACGTCCACTGCTGAACATAGGCCTCCCCCAAGGCTCGCCATTTTTCCCTTGGGGGGGATTTGCCATAGTCGCCACGCTTGGCAAGCGGGTTGGCGACCGCAGTTTGATGGTGGTAATGATCGAAGGATGCTGCTGCCCACCCTCCGATTTTCCCTTATTCGCCTCCTACGAAACCCACGGGAAGAGATGGGGTGGCGCAATTCTTACCCGGCAACCACACGGGGGTTACCCTATCGAAAGACTTAATCAAACTAAGGGGTTTTCCGATTTCTGTTTTCAATTGGCTTGGTATTTAATGGCTATTCTGGGGTGAGTTGAACTCGGCTTATACTCTACGAATAGTTCACTACACATTTGCACTACTTTGGACTATTATTTATCAAATTTTCAATCAAAGTGAAAATTGTAATTACGTTAGCGGACGTTTCCGCTTGGCAAAATTTGCAGTTATTATTTATTGCATGGCAATTATTTCTAACCATGAGATCTTCGAGAAAACAGTAACTTGACTGTTAGAAGTTCTCAAGCCGCCCTCTTGGCTTAACGGCTTAACGACCGCTATCATAGACAGCAGCCGGGATCTACGGCGTAACGTGCCATCCAACGTGCGCGGGAGCGCTCAGTTAAATAACCACTCAAAGCGGTCACCGATCTAAGAACTGACCTGGGCCGAAGTTGCTTAACCTCACATACCGCACGCGGTACGCGGGCGGCGCTGGGCCATAAGCGCTACTTTTGACTAGAGTATATAGATTACAAATTCACCATCGGGTGATTATATTTTATATAATACCTATGACATTTTTATAAAAAATTAAATTACCCGATAATTTAGCTATTTTAAAATCGTATTTTCTGGTATCCCTAAATATTCTAACCTAAACTAACCTATGTAAACAATGTTATTATTTCAATATTAATCGCCTAAATTTACAACATTTTGAATGAGACATAATTGTACAAATCAAATAACATACGTTACGCCTAGATAATAGTATATTATGCAACTGGTGTATAAGAAGGGTATAAAAAGGCGAGTAAAGACACCACGAGCCTTTTTATACCAGTTATACACCGTTGCATACAATACTTTTTCTACGACTCATTTCAAATAAAAAGTAACTATCTATTTTTCAGACTTTTCATGCGCCATAATTATTTTCCCTTAGTAATTGTGCAACTTACCTACGCAATTTCTTCAGTAATGCTTTATAACTTATTCGTGGATTTTTAAAACAATCAACGTTAGTACACATTTTCTTCATGAACGTAAAAAAAATCGTTTGATTTAAGTAGGTAATATAATCATTTATCAGTTTGAATATTTTCGTTTTCAATTAGGCATTTGGTGCGAAATCAAAAATATAACACTTTGATTATGGTTTTTTTTTAATTTGCTAGACTTGGCATCCGACCTAAACTGAATTCAAATCCGATTCGTATCTTAACTGTTTCGTTTTCATAAATATATCCGAAAATATATAAAACATGTTAAACAATACAAAAAAGATGATAAATGTATGTATTTATATTAGTAAATAGTATATTATGCATTAATTAATACATAAATATTATAGCAAAGTTGCGTTTAGTTGGCAGCACATAGTATTTGTAGTAGTCTGTGGCACCCAAATTTGCTTTAATTTTTCATTAAAGTAGGGTAAGGGGTGTATTTTTGGGCAATAGTCTAGATAGACTTTTTACAGAAGAAATAAAGGATGTATTTATATTGGAGTTCATAATTGCGTAAGTCGCGAAAAAAGTACAGAAGTAGAAAAAGGTATAAAATAGTGTACTTACGCGTGAAAGATTATATTTTCACCCCACCGTTCACTGTGCCTTTTACAGGCGATTACGCAATTTACCATTGTGTTATAACAATTGTAACATAAACACCCTGATCTTTAATATTTGTAAACCGAAATACAATTTTATGCACAATAAATATTTTACTGACATGACACTTCGCTTACCCTTTACTGGGCACAAAACTGAGTTCTGCCCAACGAAAAAAGGTGCAACTATGACAAAGACAGCAATTGATACATATCTCTCCGTCACACTTATTGAGATTTGTATATGATCATGATGATCATCTCGCTTAGTCTTGGTATTATCATTTGCGTGTCACATCTGTATAAGTCTGTGCGATCAAAATACTCTTGACCCTATTTTATTTTGAGCAGTATTATATATCTACCTAACGATATTTTGCTGGTACATTCTGCATCTGTCAAAATTACCTATTCTTGAAGAGGTCGCTACATAAAAATAAATGTAAATTTCGTTACACCCACGCCTATTGTTGTAGTTCCAGGCGTTGATGCGTAAAAAACCTCATAAAACATTATGTTAAATTATTATATTATATTTATTTTATAATGTTTATGCGAACAGTGAGTAATTATTTAAATGTTATTTTTTTAGTTCGCCGTCCTGGTGGTTGTTACCTGCGTTCACGTAAGCGCCGATGGACCGAAGTAAGTAGAATTATTTTCTATCACACTTGGGTTGCACAAACGCTCATTAATCCTTATATCTCACTTTAACCGGCTGACCAGAAAGAAAAGTCTGCCGTACTAGCACATTAGCTTTAAAAAAAAACGTTTGTGCAACGTTTTCATTCGCTAAAATATTTAATGCAATTGTACATATTGTTAACAGTCATTGTTCTTCATTAAATATCTTAAAGTTTGTTTGCCAGAATAGGTGTAAACGTTACTGTAAACAGATTGTTATAGCTATGTGTATTGTGTAGCTTTTTTGCGAAAAGCCATGCGAATTGTATGTGAATAAACACAAAGACAAGGGACCTGCCATGCCATGGTATTGAAGACAACAACAATTAGATGTACTTAAGGTTAACGTCCCAGTGTTTGGCACCTTTATTCCAATAATTGACAACCTCTTGTTAACTTTATTTGCTAATAATTAAGATTAACGTTACCAAACTATCAACGCAGTGTCTAGTTGGTGGTGATGTTTACCTTATTCATATTTTTACCTTATTATCTATACGAGGTAGGAATTAGGTGAAGTAATTGATACATCGTTTGTAGTTCACTATACGTGTGGTAGCTACCACAAAAGTAGCTATTATGTCAAGTCTCGCAAATCCAGTTTGACCAGCTTTACAGAACCAAATCGAATGGAAGTATTGCGCACTTGGGGATGACAAAACACAGTGCAGTATTATGGCACCATCAGCCAGGACGATGATAGAGATGGAAAATTATACATGATCAACTTAGTAACTCCAAATTACACATTATAAAATAACAAGCATGTTTGGATTCGTTGATGAATGACCAATAATGACTAGAGTCCGACCACGCTAACTCTGCAAGGAATAATTTGGCAACACTGTGCATTATACGTCATATTTGTATGAAAATGTGACGTTTGAGGTAGTATTGCCAAATTATTTCAATGCAGAGTTAGCGTGGTCGGACTCTATGTAAAAGAATATTATACAGTCGGCAATGCTACATCAAAAAGTTTTGTCGACAGTAACGTAGGTAGGTATCCTTTTATATAACAGGCTCCAATGAGATGTTCATTTGCAAACCTTGCGGCCAACTTTCTGACTTCGGATATGTATTGAAAAGATCCCAGACATCCGATTCTATGCTATGATGTCACCAATTAATTGTATGACAAAACATAAATTTTCTTAATAATCCCATTGAGTGGGGTATCAAATAAAAAAGGGCTCCATGAGCTGATTCTAAAAATATACCACATCATTACATTTAAGCCAGTGGTTTCGTAAAGCATAAAATTAATTTTCAAAACTCCAAGTTTGGGCTCGTCCTGACGTACGGCCGAATGTTTTTTTCTTAAATATACGCCGAATGATTCGTTATATCTTCGTTGTGTATATATCGCTGCGAAAGCGTCCCTATAATTTTCGCCCTAAGCTATATACGTGCGGTGTCAATGCACCAGCGATTGCGACCTTAAATTGTTATGTTTCCCCGCTAAGCGCTAATTGCTTGAAATGAATCAGTCAACCAGGCGTAATGAGTACCTGGCAGGTAGAAAGTGCGAAAGGACATTACACACCGAAGCAAAAGATCGGTAATACATTGGCAGTCCAAAATGTTGGAGGTAGACGATGTGTGACGGCGGGGCGGCAGCGACGTCGCGGGGACGCGGCGGGGAAAGCCGCTACCGCATCACGCGCGAGCCATTGACACTAAGCGGAACCGCCACAGGCAAAACACGACCAACATGCAGGCGATCGATTATTCGCAAAGATATACCCACACTAATTTTGTTTTGTTGCAGAAAAAAGATCCGGATACATCTACCACAGAAGGTCAAGCACATACATCACCACAAGAAGATTTACATAACAAATCATCCCGCGCATTCGCAATATGCTCCCGCTTACCTGCCCAATGCGGAAGGGGCAGTAGCAGTACCAACTAACGTAGCATTGCCCTCTGTGGCTAGTCTTGTTCCTCTTAATTCGGTAGAGTTGTATGACGACTCTCAGACAAGGCTGCCTGGAATTGCATCCGCTGCCTCCAAGCTTTTGCCTCTTTATAGAGCCCGTGGATACTACGGGCCGAACCACTCCGAATTTGAAGGACAGGATTACGACCTCGCCCCTCCTCCCGAGCCCGCAGACTCCTACGTGCCGTCAGCCTTTTCGGCCCCAGCAGCGGCCGCTGCCTCCACCCCGAAGAGGGTAAAAATATTAAAGGTAAATGAGACACCTCGCAAGAAGGTTGCCAAAAAAGTTAAACCTAAGCGCATTATAACGGTTCGGAACAGACCGCAACCCGAAGAGGAACATCCGGTATCCAGTTTTCATGAGCAATTCTATTCGGATTTAGAAGGATCCGGAACTATTAAAAAGGTAAGGAAACCGCAACGAGTTGAAAAAATTATCGACGGCGACACCGAACACATTCACACATACAGCGAAGAGCACATCCATAAAGTAGTATTCGACGGCGGGCCCAAGCTGACCGGAGTGGTGGGGCTGCAGACACACGGGCCGCGCGATCACCTCGCCCACCACCCGCTGATTCCACTCAAAAACTCGCAGACCTTGCTGGCTCTCTCTTCCGACCCCTTCACGGGATTAACAGCTGTCGGGTCGATGGGAACGCCATCGCATTTAGAATACGCTGCTTATAATCCTCGCGACGTAACGCATGATCACATATTTCACGATCATGGCGAGATTACATCAGATATTGATATAATTAAGGACGGCCTAGGCTCGCCTCCAAAGGGTACTTATAACAGCCAGGGTTTACGAATCAGTGGAAGCGGATCTAAGCGATACAAACATAAATATTCTAAACCAATTAAACCGTCTGCATCGACTGATTTTTCATACTACGAAAGCATATATTCTCCCCACAGTCGACCAAAAAAGGTACCTAAACCTGTGCCTACGGCACCAACGTCATATTATGAATCTTCATCCGAAACAAGCGACGAAGATTACAAACGCATTCCCGCTTTTAAAGTTAAAGACAAATCTAAACTTAAAAGTCGATATGTGACTCCAAACCCTTATTACGGCGGCGGCGACAAGCTGGCGGACTACAGGGCGCAGCAGGCCAGTGTGCCCGCGCCCTTCTCACTATCCAGCACCGTCGTGCACGACTACCAGCCGAAGCCCTACGAGTCTACTGGAACCGCGCACACACAGCCCGGTTTTACTAATTTCAAAGATCCTTTTGTTGACTTCAAAGGCTACTCTAATAATTTCGATTATGACACTTACGCCTCTTCATCAAATGTTCAACATACAGGAGCCAAAGAGGGAGAGACTGTACGAAATAAAAAGAACAAGTCGATATCGACCCAAAATATAAGTTTTGGAGGACACAATCAGCAACAATCCGTACTAGATCACCTGGAAGACCCAAGTGGATCGGGTTACACCCTTGAGGATGATGCGCCTACATCAGCGGAAATCAACGCAGCTTTCGATAACTTTAAATCGACCGATGTGCCCACAGCGTACACAATCAAAGAAACGTCTCCGGTACATCAGTATTACTCGGCAATGGCTGTCAAAGCGTTACACGGCGATCCAATGTCGGCTCCAGCCGCTTCCAACGACAACTTCCAGTACGTTGAGCCCCCTGCGCCGTCCACGACGTCTCAACCGGTGTCTGTAGCTACAACCACCAGTTCTCCGCTTCGTTATTATGGGATTCAAAGCACAGATGCGGCAGCCCCGACTGCACAACACGTTCCTGATACCAGACAAAACAAACGCACTCGTGAGAAAAAAAGGCTAGAAAGTGCGGCATCAACAAAAGTAGAACCTACACATAGGTTTCAGGTGATAACGGAATTTGCGTCAGTGGACCAGAGTTCAGGTAGGGCGGCACTTCCGACGTCGCTCCGACATCTTCACAGGTTTGGGAACGAGCACCCGACAGACACATCCACCGTAAGAGGGAAGCTCAAATATGGTGATAAAATATGAACAAGTCTGAACTTATAGTGCTATTGTTAGGTAATTACGTTATCCGTGATCTTAGTCTACGTTTTAATTCGCAGTGACGACCGTGAGTGCGTTTATTAATACACGAAAATCTGTTACTAATTGAATATTTTTATTCCAAAAATGTTTCATAAGTAGCTTTAATAATCATATTCGATTATTTATGTAAATAGAAGCGATAACAGACAGCATTCATGCATTTTACGAATCTTAGACGAAGTTGTAATATAAACATGAAAAAGTTCTTAAATTATAAAATTGATAAATTACAAGCTGATGGGTAATTTTATTTTAATTTATGTAAGGTAGCATAAAAAACATTTAAATATTTAACAAATTATAAGTACCTGCTTATGCAACCACGTTGTTCGTTAGTTCATATAAAGTAGTACCTATTTCACATTCACACTAGATTGAGTTTTGGTTTCTGATTGCCTGGTACTGCGATGCATAAAAAACGCAACGTTGCCAATAACGAGTCCGATTCATCGTTGTCTTACTTCAATGGCGTGGTCAGTAAACTAGTAAGACATTTTAGAGACTAGAGACTCACCCAGTACCCACTTATAAAACTTAACAAACCTCTGCTAACTAAAATGTGTTGTGTCTCTTTCTCACAGACATGAATGTCAAAGTGATGAATAAGGACAAGCGAATTTTAGCGGCAGTTTAACTAAAATAGGTTTGATGAACGATTATGAATAAGAAAGTTAATTCACAGCAAAAATAAACAGTACAAAATAGTACATTTTGATGAAGGTTTGTCAATTCGCACGAGTCCCGAGTTGTATTGGCCCGAGCCGTAATGCGAGGAACAAGACTCGGGACGAGTGAAAATAACACTTCCACACGTATAAAGGACGTTTTTTACAGACAGTTCGACGGTTGCAAAAAAATATCAAAGAAACAAATCTTAATAAAACAGTAATTAAAACAGACAAAGCTAAATGTGTTTACTTGCCATTGTGGGCTTTGCACGTACCTGGTCTACCTCCAACGTAGTTTATATACACTTTATTTAATAATCCTATAAATCGCACATATATCACAAAAATATTATTAAAACAATACGTCATTACAAAATTAATTCGTGAAAATATGAATGAAAACAGGCGAGAATCAAGAAGTCGGTTTAACTTTTAATTGATTGACTATTTTTACCATGCCATGGTTGTCAGCATTCAGCCAAATCAAAAACTATTTCGGGAGAGGTTTTATGTCACATAGTAGTTTAATAACATTTAAACATGAAAAACAATTATTTTTAATTTAATAACTGATTTATATTTGATTTATTTGTAAATAAATATACGTTTTGGCAAAAAAAAGCAAGCATTCATTCATCCGGCTCGGTGGTTTTGTATAATACCCTATTAATCGGAGGTCACGCGTAATACTCGTTTCCGGTCATTGGTCTACGGGTAACTTTTTGAAAACAGTTTTAGATTTTTTATATTTAGTAACCCTTTAACTTGTCTAATGTGCAATTTTAATGTTTTAAATATAGAAGCATGTTTTTGATGCCAAATGCTTTATTATATAAATAAGTAAACTGATTGTATCTAAAACTCTTCGGTTGGATGCATAGCTTGGACTAATGGTTTAAAAAAAATGGAAAAGTAAAAAGCACTAGCCCGCAAAATCCAGCTTTGTCGCACGATATACAGGTACATAAAGTCCTACTTTTTAAGCAACTGTATTAAAAAATATTTTCTTTTAAAACTGTAACAGGTTCAACACTCGTAAGTCTTGATTCTTCTTGTAATTATATAAATAGTGGCTTCTCCGTATAAGAGTTAAATTATTACAAGCAATACATTCTTAAGCCCGTGCTAGTAAACAAAACATATTTTCTTTGTAATAGACGGAGTTAATCGAACCAGCGACAGGTTTACGTGCATCGATATAAGGTATATATAAAACGTCGCTGTGCTCGCCACTGACCCAATACCCCCCGAACATGGCATTTTCAATCTTATGTCATGATGAGGTGGTTAATAGGTGTCACCTATTGGACACTAACGTGGCTAGCACTGGGACTTTTACACATGTATATTACATTACTTTTCTCAAACATGCAATGACATATTGACGTTATGTTCGTTATAACAGGCTGCGTATCACGTTTCGGGTGCGGCGCAACAAGCGGCCCATAACGCAATTTCATACAACATTGAAAGCCTAGGCCGGCAAAGTAATCATCTTTTGTTTCGCCGCCGCGCCTTCACGCCCCGAAAACAAAAGATGGCGCCGGCCACCTGCGGTCGCAGTGCATTTTTTTACCGTGTTCTTAGAATTTCATTTCTCGTTTTCTTATACTTTTCTAATGTCATTGCATTTTTTGAGATAAGCACTATACAGGCCTCGGCGCGAACATCCAGTTTAATCCAGTTTTATAAAATATCAGTCAACACAAAATATCTTATCTATAAGGAGACAGCGCAGAGCCAATGGAAGCTTGCGACATCAGAGGAATCACAAGCGAGTTGCCGACCCTGTGTTGTGTTGTGTTGACAGCTAGAGACATTATGCAACCTCGCTCTCAACATATGTTGAAAGTTATGTTAGTTATTATGAGGTAAGCTGCACTTTGACTATTCTTTATGGTGGTTCTCTGAATTGACCTCTTATGATTCTGCTTGCTGCACACCTGCCTATCCCTGTCTATCTCGTGGTTTGCCATTAGTTTAAAAGAGATAAACACATGCATAAACTGCTTCAACTGGATTAAGCTCTCCAAGATGGCTGCTCCCACCTTTCTCACCCCATTTCCTGAAATGCACACATGCATTTCACGTCTTTACTCATGGTGTGACAGAAACATACGGCGCAATATCATTAACAATATCTCTTTCGTCAGTGCAAAAGCAAGATAGAGTTAAACAAGCAATATGGTGATTTGTCTGAGCGCACATCAAATGCACTGTTTTTCATTTTCCATACAAACCTTTACCACGGAAACATCTAAAATATTAGTTGAACATCATCGTTATTTTTTCCAGAAGTTACCACATCGAATGCCATTATGTGTCTTATGGGAGACTGGAGAGACCCCAAGGAAGGCTTAATACCACGATAGACTTCATCCCTAGACTTTAAAAAATTAATTTTGCCGATAGAATTAAAAAGAAACCAATCCTGTTTATACCATAGTACCTACCTTCTTAACCACGACGCGACGCGCAACGCAAAAGAGGGGATAAGTTCGACATCTGTGCTGTGCTGTATATGTGTCCGTCTGTGGGATCGTAGTCATAGCTCCTTAACAAATGAAAACGATTTAAATACAGTTTTTAAATCAAAAGTTGATGGCGGAGATGTTTCTATGGTTTGTGTCGAGTTTTTTAACTTTTTAATTTAATAAACTTGTTGAAATTAGCCAAGCACATCCATTAATAAATGGCGCTGAAAAGCGCGCTGCAAGAAATTCTCACCGACTTTCAGCACCGCAAGTAGGTATGATATCCGGATGTCAAAGCTAACCTTTGGTCCTTGGACAGAAAATCCATCAGAATTGAGCAACATCGAAAGCAGCTAAGGAATAGGGAATTTTCATTAGCTGGGTCAAAAAACCTTTTCCCATCTTTCAATAATTGCAGTGTATAGTAAAAAATAAAAAATATATACACTATGACTAGTGAGGCCGATGTGGCCGGGTGCTGGGAGGGAATGCTTCCAAAGCACTACAGCATTAGTGGTCTCGGCAGCTGGATTCTGGTTGTGGACTACAACCACACTCCAATCAACAACCCACAAATTGTGGGTAGTTGATTTATTGGCACAAATGTAAAAAGCACTAGCCCGCAAAATCCAGCGTTGTCGCACGATATACAGCTACATAAAGTCCTACTTTTTGAGCAACTGTATTAAAAAAAATTTTTTATGAGTTCAAACTGTAACAGGTTCAACATTCGTAAGTCTTGATTCTTCTTGTAAGTATATAATTAGCGGCTTCTCCGTATAAGAGTTAAATTATTACAAGCAATACATTCTTAAGCCCGTGCTAGTTAACAAAACATATTTTCTTTCTAATAGACAGAGTTAATCGAACCAGGGATGCTTCCAAAGCACTACAGCATTAGTGGTCTCGGCAGCTGGATTGTGGTTGTGGACTACAACCACACTCCAATCAACAACCCACAAATTGTGGGTAGTTGATTTATTGGTACAAATGCGAACAAAAAAAATAAACAATAGCATTCTTTTGTTATCATCCGGGGATCCCAGGGACCGACCGGTAGACGACACGAATACAAAAGTGAAGGAAGATGACTCACCAATCATTTCGCAGGTTTCGTACCCAAATATATGGTATATTTTAGCACAATTTAAGGCTATTTCGCACACTGAATTAATAATGAATAATTTATTTTTGTAGTTGCTTGACACTTGCTTGACATTGTCAGTTAAGGTGTGATGTCATAGAGCTGTGTAATTTATTAACACGGCTAGTAGTAGGATTCGACTGTGTATTGTATACATGTGTCTTACATACTTTTAAGAGTAAAATTTAATATTATCGTGATGAAAAATATACATTTATTATCTACAAGTATAATTAATAACTTGTGATACCAACCAGATGAGTTGATTCATGTGAGAGGTAAGTAGGAACACTCTGAAATGCATGCTAATACTTGCAAGTTTCCGCGACGTAGGTACTATAAAATAGGAACCCTATACGCTTACACATTCGATTTAATTCACCGTTAGCCTCACTTGCAGCCAACTTCAGTACAGGCGTTTTAAATGCGGCGTTACGGACGCGCGTATTTCTGGTACCTAAATTATTAAATTGCATCTCCAATGAAAGCTTTCCATCAATAAACCAGCTTAGGTAATAAATCAAAGAGCAGATATTTGCTTGAATTGAACTATAACGTAGAACTTTTCAAATCGATTTAATAAGCGCTGTTTTTCAGTTTCCGATACCAGGAAGACAGCCAGACTGAAGAGGTTTGAAGAAGTAGAAATCATTGAATATGATCGTAACTTTCAGTGGCTGTTGTTGCAATAAAGGCCCCAAACTCCAAAAGGTAGAGTTGATTATTGTGCGGACTATAAATGCTCTTTGTACGTTTGGGCATATTACTGTCAGGGGGTGGTATCGCCCACTGCACCCCTTGTGTCTGAATAGAGTCTCACGTGTGTTGGTGGATGCACTAGACTTACGCGGTGCAAGCCCTAGAATTTAACAAAGAAATGTCATCACTCATTGATTCCGGGACTTTCGGACATCGCTTAAATTTTACCCAGGCGAATCACGTAATTTTATATACTAACGGTAGATAGATTTTACTGTCAATTTTGAAGTATAAATGTATGAGGCAATTATAATTTGACATTAAAATCTACCTAACGGTAGTACAAAAGTTACGTGATTACCCCGCGGGTAGTATAAAAAAATTTAAGCTACAGGAAAAATCAATGTTACTAAATTAGTTGCTATAGTTAAACCACCAGGCGCTCTGATCAAGTTGAATCAAAGGTGCTGAAAAGTTTATTTTAACAAATGTAACTACAAATTCCTATCTTTAAGGTGATAAGCAACACAACTTTCATTTCCAAGAAGTAGATAAACATTTACTGCAAGTTATTTGACTATAGGCGTGCCGTCTCACTAGATATACTGCGCTTTCTACAACAGTTTTATCAAAGTCTCAATATGTCACAGTGCCTGTAATAAATGTACATATATTATGTAGTTATGCTTACACACTTCTTCTTTCGTATCGAGGTTCTTCAAATAAAATATGCTCTTGCCCAATGAGCAGAGATGGAGACAGCATACACACATTGACATAGACATCATTTATTGATAATGAATAATTGTACATTATACGTCAAATTGCTGGTACAAAAACATTTATAATATTTACTTAACGTCTTACAATCATAATTAGGTATATCGACAGAATATTCAAGTAGGCTAAAAATAAATAGAGATAGAAAGTGGACTAGACAACATATAAGTTCGATGCCTGAGCTACTCTGCTACCATGACTTGTAGCTGTTAGTGAATTATATGTATAATTAAAGTAGATACCATAAGGCTTTAAAGATATTGCGAAAAGAGAATTTCTTGTGCGGCGTCTTGTGTTGCGGCTCTTCTCGTAAGAGTTATTTTCACATTCAGGCCTGAGGTTTCATTGTACATCGTTTTTCGTCAATTTAACTATGTAGGTAGACTGGTATGTTAATATTTATTTTAACTATGATTACGCTTTGTAATTTAAAAAGTAAAACCTTACATTATATTTCAGAGGTACCTAAGTACAACTTATTGAATTCTTAAAATAATTCATTCAAATAAATAAGTAAAAGAACAATAATTGATGAATCATCAGCTTCTTTCTTTATACAAAGCCCAAGTCCAATCTTGCATGGAGTATTGTAGTCACCTTTGGGATGGCTCGGCTAAATACCAACTTGCCGCACTCGACTCGGTGGACCGCAGAGCCAGGAGGCTTATTGGCGACGGTCAGGTTGTAGGAAACAAGCTACAGAGCCTAGCACATAGACGGAAAGTAGCATGTCTGTGCGTCTTCTACAAATTGTACTTCGGAGAGTGTGCTCAGGAGCTCCATGAGCTCATACCGCCTTCCCCCTTTTTCCATCGGACATCCAGACGTACGGCTGGATACCATCCTTACTTGGTCGAAATTCCTCTTATTCGAGCTTGGTTCGAATAAGAGGAATCATCTTTTATAATGCGCACTTCTAAGGTTTGGAATTCTCTGCCGGCGTTTGTGTTTCCGAGCTCATATAATCTAAACCTTTTTAAGGCACGAGTGAATAGGCACCTTCTGGGTGAGCTCGCTTCATCGTCGGCCTCATCTTTGCCCCCTGGCTAGATGTTGGCCAAGAGCGATCCCATTTTTAATAAAAAAAAAATCATCAATCCAATTATTTAAGAAAAACAAAAAAAGGATGTTAAATGAACAATAAGTTAAAAGTTGCTCTTAAGATACATAGTATACCTACATGTGTCGATTGTAGTGATAAATAAATATGAATAACTATACCGGGCGCGGCCGCCCTCGCCGTCGCGCACGCCCGCCCATACTACCGACCGCTTGAAATTAGCTACAGTTACGGCTCTTTCCAATTCAGATATTATCTGAGGCATCTTGCCTTTTATATTTATTATACCTTGTTTTTTTTATCATTAGAAAGAATAACAGAGAACGACTTACGAGATTTTTTATCATGAACGTTCCGCGATAAAAGAGTTAAATAGCCTCAATGAATATTAAAACCGTATTTCATGCTCACACTCACTAGTGTTATTCAAAAAAAGTAAATTTCTTAATTTATATTTACTTAAGTATTTTTTTTTTCTCCTGTACTTTTTTCGCGACTTACACAATCATGAACTCTAATATATAAATACATACTTTATTTATAAAATGATAAGTTATCAATTATTTTTTAAATTACTTTTCACTTCTCATGCTCGAAAAGTGTGTCATATTAGACTTATCAAGCGGGGCTAAAGTAGTACATTTAACCCCTAGGGAAAATATGAATACATTGTAACTTCCCCCCCCTCCTTCACCCCTCGCCTCTCTAACTATCCCCCGCTCCTACCCCAAACATGTCTCAAAGCCCATCAAATAAATAATTAAACGTAAAACATTATTAATTTGGCCAAGTGATCGTCTAGTACTAAACCTACGTTATGTACCGAAATAACCCTAGTTCTTTAATGTGAAACAAATCTGACTTGGACTCTTCACTAACTAATCTAAACCCAACAAAATCTATTAGTATTTCTACCGAACCTACCAATTTTCCTACCAATCGCAACCTTTCCTACCATTTCTACTATTTTCCCCACTCAACATAATAAGTTTTCCTAATGTAAAATATATACCCTTTGTTCCGTAACCATATAAAAAATAATATATATTTGGTGATTTAACCCCTACAAGGACTAAAGGACCTCTTTACGAACTCAGCAGCTATGGACGCTATAGGAGGCAAGTTTCCCAGAACATCCTTTCCTATATCAAAATTATTCACCAATATTTCCATAGTAAAGTATGTAATCCTACGTACTGAAAGAACCCAGTATTAAGCTAAAGCTAAAGAATAACTTTGATTTGTATGGTATTTTATTATATTATTTCCATACAGTGCCACTGACTCGCCAAGATGGGGAATGGTCGTAACCTGCACCAGAACTAGACATACTAATGAGGTAAACTCATTCATAAGCCTTAGATGATTGAAGATCATCTCTAACTACTCAACCCTTCTAACCTATTCACATCCCCATACTACCTAGCCATACATGAATATCTATGATCTGCGAAATATGGAACTTCATTGCTATCATAATCATGAAACAATGAAATATAAACGATGAGTATTCCTTCACTCATGTAATTACGAGATAAAACCGTGTGACTGCTCCGCCTTGCCACATTCAGAACTAGCCCATCTTTCTGAGCCAATTCTGCTATCCTAATCATAAAAGGAAATACTGAACCAATTAAAGATCGCGTATTTGCTACCTAGCCAATCCATCAAAATACCTATTTAAACGTAAATACCTATACAAACCCTAAATACCTAAACCCTTTCCCTAAAATCCAAGTACTATGTAAAACTCTAATCCTATTCTAAATGCATCCCCAAATAGAAATAATCCCTACTCTAGTGTATGCAAACCTCAGCCGAGAGGTATTTATATGTGAGTGTAATGTAGTGAGGGCCCTAATTTAGCTACTCTAAGCGTTTCCCTAATATAAAGTTCAGGAGGCTAATCTGATAATTGCAACCTAAAGCCCGTGTATTGCTCCATATCACAACTGACCGAAGTCTAAAGGGATCTGTGATATGAAACGCCCTAACATATAAGATAATATATAAATATATTTAACAAGACCGAAACTCAAATACTGGACAATTTCATCAAGCGAGGATCACCCTCTGTGCCAGGTCTGAAGAAGAAGCAGATAGGCCATGATTACGTTGCCAGCTGGACATTGAGAATCGCTAGGAGTAATGTTCGTCCCATTTTGATATAAAAGGACGCCAAATCCTCCATACAATTTGGTAAACTAATGTACTCCGAAATAAGCTAGGTTAACACCGCATGGTTAAGCGTATTTCGTTAGGCTTACTGTATGCCTAGACAGTGATCTGGGTCTTTAAAATAAATAACTGTAATCTCAAACCCCAAATAATAATGAGAAAATAAAAGTATGAAAAGATTTTCCCGCTATGGAGAATGCTCTCTTATAACGGCAAAATCCCAACAGAATAACGACTAAAAAACCCACCGATAATAATTTAGTTTAGTAACCAGAGTCACTGACAGTCTGAACAAGAAGTGAAACCTCGACTCGATACGTCCGCTCCTTTATATCGTGAATTATCATAACTGACGCGCTTAGCAGCGATAGGTGCATTAGCCGCGCCAGCCGAACTGGTACTGTTGGCTGCTCTGTCCGCTTTGGCTCGTTTGACCGAATTATCCTAATTGACCGCGTTTTGACGAAACTACACCTTACGCGCATGCGTTTACGGTTGCGAATCGGTCTTCACTCTTTGAACAGATACGCTCTTAGTAAAAGGAGTTGTATACGTCGGGTAAAGTATTCGATACGAACACATTTGGTTTTGTTTCGTGATGGTTTATTAATAAATTCCTGAATGTATTAATTCCTTTACTATATTATGTAATGTTCTGTTTTCATAATGATTTAGGTACTGATCTCTATTAATTTCTCTTAATAGATGTGTATATAACTAAGATTCATTTTTAATGAATTATTTACGACTACTTTATTAATCTTCCTTTAGCATTCAGTAAGGAAGGCGTTCATTGTAAGCATCCTTCTAGTTACATTCGCCCCCTCGAGGATTTGCCATGTAATTGCTAATGAGCCATTCATGAAGAATCCTCGAACTACTATTATGTTATAGAACATACCTTAGATTTGTCAGTGAACCTATTCTCCCCACCCCGTCCCCCCATTTCCTTATCTTAAACGTGTATGTGTGTTTAAACCAATACTCATTGATTGTTAGTGACTCAGTATGAGATCCAGTCCTCTGAATTCCAATAATGTTTCATGACAATCTTTTCCCCAAAACTTTTCCGTTTGCGCAAAGTACCAGGTTGTGAGGCTGATAGATTCTAATAATCCGAGTTTGTAGTATCATGTTGGATGTCTAGATCTGGCCGGGCATCTATCGATCCATGTCCACATTGCCCGGACGCATGATACCCCAAAAACTCCCCACGCTAATAGAAAAGTCCTTTATGTAAGTACTAAGATGTTCATTCGCCATTAACCAGAATTCGAACCAAATTTCGATACTTCATCACCATTTTCAATCAAGCTTTCTTGGTGCGTGTCACATACTTGAATCAGATATTCGATTTCAGACTAATTTGAACACCAATTTATGAAATGTTCATTTATGAACTTAGTCAATCAACATTCGTCACCTCAATGCTCCGACATTCCCATTCGTCATTTAAATGGCTGACAGAACATTAAAACTCAAAATGCGATTAACCATAATGGATAGCAATATCCATAACCAACAATACCATTAATGAATCCCAACCCGTTTCCCCTTATGAAACATCCTTTCAATGCATTTATTATAATAATAATGTACCACTAAGTATGAACACCTCATCACTAGCGCAGTAAATCAGTCTTACTTTGACTTCAATAAATATTTCACCATTCTACCAGATTCATAAAATCGAATTTTTACCAAAAATGTAATTATAAAACCATATACATAAAAGAAAATAAAAAATGTTAAATAATCTTCAGAAATGATTGCACTTTGACAAATCATTCTTATTTACCACCCTCCATCACACTCCGATAATTTTGTTCTAGAATGATCCTCTTCAAGATGTGGTGTGTATACACCCAAGATTTTAGCCTTAGCTTCTGTATAGTACTAGTCTACAAAAACTACCCTTATATATATAAATGGGTCGAATCGTATTACGATTTTAGCCTACTGATAAGATTTTGTTAGACTAGTTGTGTGTTCAGGTCCCCACAAAACTGACAATTCTAGGTTGATTACAATCCAACACTTGTCTACCTGCAACAATCCATTTTCACAAAAGAAAACCCCTTCCCCCCTGGTTTCATACATCACTAAACATTCATCATATCTCAGTAACTGTCCCACTCAATCAACATTGATCCATCCTCATTCTCCCATTCGCACGACTATTACAGGTAGCCAATGTCCTGATCTGTAATCCTTAGTGAATATAAATTATCACTGTTAAAATTAATCCAATAAACCATTTTGATCTATAAAATTACTACCAAATATTTACCCTTTCTGTCAACAATGAATTTCAACTATTGCAATAAACTGCATTTCTATAATTATATACACATAATTATTACAGGCGACAAAACCTGAGATTTTTATTTAGATTTTTCCTACCATATCAGAATCAATTTCTTTCTCTGTCTTCAATAATTGCAAAATGTAACAAATATCAGCTATTTTCTAAATAAATTTTACTCAAAGAAATAATTTATAATCATTTTTCAAAAACTAACCCATGAAATGCTTTATATACAAAGAATATATAAATTGTTCTATTCTATTTGTAACTACAATGTAATATAAATATAATGAATACATGTAAAAATAGAATTTAATTATTTCTTCATGCCGAAGAAACCAATGAGTGAACGATCACTCTATAACAATAATTATGTATTTATTTTTAAAAGTATTTACTATTAATTATTCTTTTACTTTTGTTACATTATTTTAATGTAACTGATTGTTGTCCAAGAGTAAATTGTACAAACAAAATATATTTATCTCTGAACACTACCACCCGTCTTATGATTTTCACCGCTTCTAAATTTCTGTCTGCCTCTCTATTTCTAAAATGTGAACTTCAATATCGCTTTTAAATACCAATTACCCTTTTATATTTCAATAATAAACAAACCCGAGGATTAATTGTTTTTTTCCTTGGGTACTCCATGACATGACCAATCTTCTATGAATGACTAATATAAATCCTTTAACTAACCCGAAATAGTAAAGAATTATATACAAAAATATCAAATATAATTTTAGTACTATTACTCACCCTGTTTTATTATGTGGTAAATCCGGTAGAAACCATTAATTACATTAATATCACAACCCACAAACACTAAGTAACTGCAAGATTTGTACCTCTCTGTTCTCTAGACTTAAGTCACTTTCTACCCCGAGATTACTTGATTACTTTATAGGCACTTGTAACGACTTTAATGCTAGCACTATGTATGGTAATTCTTTCAACGGTTAACTGATTAATTTGTCATTTATTCAATATAAATAAACACTGCTTTTGTTATATACTCGCGCTTCATTTTTACGTTAAGTTTCGTCACTATTTTGCTTGGAAAACATACCACATTAATAATTAACTGTCCTCATTCCAAATAAAAACATAAATTCCATTTTTCCGTATTTAAACTAAGCTTTTGTGGTATTTTTTTCTTGTGAAAAACTTTTTACGCGTCTTTTCTAACTAGAACAAATGTCAAACTTCCAACGAAACTCCATAGGTTGCGTTCAGTAATTTGTATCCTTTTATACGATTCTGCAATACTGCGTTTACTACACGTGTATTTATTACTCGAGACACTAAATCATATTTCCCAACGATAGTAAATATTAGAAATTATCTTCATAAAATAATTAATTCATTTCGGACAACCTCTACAGTATAATATTTTAATGTCTGGTATTAATTTTCAATTTCAAATTTTTGTGATATTCAACCCATTATTGCTATTTTGAGCCTAGTAATGCCACCTATCGACACACGATTTCTCTTAAATTCTCTACTTCGCTATCGCCATCTGTCGTTGAATAGTATATTAATAAGAGAATGAGCGATATCCAACCATAAACTAACCATTTTTCTAGAACATTCTACAGTGATTCTCGAATTCATTACTGCGTTATTGATATTTGTTGTTGAATGGGATAATGGGAAGGAGTGCTGGAAAACACATATTTTGTCTTATTCTTATTCTGATATACTCCTTCACTTTTAAAGCAATCTACATATTTTCTGTTTGAAATTCTTGATCTCAATTGTTGCGACATCTGTTATCGAATAGAATAACTGTTATCCTAAACGTATATAAACTACCGCGACACCTGTTGTTGAGTGGAGTAACTTTTACGCGAGATAATCGAACCAATGTTTACGTAACTACTCGTTTTTATTTAATGATTTACCTATTTGTTTATTCAACATAATTTCGAATGTCTACCTAAACTAAACAATAATTCGTAATTAATTGATTTAGTTAAAACCGATCATAGCCTATTTTTCATTCCCTATTTGCAATGACAACACTAGTACAGTTTTCTACCAACCGTCAACCGTCATAGAAACAAAATATAAACATGTCTGCCGTTCCTTTGTTGTTATTGAATTGATACAGAAAAATATTTATTCTTCGTGTCTATAATAGTTTTAACTACGAAAATCTGAGTGTCTATCTAAGCTTAAGAAAATTACCACGCTTATATTAATTAAGCCGCATGATTGGAAGAAAACTACATTGTGTTTGTTATCAAACAAAGACCATGGTGCTACTGCGTTTAAATTAAAATACAGAGATGAAATTTAAAACCGATGGGATGACTGGCAAGTTAGTTATTGTTTTTTTACTATTTCTCCTTTTGATTAAAATCGTCCACGCGCTTTGCCGAACAATTCCTATTTAGGTAATCGTAGATGGGTCGAAAATGTTGTGAAACAGCTTTTTGTTATGTGTTTTTATTATGGGTTAAAAGTTCTTATCTACAAGTAACCATGTTTGATGATATTGATAATGAAATCCCGACATTATTTTCCCTTGTCTGTCTGTATGAGACCTGATCATGATGGAATTTTCGCTAACTTATTTCTTATTTTATCTTCAGATTATGATTAATTTTGTAAAAATCGAGTATTGTAATAATAGTCGAAAATATTATGAAAGAACTTTGCCTACTCTGTTGTTCAAAGTAAAAATATGTTCAAGTCTCCAATACAACCCATTACTACATTACCTTTTTCTTCTGCTTTTCAGTTTCATAATGGTGAAGCCTAAAATCTAGCAATGATCTATTTACTAAGCTGACAATTTGATGAGCTGCAAACAACAAAGTCATCCTTAAAGAAAGTTTGATCCGGCCCGCTAACTCCAAAAATATTGACTGCTTCTCTTACTACCACAATACTCGTATATGGATGACTCCAAACGTAAGTACATGTAATTATACAATATATTGACACTAAATAAATTTGAGAATATACCCAGTCAAATTTCATTTTCAAGTTTCACCGTGCTCTCTGCAGACCTCGGTCCGTTCAAAGATTTTCCAAAGAATCTCAAATTATGCTATTTCATTGACTCCCAGTGTCCAAAATATTTTTTACAAGCTCTTAAATGACATACATATATTAATACTATCCCCATTTAATACTAATTTCTCTACTTTTTCATTTTCAGTTGTGAACAATCAACGGTGACTTGCTGTTGGGTTGGCAAGCTTCTCATTTTCTACTACTGCAGTACTTTCAAGGTAATTATTTCATTCATACTGTATGTAGTGCTAACATATTTTATAAAAATGATGTTCATGTAACTTCAAAGACAAAACTAGTGCCTACGCCAAATCATACGATCAGACAATGAACCGCAGCGATTTCTCAATATGCAAATGCACTGTACAACTAAGATATTGATGATGATGTCCATTAACATGAAAACAAATATCTTTTTGTGTCATACATACATACATTCTCTGTGATCATGACTTCATGACAGAATCCAAAATTTACTATAAGGAAATGGCTTGATAAGCTATAACTAACGCCCCCTATCACTTGCACCGAGTCATGAAGTTCTAGATCTTTTATAATGATGATGATGATACTAAATAAATTATAACTAACGCCCCCTGAATCCTTAAATTCTTACAATTCAGCCCGGTTCGTAGTGACTCTGCCCACAAAGCTGTAAGTCGCGGGTTCGAATCCCGATCAGAGCATCAATTTGCATGAAAAGCACAAACATCTATTCCCGAGTCATGGATGTTTTCTATGTATTTAAGTATATGTTTTATCTATATATGTATGTATATTGCCGCCCTGCACACATAGTGCAAGACTATTTAATATAACTTATATAATACTAGTCAAAATCATAATAATGATCGCCCCCTATTGCATTCCATTGTAATAATTTTAAAACATGCTTTAAACTAAAACAATGTAATCTAACATCATGTAAACTTGTCACTAATGCTGACATATTTTCCTGTTTCAGATATAGTCCATAATATATATAGAAGACTATCGAACACATCCTACACTACATCAGCGTCAAACTAAGACGTGGCGCGCCCGAGACAAGCGACCACCGCAGCCTATGGACGCCCCCTATTCCAGAGAACTCGAACATACTCTACTTACATTACTTGTTTCTTTACCTACTTGCAATAATAAACTCTTTAGCGATAAGACCGCCTGTCATCTACCTCTACCTGTATACTATTGTTGTTTTGATTCTGTGTATAGCCGATTGTTGAGATGTAATAAACTGAAATATTTTACGTGTACAATTTCTAATTGAAGGGTCCAAATCAAAATTTGTTCACACTCCGTTCTCACGACAGCAAAATGTTGCCAAAGGCAACCATAACCTATTCCGAGACATGTTACACCTGGACGAAGGCCTAGGGCTCCAATCCCAGGTCACGGCCACCAAAATGTAACTTCCCCCCCCTCCTTCACCCCTCGCCTCTCTAACTATCCCCCGCTCCTACCCCAAACATGTCTCAAAGCCCATCAAATAAATAATTAAACGTAAAACATTATTAATTTGGCCAAGTGATCGTCTAGTACTAAACCTACGTTATGTACCGAAATAACCCTAGTTCTTTAATGTGAAACAAATCTGACTTGGACTCTTCACTAACTAATCTAAACCCAACAAAATCTATTAGTATTTCTACCGAACCTACCAATTTTCCTACCAATCGCAACCTTTCCTACCATTTCTACTATTTTCCCCACTCAACATAATAAGTTTTCCTAATGTAAAATATATACCCTTTGTTCCGTAACCATATAAAAAATAATATATATTTGGTGATTTAACCCCTACAAGGACTAAAGGACCTCTTTACGAACTCAGCAGCTATGGACGCTATAGGAGGCAAGTTTCCCAGAACATCCTTTCCTATATCAAAATTATTCACCAATATTTCCATAGTAAAGTATGTAATCCTACGTACTGAAAGAACCCAGTATTAAGCTAAAGCTAAAGAATAACTTTGATTTGTATGGTATTTTATTATATTATTTCCATACAGTGCCACTGACTCGCCAAGATGGGGAATGGTCGTAACCTGCACCAGAACTAGACATACTAATGAGGTAAACTCATTCATAAGCCTTAGATGATTGAAGATCATCTCTAACTACTCAACCCTTCTAACCTATTCACATCCCCATACTACCTAGCCATACATGAATATCTATGATCTGCGAAATATGGAACTTCATTGCTATCATAATCATGAAACAATGAAATATAAACGATGAGTATTCCTTCACTCATGTAATTACGAGATAAAACCGTGTGACTGCTCCGCCTTGCCACATTCAGAACTAGCCCATCTTTCTGAGCCAATTCTGCTATCCTAATCATAAAAGGAAATACTGAACCAATTAAAGATCGCGTATTTGCTACCTAGCCAATCCATCAAAATACCTATTTAAACGTAAATACCTATACAAACCCTAAATACCTAAACCCTTTCCCTAAAATCCAAGTACTATGTAAAACTCTAATCCTATTCTAAATGCATCCCCAAATAGAAATAATCCCTACTCTAGTGTATGCAAACCTCAGCCGAGAGGTATTTATATGTGAGTGTAATGTAGTGAGGGCCCTAATTTAGCTACTCTAAGCGTTTCCCTAATATAAAGTTCAGGAGGCTAATCTGATAATTGCAACCTAAAGCCCGTGTATTGCTCCATATCACAACTGACCGAAGTCTAAAGGGATCTGTGATATGAAACGCCCTAACATATAAGATAATATATAAATATATTTAACAAGACCGAAACTCAAATACTGGACAATTTCATCAAGCGAGGATCACCCTCTGTGCCAGGTCTGAAGAAGAAGCAGATAGGCCATGATTACGTTGCCAGCTGGACATTGAGAATCGCTAGGAGTAATGTTCGTCCCATTTTGATATAAAAGGACGCCAAATCCTCCATACAATTTGGTAAACTAATGTACTCCGAAATAAGCTAGGTTAACACCGCATGGTTAAGCGTATTTCGTTAGGCTTACTGTATGCCTAGACAGTGATCTGGGTCTTTAAAATAAATAACTGTAATCTCAAACCCCAAATAATAATGAGAAAATAAAAGTATGAAAGGATTTTCCCGCTATGGAGAATGCTCTCTTATAACGGCAAAATCCCAACAGAATAACGACTAAAAAACCCACCGATAATAATTTAGTTTAGTAACCAGAGTCACTGACAGTCTGAACAAGAAGTGAAACCTCGACTCGATACGTCCGCTCCTTTATATCGTGAATTATCATAACTGACGCGCTTAGCAGCGATAGGTGCATTAGCCGCGCCAGCCGAACTGGTACTGTTGGCTGCTCTGTCCGCTTTGGCTCGTTTGACCGAATTATCCTAATTGACCGCGTTTTGACGAAACTACACCTTACGCGCATGCGTTTACGGTTGCGAATCGGTCTTCACTCTTTGAACAGATACGCTCTTAGTAAAAGGAGTTGTATACGTCGGGTAAAGTATTCGATACGAACACATTTGGTTTTGTTTCGTGATGGTTTATTAATAAATTCCTGAATGTATTAATTCCTTTACTATATTATGTAATGTTCTGTTTTCATAATGATTTAGGTACTGATCTCTATTAATTTCTCTTAATAGATGTGTATATAACTAAGATTCATTTTTAATGAATTATTTACGACTACTTTATTAATCTTCCTTTAGCATTCAGTAAGGAAGGCGTTCATTGTAAGCATCCTTCTAGTTACAACATATTTATGATTTACAAAATATTTGAATTTGACCAATCAAAATACTTCACCTATTAAATCCACCAATCACAGAACACTAATTTAACTCTTAAAAAAAATATTTGGTATTGGGTATTAACCAACCAGAATACAGCTTTACTAAAATCGACCAATCAGGAAACATAATTAATTTTTCTAAAGAGTCTAAAGATTAAGTTTGTAGTAGTCCCTATTTCACAATAATTAAAAAAGTGGTTAAATCGTTCGAGCAACACTTTGAAGCGCTCAATGGAAGGTCAGTTAGCTTTTTTCGCGCGTGAATATTGCGCGCGAACCGCAGTGTCTATGTTTTATGTGTCAAAGGAGTATAGAAAAAAAATCATGCTGCAAAAGTATATATCTTCGCCGTGGAATTTATGGTTAATTTTGGGTGGGTTAACCTTTGTTTATTTATTTTCTCGCAATCGAAGTAAAAAGTAGAGTGTATAACTCTGGTATATTACCCCGAACTATTTTCCCTCACTTCGTTCGGGAAAATAACTATCTCGTGGTAATATGGCTCATTTTAGACCCTTGTCATACAATCTACTATTTCATTTGATTAATCTAAAAGTTGTACAATAAAATACTCAAAGAGGCAGAGATTGTAAGAAAAGTCGGTTCTGGTTTAAAAAAGTAATTTGTCATAGTCACTAACTGTCACTTGTGAATAATGCAAATTCAATGTGTGTGTGTTTACGACCACTGCTTCTGTGTTTACCTAATTTCTAATCTTTGACAAAACAAGGTAAAGCATTATTCTAAATAGCACCCCTTGACAGTAGCACAAGAAAATTTGAGAATAAATATCATTTGAAAATTAAATGTCATTGTTGACTATTATCAATCACCATATAAATGACAAAAAGATTGTTGAAAGCAAGTTTAAAGTTTTAAAACCTAAACGGAGGAGATCTTACGAGTATGACATTTCATTCTAAACGAAATTTCTTTGATTTTGATGCAACAAGGTTCTAAGTACCTATATCAACATTTTCATGGGCCGACTGTATACCTACCTAACAGGAGCGTTTTGTCCTGCTGTGCCCTAGCTAGCTAAAAGGATGAAGCGTTAAGGCCACACAAAAACTTTCTTATCCACGTACAAGCTATATGCTGCGCAACATGACGCGTGGCCAGTCAGGCGACTATGGGTCATTCTACTTTTTCATGAACATTTTTCTATCACACATAAAAGGAATTTATAGTTATAAATACTTAATTATTTACTTATTGCTGTAAAAGGTGGGTAACTCAATGGTATAAAAACATTTTTTCATACAAATGGTGAGACATCCAGGAACCACTGAGTTACTCGATTTATGGATATTAGCTGTGGTAATTACGGTTTGGTTCGGTTCGGTAATTACCATCACTATCGGACGCTACACATACAAACCTCTTTCCACTAATTAAACCTCTTTCTAAATAACAATACAAAAATATGAAGTGAAGACTAAGTATTCTATAATCTGCATAAAAAAAAGTGTCCGATAATTATGGTCCTGAAAAAGAAGAATTACAGGAACAAATTGCCGCCTGTTTTAAAAGATGTGGGCTCACTTAAGGCGACTGAATAACGTAATATGTATGTCGTTTTTTCAAGGATAATTCTTTATCACGTTAACCGATTTCAATACTACTAATTTCAGCATAATTTCATAGCAGTTTACAAAACAAAAATGCATGCAATGGTGATTAAATTACAAACTTAGTATAGAAATGAAATGATATATAATAAAAAAAATTAATCGTCTTAAATAATTTTTATTTAGTTATATTTTTCCTGTAATATTCATGTTGATATCAACCACATATAATAATTTAAATTTTTTCCTTTGTAAACTTCGGAGATAAGGGGAGGGGACGGTATTTTTTTTTACCTTTTCCTTCATAAATCGAAAATGAATCACGTAAAAAAAAAATGTTTTAGAATGTGAAACTCAAGCCCTTACAAATGACACCCCACTTGACACATTCACTAGACGTTCAAATTTTGAACCACCTTATCTGTAATTTTTCACGGAAACTATAAAAAAATATTTTAAAAAAAAATGTTCTATGCATGCAGGTTACCCTTCTTTATAACTGTTCCAAATTTCAAATCGATAGCATAAGTGGTTGTTGAGATATTTAGCGATGTGACAGACAGACGGACAGACAAAGTGAAACCATAAGGGTTCAATTTTTACCATTGTGGTACAGAACCCTAAAAATACTGTAAATGTCTACTTTCATGAAATGTACCTATATCCATGTTCTCGAATAAGTAACTTCAATTGTCTTTTTTTAGAATAAATATCTTTAAATTGAAACTGAATGACCCCTATAACGTTCCCTGCCTCCACCTGTCCGGTTGCAACAGGCCGCGTGTGCCTAAACGCGGTCAGAGTGGGTCGCACCAAACCCTCTGTAATCGTAAGCGGTGTTCGTTAAAACCCGATTGTATAGAAAGTTTGACAAGTGTCTGGAATGACAGTTCCCGGCGCTATATTTAACGATGATCGGTCCGTAATCGTAAGTTGGTACAACCCGCCCTTAATGTACAATTGTTTATATCGAAGTTACAAGTCACCGAGCGCTTACGCGGAAGCTCCCGAGTGAAGGGCGGCGCGCAAGTCTCATTATGTAACTATCGAGATACGTTGCCGATAGTCATGCCCGCGGCCAGCCTAATGTTCTCTGCCCGCCGTTTGCTTAACTAAGTGCTTATTTAATTATATGCAAAGTGCACCTCTAAAGTTATTTCGACTGAAAGTAATGGTCTATTTAATTTCTCCTAATTGTCTTGATAAAATTTTTGAGGTATAACTCTTAGCCTAATGTTAAACAACTCCTTTAAGTAACATGGCCCTGATTAAAGTGATTTTTAAGACCGATTTAGCATAATTTTTTTCATCGGTTCTTGGTGTAACGTTAAGATCCCATAAAACCCATTCCATGTAAAAATAGGCCAAGTCTTTAACTCTCTCACCGTAAAAAGTTGTGAGATATTACGTAGAACCAAGTCAGGCATTATTATTAATCTTTATTTGCTTGCTAAATAAAATCTTGGGACCATTGAGAGAACTAGACTAGACTAGAGAGAGAAGATTGAGAATATATCTAAGTCATATGACTAATATTATGGCCTATACGTTACCGATAATTCAAGGTTCTAGCTTTAGCCAGCACAAAATTACAGGATGTTGAAAATGGCCTGAATCGCTTCGAGAAAAGGATGGTACAGCCGTACCTCTTTATTTTGCTCTACTTGTACGTGCCCCCAGATCTCACATCAGCAGAGTAATACTAACTTTAAAAAGAATGCCTCGCTCTTAGTGGCGTTGCGTTTCAATTTGTGAATTTCTGTGCAATGCATCTATAAGCTTACGTTACATGAGAGCGGCTATTTAGCAGACACAATGAATCAGACAGAGTCGGGAACTGTGAACTGACGTCGTGAGGTGGGCACTTCTTCGTAGATTTAACTGATTACGTACCTGTAAGTGGTAGACCGCTTTCTTGACTGAATGTACATAATAAATTTAAATAAAATGCAACGATAAACAATTTAAATTCTATTTTATTAAATTATAACATAGCAACAATAACTTAGAACTAATAGCTATTTACAAAGACAGTTATGGTTGTACTTTTAGGCCCATGAAGACCGGACTATGACTTAGTTGATTTTCTATAACTAAATGATGGGTTATTTTTTGTGATAAGGACCACCGCCGTGGCCGGCGAGTAGAGCGCCGGTGTAACTGTCGCCTCCAAAGCTGCTGTGGCCGCCTCCGTGTCCACCGTGGCCACCGTCGCCAAAGTCGGCTATGCTAACGCTGTGGCCGCCTCCGTGACCGCCGCCGTGGCCGCCACCGTGGCCACCCCCGAGGCCGCCGCTATAGCTATCACCACCATGGCTTCCTGAGTCATGTCCGATACTATAACTGTCTCCGCCCCCGTGTCCGCCGCTGTTGTAAGTATCGTAGCTAGTAATACCCGAAGAATAGCTGTTATGGCCTCCTCCGCCTGAGCTGTAACTATCATGGCCTCCTCCACCATGACCCCCAAAACTTCCGAGTCCACCTGACCCGTGGCTGCCAGATCCATGGCTGCTACTGTAACTGTCATGACCTCCTATGGATAATCCTCCTCCGTGGCCTCCGCCTCCGCCTCCGTGGTGGTCGTCATGGCCTCCTCCAAATCCACCGCCTAAGCCTCCACCGAAATCATGGCCACCAATACTGCCGTGCCCACCTCCGTGGCCGCCGCCGAAACTGTCTCCAAGGTCAAAGCTGCCACCGCCATGATCGTGTCCGCCTCCGCCTCCGTGGCCACCGCCATAACTATGGCCACCACCGAAGCTGCCACCCAAATCGCCGCCGTGGCCACCGCCGAAGGTTCCACCTAAATCGTGTCCTCCGCCGTGATCATGGCCACTGCCGTGGCTATGACCGCCTCCGAAACCACCGCCGTGACCGCCTCCAAAACCACCGCCGTGACCACCTCCATAACCACCACCGCCGCCGCCGCCGTGGCCTCCAAAGTCAAAACTTCCACCACCATGTCCGCCTCCGAAGTCGTGGCCACCGCCATTGTCGTGCACCTCCACCACTTCTACATGGCCACCTCCAAATCCTCCGCCGTGGCCGCCGCCGAATCCTCCGCCGTGGCCGCCGCCGAATCCTCCGCCGTGACCTCCACCGTGGCCACCGCCGCCATGTCCACCGCCTCCACCGCCGTGGCCCTTCAGATGGTCAACAAAGCCTCCGTGCAGATGTTGGACGTCGATGCCGTGGCCACCTCCGTGGCCTCCTCCGTGGCCGCCTCCATATCCACCGCCGTGTCCGCCTCCATGTCCACCCCCGTGTCCGCCGCCGTGTCCTCCGCCATCCCCACCGTGCTCGTGATGCTCATGAACTATAACCTCTTCTTTGGACTCATGGTGAGGCTCAGGTATATGGATGCGAATGTGAACACTGTAAAAAAAAGTGATGTTCGATTTACAATTTCTAACATTGCATTGCATCAGGGCGGGGTAATGACAAAAAGTAAAAGATCGCAATGCATCTTGCCAATTCAATGATAACATTCAATGTAAAAGTACTACCTAGATAGCATCAAAGGGTAAATAATACGTCGTTAGCACACAATAGGTCGATTTTCACTGTTAACCACATTGAAGAGAGCCGTGAGAAATGCTAGGTAATAGAAATCTTAACCAAATTGCTACATCCAATGTTGTTTTTGCGGTTTCATCAGTAAACAGTAGTGTCGCTATTGTCGCTAATCGATATTTAAACACGCGAAAAACAACGACACGTGCATTTATGATGAACAATGAATGGATGGAGAAATTTGTTTTAAAATCACGAGAACATGAAGATACTAACTGTTCATGACCAAAAGTCGCGAAGCAGACGCCAAAGCTTGCCAGCAGAAAGGCACATAGCTGAAATTATAACAAAACATATGATAAATACCACTTATTGCAATCGAAAGTCATTTAGGCCTGCATTTTATAATACTGGTCAGGCTCGTCCCACTGTCCGAAATGACGTAACTATAATACACTGTACCAGTCAATGTAATTGTACATGTACAATCTCAATTTCACACGAAGATGAGAGCTTTATACTTTTGCGTCACGATACAAACGAACCCACCAGAATATTCATTGTGAACTCATTAAGAATAAGTAATACACGCTTCAGTTACATAATCGGTTAACTTTTATCTTAAACCAAATCAGACTTCTAAGCTCAGTCAGTTGTGTAACTAAATTGCCGTATTGTCTTCTCAGACGATTGCCAATTACGTAGTCCACATGTAAGTGTTATGTATGATATAAACTATGCATAAATAGGATATTATTAACTGCACTTTCATTTAGATACTCCGCAGAAATTGATAGATTATCGATATGGATATAATAGGCCCTATTTTTTATGTTATTTATAATTTAAACTATGCACAAATAAAATATTATTATGTGCACTTTAATTTAATTAGTCCGCTGGAACTGATAGATTATCGGAGTCGATATAATTATCCCTATTTTTTAATTAAAATCGCTTTAGTAATTTTTACTCACGCCAAGGCGGGCGGCCATGGTGCGTGGGGTATAAAACGCTCAGGTTGTTAGGTCACCCCTCCTCTGAATCTGTCGGAATGCTGCACAGACTGTTTCTGATGAAGGTAAGATCTCTAGTGACTATACGCGCGCAGCGCAGCCTTTTATATGATAGTGAATGTAAACCACCCTACTCCTACCACTAAAATAAACGTTGTAAATAAAAATCTGTGATGAAAAAACTGGGTAATTATGAAAAATAATAATCACTGTAGCTTCCCTTTACTGTTTTTTTAACTTTCGTGCTTTTTTAAATTAATTTTAGAAGCCCTAGAACGGGCTGTGTGTTTGACGATTATGTTTAATAATCAACATTTCTGTATACGTTTACAGGAAATAAGTTTAGACACCAATTAAAAACTACTTAATAAGATATACGGATTTAATCACTTTATGTATACAATAGATACATCAGTCGGTATTATAAAAATTGTGTGAAACCAGAAATGACCAAGCATTGAAGAATCACTCGCGTTTCGAACATGCATCAAGGTGGTGCGTATAAATAACTTGTACTCAAAGTTTACTCAATGACAAAGGAAAGTGGATGCGGACCAAATTATACACTGCGTTTATATTTTAATGATATACAAGATACATATACTATCTATACATTCGACGACCACTTTTACCTAGTATATAGGTAGTGATAGTGACCTTGCCTACGAAGCCCTGGCTTCGAATCCCGGACAGGGCATTTATTTGTGATGAACACGAATATTTGTTTCTGAGTCTTAGATTTCTCTATGTATTTATATAAGTAAAGGTATATGTAACGTCGCCTGCTACCCATTATAGCTTTGCTTAGTTTGGAACTAGGTCGGATTTTACACAAATGTTTATTAATAATAATAATAATAAAATTCATTTATTCGACCAACTGGGATCATTTTATTAATTTAGTATATATATTTTTTATTTATGAATATAAACCTATCTATCAGTCTAATGACTGCGATTGTAGGTACTGGGCTGTACGCGTTTTGCTCGCCAGCGGGAACGGGGCGAAAATCGGGCTGGTCTGGTAGTTACATACATTTTGTCCAGTTCAATAAGAGCAGGCGCTCATCGCCCGCTGCCCGCTAGCGTCCAAAACCCGGTCCAATACCCATTGTCTAAGAAAACAAGGTCTGACAATCCGCGGATCGTGACACCGCATTACGTCACTGTCGACGACACACTCACAATTACGTCCGTATAAGATCGATAGGCTGATCACGTAAGTCGTGTCACCCACACAACTAACCAATGTACCGGATTGGCATACCTGGGGCGCAGTATATTATTGTATCATGGGAATACGTAAGTAATAGTAAACACAGCTATTGCTACCGCCGCCGGAGTAAACACATACGCACTGAACATGTTTCTGGAATCGGTTAAGTTAGAGCTGTCACGTTTTCTAAGCTAAGGAAGTGTTTCTCTGGGAACGTATGTACCTAGTTTTAGAGACTTAACTAGGCATAGAAAGTGTTTATAGCTTTTTATGATCATATATCATCGCTCTTAGTAAACATGTAGACGTATCGTGTCGTTGACGATTGAATGACAAACGAAATGCTCAAAATTTTTAGCCTTAGCATATCTAGTAACAATTTGTAGTAACTTCAATTACTTAGTCGTTGAGATCAACTAGCAATATCTAAAACGTAAAAGGTTTTACGTTTAGGTTCCTAATTAGGCACTATTTTTAATCGTTAGTATTAACAACGTAGCGTTGCTCTGTGAAAATACGGAGAAAATTAATTTTCCCTGAACTAAGATTTAACTAGTAATGATTTTTGGGACCGAAGACCTATATTTAGACATATATTTTTAATGTCACGTGAATTATAGTGTACATTTCATTAGGCGACAAATTAAACCTAATTCCCATTAACCATTTGAACTAAACAAGAGTTTTTCGTGTTTTGACTGTCAAGTACCTAATAGTGTATACATAATAGTGGGAGCTGATGAAAGAGGCTACATGAGCTGAGCCGGTCTAGAATACAAATCCGCCACTAGGTAAGTACCACAAACTGCCTACTCGTAGGTACCATGCACCTTTTACCATAATAGAAAACCAAACCTGAACCTTGAAATATACCTATTACAATATTATTATAATTTCTGTATTACTGCTTATTTATATCATAAAATATTTTCCTTGTATCATTAATTCCTCAAGTAATACCTACTTAGGTAATTATTCACCACTTTTACTTTTGTTACTATTATGCAAACCCAGCTCTCGAAAAGTTACCATAAGATGTTAACCACAGTAATAATGAATTTATAATGTAAAACAGTAAGTTTTGTATATTAGAATATTCCTTAATTAATGTTTTTTTCGGCACTTTCACATAAAGAATGAATACAAGTACTTCCACCACGCTCCTTCAAAGCCTAGTGGTTTCTCGTATAATACCTAGCGCCACTGATAAGCACCTACCTATATACAGACATGCGTGTCTACTATGCTACTAGGTGTCATGCCACTTTGTATTATGGGATGCAATTGCAATTTACCAAGGCGCTCATATAATTAATGTGGGTCTGCCTATTCAAACGGGGTAATTATCGTAGGTTCTTGTTCGCCTCCATTCTGAATAGACTTGAAGTAACTCTTGTTATTTGTAGCGTATTAGGAAGTGCAATGTTTGTTACTTCTTGAAAAGACTTAACAGGTCTTACACATTTGAAAAAACAAAAGTGGTATCTCCTTTGATAAATTGTTAACGGCTTAAGTGCATAATAAGTTATGTTTTTTTCTACTCCTGTACTTTTATCTGTCATTTACATAAAGACATACGAAATAAGTCTGCAGAAAACCTCTATTCCCTGAAATGATACGCATACCTAAGCGTATCGTTTTTTCGCCAAAACGATACGCCTAGGTTCCACGGACTACTACAGATACTATGTTTAGTACCTAGTCATTCTTTGGTGCGTTCAAGTAACGGTATCCACACGCCTTCAAATTCGAACCGGTGTAACACTAAGCTGAATAGAAGAATGTGACCCTTCAAGACTAATATACATACATGTATTGTAATATTTAGACTTTTACTTTTGCGGGACAAATTCATGAAAATCTGATAAAATGTTTTTCGTTCTTGTGTTTAAACTTCGTTCTAATGGGGTATTCGCACTCTAAGTGATCTACATCTATTTGAATCTATTTCTTTAATCTCGTTTGAACATTATAATGTAAAACACCATATTATGCATATATTCGTTCTTATGCTTTTGGATATGCTTATTCGTTTCTTGTTCATAAACAAACATGGCCATACGCAGACTAAAAAACTAAATTGTTCCCCGTGTTTATAAATGTTAAGGAAACAAACTTACATTTGTATTATAGCCTCGATATAGGCATGATATAATAATATACTGCGCCAGGTATGGCAATCCGGTACATCGGTTAGTAGTATTGTGAGTGTCACGACCTACGGCATCAGCCTATCGATGGTATGCGGACGTAAATGTGAGTGTTTCGTCGACAGTGACGTCACTGATTTCATGATCCTTGTCAGACCTTGTTTTCTTAGAAAATGGATATAGGCAGTTCATGAAAACTATGGTAGATATTCGACACTACAAAGACACTAAAAAGACAAACAAATGCTTAATTGTGTGTAAATTTAAAATTGTAAGTTCAAGAATTCGACTGTCGAGCTGATAGTGGATTTGGACCCCGGCTCGTGCCAATCAGTTTTTTGAAACTTATCGTACGGAACATCATTTGATATTTAAAGTTAGTTTTTCGTTGAAGCATAACATCCTCCTACCTAGTACTCTCCGAACTCTATTACTTCCAATTACAAGAGCCGTAGTATAGTGAGTGAAAGTCCCATATTGGCCACCTATTTAAGTCGTATAATTGACACCCATTTATATCTATATAATTATATCCTCCTCGCCGTATCCGTCGACAGCGACTCCGTTCGTTCTTTATTTGGGAATATGGAACGCTCTGATGTGGCTCGCATCGCAAATCCAAAGAAACCGAAAACCGAGTAAATGTCGATTCGTCGAACGTAATGGCGCTCCACTGTTCGGAAAACAATAGACGAATATGAAAAGCTAATTAATTCAATAATGTGGTGGCGGGTTAGAATAGCACCATCTGGGTGCATACCACGGTTGTCGGAGTCGACTATATATATCGAACCGTATTTAAAAAAAGGAAATAATGAAATGATAATTAATAATTTTATTCTTTTATACGTAGGTAGTATGTTGTGGGCGATATGCTAGCAATCTATAACCTCAATATCAAATTTACCTCCATCTTTTTATTAAACCTACTAAAAAGAGGCACAATAATTATATTTATTGTGCTCTGCTTACACCCTTTGCGAATACAGGCGTACGTATATATTTTTATATGTATGAATTAAGATCAAGGCAAGGAATAACTATTTTTTAACTTACGACGTGTGACAGCAAGAAATGGCCTCCTACTCGCTCGCGATTCCTGCAAGCTACGTGCTCTTTTGTTCCTAGCACGATTGTTTGAATCTACACCTTGGTAGTACGCTAAAGCCGAGTTTAGTCTAAGTGAAGAAAAGGTATCAAAATTTGGTCGGTTCGAGCGTACCAGTACCTCTAGTATAAGTTTTTTCGAAAACAACCCCCCGACACAAAAAAAAAATAATCGCGTCGGGGGACCGCTAAATGAGAAAAACAAGTGTAGTCGCAGATTGTTCTCACTTAGCGGTCCCCCGACGCGACGACGCTTGGAAAATAAAAATATTTGAACTTACATAATATATGTGACTATAATAATTTAGTTATAACAGGTTTAAAATATTATTTGTTAGAATTTAGAGTTTATTTTTTGTCGGAAGTTTTTTAAAATTTTCAATTTTACTTTTATTTTGTCCTTTTTAAAGTTGGTGTAAATATTAGGAAGTTATTTATAGTGATTAGTTAGTTAAGTTAGTAACTGATCCCCTCATCGACTATTAAAGAGCTGACGATCTTCAAACGGCTAATCAGATCATGGTTACCTTAAAATATCATTAAAATAACACAGTACCAAATTTCGAATCGATCGAAAATCCAGGGGAAAACCTTGGCACGACCACGCGTGTGGTTTGGAACACTGGAATACTTTAAGAGTTTGCGCTCCAGTGAGATTGGTTGAGCGGTTTCAACCAAATCTGAGGTGTGAGTGGAATCGAGCTACTGGGAGTTTTGTCGCTGGTTCACTAAACCTAGCCTAGCTGAGAAGAGTCCAGCAAGAAACTCAGCTAGGCCCGACCTGGGTCGGACTGACTCTACCCGGTGTGCGGCGGTACCCACATTAACATTACTAACCATTAATCCCTACTGCTATGCCTCATCAGGACTAAATGGGCAGTTATGGACCTTCAGCGCACCGCATTGAGGAAATGACGACCAAGTCGACCAAGAAGCATTGCTGTCTGTGCTGGTCTCTAAAGCCCCAATTACACATGCAAGTTTTATTACTTTGCCGGTTACCAATTTATAATGAGTTGAATCGTTCTATCAAACCTCTCAGTTTATCTCTATACTTTTAAATCAATAATATAATAATTTATTGACAGGAAAATATATACAAGAATACTTGATAAAAATAACATGAAGAATATTAAAACTAACTGAAAACCTGTTTAAAATTGCATGTGACTTAGGTAAGGCCTTGTTTAATTATTTATGGACAAACAGGCTGTTAGGGCGGCGTAGCATCACAGAATAATAATGGAGAGTACTGTAGCATGTCTTTTAAAGACATGAATATGTAAACCGTTAGTGCAAAGCAAAATTGTGACTGACAACGTACGATCGACAAAATTGAATCATGACCCACCATAAGGTCATTTTGCTAAGTCATCTATTGAAATTCTCCTGAACATATATTTCCATGGTAAGGAATTTGATATCATTTTATTACACTGGCATTTACTAACTACTGTCTTAAACAGTTTGGATAACCATGACTGAGTCTTGCTTGGCCTCGGTTATATTCGTTGATCACAAAAGAGAAATGCTACTGATATCTCTGTTCTTCACGGTAACGCCATAGCCTTCTTCACTGAGCACTATATGATCCCAGCTCTGTACCGCCAAATGCCAAATGTGGATGTTGGAAATCTGATCGATTAGTTGACCTCATCTGACAAGCAAATGATTTTTGAAATTGATATTTATTTTTTGGGATGAAAAGAGTTAGATTTTCTATTATATATGACAGCTTATTTGAGATTCAAAACATAACTATTTTATTTAAAATATATCTATCGCAGTGATAACAAAGGTTAAAATTGCATAGATCTCCAACCTGTGTGCTACGTAGTGCAAGACATGAAAACCCTATTCTTTTGACGTAAGCCATTTCTAGGCCAAGTGGGTCATAAATCAGTTGGTTCGACTGTACCTTACCTACGCCATAATACGAGTAGCACCTACTCGTATCATCGTTATTGACGGCGTTGGCACAACAACACGCAGCAACTTTTTTGGTCGTCCAAGGTTTAAAAAAGTATAGGAATTTCCTCAACAGCCCGTAACTCGCGCTGTAGTTATAGTTCAATAGCCTTAGCCTAAATCTAAATAACCACATAAGACTAAATAAAGTAGCTCTGTGAGCTGTAGACCTCGTGAGTGAGATTTTTTATCATTTCCAAAATAATAATATCGAACCTGCTAACAAAATTTCACGAGAATCGTTTGCGAAATGCGACCTGTAGAGGAGAACAGACCGTTGAACAATTCCAAAAACTTATTGGACAAAAAAAATCTGTATATTTATCCAACCTGCTCACAAAATTTCACGAGAATCGGTTGAGAAATGCGACCTATAGAGGAAAACAAACCGAAATCGCCCGCAGAAACTTACAAAATCATTGATAAAAAATTGTTTTTGTAAATTTCCAAAAACCGTCTCGACAAAAAAATTCTATATAACTATCAAACCTGTTCACGTAATTTCACGAGAATCGGTTGAGGATTGTAGACGAGAACAAACGGATATCCGGACATACGAAAGCATTTTTGTCGAAGCTGAAACAGAGACCTGCGTTTCACTCGGTCAATAAGAGGGATAACTCGGTCCATTTGACTAAATGTGAATTGAAATCAAATTCATAATGGTTGCGCGTTTTTTTCTGATTGCTTGGCGCATATGGAAGCGAACGAGTGCACATTGACGTATTTCCGTAACGACACAATCCATGTTGATCCAATAATACTCCCATAGGTATATAACGAGCATTGAACTCGCTTTAAAACAATAAATAGATAATGATTTCTAAAATGTTCAACGCATATACAGAAATGGGGTTGCGATTCCAGCGAAAGCAACAAATCCAGAAACAGAATGTATAGTGGGTTAGTGCGTCTGAACTCGTGACATCTCTCTAACACCGCGAGATGAGTTCGTGATAGAATTTACAATTGCACTCTAAGTAATTATGGTTTGTTTATACTGTTATGTCAGATCTAATATATTAAAAAACATACAAATGTTAGATATGCATACTAATAAGCTGATTGCATAAAATTGCATCATAGTGGAAAACTCCAGAAAAACCACCACGCTACCAGTACTATTGAAACTTTAATGCAGCAGGAAATAATGCGTTAGGTAGGACCCAGAGTTAACATTTTTTTATGTATAAAATTAGGCACTTTGCATATTCCTTAACTAACAATACCTATGTGACAATTTCCGAGTATGGTTGAGAAAATAACATTATCACATCTGCTATTCAGAAAAGAGTAATTGTTGCCCTCAAATGAGGGATTAATGTTGTAATTCATTTCCTCATTTGAGATCAACAATGACTCTTTTCTGAATAGCAGTAGGTACGTGCCTATCAAAAAAATATTTCCATCTGGTGTAAACACTTGATTACGTTCAAATTGCTAATCTAGAATCCCTCGGTTTTTTGGGATTTTATTGTAGTATCTTTCGGTTCACTGGGGATTAAATAAACTCCCTTTAAATTTTAATCCTATTAAATAAAACGCTCGCCGTAAATATACCATTTAATTTTGCTCCCTTGAGACAAAATCAACCATTCACTGACATTTCTGCAAGCGATAAATTGTAGATTTTGTCTCAAGGGAGCAAAAATAAATGGTATATTGGTGCACATGAACAATTTACACACATCATCTGTAAAATATGAGAAGAAGAACTAAAATTAAAATTAATAGCTGGCACGAAGCCCCGCACTTCACGTAACCGCCATAATTTGGAGTCTGAGAACAAGTATACACTATACAGTTCAAAAAGGCGGTCAAGCATTGCTATCGCAATCCGAAAGGTAACCTACGGTGTAACTCTCAGTAACGACCCGATGACCCAGGCCCAAGAAAACTTTTATGTTACAGTACTTATAAGTGTGGAGTTCGCAATAGATAAACCATAAGGCCGGGTTTTATAACGATCCGTTAGACCAAATGTCAGATCAAATTTCAGTAACTCAGTACATTTTTTGACATATTAAACCGACCCAAGGTCTACCGGATCTTTACAAAACCGAGCCTAAATAATTTAGTTATACCTAGCAGTTACGAAATAAAAACTTCGCTTTCTGATAATAGTAAGCCATTTTGCATAGTGATGGTATGAAGGGATGAAATTAAAGGAAAATGAAAATGAATGAAAATGAAAAATTATTTATAACATTGTTATACGTCAATTCATTCTTAATTGAATAATACATCATTTATCTATTTACTTATTCACTATATTTCAACAATGTAGGCTACTTAGGCGTTAGAATTGTTATATAGGTACTTTACTTACATTCGCAATGTCATGATATTATATTAACACAATATAAATACTCATTAATTTCATTATTTAATAAATTCCGTTATGTCATAAAATTGTGCTTGCAGCAACCATTGTGTAAGCCTATTTTTAAATACTTGGGAGGAAGGTGCATCCCTATTTTTAAAGCAAGTCATTAATAGTGTTATTTTAAGTATTTTCCATAGCACTTAGTTTTAACTCCCAAGTCCCAAACGAAGGAATTGTTATAGGTATTTAAGTTGTAATCGTAATTCAATGCGTAGTAGTAGTATAGTATCGCTCACAGCCAGTGCTCTGTTCATCGAGCGCCGCGCCGCGGTCAATCGAAATTTACCCGCGCATTACTTAATGCTAAAAACATTAAGCTTATTTTTAGTTTTTATATAGATAAAAATGTTGTTTGCTAGTCTCGGAAACCGCGGACTGTGACGTGAGCATTGGCAAAATATGTTACATAACTAATTATAAGTTAATTTAATTCTCACATAAGTGAAGTTTGTTAATATCTTCCTGATGAGAATAAAGTATCTTAAACCCGATATTGTCAGGTAACAGGTCGTATACCAATGGGCCGAGAACGTACGCTGACCGTTTAGTTTTTACTAGTCTGTGGGGTACGGAGGCCAATCGGCCCGCATTCCTATTGCTACGTAGACAGTATTTTGTATTCCTCTGTTTTGTCGCGAACTCTTTGCTATTTGCGTGTGTGAATACTGCTACTTGTTGGATTAGTAGACACGGTAGCGTGAGGATATTATACTGTCTGAAATACTCTCGAGCAGAGACGTCATCCGGAACACCCGCTATTGCTTAACGGCTCGCTTTTACAGTACAAACACCCGCTGCCAGTCCGCCGCGCCGACCCAGAGCTCGGTGCCGTACGATAAGAGCGCGTGCACCGTCGCAAAGTAGCAGGGCCTAACAACGTCCCTGGTCGCGGTACTGGCGAGACGCCTCAGCGCGTAGCACGCGCTGCCTAGCCTAGCGCACAGCTGGTCGATGTGCGTGTCCCACCGCAGCCCACTATCTATAGAAAATCCCAGACGTTTAGTGTCTGTCACTTGCTGGACAGCGTCGTCACCGGCGCAGGCCGTCAACAGCTGGGACGTGTGACCGTTGAGGCTAAACTTCATACAAAAGTCTTACTTTTGTTGAGGGCTAAAACCGTTAGCATCAAACCAGTGGCTCAGTTGATGGAGTGTGGTGTTCACGTTACTTTCCAGCTGTTGATGTGATGCGCTGGTGACGACGGCGGTGACGTCGTCGACGTACATATATGTTACACCCCTTTATAACCTGTGGGAGATCATTCAGCAGGATACTGAAAAGGGTATTCGAAAGACATAACCCTTGAGGCACCCCAAATAGGCATTTCGACTCCTCAGACATAACACGGCCACCATCGCCCACGACCACTTGGCTCCTGTCCTACATAAATGACATTAGTAATGCCAATGCTGGTCCACGAACTCCATAATGTCCTAATTTGTGCGCGATAAGGCGATGATCGGCGGTATCGAAAGCCCGCGAGAGGTCGCAGCACGCCACTGCCGCCTGTAACCCGGCCTCTCGCGCGCTCAGCACCTGCCACACTATTTCGCGCACTAGGTCGGTCTTTGATCGCCCGTGACGGTATGCAAATTGTTTATCTGAGAGGGTAAATTGAGGTATCCAGAATGACAGCAGTCTATTATTCAGCCCGACTTCTAACAATTTACTAATAGCGGGTACTAGCGATATGGGGCGATACGAAGTTAGGGCCGCTTTGGAGCCTTTGCCTTTGTACAACGGAGTGACTTTTACTTTTTTAAGACTTTCCGGGATAACAGATTGGCGTATACACGAATTATATAACTCGGTAAGTACATAGGACAATGCTGGACCTACGTACCGAAGAATACTGGCAGATGTATCATAAATATCAGCTATATATGCTATTTTTATTTGCAATGTGTACGCGAAGTATGGATTCCACTTCACTGAGTGAAAAGGGTTTAAATCTTAAGGAGCGATCACATTCGGCAATATTGGTCGTCATCGCAAACATCGATCGGTTGGTGTCCGGGCTCCGGGGCGGGCGCGCCGCACTTAGTGGCCGCTGTTATTAACTCCTTATTTATCGCGTCGACCGCCAGTTGCTTGGAGGCAAACTGTAACCCGTGATCGTCCCTTATGACTTCTGTGTAGTCCACATGCTCCCTACTATTACGACCCAGCTCCTTCTTAATTACTACTAATAGTAATCGGTATGTTTACGCTTTAACATTAAGTTATATTTCGATGTTAAGTTACATAACCAATCGGCAACATATGTGTCTAGAGGGAATTTCTCTTTTAGATCTGATATGTCGCAATTTAAGGTTCACTATTTCTGAATCAATCCACGGGCATTTCTTAACACAATGCTTCGATACCTTTTTGGGGAAGCATATATCGAGATTATAAACTAATATGTTTATTAATGTAATAGATAAAAATTTACATTTGCCGCGGCTATTAGCGACCAATGTATCAACTGTAGTGCAGCGAGGAAACATCTTTTGTTGTTAGAGTTCATAGTACGCCTAGTTAGTAGATTCACACAATGCGGGCAACTTGTTTATGAATGTTATTTTTTGTGCAGAGTGATCGCTCAGGTGGGTGGTTATGCAATCGCTATACACACGGTCACTACAAACATTTGAGTACGCATGATTAATAAAGTTGAGCTGCCATTCTCAGTTCGAGTCGGGAAGTGAATATGTTGGGTAAAGTTTTGATAAGATAAAATATCTAGAACCCGCCTTTTATTTGGCGAGTTCGTCAGGAAATCGTTTTTTTATTTCCTGACGAATTTTAAACAAGCAGTTATAAATATTGGTTCCAACTACCACACTGTGCAAAGCGGATTGTTTAACTTTAGCCATGTAACTACTTAGGACAATTCTCATTTTATGTTAGACTTATAATATTCTTTTTGTACTTATAATGTTCAAAAACAAGTAATGGCGTGTGCAGTCAGCTGCAAAAATTTATAAGTACCTACATGATTAGCCCGTTCAAAAATGTGTTATCTCAACATAGTTACAATAACAATACAACTAGTCAAAAATACGTGACTTCTAAAAGTTATAAACAACAGCAAATTCAGGAACCAATGCTAAAATAAATTCAATCCAGGTACTACAAATAGGGTCTTTCGCCAAGGCCAAGAATGCTAGAACAGGCAGGACCAACACCAACTAAGGTGTTTTATAATACAATCATATCTTTGAAAGGAACTCGATGACACCGGAATCGTAAGTAGATCAAGTGATTAAACAGAAACATTTACGGAATTTATTGAATAAAGTTCTTGAATAAAATTTTTACACACCATTGTTTTAAAACAGTACCTACGTCGCCTTTCAATATTAAATTACCGTAAATACCTGGTTTTCGAATAAACAATATTGCATATGTTGAGAAGTTACACTTAAAATTCAGTGTAGCCCTCCGAAAGCCACATACGTACTTTCGCACAGACACGTGAAGGAAGACATAAGCCAGATAGCATCAGCCCGTTCTGACGTAATTCAAGGAAAAGGCTATCATCGTCATAAAACACTAAGTAGTACATTAACCTCGTATGGAGGCACTACCCGTTACACAGTCAGTTAGTACTTACACTGTCTTTCTTGCTGAGGGCCTACGTAACTTGAGGTACTATCTATTAGATAACAATTCTGTGTGGTGTAAAGTGACCTGTATCATATGTCAAAAATGTCTTATTTTATCTGCTCATGTTACATAGTACACCGCTTCACGGTGAAACCACAATTAATTTATAGCGGTAGCTTTTTAACATGTTCCATTTAGTTGAAATAGTTTCCGTACACATATTAGGTAAAGCTAATCCAATTGAATCTTAATAATCTGGAACTGCTGCGTGGCTGAACAATATCTTTTTTGAACGCTTTGGACGTCTTAAGAGGTGGACCTCGGGTTAAAACTTCCAAAAAGAGTGGTCATGAAATATGTAATAGTATGTACCAGTGTGAACGAATAACTAGTCCGTAAGTCCTCTTTGGATTTGATGTGTTTTTTTGGATTTACATTGTTACAGATTTATAAATCATATTAATTAATCAATCATGATCTATTTATTCTAAAATGGCAATCGTGAACTATTTTGTAAAAGCGTGTTGTGGGAGAGATGCAGCAGCAGTAAAAGATGGTAATTTCGGGGAAACTATATATTGCGACCATGAAGGCTTGCACAAGAAGAGATGTAGGTATAGCGACAAGTGACATAGATAATAATGCAAACAGGAAACACTGAATCTTAATACTACGTTTAATCTGGAATATCAGTAGTACCAACTTAATGATTTAGGTAACTATTGTTGGACTCTCCAACAGGTAGTACGTTCCTAAAACATAATTGTCCTACGTACTTACCACTAGTAGGTACTACTAGTAGGTAGGTATCGCTAGGTTAGTAGGTACTCCATAAAGATCGGTCAATACCTGTGCAATGCGCGTAGGCACCGCACCAACAAATTACGACATTTGCCACCATCTAAAGCTTCACGAGGTATTAGAAGCATCGACTGTTGATTAGAGCGCATCATAGTTCTCTAACAGCGAGCGTGTGTGCTTCTTTGTCATTGAACTGCCATTAAGCAAAAAAAAGTCACAATCGGGGTACATGACCCGACAAACGATCACATGCGATTTTCACTCTTACTGCCGCCAGACATAATGGATAACATCGCTCATCGGGTCGGACCATCAAGGTGGGATTTCGCGCGATGTTTTTATATCACAAATAATTATATGAATCGGCGGTTACGTTTGCACGTTCACTTTTATTTTTGAGAGGATGTTTCCGGCGTGTCCAGTTGTTCGTTGCATAAGCTCGTTGGCGTGCCCTGCACCTACGTCGGCGAGCTTGTGATTGTGACCTCATTACGACGACGGGAGACCGCCATCTGACATAACTTGTGGAAAACACCGTCAATTTCATGTTACCTTGGTCGACATGAAGAATAATAACAATTGTAACAAGATGACAAAAACCACTCGTAAACTCGGTCGGCATAAATTTTGCAAGGATGTCATAACACCAACATTAAATTATCTTTATCTCTATCTATCTCTTCTTCTAAATATATGTATAAAAGAAAGAAGTCCTGATCTACCATCAACGCACAGCCGAAACTACTGGAACTAGAAACTTCCAATTTAGTCCAGAGCTTACTTTTATGACGTCTGCAAGGGATAAGACGGGATTTTTGGAAATTCCACCCCTACGGGGATCAAATAGGGGTGGGAATTTTGTATGGGAAATGTAATTTTTTTGGACTTAGAAACTTGAAATTTCAGAATCAGAATCAGAAAAATGTTTATTGTAGACATTTCGTATTAAGACTCTCTATTTAAATATAACAAAACTGAATTCAGCGATTTTCTAAACTCGTCCCCTAAACGGTTGAAAAGGGGCTTCAAAGTTTGTAGGGGGAGCAAATCTTTTTTGAAGTTAGAGATTTGAAACTTCGTAAATAGACTCTGTGTTTAAATACAACAAAAGGGTCAATTTCCCAAGCAGTAAAAATTGTTGGCAAGACTGAGAACGCAGGTGCAGAAAGTTTAAATAATAATTAACCATTTTTTTCGGAAACACATCCCCGTTAACTACCTTGGGCAATAGCTAAAACTTAAATATTAATGTATTTAATAATTTAAAAAAATATATAAAGCACCAATTTCTCATCAAGGTGGGTTGTCCCTAACCTGGTTTTGTTTGCATAATGTCGCCTAACTCGAAAACTATGTATGATAATAAAAATATTTTAGCTTCATTTTAAGACCAGCTAAATAGGCAACAATAAATATAGCTTCCTTTAAATCTCATGTGTACCTAACCATTTTATAATGTGCGAATATGTTTGTCCCGAGAAACTTTTTCATTACCGCGGACCACCGCGGACCAAGCTTGTCAACGATTTATTTGCGAAGTTTGACTCGGTAAGCCCCCCACCTCCTGCGCATTTCGAGAATCAGTTACGCTGCGGTGTTCGGCGAGGGAGGACACCTGGTGCGGTAATTCGTCGGCCTGCTATACACATGAGTATATCGTGGCCGTGATACGCGGACAAAAATAATATCATTCCGGAGTTTGCTATATCTTTTTTTATTTTTTATCTGTTTCGATTGAAACTAATATATATTTGTGATATCTAGAACCTTGTTAATTTAAGAATAAGTGGCTTGATCTTTTTTTAAAAATTAATTTTATCCTGTGTTTATCATTCCGCCGTTTTCATTCCGGTGTTTCCGGTGTAGTTAAATGGCGTTATAACTCACTGGAATGAAAATAACACCGGAATGATAAGAAATGTAGCTTCACTTTGCTATATACATGAATTACTGATTATTTTTACTGAGTATAATATATTTATTTGATGTCATATATGCCTATTACCTAGTATTTATATTTAAATATATGTTTCACTATATCGTGTTTTGTCAATTTACTTGATTATTCGCGCATTAAGATATAGAAAATATATTAAATCGATTTTAAATGTACTTCTCCTCAAGATTATTAGCGTAATTAGTTTTGCCGAAATGGATCAAGCATTTTAATATAAAAGATTGTAATAATTACACAGACAGGCGTCGGTTGGAAGTGCTAAATATGAAGTTTATTAATGAAAAAATTTTTTCAAAAATTGGTGTAAAAAGTTATACGATAGATTTAGATAATTTATTTCATGATAAGGAATTACATTATAAATTTGCACACATGTCAAAATTACAAGAATTGTTATCATGATCGTCATAACAGGAAAAATAAAAATAACATAATGTCGACCAGAGTAACACAAAACATGATAAAAATTAAACAGAAAAATAAATGCATCTTCCATTCGGAATCGTCAGTCAGATAAATAATAATATTGTCCATTACAAAATACAAATTTTAAAACACAAAAATAAAAGATAGTTCCGGAATATCATTTTAACATTACTGAAATATGTTTGTTATACTACAGATTTGTGTTTTCTAGAAAAAAAAGGTATAGGGTTCCAAACCACATGAACCATGATTTTTCTTTTTCTTTCTATCAAAATTTACAACTAGTTACGAAGTGTTTTATAAACAGGATGCAAGCCTCTGGACATTTACACTATTTTTAACTTATATACGTATACAAAATGCTTGTGTTTTTAAATCACGCCTAGTACCTTTTTCTATAAATCATAAAACTATAGTCTAAGAAGCAATTATTTATTATTATTCATATTTAACACATAACACAAATAACATAAGTCCCGTTGTATTAACAGGACAGTCAGTAGAGGTTTTTACTGGTTACGTGAAAGATTTTTTTTTAGTTTTTTTTTTACTTGTTTGTAGCATTGCTGCTTGCAATGCGTTTTTTTTTGTGAAAAAGTGACTGATTATTTTTATTAGTATAATTATTAAATTGAAGTAGTCCACCGGTTTATTATAAAGCTGTCTTGAGTAGTGAAAATGATTGTTTTCAGGTACTAGCAGTAGAAAATAAATAATTTTATAATTTTGAGGAGTTTTTTTTTTAATTCCGATGTATGTGCTCTAATTTTCATTCCTGTGGACTATTATTATCATCCCCAGTGTATATTTATCATTCCGTTGTGAGTTTCTGTTTCAATCTCAGTTATCTCAAAAACTGTTATAGATATCAACATCCCTTTTAGAAGATTTTCATAATATAGAATAAAGTGTCTTTTGATATTAAAAAATCCACGAAAAACTCCCAAACAAAGAATCACACCGGAATGATACAAAAATCATGCACTGTTTAAATTGACCCAAAACATATTTCAGCGTTTTTCAAAATTGCTCCCCTAAAGGGGTGAAAAGGGGGTTCCAAGTTTGTACGGGGAGCAAATCTTTTTTGAAGTGAGAGATTTATAACTTCGTATATAGACTCTTATGTTTAAATACAACAAAAAGTATTTCAAAGTTTTTCAAAATTGCTCCCCTAAAGGGGTGAAAAGAGGGTTCCAAGTTTGTAAAGGGGTAAATCTTTTTTGAAGTAAGAGATTTAGAACTTCGTATATAGACTCTCTGTTTAAATACGACATAACGTACTTCAGCGTTTTTTTGAAATTGCTCCCCTAAAGGGGTGAAAAGGGGGTTCCAAGAAGTTCGTACGGGGAGAAAATCGTTTTTGAAGTGCGAGATTTAAAACTTCGTATACAGACCTCTGTTTAAATACAACAAAAAGTGTTTCAGCGTTTTTCTAAATTGTTCCCCTAATGGGGTAAAACGCGGTTCCAAGTTTGTACGGGGAGCAAATCGTTACTTTTCGTAAAAATCGATATAGGTGTCATCTTCAAGATTCCTCAGGGTGCCGATTACGAAGATGACATACATTTGCAAACCGAAGATGGCGGACAATTATTTTTCTTAAAAATCGATATGGGTGTCATCTTATAGGTTCCTCGGGGTGATGATTACGAAAGTGACATCCATTTTCAAATCCAAGATAGGGACATTTATTTTTCTTAAAAAACGATATGGGTGTCATATCCTCGAGGTTTCTTGGAGTGCCGATTAAAAAAATTACATCCATTTTCAAATCCAAGATGGGGGGCATTCATTTTTTTTTGAGTAATTTTTCACAAAAGATTAATAGCATCAGACAACTGATAGAAACAAATAAACCTCATTTATATCTTTGTTACCATCTAAAATCTACACGGACGAAGTCGCGGGCGGCCGCTTTTCTATATATATAAAAGAAGAAGTCCTGACTGATTGACTCATCAACGCACAGCCGAAACTACTAACGCTAGAGAGTTTATTTTTACAAGTCGGTTACGTTTATAACGTAGGCTAGGGATAAGAAAGGATTTTTCGAAATTCATCCCCTAAGGGGGTAAAACAAGGGATGAAAGTTTGTAAGGGAAACGTAATTTTTTTGGACTTCGAAACTTTGAATTTTGTATATAGACTCTCTGTTTAAATATAACAAAACTAAACTCAGCGATTTTCTAAATTCATCCCCTAAAGGAGTGAAAATTTGTACGGGGAGCAAATCTTTTTTGAAGTGCGAGATTTGAAACTTCGTATACTCTCTGTTTAAATACAACAAAACATGTTTCAGCGTTTGTCTAAACTGTTCCCCTAATGGGGTAAAAAAAGGGGTTCCAAGTTTGTGCGGGGAGCAAATCTTTACTTTTTAGTAAAAGTCGATATAGGTGTCATCTTCGAGGTTCCTCGGGGTGCCGATTACGAAAATGACATGCACTTGGAAATCCAAGATGGGGGACAATTATTTTTGCCGATACTGCCGATTACGAAAAAGACATCCATTTTCAAAGCCAAGATCACGGACATTTATTTTTCTTAAAAATCGATATGGGTGTCATTTTTGTGGTTCCTCGGGGTGCCGATTACAATACAAATCCGAGATGACGGACATTTATTTTTTCTTTTGAGTAATTTTTCACAAAAGATTAATAGCATCAGACAACTGACAGAAAAAATAGACCTCATTTATATATTTTTTACCATCTAAAATCTACACGGACGAAGACGCGGGCGACCGCTAGTGTTGCTATAAATGACGATGTGAAGAACATTTTGTTTTTATTGCAAACAAACACTCAATGTGAGCTCTAGACGCGCAGATGTGAATAGAAAGTGTTTTAGTCTCGGGGCAGTGCACTTGTTTCGAGTGAGGAAGTCAGGAAACACCGGTAAACACGGCTTTGACTCCGACACAACCTGTTTCGCTGGTTCGTACATTCTTCAATCACTTGGAAAATTCCAATGGGCGTTAATCAGTTGCACGTTTTAAGGATATGTTAGTAGGTTACACATTACCTTAAATACCTCGCCGGTAGATAAGTAGATGGCTTTAAAGTTTTGTTTGCGCTTGTAGCAAAGATGTTCAAGAGTGGCTGAATAGGGTCAGCAGTGCACTTGCGCTGCTTGTTATGACTTGCGATGACTTGGCAAACCGGAATAATGTAAGCGGAATAGAATAATTACAACAACTTTTATTTATTGCTTAATACGGCATAATACTGCTCACTCGTTTCTGCGTTATGCTTTAGGCGGTATTTTTAGGATGTTAACATTATTTATACAGTTATGCAACTGCTAAAATCCTTCACACAAAATCCCAGGCTAATTCTAAACTATTATAGACTATTATTTATTTTTAGTTAAAAGCCGTTGAAGTTTTGCGTCTAAAATAGCAACTACGAGTACAAATGAATAGTTCATTTTATAACGAATAAATTAAGTTGTGTGATTACTCATTAACTGCCGGTGCACAGACAAGTTTGACGTCTATAGAGCCGTCACATATTTAAGGCTTATTTACGCTTAATGACCGACCATTTTGGTTTGCTTGTTAAGTTTTGCCCGGAGTGAAAACCAGGAGAAAACTATTTTTTTCGCTAATTAATTCATGCTAGATCGATTTAGTCGTCCGCGTCGTAAATCTCTAATTAAGAGTAAGATTGTTCACTGATATTTAATATATTATATATTTTAGTTTCTTTAGGAAAGGAGGCAGGAATTCTATTTTAGCTAGTTTACGGTATTTCTATACACACGGTAGGCCATATAAGTGGTTTCCAATTTTTAGACTTTATTATTTGTTTAAATTAAGTTTCAAGAGTGATGGCTGAATGTACCACACCACGTGTGGCATGTGTAATAATTGAGAAAAACAGTATTAAAATATTATATTATTAATTATTATGTACCTAAGCTTGAAACGATTGGCTACTGGTGATCTATAAAGCTCTAATCCATCGCCACGAGACGAGTTAGGCACAGGTATACTAAGGGTCTGTTGCACCAACATACAATCACCGGCCGGTCATCATCAAATATGGCGCCGGCAGCTGTCATCCCATAGAAACTTGTCAAACTTTCCATACAATCAGATTTTAACGAACACCGATTACGATTACAGACGGTTTGGTACAACCCACCCTTAACTAGGAGATCTGGATGCCTAGCCAACGCATTCACAACGCTTATCTACTCGCCTCAGTCTGGCCTTCAATTAGGTATTGTGTTTATTTTGTTTATAACATTTCCATTTTGTATCGTGCACAATAAAGTATATTATTATTATTATTGTATGTCTTTTCCATATCTCGGGACCATGGGGTCCCGGACCTTTGGAAGGCATAGGCCGGAGATGGTTCCCGCCAGGTGCAAAGACTATTGGAGTGCAGCTCTTTGGCTGCAATGGGAACCAAGGTCATTGGGATATTGAGTTGAATCTTGAATGGACTGGATAATGGGTTATGAGAGGAGACTAGCGGACACCTGCCGTAACAATTGGTCTCGGAATTGTAAAAAGGCAGGCGGTGACTTGCCTGCTCGCTGAGTGGGCCCCACATAACAGTCACACGTACAGTACGACAATGAGGCAACATCCCTATGAGCGGCTGTAAGGTTGTCGAGAGGTGAGACTGCGGTAGCCAGATCCCGGTAATCCGTTCAGCAGGCCGCCGGCGTTATGACATTTTACACTTCCAACCTGGAGCATAGGTTCCGCTCTTGCGAATCCACTCTGACCAGCCGGTTAAGGCAAGCACAGAGGCGAGGGCCGGATACACGGGCCCTCTGGACTAAGAGTCCGCAGTGTCGCCACTCACCGTCAGCTCGCCACAAGCTATTATTATGTATAGTTGTTATGAATCTTGAGTTCAAATTATAATAGGAACGAGTGTTGAGGTTATTTGAGACAGGTTGTGAGTCGATTGCGGTGGTGCACCTCACTGGGCGCAACCACAGTATCAACACAGAATAAATAATGGGCAAGTCACGAACATGATTTCCCGCACATGTTGATGACATAAGATTGAAGGGTCAAATACTGGGTCAGTGTCGAGCACTGGGATTTAATTTAATATATTTTCAATCCCCTCCCCAAATTTTCCCAACGAAAATTTATTTACTAACATTTACTAACTCCAGGGTTGGTACCGTTGATTTTTTAGACGGTAGTGATTAGTTATTAATGAATTAAAACGGCTTCCGAGCCGTGATTAGTTGGTAATGCCCGTCCTGCCTTCTCGGGCATGACGGGATGTGTAAATGCATTTTCTCGTCGTAAATAAACGGCCGGTTAATACTACAGCCGGCTATTACATAGATCAAGTATCAATTTGACCAAGAATAAAGTTTATTCCTCGCTTAGCCGATTCAATTTTGACGTTAATACTCAGACTAACTCCTGTCAAATCCAGCCTTAGGTACTAAAGTCCTGGGCAGATAAGAAATCAATCGTGACAACTAAAGCCTATCACGCACAGCAGCGGCCTGCGGTCAGTGGTCACTATGACAATCAAGGCCGCCTGTGTCTGAATGAATGTTAGGATTGTCATAGTGTACAAAAGGCCGCCACCGCAGCTGCTACCGCAGGCCGCTGCAGTGTGTGGCACGCTTAAAGCTTTTTTGTTATAAAATGTATGGAAATGACAGGTGTCAGAATGGACTTCTTATCTAAACTAACAAAGTTATTTGAAAAATAACCTTTTTAAATATATATCGTGAAATTAAAACAATCTCAATAATTTTCAAGTGGCGCTTGTGAAGACGTTAAAGGCCTAAGTTTGGCTATGTCCGCTAACCTAAATCTGTGTGAGAATAAAATATTGTAGGCCAAGATACAGGCTCGCCTAATTTTGACTGCACCAGAAATCCCGTGTAACCTGTTGTATCATTTGTGTTAGAATCAATAAATTTACTCTATTTACTCTCTATTACTCTATCTAATATACATATTCCTGAAATCGTCGAATGTTTACCAACCTAGTTTACTGACTACTCGTGCGCAGTTTATGTGCTATGTAGGGTCACGAATGTCAGTATTGGTGTTGTGGCTACAACTATACAATAGTCGAGACAACCAAATAGTTAAAAGGTTAGACCTAATAAGGAATTCAATTGCGCCAGAATCATCTACACGCTTTATTTTTACCTGATTGTCACTAAAAGTAGAGTAATATTTGTTGAGTATGTTGTCAAGGGAGACATGAACATATAATGTGTATGTCATGGGTGTTCAAAGACATGTTTAGATACATTTAAATACCCCGAAGTGTGCAGATATATTTGATGTACAATACAGTATAGTAGTCAGTACCTATGTAGGTACATAGACAAAGTGTACAAAGTAGATATTTGCTAAGTATGTGTTAAAATTAAGGAAGTATTCTCTTTTATATAGTTCCTGCGTAAGGATTTATCTTACTAGTTTGAATTCATCGAAAATATTACGTATACAAAATACCGAACCTATGAATCGCAGCTTTCTGTTGCATACTCGTAATACATATAATATTAATTATATCACACTCATGGCTTACATACTACATTACAAATGATCAGTTAACTAACTTGTTGGCAGATATGCTTATTGATATTTATGTTGGACACATGTTCAGTATCAATGCATGGTTTCATTCAAAATATATATTATTATATTTAAGGAATGTGTAGAAAAACACTGTATATGCCTGTGTGTTGACTTGATGATTAAGTACTTTCGGTTGTATTAGGAATAATATTAAAAAAACTTTTGCTTGTCGCTTAACGAAGTACTTACCTCCGTAAAAATAGATTGTTGAATCTACGACGAGGTATCCCACGCCTTGTCATTAAGTAGTACAGTCAGCCAAGAAAGTGGTCTACCACTTTTCGACTTTATTGTTTTTGTGTTAAGGTCCAACAGTGGTAGACCGAATCCTAGGTTGACTATACTTACCTACTAGTTTTTAATGTGCCCATAGCGTAGACAGACTAGGTTACACCTGGGTTAAGCCGTGTAGACTCGGACAAGAATAGGTCTACCGCCTGTCCTAAAAGGCGACTAAAGGTCACCGGGGTTGCGACTGCTCCATGTGGCCGCAGCACTTGCTTATCAGCCACAGGGAGGGTGGCTCGCTCTAAATGAGCGAAAGGTAGTAAAGCACGAGGGGGGCTCCAGTGCGTGCAGTTTGAGATCCTGGAGTCCCCTGCGTGAGAGTGCAGATGGCGGTCACCATGGTGCCTGCATAGAAATACCACATAAGTCATCCCTCAATCCTCAATACCTGCTGGATGGCAGGTTTTCTCCACGTAGAAACTTTTTAAAAAAGTACCCTGGTTAGGTCGTGTTACGAAATATTTGGCTACTTAGGCTGTTACTAATAATACGTTTCTGATTGTACTAAGATTACATTAAGTATATCCAAGCGCCTATGTTACGGTCATTGACCCAAAACAGATGTTAATTTAGATCGTTATTAGACGAGTAGTTCACGAATGAATGATTTAAATGAAGTACTTCACCTCGTGTCACTCGTTCTTTCACTAGTTCAGTTCGGATTCATGTACTTCAATACTTCAGTCAGACCAGTTCATGAATCATATCGTTTACCTACTCATTCGCTCCGAAAGTGACATAGACGCCATGATTGAATGAATGACTGATATCATTACCCAAACTATATCGTAGATGGATCTGTTGAGCTATTGAACTAAACTGTGAACTAGTGAACTAAATGAGTCATAATATACTTTCACTGTGAAGGAATGAAGTATATCAATCTTTATTTTTTAGTGACACATTTTGCACATTACTAGTCCTTATATGCATCAAAAAAGATATTCCGACCTTTTGGATGAACTTTGAATGGCTACCATTATCTAAACAGGTATAATAACAGCAGAGCATCAGAATGTCATCTCGTCCACATTAGGAGCATCTCAAATGAAGCAATATGGTACCGCAGCCATAATGACTCACTCTATTATATAGTGTCAAGTGAGAATGAAAACAACGAATCTTTAAATCAATAACCGAAGGGATAATATGTATATAATTGTGCAATAAAGTGTTATACATACATATTGAAGCAAAACCGGATGGGCAAATTTTTAATTTTTTTCGAGTCGGACACATCAATTACCGTAAGGCAGACCCCAAACTTGTATCCAACTTTGTTCCACTTTTTCATCCAATCATGTATGAAGTATTTACTTGTTATGCAACAGAACTTGGCCAAAGCTATGAACATTATTGCCAATCCATATTGCACCCAAAGTCTTACGTAGGTACTACGTTGCGGTCAATCTTCGACTCATCAAGAGTGCTTACAATAAATTTTAGTTTAGTTAGGCAAGATGTTACGAGAATTTCAATACTGAGGAGATATCTTCATATTTCGTCGAAGCAAGAGTGATGAGTGAACGAGTAGGTGTGTCTGTATATTTTATGTAGGTATAGTCGACATCAAAGACATGTAGTTACCTATACAATGTTGGCCTTTTAAAACAGAATAAGTTGCAGAAATGTAAACATTTCTTGAATGCCGGCTATAGCTACTTATTGGCTACTAACTATGACCGAAGGCTTGATTTAATGTTGATAGGGCCTAATTTAAATCATTTAAAACGGGCCAAGTGCGGACACGCACGTGTGTTCCATGTCGTGATCGCACGATTTGTAGCTACAATTTATTGAAATTTGAAGCATCTGGTGGACGTCGTAACTGGTGACGACGACTTCCTCGCACATACCATTGCGATACAGCGAGGCAATGCCGCCAGCATCATTGGTACATTACCTCAAGGTCCTGTTTTACATTTATAATATTTTTAATATTATTTATACCTAATGAAACTGACAGTGCTGAAGGAATTAGAATTTTCCTTTTCTGTCATAGAGTTATTAATTTTTGATGATACTGATGCTTAACAAACACAGGCAAGAGGTTAAGTTAGTTTAGTTAAATAAATTGTTGGTAAAGTTTGGGATATATATATTTTTTGATAGAATGAACATGAATAAAAAAACTAATAAAAATCCGAGGCTCGGCGAAAGTAGGCCAATTTTTATTAATTCTTACTGATGAATACTCAAGCCAACATAACTATCAATTATTTCATAAATCGAGTAGTGTCTCTACTCGACTCGTACATAACGTACGGGTCGAGTCGAGATACAAATATTCCAGGGTGACATAACTTGAGTTATAAGCGTTATAAGCATCTACATACATAAATACATTTCAAGAACTTGAAGTGAATGGTGCTGTTTCCGAGAATCACCGTCGCTTACCTGTTTAAAAAAAACTGCTTTTTGATTTGGATGTCCAGAAATTATAGTTGTAGGTACCGAGGAGAGTAATGAATACAGCCTTATAATGTCCATGGGAAGCGGCTAACAACTTTGGGTTCATTATGTAGCCATTTACTTATTTAAGTCATTGATTGCGGCAAATCCTTTAATCCAGACTAGTATTTACCCGCGATTTCGCCCGTAAACTTCCAAATCTACTTTCATGCCCAATCGCAATTATTTGCGGGAGGATTAGTGTTGATTGCCTTTTTTAGGGTTCCATACAACATAGTACAATTACGAACCGGAAAATCACGTACCTTTAATTTTAACTGTGTATTGTCTACCTATGTACCTATTACGATTCTATAGAAACAGCCAGCTGATAGACGAACGGATGGACAACGGAGGCTTACCTTTCTAATAAGGTTCCGTGGACACCCTCTGGGTATGGAATCCTTAACTAGATCTCGAAAGCTTTGTAAAAGTTCCATTAATTGACACATGCTACCAGTCATTGAATACATATGGCCTTATTGGCCGCAGCCAGCTCTCGATTAAAGCACTAACCTAGGCGTAGATATAGTCGAAGCAGGTAGAGAAAGTTCATACATATAGGTACCTATAATAGTATAGTATCTATGAGTCATCAATTTGAGATACGAGTTAATACTTAATGACCATAAAGCTTTAATCATTTGCAATCAAAACTACACCAAGTTAGACGACAGTTGTTTGACAATGACATCTAACAAATTGTCAAAATGCATCAATAAAATCAACACACGTAATTTAGCCATTGGCTTCAAGGCTGCAGCCAATGGCTATTTCAGAACAGCAATAGTTATGTGGCCTTATGAAACCAGGCGAGAAACGAGAGCTTATCTGGACAAATTACTACGGCGGCTCATTCTGAGGACGCTTGTGCTGATCGCAGTGTGTCTCATGGCACTGAAAATCAACCCTCGCATACAGCCTATACCGCACGAGAAACTACTTCGTGACTATAAACGATCTCGCCGCCCCTCCGCCTTCCCAATCTGGGCCATGGTATTTCTCATCGTATTTGAACCGCTTGCTATATTTTGGATGCTATCAAAAAACTTCACAGACACCATAGAAATTATTTTAATGTGGTCGTTGGCCATATCGATCACCGTGACCATCACAGAGATTCTGAAGCTCGCCGTTGGCAGACCACGACCGGATTTCTACTATCGGTGCTTCCCCGATGGGATTATGACGAACACAGGGCTGCAGTGCACAAGGCTGCAGTGCACAGGGAATTTGAGAGACGTTATGGAAGGAAGGAAGAGTTTTCCAAGTGGGCATACTAGTCTATCGTTCGCGTCTCTCGGTATATTAAGCCTGTTCATGTACCGGAAATGTATAGTATTCTACGAAGGCCAGAGCCGGGCTTCGCAGTTGCTGTGTTACTCCATACCCTTGATGGTAGCGGCCGTGATAGGAGTCAGTCGCTGGCTTGACAACCACCACCACTGGGAAGACGTACTCGCTGGTGCTATCATCGGTTTATCAACGTCTTACTTCTGCTTTCGTTCGCAATACGATGCGTGTGAAGGCCCTGATGTCCTCGAATTAGATTGCCCACGAACATTAAGGTAGCTAAAACCTGGCGGGAGTCTGACTAGATGTCGTTTACTGGGATATATTTTATGCAATAGGTTAATTATGTACCTACTACCTACTTGAGAAATATCCAAAAAAATGTGTATAGACGTGGAGGATCTATTAATAGAACTCGTAATAATTAGAAGTAATTAGTAATAAACGGCACTATTATCGAAAACTATTATTTTCGTTAAAGTTGGAGACAAGAGAGCTGCCAGCTGCCTATTATTAATATTTACATACCTACATTTTAATGGCAATGAGAACAGTGGTTTGGCAATTGTTTTAACTCTTCCAACGCAAAGAGCACGTGAATTGCTGCGTGTTGTCACATCCACGGTGTTAGTAACGACTATACGTATTAGACTTCAATCTTTTTTTAAACAAGTAGGCATAATATTAAGCAGTACATGCATAGGTACTTATCCTGGAAGGTGTCAGGTATGTTACTAGGCTGGTAGTAGGTTAATTAGTTAATTCCCAGTAGTCTCGTGAAAGAGGTTCCGTGGCGGAACTAGTGATATATTTTCCCAATAGTCCCGTTCCCAATGTTCGGAACAACTGGACATTGGGAACAGATTATTGGGAAAAAAAGTCATGGCGTATGAGTAACAGCTTTTGTATTTGCCATGGCGTTGAAAATGGAAACAGCATTTATTATTATTATTCAATCAAATATTACCAACATTATTTATGTTGACTAATTACGATGCTACATTAATAAACACGTAAACGACACTCCCGTAATAACAGTGTTCATCGAAGGTGTATCATCCGGACAATAAAGGTTATATAAATGATTACTATTTAAATGCTTAGACATACGTTTATTATAGATTTTAGAATATTCATGGTCATAACACAGTACACCAAGGAACTTTTATATATAATTCATGCTTCAATAGTAAACATCAAATACGCCAATAAATAACATCAGATCATTCATAAGAATTTGACATAGAATTTATATGTATCATACATTTTATATAAAATGGCGTCACACGGGAATGTTGAGATTGATTGTTAGATTTTTTGTAATCAATATGCAAATGTTAATATCACAATCGCCAGCATTAGGATTATTTATGTTATCTAGGGGTGTCCCACGACTAATGCCACATGGAGGGGAAATACGTTACTTATATTGAAGCTAGGATAGAACTGCTTTAGGATTATCTATAATTTACTGTTCGACTATGAATCGAACCGGCAAAAACGTGTAAAAAAATCGTGCTGAATTTGTCTCATTATTGCATTGGAAATCGTTAATAATATCGATTATTTTTCCCTAAATAACAGAGCATATTAAACCATGAATTTTTTTTAATACATTTTAGTCAGTTTGATTCCTGGTACAGTAGAGATCATTAATATATGTACAATTTTGCACTCTATTCCTTTGTAATAAGGTACACAAATGCTTACATATTAGTGAACATGGCTGTACAGGCATGCAATTTTTAAAGATGACATGGGGTTGTCTTTCTGTTAAATAATATCTTCAATATTTAAAATGCTTCCCCTTCATGCGGCATAACTGTGGGACAACCTCATATTAAAGCAAGACGCCAGTTTAGGGGCAAATTTTCAGCGTTTTACAACGTTGTTTTTGTCATTGTTGTCTCATTATATTGTCAAAGGAGATGATGACCAGAGTTAACTTTTGTTCAAAAAGTAAACCACCGGTTCCAAGTCTTGTCTGATCAAAGTTATTCCCGGTTGACACCTTTCGTGTAAATTATGAGCCGATAATTACTTTGAACCGAGCGTTTCAAAAGTTCGGATAATCTGCACAAGATTCCGAGCAAGCAACAATATAATTATTGATTAAATGATACCGAGAATAATAAAATAACCACAAATACAGTTCACATATTTGCTATTTGTTTAATGTTTAGAATAGACTCCATCTAAAATCGAATTAATATAAGTATTGTTTCCTAATAAGTACATTATAGGAAGCCCATGCCTACGATGATAACTATGACAAGTAAATGCAAATCAGGCTATGGACTTGCTGGTATAAAAATAACCTTATATTATCTACAAAAATGCTTCATCAGAATTGCTGATATTGTCACAGAATATTAGAATTGGTACATTAAATCTAATAATATTTCCTTTTGTCACAACACTCATTTACATTGTTTAATTATTGTACTTTTATAAATACAGTTGGAATTCAATGCCAACATTTCTGGCATGAAGGGCCAGCCGTAGGGTCGAACGAATGGAGCGACCGCTCTACTATGAGACAAAAAAGCAAGGGAAAGTTAAAAATTTGAAAGCTCCTTTCGAATGGTGCGGAACGGATCGCCCCACCCTGATCCGGGCCTAGGGCCGGCGCTGATGACATGTAACTTGTAAATGCGTTACAACTAGTGTAAGGATCCTAGTAATTGGATACAAGTTTATAACTAATACGATACGTATTAATGGAATGCATATAAGGTAAAAAGATCAAATTTAAAGCAAGTTACAGATGTACAATACGCTAGCCAGGCCGCAAATGCATGTGAAAACTGAAAACTATTTAGTCGCCCTAATTTCAAACACATTTATCCCCTCCCAGAGGGTATGTATGTAAAGTAGAAATGGATACTCTTCACTTGGTACGATCCTTGTATCTTGCCACAAATACTCCGTCAGATCGGGCGGTGAAGCGGGACGTAGCAGAGGGGCTATTCCGAAATTCGAAATCCGAACTTCGTATCATGTCCCTTTCACTCACATAGCATATAACACGGGAGTGAAAGGGACGGCACGATACGAAGTTCGTAGCCCAGGGGCAGTTTGAGAAATTGAATGCACGGAACGTTATGAACTGTTACAATGAGCTACGCGGGACCAAGTAGTGTACAAACGTGATAAACCCAAGGAAACCTCAATAGGAAAATTACACTCCAATAACAAAGATATAAGTTATATAATTGGGCATCCTTCATTATCTTCTCATCATTATCTAGGTACCTAAGACTACAAATCAGTCAGCATTAAGACACAATAAATAAATTAGCTAAAGCAGTATCTCAACTAGTCTCCAAAGAACTCTTTAGGCCTGCGCTCCGTTGGAGCTATCCAAATTAATATTGGCCAGCAGTTTATTGAAATCTACAGCAGTTCACCGCGATGTCGTCTGTAAAGTATCTATTGTATGTGCGTCAAATCGGGCTTATGTTTTACTGATTTAAGCTACACCTACTGTAATTAAGACTCTTACCCAATACCGGCAAATTGTCCCCGCAAAATAAGGCGATTAAGAATCTCGCAATGTTGGTACCAATACGTCGCGTATTAAATAAAATCGAAATAGGCCGTCGCCGGCACGTCGTCCAAAATTTTCGTGCCATGCATGTGCCGTGGGGCTCTTCTAACAATGTAGTTCTAAAAGAAACTCTTTGTTAAGTCAATTCCGTTTCGTGGACGTCTATCGACCGTAAGACGTGCAGATTTTTCAATAGCACTTTCAAATCCAGATATTTATCTCACTAAGCAAAGTGTTTTTAACTTCCACATACGCGTGATTTCCGATACCAAGCGATAAAATGCTACTACGCGGGGCGGTGTAGCACACGTAGCATTATAGTCTCGAATTGGTCAACTTCATAGTTTCAAGTTCAATATTCTATTTACGCTACCAAGCAACAAAATGCTACTACACGGCGCGGTGTAGCACACGTAGCATTATGGCCTTAATGGGTCAACTTTATGAGGTTTCAAGTTCAATATTCCATTTACGCTACCAAGCAACAAAATGCTACTACGCGGCACGGTGTAGCACACGTAGCATTATGGCCTCGAATTGGTCAACTTCATGAGGTTTTAAGTTCAATATTCCATTTACGCTACCAAGCAACAAAATGCTGCTACGCGGTACGGTGCAGCACACGTAGCATTATGGCCTTGAATGGGTCCACTGCATGAGGTTTCAAGTTAAATAATCCATTTCAAGTTGTACTATAGTAGGGTGACAGTATCAGTAATGGACAAGCACTAATCTCTAATTTGAAAGAAAATAAGTCATTATTTTTTTATATAGCAATCAATTTAAACCCTGCTTCTCTTGAATTAATGAATTGTCGATTACTGGTGCTTGACAGCTTAGTGTCCAGCACAGGTGCCGTCACCCTATAGAATAGCACAAAAGGGCTTACGGGGTTACGATAATTTGTACTTTATTAAATCAGTTTAACCCGCGACTTTGTTCGCGTAAACCCGTTTATACTTCGGTTCCACTCCTCAGGGGATGTTTTTCGAGATAAAAAAGAAACCTATAACACCATAAATTCATCTTATTCGGTTTCGTGGTCGAAACTAGATAAATTTATAATATTGGTTATGGATAAGACAACCCATATATATCAAATAATATTGTGATGACTCGTATCATAATAATACATTTGGTAAATGAACAACATTTTCAAAACAAATAAAATGTTCTTACCTGACGAACTACGTTTAGCTATTATGATTTACAACAGTTACTACATTGGTTATTATGATTAGTTATTAATTACTAAGTATACTGATTTATACTGGTAGCTATACTAGAAATGATAGAAATAAAATCAATGAATGTAACAAAATAAATAATACGATAATTCTACGTTTACAGAAAAACAAATTATTCAATAAAGTTTTGAAACCACACCCAAAGGTATATAAACTAGTTTAAGTTACAAAACTTTCTTAATTCGTTTGACTTACCCATACATTGATTCACATAGAATGACCGTATTAAAGGTGAACACTGATTAATTTGTTTGACCCTGTACAACGGGAAATTCTAAATTCTAAATACTTTAACCTGCGGGAAATCTCATTTGTACTGAAAAATACATGTTAACTACCAATCATAGTCCCAAAGTTCTTGACTACGGCCATTATTGAAAGGATGTTAAATATTCAGACCATTTTCTAAACGATTTGCCAAAGATACCGAACCGTCCAAACCGGGAGGAAAAAGAGTAGACAGAAGGCTCTTGCTGCCTACATATGGGACACGATAAAGCTAATAATAATTTAGTTACAAATCATACAGTCAGACAAAGCATTAAAAGTATATGAGACCCGAAATTAAAATACAGACTGTAAAACATCCTACATGTAGCTTACAATGATTCAGATACTGACTAAATTCCATAAAAGTCGCTATTTTCTAATACTACACGGTATTATTCACACAAATATTGTAAGTACCTCGCTCAAAACTCCATTGCCACGTGAAAATGAGTTAAATTCCATCTGACGTTACTGTAAAAATATAACATGCTGAATCAGTGTTTAAAATCTCTAAAACAAAAAACTACAACATATCTCCAATAGTGAAATACACATCCTCTCCGATTAACGTCAAAACTGTACTGGCGAGAAATAAGTAGATAGAATAATATTGATCCAGATGATACTGTATGATGCATTGAAATAACAAGACTAGGTAGCATCACCAAGATCACAACTCGTCCTTTACTTTGGCGTGGGTCTTGCAGAAGTTCATCATGTCTTCGACTGAGCGGTCTCCAGTGTAGTCTGCGAGGAGCTTGCCATTGGCGAACATCTTGAAAGTGGGCAGGGTCTGTATCCCCGCTATATCAGCGACTTTCGGGTTCTTGTCGGCCTCTACCGCTACCGCGGTAACAGGAGGATTCTCCGTCTTAAGTGCGGTAGCTACCTTGCTGAAGGCCGGTTTGGAAGCGACACAATGGTCGCACCCTGGAACAAATAAGGTTCATGTTTGAATGAAAGAATGATTTATTGCATATACAGTTGGATAATTAAAGGTACAATGAACCCTACCTTTGCAGGCGCACAATCAAAATCAAAACCAAAATTGTACAGTCTCAATACTGTACATTTTTTCCGTTTACGTTGCGACCTACTTTCGGCCGCGCTTTAATATGGCGAAATAACGTAAAATATAGTAGTGCAAACTAAACTCGCATACGATCAACATCAACTGAAGGAACGGCCAATTAACTTTACTATTTTGTACCTACTTTTAAATAATAAAACAGTTTCATAACTACAACTTAACTTCTCCGTTCTCTCAACGCACTCAAACACAGCTTTCAAGTGTATGGGCTAACTGGCTCATACAAAAATCAATGTATTGCTTTAAACTATAGAAATACCTTTGAAGCAGGGCTTGCGTTTAATAAATTGCCGACGATGCCCAATAAGTAAGCACAAGCTCACATCAAAAAACTAAACCAATGAATGTAATTATTAATAACAGTTTAGTAAGCAAGCCAGGTAATCGTTGAAAATTGCCAATCTATATAGAGCATAAATCATCCGCACCGGATTAGAGACAGATGTTAACTGAACTTTGGTCGCCATGCAAACCCATCCTAGTGCAGTCTTTACCCTTCCTCAACTTTCTAGTACTAACTCGTTTCCGTGGATAGAGTATAGGTTGTTTTCAATGCTCCGTCTATCTTTTTTTGTTAGTTGAGGTCACAATGTGCTACTTAAGTTATGTAACTCACATATAGCATGGAACATGACGAACACGGGTTTGTCCGAAGCGATGATCGTCTCAAAGTCCGCATCGAAAGCGAGTTTCACGCTCCCTCCGAAGCCCGCGGCCTGAGGAGAAGCGGACGCTTTCTGCTCCGCCGAACCCATGGCGCTGTGTATGTAAGACACGAAGTCTGCCTCCTATAACAATTAATATGTATGTCACACTAGCAGCTATAGTATAAATCGTTAATCGCCTTAGAGGATAATTACTATTTAATTATTCCAGGCGTACGTTTAGTTATCGCTCACCTATTTTTCAACCCCTTGACGGATGATTTCCGGGACATATATTACCTAGCCACGATTGGAGGTGACAGTTTCTCCATATACTTACGTCAAAGTGTAGGTATATGAAATGACAGTTATTCCGATTGTAAACCTAATCCCGGTTTTTTAATACAGTGGTCAACCGGCCAAGTGCGTGTCGGACTTCTCACATTTAGGGTTACGTACCAAATGTAGGACATATTGGTATTTGTTAAGAAAATATAAGTAATAATAAACATTATCACAAAATTTAAGTTCATAGGACAATGAGAAGTTAAAAAAATATTTTGTAAAAAGCTGTTTTTTCCTTTGTTTTAACAAAAAATACAGTATTTACCTACTCAGCGAGCTCTAAACAACAATACCCCACTCGAAGGGGTACTTAGAATTTTATAGCTGTCTTTTTTTTTTTGAACCTGACTGTGGCTTTATAGGCCGGGCCCAATAAAGCGATAGGAGTGCGCGGTTGGAGAGTAGCCTGGGGAAAATCCAGGGGAAAACCTCCGGCACGACCACGCGTGTGGTTTGGAACACTGGAATATTCTAAGAGTTTGCGCTCCAGTGAGATTGGTTGAGCGGTTTCAACCGAATCTGAGGTGTGAGTGGAATCGAGCTACTGGGAGTTTCGTCGCTGGGTCACTAAACCTAGCCTAGCTGAGAAGAGTCCAGCAAGAAACTCAGCTAGGACCGACCTGGGTCGGACTGACCTATCCTTTTATAACTGTCTGGGATATGAGATTTGTGTCACTGCCTAATATTAGGTACTTATCATGTTTTTGCAGCTGTTGGTATCCCTTTAGTATATATAAATGCGATCATGTAACCTAGGCTGAAATTGATAAAAAAAACCGATAGTCAAGTGCGAGTCCGACTCGCGCACCGAGGGTTCTGTACACAAATGTGTATCGGTTCCAACCCTATTTAACTCAGGAAAATCTCAATAACATGGTGTAGAAATTGAACGCCATGGGTACAACACCATCTATCGGCGAATTATGTTACAAATTTGAGCGACTGAATAAGTTAGTATGTATGGTATTTTTTCAAGGATAATTCTTTATTACGTGAACCGATTTTTTCTTTATTTGAAAGAAGGTACTTTCAGCATAATCGCGTAGGAATTTCTAAACCCAAAATACATGCAAAGGTGATTAAATTACAAACTTAGTATAGAAATGTTTTTGATGATAAATAAAAGAAAAACTAGACAGCGCTAGTTATATTTTACCTGTAAAATATACATTGCTATCAATGTCATGTAATAATTTCATGCTTTTTCCTAGGTAAAATCGCAGATAATGGGGGGAGGTATTTATTTATATTTTTCCTCATAAATCGAAAATAACTCAACGTAAAAAAATGAGATAATTTTTAAGAATGTGCAACTTAAGCCCTTTCATATGACACTTGACATATTCACTAGACTTTCAAATTTTGAACTACCTATATCTATCTGTCATTTTTCACAGAAAATAAAACAAACATGTTCTATGCATATAAAAGTTACGCTTCTTTATAACTATTCCAAATTTCAAATCGATAGCATAAGTAGTTCTTGAGATATTTAGCGATGTGACAGACAGACAAAGTGAACTTCCAGACAGAAAAGGTTCCTTTTTTACCATTTTGGTACAGAACCCTAAAAACGAACGTCAATGGCCCTGACCAGCCTGTCTCACAGGTGAGTATCTATATATATTTTCAATTGAAGGCCACATCGTGTAGGTTTTTGGGCAGACTTGTACGCACCTGTCTGCACGCGCCAATTGAAGTAGCTGAAGTACTTGAGCGCGTTGTACCCGCGCACGGGAGTGGTCGGTGGAACAGCACCATTAGTCCGTCAGCGAACCGAGTCGCCGCCTTCACGAATTCGGGCTTAGTGGACTTGTTACCTGTCTCCCGCCGGTGTAGTCCTGCACGCGCCGGTCGAAGTGGCTGAAGTACTTGAGCGTGGGGTACCCGCGCACGGAGTGGTCGGTGGAACAGCACCATTAGTCCGTCAGCGAACCGAGTCGCCGCCTTCACGAATTCGGGCTTAGTGGACTTGTTACCTGTCTCCCGCCGGTGTAGTCCTGCACGCGCCGGTCGAAGTGGCTGAAGTACTTGAGCGTGGGGTACCCGCGCACGGAGTGGTCGGTGGAACAGCACCATTAGTCCGTCAGCGAACCGAGTCGCCGCCTTCACGAATTCGGGCTTAGTGGACTTGTTACCTGTCTCCCGCCGGTGTAGTCCTGCACGCGCCGGTCGAAGTGGCTGAAGTACTTGAGCGTGGGGTACCCGCGCACGGAGTGGTCGGTGGAACAGCACCATTAGTCCGTCAGCGAACCGAGTCGCCGCCTTCACGAATTCGGGCTTAGTGGACTTGTTACCTGTCTCCCGCCGGTGTAGTCCTGCACGCGCCGGTCGAAGTGGCTGAAGTACTTGAGCGTGGGGTACCCGCGCACGGAGTGGTCGGTGGAACAGCACCATTAGTCCGTCAGCGAACCGAGTCGCCGCCTTCACGAATTCGGGCTTAGTGGACTTGTTACCTGTCTCCCGCCGGTGTAGTCCTGCACGCGCCGGTCGAAGTGGCTGAAGTACTTGAGCGTGGGGTACCCGCGCACGGAGTGGTCGGTGGAACAGCACCATTAGTCCGTCAGCGAACCGAGTCGCCGCCTTCACGAATTCGGGCTTAGTGGACTTGTTACCTGTCTCCCGCCGGTGTAGTCCTGCACGCGCCGGTCGAAGTGGCTGAAGTACTTGAGCGTGGGGTACCCGCGCACGGAGTGGTCGGTGGAACAGCACCATTAGTCCGTCAGCGAACCGAGTCGCCGCCTTCACGAATTCGGGCTTAGTGGACTTGTTACCTGTCTCCCGCCGGTGTAGTCCTGCACGCGCCGGTCGAAGTGGCTGAAGTACTTGAGCGTGGGGTACCCGCGCACGGAGTGGTCGGTGGAACAGCACCATTAGTCCGTCAGCGAACCGAGTCGCCGCCTTCACGAATTCGGGCTTAGTGGACTTGTTACCTGTCTCCCGCCGGTGTAGTCCTGCACGCGCCGGTCGAAGTGGCTGAAGTACTTGAGCGTGGGGTACCCGCGCACGGAGTGGTCGGTGGAACAGCACCATTAGTCCGTCAGCGAACCGAGTCGCCGCCTTCACGAATTCGGGCTTAGTGGACTTGTTACCTGTCTCCCGCCGGTGTAGTCCTGCACGCGCCGGTCGAAGTGGCTGAAGTACTTGAGCGTGGGGTACCCGCGCACGGAGTGGTCGGTGGAACAGCACCATTAGTCCGTCAGCGAACCGAGTCGCCGCCTTCACGAATTCGGGCTTAGTGGACTTGTTACCTGTCTCCCGCCGGTGTAGTCCTGCACGCGCCGGTCGAAGTGGCTGAAGTACTTGAGCGTGGGGTACCCGCGCACGGAGTGGTCGGTGGAACAGCACCATTAGTCCGTCAGCGAACCGAGTCGCCGCCTTCACGAATTCGGGCTTAGTGGACTTGTTACCTGTCTCCCGCCGGTGTAGTCCTGCACGCGCCGGTCGAAGTGGCTGAAGTACTTGAGCGTGGGGTACCCGCGCACGGAGTGGTCGGTGGAACAGCACCATTAGTCCGTCAGCGAACCGAGTCGCCGCCTTCACGAATTCGGGCTTAGTGGACTTGTTACCTGTCTCCCGCCGGTGTAGTCCTGCACGCGCCGGTCGAAGTGGCTGAAGTACTTGAGCGTGGGGTACCCGCGCACGGAGTGGTCGGTGGAACAGCACCATTAGTCCGTCAGCGAACCGAGTCGCCGCCTTCACGAATTCGGGCTTAGTGGACTTGTTACCTGTCTCCCGCCGGTGTAGTCCTGCACGCGCCGGTCGAAGTGGCTGAAGTACTTGAGCGTGGGGTACCCGCGCACGGAGTGGTCGGTGGAACAGCACCATTAGTCCGTCAGCGAACCGAGTCGCCGCCTTCACGAATTCGGGCTTAGTGGACTTGTTACCTGTCTCCCGCCGGTGTAGTCCTGCACGCGCCGGTCGAAGTGGCTGAAGTACTTGAGCGTGGGGTACCCGCGCACGGAGTGGTCGGTGGAACAGCACCATTAGTCCGTCAGCGAACCGAGTCGCCGCCTTCACGAATTCGGGCTTAGTGGACTTGTTACCTGTCTCCCGCCGGTGTAGTCCTGCACGCGCCGGTCGAAGTGGCTGAAGTACTTGAGCGTGGGGTACCCGCGCACGGAGTGGTCGGTGGAACAGCACCATTAGTCCGTCAGCGAACCGAGTCGCCGCCTTCACGAATTCGGGCTTAGTGGACTTGTTACCTGTCTCCCGCCGGTGTAGTCCTGCACGCGCCGGTCGAAGTGGCTGAAGTACTTGAGCGTGGGGTACCCGCGCACGGAGTGGTCGGTGGAACAGCACCATTAGTCCGTCAGCGAACCGAGTCGCCGCCTTCACGAATTCGGGCTTAGTGGACTTGTTACCTGTCTCCCGCCGGTGTAGTCCTGCACGCGCCGGTCGAAGTGGCTGAAGTACTTGAGCGTGGGGTACCCGCGCACGGAGTGGTCGGTGGAACAGCACCATTAGTCCGTCAGCGAACCGAGTCGCCGCCTTCACGAATTCGGGCTTAGTGGACTTGTTACCTGTCTCCCGCCGGTGTAGTCCTGCACGCGCCGGTCGAAGTGGCTGAAGTACTTGAGCGTGGGGTACCCGCGCACGGAGTGGTCGGTGGAACAGCACCATTAGTCCGTCAGCGAACCGAGTCGCCGCCTTCACGAATTCGGGCTTAGTGGACTTGTTACCTGTCTCCCGCCGGTGTAGTCCTGCACGCGCCGGTCGAAGTGGCTGAAGTACTTGAGCGTGGGGTACCCGCGCACGGAGTGGTCGGTGGAACAGCACCATTAGTCCGTCAGCGAACCGAGTCGCCGCCTTCACGAATTCGGGCTTAGTGGACTTGTTACCTGTCTCCCGCCGGTGTAGTCCTGCACGCGCCGGTCGAAGTGGCTGAAGTACTTGAGCGTGGGGTACCCGCGCACGGAGTGGTCGGTGGAACAGCACCATTAGTCCGTCAGCGAACCGAGTCGCCGCCTTCACGAATTCGGGCTTAGTGGACTTGTTACCTGTCTCCCGCCGGTGTAGTCCTGCACGCGCCGGTCGAAGTGGCTGAAGTACTTGAGCGTGGGGTACCCGCGCACGGAGTGGTCGGTGGAACAGCACCATTAGTCCGTCAGCGAACCGAGTCGCCGCCTTCACGAATTCGGGCTTAGTGGACTTGTTACCTGTCTCCCGCCGGTGTAGTCCTGCACGCGCCGGTCGAAGTGGCTGAAGTACTTGAGCGTGGGGTACCCGCGCACGGAGTGGTCGGTGGAACAGCACCATTAGTCCGTCAGCGAACCGAGTCGCCGCCTTCACGAATTCGGGCTTAGTGGACTTGTTACCTGTCTCCCGCCGGTGTAGTCCTGCACGCGCCGGTCGAAGTGGCTGAAGTACTTGAGCGTGGGGTACCCGCGCACGGAGTGGTCGGTGGAACAGCACCATTAGTCCGTCAGCGAACCGAGTCGCCGCCTTCACGAATTCGGGCTTAGTGGACTTGTTACCTGTCTCCCGCCGGTGTAGTCCTGCACGCGCCGGTCGAAGTGGCTGAAGTACTTGAGCGTGGGGTACCCGCGCACGGAGTGGTCGGTGGAACAGCACCATTAGTCCGTCAGCGAACCGAGTCGCCGCCTTCACGAATTCGGGCTTAGTGGACTTGTTACCTGTCTCCCGCCGGTGTAGTCCTGCACGCGCCGGTCGAAGTGGCTGAAGTACTTGAGCGTGGGGTACCCGCGCACGGAGTGGTCGGTGGAACAGCACCATTAGTCCGTCAGCGAACCGAGTCGCCGCCTTCACGAATTCGGGCTTAGTGGACTTGTTACCTGTCTCCCGCCGGTGTAGTCCTGCACGCGCCGGTCGAAGTGGCTGAAGTACTTGAGCGTGGGGTACCCGCGCACGGAGTGGTCGGTGGAACAGCACCATTAGTCCGTCAGCGAACCGAGTCGCCGCCTTCACGAATTCGGGCTTAGTGGACTTGTTACCTGTCTCCCGCCGGTGTAGTCCTGCACGCGCCGGTCGAAGTGGCTGAAGTACTTGAGCGTGGGGTACCCGCGCACGGAGTGGTCGGTGGAACAGCACCATTAGTCCGTCAGCGAACCGAGTCGCCGCCTTCACGAATTCGGGCTTAGTGGACTTGTTACCTGTCTCCCGCCGGTGTAGTCCTGCACGCGCCGGTCGAAGTGGCTGAAGTACTTGAGCGTGGGGTACCCGCGCACGGAGTGGTCGGTGGAACAGCACCATTAGTCCGTCAGCGAACCGAGTCGCCGCCTTCACGAATTCGGGCTTAGTGGACTTGTTACCTGTCTCCCGCCGGTGTAGTCCTGCACGCGCCGGTCGAAGTGGCTGAAGTACTTGAGCGTGGGGTACCCGCGCACGGAGTGGTCGGTGGAACAGCACCATTAGTCCGTCAGCGAACCGAGTCGCCGCCTTCACGAATTCGGGCTTAGTGGACTTGTTACCTGTCTCCCGCCGGTGTAGTCCTGCACGCGCCGGTCGAAGTGGCTGAAGTACTTGAGCGTGGGGTACCCGCGCACGGAGTGGTCGGTGGAACAGCACCATTAGTCCGTCAGCGAACCGAGTCGCCGCCTTCACGAATTCGGGCTTAGTGGACTTGTTACCTGTCTCCCGCCGGTGTAGTCCTGCACGCGCCGGTCGAAGTGGCTGAAGTACTTGAGCGTGGGGTACCCGCGCACGGAGTGGTCGGTGGAACAGCACCATTAGTCCGTCAGCGAACCGAGTCGCCGCCTTCACGAATTCGGGCTTAGTGGACTTGTTACCTGTCTCCCGCCGGTGTAGTCCTGCACGCGCCGGTCGAAGTGGCTGAAGTACTTGAGCGTGGGGTACCCGCGCACGGAGTGGTCGGTGGAACAGCACCATTAGTCCGTCAGCGAACCGAGTCGCCGCCTTCACGAATTCGGGCTTAGTGGACTTGTTACCTGTCTCCCGCCGGTGTAGTCCTGCACGCGCCGGTCGAAGTGGCTGAAGTACTTGAGCGTGGGGTACCCGCGCACGGAGTGGTCGGTGGAACAGCACCATTAGTCCGTCAGCGAACCGAGTCGCCGCCTTCACGAATTCGGGCTTAGTGGACTTGTTACCTGTCTCCCGCCGGTGTAGTCCTGCACGCGCCGGTCGAAGTGGCTGAAGTACTTGAGCGTGGGGTACCCGCGCACGGAGTGGTCGGTGGAACAGCACCATTAGTCCGTCAGCGAACCGAGTCGCCGCCTTCACGAATTCGGGCTTAGTGGACTTGTTACCTGTCTCCCGCCGGTGTAGTCCTGCACGCGCCGGTCGAAGTGGCTGAAGTACTTGAGCGTGGGGTACCCGCGCACGGAGTGGTCGGTGGAACAGCACCATTAGTCCGTCAGCGAACCGAGTCGCCGCCTTCACGAATTCGGGCTTAGTGGACTTGTTACCTGTCTCCCGCCGGTGTAGTCCTGCACGCGCCGGTCGAAGTGGCTGAAGTACTTGAGCGTGGGGTACCCGCGCACGGAGTGGTCGGTGGAACAGCACCATTAGTCCGTCAGCGAACCGAGTCGCCGCCTTCACGAATTCGGGCTTAGTGGACTTGTTACCTGTCTCCCGCCGGTGTAGTCCTGCACGCGCCGGTCGAAGTGGCTGAAGTACTTGAGCGTGGGGTACCCGCGCACGGAGTGGTCGGTGGAACAGCACCATTAGTCCGTCAGCGAACCGAGTCGCCGCCTTCACGAATTCGGGCTTAGTGGACTTGTTACCTGTCTCCCGCCGGTGTAGTCCTGCACGCGCCGGTCGAAGTGGCTGAAGTACTTGAGCGTGGGGTACCCGCGCACGGAGTGGTCGGTGGAACAGCACCATTAGTCCGTCAGCGAACCGAGTCGCCGCCTTCACGAATTCGGGCTTAGTGGACTTGTTACCTGTCTCCCGCCGGTGTAGTCCTGCACGCGCCGGTCGAAGTGGCTGAAGTACTTGAGCGTGGGGTACCCGCGCACGGAGTGGTCGGTGGAACAGCACCATTAGTCCGTCAGCGAACCGAGTCGCCGCCTTCACGAATTCGGGCTTAGTGGACTTGTTACCTGTCTCCCGCCGGTGTAGTCCTGCACGCGCCGGTCGAAGTGGCTGAAGTACTTGAGCGTGGGGTACCCGCGCACGGAGTGGTCGGTGGAACAGCACCATTAGTCCGTCAGCGAACCGAGTCGCCGCCTTCACGAATTCGGGCTTAGTGGACTTGTTACCTGTCTCCCGCCGGTGTAGTCCTGCACGCGCCGGTCGAAGTGGCTGAAGTACTTGAGCGTGGGGTACCCGCGCACGGAGTGGTCGGTGGAACAGCACCATTAGTCCGTCAGCGAACCGAGTCGCCGCCTTCACGAATTCGGGCTTAGTGGACTTGTTACCTGTCTCCCGCCGGTGTAGTCCTGCACGCGCCGGTCGAAGTGGCTGAAGTACTTGAGCGTGGGGTACCCGCGCACGGAGTGGTCGGTGGAACAGCACCATTAGTCCGTCAGCGAACCGAGTCGCCGCCTTCACGAATTCGGGCTTAGTGGACTTGTTACCTGTCTCCCGCCGGTGTAGTCCTGCACGCGCCGGTCGAAGTGGCTGAAGTACTTGAGCGTGGGGTACCCGCGCACGGAGTGGTCGGTGGAACAGCACCATTAGTCCGTCAGCGAACCGAGTCGCCGCCTTCACGAATTCGGGCTTAGTGGACTTGTTACCTGTCTCCCGCCGGTGTAGTCCTGCACGCGCCGGTCGAAGTGGCTGAAGTACTTGAGCGTGGGGTACCCGCGCACGGAGTGGTCGGTGGAACAGCACCATTAGTCCGTCAGCGAACCGAGTCGCCGCCTTCACGAATTCGGGCTTAGTGGACTTGTTACCTGTCTCCCGCCGGTGTAGTCCTGCACGCGCCGGTCGAAGTGGCTGAAGTACTTGAGCGTGGGGTACCCGCGCACGGAGTGGTCGGTGGAACAGCACCATTAGTCCGTCAGCGAACCGAGTCGCCGCCTTCACGAATTCGGGCTTAGTGGACTTGTTACCTGTCTCCCGCCGGTGTAGTCCTGCACGCGCCGGTCGAAGTGGCTGAAGTACTTGAGCGTGGGGTACCCGCGCACGGAGTGGTCGGCGCACAGCCCCGCCTCGGCCGTGCAGTCCACCGCTCCGAACAACACCATGAGTTCGTCAGCGAACCGAGTCGCCGCCTTCACGAACTCTGGTTTAGTGCTCTTGCAATGGCCGCACCCTGCGAGTTACGTTTCACGATGAAAATCGAAACAACTTTATTTTTGTTACTAGTATTTTGGGTTTAAGGTCGTTTGATTTAAATCGTCGGTAATCGTAACCTGTGTTCGTTAAAATTTGGTTGTACTGACAACATCATACCTAATAAAAATGTAGTCTTGTCGACCTTACCTGCCATATGTAAGGTTTTTGTGACTGTAGCTATATAGGCCGGGACCAATAAAACGATAGGAGTGCGTGGTTGGAGAGTAGCCGGGGAAAATTCAGGGAAAACCCCCGACATGACCACGTGGGCGGTTAAAACACTGGAATACTCTGACAGTTTGCATTCTAGTGAGAGTGCTTGACCAGCTTCAACCGAATCTGAGGTTTGAGTGGAATCGAGATACTGGGAGTTTTGTCGCTGGTTCACTAAACCTAGCCCACCTGAAAGACCCCAACAAGCCACTCAGCAAGGCCCGACCTGGGTCGGGCTGACTCTACCCGGTATGCCCTACTAGGACGAATAGGGACTGTATGAGTCTGTGAATATGGATATCAGGGATTGTATGATGCATGTGTCTGTGAATAAGGACTATGTGTCTGTGAATAGGGATTATATGTGTCTGTGAATAAGAACGATATCTGCATGTGAATAGGGACTATATGTGTCTGTTCTCTAGGTACTCAGTACTCACACGGCGCGTAGAACATGACGAGGGCGTGCTTGATCTTCCGCAGGGCGGTCTTGAAATTGGCAGCTGTGAGGTGGCGCACGGCCGTCTCCTCCTCCGCCCACGGCCGCTCGGGCTCCGGCGGCGGCGGGGGCTCTCGTGGGTCCTACATAAGTTCGGATGTATCAAGATCACTTTACTATATACTCCTCCATAATTAGTACGCCACTTCAAAGCCCGAGTAAAAAAAGAGATATCTGTAGAGTACGTTATGGACTGCCGATCGTTAGCGAAGCGCTCTAGTAACACGAGACAGGCAATCCCTCGATTGGTGGAGGTATGTAGAGAGCTATTTATCAAAATGTGACAGAAAATTGCAAAATAAATTATAAAAGCAACCACATGTGCTCTTTACTGATGTGAGTTTTGCCTGGCTTTTAACCGGCAATCGCGTGCCGCGAATCTGCGGGTGCACATTTCGTACAAGCCACATTACATGAAAATACGTCGGCTGGTATGTACAATCTCTTGCCTTAATAAAGCTAATAATCTGCTCCTCCTGCCTGGCGTGACCGGCGTCGTACTGGTACTCTCCCTTGTGGAAGTACTTGAGTGTCGGGTAACCTTTCACTCCATAGCGCGACGCCAGTTCCGGTTGCTGCGTAGCGTCCACAGCGCATAGAATACCGTTTATCTGGAATAATATAATTTTAAATCAAAAAGTTAATAATTTGTCGCTTCAAGTATCAATTTATGTTGGAAGTAGAAAGAGTCGAGTACTTGCTCTATAGTTATGCGGTTGTGTTCCTGTACTCTTCTATAAGGTTTATCGAAACAAAACACAAACGAACGCGTTTGCGTTTAGTCTCAATTTGTACCGCAAAAAAAGGTTACCACCTAAGGCCACCAGAGGCGCTGCTCGCGCTGAATATATATATAGAAACTAAACACAAACGCATTCGTTTATGTTTTGTTTCGAAAAGACTTACATTAGAGGTACTGGTGGGGGTAAGGTCGCCAGAGCTAAAAGGACACGCTGTATTGAAAGTGACAGATTTGTCTGTAGCTGTCAATACAATGAATCCGCAAGTAGGCTGGATGCATATTTGCTATAAAAAATATGTGTACGCTTTTACGATTTCACATAACGGCCATCTTCGCATATTTTTGGCACTTATTCCATACAAACTTTTGCCCACGACTTCGTCTGCGTAGAACTCGTTCATCCCGATATACTTCAATAATATTTTTTTTTAATATTAGGCGCTCTCATCGCTCTTATATACAAATTTCCACCCTCTTAAGTGATGATTTCCGGGATAAATAATATCCAATGTCTTTCCCCGGGACTTAAACTACACCCATACAGACAGAAAAACAGACATACAGACACACTATCGCATTTATAATATTAAAGTATATGAATAGTAAAATGATCTTGATAATTTGGAGCCCATGCAGGACCCACGCGAGCCCCCGCCCCAGCCGGAGCCCGAGCGGTTTTCGATGTCGACTGTACACGTACCTTTTCTGTCTTAATCCTAGTAGCAGCCTTCTCAAACTCTGGCTTGATGCGTTTGCAGTGCCCGCACCACGGCGCGTAGAACACTACCAGGGCGTGGTCCGCCGCAGACAGCACAGACATGAAGTTGTCCTCTACAATAAAGCGATACCACTTAACCTAAGTACTGTTGGTCCATGCGCAAAAGGGTCCTCTCGCAAAACGTCCCTCCATCAAAATTACGAGCCATTCGTAAAACTTCTCCTTTACACTTTTTAACTTTTTGCGAATGTGGCATTTAACTACAAAAAAAGCGACGTCGTTAAAAATTAAAACGGAAGTTTGCGAAGGGGATATTTTGCAGTGAACGTGTTTAAAGGGGACGTTTTGCGAATGGAACGTTTTGCGAGCGGACGTTTATAATTGCCGCCCGTATCATCAGTACTTAGATCATACTTTACTTTAAATTTTAACGTTTTGCAAATGTGGCATTTATTTATTTTATTTATCCCATTTAATTACACAGCATTACAGGAAAACTGAAGCTCTATGAAGTTACAATTAAAAACAAGAAACAACAGACATTATTTAGCATTATTTAGACGAGACGTATTGCGAAAGGGACAAAAGGACAATCTGAGACGTGACCTTGTGCGCCCGAACCGTACTGGTTTACTGTCGGATGTAGAATAAGTTGACTTTATGGATAATTTCTACTGCCCACTATACTATATACTATGCCTGCCTATGCATGTTAACTCATAGGATAACTGCGCGACTAGAATACATTTAGATAGCGCTTCTTGCGATGAATCCAGCTAATAACATAACTGTTGGATCCAGCTAATGACATGATTAAGTAATTAAACAAAGTTGTGTCAATAACACTTCTACCTTGGTTCCGTATCAAAGTTAAAACTCGAATAAAACGCATTATTAGGGAACGGAAACAGCATAAACATTTTCAAAACAAACCATACAGGAATGGCGTTTGTGACAGCGCTTTGACAGCATGCCAGTCAGAATCAATGAACATAAGTCAGAACGACAACTGGCCCGTGAACCTGCCAGCCAGCATTTATGATTAGTACCACAACACAAATGTAATGCTAAAGCCCGCGCTACACTGTGAGCAACTCATATTTACATGTGATCACAAAAATCTTTTTTTTAAATCACTTATTATTATTTCCACACAAATCGATTTCCTATCTATATATATAAGTAACGTAGATTATCTATCTGTCGCCACTAATTACCTAGATTTCGCCGGAAGATCAGCGCCGGCTCCCTGAGTTGGCATTATGCTGAGGCAAGACCTTTTTGTGGCGATTGCGTTTTATTAGTAACGTTTTTTTTTATGTTGGTTTCGTTATAAATAAAAGTTGTTTGATAGGATCTTCTTCTTCTAGATATGAAATACTTAAATATATAGAAAACATTCAAGACCTCAAACAATTTATTACCTAGTGCTCATTACAAAAATAAATGCCTTAACCGGGATTCGGACCCGCATGTTCACAACCAACTAGTCTAAAGTGGTCGTCGGAAATATGCGGTATATGTGCGACACTTAGGTTCCGGGTTGGTAACAAAAACGCAGCAAGACAGAACTGATACACTATAGTACTTAACTTCAAAACACAAATAGCGCCGCTTTTATCATAACGTCAAGCTTAACGGAGCGATAGGCCCTAACTAGCTCTTGAACTGAAAGACAACTTAATTCCTTAGTTAACGGTTATGCGACTGTTAAAAAATTGTAAATCCCGCTAACTGTAGAATGAAATCTATCTGGATGTTTAACCGGGGATTGAAAAATCGGCCCTTAAGGCGTTAAGACTACCCTACGGGGAAATGCCAGCTGCTCTACGACCCCTTTACCTGAGAATGACTCTTACTTATCTGAAGACAGTCAGCCAGCATAACAAACCGAGCGTATGGGGCATAAAACATGACGATAAAACCTAGCGTGCCAGTTGGGCGGAGGACTCAAATTTATAGTTCTAATAAGCTTCCGAGGATGCGCTGTGTCGAGAGTGAAGGACCTGTATTAAATCTCTAGCTGTCATGTCAACACAATGAATCCTCGAGTCAATAAAGGTTAGGCAACGATATACGTCCATAGGACGACAATATAGGTCCATAGGCTGCGGTGTCTGCTTACGATGGTAAGCAGACACCGCAGCCAGCTGATGAGCTGGGTCGTAAGTTGGTTTGCCCCCGTCGTTGTATTAAAATAATCTAATAAGGTTACATTACATATTTTAGAACTTTAGAGGGGGGCCAAACCTCCAATAATAAAAATACATAATCTCAGATACACAGGAGATAGCTATAATCATAGCCGGTCGGGTTAAACCCACTCGCGGGCCGGAGTTGGCACGCAGGCCTGACCTTGCCTCCCCCGGGGCTTACCTGTCAAATGTACAACATCCGAATTGTCAGACCAGCTCTCGTCCACGGGCTTCGGTTTCTTCTGCATCAGTGTCGTAGGGTCCTTCATAAAGTCGACGATCGCCTGCCTCTTGTTGTCGCCGTTGTAAGGGAATTTCACCTGCCCATTCCTGATTATAAAACGATCGTTAATTTTGTAGTGTCTCGTGTGCTGAAGACCACGCGAGTGTATTTTTTTTAAATTTCCGAATACTGGCTCGAGAAATGAGATTGGTTCAGAATTGCGACATATAGAGGGGACAACCGGAATTCGGGAATATCTTCACTGTATGCCATTATTTTTGTTGTATTTGTAAACTTGAAATTATTATTCTTTCTTGAACTGTAAATTAATATTTTGACATGAAAAATGTATTCTTATAGTCAGACTTTCTTAAATTGTAAATTAATATTTTGACAGGTAAAAGTGCCCTTGTGGCCTATTTGCAGAATAAATGTTTGATTTTGATTTTGATTTCGGTAATCCGGATATACGACAACATTTTTGTCGAAGCTGAAGCCGAGACCTTCGTTTCACTGGGTCAATTAATATTCTAGAATCTACTTCACTTTGTCTGTATGATAAAAATTGTGGTATAATAAATTATGGAGGAGGCGAGAGCCGGGCATCAAAATTGCTGGTTTTGTAAGGACCAGCCGACTAGTTTAGTGTCCTCTCGAGCACCGCCGTTGCTGAAGTAGAAATACCCCTTCAGCCTCCGATTTAGCTACCAGAAGGCATACCGCGAACCGCAAACGAAGTTTTCTTTCCCTGTCGCACTTACGTACGAACGTGCAAGTGCGACAGAAAGGGAAAACTTCGTTTGCGATAACACCTATAGAGTCAGGCTCTAAGAACTGTATAGGTGTTATCGCGTTCGCTGGTAGTAGAAATGTTTACAGAAAATATCTAACATAACTACCTATTCAAACTAAGTGCCTACAAATAGTTTTATCGATTTGGTAACGTATACATATTTATGACTGACTGAACCAAGAAATGATATAGGTACTTAGGTGTGTTCCTTAAATTTAAACCTAATAATAATTGTTAATTGTTAACTGCATCGACATTTGCCGAATGAATCACAAAACAGCACTCCCATGTTAAACTTCATCTAGTGTGAACGCCAGCCAAGTTAGCTAAACACATTGTAATCAATTCATATTACACACACATTCGTATTCTTATTACTGTAGGAATAAGGGAGTGTTAAAATATACACTCAGGAGCAATTAAAACGGGTCATTTTGTAAAGAAATTCAATACTAAAGTGTACCCATTTTTTTTCTTTACCATACTACCACTACTTTGACTGTTACATGCTGCAAGTACTTATTAATAGAGAATATGCATGCGGAATGAATAATAATAAGATGTCACTATATGAATAGTAATATTCATATACCATCAAATTATAAGAAAAATCTTAAAAAGCTAAATTAAAAATCAAAGTCGAAAATGACGTTATATTTTTTTATTGTTTGATGTTGTAATATAAAAAAATATATGACAACAATATACCTAAACGTAATATTTCACGACCAAAACAGCAAATTACTCGTTTTTCCATACAATGGTAGTACGGGCGCATAGTACATGACGTCACATCTATGCTCAATTAGTATGGGAGTTTTGGGGGCGTTTTGAGCGCTCGGATTTTATGTTGTACTTTGAAATCCATTTTTGTCATTTGTGTTGTTTAATTGTACTTGTTCCATATACACATTTGTTCCTCTCTAAAAATTGGTTCGAATTCATCATGAAAAAAAATTATGCATATTCTCTTGTTTTTTATTAACCTGACTATAGCTTTGTATGCCGGCCCTAATAAAGCGATAGGTGTGCGCCGAGTGCGCGGTTGGAGAGTAGTAGAGTGGCAAAATTCCAGAGACCTCCGACTCCTCGGAGGTCTCTGGATTTTTCCCAGGCTACCACTAATCATACATCATAATATATGACTTACTCGTAGTAGAGCAGCGTGGGGAAACCAGTAATATTGTAGAGCTGCCTGATTTTAGCATTGCCAGGCTTCGCGACGTCAATCGCTGCTAATAGAGCTTCACCCTAAAAAAACACAGAGCTGCATGAAATAGTATCGTTTTAGATTAGTAACGATTATGATAATATAACAAGGAAACGAGTCATTACATTATTCGAGCGTGCCATACGCGTCACTTTTGTGGACACGTTTTTGAAGAACTGGCTGTAGATTTTGGTGGCATTTTTAATTTAGTTATTAGCTGTCCCGTACTTCTACCAAATAACCGAAAACGTCATTAATACTTTGACACATGTGGCGCTACCGCGAACAGCAAACGAAGTTTTCCCTCTCTGTCGCACTTGCAAGTTTGCATATAAGTGAGACAGAGAGGGAAAACTTCGTTTGTGGCTCGCGGTAGCCCCTATGGTCTAAGAAAACAAGGTCTGACAAGCTGGGTCGTGACACCACACCGGGTGTACCACAATACGTCACTGTCGACGACACACTCACACTTACGTCCGCAAACCATCGATCGATAGACTGATGCTGGCTGATGACGTAATGTCGTGTCACCCAGACTACTAACCGATATACCGGATTGCTGTCATACCTGGCACAGTATATATTATTGTACCATGCTTCGACAAAACAGGGAGTAAGCTAAAATCAACAATTAGGCGAAGTAAACTGACAGATAAAATGTTGCCAGGAGTAGAAAAACATAAATAGTGACGGTATTTATCGATAAAAATGTACCGATAAGCATAACGTTGTACAACCAAACCTATTCCAATGTTGTAATCTACGAGATATGCATAAAAATATGCGTCAAGACAAAACAAGGTTTTTAAATATGATATTTAGTTCTTTCAATAGGAATAAATCATAACATTTAGAAATCATTTCTACTTGACAAATTCAGAGCATAATGGATTGAGAGAAACACTACTAATTTCGATTATCGATGTTCTCGGCAAGCACCTAGGAGTACCCGATAAATTGCGACGAAAGATCGGCTAGTGCAGTGAGGCCTTAAATAATATCGATACGAACAGCACTGATCATACTGCGGCAACATTTGTGCATTTTAACTTGTCAAACAACTTCGCCTAGTGGTGGACTTTACTGTACGAACGTGATTAGGAACAAACGGTCGAGTAATGACCAATGCAACTGAAAAACAACTGACAGATGATTGTCTCGTTATTAGAAAAGAAGAAAACATTACACTCCTTTTCGTTGGTAGGCGTGTAGAAAACACTTTTGAGGGTTCCGTACCCGAAGGGTCCAAACGGAACTCTTTGTTGTCACTCACGCGTCCGTCCGTCAAATGGTTGGACCTACAGTCTTCAAATTTTCACAGTATCATCTTGTTGACCCAAAGCCGTACAAATTGTCGAAACTTAGTTTTAAATGTTTTAAAGGGGCCATGGAGCTAAAGCGAGGCGCGAAAAATATTTTTTGACCTACCCCATCAAGTATTGTCGTTTAGATGTCATTGAGAAGACAAATAATATATTTTTTGTTTTTAAAAATATTGGAAAACAAAAGAAATGAGAAGCCACCAAAGTCAGTTTTTTTTACAAGATTTTGTTCCTAATTATTTTTAACTTCCCATTAACCTATGAACTTGAAATTTGGTGATGTTTATTATTAATCCAGAGATGGTGAATGGTGGTCTTCATTTTAAAGTATTGACATCTTGATCTTGAATCTTTATTTTCTAACTTGTACATTAAGATATATTATATATGTACTTACTTGTAAAATATTGATAATTTTAATACAATTTGAAAATGTTATATAACTGACTATCACAATTTCAGTTCCTTAAAAATTGACTATGTTTAATGTATTTGTATATTGTGAGATAAATAAATCAGTCAAATCAAATCATATTACGTATATTTTACCAACATATATTGATAAATAAGATTTTCATTGAATTTTCTTTATTTCTCCTATTAAACCCAATTTAATTATGCGGTTGGTTCGTAACCCTAAATGTGCGGAGTCCGATACGCACTTGGCAGTTTTACAATGAACATTATCATCATCATCCAACTAGTTTTTCCCGGTTACATTTAAAGGAGCCCGGAGTCCCGCATTTGGCGCCTAATCCCAAGATTTGTTATAGGCACTAATTTTACGAGTGACTGCGATCTGACCTTTGAACTCAGAAAAAAATTAACCTACACCGGTTTGTTCACTATAAGTTCCTTCACATGCTTTTTAAGACCCAGTTTTGCGAGCCAGGGTTCGAAGCCGAACTCACGACCTTCAGATTCAAAGTCCCGTGGCTTACCGCCCGGCTAAAGTAGCTTTTTTGGGATATAGGTAGCTCAATAAACATATAGTGTGGCGTTAGGTGTGGGTGATGTGGACCAATGCCTACAGCCTCGCGGCCCGAGTGGTCTGCCACCTCATTTTTCAACTGTTTTTTTTTATTTAAAAAAAAAAAAAAAAAAAAAAACCTCTATGGCGGCAAGACGTGTTTGAAAATTGTTGTGGTATTTAATTATTTTCTGCTCGTTTTCACGGACTTTTCTCCTTTGTTTTTAATTTAAATTAATCAGTAATTATTGCCGGTGTGTTTTTACATTCGTCTGGAGCGATCCCGACTGTCGCGGTCGGAATTCGAACGTAAATAATGTCTCATACTAGCGGCGGCGGTGACGACGGCGGGGATGGTGACGCTGGTAATCATTTCTCTGATACAGATGATTTTGAACATAAGACTGCGTGCAGTGAGGTATCTTATTATAATGCACCATTGGACATGGAGGTAAACGAATTATCTAATAAACGAAAAGGTGGCGACAAATCTCCGGAGAATGATTGGCAAACAGTAAACCGGCATCGTAAAGTACGTAGATATGGTCAACAGGCTGATGTTGGTGTTAGTTTTATGGTATCTGTAATGTGTTCGAAGGCTTTGCCTAAGCAATTTGAATTAGCCCGCCTGTTCAAAGATAATAATGTGAAAGGGATAAGTCGAGTAAAGTACAGTCACCAACATAAAATACTTCTTACATTCGACAGTGAGTTGAACGCGGATTTCTTTCTTCAGTGTACGGCATTTCGCGACTTGGACTGGCAGTGTCAAAAGACTTCGGAAGTTGGTATGTCCTATGGTGTTATTAACCTCTTGTCTGTGTCTGATAAGGATCAGTACAATCGAAAATTAACTCTTGTTCCTTTTTGTCATAGAGTTAATTTTCGATTGTACTGATTTGTACTGATCCTTATCAGACACAGGCAAGAGGTTAATAATATCGAGTTACACTTGACGGATAAGGATATACTAGATTATTTACAATGCGATGGTGATGTGAAATTGGTGTCGGCAAAAAGGTTGAATAAGAGAGCTAACGATGATGACCATTCTACCACTGGTTGGGTGAAGAGTGAATGCATTCGTCTTGGATTTGAAGGTTCATTCTTACCGTCTTACGTGTACATCGATTCTATGAGAGTAAAAGTGGAGCGTTTTATTTTTCCGGTGACTCAGTGCTCTCGCTGCTGGAAATTTGGTCATGCTCGATTGGTTTGCCCATCCAAGAAAATAGTTTGTCCAAAATGCTCTAAAAATCACGAAAACTGTGAAACTTTGTCATTCCGTTGCGTCAACTGTACGGGAAATCATTTAGCTTTACAAAAAAATTGTCCAGTATATAAAAAAGAGAAGAAAATAAGAGAGTTGATGGCCGAGTTCAACTGTACGTATAGGAGAGCTCTCACTTTGTACGTACCGCCTTCACCTGTGCCTGCTACAGATGTATCGCCGACGCCGGTAATTAATTGCGTAAACAAGACGCCTATCTCAGTTCCCGTCGAAAGTTCCAATCCTGCAGAGCCTACCATGAATAATCTGCCTTCTAAAAGTAACCTTCTGTGGTCTCAGTTATTTACTTCGTGTTCAAATGAACAAAAAACGAAAGTTCAGCAGACTAAAAAGCGTAAAGCACATCGTGAAGTGCCTCGACCGCAGTCGGCTGTCCAGTCCAATTCGGAGTTTGACTGGTACGATGAGGCGGCGCTATCGGAAGTACCTGATAAGGAGAACCATGTCGGTGATAACAGAGAATCTGTTAAGAAAGCCCGGGAAGCTAGATCGAAGGACATGAGCTTTGTTCGTCTTTTGATTAAGCTTAAAAGTATTGTGATGAGTGATGTGTGTTTGGAGGTTAAAATTCAGCAAGCAGTATCTATATGTGTGGAGTGGTTAGTGTCTAAAGTAGTTAGCAACTTTTTTATAGATTCGTTGTTAAAGAATTTCATTAATGGGTAGTAATAGTACTAATGTAGATGTTAATATTATTCAATGGAATTGTCAGAGCTTACGGCCTAAAAGCGTATCTTTAGAGGCATTGTTGTCACAGGAAAAGATTCATTTTGCAGTTTTATGTGAAACTTGGCTTGAACCTGAGAGTTATTTTCGAATTTATAATTATAATTCCATTCGACTGGATAGGGCGGACTCTTATGGTGGAGTTTGTATATTAGTGCATAGTTCTATTAAGGCAGTTATGTGTACAACAACTTGTCCTAATGAGGGTATTGAATTATTACATGTCAAGGTTTTGAATTGTCGGCACATTGAGAATATTATTTCTATATATTGTCCTTCTACAGTTTATACGACTCAGAATGATTGGGATTATGTGTTTTCTCTTGTTGGATCAAAATCGTTAATTTTAGGTGATTTTAATGCCCATCATTCTAACTGGTCATATAAGACTGATCGTAGAGGTGCTCTAATCTTTGACAGTATGTTAGATAATAACATAATTTATTTAAACAGCGGGGATTCTACTAGAGTTCGCTTTGTGAATGATACGCTGCAACAGTCGGCTCCCGATATTTCATTTGTTACGTCCGATTTAGCTACCCTATTCTCTTGGAAAGTTACTAACGAAACTCTTGGTAGTGATCATCGCATTATAAAGTTATCTTTAACAATAAACATTCAGCGTGAGTTCATAAGTAAACGAAACTATAAAAAAGGTGATTGGCAGTCTTACACATCATTTATTGAAGATCGTTTTACTGGCTTTAATATTCCGTCAGACCCTCAAGAATTTTATGACATGTTTGAATTTACTTTACAGTTAGCTGCTAATAGATTTATTCCTTATACTAAAGTTCCTCAATATGTGTGTGATAAGTTTAATCCTAAACCATATTGGTCAGTCGAATTGTCTAAAGCTGTAGCTGAACGCCGACTTGCTTTAGCGAATTTAAGACGTTGTCCGTCTCCTATCAATTTGGATTTGTTACAGGAAAAGACTCGTAATGCTCAAAGAGCCATACGTCAGGCTCGAAGTAAATCTTGGCATGAATTTTGTTCATCAATAGACCAATCGACTTCGTCGTCGGATATGTGGCGTAAGATGAGGTGGATTAAAGGGCACCAGAAGAATTCGACTAATCGTCATGTTGATAAAGACAGAGCTGAAGAACTTTTGAACAATTTAACTCCTGATTTTGCTTGTCCCCCTACTCCTACCTTTCATTCATATAATGTTAAATTAGAATCTGAGATCACTTTACAAGAATTGTTAAACTCGATTAAAAAAAGTGATACTTCTCCAGGTTGTGACGCCATTTCTTTTTCCATGATTAATCATCTTCCGTTATCAGGTAAACTTCTATTAGTTAAGTTGTATAATATTTGTTTGTTTTCTGGCTTTGTACCTTCTCAATGGCGTAACGTCAAAATTATTCCTATTCCCAAACCGGGTAGAGATCCTAATTCTTCGTCTGCTCTTCGTCCTATAGCTCTTATATCTTGTATTTGTAAAATACTTCATACGATTCTAAACAAGAGATTGGAGTGGTATCTCGAAAAACACTCATTGTTCTCAGATAAGATGGTCGGTTTCCGAAAATCTAAATCTTGTTATGATAATCTCGTTCGTTTAGTGAGTCAAATCCAAATGGGTTTCACTAAAAATTTAACTACTGTAGCATGTTTCATTGATATCGACAATGCCTACAATAATGTAGATATAATTTGTTTGTTACATATATTAGATCGGTTAGGAGTGGGCTCTTTGCTTTGTTCGTATCTCTGGTCTTATTTAAAGCATAGACAGCTTAATATTTCGTTTACGGGCTACAGTGGTACTAGATTAACATGTCGAGGGTTAGCTCAGGGTGATCCTTTATCGCCTCTTCTTTTTAATGTCGCTACTATCGATATTTGTAAAGATATTCATAATGTAGAGATTTCTCAATATGCTGATGATTTTGTTTTATATACATCGAAAGACAATACTACGGCTGCCGTTTTTGAACTTGAACTTGCGTGTGACAATTTGAGCCATTTATTGAATAGTTTAGGATTGGTTATTTCTCCAAATAAAAGCAAGTTTTGCGTGTTTAAAAAGGGCAGTTTCAGAGGTTTGATAGATTTAAGAATTTGTAACATGTCTATTCCATTGGTCAATCAAGTTAAGTATTTGGGATTGTGGCTGGATAGTTCTTTAAGATGGGGGAAACACATTAATGAAACAGTTCTAAAGGTAACCAAATTTGTAAATCTTTTAAAAGTGCTAGCAGGTCCAGGATGGGGTATCCATCAAAAGCATTTACGACGTTTATATATTTCCATAATTCGCAGTAGAGTTGATTATGCTTGTTTCCTGTACGACAATAGCTGTAAAACAAATTTATTCAAATTAGATAGATTTCAAAACCAGGCTCTACGTGTCATAGGTGGTTTCATTAGATCTACGCCTATCCACGTAATGGAGAGCGAGTTATCTCTTCCTCCTCTTTGTTTTCGAAGGAAGTATTTGGCTGGGAAGTTTTGGTTGAAATGTAAATCTTTTGTAAATAATAATACTATTGATACATTGCATGAATTGTCGTCGACAATTAATTCACGATTTTGGACTAACAAAAAGTTGCCTTTGCTTATTTCTATTCATAAAGATTTGAACTCCTTGCCAATACATATCAGCCCTCAAATTGAAATGTTTTCTCTGGAAATTTGGGTTAGTAATATTAATTTAGAGAACATAATTTTCGATTCGATTCCGACTATTGATCGTGCCAAACGCTTGTATCCCTGTAGTGAACTTAAATCTATTTGTTCCAACTTTATTGAACAGGAATACAGATCTTGGTATAAAATTTTTTCTGATGGTTCGAAACACAATTCACAGGGAGGTGCGGCCTTCTTTGATCCAAATGTTAATCGTTATTGTAAGCTTAAGATTGACTCTGATATATCTATTATGCATATAGAATTAATTGCCATAGAAGAGGCTTTATCTTACATAAACTCTTTGAATTTTGATAGCATTGTTATTCTGACGGACTCCAAAAGTGCCTTGCAACACCTAGTTCGTTCTACCTCACATGTGATAGGGTCACCGGTAGCATATCGTATTTTAGAGTCAATTTTAAAACTTCAATCTTGTAATAAGCAAATTAAACTGCAATGGATTCCTGGTCACGTCCAGCTAAGAGAGAATGAAGAGGTAGATGCCCTTGCCAAACAGGCCGCCGTGGACGGGGTTCCATTGTCAGTTTTACCCTTGCACTCGGATTACGTTAAAGTTATAAGAAAACATTGTTTAGTAGACTGGCAGGAGTATTTTGACTTACGATCTAGAGAGAGAGGGATTTGGTTTAGAACCATTCAGCCACATGTTTCTTATTATCCCTGGATTGACCAAGCACCTTATAATAGAAACAGATTAAAAACGGCACTCAGGTTACGTTCCGGTCACATTCCATCAAACAAGTTTGCCTTTTTAATGAGAAAAGTCCCCTCCCCAAATTGTAATGAGTGTGGAACTGTTGAGGATGTAATACATGTATTGATGGAGTGTGTCCGGACCGAAGCTTTGAGAGCAGCTTGGTCCGATTCGAATCTGTTACATACATTCGACACAGGATATGTAAATAGTTTTTTGTCGTTTCCTATTTCGGACGAAGCCGAGTTTTTATACAATTTAGTAGAAGTAGGTTTAAAATCTAGTTTAAGTTTTTTTTTAGTTTTTTGTACATATTCTGCTGCCTATACGGGGCGGTATGTTCGCCTGGCGACAAGCTCCTTTTTTCCTTAAATAAAAAAAAAAAAAAAAAAAAACATTGCTTCTTGCGCCACAGATAAACACCTAAATAATTGTAATAATTACCCTTAAATCCCCCGCCGCTTGTACATAGTCTGGCTTCATACTTTTGCAGTAACCACACCATGGCGCATAAAACATTATCAAAGACTTCTTAGAAGCTGCCGCACTTTTTTTTAAAAACTTCGCTAAAGCCTGAAATAATACAATAACATTCATTAATAGTATGTTAGATTACCGCTAAACTTCGCTATTGCTAAATGGAATCGCAAATACAGTACTTTTATCTCACGAACATGTCCGTCATGGTTGTTGTGCGTTGATATATACGTCAAAGGCGACAAAAATATCTGTACGCTTTAACGCCCTTGTTATTAACCTATTGAGCGCCAAGCATCGGGCACAATGACCCATCGCTGACGCCACCTATTCAACGCGAAATGAACCCTTACGCAATCGCGCATAGATCGCTATTGCTTTGACAAGGCTGTCGGCTGTAGCCGTCGTTGGCGTGATGGCACAATTTTCCGATGACGTGTATAACCGACTGTGGTGGTCAAGGGTCATGTTCGCGTATTTTGTGTATTGCGAATAGATATTTTCGATATTGGCTGTCCACACATTGTCTATGTGCGCATCAGCATAGGAGCTATCTATGAGTTCACATTGTCTAATGTGTTCGTATGTGTCACAACTACAGCCCTATTTACACACGTACAAGATTCACATGCGAGTTTCATTACATTGTGGATTACCCATGTCTAAGGTATAAGTGCAATGTAATTAAACACGCATGCGAATCTCGTGCGTGTGTACAAACTACAAAGACTTTAGTACTATGGCTAACCCGCGCTTGTGAGATAAATGTACTGTACCACAAATAAGCCTGACTGAGCTGAATATATTCATAAAACTTAACAAACCTCCGTTAAGCGTACCACGCACTGCAGCGGCATGCGGTGGCGGCCTGTTGTACACTATGACAATCTCAACATTCATTCAGACACACGCGGCCTTAATTGTCTTAGTGACAACTGGCCGCCGCCGCGGCTGCCACCGCAGGCCGCTGCAGTGTGTAGTGTGCTTTAACAAAAATGGTTTTGTCCCTTTCTCACGCAAACAAATATCAAAATAACAGACAGCACGAATTTTCGGTTCGAACGTTTATGCATAATGAGGCCAACTGGTGCACTAAATAACAACTCATCGTCCTATCGTCATAAGTTCCATCGAACCGGATTCTATAAGTGAAGTGTTATAGGAAATATTATTATCACATTAACAAGACTGATGTCATTAGCTTAGCGACAAAGCACAAAATAAAAAACATAGTCACATGAAATTCGCATTAAAAAGCAGTCGAATGTTTATTTTCGGTTGGCTAATCAGTATGAAATAGGGTCCGCTCAAAGAACAATGGGTTAATTAGTTCCAGTACTTCCAGTAAATTTGAATCGATAAAACGAAAACATAACAAACAGTGACGGTTTTACTGCGACTTCGGTTGTTTTCGAATTAACAGATTCAAATGCACAATTTGCACGCTAATTTTATTATGCATGCCAGTTCAGTTTAATGTCGATATAGGTATAGTTAGCGATTATTCTTGATATGCAGCGCGTAAAGTAAAACCAGATTTAGCCCCTTATCATAAAAATTAACAAACCTCTTCTAACTAAAATGTGTTTTGTCCCTTTCTTACAAACACTAATGTCAAAGTGACAGACAGACGAATTTTAACGGCATTTTAGTTAAAATAGGTTAGATGAACACTTATAAATAAGGCCTTTAGAATGAACGCCACTATCCTAGGAGACATTGTTTCAATTTGTGACTTTAAGTTTGATTTTCGCCATGCATAATGCTATACATATAATGACTGAACATTATTATGCAGAATACTGTACAAACAATACCATGCAAACATTACCTTTTTGAATAGCCTACGCAATAGGTAACATAAGAAATAAAGTTAAAAACAAGTGATCAAGTAAATGTGAAATAATATGACTCAAAATATACAGTACTTAGCCATCTGAACCAACATGTTTTTAACTTTCAGCTGCCAAACTGATCTGTAGGCACAGTCAACCAATTTGATATATGGGCCACTTTGTACCTTGTCACAGTGAAAATCAATATGAAAGCCATTAGAGATCTCATATTAAAATCACTGTGACAAGGTACAAAGTGGCCCAGAAATCAAATTGGTTGACCATACAGTCACGAATATTTATATGGTACTGTTGTGGTCGACTGACACTCTTGTCAATCTGTATATATAAATTCAACCAAAATTTTGCGATATGGGTCGGAAACGAAAGAGTGTGTATGAATTGATGACCGAATTATAAATGTTACCGATAACATTTATAATTCCATAAATTTATGAAACTTACATCTCCATCATGCAAATGATAAATATTGGTGGCTGCTGGGTCCTCTTCCCACGGTAAGTCACCTGTAGGGTCCCGGAGGAAGTTTGTCATGGAATTAACAGATTCACTCCGGTCATAGTCTTTGTGGAAATCACCATCCTTATAATGCTTTATACTGTATGGTTTATCCGATGATATTTTTAACTTTTTACATAGCTTCTTGCCTTCACTGAAAACATGAAACAAATAGTGTTATATGTATATGTGACGCAGTTGAACGGAATATTTACATGGTGCAAGAGCTAGTATGGCACTTTTATTAATTGCGGGGCTGAGGATTGCTGATGTATAGTCACAGATAAAGGTTATCTGTGGGGTGGGTGTAGTACAACACCTTCAATAAAACCAGGCAATGTCATGAAATTTTCCCTCATGAAGTTATGCAAAGATTGCAATTGTAATCAAGCAGGAGATACTGTTAAATCACCATTAACTGGCCACTGGAAAATATGATTAATAAAATACTTTGAAGACATTCTCATAATCAGGTCTGGAACTATTTATGCCCACAAACTATTTTTTGCACCAATTTTTGCAGGGTGGCACATATTTGGGTGAGCACATGATGAAAAATACAGTCATAGTGACTGTCTTAGATGTTACTCATATATTTAAATGAAGGATGATTTTTCAATTGCCAGATAGAAATATCGCTGTCACTTTCTAATGTCATATCAAGAAAAGGACAGAGCTATAACATTTATGTGATGGATTCTTTTATCCAGGGATTGAAAAATCGGCCCTAAGTTGATTTGTTGCCTGATATTGATACCCTAGTTCACACTTGTACTAATTATGGGGGAAAATGTAGTATAATTGAGACTAATATTTGTGCACTATCATACTAATTGCGCGAAAAGTTTTCCAGTAACTAGCAAGAGTGTGAGCTAGGGTATATTAAAGCCATATAGAGGTATATATTAAGGGTAAGAGGTATAGAAATGGCTTTTAAAGAGGTATATTAAGGTAAAAACCTACCAAGAGGTATAGAAATGGCTTTTACCCTTTTTTTTAAAAAAGGATGGAGTGCAACATACCTAGTAGTGCAATCAACTATAACCAGTGTGGCCTGGCCTTTCATCACATCAGCTGTCTCCTTGAACACATCAGTTACACTCTGTGACTGCTTTGGCACATTCACAAATAACAGCATAACATTTGTCTTAGTCCTAAGTAACTTTTTAATCTCTTTTATATCATCTATTCCAGTGATAACTGAAGTTTTTTGTTTCTTTGCATGGACTGATATGTGGGCTAATATCAGCAACATTGGTAGTAATACCTGAAAGACACATCAACTATGTAAAAATGTTATTTCTGTACAAGCTCAGTATAAAGGTCTAAGCCTATCAAATTTTTTCCTTCTGTTACATAGACCAAAGTTGCTTAGACAATTCACAATAATTTTAACTTAGAAGAAAGCCCATAAAATATAACATAATCTTTAACACAAAACTTTTGTTTATTAGAATTATATATGTCACCATAAAATTGCAAATACTGTGAACCGTCACATGTAATTTAAAGTTGACTCGCTTCAGCCATCGTCTCCCAGCGAAAAAAAATAATACAATAGCATTCTTTTGATATGATCCCGGGGATCCTAGGGACCGGTAGACGACGGGTTAAAGTCCTACATAATTGAAATCTTGGTAGGTTTGTTTCTTACCTTGTGCCCTCAGAGCGGAAATAGGCTGTTGACTACTAGGAAAGCACAAAACAATTTTCGGTTCACAAATCTTTCAACAGTACAATCTAAAGTTAGATTCTAAACTAATGAGGTTTACAATTTTATGGTGACATACATACTAATTAATAAATTTTAAAAAGTGATCTAGGAGACTTAGACCCCCGGTGAAAAAACCCAGTATTAAATTTATTTTAAAAATAGATCCTTGTTTTATGAACAACATTTCAATAACGAATCCAAATAACTTCCATAATTTCCTTCCTTTAATCCTTGCAATTAGTAAATCCATTAAATAATTAAAGCCGGTAATATACCCAGCACCACCACAGCACGTACCTTCCAAAAAAACTGGCAACGCATGGTGTATATCTATTTTTCCGAAAACACGAACTTGCAAATATGTATTGTACAGCTCCGGAGAAAATTGGAATGTTCTTACTGGATTTATAATTAATACATCGTATACATAACAATGTACAGTTGTTACGGGCTTTGCACTAGAACGACAAGTACAACATATATTCTTATACTCTTTGAGAAGTACGAAACGTATGAACGAACACGTCACTAGCTATGAGGATGAGACACATGAGATGACAGGAACGAGAGAGGGAAAATTTCGAATGCCGTTCGCGGTAGCGCCCCAGGCCCTCAGAGAGGCTACCGCGACCACGAACGAAGTTTTCCCTCTCTGTCTCACTTATATGCAAACTTGCAAGTGCGACAGAGAGGGAAAACTTCGTTTGCTGTCGCGGTAGCGCCCCAGGCTCTAACACAGACTCACAGCTCTTCGACTTCTGGCATCCGTCAAAATGTTTTGTTTTGTTTTAGTATATTTCGAATTGGCTTGGCGTCATTAATTATGTTTGTTAAAGACTTTAAAAGTGTACTGAGGGGCTACCGCGAACCGAAAAAAGTTCGAATATCTCCCTCTCTGCCGCACGAATTATCAAGTGCGGCAGAGAGGGAGATATTCGAACTTCGTTCATTTGCTGTCGCGGTAGCGCCCCTGTTTAATTGTTTAACGCAAGTAAAGCACCTAATCAACCATGAATCTGAGGGCCTACTCCGAACTTTGAAATCCGAACATCGTTTCGTGCCGTTTCTTTCACTCATATAGTGTTTAACACGAGAGTGAAAGGGACAGCATAATACGAAGTTCGGAGAACGGCCCCTGGGGGCTACCGCGAGACGAAAACGAAGTATCTCCCTCTCTGTCGCACTTGCATATTCCTGCAACAGAGAGAGATACTTCGTTTTTTTGTCCGCGGTAGCCCCTCTGTATGGGAGCTTAATAAGACCGGTTACACGGTGATTATTATCATAATACTGGAGAATCAATATTTTCGTGAATATCAAGAACGTTTACGTTTACGTATTGTCACATGTGAGTATATCGTGCGGAAATAATCACCGTTTAGGCACTTGTCCCACCGCCGGCGAGTAGCGAGTAATCTCATAGTAATTCCACTCGCTTGAGCGAGAAAACGAGTAAAATTACTATGAGAGTACTCGCTGCTCGCCGGCGGTGGCACGAGTGCTTTAACCGGCCCCAATGAGTGACTAGGTACGGTCAGCAAATCGATCGATATTTATAGGAATAAAATAAATTGTGACAACCCTCTTTCATTGAAAGGACAACAATGAACATCCAACGTTGATGTATGTAGTATCATAATAGCACCAAGATCAATACCGCAAATAGTTGGATAGGTATGCGTAATAATAGAAAGTAGAGGATCAAGGTGAAAGTTTATTTTTGTATCATGATGGTGGACTAGCGTAATATACTTGACGGGCGCTCGTAAGCTCAGTGGTGTCACATGCGCATGACCGACCTTGATTCTAAGATTTGCAGCATTTAGAAGCATCCAGAAGTAATCAATTGTAGTAAATAAAACATAATACCACCATCATTAGTGGAATAAAAACCATTTAATCTGACAATATTTTTAATAAGAAGGTACATCAATAAGGCAAATCAGTGCCAATCACAAAATGACCAATTAGCCAATTACATATTATTATAAAATAAAGATCACACGTCAAAATTACTAAAATTAGTTTGTTAGTACTTTACCTGAGAATCATTAACATGGTATTCACCAGTGATTGCACAATAACATATTGATAGAACAGAACAGCATATATAACAGAGTTGCACACGTAAATCGATTGTGACGAAATATGAAATGTATGGACTATTCTAATGAAAACTAAGTAAGTAAGTAAGTTATATGGGGTTTTTCTCCAAAACCCTTTACACCCGAGAAATCGCAATTGACCAAAATTCACTTTAATGACATTGTAAAAAAAATTTGTCAATTAAATGTAATTCGAGTGCACAATGTTTAAAGTGATTAGATTAATCGCCACAATACACAACATAATACAAGGTGACACATAAGTCATGATACAGATTTTATTATATCCATGATAACCAGTCGCCTACCAGTCCCAGGGATTCCAGGGATCATAACAAAATAATGCTATCGTTTATTTTGTTCGCCAGGAGACAACGGCTTAAGTAACAGTTTTACTATGGGATTAACTTTGTCCATGCCAAAAAATTCTGTTTATTCATATGTTTCGATTAGTTGATTATAAAATAGTAGTTTATTATTCACCTGTACAAAGTTTGTCCCATACTAAAAGTGATTCAGAATCAGCATGTAATACATGATATTGAAGTAAAGGACTAACAAAGGTAGGTATATTACTCAAGTCTTTAGCTGCTATTCTGTGTCAGCAGATGTACTCAAATCTCCAACATCAATGCCTGTATCATCTGCATTGTCCTGCACCAGTTCCTGGAAGTAAATTAATACAATTGTATGTCATTGGTCTAAGGGGTTGTCTTGTAAAGCAATTAAATAAATAAATAAAATAAATCTTAGTGGAAAATATAAGACACATATCAATGTAGTCCCCAACTAAGCAAAGCTTATACTATGGGTACCAGGTGAAAAAATACATACATATATAGATACATAGAAAACATCCGAGACTCAGGAACAAATATTCATACTCAACACACAAATAAATACCCTGACCAGGATTCGAACCCAGGTTTCCCAGCTTGATAGGTAGGGTGACTATCAGGCTAAAATGGTCTTCACTAGGCCAAATTGGTTGTCCTTGAATTAGTGTAAATTTATGACATACTGATTTAATCTCCTGAGCATACATAAAAAAAATGTAATTTTAACCATGAGCTTCTGACAATAACTCTGGACTTTCAACTGTTCTAAAATCAAAAAACACAAAACAAATGCCTTGCTTTATAAATTGATCTACATTCAAATCTTATTCTTACTTTAAACACATCCACAAAACTGTTGGCCTCCTCCAGTAAAGCTTTGTACTGATCATTTTCAATTGTTAATGATTCATACAATTTACACAGCCTCTCATTTTCACCTATAGCCTCTTGCAAGGCCACACTGAAAAAATTGTTTTAGAATTAAATAAATAAAATATTTTTAGGAAAGGTGTAAATCAAAAACACATTATAACAAGTAAATTAATTAATAATATTGTTATAATGCAAAATCCAGGCAATGCAAAACATATGGTATATGGTGTCCAATTCAGGTATCCAGTAACTGACAATATTTTTTTTAGTTCTATACAAATTATGTAGGTACCGCCTTTTTTCTGCTACATTTTTCCAGAAATATTCACTAGGAATGTCACTTGAAAGATCTTCTTCCATAATCCATGTGCTGCTTACTTGAGTAGATTTGGATACTTTCTTCATACATTCATTATCACTGTAACAATAGACATTCTGAAAGTGACTTGTGATCTTTTCTTCTCTCAGTTAATTTAAAATGTTTCTTATCTGTGTTTCGGGAGGCTGGCTACAACATGAACTAAAATTCAAGAACTTAAATGATTTCAAAGCCTACCTAGGGTGAAAGTAGTCTAACAGATTGGTCTTTCCGCTTTTACCATTAACTCTCCTCGAACTCCTATTGACATTGCGTAACGCATTAAGACCTTGACAAGGTCTCGTTTCCTGTAACCACACTTTTTTATTAATAAGGAATCAACTTAATAAACACAACAGGAATTTTGCGACATTTGCAGAACAAAAACATGCGTAGTAATTATGTTCTCTAGTACTCTTTTCCTTAATATCCCTGTTTTTTTAAATATTCCTTACATCTGATTCGGTCATCTTAGAATCAGTTATTGTTTAATCAAATTAAAAGTAACTGATTTTTTAACGAACTGCAAGCTAATGAAAACTCAAATGTCTTAAATTCAAAAGATTTGATGCGACGGTTGTATTTTGTTATCTTTTGCTGCTTGTTAATTTTTTTTTTTACAGTTTGGTTTGTTATAACCCACTTTCATACAGCCACTACAGTAGGCTACTATAATCAGATAAACATGTATATTTATATTAGCAAGTAATTTAAAATATACAAAAAATGTATGAAAACCGGATCTTGAGGTAATTTAACATGTTTGAAATCTTTTTAATTATTTTCGGATGCATATTTTGAACTAATTGTTTTGTGTGGAAACGAACGTAGTGAAACGAATTCCTTCGTTATCCAATGTCACAAAGGTCAAAATTGACATTTACCACAAGTACGTTCTCGTTGCTACATTTTGTTTGACGTATACAACGATTGGTATAAAATTGATAAAATGGACTTTATGAACCAATTACTCTCTTGCATATTTTTCCTTTTTGAATTCCTGTAACCGAGAATCATATAAAGGTCATCTCATTCACTTTTGTGCATCACCTATCACTGGCGGTCTTAGCGATTTCGGTGACCGGTGGAAATTACTTAAGTAATCCAGCTTTTATAATAGTAAGCATTAACGATTTTGTACTAATTAAAAGCATATGTATTTTCTCAATCCCTTACAGTACAATAACACTATGATTATACAAAATTGCTTTAGTTACATTGTAAAATCAATTCTACAGCAGGATAATTTATTGATGCAGTCCACTAAAACATATTTCATTATAGATGTTACAATTATACTTATGAAACTCATTTCTGAATTGGTTTAGCAAATCAGCATCATGGGTCGCAAATTCGTCGTGGGCGGCAACTGGAAGATGAACGGGGACAAGAACCAGATCAACGAGATAGTTGCCAACCTCAAGAAGGGACCTCTGGACCCCAATGTTGAGGTGAGCTATCTGATACAAATAATATGATATTTGATACAAATGATGTCCTGTGGGCTAGACATTTGCCGCTGTGACGCGAGTTGAGAAAGAACTATAGTTTTTTTATTTCGCACAGTGCAAATGATACAGCGGGGCTAGTAAAACTGCCTCAGCTACATGACACAAGTAGAGAAAAATGTACGCCTCTCTAATGCACAGTTATAGTGAGACGGGAATCACTAAGTAGTGTGAGATACAATTTAGCAGCAAGTTGACCTAGCTTGCCTGTACCTGTAGTCTTACTTCATTGTGCAGTAGTATATTTAATTTTCTAACTAGAGTGCAGCGAAAGGAGCATCTTTCATTCAATTAGTATTACCTAGTGATGGTCAATGCATTTTTGTTTTTCAAAAATCTGACATGCTTTATATAAATTATATTAGACTTAAGCTGGTATTACATTGTGCAAAATTGTTTCATGATGCAAATCATAATATACTAACCGTGTTATTCATAAACGTCTATCAAGCCTACATTAGTTAACTAGCCGCTAAAGTTCGTTTGTTCGTCTTTGACACTTCGATATTTACGTTTGTGAGAGAAGAACAAAGAACATTTTAGTTAGCAGAGGTTTGTTAAGTTCTATGAATAAGGAGGTAAATGTTTTGTCCAGGTTGTAATCGGTGTGCCCGCCATCTACCTTGCTTATGTGAAAAGCATCATTCCGGACACCATCAATGCCGCTGCCCAAAACTGCTGGAAGACAGCTAAGGGTGCAGTTACTGGTAGGTTCTAACTATATATATTCACATTTGGGTATATAGGAAGTTCTGTGGGGTACCCCCCTGATTGGAAGCTGTTTTAACATTTTCAAAGGTCTCGTTTTGTTGAATGTTGGTTATTGTGTTTTATACATAAACTGTCTCAATTGAAGATTCTTGAGGATCCATAATAAACAACGAACGTTTATGTTTTCGCCGTGTCCATTTGTGATAAATCACAACCTAAAGCTCAGTAACCGTTCTTACTAGAAACCTCTAAGTTGGATTGAATATACTTAATCGATTACGCCGATAAAACGGTAGCAAAATATCTTGATTTTTTTTTATTGTGGTGATCTCTTACAAGTAACGTGGGGATGCATAATATTTTCTTCCAAACCTCCTCGGGTATCGTAGAGTAGGTCGTTCAAAAATTTCACTAACTTTATCTACTTAACCCCTAAAAGTACCGTTTCCATCATTCGGGTAAAAATCGCCTGAGATGGAAGTTATTGCTTATAAATTTCCTGACTGTTTGATTAGGTGAGATATCACCAGCGATGATCAAAGACGTCGGCTGTCAGTGGGTGATCCTGGGGCACTCAGAGAGGAGGACCATCTTCGGTGAAAAGGACGATTTGGTTGCAGCGAAGGCAAGTTTATACTTAATTTGAAATAAATCGATCAGTTAACTTTGAATGACTCCGCGCTTTATGAAACTACTAGTTTGTGAATAAGTCTGTGTTAACCACCAATATCATTCCTTTGAATATCTTAGAGTTAAAGGGTTCATAAAAATATCCTTTGGTTTAATTCTGTCTATTGACTATTTTTATGTCAAAGTTCATCTTGACCCCTTCAGCTATTCATTATATATTTAGACAAGTATCTATATTGAGTCTTGTCTGCGGAGAGTGACCATAAATAAATATTAGTTATGTTGTTGGTACTTACAGTATTCCTAGTGCACGAGCGCGGGTTAGATATACTTGTAGTTGTGATATATCCGTGCATGGCGGGAATAAGTTGACAACTCGAGATGTTTTTTGAATGATGAACTCATAGCTCCTACGCTGACTCATACATAGACAATGTGCATGTATATCTCAACAAACAACCATGGCTCACCCGCGTTCGTAAGATAAAAGTACTATCTCCTTCGCCTGTTGTTCTGCCTCTGTCTCCTTGTATCTTTGTTTTTTGTTTTTTATGTGCTATCTTATTATGTGAGGTGTGCAATAAAGAGTATTTGTATTGTACTGTATTGTATCTCCTTAAAACGAACTCGAACCTTCAATAAATATAAATAGCACTAAAAGTAACCATCTCTTCAAGCGATCTCGTCCCTACAAAGGAGATTCTTGTTTATTTATTAAAAATTTGATTGCTCTTGGCCGGCATCTATCCGGAGGGCATAGATGAGGCCGACGGTGGAGCGAGCTCACCCAGAAGATGCCTACTCACTAGTGCCTTAAAAAGGTCTACGTTATATGAACTCGGAAATACAGACGCCGGCAGTTAATTCCAAACCTTAGCAGTGCACATTATATGTAAATAATGTTCAGTTTCAACTTGTTGTGACCTAGGTTGCCCACGCATTGGAATCCGGTCTGAAAGTGATAGCGTGCATCGGCGAGACACTAGAGGAGCGCGAAGCGGGCAAGACCGAGGAGGTCGTCTTCCGGCAGACAAAGGCTCTGGTCCCGGCGATCGGTGCGAACTGGGACAGAGTTGTACTTGCTTACGAGCCTGTCTGGGCCATCGGCACTGGCAAGACCGCCTCACCGCAGCAGGTAACTAACCTCTTAGGAATAAGGGTCAATTTTCTATGATTTCGAAGCGGACAAGACCGAGGAGGTTGTGTTTTTGTAGACGAAAGCACTGAGGGGCTACCGCGAACCACAAACGAAGTTTTCTCTCTCTGTCTTACTTATATGCAAACTTGCAAGTACGACAGAGAGGGAAAACTTCGTTTGATGTTCGCGGTAGCGCCCCTGGTCTTTGGTCTCGTAGTTCTACAGAAACAGGAGATCCTGGGCCAGTACTCCGAACTTCGCCTCGTGCCGTCCCTTTCACTCTCGTGTTATTCATTAGATTGAAAGGGATGGCACGATACGAAGTTCGGATTTCGTAGTTCGCAGTAGCCCCTCTGTTTCGGCAGATAAAAACGTAAGTTACGTAAGTATCTAACCTCATAGAAATCAGGTTAAATATTCAATTATTCTAAAAATGCTCAAGTATATATGCCCATGCATTGGAGTCCAATCCGAAAATTTTACCGTGCATTGGCGAAACAATCGAGAAGCTGAAAAAAAAAATCATGAACGAAGAATTTTGAACTTGGCAGGTAAAAAGGTTGTTTTTGTTTCTGTTTTGTTTTTGCATCACCGGTGATTAGGTGCTTGCTTATTATTATCTGTATTTTACCTAATACAATGTGATACTTTGTAAGAGTTACTCATTGCATGCTAATTAGCCTCGTAACTACCATAAACACCAACAACCATAACGTATATCTGCGTTCCTATTTAAAGTCGAGGACGGTTTCATAGGCCGTGTTATTTAACCGACCATCTTAATTACTGCAATATTTTGTTAGATAACATCAGGCATTGCACATGTACTTATTACGTGCAACTTTGCCAGCTTTGTTTTAATAACTCTAGCCTCCCGAATCGTAAGCAGTGTAAGATCAAATGATTGCATGAAAAGTTTAGCAGCAACAGTTTAAATACGTTTGTGGAGTCCGGTCTGTTCATGCTTGCTAGGACATAGTGACTACGTTAATACTAGTGTCTTTTTATAGGGGATTGACGAGAGACATCATCCTGTTGTGGATTCGTTTTTATTATCAGACCATATACATCTCTAACAATATTAAATTAATTTTAATTTTGACGCTCAGAGACCATGTACATCTCTGGGATAATATATTAATTTCACTCCTTGTTTAATCTTGAGACCTTATACATCTCTAACTTAATATTTGTAATAGATAACTTTGCAAGTTTATCTTCACTGTATGACATTAATTTTGTTATAATTGTTAAACTCGAAATTATTATTCCTTCTTGAACTGTAAATTAATATTTTGACATGAAAAATGTATTACTTATTATAGTCAGACTTTCTTAATTTGTAAACTATTTTTTTTTGACATGTAAAAGTGCCCTTGTGGCCTATTTGCAGAATAAATGTTTGTATTTGTATTTGACAGCTTCCGGCGCCGTATTCAACGTTAATCGGTCTGTAATCGTAATTTGGTGCAACTCGTCCTAACTCACATTCACGATTACCCCGCCGCCGCTCGTCAATTATCAATACTTTTATCTCACGAGCGCGCGTTAGCCATAGTTGTAGTTGTAACACATAGACAATGTGAACTCATAGCTCCTACGCTGACGCACACATATACAATGTGCGTGTGAAGCTCAACACAACCATAGCTCACCCGCGTTCGTGTTATAAAAGTACTGTAAATTCTGTACAGGCTCAAGAGGTGCACGCGTCTCTCCGCAATTGGCTGTCGTCTAACGTCTCGGCGGAGGTCGCGGGCTCGGTACGTATCCAATATGGAGGTTCGGTGACCGCATCTAATGCCAAGGAGCTCGCATCCTGTGCTGACATCGACGGGTTCCTAGTCGGCGGCGCCAGCCTCAAGCCCGAGTTCGTAGACATCGTTAATGCTACTCAGTAAACAGTGACACCAGTACCTGTAGCGTAATCCCTGGGCCCGATCGTACAAATAAAAATACAAACGAATTTGAACCTTAACAATCCCGAATTCGATAATATACCTATTTAATATTTATTTCTAAAATCAAACCAACCAAAATAAATGCAACTCGGTCGTTTCATATTTAGGTCTTTTATAAAGGGTCTCAGGAGGATATATTTTGAAAAAATTAAACGCAAACGCGTTCGTCTATGTTTTGTTCCGTAAAAAATTATACTAGGGGCACAGAGCTACCGCGAAACAGCCAGAGCTCCCAAGGATGCGCTGTGTTGAGAGTGATGGACGTTCATATGTCTCTAGCTGTCAAAACAACGAATCCTGGAGTCGATAAAGAGTTGACAACACGCTTGTGATTCGTCTGGACTTGCGTAGGCTACGTTATCTAGGCCTTGAGCTTGTTTGCCGCTGTCGTTGTATAAAAAAACCGGCCAAGTGCGAGTCGGACTCGTGCACGTAGGGTTCCGTACCATTGTCTATAAAAACGGCAAAAAAATTGTTGTATGTGTCCCTTAAATATTTATTTTAATCTGTTTTTTTTAGTATTTGTTGTTATAGCGGCAACAGAAATACATTAACTGTGAAAATTTCAACTGTCTAACTATCACGGCTCATGAGATACAGCCTGGTGACAGACGGACAGCGGAGTCTTAGTAGGGTCCCGTTTGAACCTTTGGGAACCTTTTTTAAAAGGCCAAACAGTTGACAAAACAAATCTAATTTTGATAAAATGAATGTTATTTTTATCCACAATGGATCGGAGAAAGTATATGCTCCACAGCGTTCTCCTGACTTCGCAGTGAAGCTTTGCCAGATGTATTGTCAGCAAATCTCGTTGCGTAACTCAAATTCGCTCTTCAAATATTTATATTTGTCATCAGTATCTCTGTGTATTGTATTGACCTTGACCGCACCTTATCTCTCGTTGAAATATTTAAACCTGCACTGTTGTCAATTCGATATTGGCGACCTCGATGTATATATGCTATAGATACCCGCGTGACCCGTAAGACGATGTTTGTTTGTGTGCGTGATCGCCGCGAGCTACTATCGACAAATGACGGAATCGAATCGATAATATGCTAAATATATATAAGGTGAAAAACAATGTTGTATCACGAACAAACTTTCGCCCGGCGCTGATAGTAAAACGTCGTTTTGTGAACCTACGTACTACTCGATGTGTCTTTTGTATACTACCTCGGTCGCAAACAAGCGTACGGCCCGCTTGATGGCAAGCGGTCACGCCTATGGACGCCTGTAACTCTAGGGTTCACGTGCGCGTTCCCTATCGTGTCTATATATACAATACAATATAAGTATGTTTCAGGCGCTGTAGATTTATCTGTCGTAGTAGCTTGCAACTTTCTATTACACGAGTTTGATAAGTTAAAGTTTATAGTAACATTTTGTTTGTAAGTTTAATATAAGTCAGCAAATCAAATTTGATATGAGTCTTGTATGTATACTTGGTTGTAATGTTGTATATTTATCGAGCGTTTACCCTAAATGTAATTATTGCTTTTGTTATTTTTATGATGTTAGCTGTTAGCTGGTCTCTTACGTGAATAAATTCAATAAATTACCGTTAATTGATATTTTATTCCCTTATAATAATAATGATCGCCTCTTTATTTACATTCAATAGTAATATTTATTTATTTAACACGATTAGTTCTACCTTTTACAGGCAGAAGCCGTCTATTGATCAGTGCGCGGCCTGTTAAACATGTATTTCGAACTGAAAATTGGTTAAATAAGTAAATAATTAAACATTAAATAACAATTATAACCAGATTTTACAATACCTTTTATTACTAAATGTCACAAAAATCAGCTCCACAACCGTTTTATATTATAATAAATCAACACCATGTCTTAACAGATATTGTATTTACTTAATATAACTACACATAATAATGTAAAGTCCGACCAGATATATACGACCGTACGCCATGTTACGGAATTTCATTGGACTGATTTCTTAAACTGGCAATAATACAATACAATACAAATACTCTTTATTGCACACCTCACATAATAAAATAGCACATAAAAAACAAAAAACAAAGATACAGGGAGACAGAGGCAGAACAACAGGCGGTCTTATCGCTAAAGAGCGATCTCTTTCAGACAACCTTTGGGTAGTGGAGAAATGAAATATAAAGCTGTAAAGTAGGTGGTGCATCAACTATTACAATGAGAAAAAAAGATTCCAAAACAACTATTCATTATAAATACACATACTTAATAATTTGATGGGTTGTCAGAATTGCCAGTGTCACAGTTGCGGTTTATTTCAATGACGTTAGTGTTGAAAATTAAATGATAAATAACAAAAACTGGGAAATGAAACTATATCGCTGCAAAACATTTCATAATTAACAATTCTGGTCGGGATTTACAGACTGATGTAGCATTTCCGTAACCCTCTTGATGTATTAGTTGAAAAAGTGGTTAAATAGGAGTTGTCGATATGCAACATCAATAGATAAGTACAGTCTACTGCAAAAACACGTACCTATACGTTTTTCGCTTAAGGGTCCTTATGAGTTAAAAAAACGCTCATCTATTTTGGCCATTTTCTGTTTGAATTGACACGTATCATGACATTTACTCAATGTTACTATCTAGAATAGGACTATTCCGACCTTATATCATAAACTTTAAATGTATTTTTTGGAATTTTTCATTAAGAAATATCGTTTCAAACATCACTCCAAATCGACCATTTTCAAGCTAAAAACTTGTTTTTTCCACTTAAATTCTACTACACACAATAAAATAAAAAAATGGCTATGTTACTATCTAAAACTTTAATAAAATCATCGCAGCCTTTAATCACTTTATGGGTATTATCAATACTTTTGTCATAATTTGAAATCAAAACATTTTAAAACTTATAAGGCCTCTTAACAGTGCAGTAATAATAAAATATTTTTGTATTGTACAGTCTCTATCAAATATACATGTAAGGATGCTCAAAAATACCAGTGCGTGCACCCTAAAGCCTAGACAATAAACTCGTGTTTTGTTGTTTGTGAGCACCTTGTTTTTCTACCATATGTTTGTTGGCGACTGTACTATGTACCACCCTTCTTTATAAAAATTAACAAACCTCTGCTAGCTAAAATGTGTTTCATCGCTTTCTCGCAAACTTCAAAGTGACAGATAAGGACAAACGATTTTAGCGGCATTTTAACTAAAATAGGTTTGGTGAACGATTACCAATAAGGGGGTACGTGTTTTTCTCTTAAACTATGTACAATATTAACCTAAAACTTGGCTACACGCAAAAGGATTTACTTAGCGCCGATTTTTCAATCCCCAGTTAAAAGTCTGTTAATCCTTTTCCTGTCCTTTTCTCTCAGATGACATTAAAAAGTGACAGCGATATTTTTTTATATAGCTATTGAAAATCTATATAAGTCTCTGACAATAAGCATATTTAAATACAGGCCAAATGCCGTATTATGTCGGAGCTGCCTTATATTATACGTGGATAACCCATTAGCATTAACTTTCAGTCACAGGAAAAACAGTCTGTCAGTAAGTACACTCAATTGTCAATTGTCGACCACGAGCCTTAGTCCCTCTTACATACTTGCTATAGGTAAAAGTCTTAAGTAGGTAAAGCCACTCTTGGATGTAGGTGTGACGTGTTCGAATAGAAATTACATATTTAAAATTTGTAACACTTTGTAACACACAACAAATATCTATTCGCACAGCCCGCTACTACACGCATGAAGGGCCCTATGTAAGTTTGACAGCTATCATGAGCTCTAAATGGCTCAACTATTACATTGACACGATTGTTAATGTTTCGTTCCCAAGCAAAAGTAGACAATTTGGCAGCGTCTAAGGACCAGTTTACTGACAGTTAAAATTCGTCCTCATTGACATAGACAAACAGGTACCTACATTTTGCTTGACAATGACACATGATTACACTGATCGATTATTCCGATTGACTCTGAACTACGGGGCCCAAGAAAGGCAAGTGCTTCACTACAGGCTCACCCAGGGAGAGTACGTAGCGGACCGGCTCGAACCACGACGCGAAGAACGAAAGCACGAAGCACCAGAACACTATCTTAAGTAACGTATCTAGGATGAACAGGCTGGAAAAAAACAATCGTTTAATGAAGAGAAATGTTGTTAATTAACTACAAGAATGGTAGAAAAAAAATCTTATATTAGTACTACCTAGCAGACCAAGCTTCGATCGGCGTTTTCGTATTTTTGCGGAGAAAACGAATTGTACGTCGACCCTACATTACAGATTTCATCGAAATCGTTCGAAACTTCCTAGATCCTCGAAATAAACAAATATACAAGAATTGCTCGTCTAAAGATATTATAAATAAATATATAATTTAATGTATTATAATTTTATATATATTAGATTTTTAATATATATAATAGATAATATCATTTTAAAACTTGTAGCAAATTTCAATACATGGTCTATAACATTTGCAAGATTAAGTAGGCTTTTTTTGTGGAACGGGTTTTGGTACTTACAAGTTATGATATGCTCTGTTGTACTTTATTTTCGTAAAGTCCTCTTTCAGGCAGTATTGGCGACCGCCTTCCACTGCATTAATCATATACTGATCTCGATCAAACTTCTCTAAGTGAGTAATGAACAGCTCATTTTCTTCTTTCGTCAATATTGTATGAATGGCGGTGTAGTTAGGGCAGGCGAAGTTCCACTCTCGCATGGTAAAGTATTGCAATACTTCCAATCCTTGGCTGATCCTCTCTTGTATTCTTACCATACTGTAAATAAAGGTATGCATAACAGAACATCATTAAAACCAATTCACTCAATATCTTGCTTTCCGGCTTAAGGCGCATCCCCACGGGCGAGCATGGCAGTTCGCCATTTAAATTACGGCTGTTTGGATAGTTGCGCTTTTGTTTTTTATTACAACTGTATTATGACCAATTATTGTTTGCTCTAAAACATATATAGAGACAAGTGTACTTACAATCTCTTCTGTCCAGTGATTAATAGAAGAAAATCAATGAGATACGCCGGCACCAAATGGAAGAGAACACGTTTAAATTCGTGTATCACGGCGTTCGTCGTAATGTCTCCATTAGGGTACCACAGGGGCCAAGACAGAGGGTATTTCCGTGCATATTCCTTTCCTATATTTAATACTTCACCCCAAGTAGTTGGATGTGAGTGTCCCGCATTCAAGTTGTAGATGGGTATTTCTTCGGATCTGAAATAATGCAATATATCAATTAAATGCTAAAACAAAAAAGTTCCAGTGACTGCAACTAAAAAAAAATGGAAAGCTGGGGGTTTGCATACGCGGCAATCTGGCCGCCAGCCGTACAAGTTAATGTTATATTAAACAGTACCGCTGCTAACGCAAACTAAAAATTAAGAAATAAAGGAAAAAATTAAAAAATTGAATTTTTAGAGAGACTGACCGCGAGTGCCGAGAGGTCGCAAGTTCAAATCCTGCTCGGTGCCCACATTTTTCGTTTTTTCCTTTATTTCTAAATTCGTCTAACAAGTTGTTTGAAAGTTGAAACGATGTGAAACAAGCTAGTTTTCCTGTAAGTTGGTAAGTTTGGACTCTAAAACGTCGATAGGGAATTCATATCTCTTCAATGCTGCGTATGAATATCACGCCGAAAAGCTTGAACCTTTTGCCATAATCTGATGTGTCCTTTGGTCGACCATGTGGAGCAGCAATAAATTATAGTACGATAACGCCGCTTTTAGCAGCATACTAGAAATCGTAACACGTAGGAAGATACGTGACTTTGAGCTCCGGTGTGCTTGGTCCTTCACATTGCTTGAACCCTAATGGAATTTATGAAGGTTTCAAATTCAATAAACTAAAAAAAAATCGAATTTGACGAAAAAGGGACGTTTAACTATTTCACCGCCATTGACTTCACATAAACTCAGTAATTTAGTGCCCTACACGGCTAGCCTACACGCCATGACTCAATATCAAGTCGATGTACAGGAGGAGGTTCATTTCAGTCTCTTGCTACAAAGACTGGCGTGTGAGACAATTTACGTAATCTACTGTGACGGTCAAGAGGTTAAGCTATAACTTGAGCATTAGGTACCTTGTTTTCTTCGTCGCCTCAATCATTCCTATAGCGATGATAGCGTTAATAGCCATGTCCACGGGAATGACTTGCGCGTACAAGCTGCCGTCGCAGAGCATCGTCCGGATCACGCCCTTACCGGCGCCTATCATCACGCCGACGGGCCCGTTCAGGTTGTCCACCCAGCCAGGGATAGGCTCTATGAGTGCGGGACACACTGAAATGGAAAACAAATTATAAAAAGTGAAAAAAAAAACAATTCTTTTGCAAATGTTACGGAGATAAGGCGTTAAACTTACGGAAACTTATCATTATAAAGTCGGTTTTTATTTTTATTAAAAAAATATTTATTTTACACTTTTTAGTGCATCATCATTACCAGCCTGCATCTCACGACGATTCCAATAAGCTCAAGCACGGCTAAGCTACACTGTTTATTACGCAGATCCGTTGCCTACCTTCCCGCTTCCATATCCAGATCAGGTTGATGGTAACATTGTGGCCTACCACTACATCACGACCATTTAAATTGGCTTCGTCATAGTCGCTACAGTATATTGATCGAAATATCTTAGTGCTAACCGTGAACCACGAGGAGTTTTGGATGACCATCCGTGGTCTTCTCATCAGTTCCTGTTCATCAAATGCTACTTTCTGAATGCAAATGCTCGATTTTGTCATTATCTAGTCGGATATTTTTTTTATAAAAAAAATATTTATATACACTTTTTAGTGAATCATCATTACCAGAGTACATCTCATGACGATTCCAATAAGCTCAAACACGGCTAAGCTACACTGTTTTATTACGCAGTTCCGTTGCCTACCTTCCGGCTTCCATAACCAGATCAGGTTAATGGTAACAAACATTACATCACGGCTATTTAAATTAGCTTCGTCATAGGCGCTTCAGTATCTTGATCGAAGTATCTTAGTGCTAACCGTGAAACACTAGGAGTTTTGGATGACCATCCATGGTCTTCTTCATCAGTTCCTGTTCACCAAATGCTACTTTCTGAATGAAAATGCTCGATTTGTTACCGAAAATACTAAAATTGGTATGTTTCTTCTGAATTTTTGAGAAGTTCCCTCAATTTCTCATGGACCCCATTATGAGAACTGGATTCTGGTAACAACGGGACCAACCTTAAAGCATATGCTTTCACACAAAGAAAAAAAATTCCAAATCGGTTCATAAATGACGGTATTCTGAGGTAACAGCCTGCAGCCATATCCTCCATTTTTGAAGTGGTTTAAAAATACCCAATTGCTTAACTTCTGATAGCCCAATATGAGACTTACGGCAGGAAGTTAGGCAATTACGCTCGGTTCATAAGCACTACAATTATGAAATTTGGTAAGAAGGTGTATTCTACGAATCGCTACATAAAAGTGATGTGAATTTACAATAAAATATTAAATTAGGGGGGCATTCCATACATGTAACCGGTGGACGAAAAAAAAACTCTCTTTTTATTACTTTGCTTTGACAGCTAATATCTCGCCAACGGTTATGACTTAAATGGAAAAGTGTCCAAGGAACGTGCACAACGAAGGTGCTGCCAACTGGTGCCGCCTTTCCAAATCTTGTACTCTATCAATACTTGAAATACTTCATTCACTTTTATATAGCGGTTCATAGAATACACCTTCATACCAAATTTCATAAATGTAGTGCTTATACTCTCCAAGCAAATCGGCTGTGACATAATACGGACGGACAGACAGACATGTCGAAACTATAAGGGTTCCGTTTTCGGCATGTTGGCTACGGAACGCTACTCTAATTTCCAAAGTATAAAGTTTAAAATTCTGAATAATATTGAGGTGGTGTGCGTTATTAAATACTTTCAACGATGTTTGTTTTCAACAAGATCGGTTTTACGGTTTTTGAGTTTTCGCTGAAAAACTGTCTCGCCCAAACAAAAGGTCGTAAGTGCCGTGAGTTCCCTATGAAGTTACGACCTTTTTAGATTCATTTTATTGGGTCACTACCCAACACACACTACCCACATTTAACACCACTGTGTTAAATGTGGGCTAGAAGGAGTTGGTACCGAACCCTTCATCGTGCGTGATCCGACACGCACTTGGCCGTTTTTTTCTTTTTTTTAAGCGCACTTCTCTCTTCAAGTACAACTTGCAACCTTTCCAAAATTTTAGGCAGTTGTAAGGTTAAGTACACTTTGATTGCCCATGATGGTATTCGGTTGCGTTATATAATACACTCGTACACGTAGGTACATATCCAAACACCATTAGCTGCCACTCGTAAACTTCCGGCGTGTTCTTACCTACTGTGACGTTTTTAGGGTTCTGTCCCAAAAAGGTATCTACTAGGAACCCTTTTGGTGTGACTCCGGCTGCCCGTCTGTAACAATTTTTCTAGGTATCCTAGGACTAAAGAACTATTAGGTACCTACTAATGCAATCCATTTGGAATACATAGTTCTAAACAAAGCTAACCCAAGTATATATCGAAAATGGACCATATGAAGGTATAAATATTCTAAATCTTGTTACTAGATACTTGTAGTATATTGTTAATTTTTAGGTCTAGCCATGAAATTGACTGTTGAATTGCCGCTTGCATTGTTCAGAGATGCGTTTTCCAGTTTTGGGCCTAATCTATAATCGGAACTTTAGCTTAGTTATGTAAAAAAACGGTCAAGTGAGAGTCTAACTCGCTCACCGTGGGTTCCATACACAGATCGTGTAGGTACCAGTCCCGATCCCCTTTGATTGAGGAAAAATCTAATAGCGCGATGTACAAATTGCACGCCGTGGGTACAGCAATCCTTACCGATGGTAGGTCTGGCAATAACGCAAGGCACTTCGGGATACGCGTCGATAATAAGGCTCTCAGCGAGTCGTTTAGTGTAGGTGTAGGTGTTTGGATGATGTCCCAATAGAGATGGTGTTAGCAGAGCCAATTGTTTTTCGTCTAACCATTCGCTCAGCCTTATGACGTCGTGAGGATCCGCTGTCGGAGAATGGAACTGGAATTACATTGATAAATATTAGTTATGCTTCTTTGAAAATTAATGTACTTACGAATTTTTTTAAAGCATAGGTATTTCAGAGATATATCAGAAATACCAAAACTGTTATAGATAGCTACGTACCTTTTCTTCTAAAACCTTATAATCAGGATAGCAGAACGCCGTCGATAGATGTAGGAATATTTCTAGATTTCTAAGTTTCCTGGCAACGCTGAGGGCCCGTAGTGTCCCCGCTGTGTTCATAGCCACACTGTCCTTAAGTGGCGACTCTAGTCTCAAGGTTGCTGCAAAATGGAAAACAACAGACACCTCCTCGGCCATCATCTCTAGATCTTTACTGGAAATGCCTAAGTCCTCGAAGAGAACGTCTCCCTGTATTGGTACTATCTTCTTGAGAAGACTCTTTTTCTCATTTCTTATTCTCTCGAACAGCTGTAACAAAGGTTTGAGATGAATGACATCCACATATGGCTTATAATACTTTATTTTTTTCGTTTGTTACAAATTTTTAGCCCGCATCGTTTCGAGTCTCTGGTGTGATTATTAGGTACCTAGACATCCTTCAGGGTGCAACTGTACTGGAATGATGCTAGGATGATAATGATGATCGCCTCAAATCTCTGGTAAAAAGCTATCGTTAAACAATAGACATAGTCTGACCACTGTATTATATCACTGGAGCGTAGCTTAGAGACTGACCATCTCACTTAACCATAAAAGGTCTGTGTACATTTTGGAGTGTCTGCTAAAAACACGATATATGTCGGATTATTCTACATTCGTGCATAACCGCATATAATTTCCTCTATGATTATCGCCAAATAGTTTTTAATCTTATAACCTTACCGGGGATCGCTGCATCTCGTCGACCCGTTGTTTGATAGATTTGCCCTTTTTCGATCTGATTAATACGTATACATTTCCGATGTCCGGTATGGAGTAGAGTAACTTCTCGATGAGCACCTTGCCCATGAATCCGGTGCCACCGGTTACCAGGATATTCCGACCCTTGTAGAAATCCCGCACAGCTATCTTGGACTCCATTGTCTACAACGAGCAACAAAAGATAAATCATTATTATTTGGGTTCTGTCTGAAGCGACGACATGAAATGTATGTACTGCTTTGAGACTTGCCACTGCGTACTGCCATGCAGCCAAAACGGAAGAGCCGTCATAAATTCAGCTCACATGCTCAAATGTTCGCCTGCCTTCGTCTGTGAGTAAGTACCTAATTGGCTACGTTGTAACGTACTTATAGCTACAGTAACGGTGAGTTCCATAAATCCGTCTGTAATCGGAAGCTGCGTTCGTTAAAATCTGATTGTATGAAAAGATTGACCAGTTTATGAAATCTGTCGGCGCCATATTTAACGTTGATTGGTCTGTACTCGTTAGTTAGTGTAACCCACCCTAAGCATCAGAAATAAGAAGTCGTTTTTTTTTAGGGAATGTTCTTATTTTCTTTTAACATTCAAACTGGCCTATTATTAGCTTAGCCGCATATTGAAGACTATGGGTAGAAAGCAATGTATTACGGTATGATTTATGATAAGTGAACAAAACGTTTATATTATACTAGCAGCCGCCCGCGACTTCGTCCGCGTAGATTTTAGATGGTAACAAAGATATAAATGAGGTTTATTTGTTTCTGTCAGTTGTCTGATGCTATTAATCTTTTGTGAAAATTACTCGAATGAAAAACTTAATGTTCGCCATCTTGGATTTGAAAATGGATGTAATCTTCGGAATTGGCACCCCGAGGAACCACAAAGATGACCCCATATCGATTTTTAAGAAAAATAAATGTCCGCCATCTTGGATTTGAAAATACATATCATTTTCGTAATTGGCACCCCGAGGAACCTCGACGATGACACCCATATCGATTTTTAAGAAAAATAAATATCCGCCATCTTGGATTTGAAAATGGATGTAATCTTCGGAATTGGCACCCCGAGGAACCACAAAGATGACCCCATATCGATTTTTAAGAAAAATAAATGTCCGCCATCTTGGATTTGAAAATACATATCATTTTCGTAATTGGCACCCCGAGGAACCTCGACGTTGACACCCATATCGATTTTTAAGAAAAATCCTCTGGTTTGAAAATGGATGTCATTATCGTAATCATCACCCCGAGGACCCTCGAAGATGACACCCATGTCGATTTTTAAGAAAAATAAATGTTCGCCATCTTGGATTTGCAAATGCATGTCATTTTCGTAATCGGCACCCCGAGGAACCTCGAAGATTACAACTATATCGATTTTTACGAAAAGTAAAGATTTGCTCCCTGCACAAACCTGGAACCCCTTTTTACCCCATTAGGGGAACAATTTAGAAAAACACTGGAACACGTTTTGTTGTATTTAAACAGAGTCTATATACGAAGTTTTAAATCCCGCACTTCAAAAAAGATTTGCTCCTCGTACGAACTTGTAAACCCCTTTTCACCCCTTTAGCGAAGCAATTTCAGAAAACGCTGAAATACATTTTGTTGTATTTAAACAGAGAGTCTATATACGAAGTTTTAAATCTCTCACTTCAAAAAAGATTTGCTCCTTTACAAACTTGGAACCCTCTTTTCACCCCTTTATGGGAGCAATTTTGGAAAACGCTGAAATCCGTTTTGTTGTATTTAAACATAGAGTCTATTTACGAAGTTTTAAATCTCTCACTTCAAAAAAGAGTTGCTCTCCGTACAAACTTGTAACCCCCTTTTCACCCCTTTAGAGGAGCAATTTCAAAAAACGCAGAAATACGTTTTGTTGTATTTGAACAGAAAGTCTATATACGAAGTTTTAAATCTCTCACTTCAAAAAAGATTTGCTCCTTTACAAACTTGGAACCCTCTTTTCACCCCTTTATGGGAGCAATTTTGAAAAACGCTGAAATACGTTTTGTTGTATTTAAACAGAGAGTCTATATACGAAGTTTCAAATCTCTAACTTCAAAAAAGAATTGCTCCCCTTACAAACTTGGGACCCCCTTTTCACCCCTTTAGAGGAGCAATTACAAAAAACGCTGAAATATGTTTTGTTGTATTTGAACAGAAAGTCTATATACGAAGTTTTAAATCTCTCACTTCAAAAAAGATTTGCTCCCTTACAAACTTGGAACCCTCTTTTCACCCCTTTATGGGAGCAATTTTGAAAAACGCTGAAATACGTTTTGCTGTATTTAAACATAGTCTATTTACGAAGTGTCAAATCTCTAACTTCAAAAAAGAATTGCTCCCCTTACAAACTTGGAACCCCCTTTTCACCCTTTTAGAGGAGCAATTTCAAAAAACGCTGAAATATGTTTTATTTTATATAAACATAGAGTCTATATACGAAGTTTTAAATCTCTCACTTCAAAAAAGAGTTGCTCCCCATACAAATTTTGCACCCCTATTTTACCCTCTTAGAGTTAGAATTTTGCAAAACGCTGAAAACACTTTCTTTGGATTTAAGTTTGTAACCTTTTTACGAATTTTTAAGTCTTCAGCTCAAAAAGAAAATTTTCTCCCATACAAACTTTGCACCCCTATTTGATCCCCTTAGGGGTGGAATATCCAAAAATCCCGTCTTATCCCTTGCATACGTCATAAAAGTTAGCTCTGGACCAAATTTGAAGTTTCTAGTTCCAGTACTTTGGGCTGTGCGTTGACGAGTGAGTGAGTGAGTGAGTGAGTGAGTGAGTGAGTGAGTGAGTGAGTGAGTGAGTGAGTGGGTGAGTGAGTCAGTCAGTCAGGACAAAGGCATTTATATATATAGATATAGTTAGGTAAGGCATCTTTCAATCTTATGTCATAACGACAGAGGTGAGATCAATCGGTGTCATCTTATAGGGCATTATGGTGTCGAGCATTGGAGCGTTTAACTTAGGTACTTCAATCCCGTATTTTTAGAAACCTGTAAATAGTACCAGGGCTGTTATTCACAAACCGACTCGTCGTCACCTGGTGAGGTCTCACCCTTTTTTATATGGAAACTGTCAAAAACTGACTAATGACATTTAAGGTTTTCATATTAAAACGGGTGAGATGTGAGATGACTGATGAGGACGGTGCTTAGTAAATCGCATAGCAGGTACTACAAACTTTCAAATACCTGTGTTTCCTAAGAACTATAAAATTAGCCTTTTTACAATGCTGAGATGAGAGTTCTTAAGTTACCAACTTGTGTACAAAAATTGCACACGAAGTTAATATCAATGCAAAATGCAATATACCGCGAAAACCCAGTCATGTGGGTTACCCTGAACTTTGCATTATCGTGAATGGAGCTCGTGGGCACGTAGACAGTTCTGATATTTTTGTTTAAATGCAGGGTCGACAGGTGTGATTACTGTGGTTTTGTGATCCTCCGGCAGTTGACCTTGGCGTAAAAATAGTCTTGTTGCATAAGGTTTAATTATTATGACTGCTTGATGTTTACTGCTTACTTCATCTTCGGTGTATAGTGTGATCTTAATCCAGATTTTACAAGGCAAGCCTTCGTTTTAAAGACATGAACCTGTACCTAATTCCATTTTATTTTAAAGTCCCACCATGTGTGTCCGTGTGTCACACCTTTTCGAGAAAATCTCCGCGCGCTCGTTCTGGCACAACGCATAGAAGCAAGAGCACAAATTAGTGCAAACCAGTATAGGTATTATATTCAAAATAGAATATGAAACGTAAAGTTTGATTAATCCTTTCTATCGGGAAAGTAGGTCAAGTAGGTAGGTAGTAGTTACTGATTAAAGGTAAGTATATATATGGCATCATGATCAGGAAGCAACATCATTGTGACTTAAGTTCTTATTGCATTCAATTGCCCAGATTAATTAAGTAATTAAACTTAACCTACATAGAAGGCTGGGAGATAAACAATGGAAAGATCTAGAACGAAGTTGACGAGTTATAATAGTAGATTGTATGACAAGGGTCTAAAATGAGCCATATTACCACGAGATAGTTATTTTCCCGAACAAAGTGAGGGAAAATAGTTCGAGGGGTAATATGGCTTTTAGACCAGAGTTATACACTCAACTTTTCACTTCGATTGCGAGAAAATAAATAAACAAAGGTTAGCCATCCAAAATTAACAACTAAGTAATTCCACGGCGAACTTATATGTAATTTGGCAGCATGTTTTTTTTTTCTAAACTGCTTTCATGCCACATAAAATAGACACCGCGGTTCGCGCGCAACATTCACGCGCAAAAAAGCTAACTCACCTTCAATTGAGCGCTTCAAAGCGTTGTTCGAACGAACTAATCACTTTTTTAATTATTGTGAAATAGGGACTACTACAAACTTAATCTTTAGACTCTTTAGAGAAATGAATTCTGTTTTCTGATTGGTCGATTTTAGTAAAGCTGTATTCTGGTTCGTTAATACCCAATACCAAATATTTTTTAAAGAGTTAAATTAGTGTTTTGTGATTGGTGGATTTAATAGGCGAAGTATTATGATTGGTCTAAATTGAATGTTTTGTAAATCATAAATATGTATTCATATTCCCTAGGGGTTAAATGTACTACTTTAGCCCCGCTTCACAAGTCTAATATGACACACTTTTCGAGCATAAGAAGTGAAAAATCAATTATTCAATGCTCGGTGAAATTGCGTTTTGTTTTGTGTCTAACGCCTTCTAAATTTATACAATTTAAATGAAAAACAAACTTGGCCGCGTACACGCATATAGTACGTACTTTTATACCAAGCCATACCTAGTTGTAGTTATGACACATTCAAACACATAGACAACGTGAATTAATAGCTCCTACGCTGACGCACACATAAACCATGTGCATGTATATTTAATTTACATGTATATGATAATTTATCTCAAGTCACAACCATGGCTCCCGCGCGTTTGTGAGATAAAAGCTTAGATAAAAGTATACACGTAAACGCACTTGATGTTAGTAGGCCTTAGCGTTAGGAGTAGGTAATTGACATATGTACCTACCTACCTACGGAAAATCGACGCGCACTCTAAAATATACAGACCTACACCTTTTTAATGATTGGAAAGTTAGGATGGTTACAATAATTCGAATCCAAATGTACTGATTAGGTCAAGTGGGGTCATCATATTGAAGGGGATATTGTTAATTCTGAAACAGGTTTTTACTAAGTAAGTACGAAACCCTCGGTAAACAGCTTGTTACATAATTGGCACTTGGAACCGGTTAATGTAAACTTATTTTAAGTGTTCCGTTGTAAAGTTAAGTTTGTCCTTCGATCGGTTTGGCATGTATTGCCAATAATGCCAATGTTATTCATATTCTTGAAAGTAGGTTATCGTTTTACGTTTCGGGTAATTTTCCAGTAATGGCCTCTCTGAGAATATGAAGCAACATTTAGGTAGTTATTATTATTTTAATCTCAACATAATTACCGTATTGACCACGTATATTAAAGTATGAAGATAATAAACCTATGAATAATAAAATAATTAAATCTTTATCTTATCGCCCCTTTCTTGATTTTGCCATGAAAAACGATTTTTTTACGTTGTATTTCCAAGAAACAGAAAAGTTGTTCTAAATTATTATTAATTTTATCTTTATTTATTTAGAAGCTTTAGTCAAGATGACGATGTCAGCTCCAGCAAGCCTCTAAGTATTTAATTTGCATACTTAAGTAAGTTCCTTATTTTCTGACTAATGACCTCAAATTTGAGTAGGCAGGAAAATAAGGAACTGATCTAGGTTTCTGAAGAGCGCGTGGAGTCTTAACCTACAAGTATAAGATTGTCCACAAACATTTATTTATTGATATATGCAAAAATACCCGATTGTTTAAATGTTTATTTTTCATGTGCATTTATAAATCATTCATTTATGCCATATTTTTCAACAAAACCTTACTAAGGACACAAGGATTTGGTAATTATTGTGGCATTAATAATAGTTAAGTACAATTCATTGATAATATCTATTTTTCAATCATTAGAAATGTGGATATTTTCCACTACGCGCGGGAGAATTCTATTAAAACTTTCTGAAAATCCGGCGTTTCGCCAAAGGGGCATACTTCATTTATATTTAAAACTTATTCTCACTTTTCATGTTCACAAAGTTGTTCTTTATGTCAAGAGAAGGCTGCATAAAATGGCTTTTTCACTTTTCATGCTCGAAAAGTGTGGCTTATCAATCGGGGCTAAAGTAGTACATTTAGCCCCTAGGGAAAATATGAGTACATATATATGATTACCAAATCCACCAATCAAAAAACACGTCGACAGCCAATCGGAACGTTGGGTCCTTTTTGGTCAACTAATTTAACTCTTAAAAACATTACTTAGTTCTTTTTTCGTCCCTGTTTCAACTATTAGTATATAGTATCTGAGTCAAAACAGGTTAAAAAAAGTTGTCGCCATATATACGCCCTATGCACCACCACCAGCTGGTGGTGCAAAGGTGGTGAATCGCATAAGTAGCTACTTATGCGATTCACTAAGTACCGTTATTCTTACCAGTCACCTCACTGCTTACCCGTTTTTATATGGAAACTGTCAAATGTCATTTGTCAGTTTTTGACAGCTTCAAAATAACAACGGCGGGGTAATCACGTAACTTATGTACTACCGTTAGATAGATTTTAGTGTCAAATATCAACTGTCAACCCATACATTTATACTTCAAAACTGACAGTAAAATCTATCTACCGTTAGTACATAAAGTTACGTGATTCGCCTGCTGGTAAGGGGTGAGGTGATGGTGAGGACGAGTCGGTTTGTGAGTAACAGCCAAGGTCGACCAGTAAATAATAATAATAGGTAATAATGTTTAAGTCCAAGGAACTCTACATTAAAATCAAGGCTTAAATTAAAGTTAAAATAAATATTTTGTTCATATTACTACATATAAATAAAGTAGAAATATGATGACATAACCTTAATTATATTAATTATTCGTTTAATTTTAAAAGCAAGGCCCCGAGTCGGTACGGCGAGGGTGAATAGTCATCTTAAAGGTGAAATGGGTTTTACGCTCTAGTTTTTCACTCTGGTTTTTACTTCGATTACGAGAAAACGATTATACTAGAGTCTAATTATAACAGTAGCTTCTTAGTAGTAGAAATTGTGTCGATATTACAGTTTCACTTTTAAGCTGGATTATCCTCTTTATAAACACTATAAGAATTCAAATAATCCACTGTTAAGCAAAGCTAATACTGATAGCTGAACTATATATACGGTAAAAACCTACACTAATCGCATCGAATAGATTTCCATTAAACGTTTATTCAGCAGACAGCATTATATTACACTCTTGTACAGGCCATTGCTTTTAAAGGGTTTCCTAGATAACTATTATAAAGCCTAATATGCTGCAGTTACAGCAGAGTTAGGTTTACACCAATATCCAGCAGTAACAATATTTTATGCCCTTGTCTAGCGTTAAGCAGTACAAAGGAATAAATCAAGAGCTGATGTAAACAGTCATTATATGACTCTAGTCTTCTAAGACTGCTTGCATTCTTTTCTACTTAACACTGTATTTATGTATTTTGCTATGCTATTAAGAAGCTAAAAGTAATAATTTCGACAATATACATCCGTTAACCAGCTGCTCTGTATTTATAAATGACATAGGTTATGCTCCAGTACAGCTTTAAATATGTATTTACTCTCTTAATCATCATTTATAAAGTCTTTAGCTGTTAATTAACTGATTTAAAGATTTTTTAGCCTAAATGTTTATTGGGCATGAATGCAAATGTATGTTAAGTAATTTACATTCCATTTTTCACCAATTTCTAAACAAGGAGGAGGTTCTCAATTCGACTGTATGTCTTTTAATGTAGGTATGTTCGTAACGCGATTACTCCGCCATTTATGAACAGAATTGGACAATTATTACTTTGTTTGAAAGCATATGCTTCCAGATTAGTCCCGTTGTTATCAAAGTTCACTACTGATGATGAGAAACCATGAGGAATTGAGGGAACTCATCAAAAATTCAAGGGACTTCAAATAAAAAATCAGGAAGAGGATCACATTCGGCTGTATAGTTTTTTCTTGTATTTCGGTAACAAATCGATCATTTGCATTGAGAAAGTAGCATTGGGTGAACGGGAACTGATGAAAAAGACCACGGATGGGCATCCAAAACTCCTAGTGTTTCATTGTTAGCGCTAAGATTTCGATCAAGATAAGAAAATTTAAATGGTCCTGATGTAATCTGATCCGAAGTAGGCATCGGAACTCCGTAATAAGTAATAAAACAGTGTGACTTAGCCGTGTTTGAGCTTATTAATGATTCACTAAAAAGTTTAAAATAAATAAAAATCAAAAACAAAAACCGACGCCAAAAAAATCACAAAAGTAAACAATCATTATATGAGACTTTACGTTTCTCATCGAACAATGTAGGTATAATGGTAATGGTGGGTAATGTAGTCATGTTTGTAGTTGGTGCCATCTTGTCCAGTTTCGCTTATGTTAGTTATGTATATTATACCATTTTAAGAAGCCTATATTCAATTAACAAGCTAGCATTAGTTGTGCAAATATTGCGAACGTATTGAATTTTCACTGAAACACAGAGGTCAAGTACCGCTAAAGTTCGGTGAAATTGTTTGTAAAGCAAATTATGATAATTGGCAAAAATGCGTATTTACCGCGTGTGAGAATACGAGGTTTGCGTCACCAGTAGTCACCAGTGTCAACACCACAGAACATTAACATTTTCGGTGCCAAGCTTATCGTAGCGTAACGCAATTTCCTCTACATACCGGGAAACTATTTTTTTTTTTTTTGAACCTGACTGTGGCTTTATAGGCCGGGCCCAATAAAGCGATAGGAGTGCGCGGTTGGAGAGTAGCCCGGGGAAAATCCAGGGGAAAACCTCCGGCACGACCACGCGTGTGGTTTGGAACACTGGAATACTCTAAGAGTTTGCGTTCCAGTGAGATTGGTTGAGCGGTTTCAACCGAATCTGAGGTGTGAGTGGAATCGAGCTACTGGGAGTTTTGTCGCTGGTTCACTAAACCTAGCCTAGCTGACCGGGAAACTAATGGTATCGGCTACGCTCTACGAGCAAAGCGCTCGCTAGTTATCATGTTAGTGTTTATTTCGAATATAAGTATAGTTTTCGCTCATATTTGGAACAGCCAATCTGGGGAAGCCCCACCTTACAGGAGATTTGAAATAAAAAGAGTACCCAGACATTTATTTTTCTGATCTTATTTGTGTTATTATTCCTCGGTTTATACATTTCCTGATTTATTTTCTTAATTTTCAGTTAGAAAAGAAAGAACTGAAGATTCTAAACAAAGCAAATTTTAGGTTTCTGTGCCAAAATGGTAAAAAAGGCACCCTTCACTTTGTCTGTCTGTCTGTTACATCGCTAATTATCTCAAGAACTACTTATCCTATCGATTTGAAATTTGAAATAGTTATAAAAAAAGGTAACCGAGATGCATAGAACACGGGTTTTTATTTTATTTTATTTTCTGTGAAAATGACAAATGAAATAAATGAACTTTATTCTGCAAGTAGGCCGCAAAGGCACTTTTACAAGTCAAAAACTACTAGCGTTTCTCATGAGACCACTGCCGAGAAGAAACGCCGAAAGAAACTCGACAGTCAGTCATTTTCTCCAAAATATGCTTATTACAATGATACTACTTAACCTACTTAAGTAAATGTAAGTGATAAACAATAAAAGAGAATTGAAAGAAAAACGAGGAATAAATAACAATAGGTATTTACAATGTGTAGTTACACAAGAAAACAAAACATGTCGAATCGTTTGATATGCTTTCCTGCAAGAAATGTGTCAACTAGATACAATGAAAATATTAGATTCTTTACGCTATTTAGGTATTTGGTTTGGGCCATGCATTTCTGTCTGTTAGATAGTCCGCAACCCTATAATAAGCCTTTGACATCAATGTTTTTTTTAAGTAATTTTTAAGAGCTGGAAAGGGTAATTTCAAAATTTCATCGGGTAACTTATTATAAAAACGGACACATTGACCTACAACAAATAGATTGTTCAAAATTTTAAAGTTTAGTGAAAATGTCAAGTGGGGTGTCATATGAAAGGGCTTGAATTGCACATTCTAAAACAATTTAATGCTATTTTACTTAGACTCATTTTCGATTTATGAGGCAAATTGTAAAAATAATACCGCCCCCTCCCTTATCTCCGAAGTTTACCAAGAAAAAATATGGAATTATTACATAACATTAATATCAATGCATATGTTACAGGAAAAATTTAACTTTAGCTCTATCTAGTTTTTCTTTTTTTATCATCAAAAAATTTTTGTATACTAAGTTTGTAACCATGTTGATGAGATTTTCCTGAATGAATTGGGTCGCGACTGGTACACATCTGCGTACGGAACCCTCGGTGCGCGAGTCGGACTCGCACATGACCGGTTTTTTTAATTATGACACCTTTTGCACTTCTATTCCATACTTATCTTAATATTATTATGTACCTCAACTCATAGCTTGGGTATCAAAAATTTTGGTGATGGTTGAAAAAGGCAAATCGACAGCTATGCCACAATAACATAATAATGAAACATGCTAATGCACTCGCTAAAAAAATACCAAAAAAGTAAAATAAAAAAAAATTTGCTGCCCCTACAAACATGAACCACTTTTTCACCACTTTAGCGAAGGAATTTCGAAAAACGCGGAAATAACGCCATTTGTGTATTTAAACAGAGAGTCTACATACGAAATTTCAACTTTCTAAGTGTAAAAATTTGACGTTTCTCATACAAAATGTCATGCCTTTACTACCCCCTTAGCGGATGAATTTCGATAGATCCTTTCTTATCCCTACGCTACGTTATAAATGTAACCGACTGTGCAAAAATCAAATCTAGTTAGTAGTTTCGGCTGTGCGTTGATGAGTCAGTCAGTACTTCTTGTTTTATGTACACCAGCTTTTGCTGTCGACTTCGTCCGCGTAAACTTCCGCTCCCTATTTCATCCCTTCGAGGTATGATTTTCAAGATAAAACTTATCTTACATGTCAATCCAAGCTATAAACACATTGTATACGACGTTCCATCATAATCCGTTCAGCCGTTTTTGCGTGATTGAGTAACAAACATCCAAACATCGAAATATTCGCACTTATAATATGACGAGTAGTAGGATAGATTATATATTTTTTTCTTGATTAAGTAGAAAGAAAGAAGTGTTAAAGAGACGGGTGGGAGGGGGAGGGGAGGCAGGGGAATTACTCTCTAGGTGTATATTAATAAAGGTAATGGTGGCGTGACATATACGAGTATGAGAACCTCTACTCTCGAGAAACAATGGTTTTGTCAATGAAGTTAATACTCAACGTATTTTTATTACTTTTATCTACACCCATATCGACGCTGGAAAGGCAAAAAAAGGCGTCGATATAGTAAATCCTCTTATGTGCTCAAAAAATATACGCCCGGGCCCGGGGCGGAGATGACCATAATAGCATCGTAAACGGTATCGTTATGGCCATCTCCGCCCATAACGATACAGGTTCGTGCTCACAAAAGACTTCAACAGGCTCACGCTCTAGCTCACTACACATGCAACGCAATGGTTCCTGAACACATGAAAGAGGATTTAAGAAATGGATGTAAATAAAGTAGTGTACACAACTATATATAATTAATAATCAAAAGACGAGTGTGGTTTTATGAAACGAGCCAAAGGCAAGTGCTTCAATATGTAGCAGTTGCATAAACTACCATTAGTTCTTAATTCGTTGCAAAAATCCGTTTATATTTTATGAATATGATATTAATGTAAAATATGATATTTAATACTGTTACTGTTGACAGTCCCTTAGCGGTATCTTGGTGACCTTAGCCTCCGGAGATGACGCAATGCGGAGCGAAGCCGAGATTTTCAAGGTTTATAACTGACCTTAGTGGCATAACAAATCTTGGGACCTCACTCACTTTCACACTTATGTGGTAAATTTCCGAATCACACAAAAGGGCGTTGGTTCCAAATCACTTTCATGGTCACTATTTTGTCAAATTGGATAAAGATTTTAATGCCGTTTTGCCGACTGTTCATAGTACCTAAAAATCCCAAGGTCTAACACCCTAATTCCTATAATTGACAGCTATTGTTCACGTCTGTTGTTATGAATTAAAAATGAAAGTGCCGAGTACCTATTGAACCAGTACTTATCAAGCACTCATCGAACCACAGATACCAGCAAAATTACTGCCAATATCAAGTATTTTACGTGAGATTTTGATATAATAGAAACTAATTACGAAAATAAAATACTATTACAAGTAGGTATTTCCCATAAACACCTCATCTAGGTATCTAAGTGACGGTCTAAGTTACTTAGTTATGAGCGTCAGAAAAGACGCTCACCAGTGTGAGCGGACTTTATGACGTAGTATCAGTATACTACGTCATAAAGTACCCTAGCCATTACGATATCATTCACTATGAAGTAAGATCGTTTTCGATTTTGCTTAAGTAAAAACCTACAATGAATCAGCAAAAGCCAATTGAATTTAGAGTTACGTGTTATGAAATGAAAAAATCGGTCAAGTGCAAGACGGACTAGAGGATCGCGTATGTCAACAAATGTGCTCTATCTCGGTCAGTAAACAGTAGGTATATATTCTGTAAAATTTCATGCGTCTACTTTTATTAAAACGTACTATTGTCCTACAGACAGAGGCACGGAGCCTGTATGACAGAGTGAAGCGAAGGTCTTCGTTTCAGCTTGGGAATAATTGCGGTTCTCCACTACAGTTCGCATTTCTCAACCGATTCTCGTGAAATTTTGTGAGCAAGTTCTATAATTGTACGGATTTGGCGTGTCAGTTTTTTTTGTATTTTTAAGCAAGTGTATCTATAACATATGGTTAGACATGAGTAGTTCACGAATGAATGATTCAAATGAAGTACTTCACCTCGTGTCACTCTTTCACTAGTTCAGTTCGGATTCATATACTTCATTACTTCAGCCAGACCAGAGGGCCTACTCCGAATTTCGGATCGATCCGAAAGGGATTTCACTCTCGTAACTATATGAGTAAAAGGGACGGCACGATACGAAGTTCGGATTTCGAAGTTTAGAGTAGGCCTTCAGTTCAAGAATCATATCGTTTACCTACTCATTCGCTCCGAGAGTGACATAGACGCCATGATTGGTAGATGGATCTGTTGAGCTACTGAACAAAACTGAACTAGTGAACTAAATGAGTGATATTCTTCACAGTGAAGGAATGAAGTACATCAATCTTTCCTTTTTAGTGACACATTTTGCGCATGACTACTTTTTAGGGTTCTGGACCTCAAAAGGAAAAAAACGGAGCCCTTATAGGGTCACTTTGTTGTCCGTCTGTCTGTCTGTCTGTCACGACCCTTTATCTCGGGAAGGCGTGGAGGTATCCAGTTGAAATTAAAACTTTATACTAAGGTTTGAAGCTGTGGCACACGGCACAGGATATCCTGGTTAAACTTTAGAAGTGCCACATAAAAGATAAGGTAACATTGCAAGTCACCTGCGTATGATTTTCATGTCCGTTTTGTCCTACCAAATTTGACATATGCTGTCGTAGAACAAGACGGAACTTTTTGTCCGGTTTGTCCTACGATGTGAACAAAATCGTAGAACAAAACGGACTACTTCTAATAATATACGTACAGCCGAACTCATAACGGGCTTAACACGTTTGTACCTTGTCGCTTTAAAGTCGTAATTAAACTGTCATACTAATATTTCCAACGGGTGAAAACGAAAAGGTACCAAAGTTTCCAGCTACTTATGAATTCGACACTACATCCTGGAGCCGACTTGTTACAAATATACAGGGTGAAAAAATATTTGCTCCCCAAATAGTCTTCAAGTTCTGCGGCTTCCAAAGTCTTTTTGACATTTGACCACCATGTGGCTTTCGGTCGTCCTCTCCCTCGGGTAAGCCTAGCGCCCATTTCAGAGCAAAGTCTTCATCTCTCCTCACGATATGGCCATACCAGCGTAGTTTGCGTTCAACCAGTTTTTCAGTGACAGGAGCCAATTTGAAGCTTCCGCGAATATGTTCATTACGTATTTTGGTCAATCTAGTAACACCACCAGACCACCGGAGCATCTTCATTTCGTTAACATGAAGTCGTTGCTCGTGTGACTAGGTGGTGTTGGACCACGAAGAAATCACACGAGCAACGACTTCATACAGCAAGGCGAGTCTAACTGCTGTCTTATATACTTTACTTCAAAGGGCATGGTAGCATCACAAAGAAATCCCTAGATACTTCGCCACTTCAATCATGCAGTGTTATCTCTGTGGAATACGTAGCTGTTAACATTTGCGTCGGGTGTGAGTACTGAACCAAGGTATTTGAATTTAGTCGTTTTGGGAACTGCAAATCCATGTATTGATATTGAGTTGTTATTGTTATCACAAGTTTTGGCGGCAAAGTTGCAGTACATGTATTCCGCCTTGGTTTTACCTGCTGAAAACAGTTTTCTTCCACTTTAATGCTTTCTATTTCTTATATAGGGAAGTATCAAGTTCCTTTCTTAAAGATAATTTTGTTCTCCGTACACCATGACCACCCCCTTTTTACCCCCTAAAGGGAAGAATTTTGAAATTAATTATAGCCGATGTGTTATTCTGATGTCTACGAGTAAGCTACAATACTGGAAAGTTTCATAGTTCTCTTCAAATCCGTTCGGCTAGTTTTAATTTTATTTAAGTTATAGTTATTTAACTGGTATACTGCCTTTTCGGCGAAAAACGTTTCGCCAAATTTCACTTCGCAACCAACTTTTCGCAGAAGTTTCATTTGGCAAACAACCGTTGGCATAACTTTACTTCGCACTTTTCTTATTTGGCAACATTTTTATAATGCCAAATTTCACTTCAACAAACTTTTATGTGGCAAAAAATTATGAAGCAAATGATTTGCTTGGTATAATGACTTTTCGGCGAAATAGGATTCGCCAAATTTCACTTCGCACCCAACTTTTTTGCAGAAGTTTCATTTGGCAAATCAACTGTTGGCATTACTTTACTTCGCACTATTCTTATTAGGCAACATTTTTATAATACAATCAAATAAGCGTGTTTTATAAGAATAACTTTTCTTTAAAATCAAAAATACCTCAGGACATCGGATTACCTACCTATTGTGCTTTGAACAGGGACTTAGTGGCAAAACCGATTCGAATCGCGGATAGGTTAGAAGAAGAAGCTCGAAGGCGGAAGCAGGAGCTTTGCTCCCGCTTCCGTCTTCGAGGTTATTTTTTTTATAAAAGAGCGGAAAAACTTTTTATTAACACTTACAACAAATGACAATTGGGCAATTTACTACTAAGATAAACATAGGCTCAATATACATGAGAATGAAATGCTATATTGAGCAACAAAGTATGTCAAACAAAAGTAATACCCTCATATTTTAGCTATATGGTGCATCACCCTACCCACTTAAATAAAATACAATCATACTGCAACTTGAACCATCTATTCTATCGAACTAGGTACCTATTGTTTATCAAATAATTACTTAGTTGGGAAATGATATTAGTGCTAAAAGTATGTATGTTGCTAAAAGTATGGTATGCCAATCAATACATTTGACGAATACATAAATGACATCTTAAACAAATCCCAGGTAATATTTTGCCTAACAATAATTTATCAAATCATTAGTTGGGAAATGATATCGTTGCTAAACGTTGAGTTGGGAAATAAAACTTCGCCCAAATCAAAATATGGGATACAAAGTTTGCGAGTTAAAAATTTGCTAAATAATTTTCGCCGAAACATTAGTGAACCTATTTAACTATTATTACCGCTTGTAAAAATCCATTCAGTAGTTTTTGAAATTAAGAGGAACGTACATCCATCCATCCGCACAAACATTCACGTTTATAATATTACTATGATTAGGATATTAGTACTTATAAGTGTAAACATGTAAACATTGCTCACGTGCCTAGGACATCGCTCAAGCCGCTTCAGGTCATTCAGAATCGTTTTCTCCGTAGGGCGACTGGTGCTCCGTGGTACCAGTCGAACCTCAGTCTGCACCACGACATGGGGATTAGCACTATGTATGGTTTCTTTAAGCAGACTGCCAGACGTTATTTTGACAACGCTCCCCATCATAGGAATCCGTTAGTTAGGAAGGCTGTCGACTACGTTCCCATCCCTCCCCCCTCTGTCGTTACTCGGCGATCACTGATTAGGGGCCGCACGGTCCGGCGTCCTAGGCACACACTTACGGACCCGGACGACGTAATCACAGCGTCTATCGAAAGATGGAACGCTGCGCTTGCGGCGTCCAACTCTGACACGACGCGTACACTTAGGCATTCCCGCCGGCGGGGACGTCCACCGCGCGATCGCGACAACAGTGACACATATAGTCCCTCCCTATTCGTCCCGGTACCGCCGCACACCGGGTAGTCAGTCCGACCCAGGTCGGGCCTAGCTGAGTTTCTTGCTGGACTCTTCTCAGCTAGGCTAGGTTTAGTGAACCAGCGACAAAACTCCCAGTAGCTCGATTCCACTCACACCTCAGATTCGGTTGAAACCGCTCAACCAATCTCACTGGAGCGCAAACTCTTAGAGTATTCCAGTGTTCCAAACCACACGCGTGGTCGTGCCGGAGGTTTTCCCCTGGATTTTCCCCAGGCTACTCTCCAACCGCGCACTCCTATCGCTTTATTGGGCCCGGCCTATAAAGCCACAGTCAGGTTCAAAAAAAAAAACAAAAAAGTCTAGAACCTCTTCGGAATTGCTAAATATAAGTGGGTACTGACCTTCAAAACGAGTATTCGTTGGCAATCGATACTACCTGGGCTATAAAATCTATGTCTGAGGTAACTGGCTGAAATCTAGAAGGTAGTCCTCCTCGACCTTATATAAGATTTGATAGAACCCACCGCACCTCGGCAGACCGCGCCCCGCTTTGTGTTGAAAATCGAATGCAAAAGTTCTTGCATCATGTAAATTGGCCTGTTAATAGTTATGACGAACTTCAAGGGCAAGTTATGATAAAATGTAGGTGTGTAGTGGACAGAATGTAAATCGCATTGCAGAATGCCACCCGGTCACAATATCGTGCACCTTAGACAAAAACCCGCGCGCGCGCAACCTCCGCAATGAGTTATGATGACGAATCGCCCACTTGTGCATTCGATGACCAAAACGTGCATAATTTTATTTCAATTTCTTACAAGAAAAAGGGGTTAATAGGGTCGATAGGTCGGTTAGCGCACTGGTGTGCCGCTTTGCGACCACTTCGATGACTTTATTTATGAACTGAAAAGATATTTTCTTGTTTTTTAATTTATTTCTATTCAATAACTCTCAAATAAAATGCATACAACTGTTTTGGGTGTGTAAATAAGTATATCTTTTATTGAAAAAACCGCGTTATTCAAACTAGGTCAGTTTGTCCTTCCTTTATCTCAATTAAAATGTGTATTTAAAAACGCGAAATATGTTGACCGACTGCTAGTGCCAAAAGTTACTTAATATGCATTTAAACCGGGTCACTTCGCTTATTTGTTATTTAAATAAACCGACATGTGCTAAAAATAAGTTTCATATGCATTTCCCAACTATACGCTATGAAGACGGACCATTCGGAGAGAGGGCCCGAAAGTTAGTTATCATCGTATTCACAATTATCAGTCTAATACATATAGGTATACGTTCCACAGTCCCACTGCTGCGCATAAGCCTTTTCTCGTAGATAGGGAAAAGCACAGAACATTAAATAGGCTAGAAAGGCTACCAAGCCCGAGTTGTATCGAAACCACAGCTATGTGATTCACTAAACACCGTCCTCACCTGTGACCTCACAGCTCACCCGTTTTTTATGGAAACTGTCAAATGTCATTTTTTGACAGTTTCCATACAACAACGGGTGAGGGCTGAGGTAGTCCAGTGTCGCCACCTGTGGGGAACGGGCTGTAGACCCCACGCGAGCCCAGTGCTTCACATGTTTAGAAGTCTTCGGAGATGTCTACAGGTGTCCTCTCGATGTATTCTTTCACCGAATATTAGCTAACGGTAAATATGAAATGATATTCTATACTGTCCGTACATGTGAGGACAAACAGATACATATAAAATACAATGTATTTTATATGTATCTGTTTTGTAGTAATTCTGGATTTATTACTAGGGCGACAAATTTCCCACAATTTTTTTGATCGTATATTAAAAAAAATGTCTCAGTACCTACTCGCAGTACCTATTACTAGCCGTTTCACAAAACAGCGTAGTTTTATATTACGGCAGGTAAACGATTAGCCGAGTTGAATTCGGCTAAATGCATAATAATTTTCCTAATAATTAATAAATATCCGGAATAATTTTCCTAGCCATAATGTAAAATAGCGGTTTATAGTCGCCTCTTTGACAGTTTTTTATTAGTTCCCATTTTTCTATTCTACCTTAAGGAGGTCTCTGTTAGGTACGACGACGAGCGAAGTGGAAGGCGAAGAAGGCGAGTAGAACTGCGACCCTACAGCGAGGGAGCCGAGCTAGCGAAGCGAGCGTGCCACGGGAGGAGCCGGCGAAGTGCCAGAACTGAACATTTTTTACAAATGGCTACGCCCGAAAAAATAGGGTAAAAAATAATCACGCGATGTAGAGTAGAGTAGACGCAGCTCTACCTAACACTCCTCCTCGCTTCGCTCGTCGTTGTGACTAATTTAGACCTCCTACCTACTGAAACATATTAACTAGTAGGAATAATAGCTAAGTGTAATTTCATTATCTTTTAAACCTAATTTATTTTCGAAAAGTCCTAAATATCGAACTTTACTTACTTTCTTAGAAGACTATTGATTATTACGCTCGAAAATTTCGCACGTATAACTACCTTTACCCTACTAAATATAAAATAAAATAGAAAAATTGACTTCAAAAAACCGGTCCAGTGCGAGTCTGACTCGCGCACCGAGGGTTTCGAACACAGATCGTGTACCCGTCCCGACCCCATTTAATTCAGAAAATATCTTAATAGCGCGATGAACAAAATACAAATTGAACGCCGTGGGTACAGCGTCACAAGTCATTGTTGTGACTTTAAACCAAGCACTAACAACTACATAAATTTTAGTTAACAACTACATAAATTTTAGTTCTTAACAACTACGGTATGCAGATATCAAAGCGCAATCTATTTAATCTCATGCATATTAATATTAAACACTAAAATTATTACGGCTCAGGGTCAGTATGTTTTGGCTTCTATTTATATCACAAGCGCTTTAGAGACTATGGGTCAGTGTATTAAGTAAGTCTAATCTATTGTTTTTCATGCGATTATGCATGTAATTGCTAGAACTTTAGGGGCTGAAATGCGTTGATTTTAATTGACATAAGTCGTTTTGGTTTGGAGATCATTTAGCTCTTGTAATATCATACTCCCATATATACGAACTAAATTTGTCAAAATAAGAGCTCATCATAATCAAGTAGAAGCATATTACGATTTATTGTAACTACGATCGTAAAAATAAAAACTAAATAATGCGAAACCTGCTTTATCTTAGGCACGATAAGACTTAGTGTAAAATTATGTTCAATTCACTCGTGTAAAATATGTTCATTAATATTAGCTTAACTAACACTAACATAAACGAAAGATTAAAGGGTAACATGATATATTTGCTTCATATTTTTTCAGCGACTCAGTTTTAGCTTTCAAAATCTAACATTTCATCCGCGCCTTAAATACAAATAATAATTCGCATTGCATAGAAAATTTCGCTCAGCCACTGTATTGTTTTCTAGTCACCTTATAAATATTAATATTAGGGGACAATCATACACAAATAGAGTGTAAGAGGCGACGACGATATCCATCTCTAAATGCGTAGGTAAGGTCCAAATGCTTGACACTGATCCAATACATGACACTCAATCTTATGTCGTAATAAAATAGGTGTCAACTATTGTGAATTAAGGTGTCAAACAATTGTGACGTTTTCCTTATATAAATTGATACCCAGTTATGTACTTAAATTAAAACACCTACATACAAGACACAAAAAAATTGTGAATGTTACCCAAATAAAATGACCTTACCAGAATTCGAACCCACCAGCTGAAACATGTCACTAAAAACTAGGCTATCTTCCTTCTAGTACTCAAATTTTTTTTGAAGTGATCGTCTCCATTTGAGTTTGACCAAAAATGTTTTCGTATCGATTTCCTCTAAGTCGCAATTCTCAACCGATTCTCGTATAGCAAGAATCTTATGGCTGGTTCGATAATTAATAATTATGTAGAATGTTATGTCGATTCTGCTTTTGGTAACTAAAAAAAACATACGCTAAGTACAGCTCATACAGTTATAATTTACTTACGTTATGACCGACGACAGATCTGACCTTAGTAAAGTGTCTGTATGTTTTATCCAAAAAAAAAAAATTAAATGGGAGCTAAGCTCCTAGAAAATAATTTCGTGACATGTATTTATATTACTATTGTTATTTTATTTTTTATTAGGTGCTTCAGTTCTTTCAGAAAATTAATGATTAAACCTTGTTTGCCTTAATCTAGAGATAAGTCTGGCCTCTGCTGCGACGCTACTCGTCCCCTACCCTCTGAAGTCTCCCCTCATGCCCGGGAATGGTGAGTTACAGGCGGGTACTGTCATCCCCATCGTTTACTGCTAGTGGCTGTGAGCTGCAGAACTCGCGAGCATGTTTTACGTTTGCATCCCCTGTGGCTCGGCAAGCCACCATTCAATTTTAAAAATTACAAAAAACTGACACGACAAAAAAAACTATAATTATCGTACCTGCTCACTAGAATCGGTTGAGAAATGCGACCTATACCGAAAAACAGCCGGGAATGCGACCAACATACGAAAGCATTTTTGCCCAAGCTGAAACGGAGACCTTCGATCACTGGGTCAATCACGTTTACTATTTGAAGAAGTTGAAGAGAATGCTGATAGTAGAAAATTTCCTAAGTGATGAAATAAAAATACCTTCTGTGTAGATAATATTATTTGTTCCGTTATTTATTTTTTTTTTTTTTATTATGGTCTACAAACTAGATGTTACAAGTTTTGAACACTCATGGTCTATTACATTACAGTGGCTAGTTACACTCTTGTACATCCTAAAAATAGTAGACACATCATGCTTAGAATATGCGTGCAGGTTTTACAAAAACAAAATATGTAATAGTTTACAAAGTTTACAAAATTATACTAATTGATAATTGAGTTTAGTAAGTTCAGCTAAACAAAACTATGAAAAATGAATGGAACCGGGAAAGACATAAAAATAATAAGAAATAAAATAGCTACAATTAATTCATTAGAGAACCGCTTTAAGTTTGGTTTTTACTGAGGCCAAGGAACAGTGGAAAATGTCTATATCGGACTTGATGCCGCTATATGATGCAATCATTCTATGAAGAGGCGCATGCCTGCCAATATTAGTGCGACAAAGAGGAAGAGAGAAAGGCTTTCTATTGCATAGGCGACTACCCGCTCGAGGAACAACCACCTTGACATGTTCTAGTAGGTGTGGACTATCCACTAAACCATGGATAATTTTGTATAACAACAAGATATCGCATGCTTTCCGCCTAGAGAACAATGACTCAATTTTGTAATGTTCAAGTCTTGATTCATACGATGGCATCACTTTACATTTGTTTTGAGCATATGCCAGGTGGTATAGGAATCGTTTCTGGATTCGCTCGATGCGGTCCGAATGCACCGTGTACCCTGGATTCCACACTGGTGAGCAATATTCCAGTATGCTTCTGCCTAGGCAATTGTATACTGGTATTATTACTTTTGCATCCTTGAAGGATTTAATTTGTCTCGCTACGAACCCTGAGAGTTGTGATGCCTTTTTAACAATCGTATCTACATGTTCCCGAAAGTTGAGAGAATCATCGATAGTAACTCCTAGGTCGCGAATACTAGTTACTTCGGTCACTGGAATTCCGTTAATATTGTACGTGGTATGCGTTGGTATTCTCTTCCGGGAAAATTTGATGTGGTAGCATTTGGTGGCATTTAGAGTCATGTTATTGATACTACACCAATTTGATACCTTATCAATATTCGCTTGCAGGTGACCTATATCGGTACTACTTTCGATGGTCTGATATAACTTTAAGTCATCGGCGTACATTTTGAAGTTACAGGAAATAGCTTTCGCAAGGTCGTTAATATATATAACAAAAAACAGTGGTCCGATATGTGATCCTTGAGGCACACCGGATGGAACAGGAAGTGCTTCGGACTTAAACCCACGTAGAGCCACTAATTGCGTCCTATTGCTCAGATATGACTCGCACCAACGAAGCAGAGAGCCATGTATACCCATGTGTTGGAGTTTAATGATAAGAATATCATGGTTAATCAGGTCGAAGGCCTTGCTAAAGTCTGTATAAATCGCGTGCACTTCCCCAGATTTATCCAAGATTTTAGCAATATCATTGACATACTCAACTAAGTTACTGGTTGTTGACTTACTGGGCAGAAAACCATGTTGTGCTGAGTGGAGTTGTTCCCTAACTTGCCAGTATATTTTCTTTTGTACAATCGACTCAAAAACCTTCGCTACTGCCGGTAGAATTGATACTGGTCTATAATTTGAAATATCTGTTATTTCTCCTTTTTTGTGGATCGGTGTTATTCGTGCTATTTGCCACTGAGTTGGAAAAACACCTATTTTCAGAGACTCGTTAAATAAATAACATAATGGCTCAGACAAGTACACTGCGCATTCTTTTAACACAATCGGTGGTATACCGTCCACCCCAGCTCCCTTATTCACATCCAATCTCAATAGAGCTGCATGAACCTCGTCCACGGTGAGCTCACAGTGGCCGAATGACCACTGGTCCCCGCATGACGAACTCCGATAACCGCCAGAACTTAGTGTGTTTGCGTTAGAGAAAATGGATTGGAAATGTTGTGAAAACAAATCGCAAATATCCTGCCCGCCCTTTGCCGCTACAGAACCCAGGAACATTTGATTAGGAATGGCGTAGCTGTTAGACTTTAGTCCATTTACATAAGACCAGATATATTTCGGTTTTGTACGCAGGGTCTTTGATGCATTCTCCTTAAATGTAGATAAACATTCCCGCAACAATGTATCACAGCGACTCCGCAAGCAGTCAAAGCTTAATTTGTCCAATGGGTTTCCGTACAGTTTGAATTTTTTATGATACTTTGCCTTTTCTCTTAAACATTTTATCAAAGGAATACTGTACCAGATTGGATACCTATCACTACGCGGTTTATACAGAGGCGTGTGTTTAATTAAGATTGCAGACAGATATGTATAAAATATTTCAATCATATCATTGATGTCTGTCAACTTGCGCCAAGAATCTGCCCAATTAACATGAGACAACTCTTTGTTTACTGCTACATAATCACACTTAAAATAGTTCAGCAGAGATGTACGGTTCGGCACCAGTGACTTTGTGTTCCTATCCACACGAATACTGATTTCAAATGGAGGATGGTGGGGTTATAGACAATCTATCTATGTATAACAGAAGCACAATTAACCGTTAGGAATATTTCGTCAATATCCGTTTGGAATCGTGCGTGGGCCCATAACCTGCCGAAACTTGGACCAAATCTGTTGAGCGCACAGACTCGCAAAGCCATAACGGTCCGCTTATTACTTAGGTTCGGCAATCTACAAACGACTGTCTGGCACAGTTAGAGATGCATCTACTACCCCGCCGTTTAAAAATGACATAATGTGGCTAATGCAGGAGTTATTTTATAAAATAGTATTATTTTATAGTTAGGAAGAATTTTAGAGTCTACCAATGACAATTTAATTTAATTGGTACCTAAACAATAATGTACCTACTGTATAATTTATGCCCCTCAATATTGTCGCACTATGATTGTAACTGTGTAATAATAATGCCTTCTGGGCCCCAATTGACAGCGATTTGGGCCAAATTTTTCGTTTAATTATTTGATTGAATGCACTCATATTAGTCATTTGCTTTTTACCACTTGCACCATTAGAAGACTAGGTAATATGAGGCTATTTTAGTGTAATTTTACAATTATTAAAAATTTATAAAAAAAAAGGGGCAAGTATCAAGATCCTTTTGGTTAGCATACGCAGGGTTGCGAGATGAAAGACGGTAGCGCTCTCATTTATTTTCTACTCTTTAATGTCGCATTGTAACTAATTTGATAGTTCACTTACAGTTTCCGCTCCTCAGTGGAAACGTAGCTTAAATCTAAAAACTTTTGTCCAATTATTTTAAAATTTGAAGGAGCAGTGAGGTGGTGAGATTAAGAACAATCGTGCGTAAGTAAGTGCCTAAATAGTTACATAATTAACTCGCTGAATCGAATGAAAAACTTTAGACCCCGCGCACTCTTCAGAAACCTAATGTCTGTAAATTTAGTCAATCTATTAAATTTGAGCACTAAACTTTAGGCCACTAGTCGTACAGTGAGGAACTTATCCAAGTAAGTAATCAGAAATTAGAATATTTTTTCTGTCTCTTACAGATTTAAATCTGTCACTGACGCTTTTTCCTTACCAGAAACACGAAAGGAATCTTAATACTATATAACTCATTAATTTTCTCTCTACTTACCGATAACAAGCACTAATGATATGACATTCTGCCAGAATAATATTATACGTAAGTATATAAGATTCAACGCGGTCGATTCTTTTATTGTCTTACATAACTTGCCGAAATCAATTTGGGTGCGTAAACGCTATTCCGTGTTATTAGAGGTTTTGTTGGAGAAAGTTAATTGGATCGTTTCGGCAGCAAGTACATACAGCAACACAAGTAGCTGCGTGGACGCAGAGGTCAAAACCCTTGTTCACTCGACAATAAAGAAGTGCGGATCGGTTATTTTGTGCTTTTCGACACGGTTCGTCTGTTGACTGTACCTACTAGGTACAAGTCTTAGCTATGTCATTCATTGTTTTGTTTATTTGAATAGTGTCTTCGTAGCCACAACTATTAAAAACATCTTTTTTTAAACATTTTCCAATTTCAGTCAGGTTTGAAAGTCTTTGTTTTGTAAGTAATTAAAATTTTGGCTGTGAGCATATTATAATAACAATATCTTTATTGCAAGCCATGTATACGTTAGTATTCTTAAAAGCAAATAACGCCTATTTACATAGTACATAGTATATAATATACAAAATCTGTTAATGAGTTATGAAAGTAACCTACATTTTATAACATATCATAAGAAAAGTAGGTACAGTAGGTACTAAAACTGCACTAAGCTTTAGATAAATAGGCAGGACACATAAAATGACAAATATGTATATACTAGCTTTTGCTCGCGACTTCGTCCGCGTAGAAGTCGTTTATATCGTTAGGGGATGATTTCTGGGATAAATACTATTATACTATGTCCTTACTCGAGATACAAATCATCTCCATGCCAAATTTCATCTAAATCCGTTTTAGTTGTCTATGCGTGAAGAGGTAACAGACAGACAGAGTTACTTTCGCATTTATAATGGACTTTTGCCCGCGACTTGATTACTGACTTACCGTTGCGAGATGATTTCTGGGATAACACGTATTCCACGTTTATATTAAATGAAATGAATATATTTATTCTTCAATTTAGGTATATTATCACCTATATGTGTCAAAACAATACCACCGGCACCGGTTCATAAAATAAAAATCCAAAGAACGTCTAGAAGAACCGGCGTAAGAAACTCGGTAAGGTCTAATTTTTAGGGTTCCGTACCCAAACGGAAAAACGGGAGCCTATTACTAAGACTCCTCTGTCCGTCCGTCTATCTGTCTGTCTGTCTGTCCATCTGTCACTAGGCTGTATCTCATGAACCGTGATAGTTCGGCAGTTGAAATTTTCACAGATGATGTACTTCTGTTGCCGCTATAACAGCAAATACTAAAAAACGATAAAATATATATTTAAGAGGGCTCCCATTCAACAAACGTTATTTTTTCCCGTTTTTATAGATAATGGTACGGAACCCTTCGTGCCCGATTCCGACTCGCACTTGACCGGTTTTTTTTAAACAATATACAATTTATGTAAAGTAACAGTATTTATATTTCAAGCATTTACATAACTAATTTAAGAAGTTCTCATACAAAGTTCAACCCCTCTTTTAACCCCCTTTCATCCCCAATCTGTATAATTTTTATAGCCTATAACCTGGCCGGGGATTTTCTCGATAGATTAGTAAAGTTTGCATCAAAATCTGTTAAACAGTTTTCACGTGATGCGCATAAATTCTAAAAACTGTAGGAACGTGTTCTGTTATCGATTCTAAGTATCCCCAGCCAACTTTTTTTTAAATATCTTCCATGTACAGACTTTCGACCCTTTTCAGCTTTATTGTATGTATAAATTTATCAATAGATGTGTATATACTATTAATGTACCTCATTATGTCCGTGATTTTAGTACTATACCATAATAATTGTTGACATATGCATGAATCCATTAGTTAAGTAGTTATTTATCTTTGTGCGAAATCTGTACCTACGTCTATGACTACGTCACCTTAGGGACTATACCTTAAGACAGTTTCGTAATCGTAACAGACTTGGACATTTAAAAATTATCTCGAATATTCTGTATATGTTTGTAAAAACAATTCTCGAATACATACCTAGGGTACCTATGTTTATGAGCCGCAGAATTGGTCACACAATGATTTAAGTTCGCGTTATTATTGGACAAAGTTATGGACTACAAAACCACATTTTTGGTTGATCCGTAGAAACGGTGTCTCATCTTATAACTATATGTGCAATACATATTAATTTACATGCATATCACATAAACTCTGAGTACCGACTATTGACCTCAGGAAAACGACATGTTTATTAACTCTGTATTTTTCCAATAATCTGTAGGATTCCGTTAGGTAATTTAACAACAATCATGGAAATTGGGAAAAGCTATACTATGAAAGTGAAATCGTACCGTTTTAGTTTTTGGCGTTTCGTTTTATTACAGCAGAGCACATCGTTGCGTAAACTAAAAAAAATCAACTCACCGTATCTGTTTCGCGCGGTAAAATAAAGCGGTCACCTTCACAGTATTCACAGCCTTCTCTCGCGCGTTGTCAAAACGGACTGAGGGCGGCGAAGCCTTCGCTATTGGGTTTATTTACTGTAGCTTCCAAAAATAACTCCAAAATAAATACTGCAGTGCAAGCGCCCGGAACCTATAAAAAACCTCGAACGTAATGATTTACCAGTTTTAGACGCTGTTGCATAAGTCCAAGAGTCGAGAATAAACCAACAATCTGCGGATGACGCACCATCTTGAGACATATTGGAGCTATGGGGCTACCTATTCAGGGTGTAGTCGTTGTTTACATTCAGTAAATACCTATATCAGATATTTAAAAAACTGACATCGAAAGTATGTTATCTAATGGTAAAATAACATAATAACTTTTTTAAATGAAACGCGAAATATCCAAAATATTAAGTTTAAACGGCCCCATACATTTACTACTACGAGGTTCGTGAAGTGGTTTAATTGTCTACAGTACGTGACGATTAATTGTTTACATGATTAATCTGTAATAAAGTAATAACATATTTTTATTAAATAGAAAAATACGTTTATTTATGAGAACGTAATTACATTTTTTTGGTTTGCATTTATTACGGCTTTTCACACGTCGTACTAAACGTATGAAACCGCTTAATATTTTAATATATTGGATATTTTTAGGTTTGTTATGAAAACATATTGATGTCGATTTACTCATTGGGTAAGTACTTTCGATAATAAGTAATTAAACGTGTTTTGATTTCTTTTATAATTACGGAATAAACAACGGCCTGTAAGTAAACACTTAACGATTGCAACCTATATATCATTGGATACCCAACGATACGACGATGTTGGTTGGGTAGCCTATGGTACGTAAAAAAAAACCTTAGTTCCAAATGATGCAAGTGCCGCGAATTGATGTTAATTTGTTTGTATATAGCCTAGTTGGCAGTTGTGACTCTGCCTACGAAGTCTTGGATGTTTTCTATGTATTTAAGTATATTTATTTATCTAAATTAGTATGACAAATTGTCAGAGCACTGAGTATTATTTACTTGCCATTAATAAATTTAATTTTAACTTAAGTCATATTTTTATTAACAACGAAAATAACATGAAACAGTCAAAATATATATGACCAAAAAGTTTAAACTGCATAAACTAAACTAAATGTCTTCTCCATGGTGGGTCATTGTCAAATTTAGCTTCGCGTCTTTTCGGTGGACATATCAAAAGTTAAGGACCACAAAGCTTAATTTTGGATTGGTCTACTCGTAGTAACCCGCACAAACGGTGTTTCCGTAACTATAAACCCATGTAATAAAAATATAACTTATATGTACATAAAGCCTTTAGCTATTGACCACTGGGTGAACAACTTTTGTTTTTACAACTGACAATGACCTAATTTTTAGTAGCTTCTAGTTTGGTATTACATACATCGATATGTAGATTGTCCACAATAAATAAAAAATATAATAAAAAATAAAAACAGACTCCAAAAAAACACTATAAAGTAAAAAATGAATTAACTAACTTCTAATAGGTCAATATGAGACTGCGTTTCTTATTGAACAATGTAGGTATTGCAATTAATGAAAGTCGGTGCCATCCAAGGAATTGCCTAAAGTTGACGAACTGGCAAAATTACTACAGCTACACTGTATTATTACGGAGTTCCGTTGCCTACCTTCCGGCTTCTATTACCAGATCAGGTTGATGGTATCATTACATCAGGACCATTTAAATTGGCTTCTTCATAGTCGCTTCAGTATCTTGATCGAAATATCTTAGCGCTAACCATCCACCACCAAACACTAATAGTTTTGGATCACCATCCGTGGTCTTATTCATCAGTTCCCGTTCACCAAGTGCTTCTTTCTGTATGCAAATGCTTATTTGTTACTGAAAATACTAAAATCGCTATATGCTTCCCTTGTATTTTTGAGGAGTTCCCTCAATTTGTCATGGTTTCCGTCATCAGAAGTGAACTTTGATAGCAGCGGGACCAAAAGCATATGCTTTCAAAAAAAAAATCAAATCTGTTCATAAATCGCGGAGTAATTTCGAGTAACAAACATACAAAAATAAAATAAAAACATTAAGTTGAATTGAGAACCTCCTCCTTTTTTGAAGTCGGTTAAAAATAAAATTTACGTAAGTATTTCAAGACAGTTTTGAGTGTCTCATTTTTAAGTACCTATAGATGTAAGTACAGTCGAGGGCATAAATTTGTTAACAGTTTTGGATCTTATTTCAATGTTCGAATAAGGTGAAAAAACTTATACGTACATATTTATGGTGCCCTTGACTGTACTTAACTTCATTATGCAATGTATACCTACGATCGTCAATTATTACTCAAGGTTCGCTTACTTCAGGAAAATTACAATGGGATTAAATCAATTTAAGTTTTTTTTTCAAGAAATTGTTCATTAATTATAGGGAAACATGTCTCAACAATAACCTACATACATATCTCACCGCAACTATGAGTTGCCCAATCTCTCCGTATGTTAGGGAGACTTAATGCAGTAGACCTTGGTTGGAGTAATTACTTTATAATATACCTATGGCGGAATTTTGTTTTACTCATACCTAACTACCTACATTTATTTATTTATTTACAAGTATGAAAATGGTGGTAGCAATTGAAGCAACTCAGTTAAAACTAGTGGTTCAGCCTAAACTGTGAAATCGGAACCCCTTATACTTATACCAACAACCCCTAGGCCGTTTTGAAAAATCTTATGGTCTCATTAAACGCCTGCCAAATTTCACGACGCCACGTCCCGATTAACCATGCTCGAGTTGTCGTCGACCAAACATGTATCCATAGATAATCCGTGGACTCGGAGACTCGCTCGCTTGTTCAAATATACATAGATGAAGTACGAGTACTGATTTATTCAATCACAGTTATCAAAATAAGTATAGTGGTGCACCTATAGTCAAAATTGAACTAAAAACCTTAATCTGGGTACAAATTAAATGCGTATTACTACATTGTTTTTCATCTATTTTATTTATTAAACGTTATTTGTTTGGTCTGATTGCTTAGTTCAAAGTCAAGAGGATTCCTAAAGAGTGTGTAGAGAGATGTCGCCTAGGTTATGACTCGGCCACAGGCATTCGCAGCCCGCCGGGATGATAAGGGTTCTCGTCTCCCAGCAATCACTGAAATAGAAAAGTGTAGTCATCAATCATCTTCATTATGGTGTCCGACCGAAGTTTCGGTTTCGGCCAGTTTCGGTTTCCAAAAGACGACCGAAACTTCGGCAACGTCTAAAGTTATAATCGCCTACTTTTTTATCGTATTCTGCCTAGATACCATGATCGTGTTTAGGTCATGTCGGATATATAGCATTCGTTCCTCTCTCACTTACATACATTGCTAGTAAGGGACGAGTACTGTATGTCCGACATAAGCGAGATCAAGCTGGGCGTAACATTATCGAAAGTATTTACCTTGAATATCGTCTCCTGGTCAAGTGAATAGTTTTATTCCATTGCACACAAGACAGCCCGAGACTAGAACAAATCTGAAACGAAAATGACGATTGAACACAGCTAAAAACATAACGGTATAATCCTATGTGAGGGTTCTTAGATGGGTGCCACGACCGCATTTTACCCCGACTCATTTTTATCTCCATTCGCATTTTGCCACGATCGTGTTTTGTCACATGTCCTTTTTCTCTCATATACTCGAATTGTACAATCTCAGGTTTTCTTAACGCAATCTATCTATCTTCTTCTAAATATATACTTATAATAGAAGAAGTCCTGATCTACCATCAACGCACAGCCGAAACTACTGGAACTAGAAACTTCAAATTTGGTCCAGAGCTTACTTTTATGACGTATGCAAGGGATAAGACGGGATTTTTGGAAATTCCACCCCTAAGGGGATCTAATAGGGGTGCAAAGTATGTGTGAAAGACAATTTTTTTTTGAGCTGAAGTCTTAAAAAATCGTAAAAAGGTTACGAACTTAAATCCAAAGAAAGTAGGAAAGAGGGTAAAATAGGGGTACAAAGTTTATATAGGAGAAACTTCTGTTTTAGAGTTAGAGACTTAAAACTTCGGATATGGACTCTCTGTTTAAATAAAACAAAACTTATTCCAGCGTTTTTCGTAGTTGCTAAAGTAAGTTGCTGTTGCCTAAAGGGGTGAAAAGGGGGTTCCAAGTTTGTAAAGGAGAAAGTCTTTGATGAACCGAGAGATTTAAAACTTTGTACATATACTCTCTGTTTAAATAAAACAGAACATGTTTCAGCGTTTTTCAAAATTGCTCCCCCAAAGGGATGAAAAGGGGGTTCCAAGTTTTTACGGGGAGCAAATCTTTAATTTTCTTAAAAATCGATATGGATGTCATTTTCGAGGTTTCTCGGGGTGCCGATTACGAAAATGACATCCCTCCTTTTTTGTAGACGGTTTAAAATTGCGCTTAGAAGCCGCGGGAAAAAGCTAGTAGTTCATATTCGCATAATTTTATATTCTCAGCTTTTTAGGGTTCCGTACCTCAAGAGGTAAAAAACGGAACCCTTATAGGATCATATCTCGCGAAGGCGTGGAGGTATTGAGTTAGAATTAAAACCATGTACTAAGGTCTACAGTCCGTTTAAGCTGTGAAAAAATCATACTTGTAAGTTAACGTAAAAGAAAGATACGGGCGTTTATGTCGCCAAAAAAACGTATATTTCGACACTCTCAAGGGAATCAAAATTTATAGGGTACTTCCCGTTTACCTAGAACTATGAAATTTGGCAAGTAATATCGTTATATACTACAAGTACCGGGAAAAATCTAAAAACTATATTTTGTAATGAAATCATATGAAATATTCTACTTAATATTATACATACGCAAGTTAGGATGTTTGCATGTTTTGATGTTTGTTACTCAATCACGCAAAAACGGCTGAACGGATTATGATGAAACTTTGTAGATATAATAGAGTTTTTAGCCTGGATTAACAAGAGTGATACTTTTTGTCTCCAATATCCCGACATTTGACAACGTCATTGGCATAGACGTGTCTTTTTATACCTATGACATTAGGTGAAGTTGAAGCTAATATTAATGAACATATTTAACACAATTGTATTGAACTTAATTTTACACTTTGAGTCTTATCGTAGTTAAGATAAAGCAGGTTTTCGCATTATTTCGTTTTTATTAATTACGATCGTGGTTACAAATAGAGTACCTAGATTCCGACCACGCTAACTCTGCAAGGAATAATTTGGCAACACTGTGCATTATACGTCATATTTGTATGAAAATGTGACGTTTGAGGTAGTGTTACCAAATTATTTCAATGCAGAGTTAGCGTGGTCGGACTCTATTACGCTTCTACTTAATTATGATGAGCTATTATTTTGACAGATTTAGTTCGTAAGAGCTAAATGATCTCCAAACCAAAACGACTTATGTCAATTAAAGTCAACGCATTTCAACCCCTAAAGTTCTAGCAATTACATGCATAATCGCATGTAAAACAATAGATTAGAGTTACTTAATACACTGACCCATAGCATCTAAAGCGAGGCGGGGACGTCCACCGCGCGATCGCGACAACACTGACACATATAGTCCCTATACGTCCCGGTACCGCCGCACCCCGGGTAGAGTCAGTCCGACCCAGGTCGGGCCTAGCTGAGTTTCTTGCTGGACTCTTCTCAGCTAGGCTAGGTTTAGGGAACCAACGACAAAACTCCCAGTAGCTCGATTCCACTCACATCTCAGATTCGGTTGAAACCGCTCAACCTATCTCACTGGAGCGCAAACTCTTAGAGTATTCCAGTGTTCCAAACCACACGCGTTGTCGTGCCGGAGGTTTTCCCCTGGATTTTCCCCAGGCTACTCTCCAACCGCGCGCTCCTATCCCGGCCTATAAAGCCACAGCCAGGTTAAAAAAAAAAGAAAAAAAACTAAATCGCTTGCGAATTAAATAAATATAAGCTTAAACATTCTGACCCATCGAGCCGTAATAATTTTAATGTCTAATATAGGGGATTAAATAGATTGCGCTTTGATATCTGCCTACCGTAATTGATAAGAAACTATGGGTCAACTAAAATTTATGCAGTTGGTAGTGCTTGGTTCACAGCAATGACTTGTGACGCTGTACCCACGGCGTTCAATTTGTATTTTGTACATCGCGCTATTAAGATATTTCCTGAATTAAATGGGGTCGGGACGGATACACGACCTGTGTTCGGAACCCTCGGTGCGTGAGTCAGACTCGCACTTGACTGGTTATTTTTATTTCGTTCTTGTCGTGTGTTGTTGTGTGTGATGGTCTCGTCTTGTGCTCTAGTAGCAGTTGGCCTTATTAGGTCGCGTTCATGTTTAGTATACCTAAGCAACATTCTGCGTCTCACGACACGCAGCCTGTCAGGCGACTATGATATTGACATCATCTGATATATCCTCGTAAGTTGCGCTGTCGCAACGGCGCAGCTTTTCTATGATTCAAACGAAATCGAACGTTATTCCGAATAACATACATCCATAACTATTTACTTAAATGTCATGACCAATGTCGCCGCGCTTTGATAAGGAATATCCTGCGTATTTTATGCAGTTTTTAGTATTTCATTTATAAAATTGAGAATAAAAATATTTCTAACTTATTCTGGCACGCTGTAGATATGAGATACCTAACTACAGGATATACGTAATATATTGAAATGTTCCTAATCGATATCAAAGTGTCGCGCGCAATTTTATACTTAGTACCTAGTACATATATGTACTATTACTTATTCTGTTCTATAAGCACACACTATAGTCAAGTCGATTCGGCGGGAGCTGTCACTCGTGGAAACACCAACTGACACGATAGATTTTATGGTCATGTTTTATGTGACGTTTGAAACGTTATAGTCAGTAATAAGTAACCATTAAACCTGTGGTGCTAGTTGCGTAGGTAGCATATTGTTGTTAATTTAATGCGAAACCAGATTGACCTTCAGAAGGGCAGTCATAATCTTTCGAAACAACCCGCGCAGGCGCACACACGCAACGTCATAGGTAGGTAAGTCAAGGAATTGTTTGCAATGGATGTAGTTACAATTACTTATATTATGTGCACTTGCATTTAATGAAATGGAAGAGAAGTGCTATAAACAACTCATGGGCATGAACATCACGAGAGCTCAATAAATATTTACGTTAAGTATAGGGGATTACTTATGGAGAAACGACCGCCAGCAACTTTGTTTTAGTAAGATTGTGGTAAAGAAGGGCTTTTTCCATCTATCTTGTATTTTTTAACTCTTTTAGGTGCATAACAAGGGCTTTAACTGTGACTTAATTAAGGCAACTCACGTGAAAGAGTAATTAGTAATTAATAGGCAGGTAATTTGGTATTATTGTACGTAAGCATCATGACTGTAATCAAGAAAAAAATTAAAGCTGTCGGCGTAATAGCGTTATTGACAAAATTATAAAAATGTCCCGTAATGAAAGTATACACGTAAATGTACCTATATGTGACAAACAATTGACATTTGGCAATACAATAGGTGACGTCACATCATAGATATAACCTCGTCACATGCTGTATATTTTTGATTAAGTTCAGGAACACACAGTTTAAAAAAATGTTTTAATATCGCGAAAATTAAATGTTTATGTTCAAGTAACAATAAACTTTAATTGAGTCCATGTTTTATATTTTATCTCGATCGCTGAAAAATACCGTATTGATATGTATGCCCATGCAAAATTACAGCTATTAGTATTAACGGTTATTAAAATAAGCCGCGGACGTACGGACAGACGGCGAATGCGAAACTATAATTATGTTTACTACGGAGCCCTTACCTGGGGGTCGATTTTTGAGTGTCGAACGCTCGACTTTTCACTCGACATCTGCCAAATCATCATAGTTTTTTAACTGATTTCGAGTGAAAAGTCGAGCGTTCGATACTCAAAAATCGGGCCCCTGGCTTTGTTCCGTGGAAACACTGAGAAAACAAAATTTTCTGGAAATACCTATTTTTTATCACCCCTGCATTCGCTTGTTGGTACCCGTATTGGTATAATATCGCAATTAAATCGTCAGGTACTATTTCGCGAAATTACTTATTTACAAATAAATGTTGGTCGTTTAATAAGGACAAACTTAGTATTAAACCAAAAAAATGTCTCCTCCTTACTCCATTGGAGACGCCGCGGTCGCTCTCCCTCGAGGAAACGCACCGAACCTCCTCATAGTAGGCAGGCCGATATTCGTACTCCGTAGTGCTGAGCTTTCGAATTTTTCTCTCCAAATGGCATATAGGGGAATGTTTCTAAAACACGAAAAATCAGGTAAATAATGCGAATATCTTACGGATGGAGTACATTTTCCAAGATAGCGGCAGTGCTACCAGGTCCTGAACTGGGGCCTTTTAGAGGAAGAAAACAAAGCCCTCAATGAACATTCGTGCCACGTTGCATCAAAGTCCCCAATTTACCGTTATGTCACATTAATATAAGTACCCAATGTTGCAATGCAACATGCATCCAGTAGATTTATCTTTAATTTGCCGCTATTCTCTGGTTTCAATTTTCTTTGGTCAGATTCTATCTCTTTCTTCGTCCTAGACTTAGAGAGAGATACATGAACGAACTTCGTTGTCAGTTTGCGGTAGGCCTTCTGCACTTATTTGTGTAACGTCACACGATCGCCTGTCCATAAGCACTGCATAGGGCCGTCTTTCCCTGAGCATGACACAAAATATTGAAATGTTGGATTGTATGTACTTGAACCAGTTGTCGCGAGTTTCGGTCGTGGCCGTCCTCTATAGACTCCGTGTACTCGGGCAGGATCTGTAACGGTTAATAATTATTACAAAATGATGTTAAAGCATTTAGCAATCGCAAATACCTAATACTGGATTGATAAAGCTAAGAAAATGAGTTTCCTATATAACCCAATTTGATTATACATAGTTAGGTTCATAATTATGTTTATATATGAATTGATTCCATTTCGTAGGTAACTAAAGTTAGACGTACAATTTATATGGGTAACTTTCGTTACAAAATTGAATCAGTTAAAATGTAGACATACGCAGTTCATTCCTTAACTATGTACAAAAAGTGCATATAACTAGGTAGTCTTGGAATGAAGAATGTGTACTCTTCAATAAATATGTTCCAAAACGTTTGCTTACATTAGGAACATGTGCCTACATTTTCAGTATATTATAAAATTAGGTACCTACCCCAATAGCTGGCATGGTATAGTTTAAATAACGGACAGTCCAACATTTAAAAATATATAAATCCCTAAAAGGGTGAGCGTCCTCCCGAGATATATACATTTGAGATGTATTTCTATACACCAGCCAAGCTATATACGGAAACACAAGAGCCTAGCTGAGATGATCGAGTTTATGTCAGACATATAGCATGCGTCGCTTATACACTTACATACTTGCTAGTATAGTAAGAGATGAATGCCGACATATACTTGATCATGGTTAGCTAGGCTGATGGCCATTCACCATAATGCCTACTTACTAGTAACTACATTAAAGTTTACCTCCCCACATTCCGTATTCTGAAGAATCCGCTGCTCTGCCAAAAGCTTTTTGTATTCCAGCTGGCCCAGTACTGAATTGAGTACTTTTTCAGCGCTGGGTATGGCTAGTATCTCCGCCAGGCTTCGAGCTGTGTCTTCGGGACTTGTCAGCGACGACGCCCAATTTAACGCAAGTGCCTGTCACAGACAATAGCAATGAATATCACTCGGACGAATTTTGATCAGTTTTATTTTTTCTTATATACGAATTCGAGCGACAGAGAGGAAGGAACATCGCTTTCGGTTCGCGGTTTTTATTGTTTTAAACTTTTAATACAATATCGGGCTGATGTAATGTTTTAAGAGTAGGTATGTATTTGCAAGCTCTTGTTCAACTTGCTATTTTTGTATGTAAGTATGTTCAGGTCAAATATTGCTATTGAATTATAGAAATTATATCAAGTTATTTTTTCAATAGGTACGGTACGACCGGGTTCGATTCCCTAAATGATATAACATTTTTTGAATGAAGTTTTTCTTGTCAGTAAAATCGATGACATGGTTCCTTAGAACAGATCTTTGTATGTCTTATAAGTAGTTTCAGACTTGCCCGTATTGACCCATCTAAATGGCCCACCCTGAGGTATACCTATTAGGGACCGTCCATAAAGTAGGTCACACGGTAATGGGGTCGACGAAGTGTGACATTGTGTGACAAAGGGTGGGCGGGGTCCTAAGTTTGATGACGTCATATTTTAAAATTCAGTACATCTTAGTCTTTAAATGCCAAATTCCCCACTCTATCTGTATGTGCATAAGATTTAAGTTGTTTATTGGCGATAATTTATTGTTTTATATTTTTTTTCAAATGTTTGATTTGATATTTATTATATTAAATAATAATTTAAACAGAACTAATTTCGGAACTGCTGTTTTAATTAAATAATTTCTAAATTTAAAGTAACACACTACTCTCTCAAATGTCACCAACTGTGACTAGGACGGGGTCTAGGGGTCAAAAATCACGAAATTAGTGTGACGTACTTTATGGATGAACCCTACGAGTGCCTATGAGCAATCACTCTTTTAATCATTTGATGTGTCAAAGGCCAGATCCGGCGGCGTACGCTTGCAGGAGGTGCTCGTAATTATGATTTACGGCCACATGATGCACTACGACAAGATGCAGAAGGCACATCGAAAGCGAAGTTCGTTTGTGTCTTCTTGCATTTCGAACGAACCTCGTTTTATATTTAAGCGGATCACATTCATCGTCGCGTGCGAAATAGGTATTAGACAATTTTTAGGGTTCCGTAGCCAAAATGGCAAAAACGGAACCCTTATAGTTTCGTCATGTCCGTCTGTCCGTCTGTCCGTCTGTCCGTCTGTCCGTCTGTCACAGCCGATTTACTCGGAAACTATAAGTACTACAGTGATGAAATTTGATGGGAATATGTGTTGTATGAACCGCTACAAAATTATGACACTAAATAGTAAAAAAAAGAATTGGGGGTGGGGCCCCCCATACATGTAACTGAGGGATGAAAATTTTTTTTTCGATGTACATACCCGTGTGGGGTATCAATGGAAAGGTCTTTTAAAATGATATAAAGTTTTCTAAAAAACATTTTTCTTAAAGTGAACGGTTTTTGAGATATCAGCTCTCAAAGTCGTAAAAAGTATGTCCCCCCCCCCTCTATTTTTATAACTACGGGGTATAAAATTCTAAAAAAAATAGAGGTGATGCATGCTAATTAACTCTTTCAACGATTTTTGGTTTGATCAAAGTATCTCTTATAGTTTTTGAGATAGGTTGATTTAACTGTAATTTTGGTTAAGTTATTTTTGCTGTTTTATAGATACTAGTACGGAACCCTTCGTGCGCGAGTCCAACTCGCCCTTGGCCGGTTTTTTTTTAATTATGTAGAACTTTTTCAAAGATTCTGTTGGTTTATTTCGCGCCCGAGACTGCTTTTGAGTAAGACAAGTTCCCGAATTAATTAGTTATGTGAATTGTATATTCTGATAATTCGTAACACAATGGAATTATTTAAATATTTTTTCTTTGTATTTTTGTAACCTGTCCAAAAACGAGGAGTACATTAAGGCCCAAGACCCATTAGGCCAAATAAAAGTGAGAACGTGGTTATATAAAATTTTGATAACTTTTTGACATAACGAAACTAGTTCACTCTTAATAATAATTATAAGTACAAAAAAGTGTAAGAAAAAAGGACTTCGTTTTGTGACGACATTTCGGTTTATATATGGCTGTCACAAACCGGACAGTTAAAAGTTTATGGAAATTCGATCAATGACCTTTTTTCAATAAAATTAGTTGGTCATGATTCTGAAGAAGGTAAACGCAAAGTATTAACCTTATCCTGCAAAGTATAAGGTACAGTGAAAATGCCCAAATATGTAAGTACTTAATCCCAATCCTGCCAAGTCAGTTCTGAAGTTTAAGAGAAGTGAATCTAACATTGGTTGCATTATAACGCTCAATTGACGCTAACGAGTTGTGATTGCCAATCCCTGTGGATCCCTGCTAGTCGCTTTGCATAGTTGAACGAGATGTAATACGTGTCCTCCTTACACGCAATGTAAAACTCATTTAAAATGCATATTGCTCTTGGAAATACACATAATATAGTGCCCGAGAAAGTGTAATTTAAACGAACATGCTCTCCGATCTAAGGTGAATATTTTATATTATTGTTTTATTCATAACTGCTATTCTGTGACTAAGAAATATCAATTAGTCACCTATAAGTTAAGTAATTTACAAAATGGTTTATTTTTCATCTGTTAAAAATATTTTTTAGATTTAATAAATAAGGAAAACTACAAAGTACTGTTTAAATAATAACTTAATCTACAAATATAAATATGAGCTTTATTATTGGAAAGTTGCATTAATGTCCAATGAGTAAAATGATATAAGGAATAAACCAATTTTGAATCAGGCGACCCCACTTTCGTGTTATATACCTTTCATCCGTGACTTTCCGTAATACCTACCTATACAGACCTACATTTGATTTGTGACTTGATTAGCGAAAGTTTACATTTTAGATTAGATATGGTAGTTATTTACTTTACAAATTTTATATTTCATTGTTTATTGATATTTTTAGGCCTATTTAATATCTTAAACAAAATAAACATAGGAATAAAGGTCTGATAATAAAGTTATAAATAACCTAATAAAAGCAAAAACTAAACTAAAACTAAAAATAATTAAATTATATCTAAAAAGGGCCCCCGTGGCATCGTACCAAAGACGCTGGCAGCATTCCCTCGCTGTACGGCTAGGTATACTTAAACGTTGCGCGAGGAAGCTGCCAGCTCTTTGGTCACCAGTTGCGTCGACGAGCCTTTTACCGAGCTCTTTGTATAGTTGTCGAGCGCTCGGACCCCACGGCCCAAGGGTCTCAACACCGAAAGCCATGAAATGGTATTGGGTGCCGAGACCCTGGTACTTCGATGTTTTTTTGTTCTCGGCCGTCTCCGCCGCCCCACCAGCCCCAGACGACGTTCTTGGAAGATGGGACGGTGCCAGTGTATCAACGCATGTAGCGTCCCACACCAGCACTCGCCCCATCTTCCAAGGGACCAGAGTCATCCCATCCGGCCTCTTTCCATCGTCTCTTGACACGCCGTTGGCCGGTTGTTGACGGTGGCGAGAGTTCGGCGGATAATGTCCTTCAGGGCTGCATGACGGGAGAGGCGGCCGGCGCTCAGATGGCTTTACAAATAGGTTTAATTAGGTATAATATAAAGTACAGGATGTTTGCAAATTGGATAGGTGTATAGGCATATAGGCGGATAGGTGTGGTCATTAGTCTCTATTCATGACCTCAAGTTAATTTTTGTGCGCACGCAATTTTTTCTGTGATGTTTTAAAGTTTATTTGAGGAACCTTATAGGTTGACTCGTTTACCTTAAATATGTTCAAAATTGATTACAACAGAATCTATAAAAGTAATAAAACAAAATATAACATTAAAACTAACCTATTACTAAATATCAAACTAATAAAAATCCCCCAAATCTATTCGCTGTGACAGGCTGCCCACGAGGATGGCAATGCCTATCTTTTGGCAGAAAAATGAGCCTACTCTGCGATCTGCGTTAAACTCCCGTAGTTTTTTTTAATATTTTACCTTAAATTAAAAAAAAAGAAGCAGTAGAGCCGTGGAATGTTGATTTCTGCCTAACACAGGTTTGTATTGCATTATTATAAATGATTTAAAGGAAGACAGACAAGAGATGTTTTTTAACAATTTCAAGAGCATGGTACGGCAACAATTTTTGGGCAGTAGTCATTGCTAATCAAGTTATTAGGCCACATTACCTACCTGATAATATGAACGGAGACAATTATCTAAATTTTTCGCCTGAATTGCTGACTAATGTGCCACTTCAATGAAGATAGACATAATTGTCTTTCAACCAGGCGGTTTCCCTGCACAATAAATGATTAACAGCCAGGAAGTATCTGGACAATGCTTTAACAAATTCGTGGATTGGGAGAGATAGCTTAATTCCACTTTATTTTAGGAGAAGATTTCCTAGAAGAAGAATTTGTTTTTATTCCCAAAGAATACAGTCTGCATTACCTACTAATTTAGCGTACACAAAAATCTTTAGCAAAGTTGCTTTTTCATTATTAGCCTAATGGGGCACAAATTGGCAAATTAATGAAGTTTTAATAGGTTTTTCGCTTTATTGTATTTCATTAGAAAGATGATAAACCAACGACTTTTTAAAAATAATTTTATGAACGTCAACTCTTTTAGTTTTTTGTTTCGAACGAAAGTAAACCTTCGAATGTGGAATGCTCGGTGTAAAAATCTGAAATTTGTATTATTTTTTATAATATTCATATAAATAGATTTGAAGTTATGAAAATAGACGTTAATTGTGGCTCATTCCTAATAAATCCAATAATAATGACACCTAACCTCTATTGTTATGAATCCAGATGGAAAGTGTCAAACATTGGGCTTGGGGTTATAAACAGACCTTTTTTCTATATATTTTTTTTTGTATAATATTAAATTTTACATAAACATATGTATGTATACTTTCTCTCTTGATCAGCTGGTGCTTCACAGCCGCTTACTTTTAAATTGTATAAATAAATTTATCTGTTATCAGTTTGCAATGCTTAAGGTTGTTTGGTAAATTAAATTATTTAGGTACCCAACCTATATTAGGTATGGGCAGACGATGGGATATATTAATGAAAGGTTCCTCAAACTTATAACAGTTATAACCCCCCGTAACCCCATTAAATTTTCCGGAAGAATGTGAACCTCGGAATAATATACATCGGGGCTATCGTTTTTGTGCTCACCAGTTGGCGCGACTGTCGAATAAGGTCCAGCTGTCAAAAATTGTTATTGGTTATTATTGACATCAGAACAAAGTTTACATTTAAATCATATTCAATACCTTAAAACCGTACCGTAAAAATATCGAACATACCGCATTGTAGCGCGGTCCCGTTTTGTTCGGAAAAAAGGAGGAAATAAGTTTCCGAAAGACAAAACTGTCTCAAAGCCCTGACAGTCATTGACCCTTAACTCATATTTGCCATAATCAAGTTCTGGGGGGCTAAGATGATCGCGTATATGTCCGACCATATAGCATTCGTTCCTCTCGCACTTACATACTGACAGTAAGGGACGAATGCTATATGGTTGGACATATACGCGATCATCTTAGCCCCTCAGGTATTGCAAAATAGTCACCATATTGTTCCAATTAGATATTAACCCGCGTAGCGCAACCACAAAGAGTGACATTTGACGTTTCAGAGACCCCACGCTACAGTAGCACCTCTAGCGGCGAATTCATACGGGATAGCCCTCATTGCACTAGTGGAGTGGAGGTCATTAATTCCTTTTTTAACTACCGACGCAAACTAGGGGATGTTATAAGTTTAAAATGGGCATCTGTTTATTTTTCTGTCGCATATATCATGCTAGCTCCTAAACCGATGAAGCGATTTGTATGAGTGCGTTTTAGGGTTCCGTATCAAACCGGTAAAAAAGGAACCCTTATAGTTTCACTTTGTTTTGTCTGTCTGTCTGTCTGTCACATCGCTAAATATCTCAAGAACTACTTATTCTATGGATTTGAAATTTGGAACAGTTATAAAGAAGGGTAACCCAGATGCATAATAAACATGATTTATTTATTATTTCTTTTTATTGCTTCAAAATTTCAGTCTAAAATAATAGGCCAAGTGGGGTGTTTACAAGAAAAAAGTAACCATAGCTTCATCTAGTTTTTCTTTTTTTATCCTAAAATAATATTTCTATATTAAGTTTGTAATTTATTCACCTTTGTGTGTATTGTTGTTTTCTAAATTCTTTCTTGGTTATCCTGAAAGTACCTTCTTTCAAATAAAGAAAAAAATTGAATTCAGTTCACGCCATAAAGAATTATCCTTGAAAAACCACCATTACCCATGCGCTGTATAATCGTATGCCCTTGTCTGTCAAGATGGTTCTCAACTATGTTTGTGTACGGGATTTTTTAAAGTTTATTATTTATGTTATGTTTCAAATGCTATCTCTAAGAATATCATGGACGACGTGGACTTATGCATATGCATACGCATATGTTGTAATTCATTTACAGTAAGAAATAATCGTTTAGATCGTGTAAAAGGTCAACTGTCACGTCTGTCACACGTAAATACATTGTCAAGAATTCTATTGTATGTAGGCACAAAACAGTCCACGAGAGTACCGCGTGAAGTAAAAAAACAAAAATATGTTGTTGCGAAGTATCTAGTACCTAACGGACAGGGGTACTTAAATATTATTCGTTTTTTGGGTAGCACAGGATTTTCGTTTTTTGCAAGGGGTTAGAGTGACTACATAATAAAGAACAAGGGCAATAAATATAGAGCTCTGAATCTGTTTGACGTAATTGCCGTTGCCTCGGCACATCCTGCCACTAGTACTGGATATTCACGAAACCCAGGTATCGACAAAATAATCCAGTATAAATTTGTCTTCCAAATACGCATAGTAACGAATTGAGGTCAAGATATACTAGGCAGGAATAGCGAGATGAGATGACATGGGCTGCGAAGCGCACAGTTACGGTCCTGTGTACTAAATATAAAACAAATTGACGCATGAAAAACGTACCTAAGCATAAAGATGTAACAGAATTATAGGACACGGATAGTCAATAAGAAATTTAACAGAAATTCTATAAGTACTCAAGCTTTTCAAAAGTCTGTTTAAATATTATAATTAGAATTTAACCGTAAAAGCAAGTACTACATCCAAAATACTACTTAATACCCGTGGCTGTGACTATGGTAGGTATGTATGTAAATAGATCCCTTATTATCATAATAATGAACTTAGAGGAGTTCCTGTAGGTATCCTCAGAGGAGAGGATACCTACAGATCCAAGACTTCTCTACGTGTTGGATCTGTAGGTATCCCCAACCACCCGTCCAACCACGCCTATCAAAATGGCCGGGATCTAAAGTCTAAGTCTAAGTTTAAAAACGGATATATCGTCGGGTGAGAAGCAGAACTCACTATCAAATCTGTCACTACTCTTCGAAACCTCGTATCTCAGTACTGAAACGATGCTGATATACGAGCTTTAGTTTAAGTAGGTTTTGCTTGTAACCCGACGATATGATAGGTACCTATTTAATAGCTGGTACCGAGCATATGTAAAATAAATGTTCATCAATGAAGGCATGCATAAACATTTTCCATAGCTATTTTTATACCGTCTTTTTTGAAGTTTTATAAACTTTCTGTCTATTTTTGTCAATCACTAAACAGCCTACTAAGGTTCCTTTAAGTATTTTGAGATTACATAATTTTATTACAAAAAATAACTAAGCATGCCTTTAATGATACCATTTTTTCGAAATGCTTTATCCAGGGTTGATGAGGATTTTCTAGTAGGGCGCGAGGGGTGGAGGTGCGCCGCCGGCACCGCGGCTACTTCAAAATGGAGCCGGTTTTGGAGGATGAAGCGCTATTCAAGAACACTCACTTTGGAGACAGGTAATTAATTAACGCTATGGCCGCTTTTAGACACTCACTATACTAGTATGTATATATAGTATAAATACTGATATAGGTATGAGGATGAATGATGAGGATATAAGCATGTCAATATTATTGCTAATTCTAAAAATGATTGAATTTTGCCTCCTTATGAGTATAATAGGTACGCTGCTTCAATTTAAGGTATATCGCTTGACTTTAAACATTGTGTGAAAAACCCTTATGGCTCGTCACGTCATAAGGCGATTTCTGGAACAGAGCTAGTACTTAGGGCGTTTTCAATCAAAAATCACATCATTTTACTTATTCAAAAAAGGATTGAATCCTTTTCTGGAAAACGCAATTAATGCCTTTTCTTGCTCATAATAATGTGCGTAATTGATTCTGTCAAAAAATTGTTTATCCCCATAATTCCCTAATGTTTATTACGTTTCCTATTTGTGACGACGTTAACAAAATATTTGAAGAAACGTCACATAACGAAGTAAAAAACAGGGAGGGGACTTTATTTCTATATAATATCATTATAAAAAGCGCATTGTTCTGAGTAGAGAAAGAAAAAAACACCAAATGGTATATTCAAGGTAGAACTTTTTATTGAAACTTGAGCACACAGCACGGTACCTACCTATGTCCAGTTCCCGAATCAATTATATTCTATGAAATGTTTGACACTTTAGAGCATAATGTCATTAAAGTGAAGTCGAAAATTGGCAAAAGTTTTTTTTATTCCTCGATAATAACGAACAACTCAAACCAATACGGTTTATTGTCATGCTCGAGTTCAATCAACGGATTATGAAGAAAAAGCGCTACCTCGAATTCCCTGAGTCCCCAAAACGCGTCAGGGAACTTGATGTGTGCTTTGAGTCTAAGGTACTGAAAACGATTGAGGTACTTAATCACGTGTAATTAAAACGCAGTAGTCTCCGATTACAGCTGCCGTTCAGCCGCGGGCCGACGTACAGACAGGCTGACATGGCGAAACTATTAAGGTTTTTTTAAACTAACAAGTACGGAACCCTAAAAAGGAAAACTGTGACATCACATGTTTATATTTCCCTACAAACCTCACATACTACGAGCGGTTTAGTAGGTAATGAATGTTATCTAGGAATGAAGTAGATTAGACAATGTATTTAATGAATTATAAAATCAGCACCTTTAGTCCGTCTAAAGTAATAGGTCTATACCTATAGTACGAGGCACGAGGTTTACACACAATTTGTAATCGACTGCAAAAACTTGGTAAGTAGGTACTATATTGAAACATTTCGTTCTCTTAATTTACAAACTTATTGTATAATATCAACTTACATTCATCAGGAAAACGTAAACTGCTGGAGACATTTTGATTGCCGAAAAAGGATAATAACAAGTGTGAAGTAACTACACTAAGTGGACATTGTGACTGGCAGCGTCCTCGCTGGATGCCTTTTTATATCCCGAAATAAACGTAGATCCATACCATTCATTGTCCGAGTGTTTCATTAATATCGGAATTAATCCATACGTTGAGCATAATGTGGATATCCGTTGCCAGATTAGATGTTACAACCATCATGACTTTTGATGATTGGAATAAGTAATTTTGACGTTCAATAACAAACACACAATATACAGTGTGAAACAAAAATGGTGGCGATTTCATATTGACCACCACTTTAGCCTAAGTAGTTGGTAGTGACAGTGACCCTGCTTACGAGGCTGGTGGTCCCGGGTTCGAATCCCGATCTCTATGAGGGCATTTATTTGGTGGATGAGCACGAATAATTGATCCTGAGTTGTTTTAAAACTACCGACATATTCTCAATAATATGATCTACTCTGTTTGAAGTGAACATAGCTGCGTTTAACAACATAAATAACCTCCTCATTTTTGATTGAATTGAAAATCATTTCGATTTTCTCATTATTGAATTGTTTAATTATTAATATAAGTTATGCAGTGTATCCTTACATTACATTAAAGTTGATGTTTGTAGCAAAACAGTCCAGTAATAAAAAATATTCTAATTATTATGATTTTTCATTCATTAAAAATAGCAGATACAGTAGGTTGATTCCGCTTATTTCGACTCTGTGTAACGTTTTACCGCTTTTAACGACGTCGAAATCCCCTCATGTTAGGTTTTCATACAAAACACTTTCTAAGCAAATCTGTCCGTTTTGTGCTACTTTCTGTTAGTGCGACGTAATATCACCGGTCCCTTGACTGTCCCTGTATCCGGATGCCACTGTGTTACCTACAGCGCACAGGAATATACTGAAATTCTATGTCTGTACAGTGTTTCGTGCACAAATGATCTGTGGTTTCGTGAAAGGGCACTTAAGGTACTGACGTCAACTGATATATAAATAGCATTCATTTTTTAAGAATAAACCCATTTTCGTTCTCAATGGTCAGCAGAACAACAAACCAAACACGTGCAAAACTACCGAGTCGATGATTGACATCTTATTTTGCGTGTTTGTTGTTGTGTAAACGAAAATTAATTTTTGTTATGGTTCCGTACCCAAAGGGTCAAACGGAACCCTATTACTAAGACTCCGCTGTCCGTCTGTCACCAGGCTTGTATCTCATGAACCGTGGGTGGATTCGCCTTTTTTTTATTATTTGAAAAAATTTTTAGAGTTTGTTTTAACTGTTGGGAATGCGTGCTAAGTAGCGTAAAGTTAAAGATATCAGAAAGAGCAACAAATAGCTACAGGAGGCACCATTAAACACTCATTAAATTAGAAGTTTTTGGTCTTAAGTTTTTTCATGAAAACGGTAATGACGGTAGGGTGTATGGAATGGCTTTTTTAGAAATGGTAATGACACCAAGTAGATGGTAATGACGAAAACATGAAAAAATATTGGAGTTTGTAAATGAAACACGCACACTTCTATTCAGGGAAAATATAATTTATAACGTGGATACAAATCAACCATAACTATATAGAAATAAGCTTAAAAGAGATGCGAGGAAACTTTTTTTGGTTTGATGACATAATTTTCTTTCATAATACTATAAACATGATAACTTACACTACGAGACAAGTTGCCTCATTTTTTTTAATCTTTAGTATAATACCTCGTATAAGTATAAATAAATAAATCCGATTCTTATACATTATAATCAGCAGCCATTATTTGGTAATCAGCAGCCTTGATTTAAATGTAGAAACAATCTTAGATTATCAGAAAAGCAATTAAATATGATATCGCCCCGTGCCATCGTGCGATGGAAAACCTGAGGGCCGAAGGCCCGAAGGTGAACGGCAAGGCCACGCGAGGCTCAAGGCTGAGCTCCGCGTAGGGCCAAAGACCCGAAGCGTCCCATCAGAGCGCGCTCTCTGCGCGAGCCCGAGGGGCCAGAAGAAAGACAAAGTGCAACTCCCGCCTCGCAAATCTCTTTCCTGCTCTCCGCTTCCCATTGCAGGTTTTACATCTCCTACTCTCCCTCTCCTCTCTATGGTAAAGTTTCAAAAGGCCCGAAGAGTCCACCACGCGGACACTCCCTATTCCGGTCAAGCCCGATCAAGTGTCCCATTAGAGCGCGGTCCCCGTCATCCTTACAAGCGAAACCTGAAGATCGACGGCCCGAAGGGGAGCGGCAAGGGCAAGCGAGGCCGAAGGCCGAGCTCCGCGTAGGGCCGAAGGCCCGAAGCGTCCCATTAGAGCACGGTCCCACTCACCATCCCCGTCAATCTTACAAAAAAACACAGCCTAACCACAAATACCGACAAATCTCTAAACGACCGGTTGAAACCACAGAGCTCGTGCTCTGCAGAATATATTATCACACAACGTGGTTTAATAACTGTAATATTTTTATCTTACTTGATCTACTGTGTTAATGGCGATGACACTAAAATGTGACAAACAATATGCAATGTTAAATTTAAGACAAAAAAAAATTCCACGTGCAGCCAGCTCGCATGCACTCTGGTCCTCTTTGTAATGGGGACTGAGGAGCAGGGTGGCGTTGACGTCTCGGGTGTTCAGCCACTCGGAATAAAAATAAAAATTCTTGGACGCGGCTGCAATGGCGATGACGAAATTCTATGACTAAATTTTATAATATAATTAATCTTAGATATTATTCATGAAACGCTTCGAGTTTTCTTTATGATTATTACAATGATATGCTTTTATGAAAAATATTAAAAAAAACGGATTGCGTGCAGTGAATTTTCAACAAATATGGTACGAAGTTTCATACACCCATTTTTTTTCCTTATGGTAATGATGTTTAGTCGGTGTTAATCAGATTTTTTTAAATACTTACACAAATCAAATTAACAATTTTGAACTGCGGCTAATTGTTGTGAAACATGTCCTGTATCTGTTCTAGTAAAGAGAAGGTAATGTTTTAATTTAAATACACCGGAACAACCTTTTCTTTGATTTTCGCGAATCCACCCCCGTGATAATTAGACAGTTGAAATTTTCACAGATGATGGCATTTCTGTTGCCGCTATAACAAAAACAATAAAATGAATAGTTAAGAGGGCTCCCATACAACAAACGTGATTTATTTGCCGTTTTTTAGATAATGGTATGGAACCCTTCGTGCGTGAGTCCGACTCGCACTCGACCGGTTTTTTTTAACCTGACTGTGGCTTATAGCCCGGGACCAATAAAGCGATAGGAGTGCGCGGAAAATCCGGGGCAAACCTCCGACACGACCACGCGGGTGGTTTTGAACACTGGAATACTCTAAGAATTTGCGATTGCTATATTAATTAACTTCGTTTGTCCAGGATTTCTGAGCCAAAGAGGAGGTAAGATTGTAAACTTGTTTCAATTTTTCATATCCTGAAAGTAGGTCGTTGTTTATCTATGTGGCTTGCTGAAAGTGGCACTTTTCTGCACTAGAGCAGAAAAGTACTGAAAAGAAAAAAATACGCTGAATCGTAGTTAGATTGAGAAAAGGCAGTAACGTTATATAAACATAAGTAAGTAACATTAACTCTTAAATTAAAAAGTGGTCCATACACAAACACTGTTAACGTCACTCATCAGTTTTTGCCAAAATGGTTCTTTTGCTAATTCAGAAAATGTTTTGTATATTTTGGCATTTTTTAGTTTCCTCGTATTCGAAATGAAAAATAGAGTGTTTAACTAGGGTGAAACCACTCATTTCAGCCTCGAACTATTAGCGCTCTCACTTAGTTGAAGCGCCAAAATAGGTATCTCGTCTAAAGTGAGTGGCTTTCTACCCTTAGGTAACAATTTACTATTTGTATAGATACGTTGTAAAGTTTACACTGTAAACGGTAACCAACTTTCGATTAACCCGTTGTTTGATAAAAAGCACGAGACATAATTTGTAGACTAAAATGGTATTCGAGCAAGTCGCGTAAAGTGATGATGATGATGTCCTCCCAGACGCTTCCGTCGACGGCGACATCCTGACAAATTCATTCTATGGGATGTTATATATTTACTTATTGATTACGAGCATGTGCGCGAGAGTGACTTGCAAAGCCAAACTTGGTTTTGAAACTCCGGCAACATGAGAAACAGTGGAGCTCTCCACTTGAGTTATACGTATACAGATAGGAAGGCTTGGGTCGAGTTTTACGAATCTGGCGTTTAGCATCAAGAGCTTCGAGACGAGTGCGTTCAAAGTCACTGAGGCCCGCATTAACAGCACTTCGCCAGTCCGACCTCCGAGTAGCAAGCTCCTCCCAAGTCTCGCAGGATATGCCGGTTGCAGAAAGGTGGCGTTTCAGGACATCTCTGTACCGCAGGTATTGTCCGCCGACTTTGCGCTTGCCTGAGGCTAGCTCGGAGTAAAATACTGCTTTAGGCAGTCTTGATGACGGCATTCGCACGAGGTGTCCACACCAACGCAATTGGCCCTTCATGAGAAGACATTCCATGCCAACCAAGCCCGTTCGACGCAAGACCTCCGAGTTTGGAACACGATCTTGCCACCTCAGCCGAAGAATTGCTCGGAGACATTTTAAGTGAAAAGTGTCAAGACGTTTGATGTCTCCTTTGTATAGACACCATGTCTCCGAGGCGTAGAGCAACAAAGGCAGAATAATTGCTCTATAGACGGCGAGTTTTGTGGACAGTCTGAGGTCGTGCGACTTCCAAACTCGTTGGTTCAGTCCGCCGAAGGCCGCAGCGGCTTTCGCGATCCGTGCGGAGATCTCGGAGACTAAACGATTGTCGCTCCGCAAAAGACTTCCAAGGTAACGAAACGTTCCTACTTCTTCTAATGCGATGCCCCTTAAATAAATGGCAGCGTCGCTCGCAGATTTCCCTCTTGCAGGTTGCTTAACAATCTGGGTTTTCGACGCGCTGATTATTAGGCCAAATCTACGACAGGAATCGTCTAGACTATCGAGATAGCTTTGTAGGATCTCCAAGCTATCCGCCATAAGACAAACGTCGTCAGCGTAAAGAATCTCGGTCACTGAGGCAGACTGTGTTTTGCGTTTAGCCCTAAGACGTGACAGGTCAAAAATACTCTTGTCCGTGCGAAAATTTACTAGTATCTGGTTGTTGCATTTCTTAAGTGCATCATTCATTACCGCGGCAAAGTAGATGGCGAATAAGGTGGGAGCCAAGACACAGCCTTGTTTTACACCGCTTGTAACTGGGAATCGTTCAGTGAAATCGTTTTCGTGGCGTACGGAGGCACTCATGCCGTCATGAAATTGTCGCACTAAATTGATGAATTTCACAGAGCAACCACATTTCTGTAACACAGTCCACAAAGCAGTTCTAGGAACACGGTCAAATGCCTTTTCGAGGTCCACGAAGCATAAATAAAGGTCCCGGTGTTGTTCAAGGCTTTTTTCCTGAATTTGCTTGACAACGAAAATGGCGTCAACTGTACCTCTATTTGCTCGGAAACCACATTGGGATTCAGGAAGGAAACTCTCTGCAAGTGTGTTGAGGCGCTTGTTGAGTATGTGAGCAAGTATCTTGCCAGCTGCAGAAAGCAATGCAATACCTCTGAACGAGCTACAGTCCGAGAGGTCCCCCTTGCCCTTGTAAAGTTTGCTGATGGTCGCATCCTTCCAGTCTTGTGGAACATCCTCAACATCCCAAATATACTTTATAAGGTCAAACAGCCTGGAGTTAATACATGGTCCACCGTACTTAAACACTTCAGATGGAAGGCTGTCCGAGCCTGGAGCTTTTGCGTTTTTTAAACGGTTCACCGCAGCAATGAACTCCGGAAACGATGGCGGTTCATCCAAACCAGACACAGATGGCAGGTTCTCGAGCGAGTGAACATAAGATAGATCTGCTCCTTGACTACCGGGATTGAGTACCTCATTAAAGTGCTCAGCCCATCGAAGGAGGACTTCTTCGGGATCAGTCAGTCTCCTGGTTTTGTCACGCGAGTAAACTGGGGCTGTTTTCTTGCAGCGAGGTCCGTACACGGCCTTAAGACCTTCAAAAAACTTCGCAGTTTGACTGGTATCTGCCAATCGTTGCATCTCCTTGGCCTTGCGTTCCCACCAGTTATCTTTAAGTTCCCGAATCTTCGCTTTGAGTTCCTGGTGTACGATGTTGCGCTGTACCAAACCGCTGGCACTCCTCAGAGCGTGGCGAAATCTCTCCACGAGTTTCCGTATCTCCGCGTCAGATTCATCGAACCAATCTTGGTTTTTCTTCGACGGCCTACCTAATACTCGCAGAGAGACTTCGCGAAGAGTTTCCGCGTAAGTGCGCCATTTGATGTCAGCCGAAGGAATATCAACGATATGGGACATCGCCGCATCGAATTCCACGTCAAGCTTGTGCCGCACTTCGTCGTTGTGCAACAGTTTCGCAGAATTTAGTCGTGCCGGTATTTTGTGATTTGCTCTGCGCGGTGGCTTGTAATTCAGTCTAATCTGGGACCTGATAAGACGATGGTCAGTCCAGCCCCGAGCACCACGCATAGCCCTTGTAATAAGTACATCGCTTAAATCACGTCTACGAACAATGATGTAGTCAAGGAGATGCCAGTGCCCAGAGCGAGGATGCATCCAGGATGTCTTATACTTATCAGGTTGCCTGAAAAAGGTATTCGTGATACTTAAGTTAAACTCAGAACATAGAGTGAGTAAAGTTAAACCATTGGAATTGCACTTGCCCACACCATGTCTACCTAACACGTCTTTCCAGGCAATATGTTCAGTACCCACACGCGCATTAAAATCACCGAGCAAAATCAGTTTGTCACAAGGCGGAATCTTCTGCAAAACTGCACGCAAATCCTCGCTGAACGAGAGTTTGTCGTCGTCAGATGCCATCATAGTTGGAGCATACACACTTACTAGGTGCAGATACTTTCTGGGTGCCAAATGGAGTCGCAGAGTCATAAGTCTATTGTTAATACCTTTAGGAGGCTCTAACAGCGATCGGGCGATGTTGTTCCGAATGGCAAATCCGACTCCACTGGCGGCTCGTTCATTTGCAGGTTTGCCTATCCAGTAGTATGTGTATCCACCTAAGTCCTCACAGATCTCACCGGAGTCAGCCAGGTGCGTCTCACTGATGGCGGCAATATCGATGCTGTAACGTGACAACTCACGTGCTATGAGCGCAGTCTTTCTTTCGGGGCACTGATTGTTTTCGTTGTCTAATAAAGTTCTTACATTCCACGCAGCAATATTAAGGAATTTATTAATTTTAGTTTGCTTCTTTCGACCGCTGAACTTGGTGACCAGACGGCCGCGGTTAGCCGCCTGGTGTTGGATGAGACGAGCTTTGTTTAGGCCACCTTTTCTAGGCCCCTCCCCGGATTGGGGAAAGCAGTGCGGTCCCTAAATAGGGCTGCTTTGTCGTTAAGCGAGCTGCCGAACCAGTCCTCTCGTCTCCATTGAGTCCTGGAGCGACCATCACCGCTCAACCGCCTACGTGCAGAGAGCCAGCTAAGAGCCAAACTCACCAGTTCAGCCCCCACCACCAGTCTCCATCGCCGCAGGACCTGCACTCTTTAATCCAGATGCTTGCCAGGAGTCATCAGCGCGTGAATATATTAAAGTGGGCAAGTGTTTGCGCAGACACAGGCCCACTCTCTCGTCCCCTAGTCCTGGTCACCAGTGGAGCGGGGATCCGTTACGACTAGTTAGTTCTAGAGGATGCAGTAGCTGGCCGCATGTGTCTTTGAATCCCAACATGCGCCCTTTCAGGCACGTTACGGATGCCCTGCTGCAGCGCCTCGTTGCCGGATTATTTGCCGTACTGGCGGTGTCCGCCTGCCGAGCCGCTGCAGGCTTTGTGCACACTGAGGGGGGATTATCCCATTTTTACCGCGTTCCTGGAGACGCGGCCCCTTCACTGAGTTTAGCCCGCGGATCGACGCGGTTACCGGGGTGTGGCCGCTGCGTACACAGCAGCTGCGTGGAGCCACCAGTGAAGAGATTTATGGAGTATTTGCAGCCCAGTCGAAAGACACCATCCACTTACGTAGATCGATCAATGCTCCAACGGATCCTACTGCAAAACACTCCATATACACCCCAAGTCGCGTAAAGTAAAGCATAAGTAATTATATACAATAGTACAAGTCTAATCTGAAAAAAAGTACTTGTTGTTACCTACTTCTAAATAAAATTTAACTCGTGCCATTTGGGCCCCTCTATAAATGTTATCGTTGCCATATCCATATTGGTATAACGTAACAGTTTTAATTTCGTCTGGTTATTGGGCAGATTTAACAACGAAGGGATTAGTCCGGTGTTATCGCAATAATTATAATTGTCACCGGCAATCCAGTAATCAATAATGGCGGCTCTTTAAGGCTCGGTTTTCATACTCAATACTCAGACAGACAAACCGGTGTTAGTTAATCGACAACCTTCGGTTTTGCAATACACTTGGCTGCTTATAAATAAAACCAAATTAACTCAATAGTACATTTTGATGAAGGTTTTTAATATAGATGAGAAAAAAAAAACAAAAACTAAAATAAAACAGTAATTAAAAGAGATAAAACAAAATGCTTTTACTTGTCATTGTGGGTTTTGCAAATATAAATCGCACATATCACAATAATACTATTAAAACAATACAAGTAATTACAAAATTAAATCGTGAAATAATGAAAGAAAGAGCGGGAATTAAAAAGTTGGTTTAACTTTTAATTGATAGTCATTTTTCAACATGCCATAGTTCGTTGTCGGCATTCAGCCAAATCAAAAACTATTTTGGAAGAGGTTTTATGTCACATAGTAGTTTAATTACGTATATTAAAACAACATTACGTAATTAATCATGAAAAAACATGTTCTTTTCATTTTGTAATATTTGATTTATTTGTAAATGAATGTAAATATTATTTGACGAAAAAAACAAGCGTTCATTCATTCGGCGCCTCGATCTTGCAAACTACTCTATCAATAGGAGGTCTCGCATGATACTCGTTCCCGGTCATTGGTCTACTCAAACTGTCAACTTTTTGAAAACAGTTTTACATTTTTTAATTTTTGATAACCCTTAAACTTGTTTAATATGCTTTTATTATAAATGATTGAACCTAAAACAAAACTCTTCGGTTGGATGTACCTACGGCTTGGACCACCAGTAAATTAAATAAAACTGGAAAAGTAAAAAACACTAGTTCGAGAAATCCAACTTTGCGCACGATATACAGCTAGATAATGTACAAAATTTTGAGCAACTAATAAAAAAATATTTACATTATAAGCTTTGGTTGCCATGTAAACAAGGATCGTCCGTTAATTACGTGATGTATTTATGAGAGGGAGGGGGAGGAGTCAAATCTCACCTCTTACGTGGGTTAGAGAAGTGGGATCTGGTTTACTTTCGGGTTTGTGTTGGATGAATGGGTGCAATTCATTCAGTGCCAACCAACTTGACCTCCGAGTCAAGTTACACTAGATACAAGTTGCGAGATGATGAGTCGTGACAATTCGTAAATACTTACAGAATCTTAAATATAATTAAAACGTTCTCAATTAACTTGATGAAAGCGAAGCTAGAACGTAAGCTCTCGAGGTATTTACAAACAAAAGTATTCATCCAACTGTAGCAACTTTGGTTATTTTATTTCAATGACTAAATTTAAAAATACATCCATAGAGAGTTTAAATAAAACATACAACCGAATTGAGAACCTCTTCCTTTTTTGAAATCAGTTAAAAAGATGAAATTTGATACTTCCATTTTCCTGAAAAATGGAGTTTTGACAACTGATAGGATGACTAAGTGATCTTTTTTCCTTTTTAGGTAAGGAACCCCAAAAATGACCTCGGTTTAGGTCTAACCTCTTGTATTGCACAAGAACCGGTTAAGGGGAATAGGGGATGACTTAGCGCTTAGCAGATGCACACGTTAAGACTGAGTGACACAGACTGCTTTTAAGCGGAAGAGACGGCTGCACACATCCTAACCGATTGTCCTAGTCTAATGCCGTAGCTCTATCTTGGGCAAATACCTACGTCAAAGATTAACAACTGTCATGAGTTTAACAAAATCCTGGAATTCTTTGAGTTTGACAGACTTGACCGAGAATTGTGGGTAGTACGTGGCGTGGCGATCACAATGAGGGCTACCGTTTTTATTCTCACCATGCAGTTGGCGCCACTACGCTAGTGTCTGTCACTGTCATTTCAAAGTTTGTTAGCGGTTGTTATGCATGTTATGCAGGGTGAAATGGGTGCTTTCAACAGAGTTAAACACTCTACTTTCATTTCTACTATGGGGAAAATAAATGAGAAATAAAAGTAAGAGTAAATGATATTCTAAAGATTCAATAATAAAAACTCGCGCTGCAGCAACCAGCAGCGGGCGCCACCGCAGCCCGCAGCCAATGGAACTTTAATAAAAAAATACCGGCCAAGTGCGTGTCGGACCACGCACAATGAAGGGTTCCGTACCAACACCTACTAGTTCACATTTAAAATCACTATCCAATTTAAAAAGTCGCATCTTCATAGGGAAAGGGAACTCACGGCACTTACGACCTTTTGTTTGAGCAAGACAGTTTTTAAGCGAAAACTCAAAAACCGTAAAACCTGTATTGATTGTTCAAACCAAAAATCGTTGAAAGTATTTACTAATGCACACCACACCACCTCAATTTTTTTAGGATTTTAAACTTTATAGTTTGGATATTAAAGGGGGGGGGGGGGGGGGGACACTTTCTATGACTTTGACAGCTAATATCTCACCAACGGTTGACTTAAATGGACAAGTTTTTTAGAAACCTCCATATTATTTTTGAAGGCCTATCCATCGATACCCTACACGACTATGTGCGTCGAAATTTTTTTTTCATCCACTGGTTACATGTATGGAGTGCCCCCCCCTAATTTAATATATATATTTTTTTACTTCACTTTTATGTAGCGGTTCATAGAATACACCTTCTTACCAAATTTCATATTTTTAGTACTTATAGTCTCCGAGTAAATCGGCTGTGATATACGGACGGACAGACATGACGAATCTATAAGGGTTCTGTTTTTGCCATTTTGGCTACGGAAAACTAAAAAACAAATACTTTTCTCAAACATGCAATGAAATATTGTCTTTACGTTCGTTATAATAGGCTTGGAAGTATCGCTTTTTGGGCGCCACAATTCGAGAAGACTGTAAAGGGATTTCATACTGCTTTTCAGGCCTAGGCCTGCAAAGTATTTTTTTTGTTTCGACAACAAGGTCATTCATACAGCTGACTGGTTTGACAAAAAACAGGTTTTGTTCTTAAAGGTTGGTTGTTAGACTAAAATGTCGGCAGTAAGAGCTGTTGACACACGAGCTGAAAAAAAGAATCTAAATCTCTATGTTACGAAATGAATTCGATAGGTTATGATTCTTATGAATATTGTCTATAATTATGTATAACCAGAAATCCAAAACAATATTTTTTAACGATTCAAACTAATTTAGTCACCATATAACTGCTTCTTTTTAGTTTCAGTTCGTGTATAATATCCTTAAAAGCTACTACTAGAACGATGCACTACATGTGTGTCATAGTTAAAAACAAAACTTTTTGGTGGGAAAATATAAATTTTAATATTACATTTCGATTTCATTGTTTGTTGTGATTTTGCAAATTTCATTGAAAATACTGAAATTGATTTCTTCTGACGAAAATACTGGTGATGAAATCGTTTTGGACGGTAACCCGCCGGAATACGCGAGTAACTTGCCATAATACCATGAGTAACTTACTCCCGCCGAAATCCAAAGATCGGTACCTACATGACCGCTTACGATAATTTCATGAGTTCTCGGAAAATGTATTATTAGCCTATTTTCAACAACAAAGTGCAACTTTGTGGTAATTGTACTCAATGATCGAAGCAACATTGCAATTGAAACGTGACATAAATATAAAAAGTTATGGTAAACTGATTGCATGGCCAAACGTCAATCAGATTTATACACTGCAAAAAAAAACAAAATAAGTAAATAATAATAATAATAATTTTATTTCGGACAGAATCCATATGAGATTAGTTACAGACTTATACACTAGTGTTAGTTAATTACCTTACAACAATCTATAATTATTTCATACATGTATGGAGCTTAGTCCATCTATGCATAAGGGGGGAATCCCATCTATCAGCTAACGCTATCGTAAAACAAGTTAAAATGTCCAAACATTTTTAAATCAAGCTCCTGATGAACAATATCTGGCTATAAAGGTAAGTTTATCATCAAAATTATTATTATGTAGGTAAAAGGTTTTTGTTAACGTTTTCCCGTAAATTGGCTTATTTACTTGTATTAATTTGTCTTGTTGTAATTAATAAAATCTTGTTCTTTTGAGCATTTTTTTATTTCATAGTATGTTTGAGAAAACGGATGCCTCGTCGCGAAAATCCTATCCGTATCCGTATATACCCACTTGGCCGGAAATCCTCATTTTCCCGGCCTCTGATGTAATATAGTATTCCACCCTAGGGTCGGAAAAGCGACTTTCAATCCGGCTACCTACTTATGAAAATCGAATTTTCCGAACAGGAGAGATGATTTTACGTTGAAATCATAATATTTAATACATTAAAACCGTACCTTAAAAATATCGTAGTTCGTAGTGCCATATTATTCGGAAAAGAGGTAGGACATACCTAAGTTTATAAACGATATTATAAAATTGTTTCAAAACAAAACACTGAAATTCGTTTACTCGTAAACTCGTATTTTCTATAATTAATTTCAGCTATTGTAAAATATTCATCACATTATTCTAATTAGTTAAGTATTATAATTTACTAGTGGCTCTGTGAGCTGTTGACCTCGTGAGTGAGTTTTTTTTATGATTTCCAAAATCTGATATTATAAAAAAGATCAATTATGAATATCGAACCTGCTAACAAAATTTCACGAGAAGCGGTTGAAAAATGCGACCTATTAGAAGACAACAAACCGAAATTCGGACGCAGAAACTTACAAAATCTTTGAAATAAAAATTGTTTTTGAAAATTTCCAAAAACTCATTCATTATTAATTACCGGACCTGCTCAAAAAATTTCACGAGAATCGTTTGCGAAATGCGACCTGTACAGGAGGACAAACCGTTGAACAAATATATATTTTTTAAATTACCAAAAACTTACTCGACAAAAAAAATCTGTATATTTATCCAACCTGCTACAAAATTTCACGAGAATCAGTTGAGAAATGCGACCTGTAGAGGAGAACAAACTTTAATTCGCTCGCAGAAACTTACAAAATCATTGATAAAAAAATTGTTTTTGGAAACCAAAAACCGTCTCGACAAAAAAAATTATATACTTAACTATCGAACCTGCACACGAAATTTCACGAGATTCGATGGAGAATTGCGACAGTAGACTGGAACAAACCCGGACGGTAAATCCGGACATACGAAAGCATTTTTGTCGAAGCTGAAGCAGAGACCTTCGTTTCACTCGGTCAATAAACCCGCGAAGCATAGCCCTCATTGATCAGTGCCAGTGATACGAGAGCTAAGTAGCCTGGGATAGCCACTACCCCAAATAGTAATAAAATGGGGGCACGATTCAAGTAAAACACATCATGCCTTCCGCGCACAACATACACACTATTGTCTAGGGCGCACAATCTTAGACAGTGAGTGTTTTGCCTTCGAAAAATATCATCTTAAGCCGTAGACGGCGGGTTAATCTGATAGTAGTCAGGCCTGTAAGGCCTGTTCCTCTTGCCGTTGTGGCTAAACTTTGGCTCTGGCACACCTCCGTCGTGACGAACGTGTGCGAGCGGGATGCCATGACTAGCTGATAAACATCGGTTTCGTTAGATAGAAAACCCTCCGTACGCAAGTATGTAAATATTCTGTTGTGTAAGCTACGTGTAAGGTACATAATTATTAGGCGTATGTTTTTTTTTCAGGAGCGTGTGCGGGGAGGTTGTGTCGTCAGGAGTGTACGGAGTATTCAGGCAGGTAAGAGTACCTAAAGCATTCTACTATACTTTCATCTCACGAGCGCTGTGTAGCCATAGCTGTAGTTGTGATATATACAACCATCACCCACGTTCGTGAGATAAAAGTTCTATATATTCGTATTAGACTTATTAAAAAAACCGGCCAACTGTTTATCATGTTAGCTAAGTACAAGCTAAGTAATTGAGCTTAAATTTCCGCCGTTTATACTCCACAAAATTACGTCGGTTGCAGGGGTGGCTTAACCGGGGGGGGTCCGCCCTGGGTTGTTATTCACAAACCGACTCGTCCTCACCTGTCACCACATATACTTTATATGGAAACTCAAAAAGTGCCAAAGTGTGTGTGTGAGGACGATGCTTAGTGAATCGCGTTAGCTGGCTACCAAGCATTAAAGGGTGACAAACGACGGTAAAAATCTGCAATGCTTAGAGTATGTACTGCAATGGGAAGCGGAGAGTGGGAGAGTGATACTCAGGCGTTCGTTGCACTCATAACGTCTTGCTTGTGAAAGAGAAGGTGAGGAAGTGTCTGCGTAAACTTGCCGGTGGGGCCTTTCTAAATTTTCCCTCTCTGTCGAACTTGCAGTTTGCACATAAGTGAGACAGAGAGGGAAAACTTCGTTTGTGGTTCGCTGTAGCCCCTCTGTACTCCAAACTTTGTATCGCGCCGTCCCTTCCACCCTCGTGTTTTCCCTCTCTATCGTACTTATGTGCAAACTTGCTAATTCGTGCGACAGAGAGGGAGAAATTCGAACTTCGTTCGTTTTCGGTTCGTGGTAGCTCTTCTGTACTCCGAACTTTGTATCGCGCCGTCCCTTCCACCCTCGTGTAATACACTATATGTGTAAAAGGGACGGCACATACGAAGTTCGGATTTCGGAGTAGCCCCTCTGACGATTTCTTTTAACTGTTGCCAGATACGATAACATAATGTTCCATTCAAAGAGTAAGATAATGCGTATAATGTGATAGACTCTATTTAAATCATAAATAATTTTACTACTAATAATGGCATACCTTTAAAGAATTTGAAAGAGATAGTTATTAAATTACAGAAATCATTTGGATCGTGCGATCAGCACAATTCATCGCTGTCACGCACACTGTCATCGTATGCGCGAGTTGCACGCCGTCTTTCTTCTACGAAATTTGGCACATTATTTAATCGCAAAATGGCGGCTAGTGCAAATAGCTCAAGTTTGTGGCCTAATAGTCAGGCTGACTATGAATTGCGAGACGTTATTGGTAAGCACTATTGAAAGAACCTTACTTACTAAGTTAATTTAAAATGTTTCACTGTTTATATCATTTCATAAATGCAGTTTTCTCGGCTGTCGGCAAGTTCCTTCGAGCTGTCAGATGAGTCGAATCCCATATGATTCAGAAACATTTTACTGTTGTTAATGTCGACATAAGTTACATATTATTGTTCTAGTTAAATTCAAACAGTGAAAACGATCTAAGCAACCGAAGACAATGGTTTTAAAATTTGTCCTAATAAAGATCAAATTCTTAACCTTCATTTGTCTAAAATGTAGCATATTTGCTGGACGTTAGATGACAGCTGTTTTATTATGCGGTTATTGATATATGTTTTTAAAAGGCGTTGGTGCTACTGCTGTCGTGCACGGAGCTTTTTGCATCCCGCGACAAGAAAAATGTGCCATCAAGAGAATCAATCTGGAGAAATGGAACACCTCAATGGATGAATTGCTTAAAGAAATACAGGTCAATTACAATGTCAACATTGAATGCTTAAATTTTTTATGAATGTATTTATTACTTCTAATATATGTTTCAGGCCATGTCAAGCTGCAACCATGAAAATGTAGTAACATACTATACTAGTTTTGTTGTAAATGATGAACTGTGGCTTGTACTGAGACTTCTTGAAGGTAAGGTCATCTAAAACATTTGTGATGTATTTTACTGAATATGATAGTATTAATTTCTAAGCATCCTACTATTTAAGGTTGTTTAACCCATCGTCTACCAGTCTCTGGGATCCCAGGGCTCATTACAAAAGGATTCTATTGTTTATTTTTTCACTGGGAGATGACGGCTTCGTGTATCAAAAAATGTATCTGAGACCCTCCCATCTAATTGAAAACAAATGGCTGGTATTACTTTAAAATAAATAATAGGATCATCATATACAAATCAAGTAAAAATAAAAGATAAATAAATACTGAAGGATCAGCATTGCCATTCAATGAGGCAATGCTGCCAGCCTTCTGGGCATGCTGCCCTCAGAAGCGACTTGGCGTTTTTTAAAATTAATTAGGATATGTAGTTTTAAGTTTTTGTTTCATTTTTTATCACCTATTGTTATGTTAAGTTTCTTAATTAAATTGCATTATCTCTAAGTTTTATCTATAAATACTTGAATAAAAAAACATTTAAACAATCACTCATATTCATGTCATTATTTTCTCTAACTGATTAAAACCCCAGATTGGCTTCATATGTAGGAGTAATGACTGTTTTACAAAATTAAATCTAATTTAGATTGGGTATATATCTATTATTAGTAACTGTATAATTATATTTCTTAAAGCTGTAAAATTAGTTGTATTGATGGTCTACTTGTGCAGAAGTTGATAACTAAGAGGTTCTTCTTTAATATTATACATGTTAAAATATTTTACATGTTTTAAGGAGGGAGTCTGTTGGATGTCATAAAACATAAGATGAAAGTTACAAATTGCAAACATGGAGTATTTGATGAAGCAACTATAGCTACAGTGCTCAAAGAAGTATTGAAAGGTTTGGAGTATTTCCACAGCAATGGGCAAATCCACAGGTACATGTCTCTGTTGTTGAATTGGCCTATTATTGTTTGTAAAGATAAAGTTATTGTCATTATTGACAATAAATTTCAATGATTCTAGTTTCATGGAGACAGTTTAAACAAATGATTTATGAGGAAAATATTTATTCCAGCTATTATGTTTTAAAAGGTAGCAACTAAATACAGAAACATGATATGCAAGCCATGCGATTGTTTAACTCGGCCACTGCTGACTTTGCTGTGTGTAAATAATATGACACATTGAAACATACATTTAATATAAATAGCTTTTTAGAGAACATTTGTGAAACGTTTAATCAGTACTGGCTTTGAGGAGGGGCAACGAGGCGTGCAGGACGTTCCGTTACGAAGTATACAGTTGCTATCAAATATATGTGTACCCTACAGGATTTTCAAAAATATCTGTATATGCACTCAAACGGCTTGACAATAAAGTTATACACATATATTTGTCAGCTGTTCGCCCCAACCAGGCTTGTATTTAATTTGTTATAATATAATGCAGTTCAATTTCAATCTCACTTCACTTAGTTCACACTTTATTTAGTTTTAGTGGTATGCCTTGCAACTTGACATTTCTGTAAAATTTTCACTCGTATAAATTGAATACCTAAATCTCTAATTTATCACACCAAAGTGTTGTTCATATTTCCCAAAGTGGGAACATGCATCCGCCTTGAGAGTGGCTATATATGGATGTCATCAAATAATATGACAACAGAAAAAAAGTAACATTACCTATGTACCATCAAACAAAACTTTCAGCAAACTCTGAATACATCAAACTTCAACTTAGGTACTTCTATTAGTTTAAAAATTATAAATTAAAAAAGAACATAAAATTGCGTTTTTAACCACATAGAACCGACGTCACAAGTCTGTATTTCTCTAAGAACTCCATACTTAATAGATCATTTTTGACATTTCATAAAAATTTTTTTTGTTCATTTAACAATTAGTCAAATGCCATATTCTAACGAAACCAAGACAATGGAGTCGCGATGTGTTACGAAGTTCCTGAGACCTCATCATATTAACTTTCAGCTCAGTCAAATACTGGGCTAAATTTAACTTTTGTTTGAAAGCATAGACCTGAAACTAAATCGAAGCTTGCAATAATACATACGTACATTTAAAGGTGCGATGTCTCGTATTTAAAGTAGGTCGGCATGGGGGCAATATAACAATAAGAGGAAGCAACGCCTTGCGGAATACACATACAAAATATACAACCAGCTTATGATATGAAACCCAGATATAATAATAAACCGTAATTAGCGCAGGGCTGTTTCCAAAATTGCTACTAAATTAAGTGCATATTGCGAACTCACAAAATTCGTTTATGCTGATTATGCGATTATGTGCCTACTAACTTCTACGCTCGCAACTTTATATTGTGATTTACGAACAGTATTAAACACTCAAAAGTATCATCAAACTCCCAGTATAATAAAATTCCGTAGTTTTAATAATCATCATCATCATCATCATCATTTCAGCCAAAAGACGTCCACTGCTGAACATAGGCCTCCCCCAAGGCTCGCCATTTAGACCGGACAAGGAGATGTGATCTCTCCGAAGCTCTTCACTGCTGCACTGGAAGATGCTTTTAAATTTCTGGACTGGGAAGGACGAGGCATCAACGTAAATGGCGAGTACATCACTCACCTTCGATTTGCTGACGACATTGTAGTCATGGCTGAGACCATGGAGGACCTCAGTACAATGCTCGTTGATCTCAGCAGTTTCCGATCGAGTTGGTCTGAAAATGAACATGGACAAGACGAAGGTCATGTCTAATGCCCATGTTGTACCAACTCCCGTAATAATCGGCGGCTCTGCGCTCGAAGTTGTTGACGAGTACGTATACCTGGGACAAACAGTCCAGTTAGGTAGGTCCAACTTCGAGAAAGAGATCACTCGTCGAATCCGACTCGGCTGGGCAGCGTTCGGGAAGCTTCGCAGTGTATTCTCGTCCAATTTACCGCAGTGCCTCAAGTCAAAAGTCTTTGACCAGTGTGTGTTGCCAGTGATGACATATGGATCCGAAACATGGGCGCTAACGATGGGCCTCATAAGAAAGCTCAAGGTCACCCAAAGAGCAATGGAACGAGCTATGCTCGGGGTTTCTCTGCGTGATAGAATTAGGAATGATGCTATCCGTAGTAGAACTGGGGTCACCGACATAGCCTTCAAAATTGCGAGACTTAAGTGGCAGTGGGCAGGGCACATTGCTCGCAGGACTGACGGTCGATGGGGCCAGAAACTGCTTGAGTGGCGTCCACGCACCGGAAGACGAGCTGTCGGTAGGCCTCCGACAAGGTGGAGTGATGACCTGGTGAAGGTCGCGGGAATCCGGTGGAAACGAACGGCACAGGACCGGTCTAAATGGCGGTTTAATAATATGATCATTTAAACGTGGACTAATGCAAACTTCCGCCCATTTTCAAGTGACGAATTATTTGGACGGTTGTTGACAGCATTTCATTATTGATTTAAGGTTTACATAAGGTAAATGTGTCAGTGCTCGTCACTGACCCAGTACTTGAACAGTTTCAATCTTATGTCATAATAATAGAGGTAAACAATAATGTCAACTTTTGGTATTAAGGTATCAAACTTTGGAACGCTTACCTTCCATTGAGTATAAGAAATCTTTGTCTAACGATCTTGCCTAGCGGACTTAACCCTCATAATATTGTAAACGGAAAGCTTGCGAATTTCGTGCTAATTATGAGTTTTGCATTACGGAATGGTGTAATATTAAGGTTTTATCACCTGACTTTGCAGGGATATAAAAGCTGGTAACATTTTGTTAGGCGAGGATGGGACGGTCCAAATAGCTGACTTCGGTGTTTCTGCCTGGCTCGCCACCGACAGGGACCTGTCCAGGCAACCGGTCCGACACACGTTCGTGGGCACGCCGTGTTGGATGGCCCCGGAGGTTATGGAACAAGTGAGTATAACTTGTGTCTTTATTTTTCAAACAAGGGCTTAGATTATACTCCTTAGGCCACGTGGTCCGATCGGGTTGTCTGACTGATAGGATTCTTTCCTGCTGGTTCGATTGATCGGATAATAAGGACTTTTCAAAGAATTCAAGTCTAATGGCTTTGTGCACTTATTGTAGCCATGAACTTGCTTCTATACAAACAGTATACAATTTCTTGTTCTTTGAAGATGCATAGAAAAAATACTTTATTGAGATTTCCTCCACATCGTTGCTGAGGCACCGCGTAAAAGTCGTAGTGACCTCGTAGTGACCTCGTAGTGATGAGAGGGAGATATTTATGAGTTAAAAACGTCACGCATGACTTATCCTTAAATTTGCTACTTGTAACTATACGTCAACGAAATACTCATTTACATAGGCCGCTCAAGTACTGTACATACTTATATGTCGGAATAGGCAAGACGTTCATATTTTGTAATAGAATAAGTGTTTGGTGAGTAAGTATACTGGTAATCAATACCAGTATTCTCACCAAACACTTAATATCATTCATCGTACCTATAAAATTACACGTATTAATATTTATTTTTATTGGACTTAGTACTAATTGACATGTAAGCTATTTTAATAAAGAGAAAGAAAACATGCATCCGCCTCCATACCGCAATATTATCGTTAGAATGCATATTCCACACTACTGGTAACACACTGGGCAAATATTTCGATAGACCCCCACACATTTCCCTGAACCCCTATCCCAATAATCAATATTACTCACTATAGTTTTATTTATGTAGTTTTTTTTTGTAGGATCACGGGTATGATTTCAAAGCGGACATTTGGTCGTTTGGCATAACAGCCATAGAGATGGCCACTGGTACCGCCCCCTACCACAAGTATCCTCCAATGAAAGTGTTAATGCTCACTCTACAGAACGACCCGCCCAATATTGATACAGGTACTTTTTTTTTTCGATATCGCAGATTGGCGGCACTGCGCATTTTTTTAATACAACACTGGTGGCAAACAAGCGTACGGTCCACCTGATGGTAAACAGCCACCGCAGCGGGTCACGTACGCGTTGCCGACCCTTTATAAAATTTGCCTTGCTTCTACAAACTGGGGATAGAATTTTGAGTCAGGATATACTTATTCCTACAGTAATAATGGATGTGTTACTATACAGGGTGTCCCACGGCTATGCCACATGGAGGGAAAGTACCTTGAATATTGTAGATGGAACATTTTACTGAAAGAAGACATTATTTTTATTTTAAAAACAATTTAAACTGCATTCACAGATATTTAAATAATAATTAAACCGTGAACCGGGAATCGAACCCGTTACACAAGAAAAATAATTACCCTGTAGCTTTATTATACCAATCGAAAGGCTTCATCATATGGATTATTTTTTGCTAAATAACATAGTATCAGAAACAAAAGGAATAACATGAATTTTAACATGTTTAATACAAAATTAATCAATTTATCACGTGTAACGGGTTCAATTCCCGGTTCAACCATAAAAATATTTAAATATCTGTGAATGCAGTTTACAATGTTTTTTAAATTCAAATAATGTCTTCATTCAGTAAAATGCTCCATCTACAATATTTAAGGTACTTTCCCTCCATGTGGCATAGCCGTGGGACGCCCTGTATATTCGACTATCTTGGCCGTCACTATGTGGTGCTGAAGTGGTTGTGACTGTACCGGTACTCAAACCTGCTTTCGATGCAATATTGTTAACTCTACAGTATAATATTTGCATACAAAACTGACATTGTTATTTCCTTAGGACTCTTAAACAGAGATACAGTTGACCCGTGAACTTGATCACATTAAGAGATTAATAACAGGAAAGTATTATTTTTAGGGTTCCGTACCCAAAGGGTAAAACGTGACCCTATTACTAAAAATTCGCTGTCCGCCCGTCCGTCTGTCACCAGGCTGTATCTCATGAACCGTGATAGTTAGACAGTTAAAATTTTTACATGTGATGTATTTATGTTGCCGCTATAACAACAAACAGTAAAAAAGAAAATAAAACGTATTTAAGGGGGCTCCCATACAACAAACGTGATTGCCGTTTTCATAGATAATGCTACCTACGGAACACTTTGTGCGCGAGTCCGACTCGCACTTGGCCGTTTTTTTTTATTGTATCATATTGGTATTGTATTGGAACAATGTAGCAAGTTGCATTCATATTTTCCGCGTTTACATGAAATAATACACTATTTGTTATTGTTCTTCCTATCGCATATCTAACTCGAATGGGTCCTTGTATGTCTTTACCTTAACCTATTTGCTGAGTAAATATGCAGCCGCGTGCGTTCGATCCCATGGCACCCTTAAAGCCTTCCACACGTGAAACAATGGTATGCAAGTTTAAGTTCAGTCACCAATTTGATTTCCGTGCCACTTCGCACCTACTGCTACTGGAATGGAGATTTCATATTGAAGTCACAGTGACAAGACTGACAAGGTACGAAGTGGTCCAGAAATCAAATTGGTTGACCGCACAATGCGGGGTTTGCTATACCGATTAAACTCATTCATTCATTATATACTTCGTATCGTGCCGTCCCTTTCACTCATATAGTGTGTAACACGAGAATGAAAGGGACGGCACAATACGAAGTCCGCAGTACAGGCTCAGTACTTTTATCTCATGAGCTCGGGTTAACCATAGTTGTAGTTGTACGAATACGAACACAAAGACAATGTGAACTCATAGCTTCTACGCTGACGCGCTCATAGACAATGTATATATGTGTATCTCAAAACAGAATCACCCGCGCTCGCGAGATAAAAGTAGGTACTGTACCTACTTCGGTAACTAGCAGTGTAGTTCAACTTGCATACAGTTCTTGCATGTGTATAATTGGGTATTGAGCCTTGCACTTCGTAAATTATTGTAACCATTTTATACATCTGATATTAAAATTGTATAACTATTATAATTTTAATATCAGAAAACAATACATCACAATGTAAAGGACATAAAGAGTAGTTATAAACTTGGTTTTCCTCAAAATCCATAGTGTTATAAACTTTCCGCGCGCGGGAGATGAGCATAACATATCGAGCTAACGCTAGTGAGCGAGCGAGACATAAAAGCGACGTTATAGTCGTAATACATTTATTCCAAGCATTTAGTGACGTCAATGTAGTCAATGGGATGTCGACTGGCAAAATCGATACAGGCGTCTTAGTCTCGGTGATTAACACAAACTAGCACGGCTAATTATACGATCATACGGTTTACGTCAATACACAGTTTATTATTAGAATTGATATTGTATGGTGCAAAACTGTATACATATTTTTGATGTCGACTTTGACTTACTTTCTATTTTGACGTAGTTCCACTGATTGTAAACTGATGGATTGCGATAAATATTCTAACCACATTTTTTTTTAAATCCCAAAGTACGATTACGATCAAAATTTAAGTCATAATATTTGGGAGGGGTCTAAATTTTTCATAATTAAAAAGGCATACATTTACAACATATCGCTACGTTCGTGCCCGTCTGGTGTCTTCTCGTCTTTGCATTATCCCAGTTGCATCCTAAGGCTGCGTTCACTGAGGAAGAGCGGGCAAGTGCAGAATTTATTGATGAATTTGATTGGTTCAGTTCAGCCTAAATGGAAACGCTACCTAAACCCAAATATTGATGTATTAGGCAGGAAATCCGCCTTTCTAACCCAGAAAGGAAACCAAGTCTTGTTTAGGTTAGGAATTCGTTAAATTAGTGGACTTGCTTAATGATAGCTGTCAGCTGCTTGGTACTTTAACCCTGTAACAGACGTCGTTTGATATATAATAGACAAAGTAACAATGTAAATGACATCCTGTTAATTTAAGATAGAGTTAAAAATTACTTGATAATTTTTTGACGTCAGGAGGTTGATGAGACTTAAACGTCATTTCAGGTGCTGATGAAAAAGAGCAATATAAAGCCTACGGAAAAACGTTCAGGAAAATGATCGTGGATTGTTTACAAAAGGATCCATCGAAGCGACCGACGGCAACAGAGTTGCTCAAGCACCCTTTCTTCAAAAAGGCCAAAGATCGGAAATATTTAACCCAAACTCTAGTCGCGATCGGACCCAGCATGGAAACGAGAGTCCATAAGGTAGGTGCATCGTATGATGCGGTACCGGCCATTAATGGATTCATGTTGTTTTTAAATATATTTTTTAATATTTTCTATTTTTTTTCTATTAAACGTAAATTGTTGCGAAGATTTTAGACTTCATAAGACCGACATAAGGAAAGTTAGAAGAATGGCTTAATTGACGTCTAACGATTTATCTGGTGCAAACTTTTCTAGCAATTCTCTGAAATTATCACAGCTTTAGTTATGACTTGATAAGGAAGATAATTTTAGCAGCCTAAGGCCGTTTTATATTTGAATTTCGATTTAAACAACATATTGATACAAAATTTAACTATAAATGTAGTAGTTTATTTATTTATCGTATGGCAGTTATTTCGAACCGTGAGATCTTCTAGAAGACAGTACGGTTGCCAGTTTTGTTGCACTTTTAGCACCACCCAGGGGTCACGTGTAGGGTTGCGGTGGATAGTCTCCCTACGGACGTGGTGCAACTTAACTGTTAGAAGTTCTCAAGCCGCTCGAAGGCTTCCAACTTGGCTTAACGAATGCTGCCATAGACAGCAGTCGGGATCAACGGCTCAGCGCACCTTCCAAAGCACGGGAGCGCTCAATTGGTAACCACTCAAAGCGGTCACCCATCCAAGAACTGGCTTCGGTCCACGTTGCTTAAGCTCGCTTGCCGGACGTGGCGCGCGGGCGCCGCTGGGCCACAAGCGCTCCGTATGTAGTAGTGGAGTAGTAGTAATGTTAGATGAGATTAGGCTGAGCGTAGAGCATGTTAAAGCCGCATGCACTGACAATATGCATTTTTGCATAAGATTGCTTTGATTGGTATCAGCACATGCGACCTTCAAAACTCGCGTTAAAAATTCAGACTTGCACCTTGTCAGTTTGATTTCAACCAACATAGTTTCCACACGTCCTAGTTTGACACAACAGACTATTTTCAATAGAATTATATCGAATTGGAATAATGTCCCTCGGCAATATTGGTGACTTTCCGCTGGCTACCGGCAATTGGAGTCTTTACATCGAATGCTTGGAGATATTTTTCGAAGCGAATGCCATTAAAGAAGGACTCTGGCTGCCGACGCTGCTTACTACCATGGGTCACGCAGCGTACGAATTATTGTGGACTCTAACCTTCCCTCGGAGACCGGCAGAAATGGATTACGAGGACGTTGTGGCCGTGCTGAAGGATCATCTCCAGCCTAAACCTTTGTTGATGATCGAGAGATTCCGTTTTAGACAGAGGCAGCAACTGGAAGGGGAGAGCATTTCTCAATATGTTACGGACTTACGGAGGCTGTCCGTTCATTGTCAATTCGAGGCCTTTGAGAGTAGTCTACTTGATCAAATGATTTTTGGCTTGAGGAGCGATGATATCCGGCTGCGCCTATTTGGTGAAAAGGAGCTAAGTTTGGCCAACGCCGTTAAGATCGCTTGTGCAGCCGAGTCGGTAGAAGATGTCGGGAGAGGCTGTAAGGTGAGTGCCAAACAAGACCGAAGCAGAATTAATCCTCAAGGATTACCTAACGTGTGTCCGGCACGTCCTCAAGGATTACCTGATGTGTGTGGGGTACATCACAGAAACCGGATAAACAACCTCATTTGCGGCAGATGTTATCAGGCAGGCCATTTGATGGGGATGTGCCCAAAATTGATGGCCTGGTATGATGTCGAACAGTCTCAAAAGGAACGCGGGACACAAGCTGGGAAAAGGACAGTGTCAGACGAAGCCAGCACGGATATTGATGAAGAGCCGCCGACTGAGACGAGCGAACTGGACACGTACGGTCTGGAAGAGGAAATAGGCCAGCTGCGCGTGAATGGCTTAGCGTCATTTAGTGATTGTTAAACGAAATGTATTCTACAATTAGGGCGGGTTGCACCAACTTACAACCACAGACCGATCAACGTTAAATATGGCGCCGGCAGCTGTCATTCCATAGAAACTTGACAAACTCTTCATATAATGAGATTTTAACGAACTTCCGATGTAGTACTTTTATCTCACGAACGCGTGTTAGTCATTAATCGTTTCATACTCGTAGTTCAGTTGTGTCACATGCGAAAACACATAGGCAATGTGAACTCATAGCTCTTAGGGGCCATCCATAAAGTACGTCACACGTAAAGGGGGGGGAGGGGGTCGACAAAGTGTGACATGGTGTGACAAGGGGTGGGAGGGGTCCTAAGTTTCGTGATATCACATTTCGAAATTTATAAATCTAGAGGTATTAAACCGCGTAATTTGCAATATTAATTATACTAAAACATATTTCCAACTCTATCTTTATGACAATACGGTTTAAATTGTTTTGTTCACATTCGCTCTAGTGACACGCGCCGACAGAAGCGCCGATCGCCCACGAGCCCTTTGACTAATGCCGCCAAACGCACCGCACCCCGCGTGATTTTATTGTTTCTATTACATTCGAAAATTGACTTTCGCTGAGTGAACAACGTCATTGTTTAGTTAAAACATATTTAAAAAAAACAAGTTTTAAATGAATAAAAAGATAGATTAGAAATGTGACCGCCTGTGACAAGGACGGGGGGAGGGGGCAAAAAATCATGAAATTCGTGTGACGTACTTTATGGATGGCCCCTTACGCTGACGCACACATGGACAATATGCATGTATATCTCAACACAAAACCATGGCCCTCCGGCATTCGTGAGATAAACAAGGTACTGTACAAAGGTTCTTTGTTAGAATTAGTTTTAGGAAATATGTAATTTTGCTTTGTTTTGGGATGAATTTGTATTTCTTTGTGATTTAATATGGAGTCCATTTTTGTTAGTGGGTTTTTAATAAATAGTTTTTTTTGTCTTGCGTTTTTATTTTTATAGTCATCTGTGACCAGGGTCAATTATACTGCAGATAATGATGAAAAAATCCTTACCATTGTCAAACGCTATACACTGAAACATAATTTTTGATGTGAAGTATAATGTCTTGTAGTTTTGGTTGGTAATTTAAAATCAACATTGATTTATATGATTTGGAATATGAAAGCATAATTGACGCCTAAATCTAGGCACGATGTCAATAAATTTTTAGTTTTTCAATAATGGGCCGCGAAGTGAACTCGTTACATACTGGGAGGTAAAATGTATAGTTTAAGGTTAGATCAAAATGAAAAAATAAAAACATTGCAGGCCGCCTGGAATTTTATATTTAAATTCCTTTATATGTCGTGTCGAGTTACAAACTTAAAAAAAAAACGTAGAAACGGGCAAATAAACGACACGCTCAGGTTGTATTCAGTCGATTCGACTCTTATTTATCTGTCGGAAACGCGACGTTTTTGTATGTGTCTCAAATAATTTGCGCTGGAACTGCAATTTTTGAATGCTTCGGATTATAATTATGCAAATACTCAGCCCGCAATTGCCTCCTTCCCGACCAGGGCAATAATGTACTATTCTGGGCCACTTCGTTCCTTGTTACAGTGACATTAATACGATATTTCAAGCGGCTATCATATTGATTTCACTATGACAATACCGATGTGGCCCAAAAATCAAATTACTTGGGTGTACCTACTCGACCAACAAACCGCATGTATACAAAAAAAGCGGTAAAAAATGCAACGAAATCTTACAAGAACTCTTAAGGCACGGCCCATTAGAGATCAGACGAAAATACTGAAGTTTGAGCTACCAGTGTGAAGAAGTAATTTATACTACACAAAAATTACTATGGACTGAAAGAGAAACAAAATATTGAAAAATGCCTTGGTAATCTGTCAAAAAATGCTAAATATCATCGTAAAAATAAGCTTTCATGTTGCGTTCGTAATTATCCACGACAGTGATATGTTATTTTTTCCAAAAAGGATCTTTTTTATTGTTCTAGCAAAATAACCCGATAGATTTTTCATACGTAATCCAGTATTCCAAAAATCAATTGAAATGTACTAAATAATTACGCGCAGAGCTTCCGTAGAGAGCGGGATGGTTAATTGCAAACTTACGCGTGTTAGAGGGGGTCATTTGCAATGGAATGGCCTTGCCTTAAACGGGAGCGCGCTCACTGTACATGTAGTACGACGTTCTAAGTCAATCTAACATACCTATTAAAATTTTTATACGCATTTGTATTTTCGGTCTCAGTACTAGACGAACGCAATATCACCACCAATAGACCGTCACTGTCTTGGCCTTGGAGTAGATGCAAAAGTACTCGTTTTATGTACTCGCATTTTTTTGATAATACGAGTATTTGTAACTTTTGTTAATGTACTAATCCCAAAATGAAGAACTTAATTTGACACCAAACAAATATTAGAATTCTGTACAATGTAATGCATGTGAGGTCACATGCATTACATTGTACAGAATTCTATATTTATATTTATAGGTATAAACGATATCCAGTTCATCAAACCTATTTTAGCATATTTTTAATGAATATATTCATTTGTCATTTGTAATGGTGTAAAAGTGACAAAACAGAAGTTAGTTAACAGAGGTATTTTAAGTTTTACGTTTGAGGGGGCATTACTGTCACGTGTGCTTCCAGGCAAGCAAGAGGCAACCAGGAACCTCCGGTCGATTGCACCGCACAGTCACCGGCGAATGGGTGTGGAGTGAAGAGGAAGACGAGGGCGAGGTGCAGGAGTCTGAGGACGTGTCGCCCACACCGGACCGCCGGCCCATGAACCAGCTGCAGCCGGCCGACTCCAGCGGCAGCGATGATGAGGTAACGTAGCGGCGAGACAGGGACGCCAGTACGGGTGCGCCTCATGAGTGAAGAGGACGAGTTGTGGGACTCTGAGGACGTATCGCCCACACGTGATGTTAAACTCCCATATCTTTGTATGTATTTGATTAATTTGTCTAATAATACTATTTTCTCAAACATGCAATGAAATATTGAGGTTATGTTCCTTATAATAGGCTGCGAAGTGTCACATTTCGGGTGCGGCTAGACGAGAGGCCTTTAAAGGAATTTCATACAAAGTTGGAGGCCTAGGCCTGCATGATGCTCTTTTTTAATTTCCATTCCACATTTATTTGTGACACAGCATCATGGCGTTCAGCCATAAGCAATTATTTGCTTTTTGGTTCGTCACGACATTCTGCCACTACGATAATTGAAAATAAACGATGCTGTTTTATGTATATAAAATCGACATGAACATAATAAATAACACATTATTAACACAGTCCAATAATTGTAATTTCAAATATAACTAAAAAACTACACATATAAAATATAGCGGTAAAAATGTCTACTCAAACTAGTGACCGACCGAAACATGTTATTTTGCCGAAACCGAAACCGAAACCGAAGGTTCGGTTTCATTGTAGTTTCGGCCGAAACCGAAACCGAACCTTTTATAAAAAAAAAGTCCTTAAAAAGTCGAAAAAATGTTAGTAAGTTTTTTTCTAAAATTAATATCTCTTCAAAGATTTATCACAATGAAATTTCAGCACAGATACAGATGTTCTGTTTGAAAATTTAACTACCCTATAAATAAAGTGAAAAAAATACATTATTTGTAACACAAAGTTAGCGATTTTTTAATGGTGGTATAAAATAAAACAAATTTATTATTAAAATATGATGCTCATATATTATGTTTATTTATTTTCAGTTACTTACATTTTAATTATACTGACAAATATCACAATCAGTTAGCCTCGAATAGCTAATTCAAATATAATTCGATAATCAAAATAATCAAATTGATCACCTTTGGTAATCATTTTAGCGAACCTTTTTTTTATTATGTAAGGTGCATAACATAGGTTATGATAACAAATCAACAAGTATAATATAGTAACAAATCTATACTTATACTTTTTATAACTAATTATCTAATTAAAAATAAAAACAGTGTTTTTGACATACTTATTGAGATCAACAATCGTCTACACGAGCAAAGCGCACTGATTTAGGTAGTTGCCGGCGGAGTCAGGCGAGCGACGCCATATTGCCAGCCGTGCCGAGCGCGCCCGACGTTAGCCGAGCGCGACCCGAAGGTACGATGTTGTAAGTTTCGGCGCGGCCGAAAGGTTCGGCCGTTTTTGGCCGAAACCAAAACTCAGGCCGAAACTGGCCGAAACCGAAACCGAAACCGAAATTTCGGTCGGACACTAACTCAAACCCTGAAGGTATTTTTTAAATCATTTTGGAGGCAAAGATGATTTTTTTTCATTCTGTGTTGTTGAATTTGTTACCTATTTAAATTGTTAAATAATCTGTTTGTTTGCGTTTTAGAAGTCATGCTTATCTTTAATATTTTGTATAATAAGCATCTTACAGCCCGAAATGCATCGTGATGATCGTGTTGGTTTTATAAACTATTATTCTTCGGCAGTTTAGAATATAATGCTAAATTGCTTTCTTAAATAAGTTACGTTTTTCTACCCATCTAGAGATAAGCGTACATAAAAAAATAAAAGGGGTTATAATTTTTGATAGTTAACAAGAATGACAAGCTGTCAGTGTCGTCCCATAGGATAGATAGGTCGATCCTAACGTTTCGTTCAGAAACGTGCTTTCGTACATTTTAATATATTTTTGTAGTAGTATTATTTTATATTCAATTCGAGTTGGAAATTGAACGAAATAAATAGTAAAATATGTGTTATTAATATTTTTTGTCTTATGTACTTTTAGTTTCTTTAGAAATTAAAGTTTGATTTCTTAATTTATTTCATTGCATATTTGAGAAAAGCACTATACATACCTCGGCGTGAAAAGGGGTTGCCAACTTGCCAACCTCGTAACTATATGTACTCGGCCGCCATCCCCTTACTTCCCGACCTCTGTAGTAATGTACTATTATTGTAACAATGTGATGGATGGTTTTCTATGTATAAAACCACACTATAAATTTTAACATATGTCAATACCCAATAGAGTAATATGATGTGGATTAATTTGTTTGGTCAATTCTGTTTGTCACCGCTTCGCTTTGCATTAACGGATTTTAATTAGAAGTATTCGTTAGAAGCAAGCTGGACTACTCACAAAAGCAATTGTAAACTTTATTTACAGGAGCTTACGTGTAAAGTTGGTTCGTTGGACCCGTCGGCGCTTTCCGAGGAGCCGCCAACGATCAATCTAGTTTTGAGGTTAAGGTAAAGTGTAAGATTTAACCTATTGAGCGCCAAGCATTACATACAAATGACGCATCGCTGATGCCACGCGTTCAACGCGAAATTAAACTTAACGCAATCGCGTATAGATGGCTATTGCTTTGACCAGGCTGTCGGCTGTAGCAGTCGTTGGCGTCCATGGTACGATTTTCCGATGACGTGAATAGCCGGCTGTGGCGGTCAAAGGGTTTAAATAAAATCCACGTGGTGCAACACTGTGTATAATGTGGCAAAACAATATTGATACTTGGGCAACAAAATACAATGTTCGCACTGCATAGCTCTACTACAATGACAATGACCGCCACACAGACGAAAATGAGAGGTAAAGTACAGCATAGCCAACGAGCACTGAAAACGCTCGCTCCATACTGATTGACAGCTAGGTGTGGCGTCACGCGTTCATAGCCTCGCAATAGCGCTGTATGGAATAAAGGGAAATTTGCCGTTTTTGTCGTGAAATATTGCGTTTCTGTATGTACATAGTTGCCATACTATTTCTTTTTATTGAAACATGAGAATTCTATTGCTAACTTTCAATTTACATTAGGCAATAAACAAAAAAAACAACATTTTTGCAAATCTTTATAGTCCCATATATTTTTATGATTTTAATTAAATTAGTCTAATTTAATATTTGATGGTTTTCTATCCATATGTTATAAATTGTAACATGATCCATCTACCCTATTGGTCAACAGGAACTCGCGTCGTGAGTTGAACGACATACGCTTCGAATTCGTAACCGGCAAGGACTCGGCGGAGGGTATCGCCGCGGAGTTGATCGGCGCCGGTCTCGTTGATCCGAGGGACTCTGTACCCATATCCACGCACCTCGAGACTCTGCTAGAGTCGCAGAACCCGTTAGCGCCGGGTGCGCCCAAAACCGTCACATTCCACTTGGTGAGTCCTATGTTCCTATAGAAAAAACGAATGGGTTCAATTGAATGTACAGTACTTTTATCTCACGAACGCTGGTTAGCCTTAATTGTAGTACATAGAAAATGTGAAGTCATCTTCTACGCTAACGCACACATAAACAATGTGCATGTATAGCTCAACACACAACCATGGCTCGCTAGTTTAATTTAGTTCACAACCGCGTTCGTGATGTAAAGGTATTGTAAATCAAATTTTAAGTAGTTTTGTTTTGACCCGTTTAATTTTGATATAAATGAAATATCGAACCTGTTATCCGAACCGCATGATTCAAATTACATTGTAAGTTTGGTTGTATGCGGACTCGGGAGGTTATAATCAGACCTGTCCATCTGTCATTTTGGCGCGATACTACGCTTGTCTATGGTAACCTGGTGTAGGTATAACGCGTCAGGCTTGTAACCGCACAGCGTGTTGCCACCATTGGACGTGAATTTTAATTTTACTAAAATCCCGAAAGATATATTAAAGAAATGAAGATTTGTTCCTTTTATGACTACTTTTCATCACGAATCTACATTATCATAACTAAAATATTGTCATCGAATGTTGATTTGATCTGTCGATAACCCTCGCTTACTAGTATTGTTGATGGCAAGATTTGTTAGGTAACTCCGCGTTGCTACATTTCAGTAACAATGTGGCCAGCTGAAATATAATTTTGATTTGAATGTTTGGTACTTTTGGACTCTTATTTCTATTGTATATACTATCAATATTATTATCCTACTCACAGACAATCACTACCATTTTAATCCGATTTTCTATTGAAGTAATGATTTTAGGCTGAATATATTTTTTCTTTTTTTTTCAGAACTCAGCCGTACCTAATGAACAATTTGATGACAAAACATTAATAGGGTTCGCGCAGATATCGATAGTTGATTAGGGTTGATACAAGTTTGTAGACCTAACGAAAACACCGCTTGTAGGATTAATATATATGTGTATACTATGCATATAGTATTAACTTTAGCTACGTAACGACGAGGTCATTTACTTGGGAGCATTATTGAGTAGATAAAGTATCGACCAATATGTTATCACTTGCATATTGTTATCAATTAAATTTTTTTGACGTGACAACGTCTTATAAATTGGTTTGCCGGGTGACACTTCAAGAAACTGCGTTACGCTCCGCTCACGTTATGCGCTCACAATGAGAGCGAGTGAGAGGCATGGTTAGCCCGCCTAAGAGCGAGAGAGACAGACATAAAAAGTCGTTGTCACGTAAAACTTTCGCCCGTATACCGACTTTACAGGCAACCAATTTTTTTTTTTATACTTAAAATATTTTTGTGTAGTACCGTTAATAGATTCGGTGTTACGAGTCCTTGCACAGTCGGCATCATATATATAGAAAATTAATAAAAGCCGAAATAACCAAATATGTCTTAACATATCTTTATAGCCAAATATATATCGTAAAAAAACAGACATATTCATATACTTGGCTATTTTGGCTGCTATTACTTTAAGATCTAACTGTATGACCGGCAAGCCGTTGCTAACACACAAGTGTTATTTTGAGGAATTTTCTTGATTTTCCCGACACGTAATATTGGCCGGTACTACAATATCTGAACATACTTGTAAGAGTTGTTTAGATATTTATTGCTCTACTTTTGCTCCGTTGACGATGATTTCGACTGCAATAGGCTACTGGACTCATATATGTGTTTCATATAACCTAAACATGATTATACTTAAATACTAGAAGATGGCTGATTATTGAAATTGAAAATATGATTTACAAAAATTATACAATATAATAATACACTATAATCAGAAACTCTCTGTTCTCAGAAATATAAGTAGCCGGTTTTCTTCCATCTGTTTATTACCAGTGGGAACTATAGGGAAAAAATGCCAGCTTTTAGCAATAAAATCATAAAGTGACTGTAATTTAATTACCTTCGCTCACTTTAATAACAACTGGCATCTGGAGCGTATATCCGCCATGAATTTATTAATTCTCCTTGTAAAATGTGTTTAAAGCCTTTGTGTTGTGACTTGGCTTGGTTAATGACACTGACATTACTTAAACAATTTAAACTTTTATCTGCTGTTAATTTTAGTTATTCGTGTGTCGACTACGGGAAGTCTAGAAAACACCGTTTTATTTGTGTGGGATAATGGTGTCTAGTAGTCTATTGTATTCGTTTAAAGATATTGGTGCTAAGTGTTTGGAGGGATAAATGCCTCGCGGTCTGTATTGTGTACGTGTTAGGGTAGAGAATAAATAATTAAAGTTCCAATCATGTATTATAATTTGGTAAGTATTATTAAATAATTTATATGACAATGTCTTGGTATTTAGCCAAAGATAGAAAAAAAGTGGCGGGTTTTTATTTATATTATATAACAATTGAAGTTCAAATTTAATAACATAATTGCCTTATTGGTTGCGCTGGTTGCCGAGAAATATTTATGTAAGAAAATGTAAGCTGTTTTTGTCTAAATGCCCGGTCACGATTTGGCGGCGGGCGGCACTATTTTAGTTGTTCGTGTGAGCTTCGCACAGTCAGAATCAAATAGTATGTATCAGTGAAAGTAGCCAATTCTATCGGGCTAGTATTTAAAGGCACATAAAAAAACCTAACAGCGTAAAACTGCTGATTAGCACAGTTCAAATACTAATTGTTCACCAAAACTCTGTTTTGATGAGCAATTGGTAAATTTTGGTGCACAGTCATTTTTAGGGTTCCGTAGCCAAAATGGCAAAATCGGAACCCTTATAGAATCGCCCGTCCGTCCGTATGTCACAGCCGATTTACTCGGAGACTATAAGCACTACAATTATGAGATTTGGTAGGAAGGTTCTATGAACCGCTACATCAAAGTGATGTGAAATTACATAAAAATATTAAATTAGGGGAGAGCACTCCATACATGTAACCAGTGGATGAAAAAAAATTTTTCAACGCACATGGTCTTGTGGGGTATCGATGGATAGGCCTTTAAAAATGATATGGAGATTTCTATGAAACTTGTCCATTTAAGTCAACCGTTGGTGAGATATTAGCTGTCAAAATCATAGAAAATGTGTCCATCCCCCCTCTAATTTCCAAACTATAAAGTTTAAAATTCTGGAAAAAATTGAGGTGGTGTGCATTAGTAAATACTTTCAACGATTTTTGGTTTGAACAATATAGGTTTTACGGTTTTTGAGTTTTCGCTTAAAAACTGTCTTGCCGAAACAAAAGGTCGTAAATGCCGTGAGTTCCCTATGAAGATACGACTTTTTTAGATTCAATGTATTGGATAGTAATTTTTTATGTGGACTAGTAGGTGTTGGTACGGAACCCTTCATTGTGCGTGGTCCGACACGCACTTGGCCGGTTTTTGATAAACGATCAAGGTTTTCTCATTCTATCGTAACAACCTTATTCCTACAGTAATAAGATGTGTTACGATATATTTCGCTATCTTGGCTGTCATTTACAATATGAATCTGAATGGACGTAACTTACCGAACCGAAGTTAGTCTTATATTATAAGCGTGGCCTACTATTTATTATATAGTAGTATGTATCTTTACGTATTTGCTGTCACCGCACGTCCCTTCTCCCGCTGCAGGCTGGCAGGTCGGGGCAGGCTAGTAATATTATATATAATGCGGGATCCCACTGCGGATAACCAGTAAATTTGCATCGTAGCGAAATATAGGTAGACGCTTTTACAGCGGAAGCTACGCTACGCACTTAAGGGACATAGTCACATCGCGTATGCGCCTTTCTTCTACAGTAGCCATCATGCATCGGAGCAAAAAAGTGTTCACGAATACTTACTTGAACACGACTTTATCATCTATGCATTAACTCTAACGCTAACGCATATTTAGTTATTTTTGAAAGTCATGACGTGTACTGGCTAGCTGAATCAAGCAACACTGATATAACCAAATAGACAACTTGATATCTTTTTACATTTTGCCTGCAGCGATCATTATACTAACGCTCTATTGGGTAGTTATTAAGTAATTGTCGGTTAAATGATTTGGGCAGACTAGTAAATTATAAAAACAATCCTTACTACGCTGATAACAGAATCGGGGAAACCCAGCTGTTGGTAACAAACAAAAATCTCCTAGACTAAATGCATATTAATATGCATAATTATGAACATTGCCTAAGCGCCATAAAACTCTGATTTGATCCTTATGATTTTGGTATTTACTTCTTCCTATTTGGTCATATTCCTTGCTAGAAATTTATGGAATTAAATGTAGATGTAAACCTTAGTGCAGTATATAAATGTCGCTCAGCGTGAATGTCTTATAAAATAATGATCAGTTAACAGCAAATGTAGCTAACATAACGGAGTTTTATACACCCTCATTTAGCTGCGACATTTTAACGAACGTAATAGTAAAAAATATTTGAAACTGACCTCGACCCCGAGCACGGTCGAAGTCAAATATATGGTTACATTTTTGCGCCTTACTCCTTTGTAATAATTTTATATTTTTGAGCTTGCTGTATTTGATGGTGAATCCACAACCGCGTGGGTATATATATCTGCTGAATGTCCTATCTAGACTTCTGTTTGTCGTATGTCGAATTATATTATTATAATGGACGTATTATATTTTTGCGTCATATTAGTTTTTCCAGTTGCTGTATTTGTTTCGGCCCGTATCTGACCCTTATATCATTCGCTATTCGCCACTATATCTTTTGATCATGGTTATACGTGTTTCAGTAGTTCATCTCTCTGACCTCATTAGGGTATATTGACAGACTTTACGAAGATAGCGAGTATGTAGTATGCTTAAAAACTAAAAAAATATATGTTATATAACGGATAGAGACGAAAAAATAACACGGCGATAAACTTAATAGCCGGCAAAAGAAAAATGTATAATACTTATCATGAAAGTTCATAGTCATACGTTATTTAGAAACCTTCCAATGATGTTTGTTAATATTCATTATTTTTTATAATCTAATCATTTATCATGAGAGTTCAAAGTCATACGTCATTTCGAAACCTTCATATAGTACGTAATCGATGATTGGACACTGTTATGCTTAAATAGTGTGTCAACCCACAAAGGCTTGAACATAAAAAGTAGTCTGTTTATAGTGCAGGAGGCACAATTTTGAGCTGTGTATGTTCCAGGAGTTCAATAACAGTAGTTCCATGTGAAATAATCGTTATATATGTAAAAGTCAAATGTATGATCCCAATCAAGGACCATATACAATAGGACTGACAATCAAACAAATACAAAAAAACGTAACTCTGAAATAGCTCAAAATTCGGTATTAAAACTAGATGGCGCTGCTTCGTAGCCTGGAAGTCGCAAAAATGTTATTTTCACCAATGTTTTCTCCTGTTTTTTTCGTTTTTTAAGAACAAATGTCTAAGTGCTTTATTTTAATACCATTATATACCTACTATACACAATTTTTAAGGATTATATTTTTTACTCATCAACAACGTGAAACAGATCATATTTAACAGATACTACCTCTGGAATCATTGATTGCTCGCGGGTTCGCCAATTTTTGCTACATAAAATAACTAGATGGCGTTGGTGAACTGGTAAAATGTGTATAAAATTAAATTACGCGTACAGTCAAGGGCATAAATATATACACGTTCCCAAAGCGACATAATATCTTTACTATCCGTTAGCCAAAAATATCCATACAACAATTTCGATCTGATATATTTGAACATTAATTGAGTCATTAAATTGTGTACGCTAATACGTTCATAAATATACGTACAATGACAGACAAATATATGTAGACAAACACGCAGACAAAAGCATTTATGCACTTGTTTTTCATATTCAATAGATATTTTTGACTCCTACTTTGTTCACATAAGCAGGAGTCAAAAATATCTACACAATTTTTTTCCAACCTCATATAGACAGCAAATAGAAACAAATATCTAAACAAACTTTTTTCTTAAATACCTAGGCAAATTACATACACAATTATATCTGCCTAAGAAGAGTGCAAAAATATGTAAACATGCAACGCTCATAAATATCCGCACTGTAAACAAACCAATATTCTAATTACAAAATTTGACGCTCATCGAGAAGAGATCGGAAATGTCATGCGATACATTCGTCCCTTTAATTTTGGGCCTTCATTTGTTTATGGAAATCGCCTTTGATTTAACACATTTATTATATTCACATATTGCCTCTTACCAACTATAGAGTAAGTTACAGATAGTTCAATGTAGCTACCAAGGTTTTTTTTCGTTCAATAAATTAATAGGTGATGCGGGATATCGGTATCGCTTACCGTAGTTCATTTTGAAAGTAACTACGGACCCGTACCTTTACACGTATGCAGGTAAATGTTAAGTACGTAGTCTTGCCATAAATTCTGTCCTATATGAAATGACATTTATTTTGAAAATAAAAGAAAGTTTATAAATAAATTAGGGATATTTTTATTAATTATACTATACAGATTGTATAAAATAAAATATTTATTCAAAATGTCCACCTTTTACTTTAACACACTTCTTTAAACGGTCCGGCCACTCGTCTATGACGGCACGGACGGTATCGATGGGTATTGAAGCCGCTGCCCGCACTAAATCTAACTTCAGAGACTCAACATTGCGATGAGGTTTAAAGCAGGCTTTCTCCTCCAAAATATTCCACAGACCATAGTCCAAGGGGTTGAGATCCGGGCTTCCTGAGGGCCAATCTTCAGCCGCAATAAACTCGGGTAAATGCGTCGCTAACCACCGTTGCGTTGTCTTAGCTTTATGTGCAGGGGCAGAGTCTTGTTGAAATATCCAGTGCTTACCGGCAAATAAAGTATCATTTAGCGGCTTAACAACTCTCTTCAAAATGTCTTTTTGATAGTTCGTAGCACGTATTTTTACCCCTTGTTCACAAAAATGAAGCTCTGTGACGCCTTCATAGGATACTCCCCACCAAACCATGACATATGCAGGATGGTGGCCTCTTTCGACCCTTGGAACTTTTTCAGAAGCTTCTTGGGAACTGTGAGCATATATTTTATCATTTTGGCGGTTGAATTTTTGCTCCACAGTAAAGATTTTTTCATCTGTAAACAGAATATTACGATATCCGCCCTTTGCATGCCGCGACCATAACACTTTAGCTCTCGTCGCTCTTATTTTCCGTAGGGCCGCTGTCAATCGCTGACCTGTGCTCCGTCGATAAGCCCCAAGCTTAAGGTCTTGTTTTATGATACGGGACATAGTTCTAGGGGGAATTTTCATTTCCCTAGCCATGATTTTCTGCTTGCGTAGCGGATTTCTCCGAATTCGCTCAGCTACCGCTTTAATCGCTGCCGGTGTCCTTGTTTGCCGTGGTCGACCGCTCCTGGGCCGGTCGTCGACTAAACCGATGTCGTTGTATCGCTTGATGGTACGATAGATAAATTTCTTTGTTATATTCAAAGGTTTCAGCAGTTTGAAAATGTTGTTCACTTGCTTGTTACACTTGTATAACGCTATCACTGCGACACGATTCTCTTTGATGCCCCACTCCATCTTCAGGGAAACGATACCTGGAGCCAAATATACTTTTTCTGACAGCCAAATGTCTATTTAAGCATAATCAAGAAACAAAAGTACATCGAACGTTCCATTATTAAATTTAAAATGGCGAAAAAGTTGGGACAGAATTTATGGCTAGACTACGTAGTTAAAAGAAACGCAACTCCATTTTGTATTTAAGTATACATTTATCTATATACTCGTATAAGTGTCAGAGGAGAGAGAAAATAAAAGCTTGCTTGGTTTGTTCGGGACTAGGTGGGGTCGATTTGTATATGATCAATGATCATACCCACATTATTTATTACATATTATATATTTATTTATTATAAACTAAGCTAGGTGTTTCACTATATGTTACAAACAATATAATGGATCTTAGATTTTTTAGAATTATCTTCGTGAATGAATATGCAATGAAAATTAGAGCTAGTCTCAGAAAATTACGTTTTAATAATTTGACTACTCTGTCTTAAGCTGTGATTCGAGGACTGTAGAACATTTTTGACAATTAGGTGTTGTTTAGATATGTGGTCAGTATTTACTACTTGCACCTCTTAATACCTAAATAGGTTTAATGCGGAAGATAGGTTTATAAATTATAAGGGGAATATTTATATATGTACATCAAAAAATAGGCAGTGGCCGGCGATCGACTTGCTCTGTCCGCGCCACGCCCCTCCCGCCCCCGCGCTAGTCCACACGTGTTCGGCACCGAATGAATTTCAAACACTATTATGAGTGAAAACGTTTGCTTAACCGAATACTAAGATCCAATGGCGAGTTAGTGGTAGACGTTTAAATTTTCATTTCAACTCGCGCAGAATTTAAACTTTCAATTAATCTTTTTAAACTAAAGTATAATTGCGGACATTATTTGGGTTCTTAAGATAAATTATAAATAACAAGGTAAACAAACTGTGAAATATATTTCATTTGTAAGTAATTATGTAAGTGCCAATATATAGTGAAGTGCGCCAGAACGGAACGTACCTAGTACTAGTAATGAAACATCGCACCTAACGCCATATTTCACTTTTTACTGTATCATTTGGAATGTCGTAACGTTCGATGGCTGTGACTTCACTTTTGCGCATTCATGGAAATTATAAAATTTACGACTTTTGAATGAATCGGTACTCCTAGCGGCATCTAGCTACGTAGAGAGATACTAACTTTCGGAGCACGGTGCGTAGTATGAAGATTGTCAGTCCTATTGTATATGGTCCTTGATCCCAATATAGTTACATACTGAATTACCCATTATTTAACCTGTCGTTTACCGCAAAAAATTATGGCGCTAAATGTGTACACACAGGTAACCTTAAATTGCATTAAAAATGGTAAATCAAAATCGCAACATTATTTCTAAAAATCCTGTATGGTTATTATTACAGAGTTCCATACGTTCCACATAGTTTGTGGTTCGCATTATTGTGGGTTAACGCATTATTATTTGACTATTATAATTGCAAACAGTTAGTTGTGTTGCATTATTAGGGTTGATTTAGACGGAGACTATTTTGAGGCGTTTAAATTACGGTGCCAGTGTCTACCGTCTGCACATCACAGTGTCTGCCGCCAGTGACCAGTATACCGGCACTAGTCGCTGCTAGTCGTTTACACGGTGCCTTTTCAGTACAAGAGGCCCGCAGCGAGGGACGCGGGCGGATGTCACTGGCGCCAAAAAAATAGACGCGTGTTCTATTCAATACCAGCGCTGGCATGCCGCGAAAGAATGACACCAAAAGTGTTTTTTTAGGCGGCTGAAAATAGTCTTCGTCTAAACCTACCTATAGGTAGTGAAGATTCGAAGTCGGTTTAGGTACTAATAAACTACATTTGACTCTGATTAAAAAAAAATGAAACAGGGATTTGTGTTTGTGAAACTAAGTTAGCATCGTTAGTACAGGTATATTAAACACTAGTCTCGGTGCCATGTGGCCCTGTCCTGAATTGTATCTTATCACTCTTGAATAGACGGTTATTTTATGGTGCTGATAGGCATAAAACTATTTATACTGGTGATACACGTTTGTACTACATTAAGATTTTTTATAAAATCATGACTTGAGTATCCCTTCGTACATTACATACCACTCACCAGGATCTCTACCACAACAAAGCGGGCAAAAAATCTGACACTTCATAGCGTCCCTATCTGATTGATTGCCTTTAGACCGTTCAATCAACCTCTCATGGTCATTCTACCAACATGGTCAATCAACTTTCTTTATGTGGCTGGTTTCCATGGTTACGTCTCCTGGGTCACTTTTTAAAACTGTGATAGTAAAATATAGAGCACGTTATGGATTACCGTATGAGTACATTGATTTCAATGAAAGTACATTAAAGTACATTTATTTCGTGAATGTGAACCGCAAAATAAATAACAAAATTCTCCGTGGTCGTGCCATATAGCATCGACCTAGCACGACCACGAGCTCTGTCGCAATGCCAAAACCACATTAGTACTTTTTTTTTAATTAATAGTAGGTACATAATGAATGAGTGTTGAGTTCGAACAGCAATAAGTAAAGTACGAGGATATTATCGAATCAGATTTTTAAAAAATCTCCGTGTAGTTTTTTTATACAAGTCTATAGGTAGAAATTAAAACAGGAATAGTTTAAAATGTTTTAACGTCGCAGTTAAATTAATCTAGTCTGCTAACAGCAGATACTACATTTTTTCTTCTATTGGCTAATATTGTTACAAAAGCACACGCTTGGCATTTTTTTAGCAAAACCCGGAAAATTTCGCTTGATAAGTTATATTTACGAGGACACTATTAAATATTGAGGCGTTTTCACGCAAATGTTTAGATACTAGGGTGTTTTTCTGCGAATTATATACGAATCATCTATTAGGTACTCTTGATTCTCATTAAGATAAATTGTCCTCAATTTTAATCCTCTATATGACGTTTTTCTATATCATTTTGTATAGATCGTCACATGGTGGATACAGAAAACAACCAATTTTTTTTCTACCAGAATCAATGGTACTCGAGCGGAAAAAAACAAAAATGTGCGACTAATGAGAACAAAGTAAAAGGTACACTTTTAAGCGAAATCGCCCTCTGTTCCTATTTTATTTAATATCAATTTGGTGGAATTCTGCCTTATTTGAATACCTAACTCTTACTCTTAAGCTCATATTTTAGTAATAGTTTGTATAGACTGGTGCCCGGGAAAAACATGGGTTAACAAAAACAAGTAAACACGAGCTCTGCTCACTCGGGATGGCTTTTGACGACCATTCGACCAATGAAAATGAGTTAACAACTAGAGTAGTAAAAGAGTAAAGAGAAATAAATGATATCATATAATTTACATAATGTGTACCTACCATTCAGTCAATTTTGCATACTTCTAATTCTGCATGTGTAATTTAATGTATTATTACGTAATAGTATACAGATGTATCTAGTAATTTTATGCCATAGCTAAAGCGTAGCCAACTTTTGTACCGAGATTTCGCTGGAGCTGATTGTTCGGTGAAGCGATAGTGGTGCCCTTTTTATTTATTCCGAAATACAGGTTTGTGAATCAACATGAATACTAGTTTTTTTTTCATCGTCTCTTATACTTATTAAAAATTAGCACCCTTATTCATAAAAAATAACGAACCTCTGCTAACTAAAATGTCTGTTATCACTATCTCACAAGCACATGTGTGAAGTGATAAGGACAAACTAACTTAAGCGGCTAGTTAACTAATATAGGCTTGATAAGAAGTTTATGAATAAGGGGGTAGGTCCTTAATGTTACGGGCACCAATAACAACACCTTGTGCCCAAAGCATTAACCTTTTCAGCGCTCTGTCAAACACAAACGCTGTCACTCACACGCCATGAAAGAGGAATGTCAAACCAAAGTTGTACCCTATAGAAATGCAGGTTAATATCGCATTATACGCCGTGACGGGTATATCCGTCGTTGGCTTTGAACCGATGGTGCGCATAATATATACATCGTAGGCGTCGAAAAGGTAATCAATTGCACACACTACTTGTTGATGAGTAGATGTTAAAACATTCGCTGGCGCTGTCATCTTTATGTGAAGTTCATGTACGGGCCGTTATTATTTCAGCCACAAAAGCTGCCTGAATCATGCAGTTCTTTTGCAGCTGACATAACTGGAAACCAAGTGCGCAGTCGGCGTGCAGTTATGATGAGGGCACGCTAACTGCAGTTCTATTGCAGTTGCACCGAATGAGACGACTGCATTACAACCGTGCAGCTAGTTTGAACTCTTAAGAACTGCACGCCGACTGCAAGTGGACTGCGCAGCTAGTTTGCAATTGCGATTCAGTTATGTCAACTGCATTCAGACTACATTTTTCGAGTCACAAAGCTGTAATTCACGACGCTGTTACGGTTGTGAAAGAACACATTTTTGTCAGCATTGAATCCCTAAAAATGACATCAAGCTTGACATTCCGCGACTACACATGCAATTCAAATGAAACTAAAAAGAAAGAAATGTAAAATGTTAGTTTATTTAAAACCAACCACATTTTTAATACGTCACCCACATGTTACACATTGCAGCCTTGAGCAGTTCGGCGCAGAGAATGCACGGACTCCACACTATTATAGCCACGAAGAACAGCAGAAGATCAGAGATTTGCCTCCAAACATTCAACGCTTGCAAACAATACGGATAGAAGAATGGGCACAAGTAGTACACCCATAAACATGGCTTATTTCGTAAAGACATTAAATAGAAATCGCACGAATATCGACCTTTTTGTTCTTCAGCAAGCTTTTTATTACGATAGTATCTCTCTCTAATTCTTTTAGTAGCTCTTCTGTAACCTCGTCTCCCTACTGCTAATGTTTTTTTTGCTTTATCTTCGAGATTAGTGATTTGTCCTTTTATTTTCTCCGAGCGATCTCCTCTACCTCTCTTTTTTCCTAAAAAAAGAAAAGTTACTTGGATTTGGTTGCTACTATTATCAACCGATACTTTTAATGAATGAAACTATCGGTTGATAATAGTAGCAACGTTTAGTGAAAACTAGCGCACGCGGCACACATTGTCCTGCGCAATAGCAGCTAGTTACAACTGTAAATTTGAATCTAGGGACCCACTCAAACACAAACAAAAAATACTAGCGACCCGCCCCGGTTTATATATCCTAGTAATATTATAAACTTGAAAGTTAGTGCGGCTGTGTGGATGTACGTTCCACTTAAACTCAACAACTACCCAACAGATTTCTATGAAACTTTCCAATATTGTTGCTTAGACATCAGAATAACAGATAGGCTATAATTTATTTCAATATACATCCCCTTGGGAGTAAAAAGGGGCTGGTCATTTTGTATGGAAAACAATATTATGTTTAAGATCTTATCTTATCTTGTTTAGATGAGGGCCCTTGCACATCGACCCAGTGGTATCTTTTGTGCAATTGCCCCCTCCTTTATGTCCACTCCAAGCTGCTCTCCAACATTTCCACAAACCGGATGGTGGAGTTCAGCGGGAGTCCTCTGAATTCCTTTGGTTCAGGATAACCATTGCCAAAGTCATTCATTCTCTGTCTGGCAAGTGCGTGACATTCACGCAATAAGTGTTCCATTGTCTCGTCATGCTCGCCACACATCCTACGTTCTATGTCGGCAGCTAGTCCCATCTTGGCCAAGATTCCTTTGACCCCGAAGTGACCCGTAAATACTCCAGTTATCATCCTGAGCTGTTTTCTGCTGTATTTCCAAATTTTTTTGGTCCGACCTGTATCCACTCCTTCCATGAAGAACTTTGAGTGCCTTAAGCCCGCCTCATTCCTCCACTCATGTTGGTGCTTGGTTTTGGCGTAGTCTTTCAAGGCTAATGTTATGGTTCTCTGCGAGAGCCCCACAAGCGGTTCCGGTTATATTTAAGATAGAAACAAAGTTTCTAGCACTTCGAATATTCCAGGTTTCCATACAAACATGCCCTTTTGACACCCATAAGAGATGAATTTTAAAAACGCTGAAAACACTTCTAATATATTAACTGAGAGTCTACCCGCCAAGTATGACCTCACTCACTTAAAAAAAACTCAGGTTGCCCATACAATGTTTCAACCCCCTTTTCACCCCTTCAGAGAGTGAATTTCCAAAAACGCTGACATTTGTTTTCTTATAATTCAATGCTAGGTCTACAAAAGAAGTTTCAAGTTTTTCGCTTAAAAAATAACTTGCTCGCCATACAAACTTTCAAGCCCCTTTTCACCTAAAGTGCAACTGGGTTTGTTTGCGGACGATACCTTATTTACGACTCGTAAGTACACTTTTATCCGGCGACACCTCCAGGGCAAATACTTACCTAGGTCGCTGATTTAATCTTTGGCGTATCAAAGTCAATCCGGAAAAAAGCACTGCGATAGCCTTCCACCCGTCTGACAGCGTTAGCACGGGTGGCTCCGATCCATATGTTTGACCGGCCCATCCCCTGGGCCAACGAAGTCAAATATCTTGGAGTGAACCTCAACAGAAGACTGAATTTCCGTAGCTACATCAGTAGGGTACGCAATCGTGCGTTGTTCTTGCTAGGAAGCTTTGGACCGATAATTAAGGCTAAAATCCGTCCCAAAATCCACCGCACGAAGGTGAGTGTTCGGAATTGTCTACTTTATTATTGGAAGATTATCTACAAAAACGAAATGATTTCTTCTTTCTGTATTACTTCAAGATATTTTTTAAAAGTTCTTGGGGCCCAAAACTTTTGTGGATTAAAGGCCATGCCAGGATAAGCTAAGTGAATCTGCCCCCAGCGAGTTTTGGTTTGTATTTTTTTTTTTGAATGATGTAGCTTTGTATTAGTAGCAAGTATGCAAAATATCAGCCCCCAAAATGTTATAGATTTTGGTAAAAAAAAAACAAAATATGATTTTTGTTCAATATCTTTTTTTCTACAAAGTCGATTTTGACGTGCGTCTAATATATTGAGCATACAGTAAAGGTGATTATGCGACATCAATTATAGGACACATTGCCATACAACAAAAAAAAATTACAATAACAAAAATTCTTTTTTTTTTAAGTACTTTTACGTCAGCGACACCTCCAAGTTTTTCACTAAAGCTAGCCTCTTTAATAAGCTACAAAATGAATGTATTAACATAATTTTATCAGGGGTATAACGGGTTGTTTTTTTTAATTGAATTCATCACCGTACATTTTCTTTACCCGCTCATTATTAAAATTAATCGATTAAAAACTCTTTAGAGAAACTTGTATGTTTATAATGAACACTGGCCACTTGCAAAAAAAAATTATAAAGTATTGATTCCTTTGGCGCCCGTTATTAACTATTACCTACTTATTGCCATTTCTAAAACATTAAACTTAACTATTACTTATTGACTATTATCAATATTTTACTATGTACGTACATAACATCATATTCAAGTGACATCTATTGCAATAATTCCGTATTAGATAAGCAAGTACATAGTTCTCAGCATGTCTGCAAGTAATCAGCGATGTAATATTTGCGCAAAACATACGAATAAAGTCAAGGGCAAAATGAAAATATTATTAACATTAAATGATGTTACATTTTTTCCAAATATTGTCCAAATTCGTTGGACATTGGTGATAAAATATGCGGGCAGTGCAGAGTTAAAGCATATCGGCAGCGAACTACTAGATTATTTGAAGAATTTATAAGTGGGTGAATCAACTTTTAAGTGCCACTTGTTGCCGTCGTTACGTCTAGTTGTCCAGGGGACAAAATTTGAATACAATCGTGATTTTATGCTATTTAAGTTTATCAAAAAGAAGCATTTGTGGTACTCATAAGCTATGTCAATAATGGTCCATCTACTAAGCATGTTTGTAGAACTTAATATAACATTTTTTGAACAAGCTGCGCTACTAGTGTCCCTTGGACAACGGGTCAAGATAACAACACAAAAAAAGTTGATCCACCCAAGTAATAGTTAAGATAATGGCAATAAGTAGGTAATAGTTATAGTAGAAGAGCCGACGACACTGAACCTAGTTCGATAAGACTCCCAGATGAGATATATATTATAAGATGCGTCATTCGTGGGGGAACACGAAACGGCTATGCTGCCATGCAAAAAACCTGGTGGCCATAGTAAAAAAAAAATAATAATAAAAAAAAAAACCGGTTTCTAGTACGATAAGTCTCCCAGGTTTCGTTTGTTCCTCAATACAGGGGAGGGGTAGGACTATACGATAATGCAGTGCTGCAAGCCCCCCTGACTGGCCTTGTCAGTGGCAGCAGCATGATAAGTGACGCCAATATTGAGGTATCTAGTATGATCGGTCTCCTGAAAAAACCAAGGCTCATCTAAAAGATCATCAATTTCTGTGTAAGAAAAACCACTGCTGCCTTTTCCCAATAGTGGAGAAGGTGGTGCTGCAGCGATTGAAGGGGCTCAGTACACTGAACCTAATTCGATAAGACTCCCAGATGAGATATATATTATAAGATGCGTCATTCCTGGGGGAACACGAAACGGCTATGCTGCCATGAAAAAACCTGGTAGCCATAGTAAAAAAAAATTTTCAAAAAAATAAAATTTCCGGTTTCTAGTACGATAAGTCTCCCAGCGGGGCTAAGATGATCGCTTTTATGTCGGACATATAGCATTCATCCCTTACTGTCAAGTATGTAAGTGCGAGAGGGACGAATGCTATATGTCCGACATATAAGCGATCATCTTAGCCCCTCAGGTTTCGTTTGTTCCTCGATACAGGGGAGGGGTAGGACTATATGATAATGCAGTGCTGCAAGCCCCCCTGACTGGCCTTGTCAGTGGCAGCAGCATGATAAGTGACGCCAATATTGAGGTATCTAGTATGATCGGTCTCCTGACCGCCCGCGTAATCAATGGAAATTATACGAAAGCTTACTTTCAATGTACATTTTTAGTTCCGCGATTACTCGTTAACGTTACTGACCCTTTGAAGTTACCAAGTCTTTGTTTTTAAAGTAATGCTTCGAAGTGGTTCTTTTTCGTTTACTTGGCATTCTTCTTCCTCGTAAATCTCAGAAATACCGGAAAAGTAGTAGGTGTGTGCTATTATAAGGCTTAGCAGCCTTAGCACGCATCTGGCAGTGTTGCCAGATGCGTAAAGTTTTAAAAAGGTAGGAGACATGGGCATCGGTTACACGGTGATTATTATCACGCGATGCACTCATATCACAATACGTATCATGCGGGTATTGATGAATATGGAAGGAAAATCGATACATTTTAGAATACCACAAAAACAGACATTCTCCCAATATTGTGAATAATACCGTGTAACTGATGCTATGTAACCTACAAAAACATCAGATTGGGGAAAACAACTAATTGCAAGTTTTCTTTCTTTTAACCCGACTGCGGCACGCAAACGAGGGTGATATGTTTCAGTCAGGACAAAGTCAGGATATAGATTATATGTAGGTATGCATATACATATGTTCCTTTGTGGCACTCTAAAGTGTGCTAAAGACTAAACGCGTTGGCCGATTTGATCATTCTTACGTCAATTAATTTACTTGCTTACTGAAAAAAAAATCATTTCGTTTTTGTGGATCCGAACACTATCCCACCTTCCCGCGGTGGCCGGTGGATTTTATTGAACTGATCACGTCTATAAAGGTTCATTCTTAACGTCGCTGAGGAAGTTGCGGAAATATTAAATTGTAACATAAGTACCCATAAGTACCTATCATAGTATTAATTCTTACCAATTTCATACGAAATTGGTACATAAATAAATTAAATCAACCTAATAGCGACTCCTTACATTTTGTTCCTTTATTTGTACTAACAAAATTATTTATTAGAAACATGAAATAACGAGGTAATAAATATACTTTTTGTAATGCTATCAAAATAACTTCCTTTTCCCTTGTTGCTCTTGCTATAAAGCAGTTTTTTAAAGTACTATTAAAGTAGGACTACTACACCTATAGCGTCGCGGGAGGAGCGGACCCTCCGCGATGCTTCACCCCCTCAAAAGCTCAGCTACCCCGAACGGATTAGTTAAATGTCTTAATAAGTTTAGATAAATATCACTTAGAAATAAGCTGACACTCTAGAAAACTTGTGTTCGTCCAATCATGTCTTGTAGTAGAGTAGATTAGTGAACCAGCGACAAAAATCTCAGTAGCTCGATTCCACTCACATCTCAGATTCGGTTGAAACCGCTCAACCAATCTCACTGGAGCGCAAACTCAGATTATTCCCAGTGTTCAAAACGTGGAGTGGTCGTGTCGGAGGTTTCCCCTGGATTTTCCCAGGCTACCTATTCTCTAACTGCGCACTCCTATTATCGCTTTATTGGGCCTTGCCTGTAAAGCCATAGTCAGATTCAATAATTAAAATCCCCTTTTTCACCCCTTCAGAGTCGAATTTTGAAAAACGCTGAAATCTGTTTTCTTCTCTTAAAACATAATTTTGTGCTCCATACAAATTCGACCACTCCCTTTTTGACATAAATTGTAGGGTAGGTATGTGTTATTCTGATGTAGCCAGCTACAATACTGGAAAGTTTCATAAAAATCAGTTCAGTAGTTTTTGAGATTAAGTGGAAAGTACCTCCATCCATCCAAACATCCGCACAAACTTTCATGTTTATAATATTACGAGTATTAGGATAATAAGAAAATCCCAAGAATTATATTCATTACACGGCTAAAATACGGACAATGGCAAGTGACTCCACAATCTCGGTTCGCGACTGTACATATAAATACATGTACAGGATACAATATTACAAACCAAGAAACGTAATTTAGCCAAAGTAAAAAATACAACATGTATCCCGAACGTGCAACGTTTTCCCGAACTATTTGGTCACTTTGGTTGCTACATTACTATATGACGCCGACTGTACCTTTTACTTATTTTAAGTTAGGTAATGTAATGATGAACTACGATAGGTAACGTCAGGATGGCTGGAGCACGTGAGATTTTGGATGTTGACTGGTAGAGTTTGTAACCGTGCTTATTGCAGTTTAATATTGCATCCTTTTCACCAACTTGTGTGCGAGAGGGAAAAATGCTGTAAGCACTTGAGAATAAGTTGGTCCCAAATATCTAGTATATGTGTGTATGTCTACCTATATGTTGGTCTAGTCAGCAGTGACAGGTAATTGGCAGCCTCTTGGAGGCCTTATCAGCCGTGGGGCCTCAAGCACATGGTATAGGGCGATCAATGCGAAATGAACCTAATATACCGCGAACACACGAAGAGTTTCAGCACCGTTCGACTGCACCGCCTGAGGGCACCGTCTCCGCGACTCGCGCAACGACGTGGTAAACAGAAGTGGTTTTACATACAAAATAAAATAAGTTCTGACACCCGCGGTGAAGCACTACTCCTCCTTTAGCGTTTCCAAAACGCGTCATGTGTTCTACGCCTAATTAAAAAGTAAGCTTTTTAAATTTATTCGATATTAACCTTCCATATATATTCATTTAAATGCTATTATCGAAATTATCCTTCAAGATATCTTAAATAACCCGAACTACTTCCGAATCACTACCGAACTAAAGTAAACTTTTGATTAAGCGGGATTCGTACGCGGTACAGTCACCTGCAATATTATCAAACGGAACATAGCGCTCATGAATATCGGACACGACATGACATACGTGTATCGTTAGAGCGTGTTAGATATATTTGAGTCCTTTGTCGTATCGTATAATTATTGCAGACGACAGTACTTCATAGTGCAATGTATTAAAAAGCTTACCTTCATCGTTCAACAACCTTTGTCTATCGTCATCCTCATCCGGTTTTTTAAATATTGAAGTAAGAAAACCCGTACCGCCTTTCCCTTTCAGTTTCTCCTTTTTCTTCAGATTCTTTTTCTTTTCAAGTTCTTTTTTTTTTTTAGCTAGCTTTAGAGCTCTAGCTCTCTCTTTGGCTTTCTTTCGTCTTTCCTTTTCCTTTGCTTTTTGTTCGAGTTTTTTCTTATCTATAGGTTTCAGTTTCTTTTCTTTTCTTTTGCACCATTTTTTAAAACAGGCAAATAGGCCAGGTGTTTTTTCAACACACTCGCCTGGTTCACACTCATCCGGTCGTAACGGACGGTAACTTGTACCAACTCTTTTATTTGCATTGCATACCACGCACTTATTATTGAAAATTAATTGGCCAAAACACTTTTTGAAAAGCGTACATTCGGGACTTATATTTTCTTCTTGAACACGAACCTCTTCTGTCTCGATAAAAGGACTACAAGTACAGCTGCCCACACTCTTTTGCTGTGCTTCAACCCTCTTAGCAATATTTTTGTATTTGCCATAAACATTCTTCATAAAGACACGCGGTGAAAATACCATCGAACGAGCCTCCTCTGGGGACAATCCGACTCGATCAAGAATTCGATTCTTGGTTCGATAATATAGAAGCGCGTATCTTTCCATGAGATTTTCAGGCAGTGGGGTTTGTGTTTTTCCTGCATCCTGGCAGCACGGGGTGCATACGGACTCTGATTCTTGCGTATCCGAATATACATCGGGTGTACATCGACACGATTGGGGATAAGCATCCGATTCCGAATCATTTTGCGGCTGTTCCTGTTGAACCTGTCGGTTCCCTCCAGTCCTGTCTAATATAAAAGATTGTTGCATGGAAGTTAATCCTCTATTCATATTCACTTTAGTTTTATACAAGACTTGACTGCCACTTCTAACCGATGGTTGGGTGTTTATCTCGGACGCGCCATCTGAGCGCATCTCTCTTTGTGCCATTTGTGGTTTGTTGTTCCTGCCGATATTTATATTGAAATACAAATGTGACTTCATACCCTTCACTTCGCGAGGTCCCTGCATTAATGCCGTTTCGTACAAGTTATACACAGTTTGCGTTTTTGCATAGGGTGCGGGAGAAACTTGTTGCTTAAGAATTTGTGATTTTGGATCGTTTAATGTTTGCTCTAAGGGACTTTGTGCTGATTTCTCAACACAAGTTGTGCTTAAATTAGCCAATAGCTTGTTTAATATTTTTTCGTCTTCTATCTTTTGATTAGCAGTTGGGGCGCACTGTAAAGGCAATCGTAAGCTCAATGTATTCAAATCACTTTTTCCTGTCTTGCACGTCCCTCTGCCGGATTTTATTTGCAAATTTAGAGTATTCGAATCTGGTTTTACGCGCAAATTCAAACATAAGTGTAAAGACGATTTCTTAATGTCAGATTTTCTCTTATCTTTTTCTTTATTGTCTCCAAAGTCTTTATCTGGCTTAGAAGTATCTCGTTTAATAGAATCCTGGTTTAATTTATGTGAATCAAAGTTCTTCCTAGTCTTTAAACTGCCCTTCGAGATATTCGATTTTGGTAACAGCATAATCTGTGTCTTGTTTAAGTTGCCGTGTTTAAGTTGATCATTTAAAGGCATTGCACTGCACTGCATAGAGTTAGCCATGTCGAAGTTCGATGCTAGAACCTGCCTTATATATTTTTTTTCGATTAATTTTCTACCGGTTTTATGGGCGGCTGTTGAACGATGTTTTTTTCGTGTATTATTGTTTGTTTCTCCGCTCATGTCTTTCTTAAAGTGTAGCTTTTGGAGTTCGTATGGAGAAATCCTTTTCAAGTTTGATGTGCATTTCTTGGAATCAATTAATTTTCTTATAGAGAGGGCAGCAATATCATTTAAAGTTGCTCCGTGTCGGGGGCTTGGCCGGCGCCGATCTTCCAAATTGAGTTTGGCGACGCCATCTTTATTAGTGCTGTCACGACTTCCCTCAATATCTGATTGTTGTATTTTACACGAGTCGACTTTGCGATCACAAATGCCACGCTCGTGACGCTTACTATGGTCCCGTCTGTAACTTTCCACTAAATTACTCAGCTCTATCAACGCGCATGCTTCTTCGAGAATTCTTTTTGATGGATGTTTGTGTTTCCCAGGCAGTATGTCTCCAGACATCGCTGATACTGAAAATATGAATAATTTTATTTATGTTGTATTCACTTTAGGGAGAAGTCCTTTCTCTCCTCGGACGCTAAAGCAGGATTCATAACAAGACGTCTCGGGAAGAACCCAAATAGTTTTACCTGCATAGCGTTTTAGAAAGTAAAAATTCAGAGGTACTGATAACAGATTTTTGGGTGCCCATATTTTATTTCCTATCTCTTCTAATAAAAATATTTGTCACTTGGGTTACAAAAAACGCCAAATATGTCGTAGGTAAAGTGACAAATACTACTAGGATGGCACCCGTCATAAGAACAGTGATAGATCTGGTTAACTGTATATAGTCGTTATGGTTATAGCGCCGCGTGCAAGTCTACATGCAACACCTTGTGTTCTTGGCATCCAAAGGGTAAATTCTGTTGTGCTTAAAATCAGGATTCGATAACTAAATCCCCATCGACAGTAACGCATGAATTTAACACTCGCTGCGCCGCTTGTCAACTGTTCCTATCGGGCGTTACATTTTAGACACGTGCCATGTGTTTTTCAGCTTAACTGCCGTGGCGCTCTCTCGGCATGCGCTCTAAAGCCGGACATAGTAGGTATGAGCCATAGATATGTTTTAGAATAAGTTTTAAATAGACCCTACTACACGCCTCTACTACCATTGTCTGTTATATTAAAAAAAAAACTACACGTTAGTCAAAATATGTAGTTATGAACAGTGAATAAATTTCTCACCTCACGCCCATGTGACGATAGAACAGAGATAAAAGCCTGGCTCTACATGAGATCTGATAACGTTTTGACAGTGCGAGCGTTTATATGATCTCGTCTTGGCAATATTTTACATGATGTTTTTGGTGGGAATTAATGTTATTTTGAACTTACCATCAAATTATCTCGGCTGTCTCTATGTACTCGTAAAAGTAAAACATGAACCGAGAACAAGAACACTAAGTACATATGTACATTCAATTGCGACTCCACATGACAGCTTCTAAGTGCCTAGAAATGAATACAGTAATTACATTGCAATATGATAATCTCCTGTGCCTTTACCATGAGTTTGCATGACCGTAATCGCTAGCGACTACTTAAACGATTTAGTATGCCGATCCTTAGTTCTATTGCGTAACCCCCAGAGGCGCTGTACTTTTGCCCATGCAAATTTTTACGCAGTCGCTAGCGAGTACGGTGATGCAAACTCATGGTAAAGGCACTGGTGCAGAGGCTGTCTATTGCGATTCAACGCGGGAACGCGGCGAGCGCAATGGGCACCTTTGCGCCTGGAATGGCACGGGGAGGGTTGTTTCCTCTCTCCTATGCTGTAAATGCTGTAATACGCTTCCGGCTGATTTTACACTACACCCAAAATACTCTAGTTATTAATAGACCCTAATTTCAAAATCACCTTCTCTCAAAAACTACTTTTTTCGAAGGACTACTCTCGATACAACCCAAATTCAAATGGACTGCGTCCCATTACGAATGAGTCTCAAAATACTCTATTCCCATAATACCCTATATTAGCTACACGTAACAGTGGCGAAATAACCTAATGTCATAATCGCTTATTCACAAAACCTTCTAATCCCAAAATACCCTAAAATTTCATTTTCTTGAATTTATTTCGATATTTATTTCTATGAACAGAAGGTGGTTCGCATATTAGGTTTATCCCTGAAATTTAGGGTTCCTTTGTCAAAAAGCAAACTTTGGTTTCGCCGTGTTATCGGTCCGTCTATCAGTCTGTTCACGGCTTTATACGAGAGATGATTTTAATAGTTCCGTAGCCAAGATGGGAAAAAACGGAACCCTTATAGTTTCGCCATGTCCGTCTGTCTGTCTGTCCGTATATCACAGGAATTTTACTCATAAACTGTGCCTATGAAAATGATATTTGAAATACAAACGTAAGTATTTTGTGAGCCGCCGAAAAATATGGTTTTTCATATTGAGCCCAGATCAGTACTAGTACGGGGGGTCATAGTACCTAAATGGAGTCGGTTTCGGGTGAACGTTTGTGTCTTTGTCAACCAGATAGAACTCCAAGGCACCATGTTATCAAATCCCGGCCAAGTGTGTGTCGGACCACGCACAACGAAGGGTTCTGTGCCTATTAATAGCAGATATGAATCGAAATTCATTAACCTAATATGCGAACCTCCTTCTGTTCATAGAAATAAATATAGAAATAAATTCACGAAAATGAAATTTTAGGTTATTTTGGGACTAGAGGGTTTTGTGAATAAGCGATTATGACATTATTACGAATTAATACGATTTTTTTTACATATTGGTCCTTGACTGTACCTACTTATAGTCTCTGAGTAAATCGGCTGTAACATACGGAAGGACAGACATAGCGAAACTATAAGGGCTCCGTTTTCGCCATTTTGGCCACGGAACCCTAAAAAGTCCCATCATTTCGAAGGTTTCTATTTGCAAATTAGGATTCACACCCAAACTGATGAATACAATATATTAAAAAAGCAGAACATCATGCTTTGCCGTTTTAACCGTATTTATTGTCAAATTCTACTGGGTAGTAGGACAAACGGAAATCCGGTCGGAGTATAGCAAAAAGGGTCCAATGTTAGGACAGATTTTTTTACAATTTTTATTTTCCTTATGGCTACTTTTTTTATTATAACTAAAGAATACATTAAACCAAACATCTTTTACTGAATATTGCCCGTTTAAGAACTAGAGCGGTCCAAAGATGCGAGTTCGGCCATAGGGATTAACGGGCCAGGAACAGAAATATTACGATGAAAAAATTTCACCTCTGTTTTTTATTACTAAATCATATAGTAGGTACATGCTAAAATAAGCATCTTTTATTGATTTAAGTTTTTTCCGTCCCAAAATCGGGCCTTTTTTGCTAAACCCCAACCGCTACCACAGACAAGCGGACAGTATTCCGGGATATTTTATATTATGGAGCGGATTCAGTTCGAAAGAAGTGCATCTTACCGTACAACATACATGACTTGCGCCTTAAAAGCCTTATCTTCACAAAACAGTGAATTTATTTTACAAACGTGGCGAAATTTTCAAAAACCCGTCCGATGCTGTAAAACAGAACTTTGCATCAATCTCCAGTATACAGTAAATACGTTCATTATAAATTATAAATTTGTTTGTCCTACATTCAAAACTTAACACATTTCAGAATGTTTGTTCATTTGAAATTAATTGAAATATAAGTCATGATTATTTTTCTCATTGATAAGTCATCGACAGCCAGTTTTGAAATTCGACACACAGGGATTTTTTTAATGCCGACTTACCGCTATGCTTGACCAACTACAATAATTGGGCACAATATGACAATTTTTAATAATCTGTTTTAATATGTTCAAAATGTCGTAAATTAAACAGAACGTTTCAGCTAGGTATCAAAAAAAGCAATGTTTACTTTTTTTATTAATTAAAATTTTTGCGCTAAAACAAGATCCAGTGCTTGTATGACGTCACACTTCTAATAAATATATATAAATGATAGATAGATTTTGACATGTAAAAGTTCCCTTGAGGCCTATTTCCAGAATAAAAGTTTTGATTTTGATTTTTTGACTAGCAATATCGGTTTTGACAGCAGCTGTTTGTAGTGGTATGACGTGCTTAACAACATGGCATCGTTCAAATATATGTATCACAGATAAGAAAAACTTAAACGTATTTTAATTATAATAATCAATTATAAATGATTTTAAAATAAATAAATATTTGTGGACAATATTACACCAATCAACCTAGTCCCAAACTAAGCAAAGCTTGTACTATGGGTACTAAGTGACGATATACATATTTATATAGATAGAAAAAATCCAAGACCCAGGAACAAATATTCGTGTTCATCACACAAATAAATGCCCTGACCGGGATTCGAACCCGGGACCTCCAGCTTCGAAGGCAGGGTCACTACCAACTAGGCTAAAGCGGTCGTCGTTTTCATTGAAATTTAACTAGTTATTTTGGCCCTAGAATTATCCATACATTTAAGAATACGTTTTACAATCATTAGCACATTTGTCAAGTAGGTATCCTAAGCAGTCATCTCCCGGCGAAAAAATAAACAATATCATTATTTGGTAATGAGCCCTGGGATCCCGGGGACTGGTAGACGACGGATTAAGTCACGATGCCAATTGGATTAGAGGTCGACCATAGAAATAATAGGTACTTGCTGTGGCTGAAAATGCCAACCGAAAGGTGACCAAACTGGACACAGTTTTCACTTATAGTTCATATAAATAAATCATTTATTTCAGGCAACAAAAGTCCCTAGGTTATAGCTAACATACAACATTATTTTGGCAATAAACAGCGTGGCTCCGTTTCGTCGTCAATTCCGGTGTTGGATTTGGTAGGTTCCCTCGGAACCGCCGAAACACGGCACCCTGCGGCCACTCCAGTGCCTTTACCATGAGTTTACATGACTGTACTCGCTAACGACTGCGTAAAAATTTGTATGGGCAAAAGTACAGCAGCTCTGCCGGTTACGCAATAGAACTAAGAATCGGCATACTAAATCGTTTATGCAGTCGCTAGCGAGTACGGCCATGCAAGCTCATGGTAAAGGCACAGAAGTCAGCACACGCGATGGTCTCCTGCAGCGGCCGCGGCACACGCACCACAAACCGTAGATATGTATAATGTGTAATAACTGAGACTACAAACGAGCTGAAGTGCACGTAGTGCCGCGAACGCAACTGGAACACCCTCAATAAGGCGTGATGGGATCTTAAATATATTTAGAAAAGTGTTCTGTGCAGGGATCGCCATTAGTCGGACTCGCGCACGAAGGGTTCCGTACCTATAAAACCGGCAAAATAGTCACGTTTATTGTATGCGGGAAGCCCTCATATGTTTATTTTATTCTTTTTTTTTTAGTATTCTTTGTTATAGCGGCAATAGAAATACATAATCTGTGAAAATTTCAACTGCCTAACTATCACGGGACGGGCAGCCAAGTCTTAATAATAGGGTCCCGTTTTATCCTTTGGGTACGGAACCCTAAAAATCGTTAATCAAAAGTGATTTTAGACACCCCATAATAAAAAACCAGCTTAGGTAGTATCCGGATTTTCCAGTAGTTTAAAAAATACGAAATTAGTAGGTACTGCTCTGTTGGTATTCTAACGACTTTCACAATCAGACGGTGACATATACAATACAAGACACAAAATCAACACAAAATGTAAAGACTGAGAAAAGAAAAGAAATTTATTTCTGAAGCCAACTGGACACTGTTTATTGTTTAGATAACAGTTCAAAATAACTTTTACGCGGTACATACTACCTACTAGCACTTACTCGGAACATTTGGCGTGTTTTTACACCTACAGATATAACTGACACACATAGCTGTACCTATTCACAATAGATACCTACATGATGAAGGTATCTTGCAGTATGGCAGAAATTATGAACCCACCCTTACCATAAAAACGTCACTGTGAAGCTCATCATTAAATAAATTGTTAATTAATACATCATTTTGAAAAATTCAAGGCTGCAACTGCACTCTGATCCAATATTAACCCCCTGGCGCTGAACCATGGTGTCATTATCCATAGTTTGGAAAAATTGTATACCGGAATATGCTGTTTGTTTCTTAGCTTTAATATCACCGCCGTCTGCAGGTGGTGGTGCGGTTGTTGCGAATGCTGGCTTTTCTCCTTTTTTACCTCCGCGTTCTTTCGGGCTGGATCCTGTAGCTTTATACACAGGAGTCCCTGGTGTCACTTCGGGTGGTGCAGCTTTGCGCGCCTGTGTTGCTGCAGAAACACCCGCCGTTTCTGGCAACGGCGCCGCTGCAACCGGTTTTCTACAACACATCTTTCTCAAGCAATTCTGGATTGTTGAAAATGTAGTTTCTTTTGGTGGAGGTGGGGGTGGAAATTTTCGCTCGTAGCACTCCTTTGGACTACACACATTAGGAGTACATACACCAGGTTCGCATTCATATGATTTTAATGGTCGGGTTTTAGCACCAGTTGCCTTTGTTTCTGTTTTCACTTCTTTTTCAGCACCTTTTTTGTCTTTTTTCTTGGATGGTTTCTTCTCATCTTTCTTCTCATCTTTCTTCTCCGCTTTCTTCTCTGCTTTTTCTGCTTTCTTCTCTACTTTCTTTGCTTTCTTATCTTCTTTCTTTTCTTCTTTCTTTTCTTCTTTCTTCTCCTCCTTCTTTTCTTTTTTCCCTTTTTTCGTTTTTTTATCCCCTGCTGCACCTTTATCATCTTTTGCAGCCTCACCTTTTATCTTACCTGATTGAGTGGCTGCATTCGCACCGAATTTGTCTTTATCGTCTTTGACAGAAATATCAGTGCCGATGACCGCGGGTTTAAGCGCAATAGCCTTATCTTTTTTCCAAAATTGTATTTTATCCAAAATGGTTTTACAAGTTTTATCACAGCAGTCTTTCGTGGTTTTAACAATATCGAATTTTGGTTTTTGAGGAAGAGGTTTTACCTCAGTACTTTCCTGATATTTTGAAATACTTGAGGAACCTTTTTCTTTAACTACTGTTTCTTTACCTGCCCTTTCCAATTTCTTACTCGTTTGTGAAGCTTGGCTAGATGATACATCACTGGCACTTTTCTTTTTGCTTCCATATTTTTCTTGGAGGCGTTTAAAACACTCGCTTGGTGTGCATTTACCCGGCACGCATACGCCAGAGTCGCAAGGTTTATTTTTTAATTTTTTATCGTCCGTTGGAAATGATAAAGTGCACAAACACCGATGCAGTTCCTTTTTACCTTTTTTCGCTTTTGTCTCCGCCTGACTGGGAGACGCCGCTGGTGTAGGGGTGGATGTCTCGGATCCAGAACTTTTTCCTCTATCAGTAAACTCTACACTAAAACTAACGCCCGACTCAATTCTTATCGCCCGTCTTTTGGATGGTGCACTGGAGCTGTCATTCCCACTAATGGATCCGCTGCCAATACCTTGAGATCTTTGTTTAAATTGTTGTGAGGTTCCCTGTTCTTTCACTGGTGCGTTGGCTTGCTCCATGACATTATACACGATATGTGTTTGAGCATATGGTCCAAAGAGAACTTTAAGAGTTGGAAAGTATGATTGGCTATGTAAATTTTGCATGTCACTATCATCTGTTGCGTGAACTATATTACATGTACTATTTGACATGTATCGTTCAATATGACTATTATTACAATTTATAGATATTACACTTCTTAGTATTTCGCTAGCTTGCTCATGTCTAGTAGGCGAATTATACCAATAATGTTCTGCACCATCTTTCCACATTACTGCTTTTTTCAAATATATATTACCAAAATAATGTTCTTCAACTGTTGCATTAATTGAGTTTATCGAACGGTTTCCATTTTGTTCTTCTGACATTTGTTCGAACGAACTGGATTTTCTAATACAAGAATCCCAAAATGTGTAACAACAAAGACTATTCTCGATTTTTTCCAATTTAGGTAATATATCCATGGTTGATGTCTTTTTCTCATTTATGTTACTATTTTGTTTAAACTGTCTTCCCTTTCGTTCTGCTATTTTTGTGTATACTAAGTTAGACACTAGTGGCACGTTTAGCAAATTGAGATTAGGTAATACTTCATTCATCATATGAATATCACTGTATATGTTACGATGATTTCTTAGACATTTTTTTGTAGATGTCGTATTCTGATTGCCGAGGCAACGATCAGATTGGACACGTTTAGTTTTATTGCTGTGCCTATTTTCTAGAAACCTGGATGTCCAGAACCGTACTTGACTTATATCTCCAGCACGGCCAACATCTCGAGGATGTTCTTTTATATTGTAAAATGTATGGAGTTCATCTATACCATTGGCACAACTCTCAATGGATTGCCATTTTATAAAGTTTTTTAAATTATCATGTATTAGGATAACGCCTGCTGTCTCGGGGAACCATAGTGCTTGTCGGATACGTAGTTGTGTGTATTTCATTATTATTAGTAGAAGTGCTCAACGCATTGTATTCTGACTCGGTCAAGTTTTCCTTTTGAATGTTTATCTTCCGTTGTACAGGTATATAGTAGTGCCACCAGGTATCCAGATCATCAAAGTAAATTATATCAAATTTATTTAACGAAGAAAATGTGCAAGCGCCTCGCACCAGATGTATCTTTGTCTCCAATATTTTCATTTTAGCGCATCGCCATTGTGTAACGACATCATTTTTTTTTAATGTACATGTATCAATTAACCAGTTTTATGAAGGGAAAAATATCATATTTATTCAGTATGTGTTAATCCAGATCATGTAGTCTTCATAGCAGGTTAATCTGCAAACAAAGGTTTATAAATGAGTGTCAAAGTTATGATAATTTAACTGTTAGTGTACACCAGCAAGTGCCACAAGTAGACACAAGATTATAACTTTAAATACCTGTATCCCTCATAATTTAGTACCTTGTAGTACCTCCATTACAAAGTTACATTCTAAAACATTACATCCTTTTTTTATGTTTTTTTTTGGCACAAAACAGGAATGAAGTACGTCAACTTGTATTGTCGGAAATTATTAGAAAAAACTTCCTTTTTCTAATGTTGGAAGGTTTGGAATACGTAGAATTACTTTACAGCCCACAACGGCTGCTGTAAGCTGTTACTGTCTACTACTTTAATAAAATCATCGTATTCTTTAATGAGTTTCATCTTGCTAATGAAACAGGAAATGTAAATAATAGTGAACTTAAATGTATACACCAAAATGACTATCTTAAGCATTATCTAAAAGCCTACACCTATACTTATCTAATTGACTGCTACCAGTAGGTAGCGTTCCCAAAATGCTGGCCGCATTGCCACGTTGGATGGCAATGCTGAGAATCTGTGCCAAATAAAGGCCAACGTTTTGGTCACTCGTTGTGTTGACCACACGCCCGAAACTCGGATGAAACAAAGACACATATGTTTTCTCATAAATCATTATCAAAACAAATTACAAACCTGTGCGCCGCATAACTGTGTACTTTTTCATTAATGTACTGGAAACTAGGTTATTATAATATTTTTTTTCAGATTATAACATCACTTACGGATTTGGGTGTGATGTTATGACAGACGTGTGACAGTAATTTTGAAATCTAGTCAATGACGATTCAGTTGACAGCATAATTTAAAAAGGCATAAGAAAAAAGGGAATAAATAACTATCCACTAGCCACCAAAAAACATTTTGAGAACCTAAGCTCTCTTGCGGGCTAATTATTTAATCATAAAACAAGTGGCTGCCAGTAAAGTCGGTTTACGGACAATGAGATAACGTGATAACATCACAAGAAACTAATTTCCGGGCGCTTACCTTTGAAGAGGTAAACCGGTATGACCGTCAACTGTTTAGATATAACTTGAAATCGTTCAGGCAGTGTTGCCAGATGGTTACATTTCTTACATTTTTCGTAACTTTTGACCGGCTTGCGTAACATGTAAGTAACTTCTGTTGTAAAGAAAATTTTCGTAACTTTTGAGAACAATGAAACTATTTAAAAAGAAAGGTCAATTGTATCTAACCGGGACCAAGCGAGACAATTTATATGCTTCTATACAGAAAAGGTGACAAAGAAACCTACATGGTAGGATTCTGTCTGCCCGTCTGTTGCAACTGTCTGACATTTAAGATACCGCCCATCAGCCTGGCGTAATTCTGCAGCCGAACTCGTCGAATTGTAGCTGTATATGGCTACTCATTTCTTAAAATCAAACATTTTGATAAGTAATTACGAAAAATATAAAAAATGTAACTTTTGCATCAAAAATGTAACTTTTCAAGAAAACAAACGTAATTTTCGTCCAAAGGGCCCTGGCAACACTGCGTTCAGGTGGCCGAGTTGCATCAAAGTAATTCGTTCAAAAAGCTATTTCACCGTTTGGACAGTAAAGTTCAAAATCCAATAACATATTTATTCGCTTAATAAAGCTCAGGTTAGTCATACATTACGTCAAACTTTTTCGTGTTGGCATCCGTTCATCATAGTTAGGGAGGCGAATAGGGGAATTTTCGGTAATACTCGAGCGTGGCAGTTTAAGATATGAGAGATACCTTAGACCTAATAGAACAACCTTGTAAAGTATTTAGCTCTATATGTAGTGACGCGCGCCTAGGATAGACGATCAGATTAGTAAAAAAAAATCGATAGTCTGAAATACTCGAGCGCGTCAGATTAAGATATTGGGGGTTGATTTTAGTGTTTTAAGACTAAATTTAACTAATCTGACGATAAGTCCTTGACGCCGCCGAGTAATAGGGTCGCGAACTTGTAAAAAAAAAACGTTAATCCGGCATTCTCGAGCGCGATTTTTATTTTATTTATTTTGAAGAATATAATGTAAAACTTACTAAAAATACAAAATCTGCCGGTTTCCGCATGACCGGAAGTGTGGAGGAGTCATTTCGTCTTCCGAAAAACGCGTCGCGGCATATAAGTCGCGAACGATACATTTTACAAAAAAAAAGTTTAAATAAACAAAAAAGGTAATTTTATTTTACACAAAAAAGGTCTCTTTACATTTTTGTCCAAAGTTAAAACTTTTTGACTTGAAGCATCATAAAAACTCAAACTCCCGGTTTTTGAGTATATCTCGAAGACTGAGGGTGTGAAAAAAATTTGATATGAAATAACGATGATTAAATTATGTGACTTTTATTATATCTCAAAATTTTATTTTTCTAAAGCTTCTCGACAATTTTCGTGGACTCGGAAAAAGTTACGCGTATCTGTATACAAAAGTATTATTAACATGTATACAGTTTCATGTATGTATATTATTCAATAGCCTGTTGATCCTCAAATTGTTTTTTGGACGTACCGTAAGCAAAACGAAGTGAAGAATTGAAGTAAATGTAAAGGTCATACATAACAATACAATTATAATACAATTTTTATATCATTTCATTTTTTTATACAATAAACTAGCTTTTGCCCGCGGCGTCGCCCGCGTACTAAGAGTAATTTTTAACCATCTACAAAAAAGGAGGTTCTCAGTTTGACCTGCATGTAGATATGTATTGGATGTCATTTTCGTAATCGGCACCCCGAGGAACCACAAAGATGAAACCCATATCGATTTTTAAGAAAAATAAATGTCTGCCATTTTTGATTTGAAACTGGATGTCATTTTCGTAATCGGCTCAAACTTGGAACCCTCTTTTCACCCCTTAAAGGGAGCAATTTCGAAAAACGCTGAAACATGTTTTGTTGTATTTAAACAAAGAGTCTATATACGAAGTTTTAAATCTCTCACTTCAAAAAAGATTTGCTCTCCGTACAAACTTGGAACCCCCTTTTGAACCCTTTAGGGGAGCAACTTCAAAAAACGCTTAAATATGTTTTGTTGTATTTAAACATAGAGTCTATGTACGAAGTTTTAAATCTCTCACTTCAAAAAAGATTTGCTCCCCGTACAAACTGGGAGCCCCCTTTTGAACCCTTTAGGGGAGCAATTTCGAAAAACGCTGAAATACGCCATTAATATATTTAAACACATACTCTATATACAAAGTTTCATGTCTCTCGCTTTAATAAATACGGTTTTCATACAAACTTTGGACCCCCGTTTCACCCCTTTAGGGGGTGAATTTTGTTAAATCCTTGTCAGTCAGTCAGTCAGTCAGTTTCTTCTTTTATATATTTAGATAATACAATTCGCACTACATTTCATCTACATTTCATCATCATCATCATCATCATTTCAGCCGAAAGACGTCCACTGCTGAACATAGGCCTCCCCCAAGGCTCGCCATTTAGACCGGTCCTGTGCCGTCCGTTTCCACCGGATTCCCGCGACCTTCACCAGGTCATCACTCCACCTTGTCGGAGGCCTTGTAACTAGAAGGATGCTTACAATGAACGCCTTCCTTACTGAATGATAAAGAACGATTAATAAAGTAATCGTAAGTAATTCATTAAAAATGAATCTTAGTTATATACACATCTGTTAAGAGAAATTACTAGAAGAGTACCTAATTTATTATGAAAGCAGCACATTACATAATATAGTAAAGGAATTAATACATTTAATAAACAATCACGAAACAATACCAAATATGGTCATATCGAATACTTTACCCGACGTATACAACTCCTTTTACTAAGAGCGTATCTGTTCAAAGCGTAAAGACCGATTCGCGACCGTAAACGCATGCGCGTAAGGTGTAGTTTCGTCAAAACGCGGTCAATTAGGATAATTCGGTCAAACGAGCCAAAGCGGACAGAGCAGCCAACAGTACCAGTTCGGCTGGCGCGGCTAATGCACCTATCGCAGCTAAGCGCGTCAGTTATGATAATTCACGATATAAAAGGGGCGGACGTATCGAGTCGAGGTTCACTTCTTGTTCAGACTGTCAGTGACTCTGGTTACTAAACTAAATTATTATCGGTGGGTTTTTAGTCGTTATTTTGTTGGGATTTTGCCGTTATAAGAGAGCATTCTCCATAGCGGGAAAATCCTTTCATACTTTTATTTTCTCATTATTATTTGGGGTTTGAGATTACAGTTATTTATTTTAAAGAGCCAGATCACTGTCTAGGCATACAGTAAGCCTAACGAAATACGCTTAACCTTGCTGGTGTTAACCGAGCTTATTCCGGAGTACATTAGTTTACCAAATTGTATGGAGGATTTGGCGTCCTTTTATATCAAAATGGGACGAACATTACTCCTAGCGATTCTCAATGTCCAGCTGGCAACGTAATCATGGCCTATCTGCTTCTTCTTCAGACCTGGCACAGAGGGTGCTCCTCGCTTGATGAAATTGTCCAGTATTTGAGATTCGGTCTTGTTAAATATATTTATATATTATCTTATATGTTAGGGCGTTTCATATCACAGATCCCTTTAGACTTCGGTCAGTTGTGATATGGAGCAATACACGGGCTTTAGGTTGCAATTATCAGATTAGCCTCCTGAACTTTATATTAGGGAAACGCTTAGAGTAGCTAAATTAGGGCCCTCACTACATTACACTCACATATAAATACCTCTCGGCTGAGGATTGCATACACTAGAGTAGGGATTATTTCTATTTGGGGATGCATTTAGAATAGGATTAGAGTTTTGCATGGTATTTGGATTTTAGAGAAAGGGGTTAGGTATTTAGGGTTTTTATAGGTATTTACGTTTAAATAGATATTTTGATGGGTTTGCTAGGTAACAAATACGCGATCTTTAAATGGTTCAGTATTTCCTTTTATGATTAGGATAGCAGAATTGGCTCAGAAAGATGGGCTAGTTCTGAATGTGGCAAGGCGGAGCAGTCACACGGTTTTATCTCGTAATTTCATGAGTGAAGGAATACTCATTGTTTATATTTCATTGTTTCATGATTATGATAGCAATGAAATTCCGTATTTCGCAGATCATAGATATTCATGTACCTATGGCTAGGTAGTATGGGGATGTGAATAGGCTAGAAGGGTTGAGTAGTTAGAGATGATCTTCAATCATCTAAGGCTTATTAATGAGTTTACCTCATTAGTATGTCTAGTTCTGGTGCAGGTTACGACCATTCCCCATCTTGGCGAGTCAGTGGCACTGTATGAAAATAATATAACAAAATACCATACAAATCAAAGTTATTCTTTAGCTTTAGCTTAATACTGGGTTCCTTCATTACGTAGGATTACATACTCCGCTATGGAAATATTGGTGAATAATTTTGATATAGGAAAGAAGGATGTTCTGGGAAACTTGCCTCCTATAGCGTCCATAGCTGCTGATTTCGTAAAGAGGTCCTTTAGTCCTTGTAGGGGTTAAATCACCAAATAAATATTATTTTTTTATATAGTTAGGGAACAAAGGGTTTGTATTTTACATTGGGAAAACTTGTTATGTTGTTTGGGGAAAATAGTAGAAATTGTAGGAAAGGTTGCGATTGGTAGGAAAATTGGTAGGTTCAGTAGAAATACTAATAGACTTTGTTGGGTTTAGGCTAGTTAGTGAAGAGTCCGGGTCAGATTTGTTTCGCATTAAAGAACTGGGGTTATTTCGGTACATAACGTAGGTTTAATACTAGACGATCACTTGGCCAAATTAATAATGTTTTACGTTTAATTATTTATTTGATGGGCTTTGAGACATGTTTGGGGTAGGAGCGGGGTAGTTAGTGAGAGAGGACAGGGTGGGGTGAAGGGGGGGGAAGTTACAGCCTACCGACAGCTCGTCTTCCGGTGCGTGGACGCCACTCAAGCAGTTTCTGGCCCCACATTTACGTTGGTTGTATCTATCGCTTTATTGTCACTCTTAAATTCCCCGTTTTATCAAGGAGAAAGAAAGGAAAAAAAAGAACCAAAAAACCTTTTTCGGTCAGATTAAGAAAACCCACCAACATTTTTGTCAGATTAAGAAAATATGCTTTCAGGATACCGAGATAAACCTCCCCTATGAAAATCTGACGCGCTCGAGTATTTCAAAAAAACTTTATTTTTTTGCATTTTCAAAAATTCATCGTAACTTATCGTCACGCCGAAATCGTCAGTTTTTTTAAAGGGAGCTTCCTTGGGGCCTACTTAACACCCCTTCTGAAAATCTGACGCGCTCGAGTAATTTGTTTTTTTTGCATTTTTGACTACTTTATATTCCTACCCCCACCACGCAAACCGGCAGATTAGTATACCGTTGTTATCAGAGGCACTTGGGGCATACGTAGTATGAATATCTGACGCGCTCGAGAATGCCCAAGTAACTGTTTTTTTTAACATTTTTGAAACACCGTACACGCCAAACCCACCGCTAAAATGGTTTTTACCATACGAGCTTTTCTTTTCGAAATTATATTATCTTTCGATTTTGATAGGTCTCGACGGCGCCGTTGAATTACGCCATTTAGCTACCTCGCCTCCCTAACTATCAATTTATAAGACGTTATCACGTCAATATTATACCGAAAACCGAATCAGTGCACCTCAATTTGGTTTAGATGTATAAAGTATACTTACTATTTATATTAACAAAACGCAAAACGCGTCTTATCCAAAATTACATTCCAATCCCAATACGCCCTATTACGGTTCCTTGTTGAGAATATATTACATTCGCAAGTGTCATTTTCTGAAAACGATTTTTTGTCCGAGCTAAAAATCGTAGGGTGGGTAGCATGAGCAGATTACATACCATTTTTTTTCATAAGCAATACATGTTCCACGTCGAGGTCTAATCAAATTCACTGATTTGTTTTTAAAATATGTTAAAAAATACCTAAATGGTAAAATTAAGACTCCGTGCCCTGTCCGGGATTATACATCTCTTTCTGATTGGTAGATTTTTTAATACTTACCTGTGCTGTCTTACATAATATATGTGAACAAATAGCTTGTTTTCAAAAGTGCTTGTTGCTAGGCCTATTTTAATAAAGAATATTTTGAGTTTGTTCTTGCAAGTTATTTTATTGCATTACTATACTGCGGATAAAGCGTGCCACACACTGCAGCGGCCTGCGGTGGCCGCCTGTTGTACACTATGACAATCCACCGCACCGCAGGCCGCTGCAGTGTGTAACAGGCTTAAAGTGGTAATTACTTAAAAAAAACAAATGACTTACTATAATCAAAACAAACTTTATTCCAAAACCGACGCTTAGTGTTCTATACGATACAAAACTCAGTTACATTTTTTAAATAACAGTCTACAAACATTAACAAGGGATATACGAATTGAAGAAATTTAGTCACAAGATCTATACGTACCGTAGAACGTAAAACATAGTTCTTTGCTACCCTAACAACTCGGCCACGATTTTACGCGAATCGCACCGCGGCAAGCGTTTTATCTGTTCATTGCATGGTCGAGGCGCGCAAGCAGTGCATTGCGCGTCTCGACCTTCAGGCCACACGCAATGTATTAGGAAAACCGCTGCCGCTGCCGCCGCCGCTCGGAGTCGTGGCCGTCAGCAAGGTAAGCTTAAGACGTTATTACATATTAGCAACACATATTCAAAAAAAGAGCATCCATTATACATTCGGGTATGATGTTTTTCAGGATTTTATTCGTGTGGTAAGTTTCTAACCACATTTTTAACAACTTAGTTGCCATTTATTTACCATTTTTATTACTCACCCATTAACTCATTTCACTTTTTATTGGTGTTCCAGATTCAATAATTTTATGGTGATTGCAAATAGTCCTTTTTTTCAGAACGAAGTGGAATAATCGACGTAATTTCTAAAACTCATAGGTGTAAGTACATAGGTACAGTAGAAGTATAGCATGTTAACAAGAGCTGCGTTAAATAAATGCGAAGTTATTAAGTAGGTACAGTTACATTCTTCAGATAATCGAAGTATAGGTAATAATCCATTTAATTCGCATTCGCATTGAACGTTTTGGGTAGTTAAGTACCAAGTAACCAGCTAGAACCCCAACGGTTGATTAAGTTGTTGCATAATTTCTGGAGTTTCTTGTTGACACAGTCGATTGTGTATCGTCTGTACTGTCGTCTTGTTTTTTATAGTCGCATTTGAAGCGGCACTCAGATGTAAATCGACAAGGGTCACAATCATCTCTTGATGTACGAGACGTTCTACTTGACTCTGGGAAAGTATTAGCATAGAGATCATCTAGATCTCCGTACAATGCTGGATCTCCTGCTCTACTTCTTCCTCGTCCCCTTCTTCTCCGTCTTCTAGACCGATTCCTTTTCTTAGACAACATTTGAGAGGCAAATGTTGAAAAGCTTCCGGTTGATATTATTCTTTCGGGGCGTTTGTACTTCTTGAGATTAGACACGACATACGAAAAACATTCACTTCCAAACCCTTGCAGGCTTCCCAGCTTTCGCCTGCTACTCTTGCTGGACTTACTTGGTGCATCGGACAGGATGTAAGAGAAAAAGTTTTTGGTTTCTGTTTCGCAACTGTTGGCGAGGTGTCTGCGCCGTTGGATATTAGAAAGGACATAAGAGAACCAATTTTTCTCACGTGGACGAGGCGGAGGGCTTGGACGAGGCAATGGCTTCTTCCTGACTCGTCTTCGAATTTTCCCCACAATCAATCTGAATAAGTTCATTTTCATTGGTGAACCCGAAAAATCTTCTAGTTGAGGAAATTTTTCTTCGAAGGTTTTTTTCTCCTGTTTAGGCATCAATTTATGCATGTTGTAATCAAAGCTAAAACTAGACCCAATGCGAAATGGTTGGTCACGTTTTTCCACCGGTTCATTCATAGTTTCGAATTTCACATTTTTTCCTTTTTGATGGCATTTCGCTTTACATGCAAATGATTTCGCTTTTATTTCTTCCTTTATTCGATCGCGGGGCAGACGTTCTTCTTTTTGTGATGTGCTATTTTTGATTGCGTCTTGTAGATCAAACTTAGGTGGGCCTTTGATTAATCTCTTAAGAGTATCTATTGTGAATATCTCTGCAATGATTTCCTTAACGGTTTTCCGTACATATTCGTCGCTTTCTTCTTCATCGTCATCATCATCATCATCGTTTTGAATCTTATCACAAATTTCAGGTTCGCATTCAGATGACATTTCCTCATCATTTGTTTCTACTTCTTCTTGTCCGTTTGATTGTACACATGGTTTTTTCATCACACTCTTGCCTTTAGGAGATATACTCTTAGAAAAATTAAAAGTATAACTAACTTTTGATCCTATGTGTAATGGTTGCCGGTGTTTGGTTACTTTCGGAATATTGTCTTCACATTCACAAACTTCTTTTCCTTCTAAATGATCATGAGTATAAGTAGAAGCATCACTTTTATTCGGTTTATGATTTGCTCGTTCTCTAACCTGGGATGCAAGCCATTGTGGGATGATTTTGGTATAAAATGAATTATTGTTTTGTGTTTCATCACACAGTTTTGATGTTACATTATCTGGACTTTCTGGTGGAACATCTTTGTAGAATTCGAAACAAAAGCTACAATCGGACCCAAGACGAAGTGATTTCCGGTCAGGTGGCGGAGGTTGCACCGATTGTGGAATGTCATTATTATTTCCATCTATTACTGGCTTTTTGTTCTTCGAAACACACGAAGTTTGTTGTTCTTTGTAAAATGTTTCCCGGCCTGCTCTTAAGTGCCGTCCTCTAAACCTGCGTGACTGAGTTGCCGCATTAGTACTATATGACGTGAAACCAGCATCAGCATTTAATGACGCACCAATTTTAGTGCCTGTTTGTCTAAGTGGAACCTCATTCCATTCATCGATAGCCGTTTTCAAATTTTGAGGTTTCGGTTCGCCGTATCCAAGGCGGTCCTTGTACCAACCTAAACTAAATTTACAATTTGTACCAATACCCACAGCTTTATTAATTATTTCAGGCGGCTCTTCACACGTTGGTGGCTCGTCAATAACGTCCGCTTCATATTTTTCCTCTTCTGGTTTTTGAGGCACAGGCTTAGGAGCCCCAGACGTTCCTTTTTCCCTATAATACACTTCTCTCCCTGCTCTTTCATAGCGTTCTCCTGAATTCCGTGACTGAGTTGTTGCTTCAATACCGGCAGAAGGGTTAACCTGTTTTTGGAATATATGGAGTAATTTTTTTAAAGTACTGTCATCACCATCATTAAAGTCTTCTCCACAAACTCGTTGCCGAGCGGCGGCTTCAGTACCGGCGGCATCACGTTTAAGTTGTTTTTGGAATATATTGAGTAATTTTTTTAAGTTACTGTCATCATCGTCATAAACACCTTCGCCACAAATCCGTGTACCAAGTGTGGCTTCAGTACCGGCAGAAACGGGTTTAACTTGTTTTTGGAATATAATATGGGCAAATTTTTTTAAAGTACTGTCATCTTCATTAATGTTATCTCCAGTACATTTACATAGACCTACATTTTTGGGTTCTAATAGTAACTGGAAATTCTTTTTAAAAACACCAGCTGCATTATCATCTACCTGACAAAGTGTACCTCTAGTTTTGCAGCACAATTGCGTGACTGGAGATATACTGTTAGTATTATAATTATAACGTTCTAATATTGTACGGCAGAATTTCTTAAAAGCACTAACTTCATTGTCTGTTTCATTTAATTGACTATAATCAGATGATTGCCCATACCTCTGCATATATTCTGGTGCATTTTTACAGTTTTCTATGCTGCATTCATCGTTTGAACCATCTTTTCCATAATTAAATTGCAGTTCTGGATTGACTGTCTTAGTATTATACACGGGGACTCCTGATGTTCCCCTTTCTCTAAAGAAAGATTCTCTTCCTGCTCGTTGTTGTCGTTTATCATACCTGCGTGACTGAGTCTTAGCTGTGGCACCCCTTTTCAATTGTGACAACCAATATTCTGTAAGCGTATTTACTTCTTGTTCTCTGTATAATGACTTTTTACCTGATTTTTGTAGTTTTCCTTCGTCCTCAGCTCCAGCACAATGGCAACTGCTTATACGTTTTTTCTTTCTTTTACTTTTTTTTGCTTTACATTGACATTTCATTGGTTCTGTTAGTACATGCACAAGTCGTTTCATAGCTTTATCCGGATCTTGAAAATCGCGCCCACACCGATTTGATGCGCCACAAGTTTTGGATAGTTTCTTGTGCATGGCTTCTTCTGATTTTAATGTTTTGTAAACCTTTTTAAAAATTCTTTTTGAATTCTTTGTGTTTTGTATCTGACATAGAAGAGAGCAATTAGCACTGTCTTTCACATATTTCGGCTTTCGGAACATAAGGCCTTGAAAAGGAATATTAATATTATATACGTAAAATACGTTTCCATATCTCATTTCTTTTCCTTCATCAGGCTCAGTGTGAGTCCGTTTGCCTTTACTGGTTATATGTTCATGTTGCAAGATCGTGCTAGATGTTGCGAGGTTATCCATAGTTTGACATTTACGTCGATCGTGTACTCTTAAGGTTTCCGACATAGAACTACTGGAAATGTGGACCAGGTTTAACGGGATTAGTTTGTCACATTCTGTTCTAGTTTGAATCATCTCATTAAAGCAATTTGTTTTCATTATCCAAGTGGTTATTTTTCAGTTTCAGAAGTACACTTGCATTTGTGCTAAAGCGTTTGTGTCTAAAAACTGCTTCATATTCCGAGTTGCGCATGTGCATCTAGCACGTTCTCAATTGAGATATGATTCCAACTGCGCGCGTAACAGATTTGCACAAGTTTTCATGGTCCAATCAACAGCAGATGCCCACTACAAGCGTCGAAATTTGCCTGTAAATAAATAGATTATTAGACCAGCTTTTACATCGTAATAATCACTCTCCCTATAATGGGATTTTCACTCCACATATCCTTATTTCAGAAGAGAGCTACAGACAGTAAAAAGTGGCTGAAGTTTCTGGGACTAATTAGGAAAGCAGAAATAAAGGAAGCAGCGAGTTAGGGAGCTAGCAGCACTGCTAGCCATGGCGAACATTCTTGGCGATGCGACTTCTCTGGCTCGGCTACTCGGAGAGTATGTAACACATTAGGGTATCATTTTCGTCTATCAAAATTAAAGTATTTTTTATATATTTTTCCACAAGGAATACGAATACCTAAGTATAATACTGTTTTGTTATAAAAACATAATATTTATTTATAATTTGAAATTAAAAAACGTAGTTTCTTTATTGCATAATAAAACGTGTCATACAGGTGTATGTCCCGTGACCGAAAATGGCGACCGCGATCTTTTTCTCGTGAGTGACGTCAGGATTGCAAAAACACACACCAACGAATAACGAACGATACGGATTATATGAAAGCCATGAAGTAAGGATAAGACTGGAGCCAGCAATACACACATACATGTGCGAAAAAGAGATGTAAGCATAGACAATAACATACGTGGGAACCATGCAGATACAATGTGCCATCTCGTGTCCCTCATCTCGTATAAGGCTTCTATTATTTGTCACCGGACTGTGTCACCGAAACATCATCAATGTATTCAAGCATAGTGGCTTAATTTAAATTTGACACCAATGTACTGCATACAGCACGACTAATTATGAGATGTCAGAATTGTGCTAATGGATGTATCAGCCTTTGATACATCTCAAATAAATCTCAATTTAGGCATTTTATCATAATTTCGTCCCTTTTGGGTATTCGCTAATCCTCCTTTTATAGGATCTTCTTTCTACAGTGAAAGCCCATTCTTCTTAACATTTCTATGTTTCTGCTCCCATGTCACAACGGCGGACGTAATTTTGGCGCGAATAGTTCATAGTTTAACGAATTTTTCTTGGCATAAAGCGATATTATTTTGAAGAATTTAAAATATCAATTAACACCGAGTCTTTCTACGGACATTTTAAAATATACTTAAAAAAACATAAGTGTGACAAAATGCCAAGTTCGAAAACTGTTTTACTAATAAATCAAGTGAGGTTTAAACTGGAAACCAAATTCTTTCAAAGCTCCTAAGATCACAGCTCCGCTGTGTCGCCTTTTTCACTGCAGTGTTTCTATATAGTACGTAAGAGCGGGATGGCATGATTAGGTGCTATTCGCTGTCGAACATCGTTTAATAGGTAACCTAAGCCGTGTTTCTATATAATTAAGTCAGTAAGTATACTTACTTAAACCTTCTGGCAGAGGGGAATCGAAAGAAGAGTGATGGGCGTGACGCAACACCGCAGAAGAACTGAAGAAATCAGAAATACAACCAATAAAGGTCTTGGCGATGGGCGATTTAGCAAAGGAATGCAGAACAAAATGGAGACAAATTAGAGAGGCAACCACGTGCGGGCAAGAAGAAAACAGGAAAAAGAGTTAAGAGATGGGCAGATGATATTTAAAAAAAAGTGGACGTTACTGACGATAATTTTACGTGATAACGTCATAAGAAAACATTGATGAAAAATTGTATTTTCCAAGCCTTTGAGGAGAGAAACCGGTTTGACCGTCAACTATTTAGGTATAACTTGAAATCATTCAGTTGGTAGAGTTGCATCACAGTAATTCGTTCAAAAAGCTATTTTACTGTTCTAACAATAAGGTTCAAAATCCCATAACATTTTCATAGAGATTCGCTCAGGTTACGTCACACTTTTTCGTGTAGGCATCCGTTCATCAATTTATAAGGTACGTTATCACGTCAAAATTGGTAACTTAATCGAGACAAGCAAGGAATACAAGCATCTAGGTGAGGGCTATATGTCACAGGACGCGCTGACCACTAAAACGGGAAATTACATGATATTTTCTTGCTTTTTTAATATATTCCCACTCAATAGGTACTACTTAAGACGCATACGGCTCACTATTTCTTCGGGGCATGTATAAAAATGTAAATATATTTAATTGAAAAAACTTCGTTCTTCAGGTCGCAAACTGATGCAGGTCACGTAACTGGCCCAGCGACCCTATATTATGTTAATTAGGTAATGAAATACTTGCACCTTACCAATGTTATACAGCTAAAAAGATCGAATCATACTTATAGCATATGTGCTCTGTCGTCTAGTTAGGGTAGTGTATTTAGTATCATTTGCGCATCAACGCCATCCTATAACCGAGTAATGTGTTTACCCAACCAAGTTGAACGATGCTGTCACTATCCGGCGGTGTCAGCAGCGTTTGGGTGAATTAACACCACGGTGGTGTGTGAAAGCCGACTTTAGCGGAAGTGGCTTGACAACAGGCCTTACACGAACACCCGGGCCGACTGGATCGGGTGGAAAAGCCGCATTTTATGTTTCATAGGCCTTCTCCTCCATCCTCATTTGGCCATCGAACCATTGGTCATTGGCTTAGTAACAAGTAACTTCCTTTGGTCATCGAACCATGATCATTGCTGTAGTAATAAGTAACTTCCTTTGGTCATCGAACCATGATCATTGCTGTAGTAATAAGTAACTTCCTTTGGTCATCGAACCATTGGTAATTGGTGTAGTAACAATATCGTTAAAAAAGATAATTCCTGACGCATATAAGTACTTAAATGTGGCAAGTGGGCGCTCCGCCATGGTATTCCCTGTTCGTGAAATGTCCAACCACTTTTTATTAAGTTACCAAAAGGTAACCTACAGGCTACAGGGATTAGGTACTAGACGGGGAAAGGTAACCTTTAGGAAGTGCTCGACAAGGCAAGCGTTGCTACAAATTCTTACCAAATAAATCAACATTAGCAAAAGTTAGAACTTATGATATCCAAAAATTTCATTTATGATTCGAACTTGATTGCACTAAGTAAATCAATGTACTTTCAACCTGGACAACTAACTAAAAACGTATAATTTTAAAATATCTGATCACCATAGCTTTTAACACATTTTAGATATACTTTAACATATATTTTTGGTAAGATGTCAACCAAGTGTCAACGTCACAGACTACTTAGAAGATACTACGTATCAGACGACCGATTTCTTTAGGTTTTTTTAATTAATGAAATGAAATGAACGGAAAATAATTTATTCCAGAACAAGTCCATAGATAGAATCATAAAATTATAAAATAAAAATTAAAAATGATATTGAATTAATGAATTCTGTTATCTGTAGTAGGGAAATATAGAAACTGACATTGAATAGTTTTCTGAATGTATAAGTCGTAACTGTCTACGTATAGTTTTGTCTAACCCGGGGTCTTTAAATAAAATAAAATAAAATAAAATAAGCCTTTATTTCTGACTATTGGTTACAGTAATACTTAATAACTATATTATGTTTCTGACATCCGGGATGTTTTCGTTGGTGTCAGTCTGCCCCTTGGCAAAGGCCTCCCCTAGAATTTTCCATTGTTTTCTGTCCATGGCTTTCCTTCTCCACATTGGTCCAGCCATTTCTCTTATCTCATCTTCCCATCTTTTTCGTTGTCTTTCTTTTCTCCTTTTCCCGTCACGGGGGTACCAGACAGTGATGTCTTTGGACCATTTATCTCTTCGGCTACGAATTGTGTGCCCAATCCACCTCCATTTAAGTTTTTTTATTGTATATGTGACATCAGTGACACCTGTTCTTGTTCTGATATTTGTTAGATTAACTTTGTCCTTCAATTTGATGTTCAACATACTTCTTTCCATTCTATTTTGGCACACTTTCATAGCTTTCCTTTGTTTTTCTGTTAGGGCCCAGGTTTGGCACCCGTACGTAAGGCATGGCAATATACAAGTATTAAAGACCTTCTTTTTGTCTTTCATTGAAAAGTTTGGGTTCTTCATAACTTCTTTTAAAGACCAATATCTTTTCCATGAGTTACTTATCCTTGTTTCTATTTCTTTTTGAATTTGATCTACTGGTGAAATTATTTGTCCTAAGTATGTGTACTGATCTACATATTCTATTATACAATTCTTAACTTCTATTGGTACTTGTGGTCCATTTGTCATTAATTTGGTTTTTACAGTGTTCATTGTGAGGCCTACATGTTCACTCGCCTCTACTAACTGCTTTACCATAACTTCTGGGATTTCTGGTGTTTCACTCAACAGGATTAAGTCATCCGCAAATCGCAAATGGTTTAGTTTAACACCATTTATGTTTAATCCATAAGCATCCCAGTCCAACTTCCTAAATATGTGTTCCAACACAGCCGAGAACAACTTGGGTGAAAGTGGGTCCCCTTGTCTAACACCCTTCTGTATCTTGAATTCCTTTCCTATCTTTTCTGCTTTTATCTTAGCAGTAGACTTCTTGTAGATTTCTTTAATTATTCTAATATATTTTGGCGAAACACCTTGACATCTCAGGGCTTCCCAAATGTGCTTATGTTTAAGGGAATCGAATGCTTTATTGTAGTCTATGTAGGCCAAATAGTATGTCTTGCCATATTCATTGCTTTTCTCTATAGTTTGTCTAATGGTATGAATATGGTCGATGGTGGAGTAGTCACTCCTAAATCCAGCCTGCTCTTTTGGTTGGTTCTCTTCTAATGTGTTGCAAATTCTGTTAAGGATAATCTTCGAGAATACTTTGTATAGGTTTGATGTTAAGCATATTGGCCTATAATTATTTATTTCATCTTTGTTCCCTTTTTTGTGAAGCAATACAATTGTAGATGATGACCACTGATTGGGTATTGTTTCCTTTTCCAGAAATTCATTAAATATGAGTGTTATGGGTTTAGCGATAGCATCCAAGCTTCCTTTCATAATTTCATTTACTATATTATCTTCTCCTGGAGCTTTGTAATTTTTCTGAGACCGGATTGCTTTTTCTACTTCGTCAACTAATATAACAGGAATTACTTCTTCTTCTTCTGGGATGTCTTGTCGCTCATTGTTGCTTTCTGTGTCTTTGTACAGGTCTTGATAAAATTGTGTTGCTCTTTCAGTAATGTCACCTCTGTTTGTTATTCTTTTCCCTGTGACTTGGCTTTTCATACTAGGTATCCACTGACTGTTTTCCCGAAGTTCTTTAAGGGCTTTTTTGATTCCTCCTGTTTTTTCTACATGATGTTGGATAATTTTCCTTCTTATTTCTTTCCTATGCTTTCGAATTTGTTCTGATATTTGTTTGCTTATTTCCGTTATATGTTTTCTATTTCTTTTCTTGTTTTCTAAAAGTAATTTTCTGTCTTCAATTAGCTATCTAGCTTCTTTTCCTATTTTATCTTTTCGTGTTTTCATGGAAAGAATTTTGCCTGATAGTTTTTTGAGCTCTTCCTCTAATAAATTATATTTTTGTTGGGTATCAATTGCTTTATGTAATTTTGAGAGATTTTCTTTTAATGGAACCAGTAGTTCCTCCGGCAGTGGCATAGGAATTAGGTTTGGTCTGTTATTCGTATTTATATGTTTTCTTTTATTTTTAGGTTGTTCCTTATAGATTTTGCTTCTTACCATACGGTGGTTGGTATTGAAATTCAGTTGATTGATTGTATCAACATCAGCAACATACTGAGGTTTGTTTGTAAGTATAAAATCTATTTCGTTTTAACTTCTCCGTTGGGAGATATCCATGTCCATTTTTTGTTTTTTGATTTTTTGAAGAAGCTGTTCATTATTTTGAGATTATTTGCTTGAGCTAGGTCTACTAGTCGTTGTCCATTATTGTTTCTCTTTCCTGTACCAAAGAGCCCAAGCACGTTCCCGTCACTTATTTGTCCTTCTCCTATTTGGCTGTTGAAATCTCCTATTAGAAATATTGTTTTGTGAGTTTTGTCTAGCACTGATTCCAGTTGGTCGTAAAATGAATCTTTAGTTTCTTCTGTAGCAACTTCAGTAGGAGCATATAATTGTATTATTGATAGTGGATCCATACCAGGTATGTGTATATTAAGCTGTGCGATTCTGTCTGACACTCCGATAAAATCTTGAATATATTCTCTATAACATTTTTTCACTAGGAAGCCAACTCCATACATGCCTGGTACAGTGCCTATATGGTAGAAGATATATTTGTCATATTCCTGTATTTGCTCGCCTATTCTCCTTACTTCACTTAACCCAATGATATCCCAATTTACCAGTTCTAAGGAATGCTCTAATTCTATTAGTGACTCGTCTGTTCTGAGGGTTCTTGTGTTAAGTGTTGCTATATTGATATATTCTCCTTTCTTTTTAGGTTTCATTGCGTTTTTTATATTTGTATTTATACTTTGTTCTCTCATATTTGGATCTTTTATATATAGTTGTTTTACTTTTCGTTTTACATTTTGTTTTACATTTTGTTCTAGTTCTTCTAGGGGGTGGTGGTCGTAATCCCCGCGGGGACCAGCCGTGTTGGGGAATATTGAGTTGTTGTGTTTTTGTTTTAGTTCTTTCTCCCGGATGCCTATTAATTGTTATTGTTTTGAGTTCGAGCGCATTATGGCATAAGCATCTACTTTATTTTTCTTGCTTGGTTGTTTTTTCTCAGATGCATTGAGTGGGGTATCTGAGCTCCCTTGAGCATTATTTGGAGATAGTGTGGGAGATCGCTTCCTTTTTTCTTTAGTAGTTTCGTTATCACTCGATCTATCCTTTACAATAAGTTTGTCATATCGGATGTATGCTTTCTTTCCATTATCTACTTCGTGTTTCAATTGTTCTTTAAGTTCCTTTCTCTTTATAAGAACCTCCTTTGGAAAGTCTTCAGTTGCGTAGATGTTGTCATGGAATTGTTTGTTGTTCTTAAGAATTTCGATCTTTCTCCACGTTAATGTTAATGTCACTAGTATCGGTCTGGGTTTTTCTCTTTTATTTCCAAGTCTTTGCGCCTTACTGATTTCCCATATATCCCATTTTTCCATATTTGCGCTTTCACTTAGTTTATTTAATGTTTCTACAACCAGTCGTAGTAAATCGCTCATGGATGTCTCAACTTCGTTGACGTTATGAAGTATAAGGTTGTTTTTCCTTATCTCCTTCTCTAATGTATGGACTTTCATCTTTAACGTTCCCACTTCGTCCTTGAGTTTCTCATTTTCTTCCCTTAGCGGCTTCAGTTTTTCGTCCATAGTAGCTGATAAAGTTTCTGATAGTATTTTTGTTTGCATTTGCATCTCCTCCTTCAGTTTTTGAAATAATGATTCTATCTGTGCATCCATATTTTCTACTCCATAATTAACTGACACCGATTTTCTACTAGATTTTCTACTAAATGGTAGTTAATTATTTCCTCTGGCAATACTTATTTGCGCCTATTTGTTTTTCTAGTTTGGCAACACTGGGTGTCAATGTCACTGTCGGAAGTGCGTTATTCTGATGTCTGTGGTTATCTTGACTCGTATTTTTATTACAACTACCGACATGTATATTTATAAGTAGCTATGTATATTTTTGATACGTTTTTTACACTTTTTGATCACTTTTTCGGCAGTATAGGTTGTATTTCATTGCACTTCATGCGGCGATTGATGTTTATCACTGTTTTTTGTTAGGTGTGACGCAATTTGTCGAGAAAAAACTATTTTTCACTAATTTATTCACGAACAGAATTTACAACGATGTTACTTTGACAGCTGCAACCGGAAGAATAAGAAAAGAAGAAAAACCCGGGGTCTTTAATGTTTAACAAATTACTTTTTTAAAGAACAGCAACTTTGAACTTATAGCCAAATACCGCGATTTGTATTGTTTTTTTTGTTACTTCTAATCGATATGACACTGGCTAATATCTCATGAAAGCCAAGGAAAATAAGAAAAAAGTCGTAACGGAGGGGCTACCGCAAACCGAAAACGAACGAAGTTCGAATATCTCCCTTTCTGTCGCACTTGCTAATTAGTGCGACAAAGAGGGAGATATTCGAAACGAAATTCTGAACGAAAGGAGTGTTTTATGCAGCCAAGGTTTTATAACTGTGACTACTAGTGCTGCCATCTAGTGTTTGGGATCCGAACAATTCTTTTCCAATCAGGTTTTTTATATTCTAAAATGCCTATAAATCGTAAAATGAAAGCACCTCCAACAGGTGTATATAATCAGCTGTTACTATTAAAGATTTATTATAAATAGGTATACATAAGTAACCCACATTATGTAATACTTCAATCTTTAGTAATCATTACGTTTAATTTTGTGTAAAATTACGTACACACGTTGGATGGGCTTTTAATTCACGATTGGTATTAAAATAGGAAGCAGTATTTTGAAATATACTCGCGCACTTGCAAATCCGCTCAAATTTGAATACCGTGTATACCTACATTAGGTACATAAAGCAAAGGTAAACAAAGTAAGTTGAAACTATAGTCGTCCGGGAGTATATCATTATTCAAAAATGTGCCGGGTACATAAAAAAGAGTGCCAAATTTATATCAAACAGATCGGATCAAACTAGATTTATTGATGTAATTATACATATTCATAGATACACACTTTAATTTGCGTTCACACGCGAAATGGATTTCCGAGGGATATTTTGTGATTTAGATTAGAAATTAGCGCTGCTGTAAGTGCAATAAACTAGGTATATAATACTTTATCTAACGTGAATTCTGGTGACAGCCCCCAACAATGTCAGCTCAGACCATAGAGATAAGTAGACAGTATGTTGAGTAGTGCCGCATTCTCATCTCTAATATACAGCGTGTCTGACTATGGGACTTTAAAGGTAAGTCCGATTCTGACATTTTTTTTTTTTTAATATTACTTAGATAATTTATTAGACCTCAAAGTTTAATCGTTAAGTCAGTGTATCGGAAATTGCGATATTTTCGTTATCTCGTAGCAAAGAGAATATAACCGCTACGTTCTAAGAGACGGGACTTCGAACTAGGTTTTGGATGACAGTGACATTGTCATTGCATGACATTAACGTAACTCTACGTTAATGTCATGCAATGACAATGTCACTGTCACCAAATATAATTAACTGATTTTGCGTATGCTAGTAGCTAATACTAGAAGCAATACATATGAGTTTTTTCATAGTTGTACTTTCAAAAAAACTTGTTGAAAAGAGCTGTCAAAAAATAATTTGATATTTATTTCTTTTATTTCTCACGTATAAAATATTAATAAAATTATAGGGTATACTCCCACTAAACCTACATAACTGTGATTTTGTTTCAATGCTCTAGCTGGTATGGATCAGAAGATACAAGAGTTTGAAAAAAAATGGGATAAAAATACATTTTTGACATTATCTCGGTGACAGTTCAAGATAGAGGGCTGAAAGTTGGAGTGATTACTAGTTATGAGGCCACCAACAATTGACATTTACCAATTCGAATATTCCTGACAGGGGCCACACGTCCTTCCTTAGCCTGCTAAGCCCTTTGTTTGTGGTGACCACCAAAGAGAATATAACCACTACGTTCTAGAGACGGGACTTCGAACTAGGTTTTGGATGACAGTGACATTGTCATTGCACAAACTAGGGATTGCAATCCGGTATTATTCTCAATCCGGCTGGATTTCTCTATATCCTGGTCGATCGAGCCGGTTCAACCAAATAGGGGTTGAACGATTGCCTCTATTAAACAATGTCAACTTTGGTGGCATAAAAAGGTTTTTCCGGTCCCATTCGAGTCTCTTATTATCCAGATCTGTTAGGCCATGGTACTGACCTTGGTCCAATAGATCTGGTGATATGACTCACTGGAGTATGCTGATAAGCTGAAGTACAAGTATGACAAGTTTCCCTGCCTTGGAACCCTTGGCCGATTTTGTCCCTGTTGTGGTAGACTGCAGGATCCTGGGGTTTTGGGGTTTGGAAGCCAAGGAACTTGTTATGGATTTGGGTCGACGACTGAGAGATAGACGGGATTTATATACGTATAGTGCAGCAGATTTCGATGGCTATCGTGGTGACTGCAGGTGTCATATGTCATGGAGACATTTGAGCTAGGCGCGATCCAAGATGGTTCATTTAACTTGGTAGGCATAATTAGTATTTAAGGTTGCCGAAGTCGACTACTACTACGGAAGCGAAAACCACTCATGGTGATGTCATAATTTTTTTGATTGATTGAAGCGTCTTATAGATTTGCATTAGGCCCACCTGATGAAGAATTGCAGATTGTGACAATGACACTTAAACTTTATCCTACTAGTTAGGGAGGCGAGGTAGCTAAATGGCGTAATTCAACGGCGCCGTCGAGACCTATCAAAATCGAAAGATAAAATAATTTCGAAAAGAAAAGCTCGTATGGTAAAAACCATTTTAGCGGTGGGTTTGGCGTGTACGGTTTTTCAAAAACGTTAAAAAAAACAGTTACTTGGGCATTCTCGAGCGCGTCAGATATTCATACTACGTATGCCCCAAGTGCCTCTGATAACAACGGTATACTAATCTGCCGGTTTGCGTGGTGGGGGTAGGAATATAAAGTAGTCAAAAATGCAAAAAAAAAATTTACTCGAGCGCGTCAGATTTTCGGAAGGGGTGTTAAGTAGGCCCCAAGGAAGCTCCCTTTAAAAAAACTGACGATTTCGGCGTGACGATAAGTTACGATGAATTTTTGAAAATGCAAAAAAAAAAAGTTTTTTTGAAATACTCGAGTGCGTCAGATTTTCATAGGGGAGGTTTATCTCGGTATCCTGAAAGCATATTTTCTTAATCTGACAAAAATGTTGGTGGGTTCTCTTAATCTGACCGAAAAGGCTACAGGGGAGAAAGTTTCCAGCACATTCGAGAAATATACCGTCGGGTCTTTTCTCTCTCTTCAATCGGCGTCATACTGAGGGCACATAGGTCTACGGTAGGGAACCATAAACATATATATATATATATATTAGGGTGTACCGAAAATTCCCTTCTACCGCTTCTTTCCCCACCATGAATGTTGCGAAATAAAGGAAAAATACTGGTAGGACGGCATATTTCCGCGAAGCGCTCAGTCTGTATTACATGTTTATGGCAAATTCCTCTTTTTTGCTTCAATTCTTCACTTCGTTTTGCTTACGGTACGTCCAAAATACAATTTGAGGATCAACAGGCTATTGAATAATATACATACATGAAACTGTACATGTTAATAATACTTTTGTAATACAATCGTATCTGTATACAAAATTTGTATACAGATACGCGTAACTTTTTCCGAGTCCACTAAAATTGTCGAGAAGCTTTAGAAAAAAAAAATTTTTGAGATATAATAAAAGTCACATAATTTAATCATCGTTATTTCATATCAATTTTTTTAACACCCTCAGTTTTCGAGATATACTCAAAAAACCGGGAGTTTGAGTTTTTATGATGCTTCAAATCAAAAAGTTTTAACTTTGGACAAAAATGTAAAGAGACCTTTTTTGTGTATAATAAAATTACCTTTTTTGTTTATTTAAACTTTTTTTTTGTAAAATGTATCGTTCGCGACTTACATGCCGCGACGCGTTTTTCGGAAGACGAAATGGCTCCTCCACACTTCCGGTCATGCGGAAACCGGCAGATTTTGTATTTTTAGTAAGTTTTACATTATATTCTTCGAAATAAAAAATAAAAAAATCGCGCTCGAGAATGCCGGATTAACGTTTTTTTTTTTACAAGTTCGCGACCCTATAACTCGGCGGCGTCAAGGACTTATCGTCAGATTAGTTAAATTTAGTCTTAAAACACTAAAATCAACCCCCAATATCTTAATCTGACGCGCTCGAGTATTTCAGACTATCGATTTTTTTTTACTAATCTGATCGTCTATCCTAGGCGCGCGTCACTACATATAGAGCTAAATACTTTACAAGGTTGTTCTATTAGGTCTAAGGTATCTCTCATATCTTAAACTGCCACGCTCGAGTATTACCGAAAATTCCCCTATTCGCCTCCCTAACTATACTTTTAATCGAAATCATACGTTGCTGGCGGGCAGCGCTCGCAGTGACTTCGTCACTCGGGACTTATGGGACTAGTGGGTTAGAACAAGGGTACTCTGGGTGAATATTGTGATGAATACTGAAAAAAAAAACATGAAGTACTTACTTATTTTTTTGACCATACCGACATAATATATAAGGGGTCAAATTTGTTGCATTTTAGCTACCTACTTCTGGAATACGTCACGTTAACAGTCCGCAATCAGCATCAAATAACTACGTACTCGTATATGAAGACTTGAAGAGGTACAAAAGCGCTCATAACAATAAGGACTTAAAATTAGCATATGGGATAATTGATACTTGTGATGCCAACTGCAAAAGGCAAAAAACTAAATAATAATACATACAAATACTTATTTCAATATTTATTATAATATAATACAAGTTGACATCAAAATATTAGCATTAAAGTTGAACATAAACAATACAAAAACACTTCAAATGTAAAGTCTATGGTAAGTACAATTATGCACTTCATATGATTGTATTTCTGTTTAGATTCTGTTCAGGATTAAAATCAAAACTGAGAAGGATAATTTAAGAGCACTTGGACATTTATTTATTAAACTTCCACAGCTGGCGGGATCAGTTTACGTACAAGTTACAATCTCGAATCCAACCTACAATTGTTTTAACCGGTTCTTCTGCAGTACAAGTCACTAAGTACCAGTTTATTTCTTTTTTTTATTTCGTTTTTTAAAAAAGTTAACATTAAAACCACAACCAGAACCCAATATAACAGCTTGTTCTCTAACTATGCATCTATTAAAATTATCTCCGTAACCCGGGATAGGACCGAAAGGCCAATTTCCTGGTACTATACTGGGATATGGAGCATTGCGTAGACGAGTTACTGCCCTAGGATCCCTCATCAGTTGCTGTAATCCTGGGCACCTACGGGACTGAGTAGCCGCGTTGGTACAGCAAGCCACAGGAGGTTTACCCCTTCCACAAGTATCGGTGCCTATGCCCGTATCTATATTAAATCTTGCAGGGCATTGATTTTTTTCACATTTAGCATAGTCACAAGAACCAGATACGCATTCAAATTTCTGCTTGGTCTGGCTTGCTATCCCACTAATATTTGGACATGGGATACTGCGCTGTCCAGTAAATTTACACATGCATTTTCTTATATAATTTGCCATGTTATTCTTTTCAGTTTTTACTTCTGGAGTTGATGGTGACGCGCTTCTGATGGATGCCACTTGGTCGGGACTCAGTGGTTTATCTTTGTAAAGCTGAAAATTAAAGCTACAGCTTGATCCTATGCGACATACTTGCTTCTTACTACCCGGTGTAGCTAGTGGCGGAATGCGCTGTTGAATAACTTCACCTTTCTTATCTGCCGCAATATGTGACATACCCATATCTTTATATACGGGTAATGTACTTGCTTCTGCTTTTCTGCGTTCTGCTTCTTTTTTCCTATCCAAGTTAACACTGGTTTTTTTAGACACTGACACCGAGTCGCTGCTCGGAGGTGAGGCTACTGTACTGGTGCTTACGTTTCCCTTGTCGAAACCTTTATCGCCTTCGTCATATTTGCCTTTTTGTTTTTCTGTCAATGCCTTACCAATTTTTTTAGCTTCTTTTCGTTGAACTGGTGTATCACCCTGGCTCTGCAATTTTCCAGTTCCTACCTTTTCGTTGACCTGTGTATCACTCTGCTGATCACGTACTCTTGTTTGAGACTGTTTTCTTTTAGTTCTAATTTCCTTCGGTTTAACTTTCTTTTCAGTAGCCAATTTATGCGTTGAAGTTGCATCACCCTGCTCTGTTTTTCTCGAAGATGGTTTTTCCTTTGTCGTTTTTCTTTTGGGTTCCTTCTTTTTCACTCGCATGTCACTACTGGATTTCTTTTGCACAGTTGCATCACCTTGGTCTTGTTGTGCTTTACTTTTTTCTTTCTTTACAGACATTTTTTCTTTCTTTCCGGGTATTTTTCCTTTCTTTCTAGGTATTTTCTCTGCATCACCAGATATTTTTTCTTTCTCTACAGATGGTTTTTCTTTCTTTTTAGATATTTTTTCTTTCTTTCCAGATATTTTTTCTTTCACTCCTGGTATTTTTTCTTTCACTCCTGGTATTTTTTCTTTCATTCCAGATACTTTCTCTTTTTTTCCAGATACTTTTTCTTTCTTCTTCTTTCCTTTCTTATCAGATAGACTAGTGGATGTGGAATCTCTACTAGTTTCTGAACTGGATGGGTAATACTGGGGAGGATATTGTTTAGTCTGGTCAATATTATATTGGAACGGAGGTTGGATTGGTCGGACATTTACATCTCTGGGACGTTTATATCCTGGTACTGCTTTGTAAAACTCTATGTTAAAACTACACGTGGATCCAATGCGAACTGCCTGGCGGTTTTGTAGGTGCAGTAGCATCTTAGATCTAGGCATAGTCGATGCGCCCCTTTCTGTAAGGAATGTCGCCTTCCCTGATCGGAGCCCTGGTTGTTTCCTTTTACGCTTCTTAGATACTTGGCTTGCACGAGATGCAGCGAGTGAACTATCAGTAAAAGAGCCATCAGTATCCATGTTATGTTTAGCTTTAAATATTTGGAAACACTCTTTTGCATTGCATTTACCTGGTATACATACACCAGGTTCGCATTCATATTTGTTTGATACCTTGCGTATTTTCCTGAATTTTTTACCACCGGAAGTACTACTTTGACTATTTTTTAAACGATTATAGCATTCAACTGCATTACATTTACCAGGCTTGCAAATACCGGGCATACACTCATATTTTTTTGTCACCCTGCGTTTTTTTCCAGTATCACCCTGATTATTTTGTTCAGGGTGTGACATTTCTTTGTAAAACTCAATGTTGAAACTACAACTTGATCCAATCCGAACGCCTTGATGATTGCCTGAACGCAGCGATGGTTTTCCTGGAATACACGAAACACCCTTTTCTTTGTAGACCGTTTTATCACATTCTCTTGGCAAACCTTTAAGCTTGCGTGACTGAGTGCTCATTGAACTACCTGTAAAAGAATCTTCAGTGCCCGATATTCGTTGTATGCAGTCACTAGGGTCACATTTACCAGGAACACAAACCCTAGGTTTGCACTCAAACTGTTTTAAACATTCGACTGGATTACATTTTCCAGGAATACAGACATTAGGTTTGCATTCAAATATGTTTTTATTTTTCCTTGGCTTTATTTTTCCTGATAATCTTTTCTGCCGTTTTTTGGGAACGTTCAAAGAACTTTGTTGTTTAGTCACTAATGTGTCTTGGGGGCGACGGCCAACATAGAAATCAATGTTAAAACTACACATCGATCCAATGCGGACTGCTTGGCGATTAGGTTTCCCATCTGTGCTTGATTTTAATATTTTCTTGCGCCTTTTTGTAAATATCCGACTGCCTAGAGAGCTACCAGTTAGGGAGCTGTCAAAACCAGAGGTTTCGTTTTCAGTTTTTAATCGTTGAAAACACTGTTTCGCATTACATTCACCAGCAACACATAACCCAGGTTTACATTGGTATTTACTTAACGCCTTGGGTTTTTTTCTAGTATCCGCCTTTTCCCTCATAGATCGCATCGCTTGACTATTTTGGGACCAGCTTTTGTAAAATTCTATGTTAAAACTACAGTCGGATCCAATGTGGAGTGGTTGACGATTTATAGTGATTTCTTTGTGCGATACTTTCCTGGCATCCCGCTTACTAGCTACGCCTTTATCTTTATAGAGAGTCACGTTTCCTGATTTTAACACTTGTGTTTTGTTCTTGTACCTATAATTGTATGCCTGACTGCCTCGTGAGCTTCCAGTTAGAGAGCTACCAAAACCAGACGCTTCATAGTTACTTTTTAATATTTGGAAACACTCATTAGGATTACATTTACTAGGAACGCATACTCCAGGTTCACATTGGTACTTTTGTAATGCCTGGCCTTTTTTCCCAGTACCCGCTTGTTCACTCATCTCTGACCCATTTCGGGGAAAGCTTTTGTAAAACTCAATGTTAAAACTGCATGTTGATCCAATGCGAACTGCTTTTCTGTTAGGCATGTTTAAGGACGCTTTAGGCCTTGGCATACTTGACGAACCTTTTTCTTTATAGAAAGTTGATTTTAATTTAAGCTCTTGCCTTGTTTTTTGTGCCTTTCCGGATATTTGGCTTCCCTGAGATGTCGTACCTTTTGAATTGCCCGTTAGAGAGCCATCAGTGCCAGTGCTTTGCTTCGTTTTAATTAGTTGGAAACACTCATTTGCATTACAATTACCAGGAGCACAGACTCCAGGTTCACATTGATATTGTTTTAATAATTTGCCTTTTTTTCCAGAAGTTTTTTGCTTCTTTTTTATTATTTGGAAACATTCATTTGCATTACAATTACCAGGAGCGCACACTCCAGGTTCACATTGGTATTGTTTTAATCCGCTGCCTTTTTTTCCTGCAGTGCTTTGCTTCATTTTTATTTGTTTGAAACATTTATTTGCATTACATTTACCAGGTTCACAAACTCCAGGTTCACACTGATATTTTTTCATTACTTCTTCTTTTTTTCGAGTGCTCTTACGCGCATCGGAAGTATCACCCTGATTTCGTTCACTCATTGCTAAAGCGCTTTGAGGCATGCTTCTGTAAAACTCAATGTTAAAACTGCATTTTGATCCAATGCGAACTGCTTTTCTCTTACGTACTTTTGACTGTTTTTTAGGGGGCATACTTGATGAACCTTTATCTTTAAAGAAAGTTGATTTTGCTCTAAGTTCTTGTCTTTTTTTTCCTACCTTTGTGGATGTTTGGCTTCCCTGAGATGTACCTTTAGAACTGCCCGTGAGAGAGCTATCAGTGTCAGTGCGTTGCCTTATTTTTATTATTTGGAAACATTCATTTGCATCACATATACCAGGAACACACGCTCCAGGTTCACATTGATATTGTTTTAATCCTACGCCTTTTTTTCTGGAAGTGCTTTGCTTCATTTTTATTTGTTTAAAACATTTATTTGCATTACATTTACCAGGTTCACACACTCCAGGTTCACACTGATATTTATTTATTACTTCTTTTTTTCGAGTGCCCTTACGCCCATCAGAACCCCGATCACTTTCACTCATTGCTAAAGCGCTTTGGGGAAAGCTTTTGTAAAACTCAATGTTAAAACTGCATGTTGATCCAATGCAAACCGCTTCCCTATTAGGGATGTTTAACTTCCCTTTAGCCCTTGGCTTACTTGACAAACCTTTATCTTTATAGAAAGTTGATTTTGCTCTAAGCTCTTGTCTTTTTTTTTGTGACTTTTTGGATGTTTGGCTTCCCTGTGATGTACCTTTTGAACTGCCCGTGAGAGAGCCATCAGTGCCAGTGCTTTTTTTATTTTTTATTTGTTCGAAACATTCATTTGCATTACATTTACCAGGAGTACACACTCCAGGTTCACATTGATATTCTTTTATTTTTTTGGATTTTTTTTCAGTACCCTTGCGGCCATCAGAAGTATCACCCCGATTACGTTCCCTCATTGCTAAAGCGTTTAAGGGTAAGCTTTTATAAAACTCAATGTTAAAACTGCATTTTGATCCAATGCGACATTCTTTTCTCTTAGGTACTTTTGACTGTTTTTTAAGCCGCATGCTTGAAGAACCTTTATCTTTATAGAAACTTGATTTTGCCCTAAGTTCTTGTCTTTTTTTTCCTGCCTTTGTGGATGTTTGGCTTCCCTGAGATGTACCTTTTGAACTCGCCGTGAGAGAGCCATCAGTCCCAGTGCTTTGTCTAGTTTTTATTAGTTGGAAACATTCATTTGCATCACAATTACCAGGAGCACACACTCCGGGTTCACATTGATATTGTTTTAATCCTTTGCCTTTTTTTTCAGATGCATCACTCCGGTCACTTGCACTCAATGCTAATGCGCTTTGGGGCAAACTTTTGTAAAACTCAATGTTAAAACTGCATGTTGATCCAATGCGAACTACTTCCCTGTTAGGCATATTTAACTGCCTTTTAGCCCTAGGCATACTTGACAAACTTTTATCTTTATAGAAAGTTGATTTAGCTCTAAGGTCTTGTCTTTTTTTGCCTGTCTTTGTGGATGTTTGGCTTCCCTGAGATGTACCTTTTGAACTTCCCGTGAGAGTGCCATCAGTGCCAGTGCTTTGTTTAATTTTCATTTGCTGGAAACATTCCTTTGCATTACATTTACCAGGAGTACACATTCCAGGTTCACATTGATATTCTTTTACTACTTTGCCTTTTTTTTCATTACCCTTGCCAGAAGTATCGCCCCGATCTTGTCCGCTCATCGCTAAAGCGTTTTGGGGCGAGCTTTTGTAGAACTCAATGTTAAAACTGCAATTTGATCCAATGCGAACTGCTTGCCTATTAGGCTTGTTTAACTGCCCTTTAAACGTCGGCATACTTGACAAACCTTTATCTTTAACGAAAGTTGATTTAGCTCTAAGATCTTGTCTTTTTTTAATCTTTGTAGATGTTTGACTTCCTTGGGATGTACCTTTTGAACTGCCCGTGCTTTGCTTAGTTTTTAATTGTTGGAAACATTCATTTGCATTACATATACCAGGAGTACATACTCCAGGTTCACATTGATATTTTTTTAATACTTTGTCTGTTTTTTCAGTCCCCTTGCGCCCACCAGAAGTATCACTCCGATCTTGTTCTCGCATTGCTAATGGCAAACTTTTGTAAAACTCAATGTTGAAACTGCACTTTGATCCAATGCGAACTGCTTGCCTATTGGGCATGTTTAACTGCGCTTTAGACCTTGGTTTACTTGATGTTCCCATTTCTTTACATAACATTTCTCTTCCTGTCCTAAGTTGTCTACCTTTTACTCCGCGTGTTTGAGTGGAAACTTGACTGCTACAACTGCCTGATGTTTCAGTAACTGAACTTTTTTGTCTTCTATAGCAATCACTTGGATCACATTTATCAGGCACACAAATACCGGGTTCACATGGCAATATTTCTAAAGGCCTCTCTTTTTTCCTAATCCTATCTGCTTTGCGGGGAACCGTAGTATCACACGGGTCTTGTGTACACATCGCTAAAGCATTTTGAGGCATGCTTTTGTAAAACTCAATGTTGAAACTGCACTTTGACCCAATACGAACTGCCTGCCTATTGGGCATGTTTAGCTGCGCTTTAGGCCTTGGTTTACTTGATGTTCCCTTTTCCTTACATAACATTTCTTTTCCTGTTCTAAGTTGTCGACCTTTTAGTCCGCGCGTTTGAGTAGAAACTTGACTGCTGCAACTGCCTGATGTTTCAGTAACTGATCCTTTTTGTCTTCTATAGCAATCACTTGGATCACATTTATCAGGCACACAAATACCGGGTTCACATGGCAATATTTCTAAAGGCCTCTCTTTTTTCTTAGTCCCACTATCTTTACGGGGGACAGTAGTATCACACGGGTCTTGTGTACACATCACCAAAGCATTTTGAGGCATGCTTTTGTAAAATTCAATGTTGAAACTGCACTTTGACCCAATACGAACTGCCTGCCTATTGGGCATGTTTAACTGCGCTTTAGGCCTAGGCTTACTAGATGTTCCTATTTCTTTACATAACATTGCTCTTCCTTTCCTAAGTTGTCGACCTTTTAGTCGGCGTGTTTGAGTGGAAACTTGACTGCTGCAACTGCCCGATGTTTCAGTGACTGAACTTTTTTGTCTTCTATAGCAATCACTTGGATCACATTTATCAGGCACACATATAATAGGTTGACATGGCAACATTTCTAAAGGCCTCTCTTTTTTCCTAATCCTATTATCTTTGCGAGGCACAGTAGTATCACACGGATCTTGTATACACATGGCCAAAGCATTTTGAGGCATGCTTTTGTAAAACTCAATATTGAAACTGCACTTTGACCCAATACGAACTGCCTGCCTATTGGGCATGTTTAACTGCGCTTTAGGCCTGGGTTTGCTTGATGTTCCCTTTTCCTTACATAACATTTCTTTTCCTCCCCTTAGTTGTCGTCCTTTTAGCCCTCGTGTTTGAGTAGAAACTTGACTGCTGCAACTGCCCGATGTTTCAGTAACTGAACTTTTTTGTCGTCTATAGCAATCACTTAGATCACTTTTATCAGGCACACATTTAACAGGTTCACATGGTAACATTTCTAAAGAACTCATTTTTTTCCTTGTCCCACCAGATTTGCGGGGGACAGTAGTATCACACGGGTCTTGTATACACATGGCCAAAGCATTTTGTGGCATGCTTTTGTAAAACTCAATATTGAAACTGCACTTTGACCCAATACGAACTGCCTGCCTATTGGGCATGTTTAACTGCGCTTTAGGCCTAGGCTTACTAGATGTTCCTATTTCTTTACATAACATTGCTCTTCCTTTCCTAAGTTGTCGACCTTTTAGTCGGCGTGTTTGAGTGGAAACTTGACTGCTGCAACTGCCCGATGTTTCAGTGACTGAACTTTTTTGTCTTCTATAGCAATCACTTGGATCACATTTATCAGGCACACATATAATAGGTTGACATGGCAACATTTCTAAACGCCTCTCTTTTTTTCTAATCCTATTATCTTTGCGGGGGACAGTAGTATCACACGGGTCTTGTATACACATGGCCAAAGCATTTTGAGGCATGCTTTTGTAAAACTCAACATTGAAACTGCACTTTGACCCAATACGAACTGCCTGCCTATTGGGCATGTTTAACTGCGCTTTGGGCCTGGGTTTGCTTGATGTTCCCTTTTCCTTACATAACATTTTTCTTCCTGTCCTAAGTTGTCGATCTTTTAGCCCTCGTGTTTGAGTGGAAACTTGACTGCTGCAACTGCCCGATGTTTCAGTGACTGAACTTTTTTGTCGTCTATAGCAATCACTTAGATCACAATTATCAGGCACACAAATAACAGGTTCACATGGCAAAGGCTTCCTTTTTTTCCTACTCTTCCCAGTTTTGCGACGGCTGGTGGTATCACATGGGTCTTGTGTACTCATCGCTGAAGCATTCTCGGACATGCTTTTGTAATACTCCATGTTGAAACTGCACTTTGAACCAATACGAACTGCCTGCCTATTGGGCATGTTTAACTGCGTTTTAGGCCTTGGTTTACTTGATGTTCCCTTTTCCTTACATAACATTTCTTTTCCTCCCCTAAGTTGTCGTCCTTTTAACCCGCGTATTTCACTAGAAACTTGACTGCTGCAACTTCGAGATGTTTCAGTAACTGAACCTTTTTGTCGTCTATAGCAATCAGATAAATCACATTTATGAGGCTCACAAATACCAGGTTCACATGGCAACAATTTTAAAGGCCTCTTTTTGTCCCTCGTCCTACCAGATTTGCGGCGGACAGTTGTATCACACTGTTTCATTTGTCTAGAGGTTCGCCGTTTATTACATTCTGCGGCGGTTCGTGCTCCTAGAGGCGTTTGTTTGTATAGTTGAATCTTAAATCTACTTTTTGATCCAATGCGCACTGCTTGCCGGCAAGGAAGTCCAGCGGGTGCTGATGCGATTTGATTACCGGCAAGCAGCTTTTCTCTCCCTTTTCTAATATTTCTAGCCTTTTTCGTATTTGCCTTGTTCTTACCATGCGCACATTCTCTTGTTGTTCTTTGATCTCGCAATCCAGATTTACACGACTGGGTAGAAGCATGACTACCGTAAGGTGCAGATCTTCTCACTCCCTTACAACATTCATTTTTATCACATGCACCAGGTAGACATTGATATGGTTGTAAATCACTGGTTTTTGAAAGGCAACGGTCGAGGGCTCCATCAGGAGTTTGTTTTTTTATTGTATCGGAACCGGGTTCGACGCAAGGTTGTACAGGAAAGTCTTGAGATTTGCCAAAGTCAATATTGATGTCCCACGTTGACCCAATGCCTACCCCTTGCTCATTTTGACCGCTCTGTAGAGGCTGATTTGTATAACTTACTTCGGCTAAAAACGTATGATACATTTTGTTAAAATTCTGTCCGTATGTTTTGGTCATAAAACGTTTATGGTGTCCTCTAAATGTAACTCTCCGAGATTTTTTTATAATCCTTTTAGCGTTTTTGTTTCGGGATTGTAGTAGTACCTCATTTGACCTTAGAATACATTGGCTGTACGCATTACCTGTATATATATTTTTTACAAAAGGTTCTACATTGGCGATTAAATTTTGTACTGTAGAGTGCTCTGATACTTGAATTTCTTGATCATTGAACGATTCCATCGATGAGTTTGGGGCTGAGCTCACGTCTGAAATAACGTTGATCACACTAGATTGTGTGCCCCTTTCCATTTTGTTTATGTCATCAAGAGTATTAGACGAATTACTTGCGTAAGGAAAAATATAATTTAAAACAACTGTAGGTCGTTCGTAGGCCGTGCGTTTTTTAACGTTAAATTTCTTTATAGTTTGTAATTTCATTATAACACCAAAAAATAGTTTTAAGTGCAGCATTAACTTGGAAAACAGGTTAGCCGCTGTAATGTTTGTAGAACTGTTTCTATGTGCTTCAAAACCTGATCTGGAATGAGCCATCCTTATTGCAGTACTAATGGATGAAACTGATCTGAAGACAGTGCTGGTCTTTAAGACGTTTACTGAATTGGCCAAAGGCAAACCTAGACTAGGCGCTGTTTTGCCAACGTAATATTTTTTTCTTCGCCTGGGGTCATTTTCCGTTAAAGAAGCTAGCTGGTTAATTTTCCTGTTTGTATTGAACCAACATTTCCGACTTTTAGTTTTAGTCGATATAAAACGTTTAATTTTCTGAAAATATTTTTTAGTTATTTGTTTCGCGATATTTCTCACTTTCAGGTGTATTTTCAGGTGTGGTGTTTGTAGTTTATGATTTTTTACGTCTTTTGATGTGCATGAGCAATGGAGGGACCGTCCTAGACGTAGATTTCTGTGTTGCAGGTTGGCCCGACGACGTGCGGACGTGATTGGTGATCGGCAGGCGCCTACGCTAGTGCACGTGCCATAATCGACCCCACAGACCACCTGTGCAGCATCTCTTACATGATGAAGTACGTCACATGTGTTACAATCTCTGCAATCACAAACGCAGCGGTCCCCGAGTTCCGCATCCCGTAGTACTCGATCAGCTAACTTAACAACACTTGTTGCTTTGATGTCGTTCTCAATTTGTCTTGCCAATTCTTCAGACATCCTGCAGCTGCAAAAGTAATAAAATGCTGCGATATAGTGTCCGTCGGATACTGTAAATATTTAATTAAATATGATGCCTGGGATGATCATCCTAAAGGTACAACCCGAACGAGTTAACTCTGTAACTGGCGCTCGTGTATTTCGATTATCTCCAAGCACATATTATTTCGATCGGGTAACTTTAGCACATATGTGGGTTCGTATAATATTAATCCATGTTACAAAAGAATACTTATACTTACAACCCGTGGAGCAGAACCAGTCGAATAAAATCAATTTTTGATTATTTCCTCAGGTGATCTTAGTTTTGTTAGGTAATTACGTTAAATACATTTTTACTGAAAATCTTTCAGGCGTTTTTATGACACAGTTAAAAACTAGCCTATTTAATAAATACGAGTGAATTATTCATAGACAGAGATAGAAGAAATAAGTATAATCATATTCTCTGTGCGTCCGCGACCAGTCCGTGGATCCACGAGACCAGATTCTCCTGTGGACAAAATACAGCGATGTGGGCGTCTTTCTTGTGTTACGAAAATGACCAATATTAACGTATAACACATTTTCGTAGCACAAAAGAACTGATTAAAAAGTAGTTTAATTAAGTGCTTCCGGTAAGTACGTTTTTTTTAATCGACTCGTGTGCTATTTTCAGGCTTTTGCTGTTTTTTTTCTTCACTTAAATTCTATTACACACAATAAAACCAAAAAATGGCTTCTGTATGATATCTAAATTCGGTATTAATTATTTAGCATTGTCTTTATTTGTTTTTGTGGTGATAAAGCTTTAGTGGTTAAAACATATATAACCTCCACTAGAAAGAGCCTATGAACGATTTAGTTAGAATCAAAAGTCGCCACAGTTGGTGGTAAGTGCGGGCTGCGGGGAGGTTGTTAACGCAGCGCGCGATTGGTAGTTTTAAAAAGCGTTGGAATTCGCTACAAAATGGCGCGCCGGCATAAGTAGTAATGACGTGTTTATTAGCGGTTGTTTTCGGGCACCGCAATTTATTTTAGATACTTAATGTGTATGTCTATTGAACTGGTATTACGAGTAGAATAATATTGTCTAGGCATGTTTACAACTTTTACTGTTGATCGCATAGTATATTTATTACGATTGTAGCAGCTATTTCATGTATATATGGATATATTGTATATTATACATATCGTAATACACAACTAGAGCTTGGGGAGTATTAATGAAATAACTGTAAAAGGTATAAATTTCTGGGTTTATTAAGTATATCTTGATATATTTAGCGATGTGACAGACAGACAAAGTGAAACCATAAGGCACTGGTCCCACCGCCGGCGAGCAGCGAGTACCCTCATAGTAATTCTACTCGTTTTCTCGCTCAAGCGAGTAGAATTACTATGAGATTACTCGCTACTCGTCGGCGGTGGGACCAGTGCCTAAGGGTTTCTTTTTTACTATATTGGTACGGAACCCTAAAAACACAACACTATTACCTGCATCTTCCACCTCCCTACAAGAACATCTAGGTTTCAAATAGTAAAAGAACATTATCTACGTGAACACTGACATTCAATATAAAAAAAAAGTAATCGATTATGTTACCGATAGAATTTTAATATGTATTAAAATTATGTGATAAAATACGGATGAACCGATAATTAAATGATATCGGAACCGAATATCCTGGCACATCACTAGCCCGCGCATGTGCTGTCATCAGAAAGAGAAAGTATATTGGCATTTGAGGTGGTTGGAAAGGAACAAGCACACTTCACGACGCCTTGTGGGCCAGTGTAAAATGATTCCCGCCGGGCAGAAGTAAATGCGTATTTGTACATATTTAACTTACCTGTGATCTATGATATGTTATCCCACCATTCTTTCGATTTGTAGTTCGAGAGTCGTCCCCACACGACTTTACCGAATAAAAACCCATGCCTACGGTTAATCGAAACCAATTTTTAGTACTTTTTTGTGCCACGTACGAATAGATAATGAACCAGGACGAGACTGACAGCGGCGTGGGGCGGGGCAGAGGGGCAGAGGGGCTACCGCGAACCGCAAAACGAAGTTTTCCCTCTCTGTCGCACTTATGTGCAAACTCGCAAGTACGACAGAGAGGCAAAACTTCATTTGCGGTTCGCGGTAGCACTCCAGTTTATAAGTGAAACATAGCCCATGTGTGGAGCGTACGCTTCGCCCTATAAGCTATATCTAGTGGAGGTTATCTGTGGTTTTAAAAGTATTAGCGCTCAGCATATACGAAAATAATATGAAACTAGCGAGGCTACCACAAGCTGAGACGCGACGCGAGTAGAGAGAAATCTATCCTCCTCTTTCTAATTCGCACAGTTCGAGCGACGGCGAGACAGAGGGCCTACTCCGAACTTCGTATCGTGCCGTCCCTCACACTCATATAGTGTATGACACGAGAGTGAAAGGAACGGCATGATACGAAGTTCGGAGTAGGCCCTCTGCGATCGTTGTCGCGCGAGATACAACTTGGCAGCAAATTGTGCTAGCCTACTTGATCATGCGGTGTGATGTATGAACCTCCCCGAGGAGACGACAGACCTTATATGTACCTACAGCCAGACAATGCCCAGTAGAAGGCCGTGATTATATGGTACTTTTTAAATACATACTACATTAAGTGTAGCATCATCGGCCAAACGCTTTTAAAATTATATTCCTAAAGTTGTTGGAATCGATTTGTTACAAGATTAGTTACAATACAACTTACAAGTAATTCAATTCGGTTTCACAAAAGGGCGCTCCACGACTGACGCTGCATCTGTGCTTATTAAGTATATTTACAATATTTGGGAGAATTCTTGTGATGCGATTGGTATTTTTTATGACCTTGCGTGGATCATGGAACGCTCATTTTGAAACTTAAATATTATGGTCTGTCTGGATAATGCGTTAAGCCTTATGTCCTCATATCTTAGCAATAGAACTCAAACAGTTGTTGTAAATGGAACCCAGTCTAGTGGAGCTGTAGTAACGTTAGGAGTACCTCAGGGCTCTATTCTAGGTCCATTTTTATTTTTGGTTTATATAAATGACTTGCCGTCAATAGTAAGTAATCTTTGTGACATAGTATTATTCGCGGTTCGCGGAGTTTAAGGTTGACCGAAAAACAATAGAATGTTTTAACGTAATGGCACACTGGTCAAAGTACTTGATTGGTTTACCATTAATAACCTGCTACTTATTGCTAAGAAAAGTAAATGTGTCAGATAGTCAGATTTTCTTTGCCTATTGTTAAACCGGTGGAAACTAATATACTTTTAAATAACGAGTGTTTAGAAATTGTAGATAAAGCAATATTCTTAGGTATAACATTAGACAAAAATCTACAATGGAGTCCCCATATAGCCATTATGGCACGTAAATTAAGTTCAGCCGCTTATGCTATTAGAAAAATCAGACAACTGACCAATGTAGAAACAGCTCGCTTAGTTTATCACAGCTATTTTCATAGTGTTATGTCGTATGGTGTACTGGTTTGGGGTAAAGCAGCTGACATACAAACAATTTTTGTGCTACAAAAAAGAGCCATTCGCTCCATATATAACCTGGGCTCACGTGAAACTCTAAGAGAACTCTTTAAAGAAATTAACATTTTAACGGTAGCGTCCCAATACATCTATGAGAATATTATTTATGTCATAAAGAAGCGAGAATCATTCTGTAAAAATTCTGATTTAATAGCAGGAATAGAAATAAAATTGCCACTAACAAGTTTCGTGTCCGTAAAGTTTACAAGTCTTTTGTAGGTCAATGTGTCCGTTTTTATAATAAGTTACTCGATAAAATTTTGAATTTACCCTTTCCAGCTCTTAAAAATTACCTAAAAAAAACATTGATGTTAATAGTATATTATGCAACTGGTGTATAAGAAGGGTATAAAAAGGCGAGTGGTGTGGGTTGCGATGTGAGCCTTGGCGAACATCGCAAGTAAGACACCACGAGCCTTTTTATACCAGTTATACACCGTTGCATACAATACTTTTTCTACGACTCATTTCGAATAAAAAGTAACTACCTATTTTACAGACTTTTCATGCGCCATATTTTAGCTTAGTAATTGTGCAACTTACCTACACAATTTCTTCAGTAATGCTATATTACTTCTTCGTGAATTTTTAAAAGAATCAACGAACCTACAGATTTTCTTCATGAACGCAAAAAAATCGTTTATTTTAAGTAATACAATCATTTATCAGTTTTGAATGTTTTCGATTTCACTTAGGCATTTGGTGGGAAATCAAAAATAAGACATTTCTTTGTTTATGGTTTGATTTTTTTAATTTGCTAGACTTGGCATCCGACCTAAACTGAATTCAAATCCGGATCGAATCTTAACTGTTTCGTTTTCATAAATATATCCGAAAATAGATAAAACTTGTTAAACAACACAAAAAAGATGGTAAATGTATGTATTTATATTAGTAAACAGTATATTATGCATTAATTAATACATAAAAATTATAGCAAAGTTGCGTTAAATTGGCAGCACTGATTTTTATCATAAAGGTTTCACTTGAACGCACCAAAGAATGACTACTAAACATAGTATTTGTAGTAGTCTGTGGCACCCAACTCTGCTTTTATTTTTCATTAAAGTAGGGTAAGGAGTGTGTTTTTGGGCAATAGACTAGATAGACTTTTTCCAGAAGAAATAAAGTATGTATTTATATTAGAGTTCATGATTGCGTAAGTCGCGAAAAAAAGTACAGGAGTGGAAAAAGGCTTATTATAGGGTTGAGGACTATCTAACAGACAGAAATGCATGGCCCAAACCAAATACCTAAATAGCGTAATGAGTCTAATATTTTCATTGTGTCTAGTTGACACATTTCTTGCAGGAAAGCCAATGAAAAAGGAATCATATGGAAGCGACATACCTACAGCAAAAGTGTGGCCGACGCCATATTGCGATACCTACAAAGATGGCGGTCTCTAGTGCTGAGAAGACAAGTTTTTATATATATAATGATATCGATAAACCAAAAGAAAAGTAACTTTTTATCACATAGTACTAAACGTATACGTTGTTAAGGCCGTTGTCTCCCAGCGAAAAAAATAAACATAGCATTCTTTTGTAATGAGTCCTTGGATCCCAGGGATTGGTAGACGACGGGAGAATACATATTGTCGTCGTCGACGACAAAGATATCGAGACATTTGGCTTATCGTAACAGAATAATTATATAAGTATACTCATAGGAAGATTATTCTTTATATTTTTAATAAAACAACAATCATACAAAATCATAGTTCTTAGCTACTATTTTCATTTCCATCGGGAAGGGACTTTTCTCAAAAATGGCCCGCAAAGTGAACGTTACTTGCTACATACTGGAAGGTAAAGTGGTTTAAGGTCAGATCAGAATTAAAACATAAATCCATTGCAGGCCGCCTGGATTGTTACTAGGGATGCGCCGAATATTCGGTTATTATTCGGTATTCGGCATATTCGAAATGTTTTTGCATGTTCGGTATTCGGCCGAATTATTCAGTTCAGCTGCCGAATATCCACCGAACAATTTTGAGAGGGTTTTGTTACAAGTTACAAAGAGTGTATTATAGTTACTGCTTCGTGAAATTAATATTTGACCCATTTTGATAATGAACAGAAATTTTACCATTCAATTAGTCTGTTTTACAACAATCGATAAAGGAATTGCGTTGAACTGAATAATTCGGCCGAATATTCGGTTCGGCAACAGCTGGACTTAATATTCGGCAGAATGTTGGTATTCGGTGAAACCCATATTCGGCGCATCTCTAATTGTTACATATAAAATTCTTTATTTGTCGAGTTCTAAAATCACATCACTAGTTACCAAAGTAACCTATTTTTATAGTCGAAAATAATCGAAACAAACCCTTATTTTATTCTCCTTTGCCACTAATCGTATTCTTTGGATGATTATTAACTAAATACTCACCAGAAGAAGTTGATCATCTTAATAATAACAAATATTTCAGTGAAAATGTAAACATACCGGTGAATTGACAAACTTTTCTGGTTTTCTATATTTGTTGCACCACAGCCAACGACACTGCACTTAGGCATTATCTACTTAATTAACAGAATCACTTCACATAATTATAAAGCTGCGATGTCTTGCAAATCTATGGTATTTTTAAATTTAAACTAAATCAGTTCAAAACACCGACACAGGTCCGCCATTTTTGTTTCATCGCTTGCGTTCTGACCGGCCACAGTAGGTATTGGGTAGGTACGTAAAATGAAAAATGTTGCCATAGCAGCACATACTGAAGTAGTGTCATCTTTTTCATATATGGAATAAGATATTGGTTAGAAAGTGACAAGATTATTTTTACTCTTTCTGCACCGAAATGCTTCGTATTTGTATAACTTATTGCATGTATAGAACATTACACCTAGTCCACTCTTTATTACGTCATTGAGGAAAGCATATGAAACGGTTCGACATGTTTTGTTTTCTTGTGTAACTACACATTGTAAATACCTATTGTTATTGTTTCCTCGTTTTTCTTTCAATTCTCTTTTGTTGTTTACCACTTACATTTACTTAAGTAGGTTAAGTAGTATCATTGTAATAAGCATATTTTGGAGAAAATGACTGACTGTCGAGTTTCTTTTGGCGTTTCTTCTCGGCAGTGGTCTCATGAGAAACGCTAGTAGTTATTGACTTGTAAAAGTGCCTTTGCGGCCTACTTGCAGAATAAAGTTCATATATTTCATTTACACAGGTAAGACGGGTATACGGCCTAGTTAAAAAGTGTTGTTTATGAGATATCAACGGGTAACACGATTTTTCATCGATTTAGGTATCACCCAACAGGTTGTGTGCAGCAGCGCAAATTATCTAAACAGTGATTTTTTCAGAACATTCTCGTGACTCCGTATCTCAATAAACAAATAAGTTTGGTCAATTTTTGTGTATTATTTTTGCATATTATTGTTATAATACTTGTTTTATGTAAGTTAGAACTACGAATAACGGCTAGATTTGGCTGTACGATTAAATCCGATCTTTGTCTTGCGAATTAGGATCGTAACCGGTGTTGACCCGTTTTAAAGTGTATGGAAACTAGTAGTGAATACACGAGAAAGATTGGACATGGCAGATATTTATAAAATATTTTTCACTTGTTTTTCAAGTATTACGAAAAATTATGAGCTTCCAGCTTTAACAGGAAAGAACGGATAGGTATTTATTTATATGAACCATACGTGTAAGTGTCCAGAGTTCGTTTTTAAACATAGTCTGTTGTTACCCCGAGTACGTCAGATGTTTCGCGATGAAAAATATATACAAATACAAACTTTACACATATAAAATTATATTAAATAAAAACCGGCCAAGTGCGTGTCGAATCACGCACAATGAAGGGTTCCGTACCAATATCTACTAGCCAACATTTAAAATCACTATCCAATAAATAAAAACTTTAAGGGATATAAAAAACAGGGAAAAACTAAACTAAAGATAAAAACCTACTTACAAATAAAAAATGGGCTCTAGTTCAGAGCTCAGCGGTAGGGTGTTCAGAAGCCTGGCGGCATTCCCGCGCCGCACAGCAAGACAGATACGCTGAGCAAGGTACGTGCCAGCCTTCTGGTCACCCGTCGCGTCGACAAGGCGTTTCGCCAGCTCCTTACAGGTGCTGTGAGCACCAGGTCCCCACTGCCCTAGTATTAATTCCACCCCAACAGCTCAAACATGTAGGCACTGTCAATGACTGCATATTTGCGCCGTTTGAGGTGTTCAGCCGCCTCGGCGGCAGCTCCAGCCCTGACCGAGGTTCCTGGGAGATGGGACGGTGCTACGGTATCCACACAACAGGCATCCCAGACTAGCGGCCTTCCCAACTTCCAGGGCACCAGATTCATGCCATCTGGCCTCTTGCCGTCGTCTCGGGCCAGGCCGTGGTTAGCTCTAGGATCGCCAGAGTAGCTACCGGCACTGGCAAGGGCTCCCCGCAGAATATCATTTATAAATTGAATCTGAGAAGATCTTATCTTCATAGTAACTCACGGCACTTACGACCATTTGTTTGGGCAAGACAGTTTTTCAGCAAAAACTCTAAAATCGTAAAACCTATCTTGTTCAACCTAAGTGCCGTGAGGTCCCTATGAAGATACGACCTTTTTAGATTCAATGTATTAGACAGTGTTTTTAAATGTGGACAGTAGGTGTTGGTACGAAACCTTTCTTTGTGCGTGAATACGAATAGTAATAATAAATTGAATATTCAAGGCAGTTGTTATGACTTTTTGCAACGTGGACATTAGTGTTTTTTTGTGGTTACCCCAACATTGTCATTAGTGTTTTTTGTGGTTTCTTTAAGTGGATCGGCCAAAATTTAAAAGATACATGATCTGTGTACGGTACCCTCAGTGCGCGAATTAAACTCGCACTTGACTGGTTTTTTTTTTACGTTTTCAACCCTCTCACTTTCGCCATTTTGAAGTTTCCAAAAACAGTCTCGACAAAAAAACTAACCAACCTCACAAAATTTCATAAGAATTAGTAGAGAAACCTGCAAGGCAGCAACCTCGAGCAACCTCTAGGCGAGAACAGCAGGAAATTTGGACATACGAAAGATTTTTCATCTAGTCAAGTCTGTGACGCTTCGCTCGCTCGGTCAATAAAGAAATGTCCTAGAAAATCAGGATTTTTACTACCATGATTTTCGCATTTTTTAAAGTGAATTTAATTACTATTATTACAAATATAAAGATAGGATAGGTAACAGTTAAAAAATTCTTGACTGACGAGATTTGAACTGGCGTATGCAAAGTAAGTATGCAAAGAGAAAATACAATGGCATAGGATTTTATATTGAACATTCGGTTCTCTTGATTTGAAACGAATATCGACATATGTAGTCATATCGTTAAATTCCTATTATGAGAAATAGATTTATAATGCGACATACTTATAACGCATGGGCTAGGTATACGAAAAGTAGCTCTAGAGCGACATAGACCAAAACATACCCACTTATATTCCAAACTCGAAACGCATATTTAAAATGACATTTTCACACCTGCTAGGACAACAATGACTCTTTTCCTCATAGAAGGTGTGAAAAGCAGTATGTGACACTCTGTAGTAAAATTAGGTATTTCTAAGATATTTCATGTTTTTAGCAGCGGGCCTCATAGACGGCGTGAAAAGCAGTATGTGTCACACGGTAGCAAAATTATTTTCGTCTTGGGCATAAACACTTGAATCCCTCGCTACGCTCAAGATTCAATATACCGCCCTCGCCGTAAATATATCATTTTGCTCCCTTGAGACACAATCTACTATTTGGCAGACTGAATGGCACACTCCGCACGCAGTGCAGCACCTATACCAACCCGGTCGAGTTATCTCTGCACCTGGCGCACGTACATTTCAAAGAACGCCAGGATAGGTATGACGTCAAGCGACGAGGTGCACAGATACTGTGAGCGAGTAATAAACACACCGTTTTCAAGACATTCCCATTTCTCGCGAAAACTCCGCAAATAGTCCGCCATCTTACGCCGATTCAATTTCACTTAGTCTGCAATTCTACATAGGTACTGGTTTGGTACGGAACATTAAATTAAAACTTACCGGACAGCACAAACAAGTTGCTCTATCCGTCCATTATTTTTTTATATATTTTTGTGTAATAAATGATAATGCAGTAATATATTGCTTACTTCACATATTGTGACGTTGATTTGAAATGAAAATATGTCAAAAATAAAGAAGCACTGACAGCGTAAACGAAATTATTTTTCTCACATTTTTCTTTCGCCTGACAGTAAAGTATAGTAAATAGACATTTTTATCTTTGAGCATTTTAGACTGGATACGCCTTTGATATACGTGTTGATATACTTACCCCTCTGCCAAAGGTATAGGAGAAAAATCTACCACGTTATTAAAAACTACCACGATTAATTGATTACACTATCTAATATAATCGAATAATCGATTATATCTAAAATCGTTCCCGGCTTGTGAAGCGCTCCGTCAAAATGCCGTGTGTGCTGTTTTCGGGTGCAAAAAACATTTTAATTTAAGTATCAAATTTACGAAAATATGAATTATTTCGCTTTTATTACATTTTTTTCACAATTAAGTATTCACTAAAATCGCAAATCGAACATAGATTAACAAAGTCGATTTAAAAACATTCGTACTCGACACTCGACGCTTCACGGTTGGCCGCTATTAGGGTTCCGTACCAAAATGGTAAAAAAGGAACTTTTACGGTTCCACTTTGTCTGTTTGTCACATCGCTAAGTATCTCAAGAACTACTTATGATATCGACTTGAAATTTGGAATAGTTATAAAGAAAGCTTACCTACATACATAGAACATAATGAAAAAGGATCAGATGGAAGTGACATACCTACAGAAAAAGTGTGGCCGACGCCTTATTGCGATACCTTACAAATGGTGCTCTCTAGTGCTGGGAAGACAAAGTATATATAACGATATCGATAAACCAAAAGAAAATTAACTTTTTATCACATACTACTAAACGTATACATTGTTAAGGCCGTCGTCTCCTAGAGAAAAAAATAAACATAGCATTCTTTTGTAACGAGCCCCGGGAACCCAGGGACTGGTAGACGACGGGAGAATACATATTGTCGTCGTCGACGACAAAGATATCGAGACATTTGGCTTATTGTGGCAGAATAATTATGTAACTTTTATATAAGTTCTTTATATTTTAAATAAAACAACAATCATACAAAATTTTCGGTTCCAATAGTTTCTAAACATTATTTTTAATTCACTTCTTGGTAACCTGAATAAAATTCGTATAATTTCACTCACTACAATGTCATTTATGATACAGGTGTTAGGTTAGCTTAACCGAAAGAAAAGTCGTCTAAAGAGATTGTTAATATATTTAAAGCAACACAACTTTATACTTTTTTTATTTTATTTATTTCTAGCCCTACCCACTGCGGAATAAGCGTATGGACGTCGTAGTGTAGTCGTCATAACCTAACCAGTTGAGAATGGATTCAAACCCCAATTGTTAATAAAGGAGCATCCATTATTAATGCGAGGTGTTTTTGGTAAAACTCGATCCCCTCCCGCCAAAAACATCTCACTTAAATAATGGACGCCCTCTAACTGGGATTTGTATAAAAATGGAACCTACGACGTCACTAGTCATCGTTTATCGATATCGTTTACCGTACTATATCAAAGTTACATCCCTATCGCGCTTTTATGTTGGCAGTACCTATTTCCTTTTTTTTTATTGTGGTACAGAATGTTTGCCAAACTCTACGTCAATGTCATGCAATGACAATGTCACTATCATTCAAAACCTAGTTCGAAGTCCCGTCTCTTAGAACGTAATGGTTATCATAGAGTAAATTATATATATACTGAGATAGAGTTGTCAGTCGAAGACATCAAACAGCGCCATCTACGTCCAAATCTTGGAACTAAGCTATCATATAAATATATATATATATATATATATATATATATACCATAGCTCCCTACAGTGATGCGTACCTATGTAAATGTTTTGGAAATAGTTAAGGAACGAAAATGTCGACATCTTAATTGATTCCGTAACGAATATTTGAATCAATTAAAACAGAGACAAAAATCAATCCTTAGCTGTTTACAAAACATTTGTAAATGACTCTTATAGGCATACTTTATTAATATATATTAGTCTCTTCTGCGTTATTATGTTAGCAATTCCGCCATTACATCAAATAGCAAATTAAGTAGATACTTATTCTGAAAGGTAAACAAGTAGACCATTCTTACAAGTAATACTTTATATAAGTACTGAACTCTTGACAGAAATTGATAAACATGTAAACTGTTAATTACTTTTTGAGACTATTAAACCAAATACGAATTTTCCTGATAGCGGAGTACAGTCAGCAGCAGAACAACCTACGCGGGCCTAGCGCTAATTTCCACACGGACTCTAATGTCACTAGAATAAGGATCTGTGTAGATAATTCTGAACGTGTTATTTTGCTTAGTTTTCCTTGCTACTGTAGAGTTGATTAGCTGCAGGTGAAGTTAATTATCAGGTGCGAAATGAAAAGCGTAAATCAAGCTAATGTTGTGTTTATATTTAAAATATTAGATATTCACTACAGTACCTATTTCGTTGAAAAATAAATAGGATACTTTGATTTATTATTTTAACAGAAACGCTAGTTATGAGCGAGCCATACCTAATTGCAGACATAGTTGCAGAGAGTGATAGTAATGAATGTCCAGCTTGACTATGGCACTCCAATGTGGAGTACATATATAATATATCACTCCACGTTGGAGTTAGTCGGTTCATCACTCCTTACGCCTCACATTGGCAACTGTATTCTTAGGTATTACACTGGGCTCAAAATTGCAGTGGGGTTCCCACATAACAGCTATAGGAAGTAGGTTGAGCTCTGCTGCTTTTGCAGTCAGAAGAATAAGGCAGCTTACCAATGCGGCAACGGCTCGGTTAGTTTACTTCGCTTATTTTAATAGTATAATTAGTTACGGTCTTATCTTATGGGGATCAGCTGCGGATATCGAAACTGTATTTATATTGCAAACAGGGCTATACGAGCAATTTATAACTTGGGGTCGCGTGAGTCATTGAGAGAAATCTTTAAGGAAATAGATATACTAATCCTGCCGGCGCTGTACATATTTGAAATAATCATGTATGTTAGGAATAATTTATACAATTTCCCAACGAATACTGATAAGTTAATAACTACAAGAAACACTGGGAAACTCAAAATAACTTTTTATTGACTTGTAAAGGCAAAAAAGTCGTTTTTGGGAAATTGTATAAAATTCTACAATAAAATTTCAAGACACATTATTGAACATACGGAAAAATCTTCTTACAAAAAAAAATCAGCTATAATGGGACGGTAGAAATTGCAAAGTGGGATCATGTAGTCAAACTATATCAAAATAATTCGACTTACAAAGGGATACGAGTCATAAAAAACTGACTGAGAACCATTGCACACCGGAAAAAATCCCGAAAACGAAAGTTAAATACGCAACACAAATTTTTAGCCAGACGGTTGGTGTAAATATCGGATATTTGGCTGGTGAGTTTTTAATGCTTTCTAAATCTCTCTAATATCTTAATAAGCATCACGCGAACTCATACAGTCTGCTGAGTGCAGGTACTAGTTTTTTTTATGCCTTAGTTATATAGCATACGGCCTCGTGATGGTAAGCGGTTACCGCAGCCTATGGACTAATATTAGTGCACTGAGTCCTTCATTATGTTTTCACTTCTCAATATTGAATACTTGTTTAATCAATATAATAGTCATAGGTACAGAAATAACTAACAACAAAGAAGCAGCTACTTAGCAGGATCCCAATTGAGAACAAGACTTCTATTATTATGTGTTTAAATGCCTAAAGAAACTTTTTTTACTAACAATGAGGAAATTCATGAGAAGACGTGCAGCTCGTTTTTTAAATAACGGGAACGGGAGTTGGTGCTATGATGTGACATTTGACATGATCTTCGTCTTGTCCATGTTCATTTTTAGACCAATTCGCTCGAAGGTTTTACTGAGGTCATCGAGCATCATACTCAAATCCTCCATTGTTTCAATGAAGACTAATGTAAGTATCGTCAGCGAACCGAAGGTGAGTCGCTATTTCTGTTGGTACCTAGCCTTCTCCAGTCCAGACTTTAGAAAATATCCCCCAGTGCAGCGGTGAATAGTTTAGGAGAAATAACATCTCCTTGCCTGACTCGTATTATTGTATCCAACGGTGTATAATGACCTTTCAACTGAAGTGTTGGTACTGCAATATTAGACAACCTTTTGCTGCCAAGCCAATACGAATTTATTTTCAAAATGCACATGACAGATTCGGCGGTAATTATAAACATATGTGTCATCAAAAACCAAAATGTTTCCTCCAACAGCAAAAGTCCAAGTTCGAAATCTATCTGGTTCATTCTTAGGGTTCGGAAATTTAAGAAGTATTACTTTGTCTTCACCTGCAAAATAAAAGACTGTTTGAAAAATTTACCTAAAACCGTCCATGTTCGCAAAAGGTATCTACACAGAATACACAGATGATATCCGTCCGTTTGGTCTTTCTTAGTTCGAGACTACATATGTATATATATATATACATTTGTATAAGAGTGTCCTTTGACTTCACGTATACAAGTAATAAGTACACATGATCAGCAGCACCTCCACTCGTGGACGGATGATGCGACAAAACACACGAGGGAATGCGATGGCGACGGGGAGTTCTCTACACTATGAAAATCAAGGCCGCGTGTGTATCTGTTTCAATGTAGGATCGTCGTAGTGTACACGACTAACTTGTTCTAACACACAAGTTAATCAAGGGAGAGTTTAAGGAAGGCACGTATACATTTTGAAATTTTGCTGTAGGTACAACAGTCTACACGGTCGGTGCGGACCAATGTCGTCCATCGGAGAGTAGGTAGATCGCTTGCCTTCTGTTTGCTGACTTTAGCCTTGTTCTTAGGCCCCGTCTGCTTACCATCAGACAGGCCGTATGCTTGTTTTCCACCGTAGTCGTAGGATTAAAAAAGTGAGTAAAGAGTTAAGGGCGTCAACTAATGGGCGCCCAAAGACTATCTCGCACCAACCGAGAGTTTTTAGCCGCGTCTGCTGCGCGCTGTTGAGTTGTTTTCAGACATCTAACAAAGTTTGCTTGCCGAGATGGACAGATAACGTGTTAGACGTTTGCAAATATGGAGCAGCGGATCGGGCTTTCTATGAGCACGTCCCTAACAGTCACCAAACTCAATAAACTGCTGCTATGTAACAGAACAAATTGTAAAAAAATAAGGTACTTACGTCGTTTACCGCAACTTGAAACACAACATTTTTCCTGGGCAGCCATTGCGCCCGAGAAAGGAGATCTGTCCGGTGTTCGTAATAGCCAAGTCTTTATGCGCACTTTATTAGTGTCCGTTTCAAAGCCAGGTCAAAGTTTAACAATTAATATTTTATATACGTGGAAAAATTAGCACAATGCAATTCAAATTATTGTAAACTTCAAACAGTTTTCCGTCATGTCAATACGGTTAGTAGATAGACAGATGTGTAGTAAATAAGTCCGATACACGCCAATGGTCCATTATGGCCCATTGTGTGGCCGGGCATACAGAACCACGAGTTTCGCCAGAAATTTATATCGCTGCCATCTATATTCATGCCTTTGGACATATTCTTAAAGGCATTTTTCTATGGAGTGAGAAAACCTCTAAGTGAATACGCCCTGATGGTTATATTCTCTTTGGTCGAAAATAATCGAAATAAACGCTTATTTTATTCTACTTTGCCACTAATCGCATTCTTTGGATGATTATTAACTAAATACTCACCAGAAGAAATTGATCATCTTAATAATAACAAATATCCCTTGCATTTCATTAAAGTGTCAAAAGGGCCTCTACGTGCTGGCTGTGGTGCTCGTTTGGTACTTCGGTGCCTCGGTACTTCGGCTCCGCGCACGCCTCCCAAAGGTCCGGGATACCATTGTCCCGTGAACGGAAAAGACATACAAATATTTCAGTGAAAATGTAAACATACCGGTGAAGCGACTAACTTTTCTGGTTTTCAATTTTTGTCGCGCCACAACCAACGACACTGCACTTTACGCATTATGTCCTTGAACAACTTAATCACTGCACATAATTATAAAGCTGCAATGTCCTGCAAATTCTATGGTATTTTTAAATTTATACAAAATCAATTCAAAACACCGGTAACTCTTGATACAGGTTTGGCATTTCTATCGTCCCACTTTGCATGGCTAACGGGCCACAATAGGTATTGGGTAGGTATGTAAAATGAAAAATGTTGCCATTGCAGCACACACTGAAGTAATGTCATCATTTTCTACATATGGAATAAGATATTGGTTAGAAAGTGACAACTTTACTCTTTCTGCATCGAAATGCCTCGTATTTGTATAACTTATTGCATGTGTAGAACATTAGACCGAGTCCACTCTTTATTAGGTCATTGATAAAACATGACTTAAAAAAAAAAATTCTGTGAAAAATGACAAATAATAGGTGGTTCAAATTTTGAAAATAGTTAATATGTCGAGTGGGGTGTCATATGAAAGGGTTTGGGTTGCACATTCTGAAACTTTTTTTTTTCGTTGTCATTTTTGTTTTATGAGGAAAATGTAAAAAAAATACCGTTTTCACACCTGCTATTCAGAAAAGAGTTATTGTTGCCTTCGAATGAGGGATCAAAGTTGTACTTTTCTTCCCTCATTTGAGGGCAACAATGACTCTTTTTCTCATAGAAGGTGTGAAAAGCAGTATGTGACACTGTAGTAAAATCATTTGTAAGATATTTCATGTTTTTAGCAACGGGCCTCATAGACGGTGTGAAAAGCAGTATGTGTCACATGGTAGCAAAATTATTTTCGTCTTGGGCGTAAACACTTGAATCCCTCGCTACGCTCAAGATTTCTACTTTAGAATCCCTCGCTACGCTCAGGATTCTATTGTAGAATCTTTCGCTTCACTCAGAATTCAATATACCACCCTCGCTGTAAATATATCATTTTGCTCCCTTGAGACACAATCTACTATTCCCCCCCTTATCTCCAAAGTTTACCAAGGAAAAAATATAAAATTATTACATAACATTGATATCAATGTATGTTTTACAGGAAAAATATAACTAGCTTTATCTAGTTTTTCTTTTTTTTATAGTCATAAAACATTTCTGTACTAAGTTTGTAATTTAATCACCTTTGCATGTATTTTTGTGTTATAAATTCCTATGAGATTATGCTGAAAGTACCTTCTTTCAAATAAAGAAAACAAAATTGAAATCGGTTTACGTGATAAAGAATTATCCTTGAAAAACTACCATACATACAAAGTTATTCAATCACTCAAATTTGTAACAAAAGTCGCCGATAGATGGCGCTGTACCCATGGCGTCCAATTTCCACACCATGTTGTTGAGATTTTCCTGATTTAATAGGATTGGAACCGGTACACATCTGTATACGGAGCCCTCCTTGCGCGAGTCCGACTCGCACTTGACCGGTTTTTTATTGACATTTCACGACCGTTAGAACTACTACCTGTGTGGTCCTAGGGCGCTACCGCCAACAGCAAAAGAAGCTCTCTGTCGCACTTGCAAGTTTGCATATAAGTGAGACAGAGAGGGAAAACTTCGTTTGTGGTTCGCCTTTATTTAGCCATGTGATAATTGTCCTAGTATAAACGCTTGTAAGGTAGAATTTTATTGCTCAAATTTAGTGTTTTGAGTGTGCGACTGAGTGCGTTATTGTTTTAGTGTAGGTTCGTAGTAATGGGAGAAAGTTTTGAAAGTGTGCGTGGTTTCTTTATACGTGTTACCTCCTCCCCCAAAATTTGGCAAAATATTTTGTCGCGAAAGATGCGCTGAAGGCGATGCTTTAAGCTTATCAGCCTTAATGCCAACACAATCATATTTATAGGAATAATGTTGTGTCCTTTCAACTTTAAACAGTTTTGGCTAGTTTCATATTTAGTCAGCAGGACTAGCACAACTGTTACTTTTCCGCAGTCAGATGGCAAAACTGGTCAAATAGCCCGTAGTTATTCGTCAAACGCATGTTAAACACTTCAGTATTGCCCAAGTGGACTCAAGGCAACAAGTGTAAGTACACTTGTAGCCTTGAGGGCGCGGACCCCTGTGGGCGATCATATTGTATGGATTTAAACAGGATCCTGATGAAGCTAAGACTCTTTCTAACCTGCATTGTGCAGTTTGACAAGACTTGCTGAGAGTCTAGACATAGGCAGGAATTTTGGCACACCCTTTGGAGTTAACATGACTAATGACAAATGAATTATCATCTTATTAATGTATTTGTCTCATTATAAGTTACAATGGATTAGTTCACAAGAGATAGTTCTATATTCCTAGTTCAGTACCACAAACATTTGCATATGATTAAAAAAAAATTGAGGTAAGTAATTATATTACATGGTTTGTAAAGAAAGGCGATTGGGAAAGGTGGCATGCTCTCTTTTCGGACACCAAGATCTTTGGATCACTGTGCCAATTGAGTAAGTAAATATCGGATTCTATAAGATAATGAATAATGATGAAATAGTAGGGCTAGTTTAGAAATTAACACTGGGTTCATCTTCATCACTCACTGTTTAGCATGTTTTTAGATACTGCACTGAAACCACTTTTTAGTAATGACACTATTACTACTTTGGTATATAGGCTCTCTCAATCCGCACATCATCTACTGGGCTATCATTTTTGTCACATTCAACCAGGCCTATTCTCTTCACTACTGACATGCCACTTTGTACTCTGCCAAAAATGGTGTGTTTGTTATCAAGCCATTGTGTTGGCGCTAAAGTAATGAAGAACTGCGAGCCATTTGTATCAGGGCCAGCATTAGCCATAGACAATATACCAGCACCAGTATGTTTTAAATCTGTTGTTATTTCATCATCAAACTGCGGGCCATAGATGGACTGTCCACCTTTTCCTGTTCCTGTGGGGTCTCCACCCTGGATCATGAAATCCCGGATCACGCGGTGGAATTTCGTGTTATTGTAATAACCTCGCCTCGCTAGCTCCATGAAGTTTCGACAGGTTAACGGCGTGTGCTTCCAGTACATTTCGACAACCACACTGCCCATACTGAAATAAAATGTATATATTAAATACTTTTGCAAACAAAAAAAGAATAGAGATATTGAGTAATGAGCTGACCCCAAGTAAACGGGACTAGGGCAAGCGAATGATGCTCATGCAACCTAGTCATAAATGTTTTCTGCCTTTAAAACTTACGATGTTTCTAGGATTGCGACTGGAGGTTGCCACGATTTGTCCGGTATTCCAGCATGTGAATAACCAAGCATGTTGACGATTGCTCAAAATCAGTAACGCGTGGTGATGCGGTTTTTTTTGTGATTTTGGATGCAGTGAATATTTTGTTTTCCCTGACTTGTTCATACAAAAGGTATTAACTCCGGCAAAACAAGCTAACCAAGAGTTTAACTGCTACGCGCCATGTCATGTAATTCAAAGAATTACAATTTTGCACAGTCTTTGCATGAATCACAGAGTACTTTTCTATATATATGGAATCAGTTGTGGGATGAATGCGAGCATCAACTTGGCGTCAACATTGAAGAATTTTGACAATCACGACGACAAATGACAGCCAACAGTTTTTTTTACAGATTAAAAATTACTTTGAGTGACAGATTCGCAAATCTTTATGTATTCCTTAGATTGGCAGTACTGATAAATCATACAAAATTATTTTAATATGAAAATATGCGAAATCTGTTGATTGGACAATAGTGTTGACGTAATGACGTAAATAGGAAAATGAAATCAAATGCTATGATAGTATACTAACTTGCGAAGTACTTGTGTGTAGTGAGTGTTCAAACGGGCGTTAATATTTACCTAGTATCTACCTACATTGTACTTTATTTATAACATTTTATAATAACGAGATGCATATCCGTTTCCGTCGTTATATTGCTGTTGAGACAGCGTTTACACCCTCGCCCTGACTCAAAGAATTGCGAATTTGTGTACCAATCCAGCGAAAGCCATGGAGTCAGAATATCAGCCAAAGCTCAGTCCAGTGCGAGCTTACAACGGTATGCATTACTGTGGGTGAATGTTTTGTGGATAAGGTAAATATTACTGATTGTTGTTACGTACGCAGTTATACACGGGAACGCGGAGGCGGACGAGTCGTTCACCAGCCTCTCGGAGTACCACGACTACGAGCCTCGGCTGGAGTTCGACGACTCGGAGTTGAGCCAGCCCATGCCCAGCGATGACCTAGGTAAGTGCTTAAAGGTCACCCTTTCAACCCATATACGTCAGCTGCTAAGCAAAATGAAAATGTTTTTTATTACAGTTAATCACGCCACCAATTGTTCAACCAATGGCAACCAATTGTTTAAGATATTACTATGTTGCACCCATTTTCATGCCATTTATATTCCCAATAGCAATTGCATCTGTGTTAATTTTGCTGCTGTTTTCTTGACTAATTGTTGCAATGCAATGCAAGCAATGAGTAGCATAACATCCCAATGCAACTGGCAAAGTTTAAATGCAATCATACATAGAGGGGAAAAACAATTATCTACATTGACATTAACATTTAAACTTTCTAAGTAATGGGTAGTACATTTTAACAGTCTATATGATGGAGGTCTACCTGGAATCTATGATGGTCTTGTTTATTGCAAGATAAAAGTTAAAGCGTCTATCACTGTCTGTCACAACTTGATAGAAAGCGATGGATGCTTTATCTTCCTGTTTATCACATGAACCTAGTCCTTTTTATTAAGGCACAAGTATGCACATAGGTATGTTCTGGTTCAGCTCGCTTCACCGTCTGCCTCATCTTTGGCCCTTGGCTAGATGCTAGCAATCCCATTCTTATTGTGAGAAATATTTACCAGTTTCTTTTTGACACATCACAACACCCATTTAACGTAAATCCGCATTACACATCGAAACGGTGGATAAAAACAAGTAATGATATTAGAGCTTCACAAGTAGTTAGGTAGTTGTCAATCAAATGTATGTATTTTTTTTTCTATGACTGATGCGTAGTAATTTGTAGTAATAATTCACCATGAAAACAGTTACAGGCACAAACTTTTTTTTTTAATCTAGATTATTCGTTTCAATTCATAAGATATTTTCGTAAGTTGATGGAAATCAATCAAATGAATTAATTTATAACCATAATCAATTACGCGTTATTAAAGAAATACGTATTCCAAAAGTGCAAACGAATGAAGTGTGAAATTACCTTTTGTTTAAATATAACAAAATGTATTTCAGCATTTTTTTTAAATATCTCTAAAGCCAAAAGGGGTTCAAAGTTTGTACGAGGATATTTTTTTGCAGTGAGAGATTTGGACCGTCGTATACTCGTACAGACTCTTTGTCTCTCGTACAAAAACGCGTATTTTAGGGATTTAGAATTTTGTCCCCTAAAGGGGTAAAAAGATTGATCGGGGAGAAAATCTTTTTTAACTTGTGAGACTCTTTGTTTCAATACAACATAACATATTTCAGCGTTGTTTGAAATTTCTCCCCTTAAGGGTTAAAAGTTTATTCGGGGAGCAAATCTTTTACAAAGTGAGAGATTTGAAACTTGTATATAGGCTCTCTGTGTAAATACAACGAATCGTATTTCAGCGTTTTTAGTTTTTTTTCCAAGGGAGCTCAAAGAAGGGTTGAGTTGTTGTAGGGGAGCGAGATTTTTTTTACAGGAGAGATATAAAAAATTGAAATGAGACTCTTTGTTAAAGCACAATTAAAACAATTTCTGTTTTTTTTTATCTCTGAATGTGCTGACAGGTCCATTGCTCTTGCCACTTCTGCTAAACTCAGCTCTCGCGCAGCACCGGGGTGTTATTACACCCTAACGTGGCTGACACTGCCGGACAGTAACAACATCGTTCAACTTGGTTTTGTACTTACTTAAACACGTTAATGCGTTTACTATGTAACGGCGTTGGCGCGCAAACGCGAATACCCTACCCTACCCTGTTTATAAAGGTTTTATTTTTTTCCTGTCTTCTGGCCCGTGAGTACGTCAACGTGAATGTTACCTTTTTTTCGCCCTATGGTTGATTGACAACAATATTTTCTTAGTGCTTCTTTATATCACATAATGATTATGTGTGCCAAACTTTTTGTTCCTATATCGAATTATGATGTCAGTTGTCCATCAGCACAACAAAAGTCTATACACTTTACTATATTACTCATTTCCTCAAAGTAGAGAACAGCAACATGCTATACTAATAATAATTTGTCTTCGCTCCCATTAGCCTGTAGACCAAAATACTAATAGTATGATTCAATTCGTTTACGTACATTTAGTTTTAGCTGGGTCGAATATAACCACATTTTAAGTTTTGTATTTTTTTGCTATGCCTTAATTCAAATTCAAAATCGTTTATTTGTAAACATAGGTTGAACAGGGTCTTACAATAATTTTAGGTAGGTATCGCTATGTTTTGCCTTTTGGCATACAAACATTGTAGTCCAGATCTTGCATGCATGTCTATACTAAAACTAATTTATTTATTTATTTATTTTATTTGGAGATTTTACAGCTATTATATAACATTACACAATCAAGTAGATACAGATAGCCAATTATAGGAACTCACAGGTAGTGTCATGATACTTAACTAATAGGTACTAATATTACGCGCTAACGTAACCGCACATGCAACAAAAGCAAAAAAAAGGGATACAATCTGTTACAAATCAAAGGTTTAGAAATAAAACTTTGCCGAAACTGGAATTCTCATAACCAACGAAACTAAGTTATTAGTACATTGTGTAACATACATAACGAGGATAGTTGGGCAGCAGCAAAACACTACTGAGCACCAACTGAATGAGGACAAGGATAAAAACAAGAACGATAGTAAGAAGCTAACACGCTCACTGCAAGCACTCAAAATACTGCTGCACTATATTACGTCACGCACGTATTTACTAATTTAAATAACAAATCTTAAAAGATTATGCTTTTGAAAAGCTGAGGTACCTTCTAGAACATTTGTTTCTCGATAGTGTCGGGAATGCCACGTGTCTCTTCTTTCAATAGTCTATATAGCAGGTGCTAAAAGTGCCAATTTGGATTCTTATGAAATAATGTTCAATACCCCCATTTTCTAACTCCAAAACCACTGATCAATGCACATCATCTTAGTAATTTTTCACAAAGATTAACAGTATCAGACAATTGACGGAAAAAAGTTAATGTTAATGTTAATTTGTCATATAAAATCTACGCGGACGAAGGCGAAGGTGCGGGCGGCCGCTAGTAATTGATAAAGCCAGAGGAAATACTGGCAGTGTTCTTAGAATCAGGTATGTGTGATGGAATTGGTTAAATTGATCGACTTCAGACTCAAAATTCATGTTTACAAATCCTTGCCTGCTTCTATACTATAAAATTAAAAAATATATACTAAGCATATCAGAATTGTATGTAACTGGTCCGTCAGGTACAGGAACTACTCTGCAAAAACAGTACATTCAGTGATAAGAGTTTGAATTAAAGATGTTTTTGGAGATATATATGCTCTTTCTTATTTTTTCTTTATATATTATTTACGTTTTTTTGTAACAAAGAACTTAGGAACCATGTCCCTATACAATAGGCTTCACAATCATGTACGCCCTAAAATTATTATGAATAATATTTTAAAGCATGGTAGAGAAAAGATATTTTATGGTTTAAGACATTTATTCTCATAAGAATAGTTTGTTCACTTAAATGAGAATGTAAATTGAACTTAAGAAAGAATACAAGTTCAGTGTCTTAGTTCTTAGCATCTCAAGGAGCCAGAGCTACTCAGCACTCTCAATATATGCAGCGTAAGGTTACGTTTCGCGTAGCGAGTTACTCGCATCCGTGGGATGCCAGACCGCACAATGTGTTTTATTATGGTGGGTAGGATTACAATATCGTGCATAACTCAATAAACATATTCGTAATACTAATAGTTAGGTTAAGTTAGGTTAGATATTATCATATATATCGGAACTTGATGGATGAGATTAACCTATTCAGTATTTAATTCCTTTTATATTACAAATATTTTAATGGATAAGTATGTTAGTACTAGTTTTTTTAGTACCAAGACTGTCTAATTACAATAGTTAGTAAAGGAATAGTGTACACTTGTAAAGGAAACGTCTAGCATCACTTCCATTCCAGCTTCCTGTGTTGGTATTTGGTATTCGCACCACTCACTAATAAGTTGCCAATCGGCGCTCCAGTATAAGACTGCCCTCCGAGTAAGCTTAGTGTTATACGCGCCTGAGGGTCAAGATATACCGGCGAGACAAATGGATATAGTTTGTTAACTACGGCTATGCTATACGTAGCATCGAGCCGTTTAGATATTATTGTGTAATCAAGGCATGTCACGCGCAACTGTCCGTCTATTGTAGCTTTGCTATACGTTTTATGAATAGTTATTTCACATGCCCAATGTTTGTTGTTGTTTTCTTACAATCGATGAATAATTACATCATATGTGTGTCTTGTGTCGAGCCTGGTGTGTGTACGGTTTGAGCTATATCTAGTTGTCTGCATAGCACTCCTTTGGTCTGCACTGCAATCTACTGTGGTTGTTTTCCTGCCCTCGTCGATTCTGCAAGCTGTGACGGAGAAACTATCTAAACCCAAGAAATTGATAAAAATATGTAGATGTATGACGACCATTTCTGACTCGGGGCCAAATCAAATGTGTGCGCAATTTTTGTGTCGCAACCATGTGCTATTACTATAATGACGAAGTACTCGGTAAAAAACCTTTGATGCTGGCAGCCCTTTTAAAGATTTTTTAGAACGGCAACACTGCCTTAATGTCAGTATCAGTTTTGCAAATAGCTGAACAGAGTGGTGTTCGCGCCAAAATAATTTCTTTACTTATTTCGAAAAAGAGACATGCTTAACACGTCGCCGTTATGTTAAAGTTTCAAGCGTAACTACAATTGTCACGCTATTGTTTATAACGTACAGATGTATTGAAAAATGATTTTCCTTCGGGAAATTTCGGATCTTAATCGGAATACGATGGCACCCGAACTGTCAATCAATCGTATTAAATGAGTGACGTTTCATATCCATTATTATGGAACTTTATTGTTTAGTGTCAAATGTGAAAATCAAAAATGTTATTGTATAATATAGATATGTTACAACCACCTACAATAACATTGAAAATACTCAGTTTTATTGTCATTTAGTAAACGAAACATTATCTTCACTTTAAAACATAAAGTACAACAAAATAAATCTTATTGGGAAATATTTACATGAATAAAACTCAATACCTGCCTACATAAAAACAGCATCTACTTCCGGTACAGTCACCGTCATAAATAAGTGGTGATTTCTGTACCTTGTCGCTTTTAATCGTTTGACAATTTCGTATGACATTTCAAACACGACGTTAAAGTGACAAGGTTACTAAATGATAACTTATTTATGCCGGTGACTGTACTTAACATTAATATTTTACCTACACATTTGTGTCGATATTTTCAACATTTTCCATTTCACAATCTGAGTAACAGTCAGACATATCTTCGTCAGATTCGTCAGTGCTTTCAAATGAATACGTTAATTACAATCCTATCAATGTGATCATCCATCGAGTATTCCTGTGACCGATATACATTTTCACATTTGATGGCATGATCACAAACTTCCTTCCATTCATCCGGGCCAATCATATTTATTTTTTCTATATTCTTCTTCCTGGTTCAAAAATTTTCTTATTGTAGATTTAGATATGCCCGTTGCTTCCGAAATTCGCTGTTGAACTTTGCCAAAATTCTCTGAGTTATTACTATTTTTGAATTCGCTATTTTCTGATATGAAGTACAGGTATATATTAAATATAATCCTTGGAATGGATTTTTTAACCGTTTTTGAGGTTTCGGCATGGTAATACAACCTTTTTATAAGTAAACTGTAAATATAATCAAAACTATAGCGAATATTTGAATTGCGTGTTAGCCACTCTATATATATATTGGTCTGCTGATGCGACTTACCCCTACGGCTGTAAGATGGGTACTGAAGCTAATTGAGAGAGCACGATAAATACGAACTTTTCCGATAAAGTACGAAGGAAAATCATTTTGCACTACATCTGTTAGTATGTGTCTCGTACATTGTAGATCAAATTAGTTAATTAATATTTGTGAGATCAAAACTAGTTTTTCAGTCATATTATATCGAACACATCTCGAATTGTCACCGACCATGGGATGAAAAAATTGTCACCGCCATGGATTTTTGAGTACCTACATGGTTGTGATATGTACCTATAATGCGCGGTTGTGACATTTTTAGTTATTTTGAAAAATGTAGACGCTGGGATGTTATTCTTAACTACCGTATTGTTTGATGCATTTTTTAGAAATAGGGTTTTACTCAGTTCTTATTTATCGTTATAAAAGACGCCACAGAATGAAATAAATGGGTGGATCAACTATTCTTTGTTGCTCGTTGCCATGGTTACATCTCCTGAGTCACTCTTTAAAACTGTGATTTTATAGGGTTTATATCAACCAAACATGAGCTTTAGCAATGAGCCTAAATCCATTGGGACATGGGTCATGTCTAGAGCATGCTTGAAGTCCATATTATAATCATTTTCCTAAGAAACTCGGTTACTGTTGTCTCTTCGCTGACGGGACAGAATAACAACAAGAAAAAGTTGATTGACCCAAATTAAAACTTCGAATAAATAATATAGGGTCGTTGAGCCGGTTCTCGTCACATTAGTGGAGTTCAACCCACGATTCGTCGTAAACCTTGGTTTTTTTTAATTACGAACCGCTCCTAAGTGGGCAACATCAACTATTTGCCGCCTTAGACTCGGACATAACTGCACTCCGGTGTTCCTCGCCAAAATCAATGCGGGATAACTCGCTATGCGAATGCGGGATCGACGAAGGTTCGCTGTATCACATTTTCTTCAACTGTCCTAGATACAACTATTCACTGTATGATGTGTTGCCTAAAACCACCCCACGCCCCATAAACTTTTACTCACTTCTCTCTTCAAGGATCCTCCCTTAACTGCTATTCTTGTGAAATATATTCAAATACATAATATAAGACTATAATCATTTACTATTATCACAATTGTATAACATAATTTGCTCCCCACATTAAATATATAATTTTCTTCCCGAAATACCCGTTATGTTGGCATGCCTAACAATTTGTCATCCGCATTCCCTCTTTTTTCATAATGTCTGTAAATGTCATGTGAATGTATTTGATGTCCATATGTACTATTTGTTTTAGGTTTCCAGTCTGATCCTTCCCCAAAAGTAAAACAAACAGGCTACCGAACATTCTCCTCGCGCGTCAAGTCCAAAAACTTGATATTAGCGAATCCACCTTGCTAAAACCAGCAAGGAGTAGAAGACATTAAAAAAAAACATTGTGAAGGGAAAAGAATATAAATAAATAAATAAATATTAGAGGACAATCTTACACAAATCGAACTAGCCCCAGAGTAAGCTCAAGAAGGCTTGTGTTATGGGTACTAGACGAAGATATATTTAATAGATAGAAATACTTAAATACATAGAAAACATCCAAGACTCAGAAACAAATATTCATGTTCACCACACAAATATTTGCCCTGACCGGGATTCGAACCCAGGACCGTCAGCTTCACAGGCAGGTGCACTACCCACTAGGCTACACCGGTCGTCAATATGTTGAACTATCGTAATTTATACGACTAATATTTCTTTTTAACGCCTCTATAATCTATTTTTGGCCAAGATTAGGATTTAACCACTTAAATACACCGTTACGCTTAGAAAAGATGATAAATGAAAAAGTATGGGTTTTCCCGGTTTTCGTCACTTTTGCCCAGTTTTCGTCACCACTTTGCCCAATTTCAATAAATTTAAAGATGCGGTAAAAACAAATTGTAATTTTTTTAAAGAAATCTGGCCATGATTTAAGAGTCACCAACTACGTAGAAGTACCTAGTATGACAAAATGTGATCACGTTTTTTTTTCAGGAGGCCTGCCACCGGAGCTTTTAGACATACCCGATAACCTGCTGCAAAGATCGGCGAGCGATGGCACCATTGAGGAGAACTTCGAAGAAGAGCTGGCGACAAAACTGGAAGAGATATACACGGAGGTCAGCATGAGGATGGTGGTAGCCACTTTGCTTAGGTTTTCCTACGATTTCATTTAATTTTGCCCAATATTCCAATAACCCTCGACCTAATAACGGAAAGTTGTAATGAAGCCTAAGCGCAATTTGGTGTGCTGTGTATCACTTTCGGAATAGTATGCGAGTGGGATTATTATTCCATATAACGCTTAGTTTGGATATAAAGTAGTGACGTTGTAATTCTATTTGAATTAGTACCTATGGGCCGTTTCTGCGGTCGCCTAGGTATGTATGGTAGGTTCAGGCAGGGATCGGATACCGGTATTTTATCTGTGCAAAAATACCGGTATTATTAAGCTCTTTTTCGTTCTTTGGTTCATTATTTCATTTTTAATGGGACAATCTAATAATACGTCGTTGTTACCTAAGTACATGATTCAATCCTACCTAAAGAGCATTCAATAATCCAAAACCGGTTCCTGGGTGTAATTCTATATTATTAATAGGGACGAATTGGCATACGGAAGTTATTCATGATACTCGAAACTAGGCTGCGCCTGTATCTTAAGACGCCTGCGAGAGCGATTAACAATTTTCGATTCAATAGGGCATTATGCTAGTTATATAGGTTATAACTATACTTTATACAAATATATGATTCTGGTTCTAATGGCATCATGAATGAAATAATCAGGTACTCAATTGGGCAAGTGATGAACAAAGAATAAGGTAAATGACCCAGTGCTCGGCACCTTAGTGCCCAATAGATGACACCTAATAATCACCTTTATCATCATGATATAAGATTGAATGTGTCATGTATTGGATCAGTGTCGAGCCCAGGGACGATTTCCTTACCGCTTATTGTTTGCAGATAGCAGCGACGACACTGGACGACAACTTCACCGAGCTGAACGACAGCGGGCTGGTGGAGGTGGTGGGAGACGACGAGATCGGCAGGCGCATCATCGTCGTGTCGGCGTGCAGGCTGCCGCCGAACAAGGAACTGTCGCCGGACAAACTACTCAAGTATGTTTAGACAGTATTGTTTGCGTAGCGGCGACGACACTGGACGACAACTTCACCTAGCTGAACGACAGCGGGCTGGTGGAGGTGGTGGGAGACGACGAGATCGGCAGGCGCATCATCGTCGTGTCGGCGTGCAGGCTGCCGCCGAACAAGGAACTGTCGCCGGACAAACTACTCAAGTATGTTTAGACAGTATTGTTTGCGTAGCGGCGACGACACTGGACGACAACTTCACCTAGCTGAACGACAGCGGGCTGGTGGAGGTGGTGGGAGACGACGAGATCGGCAGGCGCATCATCGTCGTGTCGGCGTGCAGGCTGCCGCCGAACAAGGAACTGTCGCCGGACAAACTACTCAAGTATGTTTAGACAGTATTGTTTGCGTAGCGGCGACGACACTGGACGACAACTTCACCTAGCTGAACGACAGCGGGCTGGTGGAGGTGGTGGGAGACGACGAGATCGGCAGGCGCATCATCGTCGTGTCGGCGTGCAGGCTGCCGCCGAACAAGGAACTGTCGCCGGACAAACTACTCAAGTATGTTTAGACAGTATTGTTTGCGTAGCGGCGACGACACTGGACGACAACTTCACCTAGCTGAACGACAGCGGGCTGGTGGAGGTGGTGGGAGACGACGAGATCGGCAGGCGCATCATCGTCATGTCGGCGTGCAGGCTGCCGCCGAACAAGGAACTGTCGCCGGACAAACTACTCAAGTATGTTTAGACAGTATTGTTTGCGTAGCGGCGACGACACTGGACGACAACTTCACCTAGCTGAACGACATACTTTCGCATGTATAATATTAATATGGATACTACGGTATTGTAATCTACTTACTACGGCGACGTCCATAACGCGCTGCGTGTGCAATTATCGTAGCGCGTCGCTCACGCCACCCGCTTTGTACCTCTAGTATAAATTCTTTCAAAACAAAACACAAACGAATGCGTTTGCGTTTAGTCTCAATTTTTATGGCAATGAATAGTTACAACCTAAATCCACCAGAGGCGCTGTTCACGTAGCCATAGAAATTGAGACTAAAAGTAAACTAGTTTGTTTGTGTTTTCTTTCGAAAAAACTTATACTATTGCTACTGCGATCAGCTGAAAACCGGTGACATTAATTGCGCAATCTTTCGATCGTTGAATCCACGAAGATGTACCACACTTTTACTTGCGACAGGCAAAAAACAAATTACATAATGGTGGGAAGGACTTTATCTTCGTAGATTTTTTGCGTAATCGCAAAAGAAGTTTCAATTTATCAATGTTTTTTAACATTACCCACTTTATGACTAAATCAATAATTTACAGGTACCTGATGTTCACACTAGACAAATACGTAGAACAGGACTACAGCCTGGTCTACCTGCACTATGGATTAAGCAGGAACAATAAACCGCCCACGTCCTGGCTATGGAAAGCTTATAAAGCTTTTGATAGGAAATATAAGAAGAACTTAAAAGCTCTGTACCTGGTCCACCCAACGAACTTCATAAGGATAGTGATGCAAATGCTGAAACCGGCTATAAGCGTGAAGTTTGGGAGGAAAGTCATGTATTTCAACTATCTTCACGAACTTCATCCTCATGTAGATTTGGAAAAGCTAAGGATACCACAGCAGGTCATAGAGTAAGTTGTATAATTTTTAATTAACAAATGACTAGCTACTCTGAATAGGCCGAATTGGCCGTTTGAGTCCCACTTTATTAAGCTAAGTCGAGAACACTGGTCGGACCCCCCATTATAATAAAATTGTCTTCTATTTAAAAAAGTTTCAATTTTGAAAGTTTTTATAGGTGTCCTCGGGTAATTCCGAAAATAACAGATTCCTGTCTACCTAAGTGATTTTGTTGCACTACCAAACATCAACAAAAAACTTTAACATTTCTTTTTGTTGATAGTGTTGATGATGAGATACAATAAAATCGCTTAGTTAGACAGGAATTTATTATTTTCGGAATTAGCCGACATTCGAAGTTACCCGAAGATACTTCGAAATAGTTTCATTTCCCGAGCGTTTTTTTATTCCAAAATTTTATTATATACATTGCTAATAATGTTCTGCTCTTGACAATGTTTGGGTAATTTTATGTCTTGCATTATTTAATACTAGCGACCCGCCCCGGCTTTGCACGGATGCACTATTTAATGGATGTTATTATACATATAAAAATTCCTCTTCAATCACTCTATCTATTAAAATAAACCGCATCAAAATCCGTTGCGTAGTTTTAAAGATTTAAGCATACAAAGGGATATAGGGACATAGGGATATAGGGACAGGGATATAGGGACAGAGAAAGCGACTTTATACTATGTAGATTTAACACTACTATTGTTCAAATAGCCACCACAGTAACACTGACAACAGTGACAACCTACGATTAAAATTATTAGTTCCAATGAAATCCCGCAACATGGCCCACGGCCATATATTTCTCTCCGTCTTTGATCACAGAGAATCAAGATTTTTACTTTCAGTGTATGTCCACCAAACATTTTTTTTCGGAGAGCACCACCATTTTTAAGTTCAGGTCATAAAAATCGAGGTTTGCTTCTATTCTTCGTCGGTCACGGAAGCCCCTTTTCTAGCAAAAAATATTTATTAAGATTATCATTATACAATCATACTTGACAAATTATTATACATACTATACTTAATAAATAATTATACATTGACAAATTGAGAATGATTTCCGATACATTTCTATTTTCATTAAGTCATCAATAAAGAATAAAATTCTCGTATCCTTAGCTCCTCAGTTATTTAATTTGTTCACGACCTTTCTTTTTATTCACAGCCACTACTAAGTTGTGTTATATATTTTTTTTAAATTCGCAGGTACGATCAAGTATTACTCTCCAAAAACCCCAAAGCTTCCGAAGCTGCCAAACTGATCACAGAGAAACAACCCATAGCGGAGCAGGCGGATAAGGCACGGAAAGACGGTCTATCACCACCACCCACTCAGCAATTTGGGGTTTCACTGCAGTTCATAAAGGAGAACAACTCTAATATGGTGGACGCCATACCACCTGTGGTCAGACAGTGCGTGGAGTTCCTGTCGATGCCTGATGGTGAGTGATTAATATTTACAGTATCAGAACAGTACGAAAATGGCCATTACTCATTACAAAAGTGAACATTACTGGCTACATATCGGAAGGTAAAGTGTATAGTTTAAGGTCAGATCAAAATTAAAACATTGAAGACCGCCTGGAATGTTACTTACATATAAATTGGCTATTTGATAAAAAAAATTATGGTGCCATTCGAACCAGTTTTTACTGACATTCTAATGTTTGTATGGGACCAATTACAACTAGTGGCTCTATGAGCTGTAGACCTCGTGAGTGAGTTTTTTTTTCATCTCCAAAATCTGACATTATAAACAAGATCAATTATGAATATCGAACCTGCTAACAAAATTTCACGAGAAGCGGTTGGAAAATGCGACCTGTAGAGGGGAACAAACCGTTGAACAAATATATATTTTTTTAGTTTCCGAAAACTTAGTCGACAATTAACTTAACGAATTAACAAATACTCAGCCTGCAATTGCCTCCTTCCCGGACACGACAATAATGTTCTATTATGCACTGATTCATAAATTTGTTAATAACTGGAAATAGGTTTGTGTCCGTAAACGTTTTAATTAATTGACATTATTAAAGAAATCCTTGTTTTTATACGACAGCCCTGAATTAGGCTGTTTTTATTTTTCAAGTGCATAATTGAAAAATTCAAGTCACAAGTTATTTAACGCATGCAAACGGGCATTGTTATCTTCTGAAAATCTGCCTTCTTCATCTCTTTATCTTCTGTCTGGTGAAATCATAATAAATTTGCTATACTTCTGCATTCATCATTCAGATATTTTAATAACAATACTTGGTATTGTAATCAGGAAACATTATGACTAAACTTGCGTGCAAATATGATTAAAATTAATGAAATATTCATATCGATCGATGAACACATATCGATGTACAATTGCATGTTTCATATAACAAGTGATTTTCACCTACAGCACTGGAAACCGAGGGCATATTCCGTCGTTCTGCCAACATCTCTGTGATAAAGGAGCTCCAACGATCTTGTAACCGCGGAGAACCGATATCCTTCAGGAGCGACCCTCACAACGCCGCCGTACTGTTGAAGACCTTTCTGAGGGACCTAGAGGAGCCGTTGCTTACTTTTGACCTTTACGAGGAGATATTAAAGTTCCAATGTAAGTGTGTGTGTCTTTAGCAGAGATAAGCAGTCATCCTTCAGGAGTGACCCTCACAACGCCGCCATACTGCTGAAGACCTTTCTAAGGGACCTAGAGGAACCGTTGCACATTTTGACCTTTACGAGGAGATATTAAAGTTGAAATGTAAGTGTGAGTGTTTTTAGCAGAGATAAAGAGACAATCAGTTATCCTTCACGAGTGACCTTCACAACGCCACCGTGCTGCTGAAGACCTTTGTAAGGGACCTAGAGGAGCCGTTGCTCACTTTTGACCTTTACAAGGAAATATTAAAGTCCCAATGTAAGTGTGAGCATTTTTTTTAGCAGAGGTAAAGAGATAAGCAGTCATCCTTTAGTAGTGACCCTCACAACGCTGCCGTGCTGTTGAAGACCTTTCCAAGGGACCTAGAGGAGCCGTTGCTCACTTTTGACCTTTACGAGGAAATAAAGTTCCAATGTAAGTATGTCTTTCTTTAGCGATACTAGAATTGAGGAGGTAAGCAGTCATTCTTCAGGAGCGACTCTCACAGCGCCGCCGTACTTTTGAAGACCTTTCTAAGGGACCCCGAGGAGCCATTGCTCACATTTGACCTGTACGAGTCCCAATGTAAGTTTATCTTTCTTTAGGCATCATAGCGATAAGACCGCCCGTTGTTTGACTTTACTTTATTGAGGTTGTGCTATAAAGAGTATTTGTATTGTATTATTGTATAAGGGGCGGGTTATATAACTAGATTGTTATTTTGTTCTATAAGAGGCCCACCTCTTAGTCACATAACCCATTATGTGACTAGATTGTACTTTATTTTTTATAATAACTTTTGTTATGTATACCTATAATTATATATTTACTTTAGTCAATTTTAAGGGTAGGGGTAAATTATTGGGGAGCGACTTTTATTGTATTGTATTTGCTAGTTTTGTGAATATAAACAGATGATGACTGATGTGGTTTCTTTAAGTAAAGTTTAAGTTATCTGCTCATGTCCGCAGTGTGGTCAAACCGCGACAAGCCCCGACACGTGAAGATCCTCATATTGGAGTGGTTGCCGCCTGACAACTATAAACTGCTGAAGTACATCATACAGTTCTTATGGAAGGTGAGACCTGTTGCTTATGGTACAGAGTAGTTAATAGTACTATGATGGGTTTCTTGGCTGCGGAGGTACGGTTTGGTGTATCTATGGGGATATCTTTAGCTAATAGGAAATCCTTGAAGCACAAAAATAAACTACATATTGTATTTCATGCAATGACCGAAACACAATCACATTTGTAGTTTAAATAGAATCTGACTGCGACTCAGTCCAGGTCAAGAGTCTGTTTTCTTTGAAATGCCATTTGAGGGGAATTCTAGAAAATACAAAATATTAGATGTGTATACGTTTTGATTCCAGTACTCATATCGTAACAATCTACTGTACAATACTATTGTACATAATGTTTTCTGTCTAACAAAACCGATGTTTGACAGCCAATCATGGCATCCCGCTCACACGCGTTCGCCGCATAGCACGTGCTCTTCCATTCCTAGGGCGATAGGGTATCTGAACACCATGGGGGTGTGCCAGAGCCGATTTAGCCGAAGCGACAAGAGGAACGGGGCTGCTTATAGGCAGAGCTCGGAAAGGGTGTGCTGTTTTGAGAGTTGGGAGATCATGGACACACCCTGTCATTTATTGGTAGTTGATTCATAAGTAAGGCTATCACTTTACCCTAGTTGGTAGTGACCCTGCATACGAAGCTGGAGGCTTATATTATAAACAGAGTCTCTTTCTAATGAAACTGATTGAAAAGCGACTTACGCTCATGATGTAAGATACAAGTCCAAGACTAGGCTGCTGGCCATCATCCTTTATCTTTCGTTATAGGGTGGCTGATATTTTTTATTATTACTCCCAAAGCAACAAGACAAAAGATCAAGCCGAATTATAAATATATAAATATTAAGAGACTATCTACGAAAAACATATTCAAATATTTCGAAAAATCACAAACTACAACCGTTTCAATGTTGCTAGAGTGAGAAAGCGCTACAGGTCGGTGACGTCATGAACCTATAGCGTCTTAGTAAATGACGATCGTTCCATATGAAAGTACGTTTTGCGGGAAAGGGACAGAATATACCTGTAAGACGTTCAACGTTTATATTATTTTGAGTTATATCTTCGTTTGGTTAAATTTTAATACTTTTTCGAGAAATATCTCGATACGGCATGTCTCATGTGTCACATATCCCATTGCTCTTGAGTAAATGTTTAAAATTAACTTTCTTACAACTTGTATGAAATACCCAACTCCTAACACAAGCTTTTAACTTAAACGGGGGATTCGATAACATGAATAACTTTTTGTTAAAATAGATAATTTTGCACTTTTTTTTTTGAGAAATGAAATTATGCATTTTTTTATTAGGTTCTATTTTTCCAGGTCCAAGATCGAAGCTGCCTAAACAAGATGACAAGCAGCAATTTGGCCGTAGTGTTCGGGCCGAACCTCGCCTGGCCACCCAACGGACAAATGTCCCTACAGGCCATAGCTCCTATCAACGCGTTCACAGACTTCTTGCTAAAGAACCAGGAAACCATATTTATTATTTAACCGCATGCTTCGATATAAGAACCGGTGTTGACGGGTACGTAGCATGATATCGAATTAAAAAAAATACGCATCGAATTACTAAAGGTCCTAAGTTAAGGTGCCGTAACTGAAAATTACCAACGTTAAAAAACATAGATAATGTTCTAAATTCCAAAAAATTACATGTTGTATTCAGAAGATAATTGAAAAAAGTAATACGAGACTTATCCCCTCCCCTTATTCATAAAAATTAACAAACCTCTGCTAACTAAAGTGTGTTTATACCCTGTTCAAAATCACAAATGTCAAAATGACAAAGAAAGACAACGACTATTGGTGGCATTTTAGCTGAATAGGTGATAAGCGAGTTAATATTTTTATTATACTTCTTAACTACGTTTATCGGCATAAAATTAGATGAATTTGATTTATGAAAAAATGTTCGATAAAACGTACATTAGAACACTCATTATTAGCGAATTCTTAAATTAGACAAAAATATGATTTATGAATTTTATTTTTAGGGATTTCGTGCGTATTTATTTCGGTATTCGAAATTATGTTACTTAACGTCACCTTTTTTCTGGCTCCACTTTAAGGTATAATACAAGAGCGATAGAGATAACTAAACTTGAAGCTCTGAAGCGAGGTACAGTCAGCATCATATAAATCTTTATTACTATAGAGATCAGGATATGTTATGATATATTTGGCCACTTAGGCTGCTAGTGTCTATACGAGGCGGGCTGTATACCTGCCAAAGTGCGTACACATGTGTTATTTAGAAACCCTCATGTAACCATCGGTATTATTTGAGCACCTCGCATATACAATAAAAGAGAAATCCTTAACCCTTTGACCGCCAGTCGGCTATTTACGTCATCGGAAAATCGTACCATGGACGCCAAAGACTGCTACAACCGACAGCCTGGTCAAAGCAATAGCGATCTATACGCGATTGCGTAAAGTTTAATTTCGCGTTGAACGCGTGGCATCAGCGATTCGTCATTTGTATGTAATGCTTGGTGCTCAATAGGTTAAAGTCGTCACTAAACATTGTACAGTTGAGTGCAAAAATAAGTGCACGGACAACGTTATCATGAATATCTGAACACGACTTTATTGTTGAGAACATAAGGTTGATGAGATATTTCTGAACGATGACTGCACGTACATTCGGCCTCATAAGTAACTGGACATTTTGGTGCTTTGTCGCTTTCACCCGTTGGAAATTTTGTATGACAGATTAAACGTGTCCTTAAAGCGACAGGGTACAAAATTGTTAAGCCTCGGCATAGTCAGATATCGTAAAATTTGTATAGTTTTTGGAGCAGTTAAGTATAATCGAAAGTTATGAACGCACATTTTTCACGGCCAGTGGCCTATTTCACAACATCATATATAGCTTAGATACGAGCGGGGTAGTCTATATTATTAAAAAAAGAGTTGAAAATAAAACGAAGCATGTTGGGTAATTAAAAAATACAAGTAAATTAACGATCTGATATAGAATCTACGGGATGTTTCTAAATCAATGTAGTGGATTTATAAAGCTAGGTAAAAAATGCGGCGGGTCAATGTATTTCCCAAAATCGCCCGCCCCCATTGAAACGTGTCTTCTATGTAAAGCCTCAATCATTATCGTAATTGTCTCTTCCGTAGTTGTGGGTTTTAATAGGAGCATTATCAGCTTTGTCTGGCTTCATTCTGCCCTTAGATTGCCCATTAATAGATGGTGATATTATTGCCACAAAACCTTACTTTTAGTGTACCTTATGTCATTGGGTTCAATTAAATGAAAATTCTCTAAGATCTCAGGAATCGAGTATTATAGGCAATTATCGAATATATTGTATAGCAATGTATCGATTTGTCACTAGTTTTGAGTACTGATTTTCAAAAATTTTGTTACGAATATCATGATTTGAAATTTAATATTTTTTTTATAGTAGAATATGGGTAAGATACAAACTGGCAACAAGCTACAAGAAAAAGTTGATTCGCTCCGTCAGAAAGCCGTTTATAGTGTTAAACATATTTTTGGCTTATTATTAAATTATTATTCCAATGGTTATTCGCAAAAAGTTCTCTTTTCTTTGTAGGAAATTCATGATCTTCCAAAAAGGGTCATCGGGTAGCCATGACATTAATAAAGCTTCTATCCGGTAACGAATCTGACAAAGTGAACAAAGACCAAAAGAAACCCTTCGGTCGATTAAATCTGTTAACATATCCTTTTGCAATAACATTAAAGTTTAAAAAAAAAGATAAATCGAGCCAAAATTATTCTTTGACCACATGGTCAATACCTTTCAATAGAAGTAGTTTACTAAGAACCGAATTTTTAGGACTTAAATAAATGCAATATAATCTTTTTTAGGATGTCATGCATGACCTAAAAGATGCTTTATCTGGGGTTACTACTAGTTTGAATTACATGTGGGATTTACCTACCATAAACCTAAAAGACTTCTAACTTAATTACTACACATATTAATGAAGGTTTCACACTTGGATGTTTTATGTGTAAGAATGTAAGACTCTAAAATATGAAAAATCTATATTTCCAAGACTATCCATAGTCGTATAAATTTAAGGGATCATTTTAGGTCTTATCACAATGCAATAAGGTGTATAGAGTAAGGGATATGGGTAACACAATATACGAACATAATTAATAAAGGCTTGTTTAAAAACCGTATATGCAACGTAATAATTAATTATAGTAAATAAATAGCTATTAACAAAGATTTTACTTATAGAATTATGTAAATAACAATAAGTATATTAATAAGTTACTAATAATCATGATCTGTACCTAAGCAATTGCGAAATGTCACTCAAATCAAATTTCTGTGAAAATAATTTATTGATGGTATGAAAACGAGCAGTTTCTTAAGTCAAAATATCTGCCTTGCAGCGACCATAGCCTGCGGTCAGTAATTAATATCAAGGGATCATTTCTTAAATACAAGCGGAAATCACTTATAAACGTAGCTGAAATGTGGTTTTCGCTTGTACTACAATTAGTTACAAATTTTTATGAAATGAGCCTATGAGGCCCATAAATACGTTTTTCACAATCTGTAGTGGCTTACATATTGATTTTCACTGTGACAAAGGTACGAAGAGGCCCAGAAATCAAATTGGTTGACTGTACTTAAGGAAATTGACTTAAGGAAGTGCTTGGTTGGACGTAGTGCCATCCGGGCCAGTTCGATCGGTTGCGACCGCTATAGTGGCGCCATCTGATCGCGTGTATATGCCAAAGCTTATGCCGCTCGCGGAAGGACGATGCCATGGCTAGCCAAAAAAAAAATTCGCACCAATAGTGTAGTCCTGTCAAACTGTATAGAAAATCAAAGAAACATTTTGGGAAACGGGTCACGTATTAAAGAGCTTGATAGCGCAACGGAATAAGGGCCAAAGAACTATGGCCAAAGTATTATAATCTGTGGCCAAAGTATAAACAACATATATTAACGTTGGCTGTACAGGCAAGCTATGACGTCGCAGTTTCGTAATAGGTAAGATTCCATCAAGTTGGCTGCCAGGGGCTTGTTCCCTAAACTTGTAATACAAGGGGAAGTGGGCCATGGGTTAATTTCGTGATAGGTATTGGACTATTGGCATTATATTTTTATGGTAACACTTTTAAACAAACAAGTAAAACATCTATAATAAACAAAGGTTCCTTAAAATAGCTGAAAGTTACAGTTTGTGGACTAATATAACATACTACTCAAAACAAAATAAAGACCACTGACAATTTCTGTTTTATTGATAATTATTGGGCAGAAACTAATTGTTAGGTATTTAGCTAATTTAATTAATGATGTCCCGCATCCTTCAGTATCCAACCTCTCTCTGTTATATGCTCCAAGGTATATTATCTTCCGGGCATCATAATGGAAATAGTACTTCAGAGTGCCCCATATACTTTAAGACAATATATGTGTCATTAAATAACTGTGCTCCAGAAGGCCTCTGATACTGGTAATCGTACCTTACCGGCACTTCCATCGACTTCGTTTTTATACATATAAGATTTTATTAAACTTTTGAAGTTGGCTTTTAAATTGTACAGTTAGATATAATTTATGTAATCGGGTTGAGATTTGTAGGTCATACTCAGCACAAAGTATTCGTTTAAGTTGCACTTAAAATCTTCCAGATTTTGTGTTGTGTACGAACTAAAAATCTCAGCATGGCGGGCTCGCCAACATGAAACTGCAGGTTTGAATTACGAAAGTAAACCTTCATGCATTGAGATAAGGCCTACTGATGGTCATTCAAACGTGGTTCCATTTATCTACTTGATAATGTTAGAGCCTGTACGAAATACACTAAAGACAGAACTAAGTTGGTGGGCCTGCATATATAATATATTATATAGACCGTGTTAAGCCTCGGGTATCGTCAATGTCTCAGCTTATTCACTAATTTTATTGCTAAAAAACGGATGCAAATAATTTTCTGTTATTTTACCTGCTATTTCAAATTTTTTTAAAGAGCCGACATTAAATTTTTGTAGGTATTTCATACATATTTTAATGCACTGCAGGATTCCTTCTTTTTGTTATTCTGCGTTGATTGTCATATGAGTTAACGCATTCGTACAGATACATTTTGCAAGGGAATTTACAGCACTCAGAATCTGCGGGCGCAAATTATATGAAAATCTGTGAAAGTGAAAATCTGTAGCCGTGGGAATAATCTATAGTCTAAGCATCTCTCTGACGACGTACAATCGAGTTCAAATATATAATTATAAGTTCTTAAGATTCAAAAATATCTATGCACATGTTTCGAGCTCCACTGTATGTGCGACAGAGACCAGCAGCAGCAGCAGCGTGACAATACTCGGCGAAACCGGCTAATTGATAGGCCGTCTTATGAACCCGTCGAAAATAGTAAAATAATGTTATTATAATCACTTTGAAAACACTGCATACTAGGGCAGAAGTGTATACAGTTTCGATTCACTTCGTCACTCGTCCCTATAACTTGCATATATGATGGGATGGGGTGGATGAAACCACTGTTTAATCACTACATATATAACTTTATCTTAATATGATATAGTCGACCACAATGGGATGTATACACTTTTGGACCTTATTACAATGACATTTACATAGTATAAAACCAATCTTAAACCGCTCACATCTGAACGTAAACACAATTAATGTAAAACAATGACTACAATGACTACTAGGAAAGGCGTACATTTTAAACTAGGTTCAACTAAATGTGCCCAATCGATGTGACAGTCATCACAGAATTAAATCAGACTTAATATCTTCGCTGTAAAAGTACACAATTCAATGAAAAATCCTTTATCTAGACCAGGGATCGTTACCGGTATTCTTACTACAGGTTTTAAATAAGGTATATATTTGCGGTTATAAATGCATTTAAATATTTATATCACTAAAGCTCTGATTAGCGGTACAATCAAAAACTGTATTCAAACATATTAGCGGTTTTGCCAATTGACAACAATTGACAAAGTGACTATTTGACACTTTACCCATAAGAACCATTACCGGTAATAGCTGTCAGTGTCATCATACTAGATTATTTGTTAAACTGGCGTATTGTAAAAAGTAGGTATTTACACCTATTTGTTGCGTTTTAGTAGTAATGTTTAATTGACATCTTACCTTTCAAGTGCAATGAATAGCGTTACTGAATACAAGTTTTTAATATCGTAAATAGTTTATACATAGAGGTGTAAATAAAAGCGGAATGACAACAATACCTCGAATTAGAATATATGTATTCTTTTATTAGCGGTAATAGTTTGTCAATTTCTATACAGGTATTAAATAAAACCGGATTTACAATCCCTGGTCTAGACATTGTAAGTAACGTTTTCTCAGGTTGTGAATACATAGTGTTTTCAAAGTGGTTTTTTATAATGAATACGAAAATGTTTCTTTTACACGATTATAGCCGAAGCCAATTTAATGATTAAGTATAGTAAATTTACACAATTTAAATCGTATAGTAGGTGTATAATTATATGTGTACCAATTTAATTATATTGTTGTCGCGTCGTGTATATGTTTGTTCCGATTTTCTTGGACACATTCGGAATGCTCCTTTAGTTGGCCAAACGTAATACCTGGTTAAGTTACATTTACTAATATTTTAGCGTAACAGACTGTTCAACAGATTATATAGTTCAAAGTAGGTTTAAGTTTTATTTTGTGTAATATTGGAATCTCTGAAAGTATTTCATTACAACGTGTAATTGACGACGTCTGTTATAGTGCCTTTCAAATTGCTTGGGTACGGTGACATCTATCATGTCTGTCCAATTTATAACCTCTTTTATTTTTAATGTCAGTTAAATGACTTGTGTCACTGATCACTGTACCCAAGCAATTTGAAAAGCACTATTCACTATAAGTATCGCTACTTTCCGCGCTAGCGGTTTCGCGGTACGCGTTTGTAAGATCGGTCGATTTACGTACACTACACTACAATGTAATTATGTTACAAAATATTGACACCTGACCGCATTAAGTGGCCGTGTGTTAGCCGCTAACCGCCCAATAACTACGAAGGGCCTGAATAAACCAAATTCGCTATGTCTTATCCTCAAGAAATTATAACACTAATAGCTATCAGTAGCGGAGCGCCCATACAACTCGCCTAATTTTCAGCCAGTCCAGTTCTTTTAGTACGGCTCATGAAGAATAAGAATGGCAAATTATTTCTGGCTTCCCTAAGAATGTTTTTCACGCGCCGCCACTGATAGCTATAATGCGTATATGCTAGATACGCCTGGACTCTGGTCACTCAGAATTTAACCGTGAGTTAAATTATATTGAATTTAGTTAAATAGTAGCAGTAAACTCATGGGTAACGAAACATTTAATTATATAGTTTACTTTATTAACCAAACAAATCCCCGTACCTACCTAATTGCCGCAACTATGTCGGTTAGAAAAAAATGTCTGCCATTTCTAGCAAATTGGATTTGTATACAATATAATTTTAATTATGAATTTATGAAAAGAAAAACCGAATTAATTTGTAGCCAGTTTATATAAAATGACTCACGAAGTTTAAATTTATGTATCATTGTTACGACAAATCGATAGGTGGGTAATACCATCAAACCAAGAGATCGTTGATCGATTATACATACTGTCGATTGATAATCGATTCGTGTAACACCCTAACTCCCATTCCAATGTCGGGTATTCAGCTGACTGTATGATCTAATCAAGTCTGAAACGGTATCTTTAAGAATATGTTTTCAATATATATGAATTAATGAATGCTTTGTAAGATAATTTTTGGAGGGTGTTTTTATAAACATTTTTTTATAATATCATTCCAACCTGTAGACTGAAGCTTCCGTGTTATTGATACTCTTTAATAAATGGCTCTTTATTAAATGTCACGGGATTCAACACTGTTCGATACCGTGGAGCTTGAGTGACTCCATTTCTGTCGCACTTAGGTACATAATTCGAACGATAGAGATGGAGGTATTCAGACATGGAGGTACCGCGTCAGGCTCTGTACTCCGAACTTGGTATCATGCCGTCCCTTGCATGGTTTCTCATCTCGTGTTTATACACTATATGAGTGAAAGGGACTGCACCATACGAAGTTCGGAGTAGCGCCTCAGGGCGTGTCTCACATCATCCGTGATATTAACCTGATGACAAGTATAAATACATAGTTCAGATTATATTGCTTGGTACACTAGTGAGCAATATATACATGCCTATCTGTCATTGGAAGTACCTAGTTTTCTTTCACCTATAAACTATTGTCCTTCAGTATAGATCTGTCAGTCCTAATTCTGTAGACGGTTAAGATTACTTATAGAACATTATCTCATTAATTAAACGACTTCTTTAATACCTTGAAGTGCGTTTGGGAATCTATAGGCTACAATTTGATAATTGATAGATTTATGTTCAAAATCCAAGGGACACGGACGCAAAAGTTTATAAAACCACCAATTTTATTTAGCTTTTTCACAATAATGAACCAATCATGCATTAGTTGTAGTTTTGTACTTTTAGAATCAAATAAATTGTTTATATCTTTAATATATACCTGTTGATAATAATGCGAAATAATATCGGTAATAATAGAATATAGAATTTGTTATAATTTAGCACAATGGTTTCATTTTATCATCACTCTATTTACCATATTTTTCCAGGCCATTTTTATGATCTTTTGTGCATGTATTGAAATGTACGTAAATCTACCTGCTATTCAGAAATAGTACATTAAATCAGAGGCCGGAAAGATGAGGATTTCCTGCCAAGTGGGTATATACGGATACGAGGCCGGGAATCCGTTTTCACGACGAGGCATGTATTGTGCTTTTCTCAAACATACAATGAAATAAAAAAAATGGTCCAAGGAACAAGATTTTATTTATTTATTTATTTATTTATTTATTTATTTAGAACATACATTTATAAGCTAACAGTGAGGTACCAAAGCGCCTATAATGTTATGAGATTTGCAACTTCAGTGCTAACAGTAACAAATTAAAGAAAATATAGACCTAATATTAACTAACAATATAAGTCGCACAATTCACTTATTTTAGAGAGCAGGGTACTCCAGCTATCTGCGAACACGTCGGCATCCTGCCTCAGCACCAGTTGATTGAGTAGCGCCGGCGCACGGGCGCCGGGCGCGTTACAGGCGCGGCGCGTGCGCGGGCCCGCCGCCGCCGCCGCCGGCACCGCGAACAGCGGACGGCGGCGGCGACCAGCGCGCGCGTATTGCTCAGGGACGAAAAATCGGATGCCTTCCAACGCCACTGGATTGTCAATTTGACCTCTCAGCAGCAGACTGTAATGGACGGCGAGATGTAATTTCCGCCTAAAATTAAGGGTCTCGAGTCCGACCATACCTGCTACAAAAAGTGATGAAGTTTATTGATCGACAAAAGACAAATAGACAAATTAATACAAGTAAATAAGCGAATTTCACATGCAAACGTTAACGAAAAAAACTTATTCTAAAATTACAATGCATTGTTTCTGAACGATACTATTGGAACACAATCAAACGTCAATTGTGATAAGTATCCAGAGGGGCCACCGCGAACTGAAAACGAACGAAGTTCGAATATCTCCCTCTCTGCCGCACGAATTAGCAAGTGCGACAGAGAGGGAGATATTCGAACTTCGTTCGTTTTCGGTTCGCGGTAGCCCCTCAGGCCACAAAACAAGTAAATAAGCGAATTTCACATGCAAACGTTAACGAAAAAAACTTATTCTAAAATTACAATGCATTGTTTCTGAACGATACTATTGGAACACAATCAAACGTCAATTGTGATAAGTATCCAGAGGGGCCACCGCGAACTGAAAACGAACGTTGTTGTCGCGTCGTGTATATGTTTGTTCCGATTTTCTTGGACACATTCGGAATGCTCCTTTAGTTGGCCAAACGTAATACCTGGTTAAGTTACATTTACTAATATTTTAGCGTAACAGACTGTTCAACAGATTATATAGTTCAAAGTAGGTTTAAGTTTTATTTTGTGTAATATTGGAATCTCTGAAAGTATTTCATTACAACGTGTAATTGACGACGTCTGTTATAGTGCCTTTCAAATTGCTTGGGTACGGTGACATCTATCATGTCTGTCCAATTTATAACCTCTTTTATTTTTAATGTCAGTTAAATGACTTGTGTCACTGATCACTGTACCCAAGCAATTTGAAAAGCACTATTCACTATAAGTATCGCTACTTTCCGCGCTAGCGGTTTCGCGGTACGCGTTTGTAAGATCGGTCGATTTACGTACACTACACTACAATGTAATTATGTTACAAAATATTGACACCTGACCGCATTAAGTGGCCGTGTGTTAGCCGCTAACCGCCCAATAACTACGAAGGGCCTGAATAAACCAAATTCGCTATGTCTTATCCTCAAGAAATTATAACACTAATAGCTATCAGTAGCGGAGCGCCCATACAACTCGCCTAATTTTCAGCCAGTCCAGTTCTTTTAGTACGGCTCATGAAGAATAAGAATGGCAAATTATTTCTGGCTTCCCTAAGAATGTTTTTCACGCGCCGCCACTGATAGCTATAATGCGTATATGCTAGATACGCCTGGACTCTGGTCACTCAGAATTTAACCGTGAGTTAAATTATATTGAATTTAGTTAAATAGTAGCAGTAAACTCATGGGTAACGAAACATTTAATTATATAGTTTACTTTATTAACCAAACAAATCCCCGTACCTACCTAATTGCCGCAACTATGTCGGTTAGAAAAAAATGTCTGCCATTTCTAGCAAATTGGATTTGTATACAATATAATTTTAATTATGAATTTATGAAAAGAAAAACCGAATTAATTTGTAGCCAGTTTATATAAAATGACTCACGAAGTTTAAATTTATGTATCATTGTTACGACAAATCGATAGGTGGGTAATACCATCAAACCAAGAGATCGTTGATCGATTATACATACTGTCGATTGATAATCGATTCGTGTAACACCCTAACTCCCATTCCAATGTCGGGTATTCAGCTGACTGTATGATCTAATCAAGTCTGAAACGGTATCTTTAAGAATATGTTTTCAATATATATGAATTAATGAATGCTTTGTAAGATAATTTTTGGAGGGTGTTTTTATAAACATTTTTTTATAATATCATTCCAACCTGTAGACTGAAGCTTCCGTGTTATTGATACTCTTTAATAAATGGCTCTTTATTAAATGTCACGGGATTCAACACTGTTCGATACCGTGGAGCTTGAGTGACTCCATTTCTGTCGCACTTAGGTACATAATTCGAACGATAGAGATGGAGGTATTCAGACATGGAGGTACCGCGTCAGGCTCTGTACTCCGAACTTGGTATCATGCCGTCCCTTGCATGGTTTCTCATCTCGTGTTTATACACTATATGAGTGAAAGGGACTGCACCATACGAAGTTCGGAGTAGCGCCTCAGGGCGTGTCTCACATCATCCGTGATATTAACCTGATGACAAGTATAAATACATAGTTCAGATTATATTGCTTGGTACACTAGTGAGCAATATATACATGCCTATCTGTCATTGGAAGTACCTAGTTTTCTTTCACCTATAAACTATTGTCCTTCAGTATAGATCTGTCAGTCCTAATTCTGTAGACGGTTAAGATTACTTATAGAACATTATCTCATTAATTAAACGACTTCTTTAATACCTTGAAGTGCGTTTGGGAATCTATAGGCTACAATTTGATAATTGATAGATTTATGTTCAAAATCCAAGGGACACGGACGCAAAAGTTTATAAAACCACCAATTTTATTTAGCTTTTTCACAATAATGAACCAATCATGCATTAGTTGTAGTTTTGTACTTTTAGAATCAAATAAATTGTTTATATCTTTAATATATACCTGTTGATAATAATGCGAAATAATATCGGTAATAATAGAATATAGAATTTGTTATAATTTAGCACAATGGTTTCATTTTATCATCACTCTATTTACCATATTTTTCCAGGCCATTTTTATGATCTTTTGTGCATGTATTGAAATGTACGTAAATCTACCTGCTATTCAGAAATAGTACATTAAATCAGAGGCCGGAAAGATGAGGATTTCCTGCCAAGTGGGTATATACGGATACGAGGCCGGGAATCCGTTTTCACGACGAGGCATGTATTGTGCTTTTCTCAAACATACAATGAAATAAAAAAAATGGTCCAAGGAACAAGATTTTATTTATTTATTTATTTATTTATTTATTTATTTAGAACATACATTTATAAGCTAACAGTGAGGTACCAAAGCGCCTATAATGTTATGAGATTTGCAACTTCAGTGCTAACAGTAACAAATTAAAGAAAATATAGACCTAATATTAACTAACAATATAAGTCGCACAATTCACTTATTTTAGAGAGCAGGGTACTCCAGCTATCTGCGAACACGTCGGCATCCTGCCTCAGCACCAGTTGATTGAGTAGCGCCGGCGCACGGGCGCCGGGCGCGTTACAGGCGCGGCGCGTGCGCGGGCCCGCCGCCGCCGCCGCCGGCACCGCGAACAGCGGACGGCGGCGGCGACCAGCGCGCGCGTATTGCTCAGGGACGAAAAATCGGATGCCTTCCAACGCCACTGGATTGTCAATTTGACCTCTCAGCAGCAGACTGTAATGGACGGCGAGATGTAATTTCCGCCTAAAATTAAGGGTCTCGAGTCCGACCATACCTGCTACAAAAAGTGATGAAGTTTATTGATCGACAAAAGACAAATAGACAAATTAATACAAGTAAATAAGCGAATTTCACATGCAAACGTTAACGAAAAAAACTTATTCTAAAATTACAATGCATTGTTTCTGAACGATACTATTGGAACACAATCAAACGTCAATTGTGATAAGTATCCAGAGGGGCCACCGCGAACTGAAAACGAACGAAGTTCGAATATCTCCCTCTCTGCCGCACGAATTAGCAAGTGCGACAGAGAGGGAGATATTCGAACTTCGTTCGTTTTCGGTTCGCGGTAGCCCCTCAGGCCACAAAAACATTAAAAAAAAAACAATCTTGACATGACAGCACTGACAGCAGCGTGACCACTTTTAGTAGTTTCCTACTTTTTTGGTAGTTTTGTGGGAATTTTTTCAAGCTTTTAGTAGGAGAAATAAGTCAGTAGTTTATAGCAATCCACAATTGGCTACTTTACAATTTTTGAAATTCTGTTTCAATATGTTAAAAATGTTGTAAATTAAAAGTTTCAGCCTTAAAGAAAACATGTATTTGTTTACTTATTATGAAATCCATACTTTTAGAATTTCATTTAAATTTTCGCGCTAAAACGCAATCCAGTCCATATTTCAATACCACGATAATATTGACACCCCATTATTGTGATAATAATAACCGTGTATCTGACCGCTATGGGAGATCATAGCAATACTGCAAGTTATAAGATTTGCAAGATAGGGATATGATGACCTTGGTTGTCTCGCTCTATCTCGAAGTTGTCCCTTTGCATGATTGAGTGTTTTACTGACATTCTTTCCCTTTCGCACTCACTAACTTACTAGCAAAGGACGAATGCTTGTTCCGAACTACGATATACAAGATTTATACACAAATAATTGCGATTTAAACACAATCAAGCTTGATTTAGTTAGTCTAGTAGTTTCTAGTAGATTATGAAATTAATTTGGTATTTTTTAGTAGTTTTCTGACCACTCTTTTAGTAGGAACGCCGATTATAAAGTGGTCACGCTGACTGACAGCTTACTTAGATATGTTACGTTTAGATTGAATCTAACCTTTATTTTTTGTACATTTTTATTCATTATAACACAATTAAATAGAATAGATCAAGTACGATCCTGTCAGACTACAATTGAGAATTCCTGACTATATAGTAAAATTCACTTCAGACAATACAGGCAGGTCAATCAAAAAGATACTGGGATACATTTCATTAAATCAATGGATGGACTTGGCTTGAAAGATGCTTAATGCACATATACAAAATTTAACGTAAGTATTGACAAATTTAGTCAATATTAAAAGTTATGTTTAACATGTTAGGGCAATTACTTATTGATATCTTTATGGTTTTCCCAGGTACGCTAATGTTAGTTTGCTGAATTTCGGAAGATGGACCTGGCTGTGATAGGACATTATGGCTCATTGTCTGTTCATTAGCCTTGTCTTTTTGCTGAGGAGGCAATGATGGCAGGGGATTTGATACACCAGCCTGGATCGTATCTTGGGGATAGTTGACAGATGACAGTGAGCCCGGCACGGAATCAATCTGACATTCAGCAGTACTTTGGCGCTCTATGAAAACAGGAGGGTCACGAGAACAACCTGGCTGAGGGTTGTCGTGAATTGATGGATGCAAATGAAGATTTTCATGAGATGTAACTGTGGTGTTTACATTACATTAAACCTTTATTTTACGAAATCCTTTGTTTTTTTCATTTACTTTTTATATGACTAATATATTATCTGGTTTTCGTAAGGTCATCTTTGACCTAGGTCTCTTCCGATTCGCTGTTATATATATCTTCTAAATATTTGCTTTCTTGTTTCTTCCATGTTTTTCTATCAATTGCTATCTCTCTCCAATCTTTTCCTATTTTTTCTGTTATGTCCTTTTCCCACCTTGCAATTGGCCTGCCCACTTTCCTTTTCCCGACCCTAGGTTTCCAGTTTGTTACTGCTTTTGTCCACTTCTGATATGACATTCTTGCTATGTGGCCTGCCCAATTGAACTTCTGTTTCAGTATGTATTTTTTTACATCTATAAAATTTGTTCTTCTTCTTATTCTCTGTGTCACTGTGGTGTTAGTTCTTGCTAATATAATATTTTTAGTTGTATTTTTTGTAGTTTCTTGTTTAACCCCAATCAATTCGTCAATATAATTTTCTGCTACTCTATCCGACTTCCACCCTCCATGTCTTTTAACAGTCAAAAGATTGGCTCCGGAGTCAGCAAGTAGGGTGGTCGATGTCTGGTGAAAAAACAATGGCCAGTATACAGGTGTGGGCTATCCAAGTTTAAAATTGTAGCAATTCTCTTGGCATATTTAAAGTGGTGTTGTGGCGGCCAATAACTTGTTTGGTACATTTACCCTTTTGGTAATTTAAAAACAGTCTTTCTGTTGCTGTATTCTTGGGTCGAAGGGCATAATATTTCATGAAAATGTTCATGAATTCATCACAAATTACAAAAGATCTATCCATTTTATTTTTTGTGTCACATAACTTAAATATGATTATGTCACCTTGAAATTCTCTTGAAGTCTTTTGTGGTGATGTTTGTTAACTCCATTGCTCGACAAGCACCATTTATGCCCAAGATCAAGGCAGCAGCAGGCGCAAATGATAAGTTGATTAATGAATAATTCTATGATAAATGTAATTGTGTAGTGTATAATGTAAAAACATCAACATAATGTGTTTTTTTTAAATAAAATCTTAGATGTTAATAAGTTTTAATTTTTTAAGCTATTCATAGTTTAGTATTATTTTATTTAGTTGATAATTTAGATTTTAGTTTCTTAGACTGCATTATTTTATGTTAATTTGTAAGTTGTTTAATATCACCTGTAATTTGTTTTAATACATTTTACCTACATAATTATAACTTTGATGATAAACTTACCTTTGTGGCTAGGTAGTGTTCATCGGGAGCTTGATTTACAAATGTTTGGACATTTTCACTTGTAAATATTTTTGATTTTTTTCAGTGTATCCAATACACACTCTTATCTAGGAGTGTATCCATCGTGATTGACGTTTAAGCCTGGATGGCTCAGTTTACCATAACTTTTTATATTTAGGTATGTCATGTTACTCATGTTTTAATTGCAATGTTGCTTTGATCATTGAGTACAATGACCACAAAGTTGACACCTTTTTTGTTGCACTTTGTTCTTGAAAATAGTCTAATAATACATTTTCCGAGAAGTTCACTGCCTTTTTTTCTAATTTCAAGCTCATGAAATTATCATAAACGGTCATGTACCTACCGCTCTTTGGATTTCGGCGGGAGCAAGTTACTCATGGCTAATTCCGCCTCCGCTCGTAATTCCGGCGTGGTACCGTCCAAAACCTTTTCATCGCCAGTATTTTCGTCTGAAGAAATCATTTCAATTCGTATTTTCAATGAAATTTGCAAAATCACATCAAACAATAAAATCGAAATGTAATATTAAATTTCCTATTTTCCCACCAAAAAGTTTTGTTCTTAATTATGACACACATGTAGTGCATCGTTCGAGTAGTAGGTTTTAAAGATATTATTCACGAACTGAAACTAAAAAGAAGCAGTTATATGGTGACTAAATTAGTTTGTATCGTTAAAAAATATTGTTTTGGATTTCTGGTTGTACATAATTATAGACAATATTCATAAGAATCATAACCTATCGAATTCATTTCGTAACATAAAGATTTAGATTCTTTATTTCAGCTCGTGTGTAACAGCCATTACTGCCGACATTTTAGTCTAACAACCAACCTTTAAAAATAAAACCTGCTTTTTGTCAAACCAGCCAGCTGTATGAACGATTTGTTGTCGAAACAAAAAAAAAATTAGTTTGCAGGCATAGGCCTGAAAAGCAGTATGGAATCACTTTACAGTCCTCTCTAAGTAGTTGTTGCGCCGAAAAAGTGATACTTCCAAGCCTATTATAAGGAACATAAAGACAATATTTCATTGCATGTTTGAGAAAATAATCATTGTTTCCTCGATTAAGGAATCAAATTCGTAATTTTTTTCCCTCATTTGAGCCCTCAAATGTCCAATATGATTGTTGCCCAACAATCCTCATAGAAGGTGTTAAAAGCAGTATGTGCCACACAGTGGCAAATTTATTAGTAAGACATTTCATGTTTTTAGCAGCGGGCCTCACATCATCATCATCATCATCATATCGGCCGAAAGACGTCCACTGCTGGACATAGGCCTCCCCCAAAGAGTGCCACAATGACCGGTCCTGCGCCACCCGCATCCAGCGGACTCCCGCGACCTTTACCAGGTCATCAGTCCACCTTGTGGGGGGCCTACCTACGCTGCGCCTTCCGGTCCGTGGTCGCCACTCGAAAAACTTCCGGCCCCAACGGCCATCGGTTCTACGTGCAATGTGCCCCGCCCACTGCCACTTAAGTTTAGCGATTCGAAAGGCTATTTCGGTTATTTTGGTTCTGCTACGGATGGCCTCATTTCTGATGCGATCACACAGAGAAACTCCCAGCATAGCCCTCTCCATTGCCCTCTGAGGGCCAGTGCGACCACGTTTCCGTACCATATGTCATCACTTGCAACAGACACTGATCAAAGACTTTCGTCTTGAGACACTGCGGAATATTGGACGAAAATGTATGCCGTAGCTTCCCGAAGGCTGCCCAGCCGAGTCGGATTCGACAATTGACCTCTTTCTCAAAGTTGGACCTACCTAACTGGACACGAGGGCCTCACAGGCGGAGTGAAAAGCCGTAATATGTAGCAAAATTATTTCCTTCTTGGGCGTAAACACTTGAATCTCTCGCAACGCTCAAGATTCTACCTTAGAATTCCTCGCTACAACCAGGATTCTATTGCTTCATTCTGGATTCAATATACCGCCCTCGCCATAAATATTATTTTACTCCCTTGAGACAATCTACTATTGTTCACATCAATACGTACAAACATAAGCACTGCGCTACAACGCAATCCGAATAAGACAATATTACTGGGGCTTGGGGAAAATCCAGCGGAAACCTCCGACAACGAGCGGTTTGAGCACTGGAATACTCTTAAGAGTTTGCGCTCCAGTGTGAGTGAAATCGACCTACTGGGAGTTTTGTCGCTGGTTCACTGAACTTAGCCTAGCTAAGAAGAGTCCAGCAAGAAACTCAGCTAGGCCCGACCTGTATCGGACTGACTCTATACCACGTATGCGGTGGTACCGGGACGAAATAAGGACTATAATATTACTCAGACCCGCTGCAATCTAGAAGTTCAATGAGAACAATCCTACCAATGGAGGCGGTGAAGGCTAAAACGAATCTCGTTTTCTTCATGTCCGTCCCTCTGTCTGTAGGTATGTTCAACTGTTTCTCTGTCTTCGGTCACATGCATTTTACTCAAAAGGTATGAATTTTATATTGGGAGCCTTTTGGTTTATTCTTCCATGTGGTAGTAAGTAGTAACCATAAATAAGCAGCATTTGTAGGTATGTATGTATATCTAGTATATAGAATGAAGTAACTACATTTTATACAGAACAGGTTTGAAAAATACAGAATATAGGTATATATATATATATGTATATCAGTACAAAGGCAAACTTATCCCTGTAAGGGACGAAGAGATTTATTCCAGTTAAACTTTGAACAATTAAGCGGAGAACAAGAAAACTGCTGCCACTTGTGGTAATGGTAGCAATCCATCCTTTTACTTCATGTAACAATATGTAAAGAAACAAGATTAAGTAAATACTAAAAGCCTTTCCACAAATATAATTTTACATGATAAAAAACCGGCCAAGTGCATTGCGGATCACGCACTACAGCGAAGGGTTCCGTACCAACACCTCATGCACACATCCACGTTTAAAATTAAAACCACTATCCAATACTTTGAATCTAAAAAAGACGTATCTTCATAGGGTACTCACTGCACATACGACCTTTTGTTTGGCCAAGACAGTTTTTCAGCGAAAACTCAAAAACCGTAAAACTTATCTTGAAAGAAAACCAAAAATCGTTGAAAGTATTTATTAATTACTATACTATACACCTATTTTTTTTAATAGTTAGAAAATTAGAAAGGGAGAACCCACTTTTTATAAATGAGAGCTAATATTATCTCACTAACGGTAGACTTAAATGGAAAAGCTTTTTAGGAACCTCCATATAACTTTTAAAGGCCTATCCATGGATACCCCACACGAGCATGTGAGTTGAAATTTTTTCTTATCCACCGGTTACATGTATGGAGTGACCTCCCCCCTAATTTAATATTTTTTTTGTAATTTCGCATCAAATTTTTGTAGCGGTTCATAGACAGGTACACCTTCTTACCAAATTCCGTAATTTTAGTGCTTGTAGTCTCCGAGGAAATCGGCTGTGGCATACGGACGGACGGACAGACATACGAAACTATAAGGGTTCCGTTTTTTTGGCTACGGAACCCTAAAAAAGGATAAATTACCTAAACAAATGCTACAGAACCTAGCTTTATTTTATTTTTAATAAAGGATAAGGGGAGAAGCTAAATACTTTCAAAAATCTGGGATGTGTATAGGTAAGTAGTATTTTTTTATGACATCGTTACGTTCAGATGGATACGAAGTTCTTTATGTTATAATTTTTAATACAAGGGATTGCTTGTTTTAATAGCGAATATAAAACAACAAAAATTTTCATTGTGCTAAATATAGCATAAAATTACAATTGGTATGTAGATGTATGACCTGTGTATGGTCAGTTCGTCTGCAGATTAATCTTCGACAATTTTCTCTAATCTGGATAAATGGCGCCAGTGCCAATAGCTTGCCACGAAGTTCGTAAAGGTGCCATTAGTTCCAATTTTAGCCACCCGCATGCATAACTTTGTGACAATATACTTTCACGATGATTCAACGGATAACGTTAATTATATCTAAGTGTGCGAGAGGATTACGCACACATTTATAGAAAGTACAGAGACGCATGACGTCATCGATCGGGCGGCCGTGTAAAAATCTTCCCATTCACGAGCAAATATGCTTGCGATATTTCCTCGCGGAATTTTTTAATAGCTCTGGTGTTAGTAAGAAAAGTTAAAATGTTCCAATTAGATATTTGTATAACGCATGCTTCATGCACTTATAAAATGCGTCTTAGAGTAGAAGGTGTATTTTGTTATGAATTTATGACAGCAAGAAACTTCATAGTTTTTGTTACATATAAATGAATTCACAAAACTTACCAGGAATAAACGTTACATAATACCACTTTTCGGGCTAACCACTGTTTTATACGAATAAAAATTGTTATTATTTGTGTGAGTATTTATATAGTTATTTAATACGTTACTGACACTGGGTGGAATTGGGAGCTTAAGTTTTTGGAGTGGTCCATATTATATTTTTATTGATAGTAGACTTATTATAAAGTTCATAACCGTTGCCGGTTTTTTGTATTAATTATCGTTTTTACGAAATATTTTTTGAATATTATCTTTTACATACCACACGTTTGGAGGCATGAATAGGATCGTGCCTTGCCCTGCTGCGAAACAAAAACATAAACATCAACTTGACAGCTGACAGATGTCAAATGTGGCAGTTACATGACCACGACCAAAGCACGATTCTATTTATGCCTCTAAACGTGTGGTATGTGAAAGATAAAATAAAATAAAAAATCTTAAAAAGGATACTTAATAAAAGAAAATTCGGCAACAGTTTTGAACTCTACAATAAGTCTCCTATCAATAAAAAATATAATATATAAATGTGGACCACTCCAAAAAAGTTAAGTTCCCTATTGAAGTTGTGATAAGTATCGACTGAACAAGGTATTAAATGGTCACGTTACTTACTATTCTTGAGTAAAAGTATCCATGTTATTTTTTGAACCTAATGATTTTATGGCTGTTAAAAAGAATCGATGCTTTTATAAAAGTATGTCAAACATTTTTTAAAAATTGGTAATCGAAACTTTACGTCATTTAAAAGATGGTCACTACGCGGTAACAATATCTGTGCACCTTGCCTAACCGCGACGCCACGAAAGTTCAATGGGGGTGGTTAAATAGTGATTATTATCACAATACTGCGGTGTCAATATTATAGTGGTATTCAAAATTATACGGATTTTACCTCAATATTTTCGACACTCACAAAATAATCACCGTGTTACCAACCCCATACATGACATTGATGCCTCGCAGTTAGTTTCATAGATGTGTATAGTTGTATGTGTATAGATATTTTAGTGTATTGATATTTTGCGGCACGACGAGGTACCGCAGGGTCCTGTAGACAATAGCAATCTTAATATTATAAATGGCCTAAAGACTCCTAATATATCGATTTTTAGATATAGATATATAAAAAATTAAAAGATGATTTCCAAAATTCCATTCCAAGTTATGATTTTTTAATCTATTTATATCACGGACTAAGTTCTTTATGATATCTGGTAACAACCCCTCTGAAACAAATTTAATGAAAGTATTATAAGTTCTCTCTTACTTATAATTATAATCTTTTAAAAATATACTGATAATAACAAAAGTTGTAAAATTGAAATACTTACCTACTTGTTCTGGGCGGGAACAATCCTGACAACTGACTATGAGGCTACGAAAAACAAAATACAGTGAAATTACCAATAATAATTACGTATACATTCCTTAATTTCAAAAACAGTACCCTTCCTTCCTACTCTCGCGGTCGGGTATTTATATTATTAACTTCTGTAAATGACGTCATTAATTGTGTAATTTTCCACTCTTATCTGATCATGAATGTAAAGCTTTATTAAACCGTTATTGAAGCAAAGTGGAGCAATTATTGCCATGTTGAAATACATTTTTAATGAACTAAGCACAAGGATTGTCTTGCAACTCAGTTTAATTACCAATAACATGCCGTGTTTTCAGATGAGAATTAATAATGACTTACTTTTGTAATATTGGAAATTCATGATAAACTGTTTTCAGAAAACGATTGACTGTTTTCTTAACGCTGGCAACTATTTACTTTTTTTTAAGCACAATAGCGCCAACTAGTGGCTTATTTTCGTAACTTCTTATTGATATCTCTTGCTCTAAGTTCATGTTGTAATATACTCTCGCTAAAATTTGTGCTATTTGCTGACAAACCCGATGTTTATTGAATATGTGCTTGTGTTTGGTTTGTTTTCCGTTGTAACGTAGTGAAAATCTTGTCTCAATGTATAAGTTATGTGGCAAGTTCCTTTCAAAACCAATGACATTAGATGAACTCGATGTGCGTTTTGGCCATTTTACTTGGCTTGCGTTGGTGATTCGTACATAGTCACGTGACCAAAGAGGTTTTTGGATCAATGGCGCCAAATGACTATTACAGAAAATGTACGTAAAATTGCAAGTTATTATAAGATATTAAGTTTATAGCAAGATATGTACGATCGATTTGGGCCATGCATCATAGATATTCATATGGAATCACGTCGAACAATATGATGCGTAGGACCAGTCACGTCAATCAGGGTACAAAACAGTGCTGCTATCTATGTTGTCAATTTTGTTATGTAGACTATGTAATGGAGACTGGCCGTGGGATAAACATTTACGGTTAATATCAGTTTAGAATGGCGTTTATGGAATATGTTGTTGCGTTATGGAGTGTGTTTGACATGTTGGGCCGTAGTGCGCATGATTAGTGGGCTCTTTCGGCGGACGGCCGCGTCCAGTGTTTACCGAGCCTCGGCTGCGGCCACCGCGGCCCCGCCATATACCTTCGTGCAATGTGAAACGTCAAATACAATTCTTGTTCATTTTCACACAATTCTACGAGAAATTGAGACCAGCGGGACAATGTTAACCCGTCCCTTGCTAAAAACACTCTGCCGTAATCGCCCTTCTTATATTCCAATGCCTGCTGACTGCTCACTATAATTGGTATTGTAATATTTTCCTTCGCTATATCGCGTAAGGTTTTTATCTAACGAATAGCAATGGGGTGCTATTTTAACACGTTAGCGAGTCCTTAAACGTGATTTGATGATCGGAAATCTTAGGAAATGGAAAATTCTTAGTGGCATTGTTTTGTTGTTAGTGCATTGTGCAAGTGACCTGTCAGAGCTGTCATTTCAGTGTGCATGAGATGTGATAGAGGAAATAAAATCAGCTTCCAACATGTTAAGTTGAGCTTGTAGCAGATATATAAAAGTGTTGTACATTTCATTTCAGGTGGAACTCCCTGTTGGTGTGTTATGTCGAACTAAAATGCCATCATGTAGAGAATGATGTGACTTTCTATACAATGCTGCTTCCTCGCTCCAAGTGTAAAGCAACAAGTGGCTCGTGAACATGTAGCTTGTGAATGTCACAAGCAAGATGTCGTTGAGAGGCACCAAGCGCGCTTCAGGGCCGCGCGGGGAGGAGGCCGGCGCTTCAAAGCGCCGGAGGACGGAGCCCGAGGACGCCCTCTGGCAGCTCCGGCCTGTCAGCGACCTCAAGATGTCATCCATATACAATAGAAGCGCCTCGGAGGCGCCTGCTGAACTATTCAGGTTTGTGCACACAACACTTTTCACCTCTTGCAGCAGTTTATAATGACTTATTGTCATTACTCTATCAAAAAACACGTCTTTACCAACTGTATTGAATGAATACTGTTAAGGTAAAAAATAAATTAAAAAAAACGGGTTTACATTGCCCTGTTGGAATTGTTATAACTTCTATTTCTTAATTCTACTTCCCATTATTTATGTCCATTCTAGGGCATAAGAGGTAGTTTAAATTCTCCTTTACTGTCTAGTATAGTGCAGAAATGGATTGTCAATCAAGTCGGCAAGCATCTGTACATGAAATGGATAAATAATTCCAGTAGTATCTTATTAAAGTGACTTTCATTACTTTGAAAATATGTATTCTTACTAGAAATATCAAAAACAACATATTATCCGCAGCAGAAGTATCTATGTCGAGGAATATGAATATATCAGTAATTATGGTTTTTAGTTGCTTAAGGAAATACATTTGTGACATTAGTAGGCAAAACCTATCAAGTTTCCATTTATAAGTAAGGATTTTTCATATAAAGAGAGATCTTATTTCATACCTATGCTAATTCAGTCCCTTATTGACAGCAAACAAGTGGTGTGAAGAATATATATTAAATGTTGCTGGACAATAATATGTTCTGTCACTGTGGTTTTTTAAACAGAACAATATGAGATACACACTTTCAAAGTATTGTCAATGTCAATTCTTATTCTGTTTTATTATCTGCATATAAGATAGGAAAAAAATATTATTGAAGGAACTGAATTAGCGTGCATTGCCTCTCTTTTTAAGCATTTGCAGTAAATTTTTTCATCTAGCTTTTATGTTTGCACTATTGCAAACGAATTAATTAAAATGTAAAGTAATATCACTGTTTTGCTTTGGCACTAAATTATTTGCCTTGCTACAAAAATATAAAGAAACACAAATTAATGATCTCTGTTTCCGCCTTCCAATAGAACTATCAAATCAATAACTTTTTTAGTCCATATTGTCCTCTTTTTATCCCATGTTAGTTACAATTTCCCTAAATGATGCTATCCAAGTAGATTTCATTGTGAATAAATATTAGTTCGAGACTTGAGAGCAGCAATTAAATTTCAATATCACATAATAAATAATAGTAGAGGCAAGTAAATGTTCACCTTTCAAAACCTGTGGCTCATCGGGTACATTTGTAGGTATTCAGAATTCAAAATAACATATCGGCTCTCTCAAAAATATCCATACAAGATAGCTTTGAATTTCGCAAACTTTGTATCTTGCTGGCATTGTCAAATATGGGAGTGAAATAACAAGTGTAATCTTTCTTTGACATTGTTATACTCCGCTCTTTGTATTGTTGTCATTGCATTCAGTGAACAATATTTGTCTCCCTGATGTATGCTAGTGATCATTTAAAGGTTGTACACTAATCTTTGCTGAAAAATATGATGAAGGAAAATACTGAAGTAGTATGAAGAAATAAAGAGCAACCTCATGACACATCTATATTTTATTTAGAACCCTATTGCATTGTGCACTAAGGTTCGTTTTCTCAGAGAAACACTTATGATTGAGATAAAATTTTATCACAACCAAAACTCTGTCAATGTGTAAAAAATAACAGTTGGAATCAGAGCTCCAAGTCAACCCTGTTACCACCATTATATAGTGGGAATACTGGTGTGCCAAAGTCGAAGAGTTAGTGCTGGAAAATTTGCACTAGATGGCGCTAGTGTTCGTCAATCGCAACATTATACAAAGTAGATACTTGGGTGATACCAAATACGGATTATCTTTTACAATTCTAACATTCAATAGTAGATGTAGGCATCTGGATGATACATTGACATCCATTTTATGTTTTGGGGTAATTTAGATTTTCAAATTGGATTATTAGTGTCTTAGGATGGCGTCTACATCCCAAGCTTACAAGATGGAGATGGAGTATTTCAACTCTTTTCTATACCATCAGATTGAAACAAATGGTTTTCGTTAGGTATCTTAATAACAACATTAAAACATATAATATCACTGCTTCTTAGTTGTTACACAATATTTTGAAATTCTAGTTAAGCTGAAAACATAAGTAGTTTCCAATCAGATTTACTCTAGTTTACGACTCCATACGTTTAAGCTCCAAATATGACATAGTTTACATTTTGTCAGGCTTATTCAATAAGTAGCACCCCACACAGAGAGTCACCACTCTAATATGTTTATTTAATTTTGATCCTTATGCTCCAGACAAGTTTCCAATACAAATTAGACAGTATGTACACTGCCCACGAAAATTCTGCAAAGTCTATCATTCGTCTCAATCACTGCATTTCGCGGCTTCGCACATTGCCTTGACAATGTCAGAATTAACTCTTTAATTGAGATGTGGACCTTAGTTCGAACATGACTATTTTTAGTTTTGGTTTGAGTTTCAACTTTATCTCTAGAAATAATTTAGGCGCCGATGTTTTAGTTAAAATTGCAATGCTTGTTTTGTGTTTGAAATCTAGTTGGATGGGTCATTTTGCTTATTTCTATAATTATGTTTAGTATGACGTGTTATTTTACTGTTTTTTAATTTATAATACTGCAATGGGTTTTGGGTCATAAAAGGAAACTAGTTAGTGTACATAATATTATATATTGTACTGTTTTGGGTGCTTCAATATTTATGATTCAGTTATTACCTTCAAATACATCAGTGGTAGGGTGATCAAAAATACTTCACTATTTTTGCATACTCATAGTTTTATAGGTAAAAAAAAAACGAATACAGCTAGCAGCAGACACCAACGAAAAAACAGTGATCAAAATTACCTGTACAAGTCTCTTGACAATAGTCAGGTGCATATAATTTTGCAATGATTGTTGTAATTGTTGTTGATGCTCAGTTTCTGAACCTGACCCGAAACAGTACTATATAATTTATTATGAATAACAATAATAAATATAAAGTTCTGGTGGCATAACCGGAATTAAGACATTCCTTATCAAAAGGTTTGTTTCTCTACATCGATACCTAGTATTTGAGCCCTGAGAGTATATGGTATTAGGAAGAATTGCACAGTGATAAATATGCATACAAATATGCTCTTTATTCCCTTCAGTTAAGATTCATAAATGTGCGCAGGTTTATCACTGTCTCATTGTACACGCCTCACAATAAAGTTAGCATGCTAAAATTTTGCTTCCAATGTTTCACTGTGCAAATTGTTGAACTACTCTGTAATTGTATATTGTAGCTTGCGATTAATTAAATATTTTTGCAGGTGAAGTTATTTGGAAAATATATATTTATTATGCTATCGAGAATGATATGTTAAGTCTGAAAGTGATTCTTCTTTATTTTTTGAAGAAAGAGCGTTCGCATTCGCCTGCAAACATATTTTATACCACGTCGGTGGCAAACAAGCGTACGGCTCGCTTGATGGTAAGCCGTTGCCGCAGCCTATGGACGCTTGCAACTCCCGAGGGTGTATCACGCGTCTTTAAAAATGTATACGCTTAGTTTACTTTTTTATTTAATTTATATTTATATGGTAAATAACATTTCGATGTAATATTTAAAAAAATATTCACTTGAATTTTGCTTTTAACTGTCTTAATTCATCTGCAAATAGTAATTAAATATGTGTATAATTATATTATTAAAGAAATGTTGATTACCATATTATATAAATAATATGTATTGCTGCCATGCGAAGGTTTTAATATAAAGCAAAGTTCTGTTATGTTCTGCTAAATGTTCACAATAAAAAAAAACTAAACAGATTACACTCATGTTATTAGTCAGTAAATGTTAATGTTATTACCATTTTAAATTAAATCAGCTTGAGCGAATTTGTTGCGTTAGAATAAGTTAATACCATGTTAGGCCTTATTGCTTAGTTGTCATAGCGTCTAGAATTGGCTAATATGCGTTATACTATGCGGCATTTTATATGATTTTTTTGACACATGTAAGTATATATCATAAGATCATAAAATACTACAAATCATAGACAAAAGGATTGCAATTTACAGTAGTGCCCAAGCCGAACAGTGATTCGTGAATTGTTATGGTAACTAAATCGTTAGTCTCAATGTATGGTGCAGTGTAGCCGTCATTTAGTTGAGCTGACAAAATCATGGCACTTAATATCACGAACATATTTCAATGGTAATATACGTAGTACAAATGTAGTAGCACATAATATAAAATTTGTTTTAACTAAGAGAATACAGGCACTATTTAAAATATCTACCCGTCGTCTACCAGTTCCTGGGATCCCAGGGCTACTTACAAAGGAATACTATTGTTTCTTTTTTCGCCGGCAGACGACGGCCTAAGATCTAAATGGATATTTTTTGTTTGGCGAGCCACATGTTTTTGTTCTGATAACTCTAAATTAAAAGAATAAAATATTTTTTGCAAGAATACTAACAATACAAAACCTTAATTATAATGAACGATTACAGTGTATATGACCCAACGTAACATTTAACAAAATAGAAATAGGCGGCTTAGCTTTAAAGTTATTAAGGATAACTATTTCAGGTCACGCTTTAAATAACAATGCTTAAAATACCTGACTTAACCTAACCTTAAAAAAAACAGTAGCCAATAACGAACGTCCAAATACTTGTTTATACGTATTAAAAAATCCAACAATTCTCTCTTTACGTTTAGACATGGAGATGATGCTTTTCGGGTTCATGCAAATGCATGAGTTGCGAAAAACTTAGATTTCTAGACGCATGTGTAATATAACATAATAATCGTCGGTTCTCCGCCAGGAATTCTACTACTTATGATGTCACGTTATTTATTAATTTACAATAGGTCCCAAGCCGGACAGTGATTCGCAAAGAAATAATGTTACAAAAAAAATTTATTAAGCTGTCAGATTATCTAAAAAATATTCTACACGTATACTAGGGTGGGTCGAAAATCACGAATTTCAGAGTACCGTAATGTAATAGGGCTCAAAAGTTGCTGTGTATTCTGTAGATCACAGGAACAATAATTAAAAAATTCTACATTTAGACTTTTAACCCCCGCACAGCCGCCAAAGATCGATGTTAAAGCTTAGATTATAAAAGTAAAATAAATTATTTGACAATTACGTTAATAATTGATCACTTGGTAAACACAAAGTAAACTAACTATAATAAAGCAAAATTATACTGAGACTGTTATTTTCAAAATAGTCAAAATTTTGAAGTTTGATAGCTTATAATATTATGGCATAAATAAAGCAAAATGCTATATTTTTTATAAATTTGCGCTACTAAATTTAAAGATTTGTTTTCTTCAAAAACGTACAGTATTTATATGTTTTTATTGTACCCAATAGTACCAAATAGCTTTAAAATAATGTTTTTTCGGATATTGTTTCTCTCCTCGTGTTGCTTTAACCGATATATTTTTTGTTGATATTGTCCGTGTTTAGACCACTGATGATCCGTTAACAGCTTTAAATCATAATTTTGCCGGTTTAAGCACATGAAAATGCATTTTACATAAAAGGTTAACTCTCTAGTTTGACTACATGATGACAAAATATGATCCATGGATAAAATAAAAAAATATATATTAATTTTGAAATACAATAGTGTTATTTAATGATTTAAATAGTTTGGAACTAAATATTTCATATGGAGTGAAAAAAAAAATTAACAGCCGTGCGGGGGATAAAAGTCCAAATCTAGAATTTTTAAATTTTATTTTTTTATATTTTTTTTATTATGGTCTACAAACTAGATGTTACAAGTTTTGAACACTCATGGTCTATTACATTACAGTGGCTAGTTACACTCTTGTACTTCCAAAAAATAGTAGACACATCATGCTTAGAATATGCGTGCAGGTTTTACAAAAACAAAATATGTAATAGTTTACAAAGTTTACAAAATTATACTAATTGATAATTGAGTTTAGTAAGTTCAGCTAAACAAAACTATGAAAAATGAATGGAACCGGGAAAGACATAAAAATAATAAGAAATAGAATAGCTACCATTAATTCATTAGAGAACCGCTTTAAGTTTGGTTTTTACTGAGGCCAAGGAACAGTGGAAAATGTCTATATCGGACTTGATGCCGCTATATGATGCAATCATTCTATGAAGAGGCGCATGCCTGCCAATATTAGTGCGACAAAGAGGAAGAGAGAAAGGCTTTCTATTGCATAGGCGACTACCCGCTCGAGGAACAACCACCTTGACATGTTCTAGTAGGTGTGAACTATCCACTAAACCATGGATAATTTTGTATAACAACAAGATATCGCATGCTTTCCGCCTAGAGAACAATGACTTAATTTTGTAATGTTCAAGTCTTGATTCATACGATGGCATCACTTTACATTTGTTTTGAGCATATGCCAGGTGGTATAGGAATCGTTTCTGGATTCGCTCGATGCGGTCCGAATGCACCGTGTACCCTGGATTCCACACTGGTGAGCAATATTCCAGTATGCTTCTTCCTAGGCAATTGTATACTGGTATTATTACTTTTGCATCCTTGAAGGATTTAATTTGTCTCGCTACGAACCCTGAGAGTTGTGATGCCTTTTTAACAATCGTATCTACATGTTCCCGAAAGTTGAGAGAATCATCGATAGTAACTCCTAGGTCGCGAATACTAGTTACTTCGGTCACTGGAATTCCGTTAATATTGTACGTGGTATGCGTCGGTATTCTCTTCCGGGAAAATTTGATGTGGTAGCATTTGGTGGCATTTAGAGTCATGTTATTGATACTACACCAATTTGATACCTTATCAATATTCGCTTGCAGGTGACCTATATCGGTACTACTTTCGATGGTCTGATATAACTTTAAGTCATCGGCGTACATTTTGAAGTTACAGGAAATAGCTTTCGCAAGGTCGTTAATATATATAACAAAAAACAGTGGTCCGATATGTGATCCTTGAGGCACACCGGATGGAACAGGAAGTGCTTCGGACTTAAACCCACGTAGAGCCACTAATTGCGTCCTATTGCTCAGATAAGACTCGCACCAACGAAGCAGAGAGCCATGTATACCCATGTGTTGGAGTTTAATGATAAGAATATCATGGTTAATCAGGTCGAAGGCCTTGCTAAAGTCTGTATAAATCGCGTGCACTTCCCCAGATTTATCCAAGATTTTAGCAATATCATTGACATACTCAACTAAGTTACTGGTTGTTGACTTACTGGGCAGAAAACCATGTTGTGCTGAGTGGAGTTGTTCCCTAACGTGCCAGTATATTTTCTTTTGTACAATAGACTCAAAAACCTTCGCTACTGCCGGTAGAATTGATACTGGTCTATAATTTGAAATATCTGTTATTTCTCCTTTTTTGTGGATCGGTGTTATTCGTGCTATTTGCCACTGAGTTGGAAAAACACCTATTTTCAGAGACTCGTTAAATAAGTAACATAATGGCTCAGACAAGTACACTGCGCATTCTTTTAACACAATCGGTGGTATACCGTCCACCCCAGCTCCCTTATTCACATCCAATCTCAATAGAGCTGCATGAACCTCGTCCACGGTGAGCTCACAGTGGCCGAATGACCACTGGTCCCCGCATGACGAACTCCGATAACCGCCAGAACTTAGTGTGTTTGCGTTAGAGAAAATGGATTGGAAATGTTGTGAAAACAAATCGCAAATATCCTGCCCGCCCTTTGCCGCTACAGAACCCAGGAACATTTGATTAGGAATGGCGTAGCTGTTAGACTTTAGTCCATTTACATAAGACCAGATATATTTCGGTTTTGTACGCAGGGTCTTTGATGCATTCTCCTTAAATGTAGATAAACATTCCCGCAACAATGTATCACAGCGACTCCGCAAGCAGTCAAAGCTTAATTTGTCCAATGGGTTTCCGTACAGTTTGAATTTTTTATGATACTTTGCCTTTTCTCTTAAACATTTTATCAAAGGAATACTGTACCAGATTGGATACCTATCACTACGCGGTTTATACAGAGGCGTGTGTTTAATTAAGATTGCAGACAGATATGTATAAAATATTTCAATCATATCATTGATGTCTGTCAACTTGCGCCAAGAATCTGCCCAATTAACATGAGACAACTCTTTGTTTACTGCTACATAATCACACTTAAAATAGTTCAGCAGAGGTGTACGGTTCGGCACCAGTGACTTTGTGTTCCTATCCACCAGTGGCGTGCACAGAGTTTTTTGACAGGGTAGGCAAATATTTTAAAGCTATTGAGTATTGACTAACCAAAATTGTTGCATTGCGTCATCATCGATGGGTGAGATTTTCCACCTCCAATATCCATATATCGATTGATTTTATAGACATTATCAATTTGTGGATATTCAAAGTGGCGCTTTTTATTAGTAAATAACACACACGGGAACAAAACAGGCGATTGTTATTTACACAACCTGTTAGCCACGGATAGGTATCGTATTGTTTGTTATTAAATTTAAGTGCGTGTCACTTTTCCTTTAATTTGTATTAATTCCAATTCCGGTGTACTCCGGCCTTTTTCTATAACCTGTTTTTTTTTCTATGAAAGAAAGTTTTGCAAACGCATTATCTTTTTAGGGTGCACACACCACTACAGCCACTTTCACAGTGAAAATTATCCATTTTTCTAACTAAAATCTATCACTTCACACCTCCAATCGAACACTAATACTCAACACAACAAACAATGGCGACCAAGAAGAAAAAATAAATAAATTTTGTCATTCAAATATATCCGGGAAAAAAGAAATAGTTACCGTAATTATCGTTTTTTGCACAAATTATTTGAGCAATGTAACTATTTCAAATAGCCGTGTAACTAACTCGCTCGGCTCGGAGTAGTAGGTAGTTCGTAAAGCTTCGTAGGCGCTCGGGATTAGACACTGCCTACCCTGGGCGTTTGTGTGCGTGAGTTTTGTTGTTGAATGCCTCGTGTTATAGGGGTGCACACTACAGTGTATCTGCGTCGCTACACACGCACACATAGATAAATCTAGGCAGGAGTAGTTTGTGCCTTCACCGCAGTCGGCCGCGGCGCTAGTGTAGCGTGATACTGTATTGGTTCCATTGCCGTCGCATCCCGTTGGAATTGGGATAATCGAAACTAATTTTATTTTGAGGAGTCGATAGATGGCGTTAACGTTAATTTATGGTTTTGTGATTTATCCATTGTGGATTGCTTATTAAACTTATTGATTATAATACCCAGATAAATATATGACTGTCACAATGACAGGGTAGGCAATGTCTTTTTGTCTTTATGGACTGCACGCCACTGCTATCCACACGAATACTGATTTCAAATGGAGGATGGAGGGATGGAGGATTTTTCCTGTAATCTACATACAACACAGCAACTTTTGAGCCCCAACATATATTACGGTACTCCGTAATTCGTGGTTTTCGACCTACTCTAACATATACCTATTTTTTTGTTTGACAAACAAACAAAAATGATGAAGATATAGCCTGTTAAAGTTCCGCGTGACGTCACTTTATTGCAATTCTTTTTAGAATAAAGTGAGGTCACGCGGAAAGTTACATAGGATACTTTTTATCCCGGAAATCATCCCTTAAGGGAGTGGAAGTTTGTATGGAAGAGCGATAACTAGGTGAGCGTCTGAAATAAAAGAATAGCTATTAAATTGTAACGCGATGAACGAGCTCTACGCGGTCAAAGTCGCGGGCAAATCTGGAGTGATATAAATGTGGACGTCTTAGCACTGTGGACCATATAGGGTAGGAATGTAGGAATGTTAAGAAGTTTCGGCATAACAGTGTGGCCGAGTTATTAACGTGAAATTTTGGGATTTCTATGCTTACTGAAACCTTATTACACGACTGCCCAAAAAAGGAGTGAAATATTTTCAGAGTTTATGTATGTACGTATGTATGTGAGATTCTTTGTCCCCCCATCTTCTCAACACCTTGAATGATTTAGATGTGTGAGGTATCGTTGGAATCCTTACGTCATCCCAAGCAACATAGGTGACGTTGCAATAAAAAAATATGGCGGACTATGTATTCCATTTTGTGTGCTCTGAAGAAAAAAAATATTTTGATCTTATCAAGTGGGGTATCAAAATGAAGTATTTGAAGACTTTCAAAATATATATAATGTATGCATTGAAACCGTGATTTTACGGCACAAGTTACTGTAAAATGTTAATCAAAAATTGCGAAATATAATAATAAGTACTTTACTTCACTTTATAGCCTATATTGACTGTCCCACTGCTGGGCAAAGGCCTCTCCCCATGTTTTCCAGGTCTCCCTATTGAGCGCTTCTTCCTCCCAATTCCTGGCAAATGCATCCAGATCATCCCGCCATCTCCGTCTGGGCCTGCCCCGTCTGCGTCGTCCATCATGTGGCACCTACTTGGTGGCTACATTAGCCCACCTATCTGGATGCATGCGACAGACGTGGCCGGCCCAGTCCCACTTGAGCCTGGCAGTTTTTTTACCTACGTCAGCAATGCGTGTTTTAGAGTGTAGTGTAGTGTTAAGTAAAAATTATAAACATGACTGCACAGGATAAAAGTGAACTAAAAAGAACCTAATATTTTGGTAACTATTTAGTATGTAGTAGGTCCCCCGACTGCCAACAATATTTACAAATTCTACCTTCCATTTTATCTCAGTGGGGGATGATTTTTTATTTAAAATTTTTTTGAGAGTAACAAACGGTAATATACCAAAATTTGTACAGAAATGCTTGTAATTAAAATAAGAGCTATAGTTTCCTTAAATTATAATTGTGCTAAATAAATCAATATAAACAAGATTATAATTAAAATTATTTAAAAAAGGGGATAAAAAGTTTTTATGTATTTTCCGAAGTCTAAAGGTTGAGCTTCATAACAAAAATTTACATCTATTATCCCGTCGCATGACTTGTCAAATTTTGTTATTTGAATTACTAGTAGCGCATCGGTTACAATGCATCGGGACAGGTCCTGGACAAAGCATACAAAGTCGTATAGCACCAAACAAAAAACAATATAGATGTTAAATGTCGGTATTAATGTCATGCTTTGAAATTTATATAGAATTAAAAATATCTTTATAGGAACCTTACAGTACTTGCGTTCTTTTGTATCGGAAATAAACTTTCAATAAAAATTAATTGTTTCAAACAAGTTAGGCCAAAATGTGTTGGAGTCATGAAAATCTGCCTTTCCTAAACAATAGGACGTAAGTGCTGTGAGCTTCCCGTGAAAATGCGATCCCTCACCTTCTTTTCCGGGTTATTTCTCGATATCGTAATATAACTTAGAAGTATTATATTTCTGTATATAATTTAGATGGATTGACCGGTAAATATGAGCGCAAAATTATGGAATCGCATCCAGGCCATAATCATTAAAAAAAAAAATGGTCAGCGTAAGTTTTTTCTTTTATTTAAGTTAGTTGTCTTTTTTAACGAATACGTTTTCATACTCAGTAGGCGGACGAATGTCTCATGCATGATTATGTTTTTAATATATATCATTCGGGTTCCGTAGCCAAACTGGCTAAAACGGAACCCTTATGGATTCGTCATGTCTGTCCGTCCGTCCGTCCGTCCGTCCGTATGTCACAGCCGATTTACTCGGAGACTTATAACTACAATTACGAAATTTGGTAGGAAGGTGTATTCTATGAACCGCTACATAAAAGTGATGTGATATTACAAAAAAATATTAAATTAGAAGGGGCACTCCCATACATGTAGCCGGTGGATGAAAAAAAAAATTCAACTCACATAGTCGTGTGGGCTGGTCGTTGGTGAGATATTAGCTGTACAAGTCATAGAAAGTGTCTCCCCCTCTAATTTCCAAACTTTAAAGTTTAAAATTCTGTAAAAAATTGAGGTGGTGTGCATTAGTAAATACTTTCCACGATTTTTGGTTTGAACGATATAGGTTTTACGGTTTATGAGTTTTCGCTTAAAAACTGTCTTGCCCAAACAAAAGGTTGTAAGTGCCGTGAGTTCCCTATGAAGATACGACTTTTTTAGATTCAATGTATTGTATAGTGATTTTAAATGTGGACTAGTAGGTGTTGGTACGGAACCTTTCATTGTGCGTAGTCCGACACGCACTTGGCCGGTTTTTTTTATCATGTAAAATTATATTTGTGGAAATTCTTTTAGTATTTAATCTTGTTTCTTTATTCAGCCCACACTCGATGTTGATTGTTTCATGTGTAGTCGGACGAAAAAAGGCTATGCTTGTTACCCTTATTTATGCTCCGAAATGATAGACAGTGAGTGGGTCGGGCCTGTATCTTTTAAATTAAGTATGTGTTTGTGAAGTGTCTATATTTCTTATGTTATTTAGTAATGTAATCATTATGTTCATTATAAAATATTCATTTTCATTTACGATCCACTCTTTTTCGAAACATGCTAAAAAGGTAACAATTTCCGCTTCCATTTTGCACTCCATACATGTAACTCGGTGGATGAAAAAAAAAATTTCAACGCACATAGTCGTGTGGGGTATCGATGGATAGGCCTTTAAAAATGATATTGAAGTTTCTAAAAAAAGCTTGTCCATTTAAGTCAACCGTTGGTCAGATTATGTGCCTTGAAAAATACAGCGTGCTTGGTTACATGCGTGCTTGTATGCTTGCTTACATGCGTACAGTTGTGTGCTTGTTTGCTGATAGAAATGGATATAAATGCTTAACTTACTAAGTCAGAGGGGCTACCGCGAACCAAAAACGAACGAAATTCGAATATCTCCCTCTCTGTCACATGAATTAGCAAGTACGACAGAGAGGGAGATATTCGAACTTCGTTCGTTTTCGGTTCGCGGTAGCACGCCAGGTCGGTGTATGTAATGTAGGTTTAGAATTTTTTCGGCTTAACAATGATTAGCTAAATAAAATTAGGCAAAATGTAATTTAGTTGAAATACAATTTATGTCAATCAAAATAAGATTATACAAACTGACAATTAGGTGGTTTAAAATTAGGAGAAACCAAATTATTTGAAGTAAGGATTATACGAAATGATTTTCATTCAAAAAATTGTCAAAGTGAGCAGTTATGCCGAATAATTTTAGTTTAACTGAAATTAGGCGAAAAGTTATTAGGCCAAACAAGCGTAAACCTTGTACAACATCCAAACAGCCACGACCACTCTGACAAGAGTGTACGACTGAGAAGAAGATTCTCAAAATACATAGAGCTTGCGCTGATCAATGTTGTTCCTGTTTTCAGCTGCCTACTGTATAGTCGAGTTCATAAATGTATGTACAGCCAACACGAAATATATATATATATATTTTTTGTGACAGTGGTCATACAGTGACAAAATATGCAAACATGAATAGGGATGTTGACACCAAATAAAAAAATCAATATGTTCAAATTTACTCGAAAAGCGATCAAATTATTAATCAAATGGCAAAAAAGTAACTTTGAAGACTTATAATTTCATAATTATAAGTCTTCAAACTTTTATAAGGGGACTCTGATCCTTTTCCGCAGAACGCACCTTTGTGTTGGAACGATCGTCACTTACTATAGCGCTCGTGGTCAATGACGTCACTGATGTGTCGGGCTTTCCCTCTCTACAACAGCAACATTAAAACGGTTGCAGCTTTGTTGTTTTTTGAGATATTTGAATGAGATTTTCACCATATGGCATATTCTTTTACCTCGTTTCTTTTGAAGCTGAGTCAACAAGTGTATTTAATGACGGGCGTAAGAGCGTTCATAATTTTTGTCGCATTGGGAACTTGCATATATTTATGACTTTAACGGTACGTTCCAAATGGTTCAAAAATATTATTATGGCCATATTTTATTAAATAACTTCTTCACCTTCACATATTTTTGAGAACATTAGTTTTTGATAACTTTATTCGTGCAAATATTTTCGAACTCGGCTGTACATGGGCGTAATTAATTTGCGTTCCCGTGCTGCTCCATCGCAGACACACATCATCAGTGTGCGTGTAAATCATAACATCGGTGACGTCAATAATACAAAATCCCGGCCGTATCGAACTAGGGTCCCTGTTAACGGAATTGCAATTCATTTCGCCTGCAGCAATGCCTTTGTGCATTTCCTGCAGCCAGCCGTGTGGACCCAAACGCCCCCCCGCCCCGGATGCGCTGCGCACCCCCTTATCACCCACCTGTTATTTTCGCTATTTAATCACCAGTGTTTATCAACTTTTCAGCTCCGACGACTGTGGTCGTTTCTCGCGTTTAGTATCATGATATTGGACGTTTGACCACATCGATATGGAGCCGTATGTATTATTGCTAGTACGTGTTGTGGTGGATGTTAACTTGAATTTGTGCATTGATAATTGTTGGATTTTGATTGGTGTGAAATTCTCTCACATTCAGGCATGGACACGGGGGTTTCCAAGTCTAAAAATAGATTATCTTGATGTTATAATGTAATTATAAATGTTTCTGAACAATAATGTGGAATCCTATCTGTTGGTGTAGTTATCTGAAACTAATAACATTATTTACAAAAAAATTAGCACTTATGGTGTGTAATTGGTCATTAAAATCTCACAGTTATGCTGAATAAGTATGGGAGTTATTAAATGGTTTTACTATTACTGGTACTGGATAGACAAACACACAAAAAGTTAAATAAAAGTGCCCTATATATTCAAGAAATTCAAATTCGAATTTCATCCATAAAAAAAATCTATCTGTCACTTTCTATTGGTATTGTGAGAAAGAAGTAAAAGCATTGTTTATAGAGATGTATCATTATATGGATAAGGGAGTTGCTCCTCCTATTTTGTTTTAGCCAACCAATAGGATCTGCGTTGCGCGTCCTGAGGTGAGCGCTAACGTTTTGGGTAACCAAAAGCCTCATTGCTGCGTAGAGCCAGAAACTCGTGCCAGTCGTGCCCAACGCAGAGCGTTCTCTAGCGCGCCCGAATATAATGCTTAACTTACCATTATCTGGGTTGCATTCTAAGGAGCGTGGGAGGATTACTTAGAAAAATGAAAATGGTCAAAGTTCCTTTTCTTTTGCCACTTTTACGTGGCTTTATTGATTTTATACGCGGGCACTTAAATATTCATTTTCTCTTGGGCACGTACGGTGACTCCTGTCATTTAGCTGTCACAATGTAAGGGTCAAAGTTAAAACATTTTCAGTAAATTTATGACACCGATATCATTATATTTCGCGTCACGACGCGATACGTCAGTTATATATGTATTCTCAATCGACATTTAGGCGCCCTAAGTACACCAAGGACCTTATAGAAAATGAAGAACAACCGCTATCTTGTTGAGCTTCCGGTATCAATGCATGGGGATCAACGGTTACCTTAAAACACTTTTGTGTTTGATGACAAAAATAAAGCTTATTAATGTTTATACATAAAATTGCCTTAAGCCACTTTGTCTTGATTCCACTATACGTCATCATCATGTCCTTCGTTAATTAATCGAATGCCTCGGGTTAAAAGCTTCCTGGTGTTCCAAAGTACGCAATTCAATGTAACAAAGTCTGTAACCAAAAATATGATTCATTGTAACAACGCCTTTAGCGCATCTTTAAAACTAAGATTTCGTCGACAAAGCATCCTGTGGTTTGTCGATGTAGAGCGACATGTCATATAAATAACACCCTTTCTACTGTTGACTTTGAATTTACAATATTCTTCTCGAAATCAGCTAAAAGGTATTTCTATATAAAATATTTTAAACTCGGAGGAATTGTATACATGGAATAATTTAAGAATTCTTTGAGGCGAAACTTTATCATGTTTCATGTTAGCCGGATTATTTCTATACACTATATATAAAAAAGTGTTCTGTTGTCTATATGGATATAAACTATGAATTTACCTTTAAATTTGCTACTATTGAGTGCTACGTCGTAGCCTCGCCCAAGCGAATCTCGCTCGTAGAGGAAAAACGATCGTAGGCACATGTGCGCTCGATGAGATGTTTAAATTAAAATGAAGTACATACATGTTAAGGTATATATTTTTATTCGATTGACAATGCTTTATCTTGATATAATTTTACTAATTGACCCGAATTTGGAATGAGCTACAATCACACAACAAATTTATGTCAATAAATATGATATGTGCGCACATCAGCGCTTATGCTTTTCTGGGACATCTGTGATAGCTATTAACGGTACGTTACGTAACTTAGCGCGTTAAACAAAGTAACTTTAGGTTACTTTTGCACTCAGTTCACGATACTACTATACCTCTAGTATAAGTTTTTTCGAAACAAAACACAAACGAACGCGTTTACGTTTAGTTTCAATTTGTATGGCAACGCGAGCAACGCCTCTGGTGTCCTTTGGTGCTAAATATTTTTTGTCATACATTGAGGCTAAAAGCAAACTCGTTCGTTTGTGTTTTGTTTCGAAAAAACTTATACTTACTAGAGGTGCTGGTATGTACAGCACTTATCTCACGGACGCGGGTGAGCCATAGATATACATGTGCATTGTTTATGTGTGCGTCAGCGTAGGAGCTACGAGTTCACATTTTCTATGTGTCCATGTGTCACAACTACAACTATGGCTAACCCTCGCTCGTGAGATAAAAGTACTTTATACAGTATATAAGATATATGTATACAGTAAGTATGTGTTGCAGCGATAACTCTATAGTTATTGCTGCAATACATCTACCTGACGGAATGGAAATCTGGGAGCATTATTGAAGTGTGCATTAGCGTATTGATAGACTCGAAAGTATTGCTCGGATAGAAGTTTGCCTACAGTTTTGCAAGTGTGCAACTCGGAAGCAGAGCTAGGTCTGAAGGGCTTATCGATTTTTATGCGCTGGGAATAGATTCCGTAGAAATAAAAGGTTAACTTTAAAATTTGACAACACCGCCTCGGTAGCTACGCCAAGGTGGAATAATCTGTTTCATGTTCATGGCTTGACATAATACCATATGCGTTTGATAAGGGCACACTTTACTTAGTCAATCGGTAGGCATAATTATTTCAGAGTCATTAAAGTTCGTAACTTGTTTACTGGGTCCTTCAACAGCAGGCTCCTATTTCACCAAAGCTGACAGGCGCGACAATTGTAGTTGGTGAAACAGCCATTGTCAAAAAAAGTCACAACTGTCACTTGTCGTGACGACGACGACGTGACATGAAACACTACAATTGTAATGCAAATCTGACACAGCTCTAACCTCATGTAAGAATTACCGACAAATTGACAAATATGTCGACTTGTAAAAATTGATCTTGTTTCACAACAAAATTGTCGTATGGACAATTGTAACAAGTTGCCTGTCATGTCGCTCGTACTTTATAGTCAAATTGCGAAATTGTCACTTGTCACCTGTCGCTTATTAATTGTCACCCGACAATTGTCTAATTGCCAGCCGACATATGTCACTGACAATTGTCAACTTGGTGAAATAGGGGCCAGTCCGCGTTTCACTTAATCACAGAGGATCTCTACTAGAACATAATATACACAAAGAACGTTTTATAAGTTTTCCGTGACTTTGACTTACTACAATCAACACTGTTAAAGATTACATTTAATAATATTCTGGCATAGCAGCAACCCAAGCTTAAATGGAACCTATAGATCGTAAAGTATTAGTAATAGGTAACATGCCAAAAATAAACTTTTCTAATTTAACCCGACGTCTAATCCCTGGGACCCCAGAATTGATTAAACAAACCGAATTACTTGAAGAAAAAAGATTAGTCACATGGGACGGGCGCTCGTTGATGTCTTTTGTTCTATGTCCATGGCGTCACGTGATTGGTCATTTTCATAAGAGTTCACTTGTAGCGAGCTCCATAGAGAAAAGTATGTGATTTAGTTTCGTCTACGATATCTTAATTCAAACAATGAAGTCGACAAGTAGAAAAAAAATTAGAACTACGTATATTATCTATGAGACCTGACTCGGTACACTTTCATTTCGGTTCCGGCAACCCGTTTACATATCTACCCCACCTAAACAGCTCCCTTACGGTTTTACAGGAAGGATCTGATCAGCGCCATGAAGCTTCCGGACTCTGAGCCGCTCACCGCCTCAGAGTACTGGGTGATCACGGACACCTGGAAGCAGGACTGGGAGCGCGGGGTACAGGTGCCCGTTAATCCGGACTCGCTCCCGGCGCCTAAGGTCCGCATCACCGAGAATCCCAAGCCACCGGACTTTCAGGAGTTCAAATTGTGAGTATTTTACTTTGCACGTTTCCGTATATACCTCGTTCGATCCATGAGGATCCGCGTTAGTGTTTAGTATTTTGTGATCACGGACAGTTGTTCCAACTTTGGAAGCAGGACTGGGAGCGGTGAGTCCAGGTGTCGGTTATTTCCGGAATCGCTCTCGGCGCCTAAGTATCGTATCACCGAGAACTCCAAGCCACCGGTATATCACGAGTTAACATTGCAACTGGCGCGAGGATCCGAGGATTTGTTAATATATGTTCCGTAAGATTAATCAAATCTAGTCTCTGCTGCCTTGGGATTTTAACACGAAATGACATCGGTATTCTCTTTCGCATGATCCATGAACGCATGTTTCGGCATCCCTCTTCCTTCTTTCTGTATATCAAGGGAAAATCTTGTGAAAAAGTGGAACCACGCTCAGTTTTTGTTTATTTTCATCCCGCTTATAGATTATAACTCAAAGTCTGATAAATAGTTAGTGGGAAAAAACTTTACTTGTAACCTGAAGGCGTCTTACTATTACTTAAAGATTTGTTTAAACGGGTCTAAGGCGATATTTATGTATTTACCTTTTTTACCAACGTTTCGACACCGGTTGTACCGGTCATATTGCGTTAAACCCGTTTAAGCAAATCTTTAAGTATGTGTACAAAGCGCGAGAGTTTAAAACGTCTTACTATTGTCGGAAACTGAGAATTTATAAAGCATTATTAAGTAATACGTAAAATCGTTTTTTTGCAATGGTACGAAATTCGGAGCCGATGAACATGCGTGTGCATAATGTTCGCTGAGAGGATTTCACAGCTTTATAGAACAAATGAGAATTAAAGTCCTCCTCGCATTTACAGACAACCATTTTCCGACATTCTAAACGAGTATTAAATTTCGCTGCTCTCTTGCTAGACTAGCTAGCCTGATGTTTCTATAGTCTATCTAGACTATAGAAACATCATAAACTCGCGGACAAAGAATGCAGGTTGATAAAGTACCGTCATATTTCCTAAAATAGTGCAAGGTTGTTTTTTAGAATTGAGGTATAATGCAAATTAATTACCACTTTTTTGGTTAAGAATTATTTATGACATGGTACTAATATTGAGATTCACGTTCTGACGGGGACACGAAAACAAATCAACATTCGTATCTCACACTTGCACTCTTTATTTTATTCAGCTTTACGTGAAACGCAAAATTTTCATAGAATCATAAACATACTGTCTGTTTCTTATAAATGCAACGTCAAACGTTTCTGACTGACGCCTTTTACTGCACGCTTCTTTTTCAGAAGCACGAAAGGCGCTTTATATAGTTACTGAATAGTTGTATCAAGATCCTAATGTATTTATATATTAGATCATTGCCAATTATTGCGGGTTATTATTAGATTTATTGCGGTAGACTCTCTTTCTTTTCACTGTCAGACATCATGATATACTCCGTCAAGTTCAACTTCAACAATCAAATGTCAATCCAGTTAAAAAAACAAGCACCTGCGATCAAACCGGACTCGAAAAATGAATTCCGGGCAATACCTTTGTACTAGGATGATGCATTTTTTCAGCCCTGATATTGGGTGCGATTTGTGTGCGGTCGATTCGTACATTCGTACAAATGTACAGATTCGACATTGAGAGGAAAAGTTCGAATGAATTCAATGGATATTGATTGAGTTATGTTCTTTTATAAACTTTATAAATGCTGCGGAATCTCACTTTAATCCAGTACCTTTATACATTCATAGCTTGCGCCAAATCCGGTAGTTCTGATTTTTTGCAGACTTGTTTATGATGTGGTCCAATGTATAATCCAAGTTTGTTACTTCGAGCGCCGAACGCTACCTTAATCGAAAAACCAATTATAACCCTAAAGGACTAGTTGCTGATAGTACCTTTTCAGGTCGTTTTTAAAGTATACTAAATATGCTAGAATATGAGACCAGAATTCTCTCTGTAGACCCAATAGTTTCCGAGATAAAGCCTTTTAAAGCTTGCTAAATTCGAAAAAATGATAATCTTTGAAAGGCTTTATCTTGGAAATTATTTGGCATACAGAAACTATTTTTGTCTTGTCAAATTGAGTATTGTCTAAAATCGCCCTGAGGCGGTTCTGTCAGCCACTAGACATTTAGGGTTATAATCGGTTTTTCGATTTTTGACATAGTTGGCCTCGGCGCTTTGAGGTCACAAACTTTCATTAGGATTATTCATTAGGTTAACAACAGGTCTGCAAAAAAACAGAACTACCGGATTTGACGCACACTACTCTATACTTTCAGGCGACAAGCTTACCGGATTACTTATCATATTAAACTCTTTTATGACAAATGCAGAACTCTTCACTAATTAGCGGTTCAGTAATACTCGATCGTTTCGCATTGCATCAAAGGGAGGAGCGCCCACTCGGTCAGGGATTACTTTGTTTATTTGTCTTGGAAAACTGGCCTTCAATACAGTCTTTGTGCTCTTGACGCGCTTTTATCATTTATTGATTCTATTTGTTTAGTGGACGAGATTTAAACTCGTATTGAATCGGAAAAGCAAAAAGGATTACAATCTGTAGTTTAAAACTTGCGGATGCGGACTGACCATGGTTTTTTCCTGATGTAGTTACATCGACGACAAGAGTAAATATGTAGTATTATAGCCTATTCACTCTTGTCTGTCTCTAATTTTTTCCCGTATCGCGTAACTTGGTAATATAATTAAATATTGCATGGCACTAAACTAATAAACTTTGCATTCTGTATGGACCATTGTACTGAAAAATGAAAAAAGCGTATTGCCTATTTTTTTTGCATTTGAGCGCCTAACCGTTCAGCGCAGCTAGCAAACAGAACGGAGCCTTTTATTTGTTGAGTATGGAACATGTACGCAAAAGTTTGCTGAACTAGGAGAGGGGTGTTCCGATGAATATTAACTCCATTAATTTAATGCGATACACCGGTGACTCTTTAGTAAACAACTTGTAAGTTCAGTTCAATATTAAATCGTTGTCTTGCTTACTTACTTAAATTATGCGCCACGTTGTGGCATTCTATGACAAGACAAAGTTATTATACTATGTCTGAACCCTAGGAAAACGTGATAAGGTATAATAGGGATGTTGGCACCCAATAAGAAAACTAATAAGTTCAAATTTTCTTGAAAAATGATCAAATTCTTAATCACATGGTGAAAATAGTAACCCAAAAGAATAAAAACGTAATTATAAGTCTTCAAAGTTTTAAGAGGGCATATTTTGTCCCTTTTCCGCAAAACGCACCTTTGTATTGGAAAGATCATCATTTACTATGGCGTTTGTGGTCAACGACGTCACTGACCTGTCGCGCTTTCTCTCTAACCAGCAACATTAAAACGGTTTTAGCTTCGTTATTTTTTCAGATATTTGAATAGGATTTCCACCACTTGGCATATTTTTTTACCTGTTTCTTTTGGAGTAGTCTTTTGAACCACGTGTGACTGTATAGGACACGTTTTACAATTTCGAACTGAACTTATAAGCTATTTATAAAATTGAAATTCATTTATACGGATCCAATATGTTTCTGTTTGTATGCTAACCACCTACGTATTCCACAGGCCTAAAGACAAGTATATCCACTTGAGCCGCGATGCTACGTACGCGCCGGACAAGCACACGATCAGCACCGCGCTTGCACGAGCCGAGGCCGCGTGCTCGTACGACCTGGACGCTACCGACACCGCATGGCTCAAGCTTCTGAACGCGGAGCGGGCGCGCGCCGGTGCCGGTCCAGTTACCGAGGATCAACTTGAGAAAGTCATCGAGGAGTTAGAGGTATGTTTTTAGTTAGAGGTATGTTTTTTTTTCACACCTGCTACTCAGAAAGGAGTCATCCAAATTGTACTCTAGTTCCTTCCTTTAAGGGCAGAAATGACTTTTCCTCATACACACGGTATTTAAATTAATTCCGTCTTGGGCATAAACATTTGAATCCCTCGCTGTGCTCTGGATTCTGCTTTAGAACCCCTCGCTACGCTCAGGATTCTATTGTTCTTCCGCTTCACTCTGGATTCAATATACCGCCCTCGCCGTAAATATATCATTTTGCACCTTTGAGACACGATCTACTATTTAAGACTACGAGGGTGACGAACATAATTTTTTGATCAGCGTCATTGATATTCGTTGCTTGGCGCTCAAATATTGTATGCCTGTTATTTGCAGAATTTTACTTACTTCAGTTTCTGAAGTATTCTAGAATTTTAAAGTCGGGCTTTCAATTTCTGTATGCATATTGGGAATGCGATTTAACGGTCCACCGGTGTTTACGGTCTGCAGTATCATTATATTACTTTTCCACTAAATTTGAAGTTAAAAAAGGCAGATGAAAAGGGGTTAGACCAAGAGGTCGAGAGGTTAAACACTATGCCACAATAATATGATGCAGAGGACGGTCTCTTGGGCAGCGGCTGAGCCACCTTACTTGTATAATATTACTCACGTAGGTGTCTTTTCTTCTGCATCAAGTTATAAAAAAAGCACGGTGGAACTACAGCCTCTAATCGACTCTGCTTGCGCTCGTTTCGCAGAATTTATTATTTAGTTTCGTTCTTACATAGCTGGTGTCCGTCGTGTGGGTCGATTTTGCTTGCGATGAAATGAATTTATTATTTAGTTTCGTTCTTACATAGCTGGTGTCCGTCGTGTGGGTCGATTTTGCTTGCGATGAAATGAATTTATTATTTAGTTTCGTTCTTACATAGCTGGTGTCCGTCGTGTGGGTCGATTTTGCTTGCGATGAAATGAATTTATTATTTAGTTTCGTTCTTACATAGCTGGTGTCCGTCGTGTGGGTCGATTTTGCTTGCGATGAAATGAATTTATTATTTAGTTTCGTTCTTACATAGCTGGTGTCCGTCGTGTGGGTCGATTTTGCTTGCGATGAAATGAATTTATTATTTAGTTTCGTTCTTACATAGCTGGTGTCCGTCGTGTGGGTCGATTTTGCTTGCGATGAAATGAATTTATTATTTAGTTTCGTTCTTACATAGCTGGTGTCCGTAGTGTGGGTCGATTTTGCTTGCGATGAAATGAATTTATTATTTAGGTTCGTTCTTACATAGCTGGTGTCCATCGTGTGGGTCGATTTTGCTTGCGATGAAATGAATTTATTATTTAGTTTCATTCTTACATAGCTGGTGTCCGTCGTGTGGGTTGATTTTGCTTGGGATGAAATGAATTTATTTAGTTTCGTTCCTACATAAATGGTGTCCGTCGCTCGCGTCAGGACGCATTCGTTGCAATTGAAGTTGTAGCAGGTGTGGAGCCATTCATGTTCCTAATCTTCCTATTGAGGAGAGCTATTTAATAGAAAGATAAGTGGTTTCGTACTTGTGACATTAATGAAAAGGAAGCTCGTAGCTAGAAAAACTGAACTATAGCAGATCAGGGTTTAATCCTGGCTCAGTCCAAAGCCTGCATTTCGGCGGCACCGCATTCGGAAAGCCTATCGAAGTATTAATCACCAAGCCGGTTTTTAGTTCGCATTAAGGAAATGCATATCTGTCAAAATGCAGGATACGTTATTACTTTTTTTAACACATTATATATTTGGAAGCTCGTCAAGATGACAATGTCAGCTCAAGTAAGCCTCTAAACTACTACGCTGTCAAATAAAAAAGTTACATTATATATATATTATTTATATAATTCTGCTTAACTACTCACTCTTCGCACATCACACTGCATCGGCAAGTGTTGCACATCCTCGATTGTCCAACACTCCTCACAGTTCGGCGCCTTTACCTTCCTCAAATCCTCATCAAACCTATTCATTTAGTGGAACGTTCGTGGCCCAGCGACGCCCGCGGGCCGCGTGGGGTATGTAATGTTAAGCAACGTGGGCCGGGGTCTGTTCTTAGATGGGTGACCGGTTTGACTGGTTACTGACTGAGCGCTCCCGTGCTTTTGGAAGGCACGTTAAGCCGTTGATCCCAGCTGCTGTCTATGGCAGCAGTCATTAAGCCTAGTTGGAGGCTTTCGGGCGGCTTGAGATCTTCTAACAGAGCACCACGTCCGTAGGAAGTACCCTACACGTGACCCCTGGGTGGTGCAAAAAACATGCAACCGTACTGTCTTCTCGAAGATCTCACTGTTTCAAATAATTGCCAGACGATAATAAATAATAAGTGGAAATATGCTTGCTGACCGGAGCCTGTGCGCACTGACAATATGTTATAGGCATATTGCCTTGACGGAACAACCGTCAAGAACAATAAAAATCATTTCATCGAAGAGATGGAAACTCGTTCCTGTATCCAAATCAAGTTTCCCTAGAAGCCACGCGGTTCCGCGATCGTATGGAAACTGTTTACGTTTCCCAAAATTTTCCTACGTGCGTTGAAACACTGTATTTTGCATCCTATTAATTACACTGTCGCACCAATTTGGTAGTCATCGTCAGTAAGTCAACGCTATTAGCCATTATAATAGTAATATTTCTGGACAATCTTACACGAATCGACCTAGTCCTAAACTAAGCGAAGCTTGTGCTATGGGGTACTAGGCGACGATATACATACTTATATAGAATAGTAGATACTTAAATACATAGGAAATATCCAAGACCGAGGAACAAATATTTGTGCTCATCACACAAATAAATGCCCTGACCAGTATTCGAACCGGGGACTTACAGCCATTATGCCAATGATATAAAGTTCACTATTCTGAAATATTGGCAAAAAGGGAATAAATAGCCCGATCAAGGTTAAATAGTGGATTCTTCTCATAAAATGGTATACAGTCACGTCTCAAAATACAACTTATGTCGGGGCATAAGATTTAAAATTGCACACACATTTTAGTATGTAACTAAAGGCTCGGCACATATTGATTTACCTGATTTACACTACTTCTTTCCATTAACTTGTCGAGCTTCAATTCTACCAAAGTCCGTCCGTCGCTATTTTCAGCGGCGAGTTTTAAATAATGGCTGCTGGTGTACTATCGTCGCAAAATAATTGTTTGTAATCCACTGGACCAGCGTGGGGGCTCGGTGGAAAGGGAGGCGGAGTAGTTGAAAATGCACTAACAATCGAACTAATTTACGTTTATAAAAGGCTTTAGCATTTAGTACATTTTACAGTGTTAAACAATAATAAAGGCGTAGCCGCTTAGCTCCGTAGAATCATATCCGCCTGATATGAATAGGAGCATTCTATCCTTGCATTATTATATATTGCTATACCTTTTTAACGACACGTACAATACACATCATCTTGCTTATCGTTTGTAATCTTATCTAGCCGCAAATGTCTACACCGAACAAATGTAAATCGCTTTGAACTATTGAACCCAAAATCAAACTTCATACTGCTTTACATATTACTTATTGCAAAGCGTATTACATATTGCACTTTTTCACTTTGAAAATATAAATATAAATCTTGCGAAGCTTTGAGATCTCGTATTGGTAGAATGGTATTAAAATTACACATATACGTATTTATGTTAATATTAATGCATATGTGTACTTGAAACATTACAAACGTACGTGGCCGTAAACACAATTAAAGGCTGCATAGTTGTGAAATATGGGCATATGTATCGCATCGCATAGACGAGAAATCTGGGCATGTATTCATGGCTCATAACTCCCTTATTGTTCGCCAATAGTGTATTGTCTGCTGTTCAGAATTAAGCTTCGGTTGTAGTCCGGTATATGTTTTCCAATTTTTATCGCGAATTGAAGTGGACGTTAAAGTTTGAATAAATAATGAGATGACGGGTGGAGAGGCATGGAAGAAAAAAAAAATGCTCGATGAAGACCTAAAAAGCTACGGACGTGACGATCTGATTCACAGGAGGCGGGGGTTGTACATAGGAGAAATAAAATAGACCTAGCCGGCCGAACGGCGGCAAGGTAGACGTTGTGGGCTACCAGGAGACTATCTTGCTTAAAGAAGGGTCCACTTAAGGGAAATGCGCGCCATGAGTTTTCTTAAACTAGAATATGTAAAATATGTTAAAATGATGTATGTGTTGACCGCAGATCAGGTTGAAAACCTGCTAATAGCGTTTTGTGTTAGTACCAGCTTTCTTGTCATTTTAGCGCGAAATTAGTAAACATTCATAATTTCTTTCATGATTAGGTCTATTAAAGAGGGTTGCCGCGCCCTCGATAAATGTTTTGATTTGACTTTTTTTATCAGATTGACTAAGTTTGTATCAAACCAAAAAGTAACAATCCTAATGAGTTAGAGTCTGTATTATGTTGTGACATGGTAAGCAAAGCCTTCCTCCGAACAGTGGCCTTCCTGTACTTTAGAAATGATGACATCCTTTAATACTTATCCGTCGATGCTTATTTTGAAAAGTAATAAGTAAGAGACGGACATTGAGTCGAGAAGAGAGAATACGCGTTAGTTCATATATTACTCGTGTACTATTTAGTTCTATGCCTGCGCTAAAATTATTGGAGCCACATTTAATTTAATCGCTTTATAAATGTTTTTGGTTCACCCACGCAGCTTAGACGGCTATTGTTAGGAATCAATCGACTGGAGATGGATAAAATGGGAGGCAGTCTCGCCGCTTGACCTAGGTCGGAAAGTCTACCGAAATAAATTGTGAAATTAATCTGAACCGGAGCTAAATATGTCTCAGCACAGCGTTTAATAAAGCTAGACAGAGAGAGAGAGAGAGAGAGAGACAGTCACATTATCACGTTCATATGCCCCCCCATCAAAGTTTTGTTTAAAATGTAAAAGGGCGTGTATTTATAATTTTAACCCATTTTAAGAATAATTATGAAAATTCAATTATTTGATACAGAGAACAAATACAAAGCAAGAATGAACCGTGATCTCGTACGCAGCCTAAGACGGGAATCTAACCGCGGCTATGGTTTAATAATTCTCTGGTTGGAATAATTTGATTCTTGAAAAAAAGAAGTATACAAATTATTGACACTTTGTCATACCATAATACATAGTTCATCGTTTGCAACAGATTGAATGCACTCTGGATGCGTGTCTGGGGCTCGTTCGTCCATCATTGTCAATTATTGGACGGGACAAGTTTACGAATATAGTTAGTTATTTTCATTATGTTAAGACAATATTGTCTGAAAGTAAAACCCTTGTATTGTTACTTTTTGTGCTGGTAATCACAGATTATGGAACGTAAAAATAACATGGTATAAATTAATCTCATTTTCTTTCAGCCGTATTTACTGGCATTGGCATATAATATTTTTAGACTAATAGAATAGATTTTTAAAGATTATTTTGAATATACACCCAAGCCCCTACTGCTCATACAATCCGCTGAAAGGTTAGCAAATAGCTATGGATCCATATTCTCTTGTATTTCTATTTCAAATTGAAACATGATTTAATCCACGGATGCACAAATGCTGCGCATTAGAACTGATGTGCACCTTTGGTATTTTAAAAGCAGTCTTATGCTTTTGTCCCGTCACCTGGCAACGGAGCTCACTCGGCCGTTGAAATACCTTCTATCTCGATGAAAGGAAAATCTGTACAATACTGTGGAAAATCCTATGCCCGGCGATAGAGTCCTATTACTCTGTATGAACTTTTAATATCAAATTACAGTATGGCATCTTGTTTCATTGGGCTGTAAATATCTTTTAGAGGAATGTTGTCTTTAATGGAACGTTCTGGAAAGCGGAATTTCAGGTGTAACGAGTTTTAGACACGCTTGAGCTTTAGGCCTTCTTATTCGAACTTGACTGCAGTTCCAAAATGTTTAGTTTTAAGCGTACTTACAGTTAGATCATTAAAACATTTAAAGCCAATGCTACATTGGCTAATGAATTAGCACAACTCGTATCTCGAGTTAAAGCGATCTTTGAAATTGGAATTAAGATTTGATAGGTATAAAATAGGCATAACCGCAAAATTTGTCAAATGTGAAATGTTTTATTGCCATTATAAATAAATGTCTCATTAAAAATTTATTAATTAAATAATAGGTTCCGTTAAAAATAGTACAGTACTACAGCCTGAGAGACCAGGCCCCTATTTCACCAAGTTGACATATGTAGGCTGACAAATCACCAACTGTTTCACCAACTACAAATTGTAATGTTTTTTGACAATTGTCGCGCCTGTCAGCTTTGGTGAAATAGTGGCCAGTGAGCTTGTATTATAGCCAGACCTCGCCCGGCTAACTCATACTCGATGGTAATTATGGTCGTAGCAAGTATAGTGCTTTTGTAAAAATAAAACAAATTGCATGAACAAAAATAGTAGTTTGATGTTCCGCTTTCCACTTGATGAAAATTTCATAATTATTCAAATATCTCTCTTTGGATTCGGGTTTTTAGTTAGCAATTTTAGTTCTTATTTTATTTCTTGCTTGATGTTGTTTAATATACGTACATTATTATGCCACAATGACAATATAATAAATACATAAAAATCGTGTTGATTTTATGTTTATTCTGATTTTTTTTTATTCAATCTAATCATGTTAAATATAATTAGTATCAAAATAGTTTAACTAACATGATTGAACTGTATTTTCCGCTATTTTACATCGGTCACGTCACTCTATACGGCACCTATTTTTTTTAAATGTCAGTTTAGCTTCTTTGATAATAAAACAGTTCTAAATTAAAATATTATGATATGTAATGGGAATTACATAATTACTTCCTGGACAGTAGGTGCGGTTTCCTTGACACTTCTGGTAATTGTCCAGGATGAGTCACTTTCGTATACTATCTTCAGAGATGGTATGAGAACATTTCATACTTTTTTTGAGAAAATGTATAATTACTTTTATAAATATAAACCAGATGGGTATTGATTTTGTATGCAAGATATAGGTCGTTGGGCTTCCTATGCGAGCCATTTCTCGGTAAGTCAGGGCTAGTGCATCCGGAATGACCTAGGCGCAGGATGGGATCGATAAGTGTCCTGCGTATTATATTTACGAGTAAGCTGGGCGCGCCGGCCGGGAAGAAACGTTTTGTAACTTGTGTTTGGTGACTCGTGATGGTCGCAACAGGTTGTGAAGACGCCGAGAGTTTCTTTTGTTTTCACGCTTTGTTGGCGCGTCGTGGCATTCGCGGTATAAAGCAGGAAACGTATATATTGTACAAGTGTCGTGTTGAGTGTATTTAGTTAGGCGAATAAAAGAATTTAGTTACAGTGTAGTTTGAAACAATTTATTTAATTGAGTATATATTATTGTGATTAGAAAAAATAAAACTTTTATTCATATCGGTCATATTAGGACAATAAAAATATCATCGGAAACACGCATAAGCTCCAGAATACATTCGTTTTCTTGGGAATGTATCCTAGTAACTAATAGTGATTAAAATTCTTATATTTTGTTACTTACCTTTTATTGGATTTAAACATTTTAATGTCGTTATTGCAGCCGTGCGACAAAGTATTTGGGAAACAATTATTTAAATATATAATGCCACAAAATTGAATTAATCACTACAAAAGTCTTGAAATCATGTTTAAGCCTGATCAAAACTAGCATTTTTCAAATCATTATTATACAGCTTTAACAAAGCGAGGGTTCCTAATGCCCATAAACTATTTAAATAAACTTGGTGTTATCCAGTAAAATACGTTACGACCTAGAAGAGGTAACTATGGCAACAAGTTAATACAAAAAGTAGTGCTTGGCGCTTATAATGCGGTGCTCAATAACATGTTTGCTGTTGATAAAGAAATACCCAATTAGGGTAAATCGTTCTATCATTGCTACGCAGTTTTTGCAGAAGTACAAATGAGTAAAATAACTGCTTTAATCTGTGGGGGTTGAAAAGAAACGTAGGCATTTTATGTAAGGTTCCTACTTAATGAGTAAACATTTTGAAAAGTTCTTTTTTGCTGGCCGTTAGAAGTTTTCATTTTTTCCTGCAAACTTAAGCCTCCGTAATAAGCTGATTTATGTCTACCTCTACCTTTGATAATTGATAAAACAAGGGTTATAAGCGCAGCACGACATGGGGATTAGCACTATGTATGGTTTCTTTAAGCAGACTGCCAGACGTTATTTTGACAACGCTCCCCATCATAGGAATCCGTTAGTTAGGAAGGCTGTCGACTACTTTCCCATCCCTCCCCCCTCTGTCGTTACTCGGCGATCACTGATTAGGGACCGCACGGTCCGGCGTCCTAGTCACACACTTACGGACCCGGACGACGTAATCACAGCGTCTATCGAAAGATGGAACGCTGCGCTTACGGCGTCCAACTCTGACACGACGCGTACACTTAGGCATTCCCGCCGGCGGGGACGTCCACCGCGCGATCGCGACAACAGTGACACACATAGTCCCTATTCGTCCCGGTACCGCCGCACACCGGGTAGAGTCAGTCCGACCCAGGTCGGGCCTAGCTGAGTTTCTAGCTGGACTCTTCTCAGCTAGGTTAGGTTTAGTGAACCAGCAACAAAACTCCCAGTAGCTCGATTCCACTCACACCTCAGATTCGGTTGAAACCGCTCAACCAATCTCACTGGAGCGCAAACTCTTAGAGTATTCCAGTGTTCCAAACCACACGCGTGGTCGTGCCGGAGGTTTTCCCCAGGCTACTCTCCAACCGCGCGCTCCTATCGCTTTATTAGGCCCGGCCTATAAAGCCACAGTCAGGTTAAAAAAAAGGGTTATAAACGATTTGAATTAGCCAAAGATTTTCTTTACACGGTAAAGAATCTTTATCATCATATTTATTACACAAATCTTACATGCATAATATGCACACACTTACCTACTCCAAAACAGGCACATTTAGTTGGGGTATGACCTGTACCTGTTACAATGTTGATAAACATCGAGGTAGTTAATAAAAACACCTAACATTGTTGTACACAAATACACTCAGCGTTCAATTCTTGTACGGGTACTCTATTCAACATTGAGAAAATCGAAAACCGTATCAGTAATTGATACTTATGTCGTATTTTCCTTAAGATGTTTGATGTTTCGAAAATATTGGTTTGGTAGTTAAGTACGAGGGGTGTTCAACAATTAATGACTATAATAATGACGCAAGTAATTTTTAATAAAATCTATTTAATTCTTCATTATAGTCATCTTTTAGGAGTATATACAAATTACAGTATCGTTTATCTAAATATAAAATTTCCTTTCTAAAAAAGTCTTTAACCTGAACCTTGAGCGAGCATCTTTAATGGCAACCATCACAACCTTAGACTTGTGAAACTGAACAACCTTTAAACATCTGCTTCGACGTTCGTCGCGGATAACGTCACGCATTTTTATATTGGTTCTGTATATAAAATCCCTGTAATAGTGACTCCATGATCAAGGTATTAGATCATTACCACCCCTTGGTTATCCCAGAAAAGAGAGCCCTACTTTACCGGAGGATGGAATTCCTTTACATTTCTCAGGACTCTCAGATGATGGCCACTTACAAGTCATGAACCGTTGTTTAGTTTCTGGATCGTAATAGAGAAGTCACATTTCGTCCATATTACTTATGAGCCGAGGCAATAATCTTTCAGAATCTTTTTGTAACAATTCCAAACAGTTGAGTGAAATCCACAGTTTATAGTATTTCTGCGCATTCGTAAGCATTCTGGGCACCTAGCGCGCTGATATTTTTTTCATACCCAAAGGGTCATGTATAAATACTATAGATGTTCCCTATCAAAATCTTAACTTCTTCAGCTATACAATGAACATGAACACAGCGATCCGTTAAAGTAAATTTCTAAATTTTTGATCTTGATCGGTTCCTGCTAAAGTTAGGCGCCCCAAGCCTGGGTCATCATTAGTGCAAGTTCTCCCTCTCTTAAAATACGCCTACCACCGCGCAATCGTAGAATAAGAAGGTGCACGAACCCCTATGTTACTTGCAAGTCTAAACGAGCCTGTTCTAGGGTAAAAGCACAGCAATTTAATTACCTCTTGAACGTGAATTATCTCCAGTTTTGACAATTGGCTCCAACAAAACAAAATAGAAGTGTTCGTTTAAAAAAAAACAACGGTCTATCACACATTTTTTTACTTATTTATTGTGTCAATAATATTGGCAATACTGGCCAATATTTCTTACATTTTCTCACTAAAGAGTTTATATATCATTCTCATTTTCATTACTTATTGAACGCCCGTCGTACATATTCCTATTTTTTTATTTTATGTTTTATTCCTTTCAGAAATCGTTATATGTCAACATATAAAACACAAAAAAAACCTAAATTAAATGTCATCATTATAATTTGTAGCCTCTGATGGCGTAAATTAAATACCCTAGAGGTGAAGGCGTGTCGGAACACGGGAGTACATGATAGGAGGGAGTACTTCAAATACGAAACTCGACCCGGGGCCTGAATTGTGTTTGAATGGATTTATTTGTCGCACAGTGTACACTCTTTATTTGGAATTGGTTGCGAATATGATTATCTATTATCTCCGTGCATCTATAATCCTGATGTAGGAGTTATTCTAGTCCATTCTATAGTTTGGTTAGGTTCGTTAGTGATTTCTCGTAAAGTTTTTGTAGTTATCCGAAATTGACTGTTCTAATTTTTACGGGGTGTAAAAGTATTTGTGACGCTTACGAATTTCTGGACACGACCTTATTGTAAAGGCATTTTGAGGTTTCTTACATATTCTGGGCACCATTGTATATAGGCAATGTACAGTCAGCTGCAGAGCAGAGTAACCTGACCTCCCTGCATAAAAGTTTTGCACGGCTAGCATACGTTTTCCGTTTATCGCTGAACCGAGTTGCGAGAAAATGGTTACATTTTCATTTTTTAGAACAAGGTATTGGTCTAGCCCCGCCGATAGCTAAACATAAACATGCCAACGCATTTATACTTTATCTAGTTGCAATAATGTTCAATATCGCACAATTTACACAGATGATATCTCGCGCTGCGTGCTGGAATCAGTGGTTGACGAAGTGGGGAGAAGGGAAAAAGATCGGCGTTTCTTCATACGCTGTTCGATGCGCTAGGTGAACGGGCGTGGTGGAAACATCCACTTCATAACGTGATTCCATGAATCTTTGCTACTATCTGTCTAAAAATAGTATTAAAAAGTTACTTTTTGTAGAAAATTAATCTTTAGATTTACTGTCATTTATTCGCGACATACAGTTTTACATATCGAAGAAAAAAAAAACAGATTTTCTTTATTCCTTTGAAATTTAGGCGCGCACGTTGTTAAACACCGGTGCTTGCCTCTAAAACTTGATTACTGTTTTAATATTCCTTCGTAAAGAAAAATCAGTTATATATTGGTCTGTGGTACAAGAATAGATGTGTGGCTACAATGGAACGACACTACTTTGTCGGTTTACAGAGCAAACTACTGGGCTACTACAGGTAAGTGCAGGTGGTTGCCTGAAATTGGCCTAGTGGTGGTTATGACCACCTTGGAAGCGAGCCGAGGCGGAGGGTATAATTTCTTAGTATCGGCGGTAACAGTTAGTAGAATAGTTGAATGTATTTAACTTCAATGTAGTTCTCGCTTTGCCTCGCCTCGCCTCGCCTCGCTTCGCCTCATATACGTACGAGGGCTGCCTTTTAAGTTGAGTCGTTGGAAATAAGTATAGACAATCTATTAGATTATGTATTTATGTATGTATGTGAGCACTTTATTGTACACAATAACAGGTTAAAACAATATACATGTCACATAAGATTAGAGATTATTACCAATTATTGTTTTTCAAAGAATTCTCCGCGATATTTAATACACTTTTCCATCCGATCGAACCAGTTTTTAAAACATTTATTCCACTTCGAAGTGGGGGTAGTCAAAATGGCCGATTTGTATGCGTCAACGGCTCCTTCTGGTGTGCTGAAACGTTGACCACGAAAACTGCTTAAGTTTGGGGAAAGTAAAAAAATCGTTAGGGCTCAAGTCAGGGCTGTAAGGCGGGTGATCTAAAATTTCGACTTTTTACTGTTCAAAAACGTCTTTGTTTGGCGGGCGGTGTGCGAGCGTGCATTGTCATGATGCAGTATCATACGACGTCTTGAGTTGTTTTTTCGAAACTCCGTGATGTCTTGTGGCAAACAAACAGTGGTGTATCAATCAGCGTTAACCGTCTTGCGATCTTCTAGTACAATAGTGGCGACGTGACCACCCTTTGCCACCAGGCAACCATTTTTTTGAAGGGCTCCGTGAGCGTATGACTGGTCGGTTTTGGAGAGACAGACTTCTCTTGTCTTGACTGCTGCTTGGAATCTGGGTCGTAAGCATATATCCAATACTCGTCACCACTAACCATATCATAAACGTGTTTTGACTCTCCTCGGTTGAGTCGGTGCAGAGTTTTGCGACACCATCTACAACCGGCTGTTTTTTGGTCGTCGCTAAGCAAATGTGGTATCCAACGAGAGATCAACTTTTTTACGCCGAGTTCTTTGTGCAGGGTTTTTTGGATAGTAGTTCCTGAAATGCCCACGGATCCCCTTTGAAAGCTGTAGAAAATTATTGCACGCATATTTTCCTTCGATATTTCCATTTTTACAACCGAATTGTCACCTTTCAACAGATACTACACTAAGGCTCGGTTTTATAAAGACATGCGACAGAGAGGGAGATATTCGAACTTCATTCGTTTTCGGTTCGCGGTAGCCCCTCTGAACGAAAAGTTAGGATAGACCTATCCTATGGAACGACACTGACAGCTTGTCATTCTTGTTAATTGTCAGAAGTTATAACCTCTTTTAATTTTTTTATGAATGCTTATCTCTAGATGGGTAGATAAAAGAAAACAATTTTCTTCATCGCTGTTGTCATCGGCGTCGGAACTCATATTTAAATAGGTTTCAAATTCAACAACGCATAAATTCAATTACAGAATGAAAAAGAAATCTATTTTGCTTCCATAATGATTTAAAAAATAACTTCACGCTTTGAATAGACATTTTTACCGCTAATATTTGGATGAAATATTTTAAATGTGTATTTTTGTTGTTAAATTTGCAATTAAAATTATTGGACTGTATTAATAATATATTATTTATTATGTTCATGTCGATTTTATATAAATAAAACAGCAAAATATAGCGAACATCGTTTATTTTATTTTTTTAATAATCGTAGTGGCAGAATGTAATGACGAACCAAAAAGCAAATAATTGCTTATGGCTGAACGCCGTGATGCTGTGTCACAAATAAATGTGGAATGGAAATTAATAAAGAGCACCTTGCCTAGGCCTGCAATGCCTCCAACTTTGTATGAAATTTCCTTGGATGCCTCTCGTTTTGCCGCACCCGAAACGTGACACTTCGCAGCCTATTATAAGGAACATAACCACAATATTTCATTGCATGTTTGAGAAAAATCTTTTTATTTCTTATAACAAAATAATAAGGTGCAAAACCATATTACACATTTTCGATTTTGACTATATTGTGTCCCAGTGCAAGTACTTTAAAAATTGAAGATTTTTCAGAGAAGACAATCAAAATTTCAGTCTTGGGGGTCTATGTTGGCCGCGTGATAGCGTGATAAACGACAAAATAAGGCACTTGTCACTGTCTGATACCACTCGATAGAAAGTGACAGATGCTTAATCCTGTCGTTTATCACGCTATCGCGCTAATACGGGGCCTGAAGTAGATATGAAGAGAAAACATGGAAAAAAGTTACATTTCAAAATCTAGTCGAGTTACTTCGTAATGATATACTGTCTTAACTACATTACAGAGTTTCATAGCAGAACTTTATCACTCTGTAATACCTATATGGTACCTATGAAAGTACCAATAATATAATACGTAGTCGGTCCCAAAGTTCTGTCATTGGAACATTATTTTTAAATTTAAAACATTATTGTAAGAAAATTTTATTGAATTCCTTTTTTGAATGTTTGACAATTATTTACAACAAAAAACAGTTATTCGCTGCCATTTTTCTCGATGGAGTAAACATTGAAAGAAAACCGAATTGCTGTTTTAGCATTGCACCGCTGTGTACTCGCCAAGTACCATTTTCAAGTTGCTCAAAAATTTAAATATAACTCTTAGGTTTGTGTACCGTACTATTAATAGGTACAATGAAGTCTCCAGTGTTGAGGATAAGAAAATAATTGGCCGGCCTCGCTCCATACGAACACCAGCAGTGATCAAAGTGTTCAAGGCGCGCATAGCAAGAAATCCTGTCCGAAAACAGAAGTTGATGGCTTTGCAGATGGGTGTCAGTAGAAAAGCGTCAAAAAGGTTTTAAAAGAAGATCTTAGACTACGAGCATACAAAAAAAGAGTGGTCACTTACTTAATGCCCGTCTAAAAACAATAGGGCTTAAAAGATCCCGGAAGTTGTTAAAGCGGTACGCGAAAAATCGACACCGTGATATCCTCTTTACAGACGAAAAGTTTTCGATATTGACGAGAAGTACAATAAACAGAATGATAGAAGAAGCAGGAAAAAAGAGTTCCGCGGTTGCAACGTGGGCATCATACATCATCAGTGATGGTCTTGTTGGATGTATCTTATTACGGGCCAACTGAGGTTTATTTTTGCGAAATAGGAGTCAAAGTCAGTGCGAAAGTGTACCAAGAGATGGTTTTGGATAAGCTTGTCAAAGATCTGCCCAGCACGCTATTTTCAGGACATAATTTTGTGTTCCAGCAGAATTCTGCGCCAGCACACAAAGCCAAGTCCACTCAAGCCACTTCAGCCTGGTTTGTCCGTCAAAAAATCGACTTTATAAGACACGAAGATTGGCCTTCCTCCAGTCCGGACCTTAATCCTTTGGACAATAAAATTTGGCAGGTCTTAGAGGGGAAGGTCTGTGCTTAAACCCCATACAAATTTGGAGAGCCTGAAGTCATCTTTAAGAAAAGCAGTCGATAAAATAAACATGAAAATGGTGCGTGCTGCGATAGACGACTGGCCGCGGCGATTAAGGGCCTGTATTAAAAACAAAGGAGGTCATTTTGAATAATTTTAATCCTTTATTAAATTTACTTTAAATTGGTATACAATTTATTAAAAACTGATTAGTACTTTTGTTTTTATCATTATTTTCATTTGTGACCGCACTTTGGGACCGACTGCGTATAATAACATATCCTGTTTTTATTGATTTACAAGCGTTAATAATAGTTAAATAACAATTACTTAAATAATATTACAACTGAAATACTAGGTCAAGTATGGTATCATATGAAAGAGTTTTTACCTACGGTAATTAATATTCCATTTATGAAAGAAAATGTAATAAAAATACCAGCCTTTCCCGTTTGTTACCTCCGCTAAGTTTACCAAGCAAAAATTTAAAATAATTACATCACCATAATTTGAAATAATTATATCACAGGAGTGATAATCATATCTTTATTAAGTTTTTTTTTATCCCAGGGCAGTAGGGTGTTGATTATATGGCAAAAACAAAAAAAGTCGGAAATCCTTGAGTCTCATCATCCCCCATTTGGTTCTACTACCCCTATTAACACTCGCTAGTTTTTGTTTCTTTTTTTTAAACTAATTTTAGAGGTCGCTATCAGCTGTCAAAGTTTTGGAGAAACATGTTTAAAGAGACAAATATAAATTACAACTATTTTTATTAAAATCAACTAAAATTGGGGTAGACAAAATGATGATATATCACTAAAAACTGCACGCGCAATTTTGACGTCACCATTACGTAAACTGTTAATTTGTTCAACCTAATATTAAGCCACTAGACTATACTACACAAGAACTAAAATGGAAATGGGCTGGATATGTCGCGAGATTAAGAGACCAGAGATGGACTATAAGAGCGACTCTATGGGGCGGCCCATCCAGGCATTCGGAGCAGGGGAAGGCGATATCATGAGGACAGCCGGCTTGCTCTGGAACGAGGTGGCATAGGACAGAGACATATGATATGGAAGAGGCCTTTACCCGCCCAGGGATTCTTGCAGACCAGCTTATTACGAGTACTAATAGTAGTTCTAATTAACGTAGTTCAACAATGGCATTTAAGTTTTTTACTAACCAACGATATGTAATATTTTCTATTCTGTAATAAAGAAAAGGAATTTTATTCTATGCATTTAAGTATTTATTTACCTGTACAAGTATGTATAATGTATATCGTCGCTTAATACCTACCCATAGTACAAGCCTTGCTTAGTTTAGGACTTGGTCGATTTGTGTAAGATTGTCCACAAATATTTATTTATTTATTATATTTATTTATCTATTTTTTTTTTCTGAAGTCTTTCACAACGAAGAAAAGGTATTGATTTTCATCATTCATCGTAATTAACTTGTTGATTTTCTCAATTAACCTCATGCCTCACTTGTGGTTTTTTTTTCAAAACTATCAAGCGGTAGCGACCCCTAAAATATATTAAAAAAAACTAGTATCCCTTAATCGGGGTGCTAGAACCTAATGGCGGGGTGAGATAATGACTTTTTGAAAGTTCATTTTTAAGCAACACCCTACATTTACGGCACTGGTGAAGACAAAATAAAAAATGGCGATACGCTATTGAAACGGGTTTACTTATGCTCAATGAATGTGTCATACGAGAACCAGAAACATGGCATTGACAATGAGGGCTACCGCTTACCGATTCGCCGCTAAAGGCGCTAGTGTGCTGTGACCCATCCGAAATGTCACATTTCATAGTTTGTGGGCGGTTTATTTCTATATTAGAATAATATGGTGAATATTTTGCAATACCTGAGATTGACTATGGCAAATATGAGTTACGTGTCAACGAATATCATTGAGACAATTTTATCGTTCGTAAACTTATGTCCTGGTTTTTTCCGAAGAAAACGGGATTTTAGATATGTTACAGTACGGTTTTCATGTACCATTTCAACATAAACTTTATTTTCACGTCCATAATAATCCCATAACAAGTTTTACAGTGACAGACACTGGTGCAGTGGCGCCAACTGGTGAGCACAAAAACGGTAGTTCTCAGTGTGTACTTGGAATTAGTTTAGGTCGGGAACTTTTCAGACCACCTATGTATTATGCTCGTGAGCCTAAGGTCGTCCGTGATACTAGTCCATTCAGGTTTATTTCATTTTCATTACTTATGTTAACTTTTCTGCCTAGGTCCGGACGTGGGACAAAATTCAAGCCATCATGAAGTCGGAGGAGGGTCTCGGCATAGAGTACGACGAAAACGTGATCTGCGACGTGTGCCGCTCGCCTGACTCCGAAGACGGCAACGAAATGGTGTTCTGTGACTCTTGTAACATCTGCGTCCACCAGGCCTGCTACGGCATCACTGTCATACCCGACGGTAACTAAGAACCCTACTAACTACTCTATAAACTCAGTTTTGAATGATTTATAAAAAAAAATGCGTAACCAATTTCAGGTCAGTGGCTGTGCCGGCCTTGCGGTGACGGCGTGCGCCCCACGTGCGTGCTCTGCCCCAATCTCGGTGGAGCTATGAAGTGCACGCCCACTGGCCACAAGTGGGCCCACGTCAGCTGTGTCCTCTGGATCCCCGAAGTGTCCATAGGCTGTGCTGAAAAAATGGAACCTATAACTAAAATCTCCTCAATACCGGCCTCGCGCTGGTCACTTGTTTGTGTGCTGTGCCGCGAACGGAAAGGTGCCTGCATACAGTGCTCCGTAAAGACTTGTAAGACTGCTTATCACGTTACGTGTGCATTTAAACATGGACTAGAAATGCGTGCAATAATAGAGGACGAGAACGCCGATGATGGCGTGAAGCTTCGCTCCTATTGTCAAAAACATAGTGTTAATTCTAAGAAGGAGAAGTGCCCGGGCTCCGGGTCGGAGGAGGAGGAGGTGAAGCGCAAGCGACGCAAGGATATGACATCGGAGGAGAAAAACCAGGCGAGGGCAGCGCGGCTGCAGGAGATCGAGGGAGAGTTCGATCGGCACGTGAGCGTCAAGGACGTGAGCACGCATCTGCTCGACGTCGATCAAGACGCCATCAACTATATATACAACTACTGGAAGATGAAGCGCCGCGCCGGCCGCAATCGCCCGCTCCTACCCCCCAAATCGGACGACAGCGAGCTACTTACGCATCGCCAGGAGCAAGCAGACCTCGACAAGATGAAGATGTTCGTGCAGCTCAGGCAGGACCTCGAGCGCGTTCGAAACCTCTGCTACATGGTGAGCCGTCGCGAGAAACTGTCGCGCTCTTTCTTCCGTATGCGCGAACAAACTTTTCACAAACAAGTCGCGGTCCTGTCCGCGGACCCGTCCATATCCGGGCCCGATTTGGCCGCCATTATTGAGGCTAACCATGGTCCCTCCATTTACGATAGGTTGTATTCCCATCCCAATGCTCCCGATCATAAGAACGATTTCGATGATCTTTTAGCGCGTATTGCTCCACCAGACTCTAGCGACGAAAAGAAGAAGGATCGAAACGGCATGGTCAAAGGCGCGAAATCGTCCAATCCGTACAAGAAACATTACGTGAACGGGTCGCGGCGAAGTGGCAGTATGTATAGTGGGTTGTCTAGCGAAGAAAGCGCTCCTGAGATCTCACGCTCCACGCGATTCCGAGGGCGAGCCATCGGCTCTAGCACGGACGATGACGTGAAGAAACCGTCTGCCTCTCCAAAGAAGAAGGTGTCGCCTGGCAAGGGAAAAGGTAAAAAATCACCCAAGAAGATTGAAAGGAAGAAGAAGAAGGTGCCACAATCTAAAGCGTTGGTCGAAAGCAGCAGCGAGGACGAGGCACTGCAATCCAGAATTAAAAAGGATCGGTCGCGTAGCAAAACGCTTCAGCACCTCGAAAAGGAAATGGCGGAAGCAGTAAAGTCGGGTGGATCTGCCACTGACAGCGACGAACTGATACAACCAATTCGGACCACCAGACAACACAACAGCAAGTTTCCTGACAACATTTACTCCGACAGCAGTGAGTCATCCGACAAAATAGATCTCAAATCCGACCAGGCTAAAAATGATCCCAAACCAGATAAATCACCAGACAACGATTCGCAACAGCCACTGCCTAGAACGAAGGCAGCCATGAAAGAGTTCATTCCAACCCAACCTGAAAAGAAGAGTCCTACTAAAGTCATTGAAAAACCAGCTCCAAAGAAAAGGGGCAGAAAGCCTTCCAACAAAGGGGAGAAGAAGACAACGCCGATTAAAAGTAATGATTCGGATGATGAAGCTAAAAATAAAGAAAATATCAAATTCTCCAAACAAGCAAGTAAGGATCCTACTGATCTCATTGTTCCACAAAGGCAGGCAGCAAAGAAAGCCTCAGAAAATATGCGCTCAACCACTGGAGGCAAGAAAGAAGAGGGTGCTCCCGAAAAACCAAGTAGTGGCGACGATATTAAACCGCCTAAGCCAAAAATACCCATCAAATCTAAGGGAAAAGAACCGCCCAAAGATATACCCGCTAAAGTTGGCCGCAAGAAATCCTCAAAAGATGTTGAAAAAGAGACTATTGCGTATGTTCCGCAAAGGCAAGCGGCTAAGAAAGCAGCCGCCCATATCAAGGGTCTGGGTACGAAGGCGCCAGTCGCCGAAACATCTGACACTGATAAGAAGAAAGAGAGTGAAAAATGTGATACTGCTAAGCTCACTCCGAAGAAAGATGAAGGTAAAAGCTCGAAAACTCCCCAGAAGGAAAGCTCAAGCTCTTCAACAAACTCGAGTAGTAGTAGTTATTCTTCATCATCAAGCTCTGAAGAGGAATCGGAGAAGCCTGGCCTCAAACCAACGGCCAAAGCGCGGGAAATCAAACCCGCCATTAGGCAGCCATCCATGTTCTCACCGCCGGGCTCTAGACCGACTGTGGACTTGCCCTTTCTCGACAAGGTGTCAAGACCATTGTCTTCAACTAGTGCCTCGAGTGATTCTGAAAGCTCTCAAGGGTCGCGTTCTTCCGGCAGCCCCTCTCCTAAAAGACCTCGCCGTCGAAGAAAAGGAAAGAGCCTCTCCACTGATACGTCCCCTCGCAAGGCCCCTGACAAGAAGCTTAAAACTTCCGAACGGGGAACCGAGTGCAGGGTACCATCACCGGCTCCTCAAGGAGAGGAACAGAACCGAGCCGATTCGAGGACCGCCACACGTTCTCGGACCAGAAGCATTACTACAAGCGGAAATATGCCTAATAAGCTTGATGCCCGACAGAGAAAACCGTCTAAAGACGACAACGGATATGCCTCTGGCTCCAATAAAACTCCCAAAGAGGGCAGCCAGCCCCGTGAACTTCCAACTCCGGAGCGGAAAGCGGACGAGGCGATGAAGCCCGAGATCAAGGATGAACCACTCGAAACACCGGTGAAGGCTTCACCCACCAAGCCTAAGTCTCGCGTATCTCTCGACGATAAAGATAAAATCAAATCACCAGTTGACACGATGACGACCAAACCCAGTCCTAGAAAGAGCGCGGAGTTGAAACATAAGATAACACCCAATCGGCGCGTGAGCGTTAAGGAGGTGTCGAAAGAAGTGTCAGTCCATGATTCTCCACGCGAATCCGCAAAGAAAAAGTTACTTAGCAGACATGACGAAGACAACGCGATAGAAGCGAGCCGCACTGTTTCTAGTCGGTCTCCTCTCAAAAAAGCTGACATCTCTGATAAGCCCAAGGCTACTGACAAGAAGAGCCCTCTACCTATCAACGATTTCCATGCCAATGACAAGTATGCCGATAATGAAAAACATTGGCTTGATAAAGCCGCAAGTCCCCTAACGCATCCGCCGCCGGTAGAAAAATTAGGCAGCCATGACAAATACATGACTGAAGATAAGTTGCTGGACTCTGACGCCGCAGACAAGAACAGCATTAAGATGATTGCTAAAATACAAGCGAACTTGAACGAAAACACGATGATCAAGTCGCCTAAGACTCCCATGGATGCGCGAACGATAAACATAGAAACGATAGACGAAGATAACCCGATGCCGAGGAATATGAGGAAGCGTTCAACTTTGGAGGAAAAGAAGTTTATAGCCCAGGATGCTAGCCATGTACAAGGCGTCGAGATATCCAAGAGTGCAAAGATACCGTCGGTCAACCCTTGCCGGTCGATGTTCTCTCCGCAACCCAAAGACAACGAGCTTGACCGGTTCGAGTTCGATATGCTAATCGATGAAAGCTTCAACAATGATGAAATGATCAAACCTTTCACATACCCAGAGTTTATCTTCAAAGAAGAGAAAGAACAGGGCGTTCAGGAAACTCGCAATCTGGTTGATAGATTACGAATGCAGCTGAGCAGCAAAAAGGCTGAGGCTCAGGATGAAAACCCGGCACATGACGAAAAAGAAACTAGAGAAGATCCAACTAGGAGCCCGCAGAAAGGGCGAGAGACTCCGCCGCCGGCCACGAATGCGGACACGGAAATTCACGAACCTAAGATTTCGTCAAACGAACTACAACCGATCAATCACGTACCACACTCAGACGAGCCCCCGCGACGAAACAGCGTGCATGACAATAAAGACTGCCAGCCTATAGCCATGACAAGTGACGAAAAGTGGCGCAATTTACCCATGCAACACAACGAGATCGATCCACAGAACGATAGAAAATACGACCGTTATAACGAAGACTCGAAAGAGCCGCCGACTATACAGTCCGACGTACAATCCATTCAATCAGAGGTGGGCGATACCATTTCACTGTCGAAGCAAAGCGATGATTCACAGTCTCTATCAGTCGTCGATCATTCTATTGCGAGCAACGATCAAGATATGGCCCAGGCCCACGACAACTACGATAACAACAACTCTCAGCTTCATTCAGACTGTGTTACCTCATCGCCGTACGTGGGCCAAGAAAAATGGAGGGATAATAAAATTATCTCGAGGCGATCGTCAGCTTCTAGCACGTCGTCGGAAGGATCCATTTGCTCGCAGAAAGCAGATATGAAACATGTGAATAGCTGCGACGCGCATATTACAAGCCATATGCTGCCAGAGCTCGAGCGGTATCCGTCTATACCAGCTTATGGATGTCCAGTGGAACCTGCCATGCCTTTGAATCAGTATTCGTCGTACCCGCCAGACGCTTCGCCATTCCTTAGCTCGATGGGTTCCCTTCCGTTGTTCGGGACTGGGGCTTGTGCCTCTGCTCAACTCACTCTACCCTCCCCAGGGCCCGGCCTTTACCCGCCTCCCGGCCTCTCCTATGCCAACAATCCTCTCGTCCCACCTCTATCTAAACCGGCGGCGTACCCAATGTGTGCAGCGTTTACTACTTCCACCCGAAATATTGCACTGACCACAGCTATGATTGCACCACCCACACCCAAGCCTCAAGACTCTCCTCGCGACGACCCTGATGTAAGCATTGGTGACAAATTTTCCGTGCAAGCCATTAGCAGCCCTAGTGTCGATTCGAACAATGAATCCAGCAATAAAACTATCACTAAAATGTCTACCGATAGCAACGAGACAATGATTAGTATGCACGCGCAAGAATCGAAATCTCCCGTTCCACCCAAGCCCCCGAAGTCTAGCAAGTTCTCAGGGAAATCGCCCGGCAAGAGCCCCATATCGCCGAAACAGAGCGAAGCTAAAGGCAACAAGCGTGCGAGCAACAGAAGTAATAGAAGTCAGAGGGGCCGGGGCCGATCGAAGAGCCGCGGACAAGGCGCGCCTAGTTACGATTATATGGGCAACTCTATACAAAGCAAACTCGTCGGCACGGTCTATGACTTTGACGAGGAAATCGCCAATGATGGCGTAGATCTCAAAGCGCTTCGAGAACGGCGAAAATCGATCGACGTGAGAGACGACAGAAAGTCGGAGGCGTCGTATAAAGATGCGTCACCACCGCAGGTGACTAGTCCGCAAGCGAAGAAGACGCCTGACAACAAAGAGACGAAACCTCCATCGCCCGAGCCGCCTGATCAAGACGGAAAATCTCCGGAGCGAGGCCCGGGCTTCTCTCAGGTCCACCCAGTATTACCCGGGCCTGTCGACATGCGAACCTACAATCCATCGTTTGAAGGCGCCGCTCCACCCGTAGCCGACGTCTACCACAGTCATTTATTAGCGTTCGCCAATTACACTGCCGACCAACAACTTGCGGATATCGACGAAGACTTAGAAAAGCAGCTCCATTCAGCTCTAATGGCTAGTAAGCCGCGCCCTGGTTCGCCCGCGGCCCAGCCCGCGCCCGTCAAAGACACAACCCCTCACTTGCCTAAAGTATCGCTCTCTGATTCGAGGAACCAGCTCAAGGTGAAGATAAAAGGGCCGTTCTTGGACGCGAACTACTCTAGTTCGGTTCAGCCTGTGGCGCCACAACCGCCTCCGCCGGTTTTAGACCCGGCTGCTGGTATAGCTGCATCCAGCGGCCCCTCCATGATGACCGGCTCTACTAACCTCCGTCGTATGCGAAAGAAGGAACTACTCCGCCAATATTGGACGCAGGACATGAACATGGACGATCCTGCCGCAGGAGCTTCTCTAGTCCCAGTACCCCCGCCCGCTGCTCCACCTCCCATTGCTCGCACCGTCATCACCATACCCAAGGCAGTTGCTTCCATGACCAGCATACCCACTCGTGACGATTATAAATCTGACACGCCCGTAGAGAAGAAGAAGCGGAAGACTACGAGCGGGCTTTCGAGAGAGCTGTGGCATCTGGAGGTGAGCATGAATGATGACGTGGATCTCTCTGCGAAGACGAAACTTTCAGCGTTAGCTGGCTCTGTGGCTACGCCGACGCATAAGCGGAGAGGCCGCATCACTAAGCCCAATAAGCCCGCTATCTCGCCGGTAGCGCCCAAACTTAAGATCAAAATCGGCTCCAACATAGTCCAACAAGTCGAAGAGCCCGTCAGTTTCCAGTTCCGGCCGCCAAAGAAGAGACTACACTCTGTCCCCGCCACACCCAGCTTCGAGGACTTGCGTCGCGAGAGCATGAAGTACCGCCGCAAGGTAATGGCCGACTTCGAGGAGGACGAGAAAACTAAAAAGGTGAAGCCTAGTAAAGCGGAAAAAAGGAAACGCAAAAAGGACAAGAAATCAGAAAAGGAGAAACTACAAGTGGTGAATAGTGAAAGTGACAGTGCTAACAAGTTGATAATAAAGATTAAGCGTACTAAAGAGGAGGAAGCTGCCGCGGGCGGGGCTGCGGCGGCTGCAGCGGCTGCTCCAGAGCCGCCTGTGGACCCGTTTGAATACGACCCCACTGCGCCGGACCCGCTCGCCTTCGACCCGCCCTCGGAAGCTTCCTCCATGCGCAAGATTCGGACCGCTAAAGTGACACCGATAAGGTTAAAACTGGCGCGGAGCGCGCAGGGCTCGGGGTACGTGATGAAGGATGTGGAGAGCGCGGCCACTCCCGCGGACGTTTCCGCTCCCAATTCTGCGCCCGCACCCGCACCCGCACCCGCGCCCGCGCCCGCTTCCGCTCCCGCGCCTGCGGCCACTCAGCCCCTGTCGCTCACCGTCAATAAACACTGTGAAGTGAGGTGATACAAAAAAAAGAACGCGCGTTAACGCAGTGATAACGACACTTTGCGAGCGTGAAATGTATTTCTGTACAGAAAATCTTAACTATAGTGTCTGTATATTTTTAAATATTATGTCTTCTTTATAATTATTTATTTGTATAAATGGAAAGCTCAATGATTAACTTAAAGTTACTCTAAGATTTATAATAGTTTTGTGCATTGTGTCATGCACAAGTAAATCTTAATATAGTACATAGCTTATATATTTTTGTTAATGTTACTGTTTTACTTTGTGCCTCTTACGGAATCTCATTAATTTTGTCATATGTGTAATTAATTATACTGAAATTAGGTAAAACATAAATATTTTTCAAAATTGCATAATTATCACAAATACACATCACACGGTTATTCAGTCTGTCGTTGAGTCATACTTTAGGTATTTACATTTAACATGGCTGATGAGGTTGACTTTCACTCATTTTTTATTTTGTTTCAGTCGAATATATATTATTACAGAACATTATAGTATTAATTCCGAATGAGCCAAAGTAAATAATCATTATGCAGGTGCTACAACTCGGGTTTTATTTTATCGTGTGCCGGCCTAATAGGAAGGTGTTCTAAATCCTTTACTTGACAAGAATGGCTCCTTATAGTTTTAATTAATATTACTTGAACAAGTACATAGATTAATGAAAACAATTAAGCCTCTAGACAGTTCTTAATTTAAAAAGTTCTTACTTTGATCATCTGCTATTCTGATTTAGAAAGTCGGAGACATGAAAGTGTTGACTTGCACCCTTCTCTCAAATAACATGCATCGAATACCGGCTTTTGATTCGTTTTACACGTTTAAATTATACTCGCATGTCAGCACCTCTTATATCATATTCGTGGACCGTCTTAATCGTGTTCCTTTTTAATACAAATCGGCACTGTAAGTTTACTCTAACTTCATTTTTGCACTGTATTTTAAATAATAAATGAAAAATCCGGAGACTGATAACTGAACGTATTTTAAATACTTTTTAAGTAATGTATTTATATTTGTGTTTAATGAAAATATTTATATGTATTTGCTACAAGAGTAAAAATAAATTTAACATTAACGCGGCTCCAATGTGTTTACTTCAATATCAACAAAATTTTATGTTCATATGATGATTGATGCTAAAGATTCATGGCAAATATAGGTACCTAATATTATGTTATACTTAGAAAATGGATATTTAGTGTTTATAACGACATACAATTGTTTAAAAATATGTAAAAACACATTGGAGGCGCGCTAATTTTAAGTTTGGTTTAACTCTACTATTTTAACTATACGCAAATTAAATCTCTTGATGATAAAATATTAAAGCTGTCCAACTTCAATCATTTTATAAATAAATCATTATTTCGTACAAGAATATTAACTTTTATACATGAATCGTATTTATTAGTACCTAATAATTAATTTTATTAATAGTCAAGTGGTTAGCCAATCCCATCGCCAGCCCTTATTTATTTGTATAGCTTTTCGTTTTGCATATTTCATCAACGTACCTTAGGCTCGGTTTTCACCAAAGAATTAAAATCGAAGTTACTCTTTGAATGCGGGCATTTTATCAATTAATCATTATACGGTACTTCAAATTATTGACGTGGCTCACTATTACATCGTCCTATGGGTCCTGTTGCTTGTGAAATCAGAAAGATGTATTTGTTCGATTAATAAAAATAATAATGTTTGGATCAATAGGTGCTGGCGCCATCATGAACTAGGTTTCACTGTCGTATATATTAAAGGCAGTCTAAACATCTTCAAGATAAAAGTACAATTTGGCAGAACAGAGTCTTGTAACAGTGAGCCACCGGTTGAACAATGAGAGCAATACTATTTACATTTCGTATAATTTAGGCGCAGGATGTCTGGCTGTCACGAAATTGCCTCGCGATATGTATCTTAAAGTAATTTCTTGACGGCTTAGCTCGAAGCTTCCATCAGTGCTCGCCGATGGTTTGAAAGTATAAACAAATGTAATATTTATTTTTATTACAAGCTAGTGTAAAATGGCGTCCGAAATAAATGTAAGCCCCAAGTGGGAACGAATGTTTAACACCTATTTGAATATCAATTTACGTTCTCAGTTAAAACACTAAGATCAAATATATTTACATAGTAAGTTTGTTAACATATTTTGCGATTTTGGACACCATTGTAATTCGAAAATTTACACTGTTTTAACCATTTTTTTTAAGAAAATATTTTTATGCTATTCTAAATTTCCACGAAAATATATATTTTTTCTTATCAGAGAGCAAAATCTATGTTTGATGGTTCCAATCGTATTTGCCCTCGGGTCTTTATCAATATATGTATATGTCCATCGGCGACCGCTTACTTGCATATCATTTTGAAAAACATTGTATGTCTTATTAATTAATCGGTATTGTGAATTGAACTGAATGGTATGGTATGTTTATTTGTTTGTAACTGTATGGATCAGGTTTTGTGCAATATTCGGCAATACTCAGTCGCATAGTCAACGTTGTATGCCTGTGCACTCGTGCTAGGTTTACAACTCGTATCGTTAAGTATTCGCCTTTGGTATGAGATTTCGGAGGGAATGAAATATAGATTAAATAATATCAATTGTTGTTTGAAGTTTTCCACAATTTTGAAAGTTATGTTATGAAATTATCAATTATTAATAGGTAGGATGTCGAATATTCAGTATTTCAAATTGAAATAAGTGATAAAAGACCTCATTAGAACCGATTTTAACCACATTCCCATCCACGATGAGTGATCTGAACAGATCTCGGAAACTCACCAGGTCTTCTATACTGATACAGTTTTTTGTTTGGTGCACTTGAAAATCTGCAGTATTTTTTGCATATTGGCAGCACTAAAATTTTGTGCATGTATTTTTTTGTCATAGCTTTATGTGGATTAGTAGGTAGATATCGTCCGTCTTGCTAATTAGTCGCTTAAAGATGATGGACAACAATATTATATACTTGTGTGTCGTTTATCATAGTAGTCTGGATAATGTTGGAAGGGTATAATAATCTAAAACAACACAGTATACACATGAAATAAACCTCGCTTGCATGTTTTCAAGACAACAACAATATAAATACATCGATTTTTGCTCCGAAATGTCATACCATTGGCCATGTCGTTCTGTAAGCGTAAGTGATTCTTTCTATTGTGTAAATATCAATGAAGTACCTACTTGTAGGTACATTTTTCAATGGGTGCAATTTAGTACCAACATATGAAGCTCTAAGGCACTTTCCTAATCGTTTTGTATTCCATGTGTTATTTATACGAATCTCTGACAATGAACTTAAATCTCCTCTTACAGGCAAACCCTGTGGTGAAAAAAAAGTAAAAATGGATTTATAGTACCTAACATCTCCGATTTCAATTTAGCCATTGTTAATGTGATTGACAAATACTTTCTAGAAACTGCACTCCATAATTTTAGTCATGATTTTTGCCATTCAGTGGCTATGTTCCAAATGTATCTATTCTGATAAGGCGGAGTCACAAAATTTGTCTATTTCTGGTTGTACAAGAAGACTAATGACTGTGCTAATGTATGTAGGGTTTCGGTTAGCTATGGAATTCCAACTTTGCTTGGGCCGAGAGAGATGGACTGCATGGCAACTGCAGCTTGAGTCAGAACTGCGCACTTAATGCCAATTTTAATAAGTTCGGTTTGTCGTTATAAAGTTGTAACGACGTAATTTCATTTAAATGTTTGTATTTCAGCATACTATAAAATTTTATTATTCACTTCCGACTGCAAGTATACACCGAACCATTCCAACTGTGAAACTGGTCATCCATAGTTCAATAAAAATGAATACCTATTTTTGTAGAAACGACTATTATATATTCAATATCGAACAAGTAGTTATTTTGATGTTTTCAACTAATGTAATGATTAACGAATATGTCAGCCGCCAAACAACGTTTCTGAGTAGAAATGTCCAGTTACCTAGCCTTTAGGGGTGTATATTTCTTCAGTACCGTTTTTCCACTGGCCATGCTTGCACCTCGAATTGATACAAAATTATCAGTTGCTGATAGTGTGACATTTCCCATACCTAGTGAAAAACAGTGGTCATGTAGATTAAACGAAATTACAGCAAAACAGCGCTGCATCGATCATGCTCATTCGTCAATTTTGGTATGATGCCCTACATGAATCAATCCAGTCTTCCGATTAAGGTTTTCGAGATTGCGAAACCGTTGTGGCCCAGGCCAATTACAGTTCGTCTCACCCCATTTGGCCTTATCTATACGGATTTGGCAATGCCGTTCGAACCTTTCTGACAATTATTGTAATAGTGTTAACTCGTCCTTTTTTGGTAGTACACTTTTTGGTCTTCTGCTACGCTAGAAATAGTTCGATTCGTCAGTGGCGCATGGTTAACTTAAAAGTTCTTAGGCCTTACTTTAGATTAGGGCTAGTATTCGTCTATGAATTATCTTTTAAAATTTATTCCAGACTTAATTAAGTGCCTACCTACTTTCTTGAGAGAGACCAGTCAAAATACAAGAATTTAAATTTTGGCCAGTGGTACTTTTATTTTCTTTTTTTAAATTGAACTTAAATGTTTACAAGCGTTGTATTAAATTTTGAAAAACCAATTACATCATAAATGTTAGCCTCCTTTAAATTATTTATCTAATAGTAGGGGAGCCCAAGCGTGCATTTCGGATTAAGATATGAGGGATAGCTTAGCTATTCTTAGGCCGGGTTTTATAAAGATGCGTTAGACCAAATATCAGATCAAATTTCAGTAACTCAGTACATTTTTTGACATAACAAACCGACATAAGGTCTAACGAATTTTTATAAAACCGAGCCTAAATCAGACAGTTTGAGCGTGACGCAAGGGAAATATGGGTCACAAAGTTGCAAAAAACCCGTGTAATTGTATATATATATTTGAAGTCTATTTTATTTTATCAGTGAATAATAAACAATTTTTTTTTCAAAAGGGCAGGTTAAGAATATCTCTTCATACTTAATTGTCAGATTATTGAACAGCTCGACTAGGACCGTGAAACCGCCTGTATCCTAATATGACGCGCTCGAGTATGTCAATGTATAGTTTTTGCGTCACGTCTAAATCGTCAGGAGCTTCTTTAGGGTCTAATTGACATCCCCTATGAAAATCTGACGCGCTCGAGTAAATCCATTTTTTTAATATTTTCTACCCTTTTCTACAGATTAACATGTTATCAGAGAGACATGGGCCATATATGCTATCAATATCTGACGCGCTCGAGGATGTCCGTGTGACTATTTTTTTTACATTTTTGAAAATTTGGAGACGCTTATCCCACCGCTGGACGGGTAAACATCATATATCCTTTTTTTCTTTCTACCATCCAATCTTCAATACCCAATAGGCTATACGACACTCGAATAAGTCCACATTAAGCATCGTGGCCTCCCCTACCATAAGATATTCAAAATAAATCAATGTAAACAATTTGGTGTTACACTCATTTCATGTACACAATATCAAATCCATTTTTACTTGCGAACTCAGTTATTCAGCGAATTGTCGGTGTCATGGAACAATCGTCAAGTTGGTAAATTATGGGTCTTTCCTCTTATTACCTATACACTATCACTTCGCAAGTCCATAGCGCCTATACATTTTTGTCATCTAATTTGTCTCGTACTTAATGTATGGTTAAAAAGTTATTGGGTCTCCTACAGTTACAAATTCATGAGGTCTGCATACTTGTTTGGCAGAGTCGGAAAGTGTCTTTTTAGAACCATTATGGTACATGGTCATGTATGGTCTTGGTTTGAATTTGGTAATCACTGATCAGTTAGGCTGTCATTTTGTGAATGCCCAATGCAGCGAGTCGCTGGTTCGATTCTAGAGCAGAAATTGGTATATATAGGTCCGTCGCTGCCTTTTATATAAATTAGGTTTGTTTATTTGGTATAATTGTTTAATGTACAGTCAGTTGCCAATAAAACCAGAGCCCCTGCATACAAATTTATTTGCAGGGTCGCCAGAGGCAAAATCCGTACATTTTCTGGTAAACTCCAAGTGTATCGATTAGTGTATATAAAAACAGTGTTTAAGTTTAAAGCCTAATGACTTCATTCATAATCTGAACAAGCAATTACGTCGGATACATTGGGAACTATTTAAAATAAAAAGAAACTAATATTTAATATTTGTAATAAATATTTAATTTCAGTCAAATTAAATTATAGTTAGAGCAATCGGTACAAGGACAATATTAATATTAATATGGATAGTAACTTATTTTCCACCTGTCAATAGAATTTTACTCTTATTGAGTTAAATTGTTGCGCTTTATAACTAGAGGTAGCATAATAATAAAATCACGACAAAAATTCCGTCTTTTTCGGTCGGAGTAATTTCTAGAAGGAAAAATGCTATCGCCCTGTTTTAAAAATTATGTTACCATATGATAGACTTATAAAAGTTACAATGTATTTAAGGATAGCATTCATAGTAATTTGTGTACATAAATAGGATAAATACCTACAGTAGCCGCTTATCCGACTGACTGACACATAATAAATTATTTTCACTATTTAATAGGTAGATAAGTCACCGTGAAATTTCTATGTATGTCTATTTATTTTCGACTCGGAATCTAACACTGTTGTCGAAATTAGCCCATTTTCACCCTTACGTTTCAATGTATTTTTATTGTTTTTTGTCAAGTCACTAAAAAGCAACGAGTAGGTTTACATAATAGTTAAGATTATTATTTATTAACCGAATTAGAACGTTTATTTATATAAATGTAGTAAGACTAATACGATGCATGGGAATGGGCTATGTTCCGATTACTTTTTGGGCCAATTTTTATGTTGTCGAGTTTTATTATTCATCTGAATTGGATGAAAACAGGTAGGTTGGAAGAGCTCCTGATTCTGTACAAAATACATATAAAATCATAATATGTACCCTAAAATTCTTTTTTTTTCTCTTGGACTTTATCCACTGAGTTACGAAAACCCCATAAGTTTTCAGGTCAGTCACTCAGGAAAAATTGTAGGACACAATCGTGTAAATATTGATCAGAATAAGGAACTTCATCTAACCACCAGTTTTTAATGTAATCTAAAAAAATAAAAAAAAACAATATGTACATTTAAATTGACCCTTTTGCAACATTTAAAATCATCCCGGTATAAGAGTACGGAAAGTGACGCGCGAAGGTAAACGCTTTATTTGGTTACTGAGCTTAGCCAGACAACTTTATTATAAATCAAAGGAAATCATACTATAGGACATACAATGCTACACCGCTAATTATATTGCCGTACAACTGTAGAAAGTAAATTCATAAATAATTTGGTTATTCGTAACTAGTTGATCTTTGACTACTTTAAAAAATGAAGTCCAAACATAAGTGTCTGTAGAATGTAATATGGCAAATTTTGTGATGTTTGATCATCAACTTTTGTCCGTTGTAGATAACCCTAGCCAACACGCTTCATGTTGTCTATATTTCTCTGGCAAAACTTATAAAAATTGAAATTTGGGTTTTTATATGGATTTAATATGATGGTAATGACTATTTATTATTCTTTTTAAATGGAATCCGTAAATCAATGATAGATCTAGCCTATTGGCCGTTATAGCTTAGTAATTGAAATTGACTAATTGTACACGGTGATTAGACAGTTGAAGACTTTAGACTTTAAGTCTAGGTAGGTTAAGGCGTAATTATTAAGAGATTTTCGGTCGCCTATGGCTAGCTACCTAACTAAACCCCAATTTAGAGCTTAATCGACACAGACATTTTGAGACTTTTTGTAAAAAGTTAATCATAACGAAATTATTATAATTATATTGTGTATTTGTACAGTATTTAATCATAGGCGATATCCGCACGGCTCTTGGGTAGCAACGTAAATTGAAGTATAGCTAAAAAAACATTTCGCAGGATCTCAATTTCATTGAGCTTCTGTTTTAAAACAAAATAAATATGACTTTAAATTTTTAATTTATTTTATCTCACGTACTCTGAATTCGATGTGTCCGGTAACAGCTAGATCATTTTTTAACAGTTAGGTAGAGAATAATAAAACACGTTGTATCGTTCAAGACAATAGCTAAGAGAATTACTTTAATGAATGTGTTATCTATAAGATCAAGGATGGAGTCTGCGGCACTCTCGGGACTAATCGACTAGTCTCATCCACACACTAGTCCATGTACATAGCGTTAGTTGTTTGTTTTGTGACATTGATGTTTGATATTAAATACTTGAATACGAAACTGCAGACAAAATCACGCTAAGGATGTCTTCCGTTGAACAATGTGGCCGCCATGGCTTCGTGTTCTCGATTCGTAACCGAACCGGTACGATGATTGCAGTTTCGCGATGGTTGCATTCGTACAATTCGTAGCGCCGGCCGACGTAGGCTCGCGTGTTATAGCGCCGATTTAATCCCACGTCCCCTTTGTAGTCAACCATAAATAGTTATTTAATTTTTTTTCCTTACTGCGTTGTAGTAAAGTGAAAAAATTAATATCTAAATAAACCGAACTACCTTATTCTGCGACTTACCACGCGATTCTACGGCGTCTATTATGCGACTGTTCCGATTCAAACAAGTCACGATCGAAAAGTCAATCACCCGTTCCTAAACTTTTTCCCCTATTCCTTTACTCCTTTACTGGATCACCAAAGTACTATCCTCACACCAGACCAGTCTATAAATGTCAAATATACTCAAATCAACTGAATTACGAATAATGAAATATCCGAAAACTGGATAACTGATAAACCGTTTGTGGTATTTTGGGAATACGCCAAGCCACGAACTCGCATTCTTCTTAAAAGTATTTGAACGACTTTTCGATTTCGGGGCTGTTTGATTTGGCGCCGTAGTAATTAATAATAGAGATAATTTAATTAATGTATTTTAATGAATTCCTCTCTGTGTCTGGTCGCGTTTGGAGTGTATCTCTTGTGCCGCTAATCCGGTCGGCTAGTTCTTATACGGTCAGCATCCTTCAGTAGTTCGATATTCACTTTCTCTTATGCTCGTACTTAAAATTCTTGTTGTACGATAGACGTTCTCTAGAAATGATACCTCTGGATTCACTTAGCCTTGCCTAGAATAAAGCGAATTTATTATCCAACTAATTTGTTCACCAAGTCGAGTAAACTATAGGGTTTAGCCAGTGTTACCGACGCCTACTCATATTGAATTCATTGAAATATTTATAGGTAAATGTTCGTGTTTATGTAGTTCGACGTAATTGAAACAGATTGCGAATGCAAGCTCTGGCCCCTCGAGTGGCCCGATTCTTATTGTAACCCCGCGTTGTTTACAATCTAGTTCGCCGGCGTTAATCTTCACCTCACCCTTTTCTACGCACAATTCGACATTAGCTATACGACATCACATACGGAAATTATATTTATATCTATCATTACCTTGTTACTGTGATTTGTTTTGAATTTATATTTTTAAATTAGATTTTAAATTAAACTCGGTTTTTAAACGGAACATCAGTTGATCGTTTCTGTGAAATTACATGCGTTTTTTAAATGAAATATTTTTTTACAAAAACAATGAAGTATGAACTATTTAAATATTTTGAAGCGAGCATTCATTCGTGGTGATTTATAACAAGACGTTATTTAGATTTCGTGCTTTGAGCGCATGATTTTATATTGAGTATTCTTATTTACTGAGTGTTGAATATTATAAAAGTGTTGTATGGAATTGTAATTTAGTTGGTAAGTGATGTTGATAAGGATGTGTGTTGTTGATATGTTTATGTATAAAGTACTAGTAGGGAAGCATGAGGCGGGCGCCCGCGAGCTTCGGTCGGTCGGTTAGGGACGGACGGTTATTTTCTGCTAGATTTAGCGTAGGATCCAGCTTCGACATTGATTGTTCCGTAGCTCTCAGTGTTGGTTAGTGGTATATTTATTATAAAGCGAGTACATCGTACACTATTATTACACTATGTATGGTACCGTTAGTTTACGTGCCACTGACGCAGAAGTTATCAATGTTAGATATAAAGCCATGGCTGACCGTTTCGTACCAGTCATTAGGTTAGACGATTCAATACATATATTATTTATATTGTAGCCGATACACCTAATCAGTCTGTAAGTTATTTAACTTTAAGAGATTCACTTCTTATACCATTATCTGTATAAGTATTATGATCAACAATATTTCCATTGTTTTAATTAAATTTAGAATATTAGTGTTTAACTTTAAGATAACTAACTTGTACAAATTACTTATGTACAGTAATTTAAGTGAAACTATTGTATGGGCGAAGGCTAGGCGAGGCCGACAGCGGCCGCTGTAAATACTGTACAAGTGGTCTTGTAATATACCAAGTGTTTTCAATGTGCACATAGTCGCCTCATTCATTAATAAATTTTTTAGATCAATTAATCTTTCCTTTTAATTTTTTCGGTCCAATGTTTTTCGTTCCCGACACCTTCTCGCGAGGCCGTTTGGGGCCAACGGCTTTGGTCCCAATTGCCGTTTTATTGGTCACATAAATCGATAGTTGATTGAAAATAGAATGTCATCTTAAAAGTTTTACAATATTTTGGTTCATAGGCAAACTACATGAACAAGGTCCTATACACCCAAACTGCCTCGAACGAACCGTTTGCTAGTAGCGAATTTGTTTCTTCCATAATATGTCAAATGTATGTTTAGATTAACAACACTACTATTGTGCATTGTTTGTCAATTAAAATTCAGTATAGACACTATCGTTTTTATTGGGGTGGAAAACATATAGTCCTTATCGTGTAGCAGGAAAATTCAGGGATTATAACCCCACATTTTTTGGGACACCTACATACCTACCTGGTAAAAACATTTCAAGAGTTCATTTTCATTATTTAGTCTTGTCATACTCCAAATGGAACATTGCTTCGTGGGCGAGGTAACCGCATATAAATGTGCTTCTAAGCTCATGAGTTCAAAACAACCAACTAGTTTTTATTACAAGCTTGTACTTAACTTGCAAAACATTCTTCCAATACTACGTACCTACACTAAAACAATCATGCACGCATACTCATAACATATGAGCAATAAAATCCGACCTTATGCGAGTGTGCACTAGATTCATTACTTACGTTCTGAAATACGGTGACGTAAAATGTCAAAATAGCGGCCAAGCTTGAGTGGTCAAGTACGAATGTTTTTATGCTCGATTTACGTTTAATTTCATTAAAACTTTACCTATTGTGCATAAAATTATAATTATACTTAATAAGGTCCCTATACCTACAGCTACTGCTATAGGTATAGGTATTAATTCAGAAACATCGAAGCACAATCATGGGGTCTTTTTCCCTAAATGTTCTAAAAGTTATAATCTGCCTATGCCTTTTTCGAACACATCATTATGTCGTACATTTACTACGTTTTTAAAGTTATAATTAAATTTGCATCAAATTAAACCCAACCGCAACTTTACAAGCCCTCGAGGGACCCAAGCTTCGGCAAGGACAAGGCCCTTCGTAGATAGTCCATTTTGTTCCTTTGGGACCATAATTATTAATTATAATTAATTTATTTGTTTGTAAAACAAACATACGGTGTACATATGGTGTTACAAGTAAGTGTTTTATGTAGACCAATTATCTATCTCCGAATATATTCATTGCTACCTAATCCAAAACTTTTCAATATGTATATAATGTACTCTCGTACTTTTTAATATAATAAGGATAATAAGTACTAATAAGTTACTAGCAAAATTTAATTTTTCGTGTACCTACAAGCTTTTATTACCGACTGTACTTTTTTCCAGTCATCAACTACTCGTTGAGACGGTTCTATAATTAAGCCCAAACACCACGGCGGGTATCTTGTGTGTAGTTTAAGAGTTGTTATGGCCACCTTCTGTCTACCGCATCAGATCAGGGGTTGCCTTTACAATTGGGGCGCAGGAGTTTAAGGTGCCAAGGGTTGAATTATGTAGGTACCTAGTGGTTGATGTATCTTTCTAAAAAACAACACAAAATATAAACTCGTTATCTTTTTTTTTATATCTCAAAAATAAAGTGCCTACTCGGGGGTGGTGGTGGTTGAGCCTATAACCCTCCCCGGTTATAATGTACACGCTTCTACTGGAGAGAGTACAAAAACCATTTGTAAGATTCCTTTACAGTAAATTATATGGATTCTACCCTTTCCTCTATCCTACTCTCTTCGTTCTTGGCATGGTGGGTTATACATCCCTCGAAGCTCGAAGAAATCTTTCTCTAATTAAATACATCTTTCAATTGGTACGAGGGTTAGTAACTAATTCCCAATTATTGACCCAAATATCTTTACGTGTCCCTCTTGTCACCTCTAATCGACTGCGAGCACGCCGACGCGGCCTCTTCGCTGTCCCGCCCGCGCGAACGCGCGCTCTCGCCTCCTCACCGCTCCACACGGCTCTTATCCTTCTTAATGACATACTGGACAGCGACAGCCAGCTGGACATATTTTTCACTTGTGAGCTGGCCTTTATGAGGTCATCGAGACGCTATTTGGAGGGCGTGGTAACCGCCAGCTCCATCCAATAGAATAGAATTAATTTCTATATCAAAATAACCAAAATGATTATGATACTATTGACAATAAAATGTAATTTAAATGTATTTCCAATAATGTATATCTATTTTCAATCTTCTTTTTATTTCTAAATTTTATTTTTAATTTTTTTTTTTTTCAAGTCCTGACATTATTTTTGTATCAATCTTCTTATTATTTCTAAATTTTATTTTATTTTTTATTTTTTTTCAGGACGACATTATTTTTGTATCCAACTATTTCATATAATTTGCGATTATTAAATGTTCCTAAATGAAATTGTACAAATTAGCGCGTAAGGTTTAACTGTAAGTGCAAATTTTATAAATGTGTAAATAAATAATAATGACTTGACGCAGTAAATATTGTATATGTGAAACTATATATCAGCGGAATACGTTCCGTTTCACGCTGTGGTTTCACGATACTGGGGAACATAAATATATATAAACATGCGTTCTGTTTCACGTACCTACACTTAAATGTTGTCAAACGGGCCCGGGGTGGAGGTTGTATATTTAGGAAGACAACATCAACTGCTACATAATTTAACCCTTTGGCACCCTTGATTCTTCCGCACCAATTGTATTTTTTTCCCAGGTCAGCTCGGTGGTATCTACCATAATGTTGTTTTGTCATCGGATTTGGATAACGACAAGCTTGGAGCATTTAAGACTGGAGACGCCATTGATATACTTAACCCTCTGCCAAAGGTATAGGAGAAAATTCTGCCACGCCATTAAGAACTACTTCATTAATCGATTATAGGTCAGTCTCTAAATCATTTCTGACGTAACTATAATAGTAGTTATAGGTATAGGGATTACCCTAACTGATCCAATACAACATACTAAAAAACCGAACTACATCGTGCTTTACGATTTTACTGCCGATTTCCACTGGTCTAAGAACCGTTTTCTTGAATATTCTTTCAATTTTTCTGGTTTAACGCATGTTTAACGTCCCAAAAAGGCTAAGTATTTTTTGTCCATAGACTTATTGACGTTCAATGTCAGAATAAGTCGTCACAGTCTTGGTTTGATACAAAGACTACAATTGTACATACTGGTTTGATAGAGAGGTCGCGAGATCAAAGTGTAAAGATAATACAGGGAAAGTACATATACTTAGTAAAATATAAGCAGATAACGGTATACCTAGTATTTATTGTTTGTCAGCCGGTTCCTGGTATCTGGGGGTACGGCAGGGGGCACTTTGTAAGTCCTAACTTCTCAAACTCTATACCTTAGTCAAAGTATCTATGTGGTATGGCCGTTTCGCTACCGTCACATGGGCAAGTTGAAAAATTTATTCACTGTTCATTACTTTTCTGCTATACAATAGTTCTTGTAGTACGGCCAAGCCAGATATTTTTAATAAGGTGCAGTGTATGTGTGAGGCTTAAGTAAAATCAGGGTGTGTAGAGTTAGAAGCTTGGCTCTACATGAGGTCTGATAACTTTTTGACAGTGCGAGCCATATGGTCTAGTCTTGGCTACATTTTACATGTATACGTATATTATAACGTTTTGGGTGGGTTTGTGATATCGCGTCCGTTTTTGTTTGCGTGATTTGAGGAATAGGTACCCACCTAATGTAGAAGGTTTTCGAGCATGATTAAGGTAGATTTTAATGTCATTTACCGCAATAAAAATGGCAGTTATATCTACCTAGCGTAAGTTTGACACGGTACGTTATCAACTAGCTGAAGGATATGGTAGGTTCCACCATATCTGAATTCTGAATATAAGGTTAGGGTGCGGCGGGATAAGATGAAATGGTATCATAATTAGGTAAGAGAAAAAGCTTCGTTAATTCCATTAAGTATCTCTTCAGTCCATAAAGTAGTAGTGTCTTTTCTCAGTTTCCATCTTACTCCACCTCACCCTACGTACTATTCATTTATAATGTTAAAGAAATTGACGTAGGCGATGTCTCGGGCGGACCAATGCGCCAGATCTATTACCTACGTGTTGTTATTAGGAGTCTCGGCGTCAAGATGTACTCACTTAATAGGGACGAGCGGACTGAAATTTGAATGACAATCCATAATGTTTCTAATCTTTCATAGGTAGGTTGGAACAGAACAATGGTTCTCAGAAGCGAGGCAAAACAAGCGATAACCAGGTTTACATCACCGTTGAGTCAGCACTGCGTTGGTTTTCTTTTATCCTTGCATGATCCATGTTAGGTACAATCGAAGTAAAAGATATGTATACATTTTTCGCCTTATCACAATGGAATAAGGTGCAACAATGTTAATATATTTGTGACGTCGACCGTGTTACACGCGGTGTCACTTCTATTATGTGTCACTTAGTATGCAAAACGTAACAAACCTGTGATTATTAGGGTTCCGTATACAAAAATGTAACAAAGGACAGTATATATCTATGCTTATTTTGAATGGTGATGCAATACAAATATGGTACCGTTACATACACCATCTGGGATGAATCAAGGCAAGCAAGTATCACATGTGCATTTTTCTTCGATGCACTCGACTTGGTGTAGGTAAACTATAATTCGAATTCGAGGCAGGCTTGAGAAAGTTCTTAAATAATACATTTATTTAATGTTACAGATTATAAACAGAAAATACCGGGCATATGCAAGCAAGATATGTGACTGCGTAAAATGGCAAATCCGTCAGAAAAGAGACATGGGAAGAAAGGAAATAGCAAAACAAAGACGCCTGACGCCTTTTAACAATATTCATGTTGTTAAGTTCCTGTTACCAGAAATCCCCCGCGTATTTAAATAAATAGATAAGATGTGGTGCTGATGATGCAGAATGTTCTGAATATTTTCGGCCGAACGACTGACAAATGAGGGAACGAGACTGGCGAGGCTAATACTAAAAGTAAGCATAAACTAGGCGTGTAGAAGAACGGAGACATTGGCGGAGACACCCAACAGACAATCATTCAGACGTCACAACGAGTCTTATTTAAGGTTTACGTCTCGGACACGAGGATACCAACAACAACAATAAGAAGATAAGTATCATGTACAAAATATAACGGTAAATAGAATGACCGCTCGGCGTGGATCCCTCGGTAAGCCATACAGACTCCTCTAACCGATCTTGGTATAAATTGAATACAACTTTAAAAAATAAAGAATATTACACTCGATTTACAAAGATGCTTCGCAGAAAGGTTATCTCTCAAAGGCCGGTGCCGTCAAAGCTTTGTCTAGATAACATGCAAACGTTTCCCTGGATAAATTTTAGGAGCATCAAATGCAGTTCGGCTTCGATAATTAGGTAAATGCTTTGAGCTGGGCGACAGCAGCGCTCCGAGCGCGCGAGAATATGACTCGCTAACGTAACGTAAAACCATACGAAATGTAGATGCAGAGGCTATCGAATTTGGAAACAAAGCAAGCTTATTGTAAGCATCTACCAGAAATATGCAAAGAAAAAATTTGCGACGATGTGCTAGCCGTCAAGCATGCGAGGTGTCAAATATATGGAAGCACAGTAAACCCTAAGAGAGGCTACAATTTGTTCATTTTCAGTAAACTTGAAGCCTGAATTAAAATGTTCACTCAAATGAAAAGGCTCTCCATTATCCATTATGAACATAATTAAATAGGTATCTAGAAAATTACCAATTATTATTTTTTAAGTCACGTTCTTTTGATCAGCGGTACCTACGCTGCCGGGGAATAATACTTAGACATTATATAGGGCTGCTTGCCGACCCGGTTCACCCTCGTCTCATGGACTGGATGATTAGATTATCCCGTCTCCGCTCTACTTTAAATGGACAATATCATTTGATTTCAAAATAAACTATTAATATGTGAAAGTACGACATGCAACAATTTATTTATATCGTGTGGAATATGGAAAGATCAGAACAGTGAAAGTTACATCTAGGTCTCGTCTAGGTTATGGCATGTTATACGCTCATAGCTGGGCACCGTTAACCAAATAGTTAACTTCGTTAATCGCTAATCCGTTATGAAAAAATTAACTTCGTTAAATGCTAAGGGCTAATTTCGGGACATTTAACGGAAGTTAATGTTAATCGTTAACTCCTGGTAAAACCAGGACCTGCGTATGCGGGGATGCGCTTTTGAAATTAGGCAGGGAATGAAAAAATAAGAAAAGCACCCGGATTTAATTCTTTAAACGTAAATTGTATACTTGATAGTTACGTTTTTTATCGTACACAAATAAAACATAAGAGTGGAACAATATAATGTCGAGTGTACTTTGATTACACTCCGAATAAAGTCGGATCTCTACGGTGTCATATTGCATTTTATTTTAGAAATTCACTGTCTTGAATTCTGGATTAATATATAATTAAATATAATGAAAATTTACACATAACGAGTATTACGTACTTCTAGCGAACCCTTGCCGGAGCTGTTTCCAGTCAAAAGTGTAATTTACGTTGGTATGAATGTTCCCAACTTTCGGCAATACCTACTGAAGTTAAGTATAATGGAGTCGTTCTATTGTATGGGATGCCCCAATGTGAGCCAGATAATAGAGTGAGGCAAAATGGGGTTAAAAACCTAGCTCGTTCTCTGCAGGCCCTACTCGTAGGTACATTTTGTTACGTATAATATATGTTAATAGAACTAGGGTCCCGATAGATGCGCGATCGATCGAAGCTAAGCTACCAATGGATTCATTAATTTGGAAAATTTTAGTTATGGTTTTAAAACGATTTTATGCCTATTTTTAGGTTGTAGGGCCTTCGGAGCCTTAACAAAGGTACCTGGATATTTTTGCTTATTATTATAGCTTTTGATCATCTCACACATATTCTACGAATAAACTGAGATTGGAGGAGTATATGTAGATACCAAAGTTGATTAAGGGCGTAAATAGTTGATCGTAAGTAAACTGAATAAATCTTGCCAATGTTTACCACTAAATCCGTCATCGTTCGTTATCGTTATTCGAACCCACATATGTAGGAGCCTAAGTATTAAAGTTGTTTCTTGTGCCATGTTCAGACAATAATACCTACCTAAGTATTGTTACAATAATAATAAAACACAATAAAATCTGCCCTTTGTTTCTCAGTCATTTCCATCATCGATCTTATGAGAGTCAGGCTTTTATCCAAAACCGCCAATATTAGAACAGCGCTTTGTAATCAAATGCAGATGCCCTGGTTCATTGGAGAATGGTTTATATATAAAATCCTTTAAATATAGGTAGGTACCTATTATTTACTTATTTACCGCCCTACTTAATCGTGCAAACGTAATTCATGTCTTTTCTAATTCGTATGCACAAAAATATAAGGTCCAGCCTACTTTTTTTAGGGTAGGTACCTCCCGTATAGGTACCTACGTAAAGTTGGGATGCAATATTTTTTTTTTTCAAAACCCTTTGGGGAAGTGAGGGGTTGGATAGCTCTTTCAAAAATACTGTGGTATTTCTAAAACCATACTTTCCTACAATTTCCACTGAACTTAAATAACTTTAGGTGTATCAAACACATAGTAAATACGAGTTTGCTAACTTTTATGTCCAAATAATGAAACAGATGGACTACTAAGTACTGAACCCTGCATTGCAAGTAATTGGCCAGTTTTTAGGGTTCCGTACCAAGATGGTAAAAAAGGAACCCTTATGGTTTCACTTTGTCTGTCTGTCTGTCACATTGCTAAATATCTCAAGAACTACTTGTGCTATCGCGTTGAAATTTGGAATAATTATAAAGAAGATACATACATAGAACATGACTTTATTTAAAAAAAAATTATTTACAGTGAAGAATGAGAGATAACAGGTGGTTCAAAATCTGAAAGTCTAGTTAATATGTCGAGTGGGGTGTCATATGAAAGGGCTTGAATGCACATTCTGAAGCAATTTTTTATTTTTTTTTACGTTGAATCATTTTTGTTTTATGAGGGATAATGTAAAAAAATACCCCCTTGTCTCCGAAGTTTACCAAGGAAAAAATATAAAATTATTACATAACATTGATACCAATGTATTTTTTACAGTAATAATATAGCTGTGGCTCTATCTACTTTTTCTTTTTTTTTATCGTCAAAAAACATTTCTATACTAAATTTGTAATTTATTCACCTTTGCATGTATTTTTGTTTTATAAATTCCTACGAAATTATGGTGAAAGTACCTTCTTTCAAATAAAGAAAAAAATTTTAAATCGGTTTACGAGTTAAAGAATTATACTTGAAAAACCACCATACTTATACTAAGTTATTCAGTCGCTCAAATTTGTAACAAAAGTCGTCGATAGATGGCGCTGTACCCATGGGGTCCAATTTTCACACCATGTTATTGAGATTTTCCTGATTTAATAGGGTTGGAACCGGTACACATCTGTATACGGATTCCTCGGTGCGTGAGGCCGACTCGCACTTGACCGGTTTTTTAGTATGAGTTAGTGTTCAGTCTTTCCTGTGGGCATACCTACCTATCTCAAGTTTAAATGCGTACGTATAATTACCGCCTAATTTTAGCGTTAGGCCCATAGATAGCGAACCTATGTAAAGTGTCTTTGTCTCAATCACAAGTCATGACAACATCTATAGGCATCGCTTGTCGGTACATAATTTATACGTAGGTAATTTACTATACGTACAGTCAAATCCATAAAAGTATGTACGTTCCAATAGCGACAAAATATCTGTATAAGCCCTTGTCATACAGTGGTATTGCGTAGGTATAAATATTAAAACCGTTAACTATTGTGTTGTCTACAGGAAAGCAGCGCAGCTTTTATTTCCTGATTGAACTGATGAAAATGTGCTATGAAATGTAAGTGACGGCCATCGATCTAAAAACTACCTATTTGGTAAAAAAAATTAGACAAATAAAAATTATCCTCATAAAACAGACAGCAGCTCAAAAAACCTTTTCAATTGTATTTTAATGTCTGGGGCTTGGGGCTTCACAAGATCTACTTACGCGTAACTCACATAAGGAAAAGACGCGTAGGTACCTACAATACCTACATCTAAGGCCGCGGACTAGACGCCAGCGGGCAGCGGGGCGGCACGAAAATAATGGCATCACGCCGCGCCGCTTTCGTCCAGAACAGGCTCATTCAAGTTTAAACATTTTGATCGCGTCGCTCTCACCGCCCCGCTCGCCGCTCCTCCTCCCACTAGCGTCGGCTCTGTGGCCTAAGTCAAAATAATACGGCCCTCGACGCAAGAAGATGTGGGTATAGTTATCAGAGCATTTATCTATGATATAGTTGCTATACACCACTTCAATTAACGTGCATATCGCAGTTATTGTCGTCAAAATAAAGGGTAAACGTAAATAAAAGTCGACCACGGCCAGTGACATCACCACCGCTCTTGTCACACGTGCGAATCATAGATTAGCGATCTTGAATGTTTTTTTTTGTATTTTACCTATTTTGTACATTGCAGATTAACGAAGATATTAAAAGCTTTCTTGAAGTAAAATTGGTGATAATGACTAGTGAGTAGCCAGATAATTTATTTAGTTATTTAACTACCTTTATTGTATGTTTGTTTCGATTAGACAGCAAATCTATTTTACATATGATTAGACATTGATGTGATCATTAGGTGAAGGCTTTATTGATCCATACGGTAAATTAAAATACCAAGGCAATCCGATAAGGAAATAAATTAAAGGTTAGATATTATTCTTCTCTTTAGCGACCGCCTCGCCTGCTGTCTTCAACTGCTTATATCTCGCTATGTTATATTTCTGACCTGCTTTGTATTTTTATTGAGGTGTGCAATATAGAGTATTTGTATTGTATTGTATGCTACTTATTACAGAAGATTACTGTATTACGGTGGTTGTGGTTACCACTACTTGGATACCCGCGGTTGAATATGTGAAGTCGGATCGCGACTAATGTATCCAATCCCACGGGATATTGTGAGGTTACACGCGGTAAGATTAGTTACAAGTCATAAAGCATCAAGAAAAGTAGCTTTTACCAAATAGCACGCAAGAGGATTTTTTTTCGGACGACATTTTGGCATGTTCCATTAGATTTATTTGAATGATCCCAGTGGGACCTGTTAAATAGCGACAGGGGTCTTATTGGCGAGCAGTTGGTCGATGGCTGCCACCTCAACCTCCCCCCTTATCTCCAATGTTAAAGGAAAAAATATGAAGTTATTACATAAAATTGATATCAATGTGCCTATATTTTACAGGAAAAATATAACTATAGCTCTATACATCTAGACTTTCTTTTTTTATCATCAATTAACATTTACTAAGTACTATACTAAGTTTATAATTTAATCACCTTTGCATGTAATTTTGTTTTATATATTCCTACGCAATTATGCTAAAAGTACTAGTGAAATCGGCTCACGTGATAAAGAATCATCCTTGAAAAACCACCATACGTATCCAAGGCTATTTACATACAGCCTAATGAACTTACTTTCCCGTCGTTCCCCCGCCTTTGGCTGGGCTAATCATAATAATTACCTACATACACATTGCAAATAAGGCGATGGATAATACAACATGGTCTTACGAATCTCGAGGTGACGTTACTAGGAACACGCGTAAGTTAGCTTCTTGGACTCTTGTCTGGAAATTGCATACAGTATCCATAAACGTTGTCATAATTATTGTTTATCCTATCGGCAATGACTTAAGGGTCAAGCGTTGGTTAAACAAAACAAGCAGTCAGCCGAAATGGCGCGATGTGGTCATCGTTAGTCTTTGACCTTCACGTCACTAACCGGTCTCGTTAGGCCGGCGCGCTCAGGTCTCATTTGGCACCGGCGCGCGCTCAGGAGCAGTCAAGTCCACATCCCACATCATGCTGCTACTCTCCCTCGCTGCCGTGCTGGCGGTGGCCGTGGCTAACCCGGTCACCCCCGGCGGAAAAGTCGTCTGCTACTACGACAGCAAGAGCTATGTCAGGGATTGTAAGTATTTCACATTTAATTCTGCTCCGCGTTTTAATTTTACCGGCGCGCGCACATGTAAGAATACAATTATCTACAGGGTTTTGTTCGGTTTGAATTTGAAACAGGTAGCGCTACTCTTCCTAAAGTTCTCTCCGGTACCATGAATAATGTATGAGATTTGAAGGCGTTGAGAATGATAAGTCTAAGAAGATAACACGTCGAGCAAGTTTTTTCCGGATATTTACAGACTACCTTCATGTTAATCGGGTGTTTTTTACAATATTCAAGAAACGCAGCATGAAATAAACATGACGGTCAATTATGTGCGTTATCGTAAACTTCTTATCGACCTGTTAAGTAAGTAATATGCTCTTGAGAAATAAGGCGAATTCATGCCGTGCGATTAAATTTTTTCATGTCTTAGTTTTTGTATTCTGCACAATCACATAGACCTTGGGCCAGCAATAGATTTCAATGGCCAATTTCCTCTCGCACCATAACTTAACTTGTACAATGATTAAAAAGGTTATAAGGTCTGGTTTCCCCTGGGGTGAAAGTAAGATGGCAGTCGCTTCCGTAAAAACAAGTTCCTGCGCCAAATCTAGGGATTACCCCAGGCATCCTTCAGGATGCAACTGTACTGGGATAACTCTAGGAGGATGATAATGTCGTAGGTACAGTATCTCAATAGAGATAGGTCGTTTATTATATTAATATTATTATCTGGTGCCACGGAACCCTTCGTGCGCAAGTCGGACTCGCATTGGTCCGATTTTGTTTTTTAACTACATGCGGTAGGTACTTACATGTTTTATTATTTCTTATCACATATCTGATCATATGGAAATCTTATATAAAGCGCATTTTCAAATATTTAATTCACAAACAAAGAGGTTGTAAGTAATTTTAGTTTCTTTAGTGTGGAGTACCTGCTAGAAATATTAAGTACATATACTGTACAACATACAGCTTAGGTACATACTACAACTATAATTGGGAACAAAATAATAGTTGATGCCTGTGGGTATCTATACTGTATTTATTAAACGTTCAGTGCAGAAATGTTTCAATAATGATATAGGTACCTAACTGGCTAATAGGCTGATTATAAGAAACCGCAATATACTCATTTTGTAAATTCTCCACCATTATTATAAATAACCTAAAAAGGTCAACAGTAGGTACATAGTTCAACCCACAGTTCACCCATCATCGAAGTCAACTACCATACTCCACATTAAGAATCACATAGTATACATTAGAAATCATTTATTACTGTAGGAATAGTGAATTCAGCCGCCTGAATCTTTCGTGGGGATTGTTTTTCTAATACCAGAACACAGAAGGTAGACCGATTACATTATAGAATTCAATTTTAAACTGGTTATTTTGCCCTCTTAATAATTACTGTTTCTACGTAAATTAGGAATTAATCGATTTATAGCATGTATATATATAACTTATTGATAACCATAATAATCTACATAGACAATTAGACATTAAAGTGTTCGTGTTTTAGAATCTCCGAAATCCTAAATGTCGTTTTAGCATAATGCTGGCATTGGACAAACAACCTTGCTGAACGATACTTGGCGTTTATATAGCCTTAACTATATCTTTGCCTTGTGAAGTTTTAGGTCATTTTTAGGGTTCCGTAGCCAAAATGGCAAAAACGGAACCCTTATAGTTTCGTCATGTCCGTCTGTCCGTCTGTCCGTCTGTCCGTCTGTCCGTCTGTCACAGCCGATTTACTCGGAAACTATAAGTACTACAGTGATGAAATTTGATGGGAATATGTGTTGTATGAACCGCTACAAAATTATGACACTAAATAGTAAAAAAAAGAATTGGGGGTGGGGCCCCCCATACATGTAACTGAGGGATGAAAATTTTTTTTTCGATGTACATACCCGTGTGGGGTATCAATGGAAAGGTCTTTTAAAATGATATAAAGTTTTCTAAAAAACATTTTTCTTAAAGTGAACGGTTTTTGAGATATCAGCTCTCAAAGTCGTAAAAAGTATGTCCCCCCCCCTCTATTTTTATAACTACGGGGTATAAAATTCTAAAAAAAATAGAGGTGATGCATGCTAATTAACTCTTTCAACGATTTTTGGTTTGATCAAAGTATCTCTTATAGTTTTTGAGATAGGTTGATTTAACTGTAATTTTGGTTAAGTTATTTTTGCTGTTTTATAGATACTAGTACGGAACCCTTCGTGCGCGAGTCCAACTCGCCCTTGGCCGGTTTTTTATTTTATGGGTACTACTTATTATGTAGGTCTAATTTAAATGTAATAATAATAAATTATTGTTGCATAATACTAGGTGTGCCGTTGTTATTACTGCAAAATTCAAGTTGCATAAACACATACAAAAGAAATGAGTTTTAATGTTAAAGCGCAAACAATTCGTTGATATTCAAATCGATGATAAGTTTTTTTTCTAGTAACAAATTCACCATTCCGTTTGTATTGATAATGAGGGTGCGAGAGTAACTTTCCATTAGGTACAAGTAGGTATACCTAAGTAATTAGTTCGCTAAGACAAATTGACTGCGTTATTAGTTTACCACAGGGCATGAAGCTGTTTTGCTTGTTCGCATTAAGTGCTGTAATTTTCATCATCAATCAATAAACGACCAATTGAGGGGCACAGCAGACCTCCTGTCCTGTCATGGTCAGGTGGAACAAACCAAAGTTCCTACACCGACCCAGTTCGAATTGAGAACTTCATATATCTGCCACTGAATCTATTCAAAGCTGTAAAATAAATTTAGGTACCTTAAAATGTTTCTAAATAGACACTTTTTAGGGTTCCGTATCAAAATGGTATAAAAAGGAACTCTTATGGTTTCACTTTGTCGAGCTGTCTGTCTGTCACATCGCTAAATATCTCAAGAACTACTTATGCTATCGATTTGAAATTTGGAATAGTTATAAAGAAGGCTAACTTAGATACATAGAATACTAATACTTATACCACATGACAGTGGTTCAAAATTTGAAAGTCTAGTGAATATGTCGAGTGGGGTATCATATGAAAGGGCTTGGGTTGCACATTGTTACAATTTTTTATTTTTGTTTACGTTGAGTCATTTTTGTTTTATGAGGGAAAATGTAAAAAAAAATCCGTCCGCCCCCCCGTTAGTACCTACTTTCAAATAAAGAAAAAGAAATTAAATCTGTTCACGTGATAAAAAATTATACTTGAAAAACCACCATACATATACTAAGTTATTCAGTCGCTCAAATTTGTAACAAAAGTCGCCGATAGATGGCGCTGTATCCATGGCGTTCTATTTCTACACCACGTTGTTGAGATTTTCCTGATTTAATAGGGTTGGAACCGGTACACATCTGTACACGGAACCCTCGGTGTGCGAGTCCGACTCGCACTTGACCTGTTTATTTATAATGAATAATAGGCATAACTCACATTTCACTTTCAAATTCTTTATAATGTAAGTGTAAAGTGGTACTCCTCGTTTAATACGAGTATATAGAACAAAAGATAAATGCCAATTATGTATCTCATTGAGGAAAATAATGACAATTGACCTTATATCAGCATGTCAACAAGATAATAACGTTAACAAATAACATTCTAGAGTTTCTTGGAAACCAGATAAACATTTGATTTAGCGGTTATACCTATTTCGATGGTTACATCATACTCCAGCCGACTTTATTGAGAACTGTTGCGAATGTTAGGCTAGTAGTTGTTACGTGTCATCCATCCACATTTTACAATTAACAATAATTTAATTCAGTTACCTATACAATAAAAATCCGCGTCCCGGTTTGAGTAGCTGTTCTGCTCCTTGATCAAGGACAAATTCAACCTCTTCATTTAACATTATGGTTCAAAATATAAGGAAAGAAAAACACCAGGGAAAGAACCGAACAGGGCCTTATTGTCTCTTCGATTATTTACTCATAGTAGCCATATAGATATAAATATACCTACTCCGGATACAAAACTGTAGTACATTGCATGTAGGTTTTTTTAATTAAGCCGTCGTCTGCCGGCGAAAAAATAAACAATAACATTCGTTTGTAATGCGCTTTTAGATCCCAGGGACTGATGGTAGACGACGCGTTAAGCGGTTTTGACAACATGCAGTAAATTAATTTGTTCTAAAATTACATGGTACAAAACAAAAGCAAATGTCTTTCTTTAAAATTTGATTTACATGCAATTGAACCATTCTGTTCTTTCCATAGGAACATAAAAAAATAATAATAAATATTAGAGGACAATCTTACACAAATCGAACTAGCCCCACAGTAAGCTCAAGAAGGTTTGTGTTATGGGTACTAGACGACGATATATTTAATAGATACTTATACATAGCACTCAAAAGGCTAGATAATGTAAAAACTAGGCTGGATAAAAGTCCCGGTTACATCAGCAGGCACGGTAAGTGGCTAATCAAGGGAATTGTAGGACGTTCTTCGTTAACAGTCCGGCTAGATTCACACCCACCATCAGGGCACGAGACGTCATCTCTATTATTAAGCATTCTTGAAATTTTAAACATCCATGTTTTTGTTAAAGGATTAATCAAATTATGTTCGTAATTTTAAACGAATTAAGGAAGCCGGACCAGTACCTAGGATTCAGTTTACGCTCGCTAGCTCAGAATGGTGCAAATGATACCTCAGAGAGAACCGGGGCGAGTATTTATTATTCAAATTCTAAACACCAAGAAGTTACGATATATTTGTGAAATTAATCAAATCACATTCGTAATTTTATACGAATTATGAAAGCCGGTCTAAGCCTATACAGGATTCGAATCGCTCACTGCGTAAATGCAAGCATCATCAAATATGTATAGATATATTTTACATCTACGTAGTACCCTAAATAATGTTACCGACAAACTGAATTCTAAATAGTGTGCGCCTTCAAATCTCATAAGCGTATTTGACAATTGGTTCCGAACATGTGTGCAACTTACACAATCTGTGAATTAGGCATACCTAACCAATACAGAAAAAAAATACTGTACCTAGTATTTCTAAACTACACTAAACCATCACTAATATGTGTCTAATGAAATTCTTGGTTTATTTTTAAATAACTCGTGTTTAATAGGTTTTTAACTACTTTTTAACTAGCTAGTTGAGGTATGACTTCGACTAAAATTTCAAGGCCAATCACTCGAGTTTTTGATGAATATCTTCCAAACCGTTCCAGTATTATTAATCCTTGCAATTCATAACTAAAAATACAGAAACGTTGTTTATATTGTGTTCTTTAGTTCATTTTACTAAATGAAATTTTGAGGGAATTAAATTTCCTTTAGTCACGAATTGCAAGGCTATTAAAATTATATGCGGTCTGTCTATCACTTCTCGTCACAAACGCAACTTAGATCAGTCAAGAATGCATTAGAACCACTCATTTAGAATTAATTTTATCGCTAGGTGTACAGGCTTCAGTAAGCAACCAAACAGCAACCAAAGTAGCCAAATACACATCCTTAGGTACTCTCATAGCACACTAATAAAAATATTACGAGCAGTGTCCGACCGTAACATGATTTTCAGTCGAAACTGAGACTAGAAGTTTCATCGGACGCTGGGTACAGACAGATGTAGTGAATAATGTTTTTCCCATCGGGAAAACTCGGAATACGAGTATAACCAGTGTCAATCAATTTGAAACCGTATGAATTTATTAGTCAACTCGCTCGACTTCACTGAATACAGTACATGATTGACACTTTTATACACTGTATTGTAAGTTTTCCCGATGTAAAAATTTATCCACTACATTTGTACCTACGATATTGGCTGACTTGGCTGCTATGATGGTGATTGTACCTACTAAAATAACTCAGTTTTTTTTAACTATAACTGCTCATAGTAAAAAGTACGGCGCGTTCATTTATTTCTTGCATAGAACTTGTATAATGTAGTACTTAAAAAAATAGGCTATAGCGTAAAATCTGCGGTTTGTTTGCGAAAGGTACCTATGATATGTACACTTGACTGGTTGTTTTTGTGACGCTGATTGAGTTGAAGGCCGAGCTGCTACTATATAGTAAAACAGTTGAGGGCTGTATTTATCCAGCTCAAGCCCGCATGCTACCTTTGGACCTGGACCCCGCACTGTCGTTCTGCACCCACCTAGTCTACGGCTATGCCGGAATCCAACCTGACACCTACAAGATGGTGCCCTTGAATGAGAACTTGGATGTAGACCGCTCTCACGCCAACTACAGAGCTATCACGAATTTCAAGAGCAAGTTCCCCGCCCTGAAAGTGCTGCTGTCCGTCGGAGGTGACGCTGACACCGAGGAATCTACCAAGTACAACGCCTTGGTAAGTCGTCACTCTTTTTCTGAAAAAAAAATAATAATAATAAGGCCATTTGCGCATAGGTGACATGCTGCTGTGCACAGCATATTCACCTTTGAGAGTATAGCATGCAATACGAAGGTGAATATAGAATACGAAGGTTGCTAATGAGAACTAAATAATATTAAGAAATCATCAAGTCACATTTACATAGGCACTCGATGCACCCACTTCGCACTTGTTACCTCGGCAAATCTAAATTCACGCAACATAAGGTGGCATAAATATGCAAGAGGCGTCATACACTTCCTTATTTAGGTGCACGTGAGAATTTAAATTTAGCTTCCGAGGTTTAATCTTTCTTAACGCTCGAGAAGAGCTGACTCGGCGCAGCTTCCGCTTACGAAGCAGTATCGTAAATAGCAAACGCTTTAAACAAGGCTTTCCCTTTAGAACCAACCTATCAGAATGGATAAGTTTGAATGCTCGGGGCGTCTCATAATTTATACTAATGTGGAATACAAACTACAAGTAGTAAATATAATGCATGTAGATATTATACGATATTTGAAAATATACATTTTGACGCGATTTATTATTTAATTAGTATAGGTATTTCATCCTTAAAGTTTAAAAATGACACATTTTTTTTATAATGGTTAATGATTTATTTTTATAACGTCCCAATTTTTATATTCAAATGCCTAATCGTTGACACCTTTGCTTGTAACTATAAACGTGTTTTAATTAAACCTTAAAAATAAGGTAATGCATAGGTAGGTATTGTCCATATTCAGTGGGGCTTTTTGTGTATCATTATAAAAATTAGCTGTGCTTGAAACTTTCATCAATATCCTCTAGGGCGATCACTTCGAGTACACCCCTTTCTACTGAAATGTCACAGTAATCGAAATCTATAAATAACTGTTTAAAACTTGTCGGGCGAAAACGTTTTAAATCAAGTTCCCGCGGGTCATTTTGAATTTCAGATTAGCTAGGGTTTCGGAACTAAAATAAAGTCTCGGTTCGTCAGTCAATATCTTAAATTGTCAGCATAATTCCCCGGACACGGTATCTTATTCAGCGAAAGTGTCCCGGAAAATGTTTTGGCAAACTGGTCACGAAACGGCAATTCGAATGTCGAGTGACTTATGTCGTCAGGCCATTTTGCGCGATTATTACTAAATAGTTTGTAGTTTCCACCTCCGATAGAACATATAAGACAAACTCTCAGTATTATATTGTTTTATAAGCTGTACGTAGTCAAGTAGCAGCTTTCTTAAAACAGGACTGCAGGAATAAAAATCATTGTTTTTTTTTAAATTAGATATATTATATAAGATTTCAAGCTCACTGTCATGGTCATTTACATTAGAATTACGCTTGATAATGGCGCTTGCAACAGTGCCGAAATATCGGGAACTCACAAATACAAATATACATGGTAAATATCTCGTTTCTAATCGTAATTATAATGTATAATTATTCACTGCATAATATAAATATTGAAATAATGAAGTGAACTCTGTATCTGTCATTAATTTAAGTATTATTAGATCATAGAAAAATCGTGACGTTACTTGTTGCAATTTTCGGCAAAATTCTTATTGAAGGAGCATATAATGCTGCTGATTTCACTAGGTAATAGTGGATATAGATACCTATTACGCATTTGAATCAGGCTATAGTGTATTCTATTACCTGGACATTATGACCAATTGCTAATTGTGAGACTTCGACATAATGACAAGAGGCTATTCTATCATCTGGACATTATCACCTCTTGGCAATTATGTCACTTGGGTATTATGACCGAAGGGGTCTCGTCGTACTGATTGTACACTTTTGAGAGCAATTTGGATGAGACATCCGCCATTTGAGCCACTTCCTAAACCAGATGTTCAACAATTGACGGTCTTTAGGGGGCTTGTTAAAGGAGTTCGACTCGACAGACTGATACTAAATGAACACTGGGTAAACAACACAAATTCTTGCCTTTACTAGGACATACAAATGGCTTTATTATTAATACAGGATGGTAATGGATCATTCACTATCGTATTTAAGTGAAACATCCGCACCTTTCCTTCCTTTTTTGTACTTTTTGTTAAGTAAGAGTGTAATTCTCTACAATCATGGGCACCCTTACAACAACTAATTAATAAAGATAAAACCTCTTTAACTGCTATGACAGCATTTTGATTATGAAGAAGATAAATAGTCTCATTGATTGAGATACAATGTTTCAAAATAACCAGAGGGCCTATTCCGAACTTCGAAATCCGAACTTCGTATCGTGCCATCCCTTTCACTCATATGGTGTAAACACGAGAGTGAAAGGGACGGCACGATACGAAGTCCGGATTTCGAAGTTCAATTCAATTTGACATGTATCACCGATAAATGGAAGAGTATCGTACTTGACAGAAGTTTCCTAAATGTAGAGTGACCATGCATGTCATAAATTTTTTTTTTTAATTTTGCACAGTAACTGAACCTTAATCTTATTAATACTGGTACGAAACGGTAGCTTATAATTTACTGAATTCGTGGGGTTGATCCTGCTCATGTCTCCTGAATCATCCTGTATTATATATATGAAACAAAGAGTAGGTATTCAAGTCTTTATTTTACGCTCGAGCGCTCGAGTCTATGAATAAGTAAGTGGTGTATCTAACAAACTAGGTATATGTTTATTGTTTCGAAATTATGTCATCCGTGTTTGCAATGTTACTAACACTGAACCGCTTGGTAATATTAAGCTGAAGGTCCCTATGTTTTGCACCTTAATAGTCAATAGTACCTATTGTTCACCTCCGAAAATGACATAAGATTCTAAGTGCCAGGTAGGCCGGTTTTTTGTAGATATAATTCAAACGTGATTACTATCTCTCCTTTATTTCTTAGTTTTGCAGTTTTGAGGCTATGCGCTATTGTCACTAATATAATTTTGGCTCCAAATCCATAGCAATTGATTGCCTACTACCTACTCGTATATGAAATTGTCTTTGAGCGCAACTTTTATTTATTTATTATTATTATTATTTAATAATTATGAGAATTAGTGAAAACAAACCTGCACTTTGTTCTGAAACCAAGCCGCTTTGCACAGTGGTAGTAGGAACCAAAATAAGTGGTTTTTTGGGGCAATCAAAGTTTCACCCCTTTAGAGACGAGATGGCGCCGGTTAAAAAAAATACATTTTAAAAAGTCTACTGGATAAACCCGATTGTCCCACAGTTGGAGTCGCCGCAAGCGCGCACTGCGTTCGTCAACTCCGGCGTCCTTTTAGCGGAGCAGCACGGGTTCGATGGTATCGACCTTGCCTGGCAGTTCCCTAGGATTAAGCCAAAGAAGATCCGTTCTACCTGGGGTAAGTGGCGGATACTCTCGTTGTAGTCGTTGTAGTCAGATATATCGGAACAAATAAGGTAGGTATCTACTTAGAATAGGCTTAAGCCTATTTTCACTGCTGGCAGTGTTTCTATATTGATGGTGGATGATGACTCAGGAGAGTACTGTGACATACGCCAACTTTTCCTCCAGGGTGATCTTTGCTCTAAAAGCAAGCTTTACAAATTCATTCTTGTAGTAAAATAAAACTGATAAACGGCAACATTGCTGATTTAGTAGACTCTAGGTTATATTTAGGTAATATAAGAATATAAACTGTACAGCATTTCTGTTACATTTTGAACTAAAAATGCTAGAGAATAGAAACTCTGGCAATGTTATCTAGTATTTACCTAACCCTCGTTGTCAAACATTGGCCAGCGCCAAAAATAGCTCAGGGTTGTCACTTGGAATATTTTACCCGACTGCGCAAGCAAAAGTGTAATAAAGGGCTATCGAGACGAATGATTAATATACTGTGTATAAATACGTAAAACGATTTTTCTTGCTCGTAATTACATTCATTAGTTATCATATAACCCTAGTGTTACTGAACCAAAATAAAAGCACGATTTCCAAAAACATGAGTTATTTTATGCTATATATATAGAAAACTCGCTTGCTTACGAGTGAAAATATGGACCCCTGAAAATTCTTTGTTTTTACTCGAAATCTTCTTCCTGGTTTTTTGCTATTATTTCATAAACGAGAAAAAAATTACAAAAAAAATATGGATATTGCCCATTTTTATATCCCACCAAATTTCTCTTGAGTGTATAAGGTTTCAATTCGCTTGAGGTGAGGCGTAACTGTGGGCTACTAACTAATGAACGGTTGCTAAATCTTGAGGTATATTTTCTAACCCTCTCCGCGATAAATATCGCTATCGCCATAAAAGTGGGTTGAATGTTCATTTAAAAATTACTTATTCTTATAAACGCATGAACATGAACATGATCAATATGAACACAGCAGACAAAAAAGGCCCATTAGGCTATCGTAGAAAAAAAAAATGAAATTCAAGTTTTTATGCAAGTAGGCCTATTTCACGTAGATAATTAGTAGGTGAGAGTAAAACGGTAAAGGTTTCCTTCTCGTTGTATTTCTTGGCTTTTACTGGAGCTACACCCAAAATCTACGTATACGTTAAATAACTCTCAGGTGCCTCGTAATCATGCTTGTTATGTAAATACGTGTCGGGATAAATATTTATTATGTAGCTCGTAGGTAATTGATTTCAATATACGAACATGATGAATGGTACCCATCTAAATTTACCTATTCTTGCCCTCCTTTCGAATACACGATACGTATTACGTAGTTATATGTTAACTTTTACTCATGACGGAACGGAGAAGGTATATATATATGCATTTAGGGTGAGAGGTTGTTACTTCAGTAGACAATAATTATATTCAATGAAACGTATGGTGCCGCGATGTATAGCACTTTTGATAGTATATCGTTAATGGTAAATGTAAGACTTTATGTAATCGAGTTTGTACAATTTGAGATTCACTTTATTAGATTAGATATAGAAATTAGATTTCGCTTAGAATAAATAGATGAAGTACAAAGGGATCTCTTTCAGCACCTTTTGCAGCAGCAAATATTTAAAACTATAACCGCGAGTATTACAAGAAAAGCGAGTGTTGCAAGAGCTGCATTAATTAATACGGAGTAAAACTACAGACTCTATAGAGATAGAAGATAAAATGTAGAGTCACGAATGTGATTTGGCTTTGTCTGATTTGATACTATTTCTAGTAGCCTGGGTTTTTTATTGTCCCGTAAGAGGTGAGAAAATTAGAGTATACTCCTCGGGGATAAATCTGTTTTTGTCTTAGGTACGCTTAAATCCCTCACCGCACTCAGGACTCAGTCTTACTCGCTACGCTCGGTAGTAAAATCAGGAGTCCTTCGTTACGTTCAGGATTCAATATCGCGCCCGTCTAATAAAACAGTGCGTTCCCCCTTGATATACAATCTACTATTAAATTGTCGATAGTATAACTTGAACGTGGCTGGGTTTACCAATTAGGCAAGGAGCGTGTGGATAGATCCTATATTAACTTAAACGAAACACGTGAAGCGTTCATAGAACTCGTTTTTAATTAGCTTGTCTTAGACAGACGGGTCAATCAACTTTCGGACAACACTTTCGTACGTTTGCGTTATTGCTTTTGGTCATTTGGGGAGTGGGTAGTCAATACATTTTGGTCCAAGATCTTTCGATTACAGTCACGTTATCACTTAATAGAAAATTTTAAATAAGCGTCCCAATGATTCCCACTTTAAATGTTAATATAGGTTAACCAATTTTTAAATGATCGCCACATTACTAGAGTGTGCCGAATTATTCTCTGTGTGGGTATTGTGCCGTATTGGAGGGGTTCTCAGTTTAAAATCAGTTATGCTCTAGTTGCTCTACCTTTATTTATATTAATTGAGATTGAAAGTGCGTGTCAACAATTGGGCCAATATGAAGCACACGGGGACGTTCGTCTCACATACCCCTTATTAGCTAAAATGAATTGTGTCCCTTTCTCACAAACATAAATCGCAAAGTGGCAGATGACTAAAGAATTTTAGTCGCAATTTAACTCAAACAGGATTGATACTATAAAAATTTAAATAATTGTTTAGGTGCTTCTCTATTGGCGTTACCACATAAAATAATCAATATTTTTTCGAGTAGATAGATATACATTTGAAGCTGAACCTACCCCTTTAAATATTATTTAGTATCCCTCGATATCCTCCACTGGATCCTAGCAACCAATAACATTTTTATTTGTACTTGGATCGTAGATTACGGCTAATAATTTATTAATACGAGGTATTATCGTTGCGCCGCTGGTGTGTAACTTCTGTTAAGAGCAGTAATAATCCTCATGTTTCTTTGTGAAAAGCCCTATTGCTTCATCTTAAGCGACTCAGGCGCCTGGCGGGGTAATCTTACCTTAATAGGATTACATTAATCCTGGAATCATTGACGTCTGAGCAAATATGAGATCTACGTTGGAATCGGAACTTGAGGACGATATTTCGAATTGAAATATATGGGAAACATTGCCATACAAGGATTTGTAACCTTTGAACACGTTTATATAACTATATAACATTGATTACTAACACAGTTACACGTTTTTAAAACGATATACGAGTTACTCGTAGTACGACTAGGTAAGTATATTATACTCGTAACGAGTATAATAATAATATACTTACATACATCTTCGGGGAAACCGAAGGTTTTGTCTGTGCAATTGCGGACTAAGTTATCATGACGAACAACTACCGGAAATATATCCTGAAGGACGGTACGGTCGACATTTGTCGGGCATGCCACCGTCCCGGAGAGTCACTCAGGCATATCATTTCCGGTTGTGGTCATCTTGCTAACGGCGAGTACTTGCACAGACATAACTTAGTAGCCAGAATCATTCACCAGCAACTTGCTCTTCTATACGGTCTTGTGAACGTCGAAGTGCCGTACTATAAGTATACACTTGCGCCAGTTCTTGAAAATGGTCGTGCCACACTCTATTGGGATCGATCTGTCATCACGGATAGGACTATTGTAGCCAATAAACCTGATATCGTGCTGACAGATCGATCGAAGCGCCAGGCAGTGCTCGTTGACATCACCATCCCACATGACGAGAACTTCGTGAAGGCTGAGAAGGCACGAGGTGACCGCCATGTGGGATGTTGATTCAACGATCATTGTCTCTGCGAACGGTCTAATAGCGAAGAATCTCGACCAATACCTCAAGAGACTCTCGCTAGATGGCTGGGTCAAGGGTCAGATACAGAAGGCGATACTCCTGGACACGGCGCGGATAGTCAGGAGGTTCCTCTCTGTCGCCCTAACCACCGGTAGCTTAGGCCCCGTCTCGCTGCCGGCGGCACACTAGGTTAGGTTTATATAATGATTTTATGTTTTGTAAATATTGTTTTATATTTTACTTTTTATATAATTATTATAAAATCTAACCTAAGCCATAGAGATTAAAAATACACTTACATACTTATAGATAGCAGCCAAAGTAGCTAAATACTTATATTGTTACAAATCGTGTCCCCTACAGCAATAAATACGTGTTGAAATAACTAATTTGGCCGCTAATTATATGATGCTGACTGTACACTATAGTGCCGCAGCGCCCTCTGACGATCCGCTTAGGTCGTTCACACAAAGACAAATTCTAACCCGTCACGGTCACCTTTACCACTCGACACTACTCGCATATCTAGAGTAGAGTTCCTTTAACTTTTTCTATAAATATAGTCATGGACCCCTTCGATAATTTCAAAGCGCCCACGGACCCTTTCCGACAAGTTAAGATACCTACCCTATACTTTACAAAATCGACAATATACTCTTGTAAAATCTTTTGGCTTTTTCCTGAGCACGGTGTACAAGCATAAGCAAAAAATACAGCGTCTTTGTTTCTAAAAAACTTAATAACGTATTTGGACAAACCTTTCGGAATTTTAAGCGTGCCATCATCATCAATGAACGGCCTTTGAGTCGATTACTGTACTGATTTATACAAGCAGTGTCAAACAGGGAATACAGACAATGTTTCGTGGCTTTTAGTTGTTAACCAGAAACTTTAAAATTGTAGATATTAAGAGCTATCATTTGTTGCAGGCTCCGTTTGGCACGGTATCAAGAAGACTTTCGGCACGACCCCCGTCGACGACAAGGAGTCCGAGCATCGCGAGGGTTTCACCGCGCTCGTCCGCGAGCTGAAGCAGGCGCTCAGCGTCAAGCCCAACTTGCAGCTGGCCATCACTGTCCTCCCCAACGTTAACTCCTCTGGTAAGTTTGATAGACATTGCTTACCATAAAACAAATAATGTCTCAAATTACAGCATCCGAGGCTTTCTTTTTACCGCCTGTGATAAGTACCTTTTTATGCCTTAGTGTCATTGTGACGAGAACAAAAAACCGGCTAAGTGCGTGTTTTAATAGAAAATAAAAGCGGTCAAGTGCGAGTCTGACTCTCGCACCGAGGGTTCCGTACACAGGGTTCGTACGTGTACCCGTCCCGACCCCGTTTAATTCAGAAAAAATCTTCATATCGCGATGTACCAAATACAGATTGAACGCTGTGGGTACAGCACCATCTATCAGCGCAGTTTGTTATTGATTTGAGTGCCTGAATAACGTAGTAAGTATGTTGATTTTTCAAGGATTATTCTTTAGTAAATGAACAGAGTTTACAAAACAAAAATACATGCAAAGGTGATTCAATTACAAACTTATATTTAATAATTCGACCTACTCCGTGAAGGGAGTTATACTAGAGCTAATTTGCCATGATTTTCAACAAGGAAAAAAACTTGCAATTTCATGGAAAAAAATAACTTTTTTTCTATAGGCAATGAACTACTTACCAAAATAACCTAAAAAACATATCAAGGATTGCCAACATTTTACTAATAATAGGGTTTAAATTAAACTCACAAGTCATTGTTGTGACAAACCAAGCACTCTAACAACTCCATACATTTTAGTTCACCCCGGTTCTTAACAACTACGGTAGGCAGATATCAAAGCGCAATCTATTTAATCTCCTTTGATAAACATTAAAATTATTATGCCTCGATGGGTCAGCAAGTTTTGGCTTCACTTCGCTTCAAGCGAAATCACTCAATTTGTAACTACGATCGTAAAAATAATAATTAATAATGCGAAAACCCGCTTTATCTTAGCCACGATAAGACTCAAAGTGGTAAATTGTGTGAAATTATGTTCATTACATGAATTAACTTCAACTTGTTTATAGAGTCGCCTCATCATACATTTCTATTATATCTTGACCCTGTGACAAATATGTGCATATTCGGAAGTCAGCCTTATACAGGTTCTTCTGAGACGAATTTTCCGTACGTCAGCAAGCATTGTAAATATCTACATGACTTTGGTCTTGTTCATAGGTTGAACTCCCACCCCCGAATTTACCAATTTGAGGGACAATTTAAGGGATAAGAAGTATCCTATAGTTAATTCAGGCTATAAACTCTATGTACACCAAATTTTGAGTGATTGAGTAACAAATATCCAAAGATCCTAAATTATATGATTTCATTACAAATGTATAGTTTTCAGATTTTTCCCTGTACCTGTAGTATAAGACGATATTACTTGCCAAATTTCATAGTTCTAGGTCAACGGGAAGTACCCTATAAATTTTGTTTGTCGAAATATACGATTTTTGCGGCATAAGCGGTCATACATTTTTTTACGTTAAATTAGAAGTTTGATTATTTCACAGCTTCAAGGGCCTGTAGACCTAAGTACCGTATATGGTTTTAATCTCAACTCGATACCTCCACGTGTTGCCGAGATAAAGGGTCTTGACAGACAGGCAGACAGACAGACAGACGAACAACAAAGTGATCCTAAGATAAGGGTTCCGTTTTTTTCTTTTGGAGGTACGGAACCTAAAAAAAGGAAATTTCAAGGAAATAATGTGATTTATCAATATTATAGGATTTGTTGATAAAATATTACTTATAAAATTCATTGGGACAAAATTTTTGCAAAAATAGCTTAATTTGGTGGCTTTGCATTCCTTTGTTTTCCAATATTTTTTAAACCAAAAACTAGCTCTAAACAACGATACCCCACTCGATGCCCCTTTTTTACGACAATTTGTATGGCTTTGGGTCAACAAGATGCTTATAATGTGAAAATTTGAAGACTGTAGCTCCAACCCTTTGGCTGTAAAACCTATGTGACAGACGACGGACAGACGGACGGACTGACGCGTGAGTGATGGCAATAGGGTTCCATTTGGACCCCATCGGGTACGGAACCCTAAAAAGGTACGTGTTTCGGTTTCCTTTACTGTACAATGAAGATTTCGTCTATGAAGGAATCCTCAAGTCTTTAAAGTTTGTGATTTTTGTCGAGTCGCTAGTGTCCATGGGCTACCGTGTCTGCTTACCGTCAAGCAGGCCATAAGATTGTTTGCCACAGCCGTATACACAAAAAAACTTCGTCTATGACTGAAGTGAAACGTATTCGTCTAATGTTATTTGATTTACCTACATATCTGTTATATATGTCCGGCGTATTAGCTTGTTTCTGATGTGGATATATCCTGATGATAATAGCAGCAAATAAATAATGGTGGAATTTATTTATGATGTCTACGGGCGTGAAACGCGTATTAAAAAATAAATTTATACGTTTAGTAGTAGTACATGTCGCTTAATAACCAGAGAATGTTTCGAAAATAAATTCATTGAGACTATAGCAACCTGTTTACAAACGTTCCTACCTAATATACCACATACCTAAAGAATGATTATTAATTGGACTGGACACGTAGTTTAGCTTTGGTACAGATATTGGCTTCTCCTACAATCTGTTAGTATTTTGAAAGGTATTTTAAAATGGAAAATAATTGTTGTTGTGGTGTAAACTGGAAAAATAAGCTTTAAATATTCTGTATTGTTCCTAGAAAGGCTTACAAAAGTAATTTAATTTGCTTTAAGTTATTCAGACGTGATGGCGTGGTACCCATGGCGTTCAATTTCTAGAATTATTTTCCTGAATGAATAGGGTCGGACCAGTTCGGACATATCTGTTTACGGAACCCTCGGTGCGCGATCCGGACTTGCACTTGACCGGTTTTTTTTCATTCCCTGCCTACTTTCCATAGCGTATACCCGCATACATAACATAGTGCTGTTTTTACCAGGAGTTAACGATTAACTTTAACTTCCGTTAAATGGCCGGAAATGTAACGCTTTAACGTTTAACGAAGTTAACTATTTTTTTAACGGATTAGTGATTAACGAAGTTAACTATTTGGTTAATGGTGCCCAGCTATGTACACAAAATATATATATATCGAAAACCTTTACTATTTACAGTTTACGAGTATTTTTCGCTGTCTATTAAATGTATGTCGTGTAAATAAGTAAAATAAAAGTTACAAACGCTAGGTGGCGCTTCTGTCGTGTACATAGCCAATAGCGGCAGTTGCCCCCTCCCCCCAGATAAAAAATGACTGTTTTTACGCACCCAAATGAACACAGTTGAAAATTTTCAGAATGACAGGATCTCAAATCAAATACATCAGCAAGCGGGATAACCGACACCATTATGACTATCCCGTAACACCCTTCTGGCTATCCTGTAATTATCTGTCAGTAGGAACCTCCCCAAATGATTGAATATTGATCGTATTCTGGACTGGACGTCTAACTAGTGGGCAATGGGCATTGTGGTGGCTATTTATTAACGAACGACATCCAATTACATATTACTGGGGTCAGTAATTTTAGATACTGCAGCAACTTTTTCAGAAATCAGAATCCAAAACTATTGAACATTCTTTTTTAGTTTTAGATTTCAAAAACAACAAGAAGTTCTTAATATTTTATGTTGCTCGTTTGTTCAGGTTTTTTCTCAGTCACAACCTAACGGAAATCCAGTTTTTTGGATAAGAAGGAAGTACATAGATAGTATTGATTTAAACTAGCACGACACTAATTCATTTTCAAAACCTTAGTTTTTGTTTATGTACAGACACGCGTGCTGTCCGGCGATTTATAGAAACTCTTAAGCCTGTAAATATACCTACATAATTAAGTCATACGCCATACCATATACTTAATTTTCTCTTTAGGCGACTGACATGAGGCTCGCATTTTGAACGTGTCGTTTCTCCATAGGCGAGGCCTTATTTTTGCACAACATTTTACTAGCATTTGACTAACAAAGTTTTACTTTCCAGTCTACTTCGACGTGCCCGCGATCATCAATCTGGTGGACATCGTGAACCTGCAAGCTTTTGACTTCGAGACCCCCGCTCGCAACCCCAAGGAGGCAGACTACGGCGCCCCCATCTACGCCCCCCAAAACCGCAACCCCCTTCTGAACGTCGACTCTGCTGTCTCTTACTGGTAAATAGGTGTACTTTTCTGGATTAACAAAATGGAGTCCTACCAGTTTTGTCAGCAACAGAGAAGCTGAAAACATGGTTAACTTGCCTTTCATCGTGGTTATACTCTTAGAGCTCGAATTAGTAGATTGTATGACAATGGTCTAAAATGAGCAACATTACCGGGAGATAGTTATTTTCCCGAACGAAGTGAGACCGCGGTTCGCGCGCAACTATCACGCGCAAAAAAAGCTAACTGAGCGCTTCAAATGGTTGCCTAAACAATTTAATTACTTTTTAATTTTAGTGAAATAGGGACTACTACAAACTTAATCTTTAGACTCTTTAGAGAAATGCTTTCTGTTTCCTGATTGGTCGATTTTAGTAAAGCTGTATTCTCGTTGGTTAATAATACCCAATACCAAATATTTTTAAAGAGTTAAATTAGTATTCTGTGATTGGCGGATTTAATAGGTGAAGTATTTTGACTGGACGAATGAAAATGTTTGACTTTTCAAGGATGAGAAGTGAAAAATACATTATGTAGTCATTCTTCCAGCGTTATATATAGGGAGAGGCTCCTAGCGCTTAGGAGCTCGGGTCCGCTTTGGCGCCTGAACCCAAAATTTGGCGTAGGCATTAGTTTTATGAAAGCCTGCCTACCTTCCTCACAGGGAAAACTAGACCTTGTGGGGATTAGTTTCCTAAGGATGTTTTCCTTCACCGAAAAGCTACTGTTAAATAACACATGATATCTCGTAAGTAAGTTTGTTTGAAAATCCCAGTTGTACGAGCCGGGGTAATGAAGCTGGCGTCTTTTTCTTTTATTATATAATTACCGGTAATATTTGCGAAAATATTGAATTTTTATTTGGTGTGCGCCCAAACTGATCTTATGTATGTTGAACAGGCTGCAGCACGGCGCGGCAAGCACCAAGATCGTTGTGGGCATCGCCACTTACGGCCGCACCTGGAAGTTGGACGGAGATAGCGAGATCTCGGGCGTACCTCCCCTTCACACTGATGGCCCTGGTGAAGCTGGTGTGTTACTTTCCTTTACATAAACGACATACCTACTAAGCCTTTTTTTAATATGGAGTAGCTGTTGAATAGTGGCCTGGGGAAAATAAAGGGGAATCCTCCTATACACGTTCACGCGGGCGATTTAAACACTGGAATACTCTAAGAGTTTGCGCTCCAGTGAGATTGGTTGCGCGGCTTCTACCAAATCTGAGGTGTTGAGAGGAATCGAGCTACTGGGAGTTTTGTCACTGGTTGACTAAACCTAGCCTAGCTGAGAAGAGTCCAGCAAGAAACTCAGCTAGGCCCGACTTGGGTCGGACTGACTTTAACCAGTATGCGGTGGTACAGGGATGTATAGGACGTATTATCGCGATCGCGCGGTGGACGTCCCCGCTGAAATAATAAGGCGATGTTGGTGGAATGGATGATAGTAAGGTGGTGATGGTGGTTCTCTTCAGGGATATAGGGCTCTTAGCATGGTTTAAGAAAACAAGGACTGACAATCCGGATCGTGCCACCATATTACTTCACTGTCGACTACACACTGATTTACGTCCGGATACCGTCGATAGCCTGATGCAAGACTGATGACGTAGATCGTGTCACCCTCACTACTAACCGATATACCGGATTACACGGTATTTGTGCATCCATTCGAGAGTAACCTGTGTTTTCATAACGCATTTGACACCTCGCGTGTTTCACTTGTATACCTGGAAGCTGGTCAGCAACAGAGAGATGTCGGATGTGCCTCCCTTTCACACTGGCTGGGAAGCTGATGCGTTACTTTTACTTTAGATGTATGTCATTCTACGACGATAATGCCCTTTTTCCATCATCAGCGCCATAGGCTGTGCTTATACATATTAACACATTCACTGGCAGACTTAAATCTTGAATATACCCACTTAAGAGTTCGGTCCGCTTCCAATTGAGATGTATATTAATTAGGATGCACCTATTTTATTTATATCTTGTTACAGTGATACATGATAGGTACAGTTACGGCGACTTTAGACAATTTGCTTTTCTCTGATTTCAACACTTCAACAACAGAAAACTAGTTTTTCGACATATACATAATTAATTATAATATTATAGGATAGTACTGAGAAATTGTAAACAATAGCTAATTACAACTAAATAAAAGGTGGTTTAATACTGATTTCGTAAATTCAGCCACATTCAGTCTGTAAACAAGAAACTATAGTAACGAATAATTGCGAATGGCTTTAATTAAAGCACTCACGTAAAATAATGACCAATTAGCTGAAATTGGTGTTAGTGTTGAAACAAAAACTAGGTATACGACAAGTCAGAACCTACTAAATTATTTTATTATTAGTTCATTTCTCGGCCGAATAGTGGTAAAATGATAGTAAGGTGAAATTGTATTATTTTTCTTTCAACCTTACCAACAATCAGTTTAACTGTTATATTAAACACTTAACGTTATTTCTTAATCTACATATAATAATCTGTTTGTTTTCAGGCCCTTACACCAAAACGGAGGGCATTCTCAGCTACCCGGAGGTGTGTGCTAAGCTCATCAATCCAAACAACCAGAAGGGCATGCGCCCCCACCTCAGGAAGGTCACTGACCCCAGCAAACGTTTCGGTAAGGACCTTTTCCCGTTGCCATCAAATGTGACCTTACTGACCTTAACAAACTATAGGATACCCGGGATGCTACGAGTAGCCTAGTGGGCAAGTTTGAACCGTCTGACGATGGCACCTAGTTCAAACTTTAACTAAACCGGTTGGCTATGATATTTTTTACGGGATATTTTTGCATTGGTCTCTCTCTACTTACTTATTTCAACTTACCTAATTCATTAACTGGTAAATTGGTTTGAAAAATTGGTTATCATTGCGCTTTATAACAAATTTTGGGAATTAGTTGCGAAATTTGAATTTTCAGAGCGGGGGTTGACGAAGGACGGTGATTTGTCCCATGTGTTCGGTTGGTACTCACTTTTTAGAGGTTATGCTCGTGGCTTGCTGTTGCAATTAACACTTAGAGTAGTTTGTGCGGTGTTGGTGTCATGTTCAAAGGAAATTTGAAACTTTTACACTACCGTAACTCACGTATACTTACCGACGACTTCAACGTAATCAAAAATATAGTTTTTGATATTTAGATTAATATGACTAAATTGCACAAGTATTCAATGTAGTAATTAATATTATTTAGTAGCACAATCGTGGTTCAATCTTAAAATCCTACGCTGGCTCGCCTCTCAATACAACTCGCCCCAAATAAAAACTTTGCAGTCTAGCATAAAATATAACTATTGTTTTATACATTCGTGCAGTTTGTTCGGTAAAGCGATGTTGACGATTTTTAATAAGATAGGCACGGTATATATACTTTAATTTTTAAATCAGTTTGGAGCTCATATCCTTTACAAATAATTTATTTAATCGTATGTCAATACATAATCAAAGAGCGCAATCAGAGCATAGCTTTCTGCAGGTTCAAATAATCAAAAATCGGAAGTAATTTTACCTAAATGCATCTTTATAATTTATTACTGTATGGTTTTTGTCGGGTATGATTTGGTAATACGAAATACAGACAATACTGTTTTTTATTGCACTGTGCTCTTATAATTAAATGTAACGCATTAATGGACAATGATCACAGCAAACGTATCGGTAGCTATGCCGTCCTCAGGCCAGTGTTGTCCATCAATGTCTTAACTCTCTGCTATTGAAGTTGATTGATTGTTTTGAGCGCTGTTCTGTTGCCGTTATAAGTGTCGCCGTTAAAAATTGAAAGTCATTATTTGCTTCGAGTAGACTTAGGTTACAAAATACGTCTCTTGACATTTGATTTTAGTATTGACAACGATCAGCCATTTGCACTTGCACACTTTCGACTCTCTGTGTCACTTATATGTTCAATTTATTTTGTAGATATCAACTGAAATGTATAGTGAATAATGTTTAGCCAAAGTGTCTGATCAATTAGTAAATATATTTTTGTCTTGGACATAATTGGGACAGAAAGATGAATTTGAACATATTCGACGAAGTACGTTGGCAAAATTTTATCGCTACAGTTGAAATTTAGAGTTATTTTTAAAAAGTTGTATTTAGTTGGTAGGTTTTTTACCTATAATGTGTTCGACGTATGGCAATAATTTGAAAATTTAGGCTTGCTTTTCGCCATTACGTACCTAATGTTTAATGTAGACGATTGTTAACTTTGCAGGAACCTACGCCTTCCGCCTGCCCGATGACAGCGGCGAGGGCGGCCTCTGGGTGAGCTACGAGGACCCCGACACTGCCGGACAGAAGGCAACATACGTCAAGTAAGTATCAACCTATATCTACTGGTAACCTAGAGCAGGGTTTTTACTTAGTCCATTATTTCGCCTGACTTGCAGTTTTCCAGGCCGTCCTTTATATAATACATTATTCCACACTAATATTTGGATTCCGTACATTGCCTCGTGTCACGACATTTCTAATTATTATTTGAGGCAAATCTGATTAGGATTCTAGATTAGGATCTTTCCAAGACTACTTAGGGATCTGTGGAAGTGTATGGTGTACCTTGGACGGATGATAAATTCCGTGCTAGTTTTTTTTTAATTCTTGCTCATCTATTAAAGGACTTATAACTAATACGAGGCTTCGCCAAACTGCGGAGCAGTTTGTTGGCGAATAAATTAAAATACACTCGTTCCTTAACTCCTACTATTACCTATATCTGTTTCGGTTTATACAAATTATACCTATCATAATAAAAATCAAGATTTTTAAATAAATTTCACTCTCAATTTTAGTTTGTACCGTTTGTTCATAATTTATTAGTTTTTATTGAACTAAATTAGTCATACACAATCTATATGGTACGATCCATGTATCGTAATTGCACATTTTTCGATATCCACCCAAACATCATGAGTTAGTATTTCGTACCTACAACTGCCTACAATAGTGCTCTTGAAATGCCCGTTACTAAATGACGCTAATAGCTTCCGACAGGAGATCAAGAACCCACCACGAACCCTTAGAATAGAATTGGGTACAAATCTGTGCTCACAATTGCCAACCCTAATCGAGTCTTGTATGTAGTTAAGCCCAAAAGCACTCAACAGATTTTGCGCCCCTGGTGGAGAAAACACAAGCGTAACGCACTTTTATTTCTTTGTTTACTTATTTGTAAGTCCGTGAAAAATGTCGGATTTTATTAGCTGCAAGTTTGGCTTCAAATCGGGGTGTGTTCATGTATAAATACAGTATGCAGTATATCCTGTATTTTGACTTGCAATAGGGATCAGGAACAGATAAATTAATATTCAACTTGAATGTGCTCCTTAAATACACAATCAGCGAAGATACGCAATAGCGCATCTACCAGCTGAATAGCGGATCTTGCAAATATCCTATAAGCCTATAACACACACCCATATCGATAATTCATAACTACTCGTAATTAGCCGGTAACACGTACGTAATTATTTATCTCCAGCAGGGTAAGGGTTGGAACAAATTATCTGCAAAGTGACATAATTTAATGGGACGATATTGTAGATAATTAATTTACTGTATTTAGGTGCATTCGATATTACATATTAATTAGCTTTCGCTCCCTGCTAATTTGGAAGCGTGGAATTCTGTATCTGAGAGGACATCGTTGAAAAAGGTGACAATAATTTATACGCAAAACCTCAATAAATGTATACACATTTTTCATGAAACGCTCCGTTCACTGGTGAAAACCGAATGAAAATCCTTTCAGTAGCGGCTTGGGCTTTCTTTTGTAATACGTAGTGATAATACAGTCTGACACAATGCAGACCAATATACTGCATAGGTACATTGAATATTATTTCTTTATTTTATTTACTTAATTATTAATAATTAAGTACAAAAACGTATTATGTAACATACCGCCTCACTAACTATTTATAATATGTGATACTTACGTAATTTGTCATACTTGTAATATAAAGTGCTCTTGGATAACTAGCACAAGGCAATCAACTAAGGACACGGTCTGGACACCAGCGGGCAGCGGGGGGACGAGCGGGCGTCATACAATTTGATCGAGTTCGAGCTGCGAATGCCCGCTCGAAGCCCCGCTGCCCAGAGGTGTCCATCAGAACGCTGCTGCAGGGGGATGATCATTTTATTTTACTGTGTATTTTCTTTTAGATTCATATATGAACATTATAAACAAAGATTGGGTATAAAAGTTAATTTAACTAATACTAAACAAAGCAAACTAAAACCTAATATGAATAAACTTAATTACCTTTTGTTTGCAGGTCTAAGAATCTCGGTGGAGTGTCGATCGTGGATCTCTCCATGGATGATTTCCGCGGACTATGCACCGGTGACAAATATCCTATTCTGCGCGCTGCCAAATACCGTCTGTAAAATAAACAGTGTAAGGCATAATTTCGAAAGCATTTTTAAATATGACTTATTATAAGTAAAATGTATCTTGCATGTTGTGTACCTATATTTTATGTTTATGAAATCGATTCCGTTTTTTTATACGTGCTATGCTGTATGTATTTTGACAAGATGACTAATAAATGTAGACCGATTTTACATTATATTTTAATTAATAAATAAATACGTAAGGATATTCACTGTTTAATTTATAGATTAGATTATTTTTTTCATAATAAAGAAACATTATACATTTTTTCTGCTTTGACGTAGATAGGTATTGTATTTTATCTTGTCGACAATTACCTATTCACTGTATCTTTGTAGCCGACGCAAAGCAAAAGAGCGGTGTTATAACATAAGTTTAACATGTGCATCTGTGTGTCTGTCTTTGGCATCGTACCTCCCAAACGGATGAACTGATTTGGAGCGGATTCTTTTTTAAGTCGGAAGACTTGATGGCGGAGTTGGTTCTTAGCTCAACAAGAGAGAATTATTTAGTGTAATATGTAGCTACTACTCAGAAATAATAAGTAGGCTAGGTAATAAAACTAGTTTTTTTTAAATAGTGATAAATTTTTGCCATTATTCATTGAATTACTATCGTCGGAGACCAGTCGGGGACCGCTAAGTAGGTACTACTGAAAAATGATCGAAAAAAAAATCTTTTTGCTCCCCGGCAGTACCACCTCTTCTTTAATAAACATAAATACATCAGAAAATATCTATAATATTATAAAATTCTACGACCATTTGGACAAAAATCAACATGCCTAGTTTCCTTGTAAACCTTCTTGCAAAGTGGTTCTGCTGCAGAGCACCCTCCCAGCAGAACCACCATGATATTTTACTTACCACACGTACTATTTATACATATATGACGCCAAATAATTCTACATCAATTCTATATATATCTAGTTTACTAAATTCCTCATTTTTAGGGCGACTTACAAATTAAATGAATGAAGTAATTTAAATGTGCTTTCTCACTTTTAAAGTTACGAAAGTGTCTGCAGAGCAAAAGGATGTTGGTTTGAAACCTACCGATATAACGCAAATCGGCATTCCTCATCGAAATGATAATAAAAAAATCAATGTCTTGCGAGTTACAAAAAATAGTACAATCAGCCAATACACTCTTTTTAATAAGAATTAAAAGGCTGTTATCTTTATGAATACTGTTTGAAATGAGGTTGGACCACAGACCATCCTTGTCTATTAACATTGACAGTTCATTTCAAATATTAATTTTGAATTTAGTTTTCTCCGCAAAAAGAACAAGAAGGAATCTTGTCACTATTGAATTGTCAGTGTGTATCAGTCTATAAAACAACTATCTTTATTGTTATTTATTCCATATAATTATATTAACATATATTATATCAATTGCTAATAATCTATATCCGTTGTGCTCATTTTGTGTCACTGTGACTCTGCTGCGTCCCACCCTATCAGGGTTATGGGCAAAGAAAATGAATCAGCATGAACATAAATGTCAACGGGCTGTGGTGATTCTTTAGACTATCAGGAGACGTTTTCGCCTGTCGTACGTCACAGTTCATTGAGGTTACTAATGGCCTTAGCAAGCAAGATTGGACTGAACATAGACCAGATGGACGTTAAGACTGCCTTCTTAAACGGAAACCTAAGCGAAACTGTTTACATGAAGCAACCTGAAGGTTTTGAAGACAAAGAGAAGAGAGACCATGTATGTAAGCTCAATCGTTCGCTTTATGGGTTAAAGCAAGCACCCAGAGCGTGGAACAACAAGCTTGACGGAGAATTGAAGAAACTTCAATTTCAACAATCCAAAAACGAACCATGCATTTATACAAGATCAAAAGGAAACAACATCATCATAATAGCAGTTTATGTGGATGACTTGTTGATTTTTGGAACAATGAAGATGAGCTTCGTAAAGTCAAGAGAGACCTCATGTCCAAATTCGAAATGAAGGATCTTGGAAAAGCTGAACTCATTCTGGGAATGCAGATAACTCAGACAAAGGATGTGATCAAAATTGATCAGGAGAGGTACATCGAGAAAATCCTTAAGACCTTTGGAATGGAAGACTGCAAGACAGCAGCAACTCCGGCGATTGCTGGCTGTCACTTAAATAAGTCAGGAAACAAGCCTGACGACAGGATCCCATATCAGAATCTTATCGGATCTCTGATGTATTTAGCAGTGTGTACAAGACCAGACATAACACATACAGTTAGTACTCTGAGTCAATTTAATACTTGCTATACAGAAGAACACTGGGTAGCAGCCAAGCGTGTGCTTCGCTACCTAAAAGGGACAAAGTCTCTTGGAATAGTGTACTCCAAAAGAAGTAATACACACAGATTCATCCAAGGATATTCAGATGCAAGTCACGGAGGTGACGAAGACAGAAAATCTTAGACTGGCTATGTCTTTACAGCTCAAGGATCAGCTGTCTGCTGGCAAAGTATCAAGCAGAGGACAATAGCACTATCAACGGCTGAGGCAGAATATGTAGCCATGTCAGAAGCTGCTAGAGAGGCAGTATTCCTCAAGAGGCTTATTGCGGAGATCATCAAGAAGGAAGAGGAACTGATTCCTATTCTCAGTGATAGCCAATCTGCAATAGCTATAGCAGAAAATCCGGTGCATCATCAGAGAACGAAGCACATAGATGTACGCTATCACTTTGTGAGAGAAGCCATCATGAATAAACAGATATCAGTTATGTATGTCGAGACAGCTTGTATGGTTGCTGATGTACTTACAAAGCCTCTACCCAAAGTGAAGTTTGCATGGTGCACAAGTAAGTTGATGAGCATGTAAGATGATATAATGTCTTAATGCTTGTGTTGTCAAAATTAAGGAGGAGTGTTTGAAATGAGGTTGGACCACAGACCGTCCTTGTCTATTAACATTGACAGTTCATTTCAAATATTAATTTTGAATTTAGTTTTCTCCGCAAAAAGAACAAGAAGGAATCTTGTCACTATTGAATTGTCAGTGTGTATCAGTCTATAAAACAACTATCTTTATTGTTATTTATTCCATATAATTATATTAACATATATTATATCAATTGCTAATAATCTATATCCGTTGTGCTCATTTTGTGTCACTGTGACTCTGCTGCGTCCCACCCTATCAAATACAATATGTATTAGTCCAGAATCTGGTACTGGAAACATGATACGCAATCAGGTACCTAAACGCCATTACTTTTGAAAGTTTCGAACTGTCAAAAGACAGCTCATAAACTTCTAAGTAGTCTGTGCTCATAAATCGTTAGTTGTCATTGAGAATCTGTTTGGATGTCGTCTTGTAGGTATCTATCAAAAAACTTATCCCCCTCTTCACATTTATCCTTAATTCCTTGCATCTTTTGGTAACACGGATTACTGGCCGTATATCAGTCTAAAATTGGAAATGTATATAGTGGTACATATTTTCAAAATCGGTTTTTATTCTAATAGCTGCTTGTCTACACAAGGTATGTATATAAACGAAAACCTTTTTAAATACTATACAGTTTAGGAGTCTTTTTCGCTGTTTATTAAATGTATTTTGCATAAATAAAATATTGATTTAAGTCAACATTTGACATTGGCCCGAAAAATTACTAAAGCTAGAGGGCGCTTCTGTGGTGCACATAGCCACCAGAGTTGAGGTCACGCACACGAAAAGTATAATTGTAGTCTTTGCACGAAAGGGTTATAAAGCAGATTTTTTTTTTAATATCGAGGGTTTTAATTTCTAATTTAATTATCATAATGAAATTATGGTTTAGGTTTACTACCACTTCTTGTGCTGGAAGAGTGTTGTCTTTTGACACAAGCATTGTGAAATGCTTACTGGGAGGCTCCATCCAACCTTGCCTATTCTGTAATTACCTATTTTAATAACCTGACTAAACTTTTTTCATTATTAATTTTCAAATAAAATGTTTAACATACGGGAACAAAAAAGGTAATAATACTATTTTTGTCCAAATCCTCAAATACATAAATTAAAAAAAAAAGCTAGGCCCACTGCTTGCACACAGCGCGCGTAGCCGCCATCGTACCGAAAACTAAAGCAAACGTCAACAAAGCCAAGCAAAACGTCATCTGAAGAACTAATTGTTATGGATTTATATAAAAATATATAAGTCTGTGTAACAATAATGCTTTTTCGTTCAATATCATTATGTGGAAGGCGTTTTCTCATCCCTCCGGTGCTGCGAATACAGCACTATACCAGAATCTGCCCATCGAGAAAGAGAGATCCTTGTGGTGGGGATGGCGATAAGCCAAAACCGAAAGTTAAAACGTGTCCTTCTTCGTGTGCTTCCGCTGGTGGAAAAGCGGGTGGAGGTTCTGGGCTTAAGCGAGCAATGTACTCGGGCCCAGTGCGCCTAGCATTCATTCCCAACGAATGGTTTACCTTCTTCTATAACAAGACCGGCGTCTCTGGCCCTTACTTACTGCTTTTCAACCTCGCCAATTACTTGATGAGCAAAGAGATCTTTATCATGGAACATGAGTACTACCTTGGCCTCTCTGCATTAGTTGTTATCATTTTCGTGACAAAAAATTTCGGAAAAGACATAGGCACCACTTTAGACAAGCAGGTCGATGCGTATGCTTTAGAATTGGAAAAGGGTAGAAAAGATGAAATTGAATTCTTTACTAATGCCATAAAGATAGCTCAAGGTGCTCAGCGTTCTGCAGAAGGGCAGAAGTTGCTGATGGATGCGAAGAAAGAGAACGTGAAAATGCAGTTGGAAGCGATTTATCGGGAGAGGGCAATGATTGTGTACCGCTCCGTCCGCGCTCGTATGGACTACCACATTAAGCTCTACCAGGCCGAAACGCGGATACACCAAAAATGGATGCTCGGCTGGATTTTAGAACAAGTACATAAATCTATCACCCCGGAGTTCCAGCAGCAGGCATTGCAAAGCGCCATTAGTGACTTGGCAGCTGCTGCTAGTCGAGAGCAGTAACTAAAGTATACAAGAATTCAATTCGTTAAAATGTTTTGTTTTACGGTGTGAGTTTTGTTAGCAACAAATTAAAAGTTCTGCTTTTATAGTTCATTTTGATTTTAATCGAAAAATGGTAAATTGTTGAAAACAAGAAATAAGAGAGAGAGTTTACATGCACAAGAATGACGGTTGTAACTCTGTGTTTAGGTACATTAGTGATCGTCATTAATTTGGAATTTGTTATATCGGATAATACGACCACAATCCAAACTCCGACTACAAATGAGACGACCGAATCGGTACCTACTACTGTTACGTGTAAGTTTTGTGTTTTGCTTTAAAAATGAGTGGCACCGTCATAAAGATTCTAGTGCCATAAGGTTTGGAGACTAAGATCGATATTTGTGTGCATTTTTATGATGCTGACTATTCGTACTTCCCTATACCTTGTATTTTTTTAACATTAGAAATTAGGTAAACAAAGACGCAGTCGTCGTAAACACACATTGAATTCGCATTATTCGCACGAAAGATCAGAATAATTGACAGTAAGTATAGAAAACCCGAACCGACTTCTTACAATCTCTGCCTCTTTGAGTTTTTTATTGTACAACTTTGAGATGAATGAAACGAAACGTAATTTAAAGATAGTTGATAGCTTATCATTTAAAAAAATATATAAGCAGGTAAATAACAATATATTTTATTATTTTTGAATAACAATATAGAAGTACGAACGGTTTTATTATTTGACACTTTTAACACAGCACATGCCTGATAAAAAGCCTCGTAAGTCGTTCACCGTAATTTTTTCTAATGCTAATAAAACAAAGTATAGGTATGGTGTATAGGTGCATCGTCAATTAGATGCTCACAAGTAAACAAAGATAAAAAAACCATTAATAGAAGAGGCGAGGCATCCACAGATCTAGAAATAGATTGCCTATTCTGATAATGAGTGGCATTTCATCAAAGGAAAAGAGACCAAGCATTTCAAAAGTAAGGATAGCCCCGTTCGAACATTCTAAACTGACCGAGGTCAGCTCATATCTTAACTAGAGTCAAAGGAATTTGAACCATCTACACAGCAGTTACAATCCATATTTAAATGACAGCCCCGTGACGAGCTGTGCGATCGCGACTGCTAGCTACCATTTAAATATGAAATGTAACTCCTGTATAGCAGGTGCAAACTACTTTAACCTTGTCCTGAATAAATAGAATAAAAATAAAATATAGGTGCTTTCGTACCAATGGTACCGAATTTCTGGTCCTCCAGTCGCTCGCTTGGGGTCTGTCCTGGTTGTCTGTGAATATGTGACACCAAGATGTTATTCTATTTCGACCGTTTACATTTTTCTGATTATGCTTTTACTCGTACCTCAACCATATTGATTAATCATTTCATTTTTTAATATGTTTAATTGTTTAACCAAGACCCTCCATTGAACAATTATGGCTACGACATACAATGTAAATTACAACCGGACAGCTACCAGTGCGACAATCAAGGGGCCTACGTAAATAAGTAAGTACTTATATCCACCACAGAATAATAGTACTCTAATGGTTATTTGATTTTAATTGGCTATTACGAAAGGTAAATTAGGTACAGCATAGCTGATGATCACTGAAAACGCTCTGCACTCCAAACTGACAGGCAGTGAAATGTGACGTCACAGTGCAATGGCCTCGTAATCCCGTTGTATGGAAAAACGAGTAATTTTGCCATTTTAGTCGAGAAATATTGCGTTCACGGACATGGTTAATTTCGGCGGTTTAGGATCACAAATAAAAATTAATTGCTAACAATGCCCGTAACGTGAAAAGTCTACGACACAAAATGTCTGCTACATAAAATGTCTACTTTTAATAAGACCCATTTTTTGTATTACCCACTTTGTAAAACCACCAGTTCTGGAAATGACTACTTTGTGATACGTCTGCTTCTTGAAACGGAAGTTTTAAACAAGGCATTGTTTTCCGGTTTAGGTACACATTATTATGCTTTATGCGATTGTGTCAAGAGCGAAAATTATTTGATTTCAATGAGGGCTAACGTTTTTGTGTTTACCAGTTGGCGCCACTGTCGAGTAAGGTCCAGCTGTCAGTTTGTTATTGGGCGTTAAAGCAATGTTTATATTTAAAGCATATTTACTACCCTAATCCGTACTGTAAAAATATCCAACATCCCGTATTGTAGCGCAATCCCGTTTAGGTCAGAGATAATAAAAAAATAAAACCAACTCCAAAAAACAGTAAAAAGTAAAAAATAATTGCCTTATTTCTAACATGAGACTTTACGCTTCTCATTGAACAATCCTTTTTTGAAGTCGGTTAAAAAGGAGGACATACGTTTCCGAAAGACAAAACTGTCTCATGTCACTGTCAGTAATTGACCCGTAACTGATATTTGCCACGATCAATCTCAGGTATAATGCCTATTGCAAAATGGTCATCATATTATTCTAATTAACAAAATTATTAAAGTACTTAGGTATATAAAATAATAATATCATAATACTACAGGATTACAATGCTACAATAGAATATTTTTTAAATATTTAGTACAAAATATTTGTGTTAGATTACTTGTGCGGGGCATGTGCGCGGTTCTCAGCAAGCCTAAATCTCTAAAGGATTTTCGCTTTAAGTCGCTATGATTGATTAGATATTTACCCGCGCAGCACACCCACCATGATATCGTCACTACTTTGAAAAAAACTCGTATCTCAATTTTTAAATTTTTAGTTTTTATACGGATTAATCTACTAAAAATACATATCGTATTCTGAGCAAACTCTAATGTTGATAAATCGACGCTATAGTTAAGTAATCGTTAATTCTAAAATATCGCATCTAAACACGCATCGTCACTACTTCGGAAAAAACTCGTATCAGATGTTTTCTATAACTTTTCCATCCAACTTCATATACCTGCCGATTTTGTAAAACGAATAACAAGTTTCTTTGACTAAAAGGTTCAATTTAAAATGTTTAGACTAGAGATTCTTCAAAAAGTATGTACACTTAATTACTATTCATATACCTATTAGACCTGGGAAGAGAGCAGGCGACCGATGTGTGGTAGTTTTGAGGGCTTTAAAATATACACCTCACGGTCTAATTGAGTTTAAAATTGGCTTTGACGAGATCTAGACAATTCTACCTCAAAGACAGTTCAGAACATCTACCGATTCTTCGGTTATTTTCTGGACCCGTCCCTATTAACGAAAGTATGACAATCTCTAAAGCCGATTTTGTCGAAAGACTTCCATGCATTGTGTAGTTGATGAAAAATAATTTCTTATTCTATGGTAACTCTGCGAGACTCTACTTAGTTAATTCAAATAAAAAGGAAAACGTACATTTGGTTTAATTTTGTACCATAATAATAAAAAGCTAAATTATCGTACCTCCACGTTTGGAGTACTTAGTAATTCAGCCAACACTAGCACAAAAATCTTGTATTATACGAATAACAGCAAATACAGTGTTTTCATAAGTTACTAAAATATTTGTAAGATTAATGACTTGTTATCAAAGTATTTTATGAAACTAACATGAAATCATGTGAAAAATCCCAATAATTTACAGGATGTTTTATTGTTCCTCCTAGAAACTTGATAATTTTCATAGACGACTTTATTTCATTGCAGTGACGATATACTGCGCCAGGTATGGCATTCCTGTAGTTCGGTAGGTCGGTGTGGAGACACAACCTACGTCACCACTGCTATCGATGACTTCGTAAGTGTGAGTGTGGCAGTCTGTTTCTGTGGTGCCTGTGTTATATTATAACACACCCCATCTTCCATATATTACCTGTAGTATCTGATTATTACGTTTATTAATGTTTAACTTGACCTATTTTGTGTGCTTAGGTCAATCAAATGACATTTTTTTATGCGTAAATAATTTATTCTGCATGATTATGGCAGAAAATCTTTATTAAAGTAGCAACTCGACAGTGGCGTCACTTGTGACACAATCCGGAGTGGCAAAACTTGTTTTCTTAGACCATGGCACCACAAACCACTGTTTGTGTTTGGCAACTATGTATCACTATACATAGTAGCCATTTTAGAGACCTCACGCTACACTAGCCCCTATATCTGAAAATTCATAAGCGGCAGCCCTCATTGCATTTACTGCACATGTACCTACCTATGTCAAAATAAAGCATTAAATAAAATATATTTATTTTTTAAGATGGTACTATGACATAAAGATGGAAGATTGTAAGGTATTTCGATACTACAAGTGTGCCTCCGAAAACAAGAATATATTTAATACTTACGGGGATTGTATCGATACTTGTCGCGGTAAGTACCTACAATATTAACAAATATTATTTCAACTTTATTTTACATATGATTTATTGGCGGTCTACGATTTCATAAGCTGCTTATATCCAAGTTTTACTGCCCTACGCATCCAAGTTTTAATGTAACTCAAATCAGAACTATACCAACCATCTTGAACGTGTCTACCGGGGGGTCTTCAGAAATAAACCTCACCTACGCCCCCTATATAGATGGTGATCTTTATAAAAATTAATATTTTTGAGGACCTGGGGCCCATTTTTCGAAGCTACAAGTTACAAGTGGAAGTATCTTTCTATTAAAAGGTATTGAAAACTTTGTAACTTGTAACTTTTAGCTGTCAGATGTGAAGCGTGTGACAGATGTGTTGTCAGATGTGAAGCGCGCTTATGACCACCCTAGTGTAGGCCGAAGTGGTAGTAGAAGGAGACGACGACACTTTTTACGACTTTGACAGCTAATTTTATGTTTATATTTTATATTGAAGGTTAGGAGAACACAGATGTATTTTGTCACTTTTTATAGAATCCGGCGCCCACGTGATCGAATACAATTTGCCTGCAAATGTAGCGTGCATCATGCAGCCGGATTTTGGGGATTGCAAAGATTATTATCCGATGTAAGTTTTGGTGATGAATATAGTAAAAAATATAAAAAAAATTACGATCCCCGACATCAAAGCCGAACCAGGAGGGAGGCGTCCAATACTTAGTGCGTATGTTCAGTTCAATGATGCTCATATATATGTATATATATGTTTTACCTGAACCTTGACAATTAAAATTAAGTAAACTTTTATGTCGATAATGATTTTTTCTGGGCATTGCTTCCATAGAACGTCTGTAACACTTTTAGCAGACGCTGGAATCTCCTCCTGTTGTCTGATGCTCAAACGGCATTGAGGATGGAAATCGAGTACTGTTGCCGAAGGATATGTAGAAGACTCCGTGCAGAATAAGACAAAAATATCGAGCAAAATTACAAACGCCATACATTAAAAAAAAAAGATTAGCTGGAAAACAAGCCCGAAAGGGATTTACGTTGTCTTAGCGCCCTTAACTGTCCCATTTAGTTGACCGAGCGAAACAAGACCTTCGTCGACCGGACGACCCTTAAAGCATGGGCAAAAATGCAACCTGTAGAGTAGAACAGCCGGACATTCGGAAATCCGCTGGACATACGAAAGCATTTTTGCCCATGCTTTAAGGGTCGTCTGGTCGACGAAGGTCTTGTTTCGTTCTATAATTATAAAATTTCACAAGAACCAGTTGATAAATTTTATCAACTGGTTCTTGTGAAATTTTAAAATTATATGATTTTTTTGAAAATTTATCCAAATGGGAGATTGATAGTTTTAAAAGAAATTGTTGATATACGCATGTCCCGATTTCATTTATTTTCTGTATTTATCTATAACCCTTTTTAGTACCTACGGTAGGACTCATAAGGGGCTTAATACCTTTCTACAGTCGGCCTCTTAAATAGCTAGACACTTTGGTACTTTGTCACTTTCAACCGTTGGGTTAATTTGACTGTTTAAATATATTAGACATTACATACTCACGCACACACGCACGCACGCACAGACATACACACACTCACGATGCGACAGGATACAAAGTATCATGAATTCATGACGCTGGCCACCGTACTAAATAGTAGATAGGTATTAGAAGTTACCCAAATGCACCTTATTCATATATCTTATTTCAGGTTTTATTACGATATGTCGACAAGCAGATGCTATGGCTTCGCCTTCAGCGGCTGCGGGGGCAATCAGAACAGATTTTATAATGATAATGAGTGCCTAAAGGTATGCTTGGAAGCCACAGAGAAACTGATAAGAGATAAAGCGTATCTGCAAAATATTGAATATAGCTAAATACGAAATTGGTAATTCTATTAATCCCTCTAAACCTATTATGTGCTAGCAGTGGCACTGAAAATTGAATTTAATCCGCAAAAGGAAAGAGCTTTCGAGGACACAGGATAAAACTCAATTTAGTGCATTCTTGGCATTGCATCCCTTTCTCACTGACAGAAATGTCGAAATATTATATACCTATTAAATACGTCCATAAAATAGTTTTAATGGGCGTATATAATAAGGGAATTATAAATATCCGGTGGAAGTAAGGCCTTATTCCAATAATATCTTAGAGTACAGAGAAAATGGGGCAATTTTTTTTGATAACTGCCATAAGAAATGAGACAGAGAAGCAGGCCTAAGAAGATGACTGTATTATTTGAACCTGACTTTGACTTTATGGGCCCTGTCTCTTAAATGTTGGATAGAGCTTTGAATAACTAAGCTGTCTCCAACATTTTACGCCTAATGAACTCGTACTCGTACGTACTCGTTTATATGGGGAGATTTTTCATCACGAAAATACGAAGAGCATTTCTCACCAATCTAATATATACCTGTATGGTATTTCCACGTTTTATGTAGTACCTACATCATCGATATTCACCCTTCGCATCCAGTTATGGTAATGCAAGCCACACGCTCATAGTATTCTCCATTACTTTTGTTCAGTGAAGGTAAACCAATATGACTTTTATCCGAGTTTCAGTGTAAAAACGTTCTCTATCTGACTCGACGTATTGATATGATCTTGATATAACATTGGTAGCTAGCGCGCTCTTTCAACGTGGCGCGGCGTAGCACATTTAAAATTTTGTGATTCTATAGTTGCATTGGTATTAAATTAAGTGATATTATAGCCAGATTTGGGGTTCCGTACCAAAATGGTAAAAAAGGAACCCTTATGGTTTCACTTTGTCTGTCTGTCTGTCTGTCACATTGTTAACCTCCTGAGATCGACCATACAAATAAAAGTCAAATCGAATTTGAACCTAACAGTTCCGATTACAAATATGAATTTCATTTTATTTAAAATCGATCACACCAAAACAATTGCATTTCTCTCACTTCAAGATTTGACTTATTTTCCATTGACCATATTTGGTCCTTTATATAGAACGTGAGGTCGTAGAAGGCTTAATATATCTCCAGAACGACTTATGCTATCCATTTGAAATAGTTCTAAAGAAGGCTTGCCTACATACATAGAACATGACTTTTTAATTTTTTTTTAAATACCGTTCTCCCCCCTTATCTCCGAAGTTTACCAAGGAAAAGATATAAAATTATTACATACCATTATATCATTTTATATTTTACAGGACAAATATAACTGTAGCTCTATCTAGTTTTTCTTTATTTTTATCGTCAAAAAACATTTCTAATCTAAGTTTGTAATTTAATCACCTTTGCATGTATTTTTGTTTTATAAATTCCTATGAGATTATGCTGAAAGTACCTTTTTTTGAAACAAAAACTGAAATCGGTTTACGTGATATAGAATTATCCTTGAAAAACCACCATAGATACAAAGTTATTCAGTCGCTCAGCTCAAATTTGTAACAAAAGTCACCGATAGATGGCGCTGTACCCATGGCGTCCAATTTCCAAACCATGTTGTTGAGATTTTCTTGATTTAATAGGGTTGGAACAGGTACACATCGTATACGACCCCTCGTTGCACGAGCCCGACTCGCACTTGACCGTTTTTATAATCAAGCAAGGGTCATCTCAAGCATGTCCCTTGTTCGGTTGACGTCAGATAATTATGATCACACTTTGTGTGTATAACCACAAACTTGCTTAAACTAGAGCTACCAAGCGGAGTATTTATTTAATATTGACTGTAACATGTTGCATCGACATCATGTTATAATCTACTTAACACGTTCACAGTCCAGTGCCCCATACATGGGTCACGACGAACTCTCTCCACAAGTCCGTGCCCCGTACATGGGTCACTATAGCCGACCAGGTACGCACTCAAATCACTATAATTATATTTTTTGTTTACATTGTTCTATTGTGTTATATTCTTTTGCCTGACGGTCATGATGTGAATTATTGTGTACTGATCATTGCACATAAAGTGTTATGTCAAACTAGTAGGTATTATATTTTTTTTATGAAACATAGTTTCGTTAGATATTTTTAACTGTGGAAACACCACAATTGCCCCCGACACCAATGAGCCCAGGGTTCTATTCCCGGGCTGTTCCGCTATTCCTAACGGCTAAATTTTTCTTTGCTTTTTGATACTTGTATTCAAGTAGTAAGTAGTACTAACTACTCTTTTTATGTGGGAGAATATATGTATCATCATTCATCATCATTACTAGTTATAAAATAATAAATAAATATTACAGGACATCCTTAGACACGATGAGCTCAAGAAGGCCTGTTTTGTGGGTACTCAGCCAACGATATATATAGAATAATATGAAGCAGGGTGACGCTTACGAAATGCTATTTTTTCGTCATTGTTAATTTTAATGTTTATTGTTGTTGAAGTACAAACTTATGACAAATAACGCACCTGCGTGTAAAAACAACTACCTAGTCAATTCAAGAAATTTCGGGATTTTCGTGGAATGCTCCATAAAAAAATTCTTAATTACATAGAAATCATCCATGACTCAGCAACAAATATCCGTGCTCATCACACAAATAAATTCCCTTGCTGGGATTCGAACCCATGACCATCGGCTTCATAGGTAGAGTCCCTACCATGACCCTAACCACTAGGCCAATAGGCAATAAAAATATTATTTTAATCAAAAGTATCTCTTTAATATGCCATATTTTGCTTGGAAATATGGCTTACAAGTACAAATCCCACCGTGTCCACATTTAATTGTTCTCTACAATATTTACAGAAAACGTCTTTTAGATTTATGTCTATGATTATTTCCATTTCGGATAGTTAGCGATCAATTCGCCATCAATTAACCTTAATTTGGTGTTTCTTTTCGCGATTTCATGGTTGGTCCCATAGTAAAAGTTGCTCAGTGTGACCCACCCCATCACCCCCTGGCACTTCAGATCACGACTTAAAAATCACCTTGTATATTGTAATAATCCGAGTAGGTACCTGGTTGTTTCATAGTGACCCAAACGTGGAGCACGGACGTGTGATGGAAGTAATCTACTTGGACGTCCAAGAAAATTGAAACATTTTGTATGGGGACTGTGAACGTGTTAAAACTGTTTACACGCAGTAGCTACGTTTAGTACTTACCGTGTAAACGTGCCGCAACTTTAGAGTAAGCCATAGTGTAGGCATGAAAGTTTTCATATGTGTATTACCATCGTCTGCTACAAGAAGACTGGATTTACATACGAGCAATGTGTTCCACTTGATAGTACAGTCAGTGTCATACCATATATTTTTTAATTTAATTAAAAACGGTAATAATAGTTAAATAACAATAACTTAAATAATATATAAAAGCAAATTTAAGTGCTCATTTGCATGCTAGTATGTATCTAAATATGTGATAGTACTGGAAAATGTAACACACCACCTCATTGTACTATATTTTACTGTAAAGAAAGATTTATTATTTATTTATTTTATTTATTAAAACTAACTTAAATCTAAAACAGGCCCTTTTATAAATGAATATGAATATATTGCTACAGAAATTTAATACAGATTGCGATATATTTGGCTACTTTTGAAGTCACTAAGAATATGATTCTAACTGTACCTAATGACTGTACGTGTTGTGATAGTCAACCGAATATCACGAACAATTCGTATTGGCAAAGCATCCGCCGCCTATGTCATATAAGTCCGATGGTTTAAGCATGTAGCCAATACCGTGTACCTTTTTTATAGAAAAACCAGCGAATGAGGTACTCAACCACCGCGGGCGGACTGCGTTATGTGGTATTTCTGTCCACTATAAAAAATGCGCTTTAGCCATGTTGACTTACGGACATTTAGGTGCTAAACTATAATTTTGTATTTTTAATATAAATCAATAAATATAAATATTTGTGTGCAAAATTTAAATAACCGATCTAGTCTCAAACTAAGCAAAGATTGTACAATAGGTACTAAGCGATGATATGCATACTTATATATATACCTTGGTGCCTTGGTTTTGACTGTAATGCTGTATATGTTTTGTTTGCAATAAATAAATAAATAAATATAGATAAACGAGGGGCCGCCCGCGACTTCGTCCGCGTAGATTTTAGATGGTAACAAAGATATCAATGAGATTTGTTTCTGTCGGTTGTCTTTTGTGAAAAATTACTCCGAAGAAAAAATAAATATCCGCCATCTTGGATTTGGAAATTAATGTCATTTTCGTAATCGAAACCCCGAGGAATCTCGAAGAAGACACCTATATCGATTTTTACGAAAAGTAGAGATTTGCTCCCCGCACAAACTTGGAACCCCCTTTTTACCCTATTAGGGGAACAATTTAGAAAAACGCTGAAACATCTTTTGTTGTATTTAAACATAGAGTCTATTTACGAAGTTTCAAATCTCTAACTTCAAAAAAGATTTGCTCGTCGTACAAACTTTGAACCCCCTTTTCACCCGTTTAGGGGAGCAATTTAGAAAAACACAGAATAATATATATAATAAAACAAAAAATCTATATACGAAATTTCAATTTTCTAAGTCCTAAAAGATTACGTTTCCTATACAAACTTTCATCTCTTGTATTACCCCCTTATGGGGATGAATTTCGAAAAATCCTTTCTTATCCCTAGCCTACGTTATTTTTAATATTATATATAATGTAACCGACTGTGTAAAAATCAACTTTCTAGCATTAGTAGTTTCGGCTGTGCGTTGATGAGTCAGTCAGTCAGGACTTCTTCTTTTATGTATATAGGTAGATACTTAAATAAATAGAAAACATCCAAGACTCAGGAACAAATATTCGTGTCCATCACACGAATAAATGCCCTGACCAGTATTCGAACCCGGGACTTCGTAGGCAGGATTCACTATACCAACACCAACTAGGCTAAAGCGGTCGACATAGTGGTATCTATATTCGTATGACAGATAATAAATAGGTGGTTCAAAATTTAAAAGTCTAGTGAATATGTCAAGTGGGGTGTCATATGAAATGGCTTGGGTTGCACATTCTGAAACAAATTTTAATTTTGATTACGCTGAGTCATTTTCGATTTATGGGGGAAAATGTAAAAAAAAATACGGTTCCCGCCCCCCTTATCTCCGATGTTTAAGAAGGAAAAAGTATGAAATTATTACATAACATTTATATTAATTTATAATTTACAGGAAAAATGTAACTATAGCTCTATCTACTTTTTCTTTTTTTATTCGTATTCATTTATTTATTGGTAATATTCAATTACATGTCAAAAATGACATTAGGTAGGTATATATTACATTAAGTAACATTGTTGTTACCCTCATATAATTTACATTTTAAAATCGTAATAATTCTTGTCAACTAGAAAATAACTTATTATGGTCGTAAGATGCCTGTTTGATAAGCCATTTTTTAAGTCTAGTTTTAAATATTAGATTAGAGCACTTTCTGCAGCGACAAAGTACGCTAATATTTAAAACTAGACTTATAAAATGGCTTCGCTAATCAAGCGGGCCGGTCCGCTCCATGTCCCCTCTCTGCGCTTATGCAGGTAATTCAGATGCTCACCCCGGAGGCGGCGGGCGGTCTGACTGCCTATCTAAGTGCTGCGACACAAAATTACATCGCCAGATCGCCACTCAGTTCGGCAGTCAGGGTCTCGGTGTTTATTAGCATGGATCGTACGGCCCTAAAGCTTAAACCTACTTCGCTTACCATTGGTATTTATAATGCCAATGGCCTGAGAGGTATGAAGGATGAGATGATGAAATTCCTCCGTGATCACTCAGTAGATATCTTCTTGGTCCAAGAGACCTTTTACAGACCCGGCACCAGAGCCTTTCGCGTCCCTGGATTCAATCAGATTAGAAATGATAGGCAAGATGGTAGGCCATTCGGGGGCACGCTCATTTTCTATAAATGTAACTTACATTGCATAAGTCTCACCGCCCCTCCCCTGACAAACATGGAAGTGTCGGTTTGTCGTATATCGATAGAGGGCCACCCCCCGATATCGATTGGGTCAACTTGCCTTTCAGCTCAACGTGACTTACTTAAGACTGACCTCGACTCACTAGCCTCCCTGGGTTCTTCGGTCATCGTGGCCGGGCGACCTAAATAGTAAGCATGTTAACTGGGGTTGCATAGCAACCAATCCCAACGGCAATCGGCTTCATCACATTTTGATCAACAGCGGCCCTTTCGATCTCCTTGCCCCATTAGAACCGACTCATTTCCCTCATAACGTCGAGCACCGACCTGACATACTCGATATAGCACTCCTAAAGAAAGTAGCGTTAACTCTGTGTTCTGTAGAAGTGATACACGACCTTGACTCGGACCATAGGCCAGTTCTTTTGAGATTAGGACCTCACCCTAATAATACACCTCGTATCAGAACACTCGTGAACTGGAATAAGGTACAATCAGGTCTCTTACAGACAGATCCTCCCCTGTTAAGAAACATCTCTGACTGCATAACTACTACTGAACGACCGACCAAGCGATCGATTCTTTCACCAACTATCTCAACACTGTTCGAAGTGATCCTTCAAGGGAGGTGTCGGCGGAGGATATCTAAAACCTAACCTAGGATTCCTAGGGAATTGAGAGAGTGACTAGGAAAAATCGTGCAATCCTAAGGGACTTGTGTAACGAGTCCAAACAGAGAATTGCTGAATTTCGGGAGAACTCGTTCAGGGATCTGATGGGTGAGATCGCTCCTAGTCATCTGGCTTACTGGAAACTAGCGAGATCTCTCAAATCAGATGCCTGTTCGACCATACCCCCCTTGGATCGTCCGGATCACCCTACCCCTGCTTTCGAGGATAGTGAGAAAGCCGAATAACTTGCGAGTAGCTTAAAGTCCTAATGTTCGCATAGTCTCCTACACATCGACGAAGCCCATATTAGATTCTGAGGTGGACAGGAGATCGCGTCTCCCCGTAACTTCATCCATTTTACCGGTGTCGGTTAAGGAAGTCAGTGACTTAATTAGGCGTCTTCGTGTTAGGAAGGCTCCGGGTGCGGATGGTGTATCTAATCGTATTATGAGATTTCTCCCTGAAGCCCTTCTCCTCATTTTGGTCGGCATCTTCAATGCCGCATTGACCAATGCTAACTTTCCAGCCGCGTGGAAAGGTGCAGCGGTCATAGGGATAGCGATGCCCGGTAAACCCCGGGCTTCGCCTGCCTCTTATAGGCAGATCAGCTTACTTAGCTCTCTCTAGGAAAGCTATATGAGCGGATCCTTCTCATTAGAATTCTCAGATTTACGGTTGAGAATAACGTCATCATCGACGAGCAGTTCGGCTTTAGATCCGCGCACTCGTGCGTCCAACAGGTGCACCGCGTCATGGAGCACGTGCTGGACGGTTTCTCTCGATTCCAGGGGCTCAGGACCGGTGAAACCTTTTCGACGTGGCGAAAGCCTTCGACAAGGTCAGGAATAACGGGCTTATATACAAGTTATATCATTTTTTTTATTTTTTGAGGGACTAGGTTGATTTGTGTAAGATTGTCCACAAATATTTATATTTATTATATATATATATATATATATATATATATATATATATATATATATATATATATTTTAAGAGCCTGTAACGTCCCACTGCTGAGCAAAGGCATCCCTCTTGCTCTTCGACGAATCCCGATCCCTACCAGTCTCCCACCGGTCTTTGTCAAAGACATCGAATTCATCTCGCCATCGCCGTCGTGGTCTACCATGACGCCGGATTCGGCTCTGTGGGACTCAAGTAGGCATTATTTCAAAATAGTTAAGGCACAACGCAAACGTCAGGTATCGGATTAAGATTTCTCACACGATTTTGGGTCTTAGGCTTAGAGCACGCGTAACGCTTATTTGGCTTTATTGGGCCCGGCCTATAAAGCCACAGTCAGGTTAAAAAAAAAGTAACGCTAATTGTCATATCTATACCTATTCAAGCTCTGTGATAGGTTTTCAGATCATTATGTAACGCTAGAATTTTTTTTTTACTAACAGAAATAATTTTATTCATAAAACCAATTTACATGATAATTATGATAATAATAATTATTAAATGAATTAAAAACTTGAAATAAAAACAACTATACCTAACTAAAAACGCTAGAATGCAGTATAATCGTGTCGGGATTTGTGCTGAGTGTGAAATATGCTCTTGAATAAAATAATAAATCAATCTAGAGGTAAATTAAAAAACACGACACGTGATAATGATTAAACATAACTTTTCCGACTTCTTGAAAAAACAGGTGTATTTATATCCCAAATAATGACCTAAAAAGCGACGTTATAAGAACCACTTTGCTCAAGATATTATTGCTACTCGTTCTCTCCCTAAGATTATCCCAGTGCGTGACATCACGTTTACGTATTTACTTGAGGCCTGAGTAGGTTGATAAATAGGTACGTACTGTCAGCATCATAAACTGTATACATTGTAACACTTTATTGTATAGAGATAAGGTCGAAAAGTGCTTACATATTTATGATCCTGACTGTATGTTTTGTGCCCGCACAAAGCTGTCTCCCAATGTGTGCCAAGAAAGTGGATCGCTATGATTAGGTATGGAGTTAACCTAAAGTTGACTGGAAGAAATCACTCTTTAGCGATAAGGCCGTCTGTGGTTCTCCTTTACTTATTGTGATTTTGTACTATACCGTGCCCTTTAATTGAGGTGTGCAATAAAGAGTATTTGTATTTCCATTGCACTCTCAAAGCCACTGACAAAGTCGAAGAGATTCAGTGTTACGGAGTGACGAAGATTTTACCACGAGATCTTGGCCTATAAGAGACGTGTAGGTACGTCATACTCCTAGGGATCAAATTCAAGCTCGACAATGTAGCTTACTATGCAAGAAGCACGATACCCTTGGGTTTAAAATTTACATCAACTTTAGTAATAACCAAATTAAATAATTATAATTTGCTTACACTTACTTGGAGGTATGGGGCGGGGCTCAGTTTCAGCTTTACAACACCCGGATTGTAGTAGGCAGGTAACGTATCAATGTTAACAGTAAAATGTCAACTATCGGATATAACGGTGTCACCTGTCGTTTAACTTAAATTTGTGTTCACGATGATCATAGTTACAGAAGTTAGCATTCATTTACAAATTACATCTCAAATCTTTTGTCGGCGAAGTCGACAGCTGCGATATTGTTAATGTTGACCTTGTTGGCTCCCATTTTCTCATTTATGTTTTTTTGGTGGGATATCATTACTTTTTGTAAATAAATTAGTTTGTTCATCATTTTTATTCAAATAAAGTTTCTAAACTAAAATTTATTTCAAATGCTATAGGCGCTTAGTGTATTAAATAAAAACAATTTTTTGGTAAATATTACAAGTCGTAAAAAAATCATTGTTTCATTATCTTAGGTTCGTAGTTAATATTAATATCAATTTCCCAGCTGGATGCCAAATTTCAGCTTCTAGGTGTCATCTCATCAAGCGGTTAGGTTTTTGATGTTAGGTCAGTCAATCAGTGAGAAAAATCCCGATTATTAGAAGTTTGGATCTTAATAATCGATTGAGCTACATTTATGAAATTTGGGGTTCTATTTCGTTAGCTTTAAGGGTCTTAATAAATGCACCAAATTTCATATGTTAATGTTTAATAGATTTTGAGTTACGTAGCCCGATTCAAAAGTGGCTCCAAATGGATCGTGTAATTAAAACAATTGAAAATTTGACAGTGGTACCTTCCACGTTAAAGCAAGATAATAAAATAATTTGATTCGTGAAAAAGACTATTAGAAATAGACCTGTAGTCTCTTTGATAAACACAAGAGAATATGGTAACTCTTTTGATGTTGCTGCGGCGGGCTAATTCGCTCTTAACGTCGCTCATATTAAATAACCTGTATTTTTTAGGTTTCCCTTCGCGAACCACCACATATATTCATAGTAATTCTTCAAATACAAGTTTTTTACGTTGTTATTACAAGTACATTTCAAAATAGGTACCGCTTTAATTATTTCATTATCTTATTGTTTTCTGAATAAATTTATATCTATTCATAAAAAAAAATCGGACCTTTCTTAAATATGTTGTAATTTGACACCATATAGATTATAGAGTCGGCGATATTGGAATTTACATCTTAGGATAGAAATAAGATTACATAGTTTACAAAATATTTTTTAATTACTATGTTTTTCATTTTTCTCTATAACAATAACAATTTTAGACTTCTACATTATATTTAATTAGTCTGCAGAAGTATTAGCGGTATAAACCTATATCTACCAAAAATAACAAATTCAAATTATACGAAAATTTCATGATCGAAAAAATTTTGTACCTAAGTCTTATTTTAACAGGGTCAGTCCAGGTTTTGGCTAGGCAACCACAATGCGATTTATCAATCTATAATCTATATGGATGAGAACCATATTTTTGGACTACTCTATGATATATCCATGGATTTAGATTTGATTCTTCGGGACGGATTTTGGTTTATAATTCATGTATATTTCTCACGTGTATAATATTGTAATCCGTGCGAAGTGCGGGGATGGGGAAGAAATAGAAAAAAAGAGGCATACATACGCAAATAACACATACATACGGATATTTACTCTCAAACTGATATCCCGATGAGTGTTAGCAAAAAAACATTAGGGTAAATGTATTAACTACGAATGGAACTCCCTTTAAAGTAGGTGCTCAACTGTGATTTGTTAGCATGAATTATACAGGTATAATGAATTAGTGCCGTATTCACCTGTAAATTTTGTAATTAAGAGTGTATATTGGATAAAAAATATGTAACATATAACGCATTGCATTACTAACTAAATAGGGTGCGTGCGTAAATATATACTTATGTATACTTATTATGGTGGATAGATAAGTGAGACGTTTTCGTATAATTAGGAGTTACGAATTTTTCTCACTACTCTGATAGGATAAGGCCCTTAATACACTTGGATTAGTGTTTAGTGCGAGGTCAAAGAATAGGACGGTGTTCTATTTTCTTGCGAGTAGCTTTTTGATGGACTGGAATTACCACTAATCAATGCGTAAACAAACCATCGATATTCACATATTTATCCTTATACTTTTTGACTGCTTTGCTACCATGGAGGTAAGACGGTGTTGATTGTCGACGCTAGCTGTCATGGCCTTAGATAAGTGAGTATATATATAATTTACTCTATGAGTGAGAGTATTATATTCCTTGGATAAGTGTGAGGTCATGGCGCTCATGGCATGTCACAAACTAACATTTCCTTAAATAATTGGCATAAGCTTATTTCCCCTATTTAATAATTATTATAAGAGAAGTGGTTCGTAGCCTTTAACAAAAATGTCAAAATACAAAGTGAAAGTTCGCGAAATAATTTGCCTCGACGGGTGAGTCAGTTGAAGCCCACAAAGTTGTCGTCCTAGCCGACCTACCGGGTGGTAAGTAATTTTCTTCTCAATTGTCAGTGTAGTAGTATTATTAATTTTATAATTCTTGCCATAAAGAAAAGCACCCATAGTTTATTTAAGGAATGCTCCAAACGCCTGATGGAAGTAACGCGTGACCGAAAGGCTGGATCCTATCTGGCACAAATGATCAGCATTGCCATTCAACGTGGCAATGCTGATCCTTTGCACGCTGCTATCAGAATGCATTTTCTGTTTTAGCTGTAACTATAACTACCTTCATCCGTATGCCGTTTGCCAGCACCTATGCTGTTATCGTTCCAAACTAATCACAATGCATAGGTACCAACGTTCGAATTCCAAATGAAAATAGTCATGTTTTGCCTCGCCGTTTCGGCCCGATATGCAAAATGTACACTAAACCACATGTTGATTGAGCCCCGGTTTACTAAATTTGTTTTCATTTGTAGGATGTTCTGATACAAAGACGCAATTCAATGTACATATTTAAATATCTTAATATAGTCTGACGAGAAAAAGACTTCAAAAACGCTTCCGCTCTGATTAACTCATAATATCATATAAACAACATGTTTCCTAAATACGACTGTATATTAGGTGCGACTACAACCATAAGCCTGTTCGCGTATGAGGAAGGATGATAAAATGTTTTATTTATAATTTATACCATTCAATTACACAGCATTATAGGAAAATCAAAGCGCAATGAAGTTACAAATAATGGCAACAAATAAATGACATTAAAAAAAAAACAAAACAAACACATTCATCTTCTCGCAGAATCTCAAACATTCATCTCGCATTACTACCCATCTGCTCGCAAACACGTCACACTCAGGGGCTGATGCTTTTTTTTGAACCTGACTGTAGCTTTATATTAGGCCGGGCCCGATAAAGCGATAGGAGTGCGCGGTTGGGGGGTAGCCTGGGGAAAATGGAAATCCTCCGACACGACCACGCGTGTGGTTTGGAACACTGGAATACTCTATGAGTTTGCGCTTCAGTGAGATTGGTTGAGCGGTTTCAATGAGTGGAATCGAACTACTGAGAGTCTCTGGTTTGTCGCTGGTTCAGTAAACCTAGCCTAGCTGAGAAGAGTCCAGCAAGAAACTCAGCTAGGCCCGACCTGGGTCGGACTGACTCTACTCGGTGTGCGGTGGTACCGGGACGAATAGGGTCTATATGTGTCAGTGTTGTCGCGATCGCGCGGTGGACATCCCCGCCGGCGGGATTGCCTAAGTTTAGTCGTCGTGTTTGAGTTGGACGCCCTAAGCGCAGCGTTCCATCTTTAGATGGACGCTGTGATTACGTCTATAACATTTGTCATGCCGTATCTAAGTCGATAGTATTTGTCATGTTCTTATAGCGACAAATCTCAGCGCTCCTTTAGAGTAATGTTTATAGTGGAGACTGTAGGAGTAATAGGCAGTACGAGGTTAAACTTATTATAATTGCCACAAAATGTTTGGTAGATTTAAACATTATCATCATCAATGTCCTTTGAGTCTATTACATATACAAGAAGTTCAAGTAGGGAGAGAGACAAGGTTTTGTAGCTGTGTAAGGCGATGTGTGGACGGCATACACCACCTCAAGGCTGGTAGGTGAAATTTACGGGTGATCAAGGAAACAGAACCACGGCAATAAACGACAGTTTTTTATATTGATTTTGGACCGCATTAATACGTTTGTTATAGCCGTATACAGACAAATTAACTCCCATGTAGAAATATAAAGTCATAGGAGCTTGGGCATGTCTTCCAATATGTTTGACGCTACACTAACTACTGATATGAATGTACAGTCGACGACTATGGTTATGCATACATCATTCGCCTTATTACGAAGGGATAAAGTGTAAAAGTGCAAACATATACATTACGTGAACAATACAATCTATTTACGTCCCTTTAGTAAAGTAAGAATACGTGAGTGGCGAGGTATACGTATAAACCATGTATTAGTTTGCAATAAAGTCGTTTTCCCCGGGGCTCGTTAGCATACATGCTACGCTGCTACGCAGTCGTAGCGCTGGAAGTTCCCTGCTCGTACTAACAGTTAAGCAATTGACTTATTTGTGAACCTTATCGCAACGAGATAAGTTCACATAATAGTGGGTGTAGCGTGTAACAGTTTGTGGCGTATTTAATTGCGGCCACTGACTATTTGGCCGTCAATCTGTCCAGATATTTGCGCATTCCGATTTAAGTTGTTGTATCATTTTGATTAACGCAAGATCATCGCATGCCAAATAACAGATCACGATTATTAATCAAGACACACCATTTTATCTCGTAATAGTTTTTGATGCTTCTAGTATTTTTACACTTGTAGGTTAAGTTTTGTTCGATGCTATAAGAGTCGACCCAGCTGCCGTTTCATAACCAAACCACTGAAATACATTTGTTGTAAATTTTTTGTAGGAATCGAAACTTCAATATTATTTTCTAGGGACTGATTTTGGGTGTACTGAAGAAACCTCGATTCATTAACAAGTCAAAATTTACTTCGGCGGGGTGCGTATTCTGCATTTCTAACTTACATTAATCTGTAAGGCTTCTTAGGTAAAAGGTATCGAGATGAAAGGGACGGAGGTTCTGTTCATATTCGAGGGTCGGCAATAATGTATTAGTAGAAGCGCAGCGTCAGAAACGCGTCATTACTTTCTTCCGAACACGTGAGCCAAATAAGCCAGACCCTGATGTCAGAAACTAATTCCTTGCCTAGCCATTATTTTGTACCTACCCAACAGATACCGTAGGCTTTGTCTATCACTGAGCGTACCTCTGTTATTAGTTAGAATCCTATCATTTTTCCCAGTTATACACGCGTGTGCTCTCTGTTTTGTAACGTGGCCAATTGCAGCAACTGTGTTCCCAAGCGCAGGGGTGTTTGGACGAGTCAGTCGATGTGTGTACATTCTAAGAAACATTTTTCTGCAAAACAACGTACAAACGTGAATGGCGACGCCTTCATTCACTGATAAACTTTTTAGTCTTATTTATTCATTATTTTTTGTGTCATATTGTCATCTGCAGGCGTTTTTTGTCCCATCTCTACATTTACTGGGGTTTTATGGAGAAACAAATGATTCAACTTTAATTGGTGACTAATAGCTAAAGACTTGCACATATTTCTTCTATAGACACATTTGCAGAGAGTTTTGATAAGCGATGCTTGGCTTCAAACCTCATTGACCATTGATACCAATGGACCAAACTTTATTAACATATCATGATAATGTGTTAAGAAATGAAACTTTGGCGTTAACGTTTTATTAGTAATAAGTAAATATAATTTATGGTATTCGGATACTAATCTTTTGCGAAAAATTACTCATAAGAAAAAATAAATGTCCGCCATCTTTGATTTGAAAATGCATGTTATTTCCGTTATCGGCACCACGAGGAACCTCGAATATGAAACCAATATCGATTTTTAAGCAAAATAAATGTCCGTCATCTTTGATTTGAAAATGCACGTCATTTTTGTAATCGGCACCCCGGGGTACCTAGAAAATGACACCCATATCGATTTTTAACAAAAATTAAGATTTTGTCCCCGCCCACACTTGGAACCCTCTTTTCACGCCTTAAGGGGAGCAATTTCGAAAAACGCTGAAACATGTTGTGTTTTATTTAAACAGAGAGTGTATATACGAAGTTTTAAATTTCTCACTTCAAAAAAGATGTGCTCCCCGTACAAACTTGAATGGAACCCTCTTTTCACCCCTTTAGGAGAGCAATTTAGAAAAACGAAAACGAAACGAAAATACATACGCCAGTAATATATTTAAACAGAGAGCCAATGTTTACAATGATGAGTACCTACAATGTTACAAATCTCTCACTTCAATAATATAGATTAATCAAAAAAAATCAGTGAAGAGAAATCAGATACTATAAAAAGAAATATAATTACCTTGACATTTATCTTTAATTGATTCCATTGTTTTGTCCATGCCTTTATTAGATTTATATTAGGTATTTGCCAATTCGAGAATAGATTTCTTTGAAAGCATAACATATTTGTACAAATTATCTGTTGCTTCAGGATACATAACATCAAAGTCAATGCCGAGTAAGTGATAAGCTGTGGGCTTTTGCAAACCAGGATATTGTGCCATATATTGGGTAATACTCATATTTTTAGCTTCTTCAAATCTATATTTCGAAGTATTCTTCTATTTCTTTTCCAGTAGTTTCCTGGGTTCGGTTGAAGTTTTAATCCAAGCGATGTTATTAGATACGTCCACTGGAAACACAATTAAATAAAAATCGCATTATAATTTTCATAATATTAGAGAAGTACCTACTTATAGTAGAGTTAATTTTGGGTGGGCTTTACCTGGCTCCGGTTCAGCTATTTCATTAGATTCATTCATGTTTGTTGAAGACGACATCGTCCTCATTTATAGAAATTTTCTTCTCTGCTAAACGTGTTGGCTAAGTGTGTTGGACCATGCACAATGAAGGGTTCCGTACCAACACGGCTACTAGTCCACATTTGAAACCACTATCCAATACATTGAATCTAAAAAAGTCGTATCTTCATAGGGAACTCACGGCACTTACGACCTTTTGTCTGGGCAAGACAGTTTTTATGCGAAAATCAAAAACCGTAACCGTACCGTACAATGCGCATTGTATAAATATCAATACATTTCGTATCAATTACACTTGCATCTTTGTACATGCATCGTAATACGAACATATACATTGCATTTGTTCGTATTACGATGCATATTATAAATAACACAAACACTTTGTATTTATTACGCTTGGATCTTTATTTATACAATGCAATTGTAAATAGTACCAATCTGCGTTTAACTAGATTCTTGCAGTAGCTTTTACAAACCACATAATATACGATACAATATTTTTGATTAATGCTATTAGATTTTAGTTACAATAACATATATCACAACTACCCGTTCTTGTATTATTGTAGTATCTTTATTTTTCAGTGCAGCAGTAGGTAATATTTATAAAATAACAAACGAGTAAAATTGATCTTTAAAAATACCACGTGAATAACAAACGCGTAAACCACGTGGGTAAGTATAGATACGGACAAAGCGGCAAGCGGAAAACAGTGGTAATTTTGGTCGTGTCTGGAAAACGTGACCTCTGCTACTTTAATTATACAATCCACCCGCCCTTTCCAAACAGATCAAAGAACCGAAATCCAAATTGTTTGCAATTCTTTCGACTGATGTTTATTTCAGGAATCTTGCACAAAATTATACGGCTAAGAAAAACCGCGCCAGGGGATTTATGAAAACAAGGCAAAAATTCCACGCTAGAGCGGTAGGCAATCTCAACTTTAAATTGATTTATTAAACTTTTGACAAAAGTAGAAAAAAACTCAATCATGCATTCTTTTGAATGAAGAAGTTTAAAGGCGTTCTATTGGAATAATTAAGAAAATTATATAGAAATATCAGTTTAACTTGTAGGAGTAACTGAATTACATAAAAATGTAGTACAGAACAGAATATCAGCTTAGCTTGCGCATTGACGTTTGTAGTTGTACAGATGTAGTGAATAGTGTTTCTCCATCGGGAAAACTTGTAATACGTTTAGATATGACTTGTCAATTGTGATAAGTTTATGTCCGTGTTTATGGCGTGAGAACTTATTTACTGATGAAGTTTCACATTACTGGACATAAACTATTCTATCATTGATTAATCCTTCAATTATCTATACATAATTATAAATAAAAGAAGAAGTCCTCACTGACTGACTGACTGACTGACAGATTCATCAACCATCAACGCACAGCCGAAACTGCTAACGCTAGAGAGTTGATTTTTGCACAGTCGATTACATTTATAATGTAGGCTAAGGATAAGAAAGGAATTTTCGAAATTCATCACCTAGGGGGGTAAAATCAAGGGATGAAAGTTTTTATGAAAACATGTTTTTATTGAAGTGAGAGATTTGAAACTTTGTATATAGACTCTGTGTTTAAATATATTAATAGCGTATTTCAAGATTTTACGAAATTGCTCCCCTAAAAGGGTGAAAAGGGGGTTTAAAGTTTATACGGGGAGGAAATCTTCTTTGAAGTGTGAGAATTAAAACTTCGCAAATAGACTCTCTGTTTAAATACAACAACACGTATTTCAGCGTTTTTCGAAGTTGCTCCCCTTAAAGGGGGTTCCAAGTTCCAATCCAAGCAAATCTTTTTGAAATGAGAAATTTGAAACTTCATAAATAGACACTGTTTAAATACAACAAAACAAATTTCAGGGTCCCTAAAGGGATGCCGATTACGAAAATGACATGCATTTGCATATCCAAGATGGCTGACATTAATTTTTCTTAAAAATTGATATGGATGTCATCTTCAAGGTTCCTGGAGGTTCCGATTACGAAAATGACATCCATTTTCAAATCCAAGATGGCGGACATTAATTTTTCTTAAAAATCGATATGGGTGTCATCGTCGAAGTTCCCGGGGTGCCGATTACGAAAATGACATCCATTTTGCAAATCCAGCATGGCTTATTTAATTTTCTTAAAAATCGATATGGGTGTCATCGTCGAGGTTCCTCTGGGTGCCAATTATGAAAATCACATCCATTTTCAAATCCAAGATGGTGGGCATTTATTTTACTTAAAAATTGATATGGGTGTCATTTTCGCGGTTCCTCGGGGAGCCGATTACGAAACTGGCATCCATTACTTACTTGTACATAGGTAATTCAAAAATACTGTTCAACTGAGAACCTCCTTTTTTAGACTTATAAATTACTCTTAGTACGCGAGCTAAGCCGCGGGTAACAGCTGGCGTACTATATAGTACATGATTGAATTCCTGTATTTCGAGTTTTCCCGATAAAAAAACATATTTACTACGTTATACGCGAAGTATATCCACATGTTTATCGTAACAATGTTCTTTTTAGGGTTCCGTAGCCAAAATGGCCAAAACGGAACCCTTATAAATTCGTCATGTCTGTCCGTCCGTCCGTCCGTATGTCACAGCCGATTTACTCGGATACTATAAGCACTACAATTATGAAATTTGGTAGGAAGGTGTATTCTATGAACCGCTACATAAAAGTGATGTGAAATTACAAAAAAATATTAAATTAGGGGGGCACTCCATACATGTAACCAGTGGATGAAAAACAAAATTTCAACGCACATAGTCGTGTGGGTGTCGCACATATCAATGGATAGGCTTTTAAAAATGATATGGAGGTTTCTAAAAAACTTGTCCATTTAAGTCAACCGTTGGTGAGATATTAGCTGTAAAAGTCATAGAAAGTGTGTCACCTCCTCTAATTTTCAAACTATAAAGTTTAAAATTCTGAAAAAAATTGAGGTCGTGTGCATTAGTAAATACTTTCAACAATTTTTAGTTTGAACAATATAGGTTTTAGGGTTTATGAGTTTTCGCTTAAAAATTGTCTTGCCCAAACAAAATGTCATAAGTGCCGCGAGTTCCCTATAAAGATACGACTTTTTTAGATTCAATGTATTGGATAATGATTTAAAATGTGTTGGTACGGAACCCTTCATTGTGCGTGGTCCAACACGCACTTAGCCGGTTTTTATTTTTCATTTCAAACTTGTTATTCTTTAGCTGCATACTCGTAGTAAAATTTAAATATTACAATGCTGTCCAAAGAGTAAAATCAATCTTACAATTAACACTTCTTTAATCTGTTATCATAATATAGCTTTACACAAAATTTATTGTTCTTATTAGGTAGGCATTTAAAATGTACCTTTAATGATGATACCAAGTAACATCAAATTTTGCATAAATTTACTTTAACACATTTGAGGCCCGTTCATTTAACGATGTGTATTATTGTGTGACGGTCTTCAGTCATCACAAAAAAAAGTAGTTGTTTATTATTAAGTACTGAACCAAAAAAAAACGTCTATGCAATTGCGTTCACAAACTTTTGAACCTGCTAGAGATCGTAAACTCTCTATCTGTGTCTCACTTATACGGCAGAAGCAACCCCGATAGAAGTGTAAATTACTTCAAAACAAACTTCGAAGAAACATCTTTATTAAGAGCTTGAAAACTATTGACTCAAGCACTCTGTTTATGTTTATGTTCGCTGTACCCACTGGTACTGTAATGTCAACATTAGAGTTTAGGATAGAAAAGGGTATCAACCGTCTGGCTGACATCTGACTTAACAAATTTAGGCTTGTGTTGCTGCTTCATTAAGAAATCCTCAGTAACTTGTGTCCGTTGAGGGTCTAAGGGGCGTCTGAAGCTATGTACCGAGAGACAAAGACGGCATTATAATGTTCGATTATGCGTCCCTCTCGACAAAAACCAAGGGAATGTCAAAACGGTATAGATGTAACCCGGTACCCACGAAGTTTTCGCATAAATTGGACATTGCAGATGTCTGCGCCGTAAAGAAAGGGAGGAATCCTAAATTAGTTACCCGTTAATAGCAAATTCGGGAAGCTCAGTAATTGAAGGCTAAGTCTAATACTTTTGGGTATTTGTACTGTTGTCTTGTTCCATTTAATGACGTAGTACTAGTAGTACTATATATGAATAGTAAATAATCCAGTTATCTCAAAATAGAGAAATTACAAAATAACATGAAAACAAGAGGAAGTTTTAAAAACTGAAGTATTAATTGACTTATTAGCAAAAGTTATTTAAATTATAAACGTATTGTCTATAAATTGAACAATTGAGTTAAATTACGCTTTTTTGAACCTCAATTTGGCTTTATAGGTCCGGTCCAATAAAGCGATAGAAGTGCGCGGTTGGAGTACTCTCCAGGCTACTGCCTGGGGAAAATTCAGGGGAAACTTTCGACACGACCACGCGGTCGTTTTAAACACTGGAATATACAAATATTCATAGACATGTATAATAGTTTTTATCATATATAATAGATGGAGGCCGGCGTGGAGTTTGGGTGAAAATACCTACTTATTCCAGGATGATTTGGTTGATTCAAAATCAAAATTAAACATTTTACTCTGAAAATAGGCCACAAGGGCACTTTTACATGTATTTTTTTTGTATATTAACTTACAGTTAAGAAAGTCTAACTATAAGAATACATTACATTAATTTATAAAGTTTAAGAACGAATAACAATTTCAAAATTACTAATATAAGAAAGTTAATGTCATACAGTGAAAATAACTTACAAAGCTATCTCCCTAAGTATTACAAAGTCTGAGTCTGTTAAACAAAGAGTATATAAAATTAATATAATATCCCAGAGATGTACATGGCCCCAAAGCGTCAAAATTAAGAAAAAAATTCTTCACTGACAAAAGTCACTGACAATAAAAACTAATTCAGAACAGGATGATGTCGATCGTCTATCTCCAATAAAAAGACACTAGTATTAACTTACCCCCGTATTCATAAAACTTAACAAACGTCTGCTAACTAAAATTTCTGTTGTCACTGTCCGACAAGCACACATGTCAAAGTGTCAGATAAGGACAAACGAACTTTAGCGGCTAGTTAACCAATATAGGTTTGATAGACGTTTATGAATAAAGGGGGTTAGTTACTAAGTCCTTGCAAGCATGAACAGACCGGACTGCACAAACAGCACCCGATTTTCCCCAATAGACAGTACCGCCAATCTTAACATGTTCCTTCTTTTCAGGAATCTGTACTTCCACTGTGGAGTCACATCCCCATACTGAGTTGGACTTGTGACATTGTCAGATTGTTATATATGGGGACCGCGAATGTGATAAGTCATACATACCAATAGAGTTTAACAAAGCTGAACTATGTTGGATTCTGGAGGGGTGTTCTAAATTTAATCATAATCATTTATTTATTTGTCAAACATAGGTACATTTCATGGTCTTAAGAGTTAAAGGCATATCGCGAAACACTAGTTTTGCCAGCAGGCGTACAAATATGTTAATTTTTTGGTTAGATAATTATGTATATTATTTATATGTCAGATATAATGTACTAATTCCTATATTGAACTTACAATGTCAAATCTTAAAAGTATACGAATTATATTTAATTATTGTTATTAAAATAAGTATATAAATATGTAACGGAAGAACCGATTTGAGTGCGGTTTTGTTTAAATAGAAAGTCTTGGTTGCGGATATAGTTCTTGGCCGGGCTTTTTAGGGTTCCGTAGTAAACAAGGAACCCCTATAGTTTCGCCATGTCCGTCCGTCCGTCCCCCGCTTTTCTCAGTAACCGTTAGTACTAGAAAGCTGTAATGTGGCGTGAGTTTACATATCAATGACGGATAGCTCTTTCAAAAATATTACAAGGTTTCTAAAAGCATTTTTTGATTCAAGAATCGGTTGGCGTGATATTAAGCTTTGAAGTGATAATTTTTGCTATGGTCAAGTGTCCCCCCCCCTCACCTAAACGGTGGCTACTAGGCATGTGAAAAAAATCATGGTATTAGTATATATGATGAATTTAAAAGGAAAACTACCGTAAATGGCAAAAATATGTATACAACACAACATCTCAAAAAAATACATCATCAGTACTCCAAGCTCAGTAAAAACCCTTCTACGGGTCCGAAATTCCGCATATGACCGGTGACGTGATGGACGGGCAACTACGGAACCCTACACTGTGCGTGGCCCGACACGCACTTGGCCGGTTTATTATTTTAATTTTATTAACTTGTTTGTAATGAGTTGTCGAAAACGCCACGAACGATTCGATTTTACTTAAAATAATGATATAATTGTTTACGTTGTGCATAAATTTCTCCAAGAACTGCTCGGGCTCCCAGTTAATAGATGTATTAAAGTTCACAAGTTATGCTCTTGTGCAGGTATAGTGAAGACTTGGCACCGTAATACGTCAGAGGAATGTGTAAGGCTCGGAAAGTATGAGCGTCTCCTAATTCCTCGTTATAAATTGACTCGAGCGCTCTTCGGATTACTTTAGCAAATATTACCTAATTATTATTATCGCGAGATAAAAACAAGGTCGTTATTATTCTGATTTGTATGGCAACAAACTAAATGACATTTTGATTTGTTTACCCTGATGTTAATTATGAAATATTTTGCAGCGAAATAGTTTCATTCCCCAAGAGTTTTTTGTTTCAGCACTTTATTATAGACTTTATTAATAATGTTCCGCTCTTGACTAGGAATTATTTTGGGCATTTTTTGTTAGTTATCATTTAATTTTCAACACTACTATTATTGAAATGTATAAACCGCAACTGTGACACTGACCTGACAAATCTGACAATAGAAATAAGAGATAAATAACTTCACAAGACGAAAAAATCACCGTGATCTTCCGTCAAAAAGTAATATTGTAACTTGTCACGAAGTAACAACGTTAAAAAATAACATAGATAAATAAAGTTGCGTGGTAGAATGATGGAACGTAACCGCTTATGAAAAAGACACTAAGTGCGAGCAAGAGTGGCGCTGAACGTCGCTAAATATCCGATCAAGCTAACTGTTTAATTATTAACTAACGCAACACTCCTGATACGACATTATATTGACCTTCTCTTTTGCTTGATCTATAAACGCACGTCTCGGTCTTCCCCTGCCTCTCCTCTCCTCTATCTTTCCTTCAATTATGTAATTGACATGTCGTATCAGGTGCCCCAGCATGTTTCCTCTTCTGTTCTTGATCGTCCTCAAAAGTAGTCTCTTCTCTCGTATCAAATCCAGAACCTCTGTGTTTGTTTTTCTTTCTGTCCAGCTTATAGCTTCCATTCGCCTCCAACACCACATCTCGAAGGCACTTAGTCTCTCTCTATTTCGCTGAGTTAATGTCCAAGTCTCGCTTCCATACAACGCTATGATCCAGATGTAGGTCTTAATAAATCGTTTCCTTACGATTCTAGAAATCTTGGCTTAGAAGATGTGTTTTTTCGCATTGAATGCTTCTTGGCCATAGCTATTCGAGTGGTGATATCTTGGGTACATCTGGAGTCACAAGTTATTATCCTGCCTAAATATTTAAAACTGTCGACTTATTCTATGGTTCATAGTTAATATTAAAACAAATATAATAATATATATATTTTTTGTTTTGTGCATGTATGAGCATTTGAATATCAATTAATACTAAATACGATGTGACGATTCACTGAACCTTTTGCCCACACAATCCATGGTGGACTATCGTGACCATCATCGTGGGGTTGCTGTGTGGTGTGGTGTTGTCTTTTAAATAGCTTTAATTAAGGCTACCCCTTAAAAACGAACACCTCGATCAAACACAACCAACAATGTATGTATTCATATATTTTTTCGAAAACTATAAATAATTTATTTATTTATTTATATAACGCCTTTATTGTCAAAGCGTTAAAGTTGGCGTTCATGTGATCGCTAATTTGAGATAGTTGTAACGCCCGGAATGTATATTGTGAAGTTAGGAGTAGACGTAGCAGTCACTCTAGTCACAGAGTAACATTAGTAACAGCTCCGAGAACAGTAGAAAAATAAATGTCGTGATATGAAATAACCGGAGTTACAAAGTCACGGTGACTTTTCACTGTGATTTTTTTGCGACGGGAACGACAGTAACGGTGATCTTAAAGTAACGCTTTTCCTCATGTCTCTCTGACAACCTTTCATATGCCAGTGTAAGAAATTAGTTCCAATGAAATTCCGCAACATGGCGCACGGTTATATATTTGTGGTCGGGCTTTATGTGTATCCCCATGCTACGAGTATACTTATGTTATTGCTATTCTATAATATAGACTAAAAACAAATTTCGATTACTCTGATAATAGTCGCGGCTTTAGTAACATTATCATGGTTTTAAATGTGGCAAATCCGTTACAAGGAAGGCCTTATTTCTAACAACATGAGAGCAATAAAATTTGAAATTTTAGTCATCCTTTCTTCGGAATATAAACCAATATCACCTCTCAGTCTTATTTAATCAAACTTCTCGCGGTTTGTCCTACTTTTGTGTGGATAATCGTGAGCCGACTTGACTTTAGAACCTACTTTAAAATCTTCGGAAATACCGTCCATAAAATTACAATGGTACAGTCAGTATCAAAAGTAAACTATGCATAATGAAGAAGTCAAATCTTTATTTTAAGGGAATATTTAAAATCTTTTGAATTCTTCATATGCGTAGTTTTGATGCTGGTCTCTATTGTGACACCAACTTGCGATATATTTCTTTAAAAAGGACAGAAGTTTGTACGTTAAATAGCTGTGGTGGTCTGAATTTACTTTACCATTACTACACTCAATTATTGATTTGGAGCACATCAGTACTTTAATCTGACGAACACGGGTGAGCCATGGTTGTGTGTTGAGATTATACATGTACATTGTCTATGTGTTCGTATGTGTCACAACTATAACTATGGCTAACCCGAGCTCGTGAGATAAAAGTACAGTACCCATTCCATTAATTTCGCCGTACTCTTACGCGTGACGCTAAACGCGAATTGGTTTATGTATCCACTTGAATATAATTGGGGTTAATTTGTTAATAATTTAGTTGTAATGGAAAATAGTCGTACAATTACATAATATTATATGCTCACGAGATTTTGCGCGTGACTTTGTCCACGTAATTAGAACTCGTTATGACCTTAGATATAAGTAATTGCCATTAAATTATTATTAGGGACAAAACTTCCACCCCCGTTTTCACCACACTAAAGGAATGCTTTCAGGGATAACCATCCCATATCCTTCCAGGGCTCTCAAACAATGTCCTTGTCAAATATGCATGCGATATGCAAAGTAAGCTATACTATATAAACTTTCCATGTACGGCCGTACGATTTCGATTTGTTAAATAAATCATTTTGACCCGAAAGCGTACCCACCTTCCAAGGAGGTACTTGCGAGATGTTGCTAATTTGTTAGCATATAATATTGTAGACCCCGTGATGTCAAACACGGTTTGTGATAGTTGTAAGGCGGGTCCTGTGTTACGTTTTAGAAGCGGAGGATCGGGGACGGAGCCTGCGGTTTATTTAAACTAACCTCTTCGACAAAGTGTGCTACATCCGCCGGCTCCGAGCCTCTCGATCGCTGTAACACTAGTATTCATGCAAGTAATGATGTAGTGAACATAGTTCATCAAAATATCCAGGGATTTGCCAGTAAAGAATTAGAAATAGATTTGTTCATACGATGTTCAAATATTCATATTTTGTGTATAACTGAGCACTGGCTTAAAGGTCATGAAATGTTCAATTTCACAAATCATAGTGTACTGTGTTCATTATATAGAAAGTCCTACAGTCGTGGAGGATCTTTGATTTTGGTAAATCATAACCTTAAAAGCAAAGAGCGTAAAGATATAGTCGACATGTCTATTGAACGGCAAATTGAACTGTCTTGTATTGAGCTGAAACAATTTAATTGTAATGAAATTACATCCATGGGTATTTTATTATAAAAGCGTATACAATTCCCCACGAAGGACGTGCTAACTTTACGGAGACGACTGGCTTCCACTGCGAGCTTGTTTTGATGTACCTAGATAGATTTTGACTTGTAAAAGTGCCCTTGAGGCCTATTTGCAGAATAAATGTTTTGATTTTTTTTTATTAAGCAACGTGGGCCAGGGTTGACCCCGGCTGCTCCCTATGACAGCAGTCGTTAAGCCAAGTTAGGCCTTCGGGCGGCTTGAGAACTTCTATCAGTCAAGTTGCCCACTCACTTGACAAGGGCGGTCGATGTTGGGGGGGCACCACGTCCGTCGGGCGTACCCACCGCTACCCTAGGGGTCACGTACCCCTGTGTGAGCAATTTACGTTGTATGATGGAATTAATCACTTGAGGTCGGCGTGCAACGCATTGAAATCATTTTTTACTAACGTTTAAAACTCACGTGTTTGGCCCGAGGGAGTTCTTTCTCCCGAAGAGTTCGAAACATGTCGCTCGGAGTTTTCACCGTCAGTAAAATATAGTTAAAACATGACTCACGAAAGTTTTCAAGCATTGAAATTATTTTAAATCACTAAATCTCGCAACTAATGGTCTCCTGGTTACCTATTTTTTGTTCAGAAATGAGCGATACATTCAATTTTCCTGTTGTGGACAGATAAAGATAACTTTTGCACGCGTCAGCGGAGTATGGAGCGTAAATATATATTACATAATATATCAGATATTTTACCGAGCTAGAATGGTTATCGATTGACTGGCGAACTGGCATCCGCACTTGAAATATTTTGTGAGTCGTGGTTATAATACGAATCTTGATCGTTGGAATTTAGATGAATTCAATTTGATTTTAATATACATTTACGTGTACGTTTCTGAGGCATTTATACTAATATTATACCTAAATGCAATATTAACTGTGTTTTGGATTTTTACGCATAAACCGTTGAACGGATTTAGATGCGACATGGCGATCGTTCCGGAATTCGGAAATTACATAGGATAGTTTTTATCTGGAAAATATTCCTTAGGGCGGGGAATAGAGAGGTATAGGTATATATTGGAGGGTGATAATTAAGCTTGCGCCTTTTATAACTTAATAGCATTTTTTTATCTTTCTTGTGACAGATAGGACAAACTAATTTTAACAGCATTTAGCTAAAATAGGTTTGATGAACCATTAGGTATGAATAATGGGGTACCTAGATCTATTTCATATATATTTTTGTTTTATCCCAATCGTATTCGCCAAATTTTGAAGTATCACTATATATTTTATACTTAACTAGCGACCCGCCCCGGCTTCGCACGGGTGCACTATTTAATGGATGTTATTATACATATAAACCTTCCTCTTCAATCGCTCTATCTATTAAAAAAAACCGCATCAAAATCCGTTGCGTAGTTTAAAGATTTAAGCATACATAGGGATATAGGAACAGAGAAAGCGTCTTTGTTTTATACTATGTTGTAGTGATTATTACGATACCTAATTTCTAATTCGTGCACTGTTTTTCAATCTATATGCATTACTTAGTACTTAAATATTGAAATGCTTATATAGGTGCCATGAAATATCTGCTGACCGGTTTGGTCTATTTATAATTTTTTTACTTAGGTACTTTGCAACCGTTGAGTCCGTTAACCGGCTGCGTCATTTAACGACCACATTTCCCTAACTATTTTATTCAGCGGTCTCTCAGTTTAATTAGTGGAGGTATTCCACAGAAGGTTCTAATATGATGCAAACATGACATGTACGCTGTGCCACCGGCAGATCATTTGTGAACCTTAATACAACGACATACGTTTGTCCATGTGGCCTGTTGCTGTGTGTTCAAAAAGATTTATGCATTATTCGTCTTATTACAACGGAATAAGGTGCAAAAGTATAAACATATCTTTGACGTCGGCTGTACGCATGCACTGTCAGTCTCCCTCGGTGAGTCCCGCCGCCCGCTCTGCGACTTCAAAGGACGTGACTTTGCTTCTTGTTTACTGTAATGCCCCATTTTCAACTCGTGAACATTTGTTTGAATTAGAACACTGTACCATGAAGGCTTATTTTTAAATTATTTTTGAAATACGGTGACATTGGAAAAGTGGTTTCAAGCTACATATTTTAAAAGCCGCTGCGTGAATTTGGCGCGACGTACTTAAAAGGCTTCTAAATGTTGTGCTACTTAATTCGACTAGTCAACACGTTTTGCTGAACATACCTAGTGAATTCATGTTATCTGCTGGCTTGACAAATTGACACATTGTACGATATTGGCTATTTTTACAGGTACCTTCATACAAACTGAAGTATTACTACGAAGTATGTTAACACGACATCCCTGACGGCGGTAATCGATATTGAAGTCCCCGAGCAATTGAGCTAAAAGAGGCTAAATCACCTAACGATGTCGAGATAAAAATAAGTTTTAACATCGTTTTAGATTTTTAGCACAACAAAGATATTGCTACAAGAAAACTACTACATTAATTTTAAATGACGTGAATGAATTCAGCATTCTAGGATGATATATTTAGTTCACTTAGCGATAAACCAACGAAAAGGCTAATAGATGACTCATGTTTTTCATGATGCCATTCGAACCAGTTTTTAACGATAATCGAATCCAACCGTCCGTATGGAACCATTGGGAACAACTACTATAAGAGCAACACAAAAGTCAATAATTTAGTCAACGTATAACATAATCGCCGAGCGCTCAAAACGCTCCGTGATGAACACTCTAATGTGATGTCTCTGTTTTGTACCCCCGTACTGCCGTTGTTTGGAAAAACGAGTAATTTGTCGTTTTGGTTTGCGTTTAGGTATGTTACATACAGTTACCATAGATTTTTTTTATTGAGACATGATAATGCGTTTGGTAACTCCCAATTTGCTCTAGGACTGTAATAAATTAATAAAAATATAAGAAAAGTTTATTTAAGAAAAAACAACAGCACGATAATTATTAGAAAAAAACATTGTATTGTCACGATATCACGAAACGGTTCCATCTCAAACGTAATATTTTTTTCACTTCTCATGCTCGAAAAGTGTGTCATATTAGACTTGTCAAGCGGGGCTAAAGTAGTACATTTAACCCCTAGGGAAAATATGAATACATATTTATGATTTACAAAATATTTGAATTTGACCAATCAAAATCCTTCACCTATTAAATCCACCAATCACAGAACAATAATTTAACTCTTAAAAAAATATTTGGTATTGGGTATTAACCAACCAGAATACAGCTTTACTAAAATCGACCAATCAGGAAACATAATTAATTTTTTTAAAGAGTCTAAAGATTAAGTTTGTAGTAGTCCCTATTTCACAATAATTAAAAAAGTTCGAGCAACACTTTGAAGCGCTCAATAGAAGGTCAGTTAGCTTTTTTCGCGCGTGAATGTTGCGCCGAACCGCAGTCTCTATGTTTTGTGTGTCAAAGGAGTATAGAAAAAAAATCATGCAGCAAAAGTATATATCTTCGCCGTGGAATCTATTGTTAATTTTGAGTGGGTTAACCTTTGTTTATTTATTTTCTCGCAATCGAAGTGAAAAGTAGAGTGTATAACTCTGGTCTAAAAGCCATATTACCCCTCGAACTATTTTCCCTCACTTCGTTCGGGAAAATAACTATCTCGTGGTAATATGGCTCGTTTTAGACCCTTGTCATACAATCTACTATTAGATTTTTGTAGTCACATCTGATTTTGATTATTCTATCTATTTTACTATTTATTGAGATAATTGGATGATTTTTCCATATAGCCACAGCCTGTTACATGGCAACTCTACAATATTTAATTAAGTACTCATATCTACTCGAAATACAACTCGCAAAACTATCTTTAATCCTAGGAACCTGCAGCCCTCTCTCTTTAGACAAGTCGAATACCGCTTCGTTCTTATATTTAACAACTTCGTTATCTAGATTTTTAAAACTTGACTTGAAATCACGCAAAGCGGTTAAATTGTATTGCATGATGTGTTACGCTTTAGCAAAAAACAAAATGTGATTGCCTCGTATTGATAATTAACGATATTATGGCCAACGTTTTATACATCTATCTATACCATTAAGTCCGCCTCTTGTACGTTAAGATTTCAATGAATGTGTGCAATAAAAACTTAATAAATAAATAAGTAAATTATTAACCCTTTGATGTTTTGACATTTCAATAAAAACATTATCAAGAGCTTGGCTCGAGACGACGGCAAGAGGCGATATGGCATAATGCCCCTGGTACCCTGGCACTTGGGACGGCCGCTAATCTGGGACGCCACGTGTGGTGACCTTGGCACTCTCCCATCTTCCAGGGGCCTCGGTTAATCCTGGGACTGCTGCCGACGCGGCTGCAATCATTGCGCAAATTGCAATCATTGACGGTGGCTGCATGTTTGAGTCGTTTGGGGTAGAGACATGGGCCGTGAGGACCTGCCGCTCACTGCATTTTTAAGGAGCTGGCCAAGCGTCGTGGACGCCACGGGTGACCAGAAGGCTAAGGCGTACCTTACTCAGCGTGGCAATGCGGCCAGCCTTCTGGGTACCCTACCACCAAGCTACACGGGCCATTTTTTTACTTGTAAATATGGTTTATTTAGTTTATTTTTAACTTAAGTTATATTATTATGTACATGTGCTACTTTAATTCCAAGAAGGGGTTTTACTATTTTACTTTTTTATAAGACTGATAACCACACTTTTAACTTTAGTTCTATTAAAAATTCGTATGGAAGACAGACGCTGTAGATAATCCTTGACTTACTCCACAATATTGTGACCGCAGACGAATCTCGACAAAGACTCGTATTTAGAACAAGGGTCTAAAGAATAAAAGCGAAACCTTGTATACTTCAGATGATTTCACTCGACCTAAAATTGAGGCGAGGGCTCAGTGGTTTTTGAAATTGCGGTCCGTCTTTGTTGGCCGTGAAACACGGCCAGAAACGAAGTACCCCTGTCATTTCCCGGAGCGACTAATGGCGAAACGGACCACAATACAACAATGCCGGACGTGAATCCTCCTAATCCTGATTGTACACGTGTGTGTGTGAATCTTATTCCAATAACAGGTCGGTTATGTTTTCTTTATTAAATCATATGTATTACTTCGCGCACTATGACCAACCAAGCGCACATTTTTGACATGCTAGATATTTTTGGGCGTTTTGCTGTAAGATAACGCCGCGTCATCTATCTCTTATGGAAGGGATCCGATAACGAAATATTTTTTCTTTGCATATTTTTTTTGCTGTATTAACTGAAAAGGTAACTAACTAAAGCTTGCTGATTAGTCTGACGAAACATTTGAAAACCATTTAGGAACCTTTTCATTGACAAATCCGTTATATAATATTAATGATAATGAATATATGGACGCAACAAAATGAATTTTATAACTGTTGTTGACATTTAAGTACAATTTTAGTGTTAATCATGTTTTCAATTATTGTTATTTCGTGTTTTCCATATTCAGTTATTCGTTTTTAATTTGACGAGCTAATGTGATGTAATTTTTGTAAAATAGTTCTGAGATGACATTTATTTAATTGAATAATATTTTGTTATTGACTATCATAATATATATATTTTGTTATTGACTAATTGTTACGCTAGCTTCAATTTGAATTGTAATCGTATATTATATTACGAAATAAAACAATCTACATATGAGCTAAATATGGTACTTTGGTAATAAGTATTAAAGTATGTATAACATGAAGAGCTATGTCAACTGTTGATCACCGACCGTATGACGCATCGGAACTCGTAATGACTAATGATACAAAGAGATAGTGATTTCCTTTGTTATGCCTGACATTTTACTAAGCGGGTGTACATAAGGTACGGAATATTTGAGTAGGGGGTATTCGAACCAACTGGAATAACGAGAGATTACAGGAACACAAATTCTTATTGTTACTACACTCGAGGTCAAAGATTTCGGGTCACCCTAAGTCAAATAACCGCAATAGGTTTTTCTAAATATTTTACAATAGTTATATTCACATGATGTATTATTCTTTCTAATACGTAAAAGTTAGCAAATCCCGGGATCCTATCATAAAAATGACGATTTATGCGATATCTCGCTCCGTTAACATTGTTTTTTTCAAGGGTTTTTAGGAGTCCGATATAAACCTGGTAACGTGAATATTTTTAACTGTTATTTTTGCAATTTAGATGTACAATAATATAAAGATCATGACAGAATTAAAGAACTGTATAAGTTTGCACTATATTAGGAAATATGACGGTATTTTACCGACCTGCATTCTTTAACCGCGAGGGATTGGGAATTCATTTCTGTAACAGTCAAGTTGCCCACTCACTTGACAAGCCTTAAACAACAAATAAGGTTGGAAGGTCATATAGAAGTCGCTTTCGTAAAAACTAATGTACCTATACGCCATTTTTTGGGATTAGATAGCGGACCCCGGGCATACTTTAACGCTAGGAAGATGATGGTGGATGGCAAACCTCCAATCCACACTGGGCCAGCGTGTGGATTAAGTACTACCCGATCCCTCTCATGTATGAGAGGAGGCCTGTGCCTAGCACTGGGACTTATATTGGCTATTGAGAATGATGATGGAAATGCCGCGAGTGGATACTAACGTGCTAAAACTATAAATACCAATTTTTTACCAATTGCAGTGCGTTTAGTTAAATAAACCTCTGAAATGGTATGTAAACGAGGTTATAGTTGCAAGTTTATCGGGGTGTTATATTAGAGAATTTAATATACCGAAACTGGAAATTTCAAATGTCGTAAGGGATATAATCCTACTTTTCAGGAAACCCAAAAAACTAAATTAAAATATTTAAAAATTCGTATTTTCGTAAATTCCTGTCCGATTAAACGATTCTTATATATCAACATTTCAATTTTTTTAATTTGTCCATACCACTGATTACATATCTCTAATCTCAGTAGTTTAGTAAATATTGTCCCTTACGCAATAATTTTAAAAATAAAATTTGCCTTACGACTCCAGAAAATCTTAATGTTTTTGATAAAATACTCTTACGCCCTAAATAGTGGGTTATTTAGTGTCGTATTTGTATGGAGCACCTTGCAGATTTTCAACAAAGGACGGCACTTGGCACAGTTGTACCTAATGGTCATTTGAGCAGATTTAGCCCTGTACCCACGAAATTCTTTCATGGTGGTGGGGGCTAGAGGGGTGTTTAAATCCCATCTACCACGCTGCACTCTGAGCTCGATTTGTACATAACTTTAGTGAAGAGGTCATGTTTGGTACCGTTTTCGAATAATTCATGGACGGGGAATTCATTTCTGAAACGAAATTTTCACTCGTCCTTAGAAAAAAAACAGAGTAAAACGAAGAATCCTATAGCTTCACACCAGTACGCAGCTCCGCCGCTAAATAGAAATAATTCTACATTAATTATTAATTTCTATATTGTTGTCTACCTTTACCTTCTGATTCATTTATGTGAGGTATGCAATAAAGAGTATTTGTATTGTATTGTATTTTTAACACATTTAAAAGTTAAATCTGTCAATATAGTTTACGTCTGTACATTCTATATTAATTCATATTTTTTTATAGTGCAATTACCTCGCGGTTTAATTGTAGTGCCAGATTCTGTACAATTTCGTAAAAATAAATTTTCAAGTTTTGTGCAGAACTCTGTTTTATTTTCTACGGACGAGTGATAATTTTGTTTCAGAAATGAATTCCTCATCCTTGAATTATACGAAAACGATACCAAACATGACCTATTCACTAAACTTATGAAGAAATCGAGCTCAGAGTGCAGCGCGGTAGATGGGGTTTTCACCCCCCTCCAGCCCCCACCACCATGGACGAATTTCGTGGGTACAGGGCTAAATCTGCTCAGATGACCATTAGGTACAACTGTGCCATGTGGCGTCCTTTGTTGAAAATCTGCAAGATTGATGACACTAAATAATCAGCTAGAAACTAAAATGTAATCGTAGTGTCGTAACTACCAAACATCATTTTACACTGCGAATTTTAATGTTGTAAAGTGATTATAGTTTCTAGGTAGATGAAGTAAATCACAAAAAATGTATGAAAATATAGATCTGATACCAATTTCTTCGGATTTTTTATTTATTTTACCTAATCAGTTAAGCTAAAAAAATAATAGGAGGATACTGGCAATAATGTTGCATTATGCACCTAATGTTTTTAATTAGGTGTCTACATAGTTCAACATTAAGCTACGAGAAAGTATAAAATGCTGATCTTTTATTTTATTTTGAATAATAAATGTATGAAACTAAAACAATAATTATAAATTCAAGCAATTCTGCATGCCTAGCAATAGGTACATAGCCCGATTATCGGGCCGTTCCAGATTATTTTTTATTAGAAATTTCAGAAAGATTGAGATTTGTCTCCAACGGCCTAAGCTTGGGTTTTTAGCAGTGCAGTGTTCGAATTTATTGTGCATGCGATGCTATCCAAAATCATAATCAAAATAATGTAACGAAATGATAATCTATGTAGGTATGTAGTCTTCAATAAGTAAGTACTAAGGTAAATTATATATAAGTTACTCGTACTAATCGTTATTATTATGAGCAATAAATAGAAGTACCAACCTCAATAACAACTTTCAAAATGAGTATCATCTTATTACAATACAATAACAACAATATAACAAATATTTATATTGAAATAAAGTAAAATCAGTCAAGCCTTATACATTACAGGGTATGTACGCTTAATAATACTACTTTAGAAGTGGAATGTCTTTTAGATGAGAAGTGTCTTTACTGCGAATTAAACACAATATTTAATATCAAGTGAAACTTAAAAAAAACACAAATATAAAAATTATGCGCTTCGCCTATAGGACTTCACAAGAACGTAAGTTAGTTGTCAGAACAAAACAATGAGCTTCTACGTCTTGGCTCAATTACCCTAAACTCTAATTAAACCGAAATTGACAAAGATGTGTTGGTTATTATTGGCTGATTTACACCTTTGATTTAATAGTAAACAGAGCAGTTAACTTATACACAAAAATTAAAAATAGCTAATTATTATGACACTGCTATTTAGTAGGTAGGTAGGTACATACAAATATTACTTAACACGCTGGTTATCCTTGATAAAAACTCTTCATTAGTGGGATATCGCTGAAAACGAATTTATGTATTAGAATTACAATTTGAAACGGGATATTTACCATGTATATTTGTATTTTTGAGTTCCCGATATTTCGGCACTGTTGCAAGCGCCATTATCAAGGATTAACTGACGTGCCGCGAGTTTTAGTTGTGGTCTACCCACACACCATAGCGATCTACCCTAGAGGGTAGACATACAGAGGAGAGGAGAGAGGTATACATGGTAAATATCCCGTTTCAAATCGTAATTCTAATGTAAATGACCATGTAAGCTTGAAATCTTATATTTATGTATTAGTATGAAGTTCCAATGTTTTTTTTCCTGGATTGAAAAGGATCCAAACGTTTTTGTTTTTCCATAATTATAACGCATTCAATTTACGAGGAGTATAAACAATAAGACTGAACTTGCGATCTGCGCACGCGACACACCGACACACCTTGATTTGTTTTAATTTATCACCAACTAGCGACCCGCCCCGGCTTCGCACGGGTGCAATGCTGATGCATGTATTATACATATAAACCTTCCCCTTGATTCACTCTATCTACTTATATTAAAAAAAACCGCATCATAATATATCGTCGTCTAGTACCCATAACACAAGCCTTCTTGAGCTTACTGTGGGGCTAGTTCGATTTGTGTAAGATTGTCCTCTAATATTTATTTATTTATTTATTATTTATTTATTAAAATCCGTTGCGTAGTTTTAAAGATTTAAGCATACATATAGGGACATATAGGAGCAGGGATATAGGGACATAGGGACAGAGAAAGCGACTTTGTTTTATACTATGTAGTGATGAAGTGGTGCGAAGCGAAAACAATCCTGTGTCGTATTAAACACCGCTCCCGCCATCATCCCACAACCGCCGTTACCGTTCCCGAACTTGTCGGGCCGCCGATAAATGTTGTAACCCACACGAAAAAATATTGAATGTTTTTAAATGAAAGAATATTTGAGGTGTAACTGTAATGTCTACTCTGCAGCTATTGTAAATATACGATAGAGAGTCGTACTTTTATGTGACTTACTACGTTCGGGTTTTAAATTACTTTGACTCATTTAGACTTACAATACAGTTAAATAAAAATAACAACGTAATATTTCAGGAAATTTTGTTGTAACGGACATAAGGCAAATAAAGTTGCCCCTTACTCCCTTTTTAGTTTAAAGTTTTACGTGCATTCTATGTGATTTAATGTTATAAAGGAATTTTATTTTCTTTTTGCGTCCCTTACGTCGTAAGAATTCAGTAATTAGACATACTACATACGATGTTACTCTTAAACACATAACACCTCAAATGTAAAATTTGATCCATACAACATAAGCTTTTAAACTTTTGGAAGTTACGACAATTTTTAGACATCGCCTAAATGCTTCATTTTAAACGATAAAAAAACGTTAACTACATATAAAGAAAACACTGATTTCAACGGTATACTTAGTGTACTTACGACAAAATGTCTCTTACGACATTTGAAATTTCCACTGTCGATACGTAATAGTGGGGTACCCGATATTGGATATGGAAATTTAACAGGTCATTGTTTTTTATGGCTTTGATAAATTCCAGTGTACAGTCGTACCCCTTGTTTTTGGTGTCTAATCCCAACAAGGACTAGTTTTGCCTCTTGGTTGGAAGGTCTGAATCAGATGGCAGTAGCTTTCATAAAACTAGTGCCTACGCCAAATCTTAAACAGAACACTATTAGTTATATATTTGTACTTTACTAACAATTCATATTTGTACTTTTTTCGTACAAAATTAGATACTTATTATTTTTTATCTGCATAACATTAGATTTTGCTTCTCTTTACGTATTTTTATTTTAGTGTATTATATTTGATGCTAGAAAAAAGAAGCTGATTAATTGAGAAGTCGGTTTGAAATAATATTATGTTTTATAGATGAGCTTATCTGTACTTAGATATAAAGTAATGACGAGTGAGACTGACAGAGCCTAAGTACATTTTTATTGTAACTTATATTAGGAACCTACACTTAATGACCTCACAGTTAAGCGCTTAAATATCGCACTTATTAGTGTAAAATAAATCATATACCGTAAAATGGGGTAAAATGGGATATTCATGACTTACTTGGGACACCAATTTTTTCATACTACAGTTTCCTGGTAAAAACAGGTGGCCCAAGTAAGCCATGATGAATGTCCCATTTTACCCCATTTTACGGTAGGTAATCGGAATTATAACACCAGAGCTTTACATCATAACCTAAATCAATTTTTAATAAATCAACTTAAAGTTGTACCCGACTACCCGTTTCTTTGGCTCGTTGGATGATTTCAAGTGTTCCAAGGCGTAGCTTGGAAGTTGGAATGGAAGTGCGGTGCGGGTCGTGCGGCGCTGTCTTCCTACGGGAGCAGTTTACCTATGATGAAACAATGACGCCATGGTGTGGTGTTATGGAGGCTTCGCGCGCGACGTTGCCGCTCCGGCGCCGGCTGTGCCACAGGCACGGCCGCACGGGCCGCGCGAGACACCCGTCATATCGCGCGCCACCTTCCTGCGGGCGGCCGCGTCCTGTTCCAAACGCGCGACCGCAAACTTAAACTCGCTCCCCGCCGCTCAAAACCAGTTTCAAACAAAAAATAACTCTATTACAACGTAACTTCACGACACCATCCACTTCCTAAAGGAGATGAACACACTTTTATACAGAGTTGAGATACTGTTTCAGTGATAACTTTAAATTTGAACAAAGTTAACAACTTATTGGTGTTGTTGTGTAAGCTCGCGAGCATGACTGAACAAACGCGCTAAACCGGTAAGTTAAACGGACTTTACTTGAATTGAATTGTCTATTTTTGAACATGTGCATGTCTGCGCGATGATGTCCAGCTTCAGTTGGAACTAACGAGTTAGATGTTAATCAATTGATGACTACTCATTGCCCATAGTGTGTGGTCTAAGTATTTGAATTTTATTGTCCGGCGCGGAGCGGTCGAGTTGCATTCCCGTGCGGGCGGAGCGGCGGCAGGTTCAACAAAGAGCTTATTTAATAAGTCGGTTTCTCGGAACCGGCCCACCGCCGGACACTAACAAAGCTATTGTCGCCATGTTATCAAATGCCTATCGTATTACTTTGATTGTCTCGAGTTGGGAAACAACAAGCCATGGATGCAAAGCATGCAATTGCCACTTTCATTTCAAAAACTCTACCAGTACATAAATTAATAAAGTTTATCTACACCCATACAGTAAATCCTCTTTTATGTGCTCAAAAAGTGTAGGTAAGGACCAACTTTACAATATCGCGCCGGTCCGGGGCGGAGATGGTCATGGGTCAATCAACTTTTCTTTGTTGTTATTCGGTCCCGTCATCGAGGAGACAACAGTGACAGAGTTTCTTAGAAAAATGTCCATAATATGGACTTCAAGCATGCTCAACAGATGACCCATGTCCAAATGGATAGATTCTCATCGCTAAAACTCATGTTTGGTAAATGTAAACCCTATAAAATCGCAGTTTTCAAGAATGACTCAGGAGACGTAACCATGGTAACGAGCAACAAAGAATAGTTGATCCACCCTCATAACAGTATTAAAAACGGTATCGTTTTGGTCAACTCCGCCCATTACGATACAGGCTCGTGCTCAAAAAGACTTCAGTGAGCTCACGAACTCGAACTGCTGCACATTCAACGCAATGGTGCCTCAACACATGAAAGAGGATTTAATGTATGGATGTAGATAAAGCAGTGTATACAACTGTACATAATTAGGCCTTAAAATACTCGTCTGATCCTATTATGAAACTCGCTGACGCTCGTTTTATAAAACCACACTCATATTTTAAGACCTCTCATTATGTATCAGTTGCATAAACTACTATTAGTTCACAGTCCATACAGGATTCGAACAAAACAAATGAAGGGTTACTCTATTATATTCCGAACAGACTGTGGCAACACGAACAACTTTCAAGGAGCGTTTAGCTGTTAACACAAGTCCAGGTTTTGTGTTGCAACTTTGTTGCAACCATTGTTCTTAATCTTTACTGGAAATTTTGACGGTAAATTTTGGATAGTGTTTATTCGCGTTTGGTTAATATTGGCCTTAATTACACAAATGCTTAGCGAATGCATTACAATGCAGTATGCTCTTACCTTCGTAATGTGTATGTATTTCCAAATAAAGTACCTATTTATTAGTACTGTACCTATTTATAAAGAACTTGGTTTCAGATAACCACTTTTCTAATTAGAAAGAACCATATGGGAAGCTAACTGGAAGATTGAATACCGTTATCTTTGCATCTGTTAACCTAAAACGTTCACTTTTCTTACTATCTACCTACTCGTTAAAGCAAACACGGGTAAGGCATATACCTAGACACCCATCCACTAGCCAGTAGTCCTAAATAAGTTTTTCGTACTGTTACTCCTTGTATGAAATAAAATATTTTTATCCGCATATTAAATGTCATTCAATATTATTAAGAAATGTTTCCGCTGTGCGACTGAAATTCTCCATATAACATCGCATTTGTCATCGGATTTTTTCGACTTCACATGGTCATTTTTGTTACACAACTGATTTATTTCGACTTCGTTGTTTTGCGTGACTACGATTGAACTAGAGTGTACTATCGACTACAGAGAGCGTACTTATATAAAATGCTCCAAATGGGTAAAGATTTAGATGAATAATTATCGTGATATGTCTATAAATTAAACGAATATTTAAGATGCTTTATTTTAGTAACCATCAACACTTTTTAAACCCATCAGATAACTTTATCAATGGTTCCCAACGTATTTTCAAACGTCAGTATAAAAGGACCACTTAAGGTTCGAATATAAGGTCTTATTAAATCAAGTAAATAAAATGTTGAGTATAGAGATCACAAAACAAAAAGCCTTCTCCGAGAAATCCCCATGGAGTTTGTCAGAAACAATTATCGAAAAAATTTATATACATTCAAATTTTTCGTTCATTCTCAAATAATAGTTATATTTCGATGTCAACTATTGAAAAAGCTTGTAATCACTATCACTACATAGTATAAAACAAAGTCGCTTTCTCTCTCCCTATGTCCTTATATCCCTATGTATGCTTAAATCTTTAAAACTACGCAACGGATTTTGATGCCGTTTTTTAATAGATAGAGTGACTCAAGGGGATATGTATAATACATGCATCAGCATTGCACCCGTGCGAAGCCGGGGCGGGTCGCTAGTACATTATAATATAGTTCTGTACTTTTTAGTGCTCAAATTTAAAACACAATCTATTTGTTTTCATATTTTTCTTGCGACAACCCAGACTAACTTACATATATATCAAGCTTGATATCCTGCGTTTACGAAAAAAAAACATATTCATTAATCGTATGTCGTTAATGTGGATAGGTATCTATCTAGTTATTGTACAAATGATAAATCGTCCTGAGGTATCATTTGACCTCTTAGCAATACGCCGAGGGTCCCGCAATAACCTAAAATGATTTCGCAAACATTAACATTATTTACTACCGTAATAAACGTTTTACTATAAAATATTTAACAGGATGGTGTCCGTGAAACGTTTTTGAAATCTTGCACTCATCGCATTATTTTCGAGCCGGTAATCAATAGAATTTACGGCGTTTGTCACGTTAATATAGGACGAAATGTCTTGAGGGCCTAAGACACCGCTAGTTGTTAACACAGTCGCTGCCCGACTGCCAAAATTGTATGGAAGTGAACGCACATATGCGTTGCCGGTTGTGAATGCGTTACTGGGTTAGTTGGAACGCGAATAATTTTATCTGTATTTGTCTATTACCATCAACACGACGAATCCGTTTCTGTCAAATAATGTCCATTAACGATAGAAGAAAGGGAGCAATTTTCGGATAAAATTAACATGATTATAAAAAAAACAGCATTATGGTATATTGTTACGACAAGTACCTATAGGTACAGTCGCCATCAGATACATCGGAGCGAACAAGGTGCTCACAAATATCTGAACACGACTCTATTGTCAAGGCGTTAAAGTGCATGTGCAGATATTTTTGAGCACCCTGAAGAGTACAGATATATTTGATGGCGACTGTACCTATACGTACTCCGTGCAAATGCTCTGAGAAGTTTCTTACCATTTATTTTGTCGTGGTGCACGATAAATTAACAACATAGCCTAAGCCACTCCGAGATTTATTAGTTACCGCCTGCTACTGACAATAACGAACATGAGAAATTTAAATGACCCAAGGGATGAAACTGCCCGTACAATTTTTGACTCATAGACATTTATCTTGTAGGCACTGTAGGTACGCAATTTTTTTCGTAGTACATGGCTCTGGGCCATTGCTTTTGATGTTGCATAACAGAAAAAACCGTGTCACAACAAACATTACATTTTAAATATACAAGGTGTAATAAAAAATGGTATTACAGTTATTTAGTAGATGAAAATGATTTTTTACCAATATTTCTGTTTGTATGGGTGGCTTTATGAATTTATTTGCCATTTACCCTTAAATTTCAAGTAGTCCACAAACAGACAAGAAAAATGTAGGTCAAATAAATTATTTATGATTTATATGACAATATTTTTTTACATTTATTGATTTACAGGCGGTAATAAATAACAATAACATAAATAATATTACAACTAACTTAAATCTAAAACAGGCCCATGAGGCTTTGTTCCGAGGATGCTGGCGGCATTACCTAGCTGTATCAACACACTGGCACCGTCCCACTTCCAACGAACTACAGTAAAAGCAAAGCGGGTGTAGTGGCGGAAAATGCCGAAATATTAAAGCGTAACAAACATAGGGGCCTCGGTAGAGAGTACAATTTTGTACCTTTTGGTGACGAAACTCTTGGTCCATGGGGTCCCATCGCGCACAAGTTATTTACTGAAATCGCGAAGAGTTTGGTTGACGTAACTGGTGACCGAAGAGCTGGCGACTTCCTCGGACAACGTATCAGCATTGCGATACAGCGAGGAAATGCCGCCAGCATCCTCGGTACAAAGCCCCAAGGGCCTGTTTTAGATTTAAGTTAATTATTTACCAGTTTTGTAATAAACAGCCTGTAGCTCGGATAGGTAAAATCTATATTGCATTACTCAGCCATTCAAATTTGCTAACTTGGCATTGGTGAATAAGTAACATATCTTTTACAGGGTTCCGTGCCCGAAGGGTCCAAACGGAGCCCAATTGGTGTCACTCACGCGTCCGTCTGTCTGTCTGTCCATCGTCTATCACACAGGTTTTTCAGCCAAACGGTTGGAACTACAGTCTTCAAATATTCACAGTCAATATAAATATTTAATCTTTTTTAGCTAACCTACCGAATGGGGTATCCTTGTTTAGAGTTTGTTGTGTAGATAAATATTGGAAAACAACGGAATCAGAAGTCACTAATGTCAGCATTTCTTTACCAAATTTTGTTCCAAACATTGTTTAACTTACCATTGTATGGATTTGGTGATAATATTTACTATTACTTAGGTATATTCTATTAAAAAATAACAATATATTAACGGCTCGGGGTTTTTTGGAAAACCCTCATTTTAACCTGTATTTTGCCATTAGTACGGAACCCTAAATGTGCGAAGTCCGACACGCACCGTCCTCCAAACATAAAAATACAAATTTTAGTATGAAGTATTTATAATGTACTTATTGGATGAATACGAAAATATCCGGCCATTTGTTTACGCGTGGGCTGCATAAGGAGATTTTCATTAGTCCTGCTAGTGAGAAAAGTGTATTGAAAATGAGATCCGTTGACTTTTTTACCTAGACAGTGTACACAGCCGCGTAATTGGCCTTTGATTTTTATACACCCATTTAGTATATTTTAAATTTTTTCATATCTATTTTGAATTGAAAAGCACGAAATGGTCCGTGTTTTTAATATTTTACAGGCTCTCTGAGTTAATTTATATTTAAGTTTAAATTAAAAAAAAACTTGTTATTGCCTACATCTAATTCTGAGTCGCATATGTATCTATAACTTTTTATGTAGGTATCAAACACAAATACTTACATATAATAAATACGTATACCTACTTCATTAAAGTTGAATAATTTATACATCGTTGTTCTCCGTAGTTGGGCTGAATATAAAGTTAATTACATGTATAAACAGGCCTGTTATTATTTCTGAGCGTCAAATTAGTAAACCATAATGTAAGAATTAATTAAGATACTTAAAACCCAATTCAAACTTACACTACCCATGTCATCCCCTAAGGTACGATTTACAAAGTGTCAAATTCTACACTCTTCTCTGGGCACTCGGGACCATACTAAAACATGAAGAGGTAACAATAGTCAATTTCTCAAACATGAGATTTTATGAGTAATTATATCGGCTCAAAAAAAAATTCTCCTTTGTATATTAAACTTTTAAAAAACCCTGGCAAGCACGAGTCTGACTCACGCGCCGAGGGTTTCGTAAAAACTTAGTTTATAAGTATTTATAGTGATTTAAAATAATGTAACCAATATATATATACATCAATATTCATTAATAATTTCAAAATTTTCACTGGATATATATAGGAGATAAGCTAATCATTTAGATACGGATTAATATAGATACGGGCGTTAGAGCTAGGGCGCATGTCCAGATTTTGAAATAGCCTGAGCACTGATGTAATATGACGGTGACTTTATTCGACTACTATAGGTATTTTCATGAGATGGCTATCAACTGTTGACTTTGACGTAAGTATATGAGAAAGATATTCCCTATGCACACCGGATCGTCATTTCGCTCATATTTGGAGCAGCCAAACTGGGGAAGTACCTCAACCTTACAGAAGACCGGTAGGTATTAGGTATGTCGGTATATATATGGCTACCCTGTCTATTCAGAAATTAACGCGGTCGAGTAACACAAAGCATAAACGACTGCACAACATTGTTAACTTATTTCCCTACCGACACAATTCCAATAGATTTGTAAAGCGTTGACGTGTTCATATGATGTCGTTTATCGCATATTGGGCAACTGTCGTCCCTCATCAGGTCGCTACGTTCAACGTATAATTCTAATTTAACTTTCCTTTATTGTTTCGTGTCTCACAGGAGTCACAGGGGCGCAAATAATGTTACATTTTATTGTGAAGCTTTCGTTGTGTTCGTTTAATTTATCAGAATACGGGACCCGCCTTTCCCACGTAAGACAGTCATTTATTAATTACCAACGCATGATATAAGTTAAGACTAATTGGAATGAAATAAGTTAAATTAGGCTTTTTCCTGACTTGGCATGCGCAGCCGGCATGGGGTATTTTCAACTTTCTTGACAGCAAATTGTCGTCGCCTAGATTTATTTTGTTATCGGTATACTGACGTAGAAGTGACTTATATAGCGCAGAAGGGACAGTGCCGATGCGGTACTGCATTGGTACCGCCCCGGATCAGGAAGCAATAATTTAAATAGAAGCGCGGAGTAAGGAACCTGTACCGACTCAGCTGACAGTTGTTACTGACAGGTGACTGCTTACTGATAGTGATATTATAACGATCTCGGACCGCCATTCTCAATTCGGATAGTTTCCGGTTCGCATTGGGTAAAAAACCTACCAAATTCATTTCGTACGTAAAGTAAGGTCCGAAAAAGTCATTGGTACTAGCCGGGATTTCAACCCACAACCGCCACTTGACAGCAGCGTGCTTGAGCCACTAGCTGAGTTTCCTGCTGGACTCTTATCAGCTAATATATATAATAATGACATAATTATCTCTAATAATAATGCAAGAGTTGCATTAAATTGGCATAGAATACGATGACCTCATTGGAAATTGATGACTTCCCTCAGTTATATAGGTTAATAAATATATGAATAATAATAATAAATGTTTACAGTCAGCATCGTATAGTTGGTCACACACAGAAAATAGAAAAGTCGCCCCGCTCGTGGTCAATAGCTAATGGCTTTATATATAATATCTAGTTAGACTTTATCTATAATATCTAGACAGTAGGAAATTAAATTGTAATACCAACTTGTATGTACACTTTCCGAGTGGCACAAAAGGCACAAAATTAGCCATAACACCTTTAGCGAAGGGTTACTTATTTTATATTGACAATATTGTAGCTTAGGTAAGTCAGAATGTGTTAACATGACAGTGCAATATTTTGATGTGGATTACTTTCATATTTGACACGGCGCGCACAAATGCTGACATTTTCTTAAAAATGGCCGGAAAAGAGAGCGCTACTCACTACATATTGGAAAGTAAAGTGTATAGTTTAACGTCAGATAAAAATAAAGACGAAACTTTGCAGACTGGCTCCACACGCCTGAAATTTTTCATATAAATTCCATTAAATGTCGAGATACAAATATTAAAAAAAGTAAAACGATTAATATAAAAAGAGGGCACAATTCGTATACAGACAATTCGAATGTCAGAATAGTTTATCCATTTTCGCCGTTGAGATAATCACTATAATATTAGCCTTGCCCTTCTGTAATGGCAATTGCAGGTTTCGTATGAATGAAACGGATTCCCAAGGTCGTCCGTTTAAAACTACTCAGCCTACAATTGTCTCCTTCCGTGCCTTCACGATAATGTATTTCGTGCCAGTCCAACGCTCGCTATAACGCGCCGCCTTTGGCACCAGCGACTGGATTAATCTATAAAAAAAACATACATTCGAATTGAGAATCTTCTGATTTTTTCTAAGTCGGTTAAAAATACTGATTGCACATCAAAAAAATACTGATTTCACATACATTTTGACATACGAGTATTTATTGCAATTCGTATTTGACCTGTGCAAATAAGCAGTTTTAGTTTGTTAGGTTTTTTATGTCTTTAAATACTAGCCATATGAAAGTGGCTCGCGTTAGGCTGGCTTGATTTATACATCGATGTCAGGTTGACAGTACTACTTAGTGAAGACCCAACTGAGGTTAAATCACATTAAATCTATTTCCTTTACTAACCCTTGTTGAATTAGCAGTGTTCCACTTTTGGGTTAAATGGTTAAATTTCATAAAACAGCTTTGTATAGGTATCTTAGCTTTATTTGTATAGTTTTGTTGATAAAATTGTAGTATTTTTTATAAATGCTAACGACTACTGGTCCCCGCGAGGATTTCACTTCCATCGATTTACATTACTGTATGATCGCGTAAAATATAAATCATTTGTCGACCGCTTTAGCCTAGTTGGTAGTGACCTTGCCTATACGAAGTCGGAGGTCCCGGGTTCGAATCCCGGTCAGGGCATTTGTTTGTGTGATTACCATGAATATTTTTCCTATGTCATGGATGTTTTCTATGTATTTAAGAGTATATATTTATATATATAGTCACCTAGTACCCACAGTACAATCTTTGCATAGTTTGGCACTAGATTGGTTTACTTGTGTTAGATTGTCACCAAATACATATTTACTTTATTTATTCATTTGTTCGATCGATTCTATACTAAAAATATGTAAGTACCCATGTATGTGTGAGAGGGACGAATGCTATATATCAGACATAAACGCGATCCTGGTATGATCGAGAAAGGCTACACTCGAGGTCAGAAATTTTGGGTCATCCTAAACAGCAATTGGTTTTTCTAAATATTTTACCCTAATTTTATTTACATGATATATTTTCGTTGTAATATCCAACAGTATTAGCAATTCCCGGGATCCTATCATAAAAATATCAATCTCCAAAACTGCCGATTTTTGCGATACTCGGTCCGTTAACATTGTTTTTTTCATTGGTTTTAGGAGTCCGATTTAAACCTGGAAACATTCTTTTTTTAACTGTAATTTTTGCAGGTTAGATATAAAATTAAATAAAGATCACGTCAGTATTAAAAAATTGTACAAGTTTGCACTATTTTAGGAAATATGACGGTATTTTACTGACCCGTATTCTTTGTCCGCGAGTGTAGTTTTATTAAGCCAGTCAGTTTGGGGTTACTGCGTTATGATGGGATGAAAACAAGTATGTAATAACAACTGTCTCTTTCAGTTTCCTATGTAGTAGGTTGTTTCCTATTTTATTTTACTCTAATATTATACTCCCTTCGTTATTATCTGATTATTAAAATGGGATTGCGTATATTATGTAAGTTATTTTTTTAAACAATATTCCGTTGATGGTTTATATATATATTTTTATAGTTATTCATTTACTAGAAACTTATCTATTTTCGGTACGCACCTTCATAGGTATATAAACATACGCATTCCTATATTCCCAAGAGCGGAAGTCCGGGACCATGAAATTTAAGGACATAAGAAATGGAGAAAATGTGATATATTTATGTTGTTCGACAATCAATCGCCCACATAACACATTTCATGGTTATTCCGAGTAGTGTCTTGCCCAAGGGGTGGGAGGTGGGCTATTCACCGGTCGAATTGATATTGAATTCTTTTCGCCACCATCTGAAAATAATTCAGTTGGCAGCTACTTATTTCAGACTGTAATGAAACTTTACTAAAGTGACAAAATCGAGTTAAAAGTTGGGAAAAACCGCGTTCTCATTCCGTCACTTGGTGATGAAGTTTTGTGGTGAATTACGTCACAACTTCCAGTTTTTTCATCAAAACAACTGTCATCTCACTAGAGTTTATAACTTTTATAAAGGAAATTAGTGTCAGACATCACCTATTTACCCGTACCAATCGTCAAAGAAAACATTGTCATTATTTGACTAGATTCCTATCGGTTTGTATAGTGTTAAAAAGTAGATTTGTATATTAATTGATATCTGCTGGGCAGCAATATTTAGAGTAACTTCATGGTCATCTATAAACCGATTTTTTTCAGGAATAAGTCCCTTAGGTAATTTAGTCTTGCAATATTACCGCGACACCTAAGGGAGGGTTCTTTTAATACTTTCTTACTTGTGTCGATTACTTTTTCTGTAGTTGATCTTTGTCGATTTATTTTTACACTCGCCATTTGTATCAGCGGTTGTTTTGTATTGCCGAGACACTTTGCTTGTTGCTGAAAATAAGCCGTCTTTCTTTCATCCATTTCCTTTAAAGCTTCCACTTTACCTAATCCTTACAAGACCGTTGTCGGCTTTCTTATAAAACCTACAATTTGACAAGATTTCTGCCATACTTATACAATACAAATGTTCTTCATTGTTTACCAAAAATATATAAAGCAAAAATACAAAGAGCTTAGCTCTAAAATGGTAGACAAGTGGCAGTCTTATCGCTAATGAGCCATCTCTTTTCTAGACAACTTTTTCCTTACTACGGTGGTGAGTTTCAGACTTCAATCTGGATCATCAGACCAGCTCAATCCGATAGTACACAAATCGAGTGATATATACACATTAGTGGACCATCAAATCGATTCGACTCTGAGAAGTTAATCGAATCGACTTTCAGGATTAAACCTAAACTAACGAATATATACCAACAAATTATAAATGCAAGATAAAGAAAAGCCCGTAACAAAATATCGATCGATATATTGATATCAAAGCACATTTTGTCATTATTATCTTTGTCGCTCATACCTATGTACGTAGATCTAGACTAGCGATAACTTTGAATTGTGATCCGAAAACAAACAGCTCCTAAAAGTTATTTTTTAATGAAAATCTTTACTCATATACTGATATTACTTTGATCATAATATTTAAAATGGAAAATGTAATATGGGTAATTTACAAAGGAAAATTTATGGTTTTATTGAATAAATGTCAAAGACAATTTTATTATGCCGTTTCGTTATTAACATGAAATAGGTGTGAGTTTTGTTGAGCTGTCATAGCAACAACCCGGCTTGCTTCAATGAGCTTTGTTAATACTAATTTAAAATCTGTTGTTCAACGGCGTAAAATATTAATGGCAAATATTATTAAGTTATCACGTTCCCGTCCAGTGTATCTGTCACCGTCGGGGTGTAAAAACCGTTAGATTATAATCTAACTAGCGATGGTAAACTGTCGTCAGATTGTAATCTACCCAAGAGTACATGTGTCCAAAAGGATACATTAATACATGCACTAATTGGAGTGTTGGATATATGTTTTTTTAATAGTAGACTTATTATGTTATTATACTTAGAGTTCAAAACTGTTGAAGGTTTTTTTATTAAGTATCGTTTTTAAGAAATATTTTTTAAATATTATCTTTGACATACCACATTTTACATCTTTTTTATTTATACAACGCCGTATGCAAACAAGCGTACGGGTCCACCTGATAGTAAGGGGATACCGCAGCCTATAGACGCCCGCAACTCCAAAGGAGTCACGTGCGCGTTGCCGACCCTTTACAAAATTCATCTGTGATTTATTTTTTGTTTCGCGGCAGACCCAGGCACGAAAATATTAATCCCTCCAACGTGTAATAAGTCAAAGAAAGATTCTAAAAATATATCTTAAAAACCATACTTTAAAAAAAAACCGGCAACTGTTTTGAACTCTATAATAAAAAACATAATATGAACCACTCCAAAAAGCTTAAGGTTCCCAATTACAATTAAACCGAAGTGGACTTGGAGTGTGCGTCTTGCCTTTTGTATGTGGGACAGGGAAAGTGTTAATGCTTATTCTGTCATTCCCAATTGAGGTATGAAATCCAGGGCCAGCACAAATGAGTCATCTTGTAGGCGCCTACATGATTTTAAAATTTTTGTAATTTCCTGTGGGCTAACTATTAACATAATCTAATTTCCGACTGTTTCAAACTCGGGAGCACACACCCAACACGCTGAGTCACGCAAGAACACCTTGGTCTCACTTCTTGACCAGTTAAGATAGAGCCTTCTGTTTCATTGTATCCAACTCTATGGAAGGGGTTAAGTTATGACGGACAATCGCAACACGCTCAACCGGCAGCTCCAGAATTCCAACCGCCTCCACTCGGGGAACCGGTTTGTATGCACGTGTGGGCAAGATACAGAAGGCAGCGAAACGTTTACCCGGTCAGAATATTTGTGCATCGCCCTGAGGGCCTACCAAGAAACAAACGAAGTTTTCCCTCTCTGTCGCACTTACGTACAGATCTGCAAGTGCGACAGAAAGGGAAAACTTCGTTTACGGTTCGCGGTAGGCTCTCTGGAATGGGATGACTACATGGCCCTATTGTCTCTATTACTTGCCTCTATATCTGGCAATGTAATAGCAAGTAATGTCCTCATATGACTCAATAGTATATTGTGTCTCAAGGGAGCAAAATGATATATTTACGGCGAGGGCGGTATATTGAATTCTGAGTGAAGCGAAAGATTCTACAATAGAATCCTGAGCGTGGCGAGGGATTCTACAGTAGAATCTTTAGCGTAGCGAGGGATTCAAGTGTTTACGCCCAAGACGGAAATAATTTTGCTACCGTGTGACATATACTGTTTTTCACACCGTCTATGAGGCCCGCTGCTAAAAACATGAAATATCTTACAAATGATTTTACTACAGAGTGTCACATATTGCTTTTCACACCTTCTATGAGGAAAAAAGTCATTGTTGCCCTCAAATGAGGCAAGAAAAGTACATCTTTGATCCCTCATTCGAAGGCAACAATAACTCTTTTCTGAATAGCAGGTGTGAAAAAAATGTTACTGCATCAGTGATTGACTGACTAAATATAATATTGGTTATATATTTTTTTGATAACGTAACCAATTCAAGGTGAAGTACCATCGTTCTCATATTATTTAAATTGAAATTTTAACATACACTATTTTCCACAATTAATTACGAAACTTAATGTTCCGAAACATAAGATGTAATGACAATTATACAGAGATTTTTATCCATTCATTTCATTAATCTACAGTCATCTGCTGTTCTTCGGCCGTAATATATTTTAATAAAATAGTAAATTGGTTTGTGTCGAAAACTATTACAGGATGATTTGCGGCAATGTAATCGGTTCATAATCTAACTCAGTAACTAGGATCATCTCTATCTCTATCTCATATGAAGGTAGATGTTTTTTTGTTTCTTTTATGTTGTTATTGCGTCTGTGTCGTCATTCGATAGTTTTAAAACAGGACCCCACTGAAAACCAGCGTCGCGGCTTGCCGTGGCATTATGCTGAGTGGGGCCCTTTTTAGCGTCGTTTGTCTGTTTTTATTTCATTGTTAAATATTGTAATGTGTTGTTTAGACGTTAATAAATGTATTTTCTTTCTTTCTTTCTTTCATTATCTATCGTGAATGTAAATATTTACTTTAGTTATCTTGTATAAATAAGATGCGACTGTTTTCGTACTTTCGTATTTGCTTCTTTGGCCTTATTTTGTACCCCTTACTCCAAGTAATAATGGCGATTTAGATAGTATACTTTCCTTTTAATCTTCGTATTTCGTTTTATATATTTGATAACAGAAGGGATTCATAGGTTTAATCAAAATACAATCACGATTCATGAAGGAAGAACGGAGAGAATAAGGGTAAACAGTTAAACACTACCCATTAGCCGCCCATTAACCCATTGGTCGATTTCCAGCAGCCAGTTTCTATTTGATTATTTTCCCACTTCGATGAAGTTGACCAGATTATTTTGGCATCTTTAAATGGGAATTTATTTTCGCATATTGCTAAATTTTGTTGCGATAGGAGGTTGAAAGTATTATTTCTCTTAAGTACCGTCTGCGTCATGTAGTAAAATATAGGTAACAGGAACGTATCTAAATATATACTCACACTCATAGTAATAAAGACGTGTTGTCATACTTGCGACAAATGTTTGGATCGTTTGGCTACTTTAGCTGCTGCTAACTATATTATGATGATGTCTGTGCTTAAGAGTAGCTAAAATTTGTTATTTTTAAACCAAATCACTCTAAGTTTATGTTTAAAGCTACGGATTACGGTAGAATGCCAAAATTAACCTATTTTCAATCAGGTCACTGGTCACAGTATCACAAAAATAAGCGTGCGACCTGCCATAACTCCCGTATACTATTTTTGGGACTCGGTACCTTGTCAATGTGGATACTTGGAACTGTTGCAATTGAAAACAACTATTCAACCATGGAGTCCTGCCCTCTACATTGTATAAAATTAATTTGATATTTTGTTGCGCGGACTTTGAGTGAGGCGTGGAAGAGAGCGGACGTAACAGATGTCAAGTTGTTTTCAATGTAAAACACTAAATCCTTAGTCCAATAGGACCCTTACTCATGGTATATTCGCAAGTTATGTGTCTTATTACTTCATAGACTATGTAGACCTACGTGTTCATAAAATAAGATTTCGTTCACTTTTGATATTATATGTAAAGCTACTTTCCGTGTTCTGAATCCTGAGTGAATGAATAATTGAGTATGTTTCTACTATAGCTTAATACTACCATATCATACTATAGATGAAAAAACTGTAATACCTTGTCGCCTGAAAGTATGGAGTAGTGTGCGTTAAATCCGGTAGTTCTGATTTTTTGCAGAGATGTTTATGATTGTTGGCTTAATGAATAATCCAAAGATTGAGACCTCGAGCCCTGAACGCAACTATGACGAAAATCGAAAAAAAAATATATTTCAAAATTTATAATTTTTTTGAACTTTGCAAAGTTTGAAAGGCTTTATCGCAGAAACTATTGGGTCTACAGAAACAATTCTAGTCTCATATTATAGCAAATTTAGTATACTCTAAAATCGTCCTGAGAAGGTACTATCAGCAACTAGTCCTTTAGGGTTAAAATCGGTTTTTCGATTTTTGACAAAGTTACTTTCGGCGCTCGAAGTCACAAACTTGGTTTATTCATTAGGCCAACATCATAAACAAGTCTGCAAAAAATCAGAACTACTGGATTTGACGCAAGCTCTGAATGTATATAATTACTATTTCGTGCCATGATTTTGACATTTTGAGTTGAATTTGACCATGAAATATCCGTAGCCAACAGTCTTCTATAATATTTCAGCCTAGATTGTCCGACACCTTAGGTATAGGTACCGTCATGTTTTAGTTTTCGGCCATAAATCGTGACAGTACATATAAGCTATCGTGCTGTTGGCTAGGAAGTTGCCTGAATAATGTCACTAAATATAATAAACTTTCAACAAGTCTATTATATTTATTTTGTCTATAGTAATATGACGTACGGCTGTTTTTACTCTGGCATTATTTATTATAATTGAAGGCGACAAGCGCCGTCTTCACTGCATCGTAAATCATTACTTTCGTCCTCAATGTCCCTCTTGAGACAAAAGATAGTTCCCCTTTGTTCCGCCCTTTCATGCGATTTTCATTATTTACTTCTTATTCGTAGCAAAGTTTTGTATACTCATCATACAAAAGATTTTCAAATGCTTTATTATATCTTCTGACTATGCACCCTTGCTTATTGTTTCCGTGAAAATATTGTTTAATAATCGACAATTCACAAATAGGAATAATTTGTTCCCGTGGGAAAGTCTGAACTGTAAGTTGTTGTGTCTATGTGAGTGTGCAAAAATTATCAGTGTATCTAAAGCAGCGCCAAGGTATTCAATAAACGGATCGGATCGTCAAATATATCATGGTATCCGAGTTGTATTGAAACTTGAACCAATGTGGGCTCACCCGCATTGGTCGATGGGACGTGATCTCGTCCGGATCGTGCCAATCATGTTCGGACGCGTTTGCAAGCCTCGATGATCGAGACTATGTTCCTAGCTTATATCGGACGTGACACAATTGTATATATGAAAACTGTATACCCAACACTTTCTCTACCAACGTAATAAGTAATAACATTCCTATGCATCGTAATAACCTATAACAGGTACACTTACAATTATGCTTTACTGCTCAATTCTCACGATTAATCTTTACATGTATTTCCAATTCACGGCCATTGTCACGAATTATTTAAAGAATATATGCTAATCAGTAAAAAATAAGACCTAATTTGACTACCGAACTTTTCAGCAAATAACAGGCACTGTCACCCGTCCGCCATATTTACCTCATTATCTGTTTTCATGCGACGGCCGTTACATGTAAAATAATTTTAAATTTTCGTTATATATCGTAGTATTCAGCCATAAAAGTGATTGATCCGAGAGCAATTGCAGTAGTGTTATCAATTCGAATTAAAATTTCAGTGTTATCTGCGTTCTTAGCAAACACTTTCAAAACGAACAATGCTGCTAGCAATTCTAGAATATTTATATGTAATTATTTTTCTTCTTTAAAGCAGTACTACATGTAAAGATTAATCGCTTCGAATTGAGCAGCTCGCATAATTATGATAGAACTTCACGTACAGGTAAGTTCGTTTTATCATTAAGTAACCGTAGTAAATTCCCCAGTACTTCGGTAGCTAAACGCGTTTTTCCGAAATGAACGGTTATAAAATAAATAAATAAATATTAGAGGACAATCTTACACAAATCGAACTAGGCCCACAGTAAGCTCAAGAAGGCTTGTGTTATGGGTACTAGACGACGATATATTTAATAGATATAATTACTTAAATACATAGAAAACGTCCAAGACTCAGAAACAAATATTCATGCTCATCACACAAATATTTGTCCTGACCGGGATTAGAACCCAGGACCGTCAGCTTCACAGGCAGGTGCACTACCCACTAGGCTAAACCGGTCATAAGAAGAGATTTCTACATACTATGTACTGCAATGTGTCAGAATTACCCATAAGGATCGTAAATTTTCGTGGAAAAGTTACACGCTCGTTTTATTCGCTAAATTGTGAAAGGGTTCCAACACAAGGTCTATTTTAGTTAAAATATTGATAAAATTTCGGTGTGATATATTTCATGTGCTCTCTTCCATGATTCCAAAGCCAAATGTTAAACTCGAAACGATTACGCGTAGCACATGCCACCCCAATACCATAACATCGTATCAATAATCGATTCAAATAGCTCTCCATTTGTTAAAAATTAGATGTTATTGCGTATCAGGGTCTGCATTATAGGTTGAACGCTTAAGAGTGCTTGTACTTTTCTACTTTTTATATCAAACATACACGTGATAATCCTTTTAATTTATGTCTATTATTTATCAGTTTCTAAAGAATCCAACGTAAGTAAGCGTCCCAATGTTTGACAACTTAATAACCAATAATTAACACCTACTGTTCATCTCTATGTGTGTGACTCAAGATTGAAAGTGTCAAGTATTAGGTAAGTGTCGGGTACTAGGACATATTATGCCTTACTTTATTCTTTGGTGCATTGAATTTACTTTACTAAAATATATGATGTAGGTACAATAAGTCGGTTGCCTTTTTCGTCCCATCGTCCCACGCCGCAACTTCTTGATATTCAAATTCCAACGAAGCCAACGAAGGCGAAACGGCGGAATCTACTTTATGTATTTTGTTGCCAATATCCGTTAAGGTTACGGGCAGATTAAGTTTCTTAGGCTCGGTTTTATAAAGATCCGTTAGACCTTATGTCGGTTATTATGTCAAAAAATGTACTGAGTTACTGAAATTAGATCTGACATTTGGTCTAACGGATCTTTATAAAACCCGGCCTTAGTTGTCTTTCCTGTAAAGGAAAGTTAAGGGCAAGGGAGCATTCATTTTATTAGTAAGAGCTAATTAGCTCTAGTAACCGCAGGATATTTATACGTATTTTATACAAAAATGGTCCAAAGGAACACTTTTGCGGTCACCCAGTGTCTGCCCGGCTGTCACAGACTGTTTTTGGATTTTCAGATAATGTTGCAATATGATTTAATAAGTATAGTTAGGGCCCGTGTTGTGTGTTGGTTTTAACTATATGACGAAGGTATACCTACCGTGTGCACAGCAGAAATATTAAACTGCCAAAGGTACATAAAAGAAGCGACTTTTGATAGTTACCGTACGTTTGATTTCCCAATAGATTGCAAAAATGTACGTGTCGAAAAGTCGAAACGCAGGTGCAATTGATACAATGAATAATGATACTACGAGGGGCGGCTGATAAGTAATCTCCTGGGTCAGAAAAATATATACAAAATTATGCTGGCCGGTATGAATTTATATTCGTTTATTTTATTTTCAAAATGTATTACATTCATTTGTTTATTGCATCACGTTTATTTGTCTCCTACAATTGTTTCGAACATGTCGGTAGAAAAAGTGAAAATAAATAAAATCGAGCAGCGTGCGGTGATTAAGTTTTTGACTGAAGAAGGTAATACGCCTTCGGAGGTCAGACAGCGTATGTTACGTGTATTTGGCAGTTCGTGTTCTTCCGAAATTTGTTATAAAGTTTTGGTCGAGGCAGTTTAAATTAGGTCGTGAGAGCCTGGAAGATGATCTTCGTAGCGGAAGACCAGTTTCGGCCGTCACCGATAAAAATGTAGCCAGGGTGAAAAAAAACATTTTAGAGGGCCGACGAGTGAAGCAGTGGGAGATAGCTAGAGATGTGGGCGTCAGTAAAGAGCGAGTCAATGAAATAATTCATGAGCATTTGAACATGTCCAAGGTATAGTGAACATTCGGTCCCCAGAATGTTGACTGCATTTGACATGGAGAGGCGTGTCAAATGTTGCGAAGAGTTTTTGGACATGAGTCGAGGGAAAGAGGAATAATTTCTAGAATTGTGACATGTGATGAGACTTGGATTCGACAATGGGACCCGTAAAGTAAGCAAAAGTCGTTACAGTGGAAATTTAAGGATGAGAAGTCAATTATTCAATTTCTTTTGACATTGTATTCTAATTCATTAACATTTTAATTCTGACTTCTTAGTTGATAATTATTATTCTACTTTATTTATAATCATCGTAAAATGTATTTAATTAAATCTTTGATATACCTATTCAATTTAAAATGTTTGACATGTAAAATTTTATATTTTATCAATAAAATGAGTATGAGTATGAGGAGCCGCTTCGGAAATTCAGGGTCTGTCCATCGGCAGGTAAACTTATGGCTACAATCTTTTGGGACACAGAAGGGATTTTGCTCATAGATTATTTACCGAAGAAAACTACAGTGAATGCGGATTATTACTCAAACTTACTATACAACTTAGAGAGACAATAAAAGAAAAACGGCGAGCAAAACTAAGCAAAGGAATTCTGAATTTGCACGATAACGCACCAGTGCATACCGCCCGCACAACGAAGATAGCAAATAAAGACAGTGGCTTCGAAACCATTGACCACCCCCCCTATAGTCCAGATCTAGCCCCTTTTGACTATTTTCTGTTTAGACTTCTCAAGAATGACCTCAGAGGACGAAGGTTTATGACCGATGACGAAATGAAGGCTGCGGTTATTGACTTTATTGACGATAAACCGAAAGATTTTTTTTTAATGGCTTAAATTCAATATTTGAAAAATGTAATAAGTGCATTTTATTAGCAGGGGACTACATAGAAATATAAAAAAAAGAACTATGTAACTACAGTCTTTTTTTAGGGTTCCGTAGCCAAAATGGCAAAAACGGAACCCTTATAGTTTCGTCATGTCCGTCTGTCCGTCTGTCCGTCTGTCCGTCTGTCCGTCTGTCACAGCCGATTTACTCGGAAACTATAAGTACTACAGTGATGAAATTTGATGGGAATATGTGTTGTATGAACCGCTACAAAATTATGACACTAAATAGTAAAAAAAAGAATTGGGGGTGGGGCCCCCCATACATGTAACTGAGGGATGAAAATTTTTTTTTCGATGTACATACCCGTGTGGGGTATCAATGGAAAGGTCTTTTAAAATGATATAAAGTTTTCTAAAAAACATTTTTCTTAAAGTGAACGGTTTTTGAGATATCAGCTCTCAAAGTCGTAAAAAGTATGTCCCCCCCCCTCTATTTTTATAACTACGGGGTATAAAATTCTAAAAAAAATAGAGGTGATGCATGCTAATTAACTCTTTCAACGATTTTTGGTTTGATCAAAGTATCTCTTATAGTTTTTGAGATAGGTTGATTTAACTGTAATTTTGGTTAAGTTATTTTTGCTGTTTTATAGATACTAGTACGGAACCCTTCGTGCGCGAGTCCAACTCGCCCTTGGCCGGTTTTTTTAAGTTATGTAGATTACTTATCGGCCTCCCTCGTATTTACGCAAATAGAGATGAAACATTTTGCGAAAATTGACCAATTTCACAAATATCTTTCTTAGTTAGTTATTCGGCTGCTCTGCTGCCTCCACAATAGTTTCATTTGTTGTAGTCAGAATACCATTTGAGTATCAGAATTTCATTGATACTCATACTCTTTATTGATAATATTGTTAAATATTACATTATTCTTTTCCACGACGCCATTAGAACTAGTTATTTTAAGAGAGAATCAATGTTTGGCCGGGACCAACTAAAATTAGAGCAACACAAAAGACTGAACTGAGAGTCAATGTGCAAGTAATAGCTGCTGAGCACTGAAAACGCTCCATACAAACTGACACTCACTTTTGTAGTAATCCGTGCTGTTTGTATGCCGTTTTAGTCGTGAAATATTGCGTTTATGTACCTACATAGTTATCCTGCAATCTTTTTTTACCGAGACAAGATAATCCTATTGGTAACTTTCAATTGATACTTGGACTATAAGATAAAGTATAGTTTATTCAGCTCTCCTGTTCGGAAAGTTTGATTTTCATGAGTAGATAACGGGGTTGAAAGTTGCTTTTTCGACCCTAGGGTGGAAAGTAAATTTTTTTAAGTAGGCCGGGGGTGTACTGAATCCTTAGAATATCATATACTATTGGATATTTGTGACAGTGTGCATAGCCACACTATGTTATAAAGTGTAACATGACTCATCTAACCTCTTGATTATCTTAAGTGCTTAACTCAAATTCTATAGCATCTATGTCCGTACGCCGGTTCCAGTAACTTTATCACAGCACAAGCTTAACGTCCGTTCTGTACGTAACTCGAGATGTTTAAGGCTCCAAGTAAGTATTAAAGACGTCCGGTGCACGAATAATAACTCCTCGTAGCAAGAAGTAGTGATTCCTTGAACTAATGCTATACCTGGGTACTGGTATTTTTTTTAAATTCAGAAACAAACAGTCATACATAGAAAAAGATCCTGCTTAATGGTATAGAAAACAAATTTCTTTTACGACAACGGCGCTCAGGTTTTCGCGGAACTCTGAAACAGATTTTGTGTAAAAGTAGGGGCTTCTAGTTGTGAATGGAGAATTTTAAAGAGCAAAACAGAATCAGTGGAATCACAACGGTGACTAAGATTTTGAAAATTTAGACGTTTACAAATGTCGGTATAGTCTGCTGTCTGACTATTTACTAGATCACTGGCCTTCAGGACTGGACTAGCCTGTACTGCTGTACATGCTAGTCCAGTCCTGAAGGCCAGTGATTTAGTAAATCTTTTTTGAAGTCGCTCAATTCTATCGAAGTGTACTTTATAAAAAGGTTTCCATACTGAGCAACAAAACTCAAGGTGACTTCGAACAAAACTTTTGAAATTTTTTTTTGTATGTTAAGCACCTTTAAAATGGTTTGCCAACACGCATAATGAATCCTAACTGTGTATAAGACTATTAACGAAGTACTAGGCGGATAGCTATAGTACTTTGTTAATTAGGAGGAAGGTTCCGCCTGTGTATTGGAAAGGACGCAAGCAAAGCTGCGGGATAAAACAAGGTATGTTATATGTACTGATGAGATGAGAGTTTTTTTGAAATCAGTCAAGTAAGCTTTAACATGTACCTATACTATGTTATGTATAAATAAATATGGTGTTAAATAAAGATTTTGTATGCCTATGTATATGACTGAGGGCCTGCGATGACCGTGTTATTGGGGTTTGTCCCATCAATATTCAGGGTGTCACGATAAGGCGTGAATAAAAATGACTTAGAATATCTTTTCAGCTCGCTAGCGGTATACGCCGATCGTTGGATACACTGATGGAATAATTACAGTGTAGCAAATTGATCGGAGGAGTTACGAATACCGTATCATTCGTTGGCTTGACCCAATGACTGCCAGGCAATGGCTATGTTAAATTAAAAGTAGCACTCACGAGCAAGACATCTTACATAGGCGTGAGAAGTAGTGAAACATGAAAAGTTATTTTATTTCTGGAACGAGTGGGTAGATTATAAAAAAATCGCTAGTCCTTATTTAAAAAAAAATTCTATACGTCGACTTTAAGTAATAGACGAAATTAAAATCGCATACTTTTATCTATGGTCTATGAAATAGACCAGTCACGTGTTGCCGTTAGTGAAATATAATAAAATTGGCCATTAACGTGTCGCCGTTATTGAACTTTAATGATTTTGACGAATCATGTGACGCCGCGGACATATGACAAAAGACATCAACTAGCCATCAACCCATCTACCTAATCTTCATTTCTGCAGGACAAGTTTATTTAATTATTTCAGTTTGTTTAATTAATTTCCGTTGACTTGTAGAAAAAATTGTGTATGTAATAGTTACATAATTAGCTTTTTAAGTCTCGAATCTTACTTAGACATCTCTGCAAGCCTTGTGGTCTAAACGTGGTTGTCAACTAAAAAAACATACCTACATTATATAACGTTTGCATAAACTATTATTAGACTATTACCTTTGTAAGGCCGAAACACTGATCACAATATAGTTCTTATGTAAATTTTGTTTATCAAAAGTGAAAATACAGAGGCGGACCATTTGTTTGTTGGTTGTCTGTTGTGTTTTACTTTGAAGAGAAAGGGCAGTGGCTGAAGGTTTTCAACTTGAAATATTAATTCTGAATAGGTATAATGGAAATTAAACTTGTTAATATTTGATGCTGCTTTATTGATCCATGCAAGGCATGTTACGGTTGCCAGTTGTGTTCTGCTTAATGATTTTGACTTTGTTAGTTCAATTGTAACACTACTGATGGTTCCTATATTTCCTTACTTATCTGTATAGTGTCAGTATTACATTTGCACAGTGTTATTATATTACTCATTGTACGCCAATCAGGAAGTGCTAGGCGCGCATTAACCCATGGAACGTCCTATTGCTTAATTAGATCAATAGTTTTTTTTCAAACTGTACATGTACCTCAGACTATCCAGACTCGACATTAAATAATAACACTGCCGAGCGAGACAGTCGTATATAAATTTGTCTTAGAGCGACAGACAGAGACATAAGATTTGTTGTCCTTGTCATAGTTTCACTTTTAGGGTTCCGTAGCCAAAATGGCAAAAACGGAACCCTTATAGTTTCGTCATGTCCGTCTGTCCGTCTGTCCGTCTGTCCGTCTGTCCGTCTGTCACAGCCGATTTACTCGGAAACTATAAGTACTACAGTGATGAAATTTGATGGGAATATGTGTTGTATGAACCGCTACAAAATTATGACACTAAATAGTAAAAAAAAGAATTGGGGGTGGGGCCCCCCATACATGTAACTGAGGGATGAAAATTTTTTTTTCGATGTACATACCCGTGTGGGGTATCAATGGAAAGGTCTTTTAAAATGATATAAAGTTTTCTAAAAAACATTTTTCTTAAAGTGAACGGTTTTTGAGATATCAGCTCTCAAAGTCGTAAAAAGTATGTCCCCCCCCCTCTATTTTTATAACTACGGGGTATAAAATTCTAAAAAAAATAGAGGTGATGCATGCTAATTAACTCTTTCAACGATTTTTGGTTTGATCAAAGTATCTCTTATAGTTTTTGAGATAGGTTGATTTAACTGTAATTTTGGTTAAGTTATTTTTGCTGTTTTATAGATACTAGTACGGAACCCTTCGTGCGCGAGTCCAACTCGCCCTTGGCCGGTTTTTTTATCTACCACAAACTATTTTATATGACTTTGTGGCAAACAAACGATTACTCGCGCAAGTTTATGAGGTCATTTCTGTTCAATTACTCAGTTAGTTCATTTCAATTACTTTTTTGCGGCGCTTTTCCGTCCATCTTGGTCGAACGAGTACAGGATCTCTATAGAATCTTTACTCTGTGATCTGTACCGACTTGGCTGACAGTTGACTCTGACCGCTTACTGATGATCCGCCCAGCCAAAAGCGAAGTAGCATACCAATGTACAGCGCATTCGTTGAGATAATAATGACCGTGTATGTCTGCACTTGACGGACGCGCTCAAAGGCAATGCTGGCTTCTAGTGCACTGACCTCGTGCAGTGACGCGACTTAAATCTTAGTCTAAGTAGTAAGAAGCGTTGTACAAATAAATAAATATATAAGAATGTATGCTTAGCAAATTGAATTAGAATTTAAGATAGCTTTTTTTTCCAAATCTTCTTTAGATATTAATATATTAAAAGTTGGTATTAAGTCCGCCCGACGTGGTTTGTCTGCACAAAAATTATGTATTCAAACTTTAAAGCCCTACTGCCCCCTTATTAATAAAATTAACAAACCTTGTCTAACTAAAATATGTTTCGTCACTTTCTCACACATAAATTTATAAAGCTAACGAATTTTAATGACATTTTAGCTAAAATAGGTTTGATGAACTTTTAGGAAAAACAAATGCTACTCTGTAGACCGCGGTAAATAAAACTAGTATTAAAACTATATAAAACCAGTATAAAAAAAATTCTTTTTTTTATAACACTTCGTTACAAAACGCAGTGAAAATACAAAAAGCATAGCCAGTTATTATAACACCACTTTGGAAAAACCATAAGGGTTACTTTTTTACCTGTTTGGTACGAAACCCTTTTTTTTTGAACCTGACTGTGGCTTTAAGTATAGGCCGGGCCCAATAAAGCGATACGAAACCCTAAAACGCTTCACGAGTAGTAGACATTGTTTCAATGTGTAGTTTCTGTGTATTGCGCGTATAATCTATGCTTACTTCGAATAGAGTGGCGTCCAGTTTAACACGTGCACTGTCCCCATACAAAACGATCTGACTCCATTGTGGGAGCAGGGACTCCTGAAAGAAAGGTGCATGACCCCACATTGGGGTTACCCGGACAGAAAACGTGTTAAAATTGGTTGCACGTAGTTACTGACTATTCGGAGTAGCATCTTTAAAAGTCCTTATCAGTGGGGCTAGCATAACTGCCGCTGCGACGCGACGCGACGCGAGTAGAGATAAATCTACCCTCCTCTTTCCAATTCGCACAGTTCGAGTGAGACAGGAATCGCTGAGTCGCGCGAGATACGACTTGGCAGCAAGTTGTGTTAGCCCACCAGTTGAGAAACGTTCAAATATTTAGGCATTTTCTTTGTGAACTGACTCGTATCTTTACGTTTTCTCAATGTTACTATCTAGAACAGGACTATTTGCAACCTAATGTCACAAATTTAAAATGTATTGTTTGGATTTTTCATTAAGAAACACACAAGTTTCAAACATCACTCCAAATCGACCATTTTCAAGCTAAAAACTATATTTTTCTGCTTCAAAAAATAGCTGGCATCGTATCCTTTAATCACTTTATTGATATTATCAACACTTTTGTCGGAATTTGAAATCAAAACATTTTAAATCCTGTAAGGACTATGGAAAAACAGCTAAAAGTGTGCGCGTTAACTGATTCCTTAAAAATCGGTTTAAAAAATGCCTGCCCGTGACCCATTTGCTTTAGGGTCACTGAACTCAAACCTCACAGTTGTTCCACGTCCACGCTTGGCGCGTTAACGAAGTCAATTAAGGTATGACGTCATAATGCAACAATAGGGGTTCGAATTCAAATGCGCTTTTATACGAGCGTTTTGTTATGGCTTCCTTAGTAACCACGTGTTTGCGGCCACAACACGTCAGGAACAATACTTGCAATGCGTTTATTTTTTTTATACAACAATGGACACGAAGTTAATGCTCGTTTATGGTGGAGCGACTAGCAAATATATAAGATAAGACAGCCTTTATTTGCTGAATTAATATCACATTTCATCTATATGAATTAGATTTTTCTAATACATAATATCCTAAAATGTGTAGATATCCTATTAATATTAAAAATGCGAAAGTTTAGATGTCTGGATGGACACAAAAACGGCTGAACGGATTGTGATGAAAAATGGTACATAAGAGTTTATAGCCTGATTAATTATCGTATAAAATATCTAATTTTTATCAATGAAAAAGGGAGTGGAAGTTTGCGCGAAAGTTAGCAAGATGTAAATATTTAATTTGTAAGCATAAAATCCTTTTTTTGATGTTAATACAGGTAAATTACTTTTAGTATGACACCGAGATATGCTTTATTTCATGGGATATTCTACTTTAACACTAACGTAATAAGTATTAGATTCTCTATTACATACACATTGTTTAAAAATCGTAAATTTTGTAATAGAGACTCTATTATATTGATATGAAAGTAGAATATCCAAATAAAACTATAATTATGTTTTTAATTAATAAAATCAATAAGGAGATGGCGCTATTGATTGGTATTGGTGCCGCCTAAAGCTGCCTTTTTGCTCGAGAAAGACAAGAATAAGTGTGAAGTTAGACAGACAATTTGGTCAGCCGTAGTGTTTATTTAAATTTTAAGCGATATAAATATGTCAGAATGCGGTGCTATTTGTGTATTTGACCCTGACTGAGAAATGCAACCAACAAATGGCTTCTAACGGAGGAGACTGGTATAAATGTATTTGTCACCGTCAAATTATGAATGTTGATAGTTTAAATAATCTAACAAGTGAATTAATAGCAAGTAGTAAGCAGTTCACATTTTTTCTGTAACAATATATATTAGTTATATATTAAATACTAGCTTTTGCCCGCGACGTCGTCTGCGTGAGCTTCCACTCCCTATTTCATCCATAAAAAATAGTTTATATGTTAATTCGGGCTATAAACACGTTGTACACCAAGTTTCATCATAATCCGTTCATCCGTTTTTGGGTGATTGAGTAACATACATCCAAACGCCTAAACTTTCGCATTTGTAAAATTAGTGGGATTTCCCGCGACTTGGAAGAACAGCCGTGTCTTTGAAAATAAGAGCACATAAAAGTATATTTTACTAGATTTCACTTTATATCAAAGGCTAGTAAAATAAGCTGTATAGCACCGTTTTGTTATGTGCTACATACAGCGCCAGTATTCGTTTGTTATACAATAAACCGAAGTGCGTTGACTGGCGGAAGAAACCACGTCCTGAAAACAAAGGCTAAGGTCGCTAGTTTTATGGTCTATAAAGTGCGGCACATGGAATGTAGGAAGTCAGCAACTCGCCCTAATATACCTCGGTATTTGATCATATGCCTGCATTATAGGCGTACATAAAACGTACCTAATAAGGTACAATACCGGCTAATAACCACCTTTATGACTAAAACATTAGAATTCTCCGATAAAACCGTTTTGTGTGAATCTGGTCTCACAAGGAGTCTAAATTTGTCGAACTATTTTAAGTTATAATATGATAATAAGTAAATAAACGTACATCTGTACTACAATTTATTCCTTTGTAATTGAATCCACGTTTACATTTACGATATCCATACCACATCAATAGTCATGTGTTAGGACGTGTATTCATTGTGGGGTGCGCCCCACACATGTAATTGACAGCTCGATTGAATTTGTCACAGGACTCAGGCGAAACTGCGATCTCCCCGTCACGTTCCCCATTGAGGCTCACACAAGATAAATTACTTATAAAAAGAATGTCTCGTCGCCGCAACGCAGTTTTTTGAGCCAGGATGTTGAAATAAATGGCGGTCTTAGTGAATCCCACCAGCCTCGTGCCGCTATTAGATCCGTGTCATTTTGTACAGGCAGGTGAAAATTTATTAGATTACATTCGTTGGCATTGCGTGTAACTGGACAATTTATCGTGATTTTATTTTCGGGATGGATGGGGTATTAAAAGATATTATGAAAGTAAACTGTCCGTTTGTTCTAATGGATACCGCTGAGCCGAGTTTGATGAAGGTAATGTTATTCTAGATTAAGGTAGTGTCTCAATAAAGGAAAATGATCCCATGAAAGAAATTGAGAAGTTCGTATGAAAAACCAAAGCTTCACAACTCGCCTCTCCTAATTCAGCAGACGAGTTGAAAAAAATATGTTCACTACTTTATTGTTAAGTGAATAAGATTGCTCGGGTATCTTTGAACCTTTGGGAACGTACATATATTTATGAACTCGACTGTATGACTCGGCTTTATAATAGTGAGAGTTATTAATTTAAAACAAGCTCTTTTTACGATGTAGTATTTATATTATAGCATACTGTTAGCTGGCTCTTCCTGCGAGCCGGAGTAACGAGAAAAAGTTATTTCTTTGTAATTATTTATGCAATTATGATAAACATAGTTAGTTTATCTCTAGCCGGCGCGGCGCTCGTTATTTCCACGAAATCTAGGCCCTACAGTCTTAAAATTGCCTGCTCCTCACCGAAAGTGGCAAGAAGACCAAAGATATTCTGACTGATCCTGTGATAGCCAATTCAGTGTTGCCATGCACCCAGATAGTGACTACTTGTTTTAACCGTAGTTAATCTTCTGCTTTTTACTAATTCTGTCGTGAATTGTGATTTAATGACACTTTTAATCAATGGCCAGCACCCGAAGGCGGGTTCCGCCTTCGCCGCTAATCAAACCAAATCTCAACTCCGGGCTTTATCACCAGCGTCACAATTAATCAAATTTACTTTGACGGATTCGCTAAGTTTTCATTTGAAATCCAAGTTAATGAAACGATATTTAAATACGAAAGTCATTTGAATCTCTTTTCATGCGACCAATCAAATATTAAAATTAAAAGAGAAACTCTATTATTATCTTCAACTAGCTGATTAATGGTCTACTTAAATAGTGATCCATACTAATATTATAAAAGGTAAAGTGTGGCTGTCTGTTACCTCTTCATGCTTAAACCGCTTAACCGATTTACGAGTAGATGACATTTGCTATGGAGATGGTCTAAGTCCCGGGAAAGGATATAGGTTACTTTTTATCCCGGAAATCATAATAGTAAGGATGATACATACTAAATAAGACACCGACAAGAGCGAAGCTCTTAAGGTATGATTAGGGAATGCAACCCCGAACTATGATTTGGATCCCGCTCAATCTCTCAGGCGACATATAGCTGAATTAAAAAAATCTATAAAAAATTCATTTCCTAAACAAAAGGACGTTAAGTGTATATTTTATGAAGATATATTTTTACTCGGCAAATATCCTGGATACTGGGTAATCTTACTGTGCCAAATTGTCAATGCAATTGAAATGTATACGAGTATATAGTTTATAGTGCCTATTTTGTTTTCGTTCATGACACATTGGTTTTTACTGTAATATAGTGTTATCATAATCAAAATAAAAAAAAATATGAATCACGTTCTTGGCCGGTTTTCTTTCTAAAATCTGTTCTGGTAATTTTCCTCTAGGAGCAAGTCATTACATTGGCTCAGCTTGGCTTCATTGAATCGAAGCGGCAAGCGGTGCAAGCAGTGTTTGTTAATCCTTAATGGTTTTATTTCTTTAATGACGCTGCTTACCTCTCCCTGGCCTTCGGGAGAGGTCAACGACCCGCTACACCTGCTGTCACTGCACTCTTGATCATGACCAGACATTGGTTTAGTAGCATTTTATAGTAGTAGCATTTTTGTAGTAGTGTTAATGAAATTGTTATAGAAAGTTTCAGGTGCACTAGATAATTTTTTTCACCTTGTTTCATTGAAATAAGGTCCAAAACTGTATACATATTGACGCCCTCGACTGTACATACTTACTTCTCGTACAATGAAGCCAATAAAATGCTTTCTATTTATCGAAGTCAATATGAGAAGTTTTAATTGCACCAAACTCTTAATGCGGCAAAAAACCGAAAGTACATAGTTTGAGCCTCGGTGACACTAATAGTCCAAACGAGTTCGGTCAGGAAAAAATGCAAAAAGACTGTCATAAATTTTGTCTAGCCGGACATCGCCAAAAAAGATTTGCTTTACACAAGTATTAGGATAAGCGGAATCAGGATAAAAAAGATAGGCCTTAGTGTATAGATTTTTGTCGACATTAAATGACAACTTGGGAACACACAGAAGAAATGATTGCCGCTCCTAAAGTATCAAAACATTAATGTTGGATTTAGAAAGATCGGTCTTTGCTACACAGCGGAAAGCCAAAAGTGCTAAGAAACTAATATCTAAAACTTCCCGCAGAAAGCAACTAGGTGGTTGCTGCTCTTGGATCTATTGTATACTTATCCACGCTGCTGTACCGCGATATTACCGATTGTGTCATACACGAAGCATGGAGCGTTTACCTACTAGGATGATAGGTTGAGCGGTGAAAGTGCCTAGCATAGATCCTTGCCTAGAGAATGCTTGACGCAACCTTCGCGCTTTGTGCTTGTAAATTGCACCACATAAAGGCGATGTATGTCTCTAATTGGTAGTCGAACAAAGCGCCCGCTTATGGTGACTAAGCATTCGGTTTCACATAACTGTGTTTCCGGAATGTAGCAAGACTGCATCTACACTCGAGGTCAAAAATTTCGGGTCATCCTAACTTAAATACAATAGATTTTTTTATATATTTTACATTCGTTTTAATTACATTCTATTCTTTGTAATATCCAACTGTATAATAGCAATTTCCGGAACCTATCATAAAAATATCATTATCCAAAAATTACGATTTTGCGATATCTTGCTCCGTTAATTACGTTGTTTTTTAATGGCTTTATACGAGTCCGATTTAAACCTGGAAATGCTATTTTTGCAGTTTAGATGTAAAATTAAACAAAGATCATGACAAATAAAAAAAAACTGTAGGACATTGCACTATTTTAGGCAATATGACGATATTTTACCGACCCGTATTCTTTGTCCGCTGGTGTATTTTTTTATGTTTATTTTTATTTAAAGCAAAGGTGGCAAACCAGATTGCGACATCAGAAGAGACTTCAGCGCTTTGCTATCTCTTTATTGATTCGGGGTATACATTGAATTAAATTACAACGAAACTTGTAATCGTTATCATCAATGTCAATATAATTTGTGCATTGTGCAGTTGTGCAATTGTTGCATTGTGCAGTGAGCACAACATACGCCCAGACTCACAGGTACCTATACAAAAGGTCATGGCAGTGTAAGGGAGCATCTTGTGCCTTAATGGCTTATTCGCCTGATTTATTTTTTGATGATGATCCACTCCGTTAGTAAGCTCACACTTTCTATGTCTTTGACAGCTAATATCTCACCAACGGTTGACTTAAATTGACAAATTTTTACAAACCTCCATATCATTATAAAGGCCTATCCAATTGCATTTACCAAGTCGGAATTTTTTAATTTATTTTTCTTTGTTTAATAATTTATTACCATCGTTCAGCGGCCATGCGAACTTCAACCAAGGTCTTTTAATTATGTACAGTCCACGCTCTCCACAGTATCAGACTAATACTCATGGAACCTACACCTTGTTCCGGCGCGTAAAATTTTGTTATTCTGCAAAATGTATGAGGCACTTCATAACTTTTTCATACCTATAAAAATGTAATCACCTTTTACTAAATCATCCTTCATGAGAAGCTAACTTTCCTCGTTATATTTCGGCAACTTGGGTAGTTAAACAACAGTGGCTGCAACTGAGGAATGTATTCTTAAAAAACATCCAATATCCGACGAATATTATAAATGCGAAAGTTTAGATGTTTGTATATTTGTTACTCAATCCGTCCGTAGTTATTTATTATACAAGGGTGCAAAGTTGTATTTTAACCGCGAGTGTGGCATTGAAACACGAGCTAGCGAATGGATCCTATGGTTGAACCGCGAGCGAAGCGAGTGGTTCGAAAATAGAATCCTGAGCGAAGCGAGTAGTTCAAAATAGAATCCTGAGCGTAGCGAGTGTTGCAACACACGAGACGTAAAATAACTTTGCAGCCGTATATAACACAAATCTTTTCACCTCACTAGAGCGAGGATTTTTTTTTATTGCTTCCTCCTCTTCCTAGCGTTATTCCAGTACAGTTGCATCCTAAATATAGTTGGATGCCCGGGGTTCACTACCTAATCCCGAGATTTGGCGTAGGTAATATTTTTTTGCACGTTTGGATTTCAAATATTCTTTGCACTCTTGTGGATAAAACGCAGTTTTGCTATCTGTTTTTGAAGAATAAAAAAGGGCTTTCCGAGCTACTGAGGTGAAAATAACAATTCTATCATTATTAATGTAATGAATGCGTGCACAAACGTACTTTCACTAGTGAAGGATGGTTTGTAGTATAAGAATAAGAGTTTCCTATTATATTCTATCTCTTCTTCTTAACACAAGACCGACAATGTTAGGAATTTCGAACATTAGGTGTATTGATAATTTCAAATTTTATTAAAGTAGGTAATGACTATTTATTAGTATATTTGACTAAATAAAAAAAATACATGCATACCTACATAAAGTCACGCCTGTATTCCCAAAAGAGGTAGGCAGAGCACAAGAAATCCAATTCCAGTGCCACATTTAGCAATTGTAGGTTTAAAGATGTAGAAAATGTCATATTGGATATAAAGGGAAATGTATAGGTAGTTAGTTTCAGTTCAGTTTCTAAATGCATGCGGTGCATACCTCTAAGTAATTGTTACGCTTAGAACTATCAAAATGTAATGGATCAGTATTTTGATGTATTAGTGTAAACAATTGTTGGTAAGCAAAAAAAAAATTACAGTGACAGGTTGCTAGCCCATCGCCCACAATACACTACAACCCGGATCCCATAGTAGACTCTTACGACACCCACGGGAAGAAAGGGGGAAGTGCCATTATAAACCGGCACCACGCGGGAATAAAATAATATTGCAGTAACATAAAATAAATTTATAATTAAGCAATTAAACTTAATATTTTGGTCGATACCGGAAAGCCACACCAAATTCTCCCTTTTAAGGAAAGGACGAATGTCATTGTCTCTAAATTCTCTTTAGTCAGCGGAGCGTATGACTCGACTGACGGATTTGTACAAACTTTTAACGAGGCTAGCGGCAATGTAAGTAATAATTCGGTTCATTAAAAAAAACACCAGCGGACACAGCTTCATTTATACTACAAGGGGATTACCTAATCTATTACTTATTTTCCATACTAAGAATGTCGTACGTAATATAATCAAGTAGCTGGGGTGTATTTGTATTTTTACTGCTTCTCATGTTCAAGATGTGAATGTTTCTGAGTAGGGACTTTTAAGTGTATTTAATTCAAATAATGAATGCTTCTGTTAATAACAAAACAGTTTATCTTTAAGCTGGTCGTAATTTGCAGTTTTTGAACGCATCATAGATGTTTTATGATATGTATGTAAGTACATAATAATGTTTTGACTTGAACAGACAGACACAACGTTTAATTTATAGGCGAGACGTCCACTGCTCTATCGAGACAACACAGACACATATAGTCCCTATTCATCCCGGTACCGCCGCATACTTGACAGAGTCAATACGATCCAGGTAGGCTAGGTTTAGTGAACCAGCGACATCACTCCCAGAAGCTCCACTCACACTTCAGAATTGATCGAAGCCGCTCAACCAACCTCGCTGGAGCGCAAACTCTTACCCCCTTATTCATAAAACTTAACAAACCTCTGGTAACTAAAATGTTCTTTGTCATTTCTCACAAATGTAAATGTTAAAGTGACTAATGAACTTTAACAGCTAATTAACTAGTATAGGTTTGATAGACGTTTATGAATAACAGGGTTAGAGTATTCCAGAATTTAAACCACCCGCGTGGTCGTGTCGGAGGTTTCCCCTGGAATTTACCCAGGCCAGTCTCCAACCACGCACTCCTATCGCTATTTGGCCCGGCCTATAAAGCCACAGCAGTCAGGTAAAAAAAAACTTAATTTATAATGGATACAACGTGATTTCGTTTATTGTCAACTGTACGCGGTTTATTACTATTACTGTTAGTATACATTATACAGATCTAGACCAGTTGGCCTTCAACTTCTCTCTAGAATATGCATCTATCGATATCCCGACCGACGAGTGTCGTTTTGAGAATGTGTAGTCGCAAATGCAAAACCTTTGAGAATTGTCATGATCTAGTTTTAAACACGTTTTTTATAGTACATAATATTTATCTAGTCGAATCCGATCCGACTCTAATCGAATAGGGTAGGGTTGATCCTGCTCACGTCTCCCGAATTATCCTGTATTATGGTATAAATGCCGTAGAAATGAATTCAGAACCACGAATACGTTGCAATGCGAGTAATCAGATATATATCTGATTACTCGCATTGCAACGTATTCGTGGTTCTGAATAGACTAGTAGTTTAGTTCATAACATATGTTATGAACTAAACTACTAGTATTCAAAATAAACTAGTCTTCAATATAAACTAGTATTCAATATAAAGATGAAAATATTAAACTTTTTTTTTGCCTACCAAGGATTCTAATTTGCACCATCTGATGTGGATATGAAAAAATGGTAATATTTAAACATCTACATACATTTTTGTAGTATTACTTACCAAAGAAAGGGTAGGAAACGCGCTCGTGATTTTTCTGCAGTCGCACGCATCCATTGGCTATGGATCATGATTACCATCAGGCAAGCCGTAAAAAAGAATTGCTAAATTACAAATAACCGCCTAATACTAAACACGCCTTGTGTAGTTTAGAGTGTGCATATTGTTAAATTTAATAACTTAATCCTTGACCTTTGACTATTCCGCGATTTATAAGCTGCTATTTGTGTCTAAGGTCAACCTGTGACTTAGTGTTCTAAGTTAGCAAGAGTAACGGGTTTGAATGTCTTTTTAGCAGTTTATTGATGTTAATTATCTATGAAGCGTAACAATTTAAACATTCAAACATTATTATGAGAGGCAATATACACATTCATGCCCATTTATTTGTCATACACAAATACATTACACGTCAAAAGTTTAATACATTTTACAAGTCGTTTAAATACTAAAATTTATATAATTCGATATAAATAAATGAATAATAGTGTCACGTTTCCATTTTAATAGTAATTAGGTAGTTCGAGATAACATAAGGTTTTAATTTATTTACAAATAAATGAAATATGAAAACAACAAATAAATAAAAACGAAACTTTACCTATTCTGATCTAATAATAATAACCCACCCCGAGTCATTCCTGGTGAAAAGGTGCCCAAAACGCTTGCAGCGTTGCCGCGCTGGACTGCAATGGACAAGCTTTGCATCAAGAATTATCTATTTACTTACTTAATCATATAAGCTTGTCAGTTCAGCTACAGCTAGCTACACCTGGATGCTATTCCACCTCGACGAACATCACTGTTTTTTTTTAAAAGAGATATGCCCAGAAGAATGGGAAGTATCCGTCCCAACTTGGAAGTGGGCGGGCACAATACCTACACTGAAAACAGAAATCACATCGTTAAACGAAAGAGTCGAACGAAATGCACCTCCTGCCGCAAACGCCTGTGTATATTATTCATTTACGACCGCCACCGGAAATACATCAGTCTGACCTCAAAGCGAATGTAAAATGCAATCCTCGTACAAGCAGCAAACTAATTTATACGAATGATATGTGAGTATATACCCGCCTGCATCAAGGCTCATGACGCACGCGCTTGAAGAAGAACTCCCGAAGAGTTCGAAACATGTCGCCCGGAGCGACAATTAGAGGTGATTTTTAAAAGTTTAGCAATAAATAGCGATAAACTGACTCAGAAAAGTTTAAATTCAAGTATTATTACATACTTACTTACTCCTATCTTATGTAACATGTATTATTTAAAGTTTCATTGCTGATTTTATTTTTAGTCATGCACACCATGTCATTGACCAGTGGTTTTTTTGATACTCTGTTTCAGTTTATGGTCTGCCAAAATGCCAACATACGTTTACAAGCGGATAGGTAGGTATAAAGTTAAAGTGAAAAAATCAGGTACCTAAACTTGTTTTCGACAAAATAAATATCGATAAGACTTCTGGAGATTCGGATTGCTTAAAAATATGTATAATCGGCGTATTGAAGGTAAGAATTTATATTGCTGTTGAGAAAAAATCCGTTCTTTTTTCGCCGTTTTGCCTATTTGTATTTTTGAGTCAAGCGCCATTATCAAAGATTAACTGACATGCTGCGAGTTTCAGTTGTGGTCTACCCACACACCATAGCAATCTACCCTCTTCCTGGTTCGCTTTTTTCGCACAGTGTCACCGTCACTTGAAACTCGATTACGGTCACGACACACCACACTCGTAGTATCAATACGCGAATTCTTTCCGGAAACAGTCTCTTTTCGATTTGAGAACTTTCGGATCACTGGACGCCAGACACTTGACAGTTGAAACCCATCTTCCCGGTTGCAATTCTTATGCCTTTGGATTTCAATGGCTTCCTTAGCCAACCTAGGTATGTAATGGCGTTCTGTCGAGAGGGTCTAAGGGTTGTGCAACTCAATCCAATAATTCAAATCGTAATTCTAATGTAAATGACCATGCAAACTTGAATCTTATATTTTGGAGACTAATTGATACTTAACTAATTTGTATTGGAACTTCGCATATTGGTAACAACTTAACTTTATACATTCAGAGTTTGCGTCAGATCCGGTAGTTTTGATTTTATGCAGACCTGTTTATGATGTTAGCCCAATGAATAATCCAAGTTTGTGACCTCGAGCGCCGGACGCAATTTTGACAAAAATCGAAAAACTGATTATAACCCTAAATAACTAGTTGCCGATAGTGCCTTCTCAGGACGTCAAAAATCAGAACTACCAGATTTAATGCACACTACTCCATACTTTCAGGCGACAAGGTTATTGGATTATTTGACCATTACAATAAGGTACGTGTTTACGTTTCCTATTATTGGAAGTCCGAAAATGTTTGCCTGAATAAAATCTTACACCCTAATAATGATTATTCATAAATAGTTTTTTTTCTACTCCTGTATTTTTTTTCACGACTTACGCAATCATGAACTCTAATATAAATACTTTATTTATTCTGTAAACAGTCTATCTAGTCTATTGCCCAAAAACACACTCCTTACCCTACTTTAATGAAAAATTAAATCAGAGTTGGGTGCCACAGACTACTACAAATGCTATGTTTAGTAGTCATTCTTTGGTGCGTTCAAGTAAAACTTTTATGATTAAAATCAGTGCTGCCAACTTAACGCAACTTTGCTATAATTTTTATGTATTAATTAATGCATTATATATTATTTACTAACACAAATACATACATTTATCATCTTTTTGTGTTGTTTAACAAGTTTTATCTATTTTTGGATATATTTATAAAAACGAAACGAATATTCGAACCGGATTTGAATTCAGTTTAGGTCGGATGCCAAGTCTAGCAAATTAAAAAAAAAACAAATCATAGACAAAGTGTCATATTTTTGATTTTCCACCAAATTCCCAGTCGAAAACGAAAACATTCAAGCTGATAAATGATTACATTACTTAAATAAAACGATTTTTTTGTGTTCATGACGAAAATGTGTAGGTACGTTTATTCTTTTAAAAATCCACGAAGAAGTTATAGCATTACTGAAGAAATTGCGTAGGTAAGTTGCACAATTATTAAGGGAAAATATGGCGCATGAAAAGCCTGAAAAATACTTAGGTACTTACTTTCATTCGAAATGAGTCGTAGAAAAAGTATTGTATGCAACGGAGTATAACTGGTATAAAAAGGGTCGTGGTGTCTTTACTTGCGCTATTATTACTTACTGTGATTAATTAATACATCTTTCATAGGTATACCGCAATGAATATTCAAATACAGTAGGTACTTTTATCTCACGAACGCGGGTGAGCCATGGTTGTGTGTTGAGATATAATTATGTACGTCTGTCAGCGTAGAAGTTAGGAGTTCACATTGTCTGTGTGTTCGTATGTGTAATTACACTTAAGATAAAAGTACGATAAGTGAAAAACTAAACAACGTTTACGATGTTTGTTTACTAATAACCGATACATTCCCCGCGATTCTCCCAAGTGTGCTATGCATCAATCGAGGTGGAACTTGCAGATGAAATGGACAGGCTATTCGGCAAACCATCGGGCCGAGAAATACAAACGGCATGCGCGTTTCCGTTTACTCTGCCAGGGATTTGAAGCCCCGTGCATTCTATCGCCCGTTGACCTTAATAGTTGCCCTAAAAACGTAGCTTAACGTCAATATCTACATATTTTTGTTTGTATAGATAACAAGTATAACTAAGCGTTTATTCTCAGACAAATACAATTATGTTAAGTGGTCGTTTAGTGTCAATTGAACTTAAGCGGTACAATGCTTATTCCCTAAATTGTCTTGTAGGTACTAAACTAAACGTGGACGTTTAAGCCTTATTCTTGTTAGGTTGAAACCAGCCTTAGACTGTCATATCATAAAGCACGATTTTATATGCATGAGCGTTGGAGGGAGTACCATATGCCTATCGTCGGGGATCGGGGTAACCCGCGATTTGTAGATGTCCAAGGCCCGACAGCTGTTTATATTAATTAATTGTAATTTTAATTTTATCTGTTTTTATTTTATCTGATCTATGTGCTTGATTCAATTTAATTAATTCAATATCAAGTTTAATTTAGTGGCTACATGTTTGCTGCGTTTGGCGTCGAACCTTTGGGGCCGTGGGGGCCAAGCGCGCGTCAACTTTATTAAGATCTGTCGAAGCGCCTAATAGAGGCTTCAGGTGACCAGAGGGCTGGCCTCTATTTCGCTCAGCGAATAAGTATTGCCGTGCAGCGAGGAAATACAGCCAGCCTTCTGGACACCCTACCAATTGACAGCGATTTGGGCCATTTTTTTATTTGTAATTTTAATTAGGTTATTTGTTTTATTATGTACTACGTATAAATTGACTTAGAATAATTTATATTCTAATTTTTATATTATGAAATAAATAAATCTGAGTTAATTAATTTTAATTTTGTAATATTATGATGTTATGGACTTGTTCTGTAATAAAAAAATAATTATATTGTTCGTAGAATACTGAAATCAATTATAGAGTTAGATAACGGCAATTATCAACATTTTTTTCTTGCTCGTTAGCATGGTAACTTCCCGAGTCACTAAAAGTGTGATGTTACAGGGTTTACATTTACCAAACATGGGTTTTAGCGATGGTCATTAAACTAATTTTGATGTGGGTCGTCTCTTGAAGAAGTTCATATTATAATATTATTTCCAAGAATCTCAGTTTTCTTACTATATAACCGGAAATTTTGTACCCACTTTAGCGACATTACTAAGCGGATACGTTATAAACGTGGCGAATATCTGGTGCAAAAGATAATCAAATTCAGTGCTTGCGACGATCGCTAAAAGCCCTCCTCTTAAACTACTACCGTCTTGATACATAAGTTTCAATTTACTTGAAACCATCCCTCGGAATATTCATCTCGATCGGGCTCTCTTTGTTTATCCTAATTTGTTATCGTATTAATCACCACTTAAGACTCTTGTCTTGTTCGAGATTATCCACGATCAAAGGGAGTTTAAGACTTTTCACTTAAATGCAACGACGATTAATTGAGATTGATGACAATGATGACTGTGGCTATCAATAGCTTCGTGCCAAACTTATTTAAAGGTAGACTGTAGCTGTAGACAGCTAACTTAGCTTACTTTTGTTTGAGTTTTGTACAGTAAGATGTTCATTTCGGTCTGTGTCCCCCATCCCCCACTGTTGAGTAAATTCCTCCTCATGTTCACACCAGTTTGCCCTGTTTTGAGTTTGTCTCATCTATATTACCAATAATTTTATTCAATAAATGTAAATCTTTCCTATATATGTAGTCTGTTGTGTTGCGTACCGTGACTCACCCACGGTTCTGTCTGAAAACCAGCGCTGCAGGTGTCTGACACCACGGCATAATGCTGAGACAGCAACCGATTCACTGCCAAGAAGACGAACGTTATAATTATGTGTTCAATGTGCATCTATTATGTTTGTATCGGTGTGTGTTTCGTGCAGTGAATAAATGTTTTCTTTCTTTCTTTCTTTCTTTCTTTCAAGTGCCAAATACTAAATAGCTAGATGCTGGCCAAGACAAATTCAATCTTTAATAAATTGCAGCTGTGACTCTCAGTCGCCAATAACAAAAGGAACCGGCAATAGAAGCATTTTGTGTATAAAGTTATTACTTGAAGACTATACTTACTACCCGGCCATAATATCTGTAAGCCTCCCCGGAATGCCATTATTATGACGTCACATCATTTTCACAGGGTAGTATTAGAAATGACATCGTGTTTGGTGTATACCTGTATAGGTATATATATGTGGATTAGAGGGTAGACGCTAGTCTGGAATAAATGATTGAATCGTGCGCACGCCTATTATTTATCACTGGCGAACGAGGCTTGGTTATTTACCGTTAGTTGTGCTGTATTCGTATAAATACCTTGTGCTGCTAAATTACAGTGTTAATTTTACTTAAAAATAGTGCGGTTAAAAAAAAAACACTATGGGTGTCGGAAAAATAGACGAGTTTGATGTGAAAACCGGTGATTGGACAATGTACTGTGAAAGGTTAGAGATGTATTTTCTTGCGAACGATATAAAGGAAGAAGTACAGTTACCAACATTAATATCCGTAATGGGAGAAGAAGCATATAATTTGTTGTCCACATTAGCGAGTCCAAAACAACCATCCAAGTTAACCTATAAGGACGCGATAGCACTAGTAAAAAATCACCTGCAGCCGAAGCCGTCCATTCTATCGGAACGCTTCAAATTTCGACAACGGCGGCAGGCAGAGGCAGAAGGTATTGCTGACTACGTAGCGGAGTTAAAGAAGCTCGCGAAAACCTGCGATTTTGGCACAATGTTGGAAGAGAACCTCCGCGACCAACTGGTTTGCGGTATCATAAGTGAGGCGACGCGACAAAGATTATTCGCGGAGGACAGCATCGACTACGCAAAGGCGGTAAAGCTAGCTATGACATTGGAATCGGCGGAGAGAAATGCCGGGGCGGTGGATCGCGAAGTTATCACAACTAATGTGCATAGAATTCAACCGAACCATAAGTGTATGGCGTGCGGCGACAACGGGCATAAAACGGAAATCTGCAGGTATAAAAACTTCGAATGCAGTTGCTGCAGAAAGTTAGGTCACCTTAGAAGAATGTGCCCGGACAAATCTGCAAGACTCATTCTGACGGGAACGGCGGAGGGCCAGTCACAGTCACGCGGCGACGGCGTGGCACTCGCCGGCGGCGGCGCGGGCCGCGGGGGCCGGCGCACCGCGAGAGGCGGTAGCGGGAGCGGGCGGGCCCGTGGGCGCATGGCGCGCGGCGGCCGCAACGCGGGCAGCTACTGGGTTCACGACCAACAATTGGGACGTGATTTGGAAGGCGATAAGGAGGATTATGCATCTGCGTCGGGTAATAGCGAGGAAGAAAATGACGACGAGCCGATGTATCAAATGTCATTAAGTAAATACAAACCGGTACGTATCACACTATTAGTACACAATCAGCTGTTAAATATGGAGGTCGACACCGGCTCGGCCTTATCATGTATAGGACGGGATACGTACTTATGTAATTTTAGTGATTTACAATTGCAACCTTGTAATTTAAAATTAAAATTTTACGATGGGTCTGTGATACACCCTTCGGGGTACCTGCGAGTGGAAGTAACATACCATAGTATTAAAAAAACATTGGATCTGTACGTAATCGAACAAGGTACCACTAACCTTTTGGGTCGTCAATGGCTTTCAGAATTAAGTATAGAAATTCCTATCCTAAAAGTACATAACGTGATTACGGAGAAAATAAATAAAAATGACATCGTAAACAAAATTCTTTCCAGGCATGAGTCACTGTTTGATGGCACCCTGGGACGGTACACGGGTGGGTCCGTGCGTCTGCACGTGCGCCCGGGCGCGGAGCCCGTGTTCTACCGGGCGCGTCCCGTCCCGTACGCGCTGCGCCCGCGCGTTGACGCCGAACTCGACGCCATGCTCGCTGCCGGCGTCATCCAACCCGTCGAGCGCTCCGACTGGGCGTCTCCGCTGGTGGTGGCTCGCAAGGCTGACGGCGGATTGAGACTCTGCGCGGACTATAAGGTGACCCTCAATCGTGCTCTATCGGTCGATAGGTACCCAGTGCCCAGGATCGATGACCTCCTTAGTAACCTTAGTGGACATCGATATTTCACTAAATTAGATTTGTCACAAGCCTATAACCAGCTCGTCCTCGACGAACCGTCCACGGAGTACACCGTGATCAACACGCATCGTGGTCTGTTCAAATATAACCGTTTAGTTTACGGATTGGCTTCAAGTCCCGGGATCTTCATGAAGTTCATGGAAAATCTATTTAAAGACGTGCCGGATGTAGTTATATTTTGTGACGATATTCTAATCAAAAGTAAAGATATAGACAGTCACTTAAAATCTATAGAACGAGTCCTACAAATCTTAGAAACGAATGGATTAAAGATTAAAAAAAGTAAGTGCGACTTCTTAACCGAAAAGGTACATTACCTCGGGTTCGTTTTAGATAAACAAGGATTAAGAGTAAATCCCGAAAAAATAAAACCCATACTCGACATGCCCCCACCACAAAATGCTCATGAATTAAAGTCGTTTTTAGGAATGATAAATTTTTATGGAAAGTTCGTTAAAAACTTATCGTCGCGGTTGACGCCGCTCTACGGATTATTAAAGAAAGGTAAGCACTACCACTGGGGAAAAGAGCAGAATGACGTTTTCAAGTGGGTAAAAGGAGCATTGTGTGGTGCGGACGTGTTAGTTCATTTTGACATGTCGCGGACGAGCGTGGTGACGTGCGACGCCTCCGCGCGCGGCCTCGGCGCGGTGCTCGCGCAGCGCGCGCCCGACGGCTCGGAGCGCGCCGTCGCCTACGCGTCGCGCGCACTCACGCCCGCGGAGACTCATTATAGTCAAATACAAAAAGAGGCTCTAGCGATCATTTTTGCAACAGACAAATTCCATCAGTATTTATTCGGTAGAAAATTTATTTTACGCACTGATCACAAACCGTTAGTTAGCATTTTCGGTCCGAATGTAGGGATCCCGACGACGGCGGCCAGTCGACTTCAGAGATGGGCCATTAAACTCTCAGCGTATGACTTCGACATCGAATATGTAAATACGAACAAAAACACGGCAGACGCCCTATCGCGTTTAATCAAGTCTTATAAAGAGGAGTCCGTCGGTGCCGAAGAAGAGATACCCGAGCAAACATACTTACACTTCGCATCGGAAGCCCTGTTGCTAGACAATGACATTTTAAAAAAAGAAACTGCTTCAGATGCTTTATTGAGCAGGGTACTGAGTTACATTAGGGACGGGTGGCCTAATGAAATGGATATAAAAGAACTTAGGCCTTATTTTAACAGACGAAATGAATTATATAGCGAACTAGGGTGTGTCATGTGGGGACACAGGGTAGTCGTACCTTCGTCTTGCCGATCTAGGGTAATAGATGAATTGCATGACGCGCATATGGGCGTGGTTAAAACAAAGGCGCTGGCACGTAGCTACGCTTGGTGGCCCGGAGTGGACGAGGCGGTGGAAGCGGCCTGCGCCGCCTGCGCCGTGTGTGCCAGCGTAGCCAGCGCGCCGCCATCCCATGCGCCGACTCCGTGGCCTTGGCCGCATCGGCCATGGGCAAGATTGCATTGTGATTTTTTAGGCCCCATTCTAGGTATAACTTTCCTTATTGTAGTCGATGCGGGGTCTAAATGGATTGAGGCGATTCGTATGAAAAGCACGACCGCCACATCGGTTATCGCGGAGCTGCGGCCGATGTGGGCAAGATTTGGCCTCCCAAAACAGGTAGTCACCGACAATGGGCCCCCCTTTTCTAGTGCGGAATTTGATCGATTTTTGAAACATAATAAAATAACTCATACATTCTCGGCGCCATATCACCCGTCCTCAAATGGGGCCGCCGAAAATAGTGTTAAAATCTGTAAAAGGGCCATTAAAAAGGCTATAAAGCAAAAAGTGGATATCGACACAGCTTTAAACCGGTTTTTATTAACATACAGGAACACCGAGCACTATTCCACAGGCGAAAGTCCGGCTAAAATCTTACAGGGGAGAAACTTGCGAATGCGCCTAGATAATCTAAAACCGGATCGTTCCGAACGGGCAAACAAACGGCAGGGACAAGCGGAGGCGGGGAGCGGGCCGCGGGGGCGCACCTTCGAACGCGGCGATGACGTGTGGTGCCGCGACTACCGCTCCACCGATCGCTGGGTCCCAGGTAGGGTTTCGGGAGTTTTAGGTAACACAGATTATACTGTAACTTGCGACAAGGGCACTGAGGTACACCGACATATCGATCAAATGAGACGTAGGGTTTCTACCGGTACGGAAGAGGGACGATCAACGTCTCAATCCACGGCCCGTCGTAAAAACAGTTCTTTGATTGTACCACTAGCGGAGACGAGCCAGCTGGGGCCAGAGGAGGGGACAGCGCCGGCGGTGGACAGCGCGGGCGAGAGCGCGGCGGGGCCGGGACGCGAGCCGCCCGGGGTATCAAACAATGAGTCAAAATCTACATCCGAAACCATTGAGCCACCTAAAAGAATACCTAAACCCCCTGTACGTTTTGGTTTCGATGAATATTTTTAAATAATAAATTGAAAGATACATACATTATGATTAGTGTTAAATGGTTAAGGGTTGTTGTTGTTATTAAGTACCTAAGTTACCCTTATTAGCATAACAAAACAATGTCGTAGATTTAATTGAAGCAGGTACGTACATACTTATAAACGATTTTATGTAGTTGGTACGGGAGTGTACTATGTACGTAATAAGTAGGTACTTGTCAGTAGCTGTTTTTTATAACTTAGGTCGCAAATAAAATAATGCCCCTGTTCAGTAACTAGTTAAGAAGATAAGTGCCAACCTATATATGTTTAAGAATTCGGTCACTCTCAATTGTTTTATATCGATACCTTCCCAAAAACGTGAAGTAGATATGACTGAGTTGTAGTAATAAAACCAAGGTATTGTTGAAACTCACTGTTAAAAATATATAGCAATTACGTAAGCTCGTTAACAGAGTGCCCTTAGAACAAAATCGGTTCTAGTAATAGTTTATTGTGTAAGTACCTATATTAACATATAGATGGTGAAAATACTGTGCCTAGACTAATTAAGTGGTAACATAAGTCACCGTGTTTGCGACCATGCAATTATACTTGTTTGTTTACTAGTATACTTTTATACTTAATACTTATATTGTTAAGAAAGTGTATCAATTAAGGGTGGAGGTATTGGTGTATACCTGTATAGGTATATATATGTGGATTAGAGGGTAGACGCTAGTCTGGAATAAATGATTGAATCGTGCGCACGCCTATTATTTATCAGTGTTAACCGAAATGATGGACGCAAATTTGTAAAATCGTATCGGCCAAAAATAGGACAAATAAATTTGGTGGTAGGGCTATCAAGACCCTACTATATTCACACTGTACTGCGTCGGCGTGACTGTCTAATTAAGATTGTTCTTTTGTTCCAGGCCCCTTAAACGAGCGGCCGACAGTTTATTACGAGGGACGGACGAGAATGCGCCTCAATGTTTAAGAAAAGCAGCAAAAGTCGATGCGTGCTAGTGATAAAGGCACGCGGCTGGAAGCGAGTGCCCATGAAGCTACTTAAGTGGGGGCGTAAGATGCCGTCCACCAAACTGTACAATCCGGTGCCGAACGATGAGTACGACACGCGTATCCCGCTGCACCCGGACGAGGCGTTCACGTATGGCATCAAATTCCAAGCCAAGGTATGTCTCCCCCATTTACACACGCGCAGGAGGATTACTGAGGTTATAATCATTTCTTAGAAAATTTTATTTATCTTTGTGGATTTTGAGTGATGTTTGAAACAACATTTGTTAATGAAAAACCAAAGAAAATTTGAAGGTACTTGGCAACTCACACAGAAAATATTAAATTAGATTAACCTAAAAAATGAATTCTTTACACAGATAAGCATTTTTAACCGTTAAGTTTACCTAAGTTAAGTTCTTCTTTGGAGTTGCGGGCGTCTATAGCCTGCGGTGGCCGCTTACCATCAGGTGGACCGTACGCTTGTTTGCTACCGGCGTTGTATTAAAAAAAACCTAGACGAAATAGTTGCCACTTCGCGCATTTCATGCACGTTTACGCAGTGATGTGTAACGCACTTTTTGACGAAGCTTTGTAATTTAAGTTGTGTGTGTCACTACGAAGTGTCAGATCTAGTTGAAGAACCAATTCAAATTAGGTATTTTCCTGGCGACAAAAGGTGAGTCTCCATCGAAAACTAAAACTTTAAAGACCATAAATTTGAAGAAGCACGCTTTTTGGATCGATAATCCTACTTTATTACAAAATGAAAGCACAATTTTCACATAAGCCTTCATCAGGCACACAGATTAACTCCCAATGGTTCAGAATGAACTGCCGATTCCGCTTAATTTTCACTACACGAGCGATTTAAAGCTCTATTCAAATACTAGCGGCCGCTCGCGACTTCGTCCGCGTAGATTTTAGATGGTAACAAAGATACCAATGAGGTTTATTTGTTTCTGTCAGTTGTCTGATGCTATTAATCTTTTGTGAAAAATTACTCACAAGAAAAAATAAATGTCCGCCATCTTGGATTTGAAAATTGATGTCATTTTCGTAATCGGCACCCAGAGGAACCACAAAAATGACACCCATATCGATTTATAAGAAAAATAAATGTCCGCCATCTTGGATTTCCAAATGGATGTCATTTTCGTAATCGACACCCCGAGGAACCTCGAAGATGACACCCATATCGATTTTTAAGAAAAATAATTGTCCGCCATCTTGGATTTGCAAATGCATGTCATTTTCGTAATCGGCACTCTGAGGAACCTCGAAGATGATACCTATATCGATTTTTACTAAAAAGTAAAGATTTGCTTGAAATTTGTTTCTGCCGAAACGGTAAAGATATTATAGTGGGTCCCAATGGGAAATAAGTCAACATTCTTTTCAAAATGGCGGCCAAGTTGTTAATATAAAAAAAACATTGCATGTTTGAGAAAAGCTATACATCAGCGTACAAAAGGGATTGCCAGCCTCGTATCCCTACTTGGCCAGCAATCCCCATTTTCTCAGCCTCTGAAGTAAAGTTCTACTATTGCTCATCACCTTTGAATTAAGAAGGTTATGTTTTTGCAACAAATTAGTTCTTCATAGCTTAGTTATAACAAAATGTCAATTAGCTGTCCGCCTACAATAATTGATGCATAAAATAAGATGAGAATCATTACTACCAAGAAGAACAATTCTGAATTCAATTAGTAATATTTCCACTCTGCCGATCACGCAATTTTGGCGACGATAAATATTAATTCAGCGGAATGCCTTCCTAGCGTTTATCTTACGAAGACTGAGGGTAATGTCGCTTAATTTGGTTGAAGTTTTAAGAAACGGTAATTCATTAAATGGTGACGAATATATAATACTACAAGTTATTTTTTAAGCCTGTACTTATCTATATTATTAATTTACTTTCGTTAAATGGTCAGGTAACTGAAATACACCCCGAATTTCAGTTACCTGACCATTTAACGAAAGGGTGATTTATTTTTGTATATTTTTTGGAAATTAAAATTAAACATCATTATTTCAGACTTAAATCCATCAGTCATTTACAAAAAAAAGTGTAACATACCTAGTTAAGGATTTAATTCGTCTAAATAGTAGTCGAATTCATTTTACAAATTTTTTAAAACGACTTTATTATTGGTTAGTAACAATATTTCATAAAAACAGTAAAAAACTAATACAATAACATAACACTTTTGATGTTAGTTACAAATACATGTAACATATAAGGGACTTTTGTATTGATAGCTTTTATTGAAGGCACTGGTAGTGTAACAATTGTTGTCCAAGTAATGAAATATACTGAATAAATACAAAAATAAACGCCGATGACTTACACTTACACCGGTTAAGTAACACAAAGGCAAAAATCACGAAAAACGGATCAAATGGATAGGTAGATATCTTTTGACCGAGATAAACCAAGTCTCCGATTCAGGTTTGAAAAAAAAATGCGTTCGTCCGGTGGGCGGATTCATCAATTGAGCAGGTTCTGTAATTTCAAGAAATTATTTATCGAGTCAGATTTTGGAAATTATTCAAAATGGGACGCGACGTTTACAGATCACATATTGTAGAGGTCCAGCTAAGTATTTTGTAGATGACGTAGCTCTATCTTCTCACCATTTTAGTTATCTTTCAAATAATGATACAATTAGCGGATGTGTGTAACCTCTTACCGACCTTATTTAGGCATCAGGGGCTTCCCTGAACACGCACTCAGTTGTTTATTTAATATTCATTCAACTTCCCTTAGGACAGAATTAAACGTTCAACGTATTTTGTTTAACGTCGGTATATATTATATATTGGGAGTTTCAGCCCCAGCGATGTCTGAGGTTAATAACTGTTTAAGTTTAGGTACTAAGTCAATATAATGATGAAGATGGTAGTATATAATTCAGTTTGTCAGTTTAAAAAAAACTTTTTTGACATTTTATAGTAGGTTTTAAAGATTTTGAGCATATTTATTAACCCGTCCTCTCCCGGCGAAAAAAATAAACAATAGTATTCTTTTTGTTATGTGCCCGGAGATCTCCGGCACCGGAAGATAATGGCTCAATGTACTGTAATAATTTAATGGTTTAATATCCATACAGTGACATCTTGTTACTGTTCCCTATGCGTCGGTAAGGAAATGAAGCCGCCAAAAAGTACCCTTGTTGCACATTTAGTAACATTATCATATAAAATAATACTACCAATTGCCACGTTTTTCATAATTGTAAATATAGAAGGAGCTTTCCAACCGTGTCTAAATCGAATAATGACAGTGGAACTCACCCCGCGTATTGGGGCCGATTTTTGAGTGTCGAACGTTCTACTCTTCACTCAAAATCTGTCAAATCATCATAGTTTTTTTACTGATCTCGAATGACTTTTCATTCGAGACGTTCGGTTTCGAGCGTTCGGAACTCAAAAATCGGCCCCCGGCATTTGGTTGTTCAATATCACTAACATTCAACATAATCATAACTTTTCGTGTATTGAGAGAGTAAAAGTTACAGACGAGGTATTTTTAAACGATTATCACGGAAATGGAAACGACTAACACAATTTTTCTTTTTTCTTTCGGCCAGTACCCTAATAAAACCTTGCCGATAGAAGCCCGTCCTTTGCATTCAGTATAAGATTTAAACGTACCTATTATTGAATCTACACTTTTATACTCAACTACTCATTGGATTAAGGGTGGGTTGCACCAAACCGTCTGTAATCGTACTTTAAAATCTGATTGTATGGAAAGTTTGACAAGTTTCTATGGGATAACAGCTGCCGGCGCCTTATTTAACGATGATCGGTCTGTAGTCGTATGTTAGTGCAACCCGCCCTTAAACATAGTTATCATTTCACGGTTGTTTAGCGCATACTTTACCTCTTTTTTTTAAGATTAGAATTTCAACGGTAAAAATTAGCACATATTTATTCAACTACTGGGGATATCTGAGGATAACATTGTATTAATTTTACATCTTTCAGTATAATTAATCACTTTTCAGAGATAGCACGTTGTATATTATCCCGTATTAAGCTTGTTTATTTAAAAATCGCACGAACGATAATGCACGATTTTTCTAATCTTAATAAAATGGAGCTTATGATATTTTGCAAATGGGTAAAAACGGGCATATTTTTGCAATTTACCATTTCTTCTGAATGCGACAGTCGACGCACACTGCCACAAACCAAACCAAAGTACGTACGAATTATTACTTTTACAAAGTGTCTGAATAGCTTCCCAAAGCTTTAATTTATTAATAAAGCATCGACAATGCACGTACGGAAAAGTAATAAATGTACTTATGCAAAGAAGTAACCTACGAGTATATTGTCGTCGTCGGACCGGATGGGCTTCTAAGCCAGGGATTACAGGCTTTGCCGCCGAGTGACGTTCTCTCTTACGAGTACCGCTGTATCCTATGCAAATGCACCCTAAGATATTTTAATGAAATCTCTTTTCCCTGGATTAAAATTCTATTTAGACGTTTTTCACCTAGAACATTATCAAGAATCTGCGGAACCCTTGAAGGAGTATCCTATTTATAAAAAAAGCCGGCCAAGTGAGCATCGGACTCGCACACGAAGGGTACCATTATCTATAAAAACAGCAAAAAAATCACGTTTGTTGTATGGAGTTCCGTAGTAAACAAGGAACCCTTATAGTTTCGCCATGTCCGTCCGTCCGTCCCCCGCTTTTCTCAGTAACCGTTAGTACAAGAAAGCTGTAATCTGGCATGAGTTTACATATCAATGACGCCAACAAAACGGTAGAATAAAATCATAAATAATTTTTGTTTTAGGGTACATCCCCTACATGTAAAGTGCTGGTGCAATTTTTTTTTCTTCCAAACCCCATCGTGTGGGGTATCGTTGGATAGCTCTTTCAAAAATATTATAAGGTTTCTAAAAACATTTTTTGACTCAAGAACCGGTTGGCGTGATATTAATATCTATAATTATCACTTTCTATGCTTAAGCTTTATCATTATATGTATAGTACACAACATCTCAAAAAAGTACATCATCAGTACTAAGATCAGTAAAAACACTTCTACGGGTCCGTAATTCCGCATATGACCGGTGACGTGATGGACGGGCAACTACGGAACCCTACACCGTGCGTGGTCCGACACGAACTTGGCCGGTTTTTTTAGTATCTGTTTTTATAGCGGCAACACAAATACATCATCTGTTATAATTAATATAGCATTTAGCTAGTTTTAAGTATCATGTTATGCCATACACTAACAGGGTGCCATGTGTGTCAAAAATAATATTTTGTAACAACTGTACAAATACCTTGGTTTGCAATAAACGAATTATGAATTAATTTCCACTCTCTATTTATCACGGTACATGGTGACAGACGGACGGACAGCGAAGTCTTAGTAATAGAGTCCCTTTTTACCCTTTGGGCACGGAACCCTGAAAAGGGCAAAAGGTAACAAAAACAAACACAAACAATAACGCGGTTGCGTGGAGGGTTGACGTTGAATTTCGTTTTTATAACAACTCGGATTGACGTGAATTCGCTCATACTATTTCTTCTAATGTAATTGATTTTATTAAGTGTCACTGCGCAGTACATACATTATTTGTCACTTATTGTTACACCTCCGATTTGGTTGAAGCCGCTCAACCAACATCGTTGGAGCATAAACTCCCAGAGTACTCCAGTGTTTAAACCGCGCGTGGTCGTGACGGAGGCTTTCCCTGGATTTTCTCCAGGCTGCTCTCCAACCACGCATTCCTATCGTTTTATTGAGCCCGGCCAATACAGTACTTTAGAAGTTTATATGATGGCTTAAATCATTAATCATTTCAGTACCTAAACGAAGTCGGTCGCGGTAAACGAAACATATCGAACATGTAGATTAATTGATAACACAATTATACAGTAAGTACAATACAAATACTGTTTATTGCACACCTCAATTAAAGGACACGGTACCGTACAGAATCACAATGAGTAGAGGCAAACAACAGGCATATATATACAGACTATGATTATTTTATTTACTTGTCGTATGGCAAATTATTTCTATTATTATGATGCCGACAATATTTCATGAATGATTAGGATAACGTTAGTATCAAGTTCATTTAAAAATAAAAAACGGTTAGAGTGCATGTCATTGTTTATCAATCCATTAACATTCGAGGTTTTACTTTAACCATTGAAGAGTTCTGTTTCTGGCTCTATTGTAAGATCACTGAAGGTACAATCAAGTACGAACTTTATTTTAACACGACTTTATTGTTAAGGGAATAAGGTTGCATACATATATTTTTGAAGCTTTAGGAACATGCATATATTTATGAATATTACATTTTTGTATTGTTATTAATCTATTTAGGTATTATTCACTTACATCTTGGATGTGGGTGAAAATAGTCTTGAAAATACGTGATTATCTTTTTTTTACTTTTATTTACTTAGGTACTGGTGAATTCATGTACAATGTATATTGTATTTCTAGTTTGATAAAAATATATAATGTGTCATTTACAAGACTTTCTCTTAGAATGGCGATTAGTTCTGTCTCAGATTAATTAAATTAGAAACAGGAAATGAGACCCACTCGCTTAGAAAGCCTGCGCAGGAAGGATATTATGGAACATACGTACATTCGCGAACGCTGTTATTTTACGGTGGAGCCAAACTCCCAAACTACTTTAATTACGCTATGTACATTTCACGTTTAACTTTAGAGTGCTACATTGAAGACTGCCAATATTTCTACCAGTATTTGCAATCAATCCGATGTTTCGGCGTGTTTGTTTATTCTGACGGTCGTTTCGAGGGCTATCCTACTGGGGCAATTTCTATTATCGGTAGAGTGAGTTTTTTTGCTCATTTCTTTTAAGGGAAAAAGGGACGGAACCAATTTTTTGACATCTATGAATGGACTGCTTGGGCTTTTTTTCAGCATAGGTTTTGTCATCATCATTTGTCCCGACCAACAATCGATTTTTTAATAGCTTGTCAAGATTGCCTCTTTCCGTTCATTGTTTTCCTTATGAGATTGGTTTCCCACAAATGAAACTGTATTTCTAGTGTTGTTATTTAATCCCGTCAATTAGATTTTCGGTAACATTTAAAGTATACATTGACATTTATGTCACTCATAATTTCATGTTTAAATATTATATAATTCTGTTTCGTGTGGTGGTGTGAGTAAATCTAACTCATTACCTATAAGTATTAAAGTTATGACTATGAGAGTGCAGGCGACCCTGCTACTCTATTTTTTTGATAATATACCTACAGCATATGAGAAAGGACACGTGGCTATTGGAAGCTTAGGTACGACGCACAATTCACAAGCTGCCGAAACGTCGATTTTTGCCCTCCTATTGCGTTGTAACCTGAGCTCCGTCCCCACCCCGGAGGCGCGGAACATTTGCACGGTCTCTTATTCCGAGGAACCTCCTCAGCTAAGGAGCCGCCGTTCAATCACTCTCCCGGGGACGGACTTATTTTCTCTCAGATAATCCTCCCACCTGGTATTTTTTCATGAAGGGTAATATTATCTGTCTCAACGCAATTTACTTTATACGCAGCCCAAATGATCCTCGTAAAGATATAGCTTTGATGAATTGTGAATCGATTATGTGGCCTCAACTTTTTACTGAGTAGTGACTATGGACATATCTTTATTATTTACTAGCCTTAATACTACACTTTACCATGATAAAACGGATATATCAAAAAAGTGTCGGCAATCGCAAGCGTCCATAGGCGCGGTGTCAGATTACCATCGGACATGTCGTGTGCCTGTTTGCCACCGTCGTAGTTAAAAAAAGCTACGTACGGCCATCGACGTGCTTTGTTTAGAACGCTGTAGACTGTCGAATTCGCCGAACGACTTAAGCAAACAAAGTTGACAAATAGAGATCTATATCTATTATCTATAGTTTTAAGACTGGTTATATGTTGTTGTTGTTGTTCTAATGCACTCCGAAGGCGCAAAAGGCCTTCGTTAACTCGTGCCATGCCTTCCTGTCTTCAGCTACGACTCTGGCCCCGCTCCATCTAAGTTCGACGGCTCACAGCTTACTCTCTCGCCGATTCACCGCCACGTATGCGTCGGATTAATATTGGTCAATATTATTATAATGATTACAAAATGTCAGCTAGTCAGAAAATACAATTGAAAAAGCATTGAAGTCAACTGAAATGCGAAATGAATCGATTATTGTGTAGGTAGCATAGGCATTTTCTCATTATAATTAATGTTGGGCTTGTAATTAGGTAGAATGACTAAAACCCCAAGTTCACAGTATTGGGGATCTTAATGAATTGTCAAATATTTGAGCGTGACCGCGGCGGCGTAGTAATTACATTTCAGGAATTTAGGTCGGTGTCCGGACAGACCGCGGGAGTTAAGTTATTGCTTTGCTACTGGTTTTTACTGGGAGCAAAGCAAAGCCGTGGGACTTAGAGTGTCAACGTTGCACCGCGAGGGATAAAATGATTAAATGCGGTTTTGTCGAATAGCATGTCTCGTTTTGTGAGCTGATTTGTAAGTAGATGTTATTAGTTGTATTTATCGCCTGTTTGCATTTAATAAATACATAAAATAAAAATAGTAATGTAAGATATGTTTCGAATACTTCTTCCACCAATATATACCTACTCATTTTCAGGTAAAACATATACTAAACGCGCCTCTAATGTAATTAATTACTTACATTTACGCGAAACAAAATCTGATGTAATTAATCACTGATAAAGAATCATTAAAAAAAACTAATATAATGTTCTACACTATTCACAGGTACATACAATTTTAAGTCGCATTAATGTCATGTTAATTTCTAACATTTGTTTAACTCTACTACTTAGTTACGCTTAACCATATAAACGTTAGAAAAGGCATGATTTTATATGTAAGTAACTAGTTCGCCAGACACGGGTGACATCTCGGTTCGGTAGAGCTGTGAATACGGATCGCTTCAACCGCCCCTTCCCGTGCGTTACCAAATGTTAATAGATACGATGCATCACAATTGAATGGAATAATCTAAGGCGTGTTTTCCGGTTAACTGCTTTCACAATTTCTCATCGTATCTATGAATATTTGGTAACGCACTGGAAGAGACAGTTGAAACACTCGCAGAGCAAATCCCACTTTCAAGTACGTGTTTCATAATTAACAGAGACATAAAAACGGGGATATGATTCTGCGACATATTGCGATTGAAATAACCAACCGACCCTGGAACGCCACACGTTCCCGCTCCCATTACTAAGTCACACACCAATATTGACTATTTGCGCGGCAACTATATGAGCGTATCATAAGCTTAAGAAACTAGACCGCTCCTATATTCTTTTCGACGTCGTCACATCGTGCACTATGTTGCAAAACCTTATTTAGAGACGACACGTTGGTTTACAATCACAATGTCTTAACGAAATCTTAATTGTGTCCTATCCTATAAGTTTTTTTTTCAAAATTTAAGTTACTTAATTCCGAGATATAACAAAATCAACCTACCAAATCATATAAATTATTTTCTGTTCAGTCAGTAGACTACACTCGAGGACAAAGATTTTGAATAGCCTTAAGAGCGCTTTAATAAAATGAAGTGGGTCCACTAGCGCCACTCGTAAATAATTGTAATTATTTAAATTTAACGATATATAACTAAAAAAGGGGGCCGCTATGTACTGTAGTTTGTATTTAAGTACTTTTTGAATCCATCAAACTAGTTTTTACGTTGCTGGATTCGTCAATCTATGAGCTCAAAATTAAAACGGCCGTTTTAACTTTGGACGCATAGATTGACGAATCCAGCACCGTAAAAACTAGTTTGATGGATTCAAAAAGTACTTAAATACAAACTACAGTACATAGCGGCCCCCTTTTTTAGTTATATATCGTTAAATTTAAATAATTACAATTATTTACGAGTGGCGCTAGTGGACCCACTTCATTTTATTAAAGCGCTCTTAAATTAAATAAACACAATAGGTTTCTAAACATTTTACACTAATTTTATTTACAAGATATATACAACAGTAATATCCAACAGTATTAGCAATTCCCGGGATCCTATTATAAAATAAAAATATAAATCTCCAAAACTAATGATATCTGGCTCCGTGCACTATTTATTGCCTTCTTTTTAATCATCCATTAATTCTATACTGAAACTTCATACGTTAGTAAACATCACTGGAAATTTAATAAATTTTTAGGAGTTAAAAATTAGGAAAAGTATATCCGAACGTAACCGAAAACGGACTTCAATCTTTCAATAACCGGTTATGAAATTTAGGCGAAATAACCGGTTATAACCGGTATGTTCGGTTACGGTTAACACCGGTTTGCATTCGCTACTTAACACCTTTGTAGTTTATCGCTTTAACATCATATTTAAACAATGTCGTACTAAATTTCCAACGGATGATAGCGAGAATATAGCAAAGTGGCCAGCTACTTACAAGTTAGACTGAGCGACAGCTATATTCAATAATTGTGTTCTGAAGCTTCTACAGTAGTCGCTAGAAGACATTACTTTGTATCAACGCTTCATTTGAACATTACAAATACATGGAGTAGTAGCTAACTGAACGTTTATTTGTTGTTAGTGACAGAAGTCATAAGTGCACTTTACACGTACCTATCATGCGGCGGCGCGTCCTATGACGCATGGTGGAAAAGTAATAATATGTCTTTATTTCTATTGACACTGTTGTATTATATTCTATTTGTATGCCATAATTTTGTTCAATATTATGTTATGAGGATTCTGATTGAGAGACTATGTTCAATTCATTATCTCATAATAATAATAATTATTTATATCTTGGTGATCATGACGTAAGCAGGAGACTCGAAACCGTAGATTCCAGAAATGAACTTACGAGACAATCTCGAAATTTCCAATTTTGTAGATGATTACGAAATATACGAAACGGTTGCGCCCTGCGACCTGCGCTAGCACGGCAGACGTAAACGCGACCGCAAAACGTGCCGGCTGATTTGTTACACAAAATCGTGTTGTAAAATTCATTTTGTTTTTTATTTTAGGATAAAAACCTGATACCTAAAATCTGAAAGATTAAGGACGATTGTATGTACTGACCCCAGATATTAGCGACTATAGAACCACATACATTTACAAATTCAATCTAAAAGTATTTAGGGTCGCTAGGCCAGTTACGCGGCCTGCGTCAGTTGCGGCCTTCTGAAGAACGAAGTTTTTTCAACTAAAGACATTTACATTTTTACCCCTAAAGAAATAGTGAGTCGTATGCGTTTTAATTGGTAGCTATTGAATGCGAATATATTAAAAAAGCAAGAATATATCCTTTCAGTTCATCAACTCATCCAAGTGGCCGCAAACTGACGCATCGAATTAACAGGTCGTAAACCCACCTACCGACCCTATAATATGGCACAAAATCCTTGTGCTTATTGGCAAAATGACTTGCTTTCAAAATATGCTTTTTTATGTTATGACTAATGTGTTCGTTAGCTGCAAAGTTTGGTGGTAAAGCATGTTCCAATTAATGGAGCCTGGTAAAGGTATATATTTACCCCCTTATTCATAAATGTCTGTCAAACCTATATTAGTTAACTAGCCGCTAAAGTTCGTTTGTCCTTATCTGTCACTTTGTCATTGATGTTTGTGAGAATGGGACAAAGAACTTTTTAGTTAGCAGAGGTTTGTTAAGTTTTATGAATACGGGGGTTAGCATTTGACCCTAAAAATAAAGAAATGAAGTATTTTTATTTGTAAGTAAAAAGTACAATATGTTTTCCGCCAGACGTTTACAGGCTGTGCTTGTGGCACGTGTCAGTGCCATGTACTTACGTGTTTATATATTTTTCGGGCTTCGTGCCGAAAGGGTGAAATGGAAGTCTGTCGCTGTCACTCTGCTGTCATTCCTTCTAAGCGACCGTCGGAGTCAGGCTGTCAGCTAACCACATTGCCTAATAATCAGTTTAGGTCCTAACTACATTGTGTATGACGTTATTATTGTTTATTGCTTAAAATATTAGGAATAGTGTAAGAACCTACGTTTAATAAATTTGAACATTTTAAAATGAGACATATTGTTTCATCATTAAATGTGTATTAAGGTTCATAAGTCTGAGACCGGTCACTCTCTTGGCTGACTGTGCCTAGTAAGTTTGAATAACTATAGCCACGTTTCAGGGAGAGTTTACCACTCGGGGACAACGAGGAATAATCTTAGCTAGTTTTTCACTTAAGCCTTCTTTACCAGAACTTTGTATGACGAGAAAAGTTGTTCGGCGCTATTGGCACAGTGTTTCCCGAATCACTGTTGAATCTATTTACGATGAAAGGCAAACTTGTAGGCGGGCAATAGTTGGAGATTTCTATAGCATTATCGAATAGCTCGATATAAATATTTGACCTAAGATTTTTGTTACATCGTCTAATAAACTTTATAATAGGTTTTACTTAGGTATTATGAAAAAAGAAAACTAGAAACAATGTTTATTATAAAATTATATTGCGTTTATGCCTATTATAACTACAATATTATTTAGAAATTCTGGCTCCTGGAATGAAAAGTTAAAAAGTTTTTTTTAAACTGTAATATTTTTACTTTGTCTCCCGGCGAAAAAAATATACAATAGCATTCTTTTGTAATGAGCCTGGGGATCCCCGGGACCGGTAGGCGATCGGGTGTGTTTCTATTGAATATTGCTTTAGGTGTTACTGTTCTCGATCTTTAATTCATAACTAGCATATTGAAAATGAATACCCTTGTCATAATTTTACAATGTCATGTATTCGGGCGAGTTATGAGGGTATGTGTTTAAAATAAGGGTAAAAGTAAAGGTGGGTGAAGCATTTTAACAAAAGTCGATATCATTCACAATCGTTCAGCCGTTAAATGGCTCGTTCCGCTCTATAGTCGTCAGTCTAATACTTAAACGAACAAAATTAACTAGCTATAATCATTGAATCATAAATGTTAGTATTTTTGGTCACGAGTAAGTAATAGGGTAGGTATATGCACATTTTCATAATGCCAATCGAACCAGTTTTGAGAGTGGATAAAATGTTTGTTAAACTACAATTTGGAACAAACTACAATTTGGAACAAACTACAATTAAAACAATACAAGACAGAAATATGAGTCAAAGTACAACGTAACTTCTTAAACCGGAAAACGATTGTAACATCACTCAGCCCCCCGTACTATACTTTATTTGTGATAATTTGATGGTTTGCTATCCAAAAGTGACATCTTATATACATTCCCCATGCATATTCCCTATTTTAATGAGCATTGAGTCTGCACTTCAATATTTTCGCAAGGTTAGATTTTCAGATGGCTACTTTTTATGTGTACTTGACAACCATTACAATGGTTTTTTAGAGAGGATCATATGTTTATGAAACCAACTACGATTAGGCCACAACAAAATGAAAAATCAGACATCGCTATAGACCGCAATAATGACTTTTTCATCACATTTTTGCTCGTAAGGGTCTTATTGCAGGCATTCTGAAGGACATTCGCCTAAATTGATCCCGAGGGAGTAATGACTTTGTAGTATTCCCAAGAGCGCTATATCTAGGTATATCTAACTGAATTTTTGTTCTATTTTAAAACTGTTGCAGTGTACTTTGCATTTTTTTCATTGAAATTTATTTTGATAATCGTATACAACAGGCTGTATGAGCTTTCGTCTTTGGATTATCGAAGCGCATTATTTTATCCGCGGAAGAACTGGATCTCCCCATTAAAAAATACGACGATCTATTTAAGTTACTGCCTGATGTATGTATGCATAAATATCCTCGCAAATGTAATGGAAAACATTGTGCATATCAATTGCAGCATGGAGATTACAAACTCAAGTCATTAAAAGCCTTCGTAAGTAATATTTCCCCTTCTTACTACTCTTAATGCACAATGTACTGGTGTCCCGTGGTACCAGTCGAACTTCAGTCTGCACCACGACATGGGGATTAGCACCATGTATGGTTTCTTTAAGCAGACTGCCAGACGTTATTTTGACAACGCTCCCCCCATCATAACAATCCGTTAGGAAGGCTGTTCACTACGTTCCCATCCCTCCTCCCTCTGTCGTAACTCGGCGATCACTGATTAGGGGTCGCACGGTCCGGCGTCCTAGGCACCCATTCACGGTAAAACAATGAATGTACCAAATTTTGTGTCTCCCCCTGGTGAGGAAGAGGGATTTTCCGCACGCGAAGCGTACGATAATTTCTACTTTATGGTCAGGTGTGATATAAAGTATATTTTAGAATATCAAAATATTAATGAACATGTTTGAGCACGTGTAGAGGCCGCTATCGGCTCCAATTTGGAAAAAATTATAAAAGCTTCAGGCTAAGAAATTCTTTTTATCCTTAATTTTTTGCCCATCTTACCCCAATATTTTATAGACTTGAGCACTCCCGCAATGTTTACGGTTATTTAATTTTCTGTGTCCAATCTTTCTTTATCTGAATGGATAATACTATTTTTTGCTCAGGCGACGGAAATGATGGTTATAGGTAAGTACCTACATCCAATAAAGATGATTCCGCCATTAATGGAAAATTGCTTTTAAGGAATTAAGTACTGAATGAGATATTAAAGGGTATGCAGAGAATGCCAACGGAAGTAATCCTCTAACGTTTGTAAGCGGGCTGTATCTCATAAACCGTAATAATAGGTAGATCAATTGAAGTGCTTTGTTAGCGCTATAACAGAAAGCTAGTCTGCACGCAATAAACTTGTTTGCTAGATCTTGTCCAACTTACAATATCTGAGCGAGGGGTTTATATGCGAGTTTGACTTTTTACAAATATATCCCGGGAAACTATACTTTAATCTATATTTAAAATAACTTGCTAATTATAACGCCAGTTTATAAATATACTCTAGCAGTATTGACATTAGCGGAAGGAATGCTCAAAGTACCTCTAACGAATTCGAAATGCATATTAAGTGAACGTGGAATTCATTTCAATTTCATTTGGCGTGTATCCGCGGAGTTGGACTGTTGGCGTTCGGACTGGAAGTAGCACCTATCACGTTAATTACAAATATTTTTAAAGTATGCCCTATATCTTGTTCCATATAAGATTAGAATAATAGTGCGTTCATTTTTAAGCGATTTTAAGGAAAACGACATTGAAAAGTAAACAAAAATATGGTTTTGTTTTTAAAAGCAATTCATGACAAGTGTATTAATTCTTTTTGATTTTCGTAATAAACGAAGAAACTCGTTACATTGAAAATACCACGAAGTACAAAGTTACGTGCATTACATTACATACAAAGTTATAAATATTAACAATGTATAAGAAAAACAAAATAAAAAAAAGATCGTACAACAATAGCATAAAACGACCCATTTTACCCGAGACGTTCATATAGCCACCCGAGCCGGGGATGGCACGTCGAGGGTAAAATGGGTTTTATGCTCGACTTTTACACTCTGCTTTTCAGATCGATTGTGAGATAATTAAACGAATAATTAATATAGGTAATTAAGGTTATGTCATCGCCCTGGGCTAGGGGGCGAATTTTACTTTATGCACAAGAGCATAAAAAGCGAATACGCAGCCTTATTACAAAATAAAGAACAACTTTACAAACACGAAAGTTTGGACACAAAAAACCTCAATAACAACCTACTGACTATGTTTGGCATGTACTGCAACGAGTAATAATTCTAGCAGCGTCCGAAACACTCAAAGCTTTAAAATTTTGTTTTACGGTAGCATGAAAACGCGCCCTGTGGGAAATATTTGACGTGAGTTAAAACGAATACGTTGGCATTGATAACTGCGATGGCATTGCATTTGAAAATTGGTCCGCGGGGTTACGGTTATTCATATGTATTTTTATTTTATTGACCGTATTAATAAAATAAGTAAATATTAGAGGACAATCTTACACAAATCGAACTAGCCCCACAGTAAGCTCAAGAAGGCTTGTGTTATGGGTACTAGACGACGATATATTTAATAGATATAAATACTTAAATACATAGAAAACATCCAAGACTCAGAAACAAATATTCATGCTCATCAAACAAATATTTGCTTCACAGGCAGGTGCACTACCCACTAGGCTAAACCGGTCGTCCAAATGTTTATAAATGGACGTAATGTTATTACTATTTCTTTAAAATTGAATAAGATTTGCCGGGTATGTATGATTGCCCTGTGTTGTACAATATTAGCACGTAGTGTACGGTACAAAGGCCGTACAATTCTATTTATTTCCCGCAGATTCATGTCTTGTATAACAATAATATTTTTCTATTTGTATTGTGTTTAATTGTTATTGTTACAACAGGCGGTTTTAACGCTTAAGAGCGCTCTCTTCCAGACAACGTTTGGTTACATAGCGGAAATAATGCAACATTAGTAGACTGTGTCTCAATGGAGCCAAATTGATATATTTACGGCGAGGGCGGTATATTGAATCCTGAGTGAATCGAAAGATTCTACAATGGAATTCTGTGTGAACTGGCGGAATCTTGCGCGTTGCGAGACTTGCGAGAGATTTCAGATGGTCACGCCCAAGATGAAAATAATTTTGCTACCATGTGACACATACTGCTTTTCACACCGCCTATGAAATCCGCTGCTAAAAACATAAAATATTTTACAAATAATATTTTGCTAACGACTTCGGTCCCTCATTCGAGGACAACAATATTTTCTGAATAGCAGGTGTGAATAGTTATTTGTTATACAAGGGTGTAAAGTAGTATTTTAACCGCGAGTGGAATTGAAACACGAGCTATAGCGAATGGATTCTAGGGTTGAGCGAGCTAGCGAATGGGTTCTATGGTTGAACCGAGAGCGAAGTGAGTGGTTCGAAAATGGAATCCTGAGCGAAGCGAGTGGTTCAAAAATAGAATCCTGAGCATAGTGAGTGTTGCAACACATGAGACGTAAAAATCGTAAAATAACTCACTAGAGCGAAATTTTTTGCTCCTCCTCGTCCTAGCGTTATTCCAGTACAGTTGCATCCTAAATATACTTGAATGTCTGGGGTCTAATACCTAATCCCGAGATTTGGCGTAGGTACTACTTTTTTAATACAACAGCACAATATAAAATTATTGTTGCTGGACTGTCTGGACTGGCCTTTACATGTTATTATGTTTAAAAAAGTTACAAATAGCACGTTCGGATTTCAAATATTCTTTGCACTCTTGTGGATAAAATGCAGTTTGGCTATCTGTTTTTAAATAATAAAAAAGGGCTTTCCGAGCTAGTGAGGTGAAAAATATATTTCTATTTCAGTCGATAGCAAACCGTATACAAAACGCCGGAGATTCGCTCTTGTGTTAGGCGTGCTTATCCCTCTGGCCGACTTATGCCGATCGACCCCTCTTGTCTTAAAAATTACGTTTCAAGATTAGACCACACAAATTTGACGTTTATCACCGGAGCAAGTCTTTTGTTCCTATTTGGTCACAGCCGACCTTAATCAATTGCTTAACACATTGGAAAGAAAACGTGAAATACGAAAATTTAAATCAAAAGAGACTCGCTATAGATGGCTGGGTCAACGGTCAAATACAGAAGGTGGTACTTCTCAGGACAGGAGGCTCCTATCTCTGTCGCCCTAACCACCTTTATTGTCACCGCCTCGCTGCCGGCAGCACCCTAGTTAGTTTATGGCGTGTTTATATTTTTATGTATATTTCTTGTATTTTGATTTTACTTTTATATACACTTTATATAAAACATAGCCTATGTGGAAAGAAAAATAAAGAGAATAATAGTCGATACAAAAATATGGAACATTATTACCTCAGCATGGCCAGTAAGCCTTCAGTTCAGATTTCGGTCGCCAAAATTTATAGCTCGCCGCGTTCCCCCCTTGCAAGGCTTTATTGCAACAGTTAGTACTATTTACGACTAACAGAGGTATTTCATGAATGACCCTTTACCAACCCTCCTTTAGAAAATGGTTTTAATAGTAATTACGATAAATCTTTACTTTGATTGTACCTAGTCATTCTAAACTCCTCTTAAACGTGTCGCGTTACATTATGTCGTTCAGTTTTTGTCAAAACCCATTAGTGTATAAAAAAAATCTAAGATGAAGTTTTACAATACAATGAAAATATTCTTTATTGCACACCTAACGGAGTGCGGACTGGTTTTACGTTAATGTATTTTCATTGTAATGTTTTTTTAACAAGCGATTAAAATATCAGTTGTAGTTTGGAAGCAAAGCATCTAATTTTAAATAGAAATTTATTTGCATTAGTATTAATACCATTTCAACAATTATACTGTTAATGAGATACTAGAGTTTAAGACATATATTTTCCAAAATTTTTGGCCCTTAGTTTTAGTTCAAATCACCTTTTTACCAAAACGGGTGGAGGATACCTCAACGAAGCAAACCGAACACATAACTGACGGTCTCAGTAAGATTATTATATGATGTGCCCAATTTCTTCTCAATTTCACATTCACAATTGTAATTATATTAATTGGTGACATTGTACCTATTGATATTACGACATTAATTAATCTTATTATTATTTTTGAATTTGATATTTGACATCACCTAGGATATCCTAGTCATGTATACATTTAGACATTTTTATTCTATTATTTCATTAACACTTGACATTTCTTAATTTATTATTATTGTTTTGAAATTTTGAAATTACTATAGACGATCCTTTAATGAATCAATTTTATTTTATTTTGATGTAAAATAATAATGTTATTTTCTAAAGGAAATAAATGAATCCATCTATCTATCAAATGATATCGTAGGATAACAAAATAATAAAATCTTACACTTGTTTAAACTATTTACCATTACTTATGTTCTCGTAGGCACACGACATATCATACACAAAGATAATAGCATAAAGATCACGTTTACGAGTATCTGCAAACGTGATTCATTTTTTACTCAGGTGCATATAACGTCAGCATGCAAAAATGCAATACTCGTATTTAGATATCTGGAATATTTATCCGGTATGGCTGAGTGTGCGTAATTGGTGAAGTCATTTGTTACCGTCTGGTTTCCGCTTCAACGATTGAATTATGTTGATGCAGTCGGTATAAGGGAAAAACTACTTTTGAGACAATGCTTTATGTGATGTGTAATGTAAGGTATGTCATGACCATGATCCAGTGTCAATTAGGAAGGAGGATCACTGTCTGTAGTAATACCTACTAAGTAATAATAAAATAACTTAATATTTTTGAGTTTCAATATAGTAGGTGAACTGTAAAACTATTAATTATTAATTTTGAATAGTATTTTGTTATTATCATATTCCGAATCAGCCGACAGCAGAAGTACCTAGTAAAATAATCTACAGAAGCTCTTATTACAAACATGCATGTAGCTCATTTTGTACTCTTCCTAAAGTAAACCGCTGAAACTGCCGCTGACTGAACTATATGCCATGGTAGTCATTTATCCCATGGTTTTCAGCACTACGTGGTAACATTTTAGGTAGGTATCTACCTACATAACATCGAATTGGGCATTATGGCTTTGCCATTCACGTCATTATGTTTCAAAAATCTATTAACAACTTAGTCATACTGATTTGCTAATGCCAAGCACGCATTTAGCTATTTTAGGGCTCGTTTTCGAGCCTTAGCGCCATTGATATACAAACCAACAACAAAAGGTATCCGTCCTATACAAGATTACGTGTACCCAAGACATGACCTGCATAATAGGCAGCACGGTGCGCAAAGCTGTTTATAATTTGTCAACTGTACGTCCTAATGGAAACAATGGTGGCACGTTGGAGTGTTGAGTGCCCGGGCTGATCATATATTTAAGAGGCTAAATGTACCGTGGGTTCATATTTAATAGTATCCTTGAATAGCATAGGGGAAATTGAGGCAGCAAGAAGACAGTAGATAAATTCCGTAACCTTATGTTTGGTCTTATTCAGACACGACCTTATTATATTCTATTTTAGCTGCAACGCTGTTAAAATTCGGTTGATTTAATCGGTCACTTTGAAAAAACACATTTTAGTTAAAATATTGGTTTATTTTGACGAATAATGGGGGGTCTATATACTTTAGATCCCTACAAGTTTTTTAGGAGGGTTTCGTCCTTCAACATTAGAAAACTCGATGAAAGACCTTCTACAATATAGGCTTATATTCATTTAATATAAGTTTGCAACTATTCTTCTACTTGGTAGACGCAGCGTCTCGGAGTGGTTTGTTACAGGCCATCTCCGTTCCCCGGGCAAAAGCCTGTACCTAGGATAGGGGCGTGCATAGACTGATGATGACTTATTTATTTCAAAACTTCCCAAATACAATTGTATTAACAGAGTAACAAGGAAATAATTTCCCGTAAATCCACACCACCTTAGTAGGTAGGGTACTTCGCTTATTTTAATGGTATAATTAGTTACGGTCTTATCTTATGGGGATCAGCTGCTGATATCGAAACTGTATTCATATTGCAAAAAAGGGCTATACGAGCAATTTATAACTTGTGGTCGCGTGAGTCATTGAGCCCTGCCGTCGCTGTACATATTTGAAATAATCATGTATGTTAGGAAGAATTTATACAATTTCCCAACGAATACTGATAAGTTAATGACTACAAGAAACACTGGGAAACTCAAAATAACTTTTTATAGACTAGTGAAGGCGAAAAAGTTGTTTTTGGGAAATTGTATAAAATTCCAAGACACATTGCTGAATTTACGGATTCGAAATTGAAGTCTGTCGTGAAACAGACACTTATTTCAAAAGCATATTATAAGATAAACGATTATATCATGGATAGGAATGTTTGGCAATGATAGCGTCCCGTACAAGTAATCTAACACAAAAATATTTTGTCCTTAATATTAAAAAATATGTATGTATGTTTATATTGTAGCATTTGAATTCTGTGGTATTATGATACTGTTATTTTATATACATTGTATATTGTTTTGAAAAAATGACACCTCGCCGAGTTTCTTACGCCGGTTCTTCTCGAGGCAGAGGTTTATTTTATGAACCGGTGGTAGTTTTTTGACATTTATAAGTGCATGTAACATGCCTAAATTGAAGAATAAATGATTTCATTTCATTTCATTTCATTTCATTTCAGGGTACGCAATTACGTTTTAAGCTCTAATTGCTAATTTGTGCCGTCAGTAAGGAAAATTAATATTGCTTATTCCGCTCAAGTAAACGTAGGCTATCGAGGCTTAAGTACGAGTGAACAGTAAGAATCACGGGGGTAATACACGATCAGTAACCTTATGTCTACCGCAGAATGACACGTGCACTTACATGTAGCTACACATGCAATAACCGGTCGTCTTTAATAACCAATTATGGTTTCGGTTACGATGAAATAATAACCGAAAACCGGTTACAACCGGTTACGGTTATTTAATGTTAAACCACTTCATTTGGCACTCTAAGTACACCCCCTCATTCGTACATATTATAAAACACATTAATGTTTGTGTTTAACACATAGGCAGCTTTGGAATCGAATGACAACTAACAAACATAAGCGCACTATGACCTCCTTTTTAATCATCCATTAATTCTACACTAAACCTTCGCATATCAGTAAAAATCACAGTAAATAATATAGGAAATTTAATTCATTTTTAGTAGTACAATCAGAGCTCGGTTTCGTCTTCATACAATTAACCGGTAAAAAATTCGCTTATTGCGTTTTACGACATCTTTTCCTACTTTAAATCATTTATTTCTTAGATGAAGGCTAACAAAAACAAATCTTAATATAAAAATGGAAATATGAAAAGTACTTTAGAAAATATTTCAAAAATAGTAAAAACCGGCTCCGTGCCCTGGTTTAAATTAGGAAAAGTGTTACCGGAAGTAACCGAAACCGGATTTTCGAATTTCCAATAACCGGTTATGAATTTTATGTAAAATAACCGGTTATAACCGGTTTCTTGAGTTACGGTTAAAACCGGTTTGCATTCCCTACATGTAGCTACCTACAGTGCACTGTACAGTAAGCAAAATAGAGTCTAACCAATATAAAATAAGACCCGTTGCAAGGTAGGTATTACATCAATGTGCGAGTTTATGTATATATTATATGTTTCCGTCAGATGGAGGGGCGCTAAGTTTAAGTTTATTATACTTAGTCTAGTTATAACGCATACAAGTTTATATAGGTAATATAAGTATTAACAACTTGTATGACTGTGGGTACTGTAGTAAAAGTGATTACACACGCCTGAAAATACTTTTTTGTCAAGGTGTAACAGAGGTTTGGATAATTTTAGTAGGTACTGTCAAGGAATTTGATTTCTCAGCCACTTCATATTGATTTTCACTGTACGAAGTCCAGAAATCCAATTCCTTGACTGTACTGGCATGAGAGCTACGGTAGCCTAGTGGTTCTAGCATTAGGCTGTCAAGCGCGCTTCCGAACAGATATTTAATATCGATATACGGGAAATAAAGCTTAAAATGCACTTAATAATCCATACGAATATTATAAATCTGAAAGTGTGTCTGTCTGTCTTTCTGTCTTTTACCTCTTCACGCTTTTTTGAGATAAAATTTCGTACGGAGATAGTTCGAGGTCCGAGGAATCATCACTTAAGGAGGTGGAAATTTTTATGGAAGTGCGATAAGCGATAACCAGGTAAGTTATTTTCTATATTTCATCGCCCAATAATTTAAAACTAGCATGACATTTATTGTTTTAGCTCCGTACTGCCCGGAATGTGTCCACTACGCGCCGTAGGAAGGATATTGGAATGCCTCGCTCGAGTTGTATTTAAATGGCACGATTGCGTTGGCATTACAATCTCACCGCAGAATGCTCATTGCCAGGTTTCTGACAACAACAAAATAATGCCTCAACATACTAAGTCCGCCTTTTGTAAGTTAAGATTTATTTCTGTGCTTTTAATAAATAAATACATAAAAAGTAAGAATTGTGTGACAACTGTAACAAGGTAATCATACTGTTTATATCAATGAATAGAACGGCAATTTATATGAAATACATTCAGGGGACATATTAAATAGGCATGAATTTTATTACGTGTGTTAGAGATTGTGTGGCAAAAGTTCAGTGAAGGTAGGTACATATGACATCGTCAGAAAGCATTTCTAATAAGCAAACAAATCAAAGAAGGAACTCTATATTTTTCTTTTGTTCAGAAAGTTTAAATGCAGAAGATAGTTCTCGATAGCTGCTCTGCCATGGATCTTAGCTAACGGCACCTTTTTCTTGTTCCCCTAACCAGAACGAAAAAAGATAAGTAGGTATTACAACTCAACTACAAAATATTTTTATGTTCTTACCGTTTTATTTGATGAATAATGTTATCAAATTCCCCAAAATTATTTCATACAAGTGGCACACATAATAGGGCCGATAGATCAGTTTGCGACCAGCTAATTTAGTGCGCCGGTTTGTGACCATTTGGATGAGTGTATGAGCGCAAAGAATATATACTCGTTGTTCTAATGGATTCACATTCAATAACGCCCAAATAAAATGCATATAATTAACTGTTTTTTTGGGGCCTGTAAAATTACGAAAGTCTTTAATTGAAAAAAAAAACGAATGTGTTCATTAGGTGGTCGCAAGCTAACGTTGGTCGCGTAACCGGCCTAGCGACCATAGGTTACTTCACTACATAGTATAAAACAAAGTGGCTTTATAAAACAAAGTGGCTTTCTCTGTTCCTAATCCCTATATCCCTATGTATGCTTAAATCTTTAAAACTACGCAACGGATTATGATGCGATTTTTTTTAATAGATAGAGTGATTGAAGAGGAAGGTTTATATGTATAATAACATCCATTAAATAGTGCACCCGTGCGAAGCCGGGGCGTGTCGCTAGTTAAAATTATAAAACTAATACACAACGAGTAATGCAGACATAAAGCATTATACGTTCCTATTTGATGCAATATTATTTCACTGACATGATAGACAAATAAAACATACCTGATATTAAATTTCACAAAAATGTTTTTTTTTAATTTACTACTCGTAGATAATTAGGTACTTAATGTATATATTTCGAAAGACGCTTCCATCGATCGAACGTACAGCAAAACGATTTAATCGGATTTAATAGCGTAATCTTATGATTTTTTATTTATATAATTCATAATAAACGCAGTCAGTTTAAAATCGGTTTAATTAAATAATACCAAGTTGAAAACGTGAAACTACACTAGATCAACAACGATGACCGACATTGTCGGACCCGCTCGGGTCAAGGACGTGCGGCACCCACATAGTGAGATTGACAGTGAAATTGAAATTATTCCGGTTTGATCGGGATTTAAATTTACGTTTCCATGGCCCTCTGAGCTTTTTTTTTTTATTAATAATGGGATCGCTCTTGGCCAGCATCTAGCCAGGGGGCAAAGATGAGGCCGACGATGAAGCGAGCTCACCCAGAAGGTGCCTATTCACTCGTGCCTTAAAAAAGTCTAGGTCTGGGTTATATGAGCAACAGTGAAAAAAAACTTTTACCACTATTTGACAATACCACTGCTTTTCTATAGCCATAATAATATTTTTTTAATGAAGCATATTGTACCTATTTATAATATTACTTTTTTTATTTACTTTTACAGTGATTTAATTGGGTATATATGATTCAACTAGGTCGATTATTATTTTTATAACTTAATGTACCCTACATTATTTCACGTAACCGATAAATAATTAAAATTTAATAAATAAGTCGATTTGTACACGAATATTCTGTAATGTTCATTATTTATTTCATATATTTTATTACGTGTAATAAAGTTTTCTCCCCGTCTACTATGTTTCTAATTGCCTATAATACGGCTTTTTTGGGCCTACCCTTCACATTTTTAGGGTTCCGTACCCAAAGGGTAAAACGTTAATAATACCTACTCACAGTAAGTACACAGCTTTTTAAAAATGTAAAAAAAAACCTGTGTATAATTACCTAAAGTTAGCTCACAAAGTTTTCATAACTTTTATAAGCATTTTAAACCAAGCAACTGCCTTGGGCTCGTGGCGGAATTGTTCAGAAATTTCAGTGCCCGTGAGGATTTAGCGATTCCTTTCTATTACTTTTTTAAGCAAATAGCATTCACAGAGAGTGAAAAGTTTTTTAATTTGTTTTACAAAGAGTTACTGTCAATTGAGACGAATAAAGGGGGATTTTAACTTTTAGGTACCAGGATTTGGCTCTTTTACTAGATATGAAATTATTAAAGCTTTCTTTGTGGGTCTTCCGCGCTCCTGCCGAAGGGTTGTATATCCGAAAAATAACCTCGTGTCGTGTCTCAGACAAAAATTTCAAGGTGACTCTTACACTGCTGCAACTAAACTTTCACAATTACATTGAAACTATACTAAGCGAGATATTGATGTTCATGGTATAGAGCAAAACGTAGCTAATTGCCATGTTCACGCGCCGATACTTATGGTGGACTAACATGAGGCGCCTTCCCTGGCATATAATTGATAAAGCGAAAAGAATTCCTTCGTGTATCTATCCTTTTCTTATAAATAACACCTGATAGGGACAGCTAATGTTCTTCGATCGTCAAATATTTTAGAAACGCATGAGATATCGTAGTGAGAGGAAGTTCACAGGGCTATGTATTATTCAGAACACTTCAGAACACATTAAGGCAGGGCTCGAGCGGCGGCGGCGGATACTTGAGTGCAAATGAAACTATTCGGTTCTACGGGCGCAATTTCAACAGGAAACAATTGAACATTTTAGAACTCTCAGCGGTTTATGGCTGACGTAAAAAATGAGATGGTTCTCATCGAAATGTTTACTCTCCAAAATGGTGTCGGGATCTTATTTGCATTTAAAATTTAGTAGCTATTAATCCTTTAACTTTAGGCTGCATATTTGTCAGCGGTGTGCGAGGATGTGTTTTCAATATATTTGACTAGCTGTCAAGCATGTGAGGTGTCAAATGTATAATAACACAGCTTCGCACATCTCTGGTATAGGTACTTACACGAAGCCTTACTTTGGACGACTTTTTTATTCTTTGAATAAAAATAAGGTAAACGTCTCAAACGGTAACTACTTACCATCAGGTGGGTTGTCAGTTCGTTTGCCACCGACGAGGTATGTAAAATATGTTTCTAATTTCATTGCGTCAACACAAAATTTACAAGTTAGTTCAGGGCCCTGGCGTCCGACAGATTAATATATTCTGTAGCTTAGTAGTACTCGTACTGTAGTAGTAAGTTAATATGAAGTCCCAGGTCGGTCATGTTTGTAGCTGAACCGACTATATTAGATCGCAAACTATGTCTTTTTTAATTTAAGAGTTCTAAATCAGTATTTTTGGCGCGCAAACGAAAGCGGGACCGAAACCCAGTGCGATTAGGACGAAAGATAAAAAAGGTATCTTAGGTACGTGAGTAATCTCATGAACCGTGATAGTTAGTCGGTTGAAATTTTCGCATAATTATTTAATGGGCGTTACGTATACGTTTTTATAGATAATGATACGGAACCCTTCGTGCGCGAGTCCAACTCGCACTTGGCCGGTTTTGTTTATTGGCCAAATGTAAATTGAAAATTGCCAATAGAATTCTCATGTTTCAATAAAATGAAATTGTATATGAACGCCAAAAACTTCAAATTTCCCTCGTTTCCATAAAACGGTAGTACGAGGCCACGCCTGCGTGTCAATCAGTATGGAGCTTTTTCAGTGCTCGGTAGCTATGCTGTACTTTGCCTCTCATTTTTGTCTTTTGTGTTGCTCTAATTGTAGTTGGTTCCGTACAAACATTTGATAGTCTAAGAACTGGTTCGAATGGCATGATTTTTTTTGCCTCATGCCTATTATGAAAGCGTTACCGACTCGAATAAATAATCTAACTTAATAACGGAACCAAGCGTCACCTTAGAATACGCAAGATGTTACACCTCGATTAATTTGTGCCTCTTCCCCGACGTCAGCTTTCAGATCGCTTAATTAAACTGAGATACTACAGGAGAAGGTCGCGTAAATAACAAAATTCACGATACATGTCCTACATTTGCAACAGCATAGGCCTCCTCTCACAGGGTACCAAAAGCTGTATCAAAATTGTCTTACGTAATAAATTAACAACCCCTGTGATACGTATGAACCAATACAATAAACCATATATTGTATATGGATCACGGTACGAGTAAATATCAACGAGAGATGCGCGAAGCTACGTTTCATATATTTGACGTCTGTCTGTTACCTTTTCACGTTTAAGTAAACCGTTGAAAAATGTAATGTAACATGAATATAGTTTGAGCCCCGAGAAGGACATAGGTTAGTGTTTATCTCGAAAATCATCCCTTAAGGGGGTGAAAAGAAGGGTGGGAGTTTCTGTGGTTGTTATATCTGAGATAATTAAGTACGCCCGTTGGAATTCCAATAGGATATTCGCTATTAGATTTCTTCAGGCGTGGTATTTAATCCTAAATGGAATTAGCGTGCATTCGAGAGCTAAATCTAGTTTCAATATACGTACTGAATGTAAGTACTTGAAATGAAAATTAGTGCTTTCAGTTCACAGCCCGGGAACGAGAGTTCGGTGAGCGATCTCACTGTCGTTTAATCAATGCGTAATTAATAATAAATCGGAAATCACTCGGTCATGAAAACGGAACGCAAATTAAAAGTGCTCTTACACTGCCATGCAACGTGTACACGGATGAACTAAAATTCTGAAATCTGTTCGTAGTCACCATCACCAGCATCAATATCTGCCGCAACAAGGTGACATAACTGACGGCTTATTTCTAGCTATTAGGTCGTGGCAGATATATATGCGCGCTGTTTGTTGTGGCAGGTATTACCTAATGATTAATAAAATAAACAAACGGATTGTTATGCACCGGGCCTTAAAGTAATAAAATTCTTTTAGCACACACTTAACAAACACCGTCTGTAGGTATACAGTGTTCAAACGAACTTATGTTTTAACTAACGATATTTTTTATTATTTGTAGCAGTATTATAACAAAAGTGTTCGGGGGGACTAATTTCGGTATGGAACACTAACAACTCTTGATAATAGTCAAAACGTAATATTTTTTTCAAAGTTTTCTCGAGCAACAGTGTAGTAATAGAAGACATATCACATTTTTTACACTTCTTATAGGGACATGAAATGTCACCGATACATTTTATGCCGAATAACACATCATTTTATGTCATCATCAGCAACCATACCACTAACCTTATTGGTCTTGCTACGTGTATGAAGCTGGTGAAATTTGTGTTATTTATTTAAATATAATAACTTCTTTTTCTCCTAATATCTACTTGACGCTTTTCGCAATATCGCAAATATTAAGTTTGCAAAGCGTATCTTACTTTCCTTTATTGCCTAGGTAACCGTGTAAAATAGGATATAACGTGGCGCAGCGCTGAACCACTTGACTCATGCCAAATTAAATGTAGCGCGTGTTAGCAAGTCGAATCCTATAAAGGTTTCCGGCAACAAGTAATATAAGTGATTATGAATTATTCGATAAATTACAAGCGTTTCTCGTGCTCTCTCTCTCTCTCTCTCTCTCTTATTCGCAATGCTTCACAATAAGTCACTTTAAAAATTAGTTGTTCTTCGGTCCTAATTTTTACATATAATTTTTTTAATCGCCATTCCATAAATCTGGATTTGTTTAGGATAGTTTCAAGTTTTTTTTTTCAAACGTTCATTCGACCTGTAGATATTGGACCTTATGTGAATACTATTTAATTTTGTGAAGAATTGCGAATAGGACGTACCGCTTTGTGTAATGCCTAAAATAACCCTAGTCCACATGGCAACATTTTCAATATTCATGACATGTTCACACCTCTATAGCCGGCGGAAATTAAACTATACCTACACGTCAATGGCACGTTTATGATTAGGTATATTATCACAAGAGGGTCCTTTGAGACCTGAGAGTCCTTCTCGAATACAGATTGCTGACAACATTTGCGAGTGATTTTCAATTGGGTACTTTCCACATGTTACAAATTATATATAAATTATTACCTTCAAAATGTAAGTTTATCGAAATTATAAAAAATACGTTATTTAATAAATACTTACGCCAAATTGTGTGTTCTTTTTCTTATCGTCCAAGAGCAAATTAAACAATACCAAGAAAATCCTCATGTAAAAAAATGTAGTATAACTAATGTACGCAGTATTTCTCGACTATATTTCTAATGCCAAGCATGCAACGGCTGCTGACACTGGATTACAGTAAGATATACTATATTTACAGAGCAAAGCTCTCGTGACCTATGTCTACTATCCGAACCAATATCCATCCAAATCTGTTAAAGGTTTAATATTCTGTGCTCCCTGCAGAAGACGTTGGGTTCGAATCCCCCACATACGCGGCCGGCGGCACCGTGAAGACTAGGTAATGCCCGTTCCCTTTCATTCATGAGATGAATCCTATGCCCAGTTAGTATAAAGGCTGATGATTTTAATGAAATAGTATGATTCGAAAAGCAGAAGCTGAATATTTAAACTTCAACAAAACGGGGAACATAAGTTTATTAAAATAAATTGTGATTAGCAGGAACAAATTGTAAAATTAAGTTCCGGCAGAAACAAATAATATTAAGTAGATAATTATTTTTTCTTGCGTTTGTTTGGATTTTGAGGGTAAATTTCTCTTGACAGCATCTGCCTAACACATATTTAATCTAATAATACTATAATACTATGCGATTGTATTGTCGCATTAGTAGATTGCATTGAGTTGAAAATCAAAAACAATACACTATTCCAGAGTTAGATAACAATTGGGGTTAATTAATCTATACGTTTCAAATTCTGATTATTTATTGACGTATGACAACAATCACAAACCACAGTCGTAATTATCATTAATCACGCCTGTCATTGACCGTACTCGACATGTGTACTTATATTTCAGTGCGAGTATGTCACTATGCATTACAACGGACGCAAGGGACACAAGCAATATAAAAAAAGTTTGAAGGTACACATGCTCAAAATTGAGCAAATGCTTACGTATTTGCATGTTCGCCTACGGCGTGCTCGTATTAAGCATACTTTTTAGTACCATACTGAATATGTTGATAAATATAGACCGCCGTGCTATCTCTGAACATGTTAATAGCAAGATTAGCAAGTTTGAAACGCGCTTACAACACGTTCACTGCGGTAAGGGGTCGATAGAGCCCCATAGGCACTTGTATGGTTTATTAGTTTAAAACTTTCCCGCTGTGAAGGAATGAGCATGCTAGTTGTAGTATGGTAGTAGCATGATTATCCCAGTAAAATTCAAAATCATATTCCATTAAACCATGATTATTTACTGCGAGCCTATAACATTTTTAAATTAGTGCTCCCTGGTTGGCGCTGACCAACTTAACGAAAAAGCAAACGTCTTGTCCTACCAGGCAGTCAAATGAAAGGCTCAAGAAAGAGACACGTGGAAATTGCTCCACTGACAAGAGCCTGTGACTCTTAACCCAGTGGCTCTGTGAGCTGTAGACCTCGTGAGTGAGTTTTTTTATCATTTCCAAAATCTGACATTATAAAAAAGATCAATTATCAATATCGAACCTGCTAACTAAACTTCACGAGAAGCGGTTGAGAAATGCGATCTGTAGAGGACAACAAACCGAAATTCGGACGCAGAAATTTACAAAATCTTTGAAATAAAAATTGTTTATGAAAATTTCAAAAAACTGCCTCGACGAAAAAATTCTATATAATTACCGGACCTGCTCACAAAATTTCATGAGAGTCGGTTGAGAATTGCGACCTGTAGACGAGAACAAACGGAAATCTGGACATACGAAAGCATTTTTGTCGAAGCTGAAGCAGAGACCATCGTTTCACTCGGTCAATTAATGATGATAATAGGGATGTTGACACTAAGTAAGAAACTCAACTACTTCAAATTTTCTCGAAAAAGGATCAAATTCTCAACCAAATAGCGAAAAAAGTAACTCAAAAAAATAAATAATTACATAATTACAAGTCATCAAAGTTTTAAGTGGGGGCATGTTCTGTCCCTTTTTCGCAAAACGCACCTCTGTATGGAACGATCTTCATTTACTATGGCGCTTTAAGTCAGTGACGTCACTACAAATTAGTGCTTTCTCACTCTTATTAACAACATTCTAACGGTTGTAGCTTCGTTATTTTTTGAGATATTTTAATGGGATTTTCACCATTTGGCATAGTTTTATGTCTTCTTTCTTTTGGATAATAATTTAGATACCAATAAATTTTGAGTCAACATCCCTATTGGCGCTGTATCCGCGGATGAGGGGCTAGTACTGATGCGCAATGAATACAGTATATCGATAAGTAAAAAAATCTAAAACGACGTTAGTATACTATCAAATAAATATTTCCACAGTACGGCAACTTAATATAAGCGTGGTCTGTAGTCAATTTTAGTACGGAAAATTATAGGTACAACCTTACATACATTTGAAAACTTTGCGTAATCAACCAGCGGGTCATGAAAGCCGCGATTACTTCAGCGTAAATTAATTTTTGCCTCCTTCAATCCGATTTTGAAAGTTTATAACATAAGACGGGATATCCCTGTGACATATTGGGGACGTCTCAATCTGTCATTTATGTAGAGGCCATTGCGGTTTTCAAAGGTGTTCCAACCATGTGTCAAAAGAGGCATTTGGACAATGACCCTCCCGCCCACGACACATGCACAGTTGCACACCCACCTACCACTATAAATGGAAATTCGTATTGACGTTTTTAGGGTCAGGTTTATAGTTTGATCAAAGTTTGGAAAAATACAACTGCAGGACAACTTTTCCTTCTTATATCAAGACAATTACAAAAATCTGAATAAAACTTTGATATTGGACAGAAGACCTAAATGTGGATGCCATTTTTAAAATAAACGCCCTTCTCCTAGTAGGGATTGTTTCAATAGCTTACATGTATTGTGCCTGTATGTTTACATCAGATGTGAGCGGAAACACACTGAACGGACTTTCATTGATCCAGTGAAACGAAGGTCTCTGCTTCCGCTTCGACAAGAATTCTTTCGTTTGTATGGATTTCCATTTTTCTCCTCTACAGGTCGCATTTCTCAACCGATTCTCGTGAAATTTTGTGAGCAAGTTCGACAATTTTATAGATTTCTTTTGTTACAATTAATAAAAAACAAAGCAACACTCGCGAGGTCCACAGCTCACAAGCCACTAGTAAATATTAATATACCAAAATACGTATAATAGCTCCGTCTGTGACGCGCTTTACTCGGATAGTATATATGGACGCTGTTATGCAATAATGTATCAACCTAATTGGAAAACCTATAGTAGGTGAAACATTATAGCATAACAGCGTCCATATAACAGTATTACCCAATATCTATAGATTTATCGTTGAGTGTACCTATATTTCAAGCGCTGGCTTCCATTTGCGCCAAGATAACGCATAAGAACGAGTTCGCTAAACTTATATGACACAAACTTTACATTTGACAATAAAATGAAATAAAAAGAAATAAATATTAGGGGACAATCTTACACAAGTCGAACTAGTAACAGTAAGCTCAATAAGGCTTGTGTTATGGGTACTATAGACGATATCCTATATTTAATAGATACATAGAAAATATCCAACTGTATGTTTATATTATTATTAATAGATAGATACATAGAAAATATCCAACTGTATGTTTATATTATTATTAATAGATAGATAGATGCTCTTACCGGGATTCGAACCCAGGAGGCAGGGTCACTATCCACTAGGCTAAACCGGTTGTCAAAATAAATAGATACAACAATTACCTAGTCCCAAACCCAAACTAAATAAAGCTTGTACTATATATGGGTTATGGTGGTGGACTCCTTTTTCCGTACTTAGTCCGCGTAAGTCGGACCATTGTGCGTGGTTGAATGCCAGCTAGGGATCTAGCCAGCCTAACTCCGACCAGAAGCAAAGGCCCTGGTCACCACTGGCTTCGCGTATTGACCTCGGGGCTGTTTCGTTGGCCGACATGCATCCTCTGCATAGGGGGCTGTCGGTCGTACCTAGAAAATATAAATGTTTGTTGAGTGGGCAATGTCCAGTGATAATGCCTACGATTAGAGTTGAGAGAGAACAGACGCCTGGTAAGGCGTACACGCGGTACGGCAGCGGCACTGTTTCCCGGAATTGTCTGCATGTACTGATATTTGTCCATTGATCAGCGTGTTGTTTTGATATTCTGAGACGTAGCCATGACTTCAGCTGGTTAAAAGTGGAAGTATTGAATTAGGGCCAACCGTAGGTCGACTTGATCCTATACATGGGTATTAGACGAATATAATTCACCTTTGATATATAATGGGACCACATTGTCAGTTAAATTATGCAGCTTGAGTTTTTGGCGTTATTTAACGTCGATGAATATGAATATGCAAGTTGCCGGGTTGATGACCTCTCTGCGAGTGTGACCATATTCAAGGTTGAACGATAAAGGTTACGGTTAGTGAGTCACCTATTATGCAACTAAGTGTGTAACTATTATGAACTGTGGTATTAATCGATACTAGTTAATCATATATAATTATTAGGTATTAGGTATATAATATATGAACTACTTTCCTAGCAATAATTTTGACGACAGCCGAGGCTCCCCCGATGTCAGGTTTGATAGGGACATCTGTCAAACATCATTCGTCTTTGTCGCACGACAGGAACGAATGTTAAATGTCAGACATAAACGCGTTCATGCCAACTAGGCAGCAATAAAAGCCAAAGTTGGACGTTTATTAAGCAGCATTTTTTGTAACTTCGTACGTAATAAAATGACGGAAACGGGCCGGTAATCTCAATGAATAATTTAACGATTTATTTAAGCAATAGGAACCTATGGGTCCCGGACTCAGTTTTGAGCCCTCGTGTTGAATATAAATCAGCGGTTTGGGGACTGCCGTAGTAGGTGAATAATAACCTCGAATACTACATCGAATATGCACCACTCGGTTATTGACAGTATACCTTAGGCTGTTCAGATATTTCTATTTAACATTAAAATAAATATGTACCGCTTATTTTCTGGTGAAACTTGAGTTATTATATCTAATTTGATTTAGGGCATTGCAATAGAATAGCTTCCGAATTAAGGTTTTCATTATGATCCTACGATATACGTCGAATAATTTTATGAAATTATCTTCGGAGGATTCAGACCGCTCGTATTGTTTATCGCATATTCAAGCACTTATTGTCTAAACCAAACAGCTGTTAGCGCTCGAATATGTCAGTAAGTGCTACGCGCTGCACTCCCGATACATTGCCATAGAACCCGAATTGTCAACCTGTGCTCCTGGTGTAAGATTGAATATAGAAAAAGAATATATTATAACATGTAGTAGCTCTGTGAGTATTAGAGTTAGTTCTTATTTGATTAAAAGATTCCAAAAACTGACTCGACCAAAAAACATAATTAACTAACATCCCACTCCATGCATGTAACCGGTGGTGGATGAAAAAAAAAATACAACGCACATAGTCGTGTGGGGTATCGATGAATAGGCCTTTAAAAATGATATGGAGGTTTCTAAAAAACATGTCCATTTAAGTCAACCGCTGTTGAGATATTAGCTGTCAAAGTCATAGAAAGTGCATCCCCCCTTCTAATTTCCAAACCATGAAGTTTAAAATTCTGAAAAAAATTGAGGTGATGTGCATTAGTAAATATTTTCAACGATTTTTGGTTTGAACAATAGGTTTTACGGTTTTTGAGTTTTCGCTTAAAAACTGTCTTGCCCAAACAAAAGGCCGTAAGTACCGTGAGTGATAGAGATGAAGATAAGACTTTTTTTAGATTCAATGTATTGGATAGTGATTTTAAATGTGGACTAGTAGGTGTTGGTACGGAACCCTTCATTGTGCGTGGTCCGACACGAACTTGGCCGGTTTTTAAATTGGCTACGATTGCGCTTAAAATGTTATCCGTGTTTTTAGAGTCGGCAGGCCCGTAATCTTTGTCCTTCATAACGAAAATAATTCCGTGTCTGACCGAAGTTTCGGTTTCGGTTTCGGCTGGTTTCGGCCAAAAAATTGCTGAACCTTTCGGCCGAGCCGAAATTTTTACAACATTGTACTTTCGGATCGCGTTCGTCTAATTTCTAGTGCCTTTAGATAACTTGGCCCGACTCCGCCAGCAGAATACATTTTATTTTAGTTATTTTATATCTTGTTAAGTACTAAAATTGTGTTATTTTATACCACACTACACGAACTATCTTGTGTTACATTTAGGGATTTCAATCTGGTCCGTTAGATAGGTACGGTAATCCGGCTGGATCCAGTATCTCGGTAGGCACCGGATGCGGCAGTATTCCGATATAGATAGATAACTCCGGTAGCGATGAAAAAAAAGCGCTAAAACACATGAAGAAAATCGATTTTCTTTTTAAAAAAATGTAAATAAACGTTCCCGCGTATTTTCAGAATTCGTGCACTGACGAGCGATCGTTACAACGTGGCATTGTTAATAATAAATGTCTATTTAATTCACATTAACGTTTAATTCACAAAAAGGTAGCAATAGTAAACCGCCAATCACAACCTGCAATTCTTCGTCAGGTGGGCACTAATGCAAATCAATAAGACGCTTCAATCAATCATTCAAAAAATTTATGGCATGGCCATGAGTGGTTTTCGTTTCCGTAGTAGTAGTTTGGCTGATTATATTACGCTCAGAAAACTTTAAAACAGGGCCATAAATATTACGCAAGGGTGCAAATTTTTTATATTGGATTGTCAATTTGTATGGGTTGCCATAAAATAAAAGATTGGTGCCTTCCCCAAAACGGGTCCGATAGGAAATTATCTTGAATAAATTTTTGTTAAAAAAAGAAAGAAAGAACGAAAAGAGGTTTCTTTTTTTCTAAATTTTACTTAAAAAGTTTTTGTGTAAAGTGGCGAAGGCACGTTTTGAAATACACATTCAAACTAGGTGCTATAATATCAATAAGCTTGTAATTTTGATGTATTGTATATTGTGTTTTGATAGGTTTAATTGTAATATATAAGCTGAGAGCCTTTAACGAAGGAAGAACATCAAGGAATGGTATAACATGCATGTATGACGTACATGAATGACTCCATGCCAAAATGGCTCTCAGAATTTTGTCGAGGAATTCAGCCTGTAGGTATGTGTCTAGCCCTAAGTTACATATCCCTGCGAACTCAAATCATTCCTACCAGATTTTAAGCGCTTTGTTCTGCTTACATCGAGTTACCTTTAGCGAAGCTTTAACGAGACCAATGCAGATAGAAATTGACATGTAATGTCATAAAAATAACGCATTTCGACTAATATACAGCAGCATACGAACATACACGGCCTGAAGTATAACGTGCTCAAAACCGAAATGCTTAATACATCTTCAGGTCCGGAAATGATCCGGAGGTAATTTGGGAATTACCGGTATGTATGAGTTGAGCGCCAATTCGGGTTGTAAAGAGCTTTGAGTACCTGGGGCACATTCTAGGAGAGAGAACGCAGGGTTCTCGCTGTACGGTGTAACATCTTGGCTCGGCGCTTTGCGCGTTGTTCGAGAGAGGTTAAAGATGACCCTATTCAAAGCCTTCTGTCAATGTTTTTATACTTGCTAGCTTGGGAATAGATACATCAGGCACTCATTCAACGCACTAAGGGTGCAATACAACAATGCCTTTCACATACTATTGAAACTACCATGTTTCTGCAGTGCGAAAGGTATGTTTGCCGACGCGAGAATGCCTGACTTCTTCGCCATCCTGAGAGCCAGCTCTGCTGCCTTCGGGAAGAGACTCATAAACTCGAAAAATGAGATTATCTCGTTAGTAGCCAGAGACGCCTTCAATAAACACTGGCGCAAGCTGCACCGGTCTGTGCTGAGAACGACCAAGTATAGTGTTTTAAAATTTGAAATGACTGATTATTGTTAGTAGTTTTGTTATATTGTATTCTGTTTTTTTTTAAACATTTTATTGTATATTTTATGGGGTTCTTGTCTGACACATAAAGAATTATTATTATTATTAATACATCAGTTTGTTAAATAATTTTAAATTGGGCAAATATTCTGTCTATATGTTTTATTTATAGTTTTATTTTCTTTGTCTATGTTTCTATTTTTTCCATAATTATTATGAATAAACGAATTTAGTTAAGTTTTGCATACCTATAGTCTTCTATTTGTTCCACAATATCTTACTACTTCATTACATCATTTCCACTGTGTCATTTAGTAATCAAAGTCAATGTCATAGCTAGATTGTCTGACACAGTAAGAAAGTTGTAGATGCGAACATCAAAGCTAATAACAAAACGGCAACTAGTTTTAATTGGATCTTAACTTGAATACTCGCTGAGAATATTCTCGGCAACTTACTACTTACTTATTTCTCGTAGGTAGACAAAAACTAATTACCTATCAGTAGCTTGGAGTGGCGGAGCGCCCATACAACTCGATTCCTACAGGCTTGCCTTATTTTCAGCCAGACCAGTTCTTTTACTACGGCTCATGAAAAATAAGAAAGGCAAATTATTTCCGGTTTCCCTTAGAATATTTTGGATGCGCCGCCACTGCTACCCCTCTGTCTCTCGACTCGTCTGGTAGCCTGGTATCCCCGTATGGGTTAAAATAGCACCATCCTTTTTCCCCATGAGTGCCGTATGAGTCGACTTTGAATTTGACCCCGGGTTTGAAGTGTGTTGTGGGTGATACTGGCAACCATTCACTGCAACATCTCTTTGAACCTGCAATTGCTTAGAGTGGCACTGATATTTAATGTGTTCTGTACCTAACCTACAGGGATTAATTTATGTGTACGTAAGTTAATGGCAATTAAATGCGTCTCACTTCCATTTTTCATATTGTCATTCAAAATCCATCAGATCAGAGCTCCGAATGGGTTTGACGCCAAGCGCGAAAGCCGGGAAAAAAATCGCAGCGGACCCATTCCATATTTAATTGCCGCGCAATTTAATCGGATTCCATTTATTGGTATCATTTTTGAATGAATGCAAATCGAAACCTCATCAAAGTTTTTTGAAGAATGTTAATACTTTCATCAATTTAATAGCAACTTTTTTTAATGGTAATATGTTAATTTAATTTACTTATAGCAGTTGAATTAAGCAAACATTTTCCATGAAAAACTTAATCTTTGACATGTTTCAAGCATTGCAAATTATCGCTGACTTAGAACAAGGCTTTAGTTAATCCATTAAATCGAAGAGGAGCGGAACTAATTTGTTTGGTCAATTCCGCGATCCGCTCCGTCTCAGTTGAAACGCACACTTATGCAAAACGGCACCTAAACGTCGTTGAAAAAGAATGTTTTGCCTAAAACTTACGCTTACGGCTTAGCGAACGAGTCACTCGAGAGTGACAATCGACGCAAGCTCGATGGGACTCGTTTAGATAAAGGTTGGTTAACCAAGCACCTCCACAACCCTCCCCTAGGACGTCTTATGGAGTAATCTAATACAGCTTCTATTTTGGGGTATCTCTTGTAACTACACCCGACGGAATTTAATCAGTATATTCTTTTGAAACGAATTCAATTCCGAAAGTCATTAGCATGTGTGCGTATAACGGTAGCTTGACGAGACTGGCAGTAGTAGGTATTACGTCTATAAGGAAGTCAGGATTTAATCCACTACATTAAACCGATTGCAAATCTTGCGGCATCTTCGTCATAATACACGCTTTTTTGAAAAACAGCCTAAATTAATCCGTACGTTTCAATAACCACGTGGATTTTTTATTTCTAATTTATGGAATCGATGAATGTTAAAACACCAAGATTGAAATTTGCAGTTCAATATCCGCTCGAAAACGCGAGCCGCCATTCTTACGAGCCATGTGACGAGTAATTAAGTCATTAGATAGTGATTGACAATATCGCAGTTCAACTAATTCTTTGTTTTCTTCGTCACTCGTGTCAGTTATCGAGTACCATTGCATCTGCCTATGTGAGTAGCTGTATTTTTGTTAATTCTTGCTACGTTTTTTTTTCTTATGTCGATCGATTCGAATCAATTCATTCGTAAACCATATCGATTATCGAAAAAACTATATGCGATTGTGATTGGTCCGAATCACTCATGTTGTCTATCAGAAGTGTCGTTAAGTCGGATCCACACAACGTGTTACGTAGAAAGAGAATTATACCCAACCCAATGTACCTACAGAACGCAGTTATGCGTTACAGGGAGAAAGACATATTTTCATATACGTTGTGCCATCAGCGCCCATTGTGTTGATCCGGCATTATAGTATCTTATGACGTCACATTTGACATTCATAATGGCTTCCCTTTTTGCTAATTTTTAGTACAGATAAAATATGCATGAATTTAATACATTCATTGGCAGCGCCATAACCAAACTTACAGCCGGTGCTATACGGGCCACATACTTCCCGTATGACGAATGCCAAGTTTGCGTTACGACCTCCATTTTCCCGTATCTTGTCCTGACTTTGAAGGTACCTAAAGACATGGAAAATTACTATTTTGAATAATAAACCATTATGATTAATAGTCTATATCCATGTGTGTGTACAGCTGCTGTCGCCCGGAGATCTGTGTAATATTCCGAAAAATATAGACGTTTTTCAAAACCCTTAATTTTACGGGAATATACTTCCCTAGCCGCACAGGATACACATCGATAACAACTTATTTAAATATGTTGTATAATATTTGTTATCATCATGCACGTAAATATAAATACTAATAATAATTTAGAGTAATTTTTATATAGATATCATTCAAGTGTCGTATCGATAAGCAATATTACTAAGAACCCGATCTCTGATCAGATTCGTAATTAAAACCTGAAGTAGTGTAACCGTAATGTATTTTACTTATTTGTGCAAAATCAACAATGGTAATTGGAACGTCACATGGGATAAAACTTTCATTTTAAGCTACAGTAAAATTTTGTATAATATATTTAGGTTGTATACTGCACATCACTATGGCCAACTGAAGCGCTGCATCTCGGTGCGGTACGGGATTGCCAGTTACGGTCAAATAGTACCCGTATCGCACCAAAGGATAATAATTACTTTTCTGTGCGTTACGCAAAAATACTCCCCGTACTTTTTTTTTTTCAAATGGAATATACTTGAAGTTAGAATGTCGGGAATATAGTTATCTCTTTCTTACGTACACGGGAACACAGTAAAACCACTGACGCACCGAGCGTAAGACAGCCACAGCTAGCTGTCGCACAGCCGGAAAGTCAAATACGGCCAAATGCTTCCCGTAACGCAGCGAATGTGTTCAGTAATTATAAAATCTATTTTACATGCTCGTGAATCAACTCAATTCTACTTCCTATAACAAAATTTATCTTATTCTTACAACTTTATTGTTTATTTTTCATGCAATAAAATACCCTACTGTGTAATTTGTTCTATTCGATTTTCTGTAGATGGTGCTATGGTAAGATTGATTGTTCTATGGTAAATGCTATTGCACCGACGGCGCATCGCCGAAAGCGCATATTTTTAAGATCGCATGTGTTCCGCTGGTACCCACGCCACACTTACGCCCATAAACGGCGCTCTATTAATACTCTCAAGAGCAACCACAATGGGTACACTTTGTGGCTAAAATAGGCAAGTGCGTGCTTATTATTCAATACAATATTATAATAATGCCCCGTAAGGTACAAGGATGACTAGAATCAGTACCTATACTACCTATAGGTATAAGACTGAAAACAATACGTTGACTATGTTACCACAAAATGATAATATTTGTCTAAAGTACGCAATAAATGAACGCGAATAACGTATGTGAATAAGAAATTATTTCATACCTGAATACAGCGAGATAAAAATCTTATTTTGTATGAAGAGACACAAAGTGCCAACTTTTATCACAAACTATACACAAAAGCGGGGATCTTTTACCCGCTATCTCTCGCGAAGCAAAATATTGTAATAACTAAAATAGCTCATCACAGTGACAAAACATAATGTACAAAAAGCATTGTCACTCACTTCAATCAGGAAAATAGTAACCCCCCCTTATTCATAAACGTCCATCAAACCTACTTTAGTAAAATAGTGGTCGCTAAAATGCATTTCTCCTTATATGTCACTTTCACACATATATTTTTGTGAGAGAGGGATAAAACAGAGAGAGATGAGAGAGGGTTAGCAGAGGTTTGTTAAGTTTTTTGAATAAGGGTATTAGGAAATATTATTCTTCACATTTCGTTAATTATCAACTAGGGAAGAGCGACCCCTCTTAGCACAGGTATTTTATACTTCGAAAGGTAACGGTATTTCCGGTCTCATCGAAATATTGTTTTATTTTTAATTTATTTATTATTTTACTGCATGGCAATGTTGTTACCAGTTTTTGTTGCACCGGTTAGCACCACCCAGGGGTCAAGTGTAGGGTAACTTGAAGTTCTCTAACTTGGCTTAACGTCTGCTATTATATACAGCAGCTGGGATCATCGGCTTAACGTACCTTCCAAAGCACGGGAGCGCTCAATTAGTAAGCCATCCATTCAAGAACTGACCCCGGCCCATGTTGCTTAACCTCGCATACCTCACGCGGCACGCGGGCGCCGCTGGGCCATGAGCGCTCCTATATTCGCAGGGCGTCAGCATGTGTAGTTGTACACAAAGATAACTGAAACACGCTCCTTATTATCCCTTATTGTAATTGTGACAAGCGCAAAGGTACGTATTTAAATTTACTTGACTGTACAATAGTCATCATATACATCGGAGCGAACAAGATACTTAAATCATCACAAATGACAAATGCGGAGGTCTCTCACTTTTTACCATCTCCATACCCATAATAATTGCATCAATAAATTGCTCTGATCAGCTTCGAAGGATGGTATAACTGATGAAAGTGCTGGGCCTATTTGAATAAAGAATACTTCGACTTTGAATTATAGGTACACTAAGTCACATATTAGTTATACCATGACGGGTCAGGTCAGGTTTAGGTCTTAAGTTTTCCCGTTCCCATTTAAATCCATAGGTACTTATCCATGCTTAATATTATAAATACGAAAGTGTGTCTGTCTGTTTGTTACCTCTCACGCTTAAACCGCTGAACCGATTTAAATTAAATTTGGTATGTATATTTTTGTCTCTGAAAAGGACATAGAATAATTTTTAAATCATCCCTTAACGGGGTTGAAGTTTGTATGCAAGGGGGATGACTAGGTGAGCGCCTGATATAAAAAAAAGAATTTAGAGTCTATCACGATGAACGAGTTCGCATACGAAGTCGCAGGCTAAATCTAGTTTTATATAAATGTCGGTTTTGAAGAAGCGCTACTCAAATACCTACCTGGAATATAACAGTCATTCATGGAAAACTCGACCCAAGCCTTCCTATTCATACACATTCAATAGCCAGGGCCGGTTATACTGCACATGGTGCGACTGGACGTTTAAATTTAAATGCGGTTTTGCGAGCTATATAACGATACCCTTGAGCACTGCACACTCGTACTAACTACGGGGGAAACCAATTGTAATTAAAACTTGTGGACTTTGTTTGTGGACTATCGTACTAATTACAACAAGTTTTCCTCCCAATTACTACGAGTGTGCACTAGGGTATCGATATGTAGGTATTATAGGTACGTGCTCATCAGATACAGTTGTAAGGCAAACCATCTAGGAGGACTGTACATATCTATATAATATATGTAAATATGTGTATACACTTATATATAGATACCAGGAACAGACGAACACATCAGCGCTTCCATAAATATTAGTCCACACCGTTATAGTACAAAAGATAAATATTTATATAAGTCGGAAGCTAAGTACGTCTGACAAAACGTTTCCTCTTGGGTTACAAGGGCCTCTTGTGAAGCGTAAACGGATTATCGGGGTACGGCCCTTGTTAAAATCAAAGTCTTGACTTAAAGTCTAATGGACGTCAAGTTCAGCCCACGAGAAGCGTCATCATTCGCACATCGTGCAGGTATATCAATGTTCGATACGAATATTTGGCTGTTTACTAGTTTGGGTAACAATTATACTATAAATAATAAATAAATATAAATAATAAATAAATATTAGAGGACAATCTTACACAAATCGAACTAGCCCCACAGTAAGCTCAAGAAGGCTTGTGTTATGGGTACTAGACGACGATATATTTAATAAATATAAATACTTAAATACATAGAAAACATCCAAGACTCAGAAACAAATATTCATGCTCATCACACAAATATTTGCCCTGACCGGGATTCGAACCCAGGACCGTCAGATTCACAGGCAGGTGCACTACCCACTAGGCTAAACCGGTCGTCAAAACTGTGGTGTGAAGGATAAATAATTCCTAGCACTATTAGGGTGAATATCCCCGTAGGTATAACATGTATGAACACACATCATCACACATGATGTGTGTTCATACATGTGTGGTGGATGCTCAACCTTAGCCACTTGGAGTTTAGCACACCTGCGCTTCCTTTAATAACAATGTAACATCTAATACTAGAAAACATGAAATGCAACTCAATCTGAGTTAGTTTGCCGCTAGTTTTGCGGAAACGATCCTACTCTATAAAACTGTCTTAAACAAAGCGATATTAACGATAATCGCGCTGGGTTCGTCTTTTCACTTAACCTAATCTTTAAATCCCGTACGGCATACTTAAACCCATTTTATCGGTACCTTAGAAAGTAATGTTAGTATAAATCTAAACGATTTATGTGAAGATACGATTCAAAACGACATGTCGTCATCACTCGCAATAATAAAAGCGGTCTAGATATCTTTTCCTCTTTATTCTTTTTATGTCAATAGCAGAGTTAAGCGGAGCGTTCGCAACAATAATTTTCGATTGTTAGAACAGGCTCGGGAAGTTGGATAAAGTTCAGTCAAAAACAGCTACACGGTTTTTTCTCTACCACACGACGATATGGTAAATATTACAACTTGATAGGTAGGCAAGTTATGTATGATTATGAAATTGTTGGTGAACAAAAAAACCCAGTTGTTCAAGTGGTAATAAATTGTAGGGCAAATATTATTTACCATCCCACAAAAATAATAGGCACCTAAAATACAACCAGGCTAGAATAGAATTTCAAAAGATTAGTAGTTGATTCATATTATTTTAACGTACAAACGAATTTCCGCAAATTGGAATTTGGTTGCACCACTTAATAGACTTACTATAAAATATCACATTTTTTCTACTTTGCGTTAAGGTTCACTGGTAGAGAATTGTTTTGGCATTAAGTTCGACTTTTGCACTATAAGTTATTCTATTGTGCAATAAAGATTAAATAGATAAAAATATACACAGCAGTCATTTTTAATTTATCCGAACGTATGCCAGAATATTTCGCCCTTGTAGCGATATTAATGCCATTAGTGTAGGCGGCGTCCACGGCGAGAGTGAAACAATTTTCCTTTTAATTAGACACGTAACATGCGAAACGGGACCGTTGTTTAAGTGCGCATACTTTAATAATTAAGAATATTCTTCATTCTTGGGACTGAGTACTTAGGATGCTAAATATACAGATGTACATCGGGGCCACATAATAAAAAAAAACTAATTCTCACTGTTCTTGAAAGTTATGGAGACTACAGCCTCATTTCAGTTTATAAATCCTTGTCTATAATAAACCCGCCATTGTTTTTGTCTCAATTGAGTTTATGAGTATCTACCTATTGAATACTTCAAAGCTCGTAACTCTCAGCTCAGTCACCGAATATATACCTAAATAAGAATCTAGTACCTAAGTCTTTAATAAGATTTTAGCCAGATGAAAATTTATATCATTTTATCACAGAAGATCGGTGATCGTTCATCAAATCCAATATATATTTTTCTGCAATCTGACTTCTAAAAGATAAAGTTGTAAATACTGTACGAAACGGAATAGTTGTTAAGAATTGCTTTAGCGTGGCTTTGATGAAGTCAATTTTGAGTTTGACGCTCTCGATAAATTCCGAGTTCGAACTTCAACTTTCAAATGAAGAAGTGAGTTGTTGGAAAATAAAAGTCGCTTTTCGTTGAATTTTGGGAAAGTAGATACAATTTCAAAGTTGAAATATCTTTATAATAGCCATTTTGCATTCGTTGGCAGAACATTAGAGGCCAGCTTTTTAGATCCATTTGGATAAGTGATTTTGTGTTTTGACTAGTCTTTGATCTGAGGTCGCCCATTAGAATCTCATTTTTATTACACTGTTTATACCTACCGCATCGATTATTTTCGGTTAACTATTGATAGTCATTTTCGTGATATATTGTACCTATACTATTTCCTTTGTTGTAGCCTAGAATAAGTTTCCGCCAAAAAATAATCATTACATTACAAACTTCTGTTGCGCACTGCGCCTTTTTTACCACAGTCATCAACTATTCGTTGAGACGGTTCCAATGAGCCCAAACACGATGGGTTTATCTTGTGAAATTTAGGGGTTGCTGTAGCCACCTTCTGTCTCCATCACCCGATCAGCTCGGCGGTACTGGCATATTTCATAGTCACCAAACTTACATAAATAAACCAAATTTCAGCTCAATCGGATACCGGCAAGTGGCTGAAAAATGATTAGAAATTTAGAGGACAATTTTACTAGGGAGGTAGGGAAAGTTAAATATAAACAAAACGGCCAAGTGCGTGTCGGACCACGCACAATGAAGGGTTCCGTACCAACACCTACTAGTCCACATTTAAAATCACTATCCAATACATTGAATCTATAAAAGACGTATCTTCGTAGGTAACTCACGGCACTTACGACTTTTTGTTTGGGCAAGACAGTTTTTAAGCGAAAACTCAAAAACCGTAAAGCCTATGCTGTTCAAACCAAAAATCGTTGAAAGTAGTTACTAATGCACACCACCTCGATTTTTTTCAGAATCTTTAACTTTATAGTTTGGAAATTAGAGTGGGGTCAAAGTCATAGAAAGTGTCCCCCCTTTCTATGACTGACAGCTAATATCTCACCAACGGTTGACTTAAATGGACAAGTTTTTTAGAAACCTCCATATTATTTTTAAAGGCCTATCCATCGATACCCCACACGACTATATGCGTTGAAATTTTTTTTTCATCCACCGGTTACATGTATGGAGTGCTTTCCCTAATTTAATATTTTTGTGTAATTTCACATCACTTTTATGTAGCGGGTCATAGGATACACCTTCCTTCCAAATTCCATAATTGTAGTGCTTATAGTCTCCGAGTAAATCGGCTGTGACATACGGACGAACAGACATGACGAATCTATAAATCTTGTAAAAACCTCTTCTCATTACACTAAAATATATAATTAATTACCTACACTAAAATAAGGAGAAGGAAATGAATCCGATGGCGAGTAAAGTAGATCAATCTTTTCCGGGACGCAGTCAATTATGTTGCTAACCAAATGGATTGGAAACCCCCGTCGTTTAAAAGGCGTGCTTAATTAGTAGGTACGGATTCTTTTCTGAGTGGCTATTCGAAAGCTTCTTTCTAGGTTTGGTTTCGTAAGCATGTTGTATTGTGTATTCCGTCTTGATAAACGCTTCTATATTTAGACTACTTCCTGACTCGGGGAGGTAAAACCTGCATGCAGTATTTTCTACTTTCCCGAGAGAATATTCGACTGACGTCACCTAGATTTCCGTAGGTACTTATTTGTATACTGACAGTACTACATTTGCGCAGTAGTATGATATTGCGCAGAAGCGAAGCCCGCCCTGCATGCCGCGCCTATCAGAAAGCACTCTTTAATGTAAGCGAGCAGTAAATAACCTGTACCTGCTGGGTTGTCAGTTGACACAGACAGGTGATAGCTTACTGATATTTCATCGACCGCGCACCACCGAACGCGGAATTTTTTAAGTTCGCATGTGTTCCGCTGGTACCCCCTGAACCACCAATCTCTCCATTGAATCTTCATTTCTGGAGATGTGACCGAATAACTTCAGTATTTGCAGTTTGTATAATTGACGAAAGCCGATCTTTAATATGAAGCTCTTTGAGAATGAACACTGGTGCACTAATACACGTTTTTTTTTATAAAATAATCAAATCAAGTTAAATTTGCGAGTGAGCAAATACTGTAACGTTTTCAACTCTTCCACTTTCGTCTAACCTATTCCCAGGTAATAAATGAGTCGAGGCATTAGGTAGGCTCGTTGGAGGATTGGATTTTGAATTGAAGTGACAGAGTGATGAAGAGGAGGGTTCCATACAATCTATCAGGTTTTATAGAAGCGCGAATGTGAGACACGAAATGAAATTACTTCATTTTCGATAGAGCATAACGAGCTATTTGGATAATGATAAAGTAAGGTGAGCGTCAGGATGACAGTACCATGGTGGAATTTTATAGCGAGAGTAATTTCAAATGTTTGGAATCCGTTTTATTCCAAATATACAAATGGAGTCGAAATGATACAAAAAATGTTCTTGCGGGCAACACAGATACGCTGAACTGGCAAATATATGTCCTACTCCGACTTATTAAGACGTTATAAACTGACTTCCCTAGAATCAAGACGTAAATGCTGTGATATGACGATCCTCTACAATATATGCAGAGATAACTATAACTGCATAGAGCTGCTCGAGAGCATACGGTTTAGAGTCCCCTCACGGTGTACCTCACGCTCAACCGCCCTGTTCGCCGTCCCGACCAGCTCGACAAACGCCGGTAAACGCTTTACGCCGCTTTACGCCGCCTTTGTAATTCATTTAATAAATCATTTACGTCAGTAGATATATTCAACTCAAACAGACCACGTTTCCAAAAACAAATACTCGATATCTTAGCTGAGACAACTTGATATTCTCTGTATTTTTAGTACCTACCTTAGTCTATAAAGTGCGTCATGTTTCATGTTTTATATCTATTTAATTTTTGCTTACCTGCTTATGTTGCATTAACCATGTATCTCTTAGTGAGAACATTTAAGGAAGTAGGTACACACCAAAATGTCCTACATTCTCACTTACATTATAATATTATGTGCCTACTTCTGTTGTTTCTCCAATAAATAAAAAAATAAATAAATATTCAGTACTTTTTTGTACTATTTAGTACCTCGCTAAAAATCCAGAAATATTGAAAATAAAGTGTTCAGCCATTCTGACATCAGGTTGACAGGACTACGTCCACTTCCCCTACTTGTAAGCGTTACACCGAATCCATCTTTTAGCAAATAGTGTACCAATCCACATCCTGCGAATAATATTTAAATCTCTATATGTAGGCATGATTAAATAACAAAAATAGATTCTAACATAACCAATTCTTTCTTACTTTTATAGTTTCGATGGAGTTTCAGAGTTGCAGTTTCAGATTCAGATGCCCGACACCACAAGAAATATCTGTTCTAACTAAAATCTAAAGTTGACACTATGATGTTCCACTTACATTACTTGTAAATTCCATGTAAGTTATTTAGAAAATCGCTCGGGAGTTTTTAACCTACATGAAATTTCATAACACTTAAAAATTGAATGTATGAATGGAATAATGCAAATGCACATGAGTGGAATAAACCGTTTAAAATCCTTGCAAATCAAATCATACTATCTGTTAAATTATCCTGTGAAACCGTACTTTTCTTAAGCGACCATGGGTATTTGAACCGGAAGGATTTAGAGATAACTAGAAATTGCGTGGCTTTATAGGTAAAGGGAAGAAAAATGTAATCATTTTCTGTTTCTTGTTTTACCGAGATAAAGGCACGTAAACTTTTCTTTTAAGTTATCCATGGCTCACAATGTATTTTCACTTCAACAGTTCGAAAGTTCTTTCTTTATCACCAAAATCTGTGCGCAAATGTTAATTTTAACCACTTGCAAACAAATTGAAATTCGAACGTGACGAACTAAGAATAACAACGATACCTTTATCTATTTTGGATGTTGAGAAATTTGTGCTCAATGTATTGTTGTAACAATTATTAAGATTGCCCAACCAGCAAAAATCAGGCTTATAAAAGTCTCAAGACTAAATTTTTTTGCTCTTATATTGATCTATCATCGTCTAAGCCCGGATTTGGGCACCAATTATAAGAGTAAATATGCTAATATCGTTCCAATATCAGTCTTATTGAATGCTGTTCGTATTTAAAGTAATCTTGCCCAAAACTAATTTAAGCTGACTTAGGCTAATATCGCTTTTACGTAAGTACCATATAAGCCTACATAGGATTATATAGGTCCAAAGTTAGAATCCTGTAAGTCTAAACTAGCTTATTTTGATATTGTTTAAATTCACACGGTATTTCAATATTCTGGAGTCGTTAGTGTGACAGCTAGTGCATCATGTGAAAAAAAAGTAACAAACTTGAAGTAATTATTGATATTGAAATATATTGACGTAGTGTTTGTTATCATCGGGTGTGTTTGTTTTACGGTAAGTAATCGCCTGGGAATAAATTATTTACTGTAAAGTAGACCCTGTTTCTGGCTTCAAACTTGATGCGCCTTATCATTCCTGGTATTTCGTGTTCTCTTTTAGTTATTTTATTTCTTTATTTGTATTGGGAGTATCGCCATTGCTACAGCTGCATTTTCCCAGCGCACTATTAGACTATTGTAAGAGCGTTTACACTAATATTAGCATTCTGAGTACGAATTATACGGCCATGTTGAATTAATTTGGGTTCCGTGCTTACCTACATAAAACCTTCTTCAGAACACTACGTTCCAAAAGAATCGAACCGTTTACTCCAAACTTTAAAGTTCCGAGGTTATTTTTAGGGCTAGATTGATGTAATTAGTTTAGAAGAGCTAGTGATTTTAATAAGGTTTAAGTCATAAAAAAGGCTACAGACATTAAAAACCTAAGTATCAACATATCTTAATAATATTATTACTTATTTAGTATAAATCGCCATTGTGCTTATCTTAATCTGATAAATGATGATTTCTCTCAATATCGATCTCTTGTATATAAGTAGAACCTGCAGAACCCTCACTAATATTAAAATCACAGTCTCACTTTAGCCAACTAAATCTTGCTCTAACAATTGTGTTCCCAAAATATATTTAAAATCAAAGCATTTTATATTAATCTTGTATTTTGTATTGTAAGTGTGTTGATCCAATGTCACTCTAATATTTTACTAGACAAAGTGCTATTGATCTCATTATAGCTTTACTTAAGATCAGAAAAGTACGTACTAACAGTGCAGTCTTGTGCTATGCTGATATTAGCCTGACATCCTTAAAACAGCGTCTAGTAAATATATTATAAAATCAAATGAGCTTAGGGAATCGGGCTATAAGAACAAGTTTTCTCAAGTGCGCGAGTCTTCGTAAATGTTATTATATTATATATAAGAACAAGAGGCTTACTTATAATAGCATTATGAAATGCTCTTAAATAGATATATAAGACTAGGTAATAAGACTAAGCGTTCTTGAGACCGTGCTATCTTGTCTAAGACTAATATAAGAGCAAGAGGCTTATAATAGCATTATACAATGCTCTTATATACATATATGAGACCAGGTAATAAGACTAAGCGTTCTTGAGTCCGTACTATCTTGTCTAAGACTAATATAAGAGCAAGAGGCTAATAATAGCATTATACAATGCTCTTGTATACATATACGTATATGAGACTTGGTAATAAGATTGAACGTTCTTGAGTCCGTACTAGCTTGTCTAAGTCTAATATAAGAGCAAGAGGCTAATAATAGCATTATACAATGCCTTATATACATATATGAGACTAGGTAATAAGACTAAGCGTTCTTGAGTCCGTACTAGCTTGTCTAAGACTAATATAAGAGCAAGAGGCTTATAATAGCATTATAAAATGCTCTTATATACATATATGAGATTAGGTAATAAGACTGAGCGTTCTTAAGACCGTACTAGCTTGTCTAAGACTAATATAAGAGCGATGACATTTTCCCAAACAAATATTAGAGCGCTATAAGCCTACCACTCTTATAAAGTGCGCATTCTGGGACTATTTTGCTGGTTGGGTGATTAATGGTTTATCAGGTCAATTAACAGAAAATTGACTATAATACAAAAAAATATATATTTCACTTCTCATGCTCATAAAGTTGTTCTTTATGTCGATAGAAGAGTGAATGAAATGGCTTTTTATGCTCTTGTGCATAAAGTAAAATCCGTCCCCGGAGCCGTCGACTATCAATAATAAATATAATATGGACCACTCCCAAAAAACTTACGGTTCCCAGTACATACTCTATTCCCAAAATACCCTAAATTAGCTACACTTACTGTGGCGAAATAACCTAATGTCGTAATCGCTTATTCACAAAACCCTCTCTAGTCCCAATATACCCTAAAATTCCATTTTCGTGAATTTATTTCGATATAAAAGGATGTAAGTGTAGTGAATTTTCTATGAAGACACGATATTTTAAATATAGCATGTGGTATCGGTATACTAAAGTACTCTTAAATGTGAATTAGTAGTAATAGGTAAGGGACCCTACATTATGTGTGGTCCGACACGACATGCACTTGGCTGGTTTTTTATATTGAGCCCAGATCAGTACTAGTACGAGGGTCATAGTACCTAAAGGGAATCTGTTTCGAGTGTATCTTTGTGTATGTCAACCAGATAGAACTCCAAGGCACCACGTAATCAAAACCCGGCCAAGTGCGTGTCGGACCACGCACAACGAAGGGTTCTATGCCTATTAAAACGTATCGCCACAGTAATCTTAGGGCACTTACTTCCTTTTCTATAGAGAAGGCAGTTTTTCAGCAGTATCTCGAACTATGAAGTTTGGTTTTTGACAAAGGAACCCTAAATTTCAGGGATAAACCTAATACACGAACCTCCTTCTGTTCATAGAAATAAATATCGAAATAAATTCACGAAAATAAAAATTTAGGGTATTTTGGGACTAGAGAGTCTTGTGAATAAGCGATTATGACATTAGGTTATTTCGCCACTGTTAGGTGTAGCTAATTTAGGGTATTTTGGGAATAGAGTATTTTGAGATTCATTCGTAATGGGACGCAGTCCACTTGAATTTGGGTTGTATCGAGAGTAGTGTCCTTCGAAAAAAGAGGTTTTTGAGAGAAGGTGATTTTGAAATTAGGGTCTATTCATGACTAAAGTATTTTGGGTGTAGTGTAAAATCAGCCGTAAAGCTCTCGTACATAAGACTCGGAATTCTTTTCACTTATTTTACATCTTCATAGCTACTGAAATCTAAGAAGTTTCCATAAATATTGTAGTACTAAATCACAGTTTTATGAGCCCCTTTCCTGTCAAGAGGAATTTTATGATTCCCCCTTTTTATATTAGCCGCAATGAGACTTTTGTATTATATTTGCTGCCATTTGTTTTAGTTAAAATAACGGGCGAGAATGGCGGGAAAACAGTGAAAGATTTCAATAAATTTTGGTGTAAAAGTAAATAAAATCGTGCGACTCGCTCTTGTTATAAATCCATACTAATATAATAAATGCGAAAGTAACTCTTACTGTCTGTATGTCTATTACCTTTTTATGCTTAAACCACTCAACGGATTCAGATGAAATTCGGCATGGAGATACATTGCCCTCGGGAAAGATATTAGTAAAGGTATAAGAGATACATAGCATTTTATCATAAAATTAATTCCTTATGGGGATGAAAACGATGGTGGAAATTTTTATGGGAGAATGATAATTAAGCCTATACCTACAATTAAAAAAATATTTTATTTGTCGAATAAGGCGATTACGAGCTCTATGCGGACGATCCCGAGCAAAGGGTAGTATGTATACATATAATTATTACATTTAAATTACATTCATCCTTATTAAACTCGAAATTGTATCTTCACTCATCAACCGACATCATTAAAACGAATAAAATGTCAATATAGGCGCTCGAGATCAGTTAACATTAATTTAATTATACACATGAGTGCCTCCGGCAAGCGATGAGGTACCACCGCGAAGGCGATGGTAATATTTACTTTATCGTAATTAAAATTATGCAGTTTACTGAGGACGAGCAACTTGCGACCTTTTAGAATAATTTTATATTTTCAATTTAAATTGCTATCTGACAGTAAATAGTCTCCTACAAAACCGATGTACGACAACTAGAAATCACCGTGTTATGAACTAATTGAAGTAATTCTAAATATTAGATCAGTTCTTGTGTTTGAAAAAGGTCAAGAACTTACACAAATCAATCACGATCTAAACTACGATATGTGAAGTCAGACAAGAAAGTGGTCTGAGGTCAGAGCGGAATAGCTCTATTCACCTTACACTCCTTCGTTATATTCATATACAGTACCTAAACCCAACGATAAGATATACACGTCATCCTTGTCTGGTAAACCATCATTAGTATCCATATTAGTATATTTAATATAGTCGTGCAAAATATTTAAATCTATTCCAATGTGCTCGTTCCCCATTCAAACTGTTGAACTAGGATTTAATAAACGGAACATTCTAGTTCCGGACTGTTGCCGTTGTAGACTTCACGTCGATTTCCGTGTTTGAGGGCTGTCAATACCGGTAATCAAGCCGAATGAGGAACATCGTGGGGTGCGTCGTTCCTGATTCTACATTCTACTTCATGCATACCTGGACACTGGACAGTATCTCGTAAAAAGGCTCTTATCCGCCTTATGAGTTTTAAAATGTTATGATTTTAAATTATGACAAAAGTATAGATAATACCAATAAAGTGATTAAAGGATACGATGATTGTATTAAAGTTTTAGATAGTAACATAGCCATTTTTAGATTTTATTGTGTGTGTTAGAATCTAACAGGAAAAATACAGTTTTCAGCTTGAAAATGGTCGATTTGGAGTGATGTTTGAAACAATATTTCTTAATGAAAAATCCAAAAAATACATTTTATATTTATGACATTAGGTCGCAATAGTTCCGTTCTAGATAGTAACACTGAGAAAGTGTCAATATGCGAGTCAATTAAATTAGAAAATCGCCTAAATAGATGAGCGTTTTTAACTGATAAGGACTCTTAAATCCTCGTGCGAGGTGCGCTGCGCAGGAACGTAGCTAAGTATGGTAGCTAATGACTCCGTTTACATTTAAGAATACATTAATAATTAAACTGTCACAATTTCGTTCGTTACAATAACCCAATTTCCATTTTAGTTAATCAACATTGTCAGTTGCGGAAACTACAAGGTAAAATGTTATTTAGCTCACTATTTTTGCAGTGCTGCATTTGTAGATAGTTGAATTGTTTGTCGGTAGTTCTCGCTGGCTGGATTTAATAAGATTTCACAAAATGGTCTTGATTAATGAGATCCACTTACAAGCATGTTTCGCTAGTATCCCAAAATAAGCATTATTTATTTCCATGTGAGATGAAGCACTATTTCAGTTGACTATGACACAGTTGGCATGAATACTTAAACAAAATGTTGTCTTGCTTTGAAAACCAGTTCGGATCTAAAGTAGAGGGTTTCTTAATTTCTAACTAAGTCTTGATGTACAATCATTTTATTTTGGTCGTTATTATCTCTGCCTCCCTTATGCACACGAACAAATCGTACTTTATCTCCTTACAATTATACAATCTTAACAGGTATCATTCGACTATAATATTTGACAAAGAAAGTGGCGGATAAATAATTTTCTTATCAACATATCCATAAATAATAAATATTATTCATTATTTATGGATATGTCACTCTTTTTTCTCTCGTGCATTAAGTATTTATCTTGTTACTTTAATCAATAATTGTTGGTTTGCTGGTGAATATAGATTTACATGAGCCGCTTTGACCAGACAGTCTTACTTGCTCTCCGCAACAGTGAGAAACTCAAACTTCATAACAAGCATTCAACCTTCGTAAATAATCTACGGTTCTTTCTTATTCTTATCTCAGAGCTCCATTTTTTCCGTATACCATAAAAAGTTACGAGTATGGTAAATTTCTTACCGTCATAGGTATAAACGAACCTAATAGAATCGGATCGCAGGAAGGTTCGAAGAAATGATTACATTACAAATAGTCCCGTATTATTTCAGCGTCGCAATTTGCATTCATTTTTGTCAAGACTTGGAGGTAAATATGAAAATACGTTTGATGCGCGAAATATTCTAAGCGCTCGTGGATTGCTGGAGCCAAGCGAAAAGTGAGAAATGTACCTAACTAAGATTGTTTTTGACATCAATACAATTATTTGAGATATCGCTACTTGGTCTGTATTGAACGTGGTGTTTTATTTCACTCAGAGACACTGCTACTTATTCTGTAGGTGGAAATCAGAGCGTATCATCCGCCTAATTCCTTTGGCATCATTTCTGGTAAATAATCTGTGTGGATTTATAATATTTCCGTTCCGGTTACTTGGTTGAAGCCCGGGACCTCTTTCAAACGTCTGAGTATATCAGCGAAATGCACAGAAACTTCGACAAAAATGATGACAAATAAATTATGCGGTTGAAACGCTGATTTCACCCCTGTAGATACTATGTGATGTAGTGACGTGTGTGAGTAAGATGGCCAGAGCTCCCAAGGACGCGAGATGGCCAGAGCTCCCAAGGACGCGATGATGAGACACACAGCCCACACAGGACAAGTGCGGGTCGGGTAGACTACTGCCTACGGCGGTACGGCGGGTCTGTTGCCTAGCTCTATGTGAACAACATCGCACGGACGGCAGGCGCGGGTCGGGCGCGGCTGCGGGGCGGGCCGTGTGTGAATACATCGAACAGCTCAGGTCACGGCAGAAAGCCGTCTCGACCCGCACCCGTCCTATGTGTGTGTTGCGCTTATCAACACAATGAATCCTCAATTAAATTTAATGATAACTATTTTACCATAAGAATGTAACTTTATTGCCACCAATCATAATTATATGTATTTGCAATGTTATGTGGACCCTTGTTTACTTACATATATTACTCGTATATAAATGACATAAACATAATATAAAATCTTCAGCAAAAGTTTAATTAGAATGTCTTCATAATATGTTGAGTGGCGAATGAAAAAGCGATGCTAGGGACAGTTTAATGTGGTTTGACATTTCTTGATTATTTTTTCACAACTCATTCAGAATTTACATTTTAATAATAAGTATTTGCTATTTATACAACTATTTATATTAATAGAAAATCTATGACATTACTCACTCTAAATTATGGGTATTGCCTACCCAAAAAAGAAGTAGACACGTATAAAAATCAAAACCCCTTTATATTTGTCAATTACGCGAAGCAAAAGCCCCGTGTCTTTATTAGTTCAAGAATGTTCTTGTTCGGCCCGTAATAAACAGAAGTTATCCCAAGCAAAGTGTTATTCACTGCCAACACTTTTGCAGCATCAGCTAAGCGGTTTACAACTCGACTAGACTAACTCCACAAAACCCAATTGTATGTTGAACCCGAGGTGCCTAACATCTACAAGCAATCGGAGGTCAAGCTTGTACTTTTTGGCTCTATGTGAGCTGATGGTAAGCCTTTTGAATACCATCTCTGTTCCCCTGCCGGCCCGGACAAATGAAGACGAACGACCATCGAGTTATGTTACCAATGCGCGGCTAATTGTACGAGTGTGTACGACACTTTTGTGGCCCCTAAAACTAGATTTTGGCTGCTTATTCAAGTTCAAGAAGATTTATATATTTATTCATCATATTTTAATTATTTCCAACCGTGAAGTCTTCGACAAGACGGTACGCCTTTAATTCGCTGTGAAAAATAAAAATGTTAGGTATTAAAAAAATCTAACCGCCGAGATTTACTCGTAATACCGCATGCGGCCCGTGTGCTGATGTCGCCCGCTGCTTTATATGATAAAAATAAATAAAAATGTTACATTCTTCTTGTACATGGTTAACATAAAAAACTGTAAGTGATCAGAAATCAGAAATATTTATTCGTGCAAAACACAAAAAAAAACAAGAAGATAAATAAAAACAGAAGAACAAGGTATTGCACGAAATGGTTCTGTCTCAGCGTAGTGCTGGCGCGATTACCAGCGCTGATCTTCCGACAGAACCATTAAGTGATTTCGCAGAAGGTAACACATTTAAATAAAAACAAACTAAAAATGAAATAATGAATACCATAATTAAACAAAGATAAGGTATACACAAGAAGCTATAACTACAATTAAAAGAACAGAGAAAAAAACAAGAAAAACAAGCGTAAAAAAATAACAGAAAAACAATCAATCATTATGTATAATTACAATACTAGCTTGCTCACGATTCCAGAGAGTGTATTTTTGAAGCTTTATTTTATAAAATCTAGAGGAGCAGAGGAATCAATAAGAAAGTTCAAGTTCTCTTCAATATAATCGGGTCAAGTTCAGAGAAACCACTACAAGATCCTTTAAGTTTTCTTGTCTATTACGTTTTAAAAACCCTATTTTATATATGTAGATAGTTCCCCGTGCTGTGTCGAGGTAAAATAAAATAGCATCACCGCCTTGCCCCGTACGTCGTAAGAGTAAACTATAGAAATGGGAATAGGGAAGTGTGTTGTGGACGATGATTAGCTAACAATCTATCATAGCAATACGATATTATATTATGGCACTCAAAATTAAATTTCATTTCTGTCTGCCTACCGCATTTGGGAATGTAGCATACGGTTGAGTTGATGTTATGTATAAATAAATTACCAAGTTGCAGCGACATACCTGTTAGACGTCGCTACAAATAGTTGCGGTCTCAGTTGGTGAAATTGGGGTAAGTAAATTGTAAGCTTTCAGTTTGCTCCTACGTACATAATACTGACGTCTGATGTTATGAAACATTTACTATTAATACCAACGCCACTTGTAGCTTTGGCTTTCAACGTCCATAATATTATTACCTAATTATACGAAGATAAAGGAAACTGCACGCTTTGGTCGTAATATTATCGTTTATATTAGGGTGCTGAAGCTTATAAGTAGGGCATCAATACTCATAGCCTCTCGGTAGGCGAGTGTCGGTTGCGATAACACCGATCTTTTAGCTAACGCGTCATCTTTGCTCTTAAGCTCGATACCTTATATGCGTTACGTGTAATATTAATAAAGAGGGTTAGGTTTTATGATGGTCGTATTTTAATGAGTTCAAATGTTGGCCCATCGTTACTAAAACATCCGAGGAGAACAGAAATACTGTTTAATTGTGACGTAGGGGAAATACTCAACGTCACAATTATGACCCTCACAATCACAAATATATCCTTCTGGTCCGGAACTAAACACAAAATACGATATGTTTCAGTAGATCTATACATATAATTTATTTATAACATACAATTGGAACAAAAGTTGTTATTTACATATGAGCCACTATTTAAAACCCTGAGGGTTTAAATTATAGTTGGCGAGATCGCCCGGTTCATCCCGCTTTTATCACCTGTGTTAGTTATTTATTACACTTGCAGAAATAAATTACATTATATAAGGTGTTAATTTATTAGCTGTAGATATTTTAACAGATGATACTTTACTTTAAAACAATTAAGATTTCTTAAAATCTATTTAAAGTATAAACAATGAACTTTAAATAGATTTAAAAATCTTTTCGCACAATTTTTTTGTTTTCATTTACCGAACAAAAAATTAATTGTAATTTCGTCTAAAAATAATAACCATGTGCATTTAACTGACAAGACGTTTAACACTATCTGTCATTTCAATCATAGCGGTCCAGTGACAGTGCGCGGATCCACATTCACATTGTATCGTTGTAGATAAAGGCTTGCAGCGCTCACCGCATTGTGCAGTTTGCATCGTGATAACACGTTACCATGTTAAAATAGTCATTGTTTGTGTAGCGGTAAGGCATTTCAAAATAAAATTTATTTGCATAGGTACGTCACAATCAGACGGAAAATAACATGACATTAACGGTCCTGGGTTCGAATCCCGGTCAGGCATATATTTGTGTGATGAGCAATGAGTATTTGTTTCTGAGTCTTGGATGTTTTCTATGTATTTAAGTATTTATATCTATTAAATATATCGTCGTCTAGTACCCATAACACAAGCCTTCTTGAGCTTACTGTGGGGCTAGTTCGATTTGTGTAAGATTGTCCTCTAATATTTATTTATTTTTATTATTTTTATTTATTATTGACAATCAAGTATTTGATTTATCGATGTGAAGAGGTCACAGTTACAGTTAAATGGTACCTAAAAGAGGTACTAGAATCTGTTCAATGACTTCTCATTTAATAATCGCATTAACAGGGTGTTATTACGTAGCAAATTTGTATTCAGTTTCCTCCAAAAAAACATCGTAAAAGCTGTAATGTTTCGTACATAAATATACTCCAGGGACCGAGTGCTAGTAAAAATATCTGCAACTAATAAATTAACACCTTATATATACAGAATTATTCTAAAGTTCCTTAATATATGCATATATAGGTTTACGAAAACAGTCGATCACTTGGGACTATCGGTTTTTGAGGATTCAGAATTAAATTATTAGGGTCATAGTAATTTCCCTATTAGCGATCTTTTTTATGAGTGGTTTTCTATCATCTTTATAATATTGTTGGCAGCGTTTGTGTTCTGGAGTTTTTTATTATTATCAGGCCTTTGTGATTAATCGAGTCGACTCTTTACTTTACACATAATAACGATGCTCTTTACATGCGTTCTATATACAGAGACAGTTGAGACCTTAGTATCCTAAACGACGCGAACGCAAAGATGTTAGTTTAAAATATTCCCATGTACCAAACTATCAAAAAAAGAAAAATGGTCTAATTTATACAATGACTACTTGAGTCAAAACATGGATTGACACATGACCGACAAATTTTTTATGATAATATTGAGTAAGCATGAGGCTATCCGTCTGCTCCTCTGATCCTATAACATGAAAAAATGCCAGAAATTGATTTATAGTTTGGTTTGGGAATATTTTGCGAGTCGACGCGTAACTAGGCAGTTTAAATTTAATTAATAGAATTTGGTGTCTATAGATCCACTATCTAAAATCCAATATCTAAATAAACAATTGCCTACGCTACTAAGTATAACTATTGTAGGTATTTAGCTGAGTGTCTGCTCTACTTTGAATAAAACACCCCTTTGTAAATTTGTCGAGATGTCACATTCTAGGCAAGTAATCTTTACGAACTCGAATCGACATTACATTATAGGACCCCATTTCCTTTCGGCGGAAATCGTCCGGAATTGCTTACGGTATGCAGTCTCGGGAGGAAATCTATTTTCTTTTCAACAGTTCCCACATACCGCCATGTTTCGTTATCGTGATCGCTTTTCATCTTCGTTTTTACAAGTTCAATAATAACGAATTTTAACTGAATAGCCTTTGTTCATTAGGTTTAAATCAGCGCCTGAAGCTTGTTTGATAGCACTAACTTTGTTACAGAACTTTGTAATATTTCGATTGCAGGTACCTCAAAGGAAAATACACTGGTTATTTCTTGTTCTGTTTATTAAATGAATATACTTACGTAACCCATAACTTAATATCGGTAATTATTTGAGTTATTGGCTAGAAGTATTTTTTATTATAATTATTTCAATGCTTTTAAAATAAAATGTGCTCCTGCGCTATTGGGGTTTTTCATGTTCTATCGAATAACGAATGCGTCGATGTGATTTATTTCCATAATACGTGAGAATATTAATAAGCAAGTGGTATTAAAATGTTAACGACCGTTGCTTATGCGGTAGAATTCACTCGAAAACTATGACCAATCATACGTGTGTTTCACATTCATCTCATCGAGCTCTTCGTAATGCAACACTTTTGCTGCCAAGCTTTTCGTAGCGCTGCGCAATTTCCTCTACATCGAGGAAAATGCATGTTGTCGTCTACGCGTCTACGAGCAAAGAACTCGCCAGGGGAGTTCTTGGCACTGAAAGTGTTAAGTTCCCTACTCCCGAAACGTCGACATCTCTATGGAATTCAGACAACTGACAAATCTTCACATCTTCGTTGGATACATAGTGCGAGTAGGAATATTACTACATTACACGTCAATGTCCTAAATAGGCTTTCGCTTTTAATACAGTAGGTATTAGGCATAAATAGCTAAATTTTGTGTTGATGCTGAATAACCTGCTCAAGCTAACATGAAACTTTGGGAACGTACAAAATATTTGTGAACTCGACTGTAATAAAAAAGTTTTTGACCCGAGAATACATCGAGTCAGACGAAGCTGTTTATTTGTGTTTTCAGCAAAGCTGAAATAACGAGCCCGCTGACGAGGGGCCTTCGGGTGGTCGGGCGCGAACCCTCGGATTGGCCTCGTGGGAGCCTGTTAGTGACCGCTGACATCGACGGTGGGAATTTCTGTTACAATTTGGTCTTAATGGTCTTATTATAGTAGTCCAAACATAGTTTATAGTATAACGACATATTACGGTGGTTCATAAACTTTTTAAGATTATTACCCCTTTTAGCTAATTTTACCCATAAATTAAATTAGCTTTTCACAAACATGCAATGAAATATTGACGTTATGTTCGTTATAACAGGCTTCAAAGTATCACGTTTCGTACGGAACAACTCTAGAGAACTGTAAAGGAATTACATACAAATTTGAAGGCCTAGGCCGGGAAGTATTTTTTTAAAATTTTAATGTAAATATGGCGTTTGTGCTCATGAACAGAGCTGCAACCGCGAAAGCACTATAGTATTTTTCTCTCTGTTGCTCAAATGACATTTCTCATTGGAGCCATAGAGAGAGAACATACGATGGTGCTTTCGCGGTAGCGCCCCAGACTAAACAGCTGAAATGTATTTCTTTATACCATACAGATCTGTGTGATTAAATGTGTCGATAAATAAATTTAAAATATTGTCTCTAATATAAATATGTAAATAAATTTAAAATAGTCTATACGTAAGTCACCGGAGACCATAGACCATATTTGAAATCATCTGCATTTATTTTATTTATTATAAAGAAATTAAGATTCTTATTATCAGGTTGTGAATAATGGTCCTAATAGGGTCTATTCGAACACTACATATACGAAATACGGACGACTTCCGTCAAAATAAAAACATTATGGAGGGATTAGAGGGAAAATTAAAATTTGTTTTTTTGACAGGTATTTTTTTATTTGATTGCATATCTTTGAGAAAAACACTAGCTCGACTTGGCGGGGGCACTGCCGTGCCCCCAGATACATGCCTTGCCGTTAAAATGGCTTGCCGGCTTCTTATCACTATCCGTCTATACCTACTCACCCGACAAGCCCTTCTTTCCCGGCGTCTGCAGTAATGTAGGTACTATTAATATCCAAATTCATTTTCATTCCTCCATTACAACTATCATAGGCCCCTTTGAAGAGATTTTTCACCCCTTTGGGGCTAGAGTAATTAGCTCCAGGTTATGAACCGATGGTTTATAAGCTACTCAGGAAAAAGAATCAAATTAAGATTATGGTTGTTTAAGGCAGACGTCAATCCAATAGCCTTACTCATTATTTACCATCTTAATAGCTTTTTCCTGGCAATAGTTTCATACTTATGTTATGTCTACGTATCTTAGGTAGTTATTGTTAGATTTGTTAGTCTGCAGTCATTAGCATTGCATGATTTAGTTTATAGGAAAGAAGTAGGTGTAAGTTCCAAACCTGTAAGTGAGAGAGTGCAACACTCGCCAACAAACTGCATATACAGTTTGGCGAGGTAAAATCATATGCATACTGTAAGTTATATTTTTGAGTTAAATAAATAAATAATAAATAGTCATTCTTACTTTATAACATCTTAAGATGAACGAATCGGTTTAAGTTTACTTACCATCCAAATTACTGGACTTGACGTATAAATGTGCGAACACAAACGTTTATGTGAATAAACATATTTAAATTATAATAGTGTATTCGCACGGGGTCACGCCATTCGGCGTTTGAATAGCCCCACCTTTTATAAGAAAAATTACTTGCCAAGACGCCAATAGCGGGTGGCGCCCATCATCAGCCGTGTTCTGCTCGTTAGCTTGCTAATAGCAGTTAACACATAACCAAAACTGGAATCATATTGTTTTCCATACCAAGGTTGTCCATATTGCTGTAAAATCACTTTATAATTTATTATTTTTGTTTAGAGTCACCACAACCTTGTTTTCTTACCGTAGTTTTGCATCAATGATTTAGATTTAAGATTTAGATAATTTATTTCATGATAAGGAATTACATTATAAATTTGACAACGTCAAAATTACAAGAATTGTTATCACAGGAAAAATAAAAATAACATAATGTCAACCAGAGTAATACAAAACACGATAAAAAGTAAACAGAAAAATAAATGCATCTTCGGAATCGTCAGTCAAATAAATAATAATAATAATAATGTCCACTACAAAATACAAATTTCAAAACACAAAAATACAAATCAGTTGAATTCAAATTGAGTTATAATTATTTACATGTCAGTAAGCTAAGATCCATATACACTTTAACCGAGTATAATGGGTTTTCCAATGAGAGGCGTTTCAGGCGGCGTCGAAATGCTTCGTCAGACGGTTCATGTCTATGATCAGCGGGCAGTAGTCGCTCGTAATAGGTGGGCCCAATGACACGTGGGTTCTTACCTGCAATGGCACTGCGCCAAATCTTAGTTAAGTTTAAATGCATACGTATGCATTTCTCACCTTTTCCATATACCAAATTTGTATGTAATGTATGGTAATTCTGCATTTCGGTCAATACCTTAATGCAGAATTACTATACATACACACACAACAATGGTATGGTACAATTACCGACAACATACTTCGGTCTTAATTTAAAACAACCTTTTAGTTACAGGCGAAAAAATTAAGCCTAAATTTGTCATAACTTAGTGTTTATTACATAAAAATTAGACAATATTACAAAATTGGTTTGTTTAACACGCATATAGTACATACTTTGTAATTTCATAAGTAATTCTGTATCAATATAATTCAATACAACACCTAGAAATAACTAGACTAAGTCAGTACTGGAATAAAAGGTCTAGATTCATAGTGAAAAAATTATGTAAAAAAGTTAAAATTTGGAAAATAAACGATTGTTTACTTTATGGTAAAGCTGGCTGCTATATAAATAAAATGGCGGTTGTATGGACGTTCTCATTCTACGCCAGAAACTCAAGCCAGCAACATCTACCTATCTCGCTCAGCAACCAGCTTCACCATCAAGCCTTCTCCTTCACTCAAGACTGGCATTTCATTTCTTCCACCTACGGATCCACAACTGTGTGAGTGCGGACGCACTGCTTGCGTCTCGCTCACATCGCCTCTCCACTACGACGCTGCGCGCCCTACAGCACCCGCACGCTCAGGTGGCTGCCGCGCACCGTTGTTCGGGAGAGGGCCTGCGCTAGGTCAACCCCCGAAGTTACACGTACAAGGTGATTCGGCGCAAACACGCTGATACAGAACTGCGTCGAACAATGGTAGTAAAGATGAACTTCTGTTAATTTTGTACATACAAGTACAATGCGAAAGTTCCAATACCAATTTCTGTAGGTATAATAAAATTTTCAGTATGTTATTTTCATAGAGAAAATAAGAAAAATGACGCTCAGAAACGGTTTTGCTTAAGTGAATTGATTTTCTGTGAGCATAGATTATATTGTAAACGATATATTCGTAGCTCGTCTCCGGCTTTATTGGAAATTCCTAGAGTGACAAATTGGGACGAATGAAAGCAAAACAAATTGGCTTATAACAAATAGATAAAAGAGATGAGATACTGATAAGAATTCTTCACAGGGAAATTGAAACAATACTTGCCTATTACTGAGAAAAACTGTGAGTCCAAGACAACTCGATTCCCACCGGCTTGCCTAATTTTCAAACTGTCCAGTTCTCTTACTACGGCTCTTGAAGAGCAAAAAAGGCACATAATTTCCAGCTTCCCTAAAGAATATTTTTGACGCGCTGCCACTGGTGAATGGAATCAGCTAAATTTATTTTAATAAATCGTTTTAGACTTTAACTGTTGTTACATGCCGACAATTGAAAAATGACAATCGAACGTTACTCGTACAATTTAAGATAAGGTACCTACAGTCACCAGCGTTAATCCACTAATTCACAATACTCGTAATATTCCCTCTCAATGCGAGAGTACCTCTGTCTGTATGTCTGTTACCTTTTCAATAGATTTAGATAAAAATTGGCATGGAGGAGACCCCAGGAAGGACAAAGGATAGTTTTTATTAAACGGCGGATTCGGAAGTTTGTATTGCGATTAAGCCTGCGCCTAAAATAATTTATCTAAGACAGTTACGAGTTCTACGCCATAGAAATCGCAGGCAAAAGTTAGTGTCTGCTAGAAGAAAGCACGCACGAATTTCTGGTGCAATATAGGTTTGCCGCCTTTGTTTTGGCAGATATTATTACTGGTGACTTTATATATTTTATATGTAGTACAATACCGATCATAAGACATATTAACGCCCGTCGGAGAAACAGATGTTAAATACCTATAAACTAATTCATGTGACGTTTATAAAATAAAAATGTAAATACGTTTTTATTAAAATGTTTACTTTGGTGGGTGCAGTGTCAAATAATTATTACGTACATTTCTGCCAACGTCTGTCTATCGGTACTTGGCTTTAATTCATTCATTACATCGTCCACCAAATTGGTGAGTTAATACTGTGATTCTGGGACATTATTCGTCGTACGTGACTTCTCTGTTATTAGATTCGTACACCTCCGGGCTACCTGATGATGTCGCTCGTGAACAGCGAATGAAGGTCCCACGGACGAGTGATTCGCCCTAAATAATTTTAAGGGCTTTCCTACAAATAGATTGCTACGACGGGTTTCTGTATTCGATATACATATACAGATCTCAATTAATATACCATACAACGAATGAAAAATAAAAAAGTGAAATAAAATATGTTTATTCTTAATCAAAATGGCTGGGGTCTCGTAGCAAGGCTGTACCGGCCGCTGCCACTTCGGCTAAACTTGGCTCTGGCACACTTCCGTGGTGTCCAGATACCCTATCGCGCTAGGAACGAGAGCACATGATATGTACCGGCGCGTGCGGGCGGGATACCACGATTAGCTTACAAACCTTGGTTTTGTTAGACAGAAAACCTTCTGTACGTAAACACTATTAATTATGTGCTCATATTACGGCGGCTTGCTGATGTGGCGGTGCAAACGCGGTACGATATGAGAAAACTGTCAGCTGTCACTGTCAACTGTCAATCGAATTGAGTCAGTACTGCGCCCCTACATTTAAATTAGCGCGTCCTGATTGGCTCTGCCCGGAAGCAGGGCGATACGGATGCAATGATACCATGCTTTAGCGCATAATATTACTACTGTAACAGTATAGTTGCTGGCAAACATCTCGAGCCTGCGCAGTAGCCGATTTACGTACAAATCACGCAACAGCGCACTCAAAGTTAGGCTCAAGATATTTGCCGGCAACTGTATCCATAATACAATAATATGTATACTGCGCCAGGTATGGCAATCCGGTATATCGGTTAGTAGTGTGGGTGACACGACCTAAGGCATCAGCCTATCGGCGGTATGCAGATTTAAGTGTGAGTGTTTCGCGACAGTGACGTCACTGTGTTACGAATTCGGATTGTCAGACCTTGTTTTCTTAGACCATGATCCCGTCAGTTGAGTAAATAATAATTTCTCTCAATGTAAGCAGATTTGCACTAAGCGTATTTTATTTAATACTCATGGTAAACTAACAATTATATTTTGGTTTCGCGCCAATATTTGGCTCTATTTTTAGAAACAAAATTATGACCACTGTCATAATATAACTCACAAGTAATTGTGAATCACAGATGCTCCTAACACGTATAAGTGTAGACGTAGGTATAACTCCAAAAATATATAAACAAGTTTGATCCCTGTTCGCAAGATATAAGTACCAACACATATTTAGAAACCTAACAGTGCTGTCTCGGTCGGTAATGGTTTTCATACCTATCAATTCGAAAACGGAAGCATCGTCGAGTTTAAAAAGAGTTCTGATTTCTTAAACTTCCATTATGTTTTATAAACAGCTAGTGAAACTGGTGAACATAAAGAGTTTCAGTGATACATAATTTTATTCATCTTATCTCTTATTTTATTCATCTTATCTGTCCTACACTACACCCAACCGCAATGAAAACAGACAAAGTTTGTCTAGTAGGTGTCTTATATTAAAATTATAGGTTTCAGTGACCTAACGGGGTTTAAATGAAGCTAGCACAATATATCACTTATTCGAGCTAAAACGAATCTTTAAAATAGAAATACAAAATTCTTTATTTTAATAAATTGCAGTGTACTTTTGGGAATGGAGCCGCCCGGTAAGCAAACAATGCCTGTGTATGGGAAGCCCCGCTCTTCCATAGTTCATAATAGGTACTAACAATTAAAGAAACAAATATATACCCGTATATACATATTTAAAAAAATAGACAAACTAATCTTACAAAAATCTTACAAGGATCGCCCCTACTATTGAACATTATTTAAAATGAGTGATTTTCTGTGTACTGCCTGTGCCTTTACCATGAGTTTGCGTGACCGTACTCGCTAGCGACTGCGTAAACGATTTAGTATGCCTATTTTTAGTTCTATTGCGTAACTGCCAGAGGCGCTGTACTTTTGCCCATACAAATGTTTACGCAGTCGCTAGCGAGTACGGTCATGTAAACTCATGGTAAAGGCACTGGCCTGTTCCTCTCGCCGCTACAGTTAAACTCGGCTCGGGCACACCTCCGTGGCGTCTAGATAGCCTATCGTGCTAGGAATGAAATAGCTCGTGCTATGCGGCTAGCGCGTGCGAGTGGGATGCCACGATTAACTGTCAATTGGTTTTGTTACACGGAAAACCTTCTGTACGTCAAATATTTTTAATATTCTGTGGTACTTCGGCTAAATTTTGAGCCCGATCGGATGTGAGTCTACTGAAGGGGCTTTCCGTTTACTATTGGTCTTATGAAATATTTTGGACAATCTTACACAAATCGACCTAGCCCCAAACTAAGCAAAGCTTGTACTATGGGTACTAGGCGACGATATACATACTTATATAGATAAATATATACTTAAATACATAGAAAACATCCAAGACACAGGAACAAATATTCGTGTTCATCACACTAATAAGTGCTCTGACCGGAATTCGAACCCGGAACCTCCAGCTTCGTAGGCAGGGCAGGCAATAAACTTGTAATTGATAGGATTTCTATGCCATGTCCAACCATTGTCTTTGCTCCAATGCCAATGTTTTCGGAACGCTACGCTCCACCTACGCTCGTAGCCGATACTGTGGATTTCCCGCATTGTAGAGGAAAGTACCCTACCTAAGAGCAGACCGCCCAGCTAACTGGTTGCCGGCAATCAGATAACTTACACTATGTATATAATGTAATATCCCAAGGCTATATTGCCTTTTTTTGATACTGATTAATGTGAGTATTTATGGCTTCGCTCAAGTGTTAAACATTATAGGGAAATATACAAATAGCAGTAAGCGATTACAGGCTGAGTACGATAATGATGATAAAGTGTGATTTTTATTGTTTCAGTATATCGGGACCATGGATGTGCCTCGGCCGTCGAGCCGTGTCGAGATCGTGGCTGCCATGCGGCGTGTACGAGTAAGTATTCCAAAGCGTTCAGATCATAAAAGGCCAGGTGTGCTGGAATAACTTACTGCCAAATAGTATCCCACGCGACTCAGCGATTCGTGCTTCGATCGAACTGTGCGAATTAGAAAGAGGAGGGTACATTTTTTCATGGTCTAAGAAAACAAGGTCTGACCATCCGGATGGTGACACCAGTGACGTCACTGTCGACGACACATCACATAGGTCCGCATACATCATCACATCGATAGGCTGATGCCGTAGTTCATGTCACCCACACTACTAACCGATGTACCAGATTGCCACACCTGGTGCAGTATATTATTGTATCATGATTTTTTTCGACTAGTGTAGCGTCACAGCAGCAGTTGTGCCAACCATACAGAGCTCCTAAGAACGCGTTGCGTTGAGAACAAGGAACCTGCACTTTTTCTACTTAACTTATTATGTACAAAATTTATACCTATGTACAAATTGTACTCATGGATTATTTACATAAATACACATTATTATTATTGGGTTTTACATTTATAAATATTCGATATTTTTTTCTATTGATATTTATTTATTAACACATATATTTACAGATTACAGTATATGCCAAGGCGCGGGTTAACTTGAACTATTTAGGCAAACATGGAAACTATATAAAGCAAACATTATTAAATTGTTTCGGTAACTTTAGAAATTTAGTATAACGGTATTGTAAACAACATTATTCACAAGTAGTTATGAGAAATAATAATTAACTACAAGAGTCAAGATATTTTTCTCTTTTTGTATGACTTTAATGGACTAGACTGCGAATTAGACTCATAGGCTGTAGCAGAATAACAGCGATGCAGTTTGCACGGCAAATAGCAACACATACTGAGTCTCAGCCTTTTCTTTATGGCACACATTGCTGGACTCATTGTGCACCTTCACTCATTGTGTATCTTACACCTATTTATTAAGACCGCTTGTGTGTGCTTTATTGAATAAATGTTTTTTCTTCTTTCTTTCTTTCTGTCTTTCACTTGTCTCTAGCTGCCGACAAAACAAACCCGAAAATCAATTCATTCAGCCGTTTTTACAGACCTAACAAACGTTCTGTCACATTTAATTTTTATCTTCTTTAATTGCAGCATGTTCAGTCGTTTTTAATTTTGCGCTTGCCGATCTATAACTAAGTAGTAGTTAGTGCAAGGGAAACTTTCAGTACAATTTCGTTAGATAGAATATCTATTGTTTGAGACCGTTTTTAATGACTAAACCAAACTCTAAATAAAAAGAGTAGGTATTAATTTATTTCAACGCAAAACAGGGAAGATTGAAACATTCTTTAAATTTCTAAATTGAAAATACTTTACTGTTAACTGAACTGAACTTTGATGTTATTTATAGAACAGTGCAGGGATCAAAATAATACTTGTTTGGAAAGGCATCAAAATGTGTTTTCAGAATGTCAGGGGATTGTGCCCTCTAACGTAACTCCGTCTCACTGGGACTATTCAAATTAGAAAGAGCTGCAAAATGCAAATTATATTTTGTCGTTTCATCGTGTGCCATTTCGAGTTGTGCTAAGTGAGCATGACAGATCCGAAACATGAGACATGAAAAGGATACGTCTCATTTTGTGACACCATGCCCTACGTAAAACTTGCATCAAACAAATATGTGTGATTAACATATTGGACGTATTGTGACCTTAGTGTACCGATGGTATGGGAACTAAATTAATGACATCTAAATAGGTTAACGAAAGTTGTTGGCTAATCGCGTCTCACGAGCTAACGCTGTCTTTGTTACCTTCTGGAATCCACAACTAACTTAACAGGTCTCTTTATTTATGCTAGAATGTAGAACATTATCGAGAGACAATATTAAGCAACGTCAGTAGGTATTAAAACATGAAGGCGGTCTGATAAAGACTCGATATATATATATATATAATTCTATATATTACACATATATATATATAGGGAATAATGTTATCAATTTATCTCTATCAACGTAAATCCTCAGAAACTACTCGGGCTTCCGTTTGGTCTATTCGATATATATATACAGTGTTTAATTGTTTATCTCGATCGAAACAAAAATATGTAACTGATTTCAATAAATATTCGCGCATAGATTAAGTTTGTAGTGACGCGTGTTTTGTAAATTCCAGTGCTGTGTAACTTTCGGCAGCATGTGGACGGCATCTTGCTTCGCGGGATGCCTATTTCCGCACTAAAATCGCAAAAATACCATAACCTAATAAAGTAAAAGCGGAATATTTTGCTCTAATTATTTGGCCGTGTATTATCACTCTTGAGCAGTTGCCGGGAAGACACTTTTGTTCGGGCCGACAGTGCGCGGCCCAATAATTCGTGACCAAAAAAGTAGACACGCATTATTGGGCTATAGGTTTCTTTGTCGGCGCATTATTATTTGCCTGTAGCAATGCTTAAAATGCGGTATCGAAATAAGATTTGTATCGGACCATATGGTTATAAACTGTTATAACTCGAATTTGATGTTAGCATCAATGTTGGTCACAGGAAGACCAAGGATATCGCAACACATCTAAAATGTCGACTAAAATAATATGATTTAAGATTCAATTTCGTTACAAGGTTTAAGATAAATAGTGTTAATGTGTCGAAAATGAATCTCTTTATGCTATTTTCAGTGTAACGTTGTGGTTGTAATTATGTCTCATTCGTGTTTTGAAAAAGGAGGTTTAATGAGAGAGTAAATTGTTTTCCGAACCAATCAATGACGAGGTCTCGGTTGTGGATCTGTGTTTACTGTTATTGGTTTACCTCCGTTTATTTCATAGCTGGCAGTAAAATAGGAAATGAAATATCCATTGACCACTCGAGCATATATAATTGTTGATTGAAAATTAGTCCGCAATTTGATGTAACTATATTAAATAGCGGATGTAGTGTCAGATTAGCAACATTTTTTTCTGTAAGTGGTCGCTTAGATTCTTTATCAAGAATTATATTATGGCTCTATTCATAGAAGTCGGTTACAATGCCGTTAAAATTCGGTTGACTCTGTAACTTTGACATTTGTTATTAGTAAGATTAGATAGGTAGAAAACATATTTTTCACTTCTCATGCTCGTGTGCATTTAACCCCTAGGGAAAATACGAATACATGTTTATGATTTACAAAACATTTGAATTTGACCAATCAAAATACTTCACCTATAAAATCCACCAATCACAGAACAGTAATTTAACTCTTTAAAAAATATTTGGTATTACAGCTTTACTAAAATCGACCAATCAGGAAACAGAATTAATTTCTCTAAAGAGTCTAAAGATTAAGTTTGAAGAAGTCCCTATTTCACAATAATTAAATCGTTCGAGCAACGCTTTGAAGCGCTCAATGGAAGGTCATATAGCTTTTTTCGCGCGTGAATGTTGCGCGCGAACCGGGGTTTCTATGTTTTGTGTGTCAAAGCAGTAAAAACAAAAAAAAACATGCTGCTAAATTATATATGTTTGCTGTGGAATTTAATGTTAATATTGGGTGGTTAACCTTTGTTTGTTTATTTTATCGCCTCAATTCGTTCGGGAAAATAATTATTTCGTGGTACATGGCTCATTTTAGACCCTTGTTATACAATCTACTATTAGTCAACAGAAGAAGATGAACACAGAATACGATTTTCACCACTTTTAACCTATATAGAGATTGTCAACAAGTTTTTTAGTTATGTGCGGCCTCCTTTCATTACAAAAGTACGGTTTCTTTTCATAAACTACATGACAAAGTCGCCGAGGCACGTTTGTTATTCATATGGTTCAAAAACTACTTGACGGATTGTCATCATTTTTGTTCTATCTTGTAGATTATTTACGAGGATTTATTAAAAAAATAAGACTATATAATACGATATTTTATTATTAGTTTCAATAGAACGAAAAAATAACCATGAAAATTTCACGATTTTCCTAATATTCATTCGCCAATGTATTTTTTTCTTTTGATTAGTAATGTCAACTATCAATATACCTACCAAACGATTGCTACCTACCCATATTACTAAAATGGCAACTGCCGTTTTGAAACTACACTTTTTAGAGTTCCATACCCAAAGGGTAAAACGGGCCCTATTACTAAGACTTCGCTCGCTGTCCGTCCGTCCATCTGTCTGTCTGTCCGTCAGTCACTCTCTCTGTATCTCATGAAACGTGACAGTTAGATAGTTGAAATTTTCACAGATGATATATTTCTGTTGCCGCTATAACAACAAACACTAAAAAGCAGAATAAAATAAATATTTAATCCCATACAACATACCTGATTTTTTGAAGTTTTTATAGATAACGGATGGTACGGCACCCTTCGTGTGGGAGTCCGACTCGCACTTTACCGGATTTTAAAAATGCAGTTTCCACTTTCGACAAGCGCCGTCATCTTGAATTCCAGTGGATGAGATTTTCATTTCCTCGGATGAAATCATTTATATTGGGTCCCTAGTTTTACTGGATAAAGCGGTTTGCTGCACAAGATGCAGATTAATTTTGCTAAGCCTTTTGACTAATAGGCTTTCAACAAGGAACGCCATATTGAAAAGCATTTTTCTCATGAACTATTAGATTTATCAATTAAGTGATAAGAAGCAAAGTTAGCTATAGATAAATTTACGCTGAACATAATTATTGCCAATACAAAGTTTTAGCAATTAGCATTGAGTTCTAAAAATAAAAGATTTTTTGATAACTAAAACAGTCGTTTGTAGCTTTATAGACCGGGCCCAATAAAGCGATATTAGTGCGTGGTTGGAGAGTCCAAGCCCCACAATCCATCATAAACTGGCCAAGGTACGCGTCGACGTAATTGCATTGAAAAAATTATATATTTTAACTTTGTTAGAGATGACTTTTATTTTCTTCCCGTTTTTCATGTAACAAAAAAATCTAAGCAAGATTGATAGGAGTGCCGTATAAGCTCGGATCACATCATAAATCATGTAAATCGCCCAGTGGATCGCTGTAATCGAGGAAAATGACGCACAGGTGGAGAATACAACAGAATCGGCTTTAAAATACGGTATACCTAGTGTTATTTTGTAGCCAATCATTAAGCACCCAGTCATTTCGGTACTATTACTATGTCGTTTTGCATATTGATACCACTACATTACATTAACATTAAGGGGTGCTCCAAACCATCGTCAACCATTCGTTAAAATCTGATTGTACGGAGTTTGACAAGTTTCTATACGATGACAGCTATCGGCGCCATATTTATATATATTCAGACTGCAATTGACCGAGTGAAATGAATGTCTCTGCTTCAGCTTTGACAAAAATGCTTTCGTATGTCCGGATTTCCGGTTGTTCTTCTCTATAGGTCGCGTTTCTCAAACGATTCTCGTGAAATTTTGTGAGCAAGTTCGGTAATTAAAATGTTATTTTTGACGTCAGTTTTCGGATTTTTTAAATAATTGATTTTCAATGGTTTTTGTAAGTTGCTGCGGGCGAATTTTGGTTTGTTCTCCTCTACAGGCCGCATTTCTCAACCAATTCTCGTGAATTTTTGTGAGCAGGTTTGATGATTAGGTATATAGTTTGTTGTCAAGGAAATTTAAACATTTTTTAAGGTTACGTAGCCAAAATGGCAAAAGCGGAACCCTTATAGATTCGTCATGTCTGTCCGTCCGTCCGTCCGTCCGTCCGTCCGTCCGTCCGTATGTCACAGCCAATTTACTCGGAAACTATAAGCACTATAATTATGAAATTTGGTAGGAAGGTGTATTCTATGAACCGCTACATAAAAGTGATGTGAAATTACAAATAAATATTAAATTAGGGAGGGCACTCCATAGCTGTAACCGGTGGATGAAAAAAAAATTTCAACGTGCATAGTCGTGTGGGGTATCGATGGATAGGCATTTAAAAATGATATAGAGGTTTCTAAAAAACTTGTCCACTTAAGTCAACCGTTGGTGAGATATTAGCTGTCAAAGTCATGGAAAGTGTGTCCCTCCCCCCTCTAATTTCCAAACTATAAAGTTTAAAATTATGAAAAAAAATTGAGGTGGTTTGCATTAGTAAATACTTTCAACGATTTTTGGTTTGAACAATATAGGTTTTACGGTGTTTGAGTTTCCGCTTAAAAACTGTCTTGCGAAAACAAAAAGTAGTAAGTGCCGTGAGTTCCCTATGAAAATATGACTTTTTTAGATTTAATGTATTGGATAGTGATTTTTAATGTGAACTAGTAGGTGTTGATACGGAACCCTTCATTGTGCGTGGTCTGACACGCACTTGGCCGGTTTTTTTATTTTGCAATGGTTTTGTTCTCCTCTACAGGTGGCTTTTCTCAACCGATTCTCGTGAAATTATGTGAGCAGGTTCGGTAATTACAGTCGCGAACAAATAATAAGGTTCGAAAAATACCGGGTTATTTCTTAAAATGGTGCCGATATGTAAAGGTTTTTAATCCTGTCATGATCTTTATTTAATTTTACATATAACCTGCAAAAATAAGAATTAAAAAAATTAACATTTGCGGTTTAAATCGAACTTCAAAAAACTCATTAAAAAAACGATGGTAACGGAGCAGTTTTGGAGATTGTTATTTTTATGATAGGTCAATTAACTTTTCGTTGGTACTTTTGGCGAAAACTTACAAAACGTTAAGTTGTAAAAAAGTACAACTCGTGCCACCGCTCTGTGCATGCCTCCACGGGGCGCCGCCGGTACAGCTGTGTAATACAACGTCACGCCGCAATACCGCCCCATCTACCTGTGCCGGCGTTTCACGCCTACGCGCCGCCACCGCCACGCTCTTTTCCGGGCCGATTTTCTGTCCCCGGACCATTTCATATTAGTTCGAATATTACAACCGGTACCGCCTCCGCGCCGCGCCGCCCGCCACCGATGTTGTACGTTTCGAGCTTTAACGTTTACCGGCCAATCAAGGTACCGTATGTTCGACTCAACTCGCCCTTTGACATCAAATTATTATATTGTTTATGTTAATTCCATTGCTGGATTTGATTAGCTATGACATTGAAATGCTGAGTTCTTTCTTGTCGCCAATTGATTATTGAAACTAACAAATTACGTTTATGTTTTCAGTTAAAACCTATCACAAAATTGAAACTAGATTAACATTAGTCTTACACGAAGTGTCGTAACGCGAGGTCGATATTAGTCTCGTACATTCAGTACTCGTAGGTAAATATGATGCGCTGTGAAATTTCTCATACTGTCAGGCGTGAGAACGCATCAGAAACCGTCACGTTAGATTAGTATGAATCAAGTAGAACGGAACCGCAGTTCAATTATCGATTGTATGACCGCAGGTTGCGGTTCAACACGGACTCTTAAGTTATATTACCACACCGCATTATGGAAAGTGCTGTGTGTCGCACTTGTGTTACACTAAGGCAGGGTTTCTTAAACTGTGGCCCATGGACCTCAGGGTCCATGTAATGAACGCGAGGGATCCATGGGAAGCTAATTTAACCTGTCAAAATGCATTCATTTTTCTTCAAAAGGGTTCCATGACTAGACAAAGGTTAAGTAACCATGCGTTAAGAGGATGCATTGCACGTTTATTAGATTTATAAATGCTGTCTGAGCGAGGACTCAAGACAAGTTAATTTTCAAATATCCCTTTTTTAAAATAATGTAATAATTTATACACTCGGTAATCAAGGAAAAAAAACATTGTTTACCTTTTCTAAATACATATTTACAAATTTCGTCTATACTCATATTTATGAACGTGTATACTTAGTTTCCATAATTATGTTTGGAAACAACGAAATAAGACATAGTGCCTCGTCTGTTCTCTTCCATTAGCGAACGCATTATATTTTTTCTTTGATCCCAAATACGAATAATGAAGAAAGAACACAGAATCTCTTAATTTGATTCATAATTTATTATATTAACGTAAACAAATAAGTAAATAAAAATGGGGATGGATGTTAACAGATTCTTTTGCGTCACTTAAATTGTTCTAATAGCAGCGAGATGGTCTGATATCCAATTACGGAAAAATGTATATGAAATGCTCAGAATGTTTTGTTTATAATATTTCTTCCAATTCTTCTAGTACATTTATTTTAAGTTACACATACATAGCAGAATTTCAGGTCCTTAAATTCGTACTTATACCATATAAATATCTAGATATATACAGTACCCTCTCGTCATAAATATCCGAATTCAAACAGAAACTAATTTAGTTTATTTTTCCTTCAGTATCTGAAGAATGTGGTACAAAATTGTCACAGATAAAATATCTATCGAGAACTATAGTGGGGTTTTCAATTTACTAGCAAAGAAATTCTTGAAAATGCCTCTCCTGAATAGCGAAGCCAACCGAACCCCTGAGGGTGTGGGTTGCATCAACGTACTATGGCTGCCAGCTGCTATCATAGAGATTTGTTAATGTTTCCATACAATTATATTTAAGAACACAACTACACTTTACAGATATACAGACGACCATTTCGTTTGTTTTTAATATCTTTGTTTGTACCCAACGAGAATTTTCTTTTTTTCAGTACGAGTTTAAGGCGAAGGGCGTTAAAAAGCGCAAAGTGACCATCGAGGTATCCACCGACGGAGTGAGGGTATCGACAAGAAAAAAACCAAAGCCTAAATCCAAGGTAAGCAATACACCTATACGAATAATACGAATAATCTTATACCATATCTGCGTTCCTGGGAAGAAAAATTAAATTAAATTTCCAATAACGGACTCTATAAAATAATTCAATATAATTCTCTCACTTGCTCACGAAATTTCAAGACAATCGGTTGAGAAAGGCGACCTTTACTTGTACATTTTTTTGTATAAAAATATCTAAATACCTAATGTGATTCCTAATTACTTATATTCAAAAAACTAACCTGGAATCGAAAGCGAAATGGCCCTAAAAGTCATTTTTCATAGAAATGTCGCATTCAAGTCTTTCGGCGTAAAGTGTCACAGGTTACGTCGTATACAGGTCTCAATGACCTCGGATCCATAATTTATCACTTTTCCGTATTATTTATTGCTCCGCGTGTATCAACAATAGTTTTTAACATTAAAGTATCTTATCTCATAGTTACTTCTTATTATTAAAACTTATATTATTCATGTTAAACCCAGTCTTTTGTCCATAAAGTAATTTTATTTATATATTTTTATATTTTTTTCAGTGTATAAATATTTGTAAACTGCATACTGCTTGAAGTAGGTAAGCATTAACGTCATTATCATAGGGATAAGACAAAAAAAATGTCGAAAATTTTAACACCTATTGAAAGTTGTTTAGGAGAAAGTAAGCTTCAGAAAGTTGTTTCTTATTCTGATATTTAAAAAAACGACAAGGAGCGTTGTAAGATGTGGATCCAACTTTGTCAAGCATCTTAGAACGTACCTAAGAACAAAAAAAACATTGGTTTGCCGCACAAGTTTTAATTCTCGACCGGGATGTGATTTGTCCGGGCACCGAGTGAGTGAGCGCCTTGCTTTTTTACTCACACCATTAATCACTGGGTATCTAATGGCGAGCCGTCAACCGAACAACCATTCACAACGCATGCTGAGGCGAACCAGAAAGTCTAAACTCTGATCACACAGAGTTCTACCGGATCCCGGGCTCAAGTTATTATAAAGACCTGGTGAGAGATGTTGTGAACAGCAGAGCTGCTGTGTACGGGTGACGTAGCCCACAGATTTTGTTAAAGTAAATCTGTCGACTCGAATTTACGGGGACGAACTTTCCTTATGAGCACTGCTGGCGTACAGACATTATAAGGCATGTAGTTCTTTCTGGCGTAATTTTATAAAAATGGACGGCTTTATCTCGTCTTGTATTTGACACGGCAAACGTTACAGTTACTTATAAAAATTGAACCAGTTACTCTTGTGGGTAGGTATTAAAATTTTAGTAAACTCACTCGTGTTTTAATTTTAAACTAACTATATCTAAATAACAGTACAAAACATTTGCACCGTGACCTTAGAAATTAATACTGTAACAGTCTTTGCGAGCTAAAATAAACTTAAAGTCTTATTTGCCACTTGCAGAGCAAAAACATTTTTTGCCATACATGCAACACTTTGTTGCTTATAAGATACGAATATATCAAGAAAGAGTTCGCAGGCATCTTTTATACCATCTTATATAATTAGAAAGAGATTTCCGTTCTCCCTATAGGTAGTCCACTTGCAATCATTTGTGACGCGGAATAACTCTTCACATGCGTTGACGACTTTAGATTGTACAAGGATTCTGTCAAATAATTTTGAGGCCTTAACATTATGTCCATCTATAAGGGTTCATTACCTACTTGACTAAGGAACTCTATACTCGCGACTATAAAATGCCTTCAACTAGCTAATCTAACACACTGCATTAATAATCTCTTGAACGGTAAAATTGCATAAAAATAAACAAGGCAATATATGAATAGAAACCTCAAACTGCAAACATAGTATGTAGCTAGATGAATAGGGGGGTCAACAAATCACATCATTTCGCAAGTGAACGTGTTTCGTAAGCGCGCTCGCTCGCACGCGCCCCATGATGACTTATTAGAACGAGCACGCGAATCACATGGACGTCAATTTGAAATACGGAACGTAGGTGCCTAATCGATATACCCTCAGCATGAATGCAGGCGCTGAAGCATACAAAATGAAAATTCAGGTCAGCGCATTGGGAAACTCACCGGCATAGCCAGTGGCTACACTGAGATATTCAATTTGGCATAGGTACTTACACTAGAAATTATAAATCACTATTGTAACACAAGAGTCTTGGGGTGGGGGATTCTTCGCGAGATATAAATTGTATCCATTTAATCTTGAACGATTTTCTCGTATTATGTCCGACTTTTCGTATGTATCAAAGCGTCGACGGGTTTTTCCTACTACCAAAACCTTAAAAAGGTAATATTTTACTTGTACGCGATTAAGTCCTGTTTTTTATTATTATTATAATGTGGTATAAATCTGTCATAACGTGCCTGTCATATCAATTGAAACCGTTCCTTATCTAGTAAATTTTAGGAGGTAGGTATAGACCCAGGATCCAGGACTCTACTTTAGGTACCTAATTAGGTCCAGGGACCAAGTAGCCTGGATGGTATATGTACCGTACTGTCATCACAAGGAATCCTCAAAATTTGGCGAATACATTACGGAAATGTCGGCCACAATTCCACTGGTGATACAAAGGTCCATAGGCTACAGTGACCAGTTTATATCAGGCTTACTTTGCACCATACCAAGTATCGAAATGTGAAATATTTTTTTTGTATGTAGTCCTATCTTTCACACAAATATCAAATCAACTTAGGATAACACATAGGTGTGTTTTCAATTTAGCTATGACAATCTTCCCCGTTGGTAATTCACAATATCAAACATTTTACTTAACATTTTAATCGGTGTTCATTTTTATTCTAACTGAAAAAGGATCAAATGAATTGGGTTTATATATTATGATTAATTCCCAACCTGCAACCTAATTAAATAAAACAATACAATACACAACAACAACGTAATACAATTACAATACAGGTTCTTACTAATTTTGCCAACGAAAGCTGTACGTGCAATAATGCGTTGCTGTTGGCTCACTAGACTTTCCGTCTCCTATTGTAGACGTGAAGAAAAAAGATTTGTATGCTAAACATGTGCTCTATAAGAGGCGTAGAAGGAAGGAAGTTGTATTAATAAAGAAAGGCGGAACCTTTAGGTATTTTCGCATTGCTTTCAGCATATTTGGACTTCACATTTTGTGCAATGTTGCACCGCATAGAGGATCCTTCAATAGGTACACTGTGTTTTATCAATAGCATAGGCAGCAAGGATTATTGTTTTTATCATCTACTCTAAAATTGTATTCCTAAGTATTAACAATACTGCAAAATAATGCAATTCATTACAGCCGTTATTTTTTCACAAGCGTCCCTTTGTATTCTCGATTCTGTAAAATTCATTGTAGTTGAGTAGGTAAGGTTCGTGAAATATTGCAAACATGAAGAAACGCTATCATGAGAAATGGGGACTGTGAAGAATAAGGAATGATGTGAAGAATTGTGTAAAGAAGGAAATCATTGTGTATAATAATGACAAACATAATTATATCGGTATATTTGAGGCCCGCCTTCGTGGAATTTACGTTCTATGTGGTCGGTGATAAAAATATGTTCAATTTCAAATGATAATTATGTAAAGATATAGGTGGTGGGAATCGCTTTAATCATTTCGTTTTTGTTATCGGGATACCTAGCGAAGGCCTGTAATTACGTTCCGCACTAGTGCGCCGCTAATTCAGTATTTCTTGCCGCCAGAACCTCAATTTTAGGGCTATAAATCCCCTTTTCTTTTAAACCAATATCGTTTTGATATTCGTGCGTTCCGTTCAACATACTTACAGAAGAGAGGGCACATGAATCAAAATTATACAAGTGTGATTTCGTTACGACAAAAAGCTTTTCCAAATTGGGCGCCAGACCTGGTTTTGCATTATCAATCCGTGAGCCACTTCCGATCGCAGCTCTCCTGTTTTCTCCATACTGTTAGACATCATTTATATTTGTCAAATAAATATACCTAATACGCGTATAATTATATGATTATGAATGTGACACTGTCATCCTGTTAGTTAAACTTGAATATTCTATACTTTTACGTGCCTAGGGGGAAAAGTAATCTCCAAAACCAGTTTAAAAATCCGGGGACGTGAAAATCAGAAAAGCTTAAGCACCAAATTAATAATAAGATTTATAGTAATATTCATTTTCGGAACGTATTTCATAATTATATTAATACTCTTAAAAATAATTGCTTCATGTTTATTGTTATTTTCCAATATTTACCAAAATCACCTTCTAACGAAAGCATTGCCGCAGTAAATCAATTTTAAGCTCCTTGTCGTTTACGGAATCGGTCTAACAATGGCCAAGTTAATTAATTTGGTTTAATGGTTTCTGTGTTTTATACAATTCACTCTTAAATTACGTTCCAATCTGGTGTCAATAGTTCAGAGTTTCTTCCACTCGATTTACTTTGTTACCGAATAAATTTCGTTACTTTGTCTCCCGTGATTAACTACTAAGAATAATTGATAAACTTTGTTAGTTTGCTGGGATAGGATAAGCGGTATAACGGCCAATATTATTTTTTGTTGCGCAGAAAGGTTCGACATTCTTCAGCCGCGGCACCAAGAGCAGTGACGCGAGCATCGAGAGCATCGACATAATGCACCACCCCATCTACCGCATCTTCTACGTGTCACACGACAGCTCCGATCTGAAGATCTTCTCGTACATTGCCAGGGACGGCGCCACCAACCTCTTCAAGTGCAACGTCTTTAAGAGCAACAGGAAGGTACATAAGTTAGCAAGACTGAAGGCCGGTTTACATGGTGCAAGAACTTGCATGCGACTTTGATTTCATTGCGGGGTCACGGGTAGGTACTAGAATAAGGCCAGTATGACAAAATCTGCAATGTAATGAACATCGCTGGCAAGTTCTTACACCGTGTAAATGGGCCTTGACGCTGCGCGATTTGAAGGTGCCGGTGCTGCCATTTCTGCACGCCGATGGCGCCAGGGAACGTCTCTTTTCCATTATTTTCCTACGACGTAAGGTCCGTAAGGGACATTTCGAATTTGAAGTCGAATACCATTAAATATCTAAGTATATGATCATATCCTACTAATATACATGCGAGTGTTTAGATGTTTGGATATTTGTTACTCAATCACGCAAAAATGGCTTAAAGGATTATTATGAACAAACTTGATATACAAAGAGTGAATAGCCTGGATGAATATACAGGATACGTTTTATCCCGAAATTCATCCCTCAAAGGTATAGAATAGGGGTGGAAGTTTATGTAGACGAAGTCGCGGGAAAAAGTTAGTATTTAATAATACTTATTTTATTGATTTTGGCACGTCAAAGTAAGAGGTGAGTATATACCGGAAAGTAAAAATGTCCCTATACCGATAATGGCTGCGTTTATTACATGCAAATGTTATACAGTGACTTAAGTAGATAGCTACTATAACCCTTCTGCGCTCTTTATGAATATGACCGACCCCCATCTACCACTTAAGTACACTACTTCATTATAGTCGTGAGTCTGTGATTAAAGGTTGGACGATACTAAGGTATAATGTGTAAGAAATATAATTGACTATCTAAAAATATCCCGAGATTCGTAACAATTGCGCGTAGTCGAGCTCAGACTGATGATCTTAATATAATAATTAAAATGCGTTAGCCAATGTACGTACACAATTTGAGACTTAAAATTATAAGATTTACCTATAACCAAGAGAGATGCTTGAAACAAACGCTACATTTTTTTTGTATTTGCCACCTAAATAATAATAAAATTGAAACATGGCTATGGGGTGCGCCAAAGTTCATATAAAATTGCAATTCCGATTATTGTACATCCGAAAATGTATCTTATACAATTTTATGTCATAATGATCACTATTCATAATTATTTTTGGTTAATAACTATCGTATCTCAGAATTGTCAATATTTATAATTTCATTAAATATAAGTATTTCTATTGCTATTATCTATATTCATATACTTTTTTATCATAACGATTATTAGCAATATAGTTTACTTTTATATATTTTTTATACATACTAGTTTTATTGCTATTTTTTTTATTAATAATATTCCGATATCCAAACATAATTATGAATAGCGATCATTATGAAATAAAATTGTATAAAATACATTTTCGGAGATTTAATAATCGAATTTGCAATTACAATTTCTAATAATACTACAATTTCTTTTATTCCTAAGTGTTTTTATTCCTTGTCATTTCCGTTCATAGTGTTAACAATCATACAACTTTTTTTGTTACTAATGACACCTTATTTTCCATAATTTAAACCTAAAAATGTATTACCAAATAATTTTTATCAAATTCTTATTTGGCAAAAAAAAGCCCAGAAAGACCTGTTAGGGCAAGATCGACTCTAACGCGGATAGGTTAGAAGATTAAGACGGGAGCTGAAGCGAAGCGAAGCTCCCGTCTTATTCTTCGAGGTTATTTTTTTATAAAAGCCCAGAAAGACCTGTCGGGGCAAAATCGACTCTAACGCGGATAGGTTAGAAGATTAAGACGGGAGTTGAAGCGAAGCGAAGCTCCCGTCTTAATCTTCGAGGTTTTTTTTATAAAAGCCCAGAAAGACCTGTCAGGACAAAATCGACTTATAAATTAGGAATAAAGATAATTTCTTAGTAATTACATTACTACTAGCAAAATTGAAATATATCCTTTATGAAGGAAACTGTTATGAAAAACAATATTAGGAATTCATATACTTTACTAGTAATGACATTATTACTAGTAAATTTATGAAGTATGTCATTTATGAAGAAAACTGTTATGGAAAACAAAATTATGAAAACAAATATAATCTGAACTATAATATTATGAGTAAAAATTTTCGGAATATTCATTATTATGAATAACGACGGTAGTAATATAAATTATTCACAAACAAGGTTAGGAAAAACAAATTTATGAAGAGTGATGATTATGATCACAAAGCGGTATTATTAGAAAAAATCTGTGATAAAATTTTATATGAGCCAATATGGACCCATGGCTATGGCTTAATGCTTTTAGAGGAAGGGCCACGTACCAACAGCCCTTTCGCGTGTGCTGTTTATGAAGATCGCAGTCGCTCGTAAAACTCGGCCTGGCGATAAACCGCAGCTGTCGTATCGCGAACAATATGTGGGAATCACCGCTTTTTCAACGAAACCCTGCGCACTTACGAACTGAATGGACGCAGTAAAAGGGTAAAGTAACCCATCGCTCGAAGACATTACTCAGACGCGTTGCGCGGGGGAAACAATGCCGATGGAGAAGGATGCGGGTTGATCACGCGCTGGCACCTGCTCCGCGGTGTTGTGAGAGAAGGGCAGGAATGTCCGGACGTGACGGTGACGTCGGGTGAACTTGATTCAGCCATGCGTTTCGCGAGTTGTGTCCATTCCTCCCTGCAGGGTGATTACGTACGTTCATAAAGTTGACCTTTGTGTATCTATTTTTGTACACGTTTGTACGTTGTACGTTGTGTTACTGGATTGATGATGATGCCCCCCCAGCATCGTCCGCGTCGTGAGCAATCTGAAAAGACACGGGCTGAAAACGAATAATTATGAGTACATGAGCCTCCTCTAATTATGGCATACCGACATAAATTGTTAATGCAAAAATAAGTTCTTGCAATCATTTTTAATTTGATGAACACGTGGAGTATCCATGATGTCTATTCAAATTTATAAACTTACAAGATTTTACTTAAACATAAGTCACGTACGTGCAAAAGCAATTCAATACAAAAAAAACATTGAAAATTGATTTTTCACCTTACACATATTTTTCCACTTTAATGTACCAAAATTTAAACCTTACTCAAACTATTACGAAAACAAAAAAAACAAGTCATGCCTTGGTCTCTTCTTCTTAGTTGTATCGTATTCTGACTGACGTGACGACTATGGGTATATAACTATTTCGACCACAGCTCTGTATTTTAAAATATCTTCTTGAATTATTTTTTGTAGATTCAAAAACTTTCGTATCTTGATTACATCAAACTTGGAAGAACAAAATTCATTAATAATGATGAACGAAATTGGATAATACGCACTCAGATTTTATAATTAACTGGGAACAAGCTCGAAATTCACGAAGAAATCTTTTATATTTCTTTGCGTTTGTGGTTGGATGGTAATGTAGTGTAATGCAAGGCAATTTGCGTCTGAAGTTTAAAAGTGTAGAAGAAATCTGTCAATATTCGCATCAAATTGCTTTTTTGTGAAGATGGGGGCACGCGAATAGCTTAAAAAACTTCTTAGTGTACGAAATTATAATGAAAAGTATTTCACAACGGTTACAATTACAATCATAGGCGTCGGGGTTTGTATTAAATATATGACTTTATTGCAGAGAGAACTACAACGAACTGTAACTGTTGGAGCAAGAGGTCACGAAACTCACGAACATTCTTAAGGTTTCTTATCGAGTTGAAAGTATAATGATCCCTGGATGTGTATTCCCATGGAAAAAAGCACGATTTTAGGGATTGTCTGCATGTTTTAAAATTACACGTTTCCGTGCCGATTGTTGTTGACCTTGGGTATTAGAAGACGTGACCATAAATAGATTTCTTAATTCTTTGCAAATAGAACTTAAGGACGTTTTACAAATTTTTGTTACAATTTAATCTGGAGAGTACATTTTAGGTACATCACATAATAAATGTTAGGCCTTAAAGAATAGGGAAAACACTTCTGGCGTGTTTCTTAACCGTTTCAGCTAAACTCAGTTCTTGCCCTTGTAAATAACCCGAATTCGATTGACACTCGTTGTGCTGCAGCCGGCATTGTAGTTAGCAAAAAGATACGCAAACATGACGACTTGACATGAGAAAGCTCGTCCTACGCAGCACTTCGGCTGCCATGATTGGTTTTCCTACCTATCAAAAATCAGCTTTGTTAGACAGATTACCTAGTACTATTATATAATGTTTGGTACATATAGGTTTGAAGAATTTAAGGTACCTACCCTGTTCTCTAAAGTTACACAAACCAATTGAGAATATCTCGTTTTATGGCTACAATAAAATTTAGAATAAGGTAACAATTAGACACGAGTTGCTACTAACAATTATACTGGAGCTTAGACACTGTTGATGTTCACACTTAGTTAATCTGGGTTGTACCTGTATAATGTAAGGGATGTTTATGTTAATTGCGTTTAATAGCGGTGGAAATTTCTAATTCTCACTCCATTTATTGCTTAATGGCACAAATTCGTGTCTCGAACCACTCGTGACTCGTGTCAACTGCTAACTGTATGTAGCTGGATAGTAGTAAAATACTTTTTGTAGTAGTTTAAATCAATCACTCAAAGGTTACTGAAAGATATCTCTTACAGAGATAAGTTTGTCTTTATAAAGATTTAATTAGAAAATGCATAAAGTGATTCTCGTTAAATCCTCATCAGCCGAGCAGTAGTGTTCTTGTAGCTTGGCCGATTAATGTCAACATATGAAGTAATAAAATAAAAAATGGCTATTAGTAAACCATATTTTAGATAACTGGGGATAGCCTCCTAGAGAAGACCATGGAAACCAGAAAAAAATTCGATACTCTAAAAGAACGATAAAACGGAGGGCGAATAATATTGGACATTATGTAGGCAATGAATTGTTATTTTTCTCAATATTTTCATATGTCGCCGCTGGCAATCACCGGTTTGTCAAAACCGCGTGTCTTGCACGAAGCGTACTGGCATCGTCGACATTTCCGACAAGCCGATGCATGAGGGCCGTGCGATGGGAATCAGCGGACGTGGTTATATGAGTTTCTATACATAGCATACAAAAATTCGTTGATGGCGATGCGCCCGATGCGTGCGATGCGGAACTGTGGACGCTTATCGTTGTTTTATTTTTCAATTGTATTTCAACGAGTTGTAGCATTACAGTTTATTTTTTTTATTATTCAACATTCTGTATTTCTTTGAGAAGAATCGGCACAGTTTACGCGTAACGCTCGTTCGAAAAGTTAAACAATTACCCCGCGGGTCGCAGCGTGCGCCGCCCGCGCCGGTTTATCCAACAAGCGGAATACCAATAAGAGCTCAGTTTAATCGCGCCTCTGCTCCAAGATCTTATTCAAGATGTTGATCTTTCAAAATATACAACGCAATGAATTTAATGAAATCCGTCTCATTCGTCATTTACTTGGTATACAAGCTAAAGTATAAGTTACCCGTGTAAAGAGTTTTCTTTGTACTGGCAATTTATGCGGTTTTAAATACTGTTATGAGCGAATTCTTTATAAGACGAATTGCAATTAGAACAATGAGAGTCAATGATAAATGTTTTTACAAGTAGATAGCGCTAAATATAAACACTATTATTTTTTACAATTTCATACATAAATAGGTAGTAATAATTGAAGGGATGTTTACAAAACCAGCATAGCTGTAGTTTTTTGCAAATGCAACATATTGGTATCATTCTGTTGGTCCTAAAGAAGGGGCTACAATTAGTGAAAAAGATATTGTCCTATGATATCCTCGTTTTATCCAAAATTTACTTCTTATACCTTTAAAAATAAGGACAATACTGTGGAATTAACGTAGACTGGTATATAACATTAGCATTACAATATATTAACATCGCCATTTAGATCCGAATCTAACACAAACGTAAATATATTTTTTTATTAAAAAAAGTTTTCTTACAAAAACCACATAAGTAGCAAAAAATTTACAAAATCTGCATAAGTGGCTGACCTTATTTATTGTTTTTATCAAGCAATAAAGAGGGCTGCAATAAATAAAGATATAATGTTTATTCTGTGGCCATATCTTAATGTCCAACGTATAGTTAAGCAAAACTTTAAGAGTATTTTAGTTTTATCGATTTCTTGTAAAATTACCTCCAGTTCAGTTGTTGTTTTTTTATAAATTACAATTTCAATTACATGGGAACATAACCAATTAGTTTGACCTGCGTTTTAGTTAGGATAATGCAAAAATCTTAAAAATTTGGGTTTTTCCTTAGGTCTCAAACTATCTCCATACCATATCTAAATCCTTTCAGCGGTTCAGGGATGAAAATATAACAGACAGACAGTTACTTGTATTTTCACATTTATAATTAGCATGGTTTTATGATAGTTTGTAAACAAAATGTAAAAATAGTGACGTGGCGTCATCAGAATAATTTCATATTATTTATGATCAGATCTTGTCACATGAAATATTAATAAACTTGAGATCAAAGAGGGACAATTTCTATTAAACTACGCATATGATGTTGGTCCATAAAGGATTGTATACTCTATTGATTCTGATGTATGTACTTGGCACATTATATCTGAGTTTCTTTTTTGTAAATAAAAACGTCATCTTTTAAGCTCTTAGCACACATCAGATTCCCTAATTTGGGTTACATAAACAATAAATACCTATTAATACATAGTTGGCGACAATTTTACACAAATCGATCAATTTACGTAATAAGCAAAACATACTATGGTACTAGACGACGAAATTAAACATAGAAAACATTCAACATTATGGAACAAATATTCGTGTTAATCACACAAATAACTTCCCTGACTGGGATTAGGGTAGTGACCAACTACCTATGCAAAAGTTGTCGTGGACGTTGCTTTGGAGTTAGGCGCACATAGCGTCGGTGATAGTGAGGTGCGCGGCGCAAGAGGGAAGTCCCCAAAAGGACGGATACAGACAGATAGGTACCTGCAGCCCGCTAACCAAACATCTACCACATGGACCTCTCGCCGCGTACGCTGCATCGTCCCGACTAAACAGTAGGCCTATATTTTTAAATTCCGTTTGGTAGTATATTATAATCAATTAACTGCAAGTGTCTACAAAGCGATGTTGATGTAGAAATGTTCCCGAGTTAACGGGTTCCCATCGTCGGCCGCTTGCTGGTTTATTTATCGGCGAACTCTTAAATCAGAGTGTGAAAGCTACTGCGCACGCTTGTCAATCTGTTGCGTGGAAAACGCTTAGATGTTGTAATAAATCTGTAACTCCCTGAGAACTCACTGAAATTTCGAATTCTAATCGCCTTCGCTTTTTGAATATTTGATATGAATGAGCAACAGATTTAAAAGAACTTTTGTATATAATTGTAATGAAAATATGTTAGTCTTCAATTTTCAGCATTATTACAGATTAAAAAAAAACTTTGTCACCACTTTTTGGCCAATAACAGTGGGCCGTAACCCAATAACATAAAATCTATTTGACCTACACACTTGCAATTTTTCGAGTCTTGAAAAATCCATCATCATCGAAGAACGTTGTGCATGACACGAGCTTTGAAAGAAATTTTGTTTCCAGTTAATGCTCACTTCTTTTACTAGACGGTTTCTCTACAAACTTGGCATTTTTTAACAAAATGTGTTTTTGATGGGTATCTAGTACAGGAAATTACTTAAATAGTTGAAATTGTTAGTAATCGATTGAAATACTTTAATATACAATATTTTTTTTACTTTATAATTGACTTTTATATATCGTAGTAGTTAGATAATATATTTTTTACTCAATACCATTACCTGTACGGAAAACGGAACAATTGAATATTCAAGCACCACTTTTTCAAAGTGTTCAGGCACTTTACCGAGTCTTCTTCCAAGCCTACACTCAAGACTTTATTAAAATTTAGATTCTTCGCGAGAAACTAAGACTCGTGTCTCAATAGAATAATGTCCCCTGCAAGGTTGAAAGTTAAAAGAACTCAAGGTATGATTTATTAAAGGTATTGAGCTTGTAAAAAATGGAGTTTAGAGCCGCGAATCCATCTTCCATAATTGACAGAAGAGAATGTAACGGTCGAATGGTACATAGCTTTTGTTTCATATCTTTCTCAGCATAGATATATTCTAATATTTATGTTTCTCAGTTATTCTGATTTCAAAACACATTAAACTATTATATTTTCAATCTTAAATGGTCCCATATTTTTACCATACCTGGACTTGAATTACGGTGTTCACTTGATAATATCTACACAGTTGAAAAGAAAAGTCATCTTTCCTATGATCAAGAGTGAACATCTTAGGAGCGTGTAGGTAAGATAAGTTTTTACTACATAGGTTTTTAGAAATGGAGACGCCGTATACATATTATGATTCTACAAAAAAATTGGATTTCTAACTCTTAACGTTTGTTTATGTCCACGGAAGAGGAGCAAAGTGCCATCTGTATATGACTTATTCACCGAATAGACATTAGCAAATCAGATTTCACATTAGAAAATGAAAGACTCCACATAAGACATACGCATGACTGATAGTTACAGTATCTAGAAATCTTCACCGTTAAAGTGCAGCTAATGTAATTAAAATATGGTCGTCTATAAAAAAGTTCTTGACATTCTCCGCCAATAAAAAAAAATTAAAAATCATTCATTTCGGTTTTTTTGGAACCATACTTGGTTAGTAACTATGTACTTAAAGATATTATTAGTATACTTGTTGTGTTTTGCTCGTATCCGATTCTTTGTCCTATTGTGCGGTATTAACGGCCGTCATAAAAGAAGCATACTTCGTAGATAAAGACTGCTTGAATTAACATTTTATCGTATTACCAACTCTAGGGCCTTTGTCAAAAGTTTAAATTGCTCTAATAGAAATGTGACGTTAGACGCATGTATTTTATAGCCGCCCGGGGCCATACTCGACGTTGAAACCAATTAGTAATAAACTATTAATCTAAATATTTTTATTTGTGTAATATTATTAGAAAGACATTCTTACCCGAAAGTTAACCTAAAATATTAGTCTAATTACGCAACATTTGGAGCACAATAGGTACACCTACTTCAAAGTGTCCGGTTCAGGCAAAACCTTCATTGCGATTATCTGCATACACCCCCAACGCTCACAGGTTGGCTTGATATTAAGGCAATTGGTCCTTTTCCAGAAGGTTCCAAACCTCTTACCATCTTGGTGTGATGCCAAAATATCCATTTCCATGTGGTTTTGACTATTTCGGCACCACTTAAATTTCATTTTGAAATGTTTACACGTTGACCTTTTTTGTTTTTTTTGAACCTGACTGTGGCTTTATAGGCCGGGTCCAATAAAGCGATAGGAGTGCGCGGTTGGAGAGTAGCCTGGGGAAAATCCAGGGGAAAACCTCCGGCACGACCACGCGTGTGGTTTGGAACACTGGAATACTCTAAGAGTTTGCGCTCCAGTGAGATTGATTGAGTGGTTTCAACCGAATCTTAGGTGTGAGTGGAATCGAGCTACTGGGAGTTTTGTCGCTGATTCACTAAACCTAGCCTAGCTGAGAAGAATCCGGCAAGAAACTCAGCTAGGCCTGACCTGGGTCGGACTGAATCTACCCGGTGTACGGCGGTACCGGTACGAATAGGGACTATATGTGTCAGTGTTGTCGCGATCGCGCGGTGGACGTCCCCGCCGGCGGGAATGCCTAAGTGTACGCGTCATGTCAGAGTTGGACGCCATTCCATCTTTCGATGAACGCTGTGATTACGTCGTCCGGGTCCATAAGTGTGTGCCTAGGACGCCGGACCGTGCGGCCCCTAATCAGTGATCGCCGAGTAAGGACAAAGGGGGGAGGGATGGGAACGTAGTCGACCGCATTCCTAACTAACGCATTCCTGTGATGGGAAGCGTTGTCAAAATAACGTCTGGCAGTCTGCTTAAAGAAACCATACATGGTGCTAATCCTCATGTCGTGGTGCAGACTGAGGGAGAGAGCACGGAGCCTTGCGGGACTCCTGCCCGGATGGGGTGTGGGTCCGAGTACGTTCCCTCTAGTCTGTATCGAAAGCTTCGATCCCTGAGAAAATCTCGTATGGTGAGTACGAGTCTGTCAGGCATACCGAGATGATATAACTTGTATATATGCCAGACCCTGTCGAATGCTTTCGCCACGCCGAGAAAGATTGCACCGGTCCTGAGCCCCTGGAATCGAGAGAAACCGTCCAGCACGTGCTCCGTAACCTGTTGGACGCACGAGTGCGCGGATCTAAAGCCGAACTGCTCGTCGATGATGACGTTATTCTCAGCCGTAAATCTGAGAATCCTAGTGAGAAGGATCCGCTCATATAGCTTTCCTAGAGAGCTAAGTCAGCTGATCGATCTATAAGAGGCAGGCGAAGTCCGGGGTTTACAGGGCTTCGCTATCCCTATGACCGCTGCACCTTTCCACGCGGCTGGAAAGTGAGCAAAGATGCCGACCAAAATGAAGAGGGGGGTTTCAGGGAGAAGTCTCAGGATACGATTGGATACACCATCCGCACCCGAAACCTTCCTAACACGAAGACGCCTGACTAAGACACTGACTTCCTTAACCGACACCGGTGAAATGGGTGAAGTTACGGGGAGACGCGATCTCCTGTCCACCTCCGGAATCGATCCATCTAATATGGGCTTCGTCGGTGTGAGAAGACTAGGCGAACATTACACGTTGACCACATTACTTGATAAATAGGACCGTGTCGAGATTTAAAGCTATAAATGTAAACAGTGTTATGGTTAGCTTAGTAACAATTTAAATGAAATAAATGAACTGTATTCTGCAAGTAGGCCGCAAAGGCACTTTTACAAGTCAAAAACTACTAGCGTTTCTCATGAGACCACTGCCGAGAAGAAACGCCGAAAGAAACTCGACAGTCAGTCATTTTCTCCAAAATATGCTTATTGCAATGATACTACTTAACATACTTAAGTAAATGTGGTAAACAACAAAAGAGAATTGAAAGAAAAACGAGGAAAAAATAACAATAAGTATTTACAATGTGTAGTTACACAAGAAAACAAAACATGGCGAAACGTTTGATATGCTTGCCTGCAAGAAATGTGTCAACTAGATACAATGAAAATATTATACATGACTCTTTATGCTATTTAGGTATTTGGTTTGGGCCATGCATTTCTGTCTGTTAGATAGTCCTTAACCCTATAATAAGCCTTTGACATCAATGTTTTTTTAAGTAATTTTTAAAAGCTGGAAAGGGTAAACTCAAAATTTCATCGGGTAAATAATTATAAAAACGGACACATTGACCTACAAAAGACTTGTAAACTTTACGGACACGAAACTTGTTAGTGGCAATTTTATTTTTATTCCTGGTATTAAAATTATGGATATCAGAATTTATACAGAATGATTCTCGATTCTTTATGACATAAATAATATTCTCATAGATGTATTGGGACGCTACCGTTAAAATGTTAATTTCTTTAAAGAGCTCTCTTAGATTTTCACGTGAGTCCAGGTTATATATGGAGCGAATGGCTCTTTTTTGTAATACAAAAATTGTCTGTATGTCAGCTGCTTTACCCCAAACCAGAATACCATACGACATAACACTATGAAAATAGCTGTGATAAACTAAGCGAGCTGTTTCTACATTGGTCAGTTGTCTGATTTTTCTTATAGCATAAGCGGCTAAACTTAATTTACGTGCCATAATGGCTATATGGGGACTCCATTGTAGATTTTTGTCTAATGTTATACCTAAGAATATTGCTTTATCTACAATTTCTAAACACTCGTTATTTAAAAGTATATTAGTTTCCACCGGTCTAACATTAAGCAAAGAAAATCTGACACATTTAGTTTTCTTAGCATTAAGTAGCAGGTTGTTAACGGTAAACCAATCAAGTACTTTGACCAGTGTGCCATTAACATTAGAACATTTTATTGTTTTTCGGCCAACCTTAAAGATTAATGATGTATCATCCGCGAATAATACTATGTCACAAAGATTAGTTACTATAGACGGCAAGTCATTTATATAAACCAAAAATAAAAATGGACCCAGGATAGAGCCCTGAGGCATTCCTAACGTTACTACAGCTCCACTAACTGGGTTCCATTTACAACAACTGTTTGAGTTCTATTGCTAAGATATGAGGACGTAAGGCTTAACGCATTATCAGACAGGCCATAATGTTTAAGTTTCAAAATGAGCGTTCCATGATCCACGCAATCGAATGCTTTAGAAAGGTCACAAAAAATACCAATCGCATCATAAGAATTCTCCCAAATATTGTAAATATACTTAATAAGCACAGATGCAGCATCAGTTGTGGAGCGCCCTTTTGTGAAACCGAACTGATTACTTGTAAGAAGTTTATTTCTATTGAAGTGCATTAGCATATCGTTTAACATTAATTTCTCAAAAACCTTACTTAACACAGGTAGTATCGATATAGGACGAAAGTTGGTTAGGTTGTTCAAATTACCCGATTTAAATAAAGGTACGACTTTACTAAATTTCGTAAGATCCGGAAAAATACCCTCTGATATGCAGTTATTGTAAACAACCAAAGCTAAATGGGGCCCAATGACATCTTTGATATGATTAATAACTTTTACTGATGTTCCCCATAAATCCTCCGCTTTCTTTAAATTGAGCGATTTCAAAGTTTTAATAACTTTGATTGAATCTACTTGACTAAAATTAAACGTTACATTACATTTACTAATGTTAGCACAAAGTAAAGCGTTATCTTGGATTTCAGATGACGGAAGACATTTCGTAGTACTACTTGCTATATTCGAACAATAATTCTCGAATGCCAAGGCAACATCATTATTTGACATGACCTGTAGCTGTACTGTGACAACCGCGGGTTTTAAGTTTACCAGATTCTCTATTTATAATATTCCAAACAGTTTTCACTTTATTGACAGATATTTTAAGTTTCGAACTATTATATAGTTTGCTTTAGCAGTAAAACACACTCTCTTGAAGATTCTTGAGTAAGTCTTGACAAGGTCCAGGAAATGACTGTTCTTGTTCACCTCCCTTTCACCATAAAGTTCATAAAGCCTATTTCTACTTTTATGTATGCCTACAGTAGCCCAATCACTAAACATAATATTATTATTTTTAGTTTTAGACCCGGAAATAGTTTTCAATGCAAAATTTTCGTAGCCGAATAAATCTTTATACATGCTATTCGAATTATTTTGTGAAACTCCAAACGAGAACTAGTTATGGGTCGGTATGTTATAGTTTGGGGTTGTTCTTTAATTATCTTTGAGAAAGATGCCTTTTGACCACTGTGGTCGGAATTAAAACAATTTATAATTTTCTTATCCAAACATTCACAGTTACAAAAAATATTATCTAAGCAGGTTGCACTGGTAACACCTCGGGTAGGCTCAAAAAACAAATTTAGCAAATTAAAAGATTTAATCAAACTTAACAACTTGACGGTATTGTTGGATGGTTGAAGTAAGTCGACATTGAAATCACCACAAACTATAACATTTTTTTAGCTTTAGGTAATTTCACAAAGTCAAATATCATCTGTTCTTGCCTGAGCCAATGTTCAGTAATACACAAAACTTGAATATCATCATTATCTAAAAATAAGCCTACTTCTAGTTCCTTGTATTTCTCCAATCAAAAGTCACTCAGTAAAAGCTTTACATTTACTTACGAGCGAGTTGCCAATGAGTTTTCTTAGTTGGCGCTGCCATTGTTTATAGACAATAATAAATCACTGATTCCACTTCCAAACCGACTTTTATAATCAATTACCGGTCTCGATTACCGATCCCGAAAGCCATAAATATTCTAGCTACACTTTTCAGAATCTTAAATTCGCATTTAATGATCCGCTCAGTGTACATGTTACTCGTAGCGTCTGATTTAGGATTTGGTGTAATCATTGGTACACTAAGGCTCGGTTTTATAAAGAATTGTTGAATCTTTTGTCGGTAAGGTATGTCTAAAAATGTCCTGAGTTACCAAAATTTGATTTGACATTAGATCTAACCAGGGCTCGTAACCCGTTTTTACTATTTTTGAAATATCTCGTAAAGTGCTTCTCATATTACCATTTTTATTTTAAGATTGGTTTTAGTTAGCCTTCATCTATAAAATAAATGATTTAAAGTACGAATAAATATCGTAAAACGCAACTAACCGAAATTTTTAACTGCTTTAGGTTAATTGTATGGAGACGAAACCGGTTTCCGAGCCCTGGATATAACGGACTCTTAATATTCTTATAAAACCTAGTCTAAGTGGATTATTTAGAAAACAAGGGTGCGATGTTTTGTGCTACCATCTTGTTTAATGTATTTTCGATGTTCCACAATCCTGCGTCTCAACTGTGGCAAATCTTTTGAATTCTGTTCGCGCACTAAGAACAATTCGTATTTAAAAAAGAAAGTAATCTTAGAAAATGTGACATCGAACGTAATAATACTTCTAAGGGATTATGCATTTATTTGGGAGTAATTTGCATTTGAACACATTTACTAGGTGTCAACTGACTGTAATGATTTAAGGGTTAATCCAAGCGTCCCTTCGGTGTTTACTTTCTCTATCTCTGATTAAGTCTGTACTAAACCTAAGTATAAGTATTAATTTTTAGCTCCCAGCGTTTCGTGTAATTAGCAAGCTCCTGGCAAGGAGTTCTACGTGCTGACCCTTCTTAACCGACTGAAGGATTCATACAAGTGAAAGTTAAGTAAGCACGTGTCAAGAGATACACTAACTTTAGTAGATAAATAAACAAGAGAAGTTTCGTTTGATTGCGTTCGGACCTCATTAGGAAACAAACTACTCGACAAGGATAATAGATATAGTCACAACTATGAACATAATTAATTTCTCATGCCAATACAGCTCCTTTGTTTACTTGGCTGAGTGAAACACAAAATGTCACAACTCTGCCAATAGTATGTAATTTTAACACACGCAAATGTGATGTTGAAAATTGTAATGGCTTTTCGCTGGAATACAATTGTTTGCGCCTGACTGTCAATAGAATGTAATTTATTGTCTTAAAATAAAAGTTGTCGTTATTTTGCTACTAATTAGAAAAAAGATGATAGTAAAATTCTATTACGAATCATTAATAGAGGACTAAACGTTTTTTGTTTAATTTTGAGTTTCAGTATTAAATTACGCTAAATTAAATGCTATAAGAGAAATAAACTTGAGTGCCATTTTAATTTTGCGGTACTACTTGCCTTAGGAAATTGTTTCTTAACCTTATTGTAGTAGTCGCGGCGAATTTTACTAAGCCTGAAGGCGTAAAGGTACAATCACCAAATGGCTTTTCAGCTTTTGACTTGAGAGATCTTAACATCAATCAAAGTCTAAAGCCGCTTCACGAGACGAGTGAGTAGGTCATTTTCGCCTGAGGTTAACTTAATCAGCTTATCAATAACAGCTTCAGAAGTGTACCACTATATTACGCGGACATGTTTATTTGTGGTGCGTCTACAGACGCGAGCGCAACCACGTTGCCGCCACTTCAGTAGGTCCGCGAGACGCCGACCGAAAACGCGCGTTGCTTTTCGCCGCACAATCACGCGAAAATTACTTTCGAAAGTTATTACATATTAAGACTAGAGTAGTAGTACAGAATATCGTCATGGCTCAAAATTCTGAGCATGGCAGACAAAAACGAAACGATCACCTGCTCAAAAACTTGCCTACAGAAGTGCTATTGAAAGCAAGAAGTACACTGTTTTCGCTGAGCGGTGCACTGAAATCTAAACATGATCAGAATGCAGCGACGTTGAAAAACGACTCAAAGAATAAAAAGAACCAAAACTGGTTGAAGAGCAGTCGCTCAGAACCAGAATTTAGAGAGCTTCACTCCAACAGACGGAGAAGCCGCGCCGATGGGATCGGCGCTCCTAAAGAATATACGGGCGCAAAACCGAGACCAAAATCAGTCGGACCTATCAAGCTATATGATAACGGCTTAGAAGGATTCCCAGCGAGTGAACTAAAAGAAACACCATCGCGGTTGAGGCCGTTTGATTCCTCTGAGGATGTTTGTGTACAATCGCGACTTGTGATACCAGTTGTCGACAGATTTGGCAGTCAAGACATACAGGACACTAGTGAAAGACCTCGAAAGAAACTATCATTTCGTGAACCAGAAATAGTTCCCAATGGTAGTCTTACCTTAGGTAGATCAAACAAACTAATGGGTGTCAATAGCCTATCCCACAGGCCAAACAGATTATCTTTGCGAGCAGAAGTGCATTCTACGAGCTTGAATGGTTTGGATTCTGATCTAGAGGTAAGTGTGGCATAACTTTGGGAAACATGCCTACTTTACTAACAGAGGTTAAGTTTATGTACAAGAATTTGATCGCAATACTCTGCTACTTAGGTACTAGGCTGTTCTTAGGTACTGAGTAAAGAGAATAAGTAGTCCTATTTTATTAAATACTAGCGACCAATCAAATGTCACTGATTTGTTACCGTTGCTGTTAACTTGTTATCGGTACCTACATTGCGTCCTGAATTAATATGTATGTAATAATAAATATCTTTATTTTCAACTAGTTACATATATTATATCAAATTATATTCATTATACTTTCAACTATTAATAGTATACTGTATGACAAGGGCCTAAAACAAGCCATATCACCACGAGATGGTTATTTTCCCGAACGAAGTTACGGAAAATTGTTCGAATGGTAATATGGTTTTTAGACCAGAGTTATACACTACGTTTCACTTCGGTGGCGAGAAAATAAATACAAAAGATTATTCACCATTCATAATAAAATCCATTGAGAATATGGCGGCAACTTTTTTTAACTGTTTTAATGTTTTGAATAGTTAAATTAGTCGAACAAGTATCTACCAAAAAGAACCCAAAGTTCAGATTGGCTGTCGATGTATTTTCTGATTGGTGGATTTAATATGGAGAAGTATTTTGATTGGCCAAATTATAATGTATTGTAAATCATAAATATGTATTCATATTTTCCCTAGGGCATAGGGGCTAAATGTATTACTTTAGCCCCGCTTGATAAGCCTAATATGACACACTTATCGAGCATGAGAATTGGAAATTTTATTAGGTTCGCATAGAAAACACAACATACAAAAGTTGTATACCTACATCAAAAAAATAGTTATAGTAACAGTTAAATTTTATACATTCTGTTTTTGATTCTATTACTGAAAGGAAAGCCCATTTTATATCAATGAACTAGCTTAAAATCATGCTACTCTCTTATTTGTTAGATTAAAAAACGCAATAAGATTCGATTTAAATCCAATAAATGTCGTTAGTAAAATTATCAACAACAAAAATTTGCTAGAAAACGACACAGATTAGAAGTAACATTAATTGCGTCAAACTTTTTGCTTCTTAGGTATCTCCATATTTATTTTTTGAAAGAGCCCAGCAATAGGTTTTGTACGTAGTGCATAAATAACCTATTGCTGACTTCTTTCAAAAAATGAACTTAAGAAATAAAAAGTAAAATTACGTTATCAACTGAACTCGTCGCCGTGTCAATACAGGGACATACAGAAAACAAAAGATGTATTTCCTGTGGTCAATAGTTAAGTACGTTTAATTGACAATAGGAAAGATTCGATCCGAAATGTGTGACTCTACGAGTAGTCACTAGCGAGGATGCATGAATGAAGGCTAATTTACATGGTGCAAGAACTTGCACTTGATTTTCATTACGTTTCGGGGCGGGATTACCGATGACGAGTACGATCAATCCCCGCAACGTAATTAAAACTAATTCTTGCACCATGTAAATGGGCCTTATAACACGGCGGACGACAACATCGACACTCGGTAATGGCGCTGTCACGCCAAAGCATTGGCTCACGTTTATTTTTCGCCCTGCCCGCGTCCAATGACCACGCTTTACGGAAACGACAGATTTTTATAAATGTTTCTAGTATTTTCGCGTATATATTCCACACGGCCATGGTTTTTACATCAAAAGCGATACTTCCGTCGTCGGCATCATTTATTATAGGTATAGAAATTATGGCTAACTATGTATTGTGAGAGATATTTTAGAACTGCCGCCAATGTGAATTACTCTAGAGCCGTTACTGAACGCGTCTTGGGCATCATTAATTCTGTGCGTTTTTGTTTACGTTGAACACAAAAAATCAACACAAGTGCTAATGTAGTGAGATCGAAATGGGGTTGCCAAGTCGACCATTGAAGACGGACGTTTTATACGCTTGTCCCCAATGTCTGCTCTGCCTGTCAATAGCAATCGCTACCGCTTTGTTTTATCCACTGTTGGAAACGTTTGAAAGAAATTATATTTAGACGGTCGTAGCGTGGAAATCTTTAACCCAACCTTTAAAACTTTATCCTTTATTCATTAGTAATTAAATTTTAAATCATAGACTAATCAATTTAAAAAAATGCTCATTTAAATGTTAACCTAATAACTATGTTACATTGAACCGCCACGTTCCGATATTTATTTACACGCAATTTAAGCTCAAATAAAATATGACTGATTACTGTTATTATCATTCAAGCCATTTCACATTGTTGGACTTTTCAATAATTGAAGATACTGTGAAAGGTCAACCCTTACCCTTGAGCTTGAGCAACAATATTTACTTTGTTTGTGTAGCTATCGTTAATCTGTAGGTACAGCAAGTACGATTTGCATTGTACCACTAATGGCACTACACGGGTAGGTGGCCCGGCTCTTTTGTGCCAAATGTCCCATTAATCTGCCAACCACACAGTATTCTGCGATTACCTCACTCACTTCTGCTCCAAGCATTTAGACATTAACATAAACATGCCAAATACAAATCATTTCTTCTACTTGTTTACTTTAGTCGTGTAGACGCAAAATGAAAAACATAAGTATTCTTTGCTCCTACGAACACTCCGGACCTTATTTCTGGTCGTACATCTGCGTAAAACCAACCATGAATTTCTTAAGATTTATTTACTACTCACTAGTTTATTTGTCTCTCTCTTTCTCTTTCTTACTTCAAAATTTAAACTATGCAAATCATCGGAAGAAAAACGCAATTAAGCACCTAAATTCTGTATGACATAGATTCAGGTTAGAGATATAGAAATGGATTCACGTCTTTGCTGTGAACATGTTTATATGTATGGTTGTTATATATTTATTTAGTTTTGATTTAGCTATAAGTTAGGTACCTTATTGAAACGTTTTTGTGCACTGTGTAAGTTTTTCTCTCTATCTTTCTGATTCTCCCACTTTCCACTCAATCCCTTAAAGGTTAACTGGAAGAGATCCGGCATAGGGATCAGTTCGCCTTTGTACTCTAATCTTATGTGACATGTATATTGTTTTAACCTATTATTGTGTACAATACAGTGTTTACAACAACAACAACATAGCCAAAGTTAGGACTATAGCGCCTAATTTGGTCGGTAACTTAGATGTACAAAATCCTAATTAGTGTATCTACAGAAAAAACAGTTTTTGTTTTTCAGAATCAGAAATCAGAAATCAGAAATTATTTATTTGCATAGACACAGTAAGTATGGATGTTACAATACATTTTGTTTCATGCATATAGCCTGCATGCAAGCGTGCAAATACATAAAATGTCAAAAGTTACAGTCATTAAAATGTCAAAAGAATAAAAATAAAAATAATTGAAATAAATATAGGAAGTAAAATTGAAATACTAGTAAAATTAACATAATAGGCATATCACAGTCAAAGAGGCACAATAAAATCATAAAATAATAACAATTATATAACTAAATATTACTAATTCTATGCTGGTGTTCGAGATACGCCTTTACGCTGTAAAAACAAAGCTCTAAAAGCCAGTTTGTTAGACTGTTTAAAGGCGTTTCCCTCCAGCAGCTTTAGTTCCTCCGGGAGATGATTATAAATGACAATACACATGTTGAAGACGTTCCTCTTGTATATCATCTTGTGATTTCGAGGGTGATATAAAAGATTCATTATTTTTACCCTGGTTTGCCTTTCAAGTACTTCACCACGTGTTTTAAAGTAAGAGTGATGGGATCTGACAAAATTACATATGTCTCCTAGGTATAGACATGGCAAAGGTAGGATTTTAAGTTTTTTGAAAAGAGGTACGCAACTTTCGTCCCACCACGATTTTTCACTTTGAATGATTTGAATATTCCGTTTTACAATAAAGTAAATAGTACATTACTGCAGAGATCAGCCATCCTGGACGAGAATGAAGTTACCCGGCCGAGTGCGAGGTCCAGCTATAATACGAGGCCAGGATGGCACAACTTATGGTCGAAGCACTACACATGCTTTTCTCAAAAATAAAACAAATTATATGAAAAAAAGTCAATATGTGATTCTTACCAACATGTAGTTTGATGTTCCGCTTTTCACTCGAGAAACTTTTCCTAATTGATCAAATATCTCTGTTTACATTCGGCTGGAAGTATTTTCTTGTAGTAGTACGATCTATATCGCAATCTGATTCATTTGAAATCATTTTTAGCAATTTTAGTTCTTACTAAAATATTTTAATTCTATAAGTCAATCCCGCTAAAATACTCGTGCGGATTTTTTTTATTGCTTGATGTTGTTCAAGATTCTGATATTAGGCCACAACCCCAATAGAACAAATACATAAAAACCGGCCAAGGGCGAGTTGGACTCGCGCACGAAGGGTTCCGTACTAGTATCTATAAAACAGCAAAAATAACTTAACCAAAATTACAGTTAAATCAACCTATCTCAAAAACTATAAGAGATACTTTGATCAAACCAAAAATCGTTGAAAGAGTTAATTAGCATGCATCACCTCTATTTTTTTTAGAATTTTATACCCCGTAGTTATAAAAATAGAGGGGGGGGGACATACTTTTTACGACTTTGAGAGCTGATATCTCAAAAACCGTTCACTTTAAGAAAAATGTTTTTTAGAAAACTTTATATCATTTTAAAAGACCTTTCCATTGATACCCCACACGGGTATGTACATCGAAAAAAAAATTTTCATCCCTCAGTTACATGTATGGGGGGCCCCACCCCCAATTCTTTTTTTTACTATTTAGTGTCATAATTTTGTAGCGGTTCATACAACACATATTCCCATCAAATTTCATCACTGTAGTACTTATAGTTTCCGAGTAAATCGGCTGTGACAGACGGACAGACGGACAGACGGACAGACGGACAGACGGACATGACGAAACTATAAGGGTTCCGTTTTTGCCATTTTGGCTACGGAACCCTAAAAATCGTGTTAATTTTATATTTATTATGAATATTTTATTTTATTTTTATCAATCTAATCATATTAATTCCTAATTAATATCTAAATAATTAACATTATTATTGAAGAGTATTTCCAGCATTTTACATCGTGCAATACAAGTCCAATCCGTATTGCACTTTGCACGATGTAAAATGCTGGAAATAATAATGTATAATGTCCGTACACGGCAACATCTATGGTACCTACTTTTTTTTTTAATTTGAATTACTACCAACTTTAGCTTCTTTGATCATTTTGATCATTGACATTAAAATATTATGATATGTAATTGGATTTACATACTTACTTCCTGGACAGTAGGTGGGTGATTCACATTCCAAAATTTAACATTTTCTTAATTTGTCCTTACCGGGCCTGGATTATTAACGACTTGTGAGTGATTATTTCTGACTTTAACTATTTTAACAGTTAGGGATCCAGGTATAGAGTAAACTGGAGTCAACAATAAGTTTAAATTGCACTCTGATTTCCTTAACTTTCACTTAACGTTCGGACCGGTAAGGGCATCACAGTTAACTTTAACGATGAGAATCACCAGGTGCTGTTTCCTGGACACGTCTGGTAATTGTCCAGGATAAGTCACTTTCGGATACTATGTTCACAGATGTTATGAGAACTTTTCGTACAATTTTTGAGAGAAAATGTTTTTCATTAACTCTTCCTCTTAAATTCGAGCTTGTCTAGGTGTGTATCTAACCAACGACTGTTTGCTCGAGTGACGAGCTTCTGAATGACAAAGAATCTGTGTCAAGATCAAGTCAAGACCGTCCAAGTGGAGGTTTAATCTTTGCCTATTCCATCGGGACAGTTGGATGTTTACACAGAACATGGCAGTAGGTACTTGCAGTTTGTAAACAAATCCAATGAACAAGTTTAATCATGGTTGTGTACTTTGTAACTTTATTGACTGAAATTGATAAAGTTTTAAAATTGTTCAGCTCCACTTTTACCTAACGATAATATTCAAAAGTAAACAGAAAACCAATATTGTGAAAAGTATCATCGTTTATTTTAACAAAACATTTAGGACATGATTTATGACTGGAATTGGAATGTGGCCTATTTGCAAAATAAATATTTTCATACTGAAATCAGCAAATTGAACAACTGGACTCCCTCAACATTCTTGGATGAATGAAGGCGTTTCACTTCACCTGAGAACATACCTACTGTTTTAGACCAATATTTTTGTGGAAAATGTTCTATAAAAATGTCATGAAATGAGGTCTTGCATTAGATATACTTTTACAAAAAGCATTTTATTATCGGAGCACTCGCAGTCGTAAATCCGCGCGTGCGCCTTTATGGGGATGGCGGCACGTTTGAAAACTATATCCATTGACGTATTGATATGATATTGGTATGACATTTGGTATCTTCGCATACTTCCTCGAAACCTTGCAGCAAGCAGATATCAGATATTCGAGCTCGAAATACTAACGTTTTCAAACTTTGACCTTAATGACAATTTTCATGCTGAAAATTACATGTAGGTAAACCTTACACGTTTGAATCGTCGCGTAATCAGACTGTTGATCCGGTACCTGCTAGTCTATTGCGTAACGTTTGAAATATAAGTTATATTTATCGAACTGTTTCCTAGATTAAATGATAGTTAGATCTACCTTACGTTCAGTCGTAACGTTACGCATTTACTGTACGTTTTTTTTGAACCTGACTGTGGCTCTATAGGCCGGGCCCAATAAAGCGATAGGAGTGCGCGGTTAGAGAGTAGCATGGGGAAAGTCCAAGGGAAAACCTCCGACACGACCACGCGTGTGGTTTGGAACACTGGAGTACTCTAGGAGTTTGTTTGGAATCGAGCTACTGGGAGTTTTGTCGCTGGTTCACTAAAGCTAGTCTAGCTGAGAAGAGTCATTTTGTAAATCCATTTCAGTACCTTTGGGTTTAACCCCCATGTTCTGCCATACGCCATCTACACATCCCAAACACTCTCAGTACCTTGGTTATGACTAGATCTGTATGCTTTTTCCAATTCAGTTCCTTATCTAGTGTTACACCTAGATATTTCACTTCGTTGGACAGTTCTATTACCCTTCCGTACAATTTTAATTGCTACATGCCTCTAAGGGTCCTTTTCTTAGTAAACGGTATTACTAGTTTTGCCTGGATTGATGGATAATTGGTTACTATTACACCATTCCTCCACCTTCTTCAGTTGTTTGTTCATGATTCCTGATACTGTGCTCAGGAACTTCCTGTTAACCAGTATCACCAAATCATCCGCATATCCTACCGTTCGGATAAGTCCATTGTTTAGTTCTACCAGTAGTGAGTTCACTACCAGGCTCCACAGAGTTGGTGACAGTACTCCACCCTGTGGACATCCCTTTGTGGCCGTAGCCGTTATCTCATTCCCTAAAAGAGTTGCCTTAATTAATCTGCCGTTTAGCATGTTGCCCATCCATCTGCGAATGATGGGTTCTATGCCGTGTCTAGCAGCAACTTCGCTGATAGCATTATACGTGGTATGATCGAACGCTCCTTCCACGTCTAAGAAAGCTGCCAAGCATAGTTCTTTGTTTTTTATAGCCTGTTCAGCCTTAGTTGTTACCAGGTGCAGTGCCGTCTCTGTCGACTTCCCTGGCTGATATACACACTGTAACTCATGCAGTGGATGTCTATTTAGTGGGTCATCCCTTATGTGTCTATCTACCAACTTCTTCAATGTTTTGAGGAAAAATGAAGAGAGACTCATTGGCCTACATGATTTGGCTTCACTGTAACCCGCCTTACCTGGTTTGGGTAGGTAGGTTACTTGTACCATCCTCCACACGTGCGGTACGTTTGCAACAAAGGCCATATACGCCGTTTATAATCTACTTAGGTGTGGAATTAATACATCAGCGCCTTCCTGTAGTAGAATGGGGTAGATTCCGTGTGGCCCCGGGGCCTTATATGGCTGAAATGTCTAAAGCGCCCATTTTATATTTTTATGATCTACTACCTTTTTGGACGTGTCCCAATTGTGCTTTGTTATCCGTGTGGTCTGTTCTACCGCACTAATTGTCGCATCGTCCGTTGTGCTCTGGTGTATTACCGAGCCTGGAAAGTGTGTATTACACATTACCTTAAGGGTTTCTAATCCGGTTTTTGTCATTCTTCCGTCACTGTCCTTTATGGTAGTGAGCGGGACCGACTTTGTTGTGGCGAGTGCCTTTGTTAGTCTCATTTCATCTGGTATGGACTCAATTTAATCGCAGTGATTCCTCCGTGCTCTCCTCTTAGGTTTTCTCACAGCTTTGCTGAATTCTGTGAGCTTTTTTGCATAGTACTCAAAGTCATTAGATGATTTTGCGTCATTAAATATTGCCCTAGTTTCTCTCCTGAGCCTCACTAACTCTGGGTTCCACCAAGGTAACTTTTTAGCCAGGGTTCTTTTCTCCGGGCAATTATTAGTATAGGCCGTATATACAGCTTGTACTACCTTGTCTGCTTCAAATTCTATGTCAGCAATAGAGTTTAGCTTACCTTTTGGGTCACCCAAGTCCAGCTTCAGGTTACTTCTAAAGGCCGACCAGTCAGTGTTCCTGGGATTCCGTTTACGTACCGTAGCTGTTAATATTTTGCTTTGGTACCTAAAACTATCTGTGATCCGAAAGGGAAATTTCATAAGATACATGCCATGAGTTGATACTATTACTAGTGTTGTTAGTAGCCAACGTTATATCAATTACTTCTCCTCGCCTAGAATTGACGAAAGTCGGTTCATTGCCTTTATTCAATAATTGTAAAGAAGAGCTTACCAGAGAATCCAGTACTGAGGATGAGTCGTAAAGAGCGCGGTATCGTCCGCTTACTCCGTCGCTTACTCTACGTCTGATTGGCTAGCACAACGTCAAGACGCGCTGCTAAAACAAATCGCGTATTAAAAGTTAGAAAGAGGAGGGAAGATTTTTCGTTTTTCATAGTGTTAGAGCGTCAGTTGAGTTAGCTCCGCAGACCTATGCGTTGCGCAACGTGTGTGAGTGCGCGCAACTAATGCCATCATCATGCCAATATCATATCGGTATATTGTGTCAAATAGACCTCCTTTCCACCACCACAGCGACGGCATTTCTTTGACCCCACTACGTCCGCTACGAAAATAGAATGATGTCGTGTGCACCAAGAAACCGACTATGATTGACGCATAGAATTCGTTGTGATAATGACTTCTATATATAACGCGCCTGATTATAATCAGGGTCTTACCGTCACGGATATATAACGGACAGCCAGATAGGGCGAAAAAATGCTTAAATTTTACCACGTTTATATCGCGGTAAATTGAGTAGACTATATGTTTTAATACGATATTGTTTAAATATGAAGGAAGCATAGATGAGGTAAATACAATTTTAAATAGGCACAGTATTAGCCCGATCGCATCTACACGTAGTTGGTATTTAAATTGTTATCACAATTCGGAGCAAAGTACCAGCGACAACTCTTTGATACTTTTAATACTGTATAACTTTATAGATATACATTGTAGAAGTGTTATTCTTCGACTTTTTCTAATTGGACCTTTTGAAGGCGAGGAAAATTTTGGGGAATTATGAATATTTTTTTTATCCGGTGAAAATGCGATCATGTAACCATCTATTAACTTTTGAACATGTTTGAACTAACAAAACTAAATATTATTAGTTAAACAAACTAAAGTATGTATTTTGTTACTTTTGATTCGTTTGATATAAATATAACGTTTGGATTCTCTGAAGTTAACCATCTAAAATTCATCATTGCTCTGCTAACAAGCGTTCGGTAAATGAATTATAATGTAAGTGATAGGTTGGTTTGGCGGGGATCCACGTTATTTTGCTAAGAGGCCAAGATTTGTGACATTAACGTGATGTCATTTCTTAGTAATAGTGTACTACAGAGGCCGCGAAATAGGGAATTGCCGGCCGAATAGTTATAGTTGGCCGAATGTTAACGAGGCCATCTACGAGATACGAGGCCGACCTTAAGTCCTGTTCACGCCGAGGCTTGTATAGTGTTTTTCTCAAAAAAATGCTATGTAATTTTAAAAATAAAAGAAAGCTCGTAATGAAATTCTAAGGATTCAGTAATTGTAAACTCGAAATTATTATTCCTTTTTGAACAGTAAATTAATATTTTAAAAATGTATTACTTATTATAGTCAGACTTACTTAAATTGTAAATTAATATTTTGACATGTAAAAGTGCCATTGTGGCCTATTTGCAATATAAATTTTTGATTTTGAATAAAAAGAACGCGCTGCAGCAGCCGGCAGCCGACGTCCTCTTTTCAAAAGACGATCACTTTGCCTGTTACAATGAACATAACGTCAATATTTCATTGCATGTTTGAGAAAGTATTATTTGTGTTGACCAAATATGTTCGATTTTCAAACTAAGTAATCTATACAAAGGTATTGAAAGATAAGCTGCCGTATTTATTTGCCATATTTTTACAATAACAGTTGAAATAAACTGTTAGTGTAATTATTATTTAGTAGAAGGCATTGTGTTTAATTAACCATAGACGTTAAAAATATGAGCACGCATGGAAATAATACACTTCACACGAAAATAAACTACACATAAGTGAAAAATCGAGTCAGCGTCCGTCCAGTAATTTGTCATTTTATCGCAAACATACATACACCGTTATGTATGTAACCAAGCAGGGCATTAAATGTCCGTCCGTAACATTGTCCGATTACTCAAAGAGTCTATCCATCTGTTATGACAGACATTTGGAAAAATGAAAATAAAGGCTGCAAAGTATCTTCAGTGAAATCATCAATGATATTTAAAAAAATCTTTTTGGTTCCAACTCTTGTAGAGGGTCATTTTGCTGAAGCAAGGTGACTCTTAAAATCACTTAAATTCTTCATTTTCAGTCATAACGTGCGTTTGCGTCGTTGTTAATTTATGTTATTTGTGACATTTAAGGGTGAGTCTCCTGTTTTCGCTTCATAAACGGAACCTTACTTAATTATAGGGTCCAACCATAAATTACAAAGCAAACATTGTGTTTCATGGTCGCTTCCTGCTCCACCTACATGTGGGTCTTAAACAATTAAAACTTAGTTAACGCGGGATCCTGTTTGCTACGAACTTCATGGAGTTAAACTTCACTTCCTGTGGCATCCATCATCTGTCCCTGAACCTGAACTAAAGTAAAGTCGATACGAATCAGCCCTTTATAACACTGGCAGTTTACAATAAAAGTAAAACCATTTTATAAAGGAATGTTCCTCTCTTGCTGTATATCGTTTTAATGTGAGTTTCGTCATTCCTAGAAACTGGAGAGTAACTCATTTTTAAAATGGGTTTAGTTTACAGTCTACAACATTGCAGATATGTAGGACTTCAATTTGATTTATCTCTTTCATGTCGCAATGGCATTTTAATAAATTGGGTACCTACACTCGCTCTCGCACTAAAGCTCGACATACGTGGAAGTGAGCTTCTGGAACATATGAAGAATCCATTGAAAAAACTGAGTTATAATGGTGTTATAAACTTATAAAAATACTCTTATTTGTTTATTCTTAACTTTTCACAAATTCACATACATTAGATGTCAATCTACATAATTATTTCGAAATAAATATGTATGACTATTGAGTGTGTTACACATAAATCTTTTCAAGAAGTCAAATTCAAATCATAAAGCGTCGCAAATAAATATTAAATTAAACAGTCATTTCGTTGTAACTTCGTATCTAGAAATAGTGTTGAAGCCGGTTTACCTAACTCAATTTTGTAAGTAGATTATTTTCGATTTTTTTTATGCGGAACCGCTGCCTGAAAACTTGCAGATAAGTATTTATTAAAATTAGAATTATTTTATGTGTAATTAGCGTTATGTTAGTATATAAGCCATATGTTTTTATTAAATAGCTTCATAGAAACGGAGATGGCATTTATGCAGATTAGAAGGCCAACCAAAAATTAGGCTTTAAAGCTTTTAACTTGCTATGTTAAAAATTGCCTTTGAACATAAAACAAAGACACGAAATCACTGAGCATTAATTTAATGCAAAAAAAGTCTACGAATAGATCAAAGAAGTTTATTCTGGTCTCGTATGTTAATACATACTAGACCAGAATAAACTTCTTTGTAGAAGTTTATTAGAAGTAGTTTATTCTGGTGTCATATGTTAGTACATACTAGACCAGAATAAACTTCTTTGTAGAAGTTTATTAGAAGAAGTTTATTCTGGTCTCGTATGTTAGTACATACGAGACCAGAATAAACTTCTTTGTAGAAGTTTATTAGAAGAAGTTTATTCTGGTCTCGTATGTTAGTACATACTAGACCAGAATAAACTTCTTTGTAGAAGTTTATTAGAAGAAGTTTATTAGAAGAAGTTTATTAGAAGAAGTTTATTCTGGTCTCGTATGTTAGTACATACTAGACCAGAATAAACTTCTTTGTAGAAGTTTATTAGAAGAAGTTTATTCTGGTCTCGTATGTTAGTACATACTAGACCAGAATAAACTTTTTTGTAGAAGTTTATGAGAAGAAGTTTATTCTGGTCTCGTATGTTAGTACATACTAGACCAGAATAAACTTCTTTGTAGAAGTTTATTAGAAGAAGTTTATTCTGGTCTCGTATGTTAGTACATACGAGACCAGAATAAACTTCTTTGTAGAAATTTATTAGAAGAAGTTTATTAGAAGAAGTTTATTCTGGTCTCGTATGTTAGTACATACTAGACCAGAATAAACTTCTTTGTAGAAGTTTATTAGAAGAAGTTTATTAGAAGAAGTTTATTAGAAGAAGTTTATTCTGGTCTCGTATGTTAGTACATACTAGACCAGAATAAACTTCTTTGTAGAAGTTTATTAGAAGAAGTTTATTCTGGTCTCATATGTTAGTACATACTAGACCAGAATAAACTTCTTTGTAGGGTTTCCGTGTAGGGTCTTTCTGAAGGCGTGCTTCGAGATAAGTGCCGTTTTGTACAAATTCAAGCGCGAGATGCCAGCGTATCTTGCTGATCTCTGGCTGCCGGCCAAGGACGCCACGAACCCACTGCGAGCGTTCCTACGCCGGAATCGCGTTCCATTTACTGGTTTCTATCATATCACTCACCTCACGCCCGTAATAAGCACGCTATAGTGCATGATCATCTATAGTCTCGTGGACGAACTGTTCTACTGAGTTGTAGCTGGCACTACAATTCAATTTTGTATTTATTATAAGTATATTAATCTATTTATTTTCCTATGAACTGGTTAGCCGGATGGGTCTGCTGTCACTAATGTACGGTCCTTTACCTCGGTTTTCCTTACATATTATGTATATTATGTATCTACATAAAAATGACAACGAACTCGTTTGTATTGTTTCATGCATTGCGATTAGGTTAGGCTGTCTCTTATGGGGACTAGGTATGGTAATTGATGCGCGTTCTCATTCTACCACTTACTGTTCAGCACTATTAATGTTCGGTATCAACTCTTACGTCATTTTTTAGGGCTTCGTACCCGAAGGTCCGCCCGTCCGTCCATCCGTCATCCGTCACAAAATTTTGGTGCGAAGATTTTTTTTACTTCCCATATTGACCTATGAACTTGAAATTTGGTGATAATGTTTATTATTACGTATATTTTGCCTAATATATAGATGAATTTTATTTTTTATTTGAAATGTTTTATTTAGTTAAACCAGCGCGTCCAAAATTACCGGCTGTCTGTGTTTAACCCACCCTCTCCTACTAAACTTTGTTCATTTTCCATATTAAATTACCGCGTTTCGCTATTAGGTATATAAGCAGTCCATTAATTCATACCACTATTTCAAATTTGAATATCAACTTAAAAAGACAAGCAAAACTTGTGTAACAGCGGAACGGATAGATATTTCATTTCTGTCCGGAACAACAAAAGGCTAACGCAAGAATGAGATTAATATTTTCTGCCATCCGCCTGTCGGAAACTTCTTGAATGGAGTTAGAAAAAAACACAGTGGGGAAACAAATGCCTGCCTGTCTTCTCAACTACGAAAGCAACGTTTTTTTAATAAGATAAAATTTGTAAAACTACCGTGGGTCGCGAGTGAGTTAATTTGATTTTTCAAATTTGAAAGTGATCTTTTTCGAACGTGTAGGGTCATTTTTGTGCTAAAGAAATTATTTATTTTATTATGGAAGAAACGAAGTACTTTTTGACTAATAGGTCACGTGTATTCTCTAGGATAGATACATTTTAAAATAAATATATATGATTTAGACTTTTTTTCACTTCATATTTCTTTGTCTAACTTATCAGGGTCCGTCCTAATATAACAACGCGTCTATCCGATTAAACATATTGAACACGAATAGGTGTTCTAATTAAATTCGCGCGAATTTGCGATTGCGACCATAAATATTTAACCAACTTTAAAAACAGAGGAGGTTCTCAATTCGGTTGTATGTGCAGAACTCCATCTTTTATGAACCGATTCGGAAATATTTTTATTTGTTTGTAAGCATATGCTTTAAGGTTGGTCCCATTGTTACCAGAATCTAGTTCTGATGATGGGATCTATGGGGAATTGAGGGAAACTAAGGAACACACAGCGATTTTAGTATTTTCGGTAATAAATCGAACATTTGCATTCAGAAAGTAGCGTTTCGTGAACGGGAACTGATGAATAAAAGCACGGATGTTGTTTCATGGATGGCATTAAGAGAGTTCGATCAAGACACTGAAGCGACTATGACGAAGTCAATTTAAATGGTCGTGATGTAATGTCACCATCAACCGAATCCGGTAATTGAAGCCGGAAGGTAGGCAACGGAACTCCGTAATAAAAACAGTGTAGCCTAGTCGTGTTTGAGCTTATTGAAATCGTTATGAGATTCACAAAAAATTAAAAAAAAAACCGACTAAACAACACAAAAAGTAAAAAATAATTACCTTACTTCTAATATAGGACTTTACGCTTCTTATTGAACAATGTAGACTTACCTATTTTAATTTTTGTAGTCGGTGCCATTTCATCAACGTTAGACAATTAATTTCTTTGGATGGCACAGGCTTCAAAAATTACAATAGCTACATCTACATTGTTCAACTTTTTAGTATTCTTTTTATTTCCCTTTTATTTTTTAATTATACTATGGTCGCATCGCATACTCGTGCGATAATTAGTCGTATTGTAGTAGCACAATCCCTCAGTCGCTCCTCATATAAACCTCCTCATACATAAAGGGAAGGTTTTACTATTTGATCCCCGTAACATTTACACAATTTACTGAATTATAATCTACATTTTGAGCATAACAATGCTCGAAGGTGTGGCCCTAAACGCATTATCTTAGGGCCTCTTTTAATACCTACATGCGAATATGGGTATACCTCCGAGTATTATTTTCAGTTAGTGAGCCTAGGTCAATTTGTGAAAGTAAATATTTGATTGTCCACAAATATTTATTTTCATTTTTATGAGTATAAAATATGAGGGTAAAACCAAACACATGGTGCTCGCTAGAAGAGTTGGGTAGTAGGGCTTTTTACTCTCTCTTTCGTCTTTTAATTAAGAAAAATTACAGTTAAATCAACCTATCTCAAAAACTATAAGAGATACTTTGATCAAACCAAAAATCGTTGAAAGAGTTAATTAGCATGCATCACCTCTATTTTTTTTAGAATTTTATACCCCGTAGTTATAAAAATAGAGGGGGGGGGACATACTTTTTACGACTTTGAGAGCTGATATCTCAAAAACCGTTCACTTTAAGAAAAATGTTTTTTAGAAAACTTTATATCATTTTAAAAGACCTTTCCATTGATACCCCACACGGGTATGTACATCGAAAAAAAATTTTTCATCCCTCAGTTACATGTATGGGGGGCCCCACCCCCAATTCTTTTTTTTACTATTTAGTGTCATAATTTTGTAGCGGTTCATACAACACATATTCCCATCAAATTTCATCACTGTAGTACTTATAGTTTCCGAGTAAATCGGCTGTGACAGACGGACAGACGGACAGACGGACAGACGGACAGACGGACATGACGAAACTATAAGGGTTCCGTTTTTGCCATTTTGGCTACGGAACCCTAAAAAGTAGCGTATAACTTAGACATTAGCTATTAGATATTATAATATATCCATTGTTTGTGAAGAGAATAAGTCCAGGCTTATTTGTGACTCAGTTATAAGCCTCCCCGATTATAACAGATCAAAATTAGTGTTACTTGGTACTATTTTGTATCCTTTAGAGAATAATTTGCCTATATTAACCTCAAACCAATTATGCGGAAGGTGGCGTCACCTTCTCCGACCTTTAGATTAATTTTAGTTCAAAATTTGTTTGCATTTTGTAAGGTTTTAAATTTTAATGCTAAGTATGTTCTCAGTGAGATATGTCTAGGGAAACATCTTAATCTATATTTTATTTTTATGTAAATACACCTATTTTGTTTGCATGTTTCTGTTTTATCTCCGAATAAACAAATAAATAAATAAATAAACGGAGAAGGCACATGGTCTAAGTTCTAGGTCCATGTCAGAATACGTTTCAATCAATATACTCTTAGTCTTTCTCAATATATTTTCAATTGAATCTACTTACTATGATCGTGGGGTAACATTTTCAAACGTACGTAAAGGTTATCTAAATGACGTTTTTTAGGGTTCCGTACCCAAAGGGTAAAACGGTCCCGTTTTAGTAAGTAACCTACTACTAAGACTTCGCTGTCCATCCGTCTGTCAACAGGCTGTATCTCTTGAACCGTGATAGTTAGACAGTTGAAGTTTTCCCAGATGTTGCAGATATTTTTGCCGTTTTTACAGATTATGGTACGGACCCCTTCATGCGCGAGTCCGTCTGGCACTTGGCTGGTTTTTTTATCTTTGGTGAGGCTCAGCTTTTTTGAGTCGTACTCATGTTTGTGTTATGTTGTTATTTAATTACATTATGTAATTTTAAATTATAATATTTATATTGTAAATTAATAAACTTCTGTATACACTCAAAATCTCTGAAATAGTTATAATTCATATATCTATAAATCTAAACAATATTAACTGAAACGCTTGCTGATGTTGAGATAGGATCCTTTAATCTTCTAACATAGTCTTTTCATGTCTATTATATAGTCTAGGTAGTTATATGTAATCTATAATTTACTTCATTGTTATTCTATAACTGGGTAGGAGCGAGTACACCTTACACTATATACAAACATATACGGGGAGAAACAATACCACGGACTTTCCTGAGAGTATGTTGTCATTTAAATGATGTACCTACAATCGAATTGTGATCATTAGAAGCTTACGTTAAAAATAAATAAATAATCATTAAAATAACACCTTTTGATATTAGTCACAACCCTATCGCTTCAACATTGCTATTTAAGCACTTATTTACATTTTGAAATGACACATGGCACTAGCTTCCTTAATAGGGTTGGAACATGCCGTTTTTTAATTGATGTTTTAGAAGATATTAACTCGATAACGGTTACGAATATTAACATAGTTTATTTAACGAAAGTGTAGTACAAAGGCTAACACATTCCCTATCTCTTCTACCCTGTATAGCTAACTAAGTACTAGCTTTTTACAATCAAATTGCCGTTGCCGCTCGGTTACAGCTATGTACAGTAGTTAAACCGATATCCTTAGTATTACCAGTTAATTGCTATTTGCTAAATGCGACAGGGAGAATGCTTTCTGATGGTACATGCTTAAGTGAACTGTTGAGTTGAGTGTGGTTCTAAGCAAATTCCGTTGTAGCATTCATGTCAATCACTTGAATGGAACATCTTTTAACCACTTGTTTGCTATGAGTTTTGAGTTGAACTCTATTGATTTTAAAAAATTTTATTGCTATTCCATTTTTTTTTTCAAATGTATTTCGTGTGTTGTAGGTTTTTGACATATGTATAAATGTCGATGGCTCCTTCATACTAAAGGTTGTCAATTGATTTAAAAGAACAAACAACTCTCGTATCGACATTAATTATTAGGCACTGATTTGTAATGAGACTGAAATAGTTAATGATATATATTTTTAATAATTTTACATTTAATTTATGACGAACATCTTTGATACATTTTATAATTAAATTATACTGGTACACAGTGATCTGTTGATAAGTTCCTTCATCTGTTAGTATTTTTTTAGTACAAAGGGCCTACATCGTATCGTGCTATTCCTTTCACTCTCGTGTTGTACACTAGACAGCACGATACGAAGTTCGGATTTCGAAGTTAAGAGTAGGCCCTCAGTAACATAGTGAACTCGTGATCTCCTGTAAGAAAAAGTATTTATTTTTCTATATAACTTTGTGCCATATGAATGTACTAGTTAGTTGACTGGATTATTTATTTCGAGCCTATGGTTTACCGTAAAAAGACAAGTATTCATGTAAGGGTGTAAATGGCTGTGGTTTATTAATTATGACATTTACCCGCTCATCTATTCATTGTAACTTACATTCATTAACGAAACGTATTTAACAAGCGAATATTTGTTTCTCGCGTTCAAAGGCAACAAATGAGGACTATTTTTCAACAAACGCGCTAAGTCTCCCCGTATCAGTACGACTCAAATAAAAATCTTTTCCATTTGTTCGAGGAACCCCAAATCCCATCCGCACCAGTAAAGCTTTGTTAAAATGAAATGGAAAATTTTGGAACGATTATCTCTATTTCAATTTGCTCGCTCGATTTTGCGGTTCACCTTGGGTGGAGGAGACCTTACGCTTTTAAATATTTCACATGCTTTTTAGGCTCGGAACTCATTAATGACTAAAATTGAATAATATTTATAAAAGTACTTTAGTCGATTTATATATTAAATTTACTTTTTCCACAGCTTATACCTGCTTACTCGGCGCTGAACGTTTTGTTCACATATATGCAATATCCGTAATATCAATATTACATGTCAAAATATATGCAATAGGCGTGATGACAAGAAAAATCATGCCATTCGAACCAGTTTTTAGAGACGATCAAATGTTTGTATAGGACCAACTACAATTAGAGCAAACCAAAAGAAGAAAATGAGAGGCAAACGCACACACACAGCATAGCTAACGAGCACTGAAAACACTCCATACTAATTTACACGCAGGCGTGACGTCACGGCCTCGCACTACTGTTGTATGTAATAAGAAATTTACCTTTTTTGCCGTGAAATACGCTTTAATGTACATTAGTTGCCATATAATTTCATTTTTATTGAAACATGAAAATTCTATTGCTATCTTTTAATTTACGTTTGGCCAATAAACAAAAAACAAACGTTTTTGCTGAATTTTTATAGTCCCATATTTTATTATGACTTTAATTAATTTGCCTAATTCACTATTTATAACATGATACATCATCCGTATTGCTTATATGCAATTGTTTTCATTACAGTAGCTAAATTGCTTGTTACCACGTTGTTGCTTTGATTGAAACAACAATCAATGCGTCCAGGGGCTGTTATTCACAAACCTACTCGTTACCTCACCCCTTACCCGTTTTTCTATGGAAACTGTCATAAAATGTCAAATGACAATTGTCAGCTTCCATATGAAAACGTGTGAGCTGTAAGCTGTAAGGTGACAGGTGGGAACGAGTAGGTTCGTGAATCGCATAGCAGCTGAAATAAGTGCGGTTTCGTAACAAGGTTATGTCAATATTAAGTGTGAATATCCACTAGAGATGTACAAGGATGTGTTTCCATATATTTGGTATCCTAAATATCGCACAGCATCGTTTCATCATAAATAGAGCAGATATATAGATTATCGCACAAGAACCACTACTAAAGCGAACAAGGAATACGTAACACTGTAATAACTATATATGTATATATATATATATATATTAATGCAAATGTGAAATGATATTTTACTGCACCTTAAAATGATTAATTCCTTCCTATTCATTCTATTGTGAGATATAGGATATGTAATTATAATCTTTGAGCGAACATAAAAGTATTCAACCATGATAATCTCTTTCCATCTGTTAACCCAAATGAATGCGAGGAATATATTTAAACACATGTCATCTCCCACGTCGTGGCATTCCATTTATTTCCCCTTTGCAGTATATATTGTAACCTAACCTACCCATGCCTACCCCTTTCGTTCTATTATAAGTGCACCGGTACGGCTCTTTAATGTATTCGTATTCCGTAGGTATGTTTCCGTAAAGCCCCATGTACACGTTCAAATATAAGTAGGAACCTAGATTATGAAACCATTTGCGTCTTCTTACCTTACTAGCTTTGGCCCGCAACTTTCTACGCGTAGAACTTGTTCATCGCGATAGAATTTAATTGCTATTTTTCTATATCAGACGCTTACCTAGTCATATTATTATACTCTTTCATACAAACTTCCACCCCCTTAAGGGATGATTTCCAGGATAAGAATATCTTATGTCCTTCCCTTGGACACAAACTATCTCCATACCAAATTTCATCTAAATCGGTGTAGCGGTTTAAGCGTGCAAGAGGTAACAGACAGACAGACACACTTTCGTATTTATAGGTATAATATTAGTATATATTGTACTGTCCTGTATAAATTTACTGTTGATTGGGACACCAGTTTTTATAAAAGTAAAACAGCTATCCTACTCTCGAACCGAGGAAACTATACATCATCAGAAATAGGCCACTGACTGAGCAACTTGACCGATTACCAAGCCTCCGAGAACCCTTGTCTCGGCACAACGACTGTTGAAAACAACATCGAATTAACAGCTGCGCGTTATAGCATGGAAGTGATCAGTTATCTAGCAACCACTCAGAAAAACGATCACCTATCCGATGATTGATATTCGCGTGGCCATCACTTACAATGGTGTGCTGTTATGAGCGCATCAAAGAGTCTCTTATTACAAGCCTTATTTTTAAATCTGGACTCTCACTGACGTTGGCTTCAGCGGCACGCCGTCTTGTTCCGTCGCCCGGGTCTCAAAAGGTTAAACGTATGTTGCAGAGCCAAGCTATGCGGATCGTACGCACCGTGGGCCAGGCGTTCGAGGTGTGCCACAAGATGCAGATAAACACGCCGGAACAGGCGGCGGCCTCTACGTCCTCCGCCGCCGACGACCTCGCCTTCTCCGACCGTGCCAGCGACCAGCCGCCTAATAAAGGTAAGCTACATCCTCATAATCTTCAGATTCCATTACGACAAATACAAACGTAGGTAATAAAACAAATGACTCTTGTCATCTTGTGTTGAAGGTGATGTGAACATCTATTAGAGCCCGTGTACTAATATTGGATATTCACTCACATGCGTACTTGATACAGATAAATTATTTTCAGATGACGCTTTATAGATTTTTCTTTGATACCTATAGGTAACAACAATAATTAAAACTTTTTAACTGGTGTCAAGTTAGATAATGAAAATATTGTCGAAAGTGTTGATTGTAAACGATACACTTTGTACCGAATTTCAGTAGTGAACGACCCTCTTGAGTGCGGATTTAAAGGCTCGACGAAGAGGCGACTGAAATTAATTTATTAGTATCTGCGGTTACATTTTCGTACATGCCTCGTTTTATTTTGACACGCTTTTAGGTCTTATTTACATTATTTCGACAACATTTAATAAACAAAAGTGGACCCCAATTTAGATAGGACACAATTAACGAGATTTGCTCTCAACTTTTGGCGTTGGCGTAATTTAAATAAGATGTTTATCGCGATTTTTCTTGTCATAATCTAAGTGCAATGCGAGATTAAAGCAATCCAGACGGAGGCACTGAGTGGACAATCCAATTACAGTCTTGTCAGACGTCGTCGACCGTGCCGCACGTCCGCTGATTGCTAATCTTCTTATCACCGTGTTCTGCTGTCGACAGTCAACCAAAGCGAATGCTCAGCTTAATTGCCGCTGCGAATTTATCTTTTAGCGTTTAGAATGAAACAAGTGTATCTTTTGTGATTGCCAGCGTTGTAAAAGCGATAGGTGCCGTGACACACCTTGTTCGGTCGAGGTCTGTGTAGCGCAGCAAATATGATTCAACTCTTAGTTAGCAACTTCTTAGGGAATCTAGTTCTGTTTTTAAGTAATTGGTTGAACTTTTTGAACCTGGAACAAGGTTTTACTGAATTGATACAATATCAACATCCGATAATAAACGCTGCAGGTGTGGCATTAGCTTCGGTGTGCAGAGTGGTGACGCGAGGATGATTGCTAACGATGCGGTTATGGAATCGCTCCGATGAAGCCATCGCATCGGTCCGTCTCGTCGTAATATCACACCGGACGGTTATAACCACTAACTCATTATATTGAGCGCAACGACATAAACTTACAGGTGCTCTGTGCCAACTGTGCACGTGTCGTTACGTGTAGGTATTACTAGCCGATTAAATTCAATTGAAGGTTAACAATTGTGGTATAACAATTTTTAAGTCTGTTGTCGACGGTCTTTTATTTTCTCCAGTTTAATTCGGGCGACTTATAATTAGCTTTTATGTATCGTTTTATGATTTCCGACGTAACGAGTAACAGCTGTTTCGACGAACGTCATAATTTTATGTTCTATGCCTATTTCATGTTATGAGACGTTAGACTGTAATATTGCCGGTATCGAGAATTAACACGAGTATCAGTAAAGTAGAAAGCTACTGAAAATAAACTTTCGTTTAGGTATCATTTTACCGAAATCTACTTTAAAATTATAACAACAGATAATTCGATTACTTTCGTAATCATCCATTGTCAATAAGTTGTTATATAAAAGAGATTCAGAGAATTTTATATGATTTATACGATTTAATTATATATGATATGATACCCAAATATAATACATCAAACTGGTACATTTATTTCATTTTCTAGGCTGTTATTTTTTTCTACAACAGAGCATAGAATACATTTGAAAATATACTGTTACCTCCAACATTATAATCCAAACACGACGCCCAATGGAAATCTGTACCGTAAACCCTGAATTAATTGTGCTAGATCGTCTCGATACCGATTATGTGACGCTCATCATTCTCATCAATTATCACATGACGTGGAGTGTTGGAAAACTGGTCACTGAAAAACTATACCACAAGTTATATGCATTGATCAGATATAGGTACAGGGTGGATTCGCAAGTTCCGGGCACAGCGTTGTTTGGCCACTCGGAACCATAATATTTTCCTTCTTAATCGTCAACGTAAGCAACGGCAAACTTCTCCGGCTTTTATAGACTAAAACATTCCCTAAACTGCTACGGGCGTTTTTGTACAGCCGCGTCCATAAATAAGTATACATTTTGGACCCTACTACTGGAAAATAAGACTCAAAACTGTGTACATTTTAGGGTTTACTGTACCGAATTTGATCGAACGATTTCTTACAAGAAATGGCAGGAAGTTACTGGTGTTTAATGATGTTGCAATAAACCTATAGTTAATTTAGGAACAGGATTAAGGCCGGGTTTTACAAAGGTCCGTTAGACCAAATGTCAGATCGAATTTCAGTAACTCAGTACATTTTTTGACACAACAAACCGACATAAGGTCCAACGGATCTTTATAAAACCCGGCCTCAGTATTCATCTATACTTATACTGTGACCTGCAATCGTTGAACCGATTTAGACAGTTTGAGTCCCTGGGAAGGACAAAATATACTTAGTTTCTATTCTACAATTCATTCCCTAAATGGGTCGTATCATATGAATATGTGAAAAGCAACTTATTTGTGGATAAAATAACTTCACATCCTAAAAGAGCTAGTAAAGATTACTCCACGCCACTGTTCTGCATGTTATGTCAATATAAACCTTGTTCCTAGTTCGATATACCGCTGTACTTATTAACTGTATCAAAAGGTCCTCAGCATGGTTACTATAAGGTCTACATCAACAGAAGCGGTGTCTGATTGCGGTGCCTCTGAGGTCAGCGCGGCGTCGACCTCGAAGCTGGTAGTTGAAGCAGTCAGCGACAAAGATAAGACACGGCCTACACATTTGGAGCTTCTGCCACCTCCACCAAGGAAGACTGACCGGAGGACACCGCAGGTTTGTTTCTTATTCAACGAACACCATCTTTCGCTTGCCTTTATCCTAGTAGCGTAGTAGTCAGGGTGGGATCCTGGAATCAATTCATGAAGGTTGATTATTACATTATAATTAAGCATTCACCTGATAAAATGCAGCTGATGCGCAATATGGTCACAAATTGTATGTAAAAGTTTATCATTTGCTTAGGTACTTATGTACTTAATAATACTTTCTACAACTTACAATTTTCTTAAAATATAACAGCATAGTTAATTTGACAAATATTAGGGACGCTGTTTTTTATTTGACTAAGGCATTTTATTCTTACACTGTTACTCTCATAACAGGAGTGCAGTGGTGTTTTATCTTACGTAATTATTTCTAAAAAACAAACAGCTTTCATCCTCTTTATAAAGTTATTTAGGTAAAATTAAGATTCGTTCGTTTTATCAACGACATTACCTATAAGGGTTTTTCTTCTAATTGGAATTGTTTTTGAAACTTGAAATGTACATACATAAAAGTGGTAATATCACACCTTATAGCTGACTGTACAATATTTAATATCCCCTTAAAGACTGAGGTTTGCTGTTTTGTGACTCCATAAACAGTTTATAAGTTTTCGTTAGGTGGATAGGTACCTACTGCTGTTTTAAGTACCGAACGTGCCTAATCGCTATAAATACTTTACATTACAGTAGTTAGGGTTTTTTGAATTATGGGAACAATTTTCCTCAAATCTTACCAAACCCATAGTTAAGCTGAATCAGTTACATTAAGAAAGACAATAATAAGAATTATTTTTGTCGTACTTTTTCCCCTAAGCCTTAGGGCCTACGGAGGAAAACACGGGATGAAGTTTGTATGAAAACACACAGACAGATTTGAAACTTTGTCTATAAACTCTCTGTTCAAGTACATTACTGGCATATATCAGCGTTCTTCCAAATTTCTTTCCTAAAGAGGTGAAAAAGGGGTACAAAATTTATTCGGGGAGCAAATCATTTTGAAGTGAGAGATTTGAAACTTAGTCACTAGACACAAGAAAATCAATAACTCCGTTTTTCGATTTTTATCTCCTGAATATATGTAGTAATATAGGAGTACAAATTTTGTATTTGTAACAAGACTTTTCACAAAGAGGGAGATTTAAAACCTTGTTTTATGTCTCGTTTTCACATGAGAACTAAATGTCAGCGTTTTCTGAAATTCACCCATATGGGGAACAAATCTATTTTGAAGTGATAGGTCCGTGAAGCTTCTATCAAAATTCTGTGTGAAACATAATAAAACCGCTTTGAATGTATTTTTAAAATCATCCCTTAAGGGAGTTCAAAAAGGTTTAAAGGTTTGTGGTCCTTGAAACTTCGTAAATACTCTATTATGCCCTTAATGAACGAAGGCTCTTTGTTAATAAAAAAAAACAAGAAACCTTTCAGCGTTTTTGTAATAAAATTTATCCCTTCAGGGGATTTAAAGGGTGCGATAATTTGGGTTGGAAACAAGTAGGTATTATTTCAAGTGCATATATAAATCTCATTACTTTTAAATGAACTTATACATTTTCGCTCAGAAAGCGTTCAACGTTCAGTCAGCGCGTACGAAGTCGCGAGCAAAAACTAGTATTTAAGACTATTGTGAGCCTATCGTGCGGGGCGAGAACGGGCATTTCGGAATATTTTTTTTGTTTCACCCGTCGGGGTCTTGCGCCCGCAGCGTGCGATAGAAAATCGTCGCCGTCGGCCGTTTGTCGCCTAATTTCTCGCAGAATTAGTGCCTCGGAAGGAAACGTTTTCCACCCCTGACACCTTCATCAAATGAGACAGTATTGGCTCTGATTGATTCATTATATCCTTAAATAGGTTTATACATTTTACTTTTATAGTAACTCTTTCTCGTTTATGAAATAATAGCAAAAAACCAGGAGGAAGTTTTGGAGTCAACAAAAAACAAATCTTCAAGGGTTCATATTTTCACTAATAGGCAGTTTTCCAGAAAATCAAAACGTATAAACCTAGTTTTAAATGATGTCTACAACATTTCCAGAAATCATGCAAATAGGTTCAGGATTAGGGGGTGGAAAACGTTGCACTTTTTGTATGGAAAAATTCTGCTAAACAGCTTAATATATTTATTTACATACAAGGCACCGAACCAAAAATTAATGCTTATAACACAAATATATGTCCATGGATAACAGAGAATAATTAATAATACCTAGAGTTACAGAAGCCCATCTGTCTAAGTGATGACGTTAGCTGTCAAATTTTAGCATCAACACTAGAATACGACCTTGTAAGCGAGAGGGTTATCGACAGATCAAATCAACATTCAATGAGATTATTTTTGTTCATAGGTATTGTTGTTGTTCATGGCTATTATTTTTATACATACGTTGTTAGTAATACCTAGAAGCAATCTAAATCTTGAAAAGTAGATATAAATATAAAAAGTGGATATGTATTCTTTAATCATTTAACGTCGTGCACCATTTTAGAAAAAAAAATACGTACCTACAGCGGTGGTCGATATTCGGTGTGGCGCTGACAACTCAGAGCTACACCGGGAGATTACCATAGACAAGCATCGTTTCGCGCAAAAACAGTTGGATAGGCCTGTCCGTACCGGGATTCGAACCCAGAACCGTCAGTTTCATAGATAGAGTCACTAACCACTAGGCTACACAGAACGTCACAAGTTATCTATACGTATAATGTGTTTAAAAAAAAATGATATTGAAATTTTGAATTTGTGATCTTCATGTTTCTTTTTATTATTTCTTATTTTAAATACATGGTAAACCAACAGCGTAACACATTTATATAAACTACAATAAAATTACATAGGCAATTAATTAAAGGTTCTCACTTATAGAAATAACTCACAAAGGACTATTTAGCACAATTAATTTATAGCCAGTTTGACTGGCTGAGCAATTATAGATAACAAAGCACTAACCAACTTCACTCGCCATTTTCGTTAATAGAAGCACATATCTAAATATATTATATTACCCTTTATGACGACGAAATATTTGGAAGATCTAAAATAAACGGAACCAAGCATACCTTTCAATAGGACGAGTGATATCGACACTGAAAATAGGATCCTTCTTATAATAATCGCTCTCCCACATTGGATCCAAAGATCGTTACTATAAATCAATGTTGTGTGTGAACTAGTGAAGTGAATACCAATTCGCGTGAATATGTTTTGATTTCGAGCAATAACAATGTTTAATCCCAAAACATGGACAGAGTCCCATCACGTGCGTTCCCAAAAAAAAAGGCTAGGCAAGAATTTTTAATTATCGGTGTCCTTTCTCAGGGTTGCGCGATCTCCAAATCGTGAACTGGGGCGAAATATTCATATTCTCTTTATTGGTAATATTAATTACAGGTCGGGTTTTGTCAAATTCAATTTCATAACATTAAATAACACTAAATTCACATTACATTACGGTAAGAGAGAGAAGTATATAATAATAGTAAGTATAAAATATGTATGTCAAAATTGTCATTAATTTATTTAAATGTCAAAAGTTAGGCATGACATACATTTTACATATCTCTAAGCGTGTCTAACTCAAGGAATTCCTTATGGCTGTAAAAGGCTTTCTACTACTGTTTTTCAATTATTTTTTAAATTGTATTTGTTTTGCGCTACAACAATTTCGGGAGGTGATTGTACACTTGTGGACCAGTGCCTTTACCATGAGTTTACATGACCGTACTCGCTAGCGACTGCGTAAAAAACTGTATGGGCAAAAGTACAGCGCCTCTGGCGGTTACGCAATAGAACTAAGAATCAGCATACTAAATTGTTTACGCAGTCGCTAGCGAGTACGGTCATGCAAACTCATGGTAAAGGCACAGTGGCGCATGATCGGGCTAGGGGTGGGTTGCACCAAACCGTCTGTAATCGTAAGCGGTGTTCGTTAAAATCTGATTGTATGGAAAGTTTGACAAGTTTCTACGGGATGATAGCTGCTGGCGCCATATTTGACGATGACCGGCCTGTGATCGTATGTTGGTGCAACCGACCCTAAGTGGCCACAAATTGTGATGGAGGCCAAGGCTCACTTCGGAGCCGGTGATCCATTGTAGTTGGTTAGTTAGTGTCATTTCTAGCAATAGCGGGAAGAATCTTCAAATCAATAAAAACGAATCGCGATTCTTCTGGAGTTATAAGCGTCCATAGGCTACGGTGCTTATTAGCAGCAGGTATGGTTGTTTGCCACCGACGTATCATTAGAAAACATTCTCAATACCATTAATAAATGACTGTGACAACGACCATGAATGATAGCGGGCAGGCCTGACTGGCCTATTATGTTACACTGTGCGGGCTGCATTTTTATGCCAGTGTAGTTAAATGGTAACTAATATGTTTATCTTATTAGGCATACTTTAATACTGTGTGTCAAATCAATACGCATAACATGTAATATTATAAAGGCAATAATAAACTTATTATAGATATTAAAATAAACTGACACCGAAGCCTTACACAATTTACCTTTGCCACAAACACATTTGGTAGGTAGGCTTTTCAATATGTGAATTTTGACAAACAAAAGATAACGTAAAAAATTAAAAGCGTCGTCCTTACTATTTTGTTTTTACAGACAGTAGACTTTAGTCACCCTGTCTTCCCAAGTAACACAGCATGCTGAATAAAGTTTGAGTAATAGCAATTTGCAAAATGTCACACCTTTTATCAGCAATAATCTCCATAATGTATGAGTAAAGGCTATTAATATAGCCAAATTCTGAATAGTATTCTCTTTAGATTTTTAATACCTCTTTAAGCTTAGTAAAAGTTGTATTAAGGTGGGTATCATACCAAAGTATTACTAAGCTATTACCCAGACTTTACATCGCTGTTATACAGGCTGAAGCATTCAAAAATGTGCCCAAATTGCTTGAATAACAGCTGAATAGACATTTACTCAAACTTTATTCAACATGACTGTGTTACTCGGATTTACTATTTCCTACATAGTGTAATTCAACTCTGAACTCGAATTGGGATTATTCACGTACGCGCAATGCTTGGGAATCCAAAGCGTTCGACAAGCGCGCGCGGCGCGCCGCACAGCATAACGCGTGTGAGTAAACGTGACCTAAGTTATTACTAATATATTATGCCTAAGTGTCGGTTCGAAGTGAGTTGTACTAACTTACGATTACACTACATCTAGTATAAGTTTTTTCGAAACAAAACACTAACGAACCAGTTTGCGTTTAACAAATAGAGCGTTTAGGTGGTAACTATTTTTGCCGTACAAATTGAGACTGAAACAAACCCGTTCGCTTGTGTTTTGTTTCGAAAAACCTTAAACTAGAGGTACAGACTGATCTGCGTTAGATAAATATGGCGCCGCCAATTGTCTTCCTATGGAAACTTGTGAAACTTCCCATATAATCAGATATCGGACAAATTTGCGTCTTTGCTCGCAAGAATGTAGACATAACTCCAACATTAATCAATTAATTAATTTCTTACTTGATTCATAGTCAATAAATACAAAAGTTTGTTAAAGTATATATTTGTTAAAGAAAATAATCAGTATTTTTTCCAAACTTTCTGCAGTCAGTCTATTTCTTTTTACATCAAAAATATACTTAAGTGCTGAAAAACTCCTCTCGCAATCCACTAGAAAACTTCTTCATCATAAATAATAATCATAGCAGAATATTTACCATATAGTAGTTGTTGGGTATTATTTCTAGTGTAAATAATCGTGTCAGTTTAAAATCGTAACTTCTTTATTGTATAAAGATATTTACAAAAACGATAACCTCTTTAAATAGGTAACATTTTGATTAATTTTCGAGTCATGTCCACATTCTTGCGAGCAATGACGCAAATTTGTCCGATCTCTGCATATTATCGAATTTTAACCACTTACCTACACAAGATTTGGTACAACCAACTCTATAATAGTTCCTTATTCCAAGGTGGTCAAATCAGTTAGTTGGGTTGTTTTTGTAAACATGTATTCAAATTATTTAACGTCGATTTGAAGCGCAACCCTAGTCGACATTCGATATTATATCATCGGCAAATCGGCATGCGTAACATGCAACGATAATAGACGTGATTCGCGCTTCTACTTTAACCACTATGTATCCGCGTAAATATTATACTTTTCATATTCACATTTTTGTAAAAATAAACGTGTTTTAAAATCTTAAATAAAGTAAAATCGCTATAGTCTTACCCCCTTATTCATAAAACTTAACAAACCTCTGCTAACTGAAATGTCTGTTGTCACTGTCTCACAAGCACATGTGTCAAAGTGACAGATAAGGACAAAAGAACTTTAGCGCGGCTAGTTAACTAATACAGGTTTGATAGACGTTTATGAATAAGGGGGTTAGTGTTTGTGAGAACGGGACCAAAGACATTTTAGTTAGATAAGTTTGAAAGCTAATGAAAGCTGAGGCTACAAAATAGTGGAAAATCAAAAGATCTTCGTGACAGTGAGACACTTCGGATCTTCGGGACATAATGGAAATATTTTTATGTCTCAGGACATAGTTCAATACATAACCAAAAACAAGTTTCATGGCATGAAACATTCTTTATATTTAATTAAACACCGTCCAGAAATATACGACCGATGGCCATGTTGCGGAATTTCATGGGAACTATCTTACACTGGCATTAATTTTAATCATAGCTTGTCACTGTTGTCAGTGTCACTGTGTGTAGTTTGGGTTAAGTATTGAATATTAATTAAATGATAATAAATGCCCAAAACACTTCATCGTCAAGAGCGGAACATTATTAACAGTATATAAAATAGAACAATTTCGCTACAAAACATTTTAAAATTAACATCAGAACTGACAGGTTAAACAAATGAAAATGTCATTATTCCGACAATATACGTACTGACATTACTGACCTGTTGGCCTCTTGATAATGGGCATGTATATCTGGGCAGGCTTTAGAAAATCAACCGGAATAATTTACTATGTGACCGGGACCCTGGCCTCTGCCCTGGACCCTCTTTTTGATCCGTAAAGTATCAAGCAATATGCGTCTCCAGTGACTCAACAACTAAATCACGTTTGACACATTACATAAAATATATTATAAATAACTTTCATTAGCCAGACTCTATAGTAACTTCTGTCCTCGCGGCTTCTTACATTTACAACAAAACACAGCGAAAACAAAAGTCCACTCTACCTGCAACCTACCTGCGTAAGTAGTTTCTGAGATAACCATCACAAATAACGCCCGCTACTTTACTGAATATAAAAAAATCGTGTTAGGTACTGCATGAATAATAATACAGTATGAAATACAACAGAAGACAAATGTCCTCACCCGTTAGAACATGGATGTGAAAAAATCTTATGATGTAATAATAATAACAAAATCATTTTTCTGTATAATATCGTTTATAAAATCCGGTTTGAAGGACCAGGTACAGGTATTTAGTGCTTGGTGTAATGTATTATTAAGACCCTGGTCATTGCATTATTTCTCAGCCATAAATTACTTAAAATATTACAGCTCCCCTTCCTTGTAGTTGCATGTGGACTGTTCAAATAGACGACGGTAGTGTCGGCTCAAAAAACATTGCGATGAAGCGACGTTACAAACTTAAACATTATCCATTATGTCATTAAATTTCACTTCGTAAATTATAAAGTCGATCAAAAACTTCAATCTTTTAGGGAATTGAAGTCCTTTTCTGAGTTGTAAATTTAAACTTTCCTTGAAAGGCGAGTTTCGGATTTTCTCAGAAGCCATGCGGAGACCTCGCTTACACCAAGTTTAAAATCGCGGCACATCCCACAGTGGCTTCAAGTAACGTTCTTGAAATGTCTGCAGTAGTTTTGCTAGCATTAGTGGAGGCTTACATTGCTTCCGCTATATAAATTAAGGTATTGTTTCACGATAATACAAACTACCATTACTTCGAAGTAACGACACTAAAATTACCTATACTAGCCTAAAAGTAAAAAAATAAATGCCTTTGTGCAATAAGAAAGGATGATAACATTGATAACTAAGTCTTTCAAACTGACAGGTTACACGGTTACGTAGAATTGTTAAGCATGTCCAGGCGATTATTTCCTAAATATGAGGTATCGAAATCCTCACAATGAGTAAAATCATATTAATAACATAATAACTATTAAAACTAAATAATTAAATAAATATAAATATTTGTGGACAATCTTACACAAATCGACCTAGCCCCAAACTAAGCAAACCTTGTACTATGGGTACTAAGCGACGATATACATACTGAAACTAAAATACATAGAAAACGTCCAAGACTGAAACATACATATTCAAAGATTTTTTGTTCAATATAGATACGCTCTCATATAGTCGAGGTCATTAACATATGTACACTTTTGCACTCAATTCTTTTGTAATAAGGTCCAAAAATGCGCATGTATTCATGAACCTGGCTGTATATACGTTTAACGTTAAAGTAGGGAAACTAAAGCCTCTCTACAAATGTCATCGTTATTAATAGAGAATGCAATTCGCGGTAAGCCCTCAGAGTGGCTACCGAGAAACGATAAAAAGTTCGTCCGGGTGTCTTCCTCTATCCTATCGCATATGCAATTATGCATATTCGAGCGACATAGCTTCGACTCACGAACGATTATTGTTTTCGTTTCTCTGTAGCCAGTCTGAGGGCCTACCGCGAATGGCATTCTCTACTTCATTCGTTTGGTGAAGGCAGCGAATTACTAGATAGAAAAAGATGTATTAAGTAATAACAAGATAAATTAAGTATGTAATATTTTATGTATTTTACGAATCAGCATGTAGATTGACAATTACTTAAGTCTGTGTTGAGGTAAAAGCAATTCTTAAATGAACTCTCTGCTAGTTAGTTTTGTTGCTATGTGTCAGTTTTTGTGTATTTCGTCTATTAGCGCCATCGACAAAAAAAACATGAAGAAAAAGAGAAAATTTGCGTAAAGAAATATAATACTGGGAAGATGGGCATTGTAAGCGTACTATTAGGTTGTACGGGACAAGGCATTAAGTGGGCGCACTCTTTAGGACCCCAGTCACGCCGCCAACTCACCAATACTAAATCGTATTTCTGCAACAACGTCGATACTCGGCTTTTCTTTGTTCAGTTATATAATGATACAACTAAACAAGGTTCAGTTTGTTTACCGTCAAGGTACTGAATAACGGCTCGATATTACTAGAAATGTAATTTATATTGATAGGTATTATGTATGTCCCATTTCAATAATAGGTGCTTGCGCAAGATAACGCCAGCGGAGTCATATAATGTATTGGCATTGAAGATTAGGTATGATGGGAATCGATTGCGACAACACTAACACATATAGTCCCTATTGAAATGAAATGAAATTAAATTAAATGAAATGAAATAATTTATTCTTCAATTTACATAGGCATGTTACATGCACTTATGGTTTTTTAAAAACTACCACCGGTTCATAAAATAACCCTCTGCCTCGAGAAAAACCGGCGTAAGAAACTCGGCGAGGTGTCATTTTTTCAAAACAATATACAATGTATATAAAATAACAGTATCATAATACTACAGAATTCAAATGCTACAATATAAACATACATACATATTTTTTTAATATTAAGGACGAAATATTTCTGTGTTAGATTAAGTAATCTACAACACCGTCTAGATTAAGTAAGCACAAGTGTGCGGGACGCTATCACTGCCAAACATCCCTTCGTCCCGGTACCGCCGCACACAAGGTGGTGTCAGTCCGACCCAGGTCGTGCCTAGCTGAGTTTGTTGCTGGACTCTTTTCAGCTAGACTAGGTTTATAGTTTAAGACATTTATTTCTCATAAGATTTACGTAAATCACTTACTGAGAAAACGAAATAAATTTATTTTTGCTTAAATCTAAATAGGAGAGGGTAGCATGCAAAAGAATCGGGTAACGACTTATACGAAGGTGCTCGGCAAGAACAAGCGCAATGCAACAATGCACAATGTAATGCTGTGCGTAGAGGCCAGTTAAACCGAACTATCTATGTGACCACTAATTAATTATAAGGTACATATGCGTAGTTTAACTCGACCAGCAAATTATGTTTAACTGTATATTTTTATTATAAATGAAACGCATTACGCAAATTATATGTGAATATTATCGGAAATTATGGAAAAGCCTTAAAATATATATTTTATGAATATCGAATTATTAATATTATGTGACAAACAAGCAGATGGTCTACCTAAATTTATTATTTAATACATGTTGTTTTAGTGCTCGTTCAAAACTAACATTTATTTGGCATCTTTGACATCATTTGGCAGTTTGTTGTATAGCTCAGCTCCTTCGTATATTATATTTTTTTTCCCATATAATGTTCTAGGTGGTCGGAGGAGTATATTATTAGCTTGTCGCGTCAGTCTTTTTTGTACTTTAGATCTTTCAATGAATATTATATGGGGATGTATATCTTTATTTATAATTTTCCTTATTAGGATGCATGTATTATATATATAAGTTTGAGAGATATTTAGTAGTTTCGTCTCCCTATACACAGTGTTCGTAGGTGTAAGGCGCTTATAATTAAATAATACTTTTATTATTTTATTTAGCAAACTTTGTAAGGATTTTAAGTTAGTTTTGGAGGCAGATCCCCAGATTTCTATTAAATATTCTATATTTGGCTTAATAAGTGAATCGAACAATCCGTCGCAATGCACCTGTCAGTGATGTAATTTTGGAGCGTAAGGAGTCAATGTGAGGTTTCCAGAATAAGGCCAAGGTATTTCTCCTGTTGTGCGGATTGTAATTTTATTTTATTTATTACTAGTGGCTCATGATTTTGAATATCTTTATTTTTTGCAGAAAATATGGTGGACTTACTTTTAGACTCGTTAATTGTTAACAGGTTACATAGAAGCCATCTGTGGAGTAAGTTTAAACCACTTTGCGCTTATTTTATCAGAATTTCTATTTTAGAACCAAAGTAGAATAGGCAGGTATCATCCGCGTATAATGTTAGGTGTGCCTTTAATCCAATATTATGCATGTCATTTACATAGATTAAGAACAACAGTGGACCCAATATAGATCCCTGTGGGATTCCGTATTTAATTTCATAAGGATTGCTATTAATTTGGCCTAGTTTTGTAATTTGTATTCGGTTATTAAGGTATGATTTTAAAGTTTTAAATGCATTACGTATGGAGTTCAGCTTTGACAGTAAAAGTGTATGGCTCACTGTATCAAATGCCTTTTTTAGGTCAATAAAAATACCAAGTGCAATGTTTTTCTTGTCTATATTAATTTTTATTTCTGTAAGAAGATCTGAAGTTGCCGAGAGGGTGTTTGACTTTGAGCGAAAACCGTATTGTTTGTCGGAGAGGAAATTACTATCATTAAGATGTTCTGCTAGTCGCTGATGTATAATCTTTTCAAATATTTTTGATGTAACTGGTAGAACCGATATGGGTCCGTAATTGCCAGGGTCTAATTTATCACCACATTTAAATACGGGTCTTACTTTGGCTATTTTAAATGAATCAGGAAAAAAACTCCGACATCTAGGCATCGATTGATATATTTTTTAGTGAACCAGCGACAAAACTCCCAGTAACTCGACTCCACTTACACATCAGATTCAGTTGAAACCACACAACCAATCTCATTGGAGCCCCAGGCTACTTTCCAACCCCGCACTCCTATCGCTTTATTGGGTCCGGCCAATAAAACCACAGTCAGGTTTAGAAAAAAGGGAATCACACCAGCCTATAGTGAAATTCTTTTTTAATAATTCTAATTTGAATGATAAATTAAATTGTAAACAATTATTCCTCTTAAGTAACTTTAACATTCTAACTTTATGGTTAATAGAGACTTCGAAGAAACAAGGCTTTAAATGTATATATATATAGTTAGAGTTTATGTTGCATACTAACTGACTACCGTATGTTTTTAATAGAAATTCTGCCGTTACCATTACCATTTATGTTATCGCTAACATTTATGCTTGTACAAAGTCACGGGCAAAAGCTATTATTTGTACATTTACGATGTTTCAAATCCCGGTGGAAAAACAAATTTGCTCCCAGTACACGATACTACCTTTTCACCACTTTAAGGGCGAAATTTCGAAAAGTGCTGATATTCGTTTTATAAGTATAAGTTCTATACGAAATTTCAAATCTCTTGCGTTAAAAAGGATTTACTCCCTGAATAAACTAAACCTTTTAAGTGACGAATTCCGATTAACGCTTTAATACGTTTTGTTGTATTTAAACAGAGAGTGTATTAATGAAGTTTCAATTTTCTCACTTTCAAAAAAATTACTCCCCGTACAAACTTTGAACTCTTTTTTCAACCCTTTATGGGAGAAATTTAGAATAACACTGAAATTTTCCATTAATGTATTTACGATAAAGGGCGTTTCTTTCGGTTTTGTGTTTTCGGCCACAGTTGGGCTCGGTTTTATAAAGATCCGTTAGACCTTATGTCGGTTTGTTATGTCAAAAAATGTACTGAGTTACTGAAATTTGATCCGACATTTGGTCTAACGGATCTTTATAAAACCCGGCCTTAGTCTTCGACTTTTATACATAAGTATATATTACTCATGAGTATTATATATTACCCATTATATTACTTATTTTTAATAATGAAATAATATCTAATGAATGTCACATTTAATGAATATTCGGGCCATTTTCCAAGTTTTGCTCCTAGATCACTCGTAATTTGGGCTGTGCATTAAGAGCCATCTATCCCTAATTTTCTGAACTCGTTCGACGGCGGGCGTAGTGAAATACTGGAACCTATCGCCCCCCCGTTTAAGGCTATACAGTCCCCTTTAAAGCCACAATTTCAATAGAGCGACATTTACCTCAACCAGCGCCATCTCTGAAGAACATAAAGAACCATTTTAGAACGACTTACCTACATTTTCAGGACATACGAAATGAAAGTAGGCACCTATTAATTCTAGCTGTTGTTGTGCTTTGCTGTTTTTTAAATATTACATTTTATCAAAGATCCCATTTTCCAAACTTTTATTTATATTGATTGCCAGGATTATGTCAGGAATGGCATCCCTATGACCTTCCGCACTTATTGATCTGTGTCCTGCAGTTGCGCAGTAGTCCTCCTGGAAAATTTTCAAACCTAGACATTGATTTATATAACATTTTGTTTTGGTCTCACTGTTATGATGCTATCGGTGCTATATTGAACACAGTTCGTGGAATTTTAATTTTGTAATATCTGCTTGTTGGGCGCGCCTGCATAGTGCTTGAATAGGTCATACTAATAAGGACACTTATAAGAATTAGTTGGACTTAATAGCGCAACAATGAAAGGGCTGGCACCTCACATGCGACAACCGCCCATATTATCTCCGGGGCGTCGTACGGTGCAATTCAAGAGATACTCAGACCTACAATGTTACCGTTCCAAGATAGTCAAAAATGGGCGTACAAGGATTCTTCAAGCGGAGCGGGTTATCTGTGAGATTCGTTTTGCGGAATTGCAGAGAACACCGCCGGCGCCTGTGGGGCCGCTGGAGCCATCGGAGTGCGCGGTGGTGCCACCGCCGCCGCCGCCAGAGCCGGCACAGGGTGACGAGGGGGAGGAGCCATCCGCACCGCTGAGCGCCCAGCACCGGGTGCAACTGCTGCAAGAGCGGCTTGAGAATCAGACGCAGCAAACGCGGGCAGCCGTAGCGCAACTCTTCCTGTTGCGAGACCAGCTCGCTGCGGAGCAGTCTGCGCGGTGTGAGGCTCAAGTGAGTATTGCTCCTTAGACGAAAAGCACGTTCATGCGACTAGTACAGTCAACATCAGAAGTAGCTACGCATATAAACAAGTCAAAAGTATTTATTAAAAGGGAATAAGATCTTTTGACCTCTTTATGTGCGTACCTACTTTTGATGCTGATCATACAACGCCTCCGACTAACGGAGATGGCATATGCCTTGGCTCACGCTGTCTTTATTGCATCAACTTGACTTTTTATAGTCCTCGACATAATTAACAGAAACGTTTTCTTCGTGTTTTTGTATAGCCATCAATCCATAGTCATTCGCGCAAGGATGCCCTTTATCCGCCACCTACCTGCTAACAGCTACCTCCGTCATCCACCCACCTTTCGCAATAATGGCCCTTGTCGCGTCTGCGTTCCAGCTATCAGGTTCAAATTGGAATGTGTCAATTTAACTATGCAAGCAAACAAGCAACAGGAGACATTAATAAAACTCTAGCATTTGTAGCATTACGTTTCATAGGAGAGTATTTTACTGCGGGCATTTGTTGCCTCAATTGGATTTGGGTTCATGAAAAATGTAGCAAAATAAATGTATGGATATGGATACCATTGAAGCCAGCTGTTAGTGACTTAGTGAGTCATGACCTACAAAATATTCGGCGTCATAGAAAGTAAAATACGAAAATTGACGAGGTATATGAGGAAAGAAATAGATCTGTAGTAGGTTTAAAACATTCACAGCCAGACTTAAATCTTGAAGGTACCCTAGAAACCGATGTAGCAACGTAGCTATAGCGACAGTCCGCCTAGCGAGTGCTAGGCGAGTTCTTGCCAGTGAAAGTGTTAACTAATCCCTGGCACCAATTACAGGCGCGCACACACCAGCTATTGGCACACAACAAGGAACTTCTGGAGCACATCGCAGCGCTGGTCGCGCATCTGCAAGAGCGAGAGCGCGGGTCATCCAAGCCGATCAATGCGCACCAGCTCACACTCTTACCGCAGGTACTTCTTACTTTTAGTGTACGGCCTTAGTGCCCGCTCGACCTAAGAGTGTACTAGAACAGGGCATGCAGCGTTCATTTTAAACATGTGCAAGCGCAGCCGCCGCGCACGCCTCATTTCGAGCGGACGCAGAAGCCTTGTTCTGATATTTCTATCAATTCCCAAAGACGTTACCCACTCCTCTATGATAAGACACATACTTGTACGCAATGAGTCGGCCGCTTCTCCGTGGATCGACCGATGGATGGATGAAATTATTTGACATGAACGAGACGAAGTCTCGAGTTTAGGATTAGGTAACTTTTTTAAATCTAACATGTTTGATGAGCATCGACAGGACTTTGACGCTATCTTAGTGATACGGACAACAGGACGTTTAAAGGAGTAGGTATACATACCCACTTTGTTAAACTCATCTCAAATAATTTCAATCCATGAGTTCATGCAAAAATAGATTTGGCTCGAAGTATACTACAATTTGTTTTTCTACTTTCTACATCTTCGTTGATTCAAATCTATTGACTTTTATATTTATTTTGTTTAGTAAATCAGGGTGCCGAATCTATATTTGCATTATAAGCCTCGAATAGTCCTAACAAATAAAATTATATTCCCTATTATGCACTAATGTACGGGCTGTGAGAACCTTTTACAAGTTTGTTTTCAATAGGGCTGCGATGTGCTTTTAGTGCCATACCAGTAGTAACAACTGTTTTCAATTGTTTTACTCATTATGTTCGAACAAAATCGTATAATAGTTTAACAAAAGCATGGTTTACTTTCATATTATGCCTATTTAAATTAATGTTCATATTTCGTTTAATTAATTTATTATTAGTAGGTAGTTATCAAAATATCTTTATTCGTCGTTTATCACGAATTTGTCGCTACTAGTGGGATCTACGATAGACAGCTCAGTTGGCAAGAACGATGCATGGAATGCAAACCCAGGTTCAAATCCCGCTCGTCGCGAGTATTTTTTTATTTTGATTGAATATATTTTTCTAGCCAACTAACATGATATTTAGTTGGTTTTTAAATACCTAACTTATCAACATTTTAGGTGGTTCAACTCATTTTGCGTCGTACCGATATTTTACCCATACCTATTACGTAGTTAATGCTTTGCATGACTGCTGTTGATGTCGTACAGTGTGGTTATTATGATCATTTACTATACCAGTTTTAGTGTTTGTGTTCGCTATATGTTTTTGTGTCATGTACGAACTACTAATAAATATGTTACGTGTAAAAACATAGTTATAATCAAAATCCTTTGTTAACGCTGCTGGATCAGAAGGGCGGTGCCAAGAAGAAGAAAACCACCCGGCAAAGCACCAAAGCAAAAGGCAAAACAAACAACAGTCAAGTTAGCGTGGACTCACTCATCGATCTTATCACACACACAAAGATCTCGCAGAATGTCAAAAACAACAACGACACGGCAGCCTCCGCTTTCAGCAGCCCGGGCTCACCCCCGAGCTTTGGCAAAATGACCAACGAACAGATACAACAGTATCTTATCAACAAATTCAAAAATATCAACGACGATGGTTCAGATGACAATGAAAATGAAACTGACGACGTAGATCTCAAGCACAGCCCCTTCTACCAAAACCGGAACGCCTTCCCTAACGTTCCACCCGTCATCGACAACTTCAACCATTGCGATATCGCGGATCTGCTCAACATCGAGCCGTACACCATTGATATTGCTGAGAACAACCTGGATCAAGCAATGAGCGTGGGGCAATCTGAGAATTCCTTGTACAGCGCAAGCCAGGCCACTACGTCTAAAGATTCTACACCGGACGCTTGCAGCTCGGATGATGGGGTTCCGTTTATCATGCCTTTGTCGCACAATGGAACTCTGACTGCCACGACTGAAGATGGGCGTGTGCGGCTGATTGTGCCCGTGAGTCCATCGGGAAGCACCTCGGATGTGCCGGAGACCCGCGCCGAGCCCACTCCGCAGGGCAACACACTGACGGTGCCCCAAGTGACGGTCGCCTACACCGGTCCGATCACGCGCTCCACCAGCGAGAAAGTTCCGAATCATAGCCAGATGATGACGGCTCTGCGTCAACAATGGACCAGGCACACGACTAAGTAAATTGACCGAACCAATCGGACAATTATAAAAAGCAAGACCAAATTTTAAAAAATGCCCATATGAAGCCGAGATGTAATTGAGGCTACCCCTAGTCAAATTATCAAATGTACTAAAGTTTCAATTTATTTTATTAAGCTGTTGTTGCATATTATGTTACATAAATTACTGATCAAAACACCGTTCAAAAATATTTAACTAACGTTTGGTACCTATTTAACTCAATCCAATTCTACTTGGATTGGCACAATAATTATGTAAAAGAATATTTTATTTAAATGTGTGCCAAATTATCATAGTAATAATTAAACCAAGTGTAGGATTTATACTCTGAAATAATTATCTATATTTAAACATATTTAAACTACAGTCTTCAATGTTCTTCTATTTTTACTTACTACGTTATGTACCTACATATTATATCAAAATTACTTACGAACGTTATAAAATTTTATAGAATTATGTATGTATTAATATGTATATGAATTGTTAGGTGAACAAGGTTCTCTTTTGGAGATTGAGACTTTAATAAAGGTGCCAAATTATTATAAATATTTGCCGCATCAATTATATTGAGCGGTACACTATTAAGCTAGTATTCTGAAGAGGTTATTTACATATCATTTCAATGTCCAATTTATACTCCTAATACTTCACTGGCATATCGCTTTAAATATTATTGAGTCTTATCAGAGTTATCTATCTGTCCACAAAGTCAAATATATACTGAGTACCTAACTGAAGTCTTAGACAATACCCAATTGCTCTTTTATTATGGATTACTTGTAGTTATTATGAGGCTGTATAAATTTAAATTGAACAGCAAACGAAACTAAAAGTAAATCTGTATATTGTAAAGGGTAGGTGTAGGTATATTTTAGTAGTCAATTTTGGGAAACTACTTTTTCTAGTGTGGTAGGTACTTAAATATCATTTACACATTCACTTACACCTTGGTTAAGAATTTAAGAACGCAGTTGCGTATTGAAATGTCTTTTAATAATATTTATAATGTCTTGAAACTGAATTTTTAAATTGACCTATTCAAATATTGGAGCCAAATTTTTAACTTCATCTAATATTTAGCAAAATTTGAAATCTATTTATTTTCTACTAAATTCAATTTGCTGGCGACGGGCAACTGTTAATACCATTTTGTACGAGTATTCAGATAAATTTCTTCATTTACCAACTAGTAATTATTCGGTTTAAAAAAAACATGTAATTTTTGGGCTTTTCGACTCGTCGCCTTTAGACTCGCCACATTATGATTGAAATATCCTAATGGTATTTCTAAATAAAAGGAACAACTGCCACGTGACATTGGCGTGGTCGGTTACAAGGACTTGATAAGATTGCTGCATATCTAAAACAAAAGACATGAGTAATACTGCTCGACTGCATTGCTAACACTGGACTGAATATTAGAACAAACTAGGAATATAAATTTAATAGTTACTCTTTCCGATGTGTTTGCCATAGAGACCTTTTAAGCAAGTTTTTATACGAGTACACAATGAAGACTGGAGTAAGTACTATAAGACAACTTGTCTAAAAGACTTTAAAAAGTGCATACCGTGAAAGGTTGTGTTCATGATGGCAGTCGAGTCGTACGGGGGAACACTGACACCGTCATAGGATTAATTAATTGCTAAATAAATGTTACGTAATCAATCGATGTCAATAAATGTTACTCTAGGACTGTATCCCACTTAGCCTGAGGTTTGCTGCCAAGTTATATACAAAATGAACGTGAATAAGTAAGCTATCTGGTTTGCTCATAAGAACTGATAAATCGGCCTCATCTTTACACTAAATATTTGCTGTCTTTAATGTACTGGTAGTTGCGTAATCATAATTTATTAGTGAAGGAAATGAGCCAAGTGAATTATGAGATAGTTTACGGAAAAGATAAGTAGCATACTACCAAACACAAAGAATGAGACAAAATAAACAACAATGAGAGAGTAATCGGTTGTTGGATCGGAATATTTTAGTGGTGATTGTTTATGGCAAAATTAGTTTTAAGTGAAAATTTCCTGTGTTTACGTACCACCACCACCACCCCGTACCACGTATCTATATGTCTGTAGATCATTGTTGTTCAAAATGGTTCTGCCACGTGCGCTCATATTAAAATTATTAAATAGATACGAGTAATATACCAATAGTCAACAATCAATCAGATAACGTTAATCAAAATATATCAAAATATCCGCTATTTATGCCCAGAAGTTTAACCAGAGTAGGATAATCAACCTATGTCAATGCATATAATAAAACATTTATTGTTATAAGTACTTACATAGAGGCAAGCCACTCGTGTGTTATACCCATCCACTGCGCTTACATAGATGTTTGTTAAATCGTTCAAATTGTTTAGAAATATAGGTTTTATGTAAATTAATTTAAGAACTATCATGTTTATCATAGAGCAGATTGTTTGGAATTGTAGTATATACGGTTAGAAACGGTGAAAGTGCTCCTCTTAGGCTCGGTTTTATAAAGATCCGTTAGACCTTATGTCAGTTTGTTATGTCAAAAGATGTACTAAGTTACTGAAATTTGTTCTGACATTTGGTCTAACGGATCTTTATAAAACCCGGCCTGAAAATATCAGTAATCATTATATCTAATGTTAAAACATGATCAATGTATACAAAATTCTAAATAAATTAAATGTGAAGCTTTGGATGCAGACTTGGAAATAAATAATAAACTAAATGCTATTGTATTATTACACTTTATTTTTGGTGGCTATTAATTTAGGTGGGTATAGACCGTAGATAATACCTAGACGCGTAGTTTTATGACATTATTTCAAGTTGAACGGCCCTTTGTGAGCCATTTTGGCGACATAACTTTTCCGAGGTAAAAAAGCCTGCTGAATCCGATTCTGAATGTGGCCAAGCCGAATTTTGGCTCCTTTGCTCAAAATCCAAGATGGCGGCGGCAAACGCAAGAGTGACGAAAAAACCTAAATAATTCATATTATAACTCGAATCTGGTCGTGTGAGGTGCCCTAGAATGGGCTTTAGGTGTCGCTGAACTCGATTTTGATAACCAGAAGTCGGTCTGGATTTCAGAAGTGGATGCAATCAAGATGGCTGCCATAATGGGGCATCAACTTGAAAAACTGCATTATAACTCGAACCTGGTCAAATGGGGTGTCTTGAAATGGGTTTCCCGGTTCACTGAACTCAATTCTATTAACCAGACATTCCGGATACGGGAAGTGACCTAAACTTAAAAGACTGTATTATAACTCGAATCTGGTCGAGTGGGGTGTCCCAGAATGAGTTTTGGGGGTTGCTGAACTCAATTTTGATAACCAGATGTCGGTGCAAATGTTTTAAGGGCTCTCAAACAGCTATAGGGCCCCCTTTGTGTGTGTAATAAAAGTTTTTTGAGCTATCTCAAGTAGTGGAGTATCGTTGCTTAGAGCTCGTTGAGTAATAAAATACGGTAATTTTTGTTTTAAGAAATATTGGAGAATAAAGGAATAAGTAGCCACCAAAATCAGCTTCTTTTACAAACATTTGTTCCGATTTTAAATTTCCCATTGACCTATGAACTTGAAGTTTGGTGATTATGTTTATAATTACGTATACTTTACGATCAAATACTAATATATCGATAAATCAGATTTTTTTTTTAGTATTTCTTATTTTTCCCATTAAAACTAACTTAATTTTGCGGTTGGTTCGGAACCCTAAAGGTTTGCATCCACTTCCGGTACCCAGACCGACCTTCGGTTATCAAAATCACCGCTTTAAATGTAATATTATATCATGACACCGCACTTGAATTCCGCCATCTTGAATTTTGAGTAAAGGAGCTGAAATACGGCTTGGCAACATTCGGAATCGAATACAGCAGGCTTTTTTACTTCGAAAAATCATTTTGCGAAAATGGCTCACATGCTGCCGTTGACATCAACAAGGAGGGCGATTTTTAGAAATGACCACCGGTCTAACCTACCTACTTATAAACGTACTCAGCGAGTTGCTATTGTTCCTGTTAAGTGACCATGCCAGCAAAGCTGTCGGTCCTCGGCTCGTGGTTCGAATTCGGAGAAGGGCATACCTAATATGTATCTATACGTATACCTGTATCGACGTCTATACATATAAAAACAAATAAGGCTTATTTACCTCACTTAGTTGCTTAATTAACGGCCTAGGGGGCACATTTCGATTTCGTCAGGCTGAAAGTAAACCATGCATATAATAAGCTTACAAATTGTCATATACGAATACCTATAGCTGTAATTATAGATATGAAAGTACTGTGTATGTTACCTCTTCACGCTAAAACCGCTGAACCGATTGCTATGAAATTTATTATGTCAGACAGTTTGAGATCCGAGAATTAATATAGGATTTATTATCCTATAAAGGTATATAAAATGGAAGTGGGAGTTTATAAGGAAGTGCGATAATTTATAAACCACCTTATGGGAATTATCTAATACCAAACACCCTTTAAGGCGAGTAACGGGTCACCGGGCCCAAAATAATATAAACGGATATAAAGCAGCTATTAGTATATAAATACATCTAGGATAGAAACATGTAAAACATTCCGTGCAATCAGATCACAACGAACACTGCTTACGATTACAGACAGTTTGCTGCAACCCGTCCTAAAAAACAGACGGAAATTAATAGATTTGATATGACAAAGGATTTGATACATTTCTGGCAGCTTTCGGTGCTCAAACCGCAGTGCACGCGTATTTTAAGCAGCGGTGTAGTCTAACCTTTTCTTCGTATCACCATTTTGTTATCCGTAAAATTTATTTTTCTATAGCTATCTTCGAGTGCAAAGATAGATCGTTGGTTCTCGCTCCTGCCGTCCACGCCTGCGCTCTCACGACCCGAGAGTGGATTCGTCTCAGGAGTCGAAGACGTCGAAGCAGCCACCCTCACGGAGGCCAGGAACCTCCTCCTACAACTCGGTGCGAAGAAGAAACGCCGCTTTCCATTACGCTTTAGAAGAAAAGTCCTCGTCAACAAACATACCCTGTTATAATACGTATTTTTTTTTCCCGATGACAAAATAGGATATTTTATTCAAGACGAACCTTTTAGATAAACGGGGTTGGCGATATTTGGCAGATGAGCAAATATCCGTTTTCCGATGTCTCTGTCATATCTCGAGTGACAGAGACATCTAAGTGGGGACATTTCCCGTCCAGATTCCGGTCTGTAGTGATATGGACATAAGGCTTTTAGTAGACATTTAGCGGTGTTATATCAGTAACCTGTCAGCTGTCAGTGTCAACTGCTACGAGTGCTTTCTGGCCCCTATTTCACCAAAGCTGACAGGCGCGACAAATGTCAAAAAACATTACAATTGTAGTTGGTGAAACAGTTTTCACAAGAAAATTGTCGATTTGTCAGCCTACATATGTCAAATACATACATATGTCTACTTGGTGAAATAGTGAAATAGGGACCTGATAGACGCTGGATGCGCGGATGTGAGACGCCTCGCTACTGCGCAAATGTAGTACCTACTGACATAATACTAATAAGTACGGGAATCTAGGCAACGCCAGTAAGCTGACAGAAAAATAAAAAAACCGGTCAAGTGCGAGTCGGACTCGCGCAACGAGGGTTCCGTATACAGATGTGTACCGGTTCCAACCCTATAAAACAGGAAAATCTCAACAACATGGTGTGAAAATTGGACCCCATGGGTACAGCGCCATCTATCGGCGACTTTTGTTACAAATTTGAGCGACTGAACTTGACTTTTATGTATGGTAGTTTTTCAAGGATAATTCTTTAACACGTAAACCGATTTTTTTTTTCTTTATTTGAAATAAGGTACTTTTACCATAATCTCGTAGGAATTTATAGAACAAAAATACATGCAAAGGTGATTAAATTACAAACTTAGTATAGAAATGTTTTTGAAGATAAAAAAAGAAAAACTAGATAGAGCTACAGTTATATTTTTCCTGTAAAATATACATTAATATCAATGTTATGTAATAATTTTATATATTTTCCTTGGTAAACCTCGGAGATAAGGGAAGAACGGTATTTTTTTTACAATTTCCCTCATAAAACAAAAATGATTCAACGTAAAAGAAATAAAAACTTGTATCAGAATGTGCAATTCAAGCCCTTTCATATGACACCCCACTCGACATATTAACTAGACTTTCAAATTTTGAACCACCTGTTATCTGTCATTTTTCACAGTAAATAACAAAAAAATTTAAAAAAGTCATGTTCTATGTATGTAGGTAAGCCTTCTTTGTAACTAATCTAAAGGACGATGACCAAATTAGTATGGACGCGTGCCTAGTCAATAACCAAGTTAATTTGGAGTTGATTTTATAGTTCATCAATCGTAGATTTAGCCTGTTTATTTTTTATTTCATTCTAAGTTGGGAGTATAGTGTATTTTTCAATTGAAAAAATACCCCTTGATGAATTAATTAGCACTCGCACGTCAAATCAATCAAATCATGTTTGCTCCTATACTTTTTGAAGGCGTCACTATGGAAACTGTCTTCATTAAAATATTTTTTTTAGTATGAATGAAAGGCATTTTGATGCTCCCAAGCAATGAAATACGAGTTCTATTATTCCTATTTCATAACTATTGCCTCAGATATAGCAATAGTAGTAGAATATGCATGTTTTTATCGATAAGTAGAGCAATGCAAGGCTGACAGGCGAGTGAAGCTTCTCACCGTCTGTGTTTTCCAAAGTACACACCCTTTTGTCCAGAAACACGGCCTATTCTTTCAATTCTCCAAGAAACTTGTGATCACGCCTGTTCCAAGGCGGTTTCTGTGGCACTAAACGCCCCGCTTATCAATAAACATGGCCATATACCTATTTTCCATACAAATCATAATGATGTGATACACAAAGCAACCAATAAAGAAAAGGTTTCTTTATACTTCATATCCTGATGTAGTTTTCCTGGTTGTGTCATAGGGGAATTCTAGGTCCTAGGTTAACTTCTAATCCGAAGATTTGGCGTAGGCTTTCGTTTCACGAAGGTGACTAGACCGGTTTTCAAGGGCAACTCTTTTACCGAAATATAAATATAAACTGATATTTCGTCATAGCTTTTTTTTAAATCCATCGGTACGCGCCGTAATTCGAGCCCACGACTTCAGATTATTCTCGTTAGGTACTCATGGTTATAAAGATGGTTACATATATACAGATTGCGTATACAGAACTAGTATACTAGCGAGTGTTATTTAGCCTTTTTTATAGGAAACCCGCATTTTATACAAGATTTCAACTTACCGTTGTGTTACTGACGGGCAGGCGGATGCTGCTGCTATAATTATCTTCTGTCGTAGTGTTTGCTCAGTATCAGGCAAACACACTTGAGATTGAGTTAACAAACATCATTCAGTGCTTAGTATCATAGGGTGACTGCCATTAACCTCTGATGCAACGATACAATTGATGTGCTGTACGGCAGTAGTTGAAAAATAGAAAAAGCCCTAAGACAAACTAAGATATAGTTCTACTAATTCATCCAGGGCGATTTCCTAGCATGCTTCCATTTTACTTTTTTTTGTACCTGGCCGGGCTAAATGAAGTAATAGGAGTGCGCGGTTGGAGAGTAGCCTAGGGAAAATCCAGGTCAGAACCTCCGACACGACCACGCGTGCGGTTTGGGATACTGGAAACTCTTAGAGCGAGATTGGTTGAGCGGTTTCAACCGAATCTGAGCCTTTACTCCAAACTTCGTATCGTGTCGTCCCTTTCACTCTCGTGTTATTCACTATATGAGTGAGAGGGACGGCACCATACGAAGTTCGTAGTTCGGAGTAGCCCCTTTGAGGTGTGAGTGAAATCAAGCTACTGGGAGTTTTGACGCTGGTTCACTAAACCTAGCCTAGCTAAGAAGAGTCCAGCAAAAAACTCAGATTGGCCCGACCTGGGTCGGACTGACTCTATCCGGTGTGCGGCGGCTCCGGGACGAATAGGGACTACAGGTTTCAGAAGTGTTGCCGTGATCGTGCGGTGGACGTTCCCGGCGGCGGAAATGCCTAAGTGTACGTGTCGTGTCTTAGTTGGACGCCGTAAGCACAGCATTCCGTCTTTCAATAGACGCTGTGATTACGTCGTTCACGTCCGTGAGTGTGTGCCTAGGACGCCGGTCCTTGCGGCCCTAAGAATTAGTTGTCGCTGAGTTACAATAAAGGTATGAGGGATGGGAACGTAATCGACAGCGTTCCTAACGATTGGACGAATATAAGTTTTGTAGTGAGTCAGCTTATCTCTAAGTGACATTTTACTAAACTTGTTAATCATCGGCCCAAGCCTTCCTAGCACGAACAACGCACGGTTGCTTGCCTTGCTGATGTATCTACGGAAAGTCGGTTTTCTGTCTAGGGATACTCCAAGATATTTATTTGACTTCGTTGGGCCAGGGGATGGGCCGGTCAAACATCTGGATCGGAGCCACTCGCCTTTCCGTGCTAACGCCGTCAGACGGGTAGAAGACTATCGCTATCATACTTCCAAACCTTCCAATTATACCAACTATAAACTAATCATAAACTTGTCCGGTTGAACTGACACTTACGGTCTTCTTCTTCCACCCGTCTGACTGCGTTAGCACAGAAAGGTGGATGGGTCCGATTCAGATCTGACTTGCCCATGCCCTGAGCCCATGCGGTCAAATATCACGGAGTGACCTTCGACAGAAAACTGGCTTTCACATCCGTATGGTAGGCAACCTTGGGTTGTTTGTGGTAGGAAGAATTGGGCACATGAATCTTAACGAGTTTAGTAAAATGTCACTTACATTTATAAGCTGACACTTTACAAAACTTATGTGCATCCAGTCATGATTCATGTCTTATGCAAGTGTAGTTTTTGCTCACGTACCGTGAGGTACGCAGGGGACGGGGAGTGTACGTGAGTACACTTACTCTCGCGTGCTATCTCTCAACCATAGCCACTCTCATTTAGAATAGTTTTGTCCTTTGGACGACTGGTGCCCCGTGGTACCAGTTGTACCTAAGTGGTTTCTTTGAGCAGACTGCCAGACGTTCTTTTGACAAAGCTCGGTATCAAGAATCTGGGCCTGTACTCCGAACTTCGAAATTAGAACTTCGTATTGTGCCGTCCCTTTCACTCTCGTATTATTCACTTTATGAGTGAAAGGGATGGTACGATACGAAGTTCTGATTTCGAGGTTCGTAGTAGCCCCTCAGTTATTTAGGGAGATTGTTCTACGTACTGCGTTCCTATCCCTCGCCCCTATGTCGGAACTAGGCGATCACCGAAAAGAGACCGCACGGTCCCGGCATCAATGGCACACACCCAAGGACCTGGACCACGTAATTACACCGTCCATGGAACGATGCGTTTACGGCGTCCAACTCGGACACGACGCATTCACTTAGGCATTCTCACTGGCGGGGATGTCCACCGCGTAATCGCGACAACATAGCACATATAGTCCCTATTCGTCGCTGTACCGCCGCATACCGCGTAGTCAGTCCGACCCGCGTCCGGCCTAGCCAAGTTTCTTGATGGACTCGTCAGCTAGGCTAGGCTTAGTGAACCAGCGACAAAACTCCAAGTAGCCCGACTCCAGACACAACTCAGACACAAACTCCACTTCCAGACACAACTGGAACACAAAGTTTTCTAGTGTAAACCGCCCGCGTGGTCTTGTCGGAAGATTTCCCTTGATTTTCCTCAGGCTACTCTCCAAAATTAGCACAATATAGTTTTATTAGGGCCCGGCCTATAAAGCTACAATCAGGTAAAAAAGCATAGGTCTACGGACTGCGCGACTGGCTTTATGTCAGACGAGAATAATGGAACCAGTTGCAGCGTGTGGATGAACCACGCTGTGGTTTCTAACGACCACCTCGAATGTCTCATTTCGACCCCCCGGGGGACGTTCGAGGTGGCCTTTAGGAGACACTGAAACCTCGGCAAGTCTGCAGACCCATATGTGCTTTATATGGCGCAACTATAATATATCCATCTATTTCTACCATAACATTGCATCTCCTGGGCTTGCCGAGGTTGACCCATACTAGAATTGGTATGGCATGATGCCTTGTCCACTTTGCCAATAACGGCTATCAATAGGTGCTATGGCATTACTACCAAAGACAAAGTAACGTTCATGCTTTCAAGTAAGGTTTGTATGCGCTACCATGTAGCGGGAATGCTGGAGTTTGTGACATTTCTGACTGGGAATGGTATTCGGAGGATTAATGATAGTGACTTAATTAACCATTTGGACACTATTCTTTACTTACGAAAGTGACCCTACCGAGAGAATGAGATAACTCATTTTATAAGAATGTGATTATATATTTGAGTTGTGTAGTAATAATAGCTATAATCGTTTTTGGTGCCGCGCCATGTACATCATGCCATAACAAAATCAAAATCAAACAAAAAGAAAATCGTTTATTTTGAAACATACTCGTACTTATATAGGTCAGGTATAAAAACTTATATTTATATAGCCTTAAACATCTAAGAGTAGGAGCGCTCGTGGCCTAGCAGAATACAATAAACCCACGTGCTCGAGATTCTGGCTACCCGCGGTACCATAACCAGGGGTTATGGTAGTGACCAGGGTATTAGCGGGATCAAGGTTGCTAAGAAAGTCCGGCAGTGGACGTCTATTGGCTGACATGATAATGATGATGATGTTGTGTAAGTAGGCGAGGCATACAAACAGTTTGTGCTAACGTGGAGTATCGGTTGTGAACGACATGAACACGAGGTATTATACAAAGATTTTCTATCTAAAGTATAAATTCAAGACAACAGTAAAATAGTATAAACCACAGTAGCATAAGGCAGACCACAATTGTGGAAGTACTTCCACCTGACATAACACCGCAGCTACAACATACTTCTAGTTCTGTAAGTAGTTCTTTGGTTCTCAATTCAATAAAGGGGCCAGCGACTCACTTGTGATTATTCTGCATATAACATTAGACAAGCCGTATGCTGGTTTGGAAGAAAAGGATAAAAAATACTTTTCAAAAATGTATAACCGGTGAGTCCGCGTAACGTACACGTACGGATGTGTAGGTGGGCTGCTCATCTCATTGCATGTAAAGCATGTAGCTACCAAGTAAACTTTCAGAGGAGCCAAAACATGCTGTTCTATTCCTTATGATGCCATTCTGCTCCACCATCAGACCTTCGGTAGTTTATGTACAGACGCTACTTAACAATTGCAATTACCCAAGCAAGATCAAAAACATAAAGAAAGTGCATGTATTCCAGTCCTAGGCCCTTCAACGTAGTTGTACGCTGCACGGGCAATACTGGAGAGCTGGAAGAGAAAACACTTTAGCTAGCGCAACTTTAGCAAGCGACAGCAGCAGTGCCCCCTTGCGAGTTAACTCCCGTAATTACCGGCATAGACATACATACACAAAAACAGACAAAGACACAGCCTTCTCTGTAAAAACTGTAATAAATAGTTAGACATTGAAAACTGAAAGCTACATATTAATATGATAAAACTATAATATATGCCTATATGGTTTGCAACATATAAAGGAGGAGATCAGTTAGTTCGTATTGGCGCCCGCTACGTATCATGCGCATCTATTCGTTAAGCTACTAGAAAGAAAGCGAAAGTAGAATATGATCAGCGAATAGAGGCAAGGCAATGTAGAATCGAATAGAGGCGAGTAATATATATTTTGTTTATATATATATATGTTTTCAGCATTTTTATTGTTCATGTCGTATTCCTATTCTTCGTTAAGGGACCCATACTTCTAAGGCGGATTACATTTTGAGTCTACATTACTCTTGGTTATAAGAGCTAGTCATGTTCAATCTTCCTGGGTCCTTGTCCTCTTGAGGGACGTCCAGTTCTCTTAAATAATCGTTTCCCAACACCAATGTCACTAAAATAGGTGAAACATAAAATTAGTAAAACAAAATATCACTGAATTATCACTTATTTTCAAATACATTGTCTATAATAATAATTTAGTAATTCGTCGAATGTCTTAATATTGCAGTCCGCTTAAACACTAAAGTAGCATTATGGATTCCTAACGAAAGAAGTGATACTCTTTTTAGTTTAATTAAAAATTACGTACATAGTCTGTCTTTCAAAATGAGGACGACAAAGACATGGAATATGATAAATAAACGTAATTTTTAAATTATCTCAAAACGTTTTTATCACCATAGGTAGTCACACATTTAGCTTTAAGTGAAAGAGAAAATCGTAAACATTTATTTTTCTAGTAAATCTAAGCGGCGTACATAAATATACCTACGGTAGAAGGTAGGCGTCGATGTAGATTAGAAAAGTGTCTCTGCTGTTCCCTATTATCCAAAGCCTATCCCAAGCGTGGACTTAGCTATGTATGTACCTAGGCTGATTATGATGATCCATTAATAATAATAATTTGATACGATGAGTAGTCACACACAGAGAGACGGACGGATGTCAAGCATGCGGATCTACGCACGTGTGATTATACTGGACATACACTGCATTCGATTTGATGAATAGACAGACAGACGGATGGACGTCAGACACGCGGACCTTGCACGCGTGATTATACTGGACATCATTGCATTCGATTTGATGAATAGGCAGACAGACGGATGGACGTCAGACACGCGGACCTTGCACGCGTGATTAGAGTGGACGTAAATTGTAATTCAAATTGATGAGTAAACAAGTACACACAGACGGACGAGTATCAGGCACGCGCACTAAGAATAGACATACACCGAATTCGAATTGATGAATAGACAGACAGACGGATGTATGTCAGACATGCGGACGTCGCACGCGTGATTAGACTGGAATCGAATTGATAAGTAGACAAATACAGACAGACGGACGGATGTTAGGCACGCGCGCTAAGAATAGACATACACCGAATTCCAATTGATGAATAGACAGACAGACGGATGGATGTCAGACACGAAGATCTCGCACGCGAGATTAGACTGGATGTAAATCGTAATTCAAATTGATGTGTAGACAAATTACAGACAAACGGACGGGTATCAGGCACGCGACTAATAATAGACATACACCGAATTCGAATTGATGAACAGACATACAGACGGGTGGATGTCAGACACGCAGACGTCGCACGTGTGATTAGACTGGATATATACCGTATTCGAATGAATAATTATTGTTATACTGACCTGGTATCTTAACTTAATGATGTTGCACTACACCTGTTATTGAGATACAGGCAGGACTTGTGTCATCTAACTTTATGTTCTTATTAATGTATTTGTTTAGTATCTTGTTGGTGTGTCAAATAAAATAAATATATAAATACAAGTATGACGGTATCGTTGTCATTACAACAATTCCTAAAGTCAATAAACGATCGGCAACGTGATTATGATTATCTTGGAGTCACAAGCGTTTATAGGCGGCGGTGTCTGCTTACCATCACCATACATACATTCAAATAAAAGTAACTGAATAAAGCATAATCTGAGTCTTTGGCTCTGCCTTTGATTTTTAGGAACAGCTACACCACTGAGCATACATACTATATATGAGCATATATACTAGGCATTACATACCAAATATATTTACATTGTTTTCGCAGTTTCTGTTACATTTCTCCGTCATCTGTGTTACCTAGCCTTCAGTCACTGTAATAAATACAAGTAGGCCTATGCTACGCAGAGGTTTAAGTGTAATACGTAATTAATGGTACAGGGACCTCTGCATAGAGAAACTAGGCTACACCAGGCTCATTATTTTAAAGATAAGATATAATTTATTATGTATCTGATAGCACTTACGTACGGAAGGTATATAACAGCCCGCACGCATTCGTTCTTACCGTAATCTTCTATATTGGCTGCCCGAGCGTGCGAGGGCCGAGTTTAGCCGAAGTACAGATTTTATACCTTAGCTACAAGAGAAACAGGCCTGCCGGCAGATGGACAAGCTGGCTGTCGTTCTGCTGAGTAGGCAAAAAAATAAATAAGTGGACGAGTATATTTTAATAGACAGACGGACATACAAACAGACTGGATATCAGACACAGACAGAGACAGCGGACGCAGGTAGCAGCATTTTGGCGTCTCTAGATGCAACACAAGAAATCCTCAAATCAACAAAGAGGCCGAAAAGCACTTGTGATTCTTCTGGAGTCTCAAGATGTTTTCTTACCATCAGGACAGTACCTGGCTAATTATTCGTTTAGTAAAGGCCTGTGCCCAGCAGTGAGTCGTACCAAAGGCTGCTGATGATGATAAAAATAATCGCGTGATTATTACGGGGCGCAAGGATAATAACAAAAAGTATTTCATAAAAAAACAAATCATTCGTTTTGGAGTTGTAAATGGTGTAAGTATCTAACACGACTTTGTTTTATTTGTATATATTTGTATTAGGTAATAGGTACATCTATAAGATTCAAATAAAAATAACAGTGATCGAATGTACCCAAGGCAGGATTCAAACCCGTCTTTGCTGATGTAGCACCGTCGAGACCACTGCATACTACACATTAGGTACGGCGTACTTTTACATTATTTTTGCAGATTCCGATACAAGTGACGTCTATATGTCTATTAAGCGTAGAAATAGTATATAAATGGAATTCCTAACAGACAGACAAACAAAATGTCAGAGAAACGGACCGCATAGCATACAATAATTAATAGTACTCACGCACATTAATAGGGTTCTCTGTTTAACAGAACCAACCAGCTGTAAAATTCAAAACACGGTTTCTTTCTGTCACTGCATAGTACGTGCTCATTAGTAAGGTACCTACCTAAACGCCATCGTCTATATTGACACCTTGGGGGTGCGCAAGAGCCGAGTTTAGCCGTTCTTACGTTCTGGTGAATAGGCAGTAAGACAAGCGGACGGATAAACAGTGATACGTACAGACAAATTACGTAGACAGGCGGATAGACAATCCGATCCGTTCAAATGGTTCCTGCTCTTTTGTTAATGAGAAAAGATCAGAACAATAAAGCAGGATTTGAATCTAAAACCTATAGATTATGTAAATCACCTTAGCATTCGCTCCGGCGCGGCGTGAGTCGAGACCGCATACTCATTTTTATAACTGATTTCTTTCGATGCGAGACTATGATCAATTAGTTGCTGTTTTCATTTTCAAGTTTTCCCTTGAAGTGATAGTCCCTAAGTGATGTCCTTTAGGTACTTTCACAATGTAGCTAGAGCTGCGGGATAAAAAGGAATCATAAAAAAGAAGAAGACTCAGAACATGCGTAGATTAGCGGCACCCGCGAACCGCTTACGGTATTACGAGGTTGAGCAACGTCTCGGCGGGTCAACTCTTGGGTGGCGGTTTTGAGTGGTTATTAACTGAGGGCTTCCGTAATTTGGAAGGCACGCAAGACAGCATTCGTTTAACCAATTAAGAGGCAGCTTGAGATTGTCTGACAGTCAACTTGCCCACTCACTTGATAGTTTTCTCTTGGGGTGGAAGGTCACTTGTCGTCGCTTCCGTAAACACTAGTGTCTACGCCAAATCTAGAGATTGGGGTAGCGGACCCCGGGCATCCCTCAGGCAGTAAAGTTAGTGCAGTAGGTATGATATATAAAAAATAATTTGTAAGTTTCTGAGAAACTATCCGTTCGGTACACTATATAAACCACGGAGTTGCAATTTCTCTTGAACATGATGAAAATACACATAGTTTTCTATTTTATTTCCTGAAAAACGTTATTGATTACTTAGTGACACAATCTGTCAAAATATTTCTTTTTTGTTAATAATCCATAGACGTCAATGCTCTAAGTAGGTAGACTACCGGATTAGCTCATTTGTACACAGGATAGACAGAGAAAAAAATATGTACCCATTTCTTTCACTCTTTCATGTAAGTAGGTTAACCTATATTAAAACTCCACACAATAAAAATGTTTGAAAATGTCACCATTAATAGTAAACCGGAAACGTGTTAATTATGATTTAATATTAAAAAATAAACGTTAGCTTTAATTAGCCCTATATTTATGCCAAAAATCGTAATTCTAATAATTAAGGATGCCTCTTTTATGAATTTACTGGAATCGTTAAAATATACCTAGGCAGAAATGGTCATCGTCCTTTCAAATCGATAGCACAAGTACTTCTTGAAATATTTAGCAATGTGACAGACAGACAGACAGACAGACAGACAAAGTGAAACCATAATGGTTCCTTTTTTACCATTTTGGTACGGAACCCTAAAAATACTGTTCGGTTGAGCCCTGCCAAGTCAGGAGGCCTAAGAAATAGATGCCTTTAAGCAGGATCTGTTACAGCTCTAGTTATTTTAATTTTAAGAGATAAACTCAAATAGATGTATTTACCCGGTTGATCTTAATGTAGAACAAAACAATGTCGTGATGAACAAACAGTGATGGTTACGTACTTAGTTGAGCTTTTGTTTTTTCTGAATGATGTGATCAGTAGCAGATCCAAGTTTATGATGGTTTAAGGGGCAGTGGCATAGCTGCGGAATGGACGGTCACCATCATGGTCCCGATGCAGCGCCGACCCTTGCCACTGATCAGGGTAAAGCGATTCATTCTGCGCCACTCAGAAGGGGCTTCCAAAATTGCAGCTTCCCCTAGCTTTTTTTTTATTCGGCATTTGAGCGCTCGTAGGCAGGGCGGTTCGAGCGGCTGCTCCATCCGCTCTGAATAGGTGAAAAGGCTAACCGTTGTAATGTGACATAACAAAGAACACAATATTATCATTAGGGATGTGATCGATCTCGGTTCCTTTAAGAAAAGTATTCCGGTAGGTAATTATATGCAGTTAGACAATAAGTTATACTGAACAACGCTTTTTAGAGACTAAAAAGAGCGGTCCTACTGTACTGCAGGCATTTACTAAAATCGCTCTTGTTATACACGTAGATGTACATTTTAACCGCCATAAAGTATTAATAAATATTAGTCGTATTTTTGAGTATGTTCTCTAGCTAAATAATAAAAATAACCAACATCATAATAATCAGTCTATATCCGTACCAATGCTGAAGATAGTGAGACACACAACGGACGTTTCCGACAACGTGACCTTGCTGTTTTACAGCCGTGTAGAAGGTGGTTTACGACCAAATTTCTTTTGACCTTGACTATTTAAACTAGCAAGGTCACCTTGGTGGAAATGGAAACCCCGGCTGCCAACCGGTGTAAGCACAGAGCTCTGGGCCTGTTTTAAGTGGAAGGGAATCGGCTGTAGGAATAATATTAAAACAGCTGAACTTGGTTAATAATATCGTTAACATGACGTTTTAATATACATATACTAAAACGTTATAATACACTCAAGAGCACTCTTTGCATAGAGGTTAGGGTGCACTAATATATGATTACAATACGTCTAGCATAAGTCATTACGAAATAAAACACAAACGAAGGAGCTTGCGTTTAGTCTCTATTTGTATGGTAACGCGACCAGCGCCTCATTGACCTTAGGTGGAAACTATTTTTGCGATACGAATTGAGGCTAAACGCAAACACGTACGTTTGTGTTTTGTATCGAAAAAACTTATACGTACGTTATATAATATGGCGACGGTAGACTTTTCATGCAAACAAAGAAGGAACACAACTTTCGATAACAGACTGATTGGTGCAACCCACCTTTTAATATAGGTAACTACAAAACCTTACACCAGTAAAGTACAATGAGGAAAACCATCATTGCTCTTGAGTATCCTGTTTCTAGGACTGGTTTACGTTGTGTTCTACCGTCGAATATTCGCCCGTTTACTTATAAAATACATATTTATATTCAAAGATGTCAGGCAAAAGCGTATGGGTGAGGGCTAAATTCTTGGCACATAGTTAAGGCATTTAATACACTTAGGTACATTTTAATTGTTTCCTTTGTGACACGAAAGTTACCCATATAAATTGTATGGGTAACTTTCGTGTCACAACGGAATCAATAAAAATGTAGGCATATTAAATGCCTTAACTATGTGACAAGAATTTGATCCTCACATGCATATTATAAACTATCTCATCAATATTTATTATTATTAATATAGGAGCTTAGTTCTCTAAAGTTAAGATAAGACGAGTTCTAGAGAAACAAGTTCGATACAGACAGTTAAAAAAAAACATACGATCCGCTTATAACGACTTCGAAATCGCTTCACGTTAGGATTCATACCAAACATTTTCAAAGTAAATCAGTAGCTCTAGTTTAAGTTTTTTCGAAACAAAACACGAACGAACACGTTTGCGTTTAGTCTCAATTTGCAAGGCAAATAAATAGTCCTTTTCTCACAAACAAGAATGTCAAATTGACAGACAACGATAAACTAATTTCGACGGCATTTAACGATATATTTAATAAGTAAAATCTATATTAATCATAAAGGCATTAGTATTACCGTGGCTCGTGGCTTACCTATAACATGTTTTTTAGCATTAGAAAGAATGACAGAGAACGACTTGCGAGGTTTTTTTATCAGGCACGTTCAGCGGTACGTGTCAAATAACCTCAATGAATATTAAAATGCTAAGAAAATAGGTTTTAATTTATATTTACTTACTAGCGACCCGCCCCGGCTTCGCACGGGTGCACTGTTTAATGGATGTTATGTAGTGATACATACATTTTAAATAATTTAATAAGGCAACATTTGTTTAAAAAATTAGGTCTTGTTTCATTCATAAAAGTTGTACAATAAAAAAACCCAAAGAAGCAGGGATTGTAAGAAGTAGATACGTGTTTAAATCAGAATAAGTGACAGTTCACTAACTGATACGTGTTTAAAGTGAGTAATATGTCATTAGTCACTACTAATGTTAGTTAGAGTAATATGTCATTAGTAGTGACTAATGACATATTACTCACTTTAAACACGTATCAGTTAGTGAACTGTCACTTATTCTGATCTTTTGTGCGAATAAGTAATGCGAATTCAATGCGTGTTTGTTTACGACCACTGCTTCTTTGTTTACCTAATTACTAAACTTTAAAAAACAAGGTATATGCTACTACAATGTGCAGTATTTTTTAGGTTTAATATTATTAGGTACGATTAATACCTTTAAATATATTTAAGGATTTTACGTCACAAATATTTGTTCTACATGACTAAATTACGACATTGAATGCCCCATTATTAAGAATTGGTGCAAATGCCTTCAGATCTAACCAGGGGGCTTTTGAGAGTAGTACTTAAACAAGCTAAGATAAAATGACGTTAATGAAATAAGATAAGTAGGTAATTAATATTACGTATTTTATCTAGGTGGTAATATCTATATTTATAATTGGCAATATAGACTAACATTGAATTAATGCATTTAACTTCTTTGATATTTAGGTAAATTTTAATAAAATAGTACCTAATTTAGCTAAATTAGTTCGTATTGCATACAGCGACCAAATACTTAATTGTTTGAGGTACTAATTGCTGATGATAGAGTTATTAATATATTAGACATGTGTGATTATATTGTATTCATAGTCCTCAGAGCCTTCTTTGATAGATCTTTTCAAACGTCGTTGTCTCTACGCATGGTCTAAGAAAACAAGGTCTGAAAATCCGGATCGTGACACGACCATATCTCACTGTCAACGACACACTCACATTTAAGTTCGCATACCGTCGATAGGCTGATGACCAAGGTCGTGTCACACACACTACAAACCGATGTACGGGACAGTGTTGCCAGGGCGCTTAGGACGAAAATTACGTTTCTTTTCTTGAAAAGTTACATTTTTGATGCAAAAGTCGATTTTAAGAAATGAGTAGCCACATACAGTTATAATTCGGCGACAGAATTACGCCAGTCTAATGGGCGGTATCTCGAATATCATGACATAGTTGCAACAGACGGACAGACTGAGGCGTACCATATAAGTTCTTTTGTCACCTGTTCTGTATGAAAGCCTATAAATTATCTCGCTTGGTCCCTGTTAGATAAAATAGACCTTCCTTTTTAAATAGTTTCATTATTCTCAAAAGTTACAAAAAAATCCTTTACAACAGAAGTTACTTACATGTTACGCAAGCCGGTCAAAAGTTACGAAAAATGTAAGAAATGTAACTATCTGGCAACACTGGTACGGGATTGCCATACCCGGTGCAGTATATTATTGTACCATGGTCTCTACGCTACCATATACATATTACAAGTACCTATACGTAGATAATATCAAGGAAGCGTAGGTACTTATGTCATCTTCCGGATCAAAATAATCAAAAAGTTTTTGCACATAGATACAAGAGTAGGCAGGTTTAAAAAAAACTCTATCGTGCAAGTGCCTATCGGTTGACGTTTCTGAGTAAAAATAAATAACCCGTCAGAGATATATTTAAATATCCTTTGGTCTTCAGAAAATAGAGGTTAGTGAGTGAGTTAAGGAATATAAGATTCATCAGTGCACGTTTACCTTAGCAAAATGGTTTAAACCTCTAACCTCCATCCGAAATGCAGTCCTTGCCTCTCCGGTACTTCAAACTTCAGATTCGTAATTCGTCTGCGTGATGGTTTGTAGTACCAGATGCGACAAACCACAACAGCGATAAAAGCTACCTAGTTGCTAGCTAGTTGTATCATACATCGTAGTCTTATCCGATTTATAATTTTTGTTGTAATCAGATGTCATAGCCCTTATCTTACCTAGCATAGGTACCAAAAATATAATGGAATTGGAACCAACCGATTCGGGGAAAATTATTGAAATTCATTTATTAAGAAGCGTAATTAAACAATAGAACATAAATGAAGTAATTTGATCTGAGACAATTATTCAATCTAGACCAGCGGTCGGCGACAGGTGGCCCGCGAGCCCATTACTTTCGGCCCGCGAGCCTCCTTATATACTTGACAATGTGGTCCTTACCTTCTGTCTGATAAGGTCACAAATTGTGAACACGATATTATATTAATGCAGGTTCTACAAGTGCACTGCGTTAGGCCGTTTGTATGTAGACGTCCGTCGTTTTCACCGAACAACGGACCTATAAACGGATATCCTTGTATACATGTAATATTTTTACCGGATGGATGTCAGATTCGAGTGCCGTCTCTATGCTTCAGTTTTGAACAGGTCATAGAGATTGCACGTGTGTGATAATGTCGAAAAATATAGTTGCAAAATCGTCATTAAACACTGTACAAATTTCCATCCAAGCGGCAAAAGAAGATTGCCTATTTCTATACAATCCTGGAATTTATCCCACAGAACAGGCCTATTCTCTAATAATGTTATCAACAATTCCATATCTAAAACAAGTACAAGTAGGCGACTGCTTAATTAACAAAAACGGGCGTTACGTCCGACAGCGTCGACATACACCAAGACACTGGCATGGATGACCGCTCTTTCGGACCCCGGACCAGTGCCCGTCGCGCCGAGCGAAGCCGGCGATGTATCCGGCGAAATTAAGTCGCGTGTGAAAATGTCCAGTGCATGTACACACAATCATTGTAAGCCATACAACACCGCAAGTCCGGCAAAAAAACGGTCCGTTGTCCGGTGAAAACGACAGACGTCTACAAGCAGCCTTAGCACTTTAATGTTATGAAATATACTCTACCTACCCGTATGTAAAGCGGTCATGAGTAAGTAACCATACAAAGTCAGAAGTGATGCGTTCATGCCTAGGCAATGGAAAATATAACATTATAATCATTCCATATCAACGAATCGAGTATTCCTTAAGGCAGTTTTAAAAATATGTATATTCATACTAAGTTTACTCGTGCCATAATCAAAGTAACACATAAGGACTTACTAGGAATGTTAATCGCGTACCGCGAAATATTGTGAGGTGTATTGAGTAGAATCGAATTATTTTAATGCAAATTAACTAAATAGAGTACTTACTTAATATGATTAATTATACGTAGCATGAAAAAAGAGAGGATGGATTTTTTAGTAAATAAGTATACCCTGTGTGAGATCCACAGACTGAAGATGACTCTGGGCCACATTCAGCCTATACACCGTTTTGTAGTGTATAAGCGGCGATGATAACCGACAGTAAAATGTATTATAATCGTGTTATGATCAAGCCCAGTTGTAGTTTTGATTCAAATATTGAATTTGATTGCCTAATATAACCAGAAATCGGACTAATTTGCGTCATTGCTCGCAATAATGTGGACATGACTCCAAAATTAATCAAAATGTTAACAAATTAATTATTTCTTGAAATAAAATTTGAATTTCCGAAGATAATAGTTTATACGTGCTTATAATTATTAGCAAAATTTATTTAAAGTGGTTATCGTTTTCATAAATATTTTTATATACCTATTAAAGAAGATGATTTTAAACTGACACGATTATTTCATCATCATCATCATCATCATTTCAGCCGAAAGACGTCCACTGCTGAACATAGGCCTCCCCCAATTTGGGGGGGATTTGCCATAGTCGCCACGCTTGGCAAGCGGGTTGGCGACCGCAGTTTGATGGTGGTAATGATCGAAGGATGCTGCTGCCCACCCTCCGATTTTCCCTTATTCGCCTTCTACGAAACCCACGGGAAGAGATGGGGTGGCGCAATTCTTACCCGGCAACCACACGGGGATGATTATATGGACACGATTATTTACACTAGAAATAATACCCAACAACTACTACATGGTAAATATACTGCTATGATTATTATTTCTGACGAAGAAGTTCTCTAGTGGATTACGAGCGGAATTTTTCAGCACAAGTATATTTTTGATGTAAAAAGAAATAGACTGACTGCAGAAAATTTGAAAAATATACTGATTATTTTCTTTAGTAAATATATACTTTAACAAACTTTTGTATTTACTGACTAGGAATCAAATTATATGTCAAGTAATGAATTAATTAATTGATTAACATTTTGATTAATTTTGGAGTCATGTCCACATTATTGCGAGCAATGACGCAAATTTGTCCGATCTCTGAATATAACCCTTGAACCGCCGTCGTCTCACATATATATCAGACAAAGTGACAGTGTTTATGACATTTAAAAATTGCGAACCGTTTTGACGTTCGTCGTTCGGCGGTTAGCGGGTTAATAGGATTGTTTACAGACATTATCAACATTCTAAATTTTCTTAGAAATCGCGGCACCTGCCCACTTACTACTAGGTATAGGTTTTATGGTCACGTTTTATGGCCTATTAGTAGTAAAACTTGACATAAAACACGACAGTGAGCTAGCTGGGATCTTAAATCTATAAGATCTGTAAATGCCAAATAAATTAACTAGACGTAATGGGGGGTATCATTTTCGTGAAATAGCTACAATGGTGGATTATATACTATAGTATCGAAACTAAGAAGCGGTTCGCAATGTTATTCTTATGACGGTGTGCTCTATTGTGAAATGTCTAAGGTGCATTTTGGTGCAAATCATTATTGTAATTAATGTATTAATGTAAGTATTTGTACTGTAGTGTGTTTGCAAATGTGTAAACTGACTGATTAAATGATATTTATGTGTTCTTCTGATATTGTTTTGTTAAGATAGAATAAATTAATACACGAATTATTACCGTTGTTTTCATAATTTCCTACGCTCTAGAACTATACTTGATTCATGGGACTTGGGCCCCTTTACATGATTCAACAATTGTTCACATTACATTGCTACTTTCCTGTAAAATGCTAAAAGATTTTTTTATAAATTTATGTCGGGATTTTTTTTTATGTACCTATTTCAGGTTGGCAAAAGTGGTCTGAAACTATAGTTTTAGTTACAATACGATGTGTCTGAGTACTCTGTATAGGTAATTATATCAGTGCAAATTACCTAATAAACAATGTATCTATATGAGAATCCTGAGATTTATTTTTGTGTTATATTTTGTGATATTTTAATTTTTTTTTATACAACGCCGGTGGCAAACAACTTTACGGTCCACCTGATGGTAAGCGGCCACCGCAGCCTATAGACGCCCGCTACTCCAAAAGAGTCACGTACGCGTTGCCGACCCTTTATAAAACTTCAGGATGCACTGTGTTGACAACAAAAGGGACAAATTTAGGTCCCTCGCTCTCAACACAGTGCATCCTCTGGAGCTCTGGCAACCTTGCTCACCTCCAAGAACACAACACTACATACTTGTATAGTAGATAATGTTATTATGGCTGTGGTCTTCTGCAAGGCGGAGGTACTTCCCCAGTTGGGCTGCTCCAAATTCGAGCAAGATGACATTTTGCTGTGCCCTACCTCTCTTAGGAATAAATACATATTTTGTCAAAACCGACATTCCCTACTTGTCTTCGGGATTTTTCTTCCATTATAATAGGACTAGCGGCCGCCCGTGACTTTGTCCGCGTTGATTTTAGACGGTAACAAAAATATTTTTCTGTCAGTTGTCTGATGCTGTTATTCTTTAGTGAAAAATTACTCCAAAGAAAGTGTTAAAAATAAATGTTCGCCATCTTGGATTTGAAAATGCATGTCATTTTCGTAATCGGCACCCCGAGGAACCTCGAAGATGATACCCATATCGATTTTTAAGAATAATAAATTTTATTATCCGCCACCTTGGATTTGAAAATGGATGTCATTTTCGTAATCGGTACCCCGAGGAACCTCGAAGATGACATTTTTAATATAAGTAAAGATTTTCCCCTTGTACAAACTTTGAACCCCCTTTTCACCCCTTTAGGGAAGCAATTTCGAAAAACGCTGAAATGTGTTTAATTGTATTTAAACAGAGTCTATTTACGAAGTTTCCAATCTCTCTTCAAAAAAGATTTGCTCCTCATACAAACTTTGAACCCCCTTTCACCCCTTTAGGGGAGCAATTTAGAAGATCGCTGAAATACGCCATTAATATATTTAAACAGAGTCTATATACAAACCTTCAAATCTCTCACTTTAATAAATATGTGTTTTCATACAAACTTTCATCCCTTGTTTTATCCCCATAGGGGATGAATTTCGAAAAATCCTTTCTTATACCTAGCCTACGTTATAAATATAATCGACTGTGCAAAAATCAGCTCTCTAGCGTTAGGAGTTTCGGCTGTGCGTTGATGAGTCAGTCAGTCAGTTAGTCAATCAGTGAGGACTTCTTCTTTTACATGTATAGATTGCGTCCTGACGATTGCGAACTAAGCAATGTCCGAATTGCTGTTCCTGCCAAAGGGTGCCTAATTGACCAAAGTATAGGCATTCATGCATATAGAGATATAAATTGTTTCAGCCTTGAATGTTTATACTGTGTCATAAGATGAAGATAGAAATTGGTTTCTGACCTCCGATATGATTAGTCCTTACAGAAGCTAAAAATAATTTATGCCGTCATGGAATGAAGATCCCCAATCCGTCAAACGGGGATCGGGGGACAGAAGTAATAGGTACCAATATATTACTTAAGTCGACTGAGACTCGCCGTATCGACGAGTGACAAAGAGGCCATATAGATACAGTCTGCATCTTAAGTAGCTATGAACAGGTCAAACGCTCTTATTTCCTTATAATAAACATGACTTCGCGTAGGTACCTACCTACTTCTCGCGCTGACTGTACCTTAAATTGTAAATACAATTCATAATAGTAAGTACGAATACAGACAACGTAAACTCATAGCTTCTACGCTGAGTACGCTAACGTACACATAGACGATGTGTTTATTTATTAACACACACACACAACCATGGCTCACCCGCGCTCGTGAGATAAAATTACTATTTTTGACAAGACGTCAACTTGCATGAAAAAAATAGTAAATTACTGTTGGCATACGATTCCTTTTATATTAGATTACTCTTGGACGAATAACATATATTATTTTTTGTCTCATATCCTATTGTTTTTAAATGTACAGAACTTAAGATTACCTCTTGTATTTTGTATTTTCATTGACCACGAGCGCCATGGTAAACGACGATCGTTTCAATACAGAGGTGCGTTTTGCGAAAAAGGGACAGAGTATGACCCCTCTTAAAACTTTGAAGTCTTATAATTATGTAATTATTTATTCTTTTGAGTTACTATTTCGCCATTTGATTAAGAATGTGATCCTTTTCCGAGAAAATTCGAACTTATAATAATAATAATTTTTGTGTTTTACAATTTATTGTGATTGCATGGTTTACTACAAATACAACACAAAAAAGTAATGCCACGTGTTATGTATAAATTTTGACTTGCGGAAAATGGAAAGTACTTTGTACCTAAGTGGATTGTATTGTATATTTACCAAATCAGTATATAAGTTCTAATAACGTTGAAATAATTAGGTAGGTATAATGACTATAATGTGTAGATTATTTTGAACCTTATTTACCGGGTAGTTCCATACCTATAGGTATATGTCATTGTACAACGAGCTGCGAACGCACTTTAAAATACCTACCAACGTGCAGGACTTAAAAACAAGAATGGTCAACGCCTGTGAATACCTTCTTTTAGACTGGTGAGTACAATCAATCTTTCTATTCAAGACAGCACATTTAGTATTCTACAAGTACGCCTGTTGCCGCTTGCGACTACAATGGAGCTTCAGTTATCGAGACAATAATGACTGATGGAGACAGGCCTGTGAAGCGGCATTTCTCTGTCTACTGTGGTCTAATCAAATATCGCTATCAGTGTTGCCAGGTTACTTCACCTAAAAGTTTCGTCGCCATTCCTGAAAAGTTCCATTTTAGGTTGAAAAGTTCCATTTTTTTCTAAATCACGAAATACTTATAAATAAGGCAATTTGCAACTGCGACAGAGAGGGAAAACTTCGTTTGCTGTCGCGGTAGCGCCCCTGACCCGATCGACGTTCGACCAATGAGCGGCCACGACCACGGCTCAAGCTTCGTGTGTATGCTCGCGTGATTGGCCGGTTTGGATCAGCTGTATTTTTCTGATAGGAACATAAAACATGATTATTTAGTTTTAACAGAAAAATGTGTCTTTATTACATTTTTAGTGTGTTATTAAATATATTAATGCCGGGACCTTAAAAGTTTCGAAAATTGTCCTAAAATCTAAAGTTCCTTCCAAGTTCCGCGGGGTTGCCAGAAGTTCCGAAAAACGGAACAAACGGAACCAAATGGCAACACTGATCGCTATTGCAAGTTCTACGTTATAGTATCTATCTAAAGATATGGGGTAAGTACGGACGGAGGTCAATCGCAAAAACAAGCATTTTTCAATCCGATTTGATGTCATTGGGTTTCACACGGTTTGCTTCCACGCGTGCCTAGGTTGCGGATGCGTTCGCAAATACGTAGACACGTATTTCCGAACGCAGTAAGGTTAGAAAGTGACGAATATGTCCGAGCTCCGTTGGTTGATCATATAGCCTGTCTTAATGTAGGTCCGGAAACACTTTACTAAACAAACACGTCTAGTTTGACAGAGACCTTGCTTTAATTCTAACTCTTTAAGGCACGAGGTATCTTCCAAAGAGTATAATAAGTATGTTGGTATCTTCTAAAGTTATATACTGATGTATATTGAATTCAATTATTAGTTACTTGGCTAGTGTCCTACTATAGAATAAAATAGTATAATTTATTGAAACCCAAAGGAGGTATTTCATTATAGGCATTAGCAAACTAAATATTAGGTCAGGTAGGTAAACATTTTCTTAAATGACCAACCATTGATTATTTACCTTATTACCTAGTATCACATAAGGCCCGTCTACGCCTTTAGAACAAGATTGACCATGTCTTATGGTCCTTTAATACGATTTGGCACGATGATCAAGGTTACTTAAAATCGTTTCTCAGCAGGACCGAATGTAATCGGAGGAATTCATAATATGATGCCATACTATACTAGAGCATACTTTTGCATACACCATCGCCAATACAGTTAACTGAACATTCGTGCACTGCACTTTATGGGCATTGTAATAAACTAAAGGATGGAAAAGGATGAATGGTCAATTACCTGTGTTGGCGTTTATATCACATATACATACCGTCCGTCCATGTATTGTGGTCACGCTAATTTAGATGGGATTGGCTATAGATGAATACAATCGCGACAGGACAAACAAAAGCAAATCATTTCACACAGGCTGATTCTAAACTTAATTCATATCTTTAATCAATATTGTTCTATTAATTCAGTTTTCAGTTACTGTCAAATGGAGTAAAATGGGTCATTCTCATTCATGGTATTAATTGCCCATTTTGCCCCATTTACAAACTAACCTACACACACACACATTTTGAATTTTATAGATTATGGAGTGAAAGTTTTTATGGGAACGCGACTTAGTAACTTGACTAACGTAACGTTTGGCTACCAGCCTCTAGCTGCTATCATAATCGTGTTTATATCGGACATTGGTCGCTCTCGCATACGAGTACATGCAGTTGGTAAGGGACGAATCTCTGGCATAAAAACGCAATCATTGAATCGATCTATGAAGCTAGGTTAAAGTGGTGCACAAAGTAAATAGGAAACGTGTTTGTTTGCTTTACCACATAACTGTTACGTCAATAAAGATTGGTGTCTCGTATATTTGACAGCCTTGGCACGAATAGCGCGGCCCTTCGTGGCATATGCCCCGCACGTGTCTACCCGGTATTAAACAATGATACCTATTTAAACGGAATTGATTTTTATTTCAAGACTTGACTCACAATATTGCTCGCTAAAATGTTGATGTGGCGACGTCCAGAATGTTACTCATTCCCTTTAGTGAGTCATCTTTGATTTTTGGTTGCTGATGGAAGCATGATGGAAGGTACAAATTTACAGATTGATAAATAGACTAAAAAATTACGGGTCTTTCCAAAAATTATATAATTAATTACCTATATCGGTGTCTAGCCTAGCCGTGCATTTGTCACAGCGTCACAGTCGATTTAATTATAGGCTAGAAAGGAGAAATAAGTGGCGGACGTAAATTGGCTTATATTAAAAAGAAATTATAGGTAAGTATTTTCAATGCTCCAGCAAAAGATTATTTATTAAGGTACTTTCTGGCGGGACAATAAGCCGTCCGACTCTGTCAAGTAGGGTCGATAGGTCCGTTAGCGACCAGCTAATTTGGTGCGCCGACATTTGGATAAGTTTATAAACTGAAAGGATATGGATTCCCGTTCAATTGAATAAGTACCAAATAAAATGCATAAACTTACTGTTATTTTGGGGTCTGTTCAAATCCAAATATCTTTAACTGAAAAAACCTCGTTCTAAAGCTGGTCCCAACTGACGCTGGCCATGTAACCGACCGTAATATTATATCGATACCTTGCTATAAATATATATTATAACTCCGTCTATGACGGGTTAAAAGGCGCAATTTCTTTAACGACGCCAAAAATCGTCCTTATTGACTCTGACAATGAGCGACATTTGTTCAATAATGCTACATTGGATAAAAAATATTACAAGAACGTTCGTATCAAAAAAAAATGTTTACTGCCAAGTATTATATTAAAGGACATCAATAATAACAATATAGATCGTGCGCTTACGCATGATGCAGGCCGTTCGCGCATAAAGAAACAAGTTTTGTAGCGATGACTTCACTAACGGGTACATTCAACATAATTACAAATATTTCTGAGCGGTCAATATCGCCCGAACCGTCCCACATTACCAGACTCAGAATGTTATATAGCTGACCAATTGACAACGGAGGTAGGTATACCTACGCGCGCCACCAAAGTAGGTACCTACTTAATTTAAGATTCCTAATTCAAATCATACACTATGTCAAACCTTAGTGTCAAACACACTAACTAGGTACCTATATTCTTAAATCATCCCTTAAGGGAGTGGAAGTTTGTAAAGAAGAGCTATAACCAGGTAAGCGCCTGGTATAAAAGAATAGCTATTAAATTCTAAAGCGATGAGCGAGTTCTACGCGGATATACTTATTCGCGGGCAAAAGCTAGTACCTAATATACCTAAATAATTTTGACTGTTATACGCACGTATCAGATACCTTAGAGGTAGGGTACCTAGTTGAAATTGAGCATGGCAATGGACATGTGGCAGTTTTAAGACTCGATTTTTTTCCTTAAACGATGAAATGGCAAATACAAGGTCATATGACGCATCAATCAAACAATAAAAGGACTAGGGTCGGTAGGTGGGTTTACGGCCTGTTAATTTGATGCGCCAGTTTGCGGCCACTTGGACGAGTTGATGAACTGAAAGGATATTTTCTTGCTTTTTTAATATATTCCCATTCAAAAGCTACTAATGACAAATGAGGTGCCTCATGAGTGAGTAACTCGACACTATACATGCATGTAAAAATGAAAATATCTTTAATTGAAAAAACTTCGTTCTTCAGAAGGCCGCAAACTGACGCAGGCCGCTTAACTGGCCTAGCGACCCTACTTAACACACTGAGTTGGTAAATAAGCTAAATGTCCCAATGTTTAACACCTATAGGTACCCAGTAGTTTGATAACAACCGTTCACCTCTATTATATGATTTAAAATTGAGTGTCTAGTCTTGTACAGTCGCCATCAGATATATCTGTACTCTTCAGGGTGCTCATAAAAATCTGAACATGCACTTTAACGCCTTGACAATAGAGTCGTGTTCAGATATTTGTGAGCACCTCGTTCGCTGCGATATATCTGATGGCGACTGTACCTATTATTCAGTATCAAGGAGTGGGTTTGCATTACCTAGTCAATGAAATGATTTACAAGCGGTAATAATAGTTAAATAACAATAACTTAAATTATATTAAACTAACTTAAATCTAAAACAGACCCTTGGGACATTACCGAGGATACTGGCGGCATTTCCTCGCTTAATTGCAATGCTGATACGTTGTTCCTAGTCGCCAGCCTTTCGCTCACCAGTTACGTCAGTCAGACGCTTCGTCATTTCAGTAAATAACTTGTGCAAGCTGGGACCCCACGGACCAAGAGTGTCGACACCAAAAGGTACAAAATTGTACTCTCAATCAAAAACTAAATGCTCAACAACCGGTTTAACAAGGCCCACACAACTCCTCTCCTACACAAGTGTTGTTTATTTGTTATCGCACTATATATAACTCGTTGTTAATAGTTTAATTCATGGAATTACCTAAGATGACGCTGGAAACAATTAAACTGCCAAGACTCGTCGTGACTGAAGAATGACCACTGGACATATAATTACATATCCACGACTAACAGGCCAAAGGACGCGTTAAATTGAATCAGCTAGTGGACACAAGAAGCTACTTGTAAGATGACGGGTTGATACATCGGTTAGTGACCAGCTAGTTTAGTGAGCCGTTTGGAGCCACTTGGATGAATTTATAAATTGAATAGTAGATTGTGTAAGGATGTAAAGTAAACCCACGACATTATTTTCCAGAACTCAGTGAGGCAAAAATAGTTTGAATTATTCGGTTCAGCTGCCGAATATTTACCGAACAATTTTGAGAGGGTTTTGTTACAAGTTACGTGAGTGTATTATAGTTTCTGCTCCGTGAAATTAATACTTGACCCATTATTAACAGTGATTTAACTTATTATTTGTCAATATTTCGCTTTGATAATGAACTAAAATTTTACCATTCAATTAGTCTGTTTTACAACAATTAAGTTGAACCGAACAATTCGGCCGAATATTCGGTTCGGCAACAGGTGATGGAGCTAATAAATGTTCGTATTCGATCAAACCCATATTCGGAGCATCACTAATAATAAAAATGATTACTCGCTAACTCAATAAGTTTGAGAAACTTGCACATTTTTATGGATCTGGGATCTGGGATATGCCTATATGTAGGTTAAAGGCACTTACTACTTATTAGAGACTTAGATTGTAACAGAAAAATCACCCCGTCTTAATTAATGCCTAGTTAATCAATCAGTAAATGTGGCAGCCACATTGCTGTCACAAGCATGTTTCCCTCATCTCCCAAAGTCTCCCAACACTATTTTTTATCAACTCAAGTGATCCCATTGCTACTTGTATTACAAGACGGGAATTAGTTTACACTCGGAATAGATGTCATTTCATATACACTTTGACGTAAGTATATGGAAAAACTGTCACCTGTAATACTATTCTAATCGCGGCTCGGTAATACTACAGCGCAACGTAATTTCCTCGAGTTGTTTGTTTGGATGTTAACGTTAATTTGGCAGCTAGTAGTTAAGGCAAATTGGCCACTTAACCGGCCAGTGATGCTGAATTCTATTGTGTGCTAAACAATATAGGTATGTAGAGTATTTAGGCGTATTACTTCCGACAATGGAATAGAGCTCATGAAATAAAAAGATTAGCAAATTAATATTAATTAGGGAAGTATCTCACAATTGCTAAATTAATCCTGCTTGTAAATAAATTCGTATGTATAAAAATAGATAGGTAAGTAGTAACATAGTACGTAGGTACTAATTAATTATCTTTTATTTAATAACTCGTATTAAGTACCTACTTAATTGTTGTCATAGAAATAACTATTGGATACCCCAGCTATATTACGTATGTGGATAAGAATGTAAGATTAGTAAAATATAAGTAGGTATATATATTTGCTTGCACAGTTGCTGTTTATTAACAACGAGACAAAGAAATTGGTTGCGGTAATTATATGAGAGTATGCATGAAACTAGCAGCGAATCAAACATTTATCAACCTAGCTAGCATGATCACGTGTGCACATATAGCATGCGTTCCTCTCGCACTTTTGCATATCTATAAAGGCATATCTATAAGCCAGGACAGAAGCCTGTTGCATCTTTCTAATAAAACAGGTAGAAAAGAGGTTTCCTCTTGCATTAAGTACAATATAAAAGTAATTATGCAAAGGGCCCACTAATTGTAATTAAATAAAAGAAAATTAACTATTATATTACCATTTGTAAACATAGTGCCTTAATTGTGGCGAAAGCTGTTGTCTGTCGGACTGGCTATGGCTGTTGTTTTTATTCGTGTTCTGCGATGTGTGGAGCAGGCCCCAGTCCGTCGGCGCTCGAACACACGCACGCACGTAACATACGTGTCAAAAGGTGAAATCGCCGTTACTCGTTCCAAAACACCGCGTATAATGTGACACATGTGTGGACTAATTCTGCTCTAAACCCGCAAGTTCATATAGTAGTAAGTAATAATTATATGCCGTTTAATATCTAGGGTTAAAGAGGTCGCGATGTTTCCATACTCTACAACTGCAATTTATCTGATATCTTAAGGAGAGCAATTTGCAAACTATGTTAACCTTGCTAGTTTACGCGATTGATGCTTTCCATAGTGTTTATCCATTTATACTTAACCGTTATTGGCCCGTGTTAGCCTAGCTATGCCGAAAAATAGCCGCGCGAATGTGTTATTGGGAAATAAAAAGGTATTTATGAGATAAAGCGCCTCAACCGGTTTGTACCTTAGATCAAGTGCCAATCTGCACCTATGCACTCAAATGTGACGTCAACTGGTCACAATTTTGTGTTCATCATACTTGATCTTACGAAAGAAGTATTTTATCAGTAGGTACCTAATTGTTTGCATCGTGTTATAATAAGCCTTTCTATAGCCATTGTAGAGTACCAAATTTATTAGCATCTATAATATGCCTATATATAAAATCGGCTTACAAGATTTGATATCTACCTAAGGTAACGACATAGTAACAGCTTTTACTAGTTACCATAGGTATTAAAGTTATACTTGTAAGGTACAGAAGTTCTATACCTTACGAGTATAAGTCTAGTAAAAAAAGTGAATTTAAGATTATTTCTGTATACTTATATCAACTGATTATTGCGAGTAGTATCTTGTCTAAGGCTGCTGAGTTTATGGATATGGAAACACCATTCTGCCTGAAAAGCCCGAGGCTCATACTACATGATATCCGGAATCCCAAGGGTCCGTTACAATGGCTGGTTCAGATCCGCTGCTCAAACAACTGAATTACTTTAGGTCATTATTTACGCCACTGTTGTTTTAGAAGATAAAAAATAGTGACTGCAGAGTAGTACTTAGTTAGGACTCGTCTTGGATAAAGTATTGGCCTCGCAGTAGTATTCTTTGAACGCCTCACCACAAACCTCCAGCCAAACTAAGGTACTGGGCGTCGTAGGGAATACAAATACTGTATAGAATTTATCTTCATTCCGGACCCGTATTCGTTGTACTTGAGTTCTGTTCTGTTGATATCTCTTAAGCAATGACAAGTATAATATTTGAAAGCACGTAAAAAACCCTAACAACCTAAAACTGCTTATTTGCACAGCTCAAAAACTTTTTGCAAATCAAAACGCTGTTTCCTTATGCAATTAATATTTTAGCTGCGCAAATCAGTATTTTTTTTTTGTAGTCAGAATGTTTTTGAATTCATTTAATTATAAATATTCCACAGTTATAATCCTGGCACCAATAATGAAAAAGCCGGGAGCCGGCTCCAGCGGCAAGAGTGGGCTGGGAACCAGCAGAAGTGGACTTAGCGGAGGGAAAAGTGGGACCGCTTCTACTGGCAAGAGCAGTGTACTGGGCTCTTACGGCAAAACCAATAACAGTTCCACCAGCAAAGGCCTCAGTACCACAACTAAGAGTATAAGCCCTATAAGCAAAAGCAGTGGAGCTTCCATTCCAAAAAGCACCAGCCCTAAACCATCGAAGTCGTTCGACTTTTCAAGCGAAAAAACAAAAAGCCTAGTCCCTTTATCACCAAAAAGCTACCCGTCGTCCTCTTCATACAATGTATACGGAACGCCTAAAAGTGGGAAATCAACCTTTGGCATTATATGGATTCCGACCGGCAAACGTAACAAAAAGAAAGACATAGTGCTCAACTACAATAATGATGATCGCCGACGCGAAAGGTCGCCTTCTTTCTACAAACTGTAAGTATGGGTACTATATAAGTGTTTAGACTTCAAAGTTCAAAGAGTTTTATTTTTCAATCATAGGTACCTATAACTGAATAATACAGAGACGTTCAATACTTATAACGAATCACTATGTTTTGCCAGGCGTACAAAACCATGAATACACTACTACACTACATTATTCCGTTACATTATATTATGCACCAGATTGCGAGCTGTTTGCCCATAAATGGAACAGCCTTCGCTCCACGATTTTAGTTTTGTGAAAATTATTTCTAATGAGACTTCATATTCTGTTTTGTTATTTTTTGCCTTGCTATATTGTATGTCCTCTATGTAAATAGATTAAGATAACTTTTAGATTATCAACGCCATGGTGTAAGCTATTATGTTGGTAACTCATATTTGTAGATAAATAAATAAATTATAAAAAAACTAATGTCCGACCGAAGTTTCGGTGTCGGTTTCGGCTGGTTTCGGTCTAAAAATCATGTTTCGGCCGAAGGTTCGGTTTCGGCCAAAAAACTGCCCAACCTTTCGGTCGAGCCGAAACTTTTACACACATTGTACTTTTGGATCGCGTTGGTCTAATTTCTGCTACCTTTGGATAACTTTGCCCGACTCCGCCAGCAGAATACATTTTATTTTATGTCTTGTTAAGTACTAAAATTGTTTTATTTTATATCACACTACACGAACTATCCTGTGTTACATTTAGGCATTGCAATCTGGTCCGTCGGATAGGTACCGTAATCCGGCTGGCTCCAGTATCTAGATAGGCACCGGATCCAGCAATATTGCGATATAGATAGATAACTCCGGTAGGACTGAAAAAGAGCGCTAAACACATTACGAAAATTGATTTTCTTTTAAAAAAAATGTAAGTAAACATTCCTGAGTATTTTCAGAATTCGTGCGCTGACGAGCTATCGTTACAACGTGGCATTGTTAATATTAAATGAATATACATATAAATAACGTTTATTTTACAAAAAGGCAGCAATAGTAAACCGCCAATCACAACCTGCAATTCTTCGTCAGGTGGACACTAATGCAAATCAATAAGACGCTTCAATCAATCAATCAATCAATCAAAAAATGTATGGCATGGCCATGAGTGGTTTTCGCTCCTGTAGTAGTAGTCGACTTCGTCAACCGTAAACACTAATTATGCCTACCTAGTTAAATGGCCCATCTTGGACCGCGCCTAACTCAAATGTCTCCATGACACCTGCAGTCACCACAATAGCCAGCGAAATCTGCTGCACTATATACGATCTCTCATTCGTCGACCCAAATCTATAACAAATTCCTTGGCTTCCAAACCCCAGGATCCTCCAGTCTACCAAAACAGGGACAAAATCGTACTTTGGTTCCAAGGCAGGGAACTTGTCATACTTGTACTTCAGCTTATCAGCATACTCCAGTGAGTCATATCACCAGATCTGTTGGGCCAAGGTTAGTACCGTAGCCGAACAGATCTGGTGAAATGACTCGAATGGGACCGGAAAAACCCTTTAATGCCACCAAAGTTGACATTGTTTAATAGAGGCAACCGTTCAACTCCAATTTGGCTGAACCGGCTGGATCCACCAGGATACAATGAAATCTAGCCGGATTGAGAAAAATACCGGATAACAATCCCTAGTTATATTGTTTATATGTCTAGAAAAAATGGCCCACTGACACTTTATTTGACTATTTTCACACGTCTATAAAAGTTTCTGTTTCGGTTTCGGTTTCGGCCGAAACTAGAGCCAAAGCCGAATCTTCGGTTTCGGTTCCGGCAAAAAAACGTGTTTCGGTCGGACACTAAAAAAACATATCCCTTCACTTCATCAATTCATTTAATTGTACCCAAACCGGCACACTAAATTGGCTGGTCGCTAACCGACCTATCGACCTACTTAGGTTCTAAACTAAATGCCTATGCTAAATGTTAATGCCTATACCTATATAAATATGTCATTTGTTTCACACAATTGAGATCGTCATTTCAAATGACATATTTATATAGGTATAGGCATTAACATTTAGCATAGGCATTTAGTTTAGAACCTAAGTAGGTCGATAGGTCGGTTAGCGACCAGCCAATTTAGTGTGCCGGTTTGGGTACAATTAAATGAATTGATGAAGTGAAGGGATATGTTTTTTTAGTGTCCGACCGAAACACGTTTTTTTGCCGGAACCGAAACCGAAGATTCGGCTTTGGCTCTAGTTTCGGCCGAAACCGAAACCGAAACAGAAACTTTTATAGACGTGTGAAAATAGTCAAATAAAGTGTCAGTGGGCCATTTTTTCTAGACATATAAACAATATAACTAGGGATTGTTATCCGGTATTTTTCTCAATCCGGCTAGATTTCATTGTATCCTGGTGGATCCAGCCGGTTCAGCCAAATTGGAGTTGAACGGTTGCCTCTATTAAACAATGTCAACTTTGGTGGCATTAAAGGGTTTTTCCGGTCCCATTCGAGTCATTTCACCAGATCTGTTCGGCTACGGTACTAACCTTGGCCCAACAGATCTGGTGATATGACTCACTGGAGTATGCTGATAAGCTGAAGTACAAGTATGACAAGTTCCCTGCCTTGGAACCAAAGTACGATTTTGTCCCTGTTTTGGTAGACTGGAGGATCCTGGGGTTTGGAAGCCAAGGAATTTGTTATAGATTTGGGTCGACGAATGAGAGATCGTATATAGTGCAGCAGATTTCGCTGGCTATTGTGGTGACTGCAGGTGTCATGGAGACATTTGAGTTAGGCGCGGTCCAAGATGGGCCATTTAACTAGGTAGGCATAATTAGTGTTTACGGTTGACGAAGTCGACTACTACTACAGGAGCGAAAACCACTCATGGCCATGCCATACATTTTTTGATTGATTGATTGATTGATTGAAGCGTCTTATTGATTTGCATTAGTGTCCACCTGACGAAGAATTGCAGGTTGTGATTGGCGGTTTACTATTGCTGCCTTTTTGTAAAATAAACGTTATTTATATGTATATTCATTTAATATTAACAATGCCACGTTGTAACGATAGCTCGTCAGCGCACGAATTCTGAAAATACTCAGGAATGTTTACTTACATTTTTTTTAAAAGAAAATCAATTTTCGTAATGTGTTTAGCGCTCTTTTTCAGTCCTACCGGAGTTATCTATCTATATCGCAATATTGCTGGATCCGGTGCCTATCTAGATACTGGAGCCAGCCGGATTACGGTACCTATCCGACGGACCAGATTGCAATCCCTAAATGTAACACAGGATAGTTCGTGTAGTGTGATATAAAATAAAACAATTTTAGTACTTAACAAGACATAAAATAAAATGTATTCTGCTGGCGGAGTCGGGCAAAGTTATCCAAAGGTAGCAGAAATTAGACCAACGCGATCCAAAAGTACAATGTGTGTAAAAGTTTCGGCTCGACCGAAAGGTTGGGCAGTTTTTTGGCCGAAACCGAACCTTCGGCCGAAACATGATTTTTAGACCGAAACCAGCCGAAACCGATAACAATTCAGTTGAGGTCGTCATTTCAATAATTAGGAATAGAATAATAACATTAAAAAGTAATATCATAGGTTTATGTTTCAAAACCGGTATTGGCGACAGCTTTAGTTCGGAGGGTACTTTGTAGAATAGCTTAATTGCTAAAGAAATTAGAGAATACAATACCTAAGTACACACTTTTATGCATTAAAGCCGTTTTTTCGTCTGTGCTCAGATCCTCTCTGCGCTTTTGTCGTAAACGCCTGCCGTTGGCATTAGTGCAGGATTATTTTTAATAAACATTACTGCTGATACACAGTTGTCGGTTTGTCGGAGACCACGCATTCCACTGATACACCTTTTCTGAGCTTTAAAGACCGCTCCTCTATTCAACGAGTTCCTCCAAAAAATTATACCTTATTGCAGCGTCGATGCTACAAAGCAATGATACGCAGTTGAATACGGCATCAGGGCTCACTTGCTTGGCAAGTTTATAAAGAGCATCGCATACTGGCTTAATTTCCGGCAAACTTTCTCAGTATGAGTATTTCAAGATAAGTGGTTATCACTGGTGGTGCACTTACACTCCCTAAAACATAGTAACAGAAACAGATTTAATTATTGTTCCGTCATAATTTCAACAAATTGGAGGAGGCAATTTACGATGACGAAAGTGCATGATATTAGTTTTTTCAAGATTAAACAACAAATTATTCATATTTAGTCATTTAATTAAGTACATCCTCAACAGTATTATTAATCTCAATTTCCTAGTCGTCAACATTATTACCTTAAAATACAACAGTGCTATCATCAGCTGACCATAGGTAAGTAGGTTATTTGACATGTCTAGGAAAGTCGTTTGTGTAGAGTAAACATAGGAGTAAGGACTGAGAACACTTCCCTGCTGCACGCCATATGCATGATTTGCTTCTTTTCAGATCGGTAGCTTACTTGTACAACTGTAACTTGTAGCTTCGTGAAACGGGCCTCTGAAAACCATTTTTATCGGATTTTTTTACCAGTTCCTTTTTGTCACATCATATCACCTATATTATAATGTAAATGCACATTACACATCGAAACAATGAATAAAACCAAGTATTGATATTAGAGCTTCATGAGTAGTTAGAAAGTTCTAATGCTCAGTTTAGATAGGAGCAATCTATTGATTGTAAGTAAGTACCTATATTTTTTTCTATCACTGATGCTTAGTAATTTGTGATAATAATTCACCATGAAAACAGTTACGTACCTACTATATTTTTCATTTTCTAAATCATTCGCGTGACACTTCGAAGAATTAATTCACGCGAAGAGGTTAGTTACTTTTTAATACAGTTGCCCAAAAAGTGGTACTTTATGTAGCTGTATATCGTGAGCAAAGTTGGATTAGTGCTTTTTACTGTTGATCCAAGCCATACTTTCATTGGAATTGGAAGAGATTTAGGTTCAATGAGTTTACTTATTTATTTAATAAGAAATGTGGCAACTATAGATCTACCTATTGTAAAAGGGTAAGGCCGCGAATTGTGACCAATTAGAATGCATCAAATTTCCCATTATGATTAAAAAAAACTGGTAACACTTAGAGGGTTAAGAACCTTTTTATTACATTACGCGATAAAAGTTCTCAAGGGCGCAAATGAGATAATTCAATTATACCTTAATGTCTCATGTTAGTGTAAATTTATGCAATAGCATACTTTTGTTATGTGACCGTACATGTGCGGGATGGGTCGGCAACGGCTTAAAACGGTTTTGAGTAACTAACCAAAACTGTTTGTAAGTAGCAGTATGACGTCACTAGCATCATGGCGTCTTTTCGATCACTTGAGAAGAAGAAAAACTTAAAATTATTAAAATCATATTAATTCATTAAATAACTTTCATAGAAACGTAACTACTTATTTAGGTTCTAAGAATTATAAGCTACATATAACAATTCGTTTTATAATTATTGATTACATCTGTCAGGTACCCTAATTGTTTGTCCTTATCTGTCAGTTTGACATTTATGTTTGTGAGAAAGGAACAAAATATATTTTAGTTAGCAGAGGTTTATTAAGTCTTATGAATAAGTGGGTATATCTTTTTCTAGCTTAAAGCGATATCTATGTAATAGATTAATTAATCAGATTCATATGTGTGAAGCCAGTCAGTCTCACTTAAAAAAAAAGATAACCTACTAACTGTTGGTAGGTACCAACCTATGCAGGTGAATCTATCTAGAGACAAAAGTCAAGACAAGTAGACAACCCAACAGTCATGAAATTGCATTATACTCTGTACGAGATGTAGTGTTGTTGCGTTGTGTCGTATTTTTAATTTTGTATTTTGAGTAATAAATCAATTTAATGTATTGAATTATAGAAAGTAACTGCTCTAAGTAAATTATCTAAATCTCATTAACATCTTTCAAGATAAAAAAAATTGGAAAAGAGCTGATTAAGTACATTGTTTACAAAACACCTTCCAAACTTTTTGGTCCGTTTTGCAACAATGCAAGAACAAGAAACTAGCAATTTTGAAAGAATCAGAAACACATGGCGTCGATTGTCTGGGGAACGAATTGAATCCGCATTAGTAAGGTATTAGGTACATATAACAGAAACACGATATATTATAGCTAACATTAAGTTTGTTAACACTTTTTCTTGGTAACAGTACGCGCGTAGACATCAACATGTAATACGATAGTAGGTACATTGGATGGAACAAGAAACTTCAGCAGTCGGCACCAGCCGTGTTGGCATTGGTCGCTATAAAGTATATTTTTCTTATTTATACAGCATGTCTGGTGACTCGCATGATAATCCTCACAAGAAGAAGGATGAAGACTCGGATCTGTTAGTGTCCGACGGAAAACTGCCAAGCGCAAGGGCTGCTACAGAAACGGCCGTCGCCGCAAACATTGCAGCTAACTTAGACGAAAAGCAACATCTAATAAGAAATGACAATGAAGAAAGTAAAGTGAGTCCCTGCAACTTGTAGAAACTAACACTTTCAAAGTTGACTGAAGACAGTTATAGTGTATTTAGTAGAATGACTTGAATGTTTATTATTATGACAGCCAGGCCGGCCTAGTGGCATGACTGCATAGCCTTTGGTTTAAATCTTCCTCTGTGTCTCTCTTGTGGTTGTTGGTTTGTGGTTCTGTGGATAACCACAGACTAAAGTGTGAGTCTTCTGTGGTTTTGGTTTGTACCTGTATTTTTTTCATGTTTTAACCCATCCTCAACTGATGAAAAAAAATAAACAACAGCATTCTTTTGTTACGTACTCAGAGATCTCCGGGATGGGTAGACAATGGCTTAAGTATAAATTTATCCGCATCAGTCTAATTTGTGGTGTTCTAGATTATGTTAAGACTATTTCTTCACATATATCCATTAATATATGTCATATGATGTTACAGGAGGGAGCTGGTGACTCAAAGGATGCAGACAATAGTGATGATACAGACAAGGAGTATTTAAGTAATGAGGATACCATCAGACATAAATTGCCGGACACTTCGGAGGTGGACAGTGTATACTTACGACCCCCACCACCACACAAAGCTCGTTCCACTGCCTCAAACTCAGAAGAAGACAGCTGTGGCATCAAATGTCTGTACTATACTCTGCAATGCTGTGATTGTGTTCTCATGTAACTTGCCATGCATTTAAGATGTAGGTATGATGCTCGACACTCAATCTAATCAGTGTTAGCAATCGGCAATGAACATTCACAATTATATTTTCAGTTAGCCAGTGAGTGAGCACTGTAATAATGTGCCTGTTCTAGTGTTGAAACTAGACTGAGTTAAATACAAATATAATATTGTGATGAATACATTCCCATTATATCAGCATATTGTATTAGATGCCATATCAATGAGATGAAAGCTTGGGACTTGGTAAAAATGTAAACTATTTTATTGATACATTGCTCATTGAAAATTTATTGTGAGAATGTATTGTTGGGTGAATTCTTTAGTGATTAGTCTATTAGACATGAGATTCATATTTCTGTTTAAATTCAATCCATAAAATTCTAGTATTATAGATTCTTTTCTAGAAATTCCTTTTGTGTACAAAAAAAAACTGTGCCTCCAGAGTCCCACATGTGCAGGTGACTTTTCCAGAATATATATTTAGGTACAAAACCTTTACGGGAACAATCCAATATTTGCATGCACATCTGTAAGTCTTGTAGAGATAGTTCTGAATGTAAGCCATCCACTAAACAATATTCCTGAATATGTGATAAAGATAAATCAGAGATCTACTTTTTTATAAATTCATGTTTGAACTTCTCCTTAGATCTTAATATTTTTCTGTAGTAAGGTTAAGTAAATATAAGATAGAATTAACTAAAATCACCATTGTATGGTGCTATTTTTTTAGGGTTGTCTTTGTGATGGCGGGAAAATCCATTACTAGTTTCTTGATTACTTTTAGTATCGTGAGTTTACCAGATTGTAAACGCCTATGTCAGCTTTTTATTGTTTACTGTAATTGATAGTTTAACTTGTAAATTTGATAAAGCAACAGCCCCTTAGATAGGGGTTTATGTTTATAGAAAGTTTGAATTGTAGTATGTCTTTTGAAAATGTACACATTTTGTACTGCCAGTAATTAACTTTTTACCTGAATTAACTGTGAAAGAGATATATTTTGGGATAAATAAATAAAATAATGCCTCAATGGATCTACTCTTTATTGCTTAGTTGAAACAATTAGTAACAAAAAAAATGTTTAATAGGTCACAGTCACAACCTATAGATTTACAACAGTTCTCGTTTTTTCGTTACTTTTGTGCGAGTACAGTCAGCAGCACCAAACTGCCATAAAGCGTGCATAAATATCTGACACGACTATATGTTAGGACGTGTCAGATATTTTGTCCGCCTGTGATAGCAGATATTAATGCTGGTGACTGTACTGTGTTTTCTTATCGTCGTTGCGGGAGTATCGTGTTATTGACACCGCCGAAAGGTACAGTCGGCTTCACAAGGGGCTTAACACCTATGTACAGTAAAGGACACCAAAATGTATACCTTTTTTCGCCTTATTACATTAAAATAAGGTCCAAAATGTATACACAATTATGCCCTCGACTGTACCGTTTAACTCCCAGTGACGGAGATCTCCGGGCACATAACAAAAAAATGCTATTGTTAATTTTTTCCGCCGGGAGAGGAACCCCGGTCCGTCCGATATTTAAACTGCCATACAAAATGTTCAACGGGTGAAAGTCCAGCTACTTAAATGAGGCTGACTGTACCCTTTTGCTTGTGATAGCCACATCATCACCTCCACTCCATTTACTACCACAGTAAAAAGGTTCATCAAATCATTATTAGATTCATTCCTATCTGACATGATGCTCTATCACGCCTGCCACAGTATGATCCGTCACGTCAGAATGCATCAGCTGAATGAATATCTAACCGTACTAAAAGTATGACACTGATATCATTCTGCCGCGTCACAACGCGTCACGTTAGACAAATAAGAATCTGGCTATAGCAGGTTGTTTTATTTGTTCTATAAGTTCATTAACCCCGACTATATACCTATCACATAACCACATTTGGGATTCATGTAGAAGTGCTTGCTACTTTCGTCCTGTTACTGTCTACCCAGTGTATGGTCAGACAAATTGGATAGCGAGTAAGGCTCGGTTTTATAAAGATCCGTTAGACCTTATGTCGGTTTGTTATGTCAAAAAATGTACTGAGTTACTGAAATTTGGTCTAACGGATCTTTATAAAACCCGGCCTAAAAGTATTATTTTGATAGATTGTTATGATTGACACAGTGGCGTCAAAAACGGCAACAGCTGTGGTACATATTTGTGGTACAGGCATTTGGGACATATTGTTCAGTAAGTTTTATGCACTCATATTTTTACAACTGTACCACAACCCCTTAGCTTAGTCCACACTTGCATATTTTCACCGTATCGTATCTCCGACGCGTAGCATGATCGTTAGTGTGGACGTGAAAAGATACGCGATCATACAACGCGCCGTATCTGATACACCGCGATCCAACCTGCACCGCGTATCTTAAATACTCCGCGCACTCGCGTATCGGGTACGCGTAGCATGCTCGGTAAATGTGGACGTGTTTTGATACTGTATCAAGATGCGAAGGTGTGATCTGATACGGGATACGCCGCGATCCAACTGGAGTAAGTTTTTGCCCGATAATCAAGGTCACGATACGATACGCTGAAACGATAAGTGGACGTGTTTTTTTAAACGACAATGGTAATGCTACGTTATGCCTAAATTGAGCGTCCACACTTAGAATACGCGTGCTCGATACGATACACCTGATCTCGATACAAAGGTGGACTAAGCTTTACTATTTTCATCGCAATTGGATAAACATTCTATTGTAAAAAGGAATTTTTAGTGTTGTGAAATAAGTCGCGAATTGCACGGTTATCTGAAAAAGGTTGTTCAAATTACAAAAAGAATTTAGGTAGGTACTATTTTTATTTTCTTGTGTACATAACAATAAAATTGTTTTCATGTATTTGAACAATGGATTGAAACACTGGTAAGTAACGTAAGTATATCAATAGTACATAAGTCCTTCACGACTACGCTATGACTGGTGCGAGATAAAAAGCAAACATTTTAGTATAACATGAAATTTTAATATATGACATTTTAGTATTTCTGATGCTAGTCACGCCATTGCTACTAGGGTTTGCAATTCGAATATTCGAATTATTCGCCACATATATTATTCGAATTCGATGACATCCATTATTCGAATAAAACGAATATTTCGAATAGTGCAGAAATTTGACTGAAATTATTTACCTTCGCGAAAAACTATAATAAAATGCCAAGATCAATTATCCTCTACATTAACAACTCCGTAGAAATAATCTTAAATATTAAAAAGAAGTTTTAATCAAAGACAAATAGCATATTATTTTTCTTTTCCCTTGCCAAAAACAAACTTTCTAATCTATCTATATATGTATATATTACGCGAGACCGATTTTTGTACACCCCATCAGATCTACAGTTATGGTCCGATTTTAATAAATGATGTGTCATAAGATTCGTCTCATGCTGGAGAGTTGCATAAAACTTTAATTTTTTCATATTTTTTAGGAAAAAGGACTAAAAAATTGATTTAAAAAAAACTACTGCGCGCTGACCACGTGACGGCCGCGTGACGTCACGCGACGTGGCTCCTGTTTTGAATTGACATAACACAGTAAAAAATAAACAATAACTGAACTCAAACCTGTAGTAAGTTCTTCGATACGAGAAAATATACGTTTTGAGTCGGCGACATATGTCCACAACCCCAAGAAAATTAACAAAATACTAAATAAACGATCTTTTTGCAATATTTACAACACAGACTGTTTACAATTTACATGAATGACAGACGTATTGTATCGTTATTTAGAAATTCAACGTCAACATTTAATATTTTTTTCTTCTATGCCAGTATTAAATTTGTAATGACCTTTTTATTTCAATAAAATTTATAATTATGCACACTCTTCGCAGTTCTTTGTTGACCTTAACAGTACCTTGCGCGCCGATAGGAGTACAATTCCTATTGGCGATTTAGCCTTTAGAAGACTTTTCTATCACCGGTATAGCAAATCGCCCAGCGAACTCCCCTTCCGGGTGGAAACCCATGGCCCATGATATTGCTTGACGAGACCGGGAATAAGTATGAAAGAATACTCGCTTCCCGGATCGGGAAGCAATAAGAAAATGCGGGCCCCAATGTCACTACAATATCATGGAGTCCCTCCTTACCTGAGGCGCATCGTGGAGCGGGCACTATTGTTTAATTTTAAGAAGATACTGTAAATGTAGATGTTTTTAATTGCAAGGTCATTACATTTTACATTACATACTTTACAATGATTATTTTGTTTTATTTTCAAAAATATTCGTTTTATTCGAAATATTCGAATATTCGAATATTGGAAATTTATGTATTCGTATTATTCGAATACTAAAATTGGACGAATATTGCAAACCCTAATTGCTACCCTTGCTGGCCTCGTAGCTACGTGCGGTGTAGTCAGCATCATTAGTTAGTGACAACCAAGATATAATATCGTAACGGATCCTTATTATTACTTACTGTAGGAACAAGGATATGTTAGGCCTACACTACACTTCGCTATGCGTGTTCGCGTTGCGTATTCGCGTTCCTTTCTTTTACGATGTTAAAGAAAAAGATACAACACCAATACGGTCAAGTGTGGTACCGGCCCTACATTGTCACGACATACTTGCTTACGTCAACTGATACTAATTCTTACGAACTATATACACATTGCGATCGAGTATCATCGATTACCTCATAGGCATCGTTTATATGAGACGGTTCACGAGACGGAAAACGAAGTATCTCCCAATATCCCTCTCTGTCGCTCGATTATGCGAGTCAACAGTGCCTTTACCATGAGTCTGCATGACGGTACTCGCTAGCGACTGCGTAAACGATTTAGTATGCCGATTCTTAGTCCTACTGCGTAACCGCCAGAGGCGCTGTACTTTTGCCCATACAATTTTTTACGCAGTCGCTAGCGAGTACGGTCATGTAAACTCATGGTAAAGGCACAGAGGCAGATACTTCGTTTTCGGTTCACAGTAGGCCCTTCTACATGAAGCTGCAGAAGTAAGTTTGACGCTAGATCTCTCTCGCACCACGCAACCACCGCTGGTATTCGTTAAATTACATGCCTTATTTGGTAGTGACCACGCTGCTATTTTCTTAACGTACAATCCATTCGCGCCAGTTTCGGTAGAACTATTTCTAACTAGTAGAATTAATAGGTACACAATTCGTATAAATATTGTGCGATGCAAAAGTCGTATTGCAATACATTTTAATTTACTTGAGCCGCAAAATCACTGTAAAAAGGTTATAAATATAAAAGAAAGCAATTAAATACATTTTCAATAAAATCGATTCATAATCCAAAACAGTTTCTTACCATATTTAACGTATATCTTTTCGGTATCGCTATTTTATGTCTATTTATTCTTTGTACGTATGTGGAAGTATATTTTTAGATCATTATATTAGAAAGAGAGTTTCGGTACCCCAATTACAAAATATAGAAGCTGACGTGACACCAGCCCAAAGAAATTCGGGAATACATAGAATTAGACGGAAAACAACGATACCGAATTTTCAATATTCACCTACATAATATCCTATCCATATGCTTTGCCATCAATGCCTAGCTAGTTTTTTTTGGTAACTAAATATTTATAAATCAGGAATGCATGACAGAACTATTTACACGTAAAACATTGAATGACTAATCTTATAAGATATATTCAACCGCCATTGACAGTGACAGTTTTTATATAAAAACTTAAGCATAGAATTAAGTGTTATGCCATCTTTTTGGTAAAAATATTTTAAATACATAAAAATTGCAAGGTATATTTATTAAATAATTCAATTCAAAAGCAAAAATTCTACTTAATAATAAAATAACTATATAAATTATGCTATTATAATTATTTTAAGTTACGTAAATAGTGTTTTCGCCAGGCCGGAAGATAGTATTTACCGCCCGCTACGCGGGAAGAAGCTACTTCCGGGAAAGCGCTAATTACGACTAAGTCATTGCGTATACACCGGCGATAAGGCCTCAGATCGCCTTCGGCTCGTGCCACAATAAATACCTGCGATCTGAAACATTTTATTGTTTAAGGCGCGTTGTAGAGAACGCTGCCACCCGTGTCATTGGAGAGTAGCAGAGAGATTCTGCTACTGACATCATTGTTGGAAAAACTATTACAAATCTTTTCATCTATGCCTTCCAATAATGCGACCGCTTGCAGTGACCGTCCCCCTCTCACTGCATCAGTAAGAGAGAGATACATGATATAAATATGTCGCTACTCACAACCCTACTGGTACGATCCGCCGTGGCTTATCATTAATTATATTATATACATACATAAATTACATAAAGCAAGCGTTCATTTCAAAGAAAGATGAAGTTAAATGCTAATAAAAATAATATCTGATTATAAAATTTCATCACAATATTTGACAACGAAAAATCAATTAATCTAACTAAAATAATAACAGCTCAACAAGTTTTCATTTCAAAATTTCATTCTCTAATGTTTCCCAAGTGTATTTTAAATTACATGACGATCGATCCCGTAGACACCAATAAGAAAGCTATGGTGTTACAAAACATACAGGGTGAAATAATATTGGCCGTTCAAATTTTCACAGTGGATTCCTTGGCGAAAAATAATAATACGTGTATTTTCTTTCAGTACTAAAACATTGAGATACAGCAGCTGAAAGATATCCTAATAAACTATGCGTTAGTGGATACCGCGGCAGCGCGTTGTGTGGAAGGCGGCAATAACGCTCTCCCCGCCCCCACGTTGAGTCGCCGAGACAAAATTACGCATCAAAAAACCGATTTTTATTGAAAGCTAGTAAAAAAAACATACGTTGCAAATTTTCCTTCATACTTTCTCTGAACAGTATCCGCACAATTTCATAATACTCTCGGTTTGCAAACGACACGCTCGCGGTCGCACGACCTTACGAGAGATACAACACGGAAATGCACGACCGATTATGCGAAGGTGCGCGTGCGACTAATTGCAATTTGTGCGTCACTCAGGTCCCTATTATCCACACGTTACAAAATTTTACCTACTTTTTTTCAGAATTTGCATCTTTTATTGTGCCTGGGAAAACTTGAACGGTAAATAAAATTTCATCCTGTATAATTAAAAATAATATCTGAATATTCCCACCCTTACTATAAATCAAATCATAAAATGAACGCCCCTTCAGTATGTGTTCCGTTCACATCTGACGTAAGCTCGTTAGGCGCAATACACAGAAATTCACACATTAAACAAAGTCTACTAAGAGAGCGGGCGTTCATTTTATCCTCGGAACGCCTTTTGGCCTGATTTTAGGACAATAGATTTTAGCTTTAACAGCCCAATTTCTTAAATTTTTGACATAAAATTTTAACTATTTTTTTAAACCTTTTTTTTATTACAATCGTCCTAAGGGTGGGTCGCACCAATCGTAAGCAGTGTTCGTTAAAATCTGACTGTATGGAAAGTTTGACAAGTTTCTATGGGATGACAGCTACCGGCGTCATATTGAACGTTGATCGGTCTTGTCTCATAAATTGATGCTACCCGCCCTAACAATAGCTTGGGCCTTACGAGGGATTGGTCTTACTCTACCCCATCCAACTAGATATTGCTTCATTTACCTTATTTACAACTTGCTAAAACAAAAATCGATTTTAAATTAAACTCTCATTATGGAGGCCTCTAATACTATTGTACGCGCATTAAAAGTATGTACTTATAATATTAATCAGAAATTACCTAAGTCCTGTTTCACAAGTTTTACGAATGTGTATGATACATTCACAACCGTGTAAGTACTCTTATTACAAGGATGGAGAGTCGAACACAGTCCAATACGAAAAGTACATCGATATTCAATAATTCACTATTATAGTGTAAGATTTTTCCGATACTGAACATCGCATTCATAAGATACGAATACCAATTCTAAGCTCTCTCGAGGTATAAAATACATTTTCGTGAGTAGTGTTAATAAAGGTACTAAAAGATTATAGAGTAGCAATATTATAATATCAGTGTCGATTATTGAAAAAAAGTGTCTTTTTTGGAACCTGACTGTGGCTTTATAGGCCGGGCTTAATAAAGCGATAGGAGTGCTCGGTTGGAAACTAGACTGGGGAAAATCCAGGGGAAACCTCCGGCGCGAACACGCGGGCGGTTTAAACACTAGAATACTCTAAGAGTTTGCGCTCCAGTGAGATTGGTTGAGCGGTTTCGACCGAATCTGAGGTGTGAGTGGAATCGAGCTACTGGGAGTTTTGTGAAAAGAGTGTCTCTAAATGCGTTATCGCAAGTTGAATGATATGCTTTGCGGGCTGTTATCACGGCCATTGGGCAAAATTTGAGTGTTTGAGAGTAAGCTTAAGCTTCTCTCCAAGGGTGGGTTGCACCAAACCGTCTGTAATCGTAAGTGATGTTCGTTAAAATCTGTTTGTAAAAAAGTTCGACAAGTTTTATGAAATGAGCGCCGTCGCCATATTTAACGCATCGGTTTATAATCTCAAGTTGGTGCAACCCGTCCTAACTCGAGAAGAAGTAGTAACAAAATGAGTTCTCATTTCCTGTGAAAATAATCTCCTATTAGGTTGGGTTGCACCAAACCGTCTGTAATCATAAGCGGTGTTCGTTAGAATTTGATTGTATGGAAAGTTTGGCAAGTTATTTGCCTGCGCCATATTTAACATCGATCAGTCTGTAATCGTACGTTGGTGCAGCCCACCCTTAGTACGCATTCATCTCTAGTATAAGTTTTTTACGAAACAAAACACAACCGAACGCGTTTGCGTTTAGGGTCAATTTGTATGGCAAAAATAGTTACCACCAAAAGCCAACAGAGGCGCTGCTCGCGTTGCCGTACATACTGAGGCTAAACGCAAACGCGTTCGTTTTTGTTTCGAAAAAACTTATACTAGAGGTATTGAAAACGAGTCCGTATAATATGTATATAAATCACTTCTGTAAGTAATAAGAATTATTCTAAGATTTATGTATCGGCAGCGGATGAGCTTCGGAGTTGAATACGTATTTGCTCAAGTCTATAAGATATCTGTCGTCGCTGAACAAGAGGTACAGGTACTTGAGTGTCTCGGAGAGGAAGAAGGACTCCATCATGTCGCGAGGGACGGGTTTTTCCGATTTCACATTCGCTAGCGAAGTGTAGCCGTTGGGAACTTTTGCGTACCTCTCGAAACCCTGAAAAAAAAGGAGAAAATGTACTGAATCTGGCAAGGTCGTCATGAGGTGTGGTGGGGAGTAGTATTGAAAGACGTATATGTTCTCTTAATCCGTCGTCTACGCAGCCCGGTAATTACAGTCCGAAAGTTATTGTTATATATTGTTCTTTTTTCCCTGTAGACAACCAATAAGACTAAAGATTATCTAGTTATTAATATTACATGCAAGATGGATACACATGGCACACCTCTAATCTATGCTCACCGTTATTGTAAAAATATACTGAACAAAAAAAATATTGTTGCAAAAATATACACATGACATGCACCCCGTAAATCTCCAACATCAGGCCTGTTAAATGCTGTCGTCAGTGAGTTGGTACAGTCGCCAACAGATATATAGGAGCGAAACAAGATGCTCAATAAACACCCCCTGGTAAAGTAACTACGCATATAATATGAAGACATAAAGTCTTTATTGTAATGGTATAAGAGCTTTTGACCTCTTGATTTACGTAGTGACTGTACATGTCGAACAGGCTCTCGATGGACTTAGGCCGCAGCAGGCTGTGTTCACTGTCTTTGTGTGCATCTCAACTCTGTTGTTGGTTATACACTCACATGGTAGACCTGCCAGCCACAGTCCTGGTAAGTTGCATTGCCGGTGAACTGGTACAGTCAGCAACAAAAGTAACTACGTAAATGAAAAGGTCAAAAGCTCTTTTCCATTACAATGAAGACTTCTGAACTCTTCATGATATATGCGTAGTTACTTTTGTAGATGTAGAACAGGCTCTCGATGAACTCAGGCCCCCAGCAGACTGTGTTCACTGTCTTTGTGGGCATCTCCGCTTTGTTGTTGGTCGTACACTCACCTGGTAGACCTGCCAGCCCCAGTCCTGGTAAGTTGTGTTGCCGGTGAGCTGGTACATGTAGAACAGTCTCTCGATAAACTCAGGCCGCAGCAGGCTGTGTTCACTGTCTTTGTGGGCATCTCCGCTTTGTTGTTGGTCGTACACTCACCTGGTAGACCTGCCAGCCCCAGTCCTGGTAAGTTGTGTTGCCGGTGAGCTGGTACATGTAGAACAGGCTCTCGATGAACTCAGGCCGCGGCAGGCTGTGTTCACTGTCTTTGTGGGCATCTCCGCTTTGTTGTTGGTCGTACACTCACCTGGTAGACCTGCCAGCCCCAGTCCTGGTAAGTTGTGTTGCCGGTGAGCTGGTACATGTAGAACAGGCTCTCGATGAACTCAGGCCGCGGCAGGCTGTGTTCACTGTCTTTGTGGGCATCTCCGCTTTGTTGTTGGTCGTACACTCACCTGGTAGACCTGCCAGCCCCAGTCCTGGTAAGTTGTGTTGCCGGTGAGCTGGTACATGTAGAACAGTCTCTCGATAAACTCAGGCCGCAGCAGGCTGTGTTCACTGTCTTTGTGGGCATCTCCGCTTTGTTGTTGGTCGTACACTCACCTGGTAGACCTGCCAGCCCCAGTCCTGGTAAGTTGTGTTGCCGGTGAGCTGGTACATGTAGAACAGGCTCTCGATGAACTCGGGCCGCAGAAGGCTATGAGCGTCCGCTGTCTTCGTATACATGTCCTGTTTGGCGCTCGCCTGCACAAAAACATTGATAGTACTTATATAAACTGTTTCTATGAATCTTATTTTGTAAAAAGTCGACAGAACAAAATTAAATTAAATTCAAAAATTTCCTTAGTTCCTACCGCTACTGTAAAATTATGATAACCCAGAAAAAATTAGGACAATTTAGGAAAAAAAATACATATTAAGATTAAATGTAAACGCGTTCGTTTGTGTTTTGTTTCGAAAACACTTAGGGTCGGTTGAACCAACATACGATCACAGGCAATCGTCAAATATGGCGCTGGCAACGTCATCCCATAGAAACTTGTCAAACTTTCCATACAATCAGGTTTTAATGAACACAGCTTACGATTACAGACGGTTTGGTGCAACCCACCCTTATACTATAGGTTCTGGGTGCGTATAAAACACTAACCAATCTTTGTCTAATACTAACCAAGTTGAAATGTGTAATCTCCGGCGCCAGGAACGTGGGGTGCGCCGCGTAAGTGAGATAGCATGTGTTCAAGAGCTCCTCGGCCATGGTCATGTGCCAATCGGGGAGGCCATTCGCGTGTCCGAGCGCCAATGTGCCAGGCAAGAAACACGTCAGATGGTCCATCTTAGGGTTGAACGCCTGCAAACGGACGGCAAACATTGGTCATTAGCAGAGCCCGGAATTTTCACGGCAAAACATAAGACTGTCGCAATCTAGCTAGTGTTAGATATGTTTTATTATATAATAATTGTCATGCCGATATATTTAAATTATTTTATTTCACATGCAAAAATGCCATCTAAACCAGTGATCGCCGAGTTACAACGGAGGGGGGAGGGATGGGAACGTAGTCGACAGCCTTCCTAAGCGTTGTCAAAATAACGTCTAGCAGTCTGCTTAAAGAAACCATACGTGGTGCTAACCCCCATGTCATGGTGCAGACTGAGGTTCGACTGGTGCCACGGGGCACCAGTCGCCCTACGGAGAAAACGATTCTGAATGACCTGAAGCGGCTTGAGCGATGTCATAGGCACGTGAGCAAAAGCTACACGTGCATAAGACATGATTGGACGAACACAAGTTTTGCAGAGTGTCAGCTTATTTCTAAGTGACATTTTACTAAACTTGTTAATCATCGGCCCAAGCCTTCCTAGCACGAACAACGCACGGTTGCGTACCCTACTGATGTGGCTACGGAAAGTCAGTTTTCTGTCGAGGGTCACTCCAAGATATTTGACTTCGTTGGCCCAGGGGATGGGCCGGTCAAACATCTGGATCGGAGCCACACGCCTTTCCGTGCTAACGCGGTCAGACGGGTGGAAGACTATCGCAGTGCTTTTTTCTGGATTGACTTCGATACGCCAAAGATTAAACCAACGACCTAGGTCAGTGATTGCCTCCTGGATGTACCGCCGGATAAAAGTGTATTTACAATGAATCGTAAAGAGCGCGGTATCGTCCGCGAACAACCGCAGTTGCACTTTTTAAATAATATGTATTGACATTTCAATACTATTACTGAAATAGAATTGTCGACCTTAATGCATTGCGAATGTCTAACGACATTTCAACGAAATGGGTGTAGGGAATTAAATTACCTATACCTAACTGTACTTCGTGTTACCAGCATGACATCTTAGCAGCATTCCTGTTTTCTTTGTTGTGACACGACTGGCTGGTCAGATTCTACTGTATAATATACACACCTGGGATCCCGACACCAGCTCTCCAATAAATAAGTACTTGTTGGGCGACGAACGCCTAGCTAGGAACTCTCGCACGCCTTCGATGGCGGTCATATAATCGTCAAGCAAACTGGAAACACAAATAAGTCTAATTAATATCAGAAAGCATTTTGACGACACTGCAACACCGTTCATCATCTATATACAAATTATAACTTAACTTGTGATACAGTGAATCTATCCAAGATTGTGTACCTCTAGTTTATGATGAGAATGGTAAGGCTATCACAACTTGTGGTCAAAATGGCTAAATCGCCTCGCATGCGATTAACGCCTCTTACCTTACTACCTGTTCATCGTTAAAACCGTACAAGGCGGGAATAAGTCGATAAGTAAGGTCTTTTCTCGCGATAAGTACAAATTACAATAATAGTTACGTACTTCTTTAATATCTCACGGTTCGAAATAATTGCCATACGATAAATAAATATTTTGTCACTTCTCATGCTCAAAAAGTATAATTAGGTGCATATTAAGCTTATGACGCGGGGCTAAAGTAAGTTACAAAACATTCTAATTTGACCAATCAAAATACTTCATCAAAATACGTCAATCGGAACGATGGGTTGTTTTGGTACATACTTTGTTCAACTAATTTAATTATTAAAAACATTAGGACTCTTTTTATCCCTATTTCAACTACTTTGAGTCAAAACAGTTTAAAAAAAGATGCCGCCATATTCTCATTGGATTTGATTATTAATTGTGGCTGGATAATCTTTGTTTATTTATTTTATCGCCATCGAAGTGAATGGTAGAGTGTATAAATCTGGTCTAAAAGCCATGTTACCATCTCATGATATTTGGACCCTTGTTATACAATCTACTATAAACTCCATTTTACCATTCACCGGCGGTTATTTAGCAACCGTAAAGAGTTTAGTAATAGCAGATAGAATTAGCAGATAATTGCTTGTTACTGACACTGTTTAAAAGAGTCGCGCGGTCATCAAGGTACTACAATTGACCCCTCGACTGGTCTTAATTGGAACGAAAAAGGTTAACCATCTTTGATTGGGACTGACAAGTTGGGTACATCGTACGACTCCGTTCGAATCTTGAAATCTATTTATATTTTACACTAGTAATAATTTATATGCGGGATTCGACAACTAAGTACGTCTGAGTTTAATGGTTTTTTCATCAATAAACTTTCCGTGTGGACATATGCTGTATTTTATTTTGGGGCATCGGTTAAGGTTGTTGAAAATGTGTCACTTTCTATCAAGTGGTGTCAAACAGTAACAGATGCTTTATCTTGCTGTTATCGCGTTATAAACATAATAAGCCACCTCGTGTTAACTACCTGATGTATCTAACTACTACACGAGCTATACCTCGTTTTTTAAAGATTAGAATTTCGCTCGTTCATTGTGATACCTGAGGATAATATTGATAATTTCACACCTTTCAGTAATTAATCACGTTAATTAGCCATCACGTCGCATATTTTCCAGTTCCAAGATTGTTTTCTTTGAAATCGGACGACGCACGCGCGATTTTTCTAATCTTAAAAAAAACGTAGTATAGTTATAGGATTATGACAGGACTCACTAGTTGATCGTCTTCCCTGTGTGCAGCCACTGCTTGAGCAGATACTCATAGTAGCTGTCGCCGCGAGCGCCGAGAGTTATCGTCGCGTGCGGCAGGAACGTTCCTGTGGCCGGGTTGATGAATATCGGCACTAGACCGTGTTTCTTAGGCAACTGGTGGATCTTTTCAGATACAGCCGCTGCTGCGTCCTGCCAAGAATAATTAATAGTATTTATGCCGGCGTCACTTCACTTGTTTGAACACTTTATTTAATTGATATTGAAATCAAAGTCCCTGCCAGACATAGCAATCAAACAAAGTGTTCAAACAAGTGAAGCTACATATATATCCGGGGCCGGCATTACGCACAGGTTTTATGTCTAACAAAACCAATGTTTGACAGCTAATCATGGCATCCCACTCGCACGCGATCGCCTCATAGCATGTGCTCTTTTATTTCTAGTGCGATAGGGTATTTGGCCAGCGCTGTGCAGCCGTAATGGCTGGCAAAGCACATGCTGAGTCCGCTCTTTTTGTCACATAAAAAAAAATATGATAAGGCATGTATCCATTATTTCATAAGTATCTGCGTTGTGTGGCAATAAGGTTTCAAAAATCGTCTGTGAATACTTAAAATCATTTGAGTTGGCCCAGTTTTATAAAAGTAAGTTAGTTCAAAATGCTATTTTACCGTTCAAACAACAAGGTTCAAAATTCAACAACATTTTCTCAAGTACCTCGAACACGGGATTGTTGGTCGCCCGCGAGAGCTCCCTGAACTCTAGCTGGACGGTGGTCACCTCCGCGGTGGTGCTGTAGTGGGACCACTCGGGCGCGTGCGCCGTGCGCGTGCCCAGGTTCACGTCCGAGAACGGGATGCCGGACCGAGAGCTGAACGCGGCCATTAGCCGGTCGCCCAAATCCTCCTGGAAAAACGGACAATGGACATGCTTAAGATTGGCCTGTATCTCTAGTAGGCTCGCAAGGCGAGTTCCGCGACCACCGTTAGTTTGCATCCGCCTGAAGAACGAGGTTTCTTCAACTAAAGATGTCTGTATTTTTACAGGTCCCAAAAACAGTAAGTTGTGTGTATTCCATTTGAGAGTTAATAGCATGGGAATCCATTGAAAAACGGTAAAATATTCTTTCAGTTCATCAACTTATCCGAGTAGTCGCAAACCGGCGCGCCAAATTAGCTGGTCGCAAATCGACCCATCGATCCTATATTATATATTTTTACGCAAAACAGCGCCTGTGATGGAATTTGGTGGCAACTATTAGTTGCCATACAAATTGAGACTAAGCACAAACGCGTTGTTTTGAGTTTATGTTTCGAAAAAAATATATACTAGAGGTACTCTTAAACACTGATTACTGTGATTAGACCGAGTCCATACAAAAGCTACTTGCAAAAAAATAGAACATACTATTCTGTGAACTCACATTAAACACTAAAATCAAAATGCTTTCGGGCGGTTTGTGAACTTTTAACAGTCAATTGCCCCTCGGGTCGAAAGGTCAGACGGCAGGCGATTCCACGCAAAATCTTAGGATTAGGAAGCGGACCCCGGCTATCTCTCAGGATGCACTCGTATTGGGATAACGCTAGGATGATGATGGTGAGTGCCGATGACGCGGATTCGTGACATTTTTGTATGGTTATTTGCCTTGCCGGTACCGAATGTGTCAGATGACTCAATTCAAGCAAAACACACCGCCGTATAACGCATGAGAAATCATTGTGCAACATTCATCGGGTATTTGTTTAGTTCGATATAATATAACTATATGTATTGACTAGTGCTATTAAGTGTATTTAAATTTCTGATTAGATTATATAACTTAGTGATTTGATCAAATCTCGTTTTTGATCGCATCCCTGCGACATTGTATAAGTATTCCGACAGCCTGACTTTTCGTTTTCGCACAATAACGATATCGGTGTCATACATTTAGTACGGTTAGGTTCACACACATTTGATGCGCTCTGAGGTGGCGGTCGATACTATGTCAGGCGTCACAGCGCATTAGGGCGAATATGGCCGCCGGATCGCCGGTAGCTGTCATACCATAGAAACTTGTCAAACGTTCCATACAAACCGATTTTAACGAACACCGCTTACCATTACAGACGGTTTGGCGCAACCCACCCTTAGAAAGCATCACGTTAGATCCCATGAACCGTTAAGCCTTATTTTATTGACCTAATACATATTATTATTTTATTGACATATAGGTTGGTCAGCTAGAACACTTTTCGTGCCGTTTCCCGCCGGCCGCCATTTAGGGACGTCATCAAAGTTGATCAAAGAGTACGAAGGTGCAGGAGACGCGACACTTTTATGAAATCGGATTCAGAAATAGGCATAGTGTCATTGAATTCAATGTGGTATATACAAAATACAAGTTTATTTTTTAAAATGGATATATTGGTCTTAAATAGACTTAGATCGTGTGTATTGAAATAAACAAACATTGTAATCAAGACTGACAAAAAGTTGTTACTGCTACTTTGGCGCTAAAATACGCATCTGAGCTTTTAAGTTGTCAGTTTGTTAAATTTAATGATGTTTTAGCACGGCCGAAATCTAGTTAATAAGGCATTATTTAATCACACAAAGCAATCGTCACTTCTACATTTTGAATTTTTAAAACAAGCGCAGACATGATGGCGCGCTTCTTAATTTTTTTTAAGAAAATTTAATAATTTGAATTAAACATATTTTTGCCACATAATCCATCATATCTTAATAGTGAAAATTTATTCCTGTGCCCTTATTATCTTTTTAGGAATGGCTGGTGCAATAACGAACTGCAAAAAACGCATTTTTTTAATGCTAAAGTTTCAAATTGCACCCACCCGACCGCCATCAGTGCTCTCCATAGACTAAACAAAGACTGCGAACGGGGCATTATGTGGAGATGCGCAAACTTGTGCTAGACGATATCTGCTCTAAACATATAACTCAATGCCTTATTGACACAAGTGCGAGACTCGCATGCGATTTTCATTACACTGCGGGTCACGGAGGTACAACAGTTATTGTGTATAGTTAAACTCGCATGCGATGCGAGTCTTGCACGTGTGTATGGCCCTTATTCTTACCGCTTTTTTCAAGAACATCTCGTCCTGCGTGTAATGGTAGTTGGTGAGCAACGCGCCCAGCACTCTAATAGTGACCTCGAAGAAGTTCACGTCCTTGTTCCTTGTGAACACCAGCTCTTTGCTGATCCATTCCCGGCCTTCGTCGAATTCTGATAAAGAATACAACTTTTTAGCTTCCACACACATGAAATAATTTAGATAAGCCGACACAAAATATAGCTAAGAACCATGATACAATTTAAATTATAATTGGACGAAATTTGAAGCGTCATTAGGCAGGAATATTCGATGGATGAAATCGCGGGCTAAAGCTAGTATATACAGGGCTGTCCGTCTGTTATTTTGGCACAAAAACACGTTTGTATAGTATTGGTTAACTTCTGGTGTGACCTACGGCGTCAGGGTTGTAGCCGCACAGCGTTTTGCCACCATAGGATGTGAATTTAAAATTTACTAAATTGGCGAAGTAAAATAATTGAAGATTATTCACTTTGTTTACTTTTATTGATCTATATGACAGGATTTTTTAAACAACGTAAGTACGAAATAATCACATTGAATATTGATTTAATTTATCGCTAATCATCGCTTAATATAGTATTGCCGATCGATGGCCAAAATTTTACTTTGGCAGATAGGCTTCTGTACCTTTTGGTACTATTAATTATTCGAAGAACATGAGAATTACGTTGCATCGTTCCACCCTGGCCCACCACTTGACGTTAACGCCGAATATAATTCGTAATAATAATAAGAAAGGAAAGGTGAACAACACGGACGGTGTCAATTATTGGAATCCGCTATTTGACTTTTTTATGGTGCCATTCGCACCATTTTTTAGAGAAGATCAATTGTTTGTATGGGACCAACTACAATTAGAGCAACACAAAAGATGAAACGCAAGCACAGCTGACGAGCACTTAAAACGCTCCATACTTAGGTACAGATCGACAGCGAAATGTGACTTCACACTTCTATAGCCTTGTACTACCGTTGGAAAAACAAGTAATTTGTCGTTTTTGTTCGTGAAATATTGCGTCCATAAGGATATAGTTGCAAATTTGCAATACAATTTCTTTTTAGTGAAACATGAGAATTCTATTGGCAGTTTACAATTTACATTTGGACTAATATAAATGCGAATTTTTATAGCCTCATATATTTCTATGATATTGATTGATTTGTCTACTTTACTATTTAATGTGATAATTTTCTATTCATATAGCGACACCATGTTATAAATCTTAACATGTGTCCAAATACCCAATAGCAAAAGGTTTGAGTATGCCGGGCGATTTACACTTTAATAAATCCCTTTTGGGATCACAAAAATAACGCGAATTAGTCGCGGGCACAAGCTAGTTTCTTTCCCAATAAGGAAAGTTTGTCTGTTTGTCTAACCTACGCTGTGAACCAGTGTCGATTCTGATGTTTCTGAAACGACCAAACGTTAATCAGTTTGTGCTAGTAACAGAGACATCTAGCGGATTATTCGGTAAACTCTAGCATTCAAACGTGCGCTAATGTTGCAGCAACTTCCATCCTCAAGAGCAAGATTATAAACCATTTCATGCATTTAAAGGTAAACCATTAATAATGACCGTCGTCAACAGGACGCTACAGGATTTATATGGCAACAGGACAAATGACATCTTGACTTTGTTTACCCGTCAGCTTTTTAAAATGTTTTGTAGGGAAATAGTTTCATTTCCCGAGCAGTTTTTTCCATTATTTTATTATACACATTATTCATTAATAATGTTCCGTTGTTGACTATGAAAAGTTATGGGCCTTATTTGTCATTTATCACTTAATATTCAACACTTTACTATTATTAAAATAAACCGATCACAGTGACACTACCAAGTTATTGCCAGCCAGTCATCATTAAAATTATTGCCAGTGTAAGAATTTAGTTCCAACGAAATACCGCAACATGGCCCATGGTCATATATTAATGGTTTAGCTTTAAATTTGTTGGTTTTTAAAGCGCTCGCTCTTGCTCTTGCTACATTAATTAGCGTGTATAGTAAAGGAACTCGGACCACGTACTTTTTTCGCTCTTATCACAATGACAATAAGAGCTAAAAAGTTTCGTTTTACGTATCCTTTACTGTACAGGTTACACTGTACACTGTTGATATCTAGCACTATAAGGATGCCGTCCTGTTGTCATATCAACCTGGCCCCTACTTCACCAATTTAATTCTACATGCGGGGTCGATATTTCTGATTTCTGATTTCTGATATGTTATGCTAGAAAAAAACTGTGTGTAAAATATGGCATTTTATGATTATTTTTTTATTTTTCTGGGTAAAATTTCTGTTACCGCCGAGCGATGTTTTTTACTCTTTCACTCAGAAAATTATGACTATAATTTATAGGAATTAGTATATATAGCCTTCTTCACATGCACATAAGTTATTTACATATTTGTTATACAAGGATGCAAAGTTGTATTTTAACCGCGAGTGTGGAATTGAAGCACGACCTAGCGAATGGATTCTAGGGTTGAACTACGAGCTAGGGAATGGATCCTACGGTTCGAAAATAAAATCCTAAGCGAAGCGAGTGGTTCAAAAATAGAATGCTGAGCGTAGCGAGTGTTGCAACTCACGAGACGTAAAATAACTTTGCAGCCGTGTATAACACAAATCTTTTCACCTCACTAGAGGGAGGAATTTTTATTTGCCCCTCCTCGTCCTAGCGTTATTCTAGTAAAGTGCATCCTAATTATAGTTGGATGCCTGGGATCCACTACCTACTCCCGAGATTTGGAGAACTAGTTTTTTTAACACAACATCATAATATAAAATGATTATTACTGAACTGTCTGGACTGGCTTTTACATGAAAAAGTTACAAATAGCAAGTTGGAATTTCCAATATTCTTTGCACTCTTGTGGATAAAATGCAGTTCTGCTACCTTTTTTAAAAAAATAAAAAAGGGCTTTCCGAGCTAGTGAGGTGAAAAGATACTTTTCTGTCACTCATTCAATGTACTCAATCCAACTTGCGTGAAATCTTATTACAATATCATACAAATGTATATATACATATCATATAATGCATTCACTGGTCTAAGGCCGAAAAGCCATAAAGATAAGCTAATTAATTAGTCTCATTGCAAAAGATCGTAAGTGATTTCTTACACATAGCAAAAGTTAACGTAATAGTTTTCACTAGAGTTCAATGTCAAATGGCACCAATAAAAATTGCAATCCGTCAATAATATTTGACGGTAGTTGTTGAGATAATCTCTGTTTACGGAACACACAAGCTATTTTAACCTTTAAAGAAGCTAGCCTTGGGTTGCAATTTAAAAGTTCGTCTTGCGATTTGTGATTATTCGAAATAAAAAGTGCTATTGTCTCGCAATTGATTTGATTGCTTCAAGTTTTATGGCTCTTTGGCCTTAGATCACCGAACAAGCTTACACCAACATCAAATTTTAATGGATAGCTCGGCTATAAAATACCTTGTTAGTTAGTCGGATTGTTGACAATAAACCACCGTTGCTATCAATAATTAATTATATAACACTAGCTTTTGCCCGCAACTTCGTTCGCGTGGTACTCGTTTATTTCGTACTTTCATACAAAGTTCCACCCTAATTTCTTTAAAACTATCCTATGTCCAACCCAGGGTCTAAAACGATCTCCATATCAAATTTCATCTAAATCGGATCGGTTTAAGCTTTAAGAGGTAAAACACAGACAGAGTTACACATTTCACGCGTCTGCGTCAGCATTAAATAATAATGAATGACGTCATAATAAAACGATGTATCGGCAATTACGCTACTTATGAATTAGTTTACGTCTATATGTGCTCCTACCTAGTACTTACTTATACATTTGTCTCGGTTATCAATAATATCATAAAACGACATCAGTGTTTCTATCAAATCAACAATCAAATTATCCCAGTTGTACATCTCATACTATGCAGTTATATCATTTGGCATTTATAATATTAGTACGCATAATACGGACAGTACAACTGATACACGAACGTGCAACCCCCATATAAAAACCTAATGTTTATAATATTGAGGTCGGCCATTCACTTGGCTGATGAAGCGTTCAATATTCCGGATACTATACAGTATGTATGTAGTAATGTCTGTATTTGTCCAAAATATTGACCTACCAACACAGAGGGTGTCTGTGTGTCGGAGAGACATCAGAATTAGATTGAAGAGAGCTTTAAAGATGGCGTCGGCAGCTGTCATTTCATAGAAAAATGTCAAACTATCAGTGCAATCAGATTTTAAAGAACATTTTACGATTACAGGCAGATTGGTGCAACCCACCCTATGTTACCCAACTTGAGAGTAATTCGCAAACCATCGTATGTAAAAATATAGCTAGAAAACAATGTTATACAGAAGGATAAAAATCGCAATGCTGCAGCTGACAATATAATATAAATATAATCTTTGTGTGTAATATGTGGCTTCACCTGTCTTTCGTTTGTAACGACAAAATGAAAAACGTATTTTCAAGAGGAATGGCAAATACTATAGGTACAGTACTTTGTCGTAACCAAATAACCTAAAGAGCCGACTTATGCATATTAATTTTATCATGAAATAAAGCTACACACAGAGAGAAACTCGCAAAGACAGCAAGAGACCACTATTTCACCAACTTTATAGGGTCGCCTAGTAAGTACCTCAAGTATATTTTTTTCGAAACATCACGGTTGCGTTTAGTCTCAATTTTTATGGCAACAATTGTTACCACCAGAGCCGCTGTTCGCGTTCCCATACAAATTGAGACTAAACGCAAACGAAATATACGAGTACTAGAGGTACCTGAAGGTCATTTTTGCTCAGCATCGTTCTTTATTGATCCAGCAGGCTTGTGCGCGCTTGTTCACTGAGCGGATGTACTATTTCCGTCTTTTAGTTATTTTAGTACACTAATACACCGAAAGAAACGGGCCTATTCGTGCTCAATTTGATTGAATTGAACGAAAATTTGATTGAATCGTGATGATTGAATTGAACGAAAGAACTGTTCGTTTTATTCGCTCACGCTCGCGCCAGTCGAGAACCGTTCGGTTTCGTCCGGTCAGTCATTCGAATATTGTTTTCTCTATTTGGGTTACGCTCCGCTTATACCAAATGTACTACGAGCAGAATCGTTAGCCAATTTCGCTCTAACAGTATTAGGAATTAGGTCTTTTTAGTTCTTAGTATATTTACTACACAAGCCCAGCAATGTATAGTCAACATCAAATATATGTATATTACATTTTTGGAATAATGTCAAAAATTACTGTACTTACAAGTGTACATCGAATTGCCATTGTCAAGCAATTGCCGAGTTTGTGAAATACTGGTCTGATTTATACCTTCAGTAAGTCCCATGATGAGCGCTGTATCCAAAGCGTCAACAATAGTAAGCCCTAAAGAGAACCAATCGGACGGCATTCCGGACATAGGCTTCAGGTTATCATGTCCCCAAGCATACGTCTTGTAGCCTCTCCATGCGTGTCTGAAGCTCTCCACAACGGCATACTGCTTCGCGTTTGTGGGACCTGGAATTGTAAAACGTCAGTTTTGTGAACAGATTTGTCAAATTGTCGATGGACAACCAAAGCTCAATAAGTAATGCTCGGCATCGTTCCAGCACTGAGGTACTTTCTAAGAGTAATGACGGATTTGCTAGTGAATTTTGGGTGTCAACCGGCGAAATATGATTGAAAATATCGTTTACTAGTTTCCTGCAATTTAATGATATTAAATATATACAATAATGACAAAATCCTTGTGGAGAGACTTTGTTGGAAAATATGATATTAAACTAAAAACGATTTACGAACCAACTCACTGACTACGGGTGGGCTTAAAACCAGCTTAGCGCTGTGCTGACACCGATTTTTTAACGTCTTATTTTTAATACCCATACTTAATTAATATAGATTGAACATTGTAAAATTTTGAGAAATAAACCTTTTTGTATTTGTATATATAGTCAAGAGATTTGATTACCGAGCCACTTTCGTGCCTTGTCACAGTGAAAATCAATATGAAAGCCGCTAAAGATATAATATCAATGTCACTGTGATAAGGCACGAAGTGGCCCAAAAATCAAATTCCTTGAGGGCGACACGATAATTTTAGGTCGCAGTGCACATTGATTATTTTCATATTAACGCCACAACGTATAGGCGTTTGTAGATTTTGATTTGTAAAAGTGCCATTACGGATTACTTGTACAATAAAGTTAATTTATTTCATAAATGGGGCTTTATTTTGCAATAATTCATATTAATTTTTTTGGTTGACGTAACTGGTGACCGAAGAGCTGGCGACTTCCTCGCACAACGTATCACCATTGCGATACAGCGTGGAAATGCCGCCAGCATCCTCGGCACAATGCCCCAAGGGCCTGTTTTATATTTAAGTTAGTTTTAATATTATTTAAGTAATTATTACCGCTTGTAAATAAATAAATATTCACATCCTTATTAGAGCTATTGTGAAAACTGTCCTATTTTTTTTTATTAGCGTTCAGATTCAATAAAATAAATAAGTAGGTTTGACACACATATGATGTAGGCAAAGGCCGCAAGATGCAATAAACCCAATGAAACAACGTATATGTCCGACATACTGGGAGAGGTGTTCATTCTAAAAATGGGTTTACTCTCATAACCTTTTCAGCGCTCTATCAAATACAAACTCACTCAAACACCATGACATGAGAAACGACTCGATTTCAAACGCGTAATTGAACCCTATAAAAATACATGTAGATTGATATCGCATTGGAGGCCGTGACGGATCTATGCGTCATTGGCATAGAACCGATGGCGCACATATATACGTCTTTGGCGGCGGGAAGGTTAACCCGTCGTCTACCGGTCCCGGGGATCCCCGGGCTTATTACAAAAGAATGCCAGCGTTTATTTTTTTCGCCGGGCGACCACGGCGTCATAAAATAATATACTCCATCGCCACGTCAAAACAAACATATCAAGAACTTACCAGTAAAAACAGGTGGCCTCTCATTCAGTTCGACTTCAAAAGCAGGCTTCTTGGCTAATACTGGTTCGCCGGCAGGCTCATTGACTAGAGACACATTTTTTACAGATTCCTGAAATAACATAAAACTCATGAATATAAGTATGAATTAATTTAGAAACGTAAAACCATCGTCAACGTGAGGCATGTATGATGACGCGTATTTGTACATTCGCCGTATGTATTTAACTATGTAAAGTCAATGGCACCAATAAGTATAAATTTATTCACCTTATTCCACTAAAATAAGGTCCATAAATGTATACATATTTATGCCCTCGACTGTACACATGTGTATTTGTTGAGTGTTCCCTCGCCAACGCCGTGCCCCGCATATTCATAATTTTCATAAATGAGGCCTTCGCCATAATGAGGCTTAAAAAAAATGACCCAGTAATTTCATCCACCTGCCACCTATCACACAAAATATTAAACGAACTTGAATCAACCTAGAATCTGGCTAGTGAAACCAGACTAGAAAAAGAGGCAAATTTATAAAATCCACGTGTTGCAACACTATGTATAATGTGACAAAAAACAATAATGATACTTGAGCACTTGTGTAGGTGTTGCTACTTGATGTAGGTATTATAGTTGCCATTTAAAAAGATTCTAATTAAATCTCAAATTCATAAAAAACCCAAAAATATTGCAATTTCAGTCACTTTTCAGTTATATGTAAACTGCGTAAGTAACTTTGTAATCCTATTTTAGGTATGCAAAAATTAATGAATGAGGTAAAATTGTTTGATTCTCAAATCTCTAAATTTTATTTAGTAACCAAATAAAGATTAATAACAATGCCTGACTTGGCTCTACGTAATATCTAACAACTTTTTACGCTGAAAGAGTTTCTAGACTTGGCCTATTTTTACATCGAATGTTTTTGTATGGGGTACTACATTTCTTAAAATAAAATGAAACAAGAGAAATACACTAAATTTGTCATCTCGCCCATTCATGGAGGAGCCCAACTGGGAAAGTATCTCCACCATACTGTAAACCACAGCCATGATAAAACCACTACTTGCTCCTATAGGTGTTCCTGGCAATTTGTAAGGTCGCCAGAGCTCCCGAGAATGCGCAGTGTCAACACAACGAAAGTAACGAAACATCAAGTCAAAAAAAAGGGTCGGCAATACGCTTTTGATTTTTCTGAAGCGGCAAGCGTCCATAGTCTACGGCTTACCAACAGGCAGACCAAAACTTGTACGCCACCGACGAGGTATAAAACCAAAAGAACTAGCGAAAATTCAATTTCAATTTCTATATCACATAGCGGATAATTTTAATTACAAATTTCATAGCGTGAAATAAATGTGGCCCAGTTTTAGTCTCATAATGTTCAGCTAATAATAGAACATCAATTTAAAAACACATGTTTCTTCAGTGGATAATGGGACTAAATGAGTGTTCTATTTTAGGACATGACACATTTCCAGTTTAAGTTCTCTTTAAATAGGACAACTATAGCCGGGAAGCAAACTGACTACTGGAGCCATACAACATGTGAAACATGCTCTGTGAAATCATGTATGTGTCATGAAATAGCATTATAAGATTATCAACTCAGCAGACATCAGTTTGATTTGGAGATACTGTAGGTGGTGGAGGTATCCCATCCATGAAAGGAACATTGGCTTTCTAAATATTAACTCTAATTGTTGCTTCATTATTATATTGATTTAAACTTAAAAGATTACACATTATTATTGGTAAATGGTACTTAATGGAGTACACTTGCAATTTATTTACCTTTTTTGGTTAAGTCCCATTTACCAATAATAATGCTTCGTTATTAATAATTCTATTTAATTAGTCATTGAAATCATCTAGTACCTGGGGCTCCCGAATGTAGCTCGGCGTTTTCCCGGATATGAGACCTACAACGATTTTTCGCCCCAAAAACCCCCCATACCAAATTTTATAGAAATCGTTAGAGCCTTTTCCGAGATCCCCGACATAAATAAATAGATAAATATATTTACAAGAATACAGCTCGATTAAAATACTACTAATGTAGTTACGTTTTGTCACCTATACCTACCATACATATTTGCTATTGAAGAAATAATCTAAAAGCATTAAATTATTTTTTTACATATGAATGTATTGACCACAGATAACCAGTGTTTTTCCCACGAGTAAATGATTACGACACCGTTTCATTTGAATAGATAACAGTAATTCGAAAGCTGATAAATAAGTAATTATGTATCATATGTTGAAATACAATATGTACAATTGAACTACTGTTTGACAGGGGTACTGTCACATTTATTGTTTAGAAACAAGGTCGAAAAGTAATAAAAGAAATGTGAGGTAATAGAAAAAAACATGATGATATATAAATTTACAGTTTTGTACCTTATACCATAGTAATAAGGCGAAAAATGTATACATTTTTAGACGTCTAATGTACATGACATGTTGCATTACTTTTGCATTCCATGCTGTAAATGTGTTGATCAACATTTGCTTGTTAAATATTGCATACTTGCATCTCATACTGCGAATGTGTTGATCAACATTATCTTGTTATTTTCACCGTAACAAGCAGAGGACAGTAAGTTTCTTAAAATCATTAAAAATAAAGTTATGATTGGTAGATAAACCCTGCCACATTAACTACTACCAATTTTGACTAATAACAATTTTGACAGCGTCTTCCAAAGGGTTAAAAGCGTGGCTGAGGGGACCATAGACATGGCAACTAGCAACAAGAAATAGTGGATTGGATGACACAATAACAATATGTATTAGGTAAGTTGCTATCAGAGCTTGCTGTCAACTCATTTGATTCTATGCCGCCATACATATTTAATAAAGCCTGTTTTTGTAGATCATGCTGCCCCTTATTTACACAAGTGTTATGGTTACTTACCACTGGAAGCTGGCTAATATTAGTCTTTTCCTCTGGTTTTGCTTCCCTGGCGGTATATAAGAGTACCCCAGCTGTAGCAGCAATAACTATTATGGCATACACAATAGATCTCTGTAGACGGGACAAGCGATTCCATCTCTGCAATTGGACACAAACCCGGTGATTACCAAAGTTCAACAATATAATAAAAATAAATAATAAAAAAAAAAATTATATAAATAACCTTAAAAAACTCTAAATTAAAACAAATAAAGAGTATACATTAAAAAATAAACATATTATTTAAAAATGTATACATTGGCTTTAAGAAACAGGCAAAAGCTTTTCCAAAATCTGTCCTTACAGAATCAAAATACAAGATAATATAGAACTTGCCTCTTTGAAAGTATATGTAGTATCACCTCTCTCCATGATCAATGGATAGTACATACAAATTTATAGCAACAAATAAAAACACTACAGCTACTCTTGAGAGTCTCAACACAAATGGATGCTGGACTCGATATGACAAGATGTTTGCAAAAACAACATTACTGAACTGTAGGGATTTAACAGAAGATAAAACTAAATTACTTTTGAACTATTGCTATGAAGCTGCACATTATATAGATAATGTAGATTGGCCACAAAATAAAGAATACAACTTTATGTATTTCAGCAATCATTATTAGATGCTGTTTTAGTAAAATGTTTAATGAAAATTTTATTCACAGTAAATTATATAATTAAACTTTTTGATAAATTCGGGTCTAATCTATTTCAATTTCAATTTATTTTGCAACCATGTACATAAAGTATACACATGCAACTTAATGCTAGGTAAATGTACAAGTACATACAGGACCCTGTTAGGACGCAGCAATCTACATGATTTAATACTTTACTTTATCTTAATTCTACAATATAAGAAATAAATTTTGGACACACGCAATCATCATAAGATTTTACTTTCTTGTACCTTCTTCAAGGACTAGCTAAACAACATTGATTAGTTGCATTTGCAAAAAATGTCAGTAACTGATTCTAAGTGTTTTAACCCTCATTACCCCATGTTTCTTGAATTTTCTGTTGACTTTGATAATGTTTTAAGTTATTTATTAATAGTATGGGAACCCTACTATATAATCAAAAATGGCACTGCAATCCACAGAAAACAATAATGGGATCATGGTAATTGGAGATGTTGAAACACTCTTAGAATAACAGAATCATTATTTTTTTGTACATATCCTCTCATCTGTTTTCATACTAATTACACCATTTTTGCTCATAATTAGTCAAAATAATGAAAAAGGTATTTGGTTTTGATTTTAGAATTATGTTTCATTAATATTTTTTCTATATCTGAATGATTACTGTTACATACTGATTGCCAAAAATTACAATGGATAGCTTTATATACCTACACATATATTGAATGTAAGTTGTAGTGGTTCTAATTTTAAAAATAATGTATTAAACTTATTAATAGTCCATATTGGTATTTTTTTTAGCCTAATAACCAGTACATATAATATATAGTAATAAGTATTCTTACCCTTATAATTTTTCTATGAGATACCGACTGATTCTGATCATTTATAAGAATGGATGTGTCTATTACGGGGCTCCATTTGTTAACATTAGTCTGCAGGTCGCCACCGGTCACTTCAATTTGTGTTTCAGGTCCAGGACTCGTCATTGTGAATTATATTTCACAAAATTTTCATCCTCATATGTTACACTCTGGAAAAGGGTGCGCTAATAAAACAAGGGGAAACTATTTAAGGTAGCTATGGTATGCGTATATGTTAGTTATTTAAATTCTAACCCATGTCCTGTCCTGAATCAGGAAAAAGAGCTCGCTACGTGGAAGTTCCACGTCTGCAAAGCCGGCACCATTGCCGTTTTCTATTAGAATTTTTGATTTTTCATTCGTACCTTTGGTCAGTCGGTACGGCACGAACTGTCAAATAACTTAATTTCGTTTTAAAATTTAAAACGAAGTGTGGCTATGGTTGCGCTTGTTATTCAGCCACCTAGTATTCGAGAAATTTTAATTGAATTTTATTATTTATGTTAAATATGTTGTTAAATAATATATATTTTTTTATCTTAAAGTTACGTTTAGTTTTCGAATTTTAGTCAGTTTTGTTGAATTCGCACGATTACTAGTTGCAGAGGGCCTACTCCAACCTTCGAAATCCGAACTTCGCATCGTGCCATCCCTTTCACTTCTATAGTGTATGTACACGAGAGTGAAAGGGACGGTACGATACGAAGTTCGGATTTCGAAGTTCGGAGTAGGCCCTCAGAGGGGCTACCGCGACAAACGAAGTTTTCCCTCTCTGTCTCACTTATAAGCAAACTTGCAAGTGCGACAGAGAGGAAAAACTTCGTTTGCTGATCGCGGTAGCGCTCCAGGTCACAAAGCCACGCGTCTAGAGGTGTATTAGGAAATTGTTAGATGGCGCTAGTAGTTATCTAGTAGTTAAGTTAGTTTTAAGCCGGTACCACACTTGGCCGTATTCATATCGCATCCCTTTCTTTAATATCGCAAAAGAAAGGGAGGTGATTACGCATAGCGAAGTGTGATATCGGCCTTAGGCTGGGCGCAGACGTAAATTCCGAATACCGTGACCCTTCCGCATACGGTTTCGGTTTTTAGGGTTCCGTACCCGAAGTTTCCAAACGGAACCCTATTGTTGTGACTCACGCGTCCGTCTGTCATCTGTCACACAGGTTTTAAAGTTTACAGCTATAATCGGGTTTTACAGTTTTGCAGCATCTTGCCGCCCCAAAGCCACAACCACAAAGTACAACATTGTCACGATTTTTTTACCTAGCAAATCGAGTGGGGTATCGTTGTTTAGAGCTCATTGAGAAGATTATACTATATTTTTTGTTTTTAAATATATTGGAAAACAAAAGGAATGAGAAGCCACCAGTCACCTTTTTAAATTTTCAAATCGTCTGTAATCTTAAGCGGTGTTCGTTAAAATCTGATTGTATGGAAAGTTTGACAAGTTTCTATGGGATGACAGTTGCCGGCGCCATATTTGACGATGACCGGCCTGTGATCGTATGTTGGTGCAACCGACCCTTAACTTAGGGTCTAAAACTTTTCATACAATCAGATTTTAACGAACACCGCTTAAGATTAGGTACAGACGGTTTGGTGCAACCCACCCTTATACTCTGACCGAATCAGAAAACCGTGCGTCTGTGCCTAGCCTTAACATTGCAACCTTTTCCAAATTATCAAATACTTAGTAGGTATAGGCTGGTAAAAAAATAGTAAAATTATTTGTCAATACTGTATCTAGATTGTTGTGGTAATAATTTTTGTAACATTACTTAACGTTTGTAGTTATTTTATTATATTTCTGTATCTCATGATTGAATTTATTGTTCTTTTGTCCATAGAAAATAATTAAAACTTTTTAATGCCTCAAACCGAATTTTGGCCGTTTAGTAGTTATAAGAACGTTGATGAATCGAACTTCAAGGAAGATTCTGTGTTAGTAAGTACCAATGACTTTTTACATCTTTAAACGTCTGCTAATCTTCGAATATTTTTAATTTATTTCTGGTAGCAAGGTGAAAATTTGAAATAATATTGTATTTGACTAGGACCTATATGCAATTAAATATAATTACCTAGAAGGCAGTTAGTTATACAGTCTGCCGAAAAAATGGAGTACCTACCAATTTTGAACATTAGTGTAGAAATAAAAGAGACAACAGTGCTAGACCACTCAGTCTTCTTTTTACCTATTGAAGCATTGAACTGAAGTAGTAATGATATTGTAAGTAGGTAAATAATTATGCGCACAAAAAGGCAGCAGAATAAACTTCGCAAACGAGGTGTTCAAAAATTCTACAAAACCTTCTGTACCTATATATAAGGATTGTGCAGAAAATTTTGTTGTTCTACTTACAGCTGAACACTAACATACATAATCAATCTCTTTTTTTTGACCTAGCAAAAACAGCTGGGTGAAATGGAAGGCGAAGTCAAAGAAATTCAAATGGAATTAGAAGCCATACGAAATGAAAGGCTTGATATATCGAATCGGAAATATCGAAACAATGTTTACGGATCGGTACGATTTTTTCTTAACGATTTCCTATACCTACATATACCTAAAAATTTATCGCGACGATTAATTGCAGTTAAAATGAAAGTACCTACCGATGTATTAATGTCTCATCCTAACTACAGCCGTGCCTCTGTTGATTGTTGCGACGGTAAAGTGTTGATGGTAAAGGCACAGAGGGCCTACTCCGAACTTCGAAAATCGAACTTCGTATCGTGCCGTCCCTTTCACTTATATAGTGTAACACGAGAGTGAAAGGGACGGCACGATACGTAGTTCGATTTTCGAAGTTCGGAGTAGGTCCTCAGGGCTGGGGGGCAGGGACTATGCATCCCAAGGACATATCCCTATCTCGATCTTTTTTGTAGCTTGCAATCCATTACGCCGTCTAATCTGAATAAGATATAGGATATAGGTACATAGCTTGCTTGGCCCAAATGTCGTATTTGCATTATTTTTTTTTTTAATTTAACCGACTTTTATTCTTTAGCTCACGGACACAGAGGAAGTAATTCGAGACCATGGTCCGGCCTATCCTGTTACTAAATATCCCGAGGTGTGTAGTAAAGATTAAGCGTGCCGCACACTGCAGCGGCCTGCAGTCCGCTGCAGTGCGTGATAGGCTTTACATGATTTAGGCCAAACTAATGCGGCCCCAGCAGTGGTTTGAAACGTATCCCATATTTGATATTTTCTACCAACATTACGAAGAGTCTAGCATTTAGCTTTCGTCCTTTACTAGCGTAAGTGCAAGAGGGACGAGTGCTATATATACGATCCGACTTAAACGCGATTTTCTTGCATGTTTGAGCGATAGAGAGGGAGATTGTGGTGGAGAAAAAACTCAGCAGTCGCTGGGTATTAGTCCGCTGGGTTTATACTGATGTGCGTACCCCATAAGTTAGTCGCTTGCGGTTGTCTTATCAATAAAAATTATCCTTTGAATATATATAAGTATATATTTTTGAAGTTTCTACCTACCTCCGTTTCAAAAGAAAGTGAAATACATAAAAGTAATATTGATGTTTCATAGATATTGAAGTTGCGCGAGGATTTGATTAAAGCAAAAAATGCCGCTGACGACGAGAGAGCGCAGCGGGAGAAGTATGAAGAGAAACTTAAAGATCTGGAACGAAAACTAAACGACATCTGCTCCGCTGAACTGGCAGAAAAGGTAACAGCTATTTATATCACTCCCGTGGCCTAAATTTGGAAAATTACCCACGAGTAGATGACATTTTGTGTGTACACCACGGGCAGTACTAAGGCCAAAAGTAGCCACCTTTTTTCCACCCCTTTTATTAGAAAGAGACTTCCGCTTGTACCTAATTCAAAGTTACTAACCGTTAGGCAACAGGCCCCTGACGAACTTGAAAGAGAAAATCCTCATTGGGCTACCGCAGTTTGGTTTGTCTCGACTCTTTATACCCCGGCCACACTCTACGAGTGGTATGGGAGTAGGGACAGACGTTGTGTGGCCACATTACTCGTCATGGTCCAAGTCATGCCCATTGTCTAAGAAATCAAGGTCTGACAATCCGGATTGTGACACCAGTGACGACACACACACTTACGTCTGCATACCATTAGGCTGATGCCGTAGGTCATGTCCTCATGTCACCCACACTACTAACCGATTTACCGGATTACCATACCATACCTGACACGTTATATTATTTTATCATGGTCATGCCAACTACTCGCTATTTTGTCAGTTTTTTGGCGCAAATCTAAAGTATTAGTTGAATTATTTCAATCTAATATTAAAGGGGACACGGGATTATACCAATCAAGACGTTGCAGCCATGAAAATTCAAATCCGGGACATGAAAGAAGAAATAGAAGAATTGAGATTTGCTGTCAATGAAAAAACAGAGCAACTGCAGGAGTACAGAATGAGGGTCAGTATAGGATAGTTGATCATGATTAACATGGAATAAGTAAGCGTTTAAATTGCGAATGACTTTTTAAATGAATAGAATAGAATATCGTTTATTGTACTGATCATACATTGTCAAGAACATTATCCAATAACGAACAAGTGCGGACTAACTTCGGCATCCACTTTAGACTAAGCCGAGTTGGTAGCTACTTAGTTATTTCTGTCACGTGGGTGTGTTATTGAAAATAATGCGGAAATTCCGATAGTTATTCAGAAAAGAACAAATATGTAAATACATTTTTGTAATTTGTGCCTCTTTTAGGAACACTAAAAATGAATAAAAGGTGTCTTAAAATATGCTGTCATTCAAAATTGTAAACATTGTACAAAGATCGTTTATTTTGTATTTTGTTAATTTTCTTGGGGTTGTGGATATCTGTCGCCGACTCAAAACGTATATTTTCTGATGCTGAAGAACTTGCTACAGGTTTGAGCTCGGTTAATGTTTATTTTTTACTGTGTTATGTCAATTCAAAACAAGGCCCACGTCGCGTGATGTCATGAGACCAAAATCACGTGGTCACCGTACAGTACTTAGTGTTTTGAAATCCATAATTAAACACTTTTTCTACAAAAATATAAAAAATAAGAGTTTTATGCTATTCTCCATGTCTGTAATGACATATTAGATGAATCTAATGACATATCATTTATTAAAATCGGACCATAACTGTATCTGACGGGGTGTACAAAAATCAATCGGCCTCGCGTAATATATATATAATAAAAGGTTTCTGTCGTCAATTTTGACCTCTTTCGGTACCTCTGTGAATTTGTTCGAAGACGTAGAAGGGTAATTTGTTGAAATACAAATATTGAGTTATTTTTTCGATAATTCATCCTACTTAAAGTAAAATACGAGTAAAGCGGCGCCTCTTATAAGAGAGCTTTCCCCAACGATATTTCGAAATCGATACCATTTACGATTTGTTAAAACTAAAGCAACACAGAGTTTTTGATATCTTTTATTTATGAACCGATTTCATTCAAAATTTATATCTGAGGGCCCAGGAGGTTCATTAGTACATATCGAGGGCAGATTTGAAAAACATAAAATAAGCTCACTGACTCGACACTTGGCTGATTAAGAGGTTCGCAGTGGGCTTATGAGTTGAGAAAAAGAGTTATCTAGGTAGGTACATTCACGTTTATGATATGGTCTTTAATCTGCTAATTTTCACTCATTTTATTTTAAACGCAGTACCTCCAGGCACAGCAGCAGGTCGAAGAAGCAAAACGTCAACGGGAGGTGATCGAGTTCGATAACAAACAAGTAACAGATCAAATCCACATAGAAATCCAAAAGATGAAGGTACTCTTGACTTAATAATTTGTTTGTATATTGGTCATGTACTCGAAGGGATTTAGTGTGTTATTTCAAGAGGTCCAAATGAGCTTTTGTGAAAAAACCATTTCTGGAGGTCAAAAAGATACATTTTGCATTGCAATTTGATCTCTGTCTTTGCACCATGCGAAATGTACATGTTGATTGACCCCTTGGAGCATGCACTACAACCCTATTTTACCAACTTGACAACTGTTATCTTATCGAAGCTATGTATACTTTTTATTCTAATTACTCATTATAGGCATGTTAGCTATCCATTGAAAATTTAATAAATAGGTATTTTCCTATTGTCATTACTCTAATTGTCACGCGACAAAGATTTGTAATATAAGGATCGAGTGACCATTGACGATAGGAGCATCGAGTGCCATGCTGCTTTTCCATAGAAGGGACACCTACTTATCACTTTTCTAAACTGGTATACAGACTCATAGCGGTCTGGACACAAAGTAAAGAGCCGCGTATCCAAGTTAATGCAATAGCATCTTTATAGACATTTGCTATTAGAAAATATTATCCAACCCATTATTATTAGTAAACATGACTTAATCCTGTATTTACTTAGCATATGTGAAAGGTTTTTTCACAATACATGTACAATGGCGGATCCGAAAGTTTCTAGCTACTTCATCCCTATTTATGCGACACCCCTTTTAATAGTGTCACTTTGAGGAATATTTCATTGTGCTGAAGCAAAATAGTTATTATGTACATATGTCTCTTATTTTTTTATCCATTAATTTTACATAAAGCTGATAGGTGTAGATTTTATGAATTTTATTAAAATATAAAGTTTTGATACAAAAAAAGTATATGTACGTAAAAACATAGCATAAATGGAGTCAAAAGTACCCGTTGTTACTTTATGTGTCTGTCCAATGTTTGTTATGTATAATGTTGTATTTTTTTTACATGCAGACCATTCATTTTGACTAAGATTTGAAAAACTTAGGCTCTGGGATATATTATAATTTACATTATCCAAAGAAAATGCATTACGAACAACGAAAATGATTCACTATGTATTAGTGTTTATAAATTAGGGTATCAATTGTGAAACGTTAAATTAGTATACGACCATAGTAAATTACCTTATAAATGGCTCATAGTACTTGTCTTGTGCACCGTAGCAGGTTATACATATCACTGCTAAAAATTATTAAAAGAAAATAGAGCTTTTCAATAACGACTTTATCCTAGTATACCAGTAACTGAATATCCCTTATAGTGACACTATTAAAAGGGGTGTCGCGTAAATACCTAGGGCTGAATTAGCTAGAAACTTTTGGATGGGCCTACGTGGTACTGTCAAGGAAATGGAAACACGTACCTTTTCATACCTTATTGTCAGTGCGACATGGGAGAAAAAGGTACGTGTTTGGATCTCCTTGACTGTACCCAGATGTATTGTATAAAATGCAGCTAGGCAATATCGGTGAAATAGTGAAAGCGCTTTTCCGCTATCAGGGCATAGATAGCACTCTTAGTAAATGATATAAACTCGAAAGATATTTTCGATTAGTTTTCCCGCAGTCTAGATTGCCCCGCACCTTATTTCTATGGAAAAACAGACATACCTACATAGGAGTATGAATGTTCTTGCCCGCAACAAACCATCATCAATACTATTGTTTTCGTTATTTGCACATAACTTGTACTGTTTTGTGTTGTCACGAAAGAAATATCTTATATCAAATTGGTAACAGATGCAGTTTCAAGAGAAGTTACAGGAGCTAGCCCAGTTGCCGGACCTTCTGAAGGGCGCTCAGATCCAGTTGCAGGAGTCTAAGCAGCTTCAGAAGCTAGCCGAGGATAGCTCGCAGCAGATCTCTGCAGAGTTGCTGTTGGTCCGGGAAAAGGTAAGGTTAAGTTTAAGGACCAGGAGAATCCGGATTTTGTTTCGTTTGTCAGTGGCGGATCCGGAATAGTTTGAGTAGGGCTTGACTTCCCTGTGGTGAGATTTTAGTTGAATGTAAGATTTGTCTTGAAGGGGCTCAGACTCCTCGAGTTCTGTTCTGTCTTACGACAGATTATATGCTTATAAAGTCTCGCATATAGTTAAAGTTGGTGCATATAAATATTAACATGGTGATGTGATTCATTATATATATATTACGGCCTCTGCATCGGACTGACTTCAACAACAAAGTGCGCATAAATATTGAGGCTTTGTTGTAGAAGTGACGACTTTATTTCGTTATGCGGTGGCAGATAATAATATTTTTTAGGACTTGCTTTTTTATCTGAAATCGGTTGTTCAGCCATAATTAGATTGTATGTCCTGTTACAGTTGCATTGAGAGGTATTCCATTAAACACTTTCCCTTCCAACTTAGAGCTTCATGTCTAGTGTCTTTGGTCTAGCTGCAGTATCTTCCATCTCTTCAGCCTTGTCATGTTGTCGTTGATGTTAACCAGGTCATAGGCGAGTTCATTTGTGTGCTTGTGAAGCCTTTCCTTGTATTTAATACAACATCTGTTAACTTCTTCTTTAATAGCTGGCATTTCTAAATATTCATGTATATCTGTATTATGCAAACCATGGTGCGCATGATGCCCTTAGGACGTTATTTTGGAACCTTTGCAGAATCTCGAGGTTCGAGTTACGGGCAGTTCCCCATGCATGCATAATTCTATCCCACATGTCCAAATTGGTTATATGATGCATTTGTTAACTAGCAGTTTGTTGGTTAGCATGAGTCTTTATTGTCGCCCGATTAGCCAGTACATAGTAATATATTTTTTGTTCAAATAAACCTTAGCCTACATACACTAGAGATTATTATACTTAGATATTTTTGTCCGCTCTGTTATGGCATAGGTAGGTATACTTAAAATGCAGGTGAATGTACTGTACTGCAAATGCTCGTTGGGTGTTGGTGCATAAATCCATCCATGATTTTAATTTTGGTAAAAAATTAATGCCATACGTTATTTTTTAGCTAGTACACGCTGTAAATAGTTTAAATCAAGAGAAAGCTGAGAAATACAAATTGGCCGAGGAAAACAAATTGATAAAAATTACTATACACGAAAAGGACCACGATATTGATGTGATATCTAAAGAGTTAGATGAATATAAGTAAGTATGATTATAATTATGTTTATACGTATGTTGCACTATTTATAACCTTGTAATGTAAGCTTTGAACAAATAATTATGTTATTTTGTATACATGTTACTTTACATGTATGAAGTATAAAGAGTAAGTAAGTTAATACACATGACGGGAGCTAAACTTTGAAATTAAACTTCAGATCCAAAGCGTTTCGGTATGAAGAGAAACTGGCGCAGCAAGAGTTGAGATATAAAGAAAAGGCAGCGGAATACACGCAAATTCTGAAGGATCTCGATGAGTTGAGAGCCGAGAGTTCGCGGTCAGTCATTCGGCTCAAAGAGCGCACCGAATCCATGAGGAGATACATGCAAGCGCAGATATCAGAGTTGGAGAAACAACTCATACAGAGTCGGGCTCAGTGCAGGGCTTCTCAGAAAGAACGGGACGATGTGAGTGTACTTGAAATCATTTGAGTTGGCCGATTTACATCAAAGTAATCCTACAGAAAGCTTTTTTAGCATTTGTATAAAAAAAATCGTTCTAATAGATATTTTACTGTTCAAACAATAAGGTTAAAAATCCAGTAACATTTTATAGAAATTCGGCAAAGCCTCTCTTGATTGCCATCGCCACGCACACGGCTGCGGCATGGTCTAAGAAAAAAAGGTCTGACAATCCGGGTCGTTAGTATCGTGACACGACCATACGTCACTGTCGATGACACCTCACACTTACGTCCGCATACCGACAATAGGTTGATGCAAGGCTGATGACGTAAGTCGTGTCACAAACACTACTAACCGATGTATCGGATTGCCATAATTGGCGCAGTATACACTCCAAGTCAAAAATTTCGGGTCACCCGAAATCAAATAACCGCAATAAGTTTTTCTAAATATTTTAGACTAGTTTTATTTACATGATATATTATTCTTCGTAATACCCAACAGTATTAGCAATTCCTGCGATCCATTTTTTTCATGGGTTTTAGGAGTCCAATTCAAACCTGGAATCGTAAATTTTTTGACTATTATTGTTGCAGGTTAGATGTAAAATTAAATAAAGATCATGACAGTACATATCTCATAGATTACAACATTGGAATAAGTTTGGTAGTACAACGTTATTTTATCAATATGTTTTTATCTATATATACCGTCACTATTTATCTTTTTCTACTCCTGGCAACATGCTATCTGTCAGTTTACTTCGCCTAATTGTGGATTTTAGCTTAACCGCCGAACGTCAAAAAATCCCGCAATTGTCAACTCTGTCATAAATTAAGAAGATGTAATTTACATTGTCACTGGTTAAATTAAAGGGTTAAGCTTCGCAAGCGCAATCGTACTCAAGCTATATAAAGTAATACTGTATATGTAAAGTGATCAAATAATGCCGACATGACTTTATAGTTAAGAACTTAAGGTTGCTCACGCTCAGATATATTTGAAACTTTAAGAAAGTACAAGTGACTTCAAAGAATAGTATACATTTCTGTTACTTATTACAATACAATAAGGTCAAAAAGCGGCACTCAGCGGACGGGTCGCATCAAACGGATCCGTTGGAAGCCAGTACGATCACTGTATCTTTATATTCCCAGCCCCATCGTTTATGGATGTATGGAGTACAGTCAGCATCCTAAAAATGTATACACTTTTCGACCTTATCTCTTAACATTAAAGTGCTAGAATGTATACATACTTATGATGCTGACTGTCCATAGGTATTGTACTATATACCTACAATTGCATAATCATAATGAAAGGAGTTTTTCACGATCATAAAAAAAGGTTAAAGTTAAAACAACCATTACTTTTGCGTTTTTAACTAATGGTTATTTCTGTCATTATGATCGTGAAAAAGCGTAAAAACATATCTTTTATCCCGTCATCTGCCGCGAAAAAACCATTTGAGTTTAAAGTTGATGGAATTCTCCGGGATCCGCACTTAAATGACAGATCAAGTCGATCGCCGTACCTACATATATCTTCAATGTGAAAATATTTAATTATTACATGATTATTACCTATTTACAACAGATCCGCCAAAGGATGCAGTTGCAAATAAGCAGTTTGCAAGAGAACTTTGAACTCGTGGAGATACGATTGAGAGGTCTTCAGAATCAGATCGGCACTCTCAAGAATTCTTACTCGTACATCCTGAGCGAGGAGAGCGAAGATCTCACCACCAGCTTGGTTGAACCTTAGCCGTTTCAACTGTTTTTAACACCTTCGTCTTCTGGGTTAAGGATATATTAGTTTCGAAAAAGAACTAGTGTTTACCGGGGTCTGTCACTAATATGGGACTCTATGGATCGTCAATAGACAGCCGAAACCTAGAAAACCTTAACTCTCAGGCCGCGTTCGCGCATGCGCGGTAACGCACGCGGTATCACAAGCGCTATAGTTACTGTTGGGCGTAATAACGCCTGGGTGTAAACGTTGCCTTAGAATCCTCGTATAAGAATTGGTACTGCGCTACGAGTTTTGTTTTAACCTGTTATTGAGTTTTGGTTGGAGCCGACGAAAAGTCCTGCTAGTTAAGATAGTAAACTCTTCTCGGACACTGTTTATTTTGTTACACAATTGAGCTTGATTGCACTTTTTATTGGTACTAACTTACTTTATAATATATACATACTTATATTATGTGACTTACAACCACAAATTGTTTTAATTTAATGTCTAGAATTAAACAATTACGACCACGTGTTAACAATAGAGAATATACATCATTTTTTTCATGATGCCATTCGAACCAGTTTTTAGAGATGACAAATGTGTATATGGAACAAGTACAATTAGAACAACACAAAAGACCGCAATGGATTTCAAACTACGGCATAAAATTCGATCCCTGAAAACGTCCCATACTAATTAAGCATATTATGTGACGTCATATTACTATGCGCCCATATACCATACCGTTGTATGGAAAAACGAGTAATTTGCTGTTTTGGTAGTAAAATTTTGCGTTTAGGTAAAATATAAGTATCCTGATGTTGGGTTTTAATCTACTTTTAGTCAATAAAAAAAATCACCACTTTTCGAAACATTCAAGTGTCTCATATGTTTTCAAGAATTTGAGCATATTTATTAATTTACTGGGTTTGCCATAATTTGATAGTTCACTATTCGTACAGTGACATCTTATTATTATTTATTCAGCACACATATTCTCTATTGCAGTTTAAAGTCGGGTTTTATAAAGATCCGTGAGACCAAATGTTGCTAACTGAGTACATTTTCTGACATGACATAGGTTACTAACCGACATAATGTGTAACGGATCTTCATAAAACCGACTATTTTTTTTACGTCAAAACTACTTTTGTAGTCTAATATAATAAATCGAAAATAGCTTAAAGCGTGTCGTAGTCATAGGTATCACGGGATACCCGCGAGATCTATCGTTACCTGATATAAAACCTTTATATTTTCGTCATCTGGCATTTGACGGTCAAGCATAAGTTGGACTAACTCTTTGTAACAGGATGTCAACCCATCAAGACAACCTTGAGACTTGTATTGTAAAGCAATAAGTTCAAATGTTGGGCAGGGATACGTGTGTGAGGGGTTAATAAAATTCAATTAAGTCTGATTCATACAAGATCTCATTAACTAAAAATATTAAGTAGATATCTATGTTCTTGTATTAAACTTACCTAGTCTCAATTTTGTAAACTAAAAAAATATGGATAGGTTACACTTATGCAAAGAACCAATCAAATATCGAATAACTTCAAATAGTGGGACTTAGAATTAACCAGTGTCATTTAGAAATTATTTTTTGTATATTTAACCTAAGGATTTAAGATAAGTATTCCTTTGAATTTATCGGAGAAGATAAATACAGGTTGTACTTATATGCAATTCAAGCAGTGTTTGGTCGTTAATTGGTGAGACCCCGACAGCCTGCTGGGACCTTGAGTCCTTGTTTAACCCGCGTTTGCCTCTCAACTCGCTCTTAATGTCAACGCACAGGCCAACTTTTATTATTACACACATACCTCACACACGGCAATTTTTTTACCTTTTCCGTTGACTTTGCTCTCGATCCGGCGTAACCAGTTCTCTCATTAAAAGTAGTAAACGATTTTTTCACTCCTGCGCAAGCTAAGTATATCCCAATTGGCATAATTTTGTTTCAGGTAACACCTTGAAATTAAGATCATTGGAATTATTTTTATTAACTACTTACATTAAATGTTCCTCTTATCACTAAGGGAATCGATTAGCGGCGACGATTTAATTTAATGTCAATAGGTAATACAGGTAGAATTTTAAATCTTATTAGGATTGGGGCTATCATATTCCCTGAAGACGTCAATAAATCTTATTACAAGTGCCCGTGGGGTCGTCGGGGTCCGCGTCTTAGGCTTATTGCTTTTTCTTTTGCTCCTTTTGTATCGGTACACCGGCAGGTATTTCGTTTTAAATTTCAATCAGATTTCCGATTTTTATTTCGTTGACTTATTGGAGTGCAGAGCTGATGAGGTTAAAGTTCCAATAAACGGACTCTAAGTGACAATTTGTCATCCTTATTGAGCTTTGCCTGGTAATGGTCACCCAAGTATGTCATGTAGTATTTTTAGGGTTCCCTAGCCAAAATGGCGAAAACGGAACCCTTATAGTTTCGTTATGTCTGTCCGTCCGTCCGTATGTCACAGCCGATTTACTCAGACTATAAGAACTACAATTATGAAACTTCGTAGGAAGACATGTGATGTGAAATTAAAATAAGGGGGGCGTGGGGGCAATTCATACATGTAACCGGTGGATGAACAAAATATTTAAAGTCATGGATAGGCCTTTAAAAATGATATGGAGGTTTCTAACAAAACTTTTCCATTTAAGTGAACCGTTGGTGAGATATTAGATGCAAAAGTCATAAAAAGTGTATCCTCCCTCTAATTTCCAAACTATACTAACAAGATAAGCTTTACGGTTATTGAGTTTTCGCTGAAAAACTGTCATGGCCAAACAAAAGATCGTAAGTGCCGTGAGTTCCCTATGAAGATACCTTTTTAGAATGAATGTATTGGATCGTGGTTTTAAATGTGGATACTAGTACGCAACCATTCATTGGCCGGTTTTTTTATTCCACGATACAGTAGTAAACAAGCGTAGGTGTCTTGCTTGAGGTTAAACAAGAAGCGACTCCAGAGAAGTCGCAAGCCCGTTTATTTAAGACCCCTTTATTGATTTTTGAATTCGTTGTATTGTTTCCTCAGCTCTAGAGACAAATGCAGGCCATTTGTACTTGCATCTATGACCTAAATTAGGATAAGGTTACAATAAAATAAAATATCATGCTCAAACACGTTTATTTTCTGTTTGGTTTCATCAGTTTGGGTGCTCCATTTTTTTATTTCTTTGTGTCTTTTTTAAATTACGCCTTAATACTAATAATAGTTTAGGACCCTGGAAACGCGCACAGCCTCCGTAAATGGGCAATCGGGAGTTCCGTGCACCTTCCGAGGCCCGGGCAATGAGCTCGGCAAAATAAATAATAAAATAAGGTACATACAAAAAGGAAGTCAACGAAGTACCATCCGATGGTTATCACACTCGCACACACGCTCCTCACTGGAGGGCAGTCTTACAACTATAATATCACTAGCTATACAGAATGCGCCGCTTGCACTGATCATTGGATGCGGCGGCTTACTCGAAATGCGAGTTCTTCAGCTTCTTGACGGCGTTGGTGAGGTGCAGCATCTCCGTGTTGAGCTGCCAGATGAGGGTCTCCAGTTTATCCACTGAGTCGAGCACCTCCACGCGTTCTGTGTGCGGGTTGAAACGCACCTCGAATGGTCGAGACATGCCCGATACCCAGCGTCTGTATCAAGCAAATACAATGTTGAGTTATTTATTTGTCATGAAATATGATCATTTATCACGGCACTGGTGTCAGTTAAATGGGTAACTTCTATATAGTGTTAAAGAGGGAAACAATACTTTCATGACGGTGCAATAAAGAGTGAAGTATCGATTATGGTTACCTGAATTTTTCTTTGGCGTCTTCGAAGCTTTCAGCGACGTAATAGATCGGCTGGAAATCCTGGTCTTGGTAAGATTGGACGGAGGTAGAGGCGGGCTCGAAGGGTCGGAGCTCAGGTTTGTCGCTGAGGGCGTGCAGGAGCTCTCCGATAGAGGAGAGGAGGGCAGCGCCATACGCCTTCAGTTCATGGTTCTCTTTGCAGAGACCGAACTCAACTGTGAACCAGTATACCTAGGCAAAGAAAAAAAACTTTCATATTGCTGATCGCACCGACAATTACAAAGTGTACGTTTTGCAGAGAAATTCGCAGTTGCTTTAAAATTAAATAGTCCGAAGTCGCAAATCGCATTGGCATTTCATGATACAATTGAATTTGGTAAAAAGTAAGTTAAACTCTCTTGGATACTTACGGTTGATAACTTTTCAATTTCAGCATCTGAAGCACCAAGGGAAGCCAATCCGATTTCTTGTGAGAACTGGGCGAAGCTAGGATCAGCCAAGAGTGGAATGTGTCCGAGAAGCTCATGAATGCAATCACTAGAACAACGAAAAGAAATATTGAATTGAGCTCTTATAGTAAAAAAATATATATTGAAAATGTTCGCTTTATAGCGCTTCTAATATTTTGAGTGGGTTGTGATTCAATAAAGGCCCCTTTCAAGCTGGTAATAAATAACCTAGCAGCATGGTCAAAGAGCGACGAGTAATATCTACAGCACTCTATTACTTCACTTAACGAGGTTACAATTTCATCAGGGTGCTAGGCAAAATATTAAGTTTACAACTAACTAGTAACATAAATAACTTTATCTACGCCCATACAGTAAATCCTCTTTAATGTGCTCAAAAAGTGTACGTAAGGACCAGATTTACAATATCGCGCCGGCCCAGGGCGGAGATTGTCATAATAACATCGACAACGGTATCGTTATGGCCATCTCCGCCCATAACGATACAGGCTCATCCTCAAAAGACTTCAACGGGCTCACGCTCGACCTCACTACACTTGCAACGCAATGGTTCCTGAACACATGAAAGAGGATTTAATATACTGATGTGGATAAAGTAGTGTATGCAACTGTACATAATTAGGCCTTAAAACACTCGTGTGACTCGCTGACGCTCGTTTCATAAAACCACACTCGTGTTTTAAGACCTCTCATTATGTATCAGTTCCATAAACTACTATATCATTGCTACTTGGCTTCACGATGTACGATTAAAAATAAACAATGTACCTACTATTAAGTAATGTAAAGTATGGAGTATTCGCGAACTTCAAACTGTGTGCACCTAATACAAGTGTCTAAGAGCCTTAATAAAGGCCAATCACAGAGCCGCGACAAGATAAACCCACCCTCGTAATTATTCATGCAATTAGCTAGGCCTCTCAGGTGCGATTTGGTCCAATTAAAATAAGTAACATAACGTTTACAAGGACGTCTTGCGTAATATTTCCGTAAAAAAGACGTGTCAAGGTAATGACATGTACCAGTATATTAATCATCTCATAGCCTAATTAAATTACATTACTGGTAATTTGGACATTGCAGATACCTACATCAAGCACTGCTTGATACGGTAAATTTGCAATTTCATGGTCAAATAATAACTCTAACAGATCTTTGCTTCATAGAAGATCAGGCAGACGTTAATTAACTTCCGCAAAAGATCGACTTAATATGAATGTAAACTTGAGTTAAAAATACTAATCAAATGCGTATTTTTGTTTCATTATAAACCTGCGCCCATTTAATGTCGTTTATTTAAATGTATACCTACACACGAACACTAACTGACTTAATTAAAATATTATGAATATTAAGTTCTTATTGACTCGAATGTTGAATGAATTGAATGAAAACTAGTTCATAAAACTATGTCCTTGATAAAAAATAAACAAATGAACGATTGATTGTCATTTGATCTTACGTTTGGATTGGATCGAGAGGGTAGTAAACAAAGTACTTACGGTTCAGGGGTGTGGAAGGGCGAGTTGGCGTGGCGCACGTACTGCGTGGACTGGAAGACTCGGAAAGCGAGGGACGCGAGGAAGTCGCGAGCAGTGAGAAGGCCGGCGGCAGGGCGCAACGTGAATCCAGTGTGCGCACGCAGGAAGTTGCTGATGTGGTCCAGCTGGGGGATGCGGTGCGGCACGAAGATGTCAGCCTCCTGCAGTTTGGCGAACGCAGCCTTATACTCGGCGCACGCGTGCTTGGGCATCAGGTCCAGCACGGTGTTGAATACTCGCATCCAGGTTGCGTTCTCCGCCTCGGTGTAGGTGATGAACGGGATGGGGTCGTTGTACTTGTAGGCGAAAGCGATCTCTGCGATCTGCTTCCTGCGCTCCCTGTACTCCTTGTCAGCGAAGCCGGGGTGGTTCATGTCGAGCTCGGGCTCATATTTGGTCATGAGGTGATTGCAGTTGTCCAGGTCGGATGCGTGGCGCGGGAACCAGGGTGTCTTGGACGTAAGGTTGTTATCGGAGACGAGGTTGACCCCGGCGAAGGCGGTGGACTGGCGGAGAGACCTGATGAGCTGGAGCAAGTTGACCCGGCTCATGCTGACTTTGACGAGAGCGTCAAATTGTACACCGGTGACTTGAGAGGGGCGAGTCTCGAGGTGCATGACGGAACCTTTGTAGTTGTCGATGGTCTTGAGGATGCGCGCCAGGGAGCCCATGCCGTCACGCATACGCAACAGCAGGGCGGCCTGCTGGATAGCCTGCTCTGCTTCGGGGGATTCGCTAGCTGCATTTTGAAGGATCACTTCTTCCTCCGTCAGAGTATAGTCTGTAATAAAAAAACATTCATTAATGTTTTCATTCAAATGTTCACTGCTGTTTTATCTTGTTTTTGAACTTGTTTTTTTTCCATTAAGGTCAATATGAGTAATAGCTATTTTAGTTTTTTTTTGATATTATTCGTATTATTTAGAGCTACTATGTGACTTCAAACAGTTCCTAAAACGGCCCAATTAAATAGGCTGCAAACATAGGCTGAACACGGTTCCAATTACGTACCGTCATCCTCTTTCCTGGCGTCGTCCCCTACGTCAGCATCGGCTATAAAAACAAGGAATCCCAACGTAAAAATTGAATAAAAAACAAAAATAAAAATAAATAAACAAAACATAAATAAAGAATTACCAAGATGGCCGTTCTTCGTATCATCTTGCTGAGTGCCGTCCTCTACAGTTGGGGATTTATCGTTGCTGCCAAGTAGAACATCATCTTGGATGTAATCGGAGTCCAAGCCGGAGTCTTGATTAAAATAATAAAATTAAAATTAAGAAAAGAACAAAAAAAAACAAAGTATACCAAATAAAAGCATAAAGACCTGGCCTCGTCCTCATTTTAGCGTGATCTCGGTTGCGTCCTATAAGAGCCCAGGGCTATTATTATTTCCAAAGACTGGTGTAAGGACTTGTTTTTGAAGTGGCTACTATCTGACCTGCCAGGCCTGAGCGATAGTAGACCTTATTGAAATGCTAAAAAAGTTTCAATTAGTCCAGCTTACCATTGGCGCGGGCACGAGCTTCTTCAAGCACACTTTGTTTGGTCTGTTTGACAACCAGCGTCTCGAACCTGGCATCGTCTACCAGCGAGCGACGGCGGGATGGATAGCCGTTCTAGAACAATACACATTCGTTACATAAGTTTAAGAATATCGAATACAAAAAATAATTTGAGGCAGTTAATATTTAGCAATGCAGCAACGACAGCAATGTGCTTGTAGTGCAGTTCCTATGGTTTAAGTTGATAGGTACGTATATTGCTGTTGAGAATAATTCAATACATTATGGACATATGAATTATTTTGAATATCTTACGTAATAAATTATTGAAAATACTACTGTAATACTACTATGTATAAAATCGTGATTAAAATAAAGCCGGACATAGGTATATGTATCGCTATCCCTATATTTCAAAACCTAAGACAACATATAAATTTTTGAACATGTTGCGTCACTTTTCTAAACATTTTTAATGTTATGGACTGAGCACCCCAGCACAAAAAGCTCTCTAAAAATAAGTTGATCTCCTAAATCCTTATAAATATAAAGCGGTCACATCGCATTATATTTCATGTGCGAGCAGAAATTGCTTTTACGAAGTTCCTAAGCTTATTTCCTGAGTGCGGGAGGGTGTAAAGTGCTCCCATTACTACTACGGAAACGCCATCTCGGCGAGTCTTTCAAAGGAATTTCAGTTTCTGGACCACTGAGCCTGAATAGAACTGAGACCAATTAAAAGCATGAACAACTCCTTGACAATAATTTTATTTGCGAAAGTTTAATAGCGCAATTTTTGAGAGTAAGTTTTAGTTTGCAACTTTAAGTTCAAGACTACTCAAATCCAAGCTCTTCAAAAAACGATACTTATCACTTATTTACAAAATTAACTTAATTTTACTTGTTTCCTTGTTACATGCAATTACTAAATATGGCATTTATTTATCGACGACAGAGATTTGGATAGCGATTTCTGTATTTAAAACCTGTAACTCCAACTGACATTTTAGGGTCTGATTCATTTAGAACCCAGTCGGATTGGAGCAGTAGGTAACGCAATTTCAAAAACATGTTCTATCAGTGTCGACAATCGATTTGAGTTCCTATCAACGGCATGTGTTTTAAAACGGGAAACGGCAAATTTCCCGAGCCTTGCGATGACGCGATCTTAGCTGGCTACGGCCGCGCAAGACCTAGCATTTTCCACTAGAGTGGCTGCGCGAATAACTATGTCAAGGGTTACGCTTTACGGTAATCACTCGCGATTGTTACAAGCAGCCCTGAAATATGACCATTCTTGGATTTAAATAAAAAAAGGATTTTTCCTAACGTACATTTAGATATCACGAATCAGCTCATAGAACGAACTATAAACGATTTCAAAACTAACATCTTATCCCAATTTATACAGTTCTATAGTAGTTTAGTGTAATCTAGTGTAATCTTTTCTTTAGCTGCAAAACGAATAGACAAAGGCGCATAGTTGTTATTAGTTACCTAGTGTTAAGCTATTTAAAATGTTCGTTTTAACACGAATCGAATGCACAAAACTGCGGAAACAATACTGTCGAGTAAGGCTCGACGCCTAAATGGAGCGGGTTGGATTCGGAATCCGGTAGATAGCCTTGGTGTCCGAGTGGCCACTTCACCGTTCCAATCGACTGACGGGTAATTAAGCGCACTAGAGGGTTCCCGGACCTACGTCCCCACGAGTACCGGCCGCCCCACAAGCGCACCTACGACTGACCCATCAATCCTTCCCAGTACCTCACTATAAAATCCAATTTAGCGCATAGATCTACCGTATACTTTTGTTTCAAACAAGACTAAACATTACGTATTTACTGCAGTTACGCGCTAATTACTTAAACTACGTTAAAATAAGTTTTTCCTTGAGGATGATTTTGACCGCGGCGCGGAACCTCTAATTGGTCAAGGGCTTATCCGACGACCTCGAATTCGTTGTAAACATTGATCTTATACTTCACGGTAGCTAGCACTTTGTGCATTGCGTGACGGTATCATATTAAGTCTTTGGGAGCTGTCAGATTGCCTGCTGCAAATGTGTACCTAGTGCGCGTTCTTTGTTTTTTGTTGGCGGACCGGCGGTATTTGTCGTATCAAAGTGTGATAAAATTTTAATGTTCTTTACTGGTTGCGGTAAACTCGGTGAGCGTCACACCTGCCTTGCATTCCGACCTCCGTCGGTCAAGGAAATACAATCATTCAAGCCTATTTGTAACAAATGACTAAGTGTTGATTATCGCACAGCACATGGAGTTATACAATTCAACAGATCAACAACATCGCATCGCATCGCAGAAGATATAGAAAATTCACTAAATTTACATCTCAAACAGGTTCCCGATATCTTCTTTCTATAAAAATATAATAAAACAACATAATTTCGCATATAGCTATCGTGACCTACTGGAAACTCGTGACACGAGCCAGGCCTATAGCAAAATTATTATTGATGAATAGTAATTGCATTGACATAACGAAAACATAATCACAATCGCGATACAATCACGATTCAGCATCTTGAATATTCACAATAGCAATTAATCTTCTTGCAAACAATGATGAGACTGTCTTTAGTAATCGTTTTTTCTGCAGTAGCCTTATTGCATTATGTGATTAGTACAGATTGATTATCCGTAACGGATATTTACAACAATGAAGTTACCGAAGCTATTATAGTGCGAGCACCTTCCATCATTACATTAAATAATGCTTCGTGAGGTCATTGCAATGCAAAATGTAAGACTCTACAAGTTCACGTTTGTAAACCTATCTACTTAAAAAGACAATGTTAAATTATAAGTGGCTACTAAGGATACGTTTTTTTATGTGAATGACAATGTAAATAAACAGAGTAGTCTTTTGGAAAATTAAATCAACACCTGATTATTTAAAATTAATATAAGGTATTGTTTTGTTCGTTATGCAATGTGTCACACGATATTGTGAATATGCTGTGAAAGTGTATGCGATGTCGCGTAACAGCGAGGTAATTGTCCGTTGGGATAATTTTGTTAAACGGGCCCTGCCGGTGCTGTAATATTATGCTCTTAATATCGCGGCAGAAGCACTTTAACAGATGGCCTGCTGACTTCTTTACTTTATGTAATTCAGGGGGAAAATGCACGTACATGCCTTTGTAATTAGCATTACGAATCGAGAATAATTTGTTTACACCTCTTGCGCTTTCACGCGATCTCTTCATTTCGGATGCGAATTTGCGAGCTCTGGATGTGTAGGGAGGTTGTTTATTTTTTGTTGATAAAAGCATGTTTTATAGATATTTGAGAAGGCCGGTTGTCCTGAGGCTGCAACTAGGTAACGATGATTACTGTGTCTAGGCGACGGACGGCGACGTTCGTGCGTGGCGGAGGTCGCGGGTTGACAATGAGCACAAACACCAAGATTTATCTCATAATTTGTTTACTAAAATTGCCTGACTAGACAAGTATTAGGCCGAGTCAGCAACCACTTAGTACATGTGTTTATACTCTTATATATAGCTTAATAAGTTATTTCAGATAAAACACAAGTTTCTGGTTGTTTTCAACATAATAAATAAATTTGAGTATTTGGTCGTATATAGAATTAGGTCAGCGTTTTTCCTTTGGACCTGGCGTTTTTCCTAAACGTAAGGGCTATAAAGCCTAATTTTTGGTGGTATTCGTAATCCGCATAAATGGGGTCTAAATTTCGATAAGTGTAGAGTAAATTGCCTATTGTTAGCCACCCCCCAATAACTGGCATCTTCGCAAAAAATGCACATAACAAACCAATTGTTGGTATTTCTGCAATTAAATAAATAAAATTAAAATAACTGCATTGAGAGCTGACTTCGTGTATTTTGTAAAGGCGGCTTCACTGCAACAGTTAATGGCTAGTAAAAAAATTACATTTTCTGAAGTGGCCAGTCATTGGCGGGTGGTTAAAAATAGGCGATTTACCCTACATGCCTATTGCCATAGGAAAGACGAATTTTTTTTTTCAACTGCGTATGATTAATTAGTAAAATACGAAATGCTTTATTGAAAGAATTACTGATACTATGCTTTCAAATTTAACGGCTTGATATTAATCCAGTTATTTTATTTGTCATCACTCAGCAGTACACTTAACTGTATAATTATAATTACACAGGTACCAATTTTAATGACATGTTGACCTGTGTGGACTCACTTAAAGTTTATGCCAAAATTTATCACAAATAACAGGTTTTAAGAAAGGTTAAATATGTAATTCAAAAATATGTACACATATATACTTGATACAAGCGTAAACTATAATTATTAGACAGTATACGTATGTTAAGAGTAACTATTGAAAATAAGTATTGTGAACAGTAATAGTTCACTGCACTTTGGTGGATAGTAACTGAATGACAATTTAGAAAAATGATTTTATGGAAATAAAACATAAAAATATATTAATGCTTGGTTTAAAGCTTATTAATTAATTAAATTGGTATAAATTCTATATTAGTGAGTAATAATCTGTTATTATTTATATTTTCGTGAATAAAGCGGTGACTGTGCGATTAAAATATTTTGATTATTGTTTTAGAATATGAATATGTTAACTTGTTTACTTTTTGTTAGTTCGGTACTGCCATATTTATTTTAGCTTATAGTATTTAACTGTTTTTAATTTTATGGCCGCAAAATATGAATGTTTAGAGATGGAAGAGATAAACATGCAAGGTGATCTAAAATAAATTAATAAGTAATAATTAATGTGGACGGGATATTAAAAAAGAAATCATTGATGGGGAAATGTGTGTGAATAATAGATGCTAAGGGGTGTAAGGATCTAGATGGTCCCGGGACCAGGGACGAGCGGGAGGTAGCCCTCACCTCGATGCTGTAGGACTTCTTGATGGCGAACATCTCGCGGTTCTTCTGGGCAGCAGCGACAGCCATTTCTATACACTCCACTTGGTTCCTGGTTTCCTGGTTGATGCCTGAACGCGTGGTTCACTGCGCGCTTAGCTAGCTGAGCGTCTGCGAGAGCTTTAGGTCACGACCACGGGCTTAAGCCTGTCTGTCTACGACTCGAGCTGTCGTATTACGATAGCTAACTAAACTTTGCGATTGCAAATAGACCAATGCATGATGACTGTTCGCTTGGACAGTTTAAATAGTGTTAGGCGCTCGCCTCCCACCCCGCGCCGCCTTTCGACGCGCGTGCGTCAGCCTGCGCCCCGCGCTCCAGCGCTGCAGCCTACAGCGCCCGCCGTGACGCCCGCTCCCGTATCTACCCCGACATATACATCTATAGCAAACAAATATTATACCATAATACTCATTTTAAATATCACTCACCCTGTCACAAAAATTAAAACATACACGTGAATAGAAAACAATTGCGACAAAATGAATTGCGTTGGAATTTTAAAATTTTGTGATTATTATCTGTATGATAAACAAGTACTTACTTTCATAATAAATTAATGTCCACTGCCAAAATACTTTGCTAACTTTTACTAACTGTGCGTAAATTAATTTGCAGCAAATATCCCGTTTATATTTCAGAGGCGTTTCGCAATATACATTACATCATATCTTTCAGTTAGGATCATTCGGAGGTCATGCCACAATTTTCACCTCATATCATACTGTTTTTCGGTGTAGTTTACACAATTTTGGATCGTATAAAACTTATTCAAATAGTTCATCATCATGATAGTACAATTTTACAAGGAGGAGAGGCTTATGCCGATGATATTAGCGTATAGCCAAATGCGTATTTAAACCCCGTCCTACAACTACGTATATAAAGTAATCTTGGCTTCGAAGAGGCACAACATCTGTCTTATAAACCTCAATGAGCTAATTAGTTTTTATTGCAGACAACATAGTCGAATCAATATGTTTCATCAACAGAGATAAAAGCAAATCCTATTGCCGAAATCAGTTAGATATCAAAATGTAGATTCTATTCTAATTATTTGAGGCCCTAGGCCCTGTGGGCGTAATGACGTAGTATCGTTGTCTATGTTTGTTAATATAGGGACATTGGTAATCAACATCCTTTTAAAAATCCTTGCCCGGATCTGGCCTTGCTACTCGGAAGTGAGTGCTCCATTTTAACAAAACTGTAAAGTAATGTCGTGCGGTTAATACGCGGAACAAAGCTGTCAATGTTTCATTAAATTTATTTATTGATGTAAAATAAACCATTAGTTCCGGCGAGCCTGACATAGTGAACAGAGGCTTATAACATAGGTATATACCAACATTACATATTTATGTAACATATCCTACTAAGCTCTAACAAAACGGATACACTTTGGTATAAGTTTCCTAAGCTAACCATACTTGTTATCATAGCTCTTGAGTATAACAGAATAGTAGTGATATTTGTGAGGATTGTACCTATGCTAATAATTGTACCTAGGATAATAATTATTCTTAGGCAACGTGTGTGTTCTAATAGAAAATTAATAACTTAATTTGCTCTCACCTTGTCAACATGATCTCGTACTGCGGAAACATTAAACAAATTTGCATGAGTTTGTAGGTGCTGGCAATAGCCAATTTTGATATTCAAAGAAATATCTTTGAATATCAAAATTTCTGTCTATTAAACTACTTCTGTCTACTATTTAAGATATTTTACTACACAGCATAGCTTTGAAATACTTTAGACATTCAGGAAGTGCTGATAGACAAAGTGTAACTAGTGGGTGGGTCGTTGTCAGGTATTATACTTGATTCTTATTGTTATTTCCATTTAAATAGGTAATAATTATTTAATTACATACTGGAATTTTTATTATTTTCTATATAAAATAGTATGTTTCCGGCCTTACTATAAATTAACTTATGAAATGAGTTTAATGCAAGTGAGCAGGAAGGGTTTCATAAAAATACGTTTTATATTAGATTAATTTCTTTACTTTTCTGCACGTGTGAACAGGCACAGGTAATTGACCCCCAGCAAACAAATGTATAAGCTGGTTTGCATACCGATCTTTTTTCCTGATTGTACATAAAGACACAAATAAAAAAATGTAAGAATAGTGAAAATTGTAAATACTCTTAGACGCGCTCGCTGTGGTATTGTACTAATTATTTAGTGCAAAGTATCGATCTGTAAGTAATTTTATGTTACAAGAAATTATATCCGAAAAATTTGAAGGCACTGTAAAGTTACTAGTGTTTAACTAAACAGTTTCATGTCCATCTCAGCAGGAAAAAACATAGTTGCTGTAATTTCAATTTTTAAAAGGTCACAGGTTTCACAATAGGTACAATGTAGAATTTTCTTTCAAGTATAATGTCATCCAATTTGTTGCTTCGATATACAATCGGTGATGGTAACCACACTTAAGCCTATAAATTTAACCACATGCCTTGGTCACTCTATAAGTTGAATGTGTCATATTCGAGGGTACTGGGTAATTCACATAAACCGCCGGCATTTGTCAACCAACTTAATAAATAATTTTCACCTTGCGTATTTACCTGAAAACACTGAGACATTATACAGTCATCTGGATGAATTTACAGGACATAGGCTCGCAGAAACCTGTGACACATAGAGCGTGTGGGGTATTATCGCGCTTTGCCATGACGGATTAAGTAGGTACTTAATTTGTAGTAAAATAAATGAACTTTATTCTGCAAGTAGGCGCCGATGGCACTTTTACAAATAAACAAATAACATACAACAAGCATTTCTAAAAAAAAATTGTCTAGAAGAGTAGGTATCTTATATGTATGTATAATTATATATTATATGTATGCATATTTATATATTATGTATATATATTTATATATTATTTAAGTATGTGTATTTATATTGAATAGTTGTTTTGGAATCTTTTTTATATTTTTTCTCATTGTTATAGTTTATGCACCACCTACTTTTCAGCTTTATATTTCATTTCTCCACTACCCAAAAGTTGTCTGGAAGAGATCGCTCTTTAGCGATAAGACCGCCTGTTGTTCTGCCTCTGTCTCCCTGTATCTTTGTTTTTTGTGTGCTATTTTATTATGTGAGGTGTGTAATAAAGAGTATTTGTATTGTATTGTATCTATAACCTACCATTTTTCATAAAGAAGTTAATATACAATACTTAATAATTTCAATTTCATTATGAGATGACTTTAGATTTTTTACGATGTCATAATGTATTAATTTGAGGTTGCTTAGAGAAAATAAAATAGGAGAATCCTAGTTAGTAGTTAGGTACATTAGCGTAATCAGTGTACCACTAAAAAACTTTGAATAACAGGTATTATCTCGAAAATCTTCCTTCCTGGTTATTGAATATTGCGAGCGCGTAAAAGTTAAACAAATATTTACCTGTATCGCGTGGGCTTTGAAAACCCCTATAACTCAATTGGAGACGGGTAAAAACCAGTACGCCTTATGATAAACGTTTGTTTTCATTTATGTTTAATTTAGGTACTGGAATGATAAATTTCCTTAACCAGAGGTCATAAGTAACTTGTGTTGTTGTTGTTGATTTCGGATTTGATATAAAGTAATACGTCATGCTCTTACCTAGTTGGTAGATGTGATAGGATAATAGCACCAGTAATGGACGAGTACCCCATGATGCACATTACTGCTTATTTGGCTCATTGTCAGATTTAGATTCGCGTCTTTTCGGTGGACATATCAAAAATTAAGTGCTAAAAACCTTCATTTTGGATTAGTTTGGTAACCCGCACAAACGGTGTTTCCGTAACTATAAATCCGTGTAATAATAGTAGATTGTATGACAAGGGTCTAAAATGAGCCATATTACCACGAGATAGTTATTTTCCCGAACGAAGTGAGGGAAAATAGTTCGAGGGGTAATATGGCTTTTAGACCAGAGTTATACACTCTACTTTTCACTTCGATTGCGAGAAAATAAATAAACAAAGGTTAACCATCCAAAATTAACAATAAATTCCACGGCGAACATATATACTTTTGCAGCATGATTTTTTTTCTATACTCCTTTGACACACAAAACATAGACACTGCGGTTCGCGCGCAACATTCACGCGCGAAAAAAGCTAACTGACCATCCATTGAGCGCTTCAAAGTGTTGCTCGAACGATTTAACCACTTTTTTAATTATTGTGAAATAGGGACTACTACAAACTTAATCTTTAGACTCTTTAAAAAAATTAATTATGTTTCCAGATTGGTCGATTTTAGTAAAGCTGTATTCTGGTTGGTTAATATCCAATACCAAATACTTTTTTAAGAGTTAAATTAGTGTTCTGTGATTGGTAGATTTAATAGGTGAAGTATTTTGATTAGTCAAATTCAAATGTTTTGTAAATCATAAATATGTATTAATATTTTCCCTAGGGGTTAAATGTACTACTTTAGCCCCGCTTGACAAGTCTAATATGACACACTTTTCGAGCATGAGAAGTGAAAATACATATCTTATATATACATAAGCCTAGCTATTGACCACCGGGTGGACCACTTTTGTTTTTACAATTGACAATGACTTATTTAATAGAAACTAAGAGTTATTTTTTTTTATACAACAACAAAGTGTCCATTAAGTACTGGTGCTTGTCAGCTTAAAGTGTCTAACACTGATGCCGTTACCCAATCCTATTTTTCATGTTTTGTACAATTCTACATCAAATACCATAATACACAGCAACATGTCTTGTGTATGGTTTGTTTATGTTCGTATTATTCCACCAAAGCTTAATGGCACCTAACTTGTCTTGTGTATGGTTTGTTTATGTTCGTATTATTCCACCAAAGCTTAATGGCACCTAACTGTAATGTAATCTATTACTGCCTAGCGTTTATATACTACATTAATATTACTACAGTCCCAGGCAGATAAGAGGTCAATACTGACACTTGTCATTTTAGTGCATTTTATAACCTAAAGGTTATTAAATGTATGGAAATGACAGGTGTCAGGATTGACTTATCTATCGGGGACTGTACAAAGACCGGGAAGGAAGGGATTGCCTGTGTTATAGAGTGTTTTCGCCAATGAATGCGAGGAAATTCGACAATTAAAGGAAAATCCTAATTAAATTCTATGGATTCACTAATAAACACGCGCTGCAGCAGCAAGTGCCATTGCGCTGCAGCAGCAAGCGCCATCGCGCTGCGCACCTTGACGGGAGCACGAGCAACGCGACGGCGCGCCAGCAATGTTAGAACTCGCCGGCAATTTCCTATATTAATCCCATTACTGATCTACAAATTCGCGACACCCCGCTATGATGGGTTTCGGAGTCGGGTTCTAAGATTTATAGAGACTTGTTTGGTACAATGTCATCTTACACGAGAGGTTTGTAAAAATATTTATCTGGAACATACTTGGAAAAATAGCTTACATTCGCGATAATAGAAGCCAACAATATTACGTGTGTACAATTATTTTTGGTGTTATTGATATGAAACATATTCGTTTCTAGTGCACTTAGCCTATAAAAGTGGTTGAAGGCCAGACGGCCAGAGCAATGCACTTAGTGTGTCAGATCTGAATACCTGGACAGACATGTCCTGTATTTACAAAAAAACCTGTCGCAGTTGTGCTGTAACGTTGTAATGCGGCTTGTTTATCTGTAAATTAAATATTCTTCTGAATATATATTTTTCCTTAAACGAGCATTGCTGTATATTAATGTTTAATATTTATTTCGGTGTTAACGATGCTATGGGGGGGCTAATGTTAATATTATTATATATATCATAGGCTCCTAGCGTTACTGAAATCTAATTCATGGCAATACAATAAAACAATAATAATAGTCTGAAATTAGTCCACCACGCATCGTATTTGGTGCAAAGGTACCCATAATGCCCGCAGCATTTCCTCGCTGTATACTGCTATTGAGACTTATTGCGCCAAGATACAACCCACAGTTGAGATCGTATAAGTTGACAAAACTGCGGGATTTACTTAAATTCCATTAGCCCTTTCAAGCGAAGTGAGAGCCGGGGTTTCCCGCCAACCGACGTCATTAGCTACGGAAAAGGCCTGCACTGAACCGCCGAAGGCTCCATGTATTCTGATAAACTGTTATGGTTGGAATTATTTAACATATGCGACATTTTACAAGACTGTCATTGGATATTAAACCTTCTGTTTTGAAAGGTAAAATCGATTTTTGAACGGATTAGTTTGATACAACTGTTCTAGTCAAATAATTCAACAATATGACTCACTCGCCACACTAATGTATTGAACGCGTTGACGTTAACGTCCATTGCCGAGAAACTATTTTTTTTGTGGGTTTTATTATTTTAAATTATGCGTTTGCAAGGTTTGCTTCCTAGAGGAGTTAATGAGGTGGGAAAAATAAAAGTTATTAGACTTATTGGGTACAATGCCAACCTTAATCAACTAATTAATTAGGTTAATAAAAAAAAATCCAATAGTATCAATTTGATTGATAAAATATAATGTGATGAAGTGATCTTCTAACCGCACTGTCATTGAAGCTTTGTTGTATAATATTATGAAACGGTCGTAGTTTTTTAACATTCATATAATAAGTGAAGTTTTTAAATTGAAGAATAAAAAATTTCATTTCATTGTATATCAAGAGGGGTTATTAGGGTTACGTAATGTAAGATACACCTTTGTTATTTTTATTTGAAAATGATTCAATTTTTATTAGTAGTATAGATTTTTGCTAGGTCCTTAAACAATACGGTATTTGACTATTTTTATGCCCCCCCGGGACATACACACACCTTGGATTGGCGGAGTGGAAAGGAAAAGGAGGAAGGGATACCAGGAATGGGGGAGAGAGAAGATTATAGACGGGAAGTGACTATTGGGAACACGGGATAAGGGGTAAGGTTACACCTGGACAGTGGGATTGCCGTCCAGGCGTTGCCCTCATACTCAGCTACTGCTGGTCCGGGGTGGATGGTAAGCGTGCGACGCCTGTTCTCGACCACTAGTATTTCCAGGGTGCCCATCTGCGGCAGGTTCGTTTCCGGGCTGCGTCGGCAGACCCAGGGACGGCGGGGACGTGTATGATGGACTTGAGGGAGCACGTCTGTAGCTCAGTGCCGCTCACCTGAGTGTACCTGCTACCCCCCTACACCCCACCATGGAATAAGAAAACAAGATCAAACAATCTGGATCATGAAACCAGTGACGTCATTGTCGACGACACACACCAGTTATAGATAATTTACCCAACTTATTTTGATAGTTTACTATCCATAGTATGTGGTAAAACCTATCTGGCGTGTGACATAAGACGCATTTTCCTCAAAAGATTATTCACAAAATTCTCAGGCCATTAAGCGCTTGGCACGTGCGCCAGTATACGTAATATTAGAATCTCGGTTTCGTTTAATATGATAATATCGACAACTAATTAACACATCACTTTATTTTATTTGCCAGTTTTCCGCAGTTAATATTACTAAAGTGAGGTAAATGTCCTACCTATATTAATGCTCGACACTAACCCCATATACACTTTCAATCTTAATTCATGACAATAGAGGTCACTAATAGGTGTGTCAACTTTAGGACGTTAACCTTTTCGACGCCAACAAAGGATATAGAACCGTTTGATGTGATGCCTACGGCCGCTTTCTACCATCGCACCGCTCGCCGCGCCGTTGGCAGGGCATTCATCCTCACACCTTAGAACCAAAATGGTCGCGTACGGTACGGTTTCAGAGGAGTTTCCTCCCTCGGACGCTCCTGTTGTGGAATGAGCGCCATGCCGAGGTTTTGCCGAGGGACTACAGTATGAGGTTCTTCAAGAAAGGAGTGTTAAAAATTTTAAAGGGTCGGATACGGGCATGTAACATCCCTGAAGTTACAAGCGTCCTTAGGCTGCGGTGACCGCTTACCATCCGGCGGGCTGCACGCTCGTTTGCCACCGACTTGGTATACAAAAAAAAATATCCGCACCTTAGGCTCAACGCCAACGACGGTTATGAGTATCCGTCCCGGCGTGCAGTGATATCAACCACCAGGATATCAACCTACATACATGCATTTCTATAAGGTCCAACTTCGCGTTTGACATTCCTATGTCATGGTGTGCGTGTAGTGACAACTTTTGTATTTGACATGGCGTTGAAAAAGTTAAGGAATTAAGCATTGGGACATCAACCTCAGTTCACGTACTGCATTTTGTATAAGTTTTTTTTCCTTTGTATATTCGAGACGGGTAAATAATTGATACTGCATTTCATTGTTTTCACCATTCTAAATATATACATACTGCTATACATATAGTAGTAGATTGTACGGCAAGGGTCTAAAATACGCCATATTATCATGAGATGGTTATTTTCCCGAACGAAATTTGGCACAATAGTTGGTGACTAGTAATATTGCTTTTAGACCGGAGTTATACACTCTACTTGTAGTTTTTACTTCGATTGCGTGAAACTAAATAAACAAAGATTATCCACCCACAATTAATAATATAATTTTTAAGAAAAAAAAACCGACTTCAATTGGGGAGGCCGGTGAAAGATTATTACACTTAGATGGTGAACTCTTCCATACAATGATAGAATAGTAGTTTATGCAACTGGTATACAATGAGCGGAATTGCCTTATTACGTAAAGTTGCATACATTACTTTATCTACACACATATTATAAGTACTCTTAGATGGGGTTCAGAAGCCGACCTGCATTGCTAGCAGTGCTACCGATTACATATTTTTATAGATGCTTTATAATCAGAAAACCTTATCCCTGAATTATTTAAAATAGAGTATAACAGTTTTAAATTTGAAAAAAAAAAAATTTACATCAAATTCAAAATAAATGTAAAATTTGAAATCCTTGGCCCCGAATTAGTTGAAATTGAGTATAATGACGATATCCGCAAAACATTTTTTTTTTTTACTTAAAGTTCCAAATAAATCATCCTGATCATCATCAGCAGTTCCACTTCATCAAATGTCACGTATTTCAATGTAAGTGCTTGATTTGTTTATGAAAATACTACAATCACTATATGTATGCCTTTAACATTTGAGGAGTTCCCTGGATACCTCATGGATGCCATCATCAGAACTGGAGCTTGACAAATGATTATTTTGAAAATCTAACTTGGTTATCAAACACAGCAAACAGGACAATTCGCCAAACGTGAACTATGCGTCGTTGAAGAGTTCCGTTCTGATCATCATCAGCAGTTCCACTTCATCAAATGTCACTTATTTAAATGTAAATGCTTGATTAGTTGATGAAAATACTAAAATCACTATATGTGTGCCTTTCACATTTGAGGAGTTCCCTCGATTTCTCATGGATCCCATCATCGGAACTCGACCATGACAAAAATTCGTTGTGAAAATAGAACTTGCTTAACTAATACAGTTAGAAGGAAAAATCGCCAAACGTGAACTTTTCATCGTTGAAGAGTTCTGTTCTGATCATCATCAGCAGTTCCACTTCATCAAATATCACATTTTTGTATGAAAATGCTTGATTTGTTGATAAAAACATAAAAATCACTATATGTTTGCCTTTAAGATTTGAGGAGTTCCCTCGATTCCTCATGGATTCCATCATCAGAACTGCGTTTTGACCAAAACGGGACCAACTTGGATATATATACTTACAATCAAAAAAAGAATTTCCAAAATCGGTTCAGACATGACGGAGTTATGGAGTAACAAACATAAAAAAAAAACAAAAAAAAAAAAACAAAAAAAACATACAACCGAATTGAGAACCTCCTCTTTTGAAATCTTGAAGTCGGTTAAAAATACAATGAGAATATGGCGGCATCTTTTTTTAAAACTGTTTTGACTCAGATATATAATAGTTGAAATAATATATAATCGAATGATAAGCCTAATGACACACTTTTCTTTATCTTTTTCACTTCTCATTAATATTCTGGAAATATAAATATTTACAGAATAAATAAAAGTTTCATAGGACACGACAAAAGCATCAAGGTTCTTTTATAAATATCATAATCAAGTCTTAGTCTATTCATTCCGAAATCCAAAACTATATATTAGGTATTAGTTTAAGAGCCGACGACACTGAACCTAGTTCGATAAGACTCCCAGATGAGATATATATTATAAGATGCGTCATTCCTGGGGGAACACGAAACGGCTATGCTGCCATGCAAAAAACCTGGTGGCCATAGTAAAAAAAAATTTTCAAAAAAAATAAAATTTCCGGTTTCTAGTACGATAAGTCTCCCAGGTTTCGTTTGTTCCTCGATACAGGGGAGGGGTAGGACTATACGATAATGCAGTGCTGCAAGCCCCCCTGACTGGCCTTGTCAGTGGCAGCAGCATGATAAGTGACGCCAATATTGAGGTATCTAGTATGATCGGTCTCCTAAACAAAACAAGGCTCATCTGAAAGATCATCAATTTCTGTGTAAGAAAAACCACTGCTGCCTTTTCCTAATAGTGGAGAAGGTGGTGCTGCAGCGATTGAAGGAGCTCAGTACACTGAACCTAATTCGATAAGACTCCCAGGTGATATGTATATTATAAGATGCGTCATTCCTGGGGGAACACGAAACGGCTATGCTGCCATGCAAAAAACCTGGTGGCCATAGTAAAAAAAAAATTTCAAAAAAAATAAAATTTCCGGTTTCTAGTACGATAAGTCTCCCAGGTTTCGTTTGTTCCTCGATACAGGGGAGGGGTAGGACTATACGATAATGCAGTGCTGCAAGACTCCCTGACTGGCCTTGTCAGTGGCAGCAGCATGATAAGTGATGCCAATATTGAGGTATCTAGTATGATCGGTCTCCTAAACAAAACAAGGCTCATCTGAAAGATCATCAATTTCTGTGTAAGAAAAACCACTGCTGCCTTTTCCTAATAGTGGATAAGGTGGTGCTGCAGCGATTGAAGGAGCTCAGTACACTGAACCTAATTCGATAAGACTCCCAGGTGATATGTATATTATAAGATGCGTCATTCCTGGGGGAACACGAAACGGCTATGCTGCCATGCAAAAAACCTGGTGGCCATAGTAAAAAAAAATTTTCAAAAAAAATAAAATTTCCGGTTTCTAGTACGATAAGTCTCCCAGGTTTCGTTTGTTCCTCGATACAGGGGAGGGGTAGGACTATACGATAATGCAGTGCTGCAAGCCCCCCTGACTGACCTTGTCAGTGGCAGCAGCATGATAAGTGACGCCAATATTGAGGTATCTAGTATGATCGGTCTCCTAAACAAAACAAGGCTCATCTGAAAGATTATCAATTTCTGTGTAAGAAAAACCACTGCTGCCTTTTCCGAATAATGGAGAAGGTGGTTGCTGCTGTGATTGAAGATCACCTTCAGCGCAGCTGGATTCGGTTTTTCAATTCAGTTTTGTCAGCAATCACCCGGTTCCTTTCGATTTGTACTGATTTAATACGCGTGCCACGTACACTTAAGAATAATTTTGCTTGTCGTTGATTGCATAAACAAATGATTTTGAAAATTTATTCTCCATTATACCGAAATAAGAGCTCCATAGAGAATCCACAAAACACTTTTTATACACTAGCTGAATAATTGCTAAAATGTACATCAACCTTGTGTGATTTGAAGATGAGATAAAAGCGGTAACTCAAAATGAAGCTTTTTAAATAAAAATCAAGTACACCTATTCAGTTTCCATTTGTGTTAGTTAGCTGTAAAATATAACTGTATTTCCATTATATCGAAATAAGCTCTTTAACCTCCTACGACCCATTTTCGAAGACGGTACTTCCGAGGAAGACCCAATGTCCTAATATTAGAACTAATTAATAAAGTACTGAACGCCCGGACCAAAAATTGTTCATATCTGGTTAACCGTATATTTTGTTCTAGTACTATCACAGTGGGTCATTGCTCCAACTCTCTGTTAAAATACTTGGGCTTTCACTGCAAACTGATTTTGTCCTAGTATTATCACTTTGAACCCCAGGAGGATAAAGAACCCAGGAAAAACTTCTATACAGTAGTTGAATAACTGATTCATTTTGATTAACCGCTTTTATCTCGCCTTCAAATCACATAAGGTTGTACATTTTATCAATTACTCAGCTATTGTATAAAAAGTATTTTCTGGATTCTCTATAGAGTCTATTTCGATATAATGGAAATACAGTTATATTTTACAGCTAACTAACAGAGATGGAAACTGAATAGGTGTACTTGATTTTTATTTAAAAACCTTCATTTTGAGTTATCGCTTTTATCTCATCTTCAAATCACACAAGGTTGATATACATTTTAGAAATTATTCAGCTGGTGTATAAAAAGTGTTTTGTGGATTCTCTATGGAGCTCTTGTTTCGGTATAATGGAGAATAACTTTTCAAAATCATTTGTTTATGCAATCAACGACAAGCAAAATTATTCTTAAGTGTACGTGGCACGCGTATTAAATCAGTACAAATCGAAAGGAACCGGGTGATTGCTGACAAAACTGAATTGAAAAACCGAATCCAGCTGCGCTGAAGGTGATCTTCAATCACAGCAGCAACCACCTTCTCCATTATTCGGAAAAGGCAGCAGTGGTTTTTCTTACACAGAAATTGATGATCTTTCAGATGAGCCTTGGTTTTTTTAGGAGACCGATCATACTAGATACCTCAATATTGGCGTCACTTATCATGCTGCTGCCACTGACAAGGCCAGTCAGGGGGGCTTGCAGCACTGCATTATCGTATAGTCCTACCCCTCCCCTGTATTGAGGAACAAACGAAACCTGGGAGACTTATCGTACTAGAAACCGGAAATTTTATTTTTTTTGAAAAATTTTTTTTACTATGGCCACCAGGTTTTTTGCATGGCAGCATAGCCGTTTCGTGTTCCCCCAGGAATGACGCATCTTATAATATACATATCACCTGGGAGTCTTATCGAATTAGGTTCAGTGTACTGAGCTCCTTCAATCGCTGCAGCACCACCTTCTCCACTATTAGGAAAAGGCAGCAGTGGTTTTTCTTACACAGAAATTGATGATCTTTCAGATGAGCCTTGTTTTGTTTAGGAGACCGATCATACTAGATACCTCAATATTGGCGTCACTTATCATGCTGCTGCCACTGACAAGGCCAGTCAGGGGGGCTTGCAGCACTGCATTATCGTATAGTCCTACCCCTCCCCTGTATCGACTAACCAACGAAACCTGGGAAACTTATCGTACTAGAAACCGGAAATTTTATTTTTTTTGAAAATTTTTTTTTACTATGGCCACCAGGTTTTTTGCATGGCAGCATAGCCGTTTCGTGTTCCCCCAGGAATGACGCATCTTATAATATACATATCACCTGGGAGTCTTATCGAATTAGGTTCAGTGTACTGAGCTCCTTCAATCGCTGCAGCACCACCTTCTCCACTATTAGGAAAAGGCAGCAGTGGTTTTTCTTACACAGAAATTGATGATCTTTCAGATGAACCTTGTTTTGTTTAGGAGACCGATCATACTAGATACCTCAATATTGGCGTCACTTATCATGCTGCTGCCACTGACAAGGCCAGTCAGGGGGGCTTGCAGCACTGCATTATCGTATAGTCCTACCCCTCCCCTGTATCGAGGAACAAACGAAACCTGGGAGACTTATCGTACTAGAAACCGGAAATTTTATTTTTTTTGAAAAATTTTTTTTACTATGGCCACCAGGTTTTTTGCATGGCAGCATAGCCGTTTCGTGTTCCCCCAGGAATGACGCATCTTATAATATATATCTCATCTGGGAGTCTTATCGAACTAGGTTCAGTGTCGTCGGCTCTTCTACTATATCCCAAGTGTAAGAAAATATATCCAATTCGAGACTGAATTAATATATTCTCTTTTATTTTATACAACGACGGTTGCAAACAAGGCTATGAACTCCTGCGACACCAGAACAATCACAAGCGCGTTACCAATCCTTTATTGACTTGGGGATCCGTTATCCGTTGCGTTGAGAGCTAGAGCCTATTTCTCGAAGCTAAAAGTTACAAGTGGAAGTCTCTTATCAATACCTCTTAAATAAATAGCCTACCGCTTGTAAATTGTAACTTGTAGCTTCGAGAAATCGGTCCCTGGTCATTAACAACACAGCGCATCCACGGAACCAGGAACACAATAAATACCACGTAGCTAAATGTAAAGAACAAACAGTGGTTTTATTATGGCTGCGGTCTTCTGTTGGGTGGAGGTCCTGTCAAGTTGTATAAATTTAACTTTAAACCATTATTTAGTGCGTCTAAACTTCATTTGCAGTTTGACGGACGGCAACTTCTGAACCCTACACTGCGCGTGGTCCGACACACAATGAAAGAAAAAAAAAAAAATTCGTGGCACAGATACAGTACAAATAAATATAACACCACAATACAGAATATAACCACGAAATGCCCCCAAATCAGCATAGTGCAGCCATTCGCTAGCGCTGGTCTTCCTTTAGGACCACGTGAAACTACGAAGGACGAAAAACACGAAAGTTACAAACAATATAAAACTTATATAGGTAATTGAAAATTCGAAGAGATAAATATAAACGCGCACTTGGACGGTATTTCCATTTAACGAGATCTTTTTCTAAGTTTTATCTCTGTTAAAGTTAATGCAAAACATACGAATAAACCATGTCCGAGTAAAACATACTACTTCCCAGTCCCTATTTCATAATATTGCTATTTGGATGACAAGATTGATTAGTTGCCGGCACGGGTTGCGGGTCACTACCTAAGTAATTAACAAAGCCGATTTGAAATAAATACACATACGTACCATGAACGCATTTTTATTGTATTAAATTAAGTACGTAGAATTAAATCACATGGTGGCGTGGTCTCCTAGACCTAGTTACTGGTCAGGTGATGGCCATATGAGATAAATTTCTGTAGTTGATACGCTAAGGCTAAGCTATACCTAACAAAACTGACAGTGTTATGGCCATATTACGTTATGGATATATCAAGCTTATATCGTAATATAGAGGCACTCTAGTGGAGACGTTAGGTTTATACATTATATATTATATTGAATAAGGGCTCCACCATAAATAATTAAAATTTTATGGCACAAACGGTGCATCTGCAGTTTTTCAATAAAACTGACTACTTATTTTTTATGATTTATTCAAAAATGGTCCAAAAAAGCTCTATATAAGTATGTTGTATATGAACTTATATATATATGAAATATACATGTAAATGTTCCTTATTGACGTCTCCAACAACGTAAGCAACGTTTTTTTGAACTCATTCTTCTTCACAAAAGTTACGCCCAAAAAACTACTTTTTTGCCTAAAATTGCCAAATTTTGATGCCATATATTTCGAACACAGTGAGTTTTGAAGTACCATTTCGGTAAAAGTCATTGTTATTAACACGATTAGCCATAAAAACCACGAGAAAATGGAGAGTTAAAGATGAAGGTCATATTGGGACCTAGGAACCTCTATTGTAATTGGACAGTGGACACTGCCAAAGTTAGGGCTATGAAGCCTAATTTTTAATTGGACCATTTATCCGCATATATATAACGTGTCCTGTTATATAATTTTAAGCCTTTAACTGTAGACCACAAAGACGACTATTGTTTTAAGAGCGCTGTCACAAAATAGTATTATGCGCTGTACCAAAAAGTAACTCGACTCTGGCTGTCCGTCGGTCACAACTATGTATTTCAGTTAAAACTCACTTGTTCAAAGTCTTGTTACGCTTAGTATAGGTCTACTGTGGTACAATATGAATCTAAAACTGTTTTTCTTTTCTCGTACCCCCTCTCGTAACCCCTATGGTACTCCTTCACGGGTGCCTTGGCTCCGGAAGTTTTTTTATAGAGTGATTACAAGTCACTGTTGCCCTCAAATGAGGGATCAAAGTTGTGCAAAGGGCAACATTGACTCATTTCTGAAAAGCAGGTATTAAATGCTTGTAAAACAAAAGATATATTGCTACCGACTGTCACATACAGCAGTATGTGATAGTCGCCCAAGATGGAAAAATCGATCTTGGGCGAAAACAAAAGACAGGGAATTACGCAAAATATTGCACTTTAGAATACCTCGCTACGCACGGAATGGTACGTTCTTTCTCTTACGATTCAATATCCCTTGAGACTATTATTTCTGATAGACCTTTGGAAGTAAATCGCAGTGACGAAGATTAGGCACAATAATATTTTCATGGGATTCGTAATGATGAGCCCAATTACGAGATATTTTTTTCCAAAGCCATCTAATTGCTTCTACTGAATGTAGATCGTGAGAAATGCTATCGTGTAGAAATCACAAGGAGATACCGATTGTAAATAGGAAGTTGATTAGGTACTTTTATTAAATACTTATTGTCAAGACACCTTGAGATATACCACGCAAATGTAATTAAGGTAAAAAGTACATTATTACCGAGGTGCGGAAAGTGAGGAGTTTCCGCTAAGCGCTCTGGTGATAATTAGTGCATTTCTCAAACAATGAGAGGAAATAACGCAAAAATATTTTGTGCCATGTAGGTATGGCACAAAACATTTTACCGGGTAATTCACGCGGTGATATTTTTACTTCGATTTAACTATAATCACTATTACTATTAATTTTTTTTAATCATGATCATGGCACACTCGGGGTCACAATTCTGTAATAATCCCGGATATACGACGTTATAGGTTAACTTCATTAATTATTGGCATACTATATTCCATTAAATATCTACAGTAAACCTTTCATTTAATATGATAACAAATAAACAATAATTTGTAACGAAATCTTGTATTATGTACTAAATGAAAGCTAAATGTAAATCAATGGTACCTAAGTGATCAAAATCATTATAAAGGAAATAGCAGTAAACTTAGTGTTAACGTTTTGTCTGATACGTACCTGGCTTAACCTTTTCGCCGCCATTGACTTGATATAAAGTAAGAACATTTAGTGCACCACACGCTATGACTTCATATCAAGTCGATGTAAAGCAACCTACGTGCTGCCAAGTAAGGTTCATTTTCGGTCGTTTGTTCTGTGATTTTGGCGTGTGAGACACAACTTGCGAAATCTACTGTGGCGGTGAAGAGGTTAAACGATCTAAATACACTCGCCGCGCTGTATGGCTAATAATGAGATATATTGAACCTGGTAGAGATCAATTTTCCCTTAGTAATTTAGATATACAATCCCTTATTAATAACCTTCGTTAACTACATTGTCTTTTGTCCTTTATAATATCGGACGTTATAGCGAGAATCTGAACTAGAGCTTCGAATCAGGTATACCGGGATTGCTCATACTCGCGGGTTGAGGTTGTCTGAACCATCTTCCAGGGACCATTTTATTCCTAGCCTGTACATACATAATTCAGTTATATTATTTGCCTGATTCAGGTTCTATACATACCCTGTATAATCAACAGGCAATTTAGCAGGACTGAATTACTCGTATCTCTTTGAGTGAATTCTACCGTTGCGCTCCGTATGCCAGAAATATTGACTGTATAATATATGCACATTCGTTTTGGTACGATCGACCTGAAACTCGAACCTAAAGAGACCCAATAAAATAATACAAATAGCAACAGTTACTGTAACTGTCAGTTACTCCTTTATTACCTACCCGGTCACAATATCTGTGCACATATAGTACAGCACATACGACGCCCGTACGGTGTACGCAGAGCGCCGTAATGACGTCACTTTTCGGAGTGCACATACAAATATTGTGACCGGTTAGTACTAAGTTCTGCAACACCGACGGCCATTGGCCTACGTTTATATGATTAGTTGCCATAATGCGCGATAGACACTTAAATATTAATTGCCAACGGAACTGGTTCACGGCAAAAGACGTGTCGTTTGAAAGCGCTAACTGGTTTTCCCCAAGAGTTCAAACTCACTTGCTACTCACTCATTATCCCTGTTATCTTGTCTCGTACTAAAATATTACCTAAGGCGATGTATATACTAGAAAATAAACAGAACGATATTGATATTGTGTGAGGACTTTCATGTTACTTAAGACAACGGTATTCTTAGGTATTACATTGGACTCAAAATTGCAGTGGGGTTCCCACATAACCGCTATAGGAAGTAGGTTGAGCTCTGCTGCTTTTGCAGTCAGGAGAATGAGGCAGCTTACCAATGTGGCAGCGGCTCGGTTAGTTTACTTCGCTTATTTTAATAGTATAATTAGTTATGGTTTTATTTTATGGGGATCAGCTGCAGATATCAAAACTATGTTTATATTGCAAAAAAGGGTTATACCAGCAATTTATAACTTTAAGTCGCGTGAGTCATTGAGATAAATCTTTTAGGAAATAGATATCCTAACCCTGCCGTAGAATTAATACAATTTCCCAACGAACACTGATAAGTTAATAACTACCAGAAACACTGGGAAACTCAAAATAACTTTTTACAGACTAGTAGAGGCGAAAAAGTCGTTCTTGGGAAATTGTATAAAATTCTACAATAAAATTCCAACACATTACAAAACATACGTATTCTAAATTTAAATCTGTCATGAAAGACACTTATTTCAAAAAGCATATTATAAGATAAACGATTATATAATTGATAGGGATGTTTCGCAGTGATATCGTCCCGCACAAGTAATCTAACACAGAAATATTTTGTCCTTTAATATTAAATAATATATATGTATGTACGTTTACATTGTAGCATTTGAATTCTGTAGTATTATGATACTGTTATTTTATATACATTGTATATTGTTTTGAAAAAATGACACCCAGCCTAGTTTCTTACGCCGGTTCTTCCCGAGGCAGAGGTTTATTTTATGAACCGGTGGTAGTTTTTTTGACTTTCATAAGTGCATATAATATGCCTAAATTGAAGAATAAATGATTAAAAAAACCTATACTCGTTAATCGGGACGATATCTACTCGTTTTTATTAAACAGGACTTAATTAATCGAGTATAAGCAAAATTAATTATTAACCTCCTCGAGAAGGATTTATTTAGTTACTTATCACTTCAAGAGGTCCTTCTATGAAACGGGTATAAATTAGACAGATGGCAAGTTGGCAACCCAGACGGGAACCTAGAGGGACACATCCTGATGTTGCAAGGCAAGCAGTTTTTACATAATTACCTACTCAATTAAAATAGAATACCTACATGCTATTACGCAAGGTTTTGGATTGTTCGGTCGGAACAAACGGATACCTTAGTGTCTGAGAAAGTTGTTAAACCCTGTCATAACAGCATCACCAGCAGTAAATGTCCTAATTTTTGACACCTAAATACCCAATCGTTAACAGGTGAACAATAGGTAGGTCGAGTACTGAGACGTTTACAGTACGATTAATTTGAATTTGACACTGATATAATGCTCTTATTTCATGGGATAGTCTACTTTAACCCTAATGTAATTAAGTTTATATTTACAAACATACGATTTTTAAACAGTGAATATGTAATAGAAACTTAATTTACATTAGTGTTAAAGTCGAATATCCAATGCAATAAGCTCATACCTGTTCGTTATAACGCATTCTGTGTTCTGTGTACTCTCGCCTTAATAGAGAAATTGCTGCACCGACCGGTTGGCTCGTTACTGCGTCATGTTTCGCGTCGGTTTCTGACGACACGTGACGTCATCAGTAAACGTCACATTCAAAACGGTCAATTTCTAATGACATAGTTCTGACGTATGGTCCTTGTTATCGCCGGTGCTCGTGACAGTATAGGTAATATGCCTGGTTTTCCTTAGGAGTTGGCTAATGATTTGCTTTCGGTATTTTCCTCAGTTAGATAATTGATGCTGGAATGGTTTTATAATATAATGGTCTTATATTATGTACGCATATATATTTCACTATCAAATATTTATAAGTGATTAATGTATTATTATTACTAAATTAAGGGCCGATATTTCAATTCCCAGATAAGAGTGTCTGTCAGATAAATGTTAGCTCTGTCCTTTTCTGACATGTGACATTAGAAACATTATTGACAGCCATAATTTTAACTGACGGATAATTTAAACTCGTGATTGGTAAATCGACTCTCACTGTATTAAAGGGAAGCCAAAGAGGATCTTATTGTACTATACTGTAAAATGCGAAATGGAGCCCTTATATTTAGTCATGATTTGTCCGTATGTCATAGCCGATTTACTCGGAGACAATGTATTAGTACATACTACAATTATGAAAACTTTCCCATTTAAGTCAACCGTTGGTTCCTCTCTAAATCCAAGGTTTTTGAGTTCCCCAAACAAAAGGACATGAAGATACAACCATTTTCAATTCACAGCATAGGATAGAGGATTTAAATGTGGACTATTAGTAGTACGCACGGAACCTTTATTTGTGAGAGGTCTGACACGCACTTGGCCGGTTTACAAATAATTACAAAGCCTACTCATACTCATAACGGTAAGTAAAATAAGAATTTATTGATTATGATGAAACGCTATTATTGTGTAAATATAACAACTGATTGGAATAAATAATGTGAAAGGCAGTTGGGTCATTTACTTCTTCATGACCAGTTTTCTAGTACAAAAAAATATCTATGATATGTATTGAATTAGTGTACAAAAATAGGATTTCGAAATAGTACCTGAACCTAATAAAAGGAACTTATAGGTAAAAATACTTAAATATTAACATATCGCTGTAAAAGGCGGGTAACACAGTGGTAAAAACCATTTTTTCATACAAATGGTGAGACAGCCAAGGACCACTGGGTCACTCGATTTACACACCACATTATGACAAATAAGTAAATTAATAAATATGCTCAAAATCCTAAAAAGATACATATGAAAATTGAAAGTTGCAAAAATAACTTATTTTTCTTTTATTGACAAGGTACCTAAATGAAAAACTTCAATCAGGATTTTTGATTTAAATAAACAAAAAAAAATTAGGTACAACTATGTACAAAACGCAATATTTTACAATCAAAATTGCAAATTACTCGTTTTCCATACAATGGTAGTATGTGACGTCACAATCATAACACGCTAAATTAGTATGGAGCAGTAATCTTTGTATGATCTCTCATGTATGTTATTGCTTATGGAAAATAAACTTTATTTTTAGGTTTTCCGGGCTCAGCTGTATTTTGAAACCCATTTTTATCTTTTGTGTTGTTCTAATTATAGTTGTTCCACATAACAATTTGTCCTCTCCCAAAACTGGTTCCAAATCATGAAAAAAATGATGATATTTTCAATTAAGGTACTGTCCTGGGAACATGTTGACATACTGTTGGTCAACGGACAAACAAATATAACCAGTAGAATCAGATTAAATTTGCCGGGAAATCCTTTGACCCTGAACTACGATGTAATAAAACAAATTTCGGCAAACCAATGACGCCAGTAACGGCCCTAATGAATATGATTGCTTCTGTACATTAATTTTGATTCGGGTTGCGGGTACTTACCTACTTAATGTTGATAAGCAATTGAGTTTTAATGGGCTGTCTGTGACTAACAGTCCATCATTTTTTATTACATAATATTATCTAATATTTGATTGATTTTAAAAACAAGTTTAACTTTTGAATTTTAACCTTAATTTTAGTAATTTTAATAGAACATTTGTTCTAAAAATCAATCATCATAAATCTATATCTATATGTATTTTTTTGATTGGGTTGGGACACTTTTTGTCGTGTCGTAGCTGTACCACTGATTAGTACCATTAATGGTACTGCTGGGAAGTTTAGTCCCACTAGTATCATTTTATTTATATATCTGCTCTACGTTAATTCGGTATTTAACCTCTTCATCGCCACAGTAGATTCCGAAAGTTGTGTCTCACACGCCAAAGTCTTTGTAGAAAAAGAACGAAAATTAACCTTACTTCAATGGTGCACACGGTAGGGTGGGTAGGCTAGTTACGCAGCCTGCGTCAGTTTGCGGCCTTCTGAAGAACGAAGTTTTTTCAATAATTTTTTTTTAAATTTTCACATGCCCTAAAGAAATAGTGAGTCGCATGCATTTTAATTAGTAGCTATTGAATGGGAATATATTAAAAAAGCAAGAAAATATCCTTTCAGTTCATTAAATCATCCAAGTGGCCGCAAACTGCCGCATCAAATTAGCAGGCCGTAAACCCACCTACCGACCCTACTGTGGTTTAATAGGACGTTGCTCTACATCGACTTGTCCTACTCTTCACTCGTCATCAATTACCGAAGTACATCAGTGCACTCCACGTGCATCATTACTTATTCCGACTTTTCTGACAATCCATTCTAATATTATATTCTTTATTAAAAGCGAAAGTAACTCTGTTTGTCTATGTGACACAACTACCTCACCACACTTAAATTGGTGAATGGATTTAGATGAAAATTGGCAATGTGATAGTTAGAGATCCCATAAAGTACATACGTTTGAAGAGTTTTTATTCCGAAAATAAGTTCTTGAGGGGGTGAAAAGAGTAACGAAAGTTTGTAAGAGAATCGAGTCATATTAAGCCTGCGACGAAAATAATTTCATAGCAATTATTTCTATAAGGCAGGGGAAACATACTAAGCGGACGAAGTCTAGGTAATTTTAGTTTTTAATCGACTTCAATAGAATACTCACGGAAACCATAAAATTGGTGAACTGCATAAAATTACAAGAGATGAACGCACCATGAGATTCTGTTAAGGCAAAAAGTACCTAATGCTCGTCAAAATACACATTTCCAAAACTCATATACGAAAACCTTGAGGAATCTACGGAACTTTTTTTTATTAAACAGTACTGATGGTCACCGGTCACCATAGTCTAATAGACTAACTAACACAGCTTTGTTTGCGTCTAAGATTGTGCGCATTATCCGGATCCGGATGTTGAACCGATATATAAAGAGTGTGGAACTTTTTATTTTAATACAACTGGCTAAATGACTACAATGCATAATATAATATTTATTAACTGTTGCCTATGTAAATCATTTCAGTCCACTTACCACGGAGGTCAACGGTAGCCGACCTCGGTCCAGTCGCAATTCGGCATGTATGCACCCGTTTTATTATGTAACATTAACCTTATGATATATACCACACAATGATTAGTCTTGCTAAACCTTGGATATCAACTGGGCCGCGATTCTGGCCTTGATTGACAGAAGGGGACGTCTGTAGGATGTCGCTCGTTTCAAGTCCCCATTTTGATTTTGAGAACTTAAAAATGACGAACGTATTTATTAATGCACACCATCTCAATTTTTTCAGAATTTTGAATTTCATACTTTGGAAATTAGAGGGGGTGGCACACTTTTTTTTTATACAACGCCGGTGGCTAACGAGCGCACGGTTCACCTGATGGTAAGCGGACACCGCAGCCTACTAAGACCGCAACTCCAAAAACAACCCTTTATAAAATTTGAGGATTCATCGTGTTGACAGCAGAAGGGACAAATTTAGGTCCCTCGCTTTCAATACAGTGCATCCTCCGGAGCTCACCTCCAGGAACACAACACTACAAACCTGCATAGTAAATAATGACTTTCATGGCTTTGATCTCACAAAACAGTGGACTTAAATGGAAAAAAAAATAAAACCTACACATTATTTTTAAAGACCTACTTATCCATGGTTATGTGCGTTGAATTTTTTTTCATCCGTCGGTTGTGTATGGAGTGCCCCCAGTAATTTAATATTTTTTTCTAATTTCACATTTCAAAAAAATATTAAATTATTGGGGGTTCATAGAATACACCTTTTTACCAAATTTCATAATTGTGGTGCTTATAGTCTCCGAGTAGATCTCTGTGGAATACGGACGGACGGACGGACAGACGACGAAACTATAGGGGTCCCGTTTTCGCCTTGAATCGCCGTTAGATACACGGTTGAAGTGGAAGTGTACATTTCATTCACCACTTGTCTCATAAAAATTGAGTATTAGTTAAAAAATTGGTCTGTTACGGTGGTAGATACTTGTATTCTTTCAGTCACTTGTTTTAAGGGTCAATTTTTATTTTTTGTATGAATGAGATGAAAACAATTAGGTTGGAAAAACTCCTGATTCTGTACAAAATACATGTACCTTGTTTTTTCTTCTGTTGGACTTTTTTTTTGAACCGGACTGTGGCTTTAAAGGCAGGGCCCAATGAAGCGATAGGAGTGCGCGGTTGGAGAGTAGCCTAAGGAAAATCCAGGGAAAACCTCTGACACGACCACGCGTGTGGTTTGGAACACTGGAATACTGAGTTTGCGCTCCAGTGAGATTAGTTGAGCGGCTTCAACCGAATCTGACATGGACTTTATCCGAATCCGAAGGCCGAGGATTAGTTATGTGGACCAGATAAAGAATTTCAACATTTCATTTCATTTCAAACTTAAATAATAATATTAAAATATATGAAAACCCTATGAGTTTTGTCACTCAATAAAAAACAATTGTAGCACACTGTACCAAATCGTGCAAATATTGATCAGAATAAGGAACTCAATCTACCCACCAATTTTTACTGTAGTATATAAAAGAACAAGTATGCCCTTAAATTAAAATTAATAGTAAATTGTTACCAAGGGTCGAAAGCGACCCATTTCACCCTAGATATTTATAGCCAATATTTCAAGGGTGAAATAGGTGTTTTAACCCCAGTTAAACACTTTACTTTTCATTTTGACTATGAGGAAAATAAATGATGAGGAAAATAAATACAGCAACCAGCAGCCGGCGCCGCCGCGCCTCGCGCTCCGCGGCCCGTGCGTTCGGCCGGCGCGCGCACGCGGCCTAAAGAACTTAAAAAAAAAATACTTTCCACCCGAGGGTCGGAAAAGTGACTTTCAAACCGGTTATCTACTCATGATAATTGAACTTTCCGAACAGGAGAGATTAAAAATCATTTTCAAAACGTACCAAGTTTGTGCTGCTCCAAATACGATACCGTTGTATCAAATCAAAATTGTTGACACGGAAAGCTCTTTTATTCGTAGACTTAGAGCCCACTGCACAGGGAAAACCTATAATTCTGTGAAAGACTTCGTGGACGAATAACGATTGGTGAATGAATGTATCAAATCAAAGCACGATATTTGATATAAATATGACTTGATGTAATTCTAATAAGTATGACTTCGCAATTCTATGTATCAATTAATTTATATTGTAAATTTATTCTAAGTTATTTTTATATTGGATAAAGTTCTTGACAGTGTATGATCAATACAATAAATGTTATTCTATTCTATTCTATTCTATCATTTACATATATAGAATATTCCCTTGGTATTTAATACGCTTCTAATCTTTCACGGTCCCTTTGCGTCATCGTCCACGTTTCGCAGCCATAAAGCGTTATACTCCAGATGTACACCTTGATTAGTTTTTTCCTAGTACAACTTGATATTCTAGTTTTAAGCAGATGTCTTTTAGAGTTAAAAGCTTTCTTTGCCATGGCTATCCTAGTAATAATATCGGGTGTACATCTAGAGTCGTCTGTAATAATACTGTCTAAATATCTATATCAGCTGACCGTGAACGATTAGAAGCGTTTGAAATGTGGTGTTGAAGACGGATGGAAAGAATCAGCTGGACAGAGAAGAAAACTAACGAAGAACTTTTAAACTTAGTTAAAGAGAAGAGGACTTTATTGAAAATAATAGAAAACAGAAGAGGAAAAATGATAGGACATCTCATACGCCATGACGAATAGATCAGAACAATAATAGAAGGAAAGATAGAGGGAAAAAGGAAAAGGGGAAGACCTAGAATGACGTACATGAAGCAAATAAAACATAAAATAAACGCTACGTCATACAAAGAAGTGAAGGACAAAGCTGAATGTAGAATAAGCTGGCAATTACTCCACCTTCAAGAGCCAAGCTCTTAAATATTATGATGATTTAATACGCTTTAAGTAAGAAAAAGGCCTGATGGGTGGTGGGGGTGAGCGATAAGCAACATTCTGAGAAAAAAAAATGATATTTTCAGTTCAGTTCAGTTCAGGATGAATCATCCAGTACTTCGTAATAATTGCATAAACACCAGTGTTTTATGCATTCTTTTTATTTTAAATACATTCGCGAGCAAAAATGACGGGTACACTTTGGATTGATTTTCCATTGAAAGTGCACCCGCTATTTTTGCTTGAGTATATTTAATTGATCACACTTTGTATCAATGAAAACATAAGAAAATAATATACTAAATGCAAGTATCTATTGAAAAATCGCTTTCTTGGGGTTAGATAAAAAGGATATAAGGTATCATTTGAGGTATATTTTACAAAATAAAATCGTATCGTATTTAAAGGAGCCCAAACTTGGTATATTATGAAAATGATTATTATTTTAATTTAAAGCATTTGACTAAAATTTAAATGTAAGGATGTGATATATTTTTGCATCGGTTTAGAAAACCTTTTCATTTGTAACCAACCACACACGATAGGTTTAAAAACAAGTTTTTTTTCCATACAAAACAGAGGACCTCATAACACCTTTTTTGGTGCTGCGGGACAAATTGATTCATATGGCCTAAAGATCAATCGTTACGATTTTCATACTTTTCTCACCATTTGCAGCCTTTTTTGCGTACCACTAGCACTATTCGCACGTATATATATCGCCAACTGATACAGATCAATCGCTGTTCAACATCAAGGCTCAAAACTGCGTTTACCCTCAGGGTTAATACTAAACTAGTTGCCGGTTTCGATATAACAGACTAGATCATCGTTATCTATATAGGGTTGTCACTACTGACACATTAAAATACTGACAATTTAAGGTATATCCACTTAGGCTTCGTAAACTTAGTTATGATTTTAACTGAAATAATACCTAAACTAAACGTCCCAATGTTCGGCTTAATATCAAATAGTTGACGTCTATGTATCTCCTGCCATCTTTGAATTCTGCGAGAGGAGTTCAGTTTCTCTTAGGGTGCTCCCAGACTTCGGGAAGAGCATCGTACAGCTTGGTTTTGAGATAGTTCAGGGTTGAGCGCATTTGCTCAAACCATCTAATTGACCTCCCGGCCTCCTCCCATCGATCTTGCCAGTGACTATTAGCTATGGCCATCTATTATGTTGTGACATCTATTGTACACCTTCACTTAAGACATAAGATAGAAATTTTCCAGTGTTCTTAGTCTGGGTCAAACACTAAGACGTTAGCTAAAATGAGAAACTTAGGAAAAATCCTCGAAAACCACTCGCTGTTCAAAGATAGGAAAAATCTGCCATTTAAACATTTATTGATACAATCGTAAAAGTAGTCAGAAAACACGAGCAGGTAGTCCTATCCAGATTCCATTGTGACACGAAAGTAACCCATATGAATTATATGACAATTTTTTGGTCGAAACGAAATCAATTCAATTGAAGACGAATTAAAAGCTTTAACTATTGTCCAAAAATTTAGTCCTTATATATTTGACACGTTGACTATTTAGTTAAACAGTCGGTGTGACGGCTGCTTAATGACAAAAGTATCCCAAACTACGACCTATCATTTGTACAATTTATAAAAAAGAACTGCATCTCAAGTGACAACCTTATTGATTCTGATTTATATCCGCCGCGGTCGCGCAGCTGTTGAGCGAACGCAAACGGAACTCGGAAATAACGCAATTATACCACCTTGTTCAAAACCATAACAAAACAATTCGCAATACATCGTATCCCTATTTCAAATTCCACTTCCACACGCCAAGTACCAGATTGCAGTGTACTTTGTTAGCGACTTACTGTCTTTTATTTTTCGTGACGTCGATAGGCACTCCGCTCCAATTACTGTTGCGAACATGTATTAAAAATTTGGAAAAATATAAAGGAAACAAGTAAAGTTATAAGTTATAGATACTTAATTTTATTATGGTTTCCTCTGATCTGAGTAGCTGTAAAGGTTGCTAAAATTCTACTAAATATATGATGTTAATAATTATCAACTATAACAGCTATTGTGCAAACAACCTTATTTTAATAAAGACAGAGAGTATTTTAAAACTCCACACAAGATAGGATAGTTTTATGTATAATAAAACAATGAGGAAATGAACGTATGTGTCAATACATTTTACCATCCAAAATAATTTCAATGCGTTTCGCGTTAGTAATTCAGGAGACAATTCTTACCTATTATTTTTGCTTCACTAGTTTTGGTTTTAGGGCTTAAAAGATTTCGTATTAGTTATGTAGTTACAAATAAACACTAGAGGTTCACCTTTCCACAGTCACGTATTACCTTTTCCACGGTCATGAGATACGTCTGGGTTTTCCAAGAAACCATTATTTACAGTAAAATACGTTTTAAATAAGATGACCAATGGATGGAAAATGAAGAATCATTTCTAAACTTCAGTAATGTTTTTAATCTCAATAAATGCAATTGTAATTGGCCATTTGGTTCGCCCAAGTGGCGGCAGGAAATCCCGAGTTGTGGTAGGTCCGACGCACTGCTAATTGCTATGCAATTAACAACTGTTTTCTACTCGCCTCTTTCCCGCATCCCTAGCATAACTCGTCCTTAAGACTTTGAACAGCTACGCGTATTGAGAGATGTGATTTATACTGGTTGGCCTGAAGCGGATTGTTGGTTATTACGAATACTTGCCCTGAAGATGCGTGGGACCTTCCAATCACACCGCGCGAATGAACTAACATCACATTATTTATGCAGATATACCAGCTTACTTTGCTTTGCATGTATTTTTCCATCTTTTTGCTATTCTGGAGAGTCCTAGATACAACTTACGAGGGTCATATGGTTTAGGTTTGCGTCTTTATTGTGAACATGACTAAGCCTAGCTTTTGCCTGAAACAAATAGCATAAGTCATCTCCGTTTCTATAAATCTGTGTAATAAATACAGAACTTATATGTCGTTTAATGTATGACCACGGAAAGGCGAAAAATTCGTGGGATATTACAGATTCATTTATAATTTAGCTCTCATAAAACGGAAAGGTTACTTTCAACATCTTGCTTTTTCATGTAACCGGTCAGGAATAAGTAGGATTGGCACAAGAGAGCTCCATACCATAGTTGAATGTTTAGCGTAACGTGGGCTCTTTCACAAAGTGTTTACCGCTGCCTGGGTTTCCCTCATCATCATCAGTTTATAATCGTCCACTGCTGAGCATCGGTCTCTATTCTACGCTGGTTGAATTCAAATACCTTTGTAATGTAGTCACAATATCACAGTTTTAAGAATTATTCCTAAAACAATTACTCAAAAACCGTTACATAGATTCCGTTGACCTGAAATCATAAAATTTTGCTAGAAAGTATTTTTCATATATCTGATTAAAACTTAGGGCATACTTAAATGACAAATATTGATAGCGGTTTTTCACAGCTCCAAGAGACCAGTCCAAGAGACCTGAGTGTTTGATATTTAATTAAAATAACTAACTTAGACAAAATATGGACAATGAAATGATGCTATGATGATTCCTTTTGTCATTTTGAGGCACAAAACCCCAAAAATTTGAAACAGTTCGTATACTGTGTCAAATATGCCGACGACCTTTACGAAACAAGATCAAACAACCTGTTTCATTAGTAGTCTTGATTATCTCATTTATTTGAATAATTACGCATGTACTCCTGTAACCCGGAAGCTTAAAAAATAAAATTTATGTGTGACACATACGTCAACGTATAATAATATTTAAAAAACTCGGGCACATAACTCGGTCAAGCACGCTGCAACAGTAAAAAATATTGTTTAGTTATTTTAGATTTATATTATATAGTTTGAGTATGAGTATGATTGCTGAGGAATATCGTGCTAAAAACAGACCATTGTTCGTTTTATTTTTAGATACTGGTTACGCCTCCGTATAATCGAAATTCTTTTTAGCATCGTTCAACCGCTTTGGAGGCTGCTTCCTCTAAAACCATAAACCTTATTAAAAATGACATGACACAAGTCACATCAGTTGAAAATATATAAGGGTCATTGTCAGATTTAGTTTCGCGTCTTTTCGGTGGACATATCAAAAGTTAAGAGCTACAGAGCTTAATTTTGGATTGGTTTTATTGGATTGGTAGTAACCCGCATAAACAGTATCTCCGTTGCTATAAATCCATGTACTAAAAACATAGCTTACATACACAGGAACCGTCAATTATTGACCACCGAAGGGACAACTTTTGTTTTTGCAACTGACAATGACCCATAACTCGTCAACCGCCATCGACGTTACTATTATATATAACATTTCCGCAAATTAATCTTAATATTGCCGCATATTATTCTTCCGCTTCCCGCTTATAATAACAATCACCCGCAATAGTCGTCTGATCATAAAACCAGCCACCACCAGCCACCGGAATACTACAACAGACACCACGGAAGCTGCATCAAAACCCAGGTAAGCAGTTTCCAAGCCCTAAATTCAATTTTTCTATCTTGCATTAATCAAATTATACTGCGGCGTAACCTTCTGCCACATTTCGCTCAACACTGCCCGCATAGTAAAAATTGCCTATTTACACGGCATAATCATATTTTTATGGTCCTTCGAGCCGGATTGTTCCGCTAAATTCTAAATTTATTAAATTTATTTGCGCCTGTGATTGACGTAATATTTGGTCATCACAATAGGCATACATTTCATCCGCCATTAACGCTCATTTCACATATTCCGCTCATTGACATTTATATTTCGCTTGACATTGTCAAAAATAAATTGTAATTTTAATTTAGTTAACATGTCTAAATCTGAGATGGAAATGAAGTTAGCCATGTTAAAAAGCAAGGAGGAAAAAATATTCGAGCGAGTATCTCGCGTATATGCCGCTTCAAAAAATATTTCATGTTTTGAATCGCGAAGCAACGAGTCGTTTATGGCCGACAGTGAAACGATTGATGACTTGCGTGTCAGTTTCGAGTCAATTCTTGATGAGATGAACAAGTGCATCATTACTCTCGTTCCTGGTACAAAACCCGATTATGAGCCCCTGGATGCGTTCGAAGATATGTACTCAAAAATAAAACGTACTCGAAATAATATTATTAAAATGTCAACACCTCAAGCAAGTGCATCACCCGCACCCGCAAGCCGCAACAATAACGGCTCCTCTATTACTCCCGCCTATTGAACTGCCTTGCTTTGATGGACGCACTGAGAACTGGCCCATCTTCTATGAGTCATTTAAAACAAATATTCATAATAATGACGTTTCTGACAGACATTGCAAGTGTGACGTGAGTTACAATTCATAAGAGTATGCGAGGTACTTAAACAATTCACACAACCATGTTTATTTTTAATAAATTCAAATCTCAATTGCGGAGAGGTCATGTTTTTAAATTTCAGGCAAGCATAAAGTTGCGAATGATCCTTTTTGTTGCACAATATACAAGCTAGTTCATTAATCGCAGGGTTTGAGGCGGTATCATTGCTGGCTACAAATGCCTTGTATGTAGTTCGCGTAGTTTGTGGCGGTATATTAGCAACTGATTTGCTGACGGTACTACCATTAGACCGTTCTAAAATTTTAACTTGGTCTTGCACAAAAGATATAAACGACTCATATGTCGGAATCTCAACATTGCGAATTGACATTTCGTAACTTTGTAAAGTCTGTTGGTCAGTCTTCCTCAATGCGCAATTTAAAAGAAGGAAGTCAGCCAAGTCAGGAATATCTAACTGCCTAAGGGCAGCGATAGATGCGCAGTACTTCTCAATGAAGCTGTTGAGACTGCTAGAATTATTTGAGCATGGCTTTAAGTCAAATATGTTATTCAGGTAATAAGTACCTAAAGCGCGTTTGTCTTGGTATTTTTTGACAAGACTGTCCCAAATTATGGAGTAGGTTTCACCAGTAGGCACTAAACCAGCGGTTAATTTTAAAGCGTTGTGCGTTAGCTTGCACACGTTGCGAGTCAGTCAGCTGGTCATTATTATGAATATTTGTTTTGTTCGACTCGAAATGTACTCAAAAATAAAACGTACTCGAAATAATATTATTAAAATGTCAACACCTCAAGCAAGTGCATCACCCGCACCCGCAAGCCGCAACAATAACGGCTCCTCTATTACTCCCGCCTATTGAACTGCCTTGCTTTGATGGACGTACTGAGAACTGGCCCATCTTCTATGAGTCATTTAAAACAAATATTCAGATACGGAAAAGGCATTCGATCGGTTCCCAAGAGAAACGATTTGGTGGAGCCTTCGAAAGAAGAATGTCCCCGAATAATATATAAACATTGCCGACACGTATGTATGTGCACGATCAATGGTACGGACGGTGGTGGACGAAACAGAACCAATAGTAGTCACAGAAGGCGTTCACCAAAGCTCAGTATTGAGCCCTTTTCTGTTTTGCTTGGTTTTGGACTCACTCATCGAGGCAGCGCAAAATTCAGCAGCTTAGTCATTTAATTACACTGACGATGTCGCTATTTGAACCGAAAACTAACTGTAATAAAAATATAAAAAACGATCACGCTACTTTCATTTGTTTTTTTGCAATTGCTACACAAACGTCGTAGTCATGAACGACGATTATTTTACGAGAAAATTGAGCACAGAGCCGTGATAAAGTTCTTGACAAAACAAGGAAAAAATCAAAAAAACTATTAAAGAAGAAATGGATGCTGTTTATGGCGAGTCTGCTCCTTCGTTATCGACTATTCAAAAGTTGTCTAGTGAATGAGCATTGGAGATGACCCTCGACCAGGCCGGCCCGTTTATGCCGCTTGTCAGGAAAATGAGGAAAAAGTAGACACAATTATATTGGAGGATGCTCGAGTAAAGATCAGATCAATAGCTGAGAAAACAGGCCTTTCTGTAGGTACCATGCACACCGTCATTCATGAACAACTTAACATGTCAAAATTTAGAGCAAGATGGGTGCCGCGAATGCTGACACCGCATCACAAGCAAGCGCGAGTCGCGTGCTGTTCAGACTTTATGAAGCTGTGTAGGGAAAATGTCGATGCGATACTTAAAAGAATTGTTACTGGTGATGAAACCTGGGTTCATCAGTAAGAACCAGAGAGTAAGCAAGAATCGATGCATTGGTATGTCAGAGGTACAGCTCGTCCTAAAAAGTTTAAGGTGATACCTTCAGCTGGCAAGGTCATGGCCACTATCTTTTGGGATTATAAAGGAGTATTGCTCATTGACTACAAAGAAAAGGGTATTAATATAACAGGAACCTATTATTTTAATATTTTGTGACAGTTACGGGAGGCTATAAAAGAAAAGAGAAGAGGAAAACGAGCTAAAGGTGTTCTGCTACTACACAATAATGCCCCCGTCCACAGTGCTCATATTGCTACCTCTGCTGTTAACGAATGTGGGTTCAAAACTATTAGTCACCCACCATATAGTCCAGATCTGGCCCCGAGTGACTATTTTTTATTCAAAAGATCTGAGAGAAAAACGATTTAACGACGATGAAGAATTTAAGGCTGCGGTAATGGAACATTTTGATATCAAAGAAGAAAATTATTTTAAGGTGAGGTTAAAAAAATTAATTGACCGATCTTCTAAGTGCATAGACATAGGGGTGAATATATTGAAAAATAAAAATATTATTAAATTCGTAACTTTTTATCATACCCAGGATACCGAGAATATATTGAACGCCCCTCGTATTTATTGACGTCTAATGGCTTAATACTTATATGGCTACACAAAAAAACTTGTATGTTCCAATTACATTAATTAGTGACCTTGTACGTTTGTACCTTGTAGTAGTGGATACGCTTCTGTCTCAGTTGAAGTCATCGGAAGCCGAGCGATTGTCTTGTCATATTTAATTGTCATAATGCTCATCACAGGAAACGCAGCAAAATCTGAAATTATAATATGGCAATTAATATTACTTAATTACGTGTTTATTACCTTAATGTTATAATACCGGAAGATTTATTCGAACATTTATTCTTGTTACATAATCGTAACAAGGTCGTATTTACGCACAACATATACATAAACACACGTGCCTATGCCCGGTATACAAACTAGTTTTTCTTTAACTTCACAGTGGGTTGGGTATTTGTGGTCCATCTTTAAACTCAGACGGTGCTTGGGCGGCGATTACACTGACCTACGCTCTTATTCCATGGGACATTCTGCTATTCTCCTTTAGCAATAGAGTTTTTATTACTTCCAAAGGAATAATAGCATATATATCCGCGTCAAATTCAAACTCTTATTTTAACAGGGCACGGTCTTGAGTTATAAGCTGATTCGTCACTGTCATCATTCTTATGTTCACAGGAATGCTAAATACCACTGGTAAGTTGTTGTAAACTTAGTTTTGTAGTATGTCAATAAGCTTAAGTTTAATTTCAACTTAAGGTCCCTATCGTTATTAACGGATATTATTTGACGTTGTATTTCTAAGTAACCGAAAAATTAGTATTTTTTTAATTATTGCATACAGGGCTTATAATTTGGGTAGCACTCGATAGTGTAACTTATTTTACCCGTGGAATCTTAAGTTTAAGAAGCCCTTCGAACTATGTGATGTCAAATAAAACCCAGTTCAAATGTTTTTTTCACAACCGTTCATAAACGTAATTTGTGACCATCGGCCTCAATTTTTCGTTATTTTGTTTATATACATTCGTAAATCGTTTTCATTTATACTATGCATATGTTTCAACAACCTTACATTATTTTTGAATTATTTTCAGCTTGCATCGTACATTAAAACCCGACAAGAGTGTTGCGGAATTTAATTGGAACTAATTTCTAACATTGGCAATAGTTTTAATCATAGGTTGTCAATGTTGTCAGTGTCACTGGCGGCTTAGGTTGAATATCTGGGGGCACGGCAGTGGCCCCGACAAGTCGAGCAAAACAAATGAGGCACGGCCGTACCATCCTTTTCTCAAAGCGATTCAGGCCATTTTCATCATCATGTAATTTTGTGCTGGCTAAACCTAGAACCCAGAATTTTTAGTAACCTATAGGGTGTCATATGACTTATGTATATTCTCAATAATATTCAATTTAATCTGTTAGTTTAAGAACTATTGCCCGTCAAAGTTCCTTAGTATTGTCACTGACACACTAGTTGACTAACCGAACATCATTTTAGTCGCGTTTCAGAGATATACAAACTGCATAAGTAAGATTGTAATGTTATACTTTTGCAGTTCCTGTATCTATGAAAAGTTTTTAGTTCTATTTAGATGCATTTATAAACTTGTATTGGCACATCTAAATATATAAAAGAAGAAACTGACTGACTGACTGACATATCAACGCACAGCCCAAATCGCTGGTTCTAGATATTCCAAATTCAGGTTCCTTATAAGGCTTATAAGGCCTAGAGGTGCACTAAGAAAGGATTTTTCAAAATTCACCCCCTAAAGGGGTGAAACGGGGGTCCAAAGTTTGTATGAAAAACCGTAATTATTGATATAAGAGACATGACACTTTGTATATAGACTCTGTGTTTCAATACAACCAAAAATATTTAAGCGTTTTTCGAAACTGCTCCCCTAAAGGGTTCAAAAGGGGGTTCCAAATTTCTACGGAGAGCAAATCTTTATTGAAGTGAGAGATTTAAAACTTCGTGTATAGACTCTAAATGCAACAAAACATGTTTCAGCGTTTTTCGAAATTGATCCCTTTAAGGGGTGAAAAGAGGGTTCCAAGTTAGTGCGAGGACCAAATTTTCTCTTTTCTTAAAAATCGATATGTGTGTCATTTTCGAGGTTCCTCGAAGCGCGGATTACTAAAATGATATGGATTTTCAAATCCAAGATGGCGGACATTTATTTTTCTTAAAAATCGATATGGGTATCATTTTCGAGGTTCCTCGGGGTGCCGATTACGGAAATAGCATCCATTTTCAAATACAAGATTGCGGATATTTATATATCTTAAAAATTGATATGGGTGTCATCTTTGAGGTTTCTCGGGGTGCCGATTACGGCAATGACATCCATTTTCAAATCCAAGATGGCGGACATTTATTTTTCTTAAAAATCGATATGGGTGTCATCTTAGTGGTTTCTCGGGGTGCCGATTACGAAAATGACATCCATTTTGAAATCCAAGATGGCGGACATTTGTTTTTCTTAAAAATCGATATGGGTGTCAAGTTTGTGGTTTCTCGGGGTGCCGATTACGAAAATGACATCCATTTTAAATTCCAAGATGGCGGACATTTATTTTTCTTAAAAATTAATATGGGTGTCATCTTCGAGGTTCCTCGGGGTGCGGATTACAAAAATGACATGCATTTTCAAAACCAAGATGACGGACATTTATTTTTCTTAAAAATCGATATGGGTGTCATCTTCGAGGTTCCTCTGGGTGCCGATTACAAAAATGACACACATTTTCAAATAAAAGATGGCGGATATTTATTTTTATAAAAATGGATATGGGTGGCGTCTTTGAGGTTCCTCGTGGTGCCGATTACGAAAATGGCATTCATTTTCAAATTAAAGATGGCGGAGATTTATTTTTCTTAATTATCAATGTGGGTGTCATCTTCGAGGTTGATGTGGGTACCGATTACGAAAATGACATCCATTTTCAAATCAAAGGTCAAATCATATGGTCGAGGGAGGCGATGGCTGAGATACGCGTCATACTCGTGCTGTTTGTGGGGTCCGGTCTGTTCATGTTTGCAAGGACTAGTAACTTCGTACTAGTGTTCAGTGGAATTGACATGATGAGAGACTTCACTGTTCTCATTTGATTTTATTTTTTAGACTGACGCTCAGAGACCTTATACATCTCTGAGGATATTTATTTATTAGATTTTATTATTTTCATGTTGACGTGTTATAGATATAGCTCAAAATATTTTATTATGATTAGTGTACCTACTTTATTACCTTTTACCTTGACGCTTAGAGACCTTATACATCTCTAACAAATCTCGATTGTTATTAGTTTCTTAGTCTTATTTTTGACATGTAACACTACATTTAATTAATGATACTTTGATTATTGTATTATTTTTATTTGATGTACCTAGATAGATTTTGACTTGTAAAAGTGCCCTTGAGGCCTATTTGCAGAATAAATGTTTTGATTTTGATTTTGATTTTTTTTAAAGAAGACATTCATCTTTCTTAAAAATCGATATGGGTTTCATCTTTGTGGTTCCTCGGGGTGCCAATTACGAAAATGACATCCAATACATATCTACATACAGGTCAAACTGAGAACTTCCTTTTTTGTAGACGGTTAAAAATTACTCTTAGTACGCGGGCGTAGCCGCGGGGAAAAGCTAGTTTACCTACAAAAAGAAGTGAGATCCCATAAAAAACATTCCATATAAAATAGGCCAAGTCTCGAAACTCTTTTACCGTAAAACGTTGTGAGATATTACGTAGAGCCAAGTCAGGCATTGTTAATAAATAAAATGTTGTGACTTGGCAATGGCACAATAGTATATAGTATGCAAAAATGAATGAAAGAGGTAAAGTTGTGTCATTCTCAAGTCTTAAAATGGTATTTAGTAAGCAAATGAATATTAATAATAATGCCTGACTTGGCTCTACGTAATATCTCACATTTTTTTACAGTGAAAGAGTTTCGACACTTGGCCTATATTTACATGGAATATTTTTATGGATTAAATAATAAATGACAAAAATGCCATTGTCAAGAGCGGAACATTTTTAACAATGTATATAATTCTGGAAATTCATTACATAAAGAAACATTTCGCTACAAATTATTACAAGCAGTTGGATATATTAACTTCGCGCGGGATAATCTAATTTGGAAATCTGTCCGTCTAGGATTCTTTTGAGAAAATGTTGTATTTAGATAAATCTGTTGCTAAATATTCTCATTATAAGACTAGTTCTCTAGCTACCTTAGGATACCTATTTGAGAACTAAAATAAGGTATTTTACGATTTCGAAATTTTGATACCTACCGAAGTCGTTTTGAGATCTAGGTGTATACTGGTCAAAATATAGTTACAACTTGAAATGAAAGGTGTGTAACCGGGCAGTACTACTCGTTATGTAGGTGACAAGACGGGGATTCATGGTAATCAAGAAAAATTGTAAAACAAAACAGTTTTGATATTAAATCACCTTCTTATTTGACATGGTGCAGTCAGGAAATGGAACATTACAAGCACGGAAACGCTGAAGCAAGCTCCGCGATTATCATTGCCTTTGATCAGTGCAATAAGGGGAAAAAAATCGGGCAAGGTCGAGTCCAACTCGCGCACCGAGTGTTCCTTACACAGATGCGTGCTCGTCACGACCCAATTAATTCAGGAAAAGCTTAACAACTTGGATGTAGAAATACAGCGCCATCTATCGGCGAATTTTTATTGTGGTTTTTTTATCTCGTGAACCGATTTCAATTTTTGTCTCTTTATTTGAAAGACGTACTTTCAGCATAATCACGTAGTAATTTATAAAACAGAAATACTTGTAAAGGTGATTAAATTAAAAACGTAGTTCATATATAAACGCAGTTATATTTTTCCTATAAAATGAACATTGATATTGTTATGTAATGATTTCATCATTTTTCCTCGGTAAACGTTGGAGATAAGGGGGAACGGTATTTTTTGTACATTTTCCCTCATAAATCGAAAATAAATCAACGTAAAAAAAAAAAATTGTTTCAGAATGTGTAACTCAATCCCTTTTATATGACATTCCACTTGACATATTCACTAGACTTTGAAATTTTGAACCACCTTTTATCTCTCATTTTTCACAGAACATAAAAAAATATGTAAATTAAAACATGTTCTATGCCTAATAATAAGGGTAACCTAGATAGGTTACCCTTATTTATAACCGTTCCAAATTTCAAATCCATAGAATAAGTAGTTCTTGGGATATTTAGCGATGTGACAGACAGTCAGACAAAGTGAAACCATAAGGGTTCCTTTTTACCATTTTGGTACGGAACTCTAAAATGGCTACAACGATACAAGTTTTACTTTACTGCTTCCGGCATCCGATTGAGCTGGAATTTGGTATTGATACTTATGGTAAGTTCGGTAATAAACGATCTTATGGTACCGACGTGCTATCTGGTAATGGAAACAGAAGGCGGCCTTAGTTAGTGTTTGGGTTCATTGGAACCGCCTCTGCGAGTACTTGATAACTGTCATAAAAGGTACTTGGCAATTAAAGGTTTTATTTTTACCTAATATCTATTTGACACTTTCAATATTAATACGTAGAATATGTTCGTGATTATAAAAGGCGTCAAACATTAGAAATTTAACCTTTCTATAGGTAAATAAAGGGAAAATTTCTATAAAAAAAGGGAATGTTAATTTTTTAGGGTCCGAAGGGTCTAAACGGAATTATATTGTTGTCACTCGCTTTACGTGCTTTACATAACTTTTCCACCTAGGTATATCACTAGTAATATCGTAAGTTTAAAATACTGTAATAGAATAAAACCTCTAGGCATAAGATCATTTGTGTAACTTCAGCGTTCCAGCGACCGAGCCCAGCCAGACGCTACCTTGCATTTTCTGAACGATAAGCGACCCACCGCGGCGACATCCTCCCGGCTAGGCTCGACGGTTAGAGCGCCGATTCTATTTTTTAGTCCTAACATATGTGATAATCCATATTGAAAGGGACCTTATGGCGGCCGGCACTTACGCCTTTATTGCCGCTGTTCCAATACAATAGTGAATAGGTGTAACATAAACGCCTGCCGCCATAAGGTCCCTTTCGATGTGGATTATCATATATTATTCTGTCAAGTAACATGTACATAAAAACATTAATTAAATGTACTTAGTTAAAAAGGAATCCTACATTTTTTTATTTAAATACACCTACCGCAAGTGTATAACTCGCGTCCGACCGTCCGTCGTCTGTCACACAAATTTTATAGTCAAACGGTTGGTGCTACAGTCTTAAAATTTTCACAATATAAGCATCTTGTTGGCCCAAAGTCATACAAATAATCAAAATTAATTTTTATTTGTTTTAAGGGGGTCTCTCATACAGCTAAAGGGGGGCGCGAAAAAAAAATTGGGTTACCCCATTTTGTGTTTTAAAAAATATTGTAAAACAAAGGAATGAGAAGCCACCAAAGTCACCTTTTTTTTACAAGATTTTGTTCCGAATTATTATTTTTTACTTCCAATTAACCCATAAACTGAAAATTTGGTGGTAATGTTTGTTATTACGTATATTTTACCAACAAATACTAATATATTGATAAATCAGATTTTTAAATTCAAATTTCCTTATTTTTCGTTTTATAACCAACTTAATTATGCGGTTGGTTCGGAACCCTAAATGTGCGGAGTCCGACTCGCACTTGGTCGGTTATTATACGTATTATGAATATACATTTTAGTGTTTTTATTTACATTCGTTGAATAATTTCATTCATTCACTTTTTGTGCAATCAGTACTTCATATAGCTGTGTGTATAATCATTCACATCAACTCTCGTGGAACTACTTATACGAGTACCAAGATCATAATAATATAATAAACTTATGCTTGATTTTCACTGCAAAAAATCGACATTATTAATGGACTTTCAAGAATTTATTGTCAATGACTCAAGGTAACAATTAACTCAATACATTGAAGGAAATAATTAAGTGTTGTAGCAACTTTGTCATAACGATAAGTGTAGCAGTAATACCTACTGTCAGCAGCCTATAGTTAGTAATAGTCAAAGTATTGAAATATAGTAAACGTCTTTTAAGTCGAATATCGCTCGAAATGTTTCGGACCCGTGTATTATATTTCAATGTCTGAAAATACAAGCCAAATACATTGTAATACACCCTTTACTACATACACAGAGGGACTACCGCTAACCGAAAACGAAGGATACCTACTTATAAAGATATGATCTCCTATGTTTCGATCTGCTAAAACATGTCATGGCAACCGATATTCTATAAAAAATTTCATTCGATATAAAAGACGTCGGTGACCCGCTTATTTTCTATATAACAATATCCCTCTCTGTCGCACTTGCCTATTCGAGCGACAGAGGGATGTGTTACGATATGTTTCGCTATCTTGGTTGTCACTAATTATAGAACTATGAACGATGTACTCGTGGGTCCTTTCAGCGCAATCTACGCTTAGAGACACGTTTATAAAATTAATCACAACCTCAAAAAAAATAAAAAATATTTGGCCTACCCCATCGAGTGGAGTATCGATGATTATAACTCGTTGAGTGCATAAACACTGTATTTTTTGTTTTTAAAAATATTGAAAAACAAAGGAATGAGAAGTCACTTATTATTTCTCAGAATTAACTTTCCCCCTTTAAAATCTCATTAAATATTCACACTAGCGAAAAAGTGTGCAGAATCTTTTTCGTAGAGAATTTAACGTTAATTACTTATGTCTAAGAACATTTTTTGCTATGCAATACCCATAATTGGGACCTTCAAAACCCCCCTCCCAAGCCTCAAGGGCTGTGGGCGGGGACTTTTGATATGTTCACCTCCTAACTAGTCCAAACAAAGTTACGTAGCCAAAAATTGTGTTCCAAGCATTTCTTTCTATCCCTTTTCGTTGCCTGGCCTACTCTGGATTTATACCTTACATACATACGGTGAGCATGCTTACCGATCGCGTCGTTCGCAAAACGCTCGCAAACCGCTATTGTGATAAGACCATAAGAAGTTGGGAGTAATTCGACGGGGCTAGTATTTTACGGTTACCTTCGTCCCTAGCCTGCAACGCTTTTTGTTAACTTTGTTTTTTCGCCCTTAACCAACCGCAAAATCTATTTCAAGAGGAAAAAATCCAATCTCTTTTTGCACATCCTATTAGTCAGGGTTCATTGAGGGACTCGCACGTTGCATGAGAAAGCTTGTAGAAAAACCAATAAATAATTATGGATTAACGTAAAATTAAACAGATTTGATATTAATGTGATTATTAAAGATTCATAATATGCAATTAATATGTATTATGTTATACTTAACCCGTCATCAACCACGAAATAAACACAAGGAATCCTTAATCAAAATAAAGGGTTGGCGACGCATTTAACGCTGTCTGTTATAGTTATTTAGTTTTATAATCTATGTACACAAGGTACATCTTACAGAGTCCGGCGGCCGGTCTATAAAATCAAAATTAAATAGGAAATAGTTTATTTTTTGCAGCCGCTTGAAAACCTGAGACACTCCGCTAGACATTTGACATCGCCTGTTAACACGGCGTTGGACGCGACACAAATAATGTCGCTAAGGCATGTATCTTTACAGTAAGAACCTTCAGGCAGGCCGCATGCGTGTTCGCTACTGTCATATTATGAAAAAAAAACACTTAATAAATATGGCTGTGGAAAAAATAGAGTAAGCACCTGCTTACTTTTATCATCGGAAGGCATGCTTCTCGTATGTGAAATCGTCTGGCACAATTTAAGAGTCTTGTAATGACAAAGGATGAGCGCCACAAAATGAAAACGAGCACAAACTCTCCGAGAGTCTTCAGAAGGTCGTTGAGGAGAAAGGCTTTCTATTATGTTTTACAATTTTAATGATTCATAGCCAACGTACACTTCAACGTTTCCAATAAACCAAAATACATCTAAAATATATAGTTTTATTACGAAGTTCCATTGCCTAACTTTCCGGCTTCCTCATGAGGTCAGTTCGTTGATAACGTTATCTTCATAACCGTTTCAATTTACTTGTAATAGTCGACTAATTATCGTCATCGAAATATCCTATCACTCTGCATGAAAAACTATTCACTGAGGAGTCCTGGTGGCCAGTTCTGTTCTTCATCATCCTCGAACGAATTTTCGTTGTACTGTTTCAATCAGTAGCGTGTATTTTTTCTCACGCGGATCCCATACAATTGTATTCTATTCCAGCCTCCTTCTAAACGTATGCGTTGTATAGTACTTATAGTATGGCTACTGTTATATTACTAAATTGTGAAGCTGTTCTAATTATCAAGTTTGGGTGTTTTGCAGATAGTAACAATGTGGTCACGCATTTCGAGTCTACTGTCTAACGTAATACCCATATATATGCTGTGTCACCCACAAGCGGATACTTGAGATGAAGTTTTAGATTGATAATTTTTCCGTAAGAGCGGTAAAAATATCAATTCTAGTTTAGAAAAAAACCGGCCAAGTGCGTGTCGGGCCACACACACAGTGTAGGGTTCCGTAGTTGCCCGTCCATCACGTCACCGGTCATATGCGGAATTACGGACCCGTAGAATCGGTTTTACTGATTTTAGTACTGATAATGTACTTTTTTGAGATGTTGTGTTGTATACATAATTGCCCTTGACGGTAATGTCTACTTAGCTGTGATAGTTTTCCTTTTAAATTCATCGTATATACCTACTACCATGATTTTTTTCACATGCCTAGTAGCCACCGTTTAGCTGGCAGGGGGAAGGGGGGGGGGACACTTGACCATAGCAAAAATTATCACTTCAAAGCTTAATATCACGCCAACCGATTCTTGAATCAAAAAATGCTTTTAGAAACCTTATAATATTTTTGAAAGATGACGATCCAACGATACCCCACACGATAGGGTTTGGAACAAAAAAAATTGCACCACCACTTTACATGTAGGGGAGGTACCTTAAAAAAAATATTTTATGATTTTATTCTACCGTTTTGTCGGCGTCATTGATATGTATACTCATGCCAAATTACAGCTTTATAGTACTAACGGTTACTGAGAAAAGCGGGGAACGGACGGACGGACGGACATGGCGAAACTATAAGGGTTTCTTGTTTACTATGGAACCCTAAAAAGTACCTACCTAATTTTAAGTAAAAAGGGCTTCATTAAAATTTTATACAATGGATTTTTTTTTTAAATAAATTCAAACATTTTTTTTCATTTGTTTTGAATCTGACTGGGGCGACCTGGGCCGGACTAACTCTACGCGATGTGCGGCGGTACCGGGACGAAAAGGGACTATATATGTCAGTGTTGTCGCGATCGCTCGGTGGACGTCCCTGCCGGCGGTAACGCGTCGTGTCTGAGTTGGACGCCATAGGCGCAGTGTTCCATCTTTCGATGGACACTGTGATTACATATAGCTTTCCTAGAGAGCTAAGTAAGCTGATCGACCTATAAGAGGCAGGCGAAGTCCTGGGTTTACTGGGCTTTGCTATCCCTATGACCGCTGCACCTTTCCACGCGGCTAGAAAGTGAGCATTGGTGTGCTCGGCATTGAAGATGCCGTCAAAATGAGGAGAGGGTTTCAGGGAGAAGTCTCAGGATACGATTGGATAAATCATCAGCACACGGAGCCTTCCCAACACGAAGACGTCTGACTAGGTCACTGACTTCCTTAACCGACACCGGTAAAATGGGTGAAGTTACGGCGAGACGCGATCTCCTGTCCACCTCGGAATCGACCCATCTAATATGGGCTTCGTCGGTGTGTAGGAGAATAGGCGAATATTGGGACTCTAAGCTACTCGCGAAAGCAGAGGTAGGGTGATCCAGATGATCCAACGGGGGTATGGTCCAACGGGCATCTGATTTGAGAGATCTCGCTAGTTTCTAGTAAGCCAGATCAGATCCCTGAACGAGTTCTCCCCAAATTCGGCAATTCTCTGTTTGGACTCGTTACACAAATCCCTGAGGATTTGAAGGTTTTCGGCAGAAGGGTGGTTAGAGTAAGTTCTGAATGCACGATTTTTCCTAGTGAAGCCGATTGCTATTGGGATTGGTTGCTATGTATCCCCAGTTAAAATGCTTACTATTTAGGTCCCCAGCCACGATGACCGAAGGACCTAGGGAGGCTAATGAGTCGAGGTCAGTCTTAAGTAAGTCACGTAGAGGGGAAAAATTACGCAATCGATATCGGGGGGTGGCCCTCCATTGATATACGACAAACCGACACTTCCATGTTTGTGAGGGGTGGGGAGGTGAGACTTATGCAATGTAAGTTACGTTTATAGAAAATGAGCGTGCCCCCGAATGGCCTACCATCTTGCCTATCATCTGTAATCTGATTGAATCCAGGGACGCGAAAGGCTCTGGTGCCGGGTCTGTAAAAGGTCTCTTGGACCAAGAAGATATCTACTGAGTGATCACGGAAGAAGTTCATCACTTCATAATACCTCTCAGGCCATTGGCATTATAAAAAAAATGGCAAGCGAAGTAGGTTTAAGCTTCAGGGCCGTACGATCCATACTAATAAACACCGAGACTATGACTGCCGAACTGAGCGGCGATGTAATTTTGTGTCGCAGCACTTAGTTAGGCAGTCAGATCTCACGCCGGGGTGAGTATCTGAATTACCTGCAAAAGCGCAGAGAGGGAGATGGAACGGCCAGCCCACTTGACTGGCGGGCTCCCATGCAAGGAGGTCCGCCTGAGATTGGGGTGCAGAAGGCACCGGGCGGGGACCTACGGCTGCTGAGGGCGGCAGGTTCTTAGGGGCACCTAACCCTACGGCCGGAAGGGCAGGAAAAGCTTGCGAGGTGAAGTGGAGAGCAGCACGACCCAGTTTTTGCTTCGGCCCAGAGGGGGTCGAGGACTTTCAAATTCAAACAATTTAAATTGCTAGTGTTGAGTTACAATTTTTTTTCTGAATTTTTGGTCGCTTCCTATGTTTGAAACGTTGTTTCGCAAACTCTTTCGATACAATAGACGACAACTAAAGTATAATCTCACAGCCTTTTATTACAATTATATGTACCTATTACTTAAAACAAATCCGGTAGCCTTGACTCAGAGTATTATTTGGTCGAATAGTTTCGAAGCCTGTGGAAGTTCTTAGCAAAAACAACTAAAAATTAGCGAATTGTGACTAACGTTTATTTCACGCTGACACGCCAATTTGAAATTAGGCACGGAGCACAGGCGGCCTCAGAATTAGGCTCCTTGAGGACCTTGAGGTTTATTTTTGTTGTGGCTCCCAACATTCCCACACATATCAATGTTTTGCGGGGTGAGCTAGTAAGATGTATTGTGAAAGATATGAATCCAAGCAGGTAACGTTTCGTAAGTTGATCTAATAGTAGATGATAAGGTACCTAAGATCAAAATTTTGTCCCCTGGCCAGGAAGTGGGAACTTTCCACTCGCGTAGAGTGCGGTAATTGCTACTTTGTAGGCACTGGAACGACCTAGACTGTATTAAGAGGAGTAGCTACGGCAGATAATATTTTAAGAAACGGTAAGGCTTTTAAATGAGTTATCAAATAATTCTGTAATATGTAAAAAATATTGTATTATTAATAATCTAAACTTTTTAAATATTTTTCAACCTTAAATTTGCCTCTACTTCAAAACCATAAGTGATAATATATTAAGGGTTCCGTCAAACACAACCGGTCCTGTAAAAAACTTAAGATATTGGTAGGAAAATTTATATTGTAAAAACTAATTATTTCTGCGGCATATCAAACGCTTAGATTGTACTATAAACTAATAACACACGGCATATCGAGCTGCCACTAGCGAGCGAGCAAGACATAAACTTGAGAACACCAAGACAGCATTATTGTGTATTGCGTCTCATTTCGCAGACAAGATAAAAAGCTAATAATGATGTTCAAGAATACCACCATCCCACTTTCAAATTACTGTGTTAAATTGAGCATAAGTTCGTCGCGATAAACAAAAAACACAGTCGACCTTTATTTGGTGGGAAAAAATCACGAGTAATGATCACAATGGAGAACAATAATTTTGAACTGTTATATATTTATATTTCATACGAAATAACAAAAGTGTGAAGAAAAATTAACAAGAGATCTTATAGATAGTGTTTGTGAAATCGTTTGTTCAGAACGCAACGAAGCTGATTATAATGATAATAATGAATGACTTACGAATTGATTTGTATAAAATGTTTTACTTAAGTGTATAAAATGTATAAGTATTTGTGTATTTTTTATCAAAACGATGCATTGTCAGGAACGGAACATAATTAACAATGTAAGTAATTAAATTCCCAAAAAAAATAACTCTCGGGAAATGCAACTATTTCAATACAAAACATTTCAATATTAACCTGTAGCAATATGTATAAATGAGAATAATAGCTCCCTATTGACAATGGTCAAATATTTCATGTCGGGTTTTACCTGCATTACCGAATTAAAGGATGGTGTTATGCATAGGTATCAACGCAATCCGTACTACTTTGCACCGCAGTATATTTTTGTAAAGAATATTTTGTTATTCTTGGGGACTGAAGATAAGCAATGCGAATCCCGAGATTCGTAACCACTACGGATTCCTAAAATGAGTCAAATCTATACTGGGTTACCTGAGGTGATTTATCAGAGCCAGAATATTCAAATGTCCGGATAGACCACGCGGCACGTTGTACTATGATTACTATGAAACTGCGTGTTGCGCGATGTTGTCAAGAGTCAAGCGAAATCATGATATTTTGTCTGATGTCTCGTGATACGTTACAGGGAAATTGGCCGCTCTTTTTTTGGACAGAACCGGGGAATCATGTACGAAGTGATATCGGGGGCTGACTGGTTTACGTGGTATTTCTGTCCCCTAATACTGGAACCTCTCTCGCGCACCCTAAGGCTGCAGTTGTAGGGCGTATGCCGAGGCTCCATCGCATGGCGGACTAATGACCTCAATGGCCTCCTTTATTAGTATTTTACAAAATGTGAGGGATACTGTAGACCCTATCCTGTATATAAACTGAGCGACATAACTTGGATTCTCTTAGTCTAACATTTGTCGTGTGACGTAATATTGTTTGTATACATAGCAGAACTGCATTAAGAGCAAATACGAGAACATGAAAGTCAATGCAATATATTACATGTATTATTTGCCATTGTTTTACTATCTCGTACCCACGCTTTCGGTATTGAAATTGCGTGCACTTCCTCAACCCGCTCACATCATCTGCTTACCTACTTACCTACATTTAATTACAAAAATGCACGTATTTTTAAATTGCAAATGTATACTTATTTGTACATATATTTCACATGCACAAGTCGAGTCCTAGCTTAAATATAGCTTGGCCTAGTACTTAATGCAGCCTAACAATTATTTTCGTTATTATAGAATGCTCAACCTCTTTCAAGACGTAAGACACCGCGGAATATCATTATTATTATCATCAGCCTATCTACATACGTCCCTCGTACGTGAGAGGGAACGGGCGGTAGTCCCCACGCTGGCCCAGTGCGGGTTGGGGCCTTCGCAAGCGGAATATAATCTCACTCACATTTGGTTGGTAATACTTATCTTAGCACTTATCTTAGAGTATCATTATTAAAATAAGAGTCTGAATAACTACCAATGATTATTATGCTAGTTGATTACTTCGTAACGTGTCAAAATTACGCCAGTTAGATCTAGTTGTCATTTTTGTTATCGGAAAATGGCATTATATACTGTTGGAAAATAAACCAAACAGTTTTCATTATTGAAGCCAGTTAAGCTGGCCGCCGGCAGGAGGCGCGATACTAGGTTTGTTTTTCTAATACGTTTTGTCACTCGTGTCATTGAAGAATTCAAACAATGTTTTATTTTACTGTCTAAATATATTTACATATACTTTATCAATCCTGGTATAAATCCACCCTAAACTAATAGGTTAGGGCCCAGGACGTAATCAAAGTACGTAAGAAAATAAGTCTTCGGCTACGAGTTCCGGCATAGCCGTTAATTTTGAAAAGCTCAGTGGAATAACAAATTACGGAAACTGGAAGTTTTTAATGCGAATGTATTTAATTCACGAAGATTTGTGGGATTGCATCCAAGAGTCAGATAAACCAGGTGTCCCTAAAGTCACGGATGAGCGTAAGCAACAAAGGACACTTGCTAAAATTTGTTTGATGGTACAACCTTCGTCATTTTCTCATGTAAGGAACGCAGAGACGGGATATGATGCTTGGAACAACTTGAAAATAGCGTACGAAGATAGGGGATTGTGTAGAAGACTGGGACTTCTACGTACTTTGTTTGGGTTGAAATTGGAACAATTTAGTGATATGGAAGCGTATCTCCTGAAGATCACAGACCTAGATCAACAACTACGAGATATAAATGCTCCATTGGATGATGATTTTCTGTCAGTGTTAATGTTGAGTGGTCTACCCCCAGACTACGATCCACTCATCATGGCATTAGAAAATTCTAACATTAAATTGTGCAGTGAGACAGTAAAGAGTAAACTACTTCAAGAACATTTACGCAGAGATGTTGACAAGAGTGAAGATAGTGCAATGTTTACAAACCGAGGTACTGTTAACAAGCATTCCATAAAACTCAAATGTTACATATGCAAGAAGCCCAATCATTATGCAAAAAACTGTCCAACTAAAACTAGCAAAGGTGATAAACGGAGTGAGAAGAGTGAGAAAGCATGGAACGGAACATTGCTAACGGCACTAGCTGTGGACATCAACTCCAACTCCTTTTATATCGATTCGGGTGCCACTTCTCATATGACGAATAATAAATTTCTATTACAAAACTACGTCGTGGATACCCCGAGGTTGGTGACGGTGGCAAATAACCAGAAGATGCATAGCGAGGGTCATGGAACTGTGGAATTGTTGTTAAACGGGCACAATAAAACTACAAAACTAAGCGATGTCATATACGTACCCGGATTGTCAACCAACCTCATTTCTGTTGGCAAAATGACAGATAAAGGACTTGATGTGCACTTTACCGAGCAGGAGTGTAATATTTACTGCGGCACGACTGTAGTTGCTAGTGCTACGAAGGTCAACGGTGTCTATGAAATGGACACGGTGAGTCAACTGTCAACACACAGATGCGAGCAGGCTGCTACGTGTCAGTCGGAGGTTTTGAGTGATCCTTTGCCAGAGATCCTGTCTAGAGATCAAGGAGCAGAAGCTGCGAATATGTGTGAGGCCAAGCCGACCCAGGAGTTATGGCATCGCAGACTCGGGCACCTGAACAGGAGAAGTATGGACTTACTGAAGCAAGGTATGGCTAGTGGAATTAATTACACTGATGGTAAGCATACTCCTTGTGTAGCTTGTCTTGAGGGAAAACAAAGTAGACTTCCATTCCCTAAAAGATCATTCAACAGAGCTACTGAGAAATTGGGTCTTATACATAGTGATCTGATGGGACCAATGCCAGTTTCCTCATTTAGTGGCAGTAGATATTTACTGACTTTTATAGATGACCATACAAGGATGACTTTTGGTTATTTTATTAAAAGCAAAGACGAAGTATTGTGTGTATTCAAGACATTCAAAAGTCTTGTAGAGAATCAGACCAATTTAAAGATAAAAAGTTTGAGAACTGACAATGGCCTTGAATATGTGAATAAACAGTTCCAGATCTTTCTGCAAGAGCATGGCATCGAGCATCAGACGACTGTGCCCTACTCTCCGCAACAGAACGGGGTTGCAGAGCGGGCGAATCGCACAATTATGGAGGCAGGACGATGCATGCTACAAGATGCAGGAATGGACCCGAGGTTTTGGGCAGAGGCGTTGAATACAGCAATACATATTAAAAATAAGTCACCAAGCAAGGCGGTGAGAGGTACCACGCCCGAAGAAAAATGGTCTGGTAATAAAGTCAATTTATCTAGCTTAAGGGTATTCGGATGCATTGCTTATGCAATGATTCCAAACGAGAAACGCAAGAAACTGGATGCAAAGAGTAAAATGTATATCTTTGTGGGTTATTGCAGCGAGTCGAAAGGATATAGATTAGTTGATCCGGAAAATCCTTCTAAATACATTAAGTCACGAGATGTGCAATTTTTAGAATACAAAATGTATAAGGATCTAAAACTTAATCAGACAAATTGTACTACTGATTGTATACTTGATCTCACCAGTAATGATATGGATGATACGGCTGAGAATGTGGATCTATTACCAACCCCACCAGTTATAGAGGTCTCTCCAGTTATAGATGTAGAGCAATCTACACCGAGCACTTCCAGTTCTAGCTTCGTGGATGACCCTAATGACGTCACTTGGAATCCAGATATGACTACGGATGAAGCTTCAAGTGAATATGAAGATATAGCGAACTCCGCAAGTGTCATGGTTGCCATGACAGCTGTATGTCAAGGTGCTGAACCACAGACAATTAAGGAAGCACTGTCAGGACCTGATAAAGACCACTGGAAGGAAGCTATTTCAGAAGAGTACATGTCATTTGAAAAGAACAAAGCATGGACTTTGACTTTACTGCCCGCAGGAAAAAAAGCTGTAAGATGTAAATGGATCTTTAAGAAAAAGCTCGGACTGGATGGTCAGTTACTTCGATACAAAGCTCGACTTGTAGCTAAGGGTTTTACCCAAGAATATGGCGTTGACTATAATGAGACCTACTCGCCTGTGGTCAGATACTCGACAATACGCATATTACTTGCCTTGGCAGTCAACTTAGACATGAATGTTGACCATATGGACGTGAAGACAGCCTTTTTAAATGGCGACTTAAAGGAGTCAGTCTACATGGAACAGCCAGATGGATATAAAGTGAATGGTAAAGAAAACTATGTATTCAGATTAAATAAAGCAGTATATGGGCTGAAACAGGCGTCAAAAGCTTGGTATGACAAAATTGATAATGCTCTGACGGTTCTTAAGTTTAGAAAGTCACTCAATGAACCCTGTGTTTACATTAAATCAGATGCGACTGGTAACTTAATGATAATAGCCTTATATGTCGATGACATTCTGATTTTCAGTAAAGACACAGCAGAGAAGAAAAGGCTAAAGGAGGAATTGATGAGAACATTTGAAATGAAAGATCTTGGCCAAGCTAATCATGTTTTGGGAATGCGACTAAATCAAGACAAAAATAAAATAATTCTTGATCAGAAAAATTACATTCAGAAAGTATTAAAACAGTTTAATATGGCGGACTGTAAACCAGTAAATACACCATTGGAGAGTGGCATGAAATTTGAAAAAGGAGAACAGACGAATCTTGACTCCAAATACAGAAGCCTCATTGGTTGCATTATGTATATAGCTGTGTGCACTAGGCCTGACATTGCCCATGCAGCCAGCCTATTAAGTCAATTTAACAACTGTCATTCTGATACGCACTGGAAAGCAGCGAAGCGTGTCCTTCGATATTTGAAAGGAACTATAGACTACAGTATAGTGTACGAAAAGACCACCTTATCTGTTACAGGCTATGTAGATGCAGATTGGGCGTCTAACCAGATTGACCGACGTTCGTACACGGGTTACGTGTTCAAAGTAGGCAACGCAGCCGTGTCATGGGAGAGCCGTAAGCAAAGAACAATAGCTCTTTCTTCCACAGAATCGGAGTACATGGCGTTATGCGAAGGAGCAAAGGAAGCTGCATTTATAAGAAATCTTCTGCACGAATGCCTTGGTAAATATCTACCTGTAACTTTGTACAACGATAGCCAGTCAGCGCAAAATATTTGCAACAGCCATACCAATCATAGTAGAAGCAAACACATAGACATTAGACACCATTATGTAAGGCAGGTAGTCAAAGACAAAATTGTCGAATTGGAATATTTGCCGACTGAGCGTATGCCTGCAGATGTCTTGACCAAATCTTTGGGTAAAGATAAACATTTTAACTGTGTTTCTAATCTTGGTTTAAATACTGTTTAGTTTAAGAGCAGGTGTTGGAAAATAAACCAAACAGTTTTCATTATTGAAGCCAGTTAAGCTGGCCGCCGGCAGGAGGCGCGATACTAGGTTTGTTTTTCTAATACGTTTTGTCACTCGTGTCATTGAAGAATTCAAACAATGTTTTATTTTACTGTCTAAATATATTTACATATACTTTATCAATCCTGGTATAAATCCACCCTAAACTAATATATACCTATTAGAGAATTAAGTCTGAGAATTATCTGGTCAATAAAGCTAAAGTCACTAAAGCGTAAGTACTACTAGTTAATCTCTAAATCATCTATTCCTACTTGTAAACCTACAAGTTACAAGTTCTATATTTTTTGGTCGAGGTCAAACCCACGCATCACTTTTGTACCCTAGCCCTTTACAATAAGGCGAAAAACGTATACATATCTGTGACGTCGTTACAGCCTCGTAATGGTAGAAGCATTGTACTCACAGTATATCCCCGCAGCAAAGTACACGCTGCCAACTTCAATTAACGGTAAAGCTCTTGATTTTAGCCAGTAGACCAATTTGCCTATATATGACGGCCTTGGGGGCAGCACGTCTCAACCTACCGGGGTCACTCACGCCTCGGTCAAGGCGGCCGTTGCCGACGTAATCCTTACGTTCTTCCGATTTAAACTAAGCGTTTGTATTGTTAATGTTAGGGGAGTAACGCAATAACGCATTCAAGACAATAAAAAAGTACAAACTAGTTAATATAAGTAGCTTATAATTAATGACCGATTTTGGGTTTGAAATACTTTCGGATTTGACAGTAATATAATATCTAACCACGTCATAGCGTGATTCTGTGGACTGAACATTATCCAGTAAATGCGTTTATTTTGGATGGAATATGAATCGCCGCTGATGACATATAGTCCCTATTCGTCCCGGTACCGCCGAATATCGGGTAGAGTCAGTCCGACTCAGGTCGGGCCTAGCTGATTTTCTTGCTGGACTGTTACCAGCGACAAAACTCCTAGTAGCTCTTCATTCACATCTCAAACTCTCCAACCACGCACTCCTATCGCTTTATTGGGCCGGGTCTATAAAACCACAGTCAAGTTTTAAAAAAAAGCTGATGTAATATTTATAAAATTGGTTTAAAGAATCTAAATACGACAATGACATGTACGTTTTTCAAATTAGCGTGCTCCGATAAAACAAGAAATGACATTACTTTTTTTTAATATTTTAATGAATGAGACAAGTTTTTTAAGTGGATTAATAAAGTTGATATTCTACTAATAATTGAAGGCGAAAGTTTGGATGTTTGTTACTCAATCACACAAAATCGGCTAAACGGATTATGATCAATTTTGGTATACAACAAGTTTATAGCCTGGATTAACATATAGGATACTTTTTATCCCTTCATCGTCCCTCATTTTTTTTTTAATTCGGGGTCGGAATTTGAATCTATGAACCAGATTCGCGGTAGCCCCTCAGAGTCCTGTAGATATTTACAGTGCCCGCTGACGTACGAACATTCGTCTCAGATGAACCAGTGTAAGTCTGAGCTCCAAATATGCACATAGTTGTCACGAATGGTAGGGTCAAGATAAAATAAGGAAAAGTATCGTGAGGCGAGTCTAGACGGTTGTAAATATCACGATATTTGACGTTTGGCGTGTCAGAGACGTGCCATTACACCAATTCATTGCATTACACAAATGACATTCGGCAGTCGGATCGAAACTAATGAAGATTATTTCGTACTTGCACAATTTAATAATTTGAGCCTTATAGTGGCTACGATAAAGTACGTATTTGCATGTAAAGTTTTTATTTTTATCATCGTAGTTACAAACTGAGTAATGTCGCTACCAATTGATTATTGATATTCTCATCAGAATATTCTTTTTGAAACCATAAGGGTTCCTGTTTTACCATTTTGGTACGGGACCCTAAAAACTAGGCACTACCCATTGTTTCATACATTCATAAAATCTAATTGAATTTATTTATGGTTAAATGCAGGCTTGAGTTTAGCTGGTGAAGCAGCATAGTAGCAAGCGAGCACGCCGAGTCATAATTATATGAATACATGAGAAAGGTGCTTATTTAACATTTTATTTCATCTATTTCATACCAAGCTTCATTTTTCCAATAACAAGTAGACACAATCAAGGACTAACCGTCTTTTGTTTTATAATTCAGGAAGTACATATAAATCATATCCGCAAATGTTGTTCGTGATTCTAGTCACGTAGGCTCATGTTCTCAGGGTAGAAAATACTACTTTTATAAATGCGCATTTTTGTATATTTCAGTGACGTATTTGATAGATAAATAATGCTAATTACATAATATAACATTGAACCTCAGTTACTTTTACTTCTGATTTTCGAGTATTTTTTTTCCATTCAACATACCTTACCTACATAGTCATAAGTTTGTTACTTACTCAGTAAAATCCGCCTATTGCACATATCCCTACTGCGATGCCTCCCCTAGTGGGGACATATGGAACATTATGGAATATTTTTCCATTTATTTCTACTAGTAGGGATACATGGAATGGAGCCGTCGAGATCACAGGACCTTTTTTCATTAATATGAAGACCATTTTATCTCCTAAAAACCTCCGTGGCTTTCACTTACCGTGATTTCAACTCCCAAGAAATATTGGTGTCTTAGTTCGTGTGTCCTGCTCATTCACATTTGATTTGGTTACGCGTAGGCGCAATCAAAAGTGTCGTTACCAAAACTTTTATTCGCGATCACGGTATAACCCCTAGTCGAAGTCATAAGCATAACCAGAGACAATTAAAATTCAATTGCATAAAAACTTATTAATTTAAATTAGTTCACGGAAGTTCGGGGCACTCTGTTGTCTTTGTATAACGAGTAGGAGCAAAACTAAAACAAAAAGTTAAACGTGGTTACTAAGGGTTTTTATCTTTGACTGATCGGTGTAATTTAGAAGGATACGGAACTGAGTTGAACCGTGTTGAATTTACATCATAACGATAGCCAACCGTGATTAATGGCGGGATGCATTTGTTATAGTAATTAATACAGCCAGTTGTTTATATCTGTCACGCCCTAATTAAGGTAGTTGCTAAGGTCTTGTACATAAATACAAAATGGATCTCTTTTTTTGTTTGTGGATTCAAATTTTATTTTATCACCGTCAGGAGTGTTATGGTCGCGATAACAGCGCAATAAATGTAAAATATGTGACTCTTTCTAGCTATTTAATGGGTAGTTAATATTGTAGGATTAGTAATGACAAAGCATAAAAAGTACACTTTTATAATTTATCTAATTAGGATCATTATATTTTATATCACTATTGATATGTATATGAAACTAATATAATAATTCCAATTTTCTAGATTAGAACCGTTGTCTGTAATATATCGCTATAAGAAATGTATTATCATCTAGATCTAAAACGTTGTGAATTGAACCAATGTAACTACATTAAATTAATAACAATTTATTATAACATTAATAAAAGGTAATGATATGATAATGAAACATTGTGTCTATGGAATCTGTGATGCCAGACAGTTACATTTGACGTTACATCTAGTACAATAGAAAATTAGTTAATTTTCAATAAATAACCGTAACACACACAAATAACAATTTATTTATTTTTAAAAGGGTACCGCCTCCACAGGGTATCCATTTGATGTATAGGTATCAAAACCTCCTCCAGAATGTAACAAATACTTTTCTGAAAACTGTATCAAAATCTGTTCAGCTAAACGCGAGATAATCACGGACAAACATACATACATTCTTATAAACATACGGGTCAAACTGACAACCACCTTTCTTTACGTCGGTTAATAAATAAAAAGGAAATAAGTAAATATTAATGAATGAACTGACAATAAAACCACCATGCAGACAAACACAAAGGACGGGCACAGTATATTTTAATCTAACAATCTACCTACTATTATCATAACTAACAGAAAAACATGACTATGTAAATGAACCGGCATATGGTCCGACCGTAATACCTACTTTATTAATATACTAATTATGTCATACAAAGACTCGGTACTTATTTATAAACTTGTACCTTCATCTAAAATAAAATACTAGAGACGTAAAAAGCGACCGGGCCGGTATTCATTCGAATATAATTATCCCGACCTTGACGTCTCTGTCATTCTGATTATGAAAGACAGAAAAAATCACCTGCTGTAAATATCAGGGATGGAAAAGCAGCCCAGGGATATTAAAATATTATACCTATATTTCTCGCCAGAAAAGTATGAGATATACAACCATCGTAGAACAGACGACATTATAGCCATATGCATGGACTACATACATCCAAATACTCTGCCTTACCATATATTGAGGCAAGTACTATACATTTCACATACACACACATATATATATTTACATATACATATATTTCGTATATATAAACATAACACTTGCTGAAATCATTGTATGACTCTGGAAAAAAAAGAACAACGGACAAAGTGGAGAATTATTGCTGATTATTAAAAAGGAACTGCCCCTTAGTGAAGAAAATTGGAATACTTGTCATGAAATTACTTATTCATAAAAAACATAACTATATCGTGGGAATGAATTACATTATCGTCGCCATAAACCGCGTTTTTCTGTCATGTTCTATAATTTCAGATTATTGCTCGTATGTGTTGGCAATTAATGAATTATTAAACACAAACCTCGTTAGTAAGTTACCCAGTCTTATAAGAGGTCCCCGACCGACATTGGACCCCAGCAGCACCTAAATCATTTGAATTTAATTGAGGCCCACTGAATCCCTTTTCCTCAAAGTTGTAAAGGTGATTGAAATAAGCACATTAACTGTCTATAACTCTCAAGTCTCAATGTGGGTAATTTGTGTATTACAAGTGCAATAAACTTTGATACCAACCAGGGCCCTGTTATACAGGTTTTCCCAGCACGCAAAATCGAGATATATGTGATGCTTTACTGTACAATAAACTCCTTTATTTTTTCCATGAGTGGAAACCTGATATCAGATGGGCTCGACGGAGGGGCCACGCCCACTGTTCTGAACTTTTTTTATTATTATTAAAAATGGAATTGCTTTTGGCCGGCGTCTATCCTGAGGGCCTACTCCGAACTTCTAAACCCGAACTTCGTATCATCCTGTCCCTTTCGCTCTCGTGTTAAACACTATATGAGTGAAAGGGACGGCACGATACGAAGTTCGGAGTAGGCCCTCAGGGGGCAAAGATGAGGCCAACGGTGAAACGAGCTCACCCAGATGAATTAAAATATGTTGACAATGATAATGATGATAATGCCATGACGATCGGCAGAAGTAACAAAGTATAGTCGAGACTTAACACCGGGAGGAGTACTTTCGGACGAATAAGGTATTCATTTCAAGGGATGAATATTCACAATGTAAATATTTATCCCTTCAGAGTAAGTTTAATCAGCTGATTTATTGGGCAAGGTTTTAAAAACCGGCTTCCCTAGGTTATTCGTAATGCCACGTTTTTTTTCTTAGTCTGAGTTTATCCCATCGTTTTTAAAACATTGTGAAATTGCTGGGGCTTCTTTTCTTTGTGTTAATCTATGAATAATTATGTTAAAAAAACAATAAACGGAACACGTCGCATAATAAGTGGAACCTCATACAAAGACAAGTAACCTCAAAGCTCCTTATTACCTTAACGTTATCTTGTCATGCATAGTTGAGCCTTATTCTTGAGCAAAAAAACGCGGAAATGTCAATCTTGTCCACACGTAAGTGCGTGAGGAGACCGGGGCTAGGTAGCACCAATGATTTCGGATGTATGGATAGGCCCGTCTAATTTTTTGGACCTACATTTATTTTAATCGAAACAAGTGACACTGAGAACGTAGACTGTCACTAACTGCCGCCGGCTAATACTTTCAAACCAGTTCTTGCTCTAAAAACGCGACTTTTGTGTATGTCCTCAATATAGGTCAATGGGTAGCACAGAACATTTTGTTTTAAGCGGTGTCAAGTAAATATCACTGAGTTAGTAAGAAAATGTTTAGATATAAAAATAAAACGAACCGTAATATTTAATACCGGGGTAATCTTTACGATGATTTAGTTATAGATAATTTAGAGTATGAATTTAGATAAACTTTAAATCATAGTTAAGAAAATCATCACGTGAAGGTATTTATGTAATTCTGGATATATTCAAATATATCGAAGTTAGGAGGAAATTAAAGTCTCCCAAGCGACTTAACTAATAGCTAAGCATAGAAAAATATACTACTTTCGTAGTATCTATCATCTTGTCTCTATTTGGTTGCGGAAATGTGATAATATTGAAGTCAACACAAAGAACAACATTATAACATTAATCTAAATTAATATAATTAGATAACTAACCGGTTAGTTAAAATTTTGAATTTGAGCATGAGTCCTAGCTTCTTCCAGTTAAACCTGTCATGCTTCAAATATCAATTGCTTAAAATGATTTGTTATACATATTATTTGCTTCTTAATAGTGTGAATTGGCAAGTTGTTACCATCAACTTTAATATTTGTGTCCGAGTACAATGGAACAAAGTAGGAATTTGAAAAAGAGAAAACTTGCCAAGTTACACTATTAAGTAGAAAAACATAACAAATCATTCTAAGGAATTGAAGAATGTTGTGCATCGCATAAGACCCGCGAAATTGCAAATGCAGGTCCAATAGATTTCTAAAGTTATTTGGTGGTCATAAGTGGCCCGAAATGGTTTGTGTAACATAAATCTCGGCGGGTGTCTGGCCTTTAGGGTGGGTTGCACCAAACCATCTGTAATCGTTTGACAAAAAAGTTTGACAAGTTTCTATGGGATGACAGCTGCCGGCGCCATATTTGACGATGTCCGGCCTGTGATCGTATGTTGGTGCAACCGACCCTTATTGTTTCGTGAACTTGGTGGACATCGTGCCGTGTATCTAAATAATGAGACTTAGGAAAAATTTAAGTATGTGAAACCGACGTCATTTATGTTCGATTGGCCATGATTTTGCAATCTTATTCGTTTTTTGCTAAGGTCATAAATTTACAAAACCTAGGTGAATTTGAAAAATAACTATACATCTTTAGCTTCCAACAATACCGGGAAAAATATTTTAAAGTTTATTCATCGATATGACACGCCAGTAACTTACCCTGAAAATGTTACTATGTTACTATTATCTAGTTACGGTATTAAATTAGCTATTTATACAAATGTCAAAATGAAAATATCACGACAGACGGACGTCCGTGGCCATGGCTACGGTCTACTAAAATGAAGCGTGCAGGCTGTGTTGCCAGATGGTTACATTTTTTACATTTTTCGTTACTTTTGACCGGCTCGTAAGTAACTTCCGTTGTAAAGGAAAGTTTCGTAACTTTTGAGAATAATGAAAATCTAATTAAAAAGAAAATCAGTTGTATCTAACTGGGACCAAGCGAGATAATTTATAGGCTTCCATACAGAAAGGTGAAAAAAGAACCTACACGGTACGAGTCTGTCTGTCCGTTTCTTGCAACTAGAAAAGAAAGAATGAAAAAAACGTTTATTTGGTGTACATACAGATAAAAAGAAGAATACAAATTAGAAATGGGTATACACCAAAAAGGCTGTCGCTCGGCATGTGCCACGACTGATGTGTCGTGACGCTGATTTTCAGGACAACCAAAAAATATATATACAACTATATATGACATTTGAGATTCCGCCCATCAGCCCGGCGTAATTCTGTGACCGAATTCGCCAAATTGTAGCTGTATGCGGCTACTCATTTCTTAAAATCAGACGTTTTGATAAGTAATCACGAAAAATATATAAAAAATACTATTGCATCAAAAATGTAACTTTTCAAGAAACGAAAATTTTGTCCTGGGGTCCATGCCGCGGGAGGGAGAGCTGGACGCTGTTTTCTTTTTATAATTATACTTTTTGTCTCTTTATTATATTTATTTTTAATTTAGTTGTATTATGTTCTTTAATTGTATTTCATCAACCATGTAATTAATTATTCTATGCGAATAAACATGTATATAAATAGAAACGAAACGTAATTTTCGTACCAAGAGCCCTGGCAACACTGCGTGCAGGTCGCTTTCCTAGATAATTTGAGTTTTATTGAATAGAAAACCATTTTTAAAGACACTAGCCATAAAAATCAGTCAGAGATTGATATATTTTATATACGACTCGATATAAGATAAAAAAATCCTGTTTTCATGGTGTGAAATAATCAAGCAAAGTTTTAAATATCGTATTTTGACCCGTAAAAATGGATAATATATTTCAATATGCTATCAAAAAAGTGAGTTTTCGAATAACGTCCTCTTAATACCAGTTATCTATCTATACATATAATAAAGCTGTAGAGGTTTGAAAATCTGTACATCTATCTATCTATCTATCTATCTATACATATAATAAAGCTGTAGAGGTTCGAAAATCTGTACATTGATGATATTAGCAAAAAAATCGATTGAGGGGTCTTAGAATCGATAACAGAACACATTTCAACAGTTTTTAGAATTTGTGTCTGTTTGTCTGTCTGTTTATTTGTCTAGGCATCATGCGCAAACTAGCTAATAGATTTTAGTACAACCTTCACTAATAAGGTAAATAGATCTTCGGCCAGGTTATAGGATATAAAAATAATACAGATTGGGGATGAAAGGGGGTGAAAAGAGGAGTTGAAATTTGTATGAAAAGTCCTTCATTTCGTGACTTAAGGCTTGAAAATTGGTAAGTATGTACTACGTATATATACTTGGAAGCAAAATAAAAAGAATTCCATTCAAAAATTGTACAATAAACAAATAATATGTGAAAAAATGGAGGATAACACAGTGCTTAGGGGACTAGCAACAAATAACTAAAAATTCCTCAACCCGCAGTAACTGTTTGAAATCAGAGATTTAATTATGTTAGACAGTCGCTGTCAACCTTGACAAACCAGTACCTTGAACTCCGTCTACCTATAATTGATATGTCATCAGGGGTCATATAAAAGTTTGTCAAAGTGGTCGAATGTGATGACGGTGTAATCTGAGAGCCTACAAAATTTAACATAAAATATTGAAGGCACGTTGACGTTTCCGGTTTCCGTATATCAAAGCCAACCACGACATGAAAATTAGCATCATGCATGGTTTCTTTAAGCAGAGTGCCTGATGTTATTATGACAACGCTCCCCATCATAGAAATCCGTTAGGTAGGAGAGGAAGGCTGCCGACTACGTTCCCATCCCTCCCCCCTCCGTTGTAACTCGGCGTCCTAGACGTACTCACGAACACGGACGACGTAATCACGGCGTCCAACTCGGACACGACGCCTAAGGAAGACCGCCCGAGAAAAAGCGCTCTCGATTTTCAGCTCTCCGCAGGGATCAGTCTTCAGCTGTGCGCCAGGACGCATTCTTGAGCCCTCCACCGGAATTCAGTCTAGAGCTATGCTGCATTCAGTTCGCCCATCCGGCTCGCAAAAGTTAATTTGCTTAACGTTTTCCAAATTGAAGAAAGCTCTCTGAGTTTGATCGATGTCTTCGCATATTTTCTATGTCTGTACGTTCCTGTAAAGGTAAATAGGTGAATGCTTGGGAGGAGGAAAGTAGTAGTAAGCACTACGTCTTTAGGTTTACAAAAATTGCTTTTACAAACTATACCGAATGAGCACGCACAACATGAGAATAACCTGAAACGATTCTAGATCCGGTGTTCTCTGCTGTCATTAGAAATTGTAACACTAATTACGTTCGTCCAAAAAAAATGGTCGTCCAATTTTGAGTCTTATAATTATGTAAAATGAGCTTTAAAAGTGATACATGGTTAGTTTAAGTATATATTCCAGTACAAAACTTAGAATTTTACACTACGTTGAGTCCGCATTTTTCCAGTGAGGGCCAAACCACTTCAGTGGGCCTGCCAGCAAAAAGTTGACCCCACCAAAATTGCGTAGGTAATAAGGGTCGGTGTTGTTTATTTAAGACGAATAACGTTAGCATGATGAACCGTAAAATATATACGAGTCACAATACTATTGAATAGAAACATGCTGGAATACATTTTGTATTCCAGAAATTATCTCAACGGTATGAAATACGGATTATAAGTTGATATGGATGTTCACGCGAACGAAATCGCGGGCAAAAGCTAATATATATTAATATTATTACTGTTATACGGTGCGGCCTCGTTTTCCCCTTCTGAAATAAATGTACGAATAATTGATTACCTGAGTGATTCTAACGACAAATCATTTATTACTGGAGTGATTCTAACGACAAATAATTGAACGGCAAATTAATCATCTAAGTACACCGGATTGGTTTTGAAATTAGTGGCCATTTACAAAACTGCGCGGCGGATCGATTGATTTAATTATTGACTGGTAGGTTTATAATGTTGTTACTCAAACGATCCTATATGGATTACGAACGATCGGTAGGTACGTTGCAACATAAAATGACAGCTGTTTGTGGACTGCCTGTGGGCGGAGCATGCAGCCTCCTAGGAATATTTCTAAACCGAATATCACCCAGACAATTATCACGCAAGTTTTGAAATAATGATCTGTTAAGGCAAAAAAAAACCTAAATTTCATGGCGATTGTATCAAAAAAAATTGAACTACTTAAATATTTCTAACGATTAAAAAGATCATCATCATTCTTTTTACACCTTACCCATATCGTGTAGCTATGTATACATGCATTTATGGCTATTTTATACTCAGATGAAATGTTGTAAATCAAGTACATTTGCGACATTACAAATCACACCAGACAAAGATCAGTGATAAAAAACCGTTTCATAGTACCGCTTGAGGAATAAGTATACTAGCACTAACTGCCATCTATACAACTATCTATAGGTCGATGGTAACAATAGTGCCTACAAGGACCTTTGCTCCTTCCGGTCACGAAAGCATATTTTCAATTTCCGTCAACGACACTGGGCGATTTATCCGACATCAGAAGGCAATTTATAGTCCAATTCTAAGTCTCCGGTCCTTACTGGGTCCCTACCAACAGGGCGTCTGTCTTATTAAATGTATTTGTTTGAAATTAAATTTACATTTTTCGCGATCGTACGCTGCCTTTGAGCCTGTCAGAACAGGTAACAAATGTAAAGTGTATAATCCAATAAGTATAGTCAAATGGACTCTGTAGCTAGATTTATGGACACACTACTAACGAACGATCAGTCACCAATCCACTTGTGTGAGCTTCTGTACAAGAAGCTCCACAGTTTTACTTTGATAGTGATACGCACACTATCAAAGTAAAACTGTGGAGCTTCTCTATATCATTCTATATATGTACTTAGATAACTAAATAATATTCCATGATCGATCACCGGATCCAATTTTTTACTTATAAATCGTCTATTTTTTAATTAACTTAATATTGAATTGCTTTAATTTAATTGGCCGTTTTGATATCGTTGAAAAAAATGAAGCATCCCAATCGTTTAATAGATATATAAAAAAAATGTTTTTTAGTATTACGTTGATTTTCATATACAAACTTATCCTGCGTCTGCCCCACACCATATATCAAATATCACTAACAAATCGGTAGACTAATAAAGATGGTACCCAGCAGATTAAAAAAGTTAACGTGAAGTGGAACTGATACCCTACTTCCATCTATAAAGGCTAATAAAACGACGTTGAAGTAGGCACACTACATCCTGTGTAACAGACTGGTAACAGATAATAATTACTTGCTACAACTAAATGACATTGCTAGTACAGTTACCATTAATCTTACAGTACGCATAAGAACGATCCAAAAAAGTAAATTATTTAATTAACTCCATTATCTATAAATAAATAAATAAATATTTGTGAACAATCTACACAAATCAACCTAGTCCTAAACAGAGCAAATCTTGTACTATGGGTACCAAGTGACGATATAAACTTATATAGATAAATAGATACTTAAATACATAGATAACATCCAAGACTCAGGAACAAATTTCGTGTTCATCACACAAATAAATGCCCTGACCGGGATTCGAACCCGGGACCTCCAGTTTCGAAAGCAGCACCACCAACTAGGCTAAAGCGGTCGTCAAAGAAGAAGAATAAAGATAGAGGTATCCTTGACCAGTACAGGCCAAACTGCTCGCCAGTTGCTAGACTTGTATAATTGTACGAGCCAATTCCAAAGCCAGGCCGGCAGTATCCAATGCGAATTTCCTCCAATCACGGATAAAATAAGACTTGTAGAATTGCTGTTCTGTGAGCTGTGGTCCTCTCGAACATTTTTTACGCTTTCAACCCATATGGATCCGCCATTTTGGAAAAAAAATAATAGAACCTGCTCACGAAATTTCACAAGGATGAGTTGAAAAAACTGGCAGTGCGTGTCGGACTTTGCAAATTTAGGGTTCCCCAGCAACAGCAAAATTAAGTTGGTTTAATACTCGTAGAAGAACTATGACTATTTCAAAGAAAAAATGTGAGTTAAAAAATTCTGCGATAAGTTCAAGATTTTGTTAAAACAGCTGACTTTGGTGGCTACTCAATCATTTGTTTTCCATTATTTACTAAAATAAAAAGTATAGTAGATTGTATGACAAGGGTCTAAAATAAGCCATACCACCACGAGATCGTTATTTTTGTGCCTCATATACATAGTAGTTGAAATAGGGACGAAAAAACTGTATGTATTAAAAATAACCGAACGATCCGATTGGCTGTTGACGTGTTTTCTGATTGGTGGATTTAATATCGTGAAGTTATTTGATTGGTCAAATTAGAATGTCTTTTATTCATATTTTCCCTAGGGGCTAAATGTACTACTTTAGCTCCGGTTGATACGCCTATTACGACACACTTTTCGAGCATGAGATATGATAAAATATATTCTACTCAAAGAGCTCTAAACAACGATACCCCACTCGATGGGGCAGGTCACTATTTTTTTTTTCGTGACCCGTTTAGTTGTATAGGAGTTTGGGAAAAAAATGACAATTTGTACAACTTTGCAAGAAGATATACTGTGGTTGCTTATAATTTGAAGACTAGCTGCAACCGTTTGGCTGTAAAACCTGTCACCCGATGACAGACGGGCAGTGAGTGACAGCAATAGGGTTCCGTTTGGACCCTTCAAGTACGGAATTCTAAAAATAGGACCTCTTTTGAAGGATTATACATCACATTGAATACAGATTTTTCAAAACCCTTATTCATAAACTCCCAAGAAGTTTTTTTTTAAATATACTTATACATATATTGATTGACTAATTGATTCTAGAGTTGCATTTTACATACTCGCGCATGCATACCTACGCTCCATACGGTAATCAACTGATTACTGTATGGAGCAATTAATTCACTTAAAACTGCTATTGCCACAAGTTCCGATTAACAGCTGATACTTATCACCGTAAGGTAAATGTCCGAGTGCTTGACACTGACCAAATACATGACTTTCAAGCATGTCACTCTAAGCAGATACGATAAGATATCTGTATCTGAACGCATATCTGTCAATATCGCTCCATATACAATTCAATGAGCTAACACACACAGCGCAGATAACTTATATTTTATCGTGAAGTATCTGTGGGCACCGACATATATCGAAAGATGGCAAAGATATTATCTGCGTATATAAATTGATCTGCGTATAATATCTGCCAATATAAATATGGTATAGTATTTTATCTGCAGATAGATACAGGTTGATGTGAGACAGAGCCGTCCGCCCGCGCCCCGAGCCGCCCCGCTGCACGCGCCCCGTCCCGCCCGCGCCTCTTTCTGCCCCGATGCCCGCTGTGTTCGCTGCACTGCTGACTCATTCGTTGTTTACCTTTGGATGACTTGCGTACTGCGTATGGTGCAGAGATAAACACGAAAACATCCTGTATAAACAATCCGCACCAAAAAACAAGTCTACTCAGTTTGAAGGATTTAGACTGAATGTATCGTCTCGTATATTATCGTATCTGCGTAGTGTGTGATAGTTTCTGATCATTAAGTTATTATACACAGATAAAATATTATCATATCTGCGTAATGTGTGACATGCTTCAATCTTATGTCATATAATGATAGAGGTGCTCAATAATCGGGTGTCATCTATTGGGCATTAAGGTGTTGAGTATTGGGACGTTTACCTTACATAATATATATGCAAACTATTTAGTAAAGGACAATGTTGTTTCGAACGTGAACGTGTCCAAATTCAAGTGTTACACAATTGGTCATGAGGCGGATTGCTTTTCACAGCTTAATCTGTCAGAGTAAATGAATTCAAGTACGTGCCCTCGAAACATCGATTTAGACAGGGCCATGAACCTCATTCAAATCTTAAGGGGATGCCTCGATTCGGTCAGCCACGCCCCCGTGAAAGAGACACGCTTATGTCCTTCGCGGACGACTAAACAGGATGCAACGCTCTCCGAGAATGGCTTTTTTAAACAAATCTCGATAAATATCTGTGTGCAGTTTTTTTACATTTCCTCTTGACAGAGTTTATATGGGGTAAAATACAATTATTTTAACTTAATTGTATCGTTTAATAATGTGCTGTTTTAGTAAGCTGAGTAAAAAAAGGAAAATAGAGACTCAACTTTATACGTTACCTTAGAAGTTTGGTTTTTTCACAGCTTGAAAGGACTGTAGACATTAGTATAGGAATATGGTTTTAATTTCAACTCACTCGATACCTCCACGCGTTCCCGAGATCTCGAGAGGGTCTTGACAGTCAGACAGACAGACAGAGAGACGGACAACAAAGTCATCCTATTGAGGTACGGAACCCTAAAAATGCCGGCAACCACTCCCTGATTAATTTCCATTGAGATTATGGTATGGTTCTCATTATTTTTATGGCAAATGAAATTACGCAAATCGTCATGATCCTGGTTTTACTCTGACCCGGGACAGATATCCTTATCCAATGACTGATGAAACAAAGTAAATAGTTGCCGTAGTTTAAATTAAAGAAAGAAAGAAATTATTTATTTATTTTGAAAAACGCTAACAGTACGACTATTAAATAGTTATTTGTTCAACAAGAGAGCAAAGTAGATTTTTGCTGCAAGTGTTGATATTGAGTCCCGAGCAAGCGAAAGATCCTATAATTGAATCACGAGCGTAGCGAGTGATTCAAAATTAGAATCTTGAGCGTAGCGAGGGACTCAAAGACACGAGATGCAAATATCTTTGCTCTCGTGTGATACATACAACTTTTCACGTCAGCGGCGAGAACATATAACTCAATGGAATAAAACGCCACATAAAATAAATCAAATCATTTTCATGTAAAAAAATCAAACAACAAATACATGTGAAATAACAAACATTAACTACAATTACTCTTTCCCATAACATTCACTTTACATGACGTTAAGAAAAAGCCCACTGACAACCGTTTTAGAAATGTAACTAGTTTTGGGTACGTTTCAATATGTATATTGTGTTTCGTCTTCATCGTCGCTTGAGCATTGAATATTGCTCCACATGGTTTTCGGTTGTTTGTTATGGGATAACCTTACTTACTTATACTTATATTTTTTCCGAGATAATGGTTGCTCCTTTATTCGATCGTCATTTATTGAATATTTCGTGTCCTTTTAAATAGTTCTGTCGAGACTTTTCGGGCATAAAACACAGTTCAGCCTCTTTGACGGCATCTCTCAACTCTTCAGGAGTTAAAACATCGGCTTCGTCAATTTTTTCACTCATATTTAGTACAGTTTTTGGTTTAAGTTATGTTTTATATCCAAGAAAACGTAATACGAATAACATTTAAAAAGTTTAATCGCGCTAACTTTTTAAAGAATATAAAATGCGTTCTGAAACTGTATATGAATTTATATTCGTTCACCGTATGAAAAAAACTAAAGACTTATAATAATTAATGTTCGCGATCAATATCGCATTTCTTCATTGTATTTTAAGAATAATGAAATATTAATATGATTATAATAATTAGATTTAATATAGGTTTAATATTTTTATACGACTTTAACACGAGTTCGAATTTTATTTTGTTTCGGAACGAGTTTTTCGTTCCCGCTTTTTAGGGGCCTACTACGAAGTTTCGAAGTCGAATGACGAATCGACATGTTTGTCTCTCTTTCTTTTTTGTAACAGTGAAAGTGACAGAGAAAATGAAGTTTAAATGTTCAAGTTTGTATTACACCCCGCAGTATGAAAAGATGACCTGTGACTAACCTACGATATGAAAAATTAAAAAGTTAGTTTTCTTCACGCTCGCAGCAAAATTGCATTTTGCTCACTGGTTTCAAGCAGCAAAACCGCCGTGTTTGAGCCACTGAGGTGAAAACGAGTTTAAACAGCTCGACATGTGTCGGCGCACAGCTGCATGCTGTGCATCGGCGCTGATTTTCAGTGGATCCTTATAGACCGGGCCCAATAAAGCGATAGGAGTGCGCGCGGTTGGAGAGTAGCCTGGGAAAAATCCAGGGGAAACCTCCGATATGACCACGCGGGTGGTTTTGAACACTGGAATATTCTAAGAGTAGCGCTCCAGTGAGATTGGTTGAGCGGTTTCAGCCCAATCTGAGGTGTAGTGGATCCTTTAACGTTATGCGTAGTAGTTTAGAGATATGTATATTGAAATATTTATCTATTAACAAATCTGTAAAACGTTTTACACGCTTAAGGACAACCTTCAATTTACTCATTACTTATTTGATATACATATGTAAATGCGATTAATGTAGAGCGCGCGTTAACATATGACTGACGTAATGGTCGCCTCGGGCTTTGCAACTCTCACGCACTAAATGACTATAATACACCAAAGGTGAGGTCAATTTGAGACAAACACTTTGCACTTTAATGTATTTCAATGTGTCAAATGTTTGTTCTGCCACGTTACCGAGGAAGCGAGTGCTGAAAATAACTTGGACGAATATTGGAAAGGGAAATATAACTTTCACATAATCCGTATACTTTTAAAACAGCATTATGCCACAACATAAGGTTTCATGTCATTTATGATTTTGGATTTTGTTGATACGAATCCTCAATGTCATTTGGCATTTAGTACAGATAAAGGCATGTCATTTAAATAAATAGAATATATATACATACCTATGTGCTATTCAATTTTCGTGTTCATCCTTGTAAACTAATATTGTTGATTACTATTTTAGGCATACAGGGTGTGGCCTGTAATACGAGCAATAAATTAAAATATTAGACCCTTGAACTAATCATTAATTAAGTTAAATAATTAAACTGTTAAAATAAATTATTCTTATTTTCTAACAAAATTAATTGACCCAGCAATGTACTGCAGATATATGTGTTCAGTCGGAATACTTGATATTGACATTCACGCATGTTTTCTATAATGACACTATGCAAAATTTTGAATTTGATAAAACTCAAACTCAAAATATTCTTTATTCAAATAGGCCTAGCAACAAGCACTTTTGAATCGTCAGTTATATATTACATAAATTGAATCTAATTATTCAGAGCAACTTATTGATGCATATGAAATAAAAACAAAGACATGAATTACTGTAATGTATGTCAAAAGAGAGTATACAAATTCACAAAAAGATCGTCAATATGTAAAATAAAAACATAAAAAATAGTATAATCTAGACAGTTTCTAGAATAAAATCAATTATTAATACGAGTATTGTAGTACTCTGCTACCTAATGCTAAATAAAATCAACCTTAATTAAGTAGCTTAGAGCCGCAGGATAATATAAAACCTATGTCCATTCTATATAAACGTATGTCTATTCTATAGATAATCAATTTTAACTGTGTCATCATCATCACCATCATCATCATCACCATCATCATCATCATCGTCAGCCCGTGCCAGGCCACTGCTGGACAATAGGCCTCTCCCATGGGACGCCACTGAGCTCGGCCTGCTAAAAACAGTAATGTCATAATAGCAACTGCAAATATACCCATTGTTTTTTGTTCTGAATGAAATTGACAGAAAAAGCAAAGCTTTAAGTAAACGTATCTATAGGCAACCAATTAGCAATGATGCAATTATATACATAACAACTACGTCTCCTAGTACACAGAAATCTGTCAAAATATGGCTTTGTGTGTACATAGTTCCAAATTTCCCAAGGCCGGGGATTTTATAAAGATCCGTTAGACCAAATGTCAGAACAAATTTCATTAACTCAGTACATTTTTTGACATAACAAACCGACATAAGGTCTAACGGATCTTTATAAAACCGAGCCTTAGTTTACCGGAAAGCCGTAAGTTTTGCTCTTAAAGACTGCCAGCAATGATGCAATGTTAACAACAAGCATACTTCCTAAAGTTCAAGTAAGCGTGTACCTACGGTTTTGCAATACGGTAGTGCAGAAGGCTTTACCACGGCGCTGCCAATGTCTAAGGTGAAAGTCAAGGCCAAACGCCGGTAAGCGAACCACCATGCGTTATGTAACTGGCATAACGCACGGTAGGTAATTGTATTGGCGTTGCTTATCAATGCGTTGCTAGGGAAGCGTTAAGGCGTTACAGAGGACATAAAAAAAATAGTCAATAGGCTACTTGATTAGAATTTATGGTTCAAAATTCAAATATTTATTCTGCAAGTAGGCCTCAAGGGCTCTTTTATATGTCAGTTTTACAAATACATTTACAGTGGTGTTGTTAAATGACATAAATGACAAAAGATTACCTAGCAACATTGACACATTGGGCAAATGCCTGGGCACATATAATTTAATTACATTGAAATGCAAAAAGAATAATACAATTTATTTATTTTTTACACTTTTAATCTAATTTATTTTAACGTCATGATCAATTTGGAGATGCGAAAGGTCCCTACAAGTCGTAACAATAAGATAGAATGTTTTGGAGCTGTAGAATCCAAGCCACTCCAAGCGTCAAAAGAAACCATTTAAAATGGATATTTCTCGTCAGGAAATGGTGTAATTTCAAAGTTTTTGGAAATTTTGGACCCTAATTTTGATTTCAAGTAATCGTCTTATTCATAGGCTATCAGAAAAATGTTTTACTGTCATCCAAATGGCAGTACTTTAGTCACAATCCCCAGTTTAAGACTACAAGGCGGATTTTAAAAAAAGAAAACTAAAAACTCGAATAACTCGGAAACCAGCGAGTTTCGACCCCTGGTTGACTGGGCTTAAATTGTTGCAAATTAGCTCTAGTATAACCCCTTTCAAGGAATAGGTCGAATTATCAGTCACCTTGTATACACATATTGGTAATCAGAAAAGTTCAAGAAGGAAATATCGTTCTTTAGTCGTCTAAAAAGCGCAAAAGCGACCTCCAGTTATAAATTTGCTGAACTCATTAATCACACTGCTCGTAATAATCTACCTAATACTGTATTGTCACATTCATACGTGCTATATTTGTACAATATAAGCAGATTCTTATCGTAACACCTTTTAAGGTTAGGTCACAGATCGGAAGAAGTTTCATTCAATATGATCACAACACTGCACATTGGAACTTACTGCTAACACACTGCAGGTAAATTACTTTACGTCTGACTTATGCTATTAGATATTCTACTTCAAAAATAATGTAATAGAGTTTATGTTACATATACTTACACTATCTAACAATTGTTTGTTGGTAATAGAAACTATTATATTAGCGATAAAGTAGACTATCGAATGAAATAAGAGTATATCAGTGTGAAACTCAAAGTAATTTGTTTCCCAACCATCGAGAATAATATGAACGGCAAGCCTTCTTCTGAGGCGACCTCTGTCACGGGCTCCGGCCCGCAGCGGTACCAGGACAGCATCATTTTGAAGAGATTTTACGAACACGGTTGAATTTAGTTTGCCCCTCGTTGGTAAGGCACTCCATATTAGCGAAGGGCCAACTTGAGCTCGATGATTAACATACATTATTATGCAGTTAAGCTAGGGCAGATTTATTGAGCATTGTCAATGACTGTACTTACTTACTATTAAACATGCAACATAGTATGTTTTATTTATTAGTGTCTTGTATATAAGGTAATGCCACCAGAGTTGAGGTCACGCACACATCATGTCATGTAACACTGTCATTACATTTGAAATTATTATTTGTTGGTACCAATATTAGGCAGTTCAACAATGAATTGTAAGATAGAACAAAAAGTTTATTCTATTGTGTTTAATATTATCTACAAAAGTACATCCAATTCAAGCAAAACAGAAAATAAAATATGAAATAATAAAGATTATTTATTGCACCACTAAATTAGTACACCTCTAGAATATTTTGATCTATTTTATTTAAATATATAATTATATATAGATACTGATTTCAATAGTTTGACTTAAATAAACTAGTTAGGCCGGGTTTTATAAAGATCCGTTAGACCAAATGTCAGATCAAATTTCAGTAACTTACATTTTTTACTTTTTTTTGTACATTTTTTGACATAACAAACCGACATAAGGTCTAACGGATCTTTATAAAACCGAGCCTTACATGAATAAATAAACGTCAGATTACATACTAAAACAGCTTAAAGATCACTATTTGTCTCTCTCATGACACACTTAAGACTTAGCTCCTTTAGACTATGTGGCTGACTATATATTTGTATATGTTTATGTACGTATATTTTTATACTATATTTATGTATGTTTATTATCCTTAATTAAATGTTATTGTTGTAATTATTAGTAGGTTTCATATGTATTAACTCTGCACCACCTGCTATGAATTATTATGATTAGATTTCATTTCCGTTACCCTAAGGTTGTCTGGAAGAAATTGCTCTTTAGCGATAAGACCGCCTGTTATTTGCCACTAGTCATTGTGTTTTTGTACTGTACTATATCCTTTAATTGAGGTGTGCAATACAGAGTATTTGTATTGTATTGTAAAAATACATATCTATTAAGTGTTTTATTTCCATTCACACATTCACTTGTGTGTGTAATCAGTCATCTCAACTCTCGTGGCACTACCACACACTTATTCATAATAGATATTTGTATAGCCCGAAGTCCTACTATTTTATTGACCACGAAGGAGTACAAACAAACTCAACATTGTAGTTCAATTTAGATTACTCAGTTTTACCGCTAACTGAATGAAAATGTAGATGTGACAATTAAATTCCTAGTTCTTAGAACTACAAAGGCTAATTGCTAATCCGTGCAACTAAACAGTCAGGCTATGGTACTTACTAGCTCTAAAAAAAAATGAACGATATTGAGCTCTACCTCCTGGACATAGGTTCAGAAACGTGTACATATTTCTAGATATTGATCTACTATGCAAGTACAATGCTCGGGCTGAAATTTCAACCTTGTTCCATTTGAACTAAACGGAGGACAAGGTGATCTCGAGTAATCCCCGTGGTTAGAATTAACGCCATAATACACGCTTTTATACTCCTAATAGCGTGGTATTAGAGGTATTAGTGTAAATAAGGGCGCTCGACCAATCTCACTGGATGGAGCGCAAACTCTTAGAGTATTTCAGTGTTGAAACCGCTCGCGCGGTCGTGTTGGATGTTTCCCTTGGATTTTCCCCAGGCCACTTTCTAACCGCGCACTCCTATCGCTTTATTGGGCCCGGCCTATAAAGCCACAGTCAGGTAAAAAAAAGTACATAACGCAAGTATTATTTGCCATCCACACGCTAGATTTAAAATAAACAGTTTTCAAGTTCATATGTCAATACAGAGTTAAAAAAGTCTTCCGAACAATTTTGTAAAAAAATATGGACACTCATTTCATTGTTTTACAAAGTTCTTAGAACAAAACTTAGAACTTAATACAAAAACCTACAGTATAATTTATCTACTCAACGACTTCAATGAGCTTGAAGACTATAGTTCCAACCGTAAAATCTGTGTGACAGACGACGGAACGGCACATGGACCAACGAATAGTAGATTGGTTGTTTTGTTGTGGGCTTTCTATGCCGCCTCGACAAGTATTGATCTATTGTGGCAGCCCTTAAAGTTCTTTGCTTATACCCGTTGCTTCCAGGAATTTCCAGATTATTTGGGTCTCAATCTGTTGTATCTCCTCTGGGTGCATGATGACCAACGGATGCGTGAGTGACAGAAATAGGGCTCCATGTGCACCTTTCGGGTACGGAACCCTTAAAACGACGTAATCTACAGCTAGGGATGCGTAAGTCCCATAGGTAAATTCCTATCTGAAAAAAAGATAGGTATGCAAAAAATAGAATAAAAAATATAAATAACATCTTTCACAGCATATTATAGTCTATCTCACAGTATGCTCCGCAACAGGTAAACAGAGCTTTGTTTGGCATAAAAAAACGAGTCATGCACGTAGCGGGCATTCTAGTTCGTGCACATTTAGGCTAAGGTCTCGCGCCCCCGCGGTCAACAGAAGAACCGCAAACGGGCTTCTCGATCAAGCAACATACTACCTTCAGTCCAAGTACTTAAAACTATTAAAATGTACCTCGTTTTCGTGGCACACTCAAAGGAAGCGCCGCAAAGTCGAGGTGCTTCAAACATTGTAAAATGTAACTTCAGTCAACAGCAGAAGGATTAGGCGGAAGATTTTTCTAACGTGGTTTTAATCTTGGCTCCGTGCAGACTGGTACGCTATCTCGAATGATCTACTGTCACGTGACAGAGCAGTTCTACTGTCACGTCAACGATATGTTTATTCTTTTGCATCTTACTCGTTTGTAATAAGACGCAGAATTGTAGATATATCTTTGGCAGAGACTGAACATTAGTGTCTAGTTAACGTTAATTAATATTTCACCTTTTTATGCAGTCTCGTAATGGATTAGATTGATGGATCGGTGTAAGAGCAAGTTGATTGTTAACTAATTTTTTGGGGTGATTATGTAAATGTAAATGCTGTCATAGTTACCTCTTGTTTTTTTAAATGAACTAAGTAAAAAATATATAAAAAATATTAATGCGGAACTTGAGGGCTAAACAATTTTGATGAGTTAGTCCTCAATTAGTCCCAAAATGCTTTCAAACCTAATGCGAGTAAATCTTTAAATGATAGTTAGTAGTATGGAACTACAAATAGCTATTGGAGTAATTAGCTTTCATAATATGTTGAAAATTGCAACTTTATAAAATTAACCATACAAAATAATTCAGCCCGCAATGTACAGCAAAACATTAACGTTAACCCTTATTGACTTGACAGGTACCTGTCAAGGAAGTAATCCCAAGACTCGTCCGTTTTTTTACTGTTAAATACTGTTATCAGATATTAGAAAAATTAAGCTTGATAAATGATACTTAGACACTTTAAATAACAATTTACATACATACCTGTCAAATACACAGTCAACCTTTCAATCTTGACGGTATTTTGAGTATGGCACGTATCTTACGAAAATCTTATGGAACTGTCTGGGTCAGATGAGACTGAGGGAATTCATACTTCCTCCACATTCCCGGTCACCGTCAGGCTTTGTTCCCGAACTAGCGAACGCATCCATAATCACTCGAGCCTTAGCTACGTACGACAACTACAAGTAGGGGGTCGCTCGGGCTATGGAAATTCACTACCAAGTACTTATTTTGATGTGTTTTACGTTAAAATTTTTAATGCATTCCGGAGCACTTAAATTGGTTGCATATGATATTTTTAGGCTCGGTTTTGTAAAGATCCGTTAGACCAAATGTCAGATCAAACGGTAACTGAGTACATTTTTTGACATAGCGAACCGACATAAGGTCTAACGGATCTTTATAAAACCGAGCCTTAATGTTATAATTTCATCGATTGGCAGTTACTCTCAAATCAAAGTTGAAATAAAACAGAGTTACACCAAAAAGTTAGGTAGGTTACTTACGTAGAATACAAATAAATTATGAAATGGAATAATTATTATCTGCCAGTGTAAATAATTATTGCCTACGAATGTTCAATAAAGCGTATTAGTAGTCATAGGGCTCCTATATGATTACCCAAAATTCTGCACCTTGTGATGAAAGCAAGCCACTTTGCACAGTGATAGTAGACACCAACATAAGTAACATAAGTAACCTTAACCATTATACTAAATTACTTAATAACATAACAATATAGAAAAATGGATTATTTTTTCAAACGTATTATTCCTAAATTTATAAGGAATATAACACAAAAAACTGGCCAAGTGCATGTCTCGTGCTTCCTACCAGTAGGATAATTTAGTGGGAGCACGACCTTGCACTCGCACATTTAGGGTCCCGAACAACCAAAAAGAAAATCTAAAATAAAAAATTGATTTATCAATATATAAGTATATGTCTGCAAAATTCTTCGGAATTAAATTTTGTGACAAACGATGGACGGACGGACGCGTGAGTGACAGCAATAGGGTGCCCTTTGGACCTTTAGTTCTGGACCCCAAAAACAGTTTAAGTAGCACATTCTGAAACAATTTTTTTTACGTTGAGCCATTTTTGATCTACGAAGGAAAATGTAAGTAAAATACCCCCCCTCCTCCCTCTTTATATCAGAAGTTTACCAGGGAAAAAAATATGAAATTATTACATAACATTGATCTTAATGTCATCTAAAAACATTTCTATACTAAGTTTGTAATTTAATTATCTTTGCATGTATTTTTGTTTTATAAATTACGACACGATTAGTACTCGTATAAGTATCTTCTTACAAATAAAGAAAAAAAAATGAAATCGGTTAGCGAGATAAAGAAGTATCCTTGAAAAACCACCATACATACTAAGTTATTGAGTCGCTCAAATTTGTCACAAAAGCGGTGTCAATTTCGCAGATAGGGGCAGAGGGTTGGGACCGGTACATATCTGTATACGGAAACCTCGGTGCGCGAATCAGACTCGCACTTGACCGGTTTTTTTAAGTGCCGCCATCACGCCTTCTAACCTAAGGGGTGAAACTTTGGTTACCATATCACTGTGAAAAGCGGCTTGCTTTCATCACAAAATGTAGGATTTTTTCATAATTCCTACTAATGAAATGTTAAGAAATCTCGTGTTAATTGTCTCAATGCTCATTATCAACACTGTCAACTGCTATTATTGTGATAAGAATGGCAATACATCAAGTCAATATTTTGTTTATAAATAAATCATAACATTCAATAAGTGCAAAATACCTAAGTATGCGGTTTATTAGTTCAATGAAATAACCCCAAACATTGTGTGCGTGTGATATTTTTGTAAAAATCATACTTTACAGTTGGTAATTATATATCATTAACCAGGGATCCTTTTTGGACAGCTATTGTACCGTGCTTGGAATAGTTGGAATACGCCTGGAATGCATGTTTGCTTTACATCGCTGCTTGATAAATTTTCAAAAAATATACGGCGTAATTATTTATATGGTGTCCTAATTACGTGTAATATTAAAACTCCTCTTATTTAGTGATTACGATTACACTACCTTGCCATATGCCTGGTTTAATTATTCGCCCTTATGTGATTTCCTCTCTACAAATGCTTCGTTCCGTTTAAACCACGCTCCAACAGTTAAAAAACATGTTTATGACTTCCGCGCGCGAGAAAACGAGATCCATTGCTATTAAACAATGTTTGTTGTGGTTAAATTTCAATCGATATCTAAATTAAGACGAAGTAAAATGCCGTAATTTCATTTAATTGTGAGTAATTTAATACTGTTTGAGTAGGCTAAGATAAGTAGAAAATGGAAATAAAGACCCATCTTTGTGTTTTTTTTTCTATAGAAATTTTTTTAATCAATCATGTTTTTGTTATAATTCATGTTAAACAATCATCTATCACTCTAGAATCTTATTGGAATAGTATCTACAGTTTCTTATTCTGGTCGGTACAGTGTCTCAAAGAACCTGTAATTTACCAAGGCACGGCAAGGCTCTTCAAATTTATAGTGTTACTGAAAGGTCTCCTGACTAACATTTAATTAATATAACATCACTTTGACGTTAGATAAAAACCAATTATACGAGGAAACAATCGGGCTATATAACTCTTATATAATTTACTCCTGTGTTCTCTTGCGAAACTAGGGAGGTTAATTGCGCTATGGAAACAAATCGCTGCAAGATGATCAATTATGCATAGTAATTGCCGCGTTTATAATAAAATGCTTATTAAAGAAGTCTATTATGATTCTGAAACTGAAGGTCTCTTGGGATTCGTCTAGTTAACTAAAATTAAAAAACAATCAACATAAAAAAGTAAATATAAATAAAAGTTCCAAATCAGATTACGATTTGGGTTCAAGCAGTCGTACACACAAAGAGGTTATGTACCTAGACAGGCTATCTATAGTCTTCAAATTTTCACAGTTTAGGCATTTTGTTGACCCAAAGCTACAAATATTGTCAAAAAATATTTTTACGTATCTATACCCGCTAAAACAGAGCGCGAAAAATTTTTTAAGACCTCGAGTGGAGCATTGTTGTTTAGTGCTCGTTGAGTGCAAAAATACTGTATTTTTTTTTTTTTTAATTGGAAAATAAAAGTATGAGTAGCCACTTATAATTAACTGCCCCCTTTAAGACCTCATTTAATATTGTTCCTAGCGATAAAGTGATAAATATCTTTTTTATTGTGTACTATCTATCTTTTTGTAGAGAATTTTATGTGGAATATTTATATCTCAGAATATTTTTTCTGTAGACCACTGTTTACGAGTTTTTTACTTAAAACTAAAAGAGGTACCTTTAAATCCCCCTTGCACCCTCAGAACTCCCCTCACCCTTTAGGACTTTAAGTACGTTCATCTGGACACCGCTATACCAATTTTTAAAACTACACGAATTATTTCCCCTGATTTTATTAATTTTTCCGACTATTTGAACGTTCTCGGAAACTGAATGACGAGCTTTGTTGTTTTCCATTTTTGTGTGGCGTCACGGAAAGATGGTGTCGTTTGTGGTGATAAAAAATATCTACTGTCCAATTAACGGCCTACGTTCACCACCTCTTTACCAGGAACGTAGGGAGCTTTATTCTCCTGTCATAAGTCCTTGAATTTTGATTATATTACATGAAAATGAGCACCAAGCAAAGGAGAAAAACATTTTATGAATGATCATAAAATGTTTTTCTCCTTTGCTTGATGCTCGTTACCATAGTTGCATCTCCTCGAAGACATAAATACATAAAATTAATTGACGACCGCTTTAGCCTAGTTGGTAGTGACCCTGCCTTCGAAAGCTGGAGGTCCCGGGTTCGAATCCCGGTCAGGGCATGTATTTGTGTGATGAACACGAATATTTGTTCCCGAGTCTTGGATGTTTTCTATGTATTTAAGTATCTATTTATCTACATAAGTATGTATATCGTCACTTGGTACCCATAGTACAAGCTTTGCTTAGTTTGGGACTAGGTTGATTTGTGTAAAATTGTCCAAAAATATTTAATCGACAAAAATGCTTCTGTATGTCCGGATTTCCGGATTTCCGTTTGTTCTCCTCTACAGGTCGCATTTCGCAAACGATTCTCGTGAAATTTTGTGAGCAGGTCCGGTAATTATATAGATTTTTTTGTCCAGTCAGTTTTTGGAAGTTTTCAAAAACATTTTTTATTTCAAAGATTTTGTAAGTTTCTGCGTCCGAATTTCGGTTTGTTGTCCTCTATAAATGTATGAGCTGACAATTAAAATTTGACATTAAAATCTACCTAACGGTAGTACAAAAGTTACGTGATTACCCCGCAGGTCGCATTTTTCAACCGCTTCTCGTCACATTTTTTTAGCAGGTTCGATATTCATAAATGATCTTTTTTATAATGTCAGATTTTGGAAATGATAAGAAAACTCACTCACGAGGTCTACAGCTCACAGAGCCACTAGTTTTAATGGGTTAAGGACTATTATAAACCTATTAAGTGCATATTTAAGATTTGGTACACAAGAAAATGAGAGAATTTCGAACACAGCCTAAAACAGCCACGGTTCACTCATCGCTGATAATACAAAAAAAGAATAAGAAAAAGCTTAAAAACTGTTTAACAAAAATTTGAACAAAGTTGAACATGAGACATGGTTAATGGATGGAAGGATATCCGTTACCGCTAGCGCAAGGCAGCCGCGTTATTGCTACCTCGTCAGTTATAGTCGAAAGTTATCTCATTTTAAAGCCAGTGAAACAAGGATTACAAAACTGTAAACACATGTGTTAGTTTCTAAGTAATGAGTAAACACTTTTTCCTTTATGTAATAGCCACGAACCTCCTTATGTTTTATTTTGTATGAAACTATAGGTCTGTTTTTCTTTTATTTAATTTGTTTCATAAAACTATGTATGACTGTTTGTTTCTGAATAAATAGAAAAAAAAACACATTTCAAATACTTTTATAACCAACCGACGAACTCGCTACCCCCGGTGAGTCATCCGCATACGGCCGCGTCGCGTAAAGGGCGCTGTCTTATGAGTGCAGCGGACATATGTAGGCACAGGAGCAACAGACAAAACAAAGCGAAATTAAAACATAGCATTACCGAAATGAACTGCAGTGCGTGCCGCACGTTAGTTGACAGTAGCCTAGAAGTGCTGAAATATGTTGCTTGCAACCTCATATTCCATTACAGGTGTCTCAATATGACAACAGCGTATTTTAGGGAAAATGACCAGATGTTAAAGAGGGCATGGAAATGTCCGTCCTGCTCGAACGTCACAACACGGCGAAAAAACGATGATACACCAGCCCGAAAACCACTTGAATCACACGTGCTATACGACACAAATATGTCAGTAGATGATCTCCAGAATGACTCTCAACGGAGCTTGCTGGGCGATACGCAAAACCAATGTTGAACACGAAAAACCTGTAACAATACAAGAAATTGGAATATTGTTGGTGAAAACACTGGGAAGAAATAATAAAAACATAATCAGTGACATAAAAAGTTTGATACAAGCAGAAATATCAACGGCTATTAAGCAACTTAAGAAACCTTGAAACCTTGTAACACCCATACTGCAACAAATAAATGAATGAATGACATTTGACGTCAAACGTACGTCATAATACTCCAGTAAATCCCCAATTTCAAGTGGTGACTGTTTGGCTTCTTATTTCCCAGAAGCATGAAGCTGCGGCCTGCAACGGTAACTTAACTACTCGTATTCATTGTGGTACGTACGTGTCTGGCATGTTAAGTTATACGAACTTTTATTACAATTTGAATCTTTTAGCTTAGACAATAAAGTAGCCATTTAAAGCGATCATTTGTGTTAATTTGTTACCATCATTTATTTTCCTTACATAGAATGCTAAAGTTTATAAGTGACGCTTATAAAATGAATCAAAAGCTTCTGGTTATAAAATCAATTTTACAACACATTTGCTCGTAAAGTGTGCTATAATTTTATTACGAAACTTGTGCTATATAAAATAAATATTTCAATACAATGCAACAAAACGTATGTTTGAACACGGTTCATTCTTAAACTATAGTTATACTATAGTTTAGCTATAATACTAGGGTTATATATATTTTTTAATCTTTCTTTTTTGTTCGGCTAAAAAGTGTCAGTGAATATTTTTTTTGTAGCAAAAATGTCCACATTTTTTTTAATTTCTCCTACATACCTTCCTCATTTAAATGTATAAACTTACGCTTTAATGGAAGTATTCAGAATTAACAATAACTTAGTTTTGTTTTATTAGTTGTGCCATTTTGGTTGTTTGTTGATTTTGTTTATGCCTCTTTTCTTTCATTAAGTGACTACCGCAGAACGCTGCTTCGTGCAAATGCCTTCCTCTCTGTCACACTTTCTAATTCGAGCGACAAGCCCTTCTGCGTGCGCAGGGCGCGGAAAAAATAAATGAGCGTGTCATTTTCCTTAGATATTTTTAACTTCATTTATTTTCGCTGTATGTTTGATTATTTTTCGTCTAAAATGTCTTGCTCAAGTAGGGAAGAGGAGATATTGTTTTAAATTGACACCGCCAGAAATCCTTACAGAGGCACAAAATGCAAGTGAAAGTCTACCAAAATCTAGAGAAAAATACATTGCTGCATACGAAACATTCATTCAGTGGAAAAGCAACAAAAAAGCTCAGTCGTTCTCTGAAAATGTGTTTTTAGCATATTTTAACGAACTGGCGAGTAAATACAAGCCTAGCTCGCTCTGGTGTATTTATTCGACATAAAAATATTGATATAAAAACGTACTGCAATCTGACAGCATTTTTGAAGAGATGTTCTGATGGATATATTGGTAGCCAGTCTAAAGTATTGTGGTCAAGGGATGTGGAAAGAAGCTCCAGATAGCCAGTATCTAGCAACAAAGTTCGGTTGATGTTTACAGATCTAAATAAAATTATATTTATGTCTACTTTATTTTTCTATACTTTTTCACAAAGATGTATTTTATTTCTTTACAGGTGGCATTGATATAGGTACTGATATTTCGTGTCATTGGCGCATGTAGACGCCAAGAGCTCAATGATTTAACAACGAAAGACATAGAAACACAGTGCCAAATTATTCTTGTCAAAATTAATAACACTAAGAACAAAATACCACGATCGTTTACTGTCCACACTCCGTTTTACCAAATAGTAAAGAAATACGAAGGTCGTACCACAAATACAAAATCAGATGAAAGGAAAATGTACCGCTCAATCAATTGGAATCAACAAATTTGGTGCTATGCCAAAATGTTAGGTTTGCCAGACCCTGATACATACACTGGCCATAGTTTTAGGAGTACTTCGGCAACATTGCTTGCAGATTTAGAAGCTGACATATGTGTCATGACGGCTGGCGATCTGATAAAGTCGTTGAATAGTTAGTATATTGAAGATTTTCTTCAAAATTATGATGTTACAGAAATATCAGTAACAGCGTAAGGAACGGTGAAACGTAAATGTCGTGATACGAAATAACAGGTGTGACATAATCACGGTGACTTTTCACAGAGATTTATTTGGAACGGGAATCACATTAACGGTGATCAAAAAGTAACGCTTTTCCCCATGTCTAGAAACCATGATACTGATAACCGATCTATTAATAGTACATTACTATAGAGGCCGGGAAGTAAGGGGTTGCCAGCCGAGTAGTTACGAGGTTGGCAACCCTTTTTCACGCCGAGGTATGTATATTGCTTTTTTCAAAAATGGAATGAAATAAATAAAAAAAAAAACTCCAAGAAACCAAATTTTAATTTCTAAGGAAACTAAAAGTAAATGAGACAAAAATATAACTAACACATATATTACTATTTATTTCTTTCAATTTCCAACTCGAATTGAATATAAAACACTACTACGAAAATATACTAAAATGTACGAAAGCACGTTTCTGAACGAAACGTTAAGATCGACCTATCCTATGGAAAGACACTGACAGCCTGTCATTCTTGAAAATTGACAAAAATTATAATCTCTTTTAATTAAAAAAATACCTTCACGGTTTGATTAAACATTTTTACCGCTAATATTTAGATGAACATTTTAAATGTGTATTTTTGTAGTTAAATTTGCAATTAAAATTATTGGACTTGTTAATAATGTGTTATTTATTATGTTTATGTCGATTTTATATAAATAAAACAGCAAAATATAGCAAACATCGTTTATTTTATATTTTTAATAATAGTAGTGGCAGAATGTCATGATGAACCAAAAAGCAAATAATTGCTTATGGCTGAACGCCGTGATCCTGTCTCACAAATAAATGAGGAATGAAAATTAAAAAAGAGCATCTTGCATCCTAAACTATTTCTTGATAATATTTATTTCATTTCAGGTTGCGCTCTGTCACCGGACTATTCTCTTGTCAAGAATTACGATGATGAGTTTTATGGCAAAGAACAACAGTCCACTGGTAAGTATTTATCAGATTACACACTATATATAGATTCAGTTCGACCCAGGTCCGGACTTGCTTCAGTCCGACCCAGGTCGGGCCTAGCTTCAGTCCGTAGTCCTTCAGTACTAAGCCTCCAACTTTGTGAAATTCCTTTAAGGGCCTCTCCTCTAGCCGCACCCGAAACGTGACATTGCGCAGCCTATTATAAGGAACATAACCTCAATATTTCTGTTACGAACTCTTTGCGCGTATATTATTCTAAATAATTTTAATTTAAATCACAAACTGTTCTATGTCATTGTCAATTAGGTTTCTGGTAAAATACGGCTGTGTCAAATATTGCTCCGGAATTTCTATCTGTTTACAATAAAACTACGTATAACAGGTAAATAATACTTTCATTTCAACACAGGATATCAGCCCACTCTCTCCCATCGTTTTCAATTGCATTGCATGTTTGAGAAAATTTATTTTTTACGCATGCTCGCCACCGACAAGCCGTTAATCACAATTTGTCATAATCTAAGAAATTACAATACGGCTGCATATGGGAAGATTATACACTTATATTTCGCTTCCTTGTGTAATATTAATATAGGTGTTTTTACGTGCTCGTTTTCATGCGTTAGCGAAGCAAGCGCGCCAAGCACACATATCAAATTAAAAAGTGAAACACAAGTAAATATCTCACAGGAATGCTGGAATGTCGTTAATCCCTTGGAAGAGGGGTCGTGTGCTGATATGGGACGCCACTTGCGCCCATACGCTGGTTGCGTCGTACCAGGAATGCCGGGGCGCCCGCAGACTCCCGCGGGCAAGTACAATGAGGGCTATTGTTTTTGGACTCACCAGTTGGCGCCACTGTCGACCAAGGTCCAGCTGTCAAAAATTGTTATTGGTTATTATGGGCATGAGAACGAAGTTTACGTTTAAATCATATTTAATACCTTAAAACCGTACCGTAAAAATATCGAATATCCCGCATTGTAGCGCAGTCCTGTTTTTTTTTTTCAGAATTAAAGGAGGAAACAACGACGCGACAGGTGAACCACGCGCAGGCAGCTTTCTCGCGCAAAGAATTGCATTGTAATCCAGCGTAGGAATGCTGCCTACGTAATTGGCACCATCCCGAGGGGACCTAATTTTGATATTAATTTTTAATGTTTAGTTCTTAGTTAGATATAGTTAGTTTGATATTGTTTTTCATCTGGAGTATAGCGCTTTATGGCTGCGAAACGTGGACGATGACGCAAAGGGACCGTGAAAGATTAGAAGCGTTTGAAATGTGGTGTTGGAGACGGATGGAAAGAATCAGCTGGACAGAGAAGAAAACTAACGAAGAAGTTTTAAACTTAGTTAAAGAGAAGAGGACTTTATTGAAAACAATAGAAAACAGAAGAGGAAAAATGATAGGACATTTCATACGCCATGACGAATGGATCAGAACAATAATAGAAGGAAAGATAGAGGGAAAAAGGAAAAGGGGAAGACCTAGAATGACGTACATGGAGCAAATAAAACATAAAATAAATGCTACGTCATACAAAGAAGTGAAGGACAAAGCTGAATGTAGAATAAGCTGGCAATTACTCCACCGACAAGAGCCAAGCTCTTAAATATTATGATGATGATATTGTTTTTATTTTAAGTTGTAATTCATTTAATCATGGCTATATTTAAAGTAATGACCCACTATGTATTCTTATCTCCCCTATCTTTAGCGGCGCGTGTAAATTAAATGGATTACTTTGATATTGTCGCATTACATAATCTTACCCATGCGTTTTTACAAGAATCAACTTAATCATGTACACTTTTTACGTCCACTTCTATCAGAGCTTGACGTGTACACTACAACAAGAGACTTGACACTTGAGTCCTGCAAAAAATATTTATTTAACTTGTTAATTATGCCCACGTGTCTACCAAATCGAAACTTGATTATTATTTAATAGTCAGGGGAAAAAATGTTCGACTAGTTGAATCCGAATTAAAATTGGTAAGTGGTCTGGCTTCAATTCAGCCAATTATGCCACCTTATACCAGCCACCAGCAAAGGCGAAGTAGGGATATTGATTTGAGTTAATGTATATTCGCACGGACTTTAATTATTGAGCCATTTAGGTGACAAACTAATTTTGATAATCTTAATTATTAAGCTATGAAGTATCAGGTATAAAGTGAGCTCTAAATGGCTCAACATTAAAGTTGGTGGTCGTACATAACTTGGTTGAATTTGTTGGAACTTAGACTCAATAAATATTGACTCCCGATATTATCTACCTGACATCATAAACTAATGAAATGCGAGTCTGGCTCACTCACCAGGGGTTCCGTACTCACAACTACTCCAATGAGCTGAAACACGACGGGTTTAGAGTTGCTATGGCCACCTTCATCGGCTAGGTGGTAACATAATATTCCATTGTCATCTAACACAAGTATGGAAAATTTCAGCTCGATCGGCTGAGGTTAACTTGTCTAAAATTGAGTTGAAAGATTTGCTTTAACACATAAGACAGGTACACAGTGCAAGTGTCACAAAATTCGATACTCGTTGTCGTCCCTAACGGAAGGTCATCTAACTCCTGCAGTTTTATTTTATTTATCGTTTGGCAATTATTTCGAGCCGTGAGATCTCCGAGAAGACATACGGTTGCCAGTTTTTGTTGCACTCTTAGCACCACCCAGGGGTCACGTGTAGGGTAACGGTCAATACTCCCTACGTACTCCCTACGGACGTGGTGCAACTTCGACCCCCTCCTGCAGTAATAATCACCTATGATATTCTGTTGCGAGTACTCTCTTCCAAGTACGCCGAACCTGACTTGTCCAGAAATTTGCCGAAACAAAATTAAACTCCCCGAAATAAACTTACGGAACGCTCAGTCTGAACTCTGACGAACAATTCCTATTAGGTACATTATAACACTTAACTGGTCGTAACAATGCAATCTCAAGGCTCTACACATACAGTTATTAACTATTATTATTGTTCTATAAGAAGTGACATTTTATGACATTGTTCACATTCTAAATTCGCGTTGTTATGTTAATGGAGTAAAGTACTTATTTCCGTTTAAAAATTACGTCTAGGACAAAACGGATTACAAAGTTATATAATGTAATAAATTGTCCCTTTATATTAGCCATTTAGGATTGATCGGAGCATAAGACGCTGGTTGGTTGATTTGGTTGCAAAAATTCTTAAAACCTTCAATATGTATTACGTAAATTAATTTGCGCGTTAATCTCGAGACACTTTCGTGATGGTGAATTTCGATTGTGACGTCATTTCAACCCACTGGCACTTTTTAGGTTTGAATCAAGTAGAAGTAGTTAGAATCTGATACTTAAGCCGGACTACTACTTAATTATCTGATGTGATGCTCTCTGATGCGGTCTGACACCTGACAAAATAGATAATAGCATAATTTTTAGGGTTCCGTACCAAAATATTAAAAATAAGGCCCTTATGATTTAACTTTTTCTGTCTGTCTGTCACATCGCTAAATATCTCAAGAACTACTTATGCTATCGATTTAAAATTTGGAACAGTTATAAAGAAGGGTAAACTAGATGCATAGAAGATGTTTTTTTTAATATTTTTTTTAATTTCCTGTGAAAAATGAAAGATAAGGTGGTGGTTCAAAATTTTGAAAGCCTAGTGAATATGTCGTGGGGTATCATGTGTGTGGGTAGTAGGTACCATTGTATGTGTAAATATCTACATTCCGGCAGCTATCATCTCATAGAAACTTGTCAAACTTTCCATACAATCAGATTTTAACGAACACCGCTTACGATTACAGACGGTTTGGTGCAACCCACCCTTACTAATAGGATCCCGTTTTACCCTTTGGGAACGGAATCCTAAAAGTTACATCATTATTTCGAAACTTTCAAGTGTCATCTTTTTAAGATTGGAGCATATTTATTAATTTACTGTATTTTGTGTCTGATGTACTTTATCTTCCCTTGATGTTTGTCTCATTCGACATTTAAGCGCCCCTTGACAACTTGGCTGCGGCCGCTCCAGCTGCTCTTCTAGGGTAGGGAGGTAGGTAGGTCTGGCCTAGTGCCGGTCCTGAACCTCTAGTAAATATTTTTTCGAAACAGACACAAACGAACGCGTTTGCGTATAGTCTCAATATGTATGGCAACATATATACCTCGTTTTTTTAAGATTAGAAATTAGGTAAACAAGAACAAGAAGCAGTGGTTGTAAACACACGCACATTGAGTTCGCGTTATTCACACGAAAGATCGGAATAATTGGCAGTTTGTGACTATGACAAATTACTTAAAACCCGAATCGACTTCTTACAATCTCTGTTTCCTTGGGTTTTTATTGTACAACTTTTAGATAAATGAAACAATACGTAATTTTAAAAGTAGTTGATGTATTATCTAATAAAAAAACGGGTATGTAAATATAAATTACGATACATTTTCTTATTTTTCATAACAATATACAATGTAAGCATGAAATAGTGGTTTTAAAATTAATTTAGATTAATACACACTTTTACCACAGAACGTGCCCAATAAAAACCTCGTAAGTCGTTCTCTGTCATTCTTTCAAATGCTTAAAAAACTAGGTAACGCGTAGGGCGTTGCGATACAAATTGAGACTATACGCAAACGCGTTCGTTTGTATTTAAGTTTCAAAAAAAATAACTAAAAATACGTCCCTAGTCTAATTTTCTGTTAGTCCTAGATTCATAACAAGTATTGCGCAATCGAAGATCATACCTTTAGGTAATTTTAATTATTGTTGAGTTTAAAATTTTTTGCGTCTGTAGAAGAATCACAAGCCCGATACCGACCCTTTATTGAATTGAGGATTCGTAGTTTCAACTGATAGCGAAATAATAATGTTATTATTAACACAGGAAATTGATTGTGAATTACATATAATTATGCATAGCTTGTTCCAGAGAATGCACTTGCTACTTCGTGGTAATTTGATTCGGCTTAAGACAATTAGACCAATAAAAATAGACGAAAAACAGTCTGAGGAAATTTCCCTTTAATATTGCATCTTGCTTCAATAAACAAACAACGAAGTCTAGTGACTAATACAGTAGCCTTGTGAACGATTCGACTGTAAAATAATTGCGGTGAATAAGGATAAGGAAATAAAGGAGTATTTAAACTGGAAAATTTGGAGCTATTTTGATTATTTACATTTAGAACGTAGCACAAAGTCAATACCTACTATTGGCAAATAGGGAGGTAGACTGAATTAAGTTAATAGCAAGATGAGACCTACTAATTCTAAGCACTACCTAATATTTTCACCGACATGTGTCACGCGTATAAATAAACACAATAATATACGTTAAAAAGTGTATCATCAAAGTCACCCCTTGAACCAAATTAACCCCGTTTACCAGACGTAGACGTAAACCATTATGGTTTTGGTAGAAGCGATCCGTCCATGGAAGTAAGGATTAATATTAAACCTATTTATTAGTGGCTCTGTGAGGTGTAAAATTCGCGAACAATTATAGGGTCGAATCGGAACCCTATTGATGCCACTAACGCGTCCGTCTGTCCGGCGTCTTTCAAAAAAATTAGTTTAGAAGAATTTTTTAACTTTCCATTGACCTACGAACTTGAAATTTTCTGATAATGTTTATTATTAACGTATATTTTACCAACAAATATTAATATATTGATAAATCAGATTTTTATTTGAAATTCCTTTCTTTGTTATTAAAACCATCATTATTTTGCGGTTGGTTCGGAACCCTAAATGTTCGAAGTCCGACACACACTTGGCCCGTGTTTTTAGGTTTCCGTACCTGAAAAGGAAAATAAACGGAACCCTTATAGGATCACTTTGTTGTCCGTCTATCTGTCTGTCTATCACCTGCCTGGCCCTTTATCTCAGGAAGGCGTGGAGGTATCAAGTTGAAATTAAGGCTCACATCGCAAGTAAAGACACCACGAGCCTTTTTATACCAGTTATACACCGTTGCATACAATACTTTTTCTACGACTCATTTTAAATAAAAGTAACAATTTTTCATACTTTTCATGCGCCATTTTTTCCCTTAGTAATTGTGCAACTTACCTACACAATATCTTTAGTAATGCTATATAACTTCTTCGTGGATTTTTAAAAGAATCAATAAACAAACAACCTACACAGTTTCTTCATGAACACAAAAAAATCGTTTGATTTAAGTAATATAATCATTTATCAGCTTGAATGTTTTCGTTTTCAATTAGGAATTTGGTGGGAAATCAAAAATATGACACTTTGTTTATGGTTTTTTTTTTTAATTTGCTAGACTTGGAATCCGACCTAAACTGAATTGAAATCCGGATCGAATCTTAACTGTTTCGTTTTCATAAATATATCCGAAAATAGATAAAACTTGTTAATCAACACAAAAAAGATGATATATGTATGTATTTGTATTAGTAAATAATATATTATGCATTCATTAATACATAAAAATTGTAGCAAAGTTGCGTTAAGTTGGTAGCACTGATTATAATCATAAAAGTTTCACTTGAACGCACCAAAGAATGACTACTAAACAAAGTATTTGTAGTAGTCTGTGGCACCCAACTCTGCTATAATTTTTCATTAAAATAGGGTAAGGAGTGTGTTTTTGGCCAATATACTAGATAGACTTTTTACAGAATAAATAAAGTATGTGTTTATATTAAAGTTCATGATTGCTTAAGTCGCGAAAAAAGTACAGGAGTAGAAAAAAACTATTACGAGCGTACGAGCGTCGAACCTAGAACGGGCCGAGTTGTAAGTGCGTTTCGGGATCCGCTGTCACATTCGTCATAGTTACGTAGTGAAATGATAATTACATACCTACTACTATCGCCTGATACGCCTCGTACTTACTAAAACCTGGAAGACAATCTACAGGCCGCATTTCTGAACCGATTCTCGTGAAGTTTTTTGAGCAGCTTCGATAATTAAAACATTTTTTTTTTTAATTTTCGAAAAGATATTTTTTTCAATGACTTCGTATTTTTCTGCAGGCGGATTTCGGTTTGGTCTCCTCTACAGGTCGCATTTCTCAACCGTTTCTCGTGAAAATTTTGTGAGGTAGTTCGGTAGGTACCTAATTAGGTATCTATACCTATATATCCGTTAAGCAAGCAAAAGTTGCGATAATATTGCTGAACGTTACATCTGGGAGCTTGTAACTTACAACAGCAAGGTTGAAATGTTTGAGCAACGGTGGAAAGAGGTTCATGCAAAGCCCTAACGGCCGCGCTATAAGTAAACCCTGTAAGTTTCCCAACCCCGATTATTAGAACTTTCTATAACTTTCACTGTGTTGCGGATACATTGAATAATACAAGTTTCTCGAAATTTGTCAAGTAAAATTTTGGAACGTTCATTTTTGTACATTGCAACAACATTACAGTATATAAGTTGCTCTAAGTCACACTTGGTTTGTTGAGGCAAAGTTATATATGTATGATACCAAAATGTTACTTATTCAATGTTGTGTGAATAGTTCACTAGTAAGTAACTTTTAGTACACTGCAACTGTAACATTGCATCAACTTAGTCTGTAATATTGGGGCAACGTTCGAGAAAAATTGATGCAAAGTCCTAACGACCGCGCTATAAGTAAAAATAGCAACGTTGCTCATACATTAATATTGCAAGGCTTTTCATTTATATTACAGTATACAAGTTGCCGTGTATGATACCACAATGTTGCGTATTTAATGTTGTGTGAATAGTTCACTAGTAACTTTTGGTACATTGCAAATGTAATATTGCGACAACTAAGGTTTAATGTTTGGGCAACGTTCGAGAAATGTAAAGCCCTAACAGCCGCGCTATAAGTAAACCATTAAAAATCTTAACAGCGTGTTCTAAGCATTAGTATGGAGATTTCACTGTGGGTACAGCGGCATCTACTGAATAATTAACGGCGTAGTATAAAATAATGAATATTTTGGAGTGCCGATTACGAAAATGACATGTATTTTAAATCGAAGATGGCCGTATTTTTTTTTGAAATATCGATATGGGTGTCATCCTTGGGGTTCCTCAGGGTGCCGATAATGAAAATGACGTCTATTTTGAAATCCAAGATGGCGGTAACTTTTTTTTCTTAATATCGACATGGGTGTCATCCTTGGGGTTCCTCGGGGTGCCGACTATGAAAACGACATGCATTTTCAAATCCAAGTTGGCAGACATTTATTCTTCTTATAAATCGATATGGGTGTCATCTTCGAGGTTCCTCGGGGTGTCGATTACGAAAATGACTTGCAATTGAAAATCCCAGATGGCAGACATTTATATTAAAAGTCTAGAAAACTTACTTTTAAGACATCGAGGCAACATCGTTAAAATAATTATTAAAAATCAATGTTGCAGTAACAATGTGTTTGTAATTTGCCGTAATCTACCAAAATATTGATAACCTTCATATTAGAAACGTTCATTGAAGGAAAGTAAATTTGTGATATTGCAGCCACTTTAAAAAAGTAACATTTCAAATGATGAATTGCTGTGATGTTGTCGTTAAATGTTGACAAAACTTATTGCTTAGACATTGAGGCAACATTGAGAAAATGATGTTCCAAAATCAATGTTGCTATTATAAGATTCTGTTGGTAATATGCCGTATTGCCGCGTTCCTTGAAGGAAAGTGAAATTTGTGATATTACAGCGACTTTAAAGAAGTACATTTGAAATGGTGAATTTCTGTAATGTTGATGTTAAATGATTAGATAACTTATAGTTTAGACATTGAGACAACATTGAGAAAATGATGTTTCAAAATTAATGTTGCTGGAACATTGCATTTGTTCCGTAACAAATACTTCATGGCAGCAATGTAATAAATCTACTTTTGGATAACTTATGACTAGACTCACTTGCAATGTTATAATATAAACTTTCATTTGTAATGTTACAGTAACATGGATTCGTAATTTTTAAAAAGTTTCAAACTACCTATAAGATGAAAGGTACAGTGATATTTTTGCGAGATTATGTACAAAACTTTCAAATGCGAGTTATACAACCTCACTAAAACTTATTGTAAGTTTCATGCTCAGTAGGTAAGCAGATACCGGCTTAGACTATACGCCTAAGAAGTCGCGTGTGCGTTGCTGATTTGAATTTCCGCTGTGTCGAGGTGACGATAGAGGAGGCAAATGCAGTGCCCTTAATCTCAGCACAGCGCTCATGCTCGATTAACTTTAGTACCACCAACCAGGGCAGCTAACGCGATAGGTTATACCGTCATGTTTTATGTGACCTTTTAGTGCAGTTCGGCCCGGCCATAAAACGTGACGGCATAATCTATCGTGCTAAGAGCACTACATAATCTCCTCACAATAACCCTAACTAGGTACAATGGTACAGTCAACCAATTTGAGTTCCGTGCGTCGTTCATACCTTGGCTTTCATATACATTTTCACTGTGACAAAGTACGAAAGTCGGCCAGATAATCAAATTGGTTGACCGTACTTACCTACAGTCCGTAAGCTACAGAACAGTATACATATATTCAAGATCTGATGAATTTGTTTATTTTGATTTCTGAATCTATGTAACATAGTAGATTGTGTCTGAAGGGAGCAAAATGATATATTTAGGGCGAGGGCGGTATATTGAATTATGAGTAAAGTGAAAGATCCTACAGTAGAATACTGAGCGTAGCGAGGCATTCTAGATAAGAATCGAGCGTAGAACGGGATTCAAGTGTTTGCGCCCAAAACAGAAATAATTTTGCTACCGAGCGGCACATACTGCTTTTCAAAACTTCTACGAGGAAAAGAGTCATTGTTTCCCTTAAATGAGGGAAGAAAAGTACGACTTTTATCCCTCACTCGAGGGCAACATTAACTCTTTTCTGATGAGCAGGTGTGAAAAGATTATTGTTTGCTTTTCCAAAAGCAATATTCATTTGAAGCTTACTCTTTGCGGTTAACTTGCGACATCTAGCGCGATTAGTAAAAACTGTTACGTTATTCGGTTCACTTCAATAACGGACATGTTATGTCATGTTATTGAATTCCAATAGTTTAGTATTAGTCTGGATTAGTGAACGACGAAAATATACTCAGCTTAATGTAAGGTGAAATTTTAAAGTCAATTCACATAGTGGAAAGACAAAAATATGTAACTAATCCTATTGACAACATTTTAATATAAGCGACATCTAGGAGCGCTAACGGGAACTACAATGTTAAATGGACACGAGTTATGTGCATACTCGTACCATTAAACTCATAGATGGCACTAGTATAGTTGTTTATATAGCTATACAGTAATACATTGTTTTTTGATTATGATCCTCTCAAAAAAATAGTCTAGTCGAACTTGCGGGTCTTGAAGTGAGCGTTGTAACGCTGGTGTAAATAAATGCAAATGAAAGTATTACAAGCTAATATCAGTGACTGTTGTTACCGAGATGGGTGTCGAAGCCAGTGCAATGATGAAAACAAATTGTGGATTGTTTAAAAAAAGTAATTTGTGATCGACTAGTTATGCCGCTACACGGTAAGATATTTTAAATCTGTAATCATTATTAGCACATGAAAATGTAGTACATATATTTCAAATTAATATAGTAGTCGTTTGTTAGTAAATTTCCTAGAAATAGTCAGCAGCGATTGTTTCAAATGTCGCGAGAGGTGAATGACCTCTGCGTATGAAAGATGTTTTGGTGTTAGAATAGGGGGCGCACGGTGCAGCCGTTGCCATGGTTACTCTGGCCTGAGCGCGCGTCTTATCGGGCCGAGCGCTCCGCACAGCGCCCAACGGGCAGCTCCGGAATGTTAAACATTCGACACTTTCAACCTTCGAGTAATTGAAATAGAGTCGAAAATTGCAAACCTTTTCTTGACCTACTTACTCAATTAATGCCCTAAGTTGGCTAAGTTGAATAGTAAATATACAGGGTGTTTTGTAGCTAGGTGCGAAGACTTTAAGGGGTGATATAGCAGGTCATTTTAGAGATTTATTACGTCATTTACTATATTACCGTAAACCGGTGTTACTATCAAATTCGGGGGCGACTTTTAAAATCAAGTTTTTAAGGCGTATTTCTAGTTTTTATTAGGTTAACCTGGGTCGGTGTTATGCCTTGGTATATTTCCTAACTATTTACTGAACTGAATCAAATTAGAAATAATTAGTGACGTTTATATTAGTGTTCTTAATCTATCAGAGTGGCCCCGTTTTTTCCTAAAGTCACCCCAGTTTACGGTACTAAGTCTTCTAGTTTCTACTAGTACTTTTTCCTTAGAACCATACGTTTTTTATTGTATGGCTGTAGGGAAAAGCAGCAATTTTCAAAATAAAATGGCGCATCTTAGAAACTAGGAGACTTTCTAATCATAGATAGTAGGTAAGTGTGGTCTAAAATGACCTCCTCTAATATCAATATCACCCCTATTAATATACCATGCCCTATAAATAAGTCGAATAGTATGCCATGCCTTAAGTGGAAGCTAAACAGGTACATTCAGGGAAGAAACGATCTACCAGTTTGAAGCCTAATGTACAGACAGCATTATATATATGTATACATTCCAACACTTTATTGTTTAAATATAAGGTCGAAAAGTGTATACATATTTATGGCGCTGACTGTAATAAAGTCAAAGTGGTAGACCACTTTCTTGGCTTACTGTACTTAGCTTCCACTCATGGCATGCAAGGGATTTCAGGGATGATGATTGTGAAGACGTGTTTTTGGACCATGTCGAATATATAAATTAGGTAGGTAGATAATACGACTTGTATGGCCGTTTTATCTTTTTATAAAGTTTGGGACTCGACATGTATACTGGAATTTATATATGTAACTACCTATGTAACATTTCAGTTCCGTTCCCGATGGGTCCAAACTGAGCCCTATTGCTGTCATGCACGTGTCCATCTGAGATATGACAGACATAAAAGTTGCGTCACTTGCGTCTATCCTAGTCTATGGTTTGATTTTATTATTTTCCAGCTTGCGATCTAAAAAGCATTTAAATTTGAACATTAAACAAATAAAACTAATAACTACTATTTGTATTACCGTAAAACACCTTCACCTGCTTTGACATATTTTAGAATTTTTCTCTGTAAGTTTATTGTGGCAACACCAGTATTCAAACGGTGTGTATTACGAGTTGCCTATATATTAAACTAAAAACAACCGAATCATATTGGTATTAAAACCTATAAAATACGAGTTCAAAGTCAGTAGGCAAAGTTTCGTCTTTTTGCCAAACTTCACCTACCCCAATCTAACATGAATGAAGAAATGTATATTGAATCGTTCGTCATGTAGTCTTAGGCCGGATTTTATAAAGATCCGTTTGACCAAATGTCAGATCAAATTTCAGTAACTCAGTACATTTTTTGACATAACAAACCGACATAAAGTCTAACGGATCTTTATAAAACCGAGCCTTAAAGGCCTCATTCAGCATATTTTAACGAAATCGGCGAAGATTGAAGGACATCGAGGCGTGTTTTCATACAAATGAGCATGATAATTTAGGGTTCTCAAAATCTTGTTTTGACCCGACTGTTACAAAATAAAGAGAGTTTCTGGTTTTATATGTAAAAAATACTTACACAGAAAAAAATACAAAATAATAAAATCAAATACAAAATCGTTTATTTAAAACGTAAAGTACGAAAATAAACTACAAAATGTAATGGATGAACGCGTTCCGTTAACAAATAACAAATATTTACAATTCTCATAAGGTTAATTTATCCATCATTGATTAAGTAAATCTTAGATACGATACCGCTCAACCAATCTCACTTGAGCGCAAACTCTTAGAGTATTCCAGTGTTCCAAATGACACGCGTGGTCGTGTCGGAGGTTTCCGCTGGATTTTCCCCAGGCTACTCTCCAACCGCGCACTCCTATCGCTTTACTGGGCCCGGTCTACAAAGCCACAGTGAGGTTAAAAAAAAAATGTTGTCGCAAATATAATAGGGGGCAGCACTTTCTACGCGAAATAGGTCTAAGTTACTTACCCCTGGTTACTATTGTGGGAAATATTTACCAGTTCCTCTTTGACAGTTATTAATTGGCTCTTTGACAGTTATCACTACAAAGTGATGACGGCGTCGAGGAAGACGAATCGATTTTCTTAACTAGCGATTATTAATGAATGGTAAATGATTATTCAAGGCATCCTGGGATCCCAGGGACCGGTAGACGACGGGATAATTCATTACTGGATACGAATCTAGAGTAAGAACTTTTGTCATATGACTTTTACATACCGATTGAGAAATATTGCCGAGTAGGTACCATCGCCAATACAGTTAACTGACCATTCGTGTAGGTACTTTAGGTCACCATGGTCAGTTTAAAGGGTTTTGGCGTTAAGTGCCAGCATCAATATCTGCCACAACAGCGACACAAAAGCAACATTTAAGCGTCTCCATTTCTAGGTCCGTTAGGACTTTTCTGATGTAGGTACTCGTTTCGCACTACATTGCCCTTAATTTTTTTTATCTCCTCTTAGCTATCAAACCCTGGTTTAATCTCCGACCTCGTACTGTTAGCCAGTATCAACACCGGAATGTGATATTTTTGCGAGCAGCTGGATCATGGGAAGCGACAATCTTCCGTGTGTTAACCCAGTGTTGTTAAATTAGTTGTAATTAGGTATTATTCGTCTTATCTTATGTACATTTCCTAGTATGGATCACACTAGTGTCTGAGAATAAGCCTGTAATACTGTGTAGTTGATATCAAAAAAAAATAAAAAAAAATATTTTGTCACCAGAGCCGGCAATAATGACAGAGACAAGCAGGCCCGGGGTTATTCGCAGTACGCAGGAGTTCATAGAAGCGTCGCCGGCCACCTCGCCCGTATCCACACTGTCCGGTGACGACGACTCGCCCTCCACTTCCAACATCAGGTAACCACTTCAAATATATATTTGTACGGGACTGCCCATAATTATGGTTGCAGAACAGACGATCGCCGACAAGCACCTACGACGGAGCGACCTTGGTCCGCACGGACCGTGTTCAAACGAAATTTTGCTGGAAACAACAGTCTAGACTCTAGCTAGACGGTCCGTGAGGAGCTGCGGACAAAGTTTTCCCCTCGGAGGGACTTGTACGTGACCAGCAGGCGTTTAAGACTTACGTACTCAGAGAAGGTTTTCTGTCGAACAAAACCGATGTTTGACAGCTACACTTAAGAGCAAAAATATAGGTATACTTTGTACGTAAATTCAATACAAAAGTGTATATTTTTTGCTGTTGAGTGTAGGCAACACCAAATCATGCTGTCCCGTTCTACCGCATAGCACGTTAGCATAGCAGGTAGCACAAAAACTAATTGCAACAAAGTTGCCTACTAAATATATTAAGCATACGTAACACCTATAAGGTAGGGTTTATTTTACATTGACGGTTATATTCGAATATGATTTCCGCTACTTGTTTTGGTTTGTTTAGGTTGTGCAATAAAGAGTAGGTATTTATACATTATATTGTATTGTATAAGTTTACTTAATTTTTTACGGTACGTTTAATAAGTTTTGTGTGTTAAGAAAGCAGAAAAGCAGTGTATCACATTCGCATGTCACCGCCGATACTCGAAGTATCTTTGTAAAAGCCGGATAGCAATATTTTTATTGCCCTGTCTGATCTGCTTTGCGACCATTAACAGATATAGAGCGGGACAACCGAGACAAAACAAGCCGAATAACGTTTCACGGGCTGTACGCCGTACGGCTCTTTCTTTTTGTTAAACTAATTTAAGACTTGCATTACATTACAAGTAAAGGAATTAATGATAGAATTTTGAATTTATAACATACCTAGCTCAAAAATACTAAAGAATATAATAATATTGACACATTAAGTACCTGCAAGAATATAACCAGCGTAACGGGACACCCAGACACCAGGCCGGCAAACACTTCGCGATAGCTCAAACTATACTAATTGTGCCCAAGATAGTTTATTTAATTCACTACTTGTATATACAAATTATTAATTCGATGTGGAATAATACTTGTGCGCAAGTCTTGACTTATAGTTGGCCAGTTTATGTCTTTGTATATTCTAATTGTAGCTGGTCCAACACAAACATTTGATCCTCTCTAAAAATTAGTTCGAATGGCATCTAAAAAAAAATGGAACCAGCCAACCAACCAACATTATAGCTCACAATGACCTTCGATCTGTAACTCTCCGTTTTCTCGTGTTTTTGTGGCTTATCGTATTAAGAACAACAAGGTTTACCGAAACGTTTTACCATAAATACTTCAAAAATCACTGTCTTCAAGATATATGAAATCAAACTTTGGTAATTTTAGGCCAAAAAAACGGTTTTTTGGACGTAACTTTGGTGAAGAGGAGTTAAAAATAAAAATCTCTCGTGCGTTGTTAGAGACGGTAATAAGGAACAGTTACATGTACATTTCGTGTATATAAGTGCATAAACAACATACTAGTATCGAAAATAGAGCTTTTATGGATCATGTTTGAATAAATCATAAAAAATAATTAGGCAGTTTTTTTCAAAATCTGGTTCTTGGAAATGTAAATATAGAATTGAAGAACCGATAACTGTTTGTTCCATAAATATATCTATAGTTTTGACGGAGCAGTATCAACTCAAAACTCGTCAAAAATCAACGAATAGCGCGTGGAGCCCCTTATTAAAAATTATTTTAAAATATAATTAAACGTGTCAGTCACGTCTTTAATGTAGAATATCGCTCGACAGGTTACAAACTGGTTCGTGGTCCTTAAACATGAGTACTTTTCCCATGAGTAGTACGAGAATTATTTTGTCTAAAATCGCAGGGCAAGAATGCAGTCTGCCTGGTGATAGGCTCACACCGTGCCTATAGACGCTTACGATTCTAGAATAATCCCAAGCCAATTGTTGTGTGAATGTACATATTTCAAATGAAAGTCATTGCAAGTACATACACTAATAAAATCATGTCCTATAAATAGACGTGAAGTAGTTAGGTGTCTTCATAAAATTTAATGGATCTATTATCGTATCAGCATGCTCTCTGTTTTTAACCCTAAACACAAATTATCTATAGTTTAGTAAGGATTTATGAATGTCATGTGCAACTTAGTAGCAAGTTAGTTGTGTTTACTTCTTCGAGGCGGTGGACTGATGTTAGGTTAGGCGATTACTCGCGAGATTGGATAACATAATTGATTTTTCATTTCTCATACTCTGAAAGTTGGTGGCGTGCTGAAAGAGGTATTAAAAAGAAAAAACCGGCCAAGTGCGTGTCGGACCTCGCACAATGAAGGGTTCCGTACCAACACCTACTAGTCCACATTTAAAATCACAATCCACATTGAATCTAAAAAAGTCGTATCTTCATAGGGAACTCACCGCGCTTACGACCTTTTGTTTGGGCAAGACAGTTTTTAAGTGTAAACTCAAAAACCGTAAAACCTATATTGTTCAAACCAAAAATCGTTGAAAGTATTTACTAATGCACACCACCTCAATTTTTTTCAGAATATTAAACTTTATAGTTTGTAAATTAGAGGGGGGGGGGGCACACTTTCTATGACTTTGACAGCTAATATCTAACCAACGGTTGTCTTAAATGGACAAGTTTTATAGAAACCTCCATATCATTTCTAAATCTTCATATGGCCTATCCATTGATACCCCACACGACTATGTACGTTATAATTTTTTTTTTTATTTCACCGGTTACATGTATGGAGTGACCTCCCTAATTTAATATTTTTTTGTAATTTCACATCACTTTTATGTAGCGGTTCATAGAATACACCTTTCTACCAAATTTCATAATTGTAGTGCTTACAGTCTCCGAGTAATTCGGCTGTGACATACGGACGGACGGACGGACAGACATGACGAATCTATAAGGGTTCCATTTTTGCCATTTTGGCTACGGAACCCTAAAAAGTATGGTGAATCGTAGTTAGATGGGGCAAAGGCAGTATTCCCATGGGGCAAAGGCATGTACCCGTACAAACATAAGTACGATTAATTCTTAATTCAATAAAATATGTAATTAAATGGCCCATACACAAACGCTGTAAACGTTACTCAACAGTTCCCGCCAAAATGGTTCCTTCGCGGATTCAGAAAATGTTTGCGCATATTTTATATTTTTTTTAGTTTCCTCGTATTCTAATTTTCAGCCTCGAAAATAGGTCGTCTGGAATGGGTAGCTTTCAACCCTTGATTAAAAATCTACTATTAAAATAAAATAAAATCGTTTGAGAACAGAGGATTTAGGTGCCGGCCACACCGTAGCTGGATGCCGCGTAATCGCGGTACCTACAGGCTCCGCTTAATCCTAACAAGGTCTAGTTTCCCCTTTGTGTTGCAAGATCAGGCAGTTACTTCCGGTTAAACTAGTAGTCTGGCTGAGAATATTCATATTGGGATTGAAGTTTATTTAAAGTTTTTAAATGGCATCTCTGTCAAATGTCTCAAACATCACTCTATCGTTGGTTTCAGTGGAGACTAACATTAGTTGATCCTTGACGAATCGAAAGACAAGTCGCATATTTTACCTATATATATTATTTCGCTTAAATATCTATTTCCATATTCAAACTACCATTAGGTAGTAGTTAGTAATATTTTAGTTGCCATCAGGCCTCGTTCATCTTGACAGATGATTTAAAGCCATACAACTGGAAATATCGAGTTCTTTGAAACGCTGTTATGCCCAAAAGAGGGAACGATAAGGATTGATTTTCATATATATGATTATTGACTATATAATTGTGTTTCTGATGCTAGCCGAAACGTGATAAAATTATCTTTATAGAAATAAAACCAAAGTTGAGTCTTTATTTTCCCATTTTTACTCAGCCTACTAAACAAGCCATTACTAAACGACACAATTCAGTTAATACGACAGTAAAAACCTCATATGAACTCTGTCAAGAGGAAATTTAAGAAAACTGCACACAGAGGTTTATAGAGACTTGTCTAAAAAAGCCACTCTCGAAGAGTGTTGCATCCCGTTTTGTAGTGCGCGAAAGACATAAACGTGTGTCTTTCACGGAGCGCGTGGTTTACCGAAGCGAGGAAACTCCTAAAAAACCTATCACGAATGTCCGGTAATGTCATGATACAATAATATACTGCGCCAGGTATGGCAATCCGGTACATCGGTTAGTAGTGTGTGTCACGACCTTTGACATCAGCCTATCGGCGGTATACCGTCGTAAGTGTGAGTGACACATACACCTCAGTGAAAAAGGTCGTATCACGATCCAGATTGTCAGACCTTGTTTTCTTAGACTATGAGCAATGTTATCGCACAGTATGTATGAAAGTTATTCGCGAAATCCGGCGATACCTCCAGGAGGCAATCACAGACCTAGGTCGTTGGTTTAATCTTTGGCGTATCGAAGTCAATCCGGAAAAAACACTGCGATAGTCTTCCACCCGTCCAGATGTTTGACCGGCCCATCCCCTGGGCCAACGAAGTCAAATATCTTGGAGTGACCCTCGACAGAAAACTGACTTTCCGTAACCACATCAGTAGGGTACGCAACCGTGCGTTGTTCGTGCCAGGAAGGCTTGGGCCGATGATTAACAAGTTTAGTAAAATGTCACTTAGAATAAACTGACACTACAAAACTTGTGATCGTCCAATCATGTCTTATGCAAGTGTAGCTTTTGTTCACGTGCCTATGACATCGCTCAAGCCGCTTCAGGTCATTCAGAATCGATTTCTCCGTAGGGCGACTGATGCTCCGTGGTACCAGTCCAACCTCAGTCTGCACCACGACATGGGGATTAGCACCATGTATGGTTTCTTTAAGCAGACTGCCAGACTTTATTTTGACAACGCTTCCCATTACAGGAATCCATTAATTAGGAAGGCTGTCCACTACGTTCCCATCCCTCCCCCCCCCCCCCCCTCTGTTGTTACTCGGCGATCACTGATTAGGGGCCGCACGGTCCTTCGTCCTAGGCACACACTTACGGACGATGTAATCAAAGCGTCCATCGAAAGATGGAACGCTGCGCTTACGGCGTCCAACTCTGACACGTCGGATACACTTAGGCATTCCCGCCGGCGGGGACGTCCACCGCGCGATCGGGACAACACTGACACATATAGTCCCTATTCGTCCCGGTACCGCCGCACACCGGGTAGAGTCAGTCCGACCCAGGTCGGGCCTAGCTGAGTTTCTTGCTGGACTCTTCTCAGCTAGGCTATAGGTCTAGTGAACCAGCGACGAAACTCACAGTAGCTCGATTCCACTCACACCACAGATTCGGTTGAAACCGCTCAACCAATCTCACTGGAACGCAAACTCTTAGAGTATTCCAGTGTTACAAACCATACGCGTGGTCGTGCCGGAGGTTTTCCCCTGGATTTTCCCCAGGCTACTCTCCAACCGCGTCCTATAAAGCCACGGTCAGGTTGAAAAAAAAAATTAAGAAATAAATTAAAAGAAATGCGAAGGAGGTTTTTTTGCAGTATCCATATTGTTTTGTCTGCTGCTGTTGGCAATTCGCTAACATTGCAGCCCACGTCTTTTTAGTTTGGAATGTAATTTCGAAAGCTTCAGCGTGAACCGCAAAAATGCAATCCTAACAAGCTCCCGTATTTACATTCCACACCGAACATTATAAATTCCAAGTCGGGTCCGGAGATCTATTAAGTCTTCCGTAGAGAGCGGGATGGTTTATTGCAAACTCACGCGTATTAGAGGGGGTAATTTGCACTGGAATGCCCTTGTCTTAAATACCTATGATAAGTACTTTTAGTTTATTGTATTGCAGTTTATGCTCTATAATTTACTGTGGAGAAAAAAAAATGTGTTTACCCACTTCTGTTATTTTTCTTTTTGTGTCTGTACCAATTTATCTTATTTTCTTTCTTTCTTTATTCTTTCAAAGCTATATTATAGAGCACTTTTATTTTACAATTAGGAGAATAAATTTGACGAAGCACTCACTCAACCTCTAAAAAATTGTAATTGACTTTTGCAACGTTTGACACCTTAATACCCAATGATTGACATAAGATTAAATACCTCAAGTAAAAGTTTACGTAGGTACAAACCGTAATTTTCTTTTAAATGCGAAATGCGATTCACCGTGTAGCAATGACAAGTCACGTATTATACTTACATAGATATAATAAAATATAAAAATGCAATTCTTGTTATTTCTACGATAATAAATATTTGTTAATGAATAACTTCTTATAATTATGTAAGTACGTCTTATAAAAATATTAGGTATAAAGTAATGCAGCGTAGGTAATATATACGTCATGATGTAAGTACAACAATATCGCAGCTGTACTCGACTCGAGTCTACTACTTTAGGTACGATAACTAGCAACTTACTATATATTATACTTGTTACGAGCGCGCTGCCAATTAGCAGCCAACTCTCACTAAAAATATTGATCGTGCATTTAGTCTTTTAATTTTAAATAATTCCCCAGCGGTCGGTGCATTTCGTGGGAGTGAGATACCGGAAAGTGTTTTAACAGCGCCACACTGTCGAATAAACCACTTGTTTGATTCGCAAACACAGCACCCGCTACGGGAACTGTTGTCCCGATTTAATTAATCAAAGTGCATCGCATGTCTCAAAGGTCAACTGGGACGTCGTCGAAATCCTAAAATACTAATTAAAAGAAGTGTGAACATTGTACGACGGTCGTTTATCAGTCGCCGGCTACCTACGTAAACACATAGTGTACGTAGGAGTGCATCGTGGCCAGATAAAGGATTTGCAGCATGTTTATGCGTTGGGGAGACGAGGCGGGCGGGGAGCCGGCAGTGCGCGCGCTAGTTGCCCGCGATGCACGCGTGCCGGCCGCCGCTGCGTAGTATTCCTTGCACCACGAGGGGCACACCATGGCCGAGTGGGCTCTTGAGTGGCCCGACCGGTCCCGCGAGCCTCCCGACTACCGCTACGACTGCTACCAGCAGCTCCGGGCGCCACAGCCCTACGAGTCGCAAGCGCAGCCGTTCCTTGCGATGCAGAACGCCAACCAGCTCCCGGGCTTGTTCCCGCCCGCCGTGCTGCCGATGCAGCCCAAGGGGTGAGTACCGGCAATGACAGCCCTCTAAACTAGGTCTATGGAATACAATTACGATCACTTGATTCGTCGGTGGAAAATGTAACATTTTTAAACATTAATTGTGCTTTGCGATTATTACTTGTTGAAAACTTTATGGAAGTAACTAAAACGAACTAATCAAAATGCTAGTAATTGATCGCGGTAGTTTACGGCCTTGACGTTTAATTGTTTTTTTGCAAACTGTTGATAGAACTATAACTGATGCAATTGCCATAATAGTACGTGCGAGTAATAATCTAATTTGCAATATATAATTATAAAAATATCTGCGATAGTACATGCGCTCACTGGTTGAGAAAGTCATATTTTTTTTATATTCATAGCAACTTTAGTAATAAATCTCCAGAGAGGCTAAGATGAGAGCTTATATGTCGGACATAGTATTCGTCCGTTTCGATACTTAAATAACTTGACAGTAAGGAATTAATGCTATATGTCCGGCATATAAGCGATCATCTTTTATAATGCACACTGCTAAGGTTTGGAATTCCTTGCCGGCGGCTGTATTTCTGAGTTCATATATAACCTAGACCTTTTTAAGGGACGAGTGAACAGGCACCTTGTGGGAGAGCTCGCTTCACCGTCGGCCTCGTCTTGGCCCCCGGGCTAGATGCTGGCCAAGAGCAATACCATTTTTAATAATAAAAAAAACATCGCTCCTCATCTGTATATACACAACATTCATTATTTATCTCGTTTCACTGCTACCTAATTATGTTATTTAGAATATGAATACAAAAATATGTGAAAACATTTCTTGTTCATCACCAAAAACTAGCGAACGGCTTTCGAAGACACCGCTCAATTATTAGGATAACTAAAACATAGGTACGCATATGAAGTCGACGGAAAATACTTGTGACTATCCTACAATACCTTACCATCTACAATACCTAACTGTCATACAAAAGCCTTATCATTTTAGTTAAAAAATAATGGTGAAAATTATCTATTTCACGCCAAACTTTGCACAATGATAGTAAGTGCCAGTGTATTGGCTTTTATAGGTAACTTAATTTAAGTAATAATTTAATCCAGCTGAACTTTTAATTAGCTTGTGATATTTGATATTCCGTTGTGATATCAAATATTGCAGTCAGGTTAAGGCTCGGTTTTATAAAGATCCGTAAGACCTTATGTCGGTTTGTTATGTCAAAAAATGTACAGAGTTACTGTAATTTGATGTGACATTTGGTCTAACGGATCTTTATAAAACCCGGCCTTAGGATGCAAAATATACTTACGACGACTTCTTTAGCCTAGTTGGTAGTGACCCTGCCTAAGAAGCTGGAGGTCCCGGGTTCGAATCCTGGTCAGTGCATATATTTGTGTCATGAATACAAGTATTTGTTCCCGAGTCATGGATGTTATATATGTATTTCAGTATATCTTTATCTACATAAGTGTGTATATCGTCGCTTTAGTACCCATAGTACAAGTATTGCTTAGTTTGGGACTAGGTAGATTTGTGTAACATTGTCCACGTAGATTTATTTATTTTGTTTATTGGATCTCAAATTATTCCTAATATCATTTAAATTAGCGGACCTAACATACCTCCTTACCAATATTATTTTTTTACTTGTTATTTAAATTTATTTTTACCGTCTCGTTATTTAAACCATTTTGGTCTCCTCTCAAATTAACACAAAAATTTATTAGTCTGTCCAGTTTAGGATATAAAGAAGTATTTGAAATAATAATATAGGTTATTTTATGTTCTTTATAGTTAGGGAGGCGAATAGGGGAATTTTCGGTAATACTCGAGCGTGGCAGTTTAAGATATGAGAGATACCTTAGACCTAATAGAACAACCTTGTAAAGTATTTAGCTCTATATGTAGTGACGCGCGCCTAGGATAGACGTTCAGATTAGTAAAAAAAAATCGATAGTCTGAAATACTCGAGCGCGTCAGATTAAGATATTGGGGGTTGATTTTAGTGTTTTAAGACTAAATTTAACTAATCTGACGATAAGTCCTTGACGCCGCCGAGTAATAGGGTCGCGAACTTGTAAAAAAAAAAACGTTAATCCGGCATTCTCGAGCGCGATTTTTATTTTATTTATTTTGAAGAATATAATGTAAAACTTACTAAAAATACAAAATCTGCCGGTTTCCGCATGACCGGAAGTGTGGAGGAGCCATTTCGTCTTCCGAAAAACGCGTCGCGGCATATAAGTCGCGAACGACACATTTTACAAAAAAAAAGTTTAAATAAACAAAAAAGGTAATTTTATTTTACACAAAAAAGGTCTCTTTACATTTTTGTCCAAAGTTAAAACTTTTTGACTTGAAGCATCATAAAAACTCAAACTCCCGGTTTTTGAGTATATCTCGAAGACTGAGGGTGTTAAAAAAATTTGATATGAAATAACGATGATTAAATTATGTGACTTTTATTATATCTCAAAATTTTATTTTTCTAAAGCTTCTCGACAATTTTCGTGGACTGAAAAGGTTACGCGTATCTGTATACAAAAGTATTATTAACATGTACAGTTTCATGTATGTATATTATTCAACAGCCTGTTGATCCTCAAATTGTTTTTTGGACGTACCGTAAGCAAAACGAAGTGAAGAATTGAAGTAAATGTAAAGTTCATACATAACAATACAATTATAATACAATTTTTATATCATTTCAATTTTTTATACAATAAACTAGCTTTTGCCCGCGGCGTCGCCCGCGTACTAAGAGTAATTTTTAACCATCTACAAAAAAGGAGGTTCTCAGTTTGACCTGCATGTAGATATGTATTGGATGTCATTTTCGTAATCGGCACCCCGAGGAACCACAAAGATGAAACCCATATCGATTTTTAAGAAAAATAAATGTCTGCCATTTTTGATTTGAAACTGGATGTCATTTTCGTAATCGGCACCCAGAGCAACCTCGAAGATGACACCCAAATTGATAATTAAGAAAAATAAATCTCCGCCATCTTTGATTAGAAAATGCATGCCATTTTCGTAATCGGCTCAAACTTGGAACCCTCTTTTCACCCCTTAAAGGGAGCAATTTCGAAAAACGCTGAAACATGTTTTGTTGTATTTAAACAAAGAGTCTATATACGAAGTTTTAAATCTCTCACTTCAAAAAAGATTTGCTCTCCGTACAAACTTGGAACCCCCTTTTGAACCCTTTAGGGGAGCAACTTCAAAAAACGCTTAAATATGTTTTGTTGTATTTAAACATAGAGTCTATGTACGAAGTTTTAAATCTCTCACTTCAAAAAAGATTTGCTCCCCGTACAAACTGGGAGCCCCCTTTTGAACCCTTTAGGGGAGCAATTTCGAAAAACGCTTAAATATGTTTTGTTGTATTTAAATATAGAGTCTATGTACGAAGTTTTAAATCTCTCACTTCAAAAAAGATTTGCTCCCCGTACATACTTGAAACCCCGTTTTCACCCTATTAGGGGAGCAATTTCGAAAGACGCTTATATATTTTTTGTTGTATTTAAACAGAGAGTCTATATACGAAGTTTCAAATATCTCACTTTAAAAAAGATTCTCTCCCCGTACAAACTTTGAACCCCCTTTTCACCCCTTTAGTGGAGCAATTTAGAAAAACGCTGAAATACGCCATTAATATATTTAAACACATACTCTATATACAAAGTTTCATGTCTCTCGCTTTAATAAATACGGGTTTTCATACAAACTTTGGACCCCCGTTTCACCCCTTTAGGGGGTGAATTTTGTAAAATCCTTGTCAGTCAGTCAGTCAGTCAGTTTCTTCTTTTATCTATTTAGATAATACAATTCGCACTACATTTCATCTACATTTCATCATCATCATCATCATCATTTCAGCCGAAAGACGTCCACTGCTGAACATAGGCCTCCCCCAAGGCTCGCCATTTAGACCGGTCCTGTGCCGTCCGTTTCCACCGGATTCCCGCGACCTTCACCAGGTCATCACTCCACCTTGTCGGAGGCCTACCGACAGCTCGTCTACCGGTGCGTGGACGCCACTCAAGCAGTTTCTGGCCCCACATTTACGTTGGTTGTATCTATCGCTTTATTGTCATTCTTAAATTCCCCGTTTTATCAAGGAGAAAGAAAGGAAAAAAAAGAACCAAAAAACCTTATTCGGTCAGATTAAGAGAACCCACCAACATTTTTGTCAGATTAAGAAAATATGCTTTCAGGATACCGAGATAAACCTCCCCTATGAAAATCTGACGCGCTCGAGTATTTCAAAAAAACTTTATTTTTTTGCATTTTCAAAAATTCATCGTAACTTATCGTCACGCCGAAATCGTCAGTTTTTTTAAAGGGAGCTTCCTTGGGGCCTACTTAACACCCCTTCTGAAAATCTGACGCGCTCGAGTAAATTTTTTTTTTTTGCATTTTTGACTACTTTATATTTCTACCCCCACCACGCAAACCGGCAGATTAGTATACCGTTGTTATCAGAGGCACTTGGGGCATACGTAGTATGAATATCTGACGCGCTCGAGAATGCCCAAGTAACTGTTTTTTTTAACGTTTTTGAAACACCGTACACGCCAAACCCACCGCTAAAATGGTTTTTACCATACGAGCTTTTCTTTTCGAAATTATATTATCTTTCGATTTTGATAGGTCTCGACGGCGCCGTTGAATTACGCCATTTAGCTACCTCGCCTCCCTAACTATTATTTATTTGTTTGCCGCGTTAGGGAGCGCTCTTTGAGAAGGGTATCTGTGAGTTAACTGAGGGAATTTTTTGTACATTAATTTTGTCAACGTTTTAGTCTATTCCCTCGTGTAGCGAAAGTTACCCATGTATACATTGTGTGAGTTTTCGTTACACAACGGAATACATTAAAATGTTCACGCTATTTATTATTATTAACTATGAACAAAAAAGAAATCAATTCACCCATCTACGCATCCACCGAACGCCAAGTCACTAATTGTTACTTCTATAACGTATAAGCCTAATTTTTAAAGGGTTTAGTATAAATTTATTCCAAGTTTAGTATAAATTTATTCCAATTCTTCTGATCTAGATTTAAATTAGATACTGATAAACCTGTTTACGTAAGTAATATTCAATGAAGCCTCAAGTGTCATGTTACCGCCGTTCGACACAAAAGGAGCGTTGCAGAGAAAGACAATATTCACTAAGTATGAAATTGTCGATCGTATTTCAAACATGATTAAGCAGAGTTAATATGATCACAGTGAGAAATAGGAGTCATTGTATTGCAGGAAGAGCTTATACACATAGGTACTACGCGGTCACAATATATGTGCACCTCGCCGCATAACATCATTACGGGCCGCATTCCGTGGAGGTGCGCAGATATTATGACCGGGTAGCATGCGCGGTTTAGCCGGTAAACTGGCACAGTATCGTGGTTGCCAAGTCTCTCTGTTGTGTGTTGTTGCACGACATGCCTAAACAGTTTTCAAATATACAATATTATAATAAGGCAAATGTCATAGTGCACGACACTGACCCAATATTTGGCACTTTCAACCTTATGTCATAATGGTAGAGGCGAACAATTGGTGTCAACTATTGGGCATTAAGGTGTCGAGCTTTGTTACTTTTACCTTAATAGCTCAGCAGAATCCAATGTTTGTTAATTTATTTAGAACCATAGTTTTCAGGTAGCAACGTCAATTTCGCACTTGGGTGGATAGTAAAAAAAATTATACGTAACGCAATAGGAATATTCACAAAAATGTTAAACAAAGGAACCAATTGGAATCTAATTTGTATGGAAAAAAATGTATAACGTCACAGAACCTAACACAATGTAACACAAAGGATGCGAAAATTGGTCTATTCGTATAAAAATAAATATTGCAAGAAATTCTAGTTTCGAATGTGCCAAGCCATTTACCCATTAATTCTCGTAAAAACAGCAGTAAAAAACGATAATACCTATCTATTTTAGGCATAACACAAAAGTGAATAATATGTGCGAAAAAACGTTCTGTCACCCTTTATTGTACCACTACACCAGTGGTGGGCAAAGTACGGCCCGCGGGCCAACTGCGGCCCGCGAAAGCATTTTATCCGGCTCGCCGCCGATACATCGAATTAATTAGTACATGGCCATGTACTAATTAATTCGATGTATCGGCGGCGATGATTATATTTTGACGATTCAGCCAAAAACCAGAGCAGCGGTTTTATACAAAAGTGCAGTTTTGCTGCAATTATGGCCCTCCTCCGAAATTTCTCATGCCATGAAAAAAGTTTGCCCATCACTGCACTACACAGAAACTAATAGAGCTATCGACACATTCGCTTATGTTTGTAGTAGACTATTTGTAGCCAAACATAAAACTACAGTACAGCTAGTTACATCAAATATCTTCGTTAAAACGCAAAATATAGCGTTACCCAGTTGAGGTAATACAAAGGTACGAAATCTTTCCCCGAACTTTGAAAAAAGATTTTGATATAGTATGCTCGTATGCATATGCGATGCAAACCATTTTCTAGATAATTTAGATATTTCAATTATTAATACCCTCGGTTACACAAACGATATATGAAATTTGTATGGGAGCAGAAATACCTTTTTTTCTTTTTACTTCAATGAAGGAGGAGGTTCTTAATTCGGTTGTATGTTATTTTTTTATGTGTGTTACTTCAGAACTTCGTCGTTTATGAACCAATTTGGATTTATTTTGGTTTTTTTGAAAACATATGATTCAAGGTTGGTTCCGTTGTTACCAGAATCTAGTTTTGATGATGGGATACATGAGTAATTGAGGGGACTCCTCAAAAATTCAAGGGAAACATATAGCAATTTTAGTATTTTCGGTAATAAATCGAGCTTTTACATTTATAAAGTAGCATTTGGTGAACTGGAACTGGTGAAGAAGACCACGGATGGTCATCCAAAACTTCTAATGTGGGTGGCATTAAGATATTTCGATCAAGATACTGAAGAGATCATGACGAAGTCAATTTAAATGGTCCTGATGTAATGTTACCATCAACCTGATCTGGTAATTGAAACCGGAAGGTAGGCAACGGAACTTCGTAATAAGACTTCGGAGCTTAGCCGTGTTTGAGCTTATTTTAATAGTCATATTAATACACTAAAGGTAATAAAAAATAATTGCCTAACTTCTAATATGAGACTGTAATTTTTGTAGTCGCCTAGTCGGTACCATTTGCTCTAAGGTGCCATTTCGCCAACTTTAGACAATTTCTTTGGATGTCACCGACTTTTAAAATTACAATAGATACGTCTATATTGTTCAATAAGAAGCGTAAAGTCTCATATTAGAAGCTGGATAATTATTTATTTACTTTTTAGAGTTTTTTTGGAGTCAGTTTTTTGTACTATATATTTTAGGAATATGAACTTAACAATATCCTACTAATCCTACTAAAATTATTACTCCTACTAAAACTGTTACTGAATCACGCAAAAACAGCTCTACGGATTATGATGCAACTTGGTAATACTTGGTGTACTTTGAGTTTAAAGCGTGGATTAATATATAGAATACTTTTTATTCCGAAAATTCTCTCTAGAAGGGATGAAATATGCAGTGGACGGTTACGTGGGCGAAGTGACGAGCAAAAGCAAGCTTTATATAACGAGCAAATACAAATCTTAATACATTGTACCAAGTTAAGCCGTCGTCTCACGGCGAAAAAAATAAACAATAGCATTCCTTTGTTATGGTCCCTGGGTTCCCAGGGAGGGACCGGTAGATTTCTCGCACTTTAAAAGTAGGTATTATATTTTAATTACGAGTAAAAAGCGGGTTGAAGGTGAGGCATGCTAACCCTATAGTTGAAAAGTAATTAATTAAAAATATTGCAATGGATGAAGCTTCCGTAAATAGCAGATTGTAAACCAAAGGGATGAAGCACTATTTTTTGTCACGGGCGCGATTTTAAATCATGACAGTAACGAATGACTCTAGTGTCTAGATTTTACTTCCGAAGCGATTTTGTCTTTTATTTTTGTAGAATTTGCTTAACGGATTTGTAGAATGCTTATGACATGAAGTCCTCCTTTTGTACGGTAAGTTTTACTTGTGTGCAATATTGATTAAATAAATAAATAAATCCGCAGGTTTACTCCGTATAATGCAGCGTCTTGTAACACTTGTGGCTTTTATTTTAGGTATTGATACGAGTAGTATATTACTGCAAAGTAGAATGAAGGACGATAATCCCTGAACAGGTCGAGGCCATTTTTAAATAAAAAAACCGGTCAAGTGCGAGTCTGACTCGCGCACCGAGGGTTCCGAACAAAAATCGAGTACCCGTCCCGACCCCATTTAATTCAGGAAATATCTTAATAGCGCGATGTACAAAATACATATTAAACGCCGTGGGTCGCAAGTCATTGTTGTGACCATCGATTTAAAATATAAATCGATGATTGTGACTTTAAACCAAGCACTAACAACTCCATAAATTTTAGTTGACCCACAGGTTCTTAACAACGGTAGGCAGATATCAAAGCGCAATCTATTTAATCTACTATATTAAACATTAAAATTATTACGGCTCGATGGGTCAGCATGTTTTGGCTTATATTTATATCGTAGTAACTCTAATCTATTGTTTTTCATGCGATTATGCATGTAATTGCTGGAACTTTAGGGGCTGAAATGCGTTGATTTTAATTGGCATAAGTCGTTTTGGTTTGGAGATCATTTAGCTCTTGTAATATCAGAGTCCCATATATACATACATACATTTGTCAAAATAATAGTTCATCATAATCAAGTAGAACTGTAATACTCTATTTGTAACTACGATCGTAAAAATAAAAACTAAATAATGCACCTGACCACCACCAAAACCTGCTTTATCTTAGCCACGATAAGACTCAAAGTGTAAAATTATGTTCATTATAAGCTTCAACTTCACCTAATGTCATCGGTATAAGATGACACGTCTATGCCAATGACGTTGTCAAATGTCGTGATATTGACAACTGTCTATAGAGTCACCTCACCGTACCCCCTTATTATTATCTTGACCCTAAGGTTCGTGACAAATATGTGCATATTCGGAGGTCAGCTTTATGCTGGTTCTTCAGAATCGAATTTTCCGTACGTCAGCAGGCATTGTAAATATGTACATGACTCTGGTCTGGTTCATAAGTTTAACTCCCACCCCCAAATTCATGAATTTGAGGGATGATTTAAGGGACAAAAAGTATCACTCGTGTTAATCCAGGCTAAAAACTCTATATATACAAAGTTTCATCATAATCCGTTCAGTCGTTTTTGAGTGATTGAGTAACAAACATCCTAACTTTCGTATATATAATATTTAGTAGGATATTTTATACGATTTCATTACAAATATGTATTTTTTAGACTTTTACCTGTACTTGTAGTATATAACGATATTACTTGCCAATTTTCATAGTTCTAGGTTAACGGGCAGTACCCTATAAATTTTGATTCCCTTAAGAATGTCGAAATACACGTATTTTTGCGACATAAACGCCCGTATCTTTCTTTTACGTTAACTTAGAAGTATGATTTTTTCACAGCTTCAATGGACTGTAGATCTTAGTACAAGGTTTTAATTTCAACTCGATACCTTCACGCCTCCCCGAGATAAAGGGTCGTGACAGACATACACACAGGGTTCCGTTTTTTTCCTTTTGAGGTACGGAACCCTAAAAATGAAGTGTAATTTGAAAATTATAAGAAAGCTCCTAATGAAATTCCAAGGGTTCTGTAATAGAAACACGTGCTGCTTCAGCCGACGGCCGGCGTCGTCTTTTGTTTAGGAACGCGGCGGCGGCGGCGGCGGCGGCGGGCGAGCGCCGCGGTGCCGAGCGCGTCCTCGCCGCCGTGCGGCCTTCACGAAACTAGACTTAATAAGAACTATGAAAAGTGAAATCACAATATTACCCGGCGGGTTATAAGGATATTCAGTATTAAATTAGGTACAATGATTTGACACAATCACCGTTAACGTCAGCCAACTATTCCCGCCCGATGATCCAACGCTCACATTTAAAAATGGATACGATACGGTTTGACTGATTCAAAAAATGTTTTCATCTTCGTATTTGAAATAAAAAGTAGACTTTTTAACTCGCAACCAATTTCAGGCCTTAGTTAACTCTACTAATACCCTGCTGCATTTTCATAATTAAGGCCGGGTTTTATAAAGATCCGTTAGACCAAATGTCAGATCAAATTTTACACTTTTTGACATAACAAACCGACATAAGATCTAACGGATCTTTATAAAACCGAGCCTAAATATATTATATTAATTAATAGCATGATTATAAGTTTTTTTTTCTAAGCTTGCTTATTACAAATTCTTTGTTAATTCGCGATGTCTTACAGGAAATATTAACTTAAACACTAAGCGGTGTGCTAAAATACCTACTCAACTGATGGGTTATATGATATCTCGGTACTAGAATCTTAAAATTGCTTATGATTTGCCTGTAGTATCAATAAACCATTCTTCCTTCGGCAATAACTACTAATTTATTTCGTTTTAGTTCCATCAGCATCACTACTGACCATTGTCAGAACTTATCTCGTTGCAACTCATGTTCATGTATTAGATACAAGCCTACTTACACATCACAATAATACAATATAAAGAGTTCTAATTAGTTGTTTAGAGTCGCATTTTCTCTCAGGATGTTCGAAGCGTCGACAATGCTTGTTGATCAAATTATCATAATAAACATTTCTTAATATACGGGTACTCACACATTTAAAGATAAATATTCTAACTAATGGGCGTTTCCTATAAAATTTAAAGAGAAAGAGTACGTTTTGATTATAAGAAAAGAAAGGTAACCAATCAAATAAAAGAACATGGCTACCCTATCACGTTTAACGCATAATACTCGTACTGCGTGGCTAATGAATAATAACGTCGTGCGGAAAATTAGCAAAATTATATTATATTTGTTTTTGTTTTAAATTTAAAAAGTTTGTAACTGTACTTCTTGTTTTTAACCGACTACAAAAACAGTAAGAGGTTCTCAATTCGACTGTATTTTTAAGGTTACGTACCAACATGGTAAAAAAGTTTCACTTTGTCTGTCTGTCTGTCACATCCCTAAATATCTCAAGAACTACTTATGCTATCGATTTGAAATTTGGAATAATTATAAAGAAGGGTAACGGTGCATAGAACATGTTTTTTTTTAATTTTTTTTTCAGTGAAAAAATCATATGAAAGGGCCGTACCGTTCCCCCCCTTATCTCTGTTGTTTACTAAGGAAAAAATATGATATTATTACGTAAAATTGATATTATTGTATATTTTACAGGAAAATTATAACTATAGGTCTATCTAGTTTTTCTTTTTTTATCATCAAAAACCATTTCTATACTAAATTTGTAATTTAATCATCTTTTCATGTATTTTTGTTTTATAAATTCCTACGCAATTATGCTGAAAGTACCTTCTTTCAAATAAAACAAAATGAAATCGGTTTACTTGATAAAGAATTATCCTTGAAAAACCAACGCATTATTTACGCGCTCAAAGTAACAAAATTCGCCGATAGATGGTGCTGTACCCATGGCGTTCAATTTCTACACCATGTTGTTGAGATTTTCCTGAATTAATAGAGCTGTAATCACAGCGTCCATCGAAAGATGGAACACTGCGTTTACGGCGTCCAACTCAGACACGCCGCGTACACTTAGGCATCCCCGCCGGCGGGGACGTCCACCGCGCGATCACGACAACACTGATACATATAGGCCCTATTCGTCCCGGTACCGCCGCACACCGGGTAGAGTCAGTCCGACCCAAGGCGGGCCTAGCTGAGTTTCTTGCTGGACTCTTCTGAGCTAGGCTAGGTTTAGTGAACCAGCGATACAACTTCCAGTAGCTCGATTCCACTCACACCCTCAGATTGGGTTGCAACGGCTCAACCAATCTCACTGGAGCGCAAACTCTTAGAACATTCCATTGTTCCAAACCATACGCGTGGCCGTGTCGGAGGTTTTCCCCTGGATTTTCCCCAGGCTACTCTCCAACCCCGCACTCCTATCGCTTTATTGGGCCCGGCCTATAAGTCACAGTCAGGTTTAAATTAAAATTAAAATCCTGATCTTGTAATCGAAGCCGGAAGGTAGGAAACGGAACGCCGTAATAAAACAGTATAGCTTAGTCGTGTTTGAGCTTATTGGAATTTTCATGAGATGCACACTGGTAATGATTCACAAAAAAAGCTAATGTGAAATAAATAAATTTCTTTCTTTCTTAACAGAAAACAATAAAAAATGTTGCAATAAATAAATTATTTAATAAGAATTCAGTCTCATATTGACATATTATAAGATAGGATATAGATACTTTTTACTTTTTATTGTTTTTTTAGAAATCGGATTTCTTTTTAATTTTAATTTATCTTCATCACGTGTCCGGAATCACGAGAATAATGTTTGCCTCATTGTTTATTCACATGCGCCACAACCACACCACAACGCAGCGGCAAAAATCAGTGGTTAGGTGAGTAGTTGAGTACCTATAGTGTAGCGGTCAAATTCGACCGACCACACGGTTAAATTTGACGGCAACTTGTGGCTTGTGTACCAGTGTAAATAAAACAATTTATTTTGACATAAATTATCGCTCTACCGGTGTTGGCGTTGTGGTGTGGTTGTGGTATGTCTGAATAGACCCTAACAGGCTTTGTATTTCGATACTATGTGTACGTGGCCAAGTCCGGTCAGGCGAACACACCCTCGCCTGACTGGTCCTTGAGTGTTGTTTAAAATTTTGTTTATTGCGCTGTTTACTCGCTCTTATACATTTTGATAGGCTCTAGCGCAAACGAGTGCACCGATATACCATTCAGATCGATCTCAATTCGTTAGTACTTATAGCATGGAAAATGAAGCCCCTAATGAAACGAGTTCCTATAGCTAGTTATTGGTTATGAGCCCTTCCATGCCTGCAACCTAACTTGGTAGAATAAGTGCGCATAAATGTCATACTAATATAATACTCGTATCACATCAACGCCTAGCGAAATAGGTAGCATACGCTGCGCCAGCAATCGCATAAACAAATAAAAGCGTGGGGTAAAATTAATGAATTCTAAGTAACGATTCAATCTAGTCCTGCGAGATTGCAATACCAGTTCCGGTATCTGAAAACGGTTATTTGCACATACGAATCGAATACACTCCTGCTAGTTGATTGCGTACCTAAAGTATCTACGTTTGCATGTTAAACGTAGATACTTTAGGTACGTATGAAAGCTTACTTAATCATAATCACCCATGATTACGAGAATTACGATTTATAAAAAGAGACGAATACAGTATTGTGTACGGAACTTTTTTGTACAAAAAAAAATGGTGCAGACTGCAGCCTGAACTTGTGTCCTGTTTTTCTTTGCTTTATGTTCATTCCGCTACGTAGATTTATGGAGCATTTATCAAAGCGTTGTTTGTCCACGTGTATATTAATCTATATGAGGCTATTGAATGAAGTTTGACATAGAGACATAAAGCGTTATTTTGTATTTAGAGGAATTTCAAGCTTTAAAAAAAGTAGATCCCATGCGGCTGTAGTTGCTTTGAATTTTCAGATGAACTCTATTCCGCGAACGCGGCGTTCCTGTGGTTCAGAGAAATGCCTCGTTGGTTCTCCGCCTAAATATATGAATCAGAGGGGCTAAGATGATCGCTTATATGTCGGACATATAGCATTCGTCCCTCTCGCACTTGCATACTTGACAGTAAGGGACGATTACTATATGCCTATATGCTCGTCATATAAGCGATCATCTTAGCTTTTCGATGGCCTGCGGTCTTAAATGTCAGTGTAGCAGTCTATTTCCGTGTTGTCAGTGGTATATGTTTTTATAACACTCCCATACTCCCATGCACCTGTGTTTTATGTAATCATTTACATTCATTTATATTTAACTTGACCTATTTTGTGTGCTTATGTCAAGCGAATGACAATTTTAATGCGTAAATAAATGTATTTTTTCTACTCGTCGACTTCAATGTTTTAATTAAGATATCGTAGACAAAACTAAAATCACATACTTTTCTCTATGAACCTCCCTTCAACGGAACTCTTATGAAATATTCACGCGTCGCCGTTATTGTACTCTCATGAAATTGGCCAATCACGTGTCGTCGTTACTGTACTCTTATGAAATTGACCAATCACGTGACGCCGCGGACATAAAACAAAAGACATCAACGAGCGCCCGCTCCATGTGCCTAATCTTCATTTCCGAAGGGCCAATTATTTCGGTTTGTTTAATTTATTTCCGTAGTAAAGCAATAGTTATATAATTAGCTTTTTAAGTCCTTACTTAGTCCACTCGGCAAAGCATACATTATAATTATAACGATTGCATAAACTACCATAGCATGATAACGGCAGAAAATATTTCCTTCATTATTTGTTTTGTTACTATAAAGTGGCAACTCGACGGTGACGTCGCTTGTGACACGATCTGGAGTGGCAGACCTTGTTTTCATAGACCATGGTAACAGGTTAGCGTCACCACACAGGCTGCGCGACGCCATGGTCTAAGAAAACAAAGTCAAAGACACCTAGCTGTCAATCAGTATGGAGCGTTTGCAGTGCTCGTTAGCTATGCTGTACTTTGCCTCTCATTTTCGTCTTTTATGTTGCTCTAATTGTAATTGGTCGAATGGCGTGAAAAAAATATCACTTCAGATGCTCGAAATATGTATCATATTAAACTTGTCAAACAGGGCCAAAGGACTAAGTTTAGGCTCTGGGGAAAATATGGCAAATTAATTCACCTATTAAATCCACCAATCACAGAATACTAATTTAACACTTTAAAAAATATAATTTGGTATTGTGTATCAACAAACCAAAATACAGCTTTACTAAAATCAACCAATCAGGAAACAGAATTCTTTTGCAGTAGTCCCTATTTTGCAATATGAAAAGTGTTTAAGCCACGCCTTGAAGCACTCAATGGAAGGTCAGTATTCGCGTGTGAATGTTGCGCGCGAACCGCGGTGTCTATGTTTTGTGTGTCAAAGCAGTTTAGAAAAAAAAACATGCCGCCAAATTATACAGATAAACAATGCGCTACCCTTTAGTGTCCAATAAATGTCACCTATTAATCATCTCTGTCATCATGACATAAGATTGAAAGTGCCATGTTATCTCCTCTTCGCCGTGGAATTTATTATAAATTTTGGGTGGAAGACCTTTGTTCATTTATTTTCTTCGTATTAAAAAGTAAGTAGACTGTATAATTCTGGTTCATAAGCCACATTGCCACTAGGAGTATTTTCCCAATATGGCTCATTTTAGACCCTAACTATTTTGTCATGAAGCCTATCGTGCATGTAAGCGGGACACTGACAACTGGATAAGATTGGGCGGATTGAACCGAAATTAATATGTAATTACTAATTACAAAATTGAGATCCAGGGATTATTTTTTGGAGTGACGACCACTTGAATTGGTAGTGAGTGACCCTACCTACGAAGCTGGAGGTACCAGGATCGAATCCCGGTCAGGACATTTATTTGTGTGATGAGCATGAATATTTGCTCCTCAGTCTTGGATATTTTCTATGTATCTATTTATCTATATACGTATGGTATATCGTCGCCTAGTAACCATAGTACAAGCTTTGCATAGTTGCGGGCTAGGTCGATATTTATTTATTTACATTTTTTGTGTTTGTTGCATGTGTGTTGTCTCGGTAACAGGGGGATAAGGGTAAAGCTCGCTCTGGTGAATTAGCTACATACTTGACAAAAAAAGTGGGGTCATTCGAATCAGTTTTTAGAGAAAATAAAAAGTCTATATAGGACCAACTACATTATTTTTGTCTTAAAGAGGCCTCTGTGCTGTTGGCTTCAGTGATTTGATTGTTTATAACTAATCAGCTAAGAAATCACTGTTTTCATGTTACCTACATTGACAAAATATTTTGGATAAACTGACCTATAGTACCAAAAAGATTTGTAAAAGTTTCTATGGGTCTTTAGGGCAGATACAAAATTAACCCACCGGCGGAGACGTCCACCATACGATCGCGACAACACAGACACCTATAGTCCCTATTCGTCTCGGTACCGCTGCATACCGGGTAGAGTCAGTCCGACCCAGGTCGGACCTAGCTAAGTTCCTTGCTAGACTCTTCTCAGCTAGGCTAGGTTTAGTGCACCAGCGACAAAACTCCCAGAACCTTATTCCACGCACACCTCAGATTTGGTTGAAGCCGCTCAACGAATCTCACTGGAGCGCACACTCTTAAAGTATCCCAGTGTTTAAACCGGCCGCTGGTCGTGTCGGAGGTTTCCCCTGGATTTTCCTTTATTGGGCCCGGCCTATAAAGCTACAGTCAGGTTCAAGAAAAAAAATACCTATTTTATATTTCTCGACCGATTTTTACTGCAAATATTTCGGAGTGAATTTAAAACACGTTTATTTTCTTTCATTTTGTAGACAAATATAACACAGGAAATAATTAATTGATTCATGCAGTGGAGTGGCAATTCGATAAATTTTAGTTAGGCATATATCAAAGCTCTGGTCAGTCAAAGCTGATAACAATCGTCTACGTCCAATCTATTCAATCTCCAATTTTATAAACAGTAAAGTTATTAAGGCTCGATGGGTCAGCAAGTATTGGCTTAAAACGCAAGCGCTTTAGAGGCTGTAAGTCAACCCAAAATAACGCAACCCTATTTATTCTGTTTTGCTTACGATTATGCATGTGATTAATAGAACTTTAGGTACTGGAATGCGGTAAACATTTATATTCACATGAGTCCTTTGGTTTTGAGACAATTAAGCTCTAAGCGTCACAAATATCCGAACTAAATCTTTCATAGTAATAGCTCATCATAATCAATTGGCAAATACCTACTTTATCTTAGCCGCTACAAGACTCAAATTATTTTTGGTTATTTGTCGCCACTCCCCTAAGCACCTTTTACCCTCCATTTTTTCACATATTATCTGCTTATTGTACTTTTTTTTAATAGGATTCTTTTTTTATTTTGCTTCCAATTATATGCTTACCAATTTTCAAGCCTTTAAGTCACGAATTGAATGATTTTTCATACAAAGTTCGACCCCTCTTTTCACTCCCTTTTATCCCCAATCTGTATGATTTTTATAGCCAATAACCTGGCTGCAGGTAAATTAAACTTATTACTGAAGGTTGTACTAAAACCTATTAGCTAGTTTCCGCGTGACTAGCCTAGTCACATAAACAGATAGACAAACAGACACAAATTCTTTAAACTGTTGAAATGTGTTCTGTTATCGATTCTAAGACCCCTCAATCGATTTTTTTGCTAATATCTTAAATGTACAGATTTTCGATCCAGAGCGTTATGTCCGTATAATGACACCATGTTATAAATTTTAATGTCTGTCAAATACCCAGATCTGCACGAATTCGAGCCCGAGGCACATTACAAAAGGTAAATACATCCATGGCCGGTTAGTCGCATTCTGTAAAATGTGAACTAACAATTTTACCAATATTACTCGAAAATCAGGTTTTATCACGAGGGTAGTCTGTTACAGTAGTAGCGTAGTAACTTTATTTATTGGACGCAAATAAAAATCTATTTAAAAGATATTCTTACCGAAGAGAGAAAAAAAGGAGCTATAAGCGTAACGATAGTTATAATATAGCAAATTAAGACACTATTTTGTATGAAGATTTATTTTTTTATCGCCTCAACATCACTTCACTTTCCTTTTTTACCTCAATCATTTCAAAGATAATTAAATTATATTGATGTTATTTGACCTTATCTAAAGACTGATAGAAGCAAAAATTAATACATCTTTACATGTTAAGATATTTATCGACATTTGCCCCTTAGAGTCGTTTTCCCAAAGAGTGTTGCATCACTTTCATCCTATCCATTTTTGCACCTTTCTGCGCTGCGAAATTGTGTTTTCATATCTTTCTAGTCGGCTGTACGCCGGTTGAAGATTAGAAGTTTGTATAGGAGTGCAGTGTATTACACTGCACTCCTAATTCTTAATTAAATTAAGGAATTTTATACGGCTCATATACTTAGGTACTAACTTTATCGGCGCAGTGGCCCACAGCGGATCTTGGACTCCGAAACGAAAGCAAGCCACCTTTCCCGATCCTGCGCTACTTTCTGCCAGTCTTCACCATGAAGCTGCGGCAGATCCGCATCCACACTATCTTCGGATCATACGCGAATATAGTACATATAACACTATTCCTACATAAGCTAAAACCCCGTTGATACCTTCTCAAACAGCTTTTTCACATCAGTTTCACATAATCTATTTATTTGCTTGCCTAATTGAATTGGCTTCGAGTTCGCGTTTCATATTCTACTTTGCGTACATTGTAACGTAGAAATGTGATAAAAGGTATCGACCTGTGGTAATCCCGCCATGTAGCAACAGTCTTAACGTACGGGTTTACAATATAACGTTTTGAGTCAGGCCGGCATCGGCATTCCAACTGCTACTACCACAGAGTATGTAACACCTACTTAGGTGCATATGCTTTACTCTCTTACTGACTTGGACAATACGGTATATCGTAGTGAAGATTAATAGGATTAAAAAACCGGTCAAGTGCGAGTCTGACTCGCGCACCGAGGGTTCCAAACACAGGTCGAGGTACACGACCCCATTTAATTCAGGAAATATCTTAATAGCGCGACGCATCCTTTTGAAAGTCAGAGACATAAAAGGGAGGATATCCTTATGACATGCTCCCGAGTCAAATCTCCACCCCAGGATAAGATTCCTTGCGATGCGATCACTTGTCGATCTAAAATACCCGCTCCAGCAGGCGAATCACGTAACTTTATGTACTAACGGTAGATATATTTTACTGTCAACTTTGAAGTGTAAATGTATGAGATGACAATTAAAATTTGACATTAAAATCTATCTAACGTTGTTTTGTACTACACAAAAGTTACGTGATTACCCCGCTGGTACCATATTTCCTTGAAAGTACCCAGTTTTCCAAGGAGCAACACGTAATCTGGATAAAAAAATTTTTTTGAGATACAATATAATTCGCTTCCACTCGCGACTAGCTTACGTGTCAGAACGAATACGAACATGTTCACGACAATTCACGTAGACTCTTTTGTAGGTCCCACGGCGTAATTGTCTTTTCATGTCTTGTCAATATTATTATGAAAACAACTCGAAATGAAATTAATTTTAACTTATCTTCACTCCAAGCGAACTGGTAATTTGAATGTGTCAATAATTTTAATATTCATTTGAATAAGACAATATTGTTTTAATAGCGGGCTAGGAAAGTATTTATACATCAGGTACCTAAAGGCATTTGATTTCGCTAGAGGAATTCGAATTGAAAAAAAATGAATTTATAAATAGTAGGTATTTAGCCTGCCTCATTATTCTTGTTTTAACTCCTAACCGATGTCAGAGACCACCATTGCCGCTCAAAAATTCTAGTCCATTTCTTAATATTGCCAGATCAGTTGACAAGGTCTCCCTTTCATCTTTCCGTTATTTTTTCCTTTCAAGACTAAAGGCGTAATATAATGCAGATTCAAATTGACAAGAACTCAAGAACCATGCAAACTTATAGGTTCTTATATAATTTCCGAGGGGATGGCGCGCCCACGCTTAATATTTTCCGCATTTATTTTCAGTCCATTATAATTTTATAGACTAGGTAATCACTGCTAAAATAAGAATATTAACAAAAGCGATGTTGAAAGAGCATAACATTTTCAGGCCATATTTTTTCTATAAATTATGTAATCGCCCTATTATACTTAACCTACTATAATAAGCCTATTAGGTATACTTATTATTTGGAGCGATAACATAATTTATACATCTGAAAATAGTACAATTATTTACATCTATATATTACTAACGGCAAGTCGATTGCCCAGAATTATTTGCTGAACTTTCTTATACTGCTCCATCCAGATCCAAAAGGTATTTCCTCACCCTTGCACGTAATTTCGTCTCGCTTCGCGGAACTATTAGAAATATTAGATAATAAAAGAGTTTTTTGATACGACCGGAGCAGGATATTTATATCTTTAATAGTAACATCCAAACTGTGTGGTGTAACCCAAAAATAATCTAATAAAGAGGAGGATTATTTTATCAATGACTTTTTGTATCCTAGGTATGATAATGATAATAAGAATCGAATAAACATATAAAGTAATTTTGGCAGCAAACTGAGAAGTGAGGAAATCTAAATGATATCAATAAGATCCGAAATAGGAAATACCGCATACAGACATCGAAATACAATAAGTATGGAAGCATAAACTGGTGCTACAAAATCTAGTGCCAAAGGCGGAGCTTATGCTTTCAGTGACGTTACAGTGCCGGATCGCAATTCAGTTGGCTATCCGACTTTGAGTTGAAAAGTTCTCATTGTGTCAAACGAAAATAATAACATTTTAATGGTTTGCAGCATTGGTTCTCAATATATAAGTGTCGATTAGCACCTTTATTTTAGAGCAGGAGCCACACGAATGGCAATCAAGAACATATTTATTTTTATTAATTAGTTATTTCAATTACAATAATCCCGTGCTTTTGGAATGATGGTTGATGTTATACGGTATGTGTTTTGGAAAAAGTAGAGCGGATTATAAAAATATCTGTGCACGCTGTCAACATAAGATAATAACTTAAAAAAAAGCAGAATGAAGAATTGGTGTTCAAAAAGAAGGAAGAAGTGAAGGTTGATTTTTTAAAGGCAAGAACGTTGACGATTAATAATATTAGTTATTATAACAGTAGATATATAAAAGTCATAAATTTGTCCAATTACCTCGCATTATCCTCGCATCACCTCGCCTCTTCTCGCTGATGAGAAAGCAAATTATATCGGTCAAATCATTATGGAGAAATGTTTTAACATTTGTCCGAAAGTATTTTCCTTTTTTATATACCTTCTACACGTTCTGTTATGGGTATAGAATAAGAATTAAAATAAATTCACATTTATTCTGGTATGTGTTTGGCGGTTTTATTTTGATTCAATTTTGGCCAACCTAAATAAAGTATAGTAAATCTTTATGATACAGTTTTAGGAAAGAGTGTCTAGCAGTCGACCTACTGATTTGTTATACGTTATTTAACTATTAATATTAATATATTAAGTTAATATAACTTAACATCAAATTTTACAACACGTATATAAATATATATTCAATAAATTGGTACATGATTCTATCATTCTGGGTTACACCATCCATGCCCAAGTTGGCGTTTTTAAATCACGCTCTAGTAGACGAAATTCGAAAAAATACTGACAAATAAAAGTCACGTGTCAAATGTATTCTAACCAGTCACAGCAAGTGAAACTTTTCTTATTGGTGAAATGGGATAAAACCTTTGTGAAATTAAGGTCTGCTTAAACTGATCTGAATATTTGATTGGTCAATGTAACATAAGACATTTTAGTTTCAACAACGTGGAAAATGGGTCACATTTCTATGTCAGTATTGTATGATGTTACCCTTCTAGACTTATTATATTTCGATGCATACAGAATACAGCCCCGCCAAGTCAGGAAGTAGATTATCGCCGACATCTGAACTTAAACAGTAACTTCTTGAGTGTAGTAACTTTATTATGACAACTCTAAACCTGAATGGTAGGTATTGACGATTGAGTAGACTAGTGAAATTTGCGACGATATTTATAGAGATACCTACGAGTTGGAAACGTGGGCTATTGGAAATGTTGAGATTATTTACCGTATTTAAATGATTCCCATTTAAATACGACGAATTAATGATAATTCGAAATACCGAGTTGAGTTAACCCGTTCTGGTAGTGCCGCGTCTGTGCGCCGGCCTGCGAACGGTGACATTAGGTATTGTTATTTCTTTTAGAACCACGACGTTTTTGTTAGCTTTTGAAGCAACTTGCGGTTTATATAGAGATATAAAAATGAAAGTTAAAAAAACGGCGCGAAATATTGAAGATTTTACTTAATTCCAAAATCGTCTTATTTCGTCCATTTCTGACAAAAACACTACCTATATAGCCTCGACTGGAATGGCAGTTGGAGGCTTCGTATAAATTAAGCAGCGCGAGGTGGTCCCTTTAAAACTAATACTCAGCCTGCAATTAACTCCTTCCGCGTGCCTCGACAATGATATACTATTGTGCTACTAGTATGTCCCATTGCTCGACACTGACCTAAGCTTGACACTTTTACAATCACAATCTTATTATATATTAATAGAGAGAAAAGTGTTAACCATTGAGTATTAACAATACAAATACACCTTATTGCACACCTCAAAAACACAGTACATAATATTAAGCTTAAAGTAGAGGAAAACAACAGGCGGTCTTATCGCTAAAGAGCGATCTTTTCCAGACAAACTTTAAGTAGCGGAGAAAAGCAATGTCATATATTTAATTGATTACGTGTCAAAAAATTGAGCCGTTTTACTTAATACTTGTACAGAAAGCCGCAAGGACATACTCGTGCTTACCAGAAAATGCACCTAGATTTCGTTGCGACATGCCCCGTTCGATGGAATTGCGATGAATAAAACAGGAGGGAATGCTTGCAGTGGGTAAACAATCAATTTGATGAATATAACCGGACAAGTGCGAGTCGAGTTCTAGCTTGATATTCCGTACATATCACTCATCATCCTCCTAGTGTTTTTGCGGGTTTTCCCGTTGTGCTCTACGGATCCCCGGGGTCCGCTCTAACAGCTAATCCCAACATCTGGGCACTAGTTTCATGGAAGCGACTGCCATCTGACATACATAATTTAGAATAAATTTCCTGATTTTTCGAAATACTACGCCAAAAGACCGTTTCCGTCCCTTTTTTGTTTTCAAAAACACGAAAGGAATCTAAAGGATTCCATAGCGTGGCCAAGGAGGTCTATCAACGGGACCCTATTACTTTGCTAATAAAAGCTCCGTAAATAAAAGGTAATTAACTTAATTGGATCAAAATAGAGGTAAACACTTATGTCCGCAAGGTTGATCGAAATGTAATTTTTCGGCCAAAAATTGTCAGTAAAATCTACCTTACGTAATTTGAAAACGTCACGTAATCAACAAGATAATAAGTACAGTCGATGATTTGTATTTTGTTTACATTTTTCGCCTTATCACAATGGAATAAGGTGCAAAAATGTAAACATATCGTCTTCTAAGACTGTACTAACAGCAGGGGCGGCCCACTCCGTGATTGCTTCGGGTGCGCTACATGTACATATATGGCCATTATGGCTCGCACCCGACGGGTGTGATTAAAAAGTGATGTAGCGAGTAAAAGTGCATGCGATAGAAAGAGATGGCCACGTTTGGCATACCTAAACGGAGATTTAAGAAATATCGCGGTCTTTGAAACGCTGTTCTGCCCACATGAGGAAACAATAAGGATTGATTTTGATATATATGATTCTTGACTTTGTTACTGACAATAGCCGAAACATGATTGCTTAAAATTTTCTCCGTAGAAGAAATAACCAAAGTTGAGTCTTTTTTACTCAGCCTACTAAAACAACGCATTATTCAACGACACAATTGAGTTAAAATGATGGTATTTTACCTCATCTAAACTCAAGAGGAAGTTTAATAAAACTAGACACAGTGGGTCAAACGGAAATCTAATAAAACTACACACACAGTCAGATATTTATCGAGATTTGTCTAAAAACGCCATTCCCGAAGAGTGTTGCATCAGGTTTTGTCTTGCGCGAAAGACATAAGCGGGCGTGGCTGACCGAATCGAGGCATCCGCTTAACGGATAACTTTTATTCTTATTCCAATTGATTTTTATAAGAATAATTCTTGCACTCGTTATTTAAAATAAAATTAACGGGAATAAATCATGCATCTTTTATTTTAAATAAAGAATAAAAAACCGAATAATTATCTTAGAAAAGAGATTATTCTAAATAACTTTTTATTTAATTACAATGTTATTTGGAATAAAGTTAACTGTGTAGTAAAATACAAAGTTACTCTAGAAATTGAACAGCGGAACTCTTTGATTGCTAAATGCATATGTTTTGCGTATTAAAGTATTTTTTTTTGTTTTGGCGAATCTTTTAACTAAATTACACCTGGTATTATTCTTTTGCATTTGTATCATTATCAAATTAAAAACAACACGTGTAACAAAACTATGTGACAGTGGTCTTGTAAGGACGTAATGTTGTCTTGTAATAATGTAAAGGAGGTACTAGTATTAGACTACTATGTAGTACCTCTATCTTATACCTACTAATTAATATGTCGTATTTGTCCCGGGTACCTAGACTGCACTTTTATTCTTGCAATATTATTTAAAATAAAAAATCATGATTAAATTTATTTGACTAAGAATAAGTTATATTCATTCAATTTTCTCACGTACGAATTATTTCCGGCCAAATTTATTTGATAATTTCGATGGGAATAAAATGAATGTGATTTTATTCTTACGAATTCTTATTCAAATAATGATTTTATTCTTGAGTGCCCAACACTGAACGGTGGGCCTTCTGTACGTATTACTATTATTCTGTGCTACCACTGCATCGTTGTCGACCAATCCATTAGCCTAAGTTTGTTTACAACTCAGGCCTCTTAGGGCATCATTCCGATACGTTTATAAATTACGTGCTTCAATGGACCAATTAACTCCAATCTTCTTATTATGAAAATTGTTGCAATGTTTTTTACTCTCCTTTTGTATTCGCCTGGTAAAGATTATCCTTAACTAGTGCATTCTGTGCTAATTGCCTTGAAATTCTAAACCTTTTGAACAATTCCGATCTATCTATTGACGACAGATTAAGCAGCTGCAAATGTGGAGTCATTTGCAGCTGCTTTCTTTCTTTCTTTATTGTGATATTCTTCCGTCAATACTAAAGGTAAAGTTAGGGATTGAAAGTGAAACGGTCTTTTGATCCATTGTCGTGATTTGTAGCATCCGAAATTAGAAAACAAGAATAACTTTTTTTTTAGCACATTCGAACGAAGTACAACTTTTTGAGACTAGAACTGTATTTGACTACTTATTCCTAAGCATGCAATCTATATGTGTGTAACTGTTCCTCATTGTCATCTCCGTCATGGCTGATGCTGACTGATGACGTAGGTTGTGTCACCCACACTACTAACCGATGTAAGTACCGGATTGCCATACCTTTCAGTATATTGTATCATGGTTGTGCCCGTCTGAGGACCAACCACGAACCTAAACCAAATTATTTCCCTCTCTGTCACACTTTCATATTCTGGCGACTCGTAAACCTCGACCAGCAAGATACGACTATGAGCCATGTTGCGGAATTTCATTGGAACTAATTTCTTACACTGGCAATAATTTTGATGATAGGTGGTCAGAGTTGTCAGTGTCACAATTGATGTTTATTTCAATAATAGTCGTGTTGAAAATTAATTGATAAATGACAAACAATACCCAAAATTATTCATAGTCAAGAGCGGAATATTATTAATAATGTATATAATAAATTGCTTAAAAAAATATCGTCGGGAAATGAAACTATTTTGCTACAAAACATTTCAAAATTAACATCAGAGAAGCATCAGAGCTAACAGGTAAACATGGCAAAATGTCGTTTAGTCTGTTGCCATATAGATCAGAATAATAGCACCCTCTGGACAATGGTCATATATTTCTGACCGGGCTTTAATACAAATACAAATACAAATACAAACATTTATTCTGCAAATAGGCCACAAGGGCACTTTTACATGTCAAAATAATAATTTATAATTTAAGAAAGTCTGACTATAATAAGTAATACATTTTTCATGTCAAAATATTAATTTACAGTTCAAGAAGGAATAATAATTTTGAGTTTAACAATTATAACAAAATTAACGTCATACAGTGAAGATAAACTTGCAAAGTTATCTATTACAAATATTAAGTTAGAGATGTATAAGGTCTCAAGATTAAACAAGGAGTGAAATTAGTATATTATCCCAGAGATGTACATGGTCTCTGAGCGTCAAAATTAAAATTAATTTAATATTGTTAGAGATGTATATGGTCTCTAAGTCACTGATAATAAAAACGAATCCACAACAGGATGATGTCTCTCGTCAATCCCTTATAAAAGACACTAGTATTAACGTAGTCACTATGTCCTAGCAAGCATGAACAGACCGGACTCCACAAACAGCACCCGATCACGAGTATGACGCGTATCTCAGCCATCGCCTCCCTCGACCATCTGTTAGGGAAGGTGGCGACCCGATCAACGACGCCACCGTAGGAAAAGCCCTTAAAGCGAGCATGACATATTCAAGCTGGCGGACATTGATAATAACAAAGTTAAGGCGACTGTGAGGCGAGAAATAGCATCGTGTTACATAAAACGTAACGGAACTATTATACAAGAATATATCCTAAAATAAACATAGATATATTAAAAGTAACAGGATTAAACTACCACTGGCTTGAAAGCATTTTTGTCATTTAAGAAATCGTTGACAGTATAATACGCCTGGCTTAGCAAATACCTTTTAATATGGGACTTAAATTTACTGAATGGCAAATTAACTATTTCGATAGGTATTTTATTATAAAATCGTATACAGTTCCCCACAAATGACGTGCTAACCTTTCGGAGACGACTGGCCTTCACTGCAATCTTGTGTTTACTTCTAGTGTTGTAGTCATGGATATCACTGTTAAGCTTGAATTCCTGTAAATTTTTCCGCACATGCATAATATTTTCAAGAATATTCATCGTAGTTGAGAGTGGCCGCCGCACTGTCACGTGCGACATCCCTAATTTTATTTCGTGACGGCGCGCGCCGCAATGTTATACGCCTTCAATTAGTATCTGCCATCACCACTATGCGCTTAATTGGGGGGCAATGATTAGCATTCAACATTTTGATGATGACTATGTGTCAAGCTGTCGCTTAAGACGAGGTATGCCTATATAGTCCGTTTTGTTGTTTTTGCGGTACCATCGTATATCGAGTGAACTTTAAGTATATCACTAGATAGTCATGTAACCGTTTAATTTTGTCCTTTATATTAACCATTAATATTTTTACAGTAAACCATACCGTAAAAGTAATCCATAAATCATAACCCGCAACATAAGTAGGTGCGTACTGAATCTACAGAATCAAATCAGTTAGGCTTAATCGTTTCATAAGTACGTGTCGAATTTACCATTATATTCGTATTAAGCCCGTGGTATATTAACTTGAAGAGCAGGAGTTACCATTGCCTAAACGTCGCGATTTTCATAACCCCTAGATAAAAAAATAAACAGCACCTGTCAACACTACAGATGTCAAAGTCATTGGAAGTTTCCGCGCCGAAACGAAACGTTACGTCGCTTAGGGAAAAAGTGTTTTTTCAGTAGAATTTCAAGTTTCAAGAACATCTCAGACATCCAACTGGATAAATAGAAGCAAAAGAGTGAAAGGGTGTTTGGAATCGCGATATTTATACGTGAAAATCGTAAAATTTTAAAAGAGCTTCAGCTCGTAAGTTACGACAAAAACTCTTCTTTGTTTACATGAAATGCCACTATTACTACATAATATATTATATTATGTCGCCTTTCCCCGTTGGGAGAAAGGATCTCTTTGAGATAAGCTGCATTTTGTTGTATTCACTGATGCTTTCACAAACAGTCTAAATGTCTTATACCCGGTTTTCAAGTTTTGAAAACCATGATTTTTTATACACTAGGTCATATTGTGGCGTTTTTCCATTGAAAAATACTAAGTCTCTTCGAGATAATGCAGAAATATGGAGTGTTAATTAATATTTCTGTTATGACCTCCAATACAAGGTTCTTACTCGTATCTTTTGATCTTTAAGGCTTGTATCATGGTTTTCCATGATTTGTGTAACAAAACTTACTAGAGTGTACGAAAGAACACATTATCAGTGTGGCACTTATTCCGTTGGAATATAAAATCTGAGTCATCTGCATCCTACTAATTTTCTGACACTAATAAGAGTAATCATAAATCCTTATAAACATACAATTTTGTTCTATGACTTTAAACACTACTCCCGTTGGGGGAAGCTATTAGCTAGCTTTATGAAAATAATTTATACAAGTTTATATAAACTTCTATAAACAGAACCTAAATAAGAAGGGTTTTCTTCTGTTATTTATTGTATCCTTTCCGTTGGAAAGTGTTACTCTGAACTCTTGGGTATTGTTACCCGGTCAGTATGGCAAAATAACACCTCACTTTTATGTTGCAACAGTATACCCAAAATTAATTTTGTACCGTTTTGCTAAGTTAAGTTAACTTCAGCCTTATAGATCCAGAATACAATTCAGTTCTTGATTGAGTAATGCATAGTAGATGGCAAGGTTCACTGGAAAGGAAGAAGCACTCAGGAGGAAGGACAAGTTAGCAGCAGAAGGTACCTAACATCAAATACCTGCACAAGATACCACAACTCTTAACAAAGTTGGTTCCATTATCAAGCATTAAAAATTAAACAATTTTCTCAAATCTTAAAAAAGTTGAATCCATTGTCAAGATTTGAAACTTAAACAATTTTCACAAATCATAGCAAAGTTGACTTTGTTATCAATAACACATACCCGTCAAGTGGCCAATAGAGATATCATATGTTATGTGATGGGATCTTGTGATTTTTCAAACCTGTGAGGCAACAGTTATTGCCTAGAAGTATTAATGTTTACAAACTTCATCCAACAAATGTGTTAAAGTATTACCACAATTTGGATAGATTTGTAAAAGATTGTTTTATTCTAAGGCCCAAGACTAAGGGCTAAAATGTGTCAATTGACACAAGTCTAACAATTGCCAAAATTTATATAATTATGAAGGAAATCTCTATATGAGAAGTCAATAGACGTTCTTCATCATAAATATACCCAGACTGTACATTCTGGCGAAGGCTTCCAAATTTTCAGGGTCACAGACCAGTCAAGATGTAAAATAGTACCTATAGAAAATGGTAACTGTTGGTGCAAGCATCAAGGAGACCAAGAAATACTGCATCTTGATATGAGAACTTTGAAAAACTTTCTATAGAACTGAACATTTGGTTTACTCAACAACCACATAATTTAATATTACCTAGAAAATAGGTACAATACAATACAATACAAATATTCTTTATTGTTCACCAAAACAGGTACAAAGTATTCCTTCACTACTATTTGTTATTGAAGATTAAATTCGAATTTGTGGAGACAAATTGAGCAATTACAAAATGCCAACCAAGTGTAAGGCAGTTTTTACACTTTTTCTGAAATTTCAAAGAAAATCCTAAGAACTTTCTGAAATATAATGTGGGCATATAACAATTAATCTTCTTACCGCCCACAACGCCTTAAGTTTGTTTGGACAAAAAGACTAAGTCGATATGAAGAGTAATGGTCAGGTAAACTATAAAGAACTATCTTTATAGTTGAGTTTTATTTATGAAGTGAATGGTAATGTGAAAAAACTATATACATTATTTTACCATTCAGTGAATGGTGGTGTGAACAAACTATATACATTATTTTACCATTCAAATAGTTACAAGTCTTAGGAAATGTATCTTAAGAATTCAACATAATATGATAAATACATGAAGAATATTTGATTAATATTCAGATATTCATTTATTTATGAAATCCTTATATATTGACTATGTATTGGTGTGTTATTCCCTTATATTCATTTTATCCAGAGTCGTGATATGAACTCTATGGACGGAATAACAATTATTCCTACCGTCCATTCAGAAAACACAGTTGTTAAAAATATTTGGACATAAAAAATATTAACTTACCTGAAGTGAAGTTCTATCCTGATTATATGAAGTATTCAGTCCGTGGTAGGTAGTTCCCTCCCTCCCAAATATTATCATGATAAGTACATGTTAATTTTTTCCCTATTGTTTTCTTTATTTAGCTCTAAACTTAATGACTTTGACATCTGTAGTGTTGACAGGTGCTGTTTATTTTTTATATCTAGGGGCTATGAAAATCGCGACGTTTTAGGCAATGGTAACTCCTGCTCTCCAAGTTAATATACCACGGACTGAATACTTCATATAATCAGGATAGAACTTCACTTCAGGTAAGTTCGTTTAATCCTGTAATTTTTCATGATGTAAGAAAACAAAGTCTGCCACTCCGGGTCGTGTCACAAGTGACGTCACCGTCGAGTTGCCACTCTATGGTAACAAAACAAATTATGAAGAAAAGATTCTCTGCCGTTATCATGCAAAATGAATTATTTACCCACTAGCTTTTTTCCGCGGCTTCGCTCGCGTACTAAGTGTAATTTTTAACCGTCTACAAACAAGAAGGTTCTCAGTTTGACCTTATGTTTGTATGTACCTACGTATGTAGGTAGGTATGGATGTCATTTTCGTAATCGGCCCCCCGAGGAACCACAAAGATGACACCCGTATCGATTTTTAAGAAAAATAAATGTCCGCCATCTTGGATTTGAAAATCGATGTCATTTTCATAATCGGCACCCCGAGGAACCACAAAGATGACCCATATCGATTTTTAAGAAAAATAAATGTCCGCCATCTTGAATTTGAAAATGCGTGTCATTTTCGTATTCGAGGAACCTCGACAATGATACTCATATCGATTTAAAAAAAAAGTAAACATTTGCTCCCTGCAATTTAGACAAACGCTGAAATATGTCATTAATTTATTTAAACGGAGAAACTATATACAAAGTTTCCAATCTGTCACTTCAAATAAAAACTTACTTACGTGTTTTCTTTTTCGTCAATATTCGAAATTATTGATTTTCTTAGTTGGTGTCAACATCCCTATTGTCATTTGCGTGACACAACATTAAAGATAAATAAAACACAGGTAATAGACAGGGGCTGTTATAATATGCCACTGTCAACACAGAAACAGGCTGCCACACTGACTTACGACCGCAGACCATCGATAGCAGTGATGACGTAAGTAGGTTGTGACACGAACAGAACTACCGGAATGCCATACCTGGCGCAGTATTTAATTGTATCATCATCTGATTCCATTTCAATTCACTATGCTACTTGGAAACAGACTTATGTATTTATGTATATATTTATATATTAATGTATTTGGTACCTACCCACTTTATTCTAGAAGGTTCTTGAACAATACAAAAAAAAAACTCAAATTGGGCGTCTCGTATTCTTCTAAATAAAACTATTATGGATATTATGAAACTAATATTTTCTATTATATTTTAATTAGTAATCAATTAAATACGCCCGATACTTACTATATCATAATATTCATAATAAAAACGAATATGGCACAAACTTACTGTATTATAATACTTTTTTATTTCATTTGTGTTATATTTGTCGTTAAAGCCTCCATTTTAGTCCACATTTTGTAAGAGTTCCACTATATATCTGCCTAAGATTGTTTAAACATACATTCCTGTGTTAGATGAACGGAATATCAGATATAGCGCCTTAGTAATAAGTCCCCATTGGCTTGGCACAGAAGTATACATTCTTATTACCAAGTTTTCTCGTCCGTAATTATCACTATTTTGTCTCCACCAAAACCAGGAAGAATTCAGGTAATTTAAAACCTGAATTATGAAAATGCGCAATAAAGTTGCAGAACAGCTATTTTTTCTATGTGACTTGGCGATCGTAGTTTGTAAAGGGCGATAGCTGGTGCGAACTATATTTAATCTTGGCAGTGATGGCAGTAGATACACTCTGCGTAAACGTAGACATTGCGGCGTATCAAGTCTTCCAAACAAAAACTCACCTAAAACCATTGATAAATATGTAAATACGCTGTTTCCGTCCGACAGATGCGTTTCCACTAATAGGTCGGGTTACGGACGGGCAATGGTACGGTCAGGCAAAAGGAATAACAATTCATTTCAAATGTAATTGTTAGTGAGAGACAGCTAGCTGGCCACGGTATTATATTGTTGCCTGACCTATCCATTACCTGTCCGTACCTACCCCTAATCCTTCGGGGTCATTGACAACGCGTACTGACAAGTCGGCACCATTATCAGTACGAGCTGCACCAACTTCCGATCACACCTAACTAGCACGCCGGCGTTAAGAATACCTGTATATCATTCTTATATCGGTACCATTCGAGTATTGAAGTGTTAACACATGCCTGTATAAAGGTGTTGGAGCATGCTTTAACGCCGATATAACCGCGAAAGAGGCCCACGATCTTACAGGTAAAGGTTATAAAAGGCCTGTATATAACAATGATGTCTTTGTTACCCATAGTGTTAACCAACCCTCTACCAAGCTGTCATCACATAGAAACTTTTGAAACTTGCCGTACAATGACTCAATGAACACCTACTACTATTACAGTCTGTTTTGTGCAATCCAACCTAAGTTTTCATGAATATGGTGGTGGCCATTTCGCCGGATCCATACTTACCTGCCGCGATGCTCTCTGATGCGCTATGAGCCAGTATGGGCCATCTCGACACATGAATGTATATACGTTTACAGATACATTCTTATAAGGCAGTCCAGCAGACTAGATAACTACCACAGATGTGATTTTAGTAGTGTCCGAGTTCATACTCTGACAATATATTTCTATCGAGCAAACTTTACGGATTATCTTGAAAAAGGATTAATTTAGTAGGTAGGCAGTTGAACTTTTAACTTTATTAGACAATTTTTTTCCTGCTGCCAATCGAACGTACTTTTAGATACCAGCAAATGTACTAGTATATGTATTATGGGACCAACTACAATTAGATCACAATAAAAAGCAATCATTAGGGAAAAACCTAGCTCGATGCTAGCGGCCCCCGAAACGGCTACTCCAAATTGACTCTGTATTATGACGTCACACACAAGTTATTCAACCAACCGATGTATGGGAAAATAAGTATATTGCTGTTTTAGTCATGAAATACTTCATTATTATTATATAAGTACCTTTTATTTGACTTTTGGCTGATAATTAATGAAACATAATATCCCGATTTATTTTAAGTTACAATATATTTTCATGAGGCGGGTAATAGGAGCCAATGGACGAGTCCGGTACGCAAGAATAGGATATGATGTCACTGTCCTCAACATTGAAGGAACGATTAATGATGATGATGAGTTGATGACATATTTTTTAAATTTTGGTAATATTTTGTAAGTTACAATGTACTGTAATATTTTGATGGTTTTCTGTCCGTACAGTTGTTACTTCATGTTTTAAATTAGAACTTGTGGAAAATTTGAAGTTTTTAGGGTTCCGTACCTCAAAAGAAAAAAACAGAACCCTTATAGGATCACTTTGTTGTCCGTTTATCTGTCTGTCTGTCTGTCACGACCCTTTATCTGGGGAACGCGTAGAGGTATCGAGTTGAAATTAAAATCTTATGCTCAGGTCTACAGTCCCTTGGAGCTGTGAAAAAACCAAACTTCTAAGTTAACGTAAAAGAAAGATACGGGCGTTTATGTTGCAAAAACGTATATTTCGACACTCAAGGGAATCAAAATTTATATGGTACTTCCCGTTGATCTAGAACATTGAAATTTGGCAAGTAATATCGTCATATACTACAAGTACAAGGAAAAATCTGAAAACTATACATTTGTCATGAAATCATACAAAATATTATACATACGAAAGTTAGGATGTTTGGATCTTTGGATGTTTGTTACTCAATTACGCAACAACGGCTGAACGGATTATGATGCGAGTTTGTATACATATATATATTTAGCCTGGATTAACATGTCAGATACTTTTTATCCCTTAAATCATCCCTCAAATTGATGATTTCGGGGGTGGGAATCGATCCTATGAACCAGACCAAAGTCATGTAGATATTTACAACGCCTGCTGACGTAAGAAAAATTCTTCTCAGAAGAACCAGTATAAAGCTGACCTCCGAATATGCACGTATTAGTCACGAATCTCAGGGTGAAGACATAATAAGGACGTATGGTGAGGCGACTCTATAGACAGTTGTCAATAACACGATATTTGACAACGTCATGAATTGGCATTGAAGTGTCATTTTATACCGATGCCATTAGGTGAAGTTGAACATAATTTTACACAATTTACTACTTTGAGTCTTATAGTGGCTAAGATAAAGGTTTTCGCATTATTTAGTCTTTATTTTTACGATCGTAGTTGGAAATTGTGTGATTTGGCGTCTACTCTGGTATTACAAGAGTTAAGTAATCTCCAAATCAACAAGCCTTATGTCAATCAAAATCAAAGCATTTCAGCCCCTAACATTCTAACAATTACATCGCAATTACATGCATAACCGCATGAAAAACAACAGATTAGAGTTACTTAATACACTGACCCACAGCCTCTAAAGCGCTTGCGATTTAAATATAAGCCAAAACATGCTAACCTATCGAGCCGTAATCATTGTAATGTTTAAAACAGGAGATTAAATAGATTGCGCTTTGATATATGCCTACCGTAGTTGTTAAGAACCGGGGTGAAGTAAAATGTATGGAGTCGTTAGAGAGCTTTGTTTAAAGTCACAATAATGACTTGTGAAGCTCTGACTTTAAACCCTATTATTACTAAAATGTTGGTAATCCTTGACATGGTTTTTAGTTTAAAATAATCGGTACCTAACTAGTTCATTGCTAACAGAAAAAGGCTTTTTTATCATGAAATTGCAAGTATTTTTTTTTTCAAAATGATTGCAAATTAGTTCTAGTGCTTATAGTTATAACCCCCCTTCACGGAATAGGTTGAATTACTAAATTTTATATAAGTTTGTAATTTAATCAACTCATAACTTGCCTTAAAGCTTAGACATTCGAAGGCATGTGCATTTTACGCAGAAGTTGATAAACTATAATTAAATGTCAGTGTTGGGAAAAAGGGAAAAAAATAACCCAGGAATAACGTGTCTTACAATATTAAACCTTCAATTGATCGATCTCTCTCTACACGGGTGTCTCATGCACCCATCAATATTATTATAAACAATAGGCCGATGCATCTGATTATGCAGATAATACGCGATGGTAGATTTCAAATACGGGTGAACGTGAAACAATGCACCTAGGTTGATATTCACATCGTATATTTTAAATTAGATCTCATCCAGTATAAACCAGAGCTCCAACTATACCTATAGTTATGAGGATCAAGTTATAATAGATACTAGTGACGTGCGGTTAGACATGTTATTAATCGCTAAGCTGCTGAGAACAATATGAGTTGAACTTATGCTGAGTTCAAATCTTATAATATTTCCTATTATATAAAAGCACGGTGGATTAAAAACATCGGAGTTGCTGTAAATTTATTTAAAATTAGTATCTTAGGCTTGGTTTTATAAAGATCCGTTAGACCTTATGTCGGTTTGTTATGTCAAAAAATGTACTGAGTTACTGGAATTTGATCTGACATTTGGTCTAACGTATCTTTATAAAACTTAAGCCTAAAGGTATTTTCGTTACTTCATGCAACTATGCATCCCGTATTTTTAAAGGCAAATACTGCTATGATGTGGAAACTAAAGGAAATCAGTAACTTTCGGATATACGTATTTACTTATATTTTCCACGTATTATGTTGTTTATTACAAACCAAAAAACGATGCTTACGAATGACACGACAGTAAGTAATCGCAAGTTCTGTTATTTTTAATTATATACCTTGAACAATTTGAACGAGACATTATCGAACAAAATAGTCAGGTTATAAAATAGCTACTTTACCTAATATGAAGATATAAATGTAAAAGCAAAATTGATTATATTCATAAATTCACATATTTATCACAATGTTTTACCAAAAAGCTATACCTAGTTGTAGCATATCTTTCATTGGTGCCCCGAAAACACAAAAAATTCTTACATGTAACTTGCGAGTATAGGAATTAACGAAAGGCCTAAATTGCCTTATTTTAGTCAATGACAGCAAAAAACGGCGTACATGCACTTAGAATAGAATGCCTATACAAACTGTGCCCGTTATTGAAACAGCGCTGTAAGAAGTGAAAATTCCATTGAACAGCTCGAGCTTCGATGAACCTAATTCAAGATGCAATACAATACAATACAAATACTCTTTATTGCACACCTCAATCAAAGGATACAGTACAGTACAAAAACACAATGAGAAGAGGCAAAGAACAGGCGGTCTTATCGCTAAAGAGCGATTTCTTCCAGACAACCTTAGGGTAGCGGAAATCTAATCAGAACGATTCATAGCAGGTGGTGCAGAGTTAATACATATGAAGCCTACTAATAATTACAACAATAACATTTAATTAAGAATAAATAAACATACATAAATATAGTATAAAAATATACGTACACAAACATATACTAATATATAGTCAGCCACATAGGAGCTAAGTCTTAAGTGTGTCATGAGAGAGACAAATAGTGATCTTTAAGCTGTTTTTAGGGTTCCGTAGCCAAAATGGCAAAAACGGAACCCTTATAGTTTCGTCATGTCCGTCTGTCCGTCTGTCCGTCTGTCCGTCTGTCCGTCTGTCACAGCCGATTTACTCGGAAACTATAAGTACTACAGTGATGAAATTTGATGGGAATATGTGTTGTATGAACCGCTACAAAATTATGACACTAAATAGTAAAAAAAAGAATTGGGGGTGGGGCCCCCCATACATGTAACTGAGGGATGAAAATTTTTTTTTCGATGTACATACCCGTGTGGGGTATCAATGGAAAGGTCTTTTAAAATGATATAAAGTTTTCTAAAAAACATTTTTCTTAAAGTGAACGGTTTTTGAGATATCAGCTCTCAAAGTCGTAAAAAGTATGTCCCCCCCCTCTATTTTTATAACTACGGGGTATAAAATTCTAAAAAAAATAGAGGTGATGCATGCTAATTAACTCTTTCAACGATTTTTGGTTTGATCAAAGTATCTCTTATAGTTTTTGAGATAGGTTGATTTAACTGTAATTTTGGTTAAGTTATTTTTGCTGTTTTATAGATACTAGTACGGAACCCTTCGTGCGCGAGTCCAACTCGCCCTTGGCCGGTTTTTGAAGACAGCAAGAGATTCAGCACGCCTCAAATCAGGAGATAAAGAATTCCAAAGCCGAATAGCTCGGAAAGTGAAAGAAGAATTATACAATTTTGATGATGCTCAGGAATCTTAAATTATACAGGTCCACCGAACAGAAGTCGTCAACGTAACGTAGGTCAATGTCAATGCACGTCTATTTCTGGCGCGATAAAGCGGCCGTCGCAGGCGCCGAGGACCGATATAGCCGCACACTTAAGGCGGGCTGATGCACCTATAGGTGTATTGCACATGTACCCATAATCATTTAAAGGAGATACAACTAATTATAGAATCGTGATTAGAGTATACTTGTTGTTGATAAAGGATAGGACGTAAGTTTGTTATTCTGAAACCATAAAGTGTAACCCCCGTATTCATAAAACTTAACAAACCTCTGCTAACTAAAAAGTTCTTTGTCCCATTCTCACAAACGTCAATGTCAAAGTGACAGATAAGGACAAACGAACTTTAGCGGCTAGTTAACTAATATAGGTTTGACAGACGTTTATGAATAAAGGGGTAAGACTGTATAAAACAGGCAATGAGCATGTAATTCTCCTGGAGTTGCAAGCGTCGATAGTCTGGGGTGACCGCTTACCATCAGTCGGACCGTACGTAGTTTAAAAAACTATATATAATTATGCCTTATGCCTATATGTATAAAAGCATTCTACAAAAAGTGTAGGTAACAATACAAGAAGCTCTTTTAAGAAAACTTCCGACCGCTTGACTCATAGTAGTAGTAAACACTATTGCACAAATCAAGTACATAGTCTAAAACAAACTTAATAATAGATATTTGTACAAAGGCGACCTTATCCCTTTAAGGAACCTCTTCCAGCTAACGTTTGAGAAACTGAGAGAGGACATGTTATATGGCCAAAATAGTGAACAACATTGTACAAGTGGGAACATTGTATGATTAAATGTACAATTTTTTTCCGATAAATAATATAATATACTATGTAATTAAAACCATATTTATATAAGCCCTACTATATATAAAATAAAACCGCCCACCTACCTACGCTCTAAACACTTAGAGAGCCACAAATTTGTCAAATTTGCCTTTAGCGACGCTACTGGGCCTGTACTCCGAACTTCGTATCGTGCCGTCCCTTTCACTCTCGTGTTATACATTATATGAGTGAAAGGGACGGCAACGATACGAAGTTCGGATTTCGATTTTCTGTCTGAGTAGCCCCCCTGACCTGCGGGGTAATCACGTAACGTATTTACTACCGTTAGGCAGATTTTAATGTCAAATTTCAAGTGTCAGCTCATACATTTATACTTCAAAATTGACATTAAAATCTATCTAACGGTAGTACATAAAGTTACGTGATTCGCCTGCAGCACTGCCTAAGTGGGGCGGTAAAGCATTCCATAACTTCACAGAGTATACCGTAAATGACTCAAAGTTGTAACTAATAGTAGAAGAGCCGACGACACTGAACCTAGTTCGATAAGACTCCCAGATGAGATATATATTATAAGATGCGTCATTCCTGGGGGAACATGAAACGGCTATGCTGCCATGCAAAAAACCTGGTGGCCATAGTAAAAAAAAATGTTCAAAAAAAATAAATTTTCCGGTTTCTAGTACGATAAGTCTCCCAGGTTTCGTTTGTTCCTCGATACAGGGGAGGGGTAGGACTATACGAAAATGCAGTGCTGCAAGCCCCCCTGACTGGCCTTGTCAGTGGCAGCAGCATGATAAGTGACGCCAATATTGAGGTATCTAGTATGATCGGTCTCCTAAAAAAACCAACACTCATCTGAAAGATCATCAATTTCTGTGTAAGAAAAACCACTGCTGCCTTTTCCTAATTGTGGAGAAGGTGGTGCTGCAGCGATTGAAAGAGCTCAGTACACTGAACCTAATTCGATAAGACTCCCAGATGATACGTATATTATAAGATGCGTCATTCCTGGGGGAACACGAAACGGCTATGCTGCCATGCAAAAAACCTGGTGGCCATAGTAAAAAAAAATGTTCAAAAAAAATAAATTTTCCGGTTTCTAGTACGATAAGTCTCCCAGGTTTCGTTTGTTCCTCGATACAGGGGAGGGGTAGGACTATACGATAATGCAGTGCTGCAAGCCCCCCTGACTAGCCTTGTCAGTGGCAGCAGCATGATAAGTGACGCCAATATTGAGGTATCTAGTATGATCGGTCTCCTAAAAAAACCAACACTCATCTGAAAGATCATCAATTTCTGTGTAAGAAAAACCACTGCTGCCTTTTCCTAATAGTGGAGAAGGTGGTGCTGCAGCGATTGAAAGAGCTCAGTACACTGAACCTAATTCGATAAGACTCCCAGATGATACGTATATTATAAGATGCGTCATTCCTGGGGGAACACGAAACGGCTATGCTGCCATGCAAAAAACCTGGTGGCCATAGTAAAAAAAATTTTCAATAAAAAAAAAATTTTTCCGGTTTTTAGTACGATAAGTCTCCCAGGTTTCGTTTGTTCCTCGATACAGGGGAGGGGTAGGACTATACGATAATGCAGTGCTGCAAGCCCCCGTGACTGGCCTTGTCAGTGGCAGCAGCATGATAAGTGAGGCCAATATTGAGGTATCTAGTATGATCGGTCTCCTAAAAAAACCAACGCTCATCTGAAAGATCATCAATTTCTGTGTAAGAAAAACCATTGCTGCCTTTTCCTAATAGTGGAGAAGGTAGTTGCTGCTGTGATTGAAGATCGCCTTCAGCGCAGCTGGATTCGGTCTTTCAATTCAGTTTTGTCAGCAATCACCCGGTTCCTTTCGATTTGTACTGATTTAATACGCGTGCCACGTACACTTAAGAATAATTTTGCTTGTCGTTGATTGCATAAACAAATGATTTTGAAAAGTTATTCTCCATTATACCGAAATAAGAGCTCCATAGAGAATCCACAAAACACTTTTTATACACTAGCTGAATAACTGATAAAATGTACATCAACCTTGTGTGATTTGAAGACGAAATAAAAGTGGTAACTCAAAATGAAGCTTTTTAAATAAAAATCAAGTACACCTATTCAGTTTCCATCTGTGTTAGTTAGCTGTAAAATATAACTGTATTTCCATTATATCGAAATAGACTCTATAGAGAATCCAAAAAATACTTTTTATACACTAGCTGAGTAATTGACAAAATGTACAACCTTATGTGAATTTTTTTTTACTATGGCCACCAGGTTTTTTGCATGGCAGCATAGCCGTTTCGTGTTCCCCCAGGAATGACGCATCTTATAAACATATCCATTATTTGACGACCGCTTTAGCCTAGTTGGTAGTGACCCTGCCTTCGAAGCTGGAGGTCCCGGGTTCGAATCCCGGTCAGGGCATTTATTTGTGTGATGAACACGAATATTCGTTCCTGAGTCTTGGATGTTTTCTATGTATTTAAGTATATATTTATATATATAAGTATGTATATCGTCGCCTAGTACCCATAGTGCAAGCTTTGCTTAGTTTGGGACCAGGTTGATTTGTGTAAGATTGTCCACAAATATTTATTTTAATCTTATTTATTTATATCAACTGGGAGTCTTATCGAATTAGGTTCAGTGTACTGAGCTCCTTCAATCGCTGCAGCACCACCTTCTCCACTATTAGGAAAAGGCAGCAGGGGTTTTTCTTACACAGAAATTGATGATCTTTCAGATGAGCTTTGGTTTTTTTAGGAGACCGATCATACCTCAATATTGGCGTCACTTATCATGCTGCTGCCACTGACAAGGCCAGTCAGGGGGGCTTGCAGCACTGCATTATCGTATAGTCCTACCCCTCCCCTGTATCGAGGAACAAACGAAACCTGGGAGACTTATCGTACTAGAAACCGGAAAATTTATTTTTTTTGAAAATTTTTTTTTACTATGGCCACCAGGTTTTTTGCATGGCAGCATAGCCGTTTCGTGTTCCCCCAGGAATGACGCATCTTATAATATACGTATCATCTGGGAGTCTTATCGAATTAGGTTCAGTGTACTGAGCTCTTTCAATCGCTGCAGCACCACCTTCTGCACTATTAGGAAAAGGCAGCAGTGGTTTTTCTTACACAGAAATTGATGATCTTTCAGATGAGTGTTGGTTTTTTAGGAGACCGATCATACTAGATACCTCAATATTGGCGTCACTTATCATGCTGCTGCCATTGACAAGGCCAGTCAGAGGGGCTTGCAGCACTGCATTATCGTATAGTCCTACCCCTCCCCTGTATCGAGGAACAAACGAAACCTGGGAGACTTATCGTACTAGAAACCGGAAAATTTATTTTTTTTGAAAATTTTTTTTTACTATGGCCACCAGGTTTTTTGCATGGCAGCATAGCCGTTTCGTGTTCCCCCAGGAATGACGCATCTTATAATATACGTATCATCTGGGAGTCTTATCGAATTAGGTTCAGTGTACTGAGCTCTTTCAATCGCTGCAGCACCACCTTCTCCACAATTAGGAAAAGGCAGCAGTGGTTTTTCTTACACAGAAATTGATGATCTTTCAGATGAGTGTTGGTTTTTTTAGGAGACCGATCATACTAGATACCTCAATATTGGCGTCACTTATCATGCTGCTGCCACTGACAAGGCCAGTCAGGGGGGCTTGCAGCACTGCATTTTCGTATAGTCCTACCCCTCCCCTGTATCGAGGAACAAACGAAACCTGGGAGACTTATCGTACTAGAAACCGGAAAATTTATTTTTTTTGAACATTTTTTTTTACTATGGCCACCAGGTTTTTTGCATGGCAGCATAGCCGTTTCATGTTCCCCCAGGAATGACGCATCTTATAATATATATCTCATCTGGGAGTCTTATCGAACTAGGTTCAGTGTCGTCGGCTCTTAAACTATAAGACTGATTAGTTAAATCAATTTTGTATTAAGCTGTAACGTCTGCCAAGGCAAAGTATAACATTTCAAATTAAAGAGGAAAAGTGTTTTTTTTTTGACTCCGAGCAGGATTCTAACCTACAACATCCTGGCAACTGAGCTATTGGAACAATCATGCTCCGTCACCAAATCCTACAACCAGTTCCCTCATACAATGCCTTAGGGAGGCGTATAGCAACATCTACCTAGAAGATTCAGGCGCATTTTAGGGTTCCGTAGCCAAAATATCAAAAACGGAACCCTTATAGTTTCGTCATGTCTGTCCGTATTTTACAGCCGATTTACTCGGAGATTATAAGCACTATAATATGATCGGCGGATGAAAAATAATAATTTTAACGTACATATCCGTGTGGGGGTATTCAGTCGGAAAATTGCCTCAACTTTATTAAATTTTCATCCTCAAAACCCTTTCAAACTGACTCCTATCACGCCGTTTAATATTTCTCAGCAAAGCATCTTTATAAAAAATCCTTTGTGATAATTAGTTACAAGTACTGGGAACTAATTTATTTTTTAGATCTTTTTTACTCTTTTAACAACCATGTAAATATATATAACAGCCAATTACTCATAATTATGATTATTATTGAGTTGTGGAAACTTGAAACTGAAATCCTGAAAGTAAGCAATTGTTTCAATTGTAGATATGTGGGTACACTTGTTAAAGTGCTGATTAGATGGGCGTTAATTATTGTAAAATGACTACAGGAGATATCATTGCAGTCGCAGAAGATAGCGCAAATTGATGGCGATGGTAACAAAGCGTTTTAATACGTATATCGACGTTTATTGATAATTAGCGTCCCGCGTTGCTCTGCCCGTAGATTATAAAGAAAACAACCAAAACCTCGGTATAAAATAAATATAGCCTTATAGCTTTTCGCCGGTACTTATAAGACGAATAAGCATAAGAGTTCTCTGCAGTTGCAGGCTTTACATTTGTGTGCTATCATCCTCATATTCGACAGAAGATGGTAAAAAGCGGTCACAGTTCCCATCCATCTCCGCTCTATCATAACTCGGCGAGCACTGAGTCCGGCGTCCTAAGCACACACTCACGGATCCGGACGACGTAATCACAGCGTCCATCGAAAGATGGAATGCTGCGCTTACGGCGTCCAATTCAAACACGACTCGTGCACTTAGGCATGCCCGCCGGTGAGGACTTCCACTCCACCGCACGATCATTACCACACAGACACATATAGTCCCTGTTCGTCCCAGTACCGCCGCATATCAGGTAGAGTCAGTCCGATCCAGATCGAGACTAGCTGAGTTTCTTGCTGAACTCTTCTCAGCTAGGCTAGGTTTAGTGAAACAGCGACAACATTCCCAGTAGCTCGATTCCACTTACACCACAGATTTGGTTGAAGCCGCTTAACCAATCTCAATGGACCGCTAACTCTTAGAGTAAGTGTTTAAACCGGCCGCGTGGTCGTTTCGGAGATTTCCCCTGGATTTTCGCCAGGCCACTCTCCAACCGCACTCTCCTATCGCTTTATTGGGCCCGGCCTATATAACCACAGCCAGGTTAAAAAAAAAACACAGTTGGCAACGGTTAGGACAGATACTAGGCAGACCATCAACTCGTTGGTGCTATGATATGTGGCAGTCAGCGGGGAAGTCTTGGATGAGACTGGCTCAGATCAGAACAAGGCAAAGGTCGTGTGAACATAAAATGGCCTTTAATCATCAGTGGTTGGATACAGGATGGATGATCTCCGTATATGAAACAAAATAAGGCATTTTGCGCTTTAACTATGAATAAAATATGCAATTATAAACATACTATCTACTTGTATCTAACCTACTTTTATAATATGGTTTATAATGTAGGGTTAAATTCACTAGGGGTTTGCGCAATAACAAAACTTTTTAGCTCAGCAGAAATAACAAATAATCTAACTTTAAATGCCCTTTCCGCAATGGCAATGTGTGATCGAATAGAAATAACGCATTTACATAGTCAATTTGTGAGGCGTATATGTAATGGATCATATTGGCCACTAGAAAAGTCAGTGGCGGATTTACCAATAGGCTGAGTAGGCTGGAGCCTAGGGCGGCAGATTTTAGGGGGCGGCAAATTTGCCCCGATTTTTTTTTGTCGTACAAAAACAATCTAAATGTTACTATGTCCGCTCACACAATTCAATCAACGTGTAATATCTTTCACCACTTAAATATGTTTTATACCGTAAATCGAGGTTCCTTTGCTCCCCATTGGATAACTATGCCCCAACTGTTTATTTGGTTTTATAGCGTTATAACCAAAAGTAATATATTCCCATTTGATAGAAAATATGTTTAAAATGTACTTTGTCTGTTCTTAACTTCACATTGGCTTACGCTTGTAGGTTGTAGGTAGGCTTCAAAGTGTTTAAATTGACTAAAACATTATTTTGATGCCTAGTAAGTGTTATAACAGGATCCATATGGTCATTCTACTACCAAGTTTTTAATACCTATGCCTATAAAAATCTACATACCGCATTATGATAAATCTTAAAATAATTCGGTACTTAATTTAAATTTTTGAAGACGTGTTTAGAGCAAAGAAGCCTCGTTTTACGATCTTCATAGTGTGTCTGTAATTTAGGCATACATTACCACACCTTATAAGTAGTTTTTTTTTTTTTTTTTTTTTTTTTTTTTTTTTTTTTTTTTTTTTTTTTTTTTTTTTTTTTTTTTTTTTTAAGAAAACTTTAGTTTTTGAACCCAAGACCCCGCAAGGGATACGGGCGAACTTGAGCTCTTTAACCTATTATAATACTAACTTTTTAATGTATATACATACACATTTTTAACACTAGGTTAATTAAGAATTACGTGTTATTAATTTTTTTAAGGCTGTTGATAATTTTGTTTATATATTTGGTAAAGGACTGAATAGCGGATTCTTTTTTAATTATACTTTTGATGTTATATGGATCTATATTCATATTATTACACACGATTTCGTGGTCCATTCTATATATACTAAATTTAGGGCATTGGCTAAGTAGGTGATCAATCGTTTGAGAACTAGTGGTGTCACACGGACACAGGTCATCCGCGGTTATTTTGAATTTGTGCAGGTAGGATTTGTGGTACCCGTGTCCGGTGAGCACCTGTGTTAACTGGAAGCTGATTGGAATGGCGCCTCTTACGCTTCTTATGTCGTTAATTGTGGGCAAGTGTTGTTTTAGGTGCGCTCCGGTTACTGAATTTAAATAATTTTGTTTGTGGGCTAAATCGGTATCCTTTTTTCTATGCGATTTTTCGTATGAAATCGGGAAGTTGGAATAGTCTGGTGCTTTATCAAGATTCGCTGCCCTCTTCGCCTCCACATCCGCCATTTCGTTTCCCTGAATTTGATTGTGAGCTTTCACCCAGCAAAATACTATTGACCCTGTATTTCTTATTTCAATAGTAAGCCTGTGAATATTATGTATAATGGGTTGAGTGCTACTTCGATTACTTAATTCCTGTAGGGCAGACATGGAGTCGGAGAAGACAGCGACGTCTTGTAATCCCTCCTGTAAGATTTTCCGACATGCCATCTCAATAGCGAAGCATTCTGCTTGATATACAGTGCAACTGTCGTGTAGTTTGAATCGCCCTGTCAATTGGCCGCCATCCGGACACAGCATGACGTATGCAGCGCCGACTTTCCCGTCCAGTTTGCTCCCGTCAGTGTATACCCGAACGGTGTCTGCATTACAAAACTGCTCTATAGCCCTGCTGTCCTCTATTTTCATAAATTCTATTATCGGACGATCTGCCGGGTGTAACATTTTCTTGATGGTGATCCTCCGCTCCAGCCTGAGGTCGCCGGGAAGGTATGGTGATGTGCCCCTGGATTTAGTCCTCTCGATCTCCATAACTTCCACAACCTTCAGGTCAAGAGGGGTGAAGTCCGCTAACGCAATTGCAGCTGTGGTGGATATCGTACGGAATCCTTTTATTGCTTTAATGGCGAAGCCCCTCTGCGTCGATAACAGGGTTTTCTTTACAGTTTTATACTTGATGGCTGCTTCGCCCCATATTTCTGCGGCGTATGTTATCAGGGGCTCTATAACGTGCTTATATATGATTTCTACATTGGTAGAGTGTATGCCCCAAGTAGGCCTCACTATTTTACAGAGTTTTCTATAAATGTTTAATGCTTTTTTCACTGTCTCTTTAGCGTGATGGATGAATCGAAAACGTTTGTCAATATGTAGTCCTAGTAATTTTATGGAATTGCTGTAGATAAGCCTTAAGTCATTCATTTTAATATTGGCGCTCTGAGCTCTTGGGGTGTTAGTTAGCATTTGCGTCTTTTCCGGTCCAAATTCAAGCTTATTATTGATTCCCCACTGAGTGATGAGTTTCAATGCCTGGTTTGATCTAGTTTCTAACTCAATTATTGTCTTGCCGGTGACTATTAATAGGACGTCGTCTGCATACGCCTGGAGGTGGCAACCATCGGGTAGTGTTTTAAACAGTAGATCATCCATTATTATATTCCACATTAGTGGTCCCAGCACAGAGCCCTGTACACATCCTCGGGTTAGGGTTTTAGTGCTCGTTACATCACCGTAATTTAGTTCTATGGTTCTGTTCTTTACGTAATCTTTTATTATACAGAATATATTTTTCGGGCAGTTAATGTGTAGCAATCTATTCAGGAGAGCAGGCCACCAGGCATGATCAAAGGCTCCCTTAATATCCAGGGAAATGGCTGTTACAAGTTTTCTGTTGTTTTTGGCTTCCTTCATCCGTCGGATGGCCTCGTTCAAGGCTTTGGTTGTGTTTAACTGAGCTTTAAATCCATATTGTCGAGGGCTGTCGGCGTTAGTAACTTGTAGAAAGTAAGTGAGACGTGTTGCAATCAATTTTTCAAGTAATTTCCCAAAGACGTTAATTAATCCTATGGGCCTGTATGCAGTTATCTCGGTGTGATCGGTTTTTGTTGGTTTAGGGATGATTTTAACAAACGCTTGTTTCCAAGGTGTGGGAAAATGTGTTAGGTGTAGGCAACGATTTAATAATGTTGTAATCAATTCTGGATAGGTTTCGATGAAATGGAGGCAAATATCTGATGTAAGATGGTCGGAGCCCGGAGCTTTCTTCGGATTCATGCTCTTTATGCAGTCTAAAACTTCACGCATTGTAAAGTCTGGTTCATCTTCGTTATCTGGTATATTTTGTGTTCTATGTCTAATGTCTCTGTGTACATCATCGTCGTCGGTGTCGTCAGGGAAAAAATGCTTAGTTAAGGCTTGTGCAGTTTCATCGCTTGTTTGGGTGTACTGATTGGGGGAAATTTTTAAAGTTCCCGTTGGTCCGGTCTGGCTAGTGTCTTTTAACAGCCGGTTTGTGAGTGACCAAACGTTTTCTCTGTCTTGCTGGGTGCAGAATTCCCTGAAGTGCTCACTGGATGTTTCTTGAATAGCTTTAGAATATTTAGTGCGGATTTCTTCTTGTTCTTTGAGCGCATTCTCGATACTTTTATTATTTCGTTTCAGATCTTGTATTCTATGGTGGATGTGAATGGCTTTTTTCTTTAATGAAGTTAGTTCTTCTGTCCACCATGGGGGTCTGTTGCATGGGGTTATTCTACATATTGTCCGGTCGCATGCTGTAATAATGGTTTTAGTTATTTTCTGGACATATTCATCTATTTGTGGTGCGTCTAGTTGATTTAAGTTTATATTGACTAAATTATTGTGCATCATACATTGTTTCATTTCATTTCTAACCGTGTCCCAGTTCGTTTTTCCTGTATTATACCTAAAGGTGGTGGTTGGCTTCCTCTTTTTTATTCTATCCCCATTTATGTTGTAGAGGAAATCGATGGCGTGGTGGTCGGATGTTATGCACGCTTCATTGTTTACTCTCCAGTTTAATATATTCATGGCTACGTTTTCTGAAACAAGGGTAAGATCGACTATGGAAGTCCGTGGTTGCCCATGCGCACTTGTTTCGAAGGTGGATTGATTCCCGGTGTTGCAGATCTCCAGGTCATTTGCCATAATAAGGTCCATCATATCTCTGCCTCTCTGGTTATTGCTTGTTGATCCCCATGCCGTATGCCATCCATTGAAATCTCCGCATATTAACTGTTTCTTGTTAGCGTCTCCTGTTTGCAGATGCATTTCTAAAGCATTTAGTGTGCGGTCTTCGTCTACACCCGGTTCAACGTATACACAGATAAGTCTTATTTTATTATTTTGCAGGATTAGGTCGACGGTGCAGATGTTAGAAGTAGAGTGCTGGGTAATACCAAGACATGTCCCGAGGTACTTTTTTATGGCGATGCATGCTTTTACTCTATTATCTTTTTGGGTATTGGTGTTTCTATTGGTGTATTGGTAAATGGAGTAGCCGTTAATTGCAGCGGTAGTGCTCCGGTTGCCGACATAAGGCTCTGTTATGAACGCCACATCATATTCATGATCGATTATGTATTTAGCTAAGTCGCACTTAGCTGCGTATCCTCTACCTAGATTACACTGAATCATCCTAAGGTGCCTAGGTTTATTGCGTGTGTGCAGTTCAGTATTTTCCTGTGCATTATTATATCTGTTTGATTGTATCTGAGAGCCCTTAGCAGTACTGTACCGATAATCGGGCTATCCGGTCCCATTTTTGCCATTCAGGGCAGTCCGTGCTATATGCCGGGTGAGTGTCAAGGAGACTTTGTTTTTTGCAGTTCACACAGCAGGGCGTGACATTCCCTCTGCGTGGGCAGCTGCGCGTGTCATGTTCATCTGTGCAGTGACCGCATACGTTCCTTACTTGGCAGTTGGTTGCCCTGTGACCGAATGTTTGGCACCTAAAACACTGTATGATGGGCGATTGGTCGTAGACTGGTATGACTTGGTATCCAATTCTGATCTTATTGTCTTTCAGCGCTGACCACAGAGGGGGGCTGACTTCCAGGACAATATTGTTGGTTGCACTCGTTCTACCTCTGGTGCGACGCACAACTCTTACATGCCGGTCTGCCAGTGGGATGTGTAGCATTAAATTCTCGTTTTGTTTGATCACAGCCTCAGCTACCTTTTCATTTGTAACGTCTGGTGTAACTCCGATTAAACGGACGAGAGGTTTGCGCATCTGTGGCGTTGTTACTGTGAGTTTCTGCACATTCTTCTTCACGGCCTCAGCGAACTTGGTTCGATCCTGTTCTGAGTTACATATGACGGCAACTTTCCGATTTTTAGTAGTCCGGACATTGTTTACGGCTATTCCCATTTCAACAACGTCAACATTTTCCTTAATTACTTTAAGGACTTCCTCACCCGTATGTCGTGGATCAATGGATTCAACCATTACTGTGAATCTTGGCTGTACTCTATTCTCCGTCATCACCTCAGTGTCCGGTTTCTGCATCTGCCTCTTTTTGTTTTTCCTGGATGTTACTAAAGTGAAATTACCATTATCTTCACCTTCTTCGTTATCCATATAGGGTATAACTGTGGCAGCTTCTGCCTGAGCTCTTTGCACCGTGCGAATTGACGTTTTTATGTCATCTAGCTCCTTCTTTAAATAGGCGACATCCTCTGCTTTAGGAAGCTCTTTTATTTTCTGTCCTAGTTCGAACAGGGGCTCATTTACTTCGGTCCGGACTGCCTTTCTGATTCCTTCGATCGGATCTGCCCGACTGGGAGTCGACACGTAATAATCCGAGATCCTAGATTGACTTCGTGCAGGTACTAAGCTCCTGGCGGCCTCGAGCGCCTGACTGTTTTCCTTCTTTTGTGTTGAGGAGACATCATACTTCAAAATAGTTTTTAATATTTCAAGGGCCTTTGAAATTTCGCATGCCGCACTACTAACAGCGTCTTTGTTAAGTTTAGATGCCCTATGCCCTTCATTGACTGTTCGATTGATGAAATTCGCCAGATGGTCAACGACAGAAAAGTACGATTCTATGTCAGTAATCTGTGATGCATGTGCATTGGTGTCTACCTGATCATCGATTTTTGACTTTTTGGATCCCTTGGATGCCTTAGATTTGTTAGGCTGCGTTGGCGGTGGCTGCGGTTGCAATTGAGACGAAATCTCCGGTGGGATCTGCAGCGGCTTAGAAGCTGCAATGAGACCAGTTTCAGACTTACCTAAGATGTAGTTATTTACAGTACCATCTACTTTAGGCATGGCTTGTTCCTCTGTCCGTGGTTCGAAACTTTCTCCCGAACTATCAACTCTGAACATCATTGGTGGGTTATGCTCGCCCGTGGGTCCCATCGCTTGATTCATGCTGGTGGGTTCAACTATAAAAGTTGTATTTATAGTACTGATATCCGGCTCGTCAAGAAGGCCCGCCTCATTGGTTTCCATTGTCGCAGTGTCAGGTACTTCCAAGTCGATGAGGTTCTTTTCTCGTGGTTCCTGTGCACTGTGTTGGCTTTGGTTGCCCGGATGCGCTGAGCCAGCAGATCTAAGACGATTTTTCATAGGAGGCGTGTGGGTGATTGCACTCATTTTAAATGTAGGTATGTATTTTAATCACTTTTGACGACAAGAGTCCAAATTAGTCACTTATTGAATATAACTAATATAATTATCACTTATATCGTACTATTGAGTTTTATCCTTAACAGTTCAAATGTATAATAAAACTTTTTAATGTTAAAACTCGAAAATTTGCACAAAGTTCACCAAAGGTCACCACATTTCCCGGAATTCACTCAAAAGTTTCTAGGGACTATCGCCGGCGAAGTTCGCGCCCGAAACGTCGTAAGCGCCGCACGTTTTCATAGCTCATACCCGTTTTGTTGCAAGAGATCGATAGATTCGCGCGCTTTCTGTATTGATTTGAGTTTTCTGTAGTTTGTGATAACTACTCACTAATTACTAAATTACTAGCACTTTAACACATCCACCGTCTTATGCTGAATACACTGGTACAAATTTTAACGCAAGAAACCAACTTTAGTCCTATTTAAAACGATAATTCGACGGAGCGATCCACAAACGCTGTTCACGCGCCGAAAGTTCGCCCGAGCCCCCTTATAAGTAGTATGTAAGAGTAATTGTAGGTGAACTAAAAAGAAAAAACCGGCCAAGTGTGTGTCGGACCACGCACAATGAAGGGTTCCGTACCAACACCTACTAGTCCACATTTAAAACCACTATCCAATACATTGAACCTAAAAAAATCGTATCTTCATAGGGAACTCACGGCACTTACGACCTTTAGTTTGGGCAAGTCAGTTTTTAAGTGAAAACTCAAAAACCGTAAAACCTATTTTGTTCAAACCAAAAATCTTTGAAAGTATTTATTAATGCACACCACCTCAATTTTTTTCAGTATTTTAAACATCATAGTTTGGAAATTCTTTATTTTGAATTTTTTTTTTCTTTTTAGTTCTTTTATCCACTGCAGTCATGTTTTTAAATTTTATTTCGCAATTTTTGATTTTCGTTTTAAAGTATCGTTGCCGTAAAATCATATTTTAAATTTTTGGTCAGAACACACAAAATATAGATAAATAGTCCGCCATATTGTTTTTATTGCGACGTCACATCCTATGTAACAAAGAATCTCACATACATAACAGACATGAACCCTGCAAACATTACACTCCTTTTTTTGGGTAGTCGTGTAAAAATTATGTGAAATTACGAAAAAATATTTTTAATTTTGGAAGATACGACCTTTTTAGATTCAATGTATTGGATAATGGTTATAAACGTAGACTAGTAGGTGTTGGTACGGAACCCTTCATTGTGAAAGAAAGAAAGAAAAATGGTTTATTTTATAAAAGGCACAAAACAAGACTTTATACAGACATATGTCCTACAACTATGCACAACTGCGCGTGTGATCCGACACGCACTTGGCCGGTTTTTTTTATTCAATGTATTAGCAAGTGGTTTTAAATGTGGACTAGTAGGTGTCGGTACGGAACCCTTCATTGTCCGTGATCCGAAACGCATATGACCAGTTTATTTTTTATTTTTTCAGTATCTCAATTTTATTTTTGAATTTTCATTTATTTCATTTACATTTACACTCATATAGTGAAAGGGACGAGAATGAAAGGGACGGCACGTTACGAAGTTCGGATTTCGAAGTTCGGAGTAGGCCCTTTGATTCCAAAGCGGCAAAAACTAGGGTATCGAATTGTAGTAGAGGTCAATAGGGGCGGCAAAATTTGAATAGCCTAGTGGCGGCAAAAGTGTAAATCCGCCACTGAGAAAAGTAACTATTATATACGTATCTAGACGCAGTTTTTACGGTTTCACCCAATGACCTAGTTATAATGGACACAAAAATGTATGCAGCTGGAGATATACCTTTCTTTCTTTCTTTATTAGGTACTCTCTGTGACTCGTAGCAGTTAGTGATTGCCACTCAAAGGCCAGATTGATGTGAGCCGTCGTCATTTTTGGTTTACCTATGTTCGGCCATACTCCATCCACGAGAGCTCCTCAGTCCGCCCCAATATTGCGCCTCGGGATTTAAAATATTTTGGATTACAGGTAATGTAGATTTGGTTAGTGTAGGGTACAGGTAGTCCCCTTGGTTAAATTAGTTTCGTAACATATGAAAAAAATAAAATTCAGAATAAGGAATATTACACGTTCGTAGAATTGTTTACGTAAGTATTCATAATTATGCTGCATAATGCACATGTATCCATTAAACCGCCGTGAACATTGTCTGTGAGCCCCCGTGTCATATGTCGCTGGGAATGCGCGATAAAAGCGAGTTCGAGAACATGTAAGCGGTGGTCGGTATATTAGTATGAAGCGTGTTATGACTTCCCGCGGGGTAATCACGTAACTTTTTTACTACCGTTAGGTAGATTTTAATGTCAAATTTTAATTGTCACCTCATACATTTATACTTCAAAATTGACAGTAAAATCTATCTACCGTTAGTACATAAAGTTACGTGATTCCCCTGCAGGTTGCATAAAAACTTTCCGACGTTTGCTCGAACTGTAGAATATAACACATCAAATCTCGAACCCAATTTCTCGAAACCCCCATGTTTACTTATGATGCACGAGTCACAATGATTGATTACCTGTACTTATTTATTGAACTAGTAGGTAAATACAATAGACTAGTTTTATTGTGTATGTAATAGCGTTGCGATGAGTGAAACTAACGTAAACAGCAACTGTAGCGATTTGTATTCTCATACATAAATAATTGATGTTTAATTCCATTAAAAATAATATATTGTTATTAGAAGTGACAAATGAGACGAAGGCAAAATAAATTACGATTATAGACATTTTTGCAACAATCTGTAGAGTTTACACTTACGTTCAATTCTAACTAGTCGAGTTTAGAACATTGTAGTGAAGTGTATTCAGGATGTTTAATTACAGAGGGGTGCCTGAACTGCATTTGAGGAACGTCAGAAATAGATTCCAAGCGTTATTTCTCAGCCATTATTGTTTTTCATAACACAATATTGAATACGTACCTCCGCCTCTACGAGCTCAATTGTAGGTAAACATTTTGTAGGTATATAAATTACCTATATTGTAATGCTAGTAAGACAGTTTAGACAAATTTGCTACTAACTTTAGTAGTATAGACTACTAACTGTCAATGCGCGGGCCAACTAGAATAGAATACTCCAGGATTATCCCATATTATTATATCCTTATTATTGTTGCCGAGTCCGGCCTAACACACGCAAAATACCTACTACCTGATTACAATACACCATATATGATAAGTATAATACATATTTACCTTGGCGGAAACCGGCATTGCCTGACGCGTCTCTTAGCAGGTCTCGGCAAGCCTCGCTCTGCCAATCACCTTATCAGGCAACTCCTTACTTTCCTCGTCTCGGCAATAATGTACTATTGTGGCCGTGTGCGTTGTATTGCTCCCTGCGGTGACACGACTTAATGGCACCCGTGGTGAATTATGGCGGCTGTCCACACGCAAGGCATGGCGTAAAGCAGGAAGTTTTATACTATATCGGTGATAACCGGGTTATTTGTGTTTTCGTCTTTTTACGGCATTTCAATTTAATCCTCACCTGAAAACTTATAACAATCTTCGACTTTACACGCTACGCACTTCTTTCTGGCATGCATGTTGCGCGTTAATTATTCGAATCAACGATTTCATTCACTTAAACTTTTTTAAATGCTCTGTGCTATACGAATACACGCATGAAGGCAGTAATGTGGTCAATATAACCTTTTTGCCTTAACCTACTTAGACCCCGCGTATGTACAATTTCAATAATTTACTTTTTGGAAGCTTTATCTGAACCACACAAACAGTTCTAATTCAAAAACCGGCCAATTGCGAGTAGGCCTCGCGCACGAAGGGTTCGGACTAGGGAACAATGGTACCTACGGACCATTACCTACAAAAACGGCAAAAATCACATCTGTTGTATGGGAGCCCCCTCAAAGATTAATTTTATTCTGTGATTTCAAATTTGTTGTTAAAGTGGCAAGAGAAATACATCATGTTTGAAAATTTCATGTGTGTATCACGGTTCATAAGACCAGCCTGGTGACCGATGGACAAACAGACGGACAGACAGACAGACATACAGACAGACGGACGGATAGCGGAGTCGGGTCCCGTACGGAAACACCTAAAAACACAAAATTATATACCGGGTCTACAATCCAAATGGGTCAGTATGGAGAAGTCGGAAACTATGAGAGATAGCGAGATCTGTTCTTAGGAACCATGACGTCGATTTTAGATTTAATAATAATTACATTCAACCTTTTTTATTAACTCTCATACATAACCGGGAATCGAACCTGGTCAAAATCAATGTGTATAAATTCTGCAAGTCGCAAGAAGCACAACACTAATGGAATCTTGTTTGTATGTATGAGAGTTAATAAAAAAGTTTGAATGTAATTATTATTAAATCTAAAATCGACGTCATGGTTCCTAAGAACAGATCTCGCTATCTCTCATAGTTTCCGACTTCTCCATACTGACCCATTTGGATTGTACACCCGGTATACTCTGGATACAATTGATTACATTAAAATTAGCGATATGTCTGGTACGATACTCCACGATACGACTCTCGAACTGAAATGTTACTTAGTCAATACATAGGATCCCAGTGATTCGACGATAAAAATAATTAATCACTTAACGTTATGTAATAATTTTATACTATAAATTACATTTAGGACAGCCTTACTTACGTTTTGAACGTTACGTAAATCGCCCTTGTATACCGAACAATAAAAGAAAATAGGCACCAAGTAATTCCACAGATTCCCCCCTCTATTACTAAATTCCTTAAATAATTAAATAATTTTAAACCTAAATTACCCAATACATAGCCTACCTAGTCCTATCCTGACAACCTAACCATTACTTGACCTTACCTAATTTTCTTATTAGAATTCTAATACGTAATATTATAATCTACCCCCACTACTCAGACTCTACTTTATTAAATATGTATAATAATTAGTTCATCTTGAGTTGGATCAGAAAATTGGCCAAAAATGATCTCCTAGTGTGTTTGTAGAACCCAAAGTCATGTCCGGAATAGTAAACATGGAGAGATGTAGTAATCTATCCTGAGGCCTGACAAACCACCATACATACTAAGTTACTCAGCAGATCAAATTTGTTACAAAATTCGCTCATAAATGGCGCTGTACGCATGGCGTTCAATTTCTACACCATGTTGTTAAGATTTTCCTGAATTAATTGGGTTGGAACCGGTACATATCTGTATACGGAATCATCAGTGCGCGAGTCAAAGTCGCACTTGACCGGTTTTTATTTTTTATAGTCCAAATGTAAATTGAAAGTTACCAATAGAATTCTCATGTTTCAATAAAAAAGGAATGTACGGCAACTGTGTCCTTAAACGCAATATTTCACGATTAAAATGGCAAGTTACTCGTTTTACCATACAAAGGGATTATATACGTAGCCATTGCACTGCGACGTCACACTACCCACCATATTTTTTTAGTCAAATAAACAATTGATAGTAGTTAGGTACTAGTAGTAGGTAGGTTTTCTGTCTAAGAAAACAAGTGTTTGACAGCCAGTCATGGCATCCCGCTCACACGCGTTCGCCGAAGAGCACGTGCTTTTTAGTTCATAACGCAATCGGGTATCTGGAGTCCAGATTCTGGACATCACGGAAGTGTGCCAGTCCTTGTTTATGATTCATAATCGCACAAATCAATCTGGGACTAGCTATTTGATTGATTGGAGATGGTGTGAAATTTTATTAATAAATTCTTCCTTTACAGGGAGAATCCCCGAGATCTCCGCAACAAGGCGGAGAAGCAGCGTCGCGACAAACTGAACCAGAGTATCTCCGAGCTGGCGTCGATGGTGCCGCCCGTGGTGGCCGCCAGCCGGAAAATTGACAAAACGGGCGTATTGCGCCTCACTGCGCACTTCCTCAGGTCTCATCAGTACGGTACGTATTAGATGGCTTCTCCCAGTTGCATCCGTTTCTTTGAAATCCGGGATCTACTCAGCTGCTGGATGAAGAGTTCAGTATGTTGTGCCAATCTGAACAAGCAGGCTTTGATGATACTGACGCGATGGCCGGCAACCGCAAAATCAACAAGATGAGCGTGCTGCGCGTAACTGCTCTATTATTACTCTGGCCTCATCAGTATGGTAGGTTATTATATTTTCAACCTGGTCTTAGCGTTTTCCCCGCTTCCAACCCGGTTCACTTTGTTCCTTAATCTTATAAATAGGCATAAGGCGGAAACAAAATATCTTATTAGTTAGATCCACAGGAGTCAGCCATGCAACCTCTAACTTTTCAAAGCTTAGCAGCAGTGCACTATCAAATGTAATTGAAATAATTCAAATAGTGAAAGGAAAATGACGCAGAAGTTTTCATTTTATGGGCACGCTCCTGTCGCTTTGTATTCCCAGCGTGCATCGATACCCTACAAGTTTCCAGAATGGCATAAAAATGTATAATAAAATAATGACAAATTGTTTACTTGCAGTATACTTTTAATTTGCCAGCCACATTTACATAGTTATGTTTACTATTCAGATAGCTAAAGTAATTGCTTTATAATATCATTTATTTTTGGTATTTTAACACGTGATGGACACAACACCTAAAGGCGTTGTCAAATGTTAAAGTAACTTGCATATTGCAATCATTGTTATCTTCATTATCCTACAAGATGGTCCATTGCAAGCAAAACAGAGCATTAACTCTACGGGAAATATGCAACTCGTTTAGTGCGAGAGTACCGGAAGCCACATTATTTACTATATTAAACGGGAATTAATTTATTAAAATTATTCATCTCTTTGAGGTCATTTGATGTTTTGGATGCAGTTGCGTCCACGTGAGACAATCAAATATCAAAACATGATTTTGATCTACTCGCGTCAAGAATTTCAAGAGTCAGCACAGCTAGGGTCCTCGAGGGGGAAAACTTAGGATAGTCTTCCTAGTGTGCCCCCAAATAAACCCGTAAAGTTACATTAAGTTCCGAATTAGTTCCTTTTAGTTAAAATAATGAGTCAAAACAGAGAAACTTTAATTTAGAATCAATATCTATCGGAAGCCATGCAGCCGAATATAGTTTGGCAACCAATATTCACAGCCAGAAAATTGGATTCTCATAAATTCGACAGTTTGTCGTAATATCTTGGTTTTAATATACTCGTCTTGGCATAACACATGGCTGATTCGTTTTTGGATGCACGTACGCAGTAACGTAGCAGTGATCTAGTTCTACATTTATTTGCAAATCTTCTCGTTTCACCACATTCCATCGTGTAGTTGTGTAGGTACCGCGGAATATTACACCCATATCAATGACTTGAGCACCCGACCAAATTGAAGAGAGCAGTGCCGTGTTCTGCGGTCGGTTCTGACACTGACTCATGTCACATGAATAGGGTTCTCCGCAGGTGTGATGTGTTCTATCGTTTGATTGGATTGAATATGGCGTTGTTGGCGTTATTAATACTGATTCGCTCTATTAATTGTTTTATTATAAGATGTCTTATTTAGCTGATAATTTACAAACAAAGTCAATGCCTGTTGTATATTTTATACGGGTTTAGAGTATTCATCCGTCTCGTATAATTATCTAAAATAAGTACAATATTTTTTAAATATGCGGCTCTTTGATTGTCCAGTTGCGGTTCTTCGAGATATCCTCAGAAGTATAGGGAAAAATCTGAAAAAGCAAAAATACCTTTTTCAGGTTATACTGGTTGAGGTACCCAAAAATTGATATTGTTACTGAACTTGACTCTTTTGCTTAAAAAGTTTGCCGACCGCTGTGCTAGCTAGTGAAAGCGTTGGGGTAGTTTCGGAATCTATTGCAACATTCCTGGAGCTAACTAATAGTGCAGAGTGCAATTCTATTCTTGAAATGGGGGTCAATCTGTGACATACAATTCGCGCTCTTATTTTCAATCGATTTCGAGCACACACCATACACGCCTCGTCTCGCTATCGTGTCAGAATAGAACGAGTGCGTGAACTGTATTGAAATTAGTTTAGAATGCAAATATGACATCTAAAATTGACTCCCAGTTTACACATTTTGTGTAATCACCTTTACTAACATGCAAACAGTTGCGTTGTTTACAAATCTCGTCAGATTTCATACATTGTACTACATTGCCAAGTTACTGTGTAGTCTAGTCTAGCTTCATGATGATCGTGAAATCTTGTTCCTAGGTACTTCTTGGCTAAATAATCTTGATAGATTTAGTTTCCTCTCCTAATAACTTCAATTAAATTAGGTAAGTATTACTGAATGATGTAGAATACTTCGTTCTAATTTTGCCCTAACACCATTAAATATAACGATTTGTACTCTTCAGCTGTCGTCAGAAGTGAGCACTCTGGTTGCTCCTCAGTGAGCTCTTACAACAGTGCTCAGGTTTATTTTGGCATTAAGAACGTGCGTTATTTCACGCAACATTAGGGGCGCCGAGTAGTCATTTTCTTAGAGAATGGAGGAAATCTCCAAAGCTATAGAAAAACAAAAAAAATGCCGCAAAAGCTTGTCAAACGCATCCATACATTCTAACAAGCATTCAGTTTAAATAGGTCGCGTCCGAATAAGCGTATGCGTAAACGCTGTTTGCGAATAAAACCGGCCAAGTGCGAGTCGGACTCGCGCATGTAGATTTCCGTACAATTATCTATAAAAACGGCAAAAAAATCACGTTTGTTGTATGGGAGCCCCCTTACATATTTATTTTATTCTGTTTTTTAGTATTTGTTGTTATAGCGGCAACAGAAATACATCATCTGTGAAAATTTCAACTGTCTAACTATCACGATTCATGAGATATAGGCTGGTAACAGACGGACAGACAGACTTAGTAATAGGTCCCGTTTTATCCTTTGGGTACGGAACCCTAAAAAGAAAGAAAAGTACTATGCAGTGTCAGTTAAAATTAAATGTAGGTATGGAAAGTTTTAACAAGTGTGTATGGGATAACAGTTAAGTACAGCTGCCGGCGCCATGATACAATAATATACTGCGCCAGGTATGGCAATCCGGTACGTAGTGTATGTGACACGACCTTAGTCATCGGCCTATCGACGGTATGCCGATGTAAGTGTGAGTGTGTCGTCGAAAGTGACCTATCGTCGTGTCACGATCCTATCGTTAACATTAGGTGTGTTACCTGAGTGAGTGCATTCCGCCCTTAGGTAATTTTTGCATGTAATAATGAGTCGTGTAACTGGAGTCGAAGTGGCGGAACGCTACACGTGACTGTTGGCATTGAGTTCCGCCAAATTGTAAGAATCGACCGGTAATGTAAGACAACGGTGCCGTATCACATTTGTGTCTCATCAACATAAAATATTAGAATCCTATCGTGCAATATAACGTGCTTGTGTGTATGGAAACACGTGGGCAGACATGCTTTTCGCTTTTAGGCTGTCAACACAAGCGTCGGCCGACACGCCGGTATTTTAAAATACATTGTAAGCAATTGCACTCGCTAATAAATAATAATATAAGTCATGTATGGAAAAAGGATCTTAGTGCACGTTTCGTTAACGCGGGAAATTCGACCTTAAGTAGCGCTAGTGATAAGGTAATTTTTTGCTGAGGCCGATGAGCAAACGAAATATGCGTCATTCTCATCAGGGGAACGGCGCCAACGCTGTTGTTATTCATGTAGCGCCGCCCTAACCTTATCCAATGATACTTAGCAGTATGTTATATAATTATGTATACATGTGTAGTTTATATACATAGGTTATGTACATTAAGTACCTACGTACCTTATGTTTACTGGTCTCACAATACTTTATTAGCAAGCATAATGTTAGTGCAAGCATAGTGGAAGTTGTTGTATTCGAATTACGCACTCATTGCGATTTTCGACATATTAAATAACACAACTGCGGCGGCAAACAAGTTTGCGGCCTACGGTAAGCAAACACCGTAGCCTTATGGATGCTTGCGACTTCAGAAGAATCACAACACAAGTGCGATTTATTGACTTGAGGTTTCGCAGGTCTTTTAAGCTACTTTACTCACCACCAGATACCCAATACCACATATCTAGAGCTGTAGAACACATATAAAATAAATACAAGCGAGAACTCTTGTACAGGTAATGTGTTTTCGTTGCAGTGTTCGGTGAAACTATAGGACGCGCGCCCGCCGAGATCAATAGCGCATCGGCGCAGGCACTTCTGCAGTTTTTCAACGGATTCTTGCTTACGACCACATATAAAGGGATCGTAGTGGTGGTGTCTCAAAACGTGCAGCAGTACCTTGGATACACTGAGGTAAAATCAATAAATACAGTCCTTAACCTCTTAGAACAATCGTCGGGAGACATATTTGGTTTTAGCATGACGTGTAAGAGAAAGCAGTAACTACATATTTTGTAGGCGCTCACGGATCGATCTTTTAGTCTTCAGTGCAGTCTCCCGACCTGACTATATGCAATACACCGAAAATCTCAGAAAATGATGTACAACTCAGTACAGGAACTGGAAATTCCAGTCAGCATGTGTAACACAGTCGACTGGCATGGAATAGAAACGAAGAGCATATCAAATTCACGATTCAGTCGCTTGGCGTATGGGAGTTACACCAAAGGGACTAAGATTAGGACCATCACGAAAATTGGTGTCATTTTGAACAGTTTTCAGGGTGTAAATAGTTTATGGAAACCTTAAATAGCTTTACCTGTGGCAGCAAAGGCAGACGCCGGTACTGCCCCCCTACTAAAATCGACTGCTCCACTGAGACCACGCCTGTCACGCGACAGGGGAGCGGGGAAACATGACTAAGGGTACCGGGAGGGTAGCGGGCGGAAAGTGGCCGCCCCCTACAGCAGTGCCAGTCAAGCGGTCAACTTCAGTGCTTATAGTTAGTACCAAGTTTAGGCGGACTAGAAAGTGTTTTTGCATTTTGCACTCGGAAGTAAAACGTGAAATATTCTTAATTTTATGTCACAGGCAATAAGAACAAAGCTTATGACAGAACACGAACATATTTACATGTATTATAAATTAACATTCATTACAGTCTTACAGGTTAAATGACATTTCGCGTCTAACTGCGTGCTTTTCTTTGCCGATAGTTGGATCTCCTTGGTCAGAACATATTCACGATAACACATAAGGATGACCACAAAACGCTACGCGAGCAACTTATGCCACGGAGCCAGATCTTGGGCCCCAACGGTGAGCTCCTAATTCCTGATCGCCCGGATGGGAAGATCCTCGTCGCCAAAGCGTTGGCTCGAGAGAAGAGGCGGTTCGTTGTCAGGTAACTAGGATCGTCAACAGAGACAAGTATCTACCTTCCAACGTTTAATTAAGCAAATCGTGTTTACCTTTCAAACTAGGTAGATAATAACCACAATACAGGCTGACTTTAAAAACTAGTAAAAACCTTCAGTCAGTACATCCGCAGAATGCCACTGTAAATCAACAAAATTTACAATTTGAATGAATGCCTCTAGCATTCTAGATATTATTTGTCACGCACTGAATAGGAAAAGCTGATACGAGTATACATTATTTCTTTAGTATTTAAATTTTTGCTATAGTTATATTAACGGCATACCGTACGAGCATAGGTAACTGAATTGTTTTGGAATAACACGTGGACACATTTCATAGCTGCACAGCGTAGTTTGTTAGCAAAACACGAAAATTGTTGTGCGGTAATAAATCAACTTTTACTATAAAGCTGCATACAAGCAGAATGCGATTCAACTTGTACCAACATATATCGGTGAGGCTATGGAACGACTATACCAATACAAATGGAACTTTCACAATGAGTACCTAGTCAGTACTCATAAAGCCACATTCTCACTGTACTCACTCATACACTTCAATTTTTGAATTTTTCAGCCGTTTTTTATTTGACAAACCGGATGTACCTATTTCTGACCATTGCTTCTAATCCCGATAACATTCGCTTAAATGAGCGCACAAAACATATAGATTGCGATTATAATGATGAATTTAATTTTTAATACTCTGGGACACAGATTCAAGAAGCACACGCAGCGATCCGAGCCCACATCGTACGTCTCCTGCCAAGTGGAAGGGTCGCTGCGCAAGTCAGACCGCGCCTGCCGCGGCAACAACCGCTGCTGCCAAATGGTGCGCCGCGCGCGCGCTAGGGGCGACAACCCATGCTCAAGCGGCAACGACGTCGTAAGTATAATAAACATTTAATGTTCTTCGGATCGTTGCGTGCGTTTACATTAATTTAATGTAAACGCACGCAACGATCCGAGCCGATAACGTACGTCTCCTGCCAAGTGGAAGGGTCGCTGCGCTAGTCAGACCGTACCTGCTGCGGCAACAACCGCCGGCTGAAGCGATCTGAGCTATGCTAAAGTACAGAATAATATGCGAGATACTGAAATTAATTGTATTTGAATCAAAATACTTAAAGTAGGTATACGATCTCTGATCGCACCATTCAAACGTTTATTTATTTACGCTAATCTTATTTGAAATTGATTTAAAACGACGACCGAGATCCAAACATCTAACCCATTTAACCGTTATTACTAATTGCTTCTTAAGAGGCCTTATAAGTTTTAAAATGTTTTCATTTCAAATTATGACAAAAGTATTGATAATACCAATAAAATTATTAAAGGCTACGATGATTTTATTGAAGTTTTAGATAGTAACATAGGCATTTTTTGATTTTATTAACAAGTTCTTAGCCTGAAAATGTTCGATTTGGAGTGATGTTTGAAACGATATTTCTTAATGAAAAATCCAAAAAATACATTTAAAGTTTATGTTATAAGGTCGCAATAGTCCTGTTCCAGATAGTAACGTCGAGAAAATGTCAAGGTACGTGTCAATTCACACAGAAAATGGCGTAAATAGATGAGCGTTTTTTAACTGATAAGGACCCTTAAAACTCCTCTTATGTCAAACTTTAAGTTCAAGTCTTTAACTAGGTAAGTAAACCTACTTTGTGTTATCCGAAGAGACGAACTCGTCTTTGAATAGGCGATAATTGCAAGAGAACGTTTTCAATGTTCTTTGCTAACTCATGTACTTAATACTTGGTGCGCGGTTAACGTAATTTGCGATCTGGTAAGCTCAATAGCGTTTGCTACGTTCCTTTGAGCGCCTCAACGCAGACAGAATGTATTACGTACTTTAAATGCTTTTAACTCGACGCATGCTTAAATATAACCTACACATGATTAGTGCTGCTAGTTACGCATTTATGACTTAGTTGTACGAAATTGAGTGTTTACTTCGGCAATGAGTTTTTCGCGTCAATGAGTATCACATAGACTTCTTTTGGGCAGTTCTTTAAATATAATAATGACCTCTAGACTGCTTATATAGCATTTCGTAGATATTTTGGACATAATATATTATGTTCTACATTTTGACATCGGCACAAGAGAGGTTATTTATTTGAAATTCTTTTCGATCAACTAACCTCCACAGACTTACCAGACGCGACACGCAAATAATAATACCACAACCGAGCGAGACACTCGTATACATTTTTGTATAAGAGCGACAGAGAGTTACATATCAATTGTTGTCCCTGTCACAGTTTCACTTTTTTTTTGTCGAGCATAACTTATTTTAAATGACAGTTGTGCCCAAATACGTCACACAAGCGATTACCCGCCCAAGTTAAGGAAGTAATTTATGATAAACCGGCAGCCATTTAAAACCAATTCTCAATTTATCTGCATAAGACCTTGTCCGTCACTCTTGGTGGCCCGCCCATAGGATCTCTTTAGAAATATTTATACTCTAAGACTAATCTCTGACTAGCAGTCATACATCCCCCACGTCACCCATTTTAAAGCCCATCAATTCTATATTCACTCGGACAAACATGTTGAGTAGGTACTGTCGGATTGAAAAGGTTTTCACTTTTGAACCTTCACGGCATTGACATAAAGTCGAAAGGTGGTGAACCTTTTCATTCCTGGAGTGGGTACCTATACATAAATATGTTACCTATACATCTATGTAAATATTATGAAGAAATGTTCATTTGCATTCGCTTATCTTGACCGGTGAACCGTTATATAAACTTGCAGATGAAATGACTATCGCATAATAGTCATATGCTATTAAGTATAGTTAAGTTATATTATACACACATTTGTTTTCAAACATTGTGTGTATAGTGCAAATGCGTGGCGTTTGGAAGTAACACATTACAAGTATGATATTTATTTATTTAATATCTATTTGTAACTGAATTTGTTTATTGTTGTAGTAAATTTGGTTAGATACTGCTCCATACACATTGAATAAAAATGTTTTTAGTGGATATTCACTCTTATCCGCTTTTTGGGGTTCTGTACCAAAAAGCTACAAAAGAGACCCTTATAACAAGTATTTATCTCAGGAGCTGCTTATGCTAATGATTTGAAAGAAGTAGTTGTAGACATTGCCAACCCAAGTGTGTTTTTCATGAAATTTTGCCGAGATAAGGCGAGCTAAAAATCCAAAGTACTAGGCCGTCTGCTCGTTTGCCCCCCTATAACATGTAATTTTTTTTTTATGAAAGAGCTTGAACTAAAGAAAACACAAACATTCTAAAACAATTCATTTATTATTTATGGAGGAAACTAATAATATACCACCCCCGGCCCTTATCTAAGTTTTGGTACCAAGCGAACGGTTGAAAATATTATATCTGATTAACTAGATTGAAAAACTAATATTGATGTAGGTACTTACTTATAAACGGCACTAATTTTATATTATTACCTAGTTTATAGACTTAAGCCTTAGGTATATTAGTGTTTATTATGGTAATTTGTTTTTGTTTGTTTCTCAATAAATCCTCATTTTTTCTATTACAGGAAAAATAAAACCATATCTAGATTATTTTTTAAAAATCATCATCAATACAATTGTACAGAACCGTTGGCGTGCGAGTCAGACAGCGGGACCGATTTTTTATTATATCTATCCAGTTCCATTATATTCTAATTTGAATTTTAATTCCAGGTTTTCATTGGCATCGTCCGTCCCACAATCGAGACATTCAAGAAAGAGTCACATCTGGAACAGTTCCGTATGGAGTACTGCACACGGCACTCCATCGATGGACAGATCATCCAGTGCGAACAGCGAATCGCCCTCGTCACCGGTTACATGACCGACGAGGTCCACGGAGTCAATGCTATGAACTTCATGCACAGGGACGACGTGCGCTGGGTCATCATTGCATTGCGGGAAAGTAAGTTTCAATTTCTTTCATAGCAGTTGGCTGGCATCGTCCGTCCCACAATCGAGACATGCAAGAAAGAGTCACATCTGGAACATTTTCATATGGAGTAGCGCACACGGCATTTCATCGACGATCAGATCATCCAGACCAAAGTGGTCCACGGAGTCAATTCTATAAACTTCGTGCACAGGGACGACGTGTGCTGGGTCATAATTACACTGCGGGAAAGTGAGTTTCAGTTTCTTTCTTAGCACTTGGCTGACATCGTCCGTCCCACAATCGAGACATGCAAGAAAGAGTCACATCTGGAACATTTTCATATGGAGTAGCGCACACGGCGTTTCATCGACGGCCAGATCATCCAATGCGAGCAGCGGATCGCACTGGTCACCGGCTACATAACCAACGTGGTCCACGGAGTCAACGCTATGAACTTCATGCACCTGGGTCATTATTGAAAGTAAATTTCAGTTTCTTAGCAGTTGGCTGGCACAACATGCTGCGTCCCACGAGAATGGCCCTTCAGGCGTGTACAGTGATCTACAAAGATATGTATCCACTTTATTACCTTATGCCATTGTAATAAGCTCGAAAACTGGATACATTTCTATGTAGTTGACTTTTTAGGTAGGTAGGTATTGTATGGCAATTGGCAGCTATCTTAGTAAAATGAATAAAGTTCGAGAATATATTATCAATCTTAAGGTAGGCCTTAAAATATGAGCTGATCCAAATTATGCAGCTCGCTTTGTCAGAAGTAGCAAAAGAAAGCCTTACGTAAGCGACATTCCCGTGGATGTCGCTTAAGTAGGGATTTACTTGTGGCACTGTGGAAGGTAGAAAGGGACGGGTATGGTATCTCGTACCGCGGGTTGCGGCATCAGTTGCTCTAGCCCAGTTCAACGACTCTTTGCTTACTCTGCGAATTCATCAAGTTGGCCTCCCTACATAGCGCTTCCTCGCAAGCTACTGACAGTCCTACAATTTCTAAAAATATGGTAAGACTTTGGACACATGCTGCCCTCTGTGTATATTAGATACACGCTTTACTTACATTGTAGTTCAAGCTCGATTATATGTGCAAAGCTAAAATACAGATTTAGATCTTAATAACTTGTGTTTTAAGCTCCTTAAGTTCAGGAGATGAGACAGTTAGACCAACTGCATTGCTCATTTCGTAGTCTACCTAGTCAATGTCACCTGCCATTGTATGTATTCTATTGAATAACTAGCGAGGCTCTAACATTTGGTTAGTGACGTGGACATATTATAAAGTAAAAACACAATATTAAAACTCGTGAACTTTTATTCAATAAATACAAATGCAAAATCAACTGGCATAAACTTATAAATAAACTTAAAAATATAGATAAAGCTCCCCAAGTCACCGTTGTGACTTATGGTGCCCCTTTGGGTGGCCAGACTTAACCTCTGGCCGAAATAGCTGCCAGCCTTCTGGTCACCCAAGGTATCTACTTAAAAAGGTGTTTCGCGCTGGGCCCCCCACGGTCCCAGAGTTTCAACACCTACTGTCTAGAATATAAGTCAATTAATATATATTTCTACCTGATAATGAGATAAAGTCTACTTATGTACAAGTATATTGGCTCTAATTAATTTGTGTAGGTCTTTTTCACTTGACCTCGAGACACATTGACCTAATCTTCTTACGGTCGTTAGAGATTATACCGATAATATTATTATGATAAATTGAAACTAATTATTTATTCTCGCTCGAAGTGTGTCTGAGTCAAAGAGATTGTGCTACCTTTTAAGGAAGTAAGATCCTAAAACATATAGTGGCGTGAAAAAATAGTATGAAACACTTCATCCTATTATTTGAGCCATTTGCCGATATAGAACTGTCGAAGGTGACAAATTATAAATGTGGACGAGGTAGTAGATGCCGACAAAGCGGATATTTGACGCCTAGAGATCCGAGACGCCCCATTTATAGCATGAAGTTTGTAGGTGTAAAGTGTACCACTTTTCTCACTTCTAGCATTTTTAAGCATTAGTAGTTCCTGCTTTTGCAAATTGTAGGCAAGAGGGACACTCACGCACGCTACTGAAATATCAGTTATTTATTAATAGCAAACAAAATGTGAGTTTTTTGCAGAGCTTCGGTTGGTTACTCCATTTTAAATTTAGGTTTGACATAAACGCTGTGATCCCGTATTTAAAAATGTCTTTAAACATAATAGTAGCTAAACATAAAACAGAATAAAATATATCATTAAAAAATCTGAAGGTCTGAATCCATGATACTTACCAACTTTTACCATGGGTTTAACCTTCGTTCGTTAAAAAAACAAGGGTTTCGTTGAAGATTTAAGAAGTTTTTTTTTATGAAATAGTATAGTAGACACGCATTTTTTACACAGACAAGCTTGGTCCGTGGTCCTAGTATATTAGATAGATTTAGGCCGGGTTTTATAAAGATCCGTTAGACCAAATGTCAGATCAAATTTCAGTAACTCAGTACATTTTTTGACATAACAAACCGACATAAGGTCTAACGGATCTTTATACAGATCAAATTTCAGTAACTCAGTACATTTTTTGACATAACAAACCGACATAAGGTCTAACGGATCTTTATAAAACTGAGCCTCATCTGTTTAAAATCTGTATGATGAATTAGATATCTCTTGCATGTAACAATATCTCATTAGAACAATACTAATATTTACACGGTGAATATTCCAGCCGAATTTATAAAAAAATTCTTGTGTAGCAATGTCTCGACTACTCAAATTTGCTAATTATTTCTGTTTACATAAATAACTAATAAGTATAACAGTATCGTCTACATAACGAGTATCTATCTATTCATAGATACCACTTGTTTACCGTCTGTGCATCTGGCATGTTATCAATTCGTAGCAATTACTTTTGATAAACATTTTCTATATTTCCATTGCTATGCATAACGACAAATTATGAGTGCGATCTTCTTAATCGTTGCCATGTTTAACCCCTGACATGTAACTGAAACTAAATGTAAATTATGTACAGTATGTAAAATGAAGGAAACTTTGGTACCTTCATATCCCTTATTATCGTAGTGTCGAGAGTGAAAAAGGTACGTGTTTCGATTTCCTTGACTGTACAGTCAACCAATTTCATTCCTGAGCCCTCTCGTACCTTGTCAGTGTGAAAATTAATATAAAAGCCGCTAGAGATCTCATATTAATATCACTGGGACAAGGTAAGAAGTGTCCCAAAAATCAACTTGGTTGACCATACCTAATACGATCAAAGACAGAATAGATACGTATAGATGATTTTCCAGAGGAGTATCTATATAACGATTAGCTTTTTTTGATATATTTTAAAATGAACTTTTAAAAAAAACGATATACTACATATTATTCACTAGCTTTGTAAATGAAATTTCAGTAACTCAGTAAATTTTTTGACATAACAAACCGACATAAGGTCTAACTGATCTTATAAAACCGAGCCTGGTTGTACCCCATGTCCTAAGTATCCTAACGCGTTACTGTGAAAGTTACATAAATATACATTAATTATCCTGCTAGGTGAGATAATACTACTTAGATTAGTCTACGTACTACACAAAGAGTTCGGTGATAAATTGATAGCTTTCCTAGGGATCCTACAAATAAACTAAAGACGCCCCGACTTTTACATAGGTACCTGACATACCTTACTTTGTGACAAGTATGTTTCAAATGTTTAAACTACTATTTTAACGAAATGTTCACAAAAATATAAACAAACAAACAACCTCTCACCCTAAACGCATATACCTTCTCCGTTCCGTCGTGGGTAATAATAGTATGCTTCAGTTAATTAGAGATAAATTAAAATGTATCCAACCTTCTTATATAAACTGAAACTCCTGTTCTTGAATGTTAAGGTATTTTAGGTATATACCTACCTACTCATATTGGCATAGGTATCATATAGTTAGCGACATCTACTTAATAGGTACTCGAGACTTATAGGTAAGGAAATCTATCCACGAGTCGTCATTACTTATAATTTTACTAAATTTAGAATACACCTTTTGAAATAACGAAAATAGATATTACGCACATACTGATATTATTTCCACTCATGTTAAGGAAATTCCTTTTGTATGTTTGCGCGTGCCCGCCTACGAATATCTCACTTAAAGATAGGTGTACCATTACCTCAAGCTTACTGAACATTTGTAACGTGTACCTTACTTCAACGAGATAAGGTCGAAATAGTCCCATAGTAAGCTCAATAAGGCTTGCTAGACGACGACATATTTAATACACATAAATTAAATACATAGAAAACGTCCAAGACTCAGAAACAAATATTCATGTTATCAGAAAAATATTTGCCCTGACCGTGATTCGAACCCGGGGCCGTCAGTTTCATACCCAGCAGTGGCGGTGCGTCAAAAATTTTCTTAGGGAAGCCGGAATTAATTTTCCTTTCTTATTCGTCATGAGCCGTAGTAAAAGAACTGTAATGGCTGAAAATTAGGTAAGCCGGTGGGAATCGAGTTGTATGGACGCTCCGCTACTGATACCCAGGGTCACTAAACCAGTCGTCAAAATGTACATATTTATTTTTATTAAATCTGGTAATTTGTGCAAAACGTCGCAACTGTAGTATCGATTGTTTTGCGATGCCTCCCACGAGTACTAGAACTAGACCATCACCTGTGATTCATCATGACTAGATAGACACACCTCATTTGAATTTTAATCTGTTTGTATGCGTATACACTTCAAATAGATCTAAATGGACGTACGTACATGTCTATTTAGATTTATTTATTTCTACTAGGTTAACTGAGGTTTATTAAGTTTTATGAACAAGGGTACCTATTTCATATTTAAAAAAATGTGTGTGTCATCTCCGATGCACGACTGGAGTTTACTCTTTACGAACGATAATAAATACTATTATAATTTTAATTACCCATGTATCGATTTTTAAGAAAAATAAGCGTCCGCTATCTTGGATTTGCAAATGCATGTCATTTTCGTAATCGGCACCCCGAGGAACCTCGAAGATGACACCCATATAGATTTATAAGAAAAATAAATGTCCGCCATCTTGAATTTGAAAATGGATATCATTTTCGTAATCGGCGCCCCAAACAAAATATTTTGTACAAGAATACAGTACAAACATACACCGTGGGCGTTAATAACCCGAAAGATTTAAACCAACTATTTTAGAGCCTAATTAGAGTATATAAAGTTATGTAACATATAATCCAAAAACCCATAATTTAAGAGATATTAAATATTTAAAACAAATCACAAGTTAAAAAATCCCAATTCTAATACATCCTAAGGGCGTGACGTAGCCACCTACCACTTTTACACGCAGACGTACTAACTGCATCGTTGTCAGCCAGTCTCACTTAATCAAGTTTGGTATCTATCTTACAAAAAGGTTTCACTATCGAAAGTTTTGTTCTGTTCTCAATCGCGAGAGTGCATACCATTTACCTTTACTGATCACTGGCTGATAATTTGAAATTGATGTCACTAAAATGAGAATGCTCGCTCTCTGTTTCTCAACTTGAGACTAATTAAACTCGCTCACTCTCTGAAGTAAAGGTTTGTTCACGAAGAAGCGGTCAATTGATATGATTTAATTTATACTGAAACAGTAATTTAATTAAGACACCTAATTGGACCCATGTTGATGTAGCATTATTTACTCGTACTGTTGTCAAAAATACGTGGTTTAAATCTTTCGAGTTATTGACCCCCACGGTGTATACGCATATAAATGCCGCATGTGTTACCATGCAGCCCAGAGTATTTTATGCTGAGAGATGCGCAAGTTGCGCATGAACATAACGCATAACGTAATGGAGAAAGTTTGATTTTATACCCCATACATTTTCATACCCTGGGCTTAAGTATATATGAAATTCGATTCTTAAGGAGTAAACTCCAAAGAACTTTTGTCGGGATTAAGCGTAAATTTAGATATACTTATAAAGATCCGTTTGACCAAATGTTAGATCAAATTTCAGTAAATCAGTACATTTTTTGACATAAGAAACCGACATAAGGTCTAATGGATTTTTATAAAACCGAGCCTAAACAGTAAAACTTTATTTGAAAATATTCACGTTAAGAGCAGGTATCGGTAATGAATTGAACGGGAAAACTTTTACAACTAATTACTTAGAATGACAAATAGTCGACCAACCCGAAAAGAAAACTTTGAAAAGCACACTGTCATACAATTGTCATTGAAAATTTAGTTGAAGCTGTTAATTGTGTCAAACCTACGTAGGCAGTACAATATAGATAGGTAATTTATTACTAATTATGAACAATGCTTACTTTCTTGTGCTCAATTTTTATTAGCTATTGGGCAAACCGAGCTGTAGCCGCCTGTTTTTAGAGTGTGAACTCATATGTCTATAGTTTCTAGCAATAGCCATGCAATAGCCCCTTTTATTATTAGGTAGACAGGCAATTATGGAATCCTATATCGCGCATCCTGGCCCGACACGCACCTGGTCAGTTTTTTTATTTTGGATTAACTTCAAATTCCAGTGTACGATCAGCACCGCCTCTACGGCGAGTCATGCTACCGGCTGATGATGAAAAATGGCCAGTTCATCTACATGAGGACCAGAGGCGCCCTCGAGGTGGACAGGGGCACCAAGGCCGTCACCAGCTTCGTGTGTACCAACACGATGATGAACGCGACAGAAGGCGAGCACCTCATCAAGCTGATGAAGAAGAAGTTCACCATGCTGGTTAATAATAACCAGGAGCCGCCCCAGGAGCCTGAAGTCACTGATGTGAGCTCCACCGCTATTTACACTCATTGTCTCACCCTATCATTAATTGTAACGTTAATCCTGGTTGGTTAAGTCCGCTTTTTTACTCATTGTCTCACCCTATCATTAATTGTAACGTTAAGAGCGCTTTAATAAAATGTAGTGGGTCCACTAGCGCCACTCGTAAATAATTGTAATTATTTAAATTTAACGATATATAACTAAAAAAGGGGGCCGCTACGTACTGTAGTTTGTATTTAAGTACTTTTTGAATCCATCAAACTAGTTTTTACGTTGCTGGATTCGTCAATCTATGAGCTCAAAATTAAAACGGCCGTTTTGACTTTGGACGCATAGATTGACGAATCCAGCAACGTAAAAACTAGTTTGAATTCTGAAACATATTTTTTACGTTGAGTCATTTTTGTTTTATGAGGGAAAATGTAAAAAAAATATCTCTCAGACTCTTTTTCCCACGAAACATGTATTTATATATTTAGGCGACAAAATGGCATTGTTTTATTGTATCGCCAACAATATACAATTTGATAATTTACCCCGAAATTTCTCATTTATCTATTATAGCAAACACGTACCTTACCTACTGCATCGACTTTTATTTAAGTCACCACACCACAAGTCTTAGGCTAAAAGTTAATACATTTCTTATGGTCAATATATATTTTTACAGACTAATGACGATTCAGTGCCAGTTGAAGACCCGAAGCAGCTCGAGAAAGTTATTCTTCACCTGGTGACCAACCTGCCGTCGCCTCAGCCGGACGAGAAGGACCACAGCTCATCACCCGAGGCAGACGGCCCTCAAATACACTTGTCCATAATACCGCCACGCAAAGAACGCATCGTAAGGGGTATCGAAAAAATGTACACCGTGATCAAAACCTTCAATAACCCCAGCATCGACGAGCACAGCGACGCTAAACGAATGAGAGCTCGCGCCAACTCCACCCCGCAACCCGCTATCCGCTTCGAAGCTGATCCACAAGAGAATGAACGAGATCAACTGCCCACGGTGTCAACCCTAGCTGCCAAACATTACCCATCGCAAACGAAGCTGGATGACTTCGGTGAAATATTTCAGAACCTTAAACCTACGCTTTCAAATATGGAAATACCTAAAACACAAACACCAGCTTCGTTCGCCGAATATATAGCCAGACAAACTAACAGGCAGACTAAGTTTAACTTTACTAAACATGACGACGATTGTGAAATTGTGAATGTTGAAACACCAGGGTCGAGCGTCAATATCTCTGGAACGAAGCGCTCTATAGACTACCCGACAGAGAGCGAATTTATAAAAAAGAAGACAATTTTGGATGAACCCGAGGAGCCCATGAATGGTCGCAGTTCTCCCACTTTGGAAAGCTTCTTCAATGATGTCGGTGGGTATATTAATTAAACATAGCATACGTATAATATTTTTTTCTCAAACATGCAATGAAACATTGAGGTTACTGTTCCTTATAACTTATAATAGGCTGCGAAGTGTAACGTTTCGGGTGCGGCTAGACGAGAGGCCTTTAAAGGAATTTCATACAAAGTTGGAGGCCTAGGCCTGCAAGATGATCTTTTTTAATTTCCATTCCACATTTATTTGTGACACAGCATCACGGCGTTCAGCCATAAGCAATTATTTGCTTTTTGGTTCGTCACGACATTCTGTCACTACGATTATAAAAAAAATATTTGCTATGTTTTGCAGTTTTATTTATATAAAATCGACATGAACATAATAAATAAAACATTATTAACACAGTCCAATAATTTAAATTGCAAATGTAACTACAAAAAATAATTAAAAAAGGTTATAATTTTTGACAATTAATAAGAATGACAAGCTGTCAGTGTCGTTTTGGTGCCGTTCCATAGGATAGGTCGATCCTAACGTTTCGTTCAGAAACCTGCTTTCGTGCATTTTAGTATATTTTTGTAGTAGTAGTGTTTATATTCAATTCGAGTTGGAAATTGAACGAAATAAATAGTAATATATGTGTTACTTATATTTTTCGTTTTATTTACTTTTAGTTTCTTTAGAAATTAAAGTTTGATTTCTTGGAGTTTTTTAATTTATTTCATTGCATGTCTGAGAAAAGCACTATACACACCTCGGCGTGAAAAGGGATTGCCAACCTCGTAACTATCCGTATTCTATATGTACTCGGCCGGCAACCCCTTACTTCCCGGCCTCTGTAGTACCTAATGTACAGTCGCCATCAGATATATCGGAGCGAACGAGGTGCTCACAAATATCTGCACACGACTCTTTGTCAAGGCGTTAAAGTGCATGTTCAGATATTTTTGAGCACCCTGAAGAGTACAGATATATTTGATGGTGACTGTACTATTAAATAAAAAAATATGTAAGTAGCATCATTTCAATTTCAATCAATTATCTTTTTCAGTTTTGAACACGCACTTTCCCCAGATTGACGATGCTCTTCAATCTCTGGAAAATGCAATCGATCCATTCCCTGATCTTCTGGTAAGTTAAATTTCAAGAGTACATTTTTTGTGTACGTGTGTGTCGATATTAAAAATTAAATAAAATGCAATAAATGTGATCAATTGCAGATATCCCAGGACGTACAAGATATATTGGGGGATCTTGAATGCGACCCGGACAAACAAGACGAGCAGCGGGAATCAAATAAAAAATAATCTGTACAGCCAAGATGCGAAATTAATTGGAAACCCTATTAATATGACGCAGTCATTCGTGAAAACATATTTTTCGTGGAAGGTAATAACTACTACATATCTGTATCTTCAGCGAACCACAATAACATAATGATTACGTCACTCGCTAGTTTTGTATGTAACAGTAATACACAGTTCCAGTATCGCTCGTAATACTTAAGGACTGCTAAAGCTGTTTATCCAAATTGACAAATCTTGATAATTGGGATCGCGAGGATATAGAAATGTTTTGGACTTTTTCAATTCACTTCTGACATATTTGACATGAAAATTTGTATAGAAATATCCGAGCCCACTTATCAAGGACTGTCCGTAGGTAATTCTGAAAAGTTTAACAGATACGATGAATTACGTATTATTAAATTACGTAATAAGCTCGTATTATGTTATTAGCCTATATTACCTGTTTAATATATTTTTAACTCTTAAGTGCTAACGTAATGCTGTGCTGTTAGGGTTCACATTACAGTTTTGGTGTCGATAGAAATAAATATTGTATATATTATTTATATACCTCCTATTTATTTCCTGCCGTAATTTTTAATGTCAATTCATATTTTAATCACTTATATTATTAATTACAAATTGAAGTTTCAATCCAATATACATGTAGTACAAGTACCTACCTGAAGTATGCCACTCATCAAAATGGATTAGCACCGTACTTCAGTGGTATAATCAAAAGATATTGTGTAATGTCTGAATTGTCTGATCCTTAGTTGCATAATATTCGATTTGTCTATTTTAGGCCGAGCAAAAATAACGGCCCATTGTGTTTTGCTGTTGGTACTTAGGTAACATTCCATTACACTTAGTGTGAGATTTTTTTTGGAAGAAGAAGATATGGAACATTTGACTCGAATCACAATTTCATCCGCTTAAACTTTTTCAACTTAACACTCCGTTGCCAAGCGTTTCGTAGCGCTACGCAATTTCCTCTAGACATACCGTTAAGCGGAGCGGGTACGTAACGGTTCCGGGCAGTGAATGTGTTAAATTATTGCACTTATTTTGGTATATCAAAAACTTTCTGCTGTCATCCCATTGTGGATACTAAATCTAATTCGAATTTCTTTAGCCAGAATCCGTTAGTTCTGAACATAATAAAACGAACCGTTAACGTCTAATCTTACCTTGGTAACAAAGCATGAATATTATAAAATAAGAATATTATAATGTTGTATAATAAGTGTAGGAGTATAAATAAGCTTTTTGCGTGTTGTTGCTCGTATATGCTATTGCGCGAATTGTTTTTGTTAAGTCTTATGTTCATATAGGTATTGAAGCATATACTGTCGTGTCATGCGTAGCTTTAGTTAAAGATCTCTAGAAATTGTGCTGACTACCTATAAAGTCGTTGTGTTTAATGTACAAACTTCGCCCGTTATTAAGTTTTTCTTATATCGGTCCCTAGTTTATTGTAACTGTAAGCCGTAGATATATAACGTAGAAGATGTATCCACATAGTACACATCGTAAGTAGTCCTTGAAGTACATTGTAGGTGTTTGTTTGCAAATTTTCCTTCATAAACTAAAGTGTGGTTGGCTGGACTAGACGATATTTAATATACTCGTATATTGCCCTTTCGTTTAATTGCGGAAATAAAATGTATAGCAGATACCTTAGCACAAAGAAGGTTAGAAGAATGTCCTGTTATTCCTAATGATTGTTGATCTTTTATCTGAATCATCATCGTGGACATGCGCTTAGTCAAATGCTACTGTGAAGCAGGTACGCAAACACTGACAAAATTTTATGTTATAAAGTTTCCAGTAATATGCAATACTAATAGGATTGTAAGAATGGACTTCCTTGTATATATTTCTTAACATGTTACATTATAATGTTGTTATAACAATATTTAGCTATGCATCGCGCTTTATTTTGGGTAATGCAAATTAACTTTTAAGTTGTGCCAATGCGATAGTCATATTATTGTTGGGGTGTTTAAATGCTTTCTCGCCTCCTTTCAGAAAGTCAGCAATGAGTGGAGCTTGGGTTAAGACCGGGAGTGTTTTATTCCAAACACTGCAAGAATATTTCCACACGAGGCGGTGTAATACAGACATTATGTTTGTTAAATGTAGAATTGTAGTGCAGCAGGACGCTACATAAAGTTAAAAGTGTAGTTTTACGAATTTAAGTTTGTAAATATATTTAAGTAAATGTAACTTGTAATTTTAAAGTGTAGGTATAATAAACTTCATTAGCACAATAGAGTCATATACTATATACAGTAAATTTATGCTTATAATTTGTATGGCTTGGTCATAAAATAGTGAGCACATCAAAATGTGCAGAAGCACTAAATTATCGGTTTTATAATTTAGTGAAGATGTAACTTCTGGTTTGCACTATGTGTTTACGTATAATAGGGCAGCAAATTTATTAGAGGCATAACTGCACCAAGCATTATTCGCACGAATGATCTACTTACATAAGCGACAGTTTAAGTCTGCAAAATTATTTTTTTTAAGCTTGCAGACTTCTTTTATGAATTGAATTGAATTATTAACAGTGATTTATCATTATTTTGTATAATACAAAGAAGGAGTTAATTGAAGGGGCGCTGGGATCGCCCTGCTTTGCCGACGGAGCCGCCCGCGCTCTTTGGGTAAGGCAGGGCGAGCAACAAAGCCAAGAGAGAGTTCGCCAAAAAGGGCTTAAGTATGGCTAATATCCGGGCGCATACGCGTTTTACCCTTTGAGGAGAGAAACCGGTTTGACCGTCAACTGTTTAGGTATAACTTGAAATCATTCAGTTGGTCGAGTTGCATCAAAGTAATTCGTTCAAAAAGCTATTTTACCGTTCGAACAATAAGGTTCAAAATCCAATAACATGTTTATAGAAATTCGCTTAACAAGGCTCAGGTATGACACATTACGTCACACTTTTGGCAACCGTTCATCGATTTATAAGACGTTATCACATCAAAAACATGCTTCCGCTTGTTCAACGATAGCACATGAAACACATGAAGTGGATTTAATACATGGATGTAGATAAACTAGTGTATGCAACTATACATAATTAGGTCTTAAAACCACTCTAGTGTTTAATGCTTATCTCATTATGTTCATAAACAGTTGCATAAACAACTACCTATTCTCATCACTAGGTACCTATTCTCATTGTGTCAAGAGCGAAAAAATTCACGTAGGTACTGTGTACATATAGAAAGCTGCTTAAGTATATGTGATGTGGAATAATTGTTATATGCATAAGTGTTGAAAATATAAAGGAATAAAATATGCCATACACTTTATTTTGTGTAGGATGTACGCGTAATACTTTTACTACTTTTTCACATAAGGTTTTAGGAGGATTTTAGGTAGCGTTGTGATTATTGATTACGTTATAAGAAATATGATGTAACAACACTTTAAACTTATTAGTAACAACAATTCGTTAGCTCTTAAAATGACGTTCGGGTTTTGGGTAAAATTGGACGGGCCGTAATTGTGTAACAACTCGATATAAATTCTGACAGAAATAGCAAACGAAGGTGACGTTCACTATTTAGATTATCTCCGGACGAATTCAAACAGGTTTCACAGCCCAACGGTTGGCTATACAGCACAGGATATGCAATAATGTAGGTAATAGTAATAACGTATCTACAGAAGGTTTTCTGTCTTACAAATCCGATGTTTGGCAGGTAATCTGATTAGATTAGCGCGACACCACGGGTGTGTGCCAGATCCGAGTTTAGCCGAAGCAGCAAGAGGAACAGGCCTGGCCCAAAGCCATACAAATTGCTAAAAAATATATTTAAATGTTTTTAAGGGAGCCCTCCCGTACAACAGCTGAAGGAAGACGCGAAAAAAATTGTCCTACCCCATCAAGTGGGTATCGTTGTTTAGAGCTCATTAAATAATTAGATAAATACCGCAAATTAAGCTTTTCTTACAAAATGTCGTTTCAAAGAATTATTCAACTTCGTATTGACCGATGAACTTGAAATTTGGTGGCGGTTAGTACGGGACCGTAAATATGCGAAGTCCGACACGCACCTGGCCGGTTATTTAAAGAGGTATCATATTCGCGTGTCACCGCCGATACCCGAAGAAGTTTCCGAAAACTCGAATTTCATGTTATTTTGAAAATTCACGGACTATTACAATACAACGATTTTATGTATGTAAAGCTAGGTCTGAAGCCCGACCAGAAATATATGACCATTGTCAAGAAGGCGCTATTATTCTCATTTGTATAGCAACAGGTCAGTAATGTCAGTATAGTCGGAATAATGACATTTTGACTTGTTTACCTGTCAGTTCTGATGTTAATTCTAAAATGTTTGTTAGCGAAATAGTTTCATTTACCGTGCGGTTTATTATTATATACATTGTTAATAATGTTCCGCTTTTGACAATGAATCGTTTTGGACATTTTTTGTCATTTAATATTTAACGCTTAACCAGAACCACCACAGTGACACTGACAACACTGACAACCTATGATTAATATTATTGCCAGGGTAAGAAATTAGTTCCAATTAAATTCCGCAACATGGCCCACGGTTATATACTTCTGGTCGGACACCCAGTGTAGAGTTGTTTGAATATAGTGCCATCTAGTTTTATATGTTTCTCGCATCGATGTGTTTGCTTATGTCTTTTATGCAATTGTTGGTGAGTAGACGTTGTACGCAGAAGTAAGAAGTAGCTACTCGGACCTAGCGCTCAAAACCATACAGACTATAATGTCAATAGAATAAGGATAGTGTAGATCATTTTGAGCGTGCTTATTCTTCTTAGCTACTTCTGGTGCTTACTTTACTGTAAGTTTTCGAGCTTATCCTTAACAATAAAGTTCACTGCTTCGATACGGAGATATAGCTGTCATTTTGCCTGAATATTTCAATACAGTTTATAATTTTAAATTGTAAAAAAGGTTATACATACATAGCGTTTACATGACAGGTGTCACCCACCGTACTCGAGCAAAGCACTTGTAAGTGTTGTTGATTTGTGTGTGTGAGAGAGAGAGTAGATTAGTTATTACCATAAAGTGGAAGCGAGTGCGCGAAACACATTGATAGTAGATTGTAACATTCAGTGACATGAGTACTTACCCCGTGAGTATACGATTGTCAAAAATTTCCAATGAAATTATATGACTGAGACAAAACAATGGGCTCAAATGTTACGAGAATATGCGAGGGATTGATAAATTGTACTCTCTGGAATTAAATTTGAGTTGATCTCTAAATTAAGCGAGCTCATAATGTATTCTAGGTTGTACCATGAGAATGAAGTCATATGCGAAAGTCTGAATTCTATAAATATTAGGTACCTTCTAAACAGTCAAGGGATAAGCAAAGTGCTCAAAAATAACATACATGGTGTTAAGGGCTCGACAAATAATGTCCAATCCAATCAGTCGCCCCTTGCCTTGAGCATCGTTGCACCATTGACTTTTATTCTGAGGACAGACCCTACAGCGAGATTAGGGGTCAAGAAATTTGGTATCATTGGTACGAACGCAAGTTAGAAGATTTTGAACCTTACTGTGTTGCTGAGTTGAAGGTTCAAACTCCTCTGACTCTAGTAAGACGCGCAGCAACTCCGTCCGTCAGTTCAAAATGTTTAACACTGTCGGGGAGTGCAACGTAACGTATGTAACGGTTGTCTTGGCCCCTATTTCACTCATTTTAATTGTCAAGTGTCACTTAACAATAACAATTAAATGTAGACAGTACTAACCATTGTAGGTACAGTCCAGAGCAAAAGTTAGTTAACACTGCACCTTAATCCATTGTGATAAAGTGGAAAACTGATGGTAACTTACTTTAGCTGTTGACTATACCTTGCGGTAATCTTGCAGTGACTTGGTGATTGTTTACTTCACTTGGAAAAAATGTAGGGTCAGATATTTTTGACCTCTTCGTTCTGGGAGATAATATTGGTAATATGACTGTTAAATTAGGTAAGAGTATCGTAAATTATATTCTGTCATTTTACTAGCCTTAAAGTTTTATCGGTGCCAAATATTTCATGCACGTCGACTGGCTAAATTTGTTCTGCAATCTAAGATTTTTCATTTTATAAGAGGAAGCGATGACACGCCGTTAACGCTTTTACATGGGAAACTTTACCAATTATTATATCACAAATATGAATAAATCAAATGGTAATTAAGCATTCATATTCTTTTCATATTTATTTCAAAGCTAAATTTATATGTAGCATGAACGAACAGTCCGAAAAAATAAAAAGACATAGGCGTTATTATAAAATGTCGCGCTCTACGGAATGAAGCAGTTTTATATAGGTATAGATGGCGTCACCTCTGCAAGGTGTCTGTCCCTTCCATATATTTAACAGGCTACCGTCATGTATGAAAAATTTAGATTCGAGAAAACATTGCATTCAAAATTTAAAGTAAAGTTTTCGTAAAATTGGGTACATTTATTCTTAGATTTTCTTTGTTATTTGATGACGTGCATGGAAAATAAAATATGCATATCGTGAGACTGAGTATTTAAGCGGATATGTTTTATAAGTTTAGCAGCTAGACTTTCCCGCTGGGGTATTTTAGGAAGTAAAATATTATTAAAATTAAGTAAAGATAGACTTTTACATTTTTACTCTCTAGACCAGGCAGTTACTGTGTTTGTTTTTTAACAATTACGACATAATACTGCTGCTGACCGAAAGATGAGTCATTCTGCATTGATCTTTTATCAATGTCGCAAAATTTATCGTGACAAAATATAGTATAAGTACCTAAGCTTAAGCACACTGTGTGCGCCTGTCATCTTTAAACAAACTCAATAAAAAGTAGTAAATCAATCGACATTTTGTCTGAATTTGTATATAGGTATAAATGTTTACATTTTTGATATCTCTGAAAATTTATATGTACGTACTCATGAATCAACTTATATTGTACACTTTACACTTTGTCTAAAATTATAGTTATTTATCCCTTATGTATGCGTATGTTTTGCGCTTATAGTTGTCATAGTAATGTATATTTATCTATATGTATGTGTGACACAAGAAGAGAACTGCTTGAATTCGGTGTTGTCAATTTTATGCAACCTTTTTTATTTTTTGTTAAGTGGGTAGCTTACTATGTGTATATGATTCTAGTTTCTGTAACTGCTCAAAAAGACTTCTGTCGCTCTCCCAATTTGGCAAAACAAAGTGTTAACGAAAGTGGTATGTACATTGTACACCGTTGATTAATATCCATATAGATAGGTGTTGCCGGTCAGTCGTCTGTGCATATATAATGTAGGGGTCGACAAACCGCGGCGCGCAAGCCGCATGCGACTCTTTGGTGAGCTCTTTGGCTAAAAAGTTTGCCGACCCCTGGCATAATGCAAAGAGGATGCCTCGGTCCGTAGACCACGCCCCCAATGTAATAGACATGTTTATGGCTTACGCGTTTTTTGAACGAATTTCGGTTAGTGTCTGTGAAGAATTCATATTTCCTATGAGATTTTGAATGTTACCCCACATCTTTGGAGTTTTTCTATAGAGACAATCTTAAGCAAACCTTTTGCGACTGCAATCAGAGAAACAATAATATAGTGAAGAATCGTGGATCTGAAAATCAGCCCTTATATTTCCTAATTTGGACAGTAATCACCTATAAGTGTACCAGAAAGTGCGTAGGTCATCACACCAACGGACGGACCGGTCTAATTTATAAATAATACCTCTGTAAAGCTGACGCCAAAGATATGTTTTCTTGCATCTTACACATTTTCTGTTGTTTTCAACTTATTTCGTTTGCAATTAGAGGAACATTTTTACATATCTTTGACATCCGCTCATTCACAAAAAGCGATGTAGGTACCTATAAAAAAATACACAGCATAGTACCTCTTTCAGTTGCGTACATTTCGATTGATGTAATAAAACGAATAAATGATAACAACATGGTTTTATTTATTACATTATTTTTCCCTAATACAATACAATCCGTTTTTACCTAATACACTACATCCAAATATCGTAGCTTATTCCCACAGAACAAAGTCTGTAATTATTTAACTTAGCGATACATTACATAATTATATTGCTCCATTAACCATTTATAAATATCCAGTCCATTATACATGTTACCCTGACGGATCGTAAGAATAAGACCGCATTTACAAACAGGAAACAAGCTGCGGTGCACGCCGCGTGATCGCTCCGGCGAGTGTGACGTTTCCCACCTCTCACCTCCAATGCCCGCCGTCCGGTCGCCTGAATGGTTGGGTCGTGAGTAGCTTTTTTTTTGAACCTGACTGTGGCTTTATAGGCCGGGCCCAATAAAGCGATAGGAGTGCGCGGTTGGAGAGTAGCCTCGGGAAAATCCAGGGGAAAACCTCCGGCACGACCACGCGTGTGGTTTGGAACACTGGAATACTCTAAAAGTTTGCGCTCCAGTGAGATTGGTTGAGCGGTATCAACCGAATCTGAGGTGTGAGTGGAATCGAGCTACTGGGAGTTTTGTCGCTGGTTCACTAAACCTAGCCTAGCTGAGAAGAGTGTTGTGAGTAGCATATAACCCTGTACAGTCAGCCAAGCGATCGTGCCGAAACAGCGGCAATAAATGTAAATAACAGTGGCGAAGCGTCCATACAACTCGATACCCACCAGCTTGCCTAATGTTCAGCCAGTCCAGTTCTTTTACTACGGCTCATAGAATAAGAATGGAAAATTATTTCCGGTTTCCCTAAGAATATTTTTAACGTGCCGCCACTGGTAAATAAATACCACGGTTTGTAAATATTTAGTTTAGTTTAATATTGTTATTCCTGATTATCCCGTCCCTTACATTAATTTTTTACTTTAACGGATATAACCGTCATTGGCGCCGAAAAGGTTAAAGAATGAATTTATTGCTATCCATTCCATAACATTCTTTGTGAAAAAAAAAAACAACGAACATTTTATTTTTAAAAATCAATTTGCCTTACTAATGTAGGTATTTTTTTTTGGGTTGGACGACGGCACACCGGTACGATGCCATTTGCGTCCAAATCAGGGCTCATAACCAGCTTTTTTTGTCTTAATAATAAATACCACGTCCAGTCACCTGTATTTATACCATATACCTACAACTAACACAAACTTAGATACTTAGTTCAACTCATCTTGATATGAGATCAACTATCTATCTATACCTACGTAGAGTTGAGAGTTCTTTGAGCACTCCCAATCGAAATTTTAGACAATCGATTGAAAAGGTCTACACAGACGCAGTGGTTTGGTCAGTCCCTTATACACACCCCACCGCATCCACCACCTTGTTTATTTTTATGAGTTATAATTATCGCTTTATATGTTAATACAATTAGATACCTAAGCAATCTTAAGATACACGCACATGATCACTTAAACATAATATTATAGGCCTATGTGGCGGACTAAGAGCGGGGCAGGCGCCTGGCACCGTGTGAGTTACTTTAAATGACAAGATTTAAATTAGTATTTATTTGTAACTAATCTTTAAATTTACGTAACACATCGCAGGCGTATTCATTTACTTAATGGTTGGTTTACTCTACGCTAAATGACATGTCCTGGCCACACGGGCCTTATACAAGTTCCGAAGTCTTTACAAATCAGTCTGAAATCTTTAGTTAAGTATGAATGTCTATCTCGGTAGCAAAACGTGAGTACCTACCTAATTAATTTGTTCAAATTATTAGGTTAGTACCTATTTTGGATGTGCAGTACCACCGTTGATTATTATTTATTATTTGCATTCCGAGTAGTTACCAGTGGCGGCGCATCAAAAATAATAGGAAAGTTGTATGGACGCTCCGCCACTGGTAGGTGGTAATATGATATTAGTTTCAATGCGTGCATACTCTCATCTCCCGCGCCTAGAGATTCCCGACGGCATATCTATTAAGTATTTTAAATATTAACATAGGAACAAATAAATAATATCATAAACACAAAATAATTTAGCACCATTCAATCTCGTATTTTTTTTAATCGATAAGGAAAAGTACCTGTATCATATAATAACAACCACTACTGGAACACTATTATTCTAACTACGCAGGTATGTAAGAAATGTTTAAGTTGTTATTATTTATATATATATAGTTATGTATGTTTAGGTGGATTATATCGCCAAGTAATTTACCTACTAATTTTAATAATATTAATACTCATTTAATCTACATAGCTCCTGCTGGTTTTCGTTGTGATCAATACGAGTTACTAACTATACAGAGTGCATAACCCAACTTCACAGGAAACAATTTTGATATTATAAATAGTGATTATTAAAAACAACATACTTATATTGCTCAGGCTAACAAAAATCGATTCATAATTGTAACTTGTATTAAAAACGGAAGTCTCAATCAAATATTTCATTCATTTCATCACTTTGGGATCTACGAAGCAACAAAGAGATCTTATACAATAGCCGTAATTTGCGTCGGGTGTCTGGTGTTAATAAAGAACATGTTGGAAATAGGTTACAACAACAAATATGTTACTTACAAGTCATTGTGCCACGTGTCGAGGGTAAAAAGTACCTATATGTCCATCCCATAGGTAACTTCTTTCCTGATGAATTAATTAAGCTAAAGTGATTCGATCATTTTAGCGTATATCCAATAAATAATTATTAGTGTAAACATGTGTAAAGGCTAGAGACCCTACATATATGACTGTCGAGTATAGTGAGCTTTGATGTATATTGTATAGTAAAGAATTACCCTACATATGACTGCTGAGAATAAAGAATCCCCGGGAGGTTATCTGGCCCGCCTCCATCAACTAGATAGGGTAACGCCATCAGTGTTGGACACTTTAAACTGTTGTAAATTGATTGTTGTATAATAAATGAATGACCCTTATTTTCTTTTAAATAAGAGCGAATGTGCACTATTGTTGCTTGTCGATTACTGTTGGTGTCATCCTACACAAAACCGGGATTAGTTTAAAATCGGAATAACTGTCATTTCTAATCCAAATTAAATTCTGTCTTAACAACAATATATAAAAACTGATTATTACGACACATGCGATTTTAGACAGTGTCCATGTACTAAAACCTCTATTACATTTGTGGTGAAGTACTTAGAATATCCAATAGCATAATATGTCAGTGTCAAACATGAAGTATTTTTTTAGTCGACTTTAATGTTTGAATTAAGATATTGTAGACGAAACTAAAATCACATACTTTTCTCTATGGAGCTCTTTTCAAGTAACCTCTTATCAAATAGACCAATCACGTGTCGCTGTTAGTGTAGTCTTATGAAATTGGCCAATCACGTTTCGCCGTTACTGTATTCTTATGAAATCGACCAATCACGTGACGCCGCGGACATAGAACAAAAGACATCAACGAGCCAGCAACCCATGTGCCTAATCTTCATTTCCGCAGGACTAGTTTGTTTAGATAATTATTTCGGTTAGTTTAATTAATTTCCGTTGACTCGTAGCAAAAATTGTGTTAAAAATAGTTATATAATTAGCTTTTTAAGTCTCGAACCTTACATAGACCACTCGGCAAGTCTCGTGGTCTAAACGCAATTCTCGACTAAAGAAGCATACATTATATTTTCCATTCTGTATAGTGCACAATAAAGTATATAAATATTATTACTATTATATTATAATGATTGCATTAACTACTATAAAAGAACCTACCTACATTTATTCCATTCACTCGTCCCGACTAGACTTCCAGTGGGCGCATTGTAGGCGCATATGATAATAATAATAAATGTCATTTTGATATCAAACTAATACGTCAAGTCGGATAAACATCAAACCTCCTTTGACCGGGCCTTTGAAATAATAAGCATAAAGGTCGATTAATTTCTACAGACGTTGAGCGTGCCAGACACGTGCCGTGGCAGACAAAATAATATTCCTTTATACAGTGTCTATTAACGTACTTATATCTATCGTTATACAGCGCAGTCACCAACATACGATAGATATAAATACATTAATAGACACTAGAAAAGAATATTATATTGTCTGCCACGGTACGTGTCTGGCACAGCACGTGTCTCGCTTAATGTCAATAGATATGAATCGACCTTTAGACTACCATAAGATACGTTACAATGACATAAGACAGTCAGAATCACAACACTAGTCAGGTGCCTGGATCAGGACGACACGATTATGGCGCCCGTAGCCCATTTTGCCTACGCTACGAGCGCCATAAGCTCCTAAAACTGATTTACATAAGAGCCAGAATCGCGTGCAAGCTTAACTACATTGCGGGTTGACAAGGTATTTAAGATTAGAACAATAGGTACATCAGACCCCGGAATGTAGTCAAACTTGCATGTAAATCGGGCTTTATCCGACTCTTGGTATTGGATACGGTACTTGACACGTACTTTGAGCATATGGCTATCTGCTAGCTGTTAAAAAGTTGTTCCCTAAAATATGTAAGTAATAGGGGCTCATAAAAATGCTCAGTTTTTCAATTGCATAAACCTTGTTTTTTTGAAGATTAGAAATTAGAAGACAAAGAAGCAGAGGTCGTCACACTCATATTAAATTCGCATTATTCGCACGAAATATCAGAATAACTGACAGTTAGTAAAGGCAAATTCTGATAAAAACCATCTTAAGAGGGTTTTTATCGGAATTTTCCTGATAAAAAACCCTCGTAAGATGCTCGTAAGTCGTTATTTGTCATTGTTTCTAATGCCAATAAAAACAAGGTAGAGCTAAATCGCAAAGCCACTATGTTTCATAAGTTTAACAACACATTTACATTATATACAAAAGATTACCATCCCCTTGGCATAGCCCGGAATTCACTAGAGGACATAAATGTCCGGCGGTACGTGTCGTCAGCAACCTTGGGTGAAGTAGCGCAGCATTGTCGGACATCGTTCGACATTGCACGCGAGACGTTACGTGTAACAATGAAATCTCGTGTCGCGCAATGTCTACAAACATATGGAGTGGATCGTGCCATAGTGAATTCCCGACTTAAGAAAAATCTATAATATTATTTCTAAACTATTCATAAACTACTCAAAATTGAAATAAAAACAAATGACTTTTCAAATAACAATTAACGGTTACTTAGTACGTCGCTTTTTTCCTTCAGCATCCGTACAGCTCACCTGAAAATGAGAAAATGGATATTTGAACAAAAATGTTTCTATATTTTAGACAGTTAACGGATAAAAGTTACATCATGCTAAAATCTGTAAGACGTCATAACTTTTTTTTTACATTTGACACCCTTCGGACTATGGACTAAACTAAAAAATTGTCGTAAGCAAACTTGTTTCTCATTGCAAGTAGCTTATTACTCCCTACTCCCTGCTTGTTACTGTGTTTACTAGACTAAAAAGTTTCCTCCGTTTACGACCACCGCGGCTGCAAGCGCTCACGTTACTACTCCTGCTTCAGCCGCTCATTAGTCTCGCTCAGCCACGCGCGGTTATCTCCACTCCCTGCTTGTTGCTGTGTTTACTAGACTAGACAGTTAACTCCGTTCACGACCACCTCGGCTGCTCACGTGCCGGCTCCTGCTTCAGCCGCTCATTAGTATCGCTCAGCCACGCGCTGTTATCTCCACTCCCTGCTTGTTGCTGTGTTTACTAGACTAGACAGTTACCCTCGTTTGCGTCCACCGCTACAGCAAGCGCTCACGCTCTGACTCCTGCTACAGCCGCTCATTGGCCTCGCTCAGCCACGCGCGGTATCTCTACTACCTGCTTGTTGTTATGTTTACTAGACTAGACAGTTACCTCTGTTCACGACCACCGTTGCTGCAAACGCTCACGCTCCTGCGTGAGCAACTCCGACTCCTGCTTCAGCCGCTCATTGGCCTCGCTCAGCCACACGCGGTCTTGTTTACCTCCTTCCTTACTGTTTTTCATCTTCGTCAACACGAATACCATATCTGAAATTTATGAGGACAAGAGATAATTGCATGTTTTTTGTTACATTACCAAATGCTAAATTGTAATCTTTTATACCGTTACTTTCAAAGACATTTGACTTTTTAGGACCATTCATTTTTAAGAGAATACTAAACAGGTAGCTACAATAGTTAAATACAATAAGAAATTGCACTAAACTGTAGCCCTACCTACTCGATTACAATCCGCACTTGCAGAATAGCAATCGCAGTCAGTAACTGAAACCACTATTTCGTAACGCACTGTCGCTACGCAATTTCTTATCATTGCTACGTATACTTAGCATAACCTGAAGCCTTCCTCCTACTTGAATCAGACGCAGACAGTTATTGCGAAGGTGACTGACATATCATCTTAGAACTTGGGAAACTAGAAGTACTATAATTAGGATTATTTGAGAGTATTTTGTTAATATGAGTGGAATATATAGGTAGGCCGCCTTCACGCATTCGTCGTCACGCGTGCTTGTCAAAATGTAATGGACATTCAATGCGTTTGACAAGCGTGCGAGCCGAAATATGTATACAATTTAGGACCTTGTTTCAATAGATTAAGGTGAAAATGTATACATACTTATTGGTGCCCTTGATGTAGCGGATGAATAGGTCGAGCCAAGGAGAACGCCACCTATGTCAACTTCTTACCGCCACTGGTCACCGAGTACCATTTAGTTTGGTTTATATTCATGTTTAACCTAATAGATTACCTGTAACCCTACGCTGGCAGCATTGTGAATGAATAAGTAAGTCGTGTAAGCGCGGGAGCGGGAGCCCGCTTTCGCTGAGCTAAATTTACAAATCGCTATGCAAATTTACATGTCCACTCGCGTTGCAATTGCAGAGCCTCATAAATACTAAGTTAAATATTTCTAGCTAAGGGGCAAGGCACAGCAGGATGCATCGAAAGTGCAAGTTTCACCGTTACGAACAATTTATTAAATATATTTGCGCACTTAGGAATTGAGTATTTGATAGCTTAAGGCGTGTGGGAACTAGCGAGCACAACACTTTGATATGATATATTTTTTGTATTTAATGATAATGATACCTCTTGTTTCATAATTTTACTAAACAGTTCTCGATATCGAATGCACCGTTTAGATAATGCGATTTCCCGGAAGATCCCTGGGTATTCCTGGGATTTTACTAAGTCAACGGTTCCGGTACTTGCGATCTCTAGCCCCGTTTCTTCGTGGCTTACTTACGTGCTTTCGCTTCTCTTCTTGTAGAAATTATTTCATTTGTAAGCAGTAACACACTGGAAGGAGGCGCATTCAGTTTAAAATCGGTTTCAGAGTCAGACGGTTCCTTCCTAAGCCAGACCGCTTACATATACCTATCACCAAAGTAAAAAACAAGGCAAGTTTGTGTAACTTACGATCTAGTTCGAAGTACAAGGCTTCATGCAACAGCAGATCCAGGTTGGAGAAATTATCAGGCAGAAGCAGTTTTTTGTTGCGAAGGAAATTGAGGATGTGCCTGAACATGCCGCCATCCCGGTCGATGAAGTAGTGCTGTTTCAACGTGTCCAGAACAATGGGGATTGTGCCGTTGAACATCTTGCCCAGCCTCGATTCCGGGTAGCTAGAAAATAAATACATTTCGTATTTAATAATAATAACTTCTTTATTTCGGAGCACAGGACTCCATAGGTGTTAGTTACAAACAACTCAAATACAAAACAAATATCACTTAGGGACATAAAATTAAATTAAACTAGGTTCGTGAAATACATATTCAGTTAAATGTAGGTTTCAGTTATAATTAATCTGTATACTTGGGAGCTACTCCTATTATGAGTTCAACCCAAAGCTTAACAATGAGCTGTTATATCTTCTGGCTGTGCCTAACTCATGCCAGCTGCGATGCGATTTTCTTTCGCATGATTGGTGGGAAACCGTCTATCCGCGCTTCGGAAAACATGCCGGACGCGCTACATCTGCTGGGCAAGCCCACCAGCATTATAAATGTATTGTTGTACTGCACTCGCAATTCATTGAAGGATCGCTTCGTGTATCTCACCCACAGGCTGCACGAGTAAAAGGACTGACAATACGCTCAAAAGAGTGTTGCTTTAACTTGACCGGAGAATCGAGCAAACCTGCAGAATACCATATTTCCACGAACCGACAATGCCCTACGTTCAAGTTCTACCATGATCGTCTCTGAGATCACTAGGAAGTTCTTTAACTAGGGAGACCTTCATTGGTGGTCTTAGACGGTAGTCCAAGTGTCTCGAGCAGCGCAGCGGTTAGTCTTTCCTTTCATACATACCCGTTCTGCCTCCCCGACAGGACGCAATGCCTATATATTATGCATTTCCCAATCGTTAAAAATCATTCATCATCAATACTAATATTACAAATGCGAAAGCAACTATTCACGCTGATAGCGATGAAATTTGGTATACAGACAGTTTGAAATCCGAGAGTAGACGTTGAATACTTTTAAACCTGTAAATCATTCCTTAAGGCTCCTTTCGCAAATCGCGGGATTTTCATAAAGCTTAGAATATTCCGGTGCGCAGTCAAAAATATCCACCTTTTTAACGATTGTAAAAGATACATCTTTTCCAAAAAGTCTTGACTATATTTACTGCATTTTGTAACTACAAGTATGAAATTTAATGTAATACACAAAGCGTATTGTTAATAATTCAATTGTAATGAGAAAACCCTTGTGTTTCTTAGTAAGATTTCGATGAAAAATATTCTAGGAGTGTGCCTAAAATTATTTATAATCTACATCTAGTGGCAGGTATACCCAAGGTCTAAAATTTCGGGTCACCCTAAATTAAATACCCGCAATAGATTTTTCTAAATATTTGACACTAGTTTTATTTACATTATATATTATTATTCGTAATAACCAACAGTATTAGCATCTCCAAAACTGACGATTTTTGCGATAACATTGTTTTATTCATGGGTTTTTATAGGAGTCCGATTTAAAACTGGAAACGTGATTTTTTAACTGTTATTTTTTGCAGGTTAGATGTAAAATTACATAAAGATCATGACAAGATTACAAAACTGTACAAGTTTACACTATTTTAGGAAATATTACGGTATTTTACCGACCTTTAATACCGACCCGTATTCTTTGTCCGCGAGTTTAGATAGAGCGCCCTCTCTTACTCTCAAGTAATAGAACTGTGTTTATGGCGTATGAACAAATATTAAACAAAGTTTGCCTTCCATGGCTGCACTGAGCAGGGCATCCTTATACGTGAAATAGGTGGGTAATTAATTTGTACTGATTTTAGTTTGTCTAAGGCGACTTCCTGAGGTGTCGCAGCGGAGGATATCGTACCATGTAGGTATGAGAAAACTTTCACATATAAAATCGAGCACCCTGCAGGAATTAGTAAACATCATCAAGGCACTAACAAACTTCATACAGGAACTAAGGTGGTAAAAGTAGCGCTACCCCGTTTCCACGCAATTAGGCACGCCGGATGTCAACTTGCGGAAAATGCCCAGTAATACTAACCAGTTATTATTATTACACATACTTATCTATGGCACTGTCAGCTGTCTACTAACGTAGATTATATATAAATGTGGAGGTGTATAAACGTGATATTAATATTGACAGTATCCCGTCAAGTGAGGAAACTTCTGCGACGTAATAACAATATATCACATATCGCCCCGCCCCGCTAAGTCAGGGAGGCACCTAAGCGACTAAGGTCATGCGGTCAGTGCGACTATTAATCTGAATTAACAATACGGTAAACAGCAGTAAAAAAAACGTTATTTTTACGTTAACCAATAAACAAAGCTTACAAAAATACTTGGGATACATCAAAGTCCAACCTATTTGTGGTATTTTTAGATTTTAATAAAGATAAAAAATAATGCAGATGGACCGTAAAAAAGGAAGCAGTTTGTCTGTATAAAGTTGAACGTCATTAGTCATACCCATTTCATAAAAACTAACTGTCAGTAAAATATTCTCCACTCGTATCGCCAACGTCTTCAGGAGAATTGCATGACCTAGCTTGACATATCTGTCAACATCGCACGACACGAACTTTACCTATTGGGTGCAGACAGCCTGTGAAAAACAAAATATGTGACACAACGTAAAGTAACGCGTTAAGCACGAGATAAATAATGGCATGAAATATCGATTAATCCAATCTATCGTTGCTATGCTGATTCTTGGAAATAGAAATGATTCGAGATACCTAAATACACACAGAGAGCGATACTACAGAGACCGTGCCCTGCAATATGATGCCCGAAGCAAACGAGTAGTAGGAAAAACTCAGAGCGGTCATAACACACACAAATTTGATCTGCACTAGGCTCGATCGAGTCGCTTGACACTCCACTCGGAGTTCCATATTTAATTTTATTCTAATGCTTAGCTTCATCAGTAGATAGATCAGTGGATCACCCTTTTAAAGAAGTCTATATATAGATTTAAAATTCTGATAAAGGAAAGATTTTTTATTCCATTCGGTAGGGTTATTTTCATACATATACTCGTATGGTTATTTTATATAGTTCATTATAATGAAGTGTAGCTTTCCATACTTTCTGTTTTTGCTAACGTCATCAACAAATAAAAAATATACAGAAGGGCCGATCCCGCCGTTCTAATATTCGTGAAAATACATACCTAAACTAGCCCGACTCACTAGGGTTACTTCTGTGTTGATTCTGAATTTTAAAAAGGAATAGGTAACATACATCGATTCGTTTATAGGTACATACATCTTATCATGTTTACATTCCTTAGAGACTGCTTAGATGTTAAAGAGCATCAAATGTCCATTAAAGGTCCCGACACCACACATGAACACGTAACAACTTGTTACAACTAACTACTAACTAGCTAACAAGATATAACTATGATAGTGATCCCGCTAAAAACAAAAAATTGAAAAAAGTTCGACAAAAAAATAAATGTAAAAGGGTGCCGATTTCAGCAAAAAATAGTTGAAATCTAAAAGGGTTACAATTTCCATAATTTTTAAATCACAATGTCGTCTATGGACTTCAAATACGTAATTAATATTTTCTTAAATGATGATTTTTTATCTTGTCATCTTCAAAACTTGAAAAACCTTTATCCTTTATTTGAATAAAGTAATAATATCGGTTATTCATTTTGACGTACGTGACACAAAGTACCTACGTAGCGGCGGGCACGGCAAGTGATTCAACGCGCGCACAACTAGCACTCGTGACAGTCGCGACTAAGCTCTGTCCGAGACTGTCCGAGAATCCCTGTAACTGTAGCGTCTGTGTGCGTGCGGCGAAAATGGCACTTTGTACTGAACGAACACTCTGCTCCGGCGCGCGCCGCCGCTATTTACTTTGTGACGTCATTGACTAGTTTGGAAGAAGAGGTGTAATGTGAAAGAACGATATTTTTTTTTTCTGTGTGACTCTATATTTAGTATGAAAAATTTTAAATGACATTTAGGTTAACCTGACGTACTACGTAAGAAGGTAACAACTCCATACAAGAAGAGCTTTAGGTACCTACTATACAAATTACGATTTTGCATCACATTTCGCTCTTAATTTATTTACATGATAAAGTTATGGTAGTTTATAATGTGTGCTTAAAAAGCGAATTATATAACTATTGCATAGACTATTTTTTCTACGAGTCAACGGAAATTAAACAAACCGAAACAATTAAACAAACTAGATTAGTCCTGCGAAAATAAAGATTTGGCACGTGGGTCGGGCGCGCGATGATGTCTTTTGTTCTATGTCCGCGGTGTCACGTGATTGGTCAATTTCATAAGAGTACAGTAACGGAGACACGTGATTGGTTTATTTCATAAGAGTTTACTTGAAGGGAGCGCCATAGAGAAAAGTATATGATTTTAGTTTCGTCTACGATATCTTAATTCAAACATTGAAGTCGACAAGTAGAAAAATAGTTTAATATAACAGTGATCAATATTAAATCTTAGTAGCCATTTCGTTTCATATTAGATAACAATGCAACTCAATAAACCTGGTCGAACTATTGGCATCAATTGATAGCCGGGCAATAATGTAGGTTGCAGACAATGTATCGATAACTATAAATAAGTTAAGATAAAGATAATGGGTTTATTTAGACTCAAAACGAACACGTATTTTGGTGTTATCTGTGAACTATAGCGTATCATAAAACATTAACTGTTATTGAAAATACCAGTGTGCAATACCTACTTTGGACTGCTTATTTTTAAGAGACTTGCAAGAAAAAAAAATTGAAGTTTTTTCCATAGATATTCTTTAAAAGTTTAGATAAATGTTTAAGCATGCTTGCGGGGTTCGATAGTTAAAATCAAAATCAAAGTTACCTATTGATAGTTTCAGATTCATTAAACTTCATCAATACCTTGGTAACCCGTAATGTATATAGTTAAATTTGCATGATATTCTTGAACGTGTATAAATGGGGTTAGAATAGATTATTGTTCTAGTTCACCAAGGTCACACATGATTGACCGATTATTTTAAGTAATTTAGGTTTTTTGTTTTTACATAAATTCGTGTGTAATTTTATAACGGAATAATGATCTCATGATATCTTACAATGTTAATAGGTAAAACGGACCGCAATAAATAATCAGTGATTATTTGGTGTTCATAATAGCAGTGTGAAGAAAATTTCTTATAAGTAGTTTAATATTGTTGGATTGATTTTGTAGAAAGCAGAACATGGGGAACGATTTCGTAGATATATACAATTGGCAAGATATTTATTTTTGTGCCCTCAAGTGAGTTGATTAAAAGAACCGAACGGGCGGCGGGCGCGGCCGGAGCGCAGGGCCCCGCGGCGGGCCCCGGGGCGCTCGCTCGCTCACAGAAACAACTCTCCTCTAAGATAAAACGTGCTTATTTACTACCTTACCAGACACGCACACACCTTTACATAGCACATACACAAAGTGAATCCAACATCTTATAGCAGCAAAAGTAGGTAGGTACATTCAAATACGATGTGATTAACGGAACGAGATTCAAAATCTATTTTAGATAAAATTACGTAAAGATGCTTATCTTTATCTGACATTTCAGTGGCTGCAAGAAACAGATTATAACACATTTAGAGGGTCCTTAATCAATAAAGTTGTAATTATATATTATTCTTCATTCGCAATAAAACGTAGTTTCTGCAAGGGATTTAAATATACACCGCTACACAATAAGTTTACGAGTGTACGTAATTGTGAAGTTAGTTTTCATACAGCTTTTGTCTGCGGATTGGACGAGTTGGCTAAAGCATCGTACCATATTCAACTAAATAACAACTATAAGTAGTGAACATAAGCAGTTACAGGTTCCAGGGGTTATGCTTTTGTATAATATAGAAACAGTGTTGCCAGTTCCGCTTAATTCCCCGCGTTTTTGCCACTGGCCGTGGCCTCGCTATCCGCGTTAAGCTAACAAAGATGCGGTTTTTTTTAAAGTTACCATTTCGGCAAAAAGTGCGTAAATTCAAAACATCAAACGAATAGAACTAGCTAGAATGACTGACAGTAACTTTTATAACTTCCCTGATAGTGTATGTGAAGGCGTAGATCTTTTTATTTCAGTTGGAACTTTACGCTACCACGAAATTGAATGTATTCTACTATATGAACGTATTCCGCATTTTCAATCAAAAAGCTGCAAATACCTTTTTTTGAATCGGGAGGAAAATAAACATATTCCTGATACTTCTAGCAAGCTTTGTGGTTTATGTGCAGAACGAACGTGCGTAAAAATGCATTGTAATCAAAATAGGAGTGCGTACCAAAGGTACCTATATCTTAGAATGACTTTCTGTTCTAACAACCGACCGACGTCGACGTCGACGAATGTGAAGTTCTACCACCAAGTTTAACGCGCCCGGCGTACATCGATTGTCTTGAAGTAATTTCGGCTGCAGGTAGCTACTGCACGTAAATAAAAGGCAATTCAATTACTTATCTAGAACGTAAGTACACTGTATTCAGTGAAAAGGTACATATCTATCTGCACTGGCGGGTGAACTTAGTGATTGACTTATTCTCCATGGACTGCCGAACAATTGAAGCATCTATAGAGTACATACGCAGTTAAAGTCTCCAGCGACGAGGTGTATATAGTCCCACCGACGTCTATGTGGACGGGCGCGTTGAACTTCGTGGTGGGCGCGACGCGAGGTATGCCAGCTATGGGCTTCTTCTCCATAGAGCTGCCGTCCGGCTGCGGGCTGCCGGGCTTTACTGGCAGCATTGCTGGACAAAAGAAATAAACGTCATAAATTATCGAACTAGCTCCATAGTAAACTCATGACTTGTGTTATGGGCATACTCTGCAAATATAGGTATGCCGAAATCATTAAGGCTGCATGCGCGCGCGGTGGTCGAATGTATAGAAGCGTAAAAGTGGCCCGGAAACTTTTATTTAGAATATTCTTTAAGATAAAATTATGTAATCTAACAAGTTAGTACATTGTTTCATGTCATACTATCTAATACCTACCTATATGTGTACGTTCACTTTAAAGATGCGGTTGTGCAGTTTAAGAATAAAGTTTATCATAACACCGTTAGAAAAACTAACCGTTATTTTTTTTTTCAGTAATGTATAACCGTTCGAGTGCGAGTCCGTTCAAGAGGGAAGATGTGTAACGGTCCCTACCCAATCACTCAGGAAAATCTCAACAACATGGTGTAGAAATTGAACGCCATTGGTACAGCGCCATCTATCGGCGAATTTTGTTACGAATTTGAGCGACTAAGAATGTATGGTGGTTTTTCAAGGACAATTCTTTATCACGTGAGCAGATTTTTTTTTTCTATATTCGAAAGAAGGTACTTTAAGCATAATCGCGTGGAAATGTATAAAACAAAAATACATGCAAAGGTGATTTAATTATAAACTTAGTACAGAAATTATTTTTGATGATAAAAGAAAGAAAAATAAATAAAGCTGTAATTATATTTTTCCTGTAAAATATACATTGATGTTAATGTTATGTAATCATTACATATTTTTTCCTTTTTTTTACATTTTCCCTCTAAAATCGATAATGACTAGAAGTAAAAAAAAAAATTGTTTCAGAATGTGCAACTCAACCTTTTTCATATGACCCTCTACTTGACATATTCACTAGACTTTCAAATTTTGAACCATTTATTATCTATTCTGTCATTTTCACAGAAACTAAAGAAATATATAAAAAACTCATGTTCTTTGCCTCTGGGTTACCCAACTTCATAACTATTCCAAATTTCAAATGATAGGATAAGTAGTTCTTGAGATAATTAGCGATGTGACAGACAGACTGAAAGACAAAGTGAAACCATAAGGGTTCCTTTATTACCATTTTGGTACGGAACCCTAAAATGAAAAAGATGGATGGTTCGAAGTTCCTAAAGTGTAGTTGTTAGATACGTTAGAAATTGTCGGCTCACGAGCACCGTGAGAGCTCCCAGTTCCTCCATTTCCCAAACACAATAGCACCTTAACCAATACTCAGTTTGAGAATATGTGACACACTTTTAGGATTCCGTACCTAAAAAGGAAAAAAACAGAACCCTTGTATGAATACATTAGTGTCGGTCTGTCTGTCTGTCAAGACCCTTTATCTCGGGAACTCGTGGAGGTATCGAGTTGAAATTAAAACCGTATACTCAGGAAACAGTCCCTTGAAGCTTAGCTGTGAAAAAATTACACTTCGAAGTTAATGTAAAAAAAAAGATACGGCCGTTTATGCCGCAAAAAACGTATATTTATAATGTATTCTGATCTGGCAATACAGAAAACCAACTAAAGATGTCCAATTTATTTGAACAATTATTACGGGTTTAGAGATCAACATTTTTTGCAAACAATTACAAATGTTAATGTTCCAAAATTAGGACTCAATAAAGCGAGAAGTGCGCGATTGGAAAGTAAACCTGGGGAAAATCCAAAACCTTTGTCAGGCTCAGACCACGCTGGCGGTTTAAACACTAGAACACTCTATAACTCCCTTATTCATAAACGTCTATCAAACGTATATTAGTTAACTAGCCGCTAAACTCCGTTTGTCCTTATTGTCACTGACATTTACGTTTGTGAGAATGGGACAAAGAACATTTTAGTTAACAGATGTTTGTTAAGTTTTATGAATAACGGGGTTAGAGTTTGCCCTCCAATGAAATTGATTGAGCACTTTTACCGAATGTAAGGTGTGAGTGGAATCGAGCTACCTTACTGGGAGTTTTATCTCCCTTGTACCTTGCTGAGGAGGGCCCAGCGGAGTCCGCGTGCCGGGTGCGGTATGCGAGATTAAGAAACATGGTCCGGGTCACTTCTTGGATGGGTGACCGCTTTGAGTGGTCGCTAACTGAGCGCTCCCGTGCTTTGGAAGGCATGTTAAGCCGTTGATCCCGGCTGCTGTCTATGGCAGCACTTGTTAAGCCAAGTTGGAGGCCTTCGGGCGGCTTGAGAACTTCTTACAGTCAAGTTGTCCACACACTTGACAGTTGCACCACGTCCGTAGATTCTAAAAGTGCAACAAATAATTGCCATACGATAAAAACAACTGGGAGTTTTGTCGCTGGTTTACTAAACCTAGCCTGGCTGAGAAAAGTTCAGCAAGAAACATAGCCCGACTTGGTTCTGACTAACTCTACCCGGTATGCAGCGGTAACGGAATGAATAGGGACTATATATATGTCTGTGTTGTCGCGATCGCGCGGGGGATGTTGCCGTCGGAGGGAAGACCTAAGAGTACGCATCGTGTCCGAGTTGGACGCCGTAGTTACGTTATCCGAGGGCTGTACACTACTCTCGTTTTATACACTATATGAGTGAAAGGGACGGCACGATACGAAGTTCGGATTTCGAATTTTGGAATAGCCTCTCGGGTACGTGAGTAGGTGCCTAGGACTGTACGGCCCCTAATCAGTGATCGCCAAGTTACGGCAAAGGGGGAAGAGATGGGAACGTAGTCGACAGCCTGCCTATCTAACGCCGGATTGCTATGGTGGGAGCGTTGGCAAAATAACATCTGAAAGTCGGCTTAATTCTTAATGATTTCCATCATAGATGATGCTAATTTCCATGTCGTGATTAGCTTTGGTATACGGAAATTTCAACGTGTCTTCAATACCTATGTCATATTTTGTAGACCCTCAAAGAACACCTTTATCGAACTCGACCACTTGAAAAACCTACTAGGTGACCCCTGATGATATATCTGTCAATTTTGACAGCGACTGACTAACATAATTATATCTTCTCAGAAATCAAACTGAGGTTGAGGAATTTGTGATTATTTGTCGCTAGCTTTTTCCCCCCCATTTTTTTAGATATTATCTGATCATTGCCCAATTTATGAATTGGTTTTTTTACTTTGCTTTCAAGTATATGCTTACCAATTTTCAAGGCTTTTAATTACAAATGGAAGGACTTCTCATACAAAATTCAACCCCTTTTTTCACCCCTTTCATCCCCAATTTATATAATTTTTATAGCCTATGCCTTATTAATGAAGGTTGTACTAAAATCTATTGGCTAGTGTTCACGTGATGCATAGACAAATAAACAGACAGACAAACAGACACAAATTCTTTAAACTGTTGAAATGTATTCTGTTATCTATTGTAAGACCCCTTAATCGATTTTTTGCTAATATCTTCAATATACAGATTTTCGATCTTCTACAGCTTTATTACATGTATAGAGATACGATATATATAGATAGATATATAGATAGATAGATAGATGTATAGATACGGTATTTAATTATAACTTTTTGAATCCTTAAAAGGATAAAACTAGAACAACCCGTGTAGGCGCAAGACCTATAAATACCTAGCTAAGTAAACGAAGAAAGAAGAAAAGATCAAATGTTAAAAATATCGATAACCAAGGAAGCGTATTTAGAAAATCAATCCTTTTTTTCAAAGCATATGCTTCCAGTTTGGTCTCTTTGTTATCAAAGTTCAATTCTGATTATGGTAACCATGAGTATAAGAGGGAACTCCTCAAAAATGCAAGGAAAATATGTTCCTATTTTCGTATTTTCGATAACATATATAACTTTTGCATTCAGAATGTAGCATTTGCTAAACGGGAACTTATGAAGAAGATCACGGATGGTGATCTAAAAATCCTAGTATTTCATACTTAGCGCTAAGATATTTCAATCAAGATAGGTACTGAAGCGACTAACTATGACGAAGCCAATTTAAATGGTCCTGATGTAATATGTTACCTTTTTTTTATACAACGCCGGTGGCAAACAAGCGTACGGTCCACCTGATGGTAAGCGGCCACCGCAGCCTATAGACGCCCGCAACTCCAAAGGAGTCACGTGCGTGTTGCCGACCCTTTATAAGATTTGAGGATGCACTGTGTTGACAGCAGAAGGAACACATTTAGGTCCCTCGCTCTCAACACAGTGCATCCTCGGGAGCTCTGGCAACCTTGTTTACAATGTTTACCTCCAGGAACACAACACTACATACTTGTATAGTAAATAATGTTATTATAGCTGTGGTCTTCTGCAAGGCGGAGGTACTTCCCCAGTTGGACTGCTCCAAATTCGAGCAAGATGACATTTAGCTGTGCCCTACCTCTCTACAAATCCACCTGTTCTGGTAATCGGAACCGGAAGATAGGCAATGGATGTCCGTAATAAAACAGTTTCGCTTATTAGCCGGGTTTGAGCTTATAGGAATTGTCATGAGCTACACTCTGATAATAATTCAGTATAGTCTGAAATAAATAAATAAAAAAAATGAAAAAGCCTACTCCAAAAAAAAATAAAAAGTTGTAAAATTGCCTGACTTCCAATATGGTATATTTTTGTAGTCGGTGCCATTTCGTTAACTTTACACAATTTCTTTGGATTTCACCGACTTCAAAAATTGCAGTACCTACATTGTGTAATACGAAACGTAGTCTCATATTGACCTATTAGAAATTAGGCAATATATTTTAACTATTTAGTGGTTTTATGAAGTCTTTTTTTTAATTACAAGACAGCTCAAATTAACGCGTAGTTCGTAAGTGGAGCAACGTTTTCCCGTTTGAAATAACTACCGAGCTATATAGATATCACGACGTGATTCATGTAACCTAAGCCTACGTACGCATTTTCAGACAAAAAGAGAGCCTTGCAAATGTTTTCTCGCGGTCCACAATGTCACTAGTGCACAACATCGATACATATGCTCTCAGGAAACTTCCTAATGCTGATACTGCACCTTATTCCAAGGGAATAAACATTAATTCGTAGCTTGACAAATTGCGGGCCGCTTTTCCGAGCTGCTAGCCCCGAGGGTTCTTACCGGACGAAGTCCAACTTCAATAATTTTTTATCTCTCGAATGCATCTCCCACCCAGCCGCCTGGCGGCGGGCTATCTCGCTGGATTCACACCTGAGGTCTTTTCACGCGTAGATTTATGCATTCATGTGGCCACCACACACCTGTCCAGTTTGTCAACTGTAAAATACTAATATTCTTAAATGTATTTTAATACAGTGCCTTAACTTTCTAACTATCTTTAATTATCCTAATGTGTTTCTGACAATCTCAATCATGAAGACTGTTTCTCAATCATGACAACAGAAAAATTTGAAACTGTGTAAAGTGTAGTTATGTTCAAACTTGATTAACTACAGAAAGATGTTATAGGTCACATTTTTTGATTAAATATAAACCAGTGTATGAAGAAAACATAAGCATGACACGGTATATGTACATTTTTGCACTCTTTTCCTTTGTATTAAGGCCCAAATATATCAGTGAACGTGACTGATACAAAACCGATAACAAGTCCGCACGATTAATTTCGTCCTTTACCGTATTAAACTGTTAACAGGGACGTATCTGGCACGATCTGCTTGCGCCTGTGTTTGTCGCGAGCCAGCTCGCATTCCTGCTGGGTATTTAGACGACGTCGCAAGGCACACAGCCGCCGGCGTGTTTATAATGAAACCAGACGGGTGCGTCCTCCGCTACCGAGTTCAACACGTATTTAAATCTGCATGCGACCTGCTACTGGGCCTTTTAACGGTTTCTCTGTAATTGCACATAAATATACATTGTCATTTTTCTAACAACAGAAGCCTGGAATCCCGCGGCATATCCATACGTACTAGCATAACTGTTAAGGTCATTCACCCCGAGTGGCAACTAAATCGCCAATCACACACATACTTATATATTTGTTGATATGTATTTATAATACGAGATAGAATTAAAGGTGAGTGGCATGATCTTACGATTAGTGACCGATCAACGTTAAGTATGGACGCCGACAGCAGACGTCCCATAGGGATCAGTTACACGGTGATTATTATCATAATACTGGTGTTTCAATATTAACGTGTTATTGAAAGATGTAGGTATGAATTTTGCATTAATTCTCATGAATACACAATCAATACGTATTGTGATGTGATAATAATCACCGTGTTACTGCCCCATAGAAACATAAAACTACAGGGTGAAAATCCCAGAGCGATTTTTGCGCGGCGGAGGTGATAATTGCACTGAGGACTTCTTATATTTTAATGTTCTATTTTTTTTATATGAAAACTATTCCATTTACATACCTTGAGCCATAATGGAAATTACTTAAAACCTATTGACTTAGCCATAAAATAATATTAACTGGCGAAAATCTAATTATGGTGACGTGTCCTGTACTTCTTTTTGGTAACAAAACGCTGTCATACTATGAAACTATCCATTCACTTCAAATAAAATGCATTTATTTGTATTATTTATTAGTGTGGGTATATGTAGACAATGTTTTAAATAATTAGTTTATAAACTAAAGGACATACAAGTATCAACAAAATTGTCCTGCGAAAAAATATAATTTCGGTGGAAAACGTGGAAATTAATTTTATGATTGAATGAAACGCAATAATCCCAATGGCGTTAGCGAAGATTATTAGTTCAGTTCCCACCCAGCCACAGTTGCTGTCAAATGACGGTAACTTTGCAGGAGCTGATGGTCATGCACGATAGTACCTAATTTGGGTGGTCCAAAACACAGTTAGTGTAAATTTTGGTGATTCGTTTAGTTTATTATTTGACACAGGTATTTATTGTTTGTAATTTATTTTAGGTGTGATTTTGGTGTCCTCTCTGGCATATAAGGTCAACATTAACGTAAAGAAAGTGGTATTTTTTATGATTTAATAAAATAGGAATTCTAATTGCGGTGCTGCAACTTCGGTGATTTCGGTGGATTTTTTGTTGACACCGGAATTGTATAATATCATCCAAATTAGACGACGTACCAAAGTGAGCCATATTGTAATGAGAAAAGGTCTATCAAATGCCAGTTATATGAATTCTTGGATGCGCAGGTTAAAATGCATTTTAATTACAATAAATTGGTAAATTGTGATGTCAGTGCTTAGTTTTAGATTGACCAATACTATATATTTATTTTCTATATATGATTCTTTATTTATATATATCTTAATATTAGAAAACAAAGTTTCGAGCCGCATCTGTCTGTTTATTTGCAGCAAACGTGAAAATTACTAATTTAATTTTGATGTGAACTTCAGTAACATATAGGTTAGGTTAAAGATATGTTGAATATACAATTTATATATATCTCTCAAGTTTCTGTACTATATATAAAGTATACTTTATATTTAGATCAATTTTTTGACATATATATTTACATGTATTTCCATATTCTTACGATAAAAGACAGCTATACATATATTCATGATTCGCTCCTTGATTGTCACAAAACTAGTACAGAAACTTGAAAGATATATATAAATTGTATAATTGTATATATATATAGGTACGTAATCAAAAAATTGATAATTAAATGTTGTAACAACTTGCATGCTGCTCTTCATAAATTCCAGTATCTAGACGTATAAACATGTACTAATTGCACACTTATTCTTAGACATAAATGTACATATTAATGAAAAGTACATTAAAATCAGTACAGTAGTTTTGGAGTAATTAAGAAGCAGATATGGAGGGTATCTTTAATATTTGTGTATATATTTCATAAAATGTATACATATTTATATTATACACACATTATTATAATAAATTTATTATATTTATATAACATATATTACATATATGTATATATTAAATGTTATTTTTATTTAATTTATGTTTGTTTTTTTTTTGTTTTAATTGTTTTATTATGTGTTATTTTTATTCTATTCAATGTATTGACGACCACAATAGGGATTCTTTTAAATTGACTTAAATGTAATTTATAATGAAGTCTTGTATTGTGTAATAAATGGAATCTAAATCTAAATCTAAATCTATCTATACCTTATATATGTCGTTTTTCACGCACAGTGGCCGGCCTTAATTTTAACACTCGTATAAACTATATATACAAATTATATAATAATGATCCTTAAAATACATTAAAGAAAACCTTTTCCAAATCGGTTACATAGTTTTGGAGTAATAGGTACACAAAATAATAGGCAGTAGTAACGTGCATTTTTCCTTGAAAATTTTATGCTATTATAAACAATATAAGTACATAAGATTTATAAGCGAGCACACATTTTGCAGGCATAGTACATTATGTATTATTGTTTTCGATACCACACATACTCTAATTTTGGTGCCTTTATTCAATTTTGGTTCCTCAATTATCTAATTTCGGTGGGAACTTGCAATTTCGGTGGCTATCAAATAAAAAAATGACAATATCTCGAAAACTACTTAGATGAAAGTCCATTTTGACATAATATTAATTATGTCTAATGACGCACTGTTAACACATTTTCATGAGCTGATAAAAAAAGCCACCAAAATTAGCAAAATTTTAAACTTGTTGAATTTCACCCACACCGTTTACAATCCCAGACAGTTTTGTTTGGTGCAACTCACCCTTACTTTTTATATCGTTCTATTCTGACACATTAGCACGGCGTGCGTGGAAGTGATCAGATTGAAATCTATTTGATATCGAATGCGAAGTGCAGAAATGGGTGGTCAGTAAATCGAGAACATAGTCGATTTTTCAATAACAAGCACATTCTATGAATGGCAACCCGAAGGGTGACTCGTATACGTTTATCATGTGTTCCTGAGTTTATTTTCCTGTGGCATCGTGCAGCGTAGCTCCCAAACCTATGATCCGATTTCGAAAGCGGTCGGCCGAGATGGTCCTTAGAAAGTTATGTTTGGAGGAAATTAAAGCAGTCATCTCAAGGATATTCCGCTATCATTGGAGCTAGTTACAAGATAGCCAATATTGAAGCTAATAATTCCGGATTTTGGTTAAATATTTAGTTTTACTGCTATCTGTGTTTGTTTTAACATTATTCTTATCACTCGTATCCCCAAGTCAGGTTTCAGATGGAATGATGCCAATAGATTCTCCTAGAAAGCCTATTTAAGTATGTCAACACGGTAGCCAACACTGCTGGTTCTTAACGTTTTCACTGACACGCCTAGGTATACTATACTCGTAGCTATTTAAAGGCTAACTGTGTCTAAAGTACGTAGTTAAAAGCAAGTTTTAGCAAACCTAGAGTACAGGTTTATTATTTATGATGATTTCTCTGGGAGGTAACTTAACTGTCTGTAATTAAAAAAGGAAGTAGGAATATTTTCGTTGGCAAACAAGCGTACGGTCTGTCGAATAATGGTAAGTGGAAATCGTAAATTTCAACTCAGAGATGTGACGCGCCCGCGCGTAAGCCCGTAACCGACCCTAATTGGATTGGAAGATTGTCTGTATCGACACCCTCGTCTCTGACGCAAATCGATCCTCGTCATCAGCGGAAAGACGTCTTCCGCTAGGCATAAATCTCCCAGAGAGTGCCACAATGAACAATCATCAGTTAGGTCATCGGTCCACTTGGTGGTGCTGTGCCTTTCGGTACCTAGGTGGTTGCCACTCGAAAACCTTCCCGCCCCAACGGTCATCGGTATACGTGTAATATGCGCCGCCCACTATCACTTCAGTTAAGCGATTCGGTGGGCTATAGTTAGCTATCGGGTAACTGAGTCCTGCTGCGACCTCTATTTCGGTAAAATCACGTATAAAATCTCCCAGCCACTGTTTATTTTCTAGTGTAACATCGGGGCGCCGGCTTATATCAGATTATATACGCGATAGAGAAAACTTGTCGGCGTTAAAATCCGGCGTATATACCCAAATACGCCGAATAAACATGTATACCTATGTATACATAGGTATAAATGTTTGTTGGACGATAATATTGTAATACTATAATACTATTCCGTGACGATCTCAAGTATCGTTGATCGGAACGTCATGTGCTAGGCTACAAATCAAGAAGATAAAAATATTTTTCTCAAACATGCAATTAAATATTGATGTCATTTTCCTTATAATAAGGCTGCGAAGTATCACGTTTCGGGTGCGGGCTAATTGAGAGGTCTTTAATGGAATTTCATACATCATCGGAGGCCTAGGCAGTGGCCTACATTATGGTCTTTTTAATTTCCATTCCACATTTATTTGACGATACAGCATCACGGCGTTCTGAACTTTAAAAAACTATAAGCAATATAAGCCTGCCACACAGTGCAACGGCCTGCGGTCGCGACCGCTGTGGCGGCCTGCTGTCACTCAGTCACTATGACAATCAAGGCCGCGTGTGTATGAATGAATGTAAGGATTTTCATAGTCTACAACTACAACAGACCGCCACCACCGCGGCCGCCGCCGCAGGCCGCTGCGCTTTATGGTTCTTGGTTTGTTAGGACATTCTGCCACTTCTATTATTAAAAATATATATATCTACCTATTGAATTAAGACTTGATAAACATAACCTTAAAACGTCATGCTTTCCCGCCGTTTATCATTTTTAACAGAGTCGCATGTGTATTTTTTCACCGAAAATGCAAATTATATGAGAAACATACAAAAACGTAGCGTTTGCAACCTAATAATAGATGATGCCGCCCTTTATGCCTCTACTACGCTGTTTAAAACGATGGTAGACAACAGAAATTTAAAAACGGTGTAGGCAGTGGTTTTTACTCGGTTGTCTATCATAGTATTAAACAGTGTACCTATTCGGCGCATTGTTTGTATTGCCTGAGCCTACTTTTAAAAAAGATTGGACTCATTGGACAAATGTCATCAGTTACACGGTGATTATTATCACGCGATACACTCATATCACGATTCGTATCAATCAAATTTTAAGTACCACGACAATTTTGACATCCCAATAATGTCATAATAATCACCGTGTAACCGACTATAATAAAATAATTTGTAATGACAAAAGTGTCGTTCCATAAGTTGCGGCGAAAGTTTCGTTCAGAAACGTGCTTTCGTACATTTTAGTATATTAGTATATTTATAATTTTTAAACGTTGCGCGCAAAAATGTACTACCCAGGTATTTAAGCGCAAAACGAAGTGTTCCGATTCGGCACAGCGCAAAGTTAGCTCATTCCGAAAATTTACCACAACGATGTTACCTAACTATACTTAATGTACTTAAAACCCGCGACATTAATACACGGCGTACGCGCAACATCGCGTTGCGAGTTGCATCCGTCCCTTCACGCGTTTGCGTATAGCGCGTTTTGTAACTTTACCTTGATGTTGTAGGTAGCTACATATTTAAAACGCGGAAAGAAGAATCGCACGGCGCCGCGCCTACAAGCCTCCACAGTTCGTGTAACGTCGCGATGCTCGCTACCGAAACGGCTCGTGTGTTGTTCTGCGCCTTGTTTGAGTTTGTCCAATGGAAAACGATTCGATGATAATTAAAAATCAGGATATATTTTATTTGTGCATGTACCGGACTGTCCGCCAATAACCAATATAAATCTTTAACATTCATTTGACAGAGTGCCTCAGAGATTTTTAAATGAAAGTAGTATTGCATTTTAAATTTTATTATTCTCATGTTGACGCTTAGAGACTATTATCTCACAATATTTTATTATGATCAGTGTACTTTATTACTTTTTATCTTGACGCTTAGAGACCTTATACATCTCTTACAAATCTGGATTGTTATTAGTTTCCTAGTCTTATTTTTGACATGCAACACTACATTTAATTAATGATATTTTGATTATTGTTTTATTTTTAATTGATATAGATAAATTTTGACTTGTAAAAGTGCCCTTGAGACCTATTTGCAGAATTAATGTTTTTTTTTGTATAAATCTTTTACTAAAGTATCTTGCTTACACTGTTATATTCAAGCGGTTTACAAAATACATAAAATATAACGTTGCAGTATAGGTAGATACTAATTACACACACATGTAGTGAAAGGTTCCTGGGACGGCGCGGCGTTGCCCGAGGCCTGTTCATAAACTATTGATAAAACGGAAAGGGCGCTGGAAGCCGCGAGCACCGCCGCAGGCCGCACATTGTGTTCATCGCCCTTCTATTGTGCCCGCCGTAACACTAGCTTTACGACCACGAAAGTCTCAAACCAAAAAAAAACAATAAACGAAATATCTAAAATAAAGATTTCTAGGCTTGACAACACCAAGACTTAAATAATTTCGATTCCGCAAAGCTCCAAACGGTGACGAACATTTCATTAAATTTGTAGGTAATAAGAATTCGATGTGTGGGAGGTAAACTAGGGACACAGCCTACAGAAAGTCAGGATTATTTTAAATAACTAAACGGTCACGCTAAATTAGACTCACGGCAGCTTCAATTTACAATTGTGTGGGTAGTTCCTAATGAATTCATTAAAAACAGTAATGTAAACGCGTCCCTGTGCATTTAGAACATTGAAGCTATTAATCACATAAGATTGAAAATGCCATGTATTGGGTCATTGTCGAGCGCAGAGACTTTTACCTTATGTTTCATTAGCTAACTTGATTTTAACTGTAAATTATTGTGTTCCGAGAGTCAAAAAAAATCGTAATGGTGATCGAAACGTAATGCGTTTCCTCATGTCTATCTGACACCATAAAAATTATTGCCAGCGTACTCGTAAGAAATTAGTTCCAACGAAAATCCGCAACATGGCGCACGGTCATATTATTCTGGTAGGGCTTTATAAGGATCCGTTACACCAAATGTCAGATATATTTTTTGAGACTCAGTACATTATTTGCACAACTTGCAAATTTCGTCTGGAATCCGCAACGTACAAACTGATTGACTTTTGTATGAACGTGTCGTAATGTAAATATAGAGCTATGAGACGATTGCCTCCGCAGTCATGTGAATTATTTAGAAATTCGTTTTAAAGCTTGTAGCTCTGGAATAAAATTCAAAATTGTGTAAATATTTTCGCAGCTGAGCGCTCCGTGCGAGCGCTCGGAGCTAGTAATTACGAATTTGAATGGATGCCTGAAGGGCCGGGCCTGCGGCTGTGCCGCGGGCGCGTCGGAGCCGACTTTAGTTTTTGTGCCATGTACAAACGACTACAAAGATACATATACATTTTTGGACCATATTACAATGCAATAGGGTGAAAAAGTGGTACATCTCTTTGTAGTCGACTGTACGAGGCCGCTTATATTATAACAGACGATCTATATGATTTCAAGTGGGTATCGGTTTTAAATTCATATTTTAATTCTGTCGCGCTAAGTTACAGTTTACGCAACAAAATGTGATGTTGGTACCAAGTGAGATGGTCCATTTTTTAGGGTTCCGTACCAGAATGGTAAAAAAGGAACCCTTATGGTTTCACTTTGTCTGTCTGTCTGCCTGTCACATCGCTAAATATCTCAAGAACTACTTATGCTATCGATTTCAAATTTGGAACAGTTATAAAGAAGGGTAACCTGCATGCATAGAACATGTTATTTTTTAATATTTTTTTTATTTTAGTATCCTCTTACAGGATGTAACAAAACTAGTGAGGATCCGTTTAAGGGCATATTCGGTATCGTGTTCTGATTAGAAAAGAGTAGAAGAATTTTTTTTGACGCAATAAATTTTTGGTCTTTGTATGGACCAACAGAGACTTGAACGACCTGCCCCATAAAAAAAAAATATTTTTCGCGTCAAAAAATTTCTTTCTCTTTTTCCTAATCAGAACACGATACCGAACATACCCTTAAAAGGAACCTCACTAGTTCTGTTACACCCTGTATAGCAGAAACAAACCCGATACTTACAGAGTTTGAAACTTGCACAGTTACATTTCAGTTACAATATTTTGTTTGATTTTTTTCCATTTAACAGCCAATTTTAATTGCGAACCAGCGACGTAACCGTGGGTTCAGACAACATGACAGCGTAAATTAAAACATTAGGGTGTATTTACAAGGGTACATAATGCCAATATGAGGGATTCTAATCATGAGTCCGGATCGTAGTAAGGGCTTCTAAGAGTCACACCCGAAACAAATTTTTTCCCATTAATTCTTTATAAATAATTAAATAACATTCATTAAGGGTTGGTTGCACCAAACCGAGCTAAAGGGGTCGTGAAAAAATATTTTTTGCTGTATTTATATTTAAAAAAATATTAGAACAAAAAGAACGAGAAGCCACCACCAAAGTCAGCTTTTGTTACAAAACTATGTCCCGAAGTTGGCTGTTGGTACTTATACCATCTTTTTATAACGGCCGTTTTTAAAGTTTGGGACTCGGCAAATTATGTATTTTTTACACAACACACGTATTTCAGGCGCGTCGGGCCTGCAATTTTTTAGGGTTTCATACCGAAAACGATAAAAGAAGCCTGTATAGGATCAATTAATTCACTTTGTTCTCCTTTTTTTTTTAACCTGACTGTGGCTTTATAGGCCGGGCCCAATAAAGCGATGGAGTGCGCGGTTGGAAAGTAGCCTGGGGAAAATCCAGGGGAAAACCTCCGAGACGACCACATGTGTGGTTTGGAACACTGGAATACTCTAAGAACTTTGTTCTCCTTCACTCCGTTTGTCTGACAATACCCTTTTTCTCGATACCGTGTAGGCGTAGGCATCAAGTAGATATTTAATAATTTTAACTTGTCCTTCACGCGTTCTCGGTGCTCCTAAGACAATCATTTTGAGCATCTTAAAACTCAAAATGATCTGAATACGACTTTATTGATTACATGTTCTGAATAATTTATGACTGGCATTAACTGGAAAAACGCCTTCTTTATCGGATGTTTTTGAGAAATATAAATTATTTTCTTTTTGAAATCTGTCATATGACAGAGAATAAACAATGGTATATGTTGATTTTCTGTGCATGCACGATAGCGGTTATGTAGGACGAAGAGCATTCGTCTCTAACTAAAGTGGTCAGTATCTAACGGCTAAGACGAATATATACTTTATGTCTATGATAACGGGGCGTGTGCGTTTACCTATGCAGATAGATATTATTAAATCAACGGCGACGAATCATGCTTCTGTGACAATTCACATCGATTCGATTTTATTATGTGTAGGTAAATTATGGTTCTAGGTTCATTAAACTACTTACTTTTTAGCTGACTATTGAACAGTCAGCCAAAAAAGTAAGTAGTTTCATATGTACTTAGCACCATAATTTACCTACACATTGTAAAATCGAAAAGTGGACTATCATTTTCTTGGTTTACTGTACCTACCTAAATTATATGCTAAGGCCTAGCATATTTCTAAGCAAAGCCATCACAAGGCTGTCTATAATAGTCATCACTATGGGGCAAATAGATGAAATCCTTTGTTAACTATTCTCATCGAAAGATATTGGCGCCAGTGGGTACACATATACGGTCGAGCATTGTCACTTTTAGACTCTATTTCTATTGAATTAGAGGCCAAAAGCGACACACATTCAAATTTCTCGACTGCACAGCGTTCAGCGAGGCTGATAGACTCAAAGAAATATAATTACCCTAAACTAACCGCTTAACTTCTTCAACGCGCGTTAAGACGTGCCGACACCCTATTCCTTTTGCCACTGTGGCCCTGCCCTGCTGACACCGCCGGACAGGGACACTATCGCTTAACTAAGTTATGTGATCACGTTACTAATGAGACTAACTAGAACACGTACTATGCGGTAGGTACTATTTAAAATACTACGGCAAAGCTAAAAGGAAGGGTTATGATTTTAGCAGTCTATTTTTAAAATAAAAATTACATTTGCTATGTCGTAACGCTCGTTCGAAAGGTTACTCATTTACCCCGCAGAGCTCCAGAACTGCAGTATAACTCGCTAGGAGATAGATATAAAAACGCAATACTATTAAGTATGTCCATTTCAACCTTGGTTCTATCATGAAATGTACGACTGTATGTTTCATTAAAACATAGGTCTGTACATTTGAATGTAGGGAGGTATGGGTGTAGGTTTTATGGTTAATCGGATGAGGAGGTTAAAAAAATTCCCACTTAATACTTAAACGCAATAAATGTGAAGACCATGGGCCATGGGCTATATCACGATTCGACGATCGCCGAGGGCCCCTGCGAATACCACGAGGTATATACGGCGCGACGACGTTGGGAGATCATAAATTATTATTCAGCTACAATGCTTACAAGGCGCATATATACGGATAAATACCACGATTATATAAATACGGTATTACTTTTAAATCCTCTGGTAATTCGAATAATAGTTATGACTAAACATCTCAAGATGCGACACTCTTGAAGAAATTTGTTGGCACTTAAGTTTCACCGCGGCCACGATCGTACAGTAAATACAACGCATTCACTTAAATATATTATGAAACGACTGTAAGAATTTAAATAACTTGGCTACCTAGTTTTAGCGTAGTTACATGTTGAATTATTGGTAGATATCTACCTACAAATGGACAAATGTTTCTGATGTTCTTTTAGCACAACTAAGCTACCTACACGATTTACATGTCTCGACTAACCGCACTATTCGCCTCTAGTATTGGTTGACCCCGAGTTTCATAAAAACTCTATGTAATCTAAGCACAGACTTGCACTGGTTCGTCTGAGGCGCGTTGTGAATGTCAGCCGAGGATACTGTAGAACTGGAGTCTAATGGTGTCCTTTGAGGATATCTGCGAGTCACGATCGTGAAATGTTTACCCGCATGAAAACCATGGTTACAGCTACCTATTTGATATTAAAAAATCCTCGACTATCAGCCACAGAAACGCAGAACTCTGCGTCGCTGATAATAATATAGGGCGTAAGGGCGCAGTACTGAGGCAACAGCCAGTGCCCAAAAATGTAATAAAACTTGAATCGTGATTAAAATGGTTTAAAGATGAGTCTGTTTGGTGTGGTTGAATTTGTAGGTGGCAACAGTCGGGCTGCTTCTCAATGTAGGTATAGCGATGGGTGCGACGGCGATCGCCCGCGGCGCGGCGCCGCCGCGAGCGTTTTCCGCCGGTAATATTACGGCACACCTAACGCTTGCTACCTCGGGCTACGCCGAAGGCTCTCATCTACACAACGATCATTTCAAAAAATATTTTGTTATCATCTTAGGCTTGGGTAGCAGCACCTTTTTGCCACTGATATGTGTTACCTAAATAACATCGCTACGTAGAGACACTATTTGTATCATCTATCACTGACATTAACCAGCATTCGGAACTGTCACACGACTTCACCACCTACAAAAACATGACTCGACTTTTGTCAACGCTTTAGAGTGCATGTTCAGATATTTTTGATCAATACAAATATATTCGATAACGACTGTATTATAAAAGGAGATTGTGTACCAATTGTATGATTTCACTCTATTGATTTATATATATTGAAAAGTTGTACTGAAACTTCAGCAAGTATGTACATACATGATTTTAATTTCAGTTCTCAATTTCGCTAGTATATTGTAATAAAAATTAATTAGATAATCATATAATCTCGGCAGAAAAAGCGATACTTACATATTTCCTTCTTTTGCCATCCCTCGTGCCTTAATATTTAAATTGATGAAATATCTCACTCGGATATGTATTGAAACGAATGGGTGAACGACATGTTTAGAATACGGACACTTTCTCACTCAGTCAATTTAAAAAAGTATGACAGGGCGTACAGGAAGGTAAACGTAGTATTATTTTCTATTTTAATACCCGATAGTATATAGATTTCTATTGTTCACTGTATATACTAAAACATAACGTTGAAAGTGGCAAGCATTGAGTCACTGTCGGACATCGGGGCATTTTCTTTCAAAGATATCAATATTTCAATTAGTAAGTACAACACAAAAACCCTGTTAGGGTATTACAAGTTGTCTTACAGTATACTAAATTATAATATCAATTATACAATCATACTCGAATTACATTTAAGAACATACACATATATTTCAATGCATAGTATAATCCATTCTGTCAAATATTTACAAATAGGTATATTGGCTAACTAACTATATTATTTCAAAGTTTGATCGGTTAAAAATTCCTTAGCCGTGTAGTATATACTTTTTGTAAAATGTTTTAATTTTATTGACGAAAGATTTATGTTTTAATTCACTAGTGACGCATTTTGGGTTTTTTTTTGGAAAATGAGGGCTGACCTTGTAATATGGATTGTTTCGAAATATTTGCAGTTTGGGTTTGGAAGGTTGTAATATCGTGCGTTGTCTGCGGGTACTTTTTAAATGTTCGTACTTGGTTCGTACATATTTAGAAATATGACGATTTACAAAGGTCGCGGTTTCTAAAATGTAAATACATGCTAACGCATATTATCTTTAATAAAATGTGGTTTGCAACAAGTTCTTTGGTGAATGTTTACGATAATTGTACACGTTGTAAACATTTTTTTGACATAGAAATAAATTACGTGCACATTAAAATAATAAGCACATTCAAAGTGTGTATTCGACTTCAGTAGACTTAAAGCATATGTATGCTCGGATTCATATGAATTGGGCTAATTTTGATTTTATTTTGAAGACCTCTAGCCTAGTTGGTAGTAACCTTGCCTATCGAATCCCGGTCAGGGCATTTATTTGTGTGATGAACACTAATATTTGTTCCCGAGTCTTGGATGTTTTCGATGTATTTAAGTATATATTTGTCTATATAAGTATGTATATCGTCGCTTAGTACCCAGAGTACAGGCTTTGTTTAGTTTGAGACTAGGTCAATTTGTGTAAGATTGTCCATAAATATTTATTTATTATTTTTGAAATATATCTATAGTAATACTTATTGTTGAAAGATCTATGGGTAAAATAATAATAATTTTGTAAGGGTGAAATAGTATAATTTTTGTTGTAGAATTATAAATCTCCAGATTGTGAAGTTTGGGCCACGATGTCGTGTTGTAAAAGAGTTTATAATTGTATTGTTATCGTAAAGACAGGATACATCGTCAGCGTACAGTATGATAATATATTTACATACTTGATTTTGGTAATTGATTTATATAAAAAAAGAGTAAACACCCGATCACACTACATTGAGGAATAGAGCAATTAGTTTGAATGCACTTCTCACTCGGAATCTAATTTATTATTTAAACGGTCAAAGTATTGTATTTGAACATATTTTTTTCTGTTATAGATTGGTATATGATTTTAGCCATTCGTAAGCACTACCCCGAATGCCTATTTCATTTAACTTGTTAAGAAGTATACCTTCTGTGAGAGACCCTATCACACGCTTTCGTCATCATGACAATATTGAAAACACAATTAATTTGAATTAAAACGAAATATGCTTACAAGTAATAGCAACGTTGTTTTATTAAACCTGGTTGTTACATAATTTATCCTGCAAAGTTGCAAAGCATACAAATATAAGCGACCTTAATGACACTCGATTCCAGTAGGTATTTAAATACCTAACCAAACGCATAGGACAGCTATAACCGATTGAAATTCTATTCAAGCCTGGTACAACATAAATAGTCACTGTGATACCTATTCAGATACTTAGTACTTGTTAACTCAAAGGTCTTTGAACCGGTCATTGCAACATAATTTTGCGATTTGAATACCCAAAGCAGTAATATAAATGGTAAGTGTTGCCCGTCTTGTCGTAACGGGTCAAAGGTAATTCAAGAAAATGATACTAATAGTTAGTAGCTAATATTTGCATAAACTATCAACGTCCACATGAGTTGATAGCAGTGACAAACCGTAGTTATTTAACTCCTAATAAAGATTTGTGTTCGGAGAGTGGAATGCCATAACAGACGAGTCAGAAAAAAAACCACGAATTTCATAGCAACCTGAATCCTGATAGGTAAGTAACAATGACGTAATAAAGAGTAGGTACTTATAACTAACAGCTTATAATTTATTTGTTAGGTAAAATTGTTGCCATAATATAAATAATTAGAAAAAAAATGCTAGTGACACCACTCACTGGACTCTTAAGAAAAATTGTACCTGCTTAGATTTGCTTTGTGATCCAATCATCCGAGTAAGTAAATAGGGCAGCGGCACCAAAAGATGATCACCGCCCAAAAGTTAAACAATTCGATCAAAATATTATTATAACTTAACCCGTTATTGTCCGTGATCTGGCACGCACTTGGCGGGCTTTTTCGTTAATTATATAGAAATTATTGCCAGTGTAAGAAATTAGTTCCAATTAAATTCCGTAACATGGCGCATATTTCTGGTCGGGCTTTACGAATACACATCACATTTGAGGTACTTTTATGTTTTAGTTTTAAGTATGTAATTGTATGTATGATAGCTATAAGGTATTTGTGTATGGGCCCGCGTTGCCTGAAATAAATTATTTATTATTATTATTTATTTAAAGGAACAAGTTCAAGTTAATAAAAATGCGTTTACCCTAATGGTTTGAAATATCTACTAACACTTATCGGGATACAAGTTTGAGAGTAAATATCAGTATTTACATTAATAGCCGGAGTTAATTTGTTTTATAAAATTTGTACATGTGTAGGACTTAAAACGATCTAATCGTGAGAGATAGTGAATTAAAAACTATTGAGTATTCGATTCCGTACGCACAAAATACCTAAAATTATCTAAAACGTTAGCCATTGTCTTTTTTAGGGAAGACAGTAGGGTCACACAAAATTCGTTTCTCCTGTGATCCTAAGTCTATGTATGGAAGTATACAGTAGTAGATTAAAATGAAAAAGCGAAATTACCTATACAATATTACTTATTAACAATAAAAAAATATCCAAGTAAGCTATGATACTATTACTACTACATATAGATTTATAGATTTTAGTCTAACCAGAAATTAGGCTTTCTAGCTCTTTACTTTAGATCTGTCCATGGAATGCGTACGCGAACCTAGAACCCAGTACCTACCTAATCACAAATATCTTAAAATAGTCAGTTATAGTCTCTATAGGTACCTATTAAGTATTTGCGGCGCGGTCGCTTAAAGAGTTAATACTTTTTTTTTCATTTTATTTGATGCGTTTTTTGCACTAAATGAATGAGAGATGCAAGAGAGCGGCAAGTTCCTTGTCTACATCTCTAAATTGTCATTGAGAGCATACCAGTGACGCTCTCATTAGTAGGTTACAAGTCACTGTGCCGAACACGGCTATAGGGGATGATGATGATGACGAAATGATCATTTGCCGTTAAAGTAGTTGGTAAAACACAATTATAAAACTCGCCAAATACACATATATATATAATTTTTTTTACTTCACATAAATCGCCTGATGGGTTTATTTTGTACTTTCGCAAATATATTTATCTGTACGATTGGAGACTGTTTCACATTTTTAGGATAACAAATACAAGTTAATAAATTCTAGTTTTCCTTACCTCGTTTGTTACGGTAGTTAGAAGTCCGGTAAACCTCGAAAGGACTGTCGAGAGAACCGCAGTGCGTCTGCACTGAGCGAGAAATGCGAATGTACTGAACTCGGAACTTCACGTTTCACGACTAGACGTTGGCGCCAACCCCTTCCGAGCTTTTGTTTGGGGTTGCAAGAGCAAACACAGGCGTTTTCTGGAAACATGGGGTTTTCTCAGTCGAGAATGCAAAACCTCGAAATGTTGGTAACTTTAATGTTTAACTATAAACTTTAAACTTTGAAGTTTCAAAGTCCAATTGGGAAGTATGGGTAACGTATGAAAGTGTTAGTGGGACGAATCCTTTGTCCGACGTCAACGAGATCTGGGCTATGGCTGCAAGCGCTGGGTACAATTTGACATGTACATTTCACGTTCTAATTGATATCAATGTGTTTCACGTACTTTGCCGCGCACCAACGTATTGACTCTGGTCAAATATAAACAGTTAAAATACAAATGTCACAATCACAATTCAGATGGCTATGTTATAGGCACAGAACAGAGTTCTGTGTTTATAGGGGACAGAGACAGATCCAAAATTCATAAGTGAGAGCAACTTAACTTTTACGAGCCTTCCACCATTGGACTTTGAAGTCAATCCATATTGTAATGCGAATGTTAAATGCGAGAACGACGAACCAAATTGAGGTCAAAGCCGATACTCAACACCATCTAGTATCATTTTATGAAATGACTTAAGCCACATGGTAACTAAACTTACAATGACCGATTGAGGTTCTCGTAATAATATGTTGGTTCGCGAATTACACGATAGATGGTTGCACTTACCAGCTGATTTTTTTTTACAAATAACGAAAAAGCACCGACAGTAAATAATTATGTATAGATTCTAAAATGACTGCTTGTATTGCCTAGCCGCGATTAAAATAGGATTAGAGGTGACAGTTTTTTCATATACCTACGTCAAAGTGTATATGAAATGCAGCTATGCCGATCGTAAACTAATCCCAAACTTGTAATGTTGTAATACTCAAAATGACACTAAGGTGAACAAAACGTGAATATGGTAAGACAAGGGTGTAAGCGAGATGGAGCTTACATAATTGGCACCTTAACTTTTTTCTAGTGATCCATGTTTTTTATTGATGGTAGACTTGCTATAGAGTTCAAAACTGTTGCCAGTATTTTTTTAATCAGGTATCGTTTGGACGGATTAATAGGATCGTCCGTCCCTTGGTCTGCCGCGAAACAAAAAAAACATCAACTTGACAGGTGATAGACTTCAAGTTGTTTTTTTTTTCTTTATTGGCGTGGCTTCTAATATTAATAGCCATCCCGACAGAAAAGACTAGGTACAATTAAGGAAACCGCACTCAAATCGGTACCTCCGAGGAGATATGATGCAAATTTAACAGCCTTCGTTTGCGTTGAGGGTAAAAAATAGCATAAGACCGGTACAATGTGTAATGAACATCTATTAGACCTTATTTGGGTCTATAACTATTTTATACACGTTTATCTATTACATCCCTCGTTTGCGTCGGGGGTAAAAATAGCTTAAGGCCGGGTTTTATGAAGATCCGATAGACTAAACAAACAACCAAATTATTCGTTAACATTTTATTCACTATAATTATAATTAATATTATATACAGTACAGTACAGAATGCCTTTCTATAACAATAGGCGGTAACACACTCCTAACGAGACACAATTTGGAACAAGGAACAGAGGTATACAAATTAGATTAGAACTGTATTTGCTTATAGCGTAAGTACAATACGATTCCATTCTAATAGCAACACGTCAGTACCGCATTCGAATAGAGCCTCTAGTTTGGTAGCTATATTCTATTATTTTAACCCTTAAGTAGAAAGATAGGTACACAAAATAATCAACGCACACGTCAAGTAGGTTCTCTGACACGGTTTAAAAAGGACAACAGCAGGTCAATTGCGTAACTTTCCGAACGTTAGGACATATCGATTGTCATCTTTATAGGGGGTTTTATTTAACGCACGCTCAAAAAATTACATTTTGGCACTTATGACACCGCTGAAGGCATACTCCGAACTTCGAAAAATTCGTATCGTGCAGTCCCTTTCACTCATATAGTGTATAACACGTGAGCGAAAGGGACGGCATAAGTTCGGAGTAGGCCCTCAGGTTGTGTTGGAGTAAATAAATATGGAAATAGAACCGTAAATTAGGTATAAGTACTGGATACTTTTTACAATTAACGAGATTTATCACTGTTCTTTTGACAGCTGTCGTCACTGTACATTTTATGTAATAAATATTATATTAAATTTGACGTTTCGGGCAACGAATTGACACATGACAAAAGAACACTGATAAATCTCGTTCACTGTACGCTGCCTTTTATTTCAATATTAGCAAATAAGTGTTATCAATGACAATATTTCCTAGCTTTTGTTTAAAATAATTATTCCAGATGTGACGCACTAAATTTTGACCTGGTTTCAGTAGTTCGGTTGGTTTATTGGCCCCTGTACATCTATAATACATATTTTTTGAAACAAACGCAAACGAAGGGTTTCAATTTGTATGACAACACGAACAGCGCCCCTGGTGGCCTTTGGTCAGGGCCACATTGACCATCTTAGGCAATGCAATTCCCGGGCCCCTTTTCAACCATTCTTGAACATTGTTTTACTGATTTGGGGCTCCTAGGCAGTTGCCTACTCTGCCTAATGGTTAATCCGGCCCTGGCTTTGTTGGTAACTATTTGGCAAATAAAAAATATCCACTTCAAAAGGGTGACCTGACGTGTGCGTACGAGACGTACCAGGAATTAGGGAGTAATAATTTAAACAAGTAACAAATAGTGTTCCCAATGGAGATATATAGTTTTCTTAAATACTTTATCCTTCATTATTTCCTGCTCTTTAATCTGAAACAATAAAGTAGGGTTAAAAGAATAATATCATCGTCATTTTCATCACATTACACATTTAATTTTATTACATTAGTATTAGTGATAAAACACATTTAATTTTATTTAATGAATGACGCTCTCCTAATAGACCTTGTGTCAATGTGTGAGTTTCCATGAACTGCGTCTATTTTACGTCACATAACTAAAACAACCAGGTGTTCTTACGTGAATAATGGTAAAGCAAAGTCATTGTCGTGAGTTTGCAATTAACTATCCCGCTCTCTACGGAAGCTCTGCGCGTAATTACTAAATATTTAGTACAAAAAAAAGTTTTGCCGACCTGCCCCGGCGAAAAAAATAAACAATAGCATTCTTTTGTCATGATCCCGGGGATCCCCGGGACCGGTAGTCGACGGGTTAATTGAATTTTGGATCTCCTACTGGACTGGACTGGTTCACTTATGAAAAAACTCAGGCCGTACAATAATTATTTTGTAGTAGCTATTTTCGCTATTTTATGTTAGCTGGATATGCCGTAATCATTTAAAGAGGAGAACCTTAATTTCTTGGTCAATTCTTACCACAAATAGCAGCATTGGGCACCCAGGTGGTGTTGTTTTGGACACAGATTGGGTAACTGAGTTACTCTTCCTGGCTCGCAATCCTCGGCTGGGAGACACACGCCACCTTGCCGGATGCACGGATCTTCAAACATTTCTGAAAACATATACAAAAAGTTTCCATTATTGATGTTATAATTAAGTGCCGAAATAATGGTACAATCACATATTGAATCGGCACACTCGTTAAGCACAAAAAGAAACAAGTTATTTTTTCGAAATTTTATAATTGAGTGTATAATTGGCTCCGTACTATTCGACCAATCACAACGAACTTCTTCGAAGCGCCGTCCCTTTCACTCATATAGTGTAAAACACGAGAGTTAAGCAGAGGGATGCAATATATGTATATGTACGCCTTATAAGCGATCATCTTAGCCCATGAAGTATGGACAAGACTGGGGCTGGCATACACACATACAAAGATTTGCGTCCCTCCGGCCTATGTCACCGAAACGTCATCAATGTATTCAAGCCTATATTGGCTTAATTTAAATTTGGCGCCAATGTATATACAGAACGACTAATTAAGAGCGGAACATTATTAATAATATATATAATAAAATTCTGGAAAAATCCACTTAGGAAATGGAGCAATTTCGCTACAAAACATTCCAAAATTAACATCATAACTGACAGGTAATAAGTCAAAGTGACATTATTCCGACTATACTGACATTACTGACCTGTTGCCATAAAAATGAGAATAATAGCGCCCTCTTGACAATGGCCATATATTTCTGGTTTGGCTTTATGAGTGTATTGCCGACTACAGTCTTAACCTTACTTCATGGTGTACTCAAAAGAAATATTGCGTGGTTTTTCTAAAAAACATGGAGTTTTATTTTAAATGGTTGTTCGAATATGCGAACAGGTGTATAATAAAATATTTTTTATGTAGTATTCGGTTCAGCTTTAAAAGTACGCTGTTGCGTGCTGTGAAGATATAATTCAAATATTAGTAGATGAGTAGAGAAACTATTGCTATTTGTACCACGATCAACGCTACCTCGCTAAAATTGTAATTATTTAATGAGTCTAATGGGTGATCTGGGGGCCGATTTTTGAGTGTCGAACGCTCGACTTTTCATTCGAGATCTGTCAAAAAACTATTATGATTTGGCAGATGTCGAGTATATGTTATTTGCGGTTTTAACTAAACGATAACATTCATTATCAAAAGACCAGACACGCGTCTTATAACTGGGTGATGAGTGTATTAAGATACTAATATGTTCTTTTTTCATCTTAATTAACTTTGTTTATCGCGAAGTCATTATTATGAAAACCCGAAAGGCTGACTTTTAGAAGTTGTACATAATTTTGCCTTTCCTCGTATTGATCATTATCATTATTTAGAGAAAATAAAAACATGTTTAATTTTCAAGACACTTGTATGAGTATTATTTACTAAGTACTATTTTAAATTTTAATTCGGTAGCATTAGTAATTAGGCCAGGCAACGAAAAACGAAAAGATATGGAGGGAAATGCTTGGAACACAATTTTTGGCTCCGTAACTTTGTTTGGACTAGTTAGGGAGGTGAAGATATCAAAATCCCCCGCCCATAGCCCTTGAGCCGGAGGCGAGGGGGGGGATTAAGTCCCATTTTTAAGTTTTTCGTAAATAAGTCGTAAACGGTGGCATAGCAAAAAATGTTCTGAGACATAAGTAATTTACATAACATTCTCTATAACAAAGGTTCTAAGATGCACTTTTTCGCTAGGATGAATATTTAATGAAATTTCAGAGGGAAAATTAATTCTAAGAATTATTTTATTTTCGTTCGTTTCAATAATAATATCTTTATTAACTAAAACTAAGCTATTATAAGTGGCTTCTCATTCCATTATTTTTCAATATTTTAAAAACAAAAAATACAGTATTTATGACTTTTAACGAATGAATGAAGTTTAACCATAGTGTTGATCCAAAGCTATACAAATTGTCCAAAAATATTTTTACCATGTTTGTAAGGCGTTCAAATCCCCCCTCTGCCCCCAGCTCAAGTTTACCCATGTTTACCTCCTAACTAGTCCAAACAAAGTTACGAAGTCAAAAATTGTGTTCGAAGTATTTCCCTCTACACCTTTGAGTATTCGTTGCCTGTACTAAATTGTTAGTGTACATAGTTATGGCAGACGGACCGAAAGAAGTCGCACCATAAGGCGTATGTTTCCTTATAAGTACGGAACTCTAATATATTATGATTTTTGTTTTCTTATGCAGATTAAAGTACTAGTAGACCAATGTCATACAGGTTCAATGTGATTTATGAGTTTATATAATTATACAGTATGATAATAAGACTAATAAGATAATTCCCAATCCGTTAATAGATGTAAATCAAATAGGTAAATATCTACTGAAAAGTGGGATAAATTATAAATTGACATATTTACTTTTACTACCAACTAAGATAGTCAGCTCGTTTAGCAACCAATCAAAATTGAACCATATTCCCGAGTAATACAGTTCTACTATAGGAGACAAGAAAAACGGTCCGATCGAGGGCAACCACTCGGAGCACGGTGTCTCACTCGCACAAGATGCCAATGTAGAAAAAATAAAATATGGTATTTTAGAATAGGTACTGAAAATGATTACTTGCTTATACTAACACTGCATGTTTATAAGGAATAAGTTACATTTGACCTTATTTATAATTGTATAAGGTGTCAAGATTATTTACTGACTAAAACCTGGTACACCGTATTGCATTAAATGTAGTAGTATTTTTTAATATTGAATGGTATCCCTAACATTCACAAGATGTCAAATGATGTCAAGTTTAAAATTTAAAAATGAGAGGCTGATAAAATTTAATTAAAAATGGTAAAAACATGTTGCGTAAAGGGTTGTAAGAGTGAAAGTTATGCTAATTGCATAATATGCACGAGTAATCTTAATATGCACGAGTAATCTGACTCGAAATGTTTTCAACTAAAAGGTTTTCTACTGTAGCATTGAAATATTGTATAATTGTCATGCTGTAATTTTATATACATTGTATATATATTGTTTCTTACGCCGGTTCTGCTCGAGGCAAAGGTTTATTTTACGTACCGGTGGTATTTTTTTGACATTCATACGTGCAAGTAATTATTATGCCTAAACTGAAGAATAAATGAATTTCTATATGTAATAAATAATTCTTAAAAAATAAGCTTATTTTATTTATCAATATTACACAACTTGACCTAGTTCCAAACTAAGCAAAGCTTGTTCACCCTACTTAGAATGAGATGCATCGCCTGACTTCTCTGTCGGTCACACTTTTTCGGTGTAGTACCTACTCAATTTGGCTTAGGTATAGATCCGTGTTATTTACCTACTCATGATTATTTGACTTTGGCCGAGTTATGTCAAAGTACGTCGTACGATAAACGACTTGACTCTGCCATGCCATAACATTCAAATTACAATACTTAGTTCAAATTACAAATTCATAGATGATGAATAGTGGATTTATTTTCCGATGTTTTGTGAAATACATATATACATAGTAAATAAAATAATAGTTTTATCGGCCAACAAAACATATCTCAACTATAGTTATTAAGCATCGCAGTAGCAAAAATCAAAGCCTTGCATTAATAATGTTTAATGTGATGCTTACGTATCACTGGTTTCGCCACAGGGGTCGCCGACACAGTAACCAGAAGTATAGCACACAGCACAAACGTTTTCAAATGCATGTTTGTAAATATTTTTTTATTTAGATTTATGTAACTGTAGCAAGTGTTATAGCAACGCGGGTTCTCATAAGATTTGACCGGCGCGTCGAGACCCGACGCTTAAATACCAGCGCGTGATTACCTACTGATAATGGACCGGCCGGCGGCGCCGGGAGTGTACCAGCTAGAAAACAAAAACAAAATGCTTTGGGAAACCCTGCACGCTCTTAATTTCTGAGATTTAATTCAAACTTGGACTTTTAACGTCGCATACAAATACCCACGTCGTCATTTGCGCAACCTTTGAAATACACCAGTAACCTGTATAAGGTACCCACTTCTGTTCTACTTTTTCCTATAATCAGACCACGATACCGAATATGCGCTTAAACGGATCCTCACTAGTTTTATTACACCCTGTATATAAAAGAAGAAACTGACTGATTGACTGACTGATATATCAACGCACAGCCCAAACCGCTGGTTCAAGAGATTCCGAATTTGGCGCGTAGGTCCCTTATAAGGTCTAGAGAAAGGATTATTCAAAATTAATCCCCTAAGGGGGTGAAACGGGGTCCAAAGTTTACATGAATGAATTGACTGATTTTTCCAAATGTACGGTTCCAATGGATTGTACGGCCTTACTTCAAAAAAAAACCGATCTAGTGCGAGTCCGACTCGCGCACCAAGGGTTCCGTACACAAAGGTGTACCAGTCGCGACCCAATTAAAAGAAAATCTTAACAACATGGTGTAGAAATTGAACGCCACGGGTACAGCGCCGTCTATCGGCGAATTTGTATGGTGGTTTTTCAATGATAATTCTTTATCTCGTGAACCGATTTCAATATTATTATTTTATTTGGAAGAATGTAGGTACTTTCAACATAACCACGGTGTAGGAATTTGTAAAAAAAATCATGCAAAGGTATTTAAATTACAAACTTAGCATAGAAATGTCTTTATGACAAAAAAAGAAAAACTAGATGGACCTATGGTTATATTTTTCCTGTAAAATATACATTGATATTAATGTTATGTAAAAATTCCATATTTTTTCCTCCGTAAACTTCGGAGATAAGGGGGGGGACGGTATTTTTTTTACATTTTCCCCCATATAAATCTAAAATGACTCGACATTTAAAAAATTGTTTCCGAATGTGTAACTCAAGCCCTTTCATATTACACCCCGCTTGACATATTCACTAGACTTTGAGATTTTGAACCACCTTACCTGTCATTTTTCACATAAAATAAAATAAAAAATCCCTCTAGGTTAACTTTCTTTATAACTATTCCAAATTTCAAAACAATAGCATAAGTAGTTCTAGAGATATTTAGCGATGTGACAGAGACACAAAGTAAAAGGGTTCCTTTTTTACCATTTTGGTACGGAACCCTAAAAAGGAGGAGGTTATCAATTCGGTTGTATGTTTTTTTTTATGTCTGTTACCCCAGAACTCCGTCGTTTATTAACCGATTTGGAAAATTAGTTCCGTGTTTGAAAGCATATATGCTTCCAGGTTGGTTCCGTTGTTACCAGAATCCAGCTCTGATGATGGGATCCATGAGGAAGTAAGTGAACTCAAGGGAAACATATACCCATTGTAGCATTTTCGATAACAAACCGAGCTTTTGCATTTAGTACTGGAACTGATGCACCCCCTCTACTTACATTAAATAAAATATCATAAAATAATGAACAGGACAGAATATTCTCGATGGAATGTGAATGTAATAGAATTTAACAAATGTGGATATCGGCACGTAGTCGTGGCCTCGAGACCCTTGAAGTAGGTAGATACACCAAAGAATCATTAGCAAAAATATCAAACGCGATAAAATAGTCGCAAAACAATGTAATTACATATGCTCGCGATATTCTGCACTAAATACGACGTAGACTAATATGTATGAAGGTCGTATAACATACCCCTCATATTATAATCTTCTCTTACGTCGCATGTAACTTCGTATGCAACTACTAGCTCAACTACCTATTCCCTATAGGTACCTATCCAAATAATAGGTATAGCTCCAGCGGCGCCCGCGTACCGCGTGCGGTATGCGAGGTTAAGCAACGTCGATCCAGGTCAGTTCTTTGGTGGGTCACCGCTTTGAGTGGTTATTAACTGAGCGCCGTTGTGGTTTAGAATGCACGTTAAGCCAAGTTAGAGGCCTCCGGTTGGCTTAAAAACTTCTAACAGTCAAGCTGCCCACTCACTTGACAAGGGGGATCGAAGGCGCACCACGTCCGTGGTACCCACCGTTAATTAACCTACACGTGAACCCTAGGTGGTGCTAAAAGGTGCAACAAAACTGACAACGGAACATTGCGGCTCATCAGTAGGAACGAAAGGAACCCAATAATTATAGTCACGAGACGTAGACGTTTTTGGGTCAGGATCGCGAAAAGTAGACGGCTTTGGTCCAGGGTCGCGAGATGTAGACGGCTTTGGTCCAGGGTCGCGAGAAGTAGACGGCTTTGGTTGAGGGCAAAACTTCTTCGCCAGTGACTCCAAGTTAATTTCACGAGTTATTTTCGCACAAATCTTTGCTTTATTTTGAAGAGAATCTTCAACATACGATTCAGCGACTTTGTCATATCGCCAGCCGCCATGACGCTTTAAAGTCAATACGTCAGCCCCTAAATCGGCAAGCAATGTGGCCGAAGCGAAGTTCTCCTAAAACTATGGCCAGTATATGTATGTATCAAGGTCCGGCAAATCTAAAAACTTGGCAATTTCTTTTGGCAAAGGACCAAATTTGTTGATTCCAATTGATTGAGCGGTACATTTTCCTTTTTGGAAGTTTTGGAAAAAGCGATCTGTTTTTGATTTTGTAATATAATTTTTACAAGAATCATTTGGCACTGTTTCTATGTCTTTCGTTGTTAAATCATTGAGCTCTTGCGCCAGTGACACCAAATATCAATGCCACCTGTAAAGAAATGAAATAGATATTTGTGAAAAAATATACAAAATAAAATGTAATAATAAAGATAATTTTATTTAGTTTTTGTTCTTAACGGTGCTCTCCAGCATCGAATAAAATACACCAGAGCGAGCTAGGCTTGTATTTGCTCGCCAGTTCGTTAAAATATGCTAAAGACACATTTTTAGAGAACGACTGAGTTTTTTTGTTGTTTTTCCAATGAATTAATGTTTCGTAATGCAGCATTTTGCTCTAGATTTTGGTAGTAATAGTCTTTCAGTTGCATTTTGATGCCTCTGTAAGGATTTCTGACGGTGTCAATTCAAACAATATCTCCACTTCCCTACTTAAGCGACATTTTAGACGAAAAGTAATTAAATAAACAGAGAAAATAAATTACAAATATCTAAGGGAAGTGGCGAGCTCTTTTATTTTTCCGCGCTCTGCGCGCCGCCCGCTATGCGCGCGCAGGGCTACCGCGCAACGCGAACGACGTTCATTTGTGTGTCTCCTTCTCTGTCGCTCGAATAAGCAAGTGCGACAGAGAGGAAGGCATATGCACGAAGTTAGCGTTTTGCGGTACTCGCTTAGTGGAAGAAAAGGCCAGTGAGTCAACAATTAAGTGACGTTTGACGCATTTGACGTAGATATTACAGTTGCATTTAAGAGGTTTTAAATAAATCTCTGCAGTCTCAGTTTTCATTAGCCAGACTCTACTATCCGTCCATCGGCTACTCTTAAAAGACACCTTCATATTATAGGGATTGGCAGGCACTCCTCATGCCCACACATGTGATCGCATGATATGTAATCGCAGGGTGCTTGCGAGGTTATTTGCTTTACCAGCACGATTCATAAAATCCTGTGTCTTAAATATTATGCTCCCTATGTACAAACCCCATTATTCATAAACGTCTATCAAACCTATATTAATTAACTAGCCGCTAAAGTTCGTTTGTCCTTATCTGTCACTTTGACACATGTGCTTGTGAGACAGTGACGACAGACTTTTTAATTAGCAGAGGTTTGTTAAGTTTTATGAATAAGGGGGAAAGACTTTAGGCCACGGGTCTTTATTCTATGATAAATATGTATAATATTGGGGCAGTAACGTATTTACGATTTTATACATGAACGTGTTTTTTTTTCGGTTATAGGTAGCTTAATAGGAATAGAGGCCCTGAAGTTCGGCTTCTTTGAATTCGTAATGACGCAATATAATCGACGTTCCATGTTACGACAGTGCGTCTCAATTATTTTCATGTTCGTGACCTTGCCACAATTCGTTTATCACTGACTGACCCGCTGCCCCCACTCATGTGACGACTGTTCTGTATGAGGTAAGCGAGTGATCGTGTTATCATTCAAAGAACAGCAATTATTTTTGTCCAACTTTATTACACTAATCAATTTTATTCGTGGAATTGTTTACGAGAAAGATGGAATCAGTCATTGCGAAATATGTTCTTGTTGTTCCTTCTACCTTCCAATTTACTACGTAGTTAGGAAGTAATGGATTTAAACCAACTAGCTTAATCTGAGCTGTATTGCTATTTATATACGCACCACATAAGCACTAGTACCTACGTAGTCGAGAGAGTGTGAAGTAACTTTCTGAAGAGATATCATTTGTTTTAACCTTATACAATTCACAGCACAGGTGGGTAATGTCCGTACCGGATCAGATTTCCTGATTCGGTTTGGGTGTTCAGAGCGCTAGTAGTGCTTAGAGTCACATTCGAACGCTTCATAGCCAAACCCGTTGACATCGATCGTATTTTTTTTTGTAATACCGATACCATGTGTCCGAACCTGAGCGTCTACTCCGAACTTCGTATCGTGCCGTCCCTTTCACTCTCGTGTTATACACTATAAGAGTGAAAGGGTCGGCACGATACGTAGTTCGAATTTCGATGTTCGGAGTACAGGCCCTGATCCGTGTGCGGGTCTTATAATTATCATAGATTAAAAACATTGCTCATTATTTTTTAAAGAGCTGGCTGTTATGCTGTCAAGTCCTAGAGGGTCATGTCATGGTCATGTAGACATATTTTGATTTTCAAATTAATGCCTTAATTTTCTATAAAATATAAAACAAATATGTAACTTTTCCTTGTTCAAACAGGTGTATAGATTTAAGATGTCATGTTTGAATCATGACTAACAAGTAATAAAACAGTTCCTTCGGAAGTTCGGGTGAGATATACAAGAGTTTGTAGTAAGGAATTATCCCTTCCTCATTTTATTTAGGTTGGGTTGCACCTAACCGTCTGTACCTAATCGGGAACGACTGTACTTTATGTGCCATCGCCAACATTGATATTTTTTTTGTATGGTACATTAAGCCATCCTAAGTGCATTTTTAAAATTGATAAAACCGACTCCAAAAAACACTATAAAGTAAAAAATAATGAACAATGTAGACGTAACTAATGTAATTTCTGAAGCCGGTGCTATCCAAAGAAATTGTCTAAAGTTGACGAAATGGCACCTAGTACAAAAATTACAATAGGTACCTGTACATCATTCAATAAAAAGCGTAGTCTCATGTTGAAGTAAGGCAATTATTTTTACTTTTTAGTGTTTTTTGGAGTTAGTTTTATTTTTTTATTAAAATATTTATTTATTTCACATTTATTAGCATTACCAGAGTGCATCTCATAACGATTCCAATAAGCACAAACACGGATAAGCTACACAGTTTTATTAAGGAGTTCCGTTGCCTACCTTCCGGCTTCCATTACCAAATCAGGTTGATGGTGACATTACATCAGGACCATTTAAATTGACTTCGTCATAGTCGCCTCTGTATCTTGATCGAAATATCTTAATACCACTTATGAAACACTAGGAGTTTTGGATGATCATCCGTGGTCTTCTTCGTCAGTTCACGTTCACCAAATGCTACTTTCTGAATGCTTGATTTATTACCGAAAATACTAAAATCACTATAAGTTTCCCTTGAATTTTTGAAATGTTCTTCAATTCCTCATGGATCCCATCATCAAAACTAGATTCTGGTAAAAACGGGAAGAAAAAAATTTCAAATCAGTTCTTAAACGACGGAGTTCTTAGGTAACACACATTAAAAAAAAAAGAACACAACCGAATTGAGAACCTTCCTTTTTTTTGAAGTCGGACAAAAATTGCGGAGATGCATGATTTTTGAAAAAAAATTTGAAAGTTTCCATACAAAATTCACTTTGCGCCAATATCGTTTGAAGGTCATTGATCATAAATTAGGTCGGGAGGGGGGAGGTAGGGTGGAGGGATGGGGGCATCTATCCCCATCCACGTTAGAGTCGATTTTGTCCCAACAGGACTTTATTGTGCATAGTTAGTATGAAAAAAAGCATGTTTATAACTTTACACTAATAATATTTAAAAAAAAAAACATAAAACAATAACAAATGGGTCAATCAACTTTTTCTTGTACAAATACAAATACAAAATGTTGTTATTCTGTCCCGTCAGCGACGAGACAACAGTAACTGAGTTTCTTAGAAAAGTGTTTATAATATAGATTTAAAGCATGCTCAGGAGATGACCCATGTCCAAATGGATTTATGCTCATCGCTAATACTCATGTTTGTACATTTAAACCCTATAAACTCAGGAGAAATAACCATGGTAATGAGCAACAAAGAATAGTTGATCCACCCAAATACAACAACATAGAAATAACATCAATGTGATAATTAGGCGCAAAAATGCCACAATTAAACGAAATAAATACGTACAAAATGAATGCACGCTAACTTTGACAGGAGCTATGAAATAGTGAATTTTGTATGGAAAGTTGGAAACATTAATATTTTTTTACCAAAACTATGGTTTCCGCAATCTGAGATTTGGTGGAGAGATTCCTTATGATGAGTACTATCTATAAAAAAAATATGAGACCTGAACTCTATGGGACATAATCTACAGTTGAGCCCCTAATCGTAACCGGTTTTCGTTAAAATTTGATTATATGGAAAATTTCACAACTTTCAATGAGGTGACCGGTATAATAATCGTAGGTTGGTGCAACGCGCACTTATACTACAACAGCGCCAAACAAGCATACGGCTTACTAATGGTTGCTAATGGTAAGCAGACACCGTACCGTAGTCAATGAGCGCTTGGAACTTCAGAAGAATCATGAGCGCATCGTGACCCTTTATTTATTTGAGGATTCGTAGTGATGATAGCTAGAAACATGCGGGGAGTTCACTATCGCTACTGTTCTAACACAGTGTATCCTCTGCGGCTGCGGTAACCTTGCTCCCCACGCGAAGAGAAACATACCACCATCTCCAATTTTCCACACAGAATAACAGAATGTCGTAACAGGATTACCAGCTTTGTTATTAGGTACCTACTTGGGTATAAAAACGTAGTGTGTATTGAGTGTATTTCGTACAATATAAATAAGGTGCAAGCAACATACACATGATAAATATATAGTAAACGAATGTGGTATTATGAATAAACTTCTTATTTACAGTGATAATGGCCGAGTCCATACAATTACACCACAATAAGCACGCGCGCCGGGGAAGGGAGCAAGCAGAAAAAATAAGAGACACCGTAGACTCTAGCGATTCCAATGATGTTGAATTTATTAATTTAGATTATTTCCGTGCTTGCCATTATAAAGAGCCACATTTCTATAAAAATAAACATTGTCCACGAGAAAGTTCTCAAGGAGATAAAATAAATGACAACAGAGGCCAATCGAGATGCGAGCGGACCACTGGGTACTCAAAAAACTATCAATTCAAACAAATTGAATCTCGGTGCATTTATACAGAACCTTCCATTGCCTTGAGACGTGAGCAATACGCAACCAGATATGCAACACTAGTTAGAAAATGCCAACCAAATAGAAAGGATAGAAATAATATGGAAACCAGAACTGTACTCCAGAGGAATATGTTAAATATTGCAGAAACGGGAATTATGATACGGCCAGTAACGTCTTGCTCGACTCCCGGGATCACTCCAGCGTCACCTAGTCCGTCGCAAAATCTAACTTCAACAAGACTCAATAATACTAAGTCACATTCGCTGCGCTATCTTATGCCAATAAAAGATAGTTCTGTACGTCATAGACTAAAGAAAAGTCATGATACAAACAAAACATCAACAAGTTTACTACCTAGTCACTGTTTAAAACGTAATTCACGCCGCCGATCTTTTTTTATAGCCTATTCTAAAGTACTATTCTTACACAATAAGCGTAGAATCAAACCAAAGGTGCAAAAACAAAATAAAGTCAGCAAAAATGAAATGAAGTCAGTTATAATTCCGGCAATACGTAAGATAAATAAAAGAGAACCATACATGTTTGATCGAGATCGATTACCCAAAATACAAGGAAGTAGTCTACGTGTCAATTTAAGTTCAAGTAGCACTGACTTAACTTTAGCAGCAGGATCTATGATGCACAACTTCGGTGAACAGGGCGAACATTCTCTCACACAATGCATTTCATTTTCAAAACCCATTAGCACACCCTACGCAAAAACTATAACCGTGTATAGTGTTTTTGACCAAAAACCTACTAAACCAAACCCTGCAGTAAACCTAGCATCAAATGCTTCATTTAATTTAAAATTTTACAAAAGTATGGGCGACGGACGTCAAATGTTCGGGGACGGATCTCCATATATGCAAGTACCAAGGAATTACTCACCTACCGACGTGGCAAGAGTCGGACGTGATGAAGACGGTTGTATTTGTGTATGTATTCCTCCAGAAACTGATTATGGAAATATGGGTCCGGGACATGGCGGGAACTTTTTGAAGAGATATTTACGGGTATTATTACATGAAAGAAAAAGATGTGTATGTGCAAACAAGCGTCCTACACCGAAAACATGTCTTTGTCCAAATGCAGGTCGCGGACGCGTTATGATGCCCACAGATAATTATAATGCTAATGCAAAAAGAAACTTTCATGCTAATGACGTTTCATGCCAATGTAAGAGGAAGGAACGACGAGAACGTAGATCAGATGATATATTTTGCAGAGACAGAGGAACAACTTGTATTGTTCCAACGTGTTCAGACAATAACATGTCGTTCGAATGTCCCAATGTCCCACCAAACCAACAGCAGAATAAGCGTGACAAGGGCGCATGTAATATTGGATCAAATTTTAGTTTTCAAGTAGGGCTTTATAAACGCTGCATCGATACGAACCCGGACCGTTCTACATTCTCACCTAATTACTCTAACATGCGGTGTGTACCGTGTCCGTGTGTAGAAGCCGACGGGCCGTCAACCGGGCCGCCGAACGCGCCGCCAACCGGGCCGCCTAACGCGCCGCAAATCGTGCCGCCAATGGCACCATATAGTACGGGACGTGGCGGAGAGAGTTGCTGCTGTGGTACTATTAGCAATGTCTCTATATTGAGTGACCAGTTAAGCCCACGATGCATATCTCCGTGTTGTATGTCGAAATGTCCGTCTAAGAGAAGTTCATTATTAAAACAATTGGAAAGAAACGACCTCTGCTGCAACAACGAACCAAAATCACGCTGCAAACCAAAACATAAAGCTGTTCGTTGCAAATGTCATAAAAAACCCAAGATTATTGGTTGTACTGATAGCCTTGATAGCAAAAAGAGCCTTGATAGCAAAAAGAGACTTGATAGCAAAAAGAGACTTGATAGCAAAAAGAACGTGGGAATCGTTTGTAGTTCACGTAATCTTTCATCATCTGCGACTTCAGCTTCCTGCTGTTGTTACAAAGTGAAGAACATCGGATGCTGTTGTTCTAACGAACCAATTATGGCGGAGTGTAAGAAAAAGAAAGAGAGAGAGAAAAAGACAGAAAAAGAAAATAAGAGAAAAGCAGAAAGAGAGAAAAGGAGAAACAGAGAAAAGAGTACTGATAGTCTCCCTGGGTCTAAGAAATCCAAAAAATCAAAAAAAGCTGGTGGCATTTGCCGTAGTACTTGCACTGGTTCTACGTCTAGGAAAAAAGGAAAAAGGTCAAATTTGTGTACTTGTCGTGAAAGAAAAAAACCAAAAAAAAAGGTAAACTGCTGTCTTTGTGGCGAGAAATCGCGCTCATTATTGAATTTTGTTTGTAGACGTGATCCGCCTTGTTGTTGTTCTAACGAGCAAAAATGTAGTTTAGTACGAACACTCAGTTCATTTTTAGAGAGGACAAATAAAGAGAAGCCTAAAATAGTGTGTAAATGTTCACCACGTAAGAAACAGAGCCTGCTTCAAAAGCCTATGAGCTTTTTTCAAAAACGTAAAACACAAAGCGGTGAATTTGACTACAAGGAGTTGCTAAAAAATTTAAAGATATCCAGTAAGCGAGAAAAGCAAGCCAAACTAAAACCGTGTCCTTGCGGTTCGTATAACATGCAAAAAGTGTTAAGCGAACTATTGGCCCCCGATCCAAAAAAGCAGACCAAAGCACAACAATGTAAGTGTAAAAAATTTGATTTGAAAAAGGTGATGGAAAGAGTATTATTATCTAACACTGTAAATAGAGAAATGAAATCTTACTCAAAGGAGTCATACGATCAATATTGTAGAAGTATTGGAACCGGTGAAGAAGACTACCGTAAACTTCCTCCCTTTCGCATGCCAGACAAATGCCAAGGCGATGGTTTGGCTTTGAAAAAAATTGTCTCCATATTATTATGTCCGGAAGTCGGTACTAAAATGCATTACAGTGCATTTAATCCACTCAATCAATGCGAAGCCGCCATGCAACACAACAGCAGACTAGGGCCCGAAAATACAGCAGGAGCAACAGTATGTAGGAATCAAGGCTCCTGTGTTGGAAAATCTAAACCACTGACCGTAAAAGATTGTGATAATGCGACTTGTGCAGCTTTACAGAACGTGGATCCCAACCGCAGGGCAGTTCGTATTGGGTCAAGTTGTAGCTTCTGTCTAGAAATTTACAAAGGTATGCCTCCTTCAAAGGCACGTGCTCCCCCCTGCCCTCCTACATGCTCGACTCCGTGCCCGGCGCCTTGCGCTGACACAACTACTCCTGTTTCCATCCCAAAACAACGACCGTGCAGGCAGAAACAAACCTTTCTTCGAAAAGCTGCCAAATACATGATCTGCAATCAAGATCAGCATGCAGTCAAAAAGAAACAGAAATGCAAAAAATGTGATAGCTGCGTTAAAGTTCCTCTTATTAAAAGGGGTTTCGCCCACTTGATATTGAGAGACAGAAGACCATTATTGCCGGCTAAAACTTGCCAAAAAACAAATACACTTCAGCCAAATCGTAGACTTGTTACCCGTAAACCGACCCCCGGCAAGGGAGGTTTAGGTGCCACTCCTAATTGTGACCCTTATGTATGTTTGAAGCGACTCAATCAGCGCAAATGCTGCAGATAATTTTCGTTTATCGAAGCGGAAGACATCCGTCACTCTCACTGATGATGTAGTTATGTATCCGTTGCATATGAAACGTTGACTAGCTCTAGTCGGAAAATAGCTCAAAGTACCTTTGGCAGCAAAGCAGTTGCAAAACCTTCGAATAATCAAACTTTACATCTTATCTTAAAACTCCACAACTCCACACACGAGTTTACTTTTCATTAAAGTAATTCGACTTCTCCCTTTTTCACAAATGGTGAGATTCAGTACTTAAGTATAAAAATCAGACTCATTCTATAAAGAAATATTAATACATAAATATAAGTAAAAACCAATATAAAACACCTACCTAAAAGAAAGAAATGAATGAGAAATGTGAAGCTTACGAAAGAAACGATACCTTTGTAAGTATAGTGTATTTGTACACTCACACATAACCGTCGCATTTGTGTTGGACAAGTGTTAACTTGGTGTCATTGTTTACATATAAATGCTCGTATATTTTGTAATAAAGTGAAATATTAATAAGTATTTTTTTTCCTAATATCTTAAGCATTAATACAAATCAGTCCGTCAGTTTTTATAGTAGGTAGTGTACAAAAAAGTTGTAAATAATACCTAATATTATAACCTGACAATTTTATTTGGCCTTCGCCATGTTGCGGATTTTCAGTGGTAGGGGAGACCTAGGAGATTTGTGACAGAGGAGAGTTGTGATAGAGACGATTTCTTCCTACCTACAATAGTTACCGAGTTGGAAACAACGCTCGTTTGTCGCTTTAGAGACGTGCTACTTGACTCTGCTCCCGATGACGGTGCACGAGAAGCGTTTGCGTAATTACGATGTCTGCGTGCAAAAAAAAACTCGAAAAGTAAGTTCTTCTTCATAATTTTGGTCGACTTTATATCTGTGCTGTTATTTTCTCTTAAGTTGTATGGTTATTTAAGTCTTACAGCGTTGCATTGACCTTTTGTCTTGGCTTCGTGTTTAGAAAATTATATGAATTATTCGGACCAAGTCGTAATTTAGAGCACCTAGGAGACAGCCTGTCGCAACGCTCCTATTTGCCTTCAGTTTCCTGCTGGATTATTTCTACACTTTTTAAATTGATTTGCAATGTATGTATGTGTGTTTGTAGATTAGTATATTTAGTTCAAATCTTACAAGTACAGTCCGGAATAACAGTTTGTCTCAAAAAGTTACTTTTTGAAAAAAAAATAGTTGGTCTTGTGGTGTGTTATTGCATTCTGGATGACTACTTTTTTGTTTCAGAATGCCTAATAACTGGACACGAAAGACTGATAAAGACATTGCTAGTGTCGAAATATAAGAACTGTCTAAATACGAAGCTGTAACATCTTACCTCGGTACCTGTCACAGCTTACCTCGGTGTTAGGAGAGTTGTTGTGACAGAGGGAGTTTTCTTACCTTTTGTTGATTTTCTCGGAAAGCGTAATACTTTAATTAGTTATGATGATTGTTTTGGATAGCGAAGGAATGATGTTACATCAGTTCACATAGGTCATAACTGTGGAATGTTTCTTAAGCGAGATATGTCCCATAAATTAAAAATTGTCACAAGGCTCCTAGGTCTCCCCTACTCATTTATTTTACTGGAAAGGAGTACTGTGACAACAGACGCTGAAAGTCATCGAATTAGTCATGCGCAAAATGTGCCACTAAAAGGAAAAGATATTCATTCTTCATTCCTTCACTGTAAATTATATCACTCATTTAGTTCACTAGTTCAGTTTAGTTCAGTAGCTATAGGTAGATATAGATATAGGTTGGGTAATGATATCAGTCATTCATTCAATCATGGCGTCTATGTCATTCTCGGAGCCAACTCGGAGCGAATGAGTAGGTAAAAAATGATCTAACAAATCACCTACTAAATAATATTATAAATGTGAAAGTATTCTGTCTGTTTTACCTCTTCACGCTAACCGCTGAATCGATTGAGATGAAACTTGGTATAGAGATAGTTTGAGACCCTGGGAAAAACCTACGATAGTTTTTATGAATGGGGGTTCAAGTTTGTATGGAAGTACGAGATAAATGAGTTCCATACGCACTAAGCCACGGGCAAAAACCAGTCCTAAATCTGATCAAGTGATCACAGACTCAACATTAGGGCTAACTTACCTTTTAATACTTATTTGCTCCGTTGAAGGTCTTTGGCAATACTCAGACAGCTTAAAGTTCTATGACAAGTGTTGTAATGAAGTTAATTAATTTAAGTATAACACCAACATATTCTCTTATTCCATTGGAAATTCTACTTTAAGGTTGAATTCTTTCTTTATCTATTTTTCAGCGAGTCAACGGAAATTAAATAAACAAACCGAAACAATTAAACAAACTAGTTCTGAGGAAATGAAGGTTAGGCACATGGGTCGGGCGCTCGTTGATGTCTTTTGTTCTATGTCCGCGGTGTCACGTGATTGGTCAATTGCACAAGTGTTCACTTGAAGGCAGCTCTATAGAGAAAAGTATGTGATTGACCGAGGGAAACGAAGTTCTCTGCTTCAGCTTCGACAAAAATGCAATTCTCAACCGATTCTCGTGAAATTTCGTGAGCAGGTTCGATAGTTATATAGATTTTTTTTGTCGAGACGGTTTTTGGAAATTTCCCTAAACAATTTTTTTATTGATAATTTTGTAAGTTTCTGCGAACTAGTCGCATTTTGTTAGCAGGTTCGATATTCATAATTGATCTTTTTTATAATGTCAGATTTTGGAAATGATAAAAAACTCACGAGGTCTACAGCTCAGAGCCACTAGTTTCATCTACGATATCTTAATTCAAACATTGAAGTGGACGAGTAGATAAATTATATTATATTATTGTTAGACTATCCAATGGAATAACGTCATATGTCAATGTCAAACTCAAAGACTGACTGTGAATGTTACAAGGAATTGAGTAATACCGCTATAATTATTTAGAATAAGTAAATCATCTTCTAGTAGTATCAATTAGCTATTAAACAATGTACAGCAACTAAATAAAAAACAGACGACACCGATCTTACAACTAAGTAAGTCTGTAATTAACTGCTGCTACTGCTGGAACCAGCTGGGAGTCCTCTTGAGCTCTCCTTGTAGACAAGGCTGAAATTGTTTTAATCAATTGAGGAATTACAAAACTGAGTATCTTGATTGTGTTGCAACATTTCTAACAAACTTGATGTTAACTAATCAAGTGGTGGTAGTTAAGCGACCCTTTTTCAGTGGGTGGTGTATTTTTAAACCTCAACTGAGACAGTTTATGGTTAAAACTCATAAACCGGCACCTGGTGGCCCCACAGATCTTTACACACCACTGAAGTATAGTTTGGACTAGTGTCTATGCCAAATCGTGGGATTAAGGGATTCCATCAGGATGCAACTGTACTGGTATAATTCTAGGTGAATGATAATCACTGAATTAGATTTAAACATTGTCAAGCCAGAGTATAAGGTGGTAATTCTATACTCTAGTAAATGCTTCATTTGTTTCATATCTAAAAATTATTATCATAGTTAGATTCCATCCATTTCCAATTGTTGGTCCCTTAAAGCTATGGATACAGACTGCTGTCATTGTTGGAGAGTGTCGATGGCTCATCATTGGACAGTGCCTTTATTGGCAGGCTCTTCAATTCGCTTGTGTCTTGGTTCTGTCATACATTCAGCTTACTTATCTTCTTCAACATTCTGAATCATCTAATGCATTGTATGCCAGTCAACAAAACCAGCATACTTCTTTTTTAGTGTGCACTTTTATTACTTATCATCAATTTTTAGTAAATTATAGAAATACTTCCAATACCAGTGCTAGATTTTCATGTATTTCTAATGATCATATTTGCACTAAGTCATGATCACCAAATATACATCTCATGCACACGTATGTTTCTTTTTTTGGAAGTTAATGAGAAAGCAAAAGTTCACTTCACTCATAGTAGAAAACAAGGTCCCTAGATAATAAATAAGAAGTGTGTCCAGTGTTGCCAGACCGAATCTGAAAAAAAGCAGTAGACATGAGGCTAAAAACTAATAGATTGGGGGAAAAAACCAGTAGAAAAATGTTATACCCCAAAACTTACCAAATCACAAGTTTTCTTTCTTTTTACTTCCTGATATTTTCAAATCACAAATTTTCTTTCGTTTTAGTTACTTCCTGATATTGTCAAAATCACAAGATTTCCTTTTTTTATGATATTGTAGCCTTACTCAGTAAGGCTACAATATAACCAGCCTGGTTCAATGTTTAGAATAAGGAATTTACGCGTTACCTCAAAAAATTCCACCACTCTTTTCAAAGTTTTCTAACTTCAGGCACGTCTAAGTAAGTAAACAAACAAACAAAGAGCCCACAGATACTTGAATAGAATTGGAATTAAAAAACTTCGTAAGGGCCAGCTCTCACTATCCGATACAATATCGGAGTAAGATCCGACAATATTGTAAAGAAAACCGCTTAGTGTTCACAATATCCGATACGATATCGGTCACATTCCCATACATTTGTCGTCGGTTCTGACACTGTTAAATATCGGATAATGGGAATTTATAATTTGAGTAGCCTAATTTTTTGATAAATGACGTTTGTCGATCTCATTTAGGCCCGCCTTAACACTTGTTTCATAATTATACGTGCATGGATAATCATCCATGCGCAAATGCATGTACGTAAGAAAAAGTTTTAAAACCAGAATGCAATTCGTAAAATCCAGTAGATTCTCTTGCAAAACCAGAAACCAGTAGACGTACCCCAAAACCAGTAGATCTATTGGAAAACCAGTAGATCTGGCAACACTGAGTGTGTCAGTGTGACAAGGCCTGACAATCCGAGGAGCTACCGCGACCGAAAACGAACGAAGTTCGAGTATCTCCCTCTCTGTCGCACGAATTAGCAAGTGTAACAGAGAGGGAGATACACCACAATACGTCACTGTCGACGACGCACTCGTGCTTACGTCCGCATACGATTGATAGGCTGGAAGTGTTACCGCGAACCACAATCGAAGTTTTCTATCTCTGTCGCATTTATGTGCAAACTTGCAAGTGCGACAGAGAGGGAAAATTTCGAATGCTAGAGATGGGTAAATCCGGACTTTAAATGATTCGAATCCGTAAACGGTGCCGCTTCCTTATCGATTGTTTTGAAATCTTATTGAATCCGTTTGCTGTCGCGGTAGCGCCACCGAGTTATTAACTCCGACTCGGTACGGAGCCGAATGAATGACCGGTTTACGCTGGTATCGCGGACCGTAGGCAAAACTTGTGGACTTTCGTATATTTCTATCAAGTCTGGAGTTAAAAGAATCAAAATTTTGGAAAAACTTTAAGATCACTGGATTTGTATTGAAACCAGCGAGTCTGGAGTGAATTGATTTGATTGATTCAAAGGAGTCGAAGAGTCGATAAGCGGAGCCTGTACCGATAGCGGAGCCGGATTTAGTGATTCAAATCGCTCCCCGGAGTCGAGACTACATATCTCTATCGAATGGTCCGCGGTAGCAGCCCAGGGGCGCTACCGCGATAGTAAACGAAGTTTTCTTTCTCTGTCGCACTTGCACGTTCGGACGTAAGTACGCGCGGTAGCACTGCAGACGCTGCCTGATGACGTAATGTCGTGTCACCCACACTACTAACCTATGTACCTGGCGCCTTGGCGCATTTGACGAAAACACTTAATTTAAATCTGTCGAAAACCAGAAATGTCAGTTTGATTTTCGAGGTATAGGTAATTGATACGCCGGGTACACACTCACCCAACTTACATTACGCAATTCTGCGTTGAAAGGAGAAAGACGTGCATATTTTCATCCATAAAGTAAATTACCTATTTTTCATCTCTGCCACCGTATAACATCCATATCCATACGTTAGCCATTATGGCCCATAGTGTGGTTCGGTACCGTATCGTGGAATGTGTACACGCCTTAATATCGGATCTTGTCCCTGTAAGGCCGTGTTCACATCATCCCATTCGATATCGGTGTAGGATCCGACACCGATAAAAATGTATGGAAAACCGCTTAGTATTCACACTATCCGATCTGATATCGGTGTAGGATGCTATAGGCGAGTGATATCGGTGGCTTTTGTTTGTGTGCGGTACGAGTATAGGTTTTTTGTAGTCTGCGTGGTGACTGCGCTTGGGTGGCCAACTGAGGGGCTACCGCGAACTGAAAACGAAGGAAGTTCGAATATCTCCCTCTCTGCCGCACGAATTGGCAAGTGCGACAGAGAGGGAAATATACGAACTTCGTTTTCAGTTCACGGTAGTCCCTCTGGCCACTTGTCTATAATGTGTATGCTCTACTTACTATTACGCGGTACACTAATATCACAATGCGTATCACGTATTGATGAATATTGAACCATAATGCTAACATTTTTCATTTTTTAATACCACAACATTGGCACCCCGTATTGTGATAATAGCACCACGTAACCGGCCCCATTATAACCACCACGACCGAAATTGGCAACAATATATAACGGATCGGATAGTCTGGACACGTCCTCAGACAATACACATCCTATCCGAAATTTCGATGTGAACGAGGTACGGTCAATCGGTTGTGCGAAATGTTTACCTTCGTTAACATGACATATGGTATCACTAGCCAAAGCGTGATATAGCTGGCAATAGTGATAGCGCAAATTAAAAAAAAAATGAATATTGAAGTGTGAAATATCGCCGTTTTTATTCGTTTAAAATTTTTATCAAGTTGATATGATACATAGTTTTACTTTATTAGATTTTATTGTAAATCTGGCAGAGAAAAACTACTAAACTTACTAACATTTGATCAGTGATAGTTTATATGTTACATAGTGAAGTCCCTCCAAGCTCCGTTCTGACACGTTCTTGAGACGCCATGTTTGTCACGTTTTTGCCAGTTGTGAATTTATTTGCCCAAAAATTAGATTTTCAGTAGTTTTTTTGCAAAGTATAGATAGCAAGAGTTAATAATAAGTCCACAATGAGTACCGTCTTTCCGAAGAATAAGGAAAAACGGACCCGAACATCGTCTGGAGAATCTAACAATGTAAGTTGTCACCTTACAGATAGATTCCCGCTCTCGCGACATAGTCGTTAAAAATTTTGTTCTCCGATCGCGGCCTCACGCGTAGATGTGTATTTATATCTTAAGAAGTGACGCTTTGCATGGCGATTGATCACAATTTGTTGATGGTTAGATCAAATATTGTAATAATATGTGACGCGATTTTTTGAGGCTAAAAAGTGGTTGATTTTCAAGTTTTTGTGTGTGCGACATTCTGGTCTTGTCAAAGTCCATGTTTCGTTAATGTTGCTTTGCTCTTTATGCTTGTGCGTCGGGAATTGTTAATAGGCTGTGTTTTAGCCTTAGGTGAACAATGGATCAGGTTTGTAATGGTTAATTACTGTTGGCTTTTGGATAAGATAATGAGTTATCGTACTCATGAATGAATTCCTCACATGTCGTTCTTGTTTTGCAAGGAGTTTATAACATGGCACACTATTGCTGCAATTTCTGAAATCCTTGTCAATTAGGGTGGGTACAAACATAGTAGTTGACCAATGCTAAGCATCAGTGCAGTATCTTGTCCTTCTGATGCAGTATCTTGTCCTTCTGATATAGTATCTTGTCCTTATGATAGCATCTCTTGCCATTTAAGGATGTTTGTTCGAGTCGTCAGTAAACACTTCTGTACTCATAGTTCGGTTTTTAATTTTACTATTTGCTGCTTGAGGAAAATTTCAATGATTGACACATTTATTTTGTACTGAATTGATAAACTTATCCTGTCTAAGTATACAGCTAACACAGGCTATTCTTATTATATGCTTACTTCTAAGCTTAGTTATAAAGTTTATTTTACGGATAATCTTGGGGTGGAAGGGAAACATTGTTTTTAATTTTGAACTTGAGAAGGTTGAAATTGATAATTTAAAAAATGCCACATATTTTTGTGCCTTAAATGAATGAAGTAAAAGTAAATTGTTAAACAGCAGAGTGAATTCATCTGGATGACACTAGCAGAATTCTGTAATCCAATTGTAGCCTATATGCCTGGATGAGATTTACTACACAGTGTTTAGGGGGACAAAATCAATTTTGCTCTCTGATTTGTCATTTTTTTTCTCAGGTACTGAAATTTACATAGCTATGTGACATGAACACAATGAATTTGTAGACAGTTTCAGGGGCCAGTTATATAATCACTTGTAACTTATAATACATACTTTATTTCTCATCTTGAACATTATCTCAGTGGCATATACAGCGCTGGCGCTATTTGTCAGAGGCAGGGTCCGAGGGTTTGTGGTTCTAATGAGAGCAAGGTGTTCTCATGCAAAGAGCCATTTTTTTTTGGCGAGTGCCGGGTGCGCAATTTCGAATCCTGCTTGGTGCCTAAATTTTTCAATTTTTCCTTTGTTCTAAATTTAGCCATTATATTTTATATTTTTCATCATTTTATTTTATATTAACTGCATAAATTATTCATTGCTGATACAAGCTATATGTGTTTATATCGCAGTGAACTATTGTTACTGATAACTACTGAAAGTGGCCAGTTGCTATGGCAATTGTAGTAAGCTACACCTCCCCGGCAAGTTCTAGGGTGCAGGGATTTATTCCATACCATTGCGATGGTGCCCTGATTTTTTTCTCATTTAGTATTTAAGCATCCTTAGTTCTGGCTTTTAGAGCAACCACTCCATCAGCTTTTCCCTCAGGCCTTGGGCATGATAAAGGAGCCCACGGGCCAATTGCCTTTGGAAATCATATTTCAACACCTTTTATAATACAAATGCATATGCATGTATTTTAACTTACAAATTATGGAACAGCCTCCTGCTACTAGTGTGTCATAAATGACTGTGCTACTCTACTACTTAATGTTTGATGTAATCATGTTATTTTTCGAGCAGAAGTTCATTATATTGACATCAGAAGCCTATATGTATCCCACTGCTGGGCTCGGGCATACTCCATACCTGCTGTTATAATCATGCTAGGGCAAGGTCATCTACTAAAACAACAAGAAATCTTTTATATTTAATGTTTATTGCCGCCATGTGCACATTCCCTTTGCATACTTTGCTTTAAGGGCTAAAGCGATTCTAATGAACTGGATTAACTAGGAATCTCTGGGGTATCAGCCTAGGGGATTCTGGTGGACTCAATGTGTGTCTGGCACTCACAGTGCAGAAGTTTTAGCTACAGTGGCATGTCTATTTGCTATAACAAAATTCAAGGAGTTTCTTAGGAAACTGTTGCTCCGTCCGTTAAGATATTAGGGACAGTTTGCTGTATGAGTGTGTATCTATACATCTACTTCTATGACATGGATAGTTGTCAAATACACTTTCCCTCCCTGAACATGTATATAATAAAGCTTACTAGTCTGGGTATGATACTCTGGGTACTAATGATATTGGGATAAGATGTTCTCTAACTTAAATAAAACATCAATATATTAGAATTGATATACCATACCAGTGTTTTAGAGAATATTTCGACTTCGGTTAGTGTTACCATTCTAAATATAAACACTATGCAAATATTGTTATGAACCGTAATTGTATTTATAAAATGCTCAATTTGAAGTGAGCAGAAACCGTCACTTACCCCGCTTACTCCAAATTAGGACTTTTAGTCTTTCTACTTCGTGTGCGGCGGAATGTGCAGTTGCTGTCTGAGGTCGGGTTCCAACTTGTACCTTTAAGCATCAGTCTAAGGGATTCAGGAAAGGGTGGTTCAGGAATCCACTTGCGATATACTCAACAACAACGGCAACATATTCATGATTTGCTTGTTGTGTTGAAATCTGAAATTCAATATGATTTGATTAACTGTATCTCTCTCTGTCTGTGATATGAGTAAATTCAGCGTTCTTTCTGAATATTTCTTCATTATATGATATGTGTAAACAAAAAATTAATTTTCACTAAACAATACTCTAATTTATTTGAACTGGGCCCCTGAATATTATTACACCCAAACACAATACATGATGTCTATAAAGGGATCATTCCTGAATTATCCGGGAAATTTTGCGAATAGTGGGAGTTAACCGAGATTTTATAACATAAAAATATATTAATTTAGGTAGGGTTCACCTTCCTAATTTTGGCATTCAGTCACTTTTGTGATATAAGCAGCAAAATATGTGCTGTACTTTGTTTAAAGCTGTTGCTACTTGTTTGCGAATAATACATGTGCATAATGTAAACACTCGATATACACAACATTTTGTCAAATTTACAGGCACCGCGAATGTGTCCTGCATACAATTATATAAGTCATATTTTGTTTTGAATGCCGTTACTTAAGTCGTCAAGGCTTTTGTATATATCCCCATCGGCGTGTTGTGAGCATAAGGAATACATTTGAATCTTGTCACTTTCTTTCGAACAATTTTTTTTTCTTTGCTACTGGGTATTATTATTATCTAATGCTACAGGGTAACACGGTTTATATATCCAAAACAACATTGTAAAATTCTCTTTTAAACATTATTGTTCATCATCAAGGCTTAGCACTTCTGTTTACTTTTGCAGTCATTCGTGAAGAATGTAACATCACGAGTGTCTGGCTTGCTGCCGGCGACCATAACGAAATGGTTCAGCAGCCCGAGCTCGAGTGCCAACGGGTCGGCGCCCGCCGCCGACGCCACGGACTCGTCCACTGAGGACGAAGGGCCGGAGAGCCCCATCACCACCCAGCCGCCAGCCAAGCGGATGAGGTACAACTCGCCCAGCTATGGGAGTGCTGACGTAAGTTTTACTGACTTAATAGCTTAATTCAAGGTCATCTCTTTAAACAGTCATCAAACCACGACTATTTAAAGAGATGATATTGGCTATACAAATGACGCTGTATGCCAATTCTTGATCATTGAAATTTTTCTTAATTTATATACTTTATCTGCTGTTTTAAAAGGTTGACTTTGTTTATTAGTGTAGTGACTAGTGACGCTACCTAAAGCAGCTGTCCCACCGGCGACGCCTATATTCTCGAATAAGAATCTTACAAAGATAACTGAGATGCATATGATTTTATTTTGTTTTATTTAATACATAATACAAGAATTCATTATAATTTACATTCATGTTTAAAGGAATCTCTGTCGGGAAAGAACATTGAATAAAATAAAATACAATATATGTACATATATTAATAGTCGATCGCTGGTTGTTCACACTGGTGGCGAGGGAGATTAGTTTGAGTAGCTTGTCTCGTCTGTCAGTCTACATCCGTCTCGTAGCTTTGCGATTAATCGCCATAATTTTATTCATGTAGCGTCAGATTTAAATGACATTATTCACGAAACGTTATATGTTAGATGTAGATGTAGTGTAGGGACGCCTGGCCGGAGGCAGGCGGGCTGTCGATCGCAGGTCAGGATCATTCAGCCCAATTACTTGAAGTCAGAGCTTAAGGTTACTGTCCCGGCGGCATGCCCACACAGTTTTCATGTTCTTGTCATTTCACTTATATGTTATTTATAGAACAGGTACAAACAGCCCGCCTCAACAACAGTCTTCTAAACCAGAAGAAATCGATATTCTACTTCAATTCGTGTTCGTTTCAGGCAAGTTGCGTCACAAACAATATTGAGACAATAGAATCGTCAACCCAATACACGGTCCAATCACCTCCCGGTCGGACTACCTTCCGACGGGAAACCAACTTCGTGTCAACACCTATCAGGCCTGAGGAGACCACCATAGAGAGAACCACCGATCGAACCACTCTCGATAGGACCACCGATCGGACTACTCTCGATAGGCCCGATAAGGATATTACGCCCACCTTCACTCCACATACGACGGCGGCCTCCATAGGCCTCAGTGCTTCCAAAAAGAGAAAATCCCTGTTTGGGGATCAGACACAACAGCTGAGTGATGCTTCTCAGAAAGCTTATGGTAAGACTTTAAATTTTGTTGACTTTGTACTCCATCTGAGCAATGATTGTGCTCAGAAAAGTCTGAACATGATGATGCTAAGTTAGCCTCTATATCCTAGCAGCAATGCCTATGCCATTACTTTTACGATAAATAATTAAACTTCGCTTTGCAGTGAAAACATCAAATAATACCTTCCGAGATCCAAGGCAACCAACATTCAAGCCAACATTGCTCGGCTCTCCATTCTACGCCGGAAAAACTACGTACGGAGGCGCCGCATCTTCCTACATAAACCAGCCAAATATATCACATCGGCAGAGCACCACTGTCAAAGAGGCGCCTAACACTAGTGATAATAATATGAGTATGTCCGCGAGACGGATTTTGGAGCTTCTAGAGTCATATTCCTCGCCTCTGATGGATGCGAGGAGGATACCGCACTACACTAGGCCGACGAGGCAGGAGGTACTGAAGCGACACACTGAGAGTTCCTCGTCATTGTTGCTTAACAACAGCAAAAGTAACAGTAAGTTTGCACAAATTTTAGTTTAATTATAAAGCTGTCTTGTTAATGGCATATTAAGGATGAATATCCACCAGAGGATGTACGAAGTTGAAGACCTGTCAAGTATGTGAGGTGTCAAATAAATGAAATCAATGAATCTTCACTCATCTCTGGTTAGTATTCACTAATTTGGTATTATTCATATCAAGAATACAAATTTCAATATCTTTTCATTTGTCACATAATATTGAAACAAGTCAGTCTTCGTTTCACAGTTTATTGACTAAATAACGAATTATCAGTCTACCAGCATGTGTGTATTTTTCTCTCGAAATCAATATTAATTTATTATTCACTACCCTGTGAGTATGCAATGCACTAACACCAAGCAAGGACAACCAATCATAGAAGTTAAAAAATCAACTTGTAATAAGATAAGTTTCAGGAGTCTCTCAGGTATAACGGGTTTAACTCATGCGATTGAATTCCTTGTTTTAGTTTAGATTTATTGTGACTTGACTCCTATGTTCGCTTGTAATACTACTTGATAATCGATATTTATACAGCTTACAAAACTCAAGAACTTCACGTGCCAAGTATAGCGTCAATCCTGCGACTGAAGCAGCGGTCGCGACTGAATGACTCGACTAATGCCGCACGGCAGCTCATCGCGTCGCATAGCAGTTCGTCGCCCGATTACTTGCCCTATCCGACCACTTCCCAGAGGTAACATTTTGATTCTTTATACCTCACTTTTTTACAATGATATTAGTAATACCACGCTAGGAGACTTTTGTTGACTATTACTGTTTTTTACAGAGATCAGACGGAGGTCGATGGTAACAGCAAATTAACTACAAAAGTGAAAACGAGACGAACAAGGCTCCATGGAGGCGAAGCTAGCACTTTGGATACCGAAACTATAACCCCAGTGGAATTGCCCAAAGCAGTTTTACAAATTGATCCTAATAATTTACCAAATTTCAGCATCCCAGTAGCCTCTAAACCAAGCTCAATAGATAAACCTACTGTAACTACGTCATTCGTTCCTAGTATATTCGCAACTAAAACAACTGATGTTGTTGAAAAAAGTAAGTCAGAAAAAACCACTAGCAACAGTATTTACAATTTCGCTAATCCAGTGAGAATAACTAGTGAATCTCCCAAGACAACGTCGACACCTCCTAAATTTACATTCGGTAGTCCAGAGCGAAGTATAGAAAAGCCTCTCGCTATCGACAACACTTCTGAGCGTTCCAATCTTCTAGGTGCGCCAAAAGAAAGCGAAAAGAAAACTGAAACGTCCGCGACTGGTTGGAGTTGTCCGGATTGCTGGGTCAAGAATAAATCTGACGACGCTCAGTGTGTGTGTTGCGGACACAAACGCCAAGCTTCGGCAGCACCGGCCAAGTGCACACTTTGCAAGCTAGCTGATAGCAAAGCCGGCTCTGACAAGTGTGTCAACTGCGCAAAAGTCCAAGTCAACAACATTGCAAAGCCTCTCAAGGTGGACACAACCGCCAAGTGGTCCTGCAAAGACTGCTGGGCCAGCAACGACGACGTATCTGACAAGTGCGCTTGCTGCGGCGCCGCCAACCCCAAGAAAGCAACACAAACCCCTGCCGTCACTATCCCTCAGTCTGGAGGCATGTGCTCCAAATGCTTCTCCACAAAAAGCAGCGACGGAACATGCAGCAAATGCGCGGAAAACAAAGACAGCTCGTTCAAAATCATCCTCAAATCGCAAGCTAATAAGTGGGAATGCGAACAATGCTTAGTTCAAAATGACAGTGATAAAACGAAATGTATCTGCTGCGAAGCTGAGCGATCAGGCCTGCCCAAACAGCCAGAAAAGAAGCAGTTCAACTTCGGAACTATTAACACCACTTTCAAATTCGGCATTGATCCGAAGGTACAAGAAGCTAGCTTGGCTAAAATATCTGAGAAACAAGCAGATACAAAAGATAAAGCGGAGGAGTCCGAAACGAATAATAATGTGCTTGCGAAAGCGCCGCCATCTTTTTCCTTCGGTATACCGGCTAAAAAATCGGAGGATCAGCCTGACGCGCCAGCCGAAAAAGCAGCCGAGGTGCCGAAAGCCACCTTCACCTTTGGTCTCCCTAAGCAGACCTCTGTAGCGCCATCTAGCCAGCCAGGTCCCATTTTCGGAATCCCCAATAAATTGACTGAAGCTTCAAAAAAGCCTGAAAAGAATGACAAGCCGGAAGAGAAAAAACCTGAAGTGAGTGACAAACCCGTGGACGTGAAAAAAGCGGAGGACCCAGCGAAGCCAGTCATGAACTTCGGATCGTCCCCATCAACACCATCGGCAGGCAAGTCTGTGAGTCAGCCTTTAAGCGCAGCGTTTACTCTAAATAAGGACGCTCCAAGCAACCCATTGAGTTTGCCTGCCTCGAGCACAATGGCCCCTGGTCTCACTTTCTCGGCCCCGAATACTAACTCTGCCGAAAAGACCGGCCTCTTCGGAACCGTGGCGTCATCCGCACCCGCTACCAGTATATCTTTCGCGCCACCGGCCTCGACTGCATCCTTATCAATGTTTCAAAAGACTGATGAACCCAAGCCTATAAATACAATTTTCCAAAAGAACGAACCGGCGCCGGCCTCACTATTTCCAAAGAGCGACACTCCCGCCGCCGCACCAGCCCCAACCGCTACACCCATGTTCAGCTTTGGTAGCACACAAGCCCAATCGACCGAGAAGCCGAGCTTTTTTACATTTGGTAGTAGTAACAAATCTGATATGTTTAAACCGCCAACTTTTGCGGCGACTGACAGCAGTACCACCGCTAATAAATTTGCACTCGGAAGTACTGCGACGGAGAATCCTCTAGCGCCGTCGAGCCTTCCTGGAGGCAATGGGCTTTCAGCCAGTAGTATGACTAGCAACTCTTTAGGAGGCAACGGTCTGTCGGCGAACCCATTAGCACCTGCCGCAAACCCTCTCTCGCCTGGTAATGGTCTAGCCGCGGCCGCTCCGAGCATATTTGGATCGGTTCAGAAAGAAAATTCATGGACTCCGCCAAACAACAGCACTTCGAATCTATTCACTGCGAATGCGCCTACCAACAGCGCACCTAAACCTTTCTCGTTCGGGTCTTCTACGCCGTTCAACGCGAACACAGCTCCGGCATTCGGGGCGAACACTACGCAGACATCAACGCCGGCATTCGGCACGAATAGCACGCAGACTTCAACGCCCGCGTTCGGCGCGAATAATGCTCAGGCGTTAAATCCAGCGTTCGGCGCGAATAACACTCAGACGTCAACGCCGGCGTTCGGCGCGAGTAACACTCAAACTTCAACGCCAGCATTCGGCGCGAATAACACTCAGGCGTCAACGCCAGCGTTCGGCGCGAGTAACACTCAAACTTCAACGCCTGCATTCGGCGCGAACACTCAGACGTCTCCGCCTGCATTCGGAGCGAACAATGGTCAGACGTCGACGCCAGCCTTTGGTAGTAACTGGGCTACGTCACCGCCCGCCTTCGGCGCATCGCAACCTGCACCGGCGCCTGCTTTCGGCTCTAACGTACAATCCACTTCTAACATTTTTGGAATGGCTAGCCAAAACAATCCGCCTTCGATATTTTCAACACCGAACCAGAATTCGACGGGGATGTTCGGGTCTGGTAATCCGGCGAGTGCGATCCAGCCCCCCGCTATGGGGATGTTCGGGCGGCCGAATGTGGGTGCCACACCGACCTTCGGAACCCCGAACCCGTCGATACCCACTTTCGAGGCGCCCTCGCTACCGGCTCCAGCGCCTTCCTTCAACTTCGGCACGCCTCAAACTTCCTTCGTCTTTGGACAACAACAGCAGGTATGGTTTTATCGTTTTGATTTCATATACTTATTCTTCCTTTACTACATACCATCCGAAATTGATAATGCATATTTCATTATTTACTATTTGGTTTGCTTTGGTTCTTTTTTGACATTTTGGTGGTTTTATAACATTTCAAGTTGAAAGGCATTTTGTGAGCCATTTTGGCAACATCACTTTTACGAAGTAAAAAATCTCGCTGAATCCGATTCCGGATGGTCCCAAGCCGAATTTTAGGTCCTTTGCTCAGGATTCAAGACGGCGGAATTCAACTAAAATATCCGTAAATATAACTCCAATTTGTTCGAGTGCGGTGTCCTGGAAGGGTCAGAGGTCGATCCGGGTACTGGAAGTGGATGCAAACCTTTAGGGTTCCGAACCAACCACAAAATTAAGTTGGTTTTAATAGTAAAAATAAAATAAAAATTGATATATCAATATATTATGTAATAATAAACATTATCACTAAACTTCACAACAATGGGAAGTAAAAAAATTCTTCAGAACAAATGTTAGTAAAAAATGATGACTTTGGTAGCTTCTCTTTCCTTTGTTTTCAAACATTACTTAAAACAAAAATTACAGTGTTTTACTACTCAACGAGCTCTAAACGACGATACATCACTCGATGAGTTAGGTCATAATAGTAGATTGTTGAGCAAGGGTTGAAAGCCACCCATTTCAAACGAGATATTTTGGCGCCAATAGTTCGAGGCTGAAATGGGTGATGTCACCGGAGTTAAACACTGCTTTTCATTTCGAATACGAGGAAGCTAATAAATGACAAAATAAGCACAAACATTTTCTGAATCAGCATAAAAATCACATTACCGGTAATTGTTTGAGTGACGTTAAAAGTTCTTTTGTTTGAGTGACGTTAAAAGTTCTTAAGTCTTCACCTTTTTAATTTCCTTTTTAGGGTTCCGTACCTACACGGTAAAAAAGGAACCCTTATGGTTTCACTTTGTCTATCTGTCTGTATGTCTGTCTTTCACGTACCTAAACCTCTCAAGAACTGCTTATGCTATCGATTTGAAATTTGGAATAGTATAAATAAGAGTAACCTAGATGCATAGAACATGATTTTTTTTTTAATTATCTCTTATATCCGATGTTTACCAAGGAATAAACATGGGATTATTACATAATATTAATATCAATGTATATTCTACAGGAAAAATATAATCACTGCTTCATCTAGTTTTACTTTTTTTATCACCAAAAAACATTTTTATACTTGTATTTTTGTTTTTAATTCCTATGTGATTACGCTGAAGGTACCATTTTCAAATAAGGAAAAAAAATTAAATCTGTTCACGCGATAAAGAAAAACCACCATACAAATTCGCCGATAGCGCTGTTTTTTTTTATACAACGCCGGTGGCAAACAAGAGTAGTCCACCTGATTGTAAGCGGCCACCGCAGTCTATCCAAAGGAGTCACGTACGCGTTGCCGACCCTTCGAGGATGCGCTGTACCCATGGCGTTTAATTTCCACGTCATGTTAAGATTTTCCTGGATTCATCTGTGTACGGAACCCTCGGTACGCGAGTCGGACTCGCACTTGACCGGTTTTTTTATAATTAACAATTAATCGTACTTATATTTGTATGGGCTACTGCCTTTGCTCAATCTAAGTTGATTTGTGTAAGATTGTCCACAAATATGTCCACAAACTATCTTTTTAATACTTTTCTGCTCAGGAAAATGCCACTTTCAGCACGCCGCCTAGATGAACAATGACCCACTTTCAGAGTATGAGAAATGAAAAAAAAATCATGCCTCACTTTATCTGTTTGAGAGCGCCCCTTAGAAACATTTGTACCGACTTTTGATTAACAAAATTGAGTTCAGCTACCCCCAAAGCTTATTCCAGGACACCCTACTCGACCAGATTCGAGTTACAATATGGATTTCTTAGGTTTTTTCACCGCTTTGGCCGCCATCTTAATCTTAAGCAAAGGAGCCAATAGTTCAGCTTGGCAACAAAACTCAGAATCGGATTCAACCAGCTTTTTTACTTTGGAAAAACCATGATGCCAAAATAGCTCACATAATGCTGTTGATATCGAAAAGAGAGCGATTTTTAGGAAGAACCATTGGTCTACTATAATTTCTTTGAATTTTCTATGCTATTGAGCAAAGACGCTCATCATTTGGTGATCCATATGGTCCCAATGTATATAAATTTTATGTCTGGCTAACCAATCCTGTCAGTAACGCCAACATTAATTTTTCTTTTCTTAGTCGTACGTTTGACTTCAGATATTATTGTAATGAAGCTGTTTGCGTCCGTTAAAGTTCCATTCATTTACGTTTCAAGTTTAACAGTTCTGTAATGTCGGTACAATGCGTCGGTAAATTATTGTAAGATGATTATTGATCGATGTTTGTAAGTTTGGCGAGAGCCCAATACTCCTAGAACTCAAAACGATGTGTCAATATGCCTTATTCCCAGAAAGACTAAACGTAACAGCAGCATTATAACTTATACATTAAAAAATTAGTTGTTCTGGGATTCGACACTAGTCCTTTTGTGATCTATGGCGTCAGTTACACGGTGATTATTTTATTACTCACAATACTGGGGTGTCAATATTATCGTGGTATTGGATTTAGATTCAATTTTCATGTATACACGAGTGATATGTATTGTGATACTAGCAGCGCCCTGCGGTGTTACCCGCCTTTAAAAGGTAGCCTATTTCCTATTCTGATGTCTAAGCTACAATACTGGAAAGTTTCATAGAAATCCGTTTTGTAGTTTTTGAGATTAAGCGGAACGTACATCCATCCGCACAATCTTTCACGTTTATAATATTATATTAGGATGAGTGTATTATGTGATAATAATCACCGTACAACTGATGCCTATAAGTATGTAGTATTGAGCAAAATGTCTTTAACACGTAATGAAATCTATGCGTAGGTTACCAGCACAACCACCATTTGTTAGCATTTGATTATCCATCATGCCGTTCCACAGCAACAGCAGCAGCCGCAGCAGACGGGCGTGTACAACTTCGGGGCGCCAGGCGGGACCGCAGGGGTCCAGTTCAGCATGGGCACCGCGCCGAACCAGGCCGTGCGTCGCGTGCGCCGCCCCGCTCGCCGTGTCTCACAACGATGAGGAACATGTCACGACATGTCCGTGGATCAATGAGTCACCGGTGCCAGCGATTATTATTAACCCCTTTGCCCTGTTCCGCGGGACTTTATAAGTCTAAAAGTTAAGCAAGGGCAGCGTGCTAACTAGGCCGTGTGTCGCGTGCGCCGCCCCGCTCGCCGCGTCTCACTACGGTGAGGAACATGTCACGACATGTCGGTGGATCAATGAGTCACTGGTACCAGCGATTAACTCCTGTGACCTGTTCGCGAGACAACACAAGTATACCTACAATTGGACAAAATTGTTAAATTGTAGACACATCTCCGCGCAGCCTATCCTCTATTATTTACAAATTTGTAAGATTGTAATTGGGTACTTGACAATTTTTTATAATTTGAATATATTAAAAAAAAATTAACGTTTTGGCTATGAAAAAAATGTACTTTATTAATATGAAATCCAAATTTTTGAAAAATTTCATTTAATTGTTCACATGTCACACTGTTATAAATGAATTAACCTCTTCGCGTGACATTTACAAAAATTATATGTACACCAACTAGCAAAAACGATTTTGACAGCAGCTGTTTGTAGCGGTATGACGTCACTAGCATAATTTCGATCATTTCAGTCACAGATAAGTAAAAAATAAACTTACTATAACTAGTTATTTAGGTTCTAGGAATTATAAGCTACATTTAACACTACGTTTCATAATCAGTAATTACATCTGTCAAGTACCCAATTGTGAATCTTATTGTGTAGGATCATAGAGCGTTATTATGTGTCACCGCAGAAATTACGAACCTATATATATATCCAATATTGTTGAAATTGCAAAAAATATTCGCATGGCGGACGCTTCACGGGTTTGGCACTGTAACGACTTCTCGTTCGCAGATAAACTTTTTCCTTGGTCAAGTCTGAGACAGCTTTGAGGCTCAACTTTTCACAGGTTTTTGAGCTCTAACATTATTATATGGGGAGATACAGTATCGTTCCCGTGAACAGAGGCTTACGTCACGTTTTCACGGGAGATACTGACCCATTCTATCAAAAATATTATCAGAAAGTGACAAACTCTTTATATTGGCTTTACCGCGCGATAAACCCAAACATCATAGGCCCGCAGATTAGACAAATTATCAAGTTTTCAGTTCATTCAGAATTGCTGCTAAGTCGACTACGTCGCGGGTTAGATAGGGTAGATATCCACCAGAGATGGGCGAGGATATTCAACCTTATTCCATAGACGAGTTAATTTTAAATGTCTGGGACAAATAAAGTTGTGGCCCATTGCATAAAATAAGAGGTTCCCTTCATATAAAATTATATAAAACTAGGGTTCCCTATAGAGGTAAAATAAGTTGTGCCATGCAGTGGGCTAATGTCAAGCATCTGACATAAACAACTTCATAGAATTTGCTTCTTTTATTTATTATGCTTGAGTATTATTATTTTTAACCTCATTAAATCGACTTTACATACAACCGAGGAAAATTATATAAACCGTGACTTCTGGCCGATTGCGGCCGCGCGTTCGCGATTGTTGGCGAATGAACTCCCTTATTCATAAAACTTGATAAACACTTGCCAACTAACATTTCTTTGCCTCTATTTCACAAGCACATGTCAAAGTGACAGATATGGAAAAACTATTTTTAGCGGGTAATTAACTAAACGTTTATGAATTACGAGCATGTATGAGGGGGGAACAAACCGCATGACTGACAAGCAATAGCGTGGTGCTTACAGAATTTAATTTGAGATTTTATTACAAATTACCTTTTCTTAAGCCAAGAATAAATAAGGCATATTAATCTCGACTTACCAGCACACATGGTAGACGCCACGCGGTTGCTGACGATACTATTTTAAACTTGAGGAAGGAATTGTCTAATTCAACAGATGTCAACCAGCTTGGGTAGTTATTCTGCTCGCTGCAAACTCGTGCTCGCCTCCAGGCGAGGGCCCGCGGAGGCTGTGCATGTACTGACGTAATTAACTTTGCCGGTATTTAGTTTAATTATTTATTAGGTATTTTATACAAAGTTTACTTTAGTAGGTAACGAAACTGCACAAAAGTCGATGTTGTTTCGAGCTTTTGAGCGGTTTTGTCTTGTTGTTTTAGATATGACGATATTCAACTTCGTTTGCGTTAGCCACGTAGCACTGTTCAATGTATTGTTTTTTGAATGTTAATCAGTGATCGTATTAACTAGTGTATTGATTGCCGTACGTGTCGTGCTATGCATGTATTACTTTGTAACGGAATGTAATGCGACTATGTGAACCTAAAGTCTGTCAAATCGTCAAGAACCCGTATGTAGCCACATTCGGGTTTTGTGAGCGGTTATTATTTTTAACGCGTAAAATTTAACGCGCTAGCTGGACAGTTAAAGGATTTTATGTTTTTTTTTATTTTCTGACATTATAATTATAACACTCTTAATTCGTATGACGTTTCACGCTGAACTAATTTTCGAAATATAGACTGATATGATAGACTTTATGTCTGTATGCATGACTTGAACCCTGTAATTATAATCTCATAATTTACCAGATTCTGAACCTAGGATAACGATCAAATATGTAGCTTCTATAAGTAAACGCAAATTTTGTATGAAAATTTATGAATTAAAAATATCAAGGTTATAAAATATAGTTCGTCAATCTAGTACACCGTTTGAATTAGGTTTCAGCCGTTTCTGGTACTTTGCAATTGTCAATACGATAAATTATAGTTTGCACATAGAAAAGTAACAGGTTTCTGTACCTGTTTAGGTTTTTAACTGAGAACGCCGCTGCGGTGCCGCCATTTCGCGCCCTGTCAATTCCCATTTTCTATCATTTAATGGCGATGCGCCACTGAGCTCGTTACATAAAGAGCTGGTAGATATTTTTGTACCCTACATGCATTGACCGCCGATGAACGAATTTAATGTACTAGTGTAAGTTGACGTTATTTTGTAAATCATCACCGAGTGTCGTACGGTATACTCCAGAACGTTTCGTGCTGATATTCTCACTGTTAGTTGCACTTATCTAGGAATTAAGGATATAAAGCTTGTGACAAGATATCGTCACACAAGTTTGCAAAATTGGTATTCGGCGCGCGGATACGTAAGTTTCCAATAGAGCAGTTAACAGGCAGACATCGGTCACTGAAACTCTTCAAAAATTGCTATGGCTATCAGTCATAATATCCTATGTTCTAATAACTCCCTTTTTTGTTATTTATTTATATATCGTATGGCAATTATTTCGAATCGTGAGATCTTCGAGAAGGCGGCCATCTTTTGTGTTGAGTGATAGTGTTGTATAATAATAATATCACGTACTAATATATCGTACTTTCGTACCGATCGGAGTATAATTTACGCGGGAAGATGACAAAAAAAGCGCACGAAAATTGCTATTGACTGTTTCAATTAATAATTTTATTATGGTAAGTGATAATGCTCGTCAAATTATACAATTGCCGATAGTTACTCATTTTGGATTGAATAAGGGCAATTAAAACCGAGAAGGTAGGTAGATGTTTTGCGGCGGACGCCTAGCAAGCAAGTTTTTGAATAATAAGAATTTCTATCAAAATGGCTTTACATAAAATTCACTGAGAAGAGGGGTGAATATCCGCTAGAGTAATTTGAATATCCACCAGAGATGTGTGAAGCTGTTTTCAAACATTTAACACTTGACATCCTTGATAGTTGTGTGTCAAACGTAAATCGGAAAACATTTTCGCACATCTCCGGTGGATACTTTGGGTGAATATCCATTGTTTCTGGTGAATATTCGCCCTTATTCGCATAGCGGATAGATGGAGATTGTGTAAACACTTCTTACTAATCGAATGTTACAGTGTAGGTATGGACATTGACATCAGACGATTCGTCTTTGGTTGTTGTGATGTCATAACATGTTTGTCTAACTTCATTGTCGCAAAGCGATTTTAACTCCTACTGAATATTTATTTATAGAGTTTAAGCCTGTTATAAATTTCTTTCTAATGAATTAATTTATATGGATTTATAGACGATGACTGATATACCTAGGCTAAAATATAAATATTTAAAACGGAAACCAGTGCCACTTATGAAAGTGATTCTTCCTAGTAGATAGATTATTTCTTCCAATTGAAAAATTTTATGACTTCACGACCTCGAAATAAGACGAATCGGATGAAATTGATCGACCATACAATATTTTGAATAATAATCTAACAACTTGAAATTACCCAAAGTAGCTGCTCATTTGCCCGTGGTTCTTAGTAAGAGGGAAGTAGAAATATCCAATACTTATATTGCCTCTAATCTGTCCTATGCTGTACTTACAAAATTCGAATATCTTGGAACCTCGCTCGTATACGGGGCGTCCCACGGCTATGCCACATGGAGGGAAAGTACCTTAAATATTATAGATGGAGCATTTTACTGAATGAAAACATTATTTGAATTTAAAAAACATTGTAAATTGCGTTCACAGATATTTAAATATTTTTATGGTTGAACTGAAAAAATTGATTAATTTTGTATTAAAAATGTTAAAATTTATGGTCTTCCTTTTATTTCTGATACTATGTTATTTAGTAAAAATTAATCCATATGATGAAGCCTTTCGATTGGTATGATAAAGCTACAGGGTAATTATTTTTCTTGTGTAACGGGTTCGATTCCCGGTTCACAGTTTAATTATTATTTAAATATCTGTGAATGCAGTTTAAATTGTTTTTAAAATTAAAATAATGTCTTCTTTCAGTAAAATGTTCCATCTACAATATTCAGGGTACTTTCCCTCCATGTGGCATAGCGGTGGGATGCCCTGTATATTGCAAGTGCGATAGAGGTCGTGATCTTCGTTCATCTAGGTCGGTTGTACGATGCGTAGATGTCGAAGTCAGTTTGACACTATCCGTGGAAAATTAACTGCTTTCAGAGGGAAGGTTTTATGAGCTTGTAAAGTAAATTACCTATTGTAAAACAACTTAGTTCTTAAGTTTCTCTCTAAATTTTATTAGTGTAAAACTTCCATAGATATACAATTGTAATTTTACTAAAGCTGGTATTTGTGGCAATGCCGTGACAAAATGCATCAAATATAATGGTGTTACGTAGAGTAGAACGGCGTTTGTATTGTATTCTAATGTTTTAATTCTATACCATTTTACAGCAAAATATAGCTTCATATGTTAATTGTAACGTCTCTTTATTTATTGTGATTTAAATATCGAAGAATGGCGCCCGCTTAGGTTGTATTTAGTTCACACAGAGTCATACTTCTTCATCGATGCCTGGTTATCGTTCCGTACAATATGTAATAATGTTAACACCGCCTTCTAACCGGGGTTTCGATGAGGACAGTATATATAGTTCATTGCCTTGCTATCATTCCGAATCCGCGATGGAAGCTGGTCTTTCAGAATCATTGTTGAAGTATCACAATTTAGCAGTTGATGTAACTAAGTACTTATAGTTGTAAATTGTTGTGCGGGTCTCGAGACTAATGTAAGGATAAAATGAGTGTCGAATTGTCATGGGGTCTAGGGGCCAAGCGGCCGATCGTTTGTTGGATCCGCCTATGAGAAGCTTGAAACGGCCTAGGTACGCCGTATACGTAAACGAAATCAGTTAGTGGATGTGTGGTCCGGGGACTGGGAATGGATGGTGACAGGTCTACCGCTGCTACGCCTCCTAGAAAGAGACAGGAAACATTACGAAATACCTATCTATGTCTGTTAAGTCGCTGTAAGGACAACCTTAGCCCTCCAAGTGAGGAAGGCTACCGTCGTAATAGGCATCCTATTTTGTAGGTATCTTTAAGTTTTAGCAGTATCTTCAGCATGGAACAACGTCAGGCAAAACATTGTAACAGGCTCGTGTAAGATTCGTTTGGATCGATATTTTGTATATTTAAAAATGTAATGCTTAAGATAAAAATTACTTTATGATATGTTTGTTTATATATGTGCTCCATTGACTGTTACGATATTTTGCTTGTTTAGTTATTATTTGTGTATATAGTTAGTTAATTTGAATCATTTCGCGATTTGTAGTCGTATTTGGACCTTAGTAATAATCGTATTTTTTTTAAGTAACAATGTAAATCAAAAGGCCTCCAAATGCGCACTACTCTGAGTCACTAAGTAATGTAAAAACATGTTATTGTATCTAACTGAACTGTCAGTGAATATTACAATAAACGAATAATGGAATCTTGGGGAGCAAAACTAAACTTGTATATTTCCACGGATTGATATTAATGTTGACGAATTAAATGATAACTACTATCGTTGATTTATAAATGCTTTAGATTTGTTCCTCAATCAAACTGCCATCAAAATGATTACTGTTGTTTTCATATAACCCTACGGAAAATTTCTACTATTCATATAGGTATTAAGTTCAACCTTCAAAAGTGGAGGGAGCATTTTTGGGTATTATTAATACCTACTATCAGTCTTTCAGAATGCTGGTGTAACTTACCTTACGAGGTACAATAGTTATAATGATTAAAAATAAGGTAAAACATTTTATTGTGAAATGTCTTGAAATTAGACTTTCACTTGCAACATGTGTTACATAAAAGTGGAAGTGGTAAATATTGGCCACTGCCATTAGCAAGTATGTACGTGCAAGGGGGACGAATGCTATATTTATGTTCTATAAAAGAGGGCACGTTAGCTAGGCACAGTTACAATATGAAAGCCATACCTATGATCAGTAATCGGATCATATTTACGTGTGGAAACATGTACTGTCGAATGACTGAATGTGATCAACAAACAGTAAGTAGGTATTTATTAATTTACTAGGTACGTAACGTAATACGATGTGGCAGCTTTAATTAAAGTAATACATTTTTATCCCAATATAATAAGTATAAAAAAACATACCTACTTCTGCAATAAACTCGCTGATACCTACTAACTATATGATGCTGACTGTACAGTCAAAAGCATACATATATGTACGTTCCCCAAAGCGACAACATCTGTACGCCCTTTGTCATCAAAGTCATATTCGCATAACCGACTCATCAACGCACAGCTGAAACTGCTAATGCTAGAGAGTTGATTTTTGCACAGTCGATTACATTTATAATGTAGGCTAGGGATAAGCAAGTATTTTTCGGAATTCCTAACCTAAGGGTAAAACAAGAGATGAAAGTTTATATGAAAACACGTATTTATTGAAACGAGAGACTTTATATGAAAACACGTATTTATTGAAACGAGACTTGAAACTTTGTATATAGACTCTCTGTTTAAATACATTAATGGCGTATTTCAGCGTTTTTCTAAATTTTTCCCCTAAAGGGGGTTCAAAGTTTGTACAGGGAGGTCTTTTTTGTAGTTAAAGATTTGAAACTTCGTAAATAGACTTATGTTTAAATACAACAGAAGCCATTTCAGCGTTTTTCGAAATTGTTCGAAAAACGATTTCCATAAACCCCTCTGGGGTGTAGTCCACACTCCCCTCACCCAACATCCCCTAAATATATCTTGTACGACATATGAGTGTATATTACGTGTATGGCATATGTAGCACCTAGTGGAATAAAATATAGCTACTTATGTTAGTAAAATGAGCTTACGGATAGGGTGTACAAATCAGTTTAGTAAAACAACGTTTGGTCTATGAAAGCTATCCTACGTCGTCTAGCTTATCTTGCATCGTTACTACTAACTAGTTTTGCCGCTTAACGCTAGATAGCGCTACATGTCTTCTGGCCAATCTCTATCTTCATGTAACACTAGATAAAATTTTTTTTTAGTTTCACCTGTCGCGAGCTGAGGGGCTACCGGGAAACGTAAACGAACGAAGTTCGAATATCTCCCTCTCTGTCGCACTTGCTAATCCGTGCGGCAGAGAGGGAGATATTCGAACTTCGTTCGTTTTCAGTCGCGGTAGCACCCCTGTTATTCGCAAACCGAATCGTCCTCACCTGTGACCTCACCCTTTTTTATATGGAAACTGTTAAACAGTGACAAATGACATTTGAAAGTTTCCATATAGGTAAAAATGGGTGAACTGTGAGGTGACTGGTGAGAATGGTGCTAAGTGTATCCAGAGATGTACAAAATGGTTTTAAAAAAGCATTTAAATACAAAATGCAAAATACTTTTCAGATTTACTATTTCAAATGCAAAATACCAAATAGTTTTGCGTTTTGTATTTCAAATGCTAAATGCAAAATAGGTATTTTCAAAATACTTTTTCAAAATAAAATACCTTTTGACTTAATCGAATGATATTTTTATTTATTTTAGGTATTTATCATGAGAAATAGAATAGAGATACAATGCCGAGCCAAATGGCACCTTATGCATGACATTTTGGTCATATAATTATCGTCGTTCGTCGTTTTCGTTTGACATTGATACTAGTCAGACATAAGGCGCGCACTCTGACCAAAGAAGGAAAAAAGGGCACGCATGGCTAGCAGGCGCCTCTATCGGTCAAATTCGGCAATACAAGCGCCATTCGTTCATTTCATTTTGTTTGACTGGTAATGTTGGCTAAACTTAATCACAAAGTATTTTGCATTTTGAAATGAATATTAAAAATGCAAAATACGTCTCGAAAAGTATTTCAAATAAAATACAAAATGTTTTTTACTAAAAGGTATTTAAATGCAAAATACAAAATAGGTATTTTGCATTTTGTATTTGCATTTTAAATAGAAGTATTTCAAATAAATCGCATCAAGCCGGTTTCTGTAATCAAATCTTCGACCGGGTTTTCTGGACTGGTGTCGCCGTCGTAACACGTCTAGGAGGACATTAGCAACATCGAATGTCGCAAGTTAATTTTGTCGGTTGACTTAGGTGACAAAAATTTACTTAAAATAAAGATCGTATCTCAGCATCGTTTTAGTAATAACATACGAGGTTTTTAAGAGTAATGAGTAGTAATAGAGCCAATTTTTATGTAAAAATTGGTAGATAGATTGAGTCTCTTATTCTGATTAATATTTACACGATTGCCTACAGTGTCCTACAATTGTTTTCCATTGAGTGACAAAAAACCCTGTAAGGTTTTTGTAACACAGTGGATAAAGTCCACGAGAAAAAAAAGAATTTTAGGGTACATTAAATTTTTTATGTATTTTGTACAGAATCAGGAACTCTTCTAACCTACCTATTTTCATTCAATTCAGACGAAAAATAAAAATAGGCAACAATATATAAATTGGCCCAATAACAGATCTGACAGTGCGTTTTGGGGGTTAAGTACCCGACGATTTGACCCATTTCCAGTGCGAGTCCGAATAAACTGAAATTTGGCCTACATAGGTACGTAAGTTCGGGGACAATGCAAATTTCTGGCACCACGGAGCTGATTTGGTGAAGGAGACAGAAAGTGGCCATACCAACTTCTAAAGCTCACCTAACAAGATAAACTCGTCGTGTTTCGACTCATTGGGAATCCTATCAGCGAATAGGTACAGTCAACCATTAAGAGAGAATTGATTAAAGAATTTGTATTTAATGTTCAAACACAATGTATTATTGTTCATGAATAAATGAATTGAATTGAATCAATGTGATTTCTGGACCACCTCGTACCTTGTACAAAGAAAATCAATATGAAAGGTAGGAAGTGGTCCAGAAATCAAATTGGTTGACCGTACCCAGATACACTATGCAAAAAAGCGCCTGCAGTCGGCAATAAAAGTAAAAAGAGGCTTTTGACTAACTTTTCGTCATAAATTATGACAACAGGTACAACTGTGTGTGTGTCAACTCTGCTAGCTACCGTGTCAACTCAACTCTGCAAGCTACTCAAATAAAAGCTTGATCAAAGTGAATGGACACGGTTAGCACGAAACTATAAGCTAACCCAACCGAACTTAACCACCATAAAACACATATGACACACACATACACATAAGTGTGGGCAAAGCATCTTAGATTCATCTATGGATTCAAGGAAATTAACCTTTTCGCCGCCATTGTTTTGACATAAAGGTAAATTTAGTGCCCATGACGACAGACAGTGTTCGCCATGACGACAGTCGATGTAAAGGCAACCTACGTGCAATCAAGTAAGGTTCGTTTTTACTCTTTTGCTACATAGACTGGCATGTAAGACAACTTTCGGATCTCCTGTGGCGGTGATATAAAGATTTCTGACTATTTGGCTAACCCACTTTCGTGATAAAAAATCAGTCTTAATTAAATGGCGAAGAAAGTAACTCGAAGGAATAAATAATTACATAATTTATACGTCTTCAAAGTTTTAAGAGGAGGCATACTCCATCCCCTATCCGCAGAACGCATCTTTGTACTGGGACGATCGTCATTTACTGTGGCGCTCGTGGTCGAGAGTCATTTATAATGACGTCACTGATCTGTCGTGCTTTCTCTCTCTATCCAGCAACGTTGCAACGGTTGTAGCTTCGTTGAGATATTTAAATAGAATTTTCACTTTTGGCACACTTTTTTGCCTTATTTCTTTTGAAGAAGTCTTATGGACTATTCAAATTTTGAGTCAACATCCCTATTATGCCAAGGAGGTAATAAGGATATCAATAAAAAATATCGACAGCAAAGTAGGTATACTTATACGAGTATTTACAATTCCAATAGCACTTTTTGAAAAAAATAGTTTTTTAAAGCTGCATATGTTAATATAAACCTGTTGCCGATATGTCATTATCTGTCAATAGGTACAGTTGTAAAATACACCTTCAATGATTTTGGTTTGGTGTTGGGGGTAGGGGACTTGACCTACTACTGAGGTTCGATTTGTATTTTTCGGGAAGGAATCAGATGCACAACCCAGCTCGTGTGACAAGTGGTAAGAGAAACAGGTCCTCACTCCCTGAACAGGTCACACTCGCAACACTACTAGAAAGTGTTCATCGGCTCCGGTAAATAACAGCCTATGGTGCGTTGTTGCTTGCTCAAAAACACGTGTCTATGTCCGTGGCCGATGATACCACAACTGATTGGCTGTGCCCGATACCGACCCACGCCGGGCCACACGATGGTCCGCTGGTACCCTGGCGGGTGGTCGTATGAACTGTTGAATCCACGCTTGTTCTGCTTGAACACTTTAGGCTTATCGATGTTAGTGTCCAATGGACCCGGGTCACTTGGCCTCCGCGGCGCCATTGCGATATCGACTAACGCGTTCCGGCCTTTATATGACTTGTCCCTCCCCGTTTTATTCATCACACCGAGCCTAGTTTTCTTTAGCCCTTCGAAACTTCCAGGTAAAGCTAATGGCCACGTCGCGGCGGGGCATTTGCGCCCATTAAAATGGCTTACAATGGTAGTGTGGTCTCTCAGCCCGGTGAAGAGTTCGTATGGGCCTCGCAACGAGACGACCTTTTTAGATTTCTGTTCGATGCTGTCTTTGTCTAGGATTCTGTAGCGATCGGGAGCCAGGCTCCATCTGGGGACCTTTTCAGGGAAGCGACACGGCTCTCCATATTCAAAAGATGGCACTGAAGAATGTGGACCATATGGGGCTTTGTAAGGGCTGGCTTTGTAGTACATACCAGGAGGAGGAATGAAGCATTTTTTAGGTATGAAGCGTGGAGCTCTGCCGAAACCGACGTTTTTGCAAGCAGGTTCATATTTAGGCAAATCTTTGGGTTCACACCACGCCGGGCCTCCTAGGGACTGCATCCACCGCCGATATTGTAGGATTTTCTGATTTCTATAGCCAAGGTTCTGGCACCAAGCTTCCATATCGGCTTTGAAGCGCCATGGGTCTTTGAAGTCGGTTCTGTTTTTGTTGATGCGGTATATTTCGTGGATCGGGATAGGGTGGTAGAGGCAGGGGTCGTTTGCCGGGTCCTGTATTTTGAACTGCCCGCTAGGATCTAGGTTGGGGTGCAGAGTTACTTTACCGAATCTTGGGACCCTGCTCCCGAATGCTGACTGAGTATTCTTCGAGTCATTGTTGATCTGAATCTTTGCTACCATTTTTGTAAACTATGTATTAACTACATAAGGTATCTAAATCAAAATAATACTGACATAGGTAAAAGTAAACTGACACGTTGTAATTTGACGTTTTCGTTTATTTATTTATTTTTTATCTGGGCGGATAAGGCGTAGGCACAAATTTATAGTAAGCGTAGGGCCAGAGGGCGTACAAAACATATATTTTTTTTATAATTTGCGAGTTTAGAGTTTGGACCACTTGAAAGAACGAAAAGAAAGAAAGAAAGAAAAGAAAGAAAACATGTTTATTTAGCATAGGTATACAATATTAAAATAATAATAAAACAAAGGAAAACCAAAACACAACCAATATATGCTAAAATGGTCGCCACTCAGCTTGGTAAGAACGAGTAATCTTAGCAAGCAATGGTGCTTTTTACCGTAGAGGACCACTATCAAAACTTATCAAATCATGCCTTATAATGTTTGTTCGTTTGCATGATCTTGATTTACCCTGCTATGCCCTTATGCTGGCCATACACGATCAAGTTTACCGTCAAGTTTGCAGTGCGTTTGAAGCGGCGTCCAGTTGGCAGTGCCTCCATAAGACAAAACACGTTGACGTTCTCTGTCAAGTTTGCATGATGCCGCACGAGTCAGTTGAAACCACCACCAATGACAGACGTTGTGATTGTCATGCGCAGATTTATTAAAAATTGACTGAAATTTATGCATAAATTGCCACAGGTAATGTAACTTATTATTACGTGGGATAAAAAACCAGCTATTTCTTAGAAAAAGGTCTTCAGTCGACTGCCTAATGGAAATTGTATAAAGAAGCATTTTTTGGCATGGGTAGACGTGGTCCCAGAGGAAAGCTGGTTTAGATGTAAACCGATTTTTGTATCATTATTTTTAGAAGTCACCCTGTAGTAATTGCCGAATAACGTCATGTATACTTGACTGCTCATATACACGTTTAAGTTTGCAGGACGTTGCAATACTTGATCAAGCCGAATAGCAGAATAGAAATTCAATTTTAGCTTCCAAGTAGACTTGTCATGCAAACTGTTACACATACACGGTCAAGTTTACTGGACGCCGCTTCAAGCATCCGGCAAACTTGACGGCAAACTTGATCCTGTATGGCCTGCATTAGTACAGTGCGATATGAACAGCATGAATCGCAAAAACCGGCTAAGTGCGTGTCGGACTCCGTACATTTAGGCTTCCGAATCAACCAACCAACCGCAAAATTAAATTGGAATAATAGGAAATATAAGCAAATATCAATTAAAAAATCTGATTTCTCAATATATTAGTATTTTTTGGTAAAATATATGTAATAATATACATTATCACCAAATTTCAAGTCTATAGGTTAAAAAGAAATAAAAGTTCCGTTTGAACCCTTCGGGTACGGAACCCTCAAATCCTAGAGTGACTGTACCTATGCGTATCTTGCTCAAAAGCGCCAATTAAATATTTTCCAGTGTCTAGTTCATCTACTCGCCACGGGATGGCAGTAGCATTTGGTAAATGATTCAATCGAGTTTCCTTATTTGCCTAACTAGTATAACTTCACAATTTTCATTTAATTTTATTGAAGATATAACGTTGAACATGTTTGTCATTGCGATCGGACGCTTCTATAGGTACTGTGTTTTTTTTAAACGATAATGTATTGCTCATAGCTTAATGTAGGTATGGCGCGTTCACTTATTTCTTGCATATAACTTCTATAAGTTTTACTATACTACTCTATGTACATTACCTATTAAAAAAAATGTTTAGTTGTTAATTTTTTAATTAGTTTTATTCAACCACTCATTTCCCGCAAAATTTATAAAATTCATAACATTTGTTCTGTAAATAGGCCACAATGACTCTTTACAAGTCATAATATATCACTTTTAATTTTTCGTCGTAATAAATACTAAGTATACTATAACATCAAATACTTCGACCTAGGTTGTGGTTTAGTCTGTATGAAATTTGGTATGTATGTACTTTGCTAATAGAACAGATAATTGTTGCTTAATCATTTAGGTTATAGCAGGGCTCGGAACCGGTTTTTACTATTTTGGAAATATCTCCTAAAGTACAGGTCATATATCCATTCTTATTTTAAGATTTGTTTTTGTTAACCTTCATCTATGAAATAAATGATTTAAAGTACGAAATAATATCATAAAAGGCAATTAACCGAAATTAGACTAAATAATGAGCTTTTTTTCGTTATACGTCTAGACAATTTCTGGATAGTCATTCCGCCATCCTGCGATAATAGCAGCACGTAATTAAATATAATTACTTGTACAGAGATTAATGAATAACGAGTACCTATACGTAAATTCGTTAGTCGAAAATAGGATGAATGTTAGGAAAACCTTAAGACATAGTAGAGAGGCCATTAGGTAAATTAGTTAACGATGTCTAGATACGCGCCGAGTCCATAATATGGGTTCTTACGGATCACATTACAGGGCCCTGCTACAGATTCTCAATATTTTTACACTTCTCAATATTTAATTTTATTCATGGAATACTTAAGTACTTATAAGTACTTTATTACTTATTTTATTACGGACCTTATTTGTGACGTGTCATTATAAAAATTTTCTACACATTTGGTCCAAAAGTGGCTCTTATTATCTCGCTTTTAGGTTTATTGAATAATAGTAAAGAAAATTTAGATATATCATACATAATATTATAATTTAATGAAATTAAATTCTCCACGCAAATGAGTAAAAAAATATCGTACGAGACTCGTGAGGCTTGATCATTACACTCGACATCAACATACCTCACTTGTATCAAAATGTAGGTACTTATACCGTGTGTTACCGGCATGCAGGTTTTTCTTTAAGTAGGGTATTCAAACGTAGTTCCTTAACCTAACCATGCGCTTAATTTTTGTATAAAACTGAAACTTCGACTTCTCTTAATTTCTAACAAAATTTAAACTGTCCACAATATATAGAAGAGTAAATTGACAACGCAGTGACAACCCTTAAAATTCTGTTTACTACGACGTTATTTAGCAGTACATTGAAGGCGCGGACTTAGGAAATTTAATTTTGCAGCTAATTTACATAATTATGATTTGCTAATACATGGAAATAATTGCTAATGGAACAAATTATTATCAGTTTCAATAAATGCAGGCGTGCCGTTAACGTACTGTATTAGCGACTAACTTGTTCATCGTTGAATTCCGAACCTCTAATGCTGAGTTTATTGACAGTTCAAGTAATTTATGGAGTAATAAGAACAATAAATAAACTTTTTACGCTATGTATTTTTATTATAGTGATTAAAAAAAACATTTGCCTAATTATCGCTGAAGGCTAGGATTACATTTCTGTAAAGCAGCAGAAAGGACCACCTATTTGGCCGTGTTTACGTATCTAATGGCTACACAACATGCTATGTCGCGCGGCCTGGCAGACGACTCACGATGACGTTTAATAATAATAATAATAATTTTTTTTCCTATTTTATTGCGATGCATTCAAATAGGTTCTATTACTATAGAGAAGACCGTCGATTATGTTCGGCGATAGGACCAGAGGGTCCACGACAAATTGTAACGTATAGTAATGAAATGTATACATATCAAATAAACACATTTATTTTTTGTGTGATCAGCATAAATATTTCGACTACTCTTTGGCAAAATAGCATAGGTAAATTCAACTAACAGTACTTTTAACCAGATAACCTTGTATATTAGATACCCAGCTATCTCAAAAACAGGGCTAACGATTTTGATAAAATTTGGTATTTAGAGTTTTACCCCCTAAATTCATCTAAACAAGTCTAGAATCTGACCTGAGTTCTGAGGTCCTATCTGAGTTTTGAATTTGAAACGTTACAATTTTCAGTGGGTACAAAATCAACGATCTCCTTTACTACTTACCGTTCCGTATCCAGCTACTAAACAGGATTTTAAATTCCCATACGGTTGCTGGCTACAAAATGGTAAAGAAAGTCTCGTTTCGTATCTACCTACTAAACGGGATTTTATATTTCCATATGGTAGCTGGCTATGAAACGGTTTGAAGGATGGTTTCCTGACATTTTGTGACGATAATTAATATCATCACTCACTACACACCTAGACACAACGTCCTGCGCACGCGCCGCTCGGCTGACTGGCCGCATGCCGTAAAATTGGGGGGATAATATTTTGCGTATAGCTAGGTTTTAGTGTAGCATTGCTGGTTAGCCGGGTTTAAGAGTTGCATTATTATGTTTTTTTAATGTAGGTAGTCACGGATTAGTTACAGTTACTAGGTTTTAGTGTTGTATTTGCAATAGGAATCGCAAGCAAAGTCTTACAAATACAGGGCTAAGGGTGTTTTGCCGTGTATAAGCGTAGTAACTGTTTTTTTGTGTGGTATTTGATAAGAAATTATATGTATAAAAGAAGGTAAGAAAAAGGTAAAAGGACTTTAACGGCGCTTTATGAAGTTTTTGTCTAATAACGGTTTTTTAGCTGTGAATCATGCTAGTGATTTATTAAATTAAACAACAGCTAGGGGCTTTTAGAGTACTTATAGTGTAGTAATGTTGGTTTGCGATTATATAGTATTGTAAAGTCTCAAACTATCATGCACTTAGCGTGGTCGGTCGACTCAGTATCTTCGCAACTACAAATGATAAAAATATGATTCCAAGACCATTCGATAGAGCTTTTCTTTCTCTTTTAGCCCATGTAAACTACAGAAAACTGCTATAAAGCAGCTTTGATCAGTTTTAGACATAGGACGGCATCAAACACAAAATACACTTTTTTTTTAATAAGACGTTATATATACAGAATCTTTAACCGAAAACGAATAAGAAACTAATAGTCATCTCTTTCACACAATCGTAAACATTTGCGCGTAGGTGAAATGGACATATTGACAACAACTACCATTGCCGGCGCCATATTTGACGATGACCGGCCTGTGATCGTATGTTGGTGCAATCGACCCTTAATGTGTTGTTGTCAACATGATCGGTTGGTAGGGTTTTTTATTTCCCCGGTCGGGCTACAATGGCAGCAACGCAACTGCCCTATCTTCAGAACTACCAATGAGTAAGGCAATCTTCCAATGAGCTTCTTGCTGGAAGCACTAGCAGCAGACTGCTCGCAGATCATATTTGATAGATGTCATGGATAGGTTTATGCCATAAATTTAAGAGACAGTCAAATAATTTATGTATATATTAATTTTCGGCTCGTTTAAAGATATTGTACTAAAATAACTACCTACTATACCTAACTACCTACCTATTATAGGTAAAAAAAACCTCAATTTAATCGCTTTTTTATGTAGTGGCGGCGTGTCCGAATAACGATCAACAATCATCACAGATTATGCATGATGCACACAAACCAAACTAATGCCTACCCGAACAGTCCACAACTAAATGCAAAAAGCGCTTGACTGGGAGTTTTTTAGCAATGAATATAGAGTATATTTGCTGATTCATGTGTATTATTTAACTGAGGTTGCTCGCAGACGATATCGCGCTCTTTACGACTCATTGTAAGTACATTTTTACCCGGCGATACCTTCAGGAGGAAGTCACTATGTATTTGCGACATGTTTCGGACTACAATTACAACCGCGCAATACTGCTCGCCGGCGTGCACGTACCTCGCGGGCGGAGGCGAGCGGTGTCGGAGGCGGGGTCGGGGTGGCGAAATTCTGTGAGACGAGTTATCACTGACTGCTGCAACAAATTTTCCAAGTCCATCGACGACAAGCACACCGAACTAACTTGTCCACACGTTCATCGTAACACAGTTTTAGTCCAGGAATAACAGGCCTCCACGCAGGCAGCAAAATCCAGCCCTTGTCTCTATTAAAAGTAGGGCGTCGTCCAATTTAAATAGCGGCGCGGATGTGGCGCGAATCTTGCGTGGCACAAAACGCTTTTCCCGTGCTAATAGTTTCGCCTTGTGAAAGTGCAGAAAATGGGACACACTTGCATCACATGCGTATTCTGCCACTGCGGATGCTGTATGTAGTCCGAAATATGTCGCAAATAGTGACTTTCCGAGTGAGTTTCAATCGTCGTTCTCTTATTAGGTATAAATATGTCTCACGATAGTGTAAGTTTATGTATAATCTACTTACTTCGTTTTACATAATATCGTCCCCATAGGAAAATTATATCAAATAATTTTTTTAGGTTTCACTGAAGTTACGGGTTTACTTACATGTGTAAAATGATTCCGCTGTCCTGTCCTTGAAATTATCTGTATGATTTCAGCACCACTGCACAACACAAAGGGATTTTAAATTATAAAAATCTTTGTTTTGGTAAATACGTTCAGACATCCGTCACTCACTGTCATTCCGATCGAACTGAAGTCGTATTTGGTGCCTGTTTTAAGGACCGCCCACCACGGTACTGATTTCGTTGCGCCATAATTTAGCAGACAGAATGCTTCCATGTATAATTTCCGTAGACTGATACCGAACTTAAGAACTTTAAGGGGTTAATTCCATGGGGGTACACTAGGAAGAGTATCCCAGGTTTTCGACCTCGAGGACCCTATGCTGACTTGAGGAGGGAGCAAAGAATCAGACTATTTCAGTCTTTCGCTTCTGTCTCTTAAACTTAGGCCTTTTTGTGTTCCACATTGTATGGCAAAAATTCTTTACTGAACCTATTTTGCTCGGGGTTATAGGTGTTACTCTATCACAATTGGTGTGACGCGGATCACAAACTGACAAACTGACTTAACAAGCCTGAAAAATATGTGTGATTAGAAAATGTTTAGAAACTGATCCTTCTAAGGATATATTTTCGCGCCAAACATGGAAAGATTGTAAGCGTAGTAGGTTAATGATAGTTCTGTATGCCAAAATATCAACTAAGGATCGCGATTGAGTGGGTTCTAACGCAGTCTTTCATTCACATTGTCATTCCCCTTATTTTATCTGGAGGTGAGCCACGAATTTAAGATCTGTTCTATCAATTTTGGGAACCTGAGTTTTCTAGATTAATTTTATTTTATATACGAGTATGATCTCACGCTCGCGCGTCACACAAGCTAATGTGTAACACATCATTTTGGAATACAAAATGACATGTCACTACTTTTCTCTTATGTTTTAAAAGGCTCTAGTATTTAATGGCACGTCAAAAAAATCTAACAACATGAAACTGCTGATTTGCACAGCTAAAATAGATAGGTATTGCACATCAAATCGCGGTTTTGGTATTATGTCGTATTTTTGATGCTCATTCAGTATTTTTTTTAAAAGCGATTATATTTCGTTAGAAAATGACAGTCCGTGGTCCAAAAAAACCGGCCAAGCGCGGGTCGGACTCGCGCACAAAGGGTTCCATACCATTATCTATAAAAACAGCAAATAAATCACGTCGATTGTATGGGAGCCCCCTTAGATATTTATTTTATTTTGTTTTAAGTATTTTTTGTTATAGCAGCAACAGAAATACATCATCTGTGAAAGTTTCAACTATCATGGTTCATGAGGTACAGTCTGGTGATAAATGGACAGATGGACGGACAGACGGACAGCGGAGTCTTAGTAGTAGCGTCCCGTTTGACCCTTTGGGAACGGAACCCTAAAAAGCGAAACATATGTAAATTAGGTAGGAGTGTAGGAGGAGCTTTATGTGGGACTTAATTTACTGTTACTATACTAATAACGCATTATTTAGATACATAACGTTTAATTTATTACCTATTTCACAACTACACTATGACCACTTCAAAATAATAACACATTCATTTTTAGGGTTCCGTACCCAAAGGGTAAAACGGGACCCCATTAAACTAAGACTTCGCTGTCCGTCCGTCCGTCTGTGACCAGGCTGTATCTCATGATAGTTAGACAGTTGAAATTTTCACAGATGATGTATTTCTGTTGCCGCTATAACAACAAATACTAAAAAACAGCATAAAATAAATATTATATGGGACTTCCATACAAAACAAGTGATTGGATTGCCGTTTTTATAGATAATGGTACCTACGGAATTTGTCCGACTCGCACTTGGCCCGTTTTCATTCCTTCTGGACTGAAAATCCCTTCGGCGCCAAATCTTGGTATTTATAGGTTTACGAAGACAAAAATATAAGCATAAAATATTTTATCATTTTGCGCGCTGGTCACTTAGAGCGACGTCGTTGAACTAGTGAATAAAATCCCATTTAATATGTTTACTAGTAAAATATTACGTGGACGGCTTTGGTCGACCGTACAAAGTCAACATACCCTTGAAAACATGTTTATAGTACCTAAAACATTAAATGAAATAACATATTTACATTACATTACTAGGGTGTCTAGAATACCGCCAGGAAAACTCTGTATTCAGCGAACCTATTAAGGACCTGTTGTTTTATCGCAAAATTGGGGTAAAATCTTAGGGGGCCTCAGTTCTCTGCATTAGTAAATACCGGGGTTTGAAAATCGATGGGGGGAGGGAGTCGCGCGCGTGCGTTGAGACGGGCGACGGCGCGTGTTGCCGCCGGACCGCCGCCGCCGCCGCACGCCGCTAACAGGTCCGACTTGTTGCGAAGTCTGGCCCACCTGTTAACTGATGGAGGCGCCGTGAACCCCAGGTAAGGCATTGCGAATTATTAGACGCCATCTTAAACGCTTTCCCGCCACTCTAACATTGTTTTGGAGAAGCGCGCCCGGTTTTTAAGACTTCTTAAAGTTTTTTGCTGTCGGAAAATTATGTGGTTCGGTTCCTTTTATAATTCTTAGGTTACTTGTGATGCTGCTGCGCTTTTTATTGTGTTTTGCTGGTCAACGGAAATTAACGCGTAATTAGTACTTTAAAACTTTATTATTTCAAATATATACATATATTTTATTTTATTCATTGCTCAAAAAAAAGAACCTTAAAAATTATTACAAAGTTTCGCCAAACTGCGGTACAGTTTGTTTGCGCATAGGTTAACACTCCTTCTTTGCTTATTCTACCGTGCTAAAGATAGATATATTACTTCTTATCTATTTGTTATATAAGTTAAGTTTGATTTTTAAAAGACTGAGTTAACTGTACGGTGTTTACGCTAACAATTCTTGTTACAGAAATTATTAGTAAAAAAAACTTAATATTTGTTTTGACAAAAAAATTTCTTCTGAGGGTATGTTATTAATAATTCGCGGTATTAGGTAGTGTCTTGTCCTTTGACCATAGTAGTTACAAGCTCTCGACTCTACATATAATTTCTTTCGTGCCGAGTTTCTCAGATTTCGGTTGTACATTTTGTAGTTCTTAAACTTAACGCATTTATATTGACCAACAGCTAGTAAGTATTTAAATTGATCATAAATAGGTAATATATTACATTTATTAAAGAGCTGATCATAGTGTTTATTAGATTTCTCTTTGGTCTGCTTATCTACTAATACCTTTAATAACCTAAGTTGTAGGTTAAAGATTTTATCTAATTGTGTGAATTATGAGAATATTTGGGACTCAACTACATTTTTCCAAGCTATTACGAGTTATACATAGATAACTTTATTGTTCGGATTTATTTATTCTTCCTGATTGAATTTATTCTTCCCGTATGAAGTTTAATATGTTTTCCTTTGCCAGAGGAATCTCGAAATAATCAATTGGTAGACACATTTAGTAATTCGCAATGGGTCTAAATATGCCGATCTCTTGTTAGGTGTAGGCATATCGCGAAATTGGCAGACTGCATTTTATAGGTACAGAGCAACTAAAGGTCCTCTTATATGTTTCTCGCCGTGATATATTATTCGGTATAAGTTGTCAGTTCGATCAATTACCTACAAATCGCGTTTATAAATAACATTTAACCTAATCTATTTACAAGTCCAAAACTACGTTCTACACTATTAATGTATAGGTGATGGTAAGGGCGGCTTTTGGAACGTTATTACATTTTCTTGATAATCACGGTAAAATATCCCGCTTCCATTACCTACTAGTTTGTTTTATACCAGGTTAAAACCATGTCCTCTTCTGTTAAATATTAAAATGGAATATCGGACCATAGTAACAACAGAGACATACTTACTATAGTGTAAGAAAAACCGATATTCTAGAGATGACCCCAAATTGTACGTCAGAAGTTTATGCAATACGCCATTACTTATTTATTCATAATTTTATGCCCTGCTATCCGTTTTAATTCAATAAACAGCTCAACACATAGTTATTACAAAGTATCAAAACAACTTAACCAGGATGAAATGGAAAATGGAAACAAGATGCGAAGCATAAAACGACCGCGGTGTATAATTTAATTTTACATTCTGACGCCGAGTTCTGGGCATGGGCACGCTTCGTGGTACCGGGCAGGCAAATAATGTTGAGAAACACAATTAAAAGTTAAGCCATATAACTGTTTAAAAAAGGTACATTAAAATGAGTAGAAAGTCACACAACGAGTCAAACTCATTTTACAATTTTTATTTATAATTGTTGGAATGCGTGACAATGTTTTCCCGCTCGGTACTGAAAATTCTACACCGTTTTAATACTATGCATTTAGCTATAATTTAATTAGTAATTTAGTAAGTATATTGACTGCGACTTAGGTTACCTTTGACGTGACTATTAAGCCAGTTTCACAGTAATGTCAGTAGCGAGAGTATCCTTTTTGTCGATAACCAATGTCCGACACATTAATCGTGTCTGAAACAAGGCCTTCGAAATATCAAATGCCACTGTTTGTGGCTGCGCTACGGGGGTTAATATGTATTAAAATAATATGGTGACTATTTTGCAATACCTGAGATTGATTATGGCAAATATGAGTTACGGATGAATGAATCAAAAGTTAAAAGTGCTTTGAGACAATTTTATCTTTCTGAAACTTAAGTCGTAATTTTTTACAAACAAAACGGGACTGCTCTACAATGCGGGATGTTTCATATTTCTACGATACGGTTTGAAGGTATGTAAACTTTAATTTGACGCTCATAATAACCAATACGTTTGACAGCTAGACCTTACTCGATAGTGGCGCCAACTGGTGGGTACAAAAACGGCAGCCCTCATTAACTCAACTCATAACACCCTCGCTACGCTCGGGAGTAAAACCTGGAGTAATTCGTTACATTCCGGATTCAATATCGAGACAGTGCCATAAAACAGCGCTTTCTCCCTTCGGTGTACAATCTACTATTAAAAATGAACCCGTGAAAAGGGATTCTTGCAACTAGTTCTATTCCCTTACTTTTGCTATTTTCTATTTTCATTCTTATCTGATATAAATTACCGAAGAGCCGAGTCGAGTCAACTGCTTCAGTAAGTTACATAATATGTCGATATTACATAGACTTTATTTAGGTAATATGCGTAAATCTGCAAGTGTAAGGTAAGGTACAGATAATACTGATCACCTTAATTGGTGATAAATTAATTGAATTGTCACATATACATGAAGAGGCCTGGCATCCATGTGATTGTTCCATGATTGGATAGGAGGTTGCACGATGCAGACAAGGGACCTATTGATTAATCTGTGGTGTACAATTATATATCGAATCCGTATGAGTATCAGCCGTATATGCGAGTAATTAAGGTTCAGTTTTGAACGTAGATTGCTTCTATGGTAAGTTGGTGGTTTGATGGGAACTTACTTGAAGGGATGTTTACAAAAAACAATTTTTACAATGCAACTTGTTGGTGTCATTCAGTTAGTCCTTGAACGGGTCTAGGTCAGTAATCTCTTTCACTTGAAAAAAATGGGAGCAGAAAACGCCAGAAAGCCATTTTTTGGTGTCGGTTTTTATTTTTTTATTTCAGTCACACTTATTTGTGAGTCATTACAAGAGTGCATATCATGACAATTCCAATAAGTTTAAATACGGCTAAGCTACACCGTTTTATTACAGAGTTCCGTTGTCTACCTTCCTGCTTCAATTACCAGATCAGGTTGATAGTAACATTACATGGTCCTACCATTTAAATTGGCTTCGTCATAGTCGTATCAGTATCTCGACCGAAATATCTTAATGCAACCCGTGAAACAGTTTTGGATGACCAACCGTGGTCTTCTTCATCAACTCCTGTACACAAGGCTACTTTCTGAATGCAAATGATCGATTTGTTACCGAAAATAGTAAAACCTCTAAATTTTTCCATTGAACTTTTGAGGAGTTCCCTCCATTGCTCATGGTTCACATCATCAAAAGTGAACTTTGATAATAACGGAACCAATCTGGAAGCCTACGCTTTCAAACCAAGAAATAATTTTCCAAATCTGCTCATAAATGGCGGAGTAATCGCGTAACTAACATACAAAAATAATAACATACCGGTGAATTGCGAAACTCCTACCTTTTGAAGTCTGTTAAAAAGATATTATGATGATCCCGTTAGACCAAAATTTACTTCATGTACCTTTCCAATTAAGGATAGTGAAGAAAAAAGCGTGGAATCTAGAATTAACATAAATTAGAGTGTAAATTTACCACTAAAATCATAGTAGATTGTACACCAAGGGGATACAACACTGTTTTATGTCACGGGCGCGATATTGCATCCTGAACGTAACGCGGGCGAGCTATTGAAAAGGTTAGGGTATACAAGGATTTATCGTCAATTAAATACTGAATAACGGTTAGATTAATTTCATTTATTTTAATTTTATTTTTATACTTGGAAGCTAGAACACGTCTATCTACGAGTAAAGTCCTGATCAAAGTGAGGCAAGGCGAAGGAGTGACTAAAAGATCGGAACAGAGAATGAATTGAACTAAACATTCACTCAATCAATCGGTCGTTCATTCCTTTAACAAAGTAGTCAAATCAGTTACCTTTTATTTGCAGGATATGTTAATTTTTGTATATTAAAATATAATAAAATCAACACGAGCGACGCGGAGCTAGCGCGTCCCCGCTGCCGTGCGGACTTCATGAAATTAGACTTTAAAGATATAACAATAAGAACTATGAAAAGTGAAATTACATTATTACCCGGCGGGTTATAATGAAGTTCAGTACAATATTATAACCCGGCTCAAGCCAAAGGTTTGCATGCTATATAATTAGCCATTGTCGAGCAGGCATCGCATCCTCAAATTTTATAAAGGGTCGGCAACGCGTACGTGACTCCTTTGGAGTTGCGGGCGCCTATAGGATGCAGTGGCCGCTTACCATCAGGTGGACCGTACGCTTGTTTGCCACCGGCGTTGTATAAAAAAAAGGTGGTCTGAAAAGTACTTAGTGATTGTGCTTCTTTTTTTTCAAAAGATTATTATGGCTGAAATAAACATATTTTCGTTTCATACGATTGCAGTATCAGTAGGTATAATACCGTATTCTGACGTGACACTTGACTAATTATTTAGACTTACAAACAGAAAGTTCCATTCACGTATATTTCCATAGAAGGTAAATAAAACATGTTACAAAATAATCTATTTACAAAACTGTTTTAAAATTCGTTATTGCCTTTCTTAATTATTTTTTTCTGAAAATGTATTTATCTCAATTTACGCTAGCGCAGAATGATACTTAAACAGAATGTTAAATATTTTAATATCACGTTTCTGAATTCGTTGTTGGAATTATCCCCACGTTGGTAATTAATATAATTTTCAACATATTCTGATAATGTCAAAAAAAAAATTTTTAAATTACACCATCTGTCACTTTCTATCGACTGGTATCGGAAAGTGACAGATGCTTTATCTTGTATGCAATAGGTACACTACTACTGTTAGCTAACAAGTGCGGGTTAGCCATAGTTGTAGTTGTGACACATACCAACACATAGACAATGTGAAATAAAATAAAAAATAAATGAAATAAATGAACTTTATTCTGCAAGTAGGCCACAAAGGCACTTTTACAAGTCAAAAACTACTAGCGTTCCCACGCGCGTAGCGTTAGCGTAGCTCCCACGCTAACGCACACATAGACAATGCGAATGTATAGCTCAACACACAACCGTGGCTCGCCCGCCGCGGTATGCTCAAAGTGAGCGTCCATACATAATATACGCCTGCTCGATACGATACGCATGATTGTGATAGCCAAAATGATACAAATCACAATGAGGCTACGTATCCCGCCGAACCAATCCAATTACGGCTATATAGTGGCAGCATAATAGCACTGACAATGTGAAACTGTTCCAACTAATATAACGCTATCAATGGGCCAAGACATCTGGAATAATTTACTTGCAGGCAGTGGGGGTGAATAATTATTACTAAGTCACGTAGAATGATCGGTTAAATTGTTTGGTGCAAATTTAGGTAGGTGGATTTCTTGTTATCGTAGTACGTGTTTAATATTTGAAAAGAAATTAAATGAAATATTTTTTATTACACTAGGTTAGGCCTGTCCCGTGGAAACCAAAACCGATACAGAGTAACAGTCCATGCGGCTAGAAATGAAGGCAACACAAAGTAAAATAAACTAATACAAATATATAACGAACTTGAAGCATGCAATGGTGTGTGTGACGTGTGTATAGGTGTGAGTGTGTGTAAGTATGTGAGTGTATTTCTGTGAATGTATGTTATGCTATTGTATTAATTATCGTATTTTTTAGCAGTCAAAGGAAGTTTCTGTTTAGTATCTATCGAAAGAATCGACTAAATGATATGTAATAAATCGATGGAACTCCATGAGATATTTATTTCTAGTTTAAAATTTATTGCGATAAAATTTTACTCTCTACTATCCACACAAAGTGACGTCACATAAGGAAAGTACCCAATTACCCTGCGGGTGCCAAGTAATGCGAGAGGTGTAAAAGGAAGAGTATTCACAACCAATAACACTCGTAGAGATGATACCAAAATTAGTTTACACAATTACGGCATTTTTTAAACGGTAACAGTTTAAAATATCTCTACAGGAAAGTACGGGCTCTATCTATATTTTAGGCGGTTGAGCACAGGCCATGAATAAATAAAACTAATCAACAGGTAGTCCGCGAACGGAAACTCTACGCATATAAAACCCGACCAGAAATATTTGTCAAGGGCCGCTATTATTAATATTTATATAGCAACAGGTCAGTAATGTCAGTATAGTCGGAATAATGTCATTTAGACTTGTTTACCTGTCAGTTCCAATGTTAATTTTGAAATGTTTTGTAGCGTAATAAATAGCTTCACTTCCCGAGCGTTTTGTTTCCAATATTTTATTATATACATTATTAATCTTTATTGCACAAAATAAACCCATACAAAAGGCGAACTTAATGCCGTATGGCATTCTCTACCACTCAACTTTAAGGCGAAGCAGAAAGATTTGTTGGCGGTGCAACTAACAACTAACGAACAATTAACATATACTAACATTTTTTTATTTCATTGCATATATTTGAGAAAATACATGCCTGGCCGTGAAAAGGCCTTGCCAGCTTCGTATCACTATCCGGTCTCCCTACGGTCGGCCGTCTATACCTACTCACTCGGCAAGCCCTTTTTTCCCGGCGCCTGCAGTAATGCACTTATTATATGTGCGAGTATTTATCTTTTAGTTGTATTTATATTAGTTTAGATGCATGTGTTACGTATTCTACTCCTCTTGCTTTTTTCTGGTACCTGTTCTATTTTTTTTTATCTACTGCTAACCAATGATTGTCAAGAGATCGTTCTATAGCGCTATAACCGCCTGTTATGTTACCTATTAGTTTAAGGATTATGTTGTAATAATTTTATTACATATGTGGATTGTGGTGCAATAAAGAATTTAATTATTATATATCTATCATTATTAATTATATTACTTTCGGAGGTGATGTCCGTCATTGTGTCATAAATTACGTCAAGGCTTATGTATTTAAATTACTACCAATAGTTATGAAAATTAAAGGGCTTATATTAACTGAGTTAAAACGTCAAATCGGTTACATTAAAACAAACAATGATCAAAAATTTAACTCTTTAAATATAGCAAACTTTGTCTGATATTTTTATCTAAATATGTACAGATAAAACCTACCTATGGTGAGCCCGAATAATCAAGTAATGCGTTCCAGCCCATATTTGAAGACGAAATTAATTAATATTTTTTAGTCTCGACAGAACTTTATCTCAGTTGCACTGACAACTTACATGAAAGGCGAACATTTTAAAAATATTATAAACGCCTTCCAACCGCTTTTCAAGCAGTTTCTAACTACAAGTTCGCCGGTCACAGTTCCCAGGGAAACTACGCCCATACCCGTGCAAACTTGAAGCCACATATAGGTACGATCTTACACTTCAAATTTATCAAACCGTACAGTCGTACATCTTGAGGAATACACTTGATATATGCCATTTTAATTCCCTGGCTACCCTTGCCGACTACGGGCGACCTGTTACTTACCGTTACTTCGCATTAATAATCCGCATCGTACATTTAAAAATCAACTCTACATTCATACAAATGAGATTGAAACTCAATCGCGCTGGCTACAAATGTTCTGCGCTAAACAGTCTTCTCGGAAGCATTTAGTCTAATAACAACCGTAGTGTGCTAAATATATACTTCTTTTTCGCTTTGACCACCTTTTTTCGCGATAAAGGATTTAAGCGTTCGTCGACTCCATTGCGGACTAAGTACTTGTATTTTTCACAAATAACATCTAACCTTATTTCTTTGTCAGTTTATTTTATTATTCTTGTCACTATTATATAAAAAGTAGTAACAATGACAATCATCAATTATTGAAAACCTTCCGACAAGTACGCATATTTTTTGTGCAATAATTAGCAAAAAATCTGGAGAAGATGTGTGCCGAAAATGTTGTCACAAAACTCAACTCAAAAACAATTTAAACTGGTTTTTTATATTTTTCTAACACAATGTTAATTTTATTTAACTTATCTTTGCGTTCTTGATGCTGAAGCAGAATAATCTATTATTTTCGTTATTGTAAATTCAATCGACGCAATAAAGTATCTTTTCACATATCTGAAGACCACGCCGCTGATTAGTTTTATTATGCACTGAAGGTGAACAGAATATGTATTTCTTAAGATAAAATACGAAAGAAAATACCTCAATTATTGAAAATGTGTGCTTAACTCATAGCGTGAACTCGATGCGCCAACCGCTACGGATCCGTAGTAATTCGTAGCAATCTGTAGCTCCGTAGCTTTATAGAATAAAGAACCAATATCTTTTATTGCTTCGGAATTTAATATTACGGAACTTTGGTAGGCGCTGAAAGGTCGTAACTCCTATATAATATAGTCGTAACTCTTCGTGTCTTTGTTTCATGTTTACTGGGACTCATTAGACTTATCAATATCAGTAACTTTGTACATTGATGTAATAATCCATACACACCGGTCATTCAATGAACCTACATTGCCAAATGTTAAGTAAAAACAAAAATCGATGTAACCAATTATGCCCATACTTCCTCGGAACTTAATCCTTTCACTGGAAATGGCGCAATATCGCGGCAAGGCGCTTAGTGAACCAGCGACAAAACTCAGTAGCTCGATTCCACTCACACCTCAGATTCGGTTGAAACCGCTCAACCAATCTCACTGGAGCGCAAACTTTTAGAATATTCCAGTGTTCAAAATCACACGCGTGGTCGTGCTGGAGGTTTTCCCCTGGATTTTCCCCAGGCTACTCTCTAACCGCGCACTCCTATCGCTTTATTGGGCCCGGCCTATAAAGCCACAGTCAGGTTCAAAAAAAAGCGATAGGCAGTCAGGCACCTAGTTAGCATCAAAAATAACTACGCATATGAAGATATCTAAAGTCTTTACTGTGATAGAATAAGAGTTTTTAACATTTTTATTTAACTTAATATTATATTTTGCCGATCAGAGATCTACGTTTTGCATAAAAACGAGAATAGTAAAACCAGAGTCAAGGAACAAGTATTTGTCATCAATTTTACACCAGCTCGTCTTGTATACTTCATCACTTTCGGATTTACTTGCTATTTTGAAGAGCACTAGCGGTGGGAAATGTTTTATTCACGAAAGAATTTCACAATGCCGTTACAAACTTATATTACAAAATTTACGATAAATTGCTTAAAGTGGCGTGAAAGAAATTCATTTAAATCACAAAATGAGTGGCATGTAGTACCTATTGTTTGTGTGATTACCTACTTAAAACTTTTACTGTTTAAAACTGTAGTGAATCAAAGTGTTCGCATTATGTACGTAGTTTGAGTTCCGTGGCCAAAATGGCAAAAACGGAACCCTTATGTTTCGTCATGTCTGTCCGTCCGTCCGTCCGTCCGCATGTCACAGCCGATTTACTCGGAGACTATAAGCACTACAATTATGAAACTTACTAGGGAGATGTGTGTGTTTTATGAACCGCTATATAAAAATAATGCAAAATTTACAAAAAAAATAGTTAATAAGGGGGAAAACTCCATATATTTAACCGATGGTTGAAAATTTTTTTCAATGAACATAGGCGTGTATTATACCTCTGAAGAGGCCGTAAAAATGATATGTTTTAAGGTTTTTAAAACACTTTTCCATTTTAGTCAACCGTTAGTGAGATATTAGTTGTCAAAGTCGTAAAAAGTGTGTCCCTCTAATTTCCAAACTATACAGTTTAATATTCTATACCTTAAGTACCTTTACTTTCAACGATTTTTCAAACAAACTGATACTGAGTTCAGTTCAGATTTATTTATTTCTCTAAGATTACAAATCGCTTATGCGAGAAACAAACAATATTTCAGTAAAACTTAAACCATAATATAATTTAGTAGGATGATAAAAAGTATGTGACGGTATTTTTCAATTATATTCTAACAACTCAGTTGAACGCTTGCGTACGAGTATTTATACAAAAACTAACACAGCCAACCGACCATCAGTGACCCTTATTACAATGCCTATAAAGTGCACAAACGGTCAGCCACAATATTCATCAAGTGTAGGTCTCTTCAATGTTTTCCACCTGGGTAGTCTTTAGCCGATTTTGTGAACCAAGGGATCGCCTAGAGCATTCTTTTTCAATTTTTTACATGCCCATGGCAAACGAACTTACGGTAAGCAGATGCAACAGTAAATGCCTAGCCTGTGGTCGCTCGTGGCCCAGCCAGCAGAATGAATAATAATAAGATTTCACTATATGGATAACAGACGATAAAATTATGACAAAAAAGAGTATATTAATAAATTTGCTCAAAATATTAAGAATAAATGACACTTGAAAGTTTCTAACAATGATGTAATTTGTTTATTTCAGATTAAAAGTAAATTAAAAACGACAATCAGGCTTCTCATGTTTTAATAAACAAAAAATATATGATAACAATATACACAATAAAAAATTGTTTCAGAATGTGTAACTCAAACCCTTTCTATATATGAAAACCCCGCTCGATATATTCACTAGACTTTCTAATTTTGAACCACTATTATCTGTTATTTTTCGCAGTAAATAAAAACAATCTTTAAAAAAGTCATATTCTATGTATTTAAACTAGTATTCTTTATAACTACTCCAAATTATGGTTCCTTTTTTACCATTTTGGTACGGAACTCTAAAAATGATGCATGTTCTCTATTCATCATCATCATCATCATCATTTCAGCCGAAAGACGTCCACTGCTGAACATAGGCCTCCCCCAAGGCTCGCCATTTAGACCGGTCCTGTGCCGTTCGTTTCCACCGGTTTGTGCTGTTCTCTATTGCCATACGATAAATAAATAATAAATATTGACCCCTGATTTTTGTGACTTATGCAGGTCACTTAAGAGGGCACAGAGCCTGTACTCCGAACTTCGCAATCCGTACTTCGTATCGTGCCGTCCCTTCCACTCTCGCGTTATTCACTATTACTACTACTACTACTACTACTACTATTTAAGTTTAAGAACTAACATAATTATTTAAATCTTTTTTGTTACTTACAATTCTATCGATCATTTACCTGATGTTGTCCGAGATAAATGCATTTATTTTTATTTTTTACTATATAAGTGAAAGGGACAGCACCATACGAAGTTCGGATTTCGAAGTTCGGAGTAGCCCCTCTATACATCAGGAATACAACACCTTGTAGGTACAAGTTATTTATGGTAAAGGGAAAATAGTTATGTCTGCCTGCGGTCTTCGGCTATGCGATTCACTAAGTTCTCAGCAGTCCCTCACAGCTCACCCGTTTTTATATTGCGACTGTCAAATGTTATTTGTCACTTTTTGACAATTTCCATATAAAACGGGTGAGGGGTGTGGTCAGGGCCGTCTTTAATCAATTGGAGGCCCTGGGCACATTAGGGTAAAGGGGCCCCTATGCCCTTGACAGATCACTATTTTGTTAGATTAGACAAAGAAAGTAGCTAAACAAGATTCTAACATTTATTTTTATTGACCGAGTGACGAAGGTCTCTGCTTCAGCTTCGACAAAAATGCTTTCTATGTCCAATTTTCCGGATTTCGGGTTGTTCTCCTGTACGTGTCGTATGATATGATCCACAAAAGTAACACTTTTAGTATTCACAGGTCAATGTTATGATTCTGTCAAAAATTTCATTTTTGTAGGTCATTATCGTTTGATTTTTTGAACTAAATATTTTTTCGATTAGTAATAAATATTGGTTATCGTTTGGTGATCTGGCAGGAACAAGGGGGCCCTATCGATCGCGGGGCCCTGGGCACTTGCCCAGAGAGCCCAATGGGAAAGATGGCCCTGGGTGTGGTGACAGGTGACTAGTCGATTTGTGAATAACAGCCCGGTTAAATACTTCCTCAGATGCGGTGCTTCAAATATGAGCGAAATTTCGTAAAATTACTAGCGCATAAAATGAATAAGTAATCATAAAAAATAGTTTATTATTTCCTGTGTGCCAGAAAAAAAAGTTTTGCTGCTAGTTACACCTTGCAGTGTAAAACAGGTTACGGAGTCTATCCGCCAACTTCAATATCTAATATCGAAGTAATTTCACAGCATTTTATTTTAAAATGTTACATTTGAAACTTCCCAACGCACGTTATAAATGTAATGCATGTACTCTGCTGGGGAAACTGTAGCCTAGACTTCAACGCATTCATGTATTTACACGCAGTACTCATTTGTTTATTTTCTCCGCTAACTAGATAAACATAATATATGTAATGTATAATACCAAGATCGTTTAGTTTCAACGCAAAAGACTAGTGTTATTTCCGTCTGGAAAGATCGTCGTTTATACACTTTGACAAACATTAAACTTCTTAGAAAACGTTCACCAACCCGTATCCAGCGCATCCATTTAGGAGCTAAAAATTTCATATCAAGTTCATTCCAGTTCCAACTCTCAGTGCATCTCGCTCACGTACACTTACCTAAGGCAAAACGGAGAGAAGCAAAGTTCATGTATCATCTGAATTGTACTGAAATTGGGTTCTACTTGCGGAACATGCACTGCAATGAGACGTTACTACCGTCTCAAAACAAGAAATACTTCATAAAATTGGAACGCTGCTGACTGACGACTGACCTTTTTTATAAAGGGCGGTAATCTGCATTATATTGACACGACGGATAATGTATGTTTACTACAACTTATTCCCGGCGTCTGTTCATTGAATGCGATACGTGCAATTTCATGCGAAAACTGTGATTTCATCCTCATTCAAATAATCCTACGCTAATTAAAAAAGGGGAAACGTTTCTGTTTGTATTGTATTCTCAGATACCTCGGAAACGGCTAACGATTTTGATGAGGTCTCCAATGCGAGCATTATAATCGGGGCGAAAAATAGATCAAAAAGCAAAAGTTTCGGATAACTACTATAAATCATAATATTTCGAAAAAAAAATAACCTAGTTAAAAAAACAAGTTGTACCTTAAGTATATAGAATTTAATAATCCATCATTACATGTATAAAAACTTATTGGTTGACTTGAAATAATGGCATTAAAGAAGTTATAGACATGATGATCGCTTTTTTCTCAAATAAGAACTTCTAACTTTTGTTTTTGTTTTGTCATAAAATTTATAAATAATAAAGCTGTAGAGGGTCGAGGAACTTCAATGTACAGATTGAAGATATTAGCAAAAAATCGATTGTGTTCATAGAATTGATAACAAAACATATTTCAACATTTTTTAGAATTTGTGTCTGTTTTTCTGTCTGTTTATTTGTCTAGGTATCACGTGAAACTAGCAAATAGATTGTAGTACAACCTTCACTAATAAATTTATTGCATCTTCGGTCAGCGAACCAGCGACAAAACTCCAAGTAGCTCGATTCCATTCACACCTCAGATTTGGTTGAAACCACTCAACCAACTTCGCTGGAGCGGAAACTCTTAGAGTATTCCAGTGTTTAAATCGCCCGCGAGGTCGTGTCGGAGGTTTCCCCTGGATTTTCCCCTTGCTGCTCTCCAACCATGCGCTCCTATCGCTTTATTGGATCCAACCTATAAAGCCAAAGTCAGGTTAAAAAAGCATCTTTGACCAGGTTATAGGCTATAAAAACATACAGATTGGGGATGAAAAGATGGGTTTAACTTTGTATGAGAAGTCCAATTCGTGATTCAAAGGCTAGAAAATTTGTTTAAGCTTTGTCAATATGTTATTGAAGGAGATTTATGAATGTTTGATGACTTTGATGGAGATTAACGGGTTTGATTGATCGTCTCGGTGAATCATTGATAAACATTTTGTATTATTTATAATGACCGGCATGACTGAGAATGGCAAAAACTCTCTTTCGAATTGTGATTTCAAGAAGTAATAGAGATTAGGGACATCGATGTCCCATTGAAGTTGCGTCAATCAATAACGAACATAGATTTAACAATCGGCTTAACGACTTTGTACCTCGTCGCTTAAACGTTATGTTTGAACTGTCTGTAATTTCTTAGCGGGGGAAAGCGTCAAAGTAACAAAGGGTCCAGCTACTTATGAGGCCGACTGTACCTTGAATCTTAATAATAACAATAAAGGCCCAACATAGAGAATTATTATAATAAGGTGTCAGAAACCATCGCATGATGCGAATTTTGCCTAATTTCCTTACAATAATATTATGAAGGATTATGTCCATACTTATGTCCATGCTGCAAATGATTACGCCCAATGCTGATCATAGTTCTCTCCCATGTACAATATCAATTATATATGTGCTCCAATATCCATCCCTGCTGGTTATTATGAATGTGCGACTAGTTACGAAACTAAACGTGATTAATGCTATTGCGATCATACTCCAGTTATTCAAAACATATTTAACTTTCCTTATTATTAATTTTTTATTCACATTAAAAAAATAGTGTAATAGTGGCCAACTTAATGCCTTAAGGCATTCTCTACCAGTCAACCGCTGGACTAAAAAGATACAATTGTTCGGTGCAGGACAAGAGCGTAAAGACAAACACAATTATTACAATTAATTTTTTTATCCATCTTATATATAATATATAGAAATCTAAATATAAACTGACACGAATATTTTATATAATTTACTTACATATATACAGGGCATCCCACGGTTATGCCACATGGAGGGAAAGTACCTTGAATGTTGTAGATGGAACATTTTACTGAAAGAAGACGTTATTTGAATTTAAAAAAGCAATTTAAACTGCATTCACAGATATTTAAATAATTTTATGGTTGAACCGGGAATCGAACCCGTTACACGAGAAAAATATAGCTTTATCATACCGATCGAAAGACTTCATCATAAGGATTATTTTTTGCTAATTAACATAGTGTCAGAAATATTCCCGTTCGATTTCGATTCCCGGTTCAACCATAAAATTATTTAAATATCTGTAATTGCAGTTAAAATTGTTTTTAAATTCAAATAATGTCTTCTTTCAGTAAAATGTTCCATTTACAATATTTAAGGTACTTTCCCTCCATGTGGCATAGCCGTGGGACGCCCTGTATATCTACCTTATACCTACATATACATAGACGCTACCTTTGAAGTGAATTTAAGCCGCACTCGTTAGTTTACACCATCGATGGCCAGTAGCGGGGTGACCGCACACAGAGAATTCATAACGCTGAGCCGAACATGAACAAGTGATCGTTGACACACTTGACGAGACTAGCGGCGCAAGCAAAACGCTGCGGAGAATGACGCTCGATAGAGGACCGTGCAAAATGCATTACGGACCCTACAATGACCCTCGTCTGAGGTACTGTTAATAATTAGACAGACAAAATTGTAAGGTAAACGTCCGAGTATTTGAAAATGTCCCGATACTTGACACTTTCAATAGGGACGAACAATAGGTGTCAAGTATTGGGCATTAAGCTGTCAAGTTCAGGGTTCAGGCCCCGTATTATGGTCACGTATATCGACGACAAACGATAAGATGAAGCATCTGTCACTTTCTATTGTCATCGATAAACGTGACCATCATAGACTCCAAGCTCGGTGTCGTGTGCCAAGGAGCCCAGAAGGCCTGTCTGGATGATAATTCAATTAAATGCATAGAGTCTATAAGCTACAGGTGTCTGCTTCTGTCAGGCATCGTATGCTTGTATTCAATGAAGTAGTATAAAACATAACAAGTTTCCAACTTTCCATTTAAAAAATCCCCTAGAATGTAATAAAATCATGGAATCTTTTTGACGTAGATAGTTTTGCTACCTATTTGCTCCGCGGTGCAACATTAAACTCATCGTCTAAAAAAACCGTTGTGTGCCTAACTTGTGCGCCTAGGGTTCCGTACAGATTCCTTTTATAAATGATTTTTGATGATTAAATTGATTAAGCATACCTAAGGTATATTTTTTATGGCTATTAATATAGTTATGGAAAGGGGAGGGGAAAGGTATTTTTTCCTTCATAATGCGAATTTTAAATACTTTAAAAAATAAAGAAAATATAAACCCATGTTTAATTTTCAGCAATCTAGGGTTGGCCTTGTCTACAAATATTTCAAATCGATAGCAAAAATATTCCCCGAGATAGGAACAAAGAAGTTGTGACGCCAGTGTCGCACTAATAAGGTTCCTTTTTTAGTTCGCACGGAACCCTAAAAACATGTTCAAATGCTGCAAGTAGCAATTATGTACTGCAGTTAATACAATTATTATTGTTGTATTTACAAGCTAGTCGAGACAAAGGAAGCAAATAGAGAGTTCGTTTATGAAACTAAGGAGCTCATTAACAGGAAATGCTTCTTTCGCCCTTAGGCGAACCCGCGGGCGGGTGCATTGGTAGTCTCGCACCATCACTAAACCTTTAAACTTAGCGTTTGAAGATTTAACGAGTACAGTAGAGTACTTTTATGCAGTCGCGCTGCTGTTCTTGTATTTTTTTATACTACACTAGTGCAGTGCTAAAGCATGGTTGAATGAAAGCCCACATCGATAAAAGACGCTTGCTTGGAATCAAAAGCACGTTGCCGACCCCTTATTGGTTTGATTTGATTGATTATTTAATTAAATTACTGTACAGACGGTTTCGATATTTGTACGAAAGTCCTTTTGAGAATATTAGTCAGGTAATATTCGTACAATTATGGAACGGTCTGTACCTACATTAATTTAATTAAACGATATTATTCCCAAATTATATCTACGAGAGTCCCGTAGCGGCGTCCCGACGCCGCTAAAATACGGAAATTCCAATAGGTATTCAGAAAAGGAACAACTATAGGTATAGAATGATTTCTGTAATTTATGCCTCTTTTAGGAACACCAAAAATATTTGAAAAAGGGGTTTTAAAAATCGACAGTTCCTTTTCAGTGTCACATTATGCCGGATCAAAGTCAAGCATAAAGTAGACTGCTAGCTAATTTATCCTGACAGCGTGGATGCGGCACATCATCATCGTCAGTCGTTCCCTTGACGCTTAGGACATAATGTCCAATTATTACTGACCAGACTCCTCCATAGGCTCCTATCACCTATCACCTTATGGATGGCCTCGTACAAATCTAGTTGCAGGGCACCAGTGATTTGGGTGCTCTATCTAGCGGGTAGTCTGCCCCGGAACCTGTGGCCTTCAACTTTTCCCGTCATAATATTTTTCTACTGGCTATCCGAAGAACATCGTGAGAATTCCCCTTTCTTCACAGTACCCGCTCCACGATGCGCCTCAGATAAGGAGGGACTCCATGATATTGGAGTGACGGGGCCCGCATTTTCTTATTGCTTCCCGATCCGGGAAGCGAGGATCCTTTCCAACATATTCCCGGACTTGGCCATCAATGCCATGGGCCCGGAAGGGGAGTCCGCTGGGCGATTTGCCATCCCGAGGATAGAAAAGTCTTCTAAAGGCTAAATCGCCAATAGGATTTGTACTCCTATCGGCGCGCAAGGCAAAGATGGTCTACAAAGATGTCAAGAGACTATAACAGAGATGGACGTCCACGATGAATGAATGAATGGCTTAAACCTAAAGAGTTTTTCTCTCAATATTTTGAATAAGCGTAGAGTTTGTATTATTGTAATTTTTATTGAAGTAAAAAGGTCATGACAATTTAATACTGGCATAAAAGAAAAAAATATTAAACGTTGACGTTGAATTAAATGACGATACAATTCGTCTGCTATTCATGTAAATTGTAAACTGCAAGAAGATCGTTTATTTTGTATTTTGTTAATTTTCTTGGGGTTGTCGCCGACTCAAAACGTATATTTTCTCATGCTGAAGAACTTTCTACAGGTTTGAGTTCAGTTATTGTTTATTTTTTTACTGTGTTATGTCTATTCAAAACAGGAGCCACGTCACGTGACGTCACGCGGCCAAAGTCACGTGGTCAGTGCACAGTAGTTTTTTAAAATCAATTTTTTAATCCTTTTTTCAAAAAGTATGAAAAATAAGAGTTCTATGCAACTCTCCAGCATGAGACGAATCTTATGACATATCATTTATTAAAATCGGAGCATAACGTAGATCTGATGGGTTGTGCAAAAATCCTCCTCCTCTACCTACCTGTACCTGTAATCTGCAAATAATTATCAAATAGATATAAAAAAAAGTTTTAACAAGGACATACTAACCTATAATCGCAGTATTTGACAACTAAAAAAGAAATTCACTTTTTTCCGTACAACGGTTAGCACGGATAGCGTTTTATTGCACATTTATCGCCGTTCCGAGCTTTGTTTGAAAAAATGTACTTCCTGGGTCATACGGTATAGGCAGTGTCCAAATATTTGCGACGTTAAACATATGTACACGGATTTGAACATTATCTACCGACTTTATACTTTCCAGAGTATTAAATACACATGATGGACAAACATGAGTGTACGGTAGGGCCCGTTGACGATACTATATTTTAAGTAAGTAGAAAATGCTGAATGGTTCTATTTTGTAATGAATGCAATACGGATGTGGTGGAGAGAAGAGTTTATTTTTATTTCAGTACACCTTATGTTCCTTTTGCGTGGTACTTAAAAAATGTGAATTGCGCATTGTAGACCATAAAGTTTATTTTCAACAGTTATTGTTAAAAATATACGTTATACCAAATGTGATTCTGCCTGCGGGTGTGTTATCACGAAAAAACATAATTAGGGAATTCGTGGGGCGAGGCGGATAAACCAGAGGAATAAAAATAATTTAGGCAACTACCAATAAAACCTTAGGTCTTGCACGGAAATTGCTTATGTAAACGTCTTTCATATTCATTCAAACATTTTTCTAGCTTTTTCATGGTACTCCTGATTCTATAGATATTAAACTCGCATAGGTATATAGAAAGCTTAACTCAGAATTTCTCGAGAATGATTTCTGTCTACGGAATCATATTCAAAGTAAAAATATTATTTATTCAAATGAGAATTATCAACAAGCTTTGAATCGTCAACAAGCTTCTGAGCAACCTTTGAATCGTCAGTTATATCACTTGAAGCTAGTAATTCAGTTCAATCTATTTATGTATTGCTTATGTAAACATCCTTCACATTTATTCAAACATTTTTGCGATCCTCTTTTTTACGAGTATAATTTCATAAATGCATTTTCAGTTACCTAATAGATTATATTTGTTAATATAATAGTAGATCTGTCACCTAAATTAAATCACCAAACAATATTAAAAGGCTTAACTAAATAACAATTAAGAATTACTTGGAAATAATATCAATCATCAAATAATTATATTGGGTTTCAATATAATGAAATTGTCACTAAAACAGAATCACCAATTTAAAATAATTGCGTTTTCATATAACAATGACTGCCAAGAAGTTGACTGTGCCCCGCTTTCGTTTCTGGGACTCAGTCTCCCGCAGGGACCGATACCGGTATTTTTAAAAAACCCTAAATTAGCCCAATATTTTGGATTATTTTTTGCTCTTTACGTAGGGCTGAATCATGTATTTAGGTAACAACGTCGTATTATTAGATTGTCCCATTAAAAACGAAATAATGAATCGGTGACCGTAATAATACCGGTATTTTTCTATGGAGAAAATACCGGTATCCGATCCCTGGTCTCCCGCCCTCCGCCCGGGCTCCCGCGAGAAACTCGCTTCGTCGGCCCTCGGTCTCACGTGCGCACTCGACCTACGCTCCGCTCGGGAGGTCGCCGCGCCGGCTCGCATCGCTGGCCACCTCCCCCCACTCGCTTCGCTTCACCCTCGTGCACCTGTTCAACTCAGGACCTCCTTCGCTTTTATATACACTCTAGGGGTAGGACAGACAAGACCACGTGGAAGTGGGGTGCACTGATTCGGGGTTTGGTAGCTATTTTTACCTCTAATTAGGCTATAGAAAAAAGTGATCAAACTATAATTTAATTAGAAGTTCCGATGGTAGGGACCAGGCCGTGCAATTTGTTTTTTGTAGTCGAGCTCCCTTTTTTCAGCTGACTGCCTAGGATTGGAAATTGTTTTTAGGATTCCGTACCAAGATGGTAAAAAAGGAACCCTTATGGTTTCACTTTGTCTGTCTGTCTGTCACATCGATAAATATCTCAAGAACTACTTAATGCTATCGATTTGAATTTTGAAGAAGGGCAAACTAGATGCAGAGAACATGTTTTTTTTTAAATATATTTTTTTTATTTTCTGTGAAAAATGTCAGATAAATAGTTGGTTCAAAATTTGAAAGCCTAGTGAATATGTCAAGTGGGGTGTCATATGAAAGGGCTCGAGTTGCACATTCTGAAACATTTTTTAATTTTTTTACGTCGAGTCACAAGCTTTATCCAATTCCCACGTGGAGTCCTTTCAGATCGAAATGTATATAGATAATAAAAACGACGCAGTGTGGTCGGAGAGCACCTACACAGATAAAACTTGTGTGAATATATAACTACATAAAAAAGTTACTTGGAAATAATATCAATCATCAAATAATTATATTGGGTTTCAAAATAATGAAATTGTCACTAAAACAGAATCACCAATTTAAAATAATTGCGTTTTCATATAACAATGACTGCCAAGAAGTGAACATTGCGATGAGTTACATTTGTGTGGGTGTATAGAGTTCTATACATCCACACAAATGTAAGTCATCGCAATGCGAGAACAGTGTATTTAAATAAAACAAATACCTGGTGTTGAACTTACTGGCAAAGCTGTTAAATTAACATACTCGTAGCTTAAACATCAGAGTTGAACCTGTAACGTCAAATCCTCGGCAGATAACCACAGATCAAATTGAAGGGCTACATACAGACTAGTCTGCTATACTCTGTTAAGTAAGGGAAACACGACTTTATATCAAGGGGTTAAGCGTGTCTGCGTTTTACAGCAGGCTATTTGGGATTTATGTTTAACCGCGGACACTGCGGTAAGCCCTGGGCGCACGATTTTCAATAGGGATGTTGACTCAAAAATTATTGGTATCTAAATTATATCCAAAAGAAAGAAGACATAAAACTATGCCAAATGGTGAAAATCCCATTAAAATATCTCAAAAAATAACGAAGCTACAACCGTTAGAATGTTGTTAATAAGAGTGAGAAAGCACTAATTTGTAGTGACGTCACTGACTTAAAGCGCCATAGTAAATGAAGATCGTTCCATACAGAGGTGCGTTTTGCGAAAAAGGGACAGAAACATGCCCCCACTTAAAACTTTGATGACTTGTAATTATGTAATTATTTATTTTTTTGAGTTACTTTTTTCGCTATTTGGTTGAGAATTTGATCCTTTTTCGAGAAAATTTGAAGTAGTTGAGTTTCTTACTTAGTGTCAACATCCCTATTGTGGAAAGGCAATGTTGCTTCTCCAGTAACTTGGAGGTATGTATGTACTTACCTATCGGATAGCTTAACTACTATATACGCTTACTAGTGTAAACTAACTTCGCTGCCTTCAGCAATATTGCTATACTTAGATATGTTAATTTTTGTCCTATTATATTTTGGTTTTCTTTGGTTCAGCTTCATGGGTTTACTACAAACAACATTTTTTTTTCTTATTGCTCTTGACTGTAAATATTTGACTAAGAAAACTTAAGTCAAAATGCGTTAATCCTTTAAGAATAGATCCGGCCAAGTGTCGGACCACGCACGATGAAGGGTTCCCTACCAACACCTACTAGTCTACATTTAAAAACCACTATCCAATCCATTGAATCTAAAAAAGTCGTATCTTCATAGGGAACTCACGGCACTTACGACCTTTTGTTTTGCAAGACAGTTTATAAGCGAAAGCTCAAAAACCGTAAAACCTATTTTGTTCAAACCAAAAATCGTTGAAAGTATTTATTAATTCACACCACCTCAATTTTTTTCAGAATTTCAAACCTCAGTTTGGACATTAGAGGGGGGAGACCCTTTTTATGAATTTGACAGCTAATATCTCTCCAACGGTTGACTTAAACTTTTTTAGAAACCTCCATATCATTTTTAAAGGCCGGTCCATCGATACGCCACACGACTATGTCCGTTGAATTTTTTTTTTATCCACCGGCTACATGTATGGAGTGCCCCCCCCCCCCCGTTATTTAATATATTTTTGTAATTTCACATTACTTTTATGTAGCGGTTCATAGAATACACCTTCTTACCAAATTTCATAATTATAGTGCTTATAGTTCCCGAGTAATTCGGCTGTGACATACGGACGGACGGACGGACGGACAGACATGATGAAACTATAAGGGTACCGTTTTTGCTATTTTGGCTACGGAGCCCTAAAAATGCCAATTCCGCCCAATACGAAAATAATTTATTCCAAAAAACGTTCCAAAAATGACACGGGCAATATGCAGAAGCAAGTACCATCTGGGGAAATTAGACCTAATAGTCTTCTTTTGTTACTGTTAGAAGACCTTAAGCCACCCGAGGAATTCTGAGGGACTACTCCGAACTTCGAAATACGAACTTCCTATCCTGCCGTCCCTTTCACTCTCGTGTTATTCATTATATGAGTGAGAGGGACGACACGATGCGAAGTTTGGATTTCGAAGTTCGGAGTACAGCCTCTGACTCGGCTTAACGACTGCTGTCATAGACAGAGAACAGCCGGGATCATCGGCTTAACGCGCATTCCTAATCACGGTGGCCCATCCAAAATCTGACCGCGGCCATTGTGCTCAATGTCGGTTACCGCCAGCGGTCAAAGATTACACTATGTATCCAGCGGTTAAGCCATAAAAGGTTCTAATCCGGATAAAATGACTAATATTTCAATCTCCCTGATCAAGACCGTTATGAAAAAAAAATATGATCAAAATCTTAAAACGATAGGACATTTTGAAAAATTATGTAATTTTTATTTATTACTAAAAGTAATTGAAAAACTAGCATCAGAATTCTTATGTTTCACTAAAGAAAAATTGTGGACATCTATATGTACATACCTAAACGAAATATTTCACGACCAAAATAGAAAATTACTTGTTTTTCCTATACAATTATAGTAAGGGATATGTAATATAGATGACGTCACAAAACACGATCAATTAGTATGGGACGTTTTCAGGGCTCGGCCGTTATGCTGTACTTTGAACCCTTTTTTTTTCTTTTGTGTTGTTCTAATTCAATGATTAGTACCTAAATTCAAATTATGACTCACCGTGGGAGGAAAGATTCAGGTGAATTGTTCTCGAACCAAGAAGTGGCGTCAGCGTCAAAGTGAATCGGATCAGCCAGCTTGAGAGACTTTGCTTCTGATAAAGCAAAACGTTTGGTAGAAACTATTGCAAACCGATTTTATTCACAATTTTACAATTCACAAACGTTTCAGTTTTTGAAGTACGAATACACACACGATTATTACAATTTAATGTGTAATGTCAGCTGAATGTTTTCTGACTTTACTATATTGGGTCGAGAGTTAATTTTTCGTATTCCGAGAGCGCAGAAAACCAGTTATTTGCAAATTGCAATATAATAATTTAGTGAACTGAAAATACTCGTAAATTTTTGCGACATATTTTCATATTCCGCTAGCGGAAGGTAGTAATTTAATTTGTACTGTGTGTATGTGTGTGAATTCGGTGCATGTAACAGGGACGTGGTAGTGCGATGGAGGACATTGACACAGCATTTTTTTTATTCGGAGTTAAAACAGAAACATGCAAATAAAATAGGTGGCAATTACATAAAAATATAATATAGATTGAGATGTTTCCCTAGACATCTCACTAAAAACATACTTAGCATTAAAATTTAAATCCTTACAAAACGCAAACAATTTTTGAACTAAAATTATATCTAAAATGGTCGGAGAAGTTGACGCCACCTTCCGCAAATTGGAAGATTTAGAATCATTAGATTTCGTTCACTTCCTGATCTTAACATAATATGTATATAAATTGTTAGCTTTCGTTTTTAGGAGAAGTACATTACATTTAATTATTGCTTATGTACCTTTTTTAATGATACTCGTATATTAGGTTTATATTGTTTTACAAAACAGCACCCTTGAATGAGGCGCGGGAGCATGAGAATAGATCAACATGAGAAAGTAATTTGTTGTGGTGTTCGCAAATTCTATGTATAGGGGCCCTTTTACCTGCGTTGTTCCTTTTATTTGGTAAACAGAATAAATGTTTGGATCTGTCGATTTCCGAGGCGTGCGGAACGGTATGGACCCGAGGAGCGGCGGGCAGATATTGAGCAGCATCACTGCATCAGCGACGGCTCGTCTGTCCTAATAGATAACATATTATACTTGACCAACAGATCAGAATAAGAACATCGTGAACATCTCATTTTATAATTAAGAAAACGGAGAAATTTCTTCTGCACCATCTCTATTTTATCTACGTAAATATTATAGTATGGGTTCCATGCTACTGTAGCATATTTACGCGTACGTGACTCCTTTGGAGTTGCGGGCGTCTATAGGCTGCGGTGGCCGCTTACCATCAGGTGGACCGTAAGCTTGTTTGCCACCGGCGTTGTATTAAAAAAATATTTAAGATACCTAGTAGTAGATATACTTATATTATAGCTTAGCAGTAAAACAAATCCGTAGAAACGTCCGAATTGACGCACACACAGATACGTGTAGCTAATATAATAAAGTAGGCGCAATTTGCAGTGAACGTTAATAGTACATTACTTACCAAGGGCGGTAAAACAAAGAATGTCTCAGATCGCAGTTATTTGACGCCCGAGCAGAAGGCAAGGGTGATAATTATGCGATCTGAGGTTTTCTTAATTACCGCCCGAGGTAAGTACAAAATTTTATGTCACTCCCTGGCCAGGAAGTGGGATTTCCGCGCGTGGAGCGTGCGGTAATTGCCACTTTATGGCCAGGTGTGACATAAAGAAGATTTTTCCATGTATGGAAGCGTACAGGCAAATATTCATTCAGATAAGATTAACGGCGCGCAGAGGGGCTACTCCGAAATCGAAATCCGAACTTCGGGTCGCACCGTCCCTTTCACTCATATAGTGTATAACACGAGAGTGCGTGTTCCTAATATTAATGGAGAGAATATTAATCAAATTGATTTTTCGTATAAAGAAAATCGCCGGTGATTAATTGATTAATTTAATTGTGCCTAAATTAATCGGAACTCATAGGACTAAGATTAATTCATCGTCATTAGCCGGCGTCTGCCGGCCAAAAAAATAAACAATAGATTTTTTTTGTTATGATCCCTAGGATCCCAGGGACCGGTAGACAACTGGTTAATCGGTTCTCGCGTTTAAGTAATTTAATCTTAATCGCTATCGTAATTCGATTATATTTTGCCCATCACTGGTCTAGATACACCACTGCTACTATCATCTACACGTAATCTTCATATACTATTTATACCATAAGTAGCTACACGGTCGTGATATATGAACCCTTATGTATTGTCCATGTTAGCTTATGCTCGCAACTTCGTTTAGGTTTAGATTCTATAGTTAAACAACATTTACCATAAAATAAATAAACAACGTCATCAAAACCGCCATATATACAGAATGTCCCAAAACTACCACACGGAGGGAAAGTACAATTATTATTAACGTTAGTAAACTTTAGTGAAAGAAGACTTCATTTTATTTAAAATAAACAATTGTAACTGTATTCCAACAAATAAATGCATGCGATACCATAACATACGCAATATTAAAAATTTAAACTTTAAACTTCATGGTATTTTTTTTTAATATGTTGTGTTATAAAAAGAAATTCTAATGAGTAACTTTTCTTCGGTATCGTAAATTTTATTTTTCGTATTTGGTGGGTTCGATTTCTGATTGAGTCAGGTGTTTTTTCAGAAATCTATGAATGCAATTTCAATTATTATTAAAATCAAAATGAAGTCTTCTTTCAGTATAATTTCCTATCTACAATATTTAAGGTACTTTCGCTTCATGTGGCATAGCCGTGGGACGCCCTGTATATATTTTACATTACATAATATTTATACTTTCTTATATCTACACCCGTATAGGAAATGTGTAGGTAGGACCAACTTTACATTATACCGTGGCCCGCGCTCCCCGGCCGAGATGGCCATAACCGCAGCATGAATTTGAACCGTTATGGTCATCTCCGCTCATTACAGTACAGTACAGTCGCGCGCCTTCGTCGGGGGCTGCGGGCCGGTGTATCTCGTCAAACATTGCGCACGCCGACATGAAACACATGAAAGAAGATTTAATATTATTATATGGATATAGATAAAGTAGTGTATGCAACTGTACATATTAGGCATTAAAACGCGAGTGGGGTTTTATGAAATGAGCCGAAGTCGAGTTTCATAATAACATCACACGAATGATATTATTATGAGATATGTAGCAGTTATATAATAAATATTAATAATTTAAAGATATTATTACATATACATACATATACTAGATAGATAGATGATTTTTTTGTAGGTCCTTTAACACTCTTTGCTTTGAATAAATTAAGATATTATTTTCTACCTTTTAGCTTAAGTTTGTATACGACACACGTAGCTGTAGGTATCATGAACTCGGTTTTTGTTTTTTTTTCATTAGCTTTATATTCTAAACCTACCAGTAGCTACTGCTGGATCGTGAACTCCTGAATGTGGACCTCCTGAGGCACCAAATTGATATATCATGTTCTTTTACACGTGTGTTTGTTTGCAGCGTTGGCCGCCATGCCGCGCTGCTACATGGTGAAGAAGGGCAGCCAACGCCACGACGGGCCTCCTCCACGCAGCCCCACCGAGGCCACCGTAGCCCCGCCCTGCTACAGTCCAGCCGAAGATCCCGCGCTCACAGGTAACTCACACCCTCAGTCTGTGGTTCATTATTCGCATTTTGACCACCACTTCAGCCTAGTTGGTGGTGATCCTGCCTACGGAGCCGGTGGTCCCAGGTTCGAGTGTGACAGGCCAACGTTAACGCACACGAGGTGTGGCGTGTTATCAAGCGTTTAAACTGTGAAATAGAAGACCTACCTCTGGTATTTCATTACTTCAATTTTTTTCGAAAAACATCCGCTGGAAAATCGTATTCCTTTCACCAGACACCGATAATTTGTCAGATAACATAGTTACCGAGCAACTGGTGGCGCACGTTCGTAATTATGTTAGCGAATTCTCTCCCTATTCATGCAGTCGCATAACAGTTAGCCTTTTTGCAATCTGCCGTAGCGTAGCACCGTGTTCTATTGAACTACGTTGAATGTGACTGTGTTTGCTTTGGTCAATTTATGTTACATATATGAATATCACAGTGCCCATATAAACACAGCGATATTCAAATATAACATCTTCTCATGACGTGGTCGCTATATCGTTTGAACACATTAAGGCTCGGTTTTATAAAGATCCGTTAGACCTTATGTCGGTATGTTATGTCTAAAAATGTACTGAATTACTGAAATTTGATCCGACATTTGATCTAACCGATCTTTATAAAACCCGGCCTCAGAATGTCCAACCCAAGCCCTTTCATATGACACCCCACTCGACATACTCGTACTAACTAGACTTCCAAATTTTGAAACACCTATTATTTGTCATTTTTCACGGAAAATAAAAATATATATTAAATAAGTCATGTTCTATGTATGTAGGTAAGCCTTCTTTATAACTATTCCAAATTTCAAATCGATAGCATAAGTATAGTTTATGAGATATTTAGCGATGTAACAGACAGACAGAGAAAGTTAAACCGTAAGGTTTCTTTTTTTACCAACCCTACCCCTAAAAAGCCAAAATATATGCCAAATGCTGAAAATCTTATTCAACTGTCTTAAAAAATAACTAAGCATCAACCGTTTTTAATGTTGTTAATAAAGAGAAAAAGCGTGACAGATCAGAGGGGACCCCCACCCCCGAACTTCGTATCGTGCCGTCCCTTTCACTCTCGTGTTGTATGAGAGAAAGGGACAGGACGATACGAAGTTCGGAGTAGGCCCTCAGTGACGTCACTGACCACGAGCCCCGTAGTAAATGACGATTGTTCCAATACAAAGTTGCATTTTGCGGAAATTGTTTGAATAGGTGGTTCAATAATCGCGTCGAAAATGAGTTAAGTATGTAACACTTTAATGACAGGTTATTTTGCGTGATATATCAGAGCGATTTGATTGTTTTCTCGTTACAATTTGGGCTAGAATATTTAATGCAACAAACTTGATAGTTATGAACCGTACACAAAAACTTTATTTAATGTACGTTTGCTGCGCCTTATACGATCAAGCCACACTTGGATTTAAATCAGTTTCAAAGTTGAGATTTTTCTACTGCAGCGGGGTAATCGCGTAACTTTTGTACTACCGTTAGGTAGATTTTAATGTCAAATTTTAACTGTCAGCTCATACATTCATACTTCAAAATTGACAGTAAAATCTATCTACCGTTAGTACATAAAGTTACGTGATTCGCCTGCAGGTCGCAATAACAGACCTTAGGTATCCTACGCACGAAAAGGACAACTAGCTACTTACGAAACCAAATGGACATATGTAGGCTTACGTGCACAGGATATTCAGCCGTTTAGTTCGCGTGAGTTTTTTCTTTTCGCTTGAGTAAAATAAGTGCGACAATGACATCAATACCAAACTACAAACTTCGATTTTCGTAGTCATTGCTGAGGTTCCGGGCAGGATCCTTCATAGTTTTGAAAACATCAGGATGTCTTTGTGACCCTTAGACGTGAATGTAGCTATACTGTGCCACAATTAATAGTATCGGAAGTAAGGCTCAAGTCGTGTATAGTTCCCACAATTATCTTATCAAGTCCTTGAAGAATTCAATGTTATACGTGGTAACATTTGCAGTTGTCACATTTTAAGCACAAACACAACAAATAAGCTTTTACATTAGAATGGTACTTTCTAAGCTTTTCTACATTGAATGAAAGTACCTAAATGTCAAAATAAATTTACAGCAAGTAAGATATTTATCAAGATATTAATCAAAATTTAAGTATTTGGTAAGTTTTACTACTTAGTTACTTAATCAAGTTATGCTGATATGATACTAAATGAAAGTTAGAAGTTTCCATCTTCATGTTGCATGATGTTATTGTTTTATTGAAAAACCAAATCTTCTTCAATTATAGAGTTTTATATCCTATTTTAGTCCGAGCAGCTGTGAATACCTTTGTCATAAATTGTTATAAGCTATTTCGTTATAGGCTCTTTCCTCTCATGGTCACTGGCTGGTGTTTTAATTCTTTGGGTATTGTATTTTTGATGATGCCCCAAATTAAATAAATGTCCGAATTTCAACTGTCATTGAATGAACAGTATGAACAGAAGAGATACATGGAAATTGCTCCACCGACAAGAGCAGTATTAATATGTACCTAACAGGCAACTTGACCTTGGTTTTACCCTCAGTACCTTCACCGACTTATTTATCATTACCACGTGTTTGTTCTAAACCTAAATGTACGAATACCTTCTAAGTGGATTTACTACCTTGAATTCTTTATATTAATGATTCACTTATACAAACAGCGTATTGCCCACTATTAAACCTATTGTCGTTGCAGTAAGGTTTACGGGTTGTCAGTTAACTATCGATTTTACTTAAAATTGGTTACTGTCCCTGAGCGCTTATTTTGATGTGAATCGTTTCTTTAAATTGACTTGAAGCAACCTGCACTTTCAGGCAATATTTATACCACATGGCCTAAGAAAACAAGGTCTGACAATCCGGATCGTGACACGACTATACGTCACTGTCGATGACAAACGTCACACTTACGTCCGCATACGATCGATAGGCTGATACTGGCTGATGACGTACGATCGTGTCACCCACACTACTAACCGATGTACCGGATTGCCATACCTGGCGCAGTATATTATTGTATCATGTGTATAACATAAATAAAGTGTCAGATTAGAAAGTAGATAGAAGTACATTTAGAGACACAGGAGACATCGAACTCTTGGAAGTTACCATAAAGAATCGCGCCCGGGGTATTGATTCATATTGGCTTAGTAGTAAGAAGCCCACAAAGCAGCGGGATCTAATAAAACTGAAGGAAAATATCCAATATCAATGCACTTAGTTTCATTCATTTCATTCCGAGTACAGGATCAAGGGAGATTTGATTTCGTTTCGACACGTATCCGCTAAACAAACATTTGAATATTAATGGTTGTAGTTTAAATTAAATGAGTAAATAAAAAGTTTATCCTTATCCCGGCTTACTAATTTTGGTTCTGACTAATAAGCGGTTCAGTTAAAATCGGTATTTTGTTATGAGATATGACACCATATAGAGTAAAACCAATATTAAACGGAACGTCCCGTAAACGATGCCATGTAATTAATGTATGTAACCCTTTTCGTACTGGCCGCTTTGCGGCCGGCTAGAATATTAATAAAATACGAAAGACGATTTTTTCATGCTGCAAAACTGATTGTCGAAAAACAGTGATTCGCTTCCTGTAATAATTGATATTTATTTTTAATGTTTTATTTTGACAAGAAGTGTAATGTACTTTAATTTTGTAAATATAGCTGAGTCATTTTAAATGTGTTAAGTTATTTACCTACTGAGACGTGTACGCGTCCGGTTGAAATTGTTTAAATGTATGAGTGTGAATGAGTATGCTGATGGCAGATGTGAGTGTAAAGACAATAAGGAGCGTTCAGTTTAAGATTACTTTTACTCTGTTTTGAAGTGTTGAATATTATCTTCAACTTTGGACACTGACACACATACATATGTATGTACATTTTTTTTTGTATTTTTCGTAAAGTTTGATGCTCTAGTGCACAATAGGAGATTTTAAACCAAAGGTTGAAAGCTAAATGTTTTAGGAGATATTTACCAAAATTATAATGACATTTACTCGAACGTATTTACTGTTTTCTTTCTCAAGTACTTTTCTGCTCTAGGTCTAGAGCAACGTAACACCTTTAGCACGCCACTTAGATGAAAAATGACCCACTCTCAGAGTTTGATAGGAAATATAGTAGATTGTTAACCGAGGGTTGAAAACCACTAATATCAGACGAGATAATCGAGGCTGAATAGTACATTGTTAACCAAGGGTTGAAAATGACCCGTTTCACCTGAAATAAACACTCTGCTTTTAATTTCGGCTATGAGGAAAATAAATGAGCAATAAATTTCAATGATGTTCTAAGGATTCAATAATAAAAAACGCGCCGCAGCAACCAGCAGCAAGCGCGCCGCGCCCCGCGGCCCGTGCGCGCATCCGGCGCGCGCCCCCAACCTATAGAACTTAAGAAAAAATATTTTCCATCCTAGAGTCGGAAAAGCGACTTTCAACCGGGCTATCTAATTAAAAAGAATTAATCGTAATCATACCTGTAGAGGTAACCTACAGGTATGATTACGATTAATTCTTTTTGCTGCTGCTGTGGCGCAATATAATTACGATTTACCATACTTTTTATTATTTTTTATTTATTATTTTTCTGCCCAGATGTACCACTTTCAGCACGCCACTTAGACGAACAATGATCCCCTTTCACAGTATGATAAATACAAAGTAGCTTTTGGAGTTTACTCCTTAAGAATCGATTTTCATATATAAGCCCGGGGTATGAAAATTTATGGGGTATAAAATCAAACGTAATCTGCTGTGCTAATTTAAAAAGTCGTATCTCAGTATACGATTGGGGTAAAGATACGACTTTTTATAATTTAGCACGTTATGCGTTATGTTCATGCGCAAATTATCTTGCGCAGCTCTCAGTTGTTGAATTGTCAAGTGTGGATGTCAAGATCGAAAATAATAAAACAACGTGTAAATCTATATATATATATATATATTACGCGAGGCCGATTTTTGTACACCCCATCAGATCTACAGTTATGGTCCGATTTTAATAAATGATATGTCATTAGATTCGTCTCATGCTGGAGAGATGCATAAAACTCTTATTTTTTCATATTTTTCTAGAAAAAGGACTAAAAAATGTATTTTAAAAAACTGCTGTGCGCAGACCACGTGACTTTGGCCGCGTGACATCATGCGACGTGGCTCCTGTTTTGAGTTGACGTAACACAGTATAAAAATAAACAATAACTGAACTCAAACCTGTCGTACGTTTTCCAGTATGAGAAAATATACGGTTTGAGTCGACGACATATATCCACAACGAATTTTGGATTAACAATTATACTAAAACATTGTCGTCGAGTGACGAAGAAATGACACGTTAGTGAAGCAGAATGGCAATGAAAATATTGCCTCTTATCTCCCCATGTTTTATATACACAGGAAACACAAAGTCGTGATTATCTCGGATTAAATGTAATTCTGTGTTTTCTACGTGAATGTTACGTTATACCTTCGTATAATGGTATAAGTTACTTTAATTCTAGTTTGCATCGAATACACAGCTTCATTATGATATTTTGTGGAAAGATTTTATGTACTTTAACCCTAATGCGAAATTGTGATAATAAACATTATACGGATAGATTGAATTGAACAACATATTCATTGGGATATTATTTAGGAATATTTTACTCCTAAGGAATTGTGTTTCTGTGTAATTACAGCTACGGCGTGAATACTTTTTAATCTGCAAGTCACGTATTCAAAAATAAATGGAAACGCATGGGTAATGCGAAATAGACGAACTAACTAGAGGCTTGTATTACCTACACTACATACCTAATAGACGATTCTAACGAGTTCATCCTTGATAGAGTTAGGAGCATAATTTCATGACAGAGTTCCTGCAGTTTCTAGATTTTGCATCAAGCATAGACATTTGATTTAAAATAAAATAGTGTTGCCGCTTAGTTTTAACTTACCCGACCTAAAAAAAATGTTCAAAGGTCAACTGTTAATGTTGGCTGAGGTTCTGATTTCCTCTTCACGTTTCCGTCGGTTATAGGGTTCGCGTAGCTGTGTCAGAGAGCCGCCAATTACCGAACGGGCAGAGCATTTCCGAGCGAAATCGCCAATCTCAGTTTTTTTGCACTGTGGTGCAAAAAACGGCTTTTGTTTATGCCGAGTCATCGGAGAAATTAATTTAATCATACGGATGTTTGCGATGCGATTATTGGGGTAACCCTCGATGAAAACAAACTCAATATTCAAACACCTAACATTACTTTAAGGACTTTAAGTTTATTTCTTCTCTTACGTTTGGACTGGTTTTCCTAATGCTAAATCATTTCTTGATTTATGACGAGTGAGAATGGCGATGTTTACTGAAATCATGAGTTTTTCTTTTACTGCCAATGGATTACAAGGTTTAATAAATAAAAATGTTTTTAATTTATATTCGTTTAAATGGCTTTTGCTAAAATACTTATAACTTTAGTATTTGTTTGCATGGAAACAGGGCAGTTAGATCTATCTAACTTACGTTTGAAACGTTACGTAATTGCCTGGCTTGTTAATATTTTAACAATTTCTTAAGAACAGTTGTGGAATGTGGAATCCATGACAAAGCTATGTGCAAGTTATAGACTGCGAACAAGTTTATAATGAGTGCGGTACGACAAGAATTTACAATATGTCCTCGACAGGTGAACTCGCACCAGCAAGTCTCAAGAATCCTAACTAATAGGGCTGTAAGACAGACATGTGGGAAAAGCGTTATTATTCGATCACGGTTACTGTCGTTCCCGTTCCAAAACAGTCCTACTTTGTCACTGCGGTTATTTCATATCATAAAATTTACTTTTCATCAGTTCCCGGCGTTGTTACCGATATTTCCGTTACTGATCTTACTCTGTGACTAGAGTGACTGCTACTTCTACACCTGACTTCACAATATACATTCCGGGCGTTACAAGACAGTCATGAAATAGCGATCACATTAACATGTATCTCTAACGCCTCGGCAATAAAGGCGTTTAATTAATTATAGTTTTGGAAAAATATATGAACACATACATTATTGGTTTTGCTTGATAGAGGTGTTTTAAGGTATAGCCATAACTTTCTTAAAACTATTTACAGCAACTCCACGATGATAGCCACGAATGTCACGATAGTCGATCATGGACTATTGTGTGGATCGGGCAAAATGTTCAGTCACGCATATCGTATTTCTTATTAAATTAATATTCAAATGCTTACTAAAAGTAAAATATGAAATGTCAACTATGATTAAATATCATTGTTTGACTCGCTACGCTGTAGCATTAGTCATAATTAATTTGCTAATAAATAATAATAATTTGCTTATGAAAATAATAATAATTTTCGTAAAAAAATAATTCATCTAAATGATAAAATGTTTAAAACTTTATTTCTCTATTTAATCACATTATTTCGTTGGAATATTTAATATTTAAACCATCAGCATCACTCTTACTCGCACTTAGTGTATTTTTCATAAAACGTTGTTCGACCGTTCGAGTGATAACGCAACGCTAAGAAATATGTATGTTATTTTATAACGTTGTTATTTAGTGACTACTAGTCACAGCCACAGTAACAGTGGTCACGGGCGGAGCGCGACGCGATGCGATTCCTTAGACCGGTTCCACTGTTTCAGTGGTAATGGAAGGCTAAGAAATATCTATGTTATTTTGTAACGTTGTTAATTCGTGACAAGTCACAGTGTCACTTTTTACAGGCAGGTCACCGTGATATTTATCACTCATCTCTAGTAAGACACTAGACGGAACAAAGTTATTTCTCATTAGTATCATTACCACTAACTTCGTACGGAATACGGTGCACACGTAAATGCGTACTTACTGACTTCCGGGAATCAAATATAATTCCAGAAAATACCTACCTTCTTTATATTCTTGACAATGACGACGAATTTCAGGTTGCTAACTGCATTCATTCATTAGCGCTATCTTCAAAAAGCTAAACAAAAGACTATTGTTCGTGTTAAAACAAGATAGGACTCGCCGCTGTTCCTGGAAACGGTTCCATTTTCAGAGTTTTCAATTTGAAAAGAGGATTATACACATTATCTTTTTAATAGAGAAGTGATATGCCTCGTGTGAATAAAGCCTCCTGTTCCATAAAATACACTAGACTAGTAGATTCTAGAGCAAGCGGCGCCACTAATACCACTTCGTAGCCGAATTTTTCCACTTATTCGTTGGAAGTGTCCATAAGCTACGCTTAACGCTGACCATCAGACATGTACCGGAATGCTTGTTAGCTACCATTGTGGTGTAAAAAAACGTAGAAACACTCACGTAGCAGATGTCGTGTTCCTCAAAAGAAAAAAAATGGAACCCTTATGGGATCAATTTGTTGTCTGTCTGTCTCTTCAGACCCTTTATCTCGGGAGCGCGTGTAAGTATCAATTTGAAATTAAAACCGTATATACTCAGATCTACAGTCCCTTGAAGTTGTGAAAAAATCAAACTTCTACGTTAACTTAAAAAAAGATTATGCCGCAAAAAAGGAATATTTCGACACCCTCAAGAGAATCAAAGTGTAGAGAGTAGATTCTGTTGACTTTTAGAACTATGAAATTTGGCATAATATCGTCGACAAGTACGGGGAAAAAACTGAAAACTGTAAATTTGTAATTAAATAAATAAATAAATAAATATTTGTGGACAATCTTACACAAATCGACCTAGTCCCAAACTAAGCAAAGCTTGTACTATGGGTACTAGGCGACGATATACATACTTATATAGATAAATATATACTTAAATACATAGAAAACATCCAAGATTCATGAACAAATATTCGTGTTCATCACACAAATAAATGCCCTGACCGGGATTCGAACCCGGGACCTCCAGCTTCGTAGGCAGGGTCACTACCAACTAGGCTAAAGCGGTCGTCAGCGGTCAAATCATAAAATATATGTCTTTATATAAAATACGTAATCGATACCTACATATTTGTACGGAACCCTCGTTGGGCAAGTCTTACTCGCACTTGTCCGAAGATTTTCACAACGTTAAAAAAATACCACAGAGACACAAGAAAACCTGCGAACCAGGTTCACAGACATCGGGGCGGTCATTCTCCAGATTTATGTCTGCATCTAAACTCCGTCAAACTAAGGAAACATTCTTAAAAATTGACGGGGTTTAGGATACCTGGGTTATGTGTAATTCTATCCACTAAAAACTCTACGGTCATACTGGCCAACCTCGTCTCATGCGGGGACTCAAGGATCTCAATACTGAACGCACTAGAGCCATCTCACACTTTGCTACCTGTGGCTCATTTTAGAGTGATCCACGCCACCCTCCCAGGAACTGACAGGTAAGTGCTGCGGCCCCCGCTACCTGGAGCACTCGCAACCCCGATGATCCCCTTTAGTCGCTTTTTACGTGTTGTACGTTTCTATGTTATCTTCGCGCAGTCCAGACAGTCTCCGACCGAAACACGTCTTTCGGACCTAAAACCTGTGGAAGAAGTTTTTTTTCTGTACCTTCATGTAATATTTAATAAATAGATCAAATATTCATCAGGAAAATCCTAAGCACAGTAATACATTGACAAGGAACTGCAGTTGCAAATTTTGTACTCTGATAAATCAGTTTTGTAATCGAGGTAACGTCAGAGTGCAAGCGCCTTATTGACTTTGCCTTCCGTGGCTTTAGCTTTATTTTAGGGGCCAGCGAAATTTACTTTTGAACTCCTACGTATAGACGTCGAAAACGAACGGAATAGTCCTGTCTGAGGTTTTTCAGTGATCTACTTGTTCACCTGTATTTTAGGTTTATTGGCATAGCATAATATTTAAAATACTATGTCGTTACATCAACGTACGGCGAAAAAAAAGTATTTGCCCGTTGGTGAAACACATACCTACATGTAAACAAAATGAATAAATGTTTTCTGTATATATTGCCCAATATTTATAAATGCTTGCGAAATTTTAAGTTCTACAAACATCTGTGGAATCCCTACAAATTAAAAAAAAAACCTTTCAAAACTTTTCATTCAATTTTTACATAGGTTTCATTTCTGTTGTGTTTGTCTTTAATGTCTTTGTTATTTAGGATTTTGTTTTTGCGACCTACTTTCGGATCTAAAAGTGATACCAATAAACAACAGTCCATTTCTGTCGAAATCATAATAGATTTTTATGGCACAATACGAAGAGATATTTAATTCATTTTACAAATGCAAAATTATACTGTTCAGATAATCACTTTCACATCGCCTTAACACTGGTGTGATATATAGCTGAACTGCGTATCTATGCAAGTAGAACGAATCTTATTCAAATGCATTAGGTACAACGCAAAGTGACGAACTAAAATATATGGTGAATTTGAAGACTAGATTGACAGGTTGCGAATAGAATTTGGCTTGCTGGTTAGAACTCGCTTACACCTGTCCCGCGAGATATGCAGAACGTTATACGAGGGGCTCAAAATTTCAAAACGATTTTGCAGGACGCCTATGCAAAGCCAACACGAGTGAAGTCGCTTATACCAATTATTCTGACTTCTACCTTGTTGACTTCAGACTAAGTGCAGTTTCAATTTTTGTCCCTCGATGCTTCGATTGATATAATAGGTATATTTTTTCTTTGAATGCTTTGGTGTTGATGTTCTAACGGACTCATGAAAATTTTAACTAATACTTTTGTTTCTCAGCCCCCTTTGCAATGCGTTTACAGTAATATTAAATTTTAGACACTTTTTCACTCACAGTAAGTTGGTTTAGTGGTGAGGAAAGAACATATCATTTACATGTTCACGAACACACATCACAAAGTCACAATTCCATCTCAAGAGATACTCGGATTTCAGGAACTATAAAGGATTGCATTGAATATAGGTATGTAGTAATTGTGACGATTGGTTTGGTTGCGTTACAATCTAAGAATAACGTCAGAAATTGCTACGCATTACAGTAGTCGTTATTGTACATTTCTAGAATCTGCCTTCGACACCCATTCTGAATGCATCTTTTACCTTAATAACACTATGTAACAGAATAGTTGGTATCTGCATCTGCTTGTCGGTGTAACAGTGTGTATTTGTCGGCAGAGCCCCGCACCGCTGAATATGCGGAGCTGGGCAGCGGGCCGGTGCAGGAGCGTACGGCGGCTGACACCGAGGCGGCGCACGAGCTGCTGTCACTCGCGCAAAGCGTGCCGCCGCTGCCACCGCTCCCACCGCCGCTGCCGCCCGCCGTCGTCACCGTCATCGAGCCCGCCCCCGCACCTCTACTCCCGATCTACACCTACACCATACAACCCACCAATATATACATAATAGCGGAAGAACCGCCGCTCCCAGTCTACACTACTGTTCAAACCGTTGCGCCTTTTGAATTCACCAGCATCGAACCACAGTTGAACTACATTACCTATCAACCGCCCGTCAGTGAGCCGTTGCCGCCAACGCCACCACCACCCCCTCCGCCCGAGCCGGAGCCGGAGCCCGAGGAGGAGCCTCCGCCCACTCCATCGCCGAAAGGAAGAGCGAAGTATGACTGCAACGAATGCGGTAAGCGGTACGCTACGTCGTCCAACTTATCGCGACACAAACAGACCCATCGTAGTCTCGACTCGATGTCGGCGAAACGCTGCGGCGAGTGCGGCAAGGCGTACGTGTCGATGCCGGCGCTGGCGATGCACGTGCTGACGCACCGCATGGGGCACGTATGTGGCGTGTGCGGCAAACAGTTCTCGCGGCCGTGGCTACTGCGCGGGCACTTGCGCTCGCACACGGGCGAGAAGCCGTACCGCTGTGCGTCGTGCGGTAAGGCATTCGCGGACCGTTCCAACTTGCGCGCGCACCTGCAGACGCACTCCTCCGACAAGCAGTACCAGTGCTGCCGGTGCCGGCGCTACTTCGCGCTCAAGAGCTATCTCAACAAGCACCTGGAGACGGCCTGCTTGCCGCGCGAGAAGCCGTGAGCGAGCTACGCGATCAATGCAACGAACGTTTCTCTATGAACTTCTTTACACCTTTGTATTCGAGATTATAATAGCGGCTCGTAGTTTCGACGGCGTCGAAGGAAAAAATAAGCAATAATAACGTACCTAATAACGATAGGGCTCTTTCCATAATTCTAAATTAAAAAGTATATATATTTTTCAATTATTAGTCCCGAGTCGGAATGGTGTCAATTTATGGCAAGAGCCTGTATGTTACAGTAGTGTAATATTTACACGTTAATGTATAGTTAAGTTAGCGTCGCATCGATTGTGTGACACTTAGATAGTAGTTACGGTGATACGTAGAGACTTAATGAAACCGTCGAGCTGTGGTACTAAGAGAGCAATAAAGTAACGAGCGTAGAGTGCCAGTGATAGGCGATAGGCGACGCACGAGTAGCGTGCGAGGCATAGCGAGTAGCTTAGCGAGTAGCGGCCCGAGAGGACCAAACTGTTGCTCGGGTGCTGCCGCCGTCCGCGCCCGCACTCGCGTCTGCGGCCGCTCCGCCCGCGCTCGTCGCACATGCCGACGCTTACAACTTGTATGCGCTTTGTACAACGCGAGCGATGTCCTCGGGACCGCGGAGTTGCGGACGCGGTCGCTGCGAGCGAATGCCGCTTTGACTTAACCTGGACGTCACCCTTAAAATGGCATTTCCAATCGCATATTTTAGCTTGTTTCACAACTTGCTCTTACACTGCTCATACACAATCAAGGCTTTGCAAGGTTAGCATTAAATAGAGTTAAACACGACCAATTTTTAAGGGTATACAGACTCGTACCTGTAGATCCAGTGCTTTATAGTTCGGGCACCATTATAACACGCTCGCTCCAGTCACCAGTTACGATTCAATTTGGCATGCGGCCTAAACCAAATTGTGCATAAATATTTATATCTATTACACTGAAATATCCTATTGAATTTGTTGCAATTATGAATGCACCAATTTGAATAGGAGTAATTAAAAATGTAAACTGCAAAATTAGCTCTTTATGAATTTCTTTATCTAAATATGGAGCATCAATGCAGCTTAAATTATTGAATAAGTTCGAAAATGTCGGCGATATTTCAGTGCAGTCGGGGCGAGCGATCAATCTGTAATTTTGATTGACGGGTCGTGTCTATAATGCTACAAGAACCGCAGTTACAGCAAGAGAAAATCTACTTTACTGTTATGAGCCTAATGTTTATAGTCGGGTACGATGTAGTCATAGGGTAAAACAATTTTTCGACCGTCAATAATTTGCCTATATAATTGGATAATATTCCCGGTGCCATTTTAGTTGTAAATACTCGAATTCATTCAATTGACTTGTATCAAATGTGTATGCGGTTTTGGTGCGTAACTTTATTTTCCAAATTGCGGAACGAAGTATGTATAAGATGGGTATAAGATGTGGGTTTTGAAAGAAAAGTATTTTTATAGGAAGTTGAGATTTTACGTGGATATTGAATATTTCACATTATGATTCCTTTGGCATTTGTTAGGCTTAAGTATACAAGATGTTAATCGTTATCATTTTCACGTTTGCAAGCACTCGTGTTTTGTAAGTAGCACTAACAGTCAGCAGAGACGAATGTTAGGTACCTATAATAAACTCTTTAAACAAGATGTTTCAAACCAAACTAATATGAAGACAGGTCGAGAATTATCAGGTCATAGTTATCTTAGTGGTATCTAGTTGGGTAAAATAACCCTGCTGACTGGACGTCGACTTTATATAATAAGGTACGTAATAGATAAGCGTAAGGTAATGAATGTCTTTTGTAAATATGCCATCTTTATGCTTCGAAAAGACTTGATCCAAATAGAATGTACTGGACCATGTAAAATGCTTTTTATATTTCACACCAAAGAAACTGTATAAACTCATCCATATATTATTGTGTGATAACGTAACTTACTAACTACCAAAGATAAAGATAAATATGTAATAAAACTAATAAACGTAACAGAGTAAGAACAACGAGTTTTGCGTTGAAAGTAAAGTATACAAAACTTAATTTATGGCTTAGAAATGTTATAATACAAAACAGCAAAATATAATACAAAAAAGATAAAGATACGAAAAATAAACATTACAAAGAAAACTCAATAAAATTACACAATAGTACGATTTAGCAACGAAAAACATAATAGATTTTACTGATTATTTATTCCATCTAAAGAATTGGAAATATAAAAAAAATATTAGGAAATAGTTTTGCAGTTTTGCTCAATATCTATAAGGTTTGTTCAGAGAATTTTACTCTTGATTTAGTAGGATCGTTTAGATTTGACTTAATCGTATATCTACACCTACATTTCTTTACTTATACAAGTGAAGGTTGATGTGACGTTACTGCGTACTAAATAAATTAGCTTAAAGATTTTTTCAGTTCTTAATTAATATATATAAGTGGACAAAAGCAAAAGATTTATAGGATGAATAAAATATGCTTATCGTTGCTGGTAGATTACTTTGAGTCTCGGCATTTGCTTGCTAGAAAACTAACGTTCTATCTAAACTCCATCGCACGCCTCAATGAGCTAGCTCTGTATAAACTTTCCTTTGTTTGCCTTGTACAACTATACAAGTCAGAAACATTAAACAGATAAGAGCAAAACGCAGCATACGGCAGCATAACAGTCACTATTCGTTAACTTTTTATATCTCTATTAAGAGTATTGTATAAGTAAAGAGAAATATTTGTGCAATATAGAGAGTATTTAGGCACTACTCACTTTAGGTTAAATCTCTTGTCAATTTAATAATTTCGTCAATTTACACAAATAGTCATGAATGAAGCCTTTACTCATGGTAAATGACATTGTAAATAAACATAAAAGGCACCAGTATAACTGCATAATAATTTATAACATGCGTTTCGTAATAAAGTTATGAGACAGCGTAATCATATTGCGAGATGCGTCAAACACAATGGCTGGCACTCGCAAACCGAGTCATCCGTACATTATCTCATATCCGAAATCGAGCCCTTACTTAAATGCATGAATCTATTTGGTACTAGCTTGCCCAAATGCACTGACATTACTACTTAGGTATGTTCTACGTGGCACATATTACCCGTAATATTTGTGTCTAAATACAATTTATTCATTTGTCAATTTAATACATCTTTTAGTCTATATACATAAAAAATATATAAAAAAACGTAAAAAGGGTCATTGCACATTGCTCAAGTACGTAACGGCACAGAGATACTATTTTGCGCATCTACATACGTAACTCTAAAAGTTCTCTCTCTAAAATTTTTTTGTTAGGTACATACAAAGAGCGGTATAAATATACTTTCATGCTTCATCTATTTAGGTAATTATTTGTCTATGCATAAAGTTTAATATTACACCGCACACTGTGAAGAATACCTGAATCCGTACTTAACGTTATTAGCAGGGGTATAAATCAGTGTTTAGCGTCCTAAAGGTCAAAGCGCTAAGCAACTTTACATGTGGGTAGATTGACCTTTCAAATATTGCTACTCTTTTTTTTCTGTTGTAATCTGAATACTTATTAATGGAATGAGATAAAAATAGTCAATTTAAACGAATAATGATTTTGTGCGTAGTTGTTTTATAATTTAAATCGTGGTGCAACAAAATCACTCGCATATTATCAATTATAAAATCCATTATTTACCACATAATAAGCATTCTGCACATTTATCGACTTACCCACTGGCACCTTCGAGACATTCTGTGACTTGATTTATAATGTCAATAAAATTAAAGCAGTTTCATTGGATTAAACAGCACGAGGTTTCTGTAATTTTTATGATACCTATAAGTTACTTAAATTTATTTGGGAAGGCTGCAGTGGAAGATTAGGTATGCCGAAGATGCTTCTCAACATAAATTTCCAGTTCACCAGAACATTCTCACAACAAGTTAATTAATTCACTTCTGCAGTCTTGGTTCCTAATCCTGAGAAAATACGAATAAATTGAATAACGGAACGACACGGTGCAAGAAAACCCGACAAATTACATAAATATTGCGCGATAGAGCCCAGAGTGAATTCAAAAGCACTTTCAGTGATCCTTTGTGTTCGTAAAGAGAACGTATTTAGAAGTACAAGACCAAAGTTAAGTCCTTGTGACAAACAATAATCTGTGGCGTTATTGTTGTGTTTAATGGTTTCTTGAGAAACTTCAGAATAAGACTGATAGGAGAGTGCTGGAGCGGTGAGGCGCCGAGTCGGCTCGGTATATCGAGGAAGTCTTCCAATCATTATAACGGTCTCAATTGCATGGATATCATGATGATTGTCACTACGCCAACTCAATACAGTTATTTATTAACAGTAATGTACTCGTCACGAAAAAAATGTATCTCGATATAGATCGAACCAAATTAGAAGAAAGTATTGATTAACAATAATAAACACGTTTCTGTAATGTAAAGCCCGGACCTAATTAAACTTAACAAATGAATACAATGAGATTTGTTTAATGAATACCTACCGATTGATTCTTAAAATCATTGAAAAGGTATCAGTTGGCATAGTTGACAATTCATTAAAATTGAATCAGTTCAATTAATCAAGTGGCTTTGGTCTAACTAAAGTTTCGTAAAAATATTTTAATAAAAGTTAGTGGATAATGGCAGTCCGTTGTTAAATTAAAACTGTGTCAAAAAGTCGCGATATTATTAAACTTATCATGTGATTAATTCAGTGATATGATCACCTTCAACCCAAGCTAAAAGTAGATAATATCTCCCAAAAATACTATACCATTCAAACCCGTTCAATTCTAATTATAACCTTATGTAGTGTATTGTAACTGTAATTTTTTTAATAAATATTTATTTTTACTTAACGCGTATAAATAGAAAACTAGGAATATTTCCGGCGTAACGACATCTAGTTTATCATAGTTTTGAGAATATTGTTTTACTCGTTTAGTTTATACAATGTATCAATATTTTCAGTAAAGACACAAAAAGTATATCCAGAAAAATAGGCTTTAATACCGGTATATACCACCGGTGAAATTTAGGTGCAAAAATAGGAAGAAAGAGTAAAACTCAACGTCAAATCAACACTTCGCTATCAGCGGAAGCTCAGTTTTTTTAGTTACGTTCAACAAAACTCCACTAATGCGTCCTTGACAGTGAAGCTACACTACAGGTCTACTATGTACAGTTATATGTATTTACTAGATAAAATTGAATGTGACTTTACTGAACATACCTGCAACCGCCATCATCTCTTTTAAACTACGATAAATAAAACTTAACTACACAACTGTCTTTTAACTTATCATCACATAGTTTAAGTACTTACTTAGAAAGTAATATCACTGTGTGTCAAATGCATCCCACTTAGAATAAGGTAGGGTATAAGTTACTAGTTTGTACCGTTTATAATATTTGAATGGTATCGTGTATTAGTGCCGAATAGCGGTATTTAGAGTAACATGTATTTAATACTAAGTACTCCTAGAACTTTAAATAAGATACATATTAGGATAGCAGCAACTGATAGGTACTGCTAATTCTATAAAATAAATATAAGCTGCATACTATTTTGTTCACGGAAATAGTGTCATATTATTATTTATAATACGTTTCTTTTAAACTACCTTTAAGTTGTCATTTTAAATGACTACTATCTATTTAAGTTGTTAAACTGTGAATGTGATACATGCCTAAGTCAATAGTTACATATACATTAAAAATTCATCATAAATCATTGACCTATGATATAAATTTTCCATTCGGTTCTTGCTTATCAAAAAATATGTTGAAATAAGGGTCATACGCGGATTTAGGTTCGCGTCTTTTCCGTGGACATACCAAAAGTTAAGGGCTACGAAGCTTAATTTTGGATTGGACCAGTAACCCGCATAAACAGTGTCTCCGTTTCTATAAATCCCTGTGATAAAAACATAGCTAACATGCACATAAGCCGTTAACTATTGTCCCAGGAGGGATGACTTTTGTTTTTTCAACTAAGTATGACCCATAAGGAAAGTCATTAACATTAATGATCAATTTAGAATTACAAATAGGTATCATTAAGCATTTTAAAAACCTCCCTTCGGAGAGTATTGTCCAAGGTGTCAAAATATTCAAGATGTCATAATGCCCAAGTGTCACAAGGTCAAGGAAATTATTGGCAAGTATTAAATTGTCTTGTTGTCAAAATGTCTAACTGCAAAAACGTCTAAATTCTAAAATGTCTAAATGATTATAATGTCCAACTATCAAAATACCCACGTGCCAAGACATCTGTTTGCCAAAACGTCTAATAGCTACAATGTCAAGTTACCAACATGTCCATCTGACAAGATGTGTACTTATCAAAACGTCTAGTAGTAATAGTTTTGCAGTTTTGCTCAGTATCGGTATCTTGTTACAGGCATATCTAATATTTTCTATCATTGTCGACGAAATTTTGAAAATAAATAATCTTAAACCACGGGGGCTTTGAAACGCAACTGCAAAACTTCCGGAGTTGAGGCTAGTCATACTCAAAATAAGCCACTAAAAAAAGGGATGATGGCTTCTTTCCTTCAATTTAATATACAATAAAGCATATTACTCATTTAGTGCACTATTTCGACGATTCTCGAATTGGTCTAACCGAAATATTGAAGTACCTACCAATATGAATTCGAACTGAAGTTGACACCAGAACCTCGTATACAGTTGAGGCTGCCTATAGATGCCTCATGCCTTCCTCTAGCGTTAAAAAACATAAACATAATGGCAATGCTTAATAATACTTACACTTGTACACTACACATCTAGAGGGTATCCTAGCATCTGGACATTATAGCACCTTGATCATCAGAATTACCAATGACTCGTTGGTAATTCTGATGCTTGGATATTATGACCATAGGGTATTCTATCATCTGGACATTATGACCTCTTGGTAATTGAGACACATCGACATAATCGCAAGACGTCATTCTATCTGGACATTGGTCCCCAAAACACCAAGAAGGGGTTTTTCCGTAGGTAATTATTGTTTTTATATGCTCTTGAAAAGGTAAGTAAAGTGAGAATGATAGGAAATATTCGCGAAAGACTGCGACTGTGTCATATTAGAAGAGCCAGTTTGGATAAGTATATTTATGTATGTAGATACTTAATGGCAATCTAGTTAATTTATTTACACACATAACTTGGGAGAATCCCTTCGACCAGAGGTTTCGGTTGGTTTGTTACGAGAATAACAAGTATAATAAAGTTATTAATTCTCGATATCATAGTAGTTTAGAATGTTCCGTAGAGCCTTATCGAATAGGAAAATTCAGTCATTATTCCATTTAATAATTATTAGGTCTATGGTCTGGGTCAAATAAAATTTCTACCTAAAATTACTTGTCAAAAAGCAATATGCAACGTACAATTATAGTAATAAATATGTAAACAAAAATAAATTATTAATATCTGGTTCAAAATTATATTTACCATTGATACTTATACATAAGAATAGGTAACGAATTGCTTAAACTATATTGGAATAAATTTCGCAATATTAAAATGAAAAGCACTGGTTTAAAAATATGATAAAATAGATTATTCTATAAAGGGAGGATGGGCAAAATATTCCCAAATCAGTTTTTTAAGTCGTTATCCGGCAAAATCGACGATAAAAACACTTAAAGGCAAAGATACGGGTACATACTATACAGTATTGAATATCCAAACTAAGTATACACTATACAGTCAGCATCATTAATATGTATACATTCCAGCACTTTATTGTTTAGAGATGAGATCGAAACTTGCTGAAAGAATGTACCTACAAAACAATTTTCAGTTCACAATCATTCATTTTTTTTAATCTGACTGTGGCTTTATAGGTCGGGCCCAATAAAGCGATAAGAATACGCGGTTGGAGAGTAGCCTAGGGAAAATCCAGGGGCAAACCTCTCCGATACGACCACGCGTGTGGTTTGGAACCCTGGAATACTCTAAGAGATTGCGCTCTAGTAAGATGGTTGAGCGGTTTCAACCGAATCTGAGGTGTGAGTGGAAGAGCTAATGGGAGTATTGTCGCTGGTTCACTAAACCTAGCCTAGCTGAGAAGAGTCCAACAAGAAACTCAGCTAGGAGCGACCTGGGTCGGACTGACTTTACCCGGTGTGCGGGACGTACCAGGACGAATAGGGACTATATGTGTCAGTGTTGCCGCGATCGAGCGGTGGACATCCTCGCCGGCGGGAATGCCTAAGTGTACGCGTCGTGTCAGAGTTGGACGCCGTAAGCGCAGCGTTCCATCTTTCGATGGACGCTGTGATTACTTCGTCGGGGTCCGTAAGTGTGTGCCTAGGACGCCGGACCGTACGCTATCTAATCAATGATCGCCGAGTTACGACGGAGGGAGGAGGGATGGGAACGTAGTCGACAGCCTTCCTAAACTAAACGGATTCCTATGATGGAGAGAGTTGTCAAAATAACGTCTGGCAGTCTGCTTAAAGAAACCATACATGGTGCTAATCCCCATGTCGTGGTGCATGCTGAGGTTCCATACGGAGAAAACTATTCTGAATGACCTGAAGCGGCTTGAGCGATGTCATAGGCACATGAGCAAAAGCTACACTTGCATAAGACATGATTGGACGAACACAAGTTTTGTAGACAGCTTATTTCTAAGTGACATTTTACTAAACTTGTTAATCATCGGCCCAAACCTTCCTAGCACGAACAACGCACGGTTACGTACTCTAATGATGTGGCTACGGAAAGTCAGTTTTTTTCTGTCGAGGGTCACTCCAAGATATGACTTCGTTGGCCCAGGGGATGGGCCGGTCAAACATCTGGATTGGAGCGACCCGTCTTTCCGTGCTAACGTGGTCAGGCGGGTGGAAGACTCGCAGTGTTTTTTTCCGGATTGACTTCGATACTTTACAATCTTTCGACAATTTAAAATCTCGCTAGATAGAGTAAAATCTAACGATTATAAAAATTTTACGTTAACATATACATACTTATGATGCGGACTGTACCTACACGTTTTATTTGATCTTAAATGTACGATCGTTATGTTAGTCATGTCAAGTTACGGCTTTAATAAGCATGAAATGGGAATATTAGAATTATCCAAGGCACAGTTTACAAAAATTAAGAGCAAACAAAAAAAGCAGCAGGTAGGTAGTTTAAAACGGCAATTGTCGTTTTACACCACGTTAAATACTATTTACGGTGGGCAATGATGGGTTTAATTCGAAAAAAACTGCAACTGCTCTTCCTTTTTTAACCAATAATAGTATGTTTGCACCTAAGTATTTTCAGTATAAAGTGAACAGTTAAGTTACGGATGAAAATTGTATTTGTTTATAAGTACCTTTATATAAACAGGGAATTTAAATAGCCTAAGATTTGTATTAATTACTAAATAAACATCAAATTTGTAGTAAAAGTATGCTTTGCCTAGACAGAGCTGCAACAAATATACTTAAATGAAATTAACAACAAATATGTATACTTAAATTGTTATTTTACTACGTAACATTTCGGTTTTCCCATACCTACTCGTACATAAAATTTAGTACCCGTCGGTCCTACAAATTGAGGTTAAATACTGTCCAAAAAAATTCGCAGGTAACGACTGTCGTTAGCTAAAAACGAGAAAAAGGGGTTAAACTAAACACAGACTTAACTTCAGACTGACTGCTTTTATTGTTCGTTACGGAAAAATTACCGACGCACACAACATTAAGAATTCCTCGATTAAAGTTCTAAGGGATTAAGTTAAAGTTCAAACTTGTGTGGAAAGATGCATGGTTACGTTGGCACTAGTAAATGGACTAGTGTAAAGATACTTTTAATTTCTTTGGCCCATCGTAACATCAAAGAGAACGTGGGGCATCAACTGGGCCTGTGTAACGTTTTGTTTTTATTTAAAATGCGATTTTAGAACCCTTACTTTACTTCGGTTTTAATTCAAAATGTCAAAGATCACACATATGATAGATAACTGTATACATTTCGAACACAATTGAAATTATTTTTTTAGCATATAATATAAATTCGACTTTCAACAACGAACTGACATGAAATAAATTGTAGATATTTATATTATATATATAAATAAGATACATATATATTAATTCGTCTTTTTGAAAATTACAACGATTCTGTACTGGGACGAGATATGTAACATTCATTATTATATTTAATATTTATAAAACTTATAAGCGGTCTCGGAAAATAGTATATACATACATAAATCATAGGTATGAGTACAATGAACACAAAGTTGTAAGGAAATCACTGATGATGCAGTATTACATAAATGTAAACAAACATGGGAATGCTACTTTTTTCTACAAATGAATTCCAGTGACAATCCATTATGCTTCTGATTTGTTAAATAGGCATGAAAAATTGTATTTATATACGTTTCGTACCTATTTTCATACATGTTCTTGTATTTAATTTCACGAATAATGTAAGTTTCGACTTTTTTTCGGTCCAATAGTGTTTCTCTTTTAATGACAAAAAATCCAAACTCACTATTAAAATAATTATATGTACACATATTTTAGCACATGAATCATAATTTTTAATATTTATTAAGTAGAACAATATGTAGGTACCAAAACGTGAAGTTCGAATCATTGTGAAGTTTCGGTGCACCTGCAAGTACAGTAAACATTACAAGCAGTTTCAATAGAACAGTGTTTATTTAAGATCACCAATATGTCGCAGTTTACATTCTAACATGTCGAAGGAACTACCAAACCCTAAGGTTTTTGGTAGTTCCTTAGACATGGCATCCTAAGGGTTTTGGTAGTAAGGTAGTAAGCTACCAAAGCCCTTAAACAAATAAATTGCTACTTACAGCTGCTTCAGGAGTAACTGTATCCCGTTAAATACTCGCAATCTAGTCAATATTTTACCTAATACATTTTAAGAGCCTAAAGTATTTAATTGTTTGACATTTTAGTTGTTTGTATTACATAGTCTTATTACTGAATTGGGACATCTGCCAACAATTCCAATATAGTGAAATATTAAGCTTGATTAGCGTCAGAAGAGGGTTAGTATAAACTCTTATTTTTTGGGAACTTAAAACCAGTACTGATTTATGATGTTTTAAGAAGTGTTTTGCAATCCGCATACCATTTATTATTGCTACTAAACAAGATTAAGGACCCTCTTTGTTCACAGATGTCTCACTTTGGTGACAAAGGCCCTATTTACACAAGTCTCAACATAGCTAGATTGACCTTAGTGTAAAAGGGGCTGTACTCTGTAAACTCCGGTATTCCTGTTTTAGGGTTTTAATATCTTAGTGTTGAGTTTGTTGATCTATAAGTTTGCACTTGAATGGCTCAGAAATAAGAGATAAAACATCCTAGTTTCGAATGTCAATCTGACGCTTTATGGAGAGCGTAAGACGAAGGGGGATGGGTGGTTCAGAATTTGAGTTTTTCGTAGTATCCCGTGGCAATCCAAATAAAATTTAATAAATGTTATGACAGGCAAGATCCTATCATTACCTGTGTTATAATTTTATTATGTAGGTACCTATTTAACATATACCAAGTGACTACATTTAATGATACAGGAGAACACAATTAATATGGCGCGCGTCAAAGATCTTAAGTAGTTGACTGAGAGACTATTATTGCTTAATCCACATGCCTTATTACTTGGGTCGTGCTATAATAACATAAACGAAATCGAATTGGACCGTAAGGTATAAAATTTGGCCGAAATTTTGGAAAAACAAAAATTTCTATTCGGAGAACCAACAGCTTTCACATTATTTTTTTACATTTGATGAAAAAAGCCAATTACTTTATTTAAACGTTGTATAAGTATATTGTTGTTATGATATTAGTTACTATGGATTACTTGCGTCGAAGCTCTACGGCGTGCAGTCTACAAGTTTTTTTATTATAATACGTGAAAGACCCCACAATAATTAAGTATAATAACTCGCTAAATTCATTAATTGAGCTCGATTCAAAAAGGATTAATTAAATTGTGGCCACATGTGCTACATGTAGCGTAAATAATTATTTAAAGCGGGCATCTGACAATATTTGAACAGGAGACGGAAATAAAAAAATGTTTGTGTAACGGCTAAGCAATGTTCACGAACTTTCAACATTTTGTAACAGTTAGGTGACATTTTGTACGAAACGGTACCGTTTGAAAATTCGTGTATAATATAGTATCTGTTGAGTGAACACTGGGTTTTTAAACAAAAGAGTAGTAGGTATAGTAGATTTATGCATCCATATAGAAGTACTTTTAGCATCATTAATAATGCAAATAAGGAGAGATAGGTATACTATCTACTATACAAGTATACAATAGTACCTAAACATTTCATTACGGTAGCCGGGATCTTTATGATGTTACATATTTTTGAAAGTGTCATTAGATTGACCACATTTCATTTTATCATAAAAGCAAACAATTTAGAGATATCTGCTTGTTGATGACATAAAAATATTGGATTTTAATACTCGCTAGTTCTCTAGAGCGTAAGTGTAAGAATTTTCCACGACATTGGCTTAAGTATCCTATAAAATATAAAAATTACTCAGTGGCACCAGATATAACCTGACAATTTTTCACCTCTTTTACATTTTATAGTTATAGCACTGAGCTGTCAGGGAAATGGCAAGTGCCTATTCTGTACTCTATGAAACCGATAATATGCGTGAATGATTTCAATCTTGCTTGTTTCGAAATAAATTTATCTCTATAGTACTTAGACATTCCATATTTGGGAAACATTTGCATATCACGCTCAATATTTATAGTTTGCTATACTTAACCCTTACATTTACGAATGCAAGGTTCTAGTATTTTTGCCCAAACGTTACCATATGGTATTTTTTGGATTGCCACACATACCTACATTTAAGAAAGCGTATTGTATGCAACAGCATAATATACTTACAGTACAACAGCAATAATCAATGAACTGCTTAACTGTAATTAGTAATGTATTGTAGATATAATTCGATAATAATAAAATTGTAGTACACGTACAGAGCGCGTTTTATTGACCGACTGAAACGAAGGTCTCTGATGCTTCAGCTTCGACAAAAATGTTTGCAAAAATGCTTCGACAAGTATGTCCGGATTTCCGATTGTACTCCTCTACAGGCCGCAATTTTCAACAGACTGTCACGAAATTTTATGAGCAAGTTCGCAAGCTATATAGAATCTATTTTTCCTAATTTTGTTCCTATCTTTGAAACTTATCTTTCTTTTTTCGAAAAATAAAAATAAAAATACACCTACCAGATCTACAGCTCACAGAGCCACTAGTTTACTATAGGTAACTCACTTAGAGATAGTTGTACCAACTTACGATTACAGACAGATCAACGTTAAATATGGTGCCAGAAGCTGTCATACCATAGAAAATCGGCCCTGGAACAGAGGGCCTACTCCGAACTTCGGAAATCAAACTTCGTATCGTGCCGTCCCTTTCACTCTCGTATTATACACTATAGGCAATAGAAACCTAAAAATAAACGTACTCGATACTTGGTATTTTGTTCTTAAACATGAGCGTAATGATGCCGCAGAAATATTCTCACTTGCCGGCATATTGTCAGTATTACGTTTGCGCAGTAGTAATCTTGCAGAGAAGCGAAGCAGTACTGCCCTCGTACCGCTTCCACGCATCCTCACCAGTCAGGGAGCCTCATTTAAATGTAGGGGCGCAGTAAAATGTGGTATTGACTTGACTGACAGCTGACAGTTTTTTCGTAATGTACAGTATTACCACGAATATAAGTTACATTGACGTATAGGGACGTATGACGTATTATTTTGTGACATACAAAACGTGCTCAGGATTATCATAAAAACTATTCATGCTGATCTGATTGGTGTCATTCAACGTCAAGCAACTTGCTGACACCTCAAATATCATCAAAACGTAGATTTACAATTTTTTTTAGGTTTTACAATCATGAGATATCGACGCTCTACCATACATATTGAAAATGTGATTTCGTGCACTCGAAATGAAAAAGATTTTTTTTGATGATCCTTTTATCTTAAAGCATATTCAATGTACTTTTCATTATTCCACTTAGTCTGAGAAGCGATTTATTACGTTTACAACTTATTTAAGTTTAAACAACTACTTATTTGTCAAAAAACTTAGCGTGCTGATTTAGCGCTTTTATGGAACACAACTTTAGCTACCATGTTTTTTCATTAAAATTTACCAATCATTTGGCAGAAACAGATTTACTACAGTGGCAATACTGTCTACTACCTAACGTATGCACACAGCTGTCCAGAGAAGCTATGAGCGAGAGAGCACGAGTTGACCTGTCATTGCATATTCTACCGAACGTATTAACAAGGTCTTTATTGAATTGGTCATATATTCGATTGAATTCGATACTTGTCGGCGTGAACGAAGATTGCCGATGTAACTTATATTTGTACTACACTGTAGGTACCGCTTCCATACCGACAAATCAAGAAGTCGTCTTATATTATATATATGATATATTTGTATTATAAAAGTTTGTTTATGACGTATCTGCGTCGGACCATCCCCTTTCACTCAAGATGTCCCAGAGGACAGATTCGTTTTCAGCGAGCTGGATTTGCAACATGGCTTCGGGTACCGTTACAGGGAACAAACAATTTGTATACGACATCCCAACATCCACTGTTCTTTTGACAATGGATGAAAAGTAAGAGAGATAAAACGTAAATTTCGAAACCTGTTATGTGTCAATAGTACCTAGACTAAAACTTGGGCTTCGCATAAGTTTTTTGAAATATAGAGTGGATGTGAAATTATTCTGAGACAAACCATCCGTTTTTTTCTAATTAGGCGACACAGGAACACAGGCAGATTATCTTCACGTTTGTGCTAGCCGTTCTGGTCAGAGATATAGTTCCAAATTGTTACTTACGCGATTACCCATTTAGGTCTATTATAGGATGATCCACATGAGCTGTTAAAACAGTTGCAGTGTCGAGCTTAAATAATATAAGAATGTCTGTCTGTCTGGCTCAGTGTCTAACTCTATACTCTTATTTGCCTACAGTCGTGAATTGACATTTATTTTTCGTAGTTAATATAAATGGTACCAAAACCATGTTTAAATCTACGTTTAATTTAAATAATCTTTTAGATAGGTACTATATTGCTAAACAACTTAATATAGGTTCCTTTTGTAGGTATATAGTTGTAATCTATTCGAATATATATAATTGTTTACAAATTGGAACAGAAACAAAATACCTATTCGAATAGTCCGCAACTACATGTCATAAGAGAGGGACTTCACTTAAGTTGCTCACCACCCTCTAGACTGCTACTAATATAATGTTACCTAAACTAAAACTTATTTTTCTCTCGTTTAGTCATTCTCATAACTCATAAGGATAATTATTTATATATTACTATAATACAATATTTTAATAGTGCACTGTATTGACAACACTATTCTTTGGTAGTGTTTAGCCTTATTAAGTTTTGTAAAGTAGGTCTAGCTTCGTAAAGTAAGGATGCGACATACATAAAGATCCATCCATTTAGAGAGGAAATATCCTTTAGTGTCCGGTTTTTAAAAAAAATCGATTGGCTCTACTTATCAAATCCTCTTATTATTTTTTCTGAAAAACCCGTTTGACTGAAGTTTTCAATTACTTACTCTCTTGCTCGTTACTCTTTTTCTGGGCATTTATGTAATTTTCATTGCACGCAGTTTATTTAATGTTTTTTTGGTGTTGCCTACGGTTTTTGATTTTTATACGTATTCTCAATCCGATACAGATACAAAATGAACAAACGAATAAGCTACTAATAAAAAATGTTTTTTTTTATTCTCTAAATAAATATTTTTAATGATTGTGGTTAGATATTTATGCGTCGGGGTGGCCTACCTGATTACTCGCTACGTAATATCATTGTCTGTTCGTATTTTAAATTAAGTCAATTATACCTAAACCTAACTACCAATGTTTCTTTGCCAAACTCAAATTTAGAACCGAATAATAATTATACCTAACATTGCATTATTTGAAAGGAAAAACATATCAAGTTCCTTTCCTCTTATCTTATAACTCATAAAGTGACCAATGCTTTTGCTACATTGAAACCGAACGTAAGCCGCAATAGAAAACAAATACAATATCCACCCCACGACGTTTCCACTGGTTGCTCGTGTGTGCAACTTGGGCAAAGTTTGTGCGGCGTGCGATCGATCCATGCGCGCGCACCCTCCAGCTCGTATAAAAGCCTCAGCGCATACCCCCGATCAGCACAATCGCTGTCGAACGCCGCGCGTTGCCGCTCGCCTGGGGCGCTTTCTCTTCTCTTCTTTATTCGTCTGTCTTCTATGCCGCGTGGGTGGGCACGCTGATGCCGGCGCCGAGATGCCGCGCTGCCTCATGGCCAAGAAATGGAAGGCGGCTCCTGCGGCGGAGCTGGGGGACGAGAGCGACGAGGAGATCGACGTGGTGGGTGACGGGCGCGGCCGGAGCCCCGCGCCCGCCGCCACGGCGCCGGGGCCTCCGCCGCGCGACCCCGAGCCCACACTCCTCTATAACGGTAAGCGCTACGCCGCCACCGCGACCGACCTGCGTCACCTTGGAGACACTATCATACCCACGCACCAACACAAAATGTCTTACGCAGCTCACTATCTCCTAGGAAGATACGACGTTGTGCCTTAGGACGTTAGCACTGAACAAATACGGATATGTAATATGGATACTAAGTGTTACTAAATTAACGTTCGTGTAGGGCAATATCCTACACATATCCCTCCTGTCTAGTACCAAAATATATGTAGGTATATTTGCCAGTAACTATAACCATCCCAATAAAACTCAATAGACACTAATAAAAATATATGGCAAACGTCGAGTGACTTGCCCTCTGACAACACACTTTATATCTCAATATATAATATACATAATTATGATAGTGTCTTCAATGCGCTTATATGTATTTAAGTACGTAGTTCCATCCCTTTTATCCATATTATTCGAAAAGAGAATGCTGCAATCCTCTAGTAGTATCCTCAGATATAGCTATTAATGCCTCATTTGTACGATGATGCAACGTCTAAAATAAAGGTAAGTGAGTATCGGGAAATGTTCAATAATCGAGTAGTTACTGGACCGTATTTTGCGTACACTGAGTACTGACTATATATAGTACATTTTATAAGGTAAGCTTACTTAACACTTTCGCTGCCAAGCTTTTCGTAGTGCTAATCAATTTTCTCTACATACGAGGAAATGCATGTTATCAGTTACGCGTCTTCGATCAGAAAACTCGCATGGGGAGTTCTGGGCATTGAAAGTGTTAATGATCGATTCAGCTTTAAGTATTTTCCCAAAAACAAAAAGTAATCGACGGCATTCTTCTTATTACGACGCTAGTTATTAGATATCTATTTCGTTATGCATCACATCAGTCGTCACAAATCTCCTATATAATCATATAAGTACAATCATATAAATTATGTAAGTACAAAACCCGTTGTCATTGCTTTTGTGTAAAATATTCTACAACATGCTTTTTGGAGGAAAAAGGCAGTTTCCAAGACAGCACTCAGCCATTGTCAAAGATCGTGTAAGAAAATACTACTTACCTACTTTTATTATCAGATTGTTTTAGGCATATTGCCCCTACAGTTACTTGGTGAGTTAAACGTTTGCTTCATTCCTTAGTTTAAGCTATGCCTACAAGCGATTGTTTGGTTTGCGAATTGAATTGTTCATAAGACATTTCAAAACATTTAGTTTCATGCATATGCGAGGTATTGGCTTATAGTAATAACCACAATAATGGTTTGAAAAAATCTACTAGGTAAATATTACAACAGGTCAGCAACTGATTCTCATGCCACTACATATTATATACACTACAGGAAAGTTAGAGATGCGTAGTCTCTAAGCGTCAAAATAAATAAAAAATAACACTAGACTGATGTTGTTACAAATGTATAAGGTCTCTGAGCGTCAATTATCCAGGTCTAAATTTAAGGCACTATTTCATAAATCGTTTTTGTAAACGACTGTTTATTTCTTAAATAAATAAATAAATAATAGACATCAAATCCAGAACAAGATGATATCTCTTGTCAATCCCAAAATAACAGTAGTAATTATTTAAGTAAGTAGTTATTGTCATCTAACAATACAAACAATTCATTCATTTAAGCTAAAATAAAGCTAGAATTGTAGTTTTAATTTAAAGAATTGTAGGTTTAAGAAAAAGTACCAAAACCCGCCTAGAGACTGGACTTGTTTTTTTTTTCTCTTTAGTTATTATGATGCAGGCATGTTTTTTGATTTTTAAAATAATTATTCTTATTTATAGATTCTTTTTAATAACGAATTATGTTCCTGTTAATAAGCCTTATCATGCGGATTATATAGAAATTTTATCACAGATCTGACATTTATGACTATGTTAATATCAATTATAATTATGTGATAATTTAAGTGAGCTTACTAAATTTAAATCGTTATAGGTAGTTCCCTAAAAGTCGTTCAAATAAACAACCTAACCTTTTCAAATCCCTATTACTACTAATACTAGTGAATGATGCCACACTCGACAAAGTGCGTCGATTTTATTTTTTTCTTTTGCACGATATGACTTTTATTGTCTCCATGTCATATCTTGTGACAGTGACATTCGGTCAACTAAGTTTTGATTTCCTGCTACGCTGACGTCAGTCGCCGTTACCAATACGTACGTATACAATGTTCTAATGAGACACCGGTGACGTCCGTGGCAGATTTCTCGTATATTCGTACGCGCGACCAACGTCAGCGTAAGAAAAAGACAAGATTGACATAAGAATCGTCATAATCGGCCCACTCGTTTGGTCTCTAGACTGGTCATAGACTGATAAACACATTACCCTCCTTTGCGTCGCGTTGTCGTGTAAAAAAGAATATAACGGAATAACTTAGCAACGTCTTAACAATACCCACGTACATTATATCAAGTTCTCCACTTTTGATTTTATTTTTAGTTAAGTATGAATAGGTTGTTATAAAAGGCCCTGTATGATATTCGCGATATTTGTTTTTTTAGTTAGTTCTATTATTAATTTAGTTATTTTTGTTAAGTATTCTCGTTTACTTTGGGTGATATTTTACATTTAGCCGTAAACTTTACATTGCACGTGTCGTATTTCATTTAATTTCGTATGTAGGTATAGTAAGGCTGTGTGTTATTTTCATTTCCTTTAAATTGTTGTAGTTCTGTCTCCTTCTGAGATTATTATATTCATCTTAGTTTAAGTTAAGCTCTGTTAGTGTATTAAACACGTATCTTAATGTGTTGTCATTTCGGTCGCTCATAAACAGAACGTACCATAAAATCCGAGTGTTGACAACACATTAATGCGTTATAGCATGGTTATAGCTTGTGCGACTAGCCAAGTTTACGAGCCGCTCCTCTCTCTTTCTACTCTATTGATAGTGAATTTGAAACATGAACCCCTATTGGGTACTCGTAGTTTCGTCACGAAAAATTATATATCATAAGTATCACAACTTTAATAATGTCGGTACATGTGTAGCAATCCAAAAAAATGACATACCTACATTCTGAACAAATCGTAAAATACAAAATATAATCAAAACAATAATAAGATATAAGATTTTGAGTTCTTATTCAATCATCATGGCTTATTGATTCATTAAAGTTAACTATTTCGTTTTTACTCTTCTAATTCAATTGCATGAAAAAGAATCATGCATGAAACCGCTATTTACTTTTTTCCATACAGCAATATGCTTCCCCTCGTGACGTCACTTTTTGCTCACATTTAAAAAAAATAAAAATTAAATTTAAGAACTATTTATTTCATAAAAAAGTACATATAAAATTTTCTTCTTTTTGTGGCGAAATCTCTAATATTTGAGATTATGTGCGCGGTCACTCCGCTCTCTTTGTAATCTAAATCTATATCTTACACTGTTGGTACGTACCTATTTATAAACACTGCTATTAACTACGGTTGTTTGTGTATAGTTTGCAAGTATATTCCCCAGCATATTTCCCCTATTTAGCATGGGCCGTTTTCGCGCCCAACGAGTATTCAATTATAATGTGTAACGGGTTTGTTTCCACGCACCCTTAGCAGAGCTAACATTAATATGTTAGACCGAGTCCACGTAAGTCGTGATACCACATTGTGAAGCGTAATGATATACAAAATTAGCCTTCGGTCTAACTAGAGTAGGTACGTCTAGTGTGAGAGAAAGATATTGCGTGCCTCTATAATGCGTGATACAAAACGATTTTCAATGAATCTGTCCCCTCAAGCGCCTCAAAAACACGTAAATGCGATTGATAACCGCTTCAATCGCGACTGAGACGATTTACTTGCGATACGGTATTTTACTGATGAGACGTCAAGAAACGCTCGGTTAAATGAAGTTTGTTATGTGGGAAAATATGACTTTTCTACTGTCAAGCAGCGTCCTTCTTTCATCTTTGTATTTAAATTACTTGTTGATAATATTTTTCTACTGTCGTTTAATTGACAATTACTAAGAATTGATAATTGCAATCCACTGGGTCGGTGGCACCTGTGCAAAGAGCAAATATGTAGGTATGTACACTTGTACAGTCGAGTTAAAAAATATGTGCACGGGCAAAGTGATCAAAAATATGTGAACACGACTTCATTTTTAAGGGCATAAGATTGCTCAAATATCTTTGAAGTTTCGGGAACATACATAATACCTCTATTAATGAACTCGACAGTAAACGAGAGGGACGTATACGCTACTTCGGACAAATGCGATCGTTCTATAAACTAGTCTTGTGTGGGCATGTAGCCGCGTGCGTGGAAAACGTGTGTGCAGCCAACCGTGAGACAGCACGCGTGTTACTGGCACGCAACATATTCATACAGCTAAGTGTACACCTTGACATGTTTACCTACACTTTTTCACTTGCTTCCATTGTAACATGTAAAATGTACGTATATTTTGACGCCGGCTGTACATTTTGTTGATATAGGTAGAAATCCTAGTAAATTTTGCTAGTAGTGCACGTAACTAATTACATAAAGGCCCATGCTGTGTTGTTTACATATACGTAGTAGGTGTGCCTACTACGTATATGTAAACGTGTCGAGCAAAACGTACACTTTCCACTGTGTTGTAAAGTTTGAATCCACATAAAACAGGTACAACGTGTACATGGCACGCAAGCAGTGTGACATGTCTATGAGGAATCATACTTTCCAACGCAATATAATATGCACATGTGCGTGTGGCTGCTGTCTATGACAGCAGTCGTTAAGCTAAATTAAAGGCATTCGGGTGGCTTGAGAACTTAACAGTCAAGTTATCCAGTCATCACAAGCCTAATAACAATAAAATCTAATTTCCACCTTAGGTTGGTAGGTCAGGTGGCAGTAGTTTCCGTAAAAACTTGTGCCTAAGTACATCAAATCTTGGGATTAGGTAGCGGGTCCGGGCATCCTTCAGGATACAACCTGTACTGGGATATAACTCTAGAATGATGATGACTCCTACTATACAACAATATTTACGAAGTCGACTGTACTTTAAAAAAAAAAACGTAATTTGGTTGGAGTATACTTACAGGTAGTTAGTTTATAGACCGGGCCCAATAAAGCGATAGGAGTGCGCGGTTGGAGATTAGCCTGGAGAAAATCTAAGGGGAAACCTCCGACACGACCACGCGCGTGTAGTTAACCCGACTGTACCATTTTCTTGGTTAGTTTTTTTCGCACGTAAACGTTCCGGTATCACAAAGTGTATAAATATCCGTTTAAAGATTAGCACGAAGAGGCAATTTTTTTTTCTAATAGTTTTTAGAGAAGGTTATATGTCCGTGTGGTGCCAACTACAATTAGACACGAATAACAAAATAGAGAGACAAAGTACAGCATAATTAACATTGCCGAGCAGTGAAAATTTCAAAATACATGTTAATGTATACAGAATAATATATAGTTACTGGTAGTTACTCTAGCAGTAAAGCCTGGTTAATAACTGCACACATGGAATTATTGTATATTTTTCATCACAAGTAAATCCGGATTTAAATATTACTTCAAAAGTCGGAATGAGGCCCAATTGGAAACGTAATTGGCTTCATTCAGCGCTCTATATTTGTTCGTTTTAAATTCACAATTTATGTCCAATTTCGACAGGAGACGAGCTACTAGCCGGGAGCGACAATTAAAGCGGAACACACGAGAATCGCTTATAACTCTTGTTGTGTGAGAAAAATAAGCTAAATATAAATAAACCTTTTACAAATAATATTACTCACAGCAAAAAAACAACTTGGCTCTCTTGTAAATAAATATAGTCATTATAATTACAGGCACTTTTTTGAAGTTTCGCGTTCCATTCTCATCAGTTGGTTATAGTTTAAATTCCGTACAATTTCACTTTGGATTATATTTACAAAAGTGTATTTAATGAATTCTAGGAAGTGTCATGATTTTATGACAATTGAAATTGCATACAATTTTAAAGTTATGATTAACTACCAAATTGTCATTAATGTGATGTACTTAATTTTTTCACTAATTTGACTCACACGTGGGTGAACCGGATCTAGTCTTGTTTATGTAAGTAGTGATCGTGTATACATTGCGTGCTGAATTATTTGGTATGAAAACAAAGTCATAAATTAAAGAAAAAACATATGTAAGTAGTTTATTAGGGCCTGTACTATCTATTCTAACATCTGAATCACTTGTAGCGTGCAGTGTTTACGGCAATAGCAGATTGCTGAGTAACACTACTTTAGGCACTTGTCCCACCGCCGGCGAGTAGCGAGTAATCTCATAGTAATTCCACTCGCTTGAGCGAGAAAACGAGTAGAATTACTATGAAAGTACTCGCTGCTCGCCGGCGGTGGGACAAGTGCCTTAGGGAACCAATCAGGAGCTTGAGATCAACAACCAGTAAGAGCGATAGGGGCGAATCACATGTCTACTAATACAGAAACCCTAGGACTCGAGCCCCTTGTTGAGAACTAGCTGCGAGACAGTCATCATCATTGTAATTGCGATCCAGATAACCCGAACACCTTTGTTAAATTAAATTAGTTTGTTAGAGCCAGTGTAAATATAATTGTAAAATCAGTGTCACCGTAATTTTTCCTTGATCCGAACCTTGAACCCAAGAAGTCCCGTGCATTGAACCAGCGAATCGAAGAGGTGGGAAGAGGTTTGACCCAATGGTCAACAACTACAGTTATTTAAATCTCGTTTTGCTCATTTTTACATAATACGTCGCTTAATGCCGATGTTCATTAACTTCCTTCTTATTAGTTAACACGCGAGGCGAACTAACAGCCTGCTATTAATGTATACCTACATTAAAATTGACGTTTATGAAATCCACCCTCATTTCCCCCGCCACGCTTCCGTACTTTTTATACATGCGTACTACCGACAATACTGTTAACTGACCAATTATAAACCTTATAGCGCAGGGTTAAAGTATTTTAGTGAAGAAACCGGGTGCAGCAAGAGTCATTATTGCCTGCGAATGATGGATTAAAATCGTACTTTTCTTGCCTTGGGGGCAACGATGACTCTTTTCTGAATAGCAGGTGTGAAAATTCCTTTTACAATAATCAATATGCACGTTTCCTGAGTACGAAGCTTAAATCCACAATTAGGCGAAGTAAACAGACAGATAAGATGTTGCCAGGAGTAGAAAAAAAAAGTGACGGTATATATCTATGAAAACATTGAAAACATAACGATAAGCATAACATTGTACTACCAAACTTATTCCAATATTGTAATCTATGAGATATGCATAAAGGTTCGGGACAAAATTGGTATTTAAATATGTAGTTATTAATCCTTTAATAGGAATAAAGAATAAGATTTACAAATCATTTTAATTTGACAAATTCAGAGCATATCAGATTGAGAGAAACACTATGAATTTCGATTTTCGATGTTCTCGGCTAGGAGTACCCGATAAATTGCACCGATAGATCGGTAAGTCTAGTAAGGCCTTTAAATAATATCGATACGAACAGCACTGGCCATACTGTGTTAACATTTGTGTATTTTGACTCGCCTAATGGTGGACTTTGAGAGGACTTTGAAGTGGACTGTAAAAGTCACGTGACAGGTGTAAAATATACGTATGTACAAACAAAGACGCTGTTGTATATGCTTCCTCATACACGGTGGCAAATGCAAAAGTAACGATATTTTAATGCCGCATACTATCCGTCCAGTTACAAACTATTATGCACAGTTGTGCGAAATCGACTGTAATTAAATAAAAGCCACACGAGAGTAACAGACGGAGAGGAACCCTCAATAAACCCAACTACAAGGACCTATCTATACTATCATTCTACAACACGTAGCACCTATTTAAATTAACACTGCAGTAAGTAATAGCTTCAAAGCGAAGTACGGCCTTTGAGTCGCCAGATTGCTAGAAGCTAACTGTACTCCATTCTAATTATAAACGGGTGTAAGTAACTTGAAATTGCTATTTAGTTATACCGTTTTTTGTCAAGTTGGTAGTGAGTGAACACTGGCTCGTTGCGGTTCAGTCTATGCGGATGAGGCAGAGCTAAACGCTCAAATTGTTAACCGCCCCAACTTCGGCGGTTAGGATACGTAACTCCAAGTAAATTATTTGAATTCAGAATGGAGAACTCCGTCTCGCTTGTTTACTGTTAGCTCTATGGTAAGCTTCACTTCCTTTATTTAGTTATGCGTACACTTAAATTTGATTTTTAAACTACAAGATTGTCATATTGAAATAAAATAAACGGGTCACTCACGTCTTTAAGGTCGAGTATCGCTCGACATGTTTCGGATCAATACGTGGCCGTCGCGGCTGGTTCTCATGATTATTTTATTTCAATATGTCTGAAACTAACGAGAGTTTTAATTTAATATTACAAGATTGTTAAATTCCAAGTTTTATTAAAATTATAATTTTTACTTATCTATATATTTTCAATGATTTTTACTTTTCTGCATTCCAATAGCTTACTGTATATAATTCAGTTTTCAAATCGGAAATAATTCAATTACCAACCGGTCGAGTTTCATTTTCTAACGGATAAAAAAATATGTCATGAGTAATGAGTAGTGAATAAACTCTTTTGATAGTAATTAAATGTTTCTAAATATATTTTGTTTCAGGGTCCAATTTTTGCATTCGTTATTTTAGTCCGACGTCATTATCGCGCGCACCGTTTTTATTTTTATAAGACACTTTTTTTAAAATAACTGACTGAATTCGTAGACCTATTTACTATATAGGTACTACAACATCATGTCTTTAGCACGCACGGCGAGTTGTGTAAAAAACGGGCCAAGGCCGCGATGGGCGGTGCCTTTAGATTGATGGTAGTCGGGGACGCCCTGAAACAACGGGATACATCCGACGATAAATCTGTAGATAAGTCTGAAGGAATGGTTGCCAGATATAACTATAAACAATCTGGTACAATCAGTGCACTCTACTAGTTGTGTGCATAGATAACACTTATATAAAAAGTACGCATCGGGTTATTTTTAGCCTATTTAGAGCATCTGCTGCCTCAATTCGTGTAAAACGGACGCCGCAACAGACACAGTGTATGTTTGTGTCCTCCGCATACGAGACCAAACGAGATGCAATACTATCCAGAAATAGCTTTTTCGAACCATTTTTTTAATCATACAACTTTACGAAGGTATATCATAGAAAAAAGAAAGTTGTGTAGACATGAAAAAAAAACCTAAAAACACCAAACAGCGAAAAACACAAAAAGACGACGTGCACGACTTTTTCTAACTACTTAAACAGAAAACTTAGTAAATTATTACCTACCGACGTATTTCAATAATATTAACTATTCATCTGTTTGGAGTGCTCTTTTTCTCCCGAGACGAAATATCTTTTTCATCTCAGCAGCTAGAACGAGCCTATTTTCTGCGAGAAATGCACAATGAGTTTTTGCTCACTCCATGAGACAAAGTAACTTTTTAATTTTGTACGGCACGAACTGCCAATTGACAGTTCGGGGTCTATCACAAAATTAAAATATTTGGACTTCATTTGCTCTGTCCCTTTTAGTTCGTTACAAAAAAAAGAGAGCGCCAGAAATAGGCCGATTAGTTGTTCGACATCACTTCGACATTTAAAATTTTATAGTAGAGCCCCAAAACGCACCAAATATTCCGTTAGAAAACTCATAAATTATCCTAAAAGTAGAGTTGTTGGCAATAGTTATTTTAAATCAAAAAGTATTTGAATAGTAAATAATTCGTAGAAAAACCATTGTTGATGAAAAAACAGAAAGTTTATCACGACGATTAATAAATATACTTTTATTTTTTTAAATTTCGTTTAGTTTTATACCACGAGTGCAGTTTCAGAACGCCCCTTTAAAAATCACGGGATTAAATTGTTTTCAATTGTTTTTTTTTTCCGTCTTGCACTTCAGATATTAATTAGTGTTTAAAATAACTAAAAAATATTAGGATCAGTGATGAAGGCTGTATTTAAACAACAGTACGTCTAGTTTTTATTGTACACGATAGCTGGCGCTGAAATGTGCCCAAGTCTGCCTCGCCTAAATTCGAATCGTGCGCCTGAACGTTGCTAAGGAGTTAATAAAACAAAACAAGCAGTGCTTTGATGAATGCTGAATTAAGTTTTCTTCCTGATTAATTACGAGAGACGTACGTAGAAGTCTATGATATTATTAAACCTTAATATGTTCTCACTGCTGAGGTGAAAAGTTGTATATACCACACGCGAGTAAAGTTATTTGCATCTCGTGCTATTGATTCCCTCACTACGCTCAAGATTCTAATTTTAGAATCTTTCATTTGTTCGGGAATCAAAATCAGCACTCGCATCAAAAAACAACTTTGATCTCTTGTTGCACAAATAACTATTGCTTTCCACTTTCTTTTTTTAATACTAGTTTTTTATAAATCGTATGGCAGAACTTACGAGAATGCAATAAGTTATTATGAAAAATCTTTTTGTTACGCATGTCCAATAAGCCGCAATTTCAAAATCATTCTTACTGACATCGACACAAGGTGTTTTTTTGACACAAATACACGGTCTCTCTTAAAAATTGACTAAATGACAATAAGAAATACAGATAAAAATATTAGTGCCTACGGCAAACCTTGGGATTAGGTAGCAACGGCACTGGAATAACGCTAGGAGGATGATAATGAGTTACTTAAGTAAAATATTGTTATGTGGGAAATTTGACATCTCCGGCACCACTACTGAAGTTTGTTTTTATGTTGAAGCGACGAAGACTGGGCTATTGTGATTAAACCGCAGGGAAGTTACATCAGTCAAAATGTTATTGTTCGATCCCTGTTAAGCATAATCAAGTTTTCAATCACGTTACCCATTCTTGTGGGTTCAAAATTCCAAACAAATATAAGTGAACTCTAGGGAGTTGAACCTCCGCCTTCAAACTTTCGAACACGGTTAATCGGGTTCAGCAACTAAACGAACTACTTGGCGGTGTAATTAATTAACTACTTCAGAAATTTCTTAAGCTCTACTACTCGTAAGACGGTATGTTTGGTAAGTTTTCCTTAGTCTTGAGATCGTCTGTATCGCCTAGGAGACTGGAAAATGTCAAAACCAAACAGTTTTTCCTCCAAATCGTACACCATTTTATAAACCAGAAACTTTTGTACAACTAGAACTAGTGTTTTTAGTTAAGAGACAAGAATTGTGGTTTGAGTTTAATTACTAAAAGTATTTTGAAAATCATGTTTTATTATTATGAGTATGGTTTTGACTTCGCAAAATATTGTTTTACAATTAGAGACTTCATGGATTTTGGAATCTAGGAATATTACCTAAAGGCCCACGTGACATGATGATAATTATTTTATTTTTCTCAATAAAACGAAACTTAATCAATTGGTTCTTGCAAATGTAAGTTGAAAAACGTTAATGACAATCACCAATCGAAATCGGTTTAAAATATGTTTATTTTCTAAAGAAATTTAAGTTCATTAACAGAAAAAAGTTTATGACAATTTGTACCTATTATAATAAATTAAATATTATATTTTAAGGTTATCAACAAGCGAGCATGCTGCGTTAATTAATCATATTAGAATTCCCTTTTTTATGACCCAAATCGTAATTGATATTCAAGTTCCTCATATTGAATAGCACACAAGTCCACGGTATCTAGCTTATGTATTTATATATATAGGCTCAGTGCGCACTGTAGCGTATTTGGCGCCGCATTGCAGCTGCCGAAGCGGTCTGACAGCACCCGCTGAATTATCTAACCTACTTTTTAATGCAGCCTTTAGGATGCGTTCAGGGTCGCGATGTAGATGAAGCTACATAAAAAGCAACAGCCTACATATCGTTGACTGGTTGTGACACATTCAGGGCCCGTTCTACTTAGAAAATGTGATCCATGTCAAAAGTATATTCAGGTCATACTTAGTTGAAAAAACAAAAGTCGTCCCTCCTGTGGTCAATAGTTAATGACTTATGTGCATGTTAGCTATGTTTTTCTTAAAGAGATTTATAGAAACGGGGACACTGTTTATGCGGGTTACTGGTCCAATCCAAAATTAAGCTTTGTAGCCCTTAACTTTTGGTATGTCCATAGAAAAGACGCGAACCTAAATCCGCGTATGACCCATTCCTTCTTCAAAACTTTGTCTTTCTACGAAAGATGTCCAAATGAGTTCATAAACAGTAAATGACGTACCCTTAATTAAAGAAAACATAAAACTTTACAGGCTCACTACTTTTAAAATAAGTATTTACATCGACAAAAACCTCGACTAAGTTTTTGTTCATTTTCATACAAAATATGGAAGGGTAATTTCACTTTTCCGCTATCCGGCTAGTAAATTAATAAAAACACGGAAGATATTTCGATTAGTTAAAATTTCCCGCAGTTACGATTGCCCCGCTGCACCTTATAGCAATTGCTTTTCATACTATACGAAGATTGACCAGGGAATAATATTATAATGAAATGAAAATTCTACTGACCTGATTTTCCCAATTACAAATTCTGTCACGTTAAAATTTCATAGCGCTGGAAAACAGTATTGATTTAAAATGAAAACAGATTTAATGCACTGTTGGATTAAACAGACACGTAAAATCGCTCTTCGCAATCGACTTTAAATCTCCGAGATTACTGAAAGCGACTGGCAGTAGGCAGGAAATGCGGGTAGGTATTTACTCCCTCGTGCAGATATGCTCCTTTTGTGCATCCATGCAGAGAATTTAAACGCATTTTGACGTATTAAAAAAATAATTCAGTAGTGTTGCTGCTGCCCAGCTATCCTCGTTATGTATGTTACACAATGTACTAGTAAATTAGTTTCGTTAGTTATGTGAATTCCAGTTTCGGCAAAGCTTTAATTCTAAACCTTTAATTTGTAACAGATTATTTCCCTTTTGTTTTTGTTGCATGTGCGGTTACGTTAGCGCGTAATATTAGTACCCATTAGTTAAGTATCATGACACACTACCTGTGAGTTCCTATAATTGGCTATCTGTATCTGCAAATAAAATTAATTTGTCATGAGTTCATATGAACACCGGATAACAATGAACATAGAGACAGTTACCGTGGCTGCTGCCCGCGGAGGAATGCAGTCCTTCGTCATCAGTTTCTACTGTATGTTTATAACAGGATACTGTGATTTTTGCGAAAAAGCGGCTATGAGCAGCGTCGTGAGGGCCCATACTATGAAAGAACCAATCATATAGGTAGTGGCACCAGAGTTGACGTCATGCACACAACAGCATCTCATGTAATGACATCGGGATTTTAAAATCATTATTTTTTTCGTATCGCTAGCAAGTTCAACAGTGAATTGCAAGATAGCCAAAATTAAACGATTTCAAACAAAACAGAACTTAAAACGTTTAGATTTATTTTATGTAAATACTTGTGGATTCCAATAGTTTTATTTTAATAAATGCTTTAAATGAATAAATGAAGGCCAGATATTTTTATTTTTTTCTGTTTTTTATACCTATTATAAATATATACTTGTGTACTTATTTAAATTCACTCATTCATTACGTTCATTCGCTTTTTGTGCAATCAGTACTTCATGTAGCTGTGTGTGTAATCATTCACCTCAACTCTCGTGGGTGACCTGTATGAATCTGGATCCCTTGTCATTGTCTTTTAAAATCAGAATGACAGAATTTTAGAAAGGCTACATTCTAGTAATGTTCTCTTTTATCAATTACAATAAATTAAATCGCGTCCCAATCTTTAGTTACTGGCTACCATGCATAATGTGAGCTAGTTCATTATAGTTCGTAGAGCTCTACGAACTTCGTAGACTCTGCTACGACGCTACGACATGTAGTGGATCGTATATACAGTCCACGGCGCCTTATGTTATACTGTACAGCGGGGATTTTCTTACATACATACAACATAAAACGGGGTCTAAAATCGAGTGTGCATTAATAGCATTATAACAACCATTTATGGTTTACCCTAGTGGGTCGGCCCTGTCTAAAAAGCTGACGGTGCTGTGTTCTAATGCTGATAGCAGCAAATGTATATGTGTTAAGGATGAATATTAAAACAGGTTCTTTACTAAAGCGGTAATAATAGTTAAATAACAATAACTTAAATTATATTAAAACTAACTTAAATCTAAAACAGGTCCTTGGGGCATTGTGCCAAGCATGCTGGCGACAGTACGTTGTGCGAGGACACGCACGTATCCAGAGGGGGGGATAGTTGGGATTTATTAATGGGTTAAGTTGCTACGGACTACTAGTACGTAGCGTTACGAGCGTGGCGTGGAATCAGTTAATAAACACTGAACCGATTGTGATTACATCACGTAATGAAATTAAATGAATAGACATTATTCTGCAAGGAGCCCGCAAAAGCACTTTTACAAGTCAAAATCTACTAGCGTTTCTCAAAAGACCACTGCCATGAAGAAACGCCGAATGCCACTCGACGGTCATTATTTTTTTCCAATAATATGCTTATTACATTGATAAGTATGTAGGTTGTGTTCCTGGAGGTGAGCAAGATTGCCAGGGCTCCCGAGGATGCACTGTGTTGAGAGCGAGGGACCTAAATTTGTCCCTTCTGCTGTCAACACAGTGAATTCTCAAATTTTATAAAGGGTCGGCAACGCGTACGTGACTTCTTTGGCGTTGCGGGCATAAATTAATAAAATAGTTTTCAATTTTAAATATATTACAAGTGTCAAGACTGCTTTTCACGTTACACGTCAGGGATACCACACTGAATTTTAGAATTTGCCGCCATTTCTCATTCTCATCTTTCATTTGATAAACTCTGCTGTTTGGCTAAGTAGTATACTAAGGCTCGGTTTTTTTTATAAAGATCCGTTAAACTTTATGTCGGTTTGTCATGTCAAAAAATGTACTGAGTTACTGGATCTGACATTTGGTCTAACGGATCTTAAGGCTCGGTTTTATACAGATCCGTTAGACCTTATGTCGGTTTGTTATGTCAAAAAATGTACTGAGTTACTGGATCTGACATTTGGTCTAACGGATCTTAAGGCTCGGTTTTATACAGATCCGTTAGACCTTATGTCGGTTTGTTATGTCAAAAAATGTACTGAGTTACTGGATCTGACATTTGGTCTAACGGATCTTTAAAAATCCCGGCCTTATAAAACCCGGCCTAATAGTTAATGAGTTGCCCAGAGGAGTTATTAATACTAAGGGCCAATTTTTCAATACCCAGATAAAAGTATATGTCAGATAAATGTTAGAGCTCTCTCCTTTTCTTTCATATGATATTAGAAAGTGATAGCTATAATTTTTACTGACCGATAATTTTAATCTGGCCGTTGTAAAATCTACCCAAAATGTGACGCCATCGTCCACTACGAGTACAATGCTTAAGCGGCACTCAGACGCTGAGGGGAAATTGTGGTCACATGCGCTACATGTCCTGCGACATTAGTTTTACTGGGCATTTTACGACATTATTTTTTATTCCTTTAATTATATTATGTTTTCTGAAATAAATGAACATTTTAACAAAGCTTGGACTTTGGGTACTAGACGTCGATATACAGTATACTTATACAATAGACAAATAGATATTTAAATACATAGAAAACATCAAAAACTCGGGAAAATTCGTGCTCATCACACAAAATACCCTGACCGGCAGGCGAATCACGTAACTTTATGTACTAACGGTAGATAAATTTTACTGTCAATTTTGAAGTATAAATGCATGAGCTGATAATTAAAATTTGACATTAAAATCTACCTAACGGTAGTAAAAAAGTTACGTGATTACCCCGCGGGTTTCGAAAACGGGAACCCCAGCTTCGTAGCTACTACTAGGCTAAAGTGGTTGTCAAAAGTGTTGATCGTATATTAAGTTATAATGTAGGCGATAGTTAAACCGAGGGCGGACTGAGGCGGTGGGAGCCGTCAGGTGCGCGCTCCCGTTTGGGAACACGAGACCGAACTCAATGCGGGCTTTTGCGCGGAATGCACTAAACTTTCAGTGACAAGCTCGGCTTTAGCTGCACTTTACTCGTCTAAACTGGAATTATTTGTTTATTCTCCGTAGACAATTCATGTTTTTATTTGCATTTTACATATATCAGTTAGTAGTTCTAAGTTTAAAATACACTGAAGTATAGGGAAGTACTGTATACACGATTGGTACCTAGACGTATAAAGAAAGAAGGCTTTGTGGTTAGGTGTTAAGGAACCTTGACAATCCCGTATAGTTACAACCGTAAATAAATATACCAGTTTAAGTTTTTTAAAGTATTTCTATTTTTATATCACACCTGCTATTTACAAACGCTCACTACGCAAGATTTACTCTAGATTCCCGTTGTACGCTCGGCATTCTATTGCAGAATCTTTCGCTTCATTCAGGATTCAATATACAACCCTCGCCGTATAATTGCCGTAGTTCCAGTGAAAGGAAACTATCTTGATCTCTTGAGAAACAATCTACTATTAAAGACATTGTTTGGACCTACAATTTGGTTTATGTACAGTCACTATCGTAAATATGTATACACTTTTCGACCTCATCTCTTAGCATTAAAGTGCTAGAATGTATACGTATTTATAATGCTGGCTGTAGGGAAAACCTTGGCTATTCGGTGATATACAGTCATTCGCTGACAGTTTTTTTATCGTCTTATAGCAGTCATCTGATAATTTTGTAGCTTGTACTGTTTTTAAATTTGCGCCACTTGTAGTCATTATGATAGTGAAGGTTCCTCATTTGTTATTTTGTTTATTGTTTCTCGGCTACAAGACGATAAAAAACTATCACCGAATAATTGCATATCACCGAATTGCCAAGGTTTGCCCTACTATACTATCCGCAAAACTATCTATCTATATCTATAGCACGATTCCAATGATTTATGACCTGACCGGCCAGATAGTTTTGCGGATAGTATAGTAGCAACACATACATCACATCAGTATTTTCAAGTACCTATTTAACACATTCACTTGTCTCTGCTCGTAGACGCGTAGCCGATATCATGCATTTCCCCGTATGTAGAGGAAATTGCGTAGCGCTTCGAAAAGCTTGGTAGAAAATATCCTAATCCTAATAATATTATCCTAATCCTAATAATATTATCCTAATCCTAATAATATTATGAACGTGAAAGTTTGCGCCGAATGTATGGATGTACTTTCCTCTTATCTCAAAAACAGCTGGACGGATTTGGCTGAAATTTGGAATGGAGGTAGCTTATACTCTGGATTAACACATAGGCTTATATCCGCGGGTAACACCGCTAGGCGCTGCTAGTGTTAAATAAAGCACACAACAAGCATAGCGATAAAGAGAATAACAAGTTATAAAATGAGTTAATAGGTACCTGTAAACATTCCTCTTCAACCTTGGCTGCTACTCTGCTCTGAATGAGTCTCGTAGCGAGTTATCAGATATAGAGATCTATACAAATTTTAATCCAGAAGCAAATTAATTCCTCTTCAAAACATCCCATTCCGTTATTAAATTAACACTAGTAATTAGTAGCCTATGGAAATAATTTCTCCGCCATTATTACTAAGTGGTGGAATGCAATAAAAGTGACATTACAACGTATTGAGCAATTTGCAGCAATGCACTGCAATTATTCGATCGCAGTCTTTTCTATCCAGAATAAAAAGAGTGCATGGACGTTTAAGTACCTATTAGAGGCGGTACATACTCGCATCATCCGTCGGCGTTGACTGTTAACAGTATAATTATGCCTCATCACACAATAAATCTTTTATATAGTATATATATGTATAATATTGAGACCGTTGTCTAAAATGTTTTCTTCTACTTCTACTAGGTCTGATACTCCGAGTTATGACACAAGGTTACGTCGAGTTGCCACTACACGCATTGATGTACTAAGGCTCGGTTTTATAAAGATCCGTTAGACCTTATGTCGGTCTGTTATGTCAAAAAAATGTACTTAGTTACTGAAATTTGATCTGACATTTGGTCTAACGGATCTTTATAAAACCCGGCCTTAATATATTTAAATATTCATTATTTTTACTAGTCAGTGGTATGAAAGAATGATTTTTTGGCCACGAAGGAAGGGAATGCCGAGTGTGTCATAATATATATATTTACATACCACTGGGAATACAGAGTCAAACTGCCACACTCGCACTTACGACCGCAGATCACCGATAAAAGTGATGACGTAAGCTTGTATCACTTGTAGCTTGTCCCATACCTGGCGCAGTATGTAATAGTATCATGTATTGTGTTAAGCCAGAAAGCGAATATTGGGATATTGATATTAATTTGACGGCGATCTAAATTGCATGTAAGATCCCATCAGTCAGACAACAGCCCTGTCCAGCCGGCCAGAACTCATCTGTTGGTCGAGCTGGAACGTACAGTTGGGAAATTTGAATGCTTGTCACTATTCCAAAAGTACCAAACTTTCAAATTCCTTCGACTGTACATTTTGGATTCCAATTTGATACCAATATGTTGCATTATGCAGCACGCGTGCAATATTTTTGGGGGATATAAGTAATTTCTACCTGTTACATGCAAACTTGGGAAATCGAAATAACTCTTTATTATAAAAACATGGAGATTTGTGAATTACGATAGGTAATGAATTGTTTTTAAAGTTATGTACATAGGTGAATAACGTCAAAAACAATTGATTATCTTAACCTGAGGAAACTTTCAAAACATCGTTATGAACATTCCTAAGTAAGTATATATGTAGGATAACTTATCCTTCATACCCCTTTTTTAATGACCGTTAAAACGTAAACATTACCTATGATAAATGACAAAGGCAAAGAATGCTATATGGCGTTAAGTCGGCCTATTTTATTATAAGGTTTTCTGTAGTGCAATAAAGATTAAACCAATAAATATAAGGTAAGTCCCAGCGTTCGACACCGATCCATCAACTCTTCAATCTTATTTATGAACAATAAATAGGACAAATAATAAGTCATATCCTGGTGGTATAAGGGTGACAAAATTATGATATATAAAGGCTAGTTATGCCCACATACCGTATGCCAGCCAAAAAAGTGGTCTACCACTTTTGGATTATATGCATCTGGTTCATCAAAACACGTATATCAAACGACGTTTTTTAATAGTGGCGAAGAAATATCAAGAAATAAATATAAATAAAACAGTATTTAAAAGAGACAAAAATAAATCTGTTTACTTGCCATTGTGGGCTTAGCACGTACCACATCTGGCGTAGTTTACAGTACATTTTATTTAACAATCGTATAAATTGCACATATCACCAATATAATATAAAACAATACGTCATTACTAAATTAATTTAAAAATTAATAAGCTTGAATTAAAAAGTCGGTTTAACTTTTAATTAATAGAGTTTTTTGAACATGCCATGGTTGTCCAGCGTTCAGCTAAATCAAAAACTATTTTGGGAGATGTTTCATGTCACATGGTAGTATAATTACATTTAAAGATGAAAAAACATTCATTTTTGTTTTTATAATTAATTTATATTTGATTTATTTCTAAATAAAAGTACCTTTGTTTTGGCGAGAAAAAATAAGCGTTCATTCATCCGGCGGCGGCTTTGCATAATACTTTATTAATAGGAAGGTCACGCATAATACTCGTTTCCGGTCTATTCAACTTTTTAAAAACAGTTTTAGATTTTTTAATATTCGATAACCCTTCAACGTGTCAAATATGCAATTTTAATGTTTTAAATATAATAATACAATAGTTTGAATGCCAAATGCTTTATTAAACAGTTTAAAAAAAATTGAAAAAGTGAAAAGCACTAGTGCGCGAAATCCAACTTTGCGCACGATTTACATCTACATAAAGTACCCCTTTTTGAGCAACTGTATTAAAAAACAATATTCGTAAAAGTTTGTATACAATAAACCACGATTTAGTTTTTACATGACACCCCACGCAATTCGCAATGCGATAACATTCTTGTACTTTGTCACAGAGACATTAATATGAGATCTCTAGCGTCTTTCATATTGATTTTCACTGTGACAAGGTCCGAAATGGCTCAAAAAGGTGACTACCTACTTGTGTATCCCGATATTGAAATTGAACATAAATCGAGCACTAGATACTCGTAAGGCAATAGCGATAGATAATCCAGCAGGAGTAATTAATTGCATCCCGGTTCATTTATTTTCAGTCCCCAGAATCTTACAAACTGAATGAACAGCATGAAATGCTTTAATCAATTTACAATTTAATTTCAGTTTCTTTTCAATCTAATTTCAACCTTAATGCGTCACTCTCACGCACTTTAAACTACGCGCTATCGGAAAAGGGAGCGCACGGATACAGACGATTGACATTTCTGAAACCGCGCTCCGGAATAGGTCCCTGTGTGGCGTCAACAAGTACCGCGGACGGGGAGGGAGCGTGGGGTGGCGAGATCAACTGGTGCAATGCGCCGTCCCATCCCCCCGCGTTGTTTTTGCCGTCGTGCCCCTAAGCCCTGCTTTCGATTTAAACTCGTGCCCAAATGAGTTTCTTTAGTGTTTTATTTTGGTTGGCCGTTGGCCGCGTTTAATGCTCTTTTTAGAGGTTTGATACTTCGCTTTGTTTATCGTTATGAGTGCAGTAGCGGCCGGAAAAGCATTAGAGTTGTTTATTATTATTACTTACGGATCGTTACCGTTTTATAAAAAAATATCTTGTTCCAAATACACTCGATTAGGCTCCATTAGGAAACGTATCTATCTATACCTAATCTAATCTATGTAGGCACTTACATCGTTGACTAGTATTGAAATGGATGAAAAAGTAAAGTAAATTATCGGTGGCCACAAAGGCGGAAGCAAAATGAGTAAATTAAATAAATTCATACTCGTAAATTTTGTTAAAATACTATATCTCTCGGCTCTGTGCAAAATAATGCGATCATACTGCCCGCGAATACGTTATAACATTGTTAGCATTAGTAGCGAAGCCATGCTCACTTCTTGAATAAATCATTAGGTCGTTTAGCCTATGTGGACCTAGATACTAGCTATTCCATGTGTGTCATATGAATTTGAAAGTTACGATCGGTTTATCGCCGATACACGTGGGGGGAACTATTTATAATATATTAAGCGTTTATTAAATTGATGGCAATTCACCGGTAGTCATACATGACAGGACTTAATTTTTTTGTTGTTCATGATCAAAATTACTACGTGCTAGCTATTGTGTGTGTGGTGCATGTGCAAGTTAGATTTGATAGTAGGATAACAATTACAATTTGATTAAGATTTGATATTAACGTGTTCGCCGATCTAACATTCTCGCATAGCACCGTAGAATGCTTTTGGAGTGTCATAATTGTGCTTAGATAGACCTCATTCGAAGATCTGTTTTCTGGATCTAAACATAAAAATAGGAAGGTCTTAGACAGAACACTAAAATTCTGATGCATACATCTTATGAAACCCTACGCTTGGTTTCAATTTACTTTATAAATATGTAACATGAACCTTTAACTTCTAACTTCTTGCTGTCAAGTTTGACTTCGCACCATAGCATCTGAATTAAATCGAACACACAGAATGAGTGGAGTATAGGATAAACAGACAAAGACACATACTAAACAATACCGGACGTTAATCACTGTCAAATCTGCAGTCTCTGTTACCCTGATATTAACACAAGCCGTTCACCAAACCTCATATTGTGCTATTGTATCTTGAGACCGGGATGTGCAATTAACAACATGTAAACGTGTCTGACTTGGACTGGTTGGCCACCGCAAGCTGAATGAAACACATTTTAAATCCCCAAAAACAAAAGCCGCAAGTGTTACACGACGCTGCAGTATAAGTATAACCTTGCTTGCTTGCTGCGTTACGAACGCTATGATCACTCTGGGCAAAATCTTTTTAGAGAACTTAAAAATTTTAGCAAGTGTGTTCGTCCTTGGGGCCCGCATAATTATGAGACATAGAATATGGGTTCGTACACTTCTCTCGCGCAGCGGCATGCCCCGACAGAACCATGCGCGCCCAACAGCTGCTACTTGTTCCGCAGCTAAGGCTAGCAAAGGCTCTAAAATCACTTGGCGTACTGGGCCCTTAAATCTACCACGCTCTGCTGCCTAATATGTATAAAAAAACTCCTAAATTGAAGCCATATTTAAAAATAAACTTAAACAAATACTTATTAAAATGCCTTGTAACAGCATAGACAAGTTCGTATCTAACACATCATTGATCCACTCGTAACACAGCACTATTGGTAATTGAATAATAGACAATAAACTTAAATAATGTTACTGTACTTAGACTTAGATACTAACAATTAAGTATATACATATTTCATGAACTTGCTATTTTATGTCCTTTTTTATGTGTATTTAGGGCCCTTACCACCGCAAAATGAAGTGGATTGTAATAAGAACAATGAGATTATTGTCTCGCAAGAGATGATGAAATTATAACATACGCCTCGGGGATAAAGCTGTTTTTATATTGAGCGCGCTTGAATCCCTCACTCGCGCCCTCCTGAGTCCCAGTTTTCGTAAGTCGTAACACCCTCGCTATGCTCGGGAGTTAAATTGAGAGTCCTTCGTTACGTTCAGGGTGCAATATCGCGCCCGGGACTTAAAAAAGTGCTTTATACCCTCGGTGTACAATCTACCTATCATTAAAACACCTGACAGTCAGGACGTGCCGGCGACTGCCTCCATCATCAATTACTGTTGGTACGTGCTTCACGATAAGTCCAAATGTATTTCAATGTGGTTTGATAAATTGGCTAGACGTGAAATTTGGTTTACTAGTAAATGGTAAACCAAGCAGAAATAATCCGTTTCAATTGAAAAAAAAAGTCGACTTCAATCCGAGAACCTCCTCCTTTTTTAAAGTCGTTTAAATATTTTTATGATGTACATATTCACGTATAAGTTTTGGTACAAAGGTGAAGCCAATGCAGCAACGGAGAATCTCCTTTTTGCAATCGCTTTTAAACATTCAAAGAGGCCATCGGAAATGTACATGTAGCAAGAAAGGAAAATAACCGTACCAAAGGCTAAGCTGAGGCAGAGTTCCGCAATGCGTTACGGGCCGCGCTCAAGACCGAGTTCTTTGAAATAAGCCGTAGCTGAACTGAACTCATGAACTTTTTTAACATATTCTTCATTATAAAGTTAAAACGATTTTCTTTTTCAATTGACAGCGATTATATTAACGTTATTTTAATATATGTTTTCATTATTCTATTAATTGTGTTGTAATAGTAGTTTATGCAACAGCTATGTAATGAGAGACAGTTTTAATGCCTAAATATGTACAGAAATTGCATATACTACTTTATCTACATCCATATATTATAAAATTTCATTTCATGTGTTTCATATCAGCGTGCGCAATGTTTGGCGAGATACACCGGCCCGCAGCCCCCGGCGAAGGCGCGCGGCTACCGCGAACCACAAACGAAGTTTTCCCTCTCTGTCTCACTTATGTGCAAACTTGCAAGTGCGACAGAGAGGGAAAACTTCGTTTGCTGTACGCGGTAGAGCCCCTGTAATAGGCGGAGATGACCATAACGGTTCAATTCATGATACGGTTATGGCCATCTCTGCCACCGGCCAGCGCGCGCGCGCGGGGCCGTGGGGCGCGGGCCACGGTATACGGCATATTGTAAAGCTCGTCCTTATCTACACTTTTTGAGCACATTAAAGAGGATTTACCATATGGGTGTAGATGAAAATAACTATCATTATAATGTTTTAGCACACTGATAAAATAAAAATAAGTTTAGTCGCTTTGAGCTGCACTAGTAGATTTTACTTTAGTTAAATGGGTTCTGTCTCACTGCCTACTTTTCATTTCACTAGAAAGTAGTTTTCTTCAATATATTGTTTGTAGTTGCATATAAGATACATTATGTTTTTTTTTAATTATCAAATAGGTACTCATACAAAGGAAAATAACACAATTTTAACTGGAGGATATATGGGCAAGTGAATCACCAGCTTTACAATATTCCATTAGAACCGAGAAGTCTCCAAGATTGATCATTCAAATTTGTGTCGTTTCCCAAATTTAAGAACAAGTTCTGATTGAAACTTAGTACCTAATTTAGATAACCTCGTTAAAATAACTGACGTCAATTATACTAAAAAAAGTACGTTGCCTGTTATTTTGCTTATATACTGGTGTGAATAGACATATGCGCTGACATATACGGGCGACCTTGATAATGAGTTCATTGATTATGTTGTTGATGAATGTTCATTGAAGTTAGCCTTGGACGAGTAAATTGAAGCTGACGTACTTGGAAGCCACTTGAACATTATTAATTCACAATAAGATCATGAAACGGAAACGAATACTGTCTATAACTTTATAGAAACAATTCTCAATGGTCAATCCATACACACAGGTCAGCTGTTACTAGAAACCGCAGCTTACGTACGAAGGCCAGAATAGGGACATAGGTAAAGTACTTTTACCTCACGAATGCGGGTGAGCCATAGTTGTTTGTTGAGATAATATACATGCACATATGCACATTGTCTATGTGTGCGTCAGCGGTCAGCGTAGGAGCTACGCGTTCACATTGTCTGTGTTCGTATGTCACAATTACAACTGTGGCTATCCCGCGTTCGTGGAATAAAAGTGCTATATAAGTAGTATATGTGTTCCAATGCTGCCGTATTTCAGCTTTAATGAGTTTTACTTCATATAGAAGTCGCGTAGTTGCCAGTTCGATACGATTTCTTGATTGTACAAATCGCGCGACATTGTGGGCGACATTGTGGGCGACATTCAGCAACGTTGCACCACTTCGCCTATTGCATCCCTGCCTTTACTTGTACATCATAACATACCATAAAAAGTAAAAAAAAGATTTTTACTCTTAAGTACTTTAAACATTTTCACAATACAAAGTTATTATTTTGAAGAAACTATAGGCTAGATGATTTTTTTTTTTACTCGTGCCATACCAACTACAATTACAACAACACAAAAGACGAAATTGAGAGGCAAAGTACAGCATAGCCGATTGACAGCTAGATGTGACGTCACATTTTCGTAGCCTCGTACTACCGTTGTATGGGGATAGGGTAAATTGCCGATTTGGTCGTGAAATATTGCGTTTATGTATGCACATAGTTGCCAAACCATTTATTTTTTATTGAAACTTGAGAATTTTAATGGTAGCTTTCAATTTTAATTTGGACAAATAAAACATGTTTTGGAATCTTTATAGTCCCATCTGTCTATGATGTTGACTAATTTGTCTCTACTTCACTATCCTTTTTGCTGGGGTATAGGGCTCGAATTGTGGAGTCCGGTCTGTTCATGCTTGCTAGGACATAGTGACTACATTAATACTAGTGTCTTTTTATAGGGGATTGACGAGAGGCATCATCCTGTTGTGGATTCGTTTTTATTATCAGTGACTTAGAGACCGTATACATCTCTAACAATATTAAATTAAATTTAATGTTGACGCTCAGGGACCATGTGCATCTTTGGGATATTATATTACTTAATTTCATTATACTCCTTGTTTAATCTTGAGACCTTATACATCTCTAACTTTACTGATGTTGTAATATTTGTAATAGATAACTTTGCAAGTTTATCTTCACTGTATGACATTAATTTTGTTATAATTGTAAACGCGAAATTATTATTCCTTCTTGAACTGTAAATTAATATTTTGACATGAATAATGTATTACTTATTATAGTTAGACTTTCTTAAATTGTAAATTAATATTTTGACATGTAAAAGTGCCCTTGTGGCCTACTTGCAGAATAAATTTTTGATTTTGAATCAACTCTATCCATTTGCTTTCAGTCTTGGGCAATGTAAAAATTGGGCTAAGTAACCCAAATTGCCCCAGACCGATTAATTTGTCTAATTTACTATTAATTGTGATAATTTGATGGTTTTCTATCTATTTAGCCACACTATGTTATAAATTGTAAAATGAGTCTTCTACCCTATTATAATATTCGCCTCTAGTTATACATAAGCTAAAATCGATGGTTCTTAAGAAAACTTTCTACTTAATGATAAGAAGCGAGAATACAGGCTATAAGTTAATTATTCATAGACAGTGGGCTTAACTGTTGGAAACTGTGGGGCTTGAAACTTGTTCTCACCACCTACTTGAAAAAGCGGGGTTCTATACTACTTATAGGTATTAGGACTTGGGACGCCTGACTCAGCATGTGGTTATTTTCCCGGAGTCCAAGGTGAGTGACAAAAGCGACGCGACGCGTTTCTAAAGCAAAGCCAACGAGACGACAAATAGTTCATCCTTGTCTAATACATCATTATTAGTATCTCGTTCCTTTTCCCTCTCATACTTTTATATATCTCTTCTCGTTGACCTTTCTTTACACCCTTGTAAAAATCGGAAAGAGAGAGAGGAAATATGTTAGATACGTAACACCTAGGATAATTAAGCTTATCTGACGTGGTGTGTCGTGATGTGACAGAACTATATCGGTTACATTCATTTAAATAGTTCTGTTATATTCACATTCAACTGACATAAGGGCTCATAGTGTGTTAGGCGTCAGAGAGCCGCAGAGCATCACGTCAGAGAAGTATGAATCCGGTTTGATGTTATTAGCTGTGCACTAGGCTTCGCCTAAGTAGAAGGAGTATAATCTCCGGATTTAAGTCTCATTTTTCTTTCACCTCAACTTACACAAAATTTACAACGGTATGCCCTGCCTTGCGTCATTGGGAGATTCTGTGACATATGTAGAGTTCTCAGGGTAAGGGGAGATTCACGAGCAAAGGGGTTACATCATTATAAACCATGCTTCACCATTATAATCGTGACGTTTCGTTTAGCACCTGCTAAAAAGATACAAGTCGTATAGCCAATAACGTATTTTATTTTATTTTTCCATGATAAATTTCAATATTCCAGATATTGTATTATAAAATTATAAGTTTACATGCCCATGTATTTCTACTATGCAAGGCGGCAATACACATTAGATTTTGTGTCCGACTATCTCATTTTATTCACTCGACACAACATCTAATCCTTACAGTTTTTTTTTGAACTAGGTATCTCTCTAGAAACTAAAAATGTACTTTTCTCGTCTTCTATCGACTATAATTGCTACGACTATAAATCATAGTCTCAACTACGAACCGGTGTAATAAAGGCGAAAATGATTGGTTCGACAGTAACTGCATCGAATGTTCGCTGCGTCGGAATCCGCACAACCGTAGTCGAGCTATGACTTACACTTTCTTCGATCTGATCAGTTAAATACCCCCCCTTGGCCCCTTGGCGCTGTTTCATACGTCCAATCATGTATCCGATCGGATGTACGTATTTAGTAATATCAAGTGTCCACACAAATAGATAGCACGCACGGGATCAGTTTTTTTTCGCGCAACCTATTTTGAGCATATTTTGCGTTTTCCAAACTTAGAAACCGTTCACTTTTCATGATTTTTAAAAATATCATCGTATAGAAGTGCCGGTTTAAAAAAAATAGATGTGAGAAAAAACCTTAGACGGAACGAATCATCCGGATTTTTTAAATGCAAAACATTAGTAAATCGTGGAGATGTAAACTACTAGAAATTTCGACTTACAAAGATTGAGTATATGATGATCGAATTTCATTAAGCAATTCCCGAACACATTTTGAATTCATAATTGTTTATGACGCAATTTTTACTCCAAGGAGTCAGCAAAATCCTGTGCGGCGGCTTGTAACTTGTTGAGAAACGTACATCCATACTCCGCTAAGGTTTTGCCTAATTCCTCTACACTCCGCTTCTGGTCACTGGCAATTGCATCGACGGCCTCTGTGAACACTTCTGCGGTTACGTTGCTTTTGTCGGCGACGTTAGCGAAATATGATCGCACTTTTTCCTCCGTATCTTTGGCTCTGTTGATCACTTTAGCTGAGAAGGAGATAAAGCGAGCTCTCTAAATACCCTGGTTATTGTACAGATAATTTTCGTGGACAAAACGTAGCGCGTTGGTTTATTTACAAGGGATGGTTCTAAAACCGTATGCAAAATGTAATTGGTTTCTTAGAGTGTAGTCTAAGAAAATTAATAAATTCAAGCGAAATATTTCATGTAGTTTAGAAAATTGGTACATTTAGGCTCGGTTTTATAAAGATCCGTTAGACCTTATGTCGGTTTGTTATGTCAAAAAATGTACTGAGTTACAGAAATTTGATCTGACATTTCGTCTAGCGGATCATTATAAAACCCGGCCTTATATCTTGTGGTATCCAGTCCTCAAGTGGGGGGCATATAGCAAGGCAAAAATTATCTGTATTCTGCAAAACATTCTCTAGAAAACGGATAATATAAGTGGCTTATCATTCCTTTATTCTGTAATATTTTTAAAAACGAAAAATATGGTATTTATACACTCAACGAGCTCTAAACAACTATACCCCACTAAGGTGACATAGATAAATCTATGCGCTACTCATGTACTATGTTGCCAGGCCGCTTGACCTTGAGCGACGAGACTTGAGAACTTTTAGTAGGTATGTTCATCTGGATACCGCAAGATACTAGGTAGGTAACTGTATCAATTTTCAAAACAACACAAATTATTTCCCCCGATTACCAATATTCAGCAATATTTTCTCTAGCTATTAGCCTGTATAGCATTAGATGGTTATGGTTTATGGTATGACGCGAGTGGGTAAGCTATTAGTTAATTTTGTTTCACTGTGATTAGATTACTCTATAGTTTCAGTCTTAAATCTCGTGGTATTCTGCATAGATGCTTATACCAATGGCATATTACAAATCTAGTTTAAACGCACTTAAGTGCGTACTCACACTCACACATCTTTATTTTGCACAACTTTCTACACCGAAGCTCCATGCTAAGGATGAGTAGTATATTAAATACAACTCACCATCCTGCAACCATTGCACGATGCCGTCCACGCTATGTCTTCCAGATTCTTTAATTTTATTGTAAGTCGCTTGCAAGTCGGATGCTATGTGACAAAAAATATGACGTCGGTGAATATAAAATAATGATATACGAATGAAAGTGAATAGAAAATTAGATGTGTGACGAACCGGCTAACTTGTATCACAGAATTTCACAAACATTAGTTAGTGCATAAATGATGGAAAAACTAATACACAAGTAATTAAAGGCCATATGCCGTCTTAGCGTGAGTATCGAACATTTTAAATAACAATATGTAAGGAAACTACGTAAACTAACTTGTTATTGTATTTACTCGTATTTATTTAGATAGTAAGTGCGTAAATTTACCAACAAGATTGGATTGGCAATTAAATAATTCAGGGGTCGACTCAAATTGGAAACTATTACAACTTTTAATAGATACAAGTTAAGTTAAGTTTCTTCTAAAATGAATATCTATTTTCAATGTTTGTTATGCAACGTAAAATTTGAAGACAACTTATTACTATTTCGCCACCGAACTGAAAAGCATTTAAGAACTTACTCCCATCCTCAGCTAAGATTTTGGATAATTCCTGTATATTCCTCTTCTGGTCACTGGCTATTTCATTGATGACTTCTTTGAACTTTTCTGCTGTTATGTTGCCTTTGTCGACGGCGTTTGCGAAATACGATCGCACCTTTTCCTCGGTATCTTTATTGATCACTTTAGCTGAAAAGGATATAGTGCGAGTTTTTTTAGTAATAGTTGTACCTACAACTATTACTAAAAAAACTTGTTGTGCAATACTGAATATGTACATAGGCAGGTGCCTATGTACATAATAACGGCAAACATATAATAGAGTACGTGCGATCAAAAATATCGCGTACTTTGAAACGCCGTTTTGATAAGACGAGGAAACTGAATAAGTAGGTACCCAATTAAGATAAAAATGATATATAAATAGCAAGTGCACAATTAAGTTAAAAATGATGGCATTTTACCTCGTATATACTATATCAAATATAAATACCTAAAATTCAATTTATCGAAATTTGTCCAAACAAATATTGGAAGAGTGTTGCTTCTCGTTTTCTCGTGCGTATCTCTTGGACGAGGGGCGTGGTTCACAGAATCGAGGCATCCTCTTGACAACATAACTATTTTACCTACGATGCAACAGTGGTCACTTTCTACGCATGGCGCAGTCGTACGGTCACTTTCTACACATTAAGAAATATAACACTGAAGTGTAGATAAATATTTCAGATAGAAACTCACCATCCAGCAGCCATTGTACTATGCCGTCCACGCTATGTTTTCCAGATTCTTTAATTTTATTGTAGATTTTTTGCAAGTCGTTGTTGCAAGTTGTAGTTGCTATGTGCGAAAAATACATAATTCTGGTTAATATAAATAGAAACTTGACTTCCTGGACTTCTATTCGATGAGCCCGCAAAGTTGTATATCAGGACAAATCAAGCAGATTGCCATTTACGTATAAAAAACGCAAATACCTACTTATGCCGGTATAACGATCGTGCTTCACCTTTACGAGCGTGTCGAATAGAAGTCACAATATTTATATTAGGTTTACTGTTTAACCGAGTCGGCGCCTAAGACAAAGTCAAAGTATTTATTTGTCATAGGTAACAATAGGTGTTGCAGTTTGGTAAAAATTGTACCTATCACTATATCTTACCAGAAGGCATACAAATCGCATGCAAAGGCATGGCAGGGACAGGAGAGGACGCGTTAAAGGATACCGGGGATAGAGCCGCGCCGTCTTTGTTAAGCAGTTGACCTTTAGTAGGTACCAAGCAGATTTACTAACCCATGATACTAGATTGATTGTGAGTTTGTGAATAGTCAAGTCAATAGGGCCAACCCAAATTGGAAACTATCACAAACTTCTCAATATTGCTCATACAATAAGTCAATAATATGGCTAGACTTTTTTAACCTACAAGCGTTATTTATAACTATATTATGGATTAGTGGCGGAAATGTATGAAAAAATCCTCACAAACGACAACCATTTAATGTAAATTTAATCTGAACTTGACAGAACGTCAGAGTGACATATTTAATAAAGTTTTGGTCAATACCTCCTTTAAGTCGTATTCTTGTATATATTTTCGTTGTATTCTTTCGTCAACACACAGCACAGAGGAGTCACTTCGAAATCCGAACTTCGTATCGTCCCGACCCTTTCACTCATACAGTGAACGACACGATACAGGAATACAGGCTCTGGGATGGCTCTGGGGTATACGGACGAAATAAAACCGTAACACACCATTTTAATAAAGTCTTCAAAAGTAGTTCTCCTGATTTTCTCCATTTTTTGTCAGCGTTATCTAATACAGTATGATTCAGTAAACGTAAATAAAGATGAAAGAAGACACTTTTTTATACCTTATGTGGCAGGGTACTCCCTGCTAATTCAATGCAATATTAGTAGTAAGGTAAAATATTGCCTAGGCTCGGAAAGAGGTAATCCCGGTTTCCGAAGAGGTATATATAGTGCTTTACTCAAACATCAAATAATGCAAATTAATTAATTTAAAATGAATATATATTTTAATGTGAACAGTGAATTTGAGCATCAAACACGTAACCCACAATGTAGACGGCTTCTTTCTTTTTGACTGCTCGCTGAATAAGAATACGTTTTCCGAGAAAGAATTTGCATTTTTGTTTGTCTTCCATTGAATAAATTGCTCATAAACTCGATTATATTTTTCTCATGACTTAGCGGGCAGCAAGTTTTGCATTGCTGCGTTCGCTTCCGCTTTCAGATAGGCGGACTGCAATCAATATCTAAGATACCTACTCTCATCACTCGAACTCAATTTTGAAATTAAAACGCAAAATTACAATAAATCCACGCACTAATAAACTGTAATTGCCGCCAATTTATTACTTATAAATTATATTTTTGTAACCGTAGACATTTTAAAAAGTAAAATTAAAAAATGACATACATACGCACTGTGTTGAAAAATGAACGGGTTACTTGGCTGAACGCAAAATTTCTCAAGTCTGACTGAATTACTGTGAAACTGTCAGATAAAATAAAAAAGACACCCAGCGGAAAGAAATGGGTTTTCGTAGGATTATTATACTCCTAGGAGTATAATAACGCCTAGCCAGGGACGAATTTTAACTTTAAATTTAGGCGGATAAAAACTAGGCACTTCCCGTTTTCGTTTTACAAACAAAATACGACCTTTTACGAGCATGTTTGAAAAAAAAAGTTACACATGCTGATTACTAGCACGAAATCATGCCACTATTGAGCAATTGCTACTTAGTAATATGTGTGTCGAAACATTGCTAATAATGAGCATGCTCACTTCGAGTTTGCTCAAAAATCGACGCTCGTGCGATTTTTTGGCATGCTACGTGCAGCGCAGGTGGTAGGGGGCGTGGTATTAGTAAGATTAGCAAGTGTGGACGCACTTGCTTAATAAGCATGCTAGTACTCGTAGTTATGATGGTAGTAGCATGCTTATCCCAAGCAAATGTATACAGCTCGAAAGCATGCTCAAGTTAAACATGCTTATAAGCATGCTTTTTATGTTCTAATTTTGATCATGTGTTTACTGCTACAATATTTTGAGAGATTGTTGACAGATTATTTGATTGATGATCAACATTTGCGATGACGCCCGCCATTAAGCGGAATACAGTACGATTACTGAAACTTTGTAGTAATTTAGTAGCTTTCTTGCTATTCTGCCAACACAATACAACGTAATTAGGGCGAATATAAATATGCAGGTAGAAAAATAGCAATAGCTCAATGACTGGTTCCTGGCAATGAGCATGTTAACACTGCTGTAGGTAATTATGAAGCAAATCATTAAAAACTCTTGAAAATGTCTCAACTCATTGCTAAGAGACTGCAACGGTATGCACTGAAATGTGACGTGAGCCAAGACGACAAGCCTTTCGGCCTCGTTTGACTCGAGCTTTCACTTTGAAAGCACCTAAGTGCTTTATGAAGTACCAGTCAATAACAGTTTTATCCATTTAGAAGACTTTTTTGAAACAAAGCCTTCAGTGTTCTTTAATAAAAGAATAAATGCGATACAGCTATTGATATTTTTAAAGTTCCATAGCGAAAATGGCAAAAACGGAATTCGTATAGTTTCGTCATGCATGACTGATCTATCTGTCCGTCCTTAAATCACAGGCATTTTACAGAAAAATATTATTAAGTTTATTAGAATAAAATTTGAAATGAGGGTATAATAACGTATATCATGAAGGTCGCTACACTAGTTACGTCACTGTCGACGACATACTCACACGTCTGCATACCATCGATATACTGATGCAAGGCTGATGACGTAGGTCGTGTCATCTACACTACTAACCGATAATCGATATACCGAATTGCCATTCCTGGCGCAGTATATTATTGTATCATGGCCGCTACTTGGTTCTCAGTCGATTACAAAAAAACGCGGGGCACTCCATAGTAATACATGTACCTAACTAAAAGTAAAAAAAAATGTATACGTAAGTCAACATGTGGCATGGCACATCAATCGATATGTCGTCAATGATTAAGTGACTACATATGAATCTATTCGAAAGTCACGATAATTTATATCCCGAAAGTCGCATAGTGCTTATTAAATATCATTAAAACAAAAGGGTTTTGAGTTATCGCTGAAAAACTGCCTTGCCCCAACAAAAGATGAGGTAAGTTTGCTATGAAGATATGACCTTTTTTAATTCGCAGTGTATGTAGTGGTTTTTTTTAACTTAATGTCTGTTTCAGTCAGTATATTGTGCGCTTTGTATATACCTATTTAGCAAAGAATACAATACTCATTTAGTGTGGCAGATTGCTGAAACAAATTGTAGTAAATGTGGACACGCTGGACAAGAGCTTTAAAATTTTTTCTAGGGTCTAGTTATGTACATATCTTTAGGTTTTTGATTGGAATTGATTGTTCAAGATTCTGTCTTAAAAATAATTTTGTTTGCCATACAAACTTTCTACCCTTAGCAAATTTAAGATGCCTGACGGAGAAGTTCTCATCAAAAACATAAAGCTATGTATATACCTAACTAGACCCTTGGAAAAAATTGGTGCCTTTGTCCAGCGTGTCCACATTATCAAGTGAAACTTCCGCACAAATTGCAATGACAGAAAAACGGGAAGCTTACTTGGCCGATCCAAAAATTAATACCGGATGAATTTATTCGTTATACTCAACTTAGATAGAATAATGTGGTGCGGGCTTTAGAATTCATATGTTTCCGTGTCTATTAAAGTAGTATGAAAGCGGTTTATTTTAGCATCTATGTACATTTTAGATGAAATAACTAATCCATCAATCATCTATCAATTTGACATTTAGTTAAATACATGGTTCTAATCAAAATAAAGAATTCGGTTCAGGGATAAAACACACAATATAACGTTTTGAATTGAGAAACTTCTTACCAAATTATTTACACGTTCATCATAGTTTTTAATCGAGAAGTTCTAATAGTATCATGGGTTAGTATAGTTTTTGTCTATTGCTTCTTCTCGACACGCGCGCAAAGGCTTGCCTGGTGCAAAAACTGTAGAGTAGGCGCCTTCTAGAGTACCAGTACCTATTAGAACCAGTTTTAAAGTATGCGCCTATATGCTTACGTCAGATGTGAGCAGAAACACATTGGAGTGGCGTTCAGTTTCAGATTTAATCACTCAACTCGTACTTATTTCTGACACGTAGATGGTAACAGTAAGTATAAATGATTCTAGCTAGTGCACGTTCTCTATATATAGAACGAAAACTGAAATAACCTACTAAAAATAAATAAACTACCCGAAACATAAATACTAATATATATATAATTAAAATCGTTTTTTCCTCGCGCAGCCCCCGACTTGCAAGCAGCTTATGATAAAATTAAAGAATCTGGAAAAAATACAGTGGAAGGCATAGTTCAATGGCTACAGGATTGTAAGTTTCCATCGTAAATTTAAGTACAAACACTTAAAACATTCACTTTGCGATTGTACACATATTTGGAGTGTGACAAGGCAAAGTGCAATACGAATAGTTTACTTTAGCCCAAGTTAGATGTCAGACTACGGTTGACAACGAGTAATCACAGCTATTACATAGTTTTAAACACGTTTTAAAGACACTCTGAAATAAATTTACCTGAATCCTTCTACTAGAATAGAAGATATCGCGTTATCATAGTCTTGCTCTCCGTCAAACCAGTTCAACAAGCTCGTATTATTTTTTGACAGCTAAAGTGATCGACAAGGCCAAAGAAAGCTCGGACAAAGTCCGGTCATATTTTGCAGACGCTGCCGACAAAAACGATATTTCAGCTGAGAAGTTCAAAGAGGCCATGACTAAACTATCCAGCGACCAGAAGAATAATGTGGAGGAATTGTCCAAAAAGTTGGCGGAGTATGGGAATGCGTTGACCGAAGCGTTAGAAGTGGGTGCAAACGCTTTCAAAAATGCTATGGAGAAAAAATAGCGTTAAAAACGGAATACATTTTTGAACTCTTTAAGAATACGTCTCATAGCTACTCCTTCGATCCATTGAATGTGCAGAGTACTTCCTCGTGGCCTAAAGGATCTATATGTATCATGCTTGTCTATTATTTATCGTCATCACTCGTGTCTGTGAATTTTCATCATTGCACCGCCCCTATAAGAGTGAATTCGTTAAGTTTGTTAGGTAGATATGTGTACGCCTGCAAAAGCAACCTAATATGTATGTATTCTAAAGTAAGTAAATTTTCTAAATGAAAACTAATTTTTTTTTGGTGAATCATTAGATAACTTGAATATGCCTAATTATCCAATAGAGCCCTAACGCTGGTCGACGAAAACATTCGAACAAAACGTATTATCCTTGCAATCATTACTCAAAGAGTACATCTGAATGTCTGTCAGATTAGACCAGCTTGACTGGACTGGCTTCCCACGAGGCGGCTTGACCCGCAAACATTCGAAACAGCGCATTGTACATTTACAATCACACTAGTACGATCGAGATTTCATACTTCACTGTACTCACGAGAGTTGTGGTGAATGATTACATACACAATGATTACATGAAGTACTGATTGCAAAAAAGTAAATGAATGAAATGAATGAGTGATTGTAAATAAAAACACTGCAGTAAAATTAAGCATATCTGACCTTTATTTATTCATACAACTCATTTATTTAATTAAAACGATTTGAATCGGTATCTATAAATATTTAATTAAAATAAATTAAAATAGTTTATTTCCCGTTTCGTTTAAATTCGATGTATTATTGTAAACAATACTTAAAAAAATAGTTAAAAGAAACCTTTTGGTCTATATTGCAATTTACTGTTGAACTTGCTATCGGTACGAAAAAAAACAGTATTTTCAAAATCCCGCTGTCATTACACGACATATTTTTGTGTGCGTGACCTCAACTTTGGTGGCACTATTAATTCTCGACTTTGTTTCATCGTCGTCGTCGTCGTCTATATTACAATTCACTGTTGCACTTGCTATCGGTACGAAAAAGAACAGTATTTTCAAAATTCTGCTGTCATTACGCGTCATATTTTTGTGTGCGTGACCTCAACTTTGGTGGCACTACCTATTCTCGACTTTGTTCCGTCGTCGTCGTCGTTGTCTATGTTGCAATTTACTGTTGCACTTGCTATCGGTACGAAAAATAACAGTATTTTCAAAATCCCGCTGTCATTACACGACATATTTTTGTGTGCGTGACCTCAACTTTGATGGCACTACCTATTCTCGACTTTGTTCCATCGTCGTCGTCGTCGTCGTCTATATTGCAATTCACTGTTTCACTTGCTATCGGTACGAAAAATAACAGTATTTTCAAAATTCTGCTGTCATTACACGACATATTTTTGTGTGCGTGACCTCAACTTTGGTGGCACTACCTATTCTCGACTTTGTTCCGTCATTTGAGAGTTGCAAATTAAACAAGAACACATATTACTGGACGATACGATACGAGCAGCAGCATATAGGTAGTACGATAGTACTTCTGTTATAAGATTTGGTAATATGATATTAATTTGGTATTGAATGGCATTCCATTCATAACACGATAACATGGCTGGAAAATAATAACTTGGTAATTAATTTGGAAAAAACTAATATCATACATTTTCACCAACGAAAATTAGTAATTGGCATGAATATTAATTACAACAACTGTACTATAGAGAGAGTAACCGTATCAAATTTTTTAGGACTTATGACTGATGATCAACTCACTTGGGAAAACCAAGTGGAGTATGTTAATTACCAAGAGAATAAATAAATCAGAGTTTGCACTGCAGACGCTAGCAAAAATAATAGATAGGAAGGCAGTTCTAATAGCTTATCATGGGGACTTGTAGCGCCAGTACGAGTGAGATACGGACTTATTTTTTGGGGAAATTCGGTTCACAAGTACGCCGTTTTCAAAGCACAAAAAAGGTGTGTACGAACTAGTTGTGGTATTGACATGCGAGACAGTTGCGTGCTGTTTTTTAAATCGTTAAACATATTAACTCTACCGGCTCTATATATATTTGAAGTAGCAACTTTTAAGAAAGCCAATCCTGAACTTTATAGGCTGGTGAACCAACAAACCTAACTTTTTATTCGTTCACAATATCAAATTAACATTTGTAGCAGTGAATATAAAACAGCCTTCATGCGAAAAAGCATTTTAAGACTGGCTCCAAAAATTTATAACAAAATCCCCAACAGCATAAGAACAATTAAGCTTGATGAAATTAAGAGGGAACTAAACTCATATTATTCTATAAATGACTTTTTTGATGACAATGAAATAAAATGATTACATAATTTTGTACTAATCGAATACTGTAGGATTAATTAATTATTTGCTTATTATTGATGTTATAAATTGACGATTTAATGTAATGTAATGATATAATTGACGAAATTCAAGTATTAATAACTAGACTCTAAATAACATTCGTACGCCAACAGGCAAAACACGGAGGTCGGTACTATATTATATTTAAAACCTTATGTATTCTACAGTTTACTGGTCTTTATATTAGGCGTTCGCTCCGCCTTAATTAATTGAATGCTGCAGCCGCCGAGGCGGACCATTCGATTTATACACGCCGCGAACCAACAAGTTGTTAAATCGATTTTATGGCAACTGCCGAATTGACGGGCGCGGGTAGTTTTGTAACGTTCCGATGATTGAATCGATCGGGGAATAGAACTATCTGATGCGTCGGTGGCTCCAATAGGTTTCATTTTAATGGACATATTTCGATGATACTAAATACGGACTGATTTTTTTTCAATGAGTGCAGTACCAATAAGCTAGTGCACAAATATTTCGCGTTGGTCTGTTGACGTGGTCCGTTCTATTGAAGTTATCAGCGCACCACAGTCAGTAATTGTTAGAAAAACACTGTTGCGTTAGAACTAACCACCACTAAGCCTGTGCTTATGGAATCGTTAGTGTGTATTTTATTTCTATTCATTCCGGTTGCGCTCTAAGGAGTGCGCGGTCCGCTTTAACGACAGTAAATCCCAAGATTTTGTGACGGAACTTTATTTATGAAAGCGTTTGCTAATTGACCTTCCAACCTAGAGGGGAAACTAGACCTTGTTGGATTCACCGAAAGGCCACTGTTAAATATCAAATGATAATTCGTGCATAAGTTTTTTGATTAACCAAGCGGTACGAGCTGGGGGTTCGCACCCACTACCTCCAGATCGAGAGGACCCTTACCACTCGGCTACAATCGCTGCCAGTTATTGATATTAATTAATTACTGGAATCGGCTTGAGTCATGACTGCGTAATATCATTTGAGTTTTAAAATAAGTCGACTTAATGCACCCTTTAGGCTGATATCCCCGGTTACGTATCCCGTTGTTTTTCATTTGTTTAACAGCTTTTGGGGAAAATATTCAGACTAATAAATTGGCGGAAGCCAAAAATATAAAATTTTAGCGAGCAAGCGAGCAATTTTTGTTAAAACAGACTACGGTAAAACTTTATGTTGATTCGCGTTCACTGTTGCCTCGTGTGCACAGTTTCTTTATTTTTGTAAACTAAGGTAACGCATTTAAAATAGCTTGGACAAGTACGGCGACAGCTTCCCATAAAAAAAGGGATGTTGACTCAAAATTTGGCTACTCCATAGACTACTCCAAAAAAAACAAGGCAAAAAATATGCCTCAAATAAACAAAATCAAGACGGCCGCCACTTTTTGAAATCTGACGTCAAATTCGTTCTAAGTGGCCTCTCGGACTCTCAGATATCGATTTTGAACGTAATCGTATCTTAATAAACAAAATCAAGATGGCTGCCCCTTTTTAAAAATCTGACGTGAGATTCGTTCTAACTGACCTCTCGGATGCTCAGATATCGATTTTGAACGTAATCGTATCTTAAATAAGCAAAATCAATATGGTCGCCACTTTTTAAAAATCTGTCGTAAAATTCGTTCTAATTGGCCTCTCAGAACTGGCCCCAAACTTCATTCTACGTAAAGTGTTTATAAAACCATCACATACTGAACAATGATAATTTGGTCTATATTTTGTCGGTTTAGCTGACATATTTGCTTTTTTCATCTTCTAGACGTGGTAGTAAATTGTGTTGCCTTTATCAGTAACCCTTTATCAGTTTTCAGTAATTAATAAAACTAAACATCAATAAAACCAATACAGAGATACACAGACAAAATTGTCATTACTGTGCTTTTGAAAATAGTTAGTATACCTACATAGAAAATTCAAGGGGGCGGCAGTCGTTGACCACACATTCTTTGTATGTATGAATGGAGCTTAATAACCCGTATACTGAGTCGCCGCGAACTGTCGCTCTCAGAACGCTCAGAACGATGGTTATATAATCCGTTGTCTCGGTACAAAATAAGGCAATGTTTACGCATGTCGTCATGCTATACAGCACGTCACGCGCGCTTGTCAAACGCGTTGGATTTCTATACATTCTATCACTACATCACTCGCGCTAGGTACGAGTGTGCGTTAATGCAGCCTAAATAGGCCTCCCTACTGTGGTCATCCACTACCAATGGTCATGGTATTAATAATTACTTAATTAGTACGTGCCTAGTATTATCCGTATTTTTATTAAAACAATGTTGATTAAAATATTTTCATATGTACCTACTAATAGAAGCAAATGGCATAATCGAAACTCCACGACAGTGTAAATAATATGATTGTATTAATTCCCTGGAGCGCATTGGTGAAAAACGTTCGCCACGATATTTATCCTTTTACCGTTATGAATTTTAATTACTTTTCGATAAATTGAGCGACGCAATCTACGCACTCCGATTTAGGCAGGTACATTATGAGAAATACTTTGATCATTATTATTATCCATTACACAGATTAACTTGCTATATTTATTATGCATTCTGAAGGCTGACTGACAACGACGATTCTTCTTAATACTACGAGGTACGCGAAATTTGTGGTAATTATATACCTAACGATTTTTCTGGGTTACGGTAAGGAGTAAATTGTATATTTGAAATGTATACTGTAGTTACACATAATACGGCTCCATTACATAACTTTCCGTTTCCAGTTATTATTGTTGCGATGATTAGAGCTCTGCTGATAGTCTCAAAATGTAGGTATTTGGTTTCTGAAAATTAACGACAATCTCCGGTGTCATGAGTCTATCGGTAGGTATATTTTGGGTGTGTCCTTAAAGTCGGCTACAAGTCGCGCCACAGGTTGCCGGCACTTGTAGCGGCTCCTGTGACCTGTGGCGCTGAATTATTGCATAGAGCGCTAGCCCAACTAGGATGACAAAACAGATGACGATCTCTTGCTAAGTAGGTATATGATACAGTAATGTACAATGCCCTATACGCAACCGATAATATGTGTAAGACTCGATATGTTACATATTACCGTGGGGCTAGAAGGTATTCTATTCAATCCCTAGGAATTTAGTACCTACTTTCGTAGGTTGCATGTCCAGGGGTTTGTAACTTATTAACGGAGATTTTTTGTATGCGTATAACCTTTGAAAGAGAGCGAACGTGGTTTAAGAATGAGTTAATTGCTCATCAATTTGATCCGAAGGAACTGGCTGTTCGCGTAGTTTATTATACTTGCAAGAGTACGACTGTATCAAACCGGTGTTGTTTGTCGGCAGGTTACACCGAGGAGCAGCCTTCCACACAGTTCACGGCCCGACTGCCGAGCGAGGTGAGCGCCACGGCCGACGCCTCCCCGCCGCTCTCTTATGCCCTTCTGCAACTCTCCGCCTCCCCCGAGCCTTTCCTCCACGTGCAGCTTCAGTCTTCTTCTCCTCCCCCGCCACCGGCGAGCGGCAAGTCCATTTCCATGTGCTACACCAGCACGGGCGCTCTTCTCTCTCTCCCGCCCAAGAAGAAGGATATCTACCGCCCCTACTGCCTCGAGAACCGCGCCGCACATCTCCACCGTGCGGAGGAAGACCTCAATGCGGCCCACGCTATCCTCGACCTCAGTCAACACGCAGTATTCCTCACTACTCCACCACGAGTTGAACCCGCACCCCCCGACCCCCCTCCGCCGCCACCGCCACCACCCGAGCCGGTAGCCGCGGAACAGAGCCCTGAAAGACCACGAGAAACCGTCGCGTACACGTACGATGCTTTCTTCGTCAGCGACGGCCGATCCAAACGACGAAACTACGTCAACTCGCCCGTCGAGGCCCCACCACAACCGGAACCAAAGTCTAAATACACCTGCAGCGAGTGTGGGAAACGTTACGCGACGTCTTCTAATTTGTCACGGCATAAGCAGACACACCGCAGCCTCGACTCGGGGTCGGCGAAGCGCTGCGGCGAGTGTGGGAAGGCGTACGTGTCGATGCCGGCGCTGGCGATGCACGTGCTGACTCACCAGCTGTCTCACGTGTGCGGTGTGTGCGGGAAGTTATTCTCGCGGCCGTGGCTGCTGCAAGGACACCTGCGCTCGCACACGGGCGAGAAGCCGTACGGCTGCGCGCACTGCGGCAAGGCGTTCGCGGACCGCTCCAACCTGCGCGCGCACATGCAGACGCACTCCTCCGACAAGAACTTCGAGTGTTCGCGCTGCCACAAAACATTCGCACTGAAGAGCTACCTCAACAAGCACCAGGAGTCGGCGTGCGTGCGCGACGACGACTCCCCGCAGCCCGAGCCCGCCGAGTCGGGCTAGCGTACCGCGCACACACGCAACTAGGGACCGTAACCGCCGTATGGTTTACAACTAAACCTAAAGTATTAATATGAATTTAGTTGATAGCGTAATATAAATTTACAAATTTTAAACTAGGAGCGAGCGCCCGACGGCTGCCTGCGATCTGAGGTCTCCGGAACGTGGCACCCGAACATATTAAATAAGAATTTTGGTTGTGCTGAAACGTGAACACAAGCAATACTAAGCAATATTTTGTGGGAGCGAGCATCCCGACTTCAGAGGCTAGTTTAGTCGTTTTTTGATTTAGTAATAGTAGAGTGAATAGGTGTGGAGTGTGGGGCCGCGTCGAGGAGGTGCAGAGAGGCGGCGTCGGCGCCGCGACACCCGAGCAACGTTTCGCAAACAACGAATAACGTACGACCCCGTAGGCCGCCCCGCGGCAGTAGGCCGTAGCGTCAGACGTCCCGATACGTTAAACATTTACCTATATGTATGTAATCGTCGATAAAATATACCCTTATATACATAGTATTGAAATATGGATGAAACTAATATCTTTTGTAGGTGATTTTTACAACCGCTACGTAGGTTAGAGATAGGGTGTAAGTTAGCCGAGGAGTCGACGGAGCAAGGATAACGCCTCCGTCTTGGGTGCTGGAGACTGTCGGGGCGAGTTTACGCGACACACCCCGATACTGAAATGTCCTCGCCCTTGACAGTTTGTCCAGTTGCCCCTCGGTATGAAACTTGCCAAAACTTTCCGTCCGAAGGCGCTCACGCCGCCGCGCCTGGCCGCGGCAGTGCCTTAGCGGCGACCAGTCGCGTCGCAGCGCCGCCGTCCGCCGATGCTACGTGAATCCGTGACCTTTGACCATGACCCAAGGGTACCTTATATCCACCAGTGCGTGCAAATTAGCAAAATGACCGATCAGTCACTTCATTAAAAAAACCTGTCTGGACTGTCCAACACGAATGGGTTTAACAAAAAACTAACTGCACTATAAATAAAAAACGAATGCAATTCTTATATACTTAATAACAACATAGTGGTCTTTGGTATAAATCAATACATATTTTAGGTGTGAATGGTTGCTGGCCTCCTATTATCGTAGTGCGAATTGTGATTAGAAAATAAATGAGCCATCCTCAATCTGGAAAACCAATTTGTCCATGATTGGCGTAAATATTTAATGAACGCGCTTAAGTAAATTAATCACTGTGCTTGACTGCATGAATCAGGTAATTAGCGACTGTCACGCCGTACTAGTTAGTATTAACAGTATATAGTTGAAGGTGTTATATACAACTTATTTTTCACATTTACCTTCCAAAATTAGGTATAGATACATTTACCTCTCCGATACAACTTTGGTTTAGTTAAAATTTCAAGTAAATTATTATAAGATTATTTCTATCACAAGGTGAATTATCCAGACAAGGTAAATATGACCGGGTATGATGCGCGAAACGTATAGGTAATTTGAAGTAACAGTAACTACAAGGTTCGGATATGTCGGTCTTCCTTCTGTCACTAGCAATATAAGAATCTAAGTACGTACATACAGGCAAAATTAGCAGCATTCTGTAATAAAAAATAAAATTTTCAAATACATTACAGAGCTTAACTAGTATTTTAGGCCAGTATTAGCAACACGGAAGTGTTACAAATTATTCGCATATTGTTGATTAGTGGTTACATTACACCAATTTTTTCAACTTATTCCATTGAAATAAGGTCAAAAATATGTACATGTTTATGCCATCCACTGTAAACTTAGCGCCTGAACGCGCTGTTGGGTATAATAATAATAAAAACAAAAAAACAGCACTGACAGGAGCGGCGGTCGGTGGCGGCGACGCGATGGACGCTTTCTGTGGCTAGGGTTACCACCACCAGAAATAGTGTAATGAATAAACAGGCGCCTAACAGCCTTAATTAGGTATCAGTAGTCGAGATTGCTAGTATAGTTTATTCTAGTCTTACATGCCGTCAAGCGTGTCATGAGCCTTCCAAAAATTTTTTCGTTATTATGTATGATAAGCAGGTGGTAACCCTACCTGTGGCGGCAGGCAGGGCCGCGCCAAACAGACAGCATGCCTTTAGTTTGAGCGTGCATTATTAGAAAAGTTGAAATAACTGGCAATAAAATAACTGTAGAACATTGATGACACAACCCCTGCGGAAGTAACACAGAGACGCGCTGCTCTGTCAACTGCACGGTGTTTTTGCACTTAGGTACTTTAGGCAACTTGGCTTCAATAACAACGGATACGCACGCAGTGTATCTCACGGCTCTGAAGCGCAAGTTTCTTCGCACTTGACTGAACACTGCGGTTCACAGCTTCTCCAGGGATTGTGTACTCGATGACGTAGAATAAGCTAGCGATAACCTAGGCTAGGGAGGCGAGCGCGGCTCGCGAAGAGGGTATTCGAAAAGCAATAATAATGTAGGCACTAAAATGTTGCGCACCGCTGTCTTAATGACGCAGTCTTGATTAACCCGTAGTCCGTAGAGTAGATCACCCGCGCATCGACCTCACAGGGGAAATGGGAACAATGTTCGTGGTATTCCTAAAAATACAGGCATGTTTACTAGGTCCTAACATAAACTATCTTCACCATAGACAAATCGTTTTGGCAACACAGAAATTCAAGAATCATTGATCTATGTTTTCAGTTAAACGTACCTAAACTTAAATGGCTGTTACGATTATGATACAATATGAACTATTTCGTGACACGACACGTGATATTTAATTATAATGGTACCAATCCGAACTTAATTTTGAGTGATATGACACGAATGAAATTTCCAGCAAGTAATTGGGCGTATGGCCGGACATCGCGTTTGCTCGATAATCGACCATTACCACTTTTGGATAGTAGCTTTATAATGTATTTATGGCAAGCTCAGTTGTAAGAAAATGTTAATATATTTATAGTATTGCCAATAACTTCACAATGTGCCTCACCGACCAAAAAGGGTCCAGCAATCGCAGCGGAATCCTGTTTGTGGCAAATGGGAATTACAGAATTATCGTATGAATAAAAAGCTTGTTTCGTGTAATAATAGTTAATAATTGATACAACTCGTCAATAATTGTTGTGTAAACTTGTAAAGGGACCGGAATGCAAATGTGCGTTGTAAAGGAATAGGCCATGAAGGGAAAGCTACCAACACCATAGCGGTAGTCGTAGAAAAATGGTACTTCTCATTCTGTGAGGTCTAGTCATTCTGTGAGGTCGATGCTCCTTCTGTTCTGCCAACTGTGGTAAATTTACTTTTACTGATTTCACTGGCTACTAAGGTACATCTGAAAATATTATAGTCGTAAAAAATGCTGTCAAAACTATTCCAAACAGTTGCCAGCTTGTTAATATAATATTAAAAAGAGGTCATCATTAGCACGATACGGTAACGTTGCCACAGTTGACACATAGTTAGTGCCTCACAAGTCAATTCGTTGTTGGTGAATTTAATTTCAATCTGTCAATTAATTAATATGTTTTAAAAAGATGACGTTCCTCTTTTCATTAAGTTGAAGTGTTATCATTTTGTTGTTTGGGGAAGGCAACGAAAAAGTGATGTGATAGGTATTTTACTTCTGTCCTAAAAGTTCAGTATTGAACTTTTTCAGTTCAGCATGACATGCATACGTTTGACTATATACATATTATACTCTCTACTCTACTCGTACTCAATGACAACTTGATAATCAAGTGAGACGAAACAGTACGAAAATATTATCCAGATGAAAGGCGTCGGTATTACGCAGTTTCTTACAAAGCATTTAGGTATATACCTACATGTAATAAAAGGCAAAAGAAACTCTTAATGAGACTGAACCATGTTGTCACGAGTAAGTAAATAAATTCCTATAGTGTGACCTGAAAATACACATAATTATGTTCCTAGTTGCCATCCCCCTGCAAGCCATTGCAATCCGCACCAGAGGGACGCAGCTATATAACAGAGATTTATAGTACGTCCTGCGTCTCACTCTAGCGTAACTAGCTCATCCCTAATAGCGGCTTCCATTGCATGGACTAACACAAAGCCTAGGGAGGCACTGGACTCACTCCTAGACGTATATTCCCATTCCTACTTGTAGTTGTAGTGCCACATTTTAAATCTAGAATTAAATATTTCCCATAGTTATCACTATGATTATATTTTAGGTTCTCTTTGTTTACAAAATCTTCTAACTGACAATGGTCGCGCGTAAAAGCAATATAATGTAAATGAATAAGCAATACTATTGTAGGTTATATGTAGTTCATATTTATTGTTTAATCAAGAAATTTGGTAGATTTTTAGATGTTTTTGGTGCTTTGGAGTACTATATTGAAATTTGAATCGAATCACACATCGAATATTGTGTAAATTATAAAGTGATTGTTTTTGTTATTGACTAGGTGGTAGGTTTATATATGTTCCAAATTCTCTTTTTCCTTCTGAGTAGAAGTATCTACGTATGTACTCCTTTCGCATCTCCCTCGATCTCTTTTATCTCTAGCTGTCCCCATTTCTGTAGTAATCGCAAGATGCTTTTAAATAAAAGTCTAAAGCAAAATATTTTATTCAAATATTTATACTAACGTTATTGTAATTGTAGTAAATACGGATAAGTAACATAACTAACAAAACCAACTTATATACAAAAATATATACAATTAATTGTAAATATTTCCCTGTGTACCAAAATTTTCCTTCTTTACAATTTTTGTAGGTGTAGTATTAAATACCTTTTATAGTAGATAAGAGAACAGTTATATAGATTTAAAACGTAGTAACTCACGTTTAGTCTCGTTAGTGTACCTCACGAGAACTGTTCCGTTGCTGCAAAAGGTTGTATGCGCGTGAGTAACGCAAGTGCCCTTTTACACAGCCAGGCAACTGTCAAGCCACTCATAATAATTACTAAATCTTAAATTTTTTCAGTAACTAATCTTGTACCAAACACATGTATGATGAATGAATCAAACCTATTAAGTGCAAAGTTGATATTTTTAGCTGTAGCAGCCATTATATTATAGTATCATTCCTATTTAACTTGAAAGGTTGACTGTAAAACAAGTACTACGAAAAAAAAGTTCAATTTTCACGAAAAAGGTTGAAAGGTGTTTATTTAAATTAAAGGCAAAAATCGATAACATATTTGAATTGGTTTAAAATGACCTTGTTAAATGATTCTTTGTTTTAATATGAATGTGCTATAGGGAAAATAATAAATTAAATTCCAATTTCACAATTACTATCTGCCCGCCAATTTTAGTAACGTGAATTGAAATATACAAGAAAGAAAAATAGTGAAGCAATTGTAGGTACTAAGTTTGCAAATACAGTGATATATTAAAAATGTCCAAACTAGCAATACACAATTAACTTAAGCAATAAATAGGTACATTAGAATTAATGTGACTACTAGGCCATTAATAGCTTATAGCAATATATGATAAGACTAATGTACTACAAGAGCAATACCGAAGCAATATGCAATTGTAATTACCTACTAATTACTATTAAGACAAAAGTCTTAACTTACCAAACGTTGCTGATAAGTAGACTGTAAACAAGTGATAAATATAAATAAACTAATATGTGAAAAAAATCTTTCGATTGAAATCATGAATTAAGTATTTATACATTGGTTTGATACCTAATATTCGATTTACATGTCACTTTAAACGAATAAAGTTAGTAAGTAGTTTATTTGCTGTGGAGGTCATAAAACATCAAAATTATTTATAAATTCTGGCTTAGTAATAAACTTACCTAGGGCCTAAACCAATCAAGGCCCGATACTAAGTTAATATTTTCCAGAAGCGCCTGTAAAAAACTGTAAAATTCCATATTAGGTATGTTGTGAAAATGTCAAAATTCTAAGCAATATTTGTATAATATTTTCAGAGGTTTTCATTCTATTATGAAACTAAACCGGAAAAAGGAAATAAGTAATGATTTATTTTACAAGCCTCTGATAAAATAGTAAAGTATTATTAGGCAATAATAATTTGTAAGCAATAAAATATCGAATTCGACAACGAATTGTTTAATTATAGTTATTTTGCATGTACAACGAAATGTTTACTTACATGTAAAAGTAGGTATTACCGACGGAAACAAAATGATCCCGGAAAGGATATTATGTAAAATATTATTCAGAAACATTTAACCCTAAACATATTACCGTAAGTATTTCTTGACTGGGATTGATATGTTCAGATATAAGTACCAGTAGATGCTGTAGGTATAATAAAAACTCACGAAAATCAGAACACAAGGTTATCAATTACCTAATATATCTCGCAATTTTACAGAGTACTTACGTAATATTCCAATATATTTCCGAAATAGGTAGGTTGTTTATGACTACATACTTTGAAAAGAAACTTTGTGTCGTCCTTTACCTGGACAGGTCGGGGATCATTTTGTTAAGGGCTAGCGAGTGTAATCCTATAGAGACATCCACGACATTGTGGCATACAAAATAAAATTGCAATTAGTTTTAGATATATTATAGATATACAAATGTCGTGGATTTCTCTAGTTTTGGAAGGTTTTTTAGGAAAAAATTGAACTTAGATCCAAAGGGGTCTACGATATTTATTTTAGTAAGGATCACATGTCGCAGATAATACTTATATGTTACGAACATTTTTATACTATGAAAATTTAAGTGTACCTTTGTTAGTAAATTTCATTTAAGCACCTAGTAAGTTTCAATAGATATTAACAATTTTTATCGAATTAAGTACCAAACAGTTAATTTTATGATTCAGCTTTAATATTTTTAAGTAGAACTCATATTTTTCAACCATTTATCAACGTAATGAAATTATTAGGTACCTACTTAGGTATGTTATGTTTCATCGTTATTATCTCAGATCTACTTACAAATTTACTTTTTTAATGTGAAATAATATTTATATAATCATTCCTTTTGTGCGTGCAATATATATCTCATTTACAAATTTATTTGAACTTTAATATTATTAGACACTGTAGGTAATTAATTCAATTCTTGTTTTAATTTGTAATATTGTTTGTCTTATAAACGTGCAGCACTGTGATCATAATTGTAATATAATTAATTATTTTCTAACATTTGCTTTTGATAACCAGTATAATCTAGTCTGTAGATGGTCTAGTCATCTAGATTTAAAAGTATTATTCTTACCATTAGAAGTAGAATGAGGTGACGAGGTAATGTGATGCAATCATAGCGAGCGAGTAGGAAACATTAGGATGTGAAAGGTATGAGTAGAATAGACAGAAAAGGATGTAGTACTTACTAAATTTTGCCTTAATTTTTGTGCGAGTGACAAAGTTTAAAAACAAAGCAATCACAAATCGTTCTGCTTCTATGTATTATATATTTCGCTGTATTGGGTATCTCGCATGTAAACGTGCGAGCCCAAGTGAGTCATTTTAAAATGAAGGAATTGAGATGAATTGATTTATACTAATCTTTAATCATAAATAAAAAAAATCACATGCATCTTTTCCAGTTTACACTTGGTTCACTCGTTCAAAAACTTTCGAAGGACCGTTAGCATCCTTAGTACGGATGCCGTGCAATCGCTATATTTAGTAAGAAGTCGACCAAATTATCAAACGAGGGTCTTTGGTAGTCTGGACCCTGATCAATGGATCTAGGTACTACTCCTGGGTTATCCTTTGCTCCAGTGCTACACTATAGCAACTTTCAGTTTTCCATAAAGATATTGATTCCTTAAATTTGTACGCTTAAAAGTGCTATCAGACTCATTATAACATTTAGGTAACTTAAAAGTTAATTTTGGTCGTTTATGTACAATTTAGTATGTGGGTGGCACTGCGCAACGGGCTTTAGGAGTCACAACCATGTACATTAATGTAAATAAAAGTTTATTTTCGATCCCATTTCTGTCATACCTTTCCAAAGTAAACATTAATCGTAGAAAGTCAATTTTTAATTCATCTATTCCTTCCTAATAAGCAATTAATATAGTACCAAAAGTACCTACAGAGTTAGCATAACAATTGCATGGAATATATATTATTATATAATATTATAGCAAATAAAAACTTATGTAAAGTAAGCATAATGAAATATTTAATTATTCTTACTGTTGCATTTGATCTGTCGAATTTAACTTTTGTTCCTAACTCCTAATTTTAATTGCAATTTTAAGTAACAATTTAGAAATAGCAGTAAATACTTTTTGATTTTTTAGACCGGATATGCTTATTCTATTTGAACGAATAATAGAATTAAAAACGATTGAACCCTATTCCCTTGTAATAAGGGTGAAGCCAGGCACCGGTTGCCAAAGGCGAAAGTAGAACCCCCTGAAATAAATAATTTAAAAACTCATCAGTGTTAATAGTAAATAGGCTGCCTTGTTAAATTTCATTGATTTTTCAATACCGGAGTAGTCCGACTAGTTAACTTTCAGGTTTCAAGAAGAAACTTGTAGGTACCCAGATGAGATAGGCACCATTGTAGTAGCCTGGGTTCTGCTGTTCAGGAAAATCCCTGTATTAGAATTTAACAACCGAGAAACACCAATATACTCGAACCTATCTACATGATTTTAAAATCTCTTAAGATAAATTTAGTACGGTAATTTGACTATTTTTTTATATTTCTTTTTTACAAAAGAAAACCATTATACTAGTCCTAGCATGCATTGGCTATAAAAGTTTTTGTTACCAGTCGGATAAAATACGTTACATACGGCATATGATACGAAATTATGGCAGTGCTACGAAAAAAATACGCTACTGTACATGTATACGAGTATACGCATCATTTGATTACTACCTACAACATACTGCTACTGATTTGTTAAATATTAATATTTGGTTGTGAATTTACTGCAATCTGACTTTTTGTCGTAGCGCTAAACAAAATTTAATCTGAATTTTTCAATTACTTTGGCGATAATTTAAATAGAAAATATTCATTTTTCACTTACGGTAAATGTCCCAGTGCTTACTCACACTTGATCTTATGTCATGATGACAGCGGTGATCAATAGGTGTCATCTATTGGGCACTGAGGCGTTGAGTATTGGGACGTTTACCTTACTTCTGTCGGTAATTATATAGAGCTGTCAGATCAAAAAGACATTGTTTTTATTTTAAGAGTACCTTCAAATGGAATCCTTTGTGGCCAGTAACAAATAGCTTCTGGATTTATATGGCGTTTCAATTTTAAATGGAAACGCTAAAATAAAAGAGCGGCTCTGAAACGAATTTTTGAAGCTCTCGGTCCATGACATGCCGCAACAAAAAATAAACAAATTGAACAGACAACCGTTTAACTGGACACATTTTAAGGGGTTTGATACATACTTTTTGTAAAGACTATAGTATGTAATTGTACATGTGAAGAGAAATCATGTTTAACCAAGTAGGTACACGATAACCGCGTAAGGGTAGGTACCGATTCAAAAGTAAATACTTACACAATAAGCATCAGTCCATTTCTTGCAGGAACTGCCCCCACCTTTTTACCTATAGGTAGGTGGTTATTTTAATCGTTTCGCCGCCAAAGACATGTATGCGCACCATTGGTTCAACGCCAACGACGAATATACCGTTCACGGCGTGCAGTGCGATATCAACCTATGTACATGCATTTCTATAGGGCTCAACCTCGAGTTTGACATTCCCATGTCATGGCGTGTAAGTGACAGCGTTTATATTTGACAGAGCGCGCAAAACGTTAACGGTTTCCCCGCTCTCTTCTGCATATGACTAGTCATTAACCATAACTTTATTTTATATTTAAAATTCCACCTTATTTGTTGATTAACCTTCCATATACATCCTTTCCTTTTTATCCTTTACGTATTTTAGATTTTTTTGCACTTATTATTCATATGTATATGAGCAAATATTATTAGTAATTATTAATTACACATCCCAGTCATATGACTTGTAGTTTCTTTTCTGTTAAAAGTAATTCAAAAGACTATTAAGTGTAGATGTATCTAGAGCACAAAGTTTTGGCGTTACATTACTTTTACTTGTATGTTGTGTTGATCGGGCTACGTAACATTTTGTTGCATTATACAGATTGATTTTAGCGTTAGACTTGTTTCATTATTCATAAAAATAAAATTGTATTGTATAAAATTCGTGTTTTATTGTCTGACCTTTAATTTAAATAGACCTCTGAAGAAATGTATTTACGCATCCCACCCGGCCCGGGGAAGGCCCATGGTGGGGGGCATGTGGGACTCGCCCTTCCTTACCCACTAAAACCTCTGCGGCATTAACCCTAGCTGCCGTATAGGGGGCACCGTGGGGTCGCTGTCATTCAACCGCGATGCCCCCACCTTAAACAGACCAGACTAACTTAGTGGGTTTTAAGGAGCGATCACACCGCTGCTTAACGGTGCGTTAATACAGTAACGAGAGGGATAGACTTATGAGTTAAAAACGTCACGTATGGAGCACTTCCGTAGGTACCGTTACTTTTGAGCAGAGGTGTGGTACTTGGGCCATTCTACTTTTTCATGTACATAATTTTCAAACCCTTTTTTTAATGCAGATTTTGGAATACTTAGCCTTCACTTCATATTTTTATATTGCTATTTAGAAAGAGGTTTAATTGCAGTATCACTTCCGATAGTTTTGGTAATTAACGAAACACAGCTAAAATACATAAACCGAGTAACTTAAGAGGCCTTATAAGTTTAAAATGTTTTGATTTAAAATTATGACAAATGTATTGATAATACCAATAAAATTATTGAAGGCTACGATGATTTTATTAAAGTTTTAGTTAGATAGTAACATAGCCATTTTTGATTTTAATGTGTGTAGTAGAATTTAAGCGGAAAAAACAAGTATTTAGCTTGAAAACAGTCGATTTGGAGTGATGTTTGATACGATATCCATGATGATGAAAAATCCAAAAAATACATTTAAAGTTTATGACATAAGGTAGCAATAGTCCTGTTCTAGATAGTAACATTGAGAAAATGCCAAGATACGTGTCAATTCAAACAGAAAATGGCGTAAATAGATGAGTGTTTTTAACTGATAAAGACCCTGAAGTGGTCCTTGGATGTCTCACCATTTGTATGAAAAAATGGTTTTTACCATTGTGTTACCCACCTTTTACAGCAATATGTTAATATTTAAGTATTTTTACCTATAAATTCCTTTTATTAACAGGTACTATTTTGAAATACTATTTTTGTACACTAATTCAATTCAATCATAGATTTTTTTGTAATAAAAAACTGATCATGAAAAAGTAGAATGACCCACTTACTAACTAGCCTTCTGCCTCACCGAAAGCGCTGAGAATGTTCATAAATGTCATATAACGAAAAGAATATGATGAGGTCAAAGGCTTATTCCCTTATTTGACCTAGACATTCATATGCGTAGCTACTTCTAATGCTGACTACACATGTGTGCTCTCCAGAGCAGTTAGACAGATTCTCAAGAGGACAAATTAATCCCCTTCTTTGTCCTTTTCTCACAAACGTAAATGTCAAAGTGACAGATAAGGACAAACGAACTTTAGCGGCTCGTTAACTAATACGAGGTTTGATAGACGTTTATGAATAAGGGGGTTAACCTCTACCAACGCTATGATTACGAAAAAATTAGTATGCCAATTTAAAAGCGGATTACACACGGCAGCTTTCTGCAACGATACAAGCGCGGTACAGTGCCTAATTGCTTAATGCTTATCCAATGGCTACTCAAACGCGCGTTTATTTGGCTGCATATAGTCGCTGTGTGTACCTAATACGATGGATCTTGGTCTGCCCGTCGTTGGTTTGGGACGTTTGGTGAGATAGCCTCGTGGATTGAATGATATAATTCTTATAATTTCATACTGATTTAGTTTATTGCTATTGTCCGAACTTTTGCTACTCATCACTAGATGGCGCTGGCATGTACTATACGAGTGACAGTGCTAAAACTACGAAAAGCTTTGCGAAAAGCACCTCCAATTTTGATAATGTCAGATGATACAGATGTAGTGAAAATGATTTTCCTTCTTACTTTATCGGAAAAGTTCGTATTTATCGTGTTCTCTCAATTAGCTTCAGTACTCATCTTACAGGGTGTCGCAATTCAAATATTCGCTGTGGTTTTGATTATATTTACAGTTTACTTATAAAAAGGTTGTATTACCATGCCGAAACCTCAAAAACGGTTAAAAATCCAGTCCAAGGAATTACATTTAATATATACCTGCACTTCATATCAGAAAATAGCAAATTCAAAAATAGCAATAAAACTGAGTATTTTCAAAGTTATTGAAGGTGGTTGTAATATCTATATTATACAATAACATTTTTAACTTTGACATTTGACACTAAACAATAAAGTCCCATAATAATGATCATTGATTGACAGTTCGGGTGCCAGCGTATTCCGATTGAGATCAGAGTTTTTCCGAAGGAAAATCATTTCGCAATACATCTGTAATAACCAGTAAAGAGTATTTAAGTATACGCCCAAAGACGTTTCACTCAGCCTGCCGCGTAACGACTCTACTTTGTATGAAATCAAGCTCAAACTTAACCAGTCAAATCAGACAACACTCAACTTCTGACTACTTATTATGTTATTTAATAAACGTAAACAATATTAGTACGTCAAATTGACTTAAATGTATTTATACTATTACCAATAAACGACATGCCTAATGAGGCCTTGGTGTGCCTGAGGACGCCTCGACATGCCTATGTGTGCCTAGGTGTAGCACACATGACTGACGAGGAATCCCTTGCCATGCCATGTCGATAGTGGGACCCGGGCCTAAGCCTTACGCTGCCGAAGAAACCAGAGGACTGCGAAGGCGTCCTTCAGGCACACCGAGGCTACCGAACCGTACCGATAATGAGCGTCGCGTCTAAGCGCTACGCTGAATCAGTGACATCTCATGCATTCGGTGAGTCATACACTGTATAAGTAATTGCGCCAGATGAAAATAAAAGAGGCCCATTATTAGCATTCCTTTATTCGATTGCAAATTTATTACAAACAAGAAAAACTTTAAACACTAATTATAAATAATGTATCCATTTGTAAAATGATGTTACACATTGAATGTTAAGTAAATAAAAATAATCCTTTCAAGACATGTGCCATATATAAATAATAAAATAAAAGTTTTTAAAATTAACTGGGATTTTTACATGATTTTTCTTATAGAAATAAAATTAATTGATTTAAAGACTAATGTAAAATAAAGCTTTGCACACATAACATAGCTCTTTGATAATTGGTAGGTACAGGAAAGTACTGTAAAAAACTGTTGTGTTGACACAAACATTTAATGATCTAAGTAGTTGAATGATACGATTATAAGAAATGTGTACACAGCTTTATACACTAATTTTTTCAGTAGAAGACTAAGTACAAACAAAATAAGAATTAATCAATATTTTGCGGTTATCTACAAAAGGCATTATGTACACGAGGCTGACATTGCGTTTCGATTCCAGCGTTGATATTATAGCACACAACTCTACACAAATACTGGCCTGCTGCGCCAGAGAATACAGGTAAATTACTTCAACTTTGACACTAGCATGCTCTTATTCCATGGAATATTCAACTTTAACACTAATGTAACAGAGTTTCTACTACATACACACTGCCTAAAAATCGTATGTTAGTAATATAATTTTGTTACATTATCGTTCAAGTAGTACCGATGATTACGAGCACATGTCACTGTCATAAAGTAATAGTACTGTATACCACATTTTTTTTAAGATTAGAATTTTTACGGTAATTATCATGCAGATTTCTTCGATTCCTTAGTATATCCGAGGACAATATTGTACTAATTTCACATCTTTCAGTAGTTTATCACGGATTAAAGACGCCTACGCCTAATTTCCGGTTTCAAAATGGGTTTTTTTTTAAATCGCACGACGGATTGCGCATGATTTTTCTAATCTTAAAAATAACAGAGTACAGTAAACTATAATGACTCTATTTATTTACACTACACGTCTTTGCATAGGAGAGATTCAGTACCGTACAATACATATGGCAATTTGACCTCTCTTATACTAAACTATCGACATAGGCAGTCTTTATAATTTACCTGATTCCGGCCGCACCTAGCGTTATTCTGGTTCCATATTCAGTTAGTTCATACAGTTTATGAATCTGTATATCCATCATATAAATCACCTAAATATAACGAAAGCATTGCTGCGGATTAGTTTTTTCAAAAATAACATACTTTATATTAAAGAAAAGTTCATATAACAAATATATTTAAGCTATTGTGAATGACCGTTAAACTAATGCAATGCGGAACCAGAATTACTACTTCAAGGACAAAATGTGCCACTAACACCTGTTACTTTAATTGTCTTTGTAGTTCCATGTAAAACATAAAGTCAGTGTCAAATACACATCTCATCCGACAAAACTTTTCCAAAACGACCCACCGTTCAGTACAAAAGGCAGCTTTTTCTGTTTTAAGATATCGCGATATTATTGTTAATCAGCAAAACAAAGTAAGCCTAGCTAACATCACTAAATTGTTTATTTTGACTAGCACTTACAGCCGGAGTTGGTTTCGAGGTCAAACTAGATTCAGAAATGATAATTGCAAACAAATCCGACTGCGCGTATAAAATGACAGCCGCGTAAGGATGCAAAAGTCGAAACACCGTTTTTAAATTAAACTTGCGACATAATATTACAGATAATGAAAGGCAACAGACAGAATCTAAGGAATAAAATTGATATTGTAGATAAATATATATATTTCATCCCATATATTACAATCGGCTGAGAAAAATGAATTGATATTGTTTCATAATGCTATCAGATAGAATTCATGAGCAAACAAACGTTTCGCCTCAAAATCAACTCTTACTGTAATACTTATATAACTAACCATAAGCCTATTATAAATTATTCTATTATTTAATTTAACAAATTTCATGTCTTAAAATATACATCTGAAAATAAAATTGAGGTTTCTAGTATCAGAGACGTGAATGAAATATAATAATATTCACTTATGAATGATCGATTAAATTAATTGTTAAAAAAAGTTAACAAATACGCTATTCTTAACAGTATTGTTGCACCATGAAATAATAAGAGATTAATGACTTGAAAGATCGGAGTAATTTGTTTACGAATAAAACCTGAAGGAGTCTTGTGAATGTTTGTATACGTCGGATTGCCAAATAAAATACGTCGAAAGTACGAGATACCTATGGTCCCCTACTAATAATAAACCATATTATATCTCAATAAAAAAAATATTCATCCCGTTTTATATGCAAGAGACCATATTTCACGACAGTTCCTCTTCCGATTAACGATATTTGTAAATGAATATATTAAATGTTACTTATGTGTTCCAATTCATTGCAATTATTTAAATAATACGACGGAAGTAATTAGAAGAAGTTCTATTGTACATAATTATAAGCGTGAACATATTTTTTGCGGTATTTAGGAGATAGACAACAACATGCAAATTAAAGTTTGACAGATAGATTCTATTTAATACTAAATATAATTCTTCATTGGGCAGATAGAATCCCAATAAATAACGCTCTTTACGGTAAATGCCTTTACAATACAGTACCTTGTCCCTTCCAATCACTAAGTCACCGCCAGGGAACACATATCACTGTTTAATTAGACAAGGTCAGTTAATTCCCGTCAGCGACAAGTGTATCCGATAACATAACGTCTATTATGAAGTTTCAATAAATACTTTGTCTATATTAGAGATTAGAGTATCATAATAGACGACTGAATTCAAGAAAAATCGTGCTACGTACACAGTTAAGGAAATCGAAGCACCATTATCATCATTATTACAATAACGGTTAAAAAGTACATGGTTCTGTTTCCTTTGCCGTATGCACCGTGCGCAATGCCCGTGCGCACAACTTTACGCGCTAAAAATATCCCGTTTAAGACCGTTCGTAGACGATAGGACATTTGCGACGTACCTACGGCGCGCGTTAGCCCACGTGTTATGTACACGGCATCCACCGTAATACATACAAGTCAAAACCACGTAAAAGTCAAGTAGAACAGACAGACACAACAATGTCACGATGGTTCTTCGCCAGTCGTTTATTACAACTCCCTACTCTCAAGTTCCTATACTTTCAAGTAATTCTTCTAAGGACGAACAGAAAAAATCTGTTACTGTTGCTGATATCATATTATGGCTATGAGGTTTGCGTACTCATTTCTGACCGAATTTCAGTGTCATCGAGATATTAAATAAAAATGTCTTTGCCTTTTTTGTGAGCTACTGAATTTTAAACCAAAACAAGGACATTATCAGTAAATTATTTTAATATTTTGTTATGTTTCGAAAGCGGTAGTCGGCCGGGATCACTGAAACCCTGTCAGTATAACTGAACTCATCTGCCTTATTCGTTTTGAGCATTTTATTTACACACACTAATGATACTTGATGTATGAAATCGAAATTTGTACCTTTTCGCCCTTGTCGTAATGACATTAAGGCATAAATGGGTACGCGTTTCCGTTTCCTTGACTGTACATTAGTAATGCCATTTACAGTCAGCAAAGGAGATAGCTGCGTTCTGTGCATAATGGTTCTATGCAGGGCACACTTGCGCAGCTACTGTGCTGACTGCAGATTACATTACTGAACAGTTTCAACACATTGTAATGTAATTTTTACTACCCGTTTGTAGACAGATGAAAACTTGTATGTGAGAGAAACCTCATATTTTAAAATAAGGCTTTTCCTTTTATTTATTTCACGTCGTACCCAACACTAATAAAAGAGATTAGTTCACGTAGATTCGGACAGACTCCGAGATCCCTAAGAGGCCGCTTGTATGACTGAATTGCACATTTACCATACCATATTTCTCAGTATAGTGTTATAACACTTTGAATAAGAAACTTGAGCACTGAGCATTGACACACAAATCTCACAATTGTACATTTCGTATTGATGTTACTATTGAGAGGCACTTACATTACATTCCATAGGTATTTAATTAAACTTATTTAGACAACAGAACCTCTGAGCCACGACCCTCCGTACAATCTTCAAAATAAATAAATAAACTTAACAGCAAACTATCTACGAGTTGTAAGTGTAATAACACCGCCTCATTGCCTTCTATCACAAAACGTATAAACTCCTAAAAAATATTGTGATGCAGATGACATAAACACAGCCCGTACGGTTAGCATTCAGAATTCTTACGCTATCATTTATATACTTAGTTATTATTTTTAAAAAATCTCCAATATTATGCTATGCTAATGTAATAACTATATATAACACTACTAAAATGAATTATTTGGTGGTTATATCTTGTACATTATTTCTAGATGAGATTAGATTATGCTTAGTTCATAGCAAGACGGTGATAATATAACGAGTCTCGCAAAAACGTACCCCACGTTGAAGTATGGGTACCTAAGTATTTCTTACGAATATTGAAGAGTAAGTATTGTATTGTACAACGTGTACCACAATCAACGTTGGATACATTTTTAAGAGTGTTATATTTTCACGTTGTGCATTTAGGTATTCAACAATTATAGCATTTATGAAGTCGTGTTTTTAACGAACATCAGACACCTTTTTTGTTTTCTAAGTACTCGTATAATTTGGAGTGATACTATCCAGGTAAACACCTAAATGTACAAACGTACCCTGCGTTGCCAGCCAAAGCGTTGTATATCGGCACAAAAGTGCATAGAGTGTCTTCGTGTGTGTTGAAGGTGATGAGCAATATTGGTAAGTAACAATGCGCGTTTAACCGTTCTATACGTTTAACGTTTGTCCTATAGGTTATACGACTGATGGTTTAATGTCGCTCTGAAAACGAAGTTCGAAAAATCTCAGGATCTCTATTCATTTCACCACCTACACCTTTCCGACACAGACGCGTACTTTTCAAACATTATTTAACCATCATTGGATTTGGCCTTCTGACCAGAGCTTTACTATAAGTATTCACGGACAGGACATATTAATCACAGTCGAACTGCTACACTAGATACTCACTCCCGGCACCGATACACAACACTATTAGTACTTCAACGTGAGCTCGCGTTCGTCGATATGAGCAATTACAAAACTCGAAGCGCTAAGAAGGTAGACAGCAAAATAATAAGCACATTGATTTGATACACTCATAAGAGTCCGTTGCCGTGCACTGCTTCTATCCGAATATTCTAGAACGTGAGGGACGAGGGGCTTTAGCTACGATGTCGAACCTGAATGACTTGTGCATAAAACTTGGGTCAACATAGTTTTGTACGCTAAAGCCCTAACACACGTGAGTCGGCGGGTCCCATGAGGAAACATGCTGTAACTTTCAAGTTTGACTTCTCTAGCACAATTGTGTAATTTGTTGTTTTAAAAGTGTTTACATAGCACTTTCCCCATGAGACCGGCAAAATGTGAATAGGAAAAATGGATTTCGATGGACCAACTATCTAAATTCAAATCAATTCCTAATTTAGATGTATGCGACCAATGCTTAATTAATTTAGATAATACTGAACCTTTCCTTTAAAATCCACCTTCGGTATAATCAATAATCAACCTTGGTGTGTAATTCTTTCATGTCGTCTGCAAAGACCACATCAAAGAATTACACCGTATAAACCAAGTGTATACGCTCAAAATTTGGTATATTTTGAATTCAATTTGTACAGATGGCACATCTCATCAGTAAAGTGATGAATAACTCGAAACCGTAATGATTAAACCCTACTGAAAGAACCTAGCCTTTTGTGTACTACCAAAAATAAACGTATTACAGTGCCTTGTACAAAAATGGAGCATATACACCTGACCTAAGCTTTCACACCTGATAATGGCTGACAGTTGTTACGCTCGCACCAATATGACACGACATAACTTTGCTACGGATTACTAGTTACGTAAAGCATATTGTTGCTATGCTCGTTCTCATAGTGACACCTTAAGTTACAGCAGTGTTATCGTAACATGAAGAGCTGAATGAATCTCGTGCGCATACTGGGACGAGCGCCGTCTACAGCATATGGGAATAAGTTCCAAAATTACACACATAAGAGACGTCGAACAATCTTACTACTAGTATGTTTCTTCGGAATCAAAACACAAACGAATGTGTTTGCGTTTATTCCCAATTTGTATGGCAAAAATAGTTACCACCTAATGCCACCAGAGGCGCTCTCCTTGCGATACAAATTGAGACTGAACGCAAACGCGTTCGTTTGTGTTTTGTTATGAGAAAACTTATACTAGAGGTACAGGTGTGATCGCTACAGTTGATTAGATTTACCTATTCACAGGATGAGCGCCGGTTTAGCGGTGGTGCACACGTAGACGAAGTCATCGGACAAGAGGCGGGCGCGGCGCGGCGTGCGTTAGGCGGTGGCGACCTGCCATACGATCAGATGGCTTTTAGCCGCCCGCTCGGCTAGCGAGCTGTGGCCGCTTGAGGAACCGTCCTCGGCTACCACCACGCTGTCTTCCATTTCTGAGTCGGCTGTACAGTTTAAAAGGTTGTTTAGTTTTTAAAGCAACTGGTCAGCGTTAATGTCATTGATTAGTGTGAGTTCGGACACTTGCTGCGATTGCCTCGAATGCCTCGCACTGATCAAGACTGAATTGATAAAAAAAATATTAGTTTCGCTTCAACGAGCAACTGGTTAGCTTTAGTGTGAGTTCGGACGCTCGCTGCGATTGCCTCGCACTATAGTCAAGACCATCAAGCCTAAAAAATATTAGTTTTGATTCAACGACGAGCAACGGGTTAGCTTTAATGTTACTGCGAGTATTGATTAGTGTGAGTTCGGACACTTGCTGCGATTACGAGAAGCAAATACCTCGCACTAATCAAGACTTTCAAGAGTGAATTGATAAAACCTAACTAATATAATGGTAAGAGACGGAGATAAGATGGTAAGAGACATGCAACAGAAGGCCAATTGGGCTATTACTGGGGAAAGAATGATAATTTTAATTATTAATTTTTTCGTGTTAAATAAGTGCCGTAGAAACACACTAGAACTCGTTTGCGATGGCGGCTGCCACTGATGTGGATAGTAATGAGACAAACAAGTGGCTAGTGTATAGATGAATTAGCGAAACGAAAGAATTGCATATGTAGAACTTATTACAGTGGTGTGCAGTATCATTATCATGAGCATAATTTAAGAAATTAAAAAAAAAATGATCACCGCATATGGTCACCTACTTGAATTTTTTGCTGACGCATTATGTTTTTATCTATAAAGTGGCACTTGAATAAAAAATAATTATAATTTGGACTGTTAAAGGGTTAAACATACAAATATCACAACACGTCTAATTATCTAGTCTCTCTGTGACATCAGTTCTAAAATTGTTCGCATATTCGTAACTAACTACAGGTAAATTACTTTCGAGACGTTTTTGCATTTGTAGTTGTGTATGGTCAGCATATAAAGAAATAAACCCATACTTTTATATATTTTTTTACATCATTTACATCAATGGAACTAATAATATTAAAAATATTAAAAAAAAGTTAATAATATTAATATTAAACATAACATTTTCTAATATTCTTCAACACCAGACATTTCGCACTCATTCTCATCCTCACTCTCATTCGATGAATCATTTGTGTTAACTATAATTTGATCTGAGCCTGTACTCCGAACTTCGAATTCCGAACCTTGTGTCGTGCCGTCCCTTTCACTCTCGTGCTATACACTATATGAGTGAAAGGGACGGCATGATACGAAGTTCGGAGTATTATATCAAAAGCCTCATCCGTGCCTTGATTTTTTTTTCCTCTTTAATAGCATGTAGACAAACATTTTTTTTCTGACTGTAGAATGAAATTTCAATTTTAGAATCCCTGTAAATATACAATGCATAAACGTCTCAATAATAATTTACTTGTACGCTCTGATTCGTGTTAACCTTAATTATGTTAATTAAGTATCTACTAATTTAACAGCATGGTCGAACAGAAATATTAGACACGAACAAAACATCCATCAGTTAGCAGCATTTGATAGTACGTTTTTTACGATAGACACGCTAGCAGGCAATTCATACAACTTAAGAACAGAAGGAGGGATTTTTTTTATACAACGCCGGTGGAAAACAAGCGTACGGTCCACCTGATGGTAAGCAGACACCAAAGGAGTTGCGCGTTGCCGACCCTTATCGTTTATTCTTAAATATCGGGATATATCGGTTCTCACCTCAGTAGGCATCTCAAAGTAAGGTCCCAGATCATTCAGGGATGAGGCACAAAATTCTTTGCTACATAATAGACATGTAAATATGGAATGTAACTACTCTGTATAAAGTTCAAAAGTCCTTTGATTCTAATCCTTTGAATCGCGCCAACTCCAGCCTTTGATGTTAATATCCTACATTTGTGTTAAGAGCCGATGTACAGTGCATAATGAAATATACGACCTTGAAAGCGACTACTGAATAATATATATGAATAGACCCAAGTGCATAGTTAGCTTGAAGTGAAAAAAATAGTGATAGGTTATGGTGGCCATTCTTTATAAAAATAAATATAAGATAATTAGAAACGATAAATGTGAATGAAATAGTGAAAATAACTGTCTGTTAAATTTATTTTTTTTTACACACGGAAAGAAGGCAATGAGCGAAAATACTTTCTATTGTTAAATTTTACTATTTATAGTCGAAATTGGGTTAAGTACAGTTTCGATTTCAATAATCAAAACGTAAATAATATCAGACTGAAGGGAATATAATAGTACCAATGTCAAAGAAAAAATAGTAATACGTAAATTTGATATCATTTTTAAATACATTTTTACATTACAATTTCAGGACTTGTTTACAGCGGGTCGTCAAAGCGAATTCGAAAGCACCATAAGAAATAATATATGTGTCACTGTGGACCGTGGAACTCGTCTGACGTTGAGACAAGTCGTAATGAACGAACCCATATTGAAGTGTGCTATTTTGGACATGCTGTTGTTGAACGAGATTACTGACAAATTGTATGTTAATCAATAGCTACCATAAGGTGTATTATGCTCTCATTTATCGAGCAGTTAGGGTTAACCCCCCGTATGCTTAGACACGTATCCGTGCCCACCATTTGAAGCTATTGTTTCAAGGTAATTCATTGATTGGACAATTTCGAAATCCGCATACGAGGAGTTAAGGCAACTGACATTTTCTGCCAAATAATGTCAGAAAATGGCGAATGCTTCCTGTCACCATGAAGAAATGACGCAACCATCATAGACGTGCAGCCGTGGTGTTAGCGTAACCCAAGCCTCTACATGCGTACCGAGATAAAATAAACATACCGGTTGGGAAAAATTAAATTCTAATTGCTTAATATCCTATCAGGTACTCAGGGATCGAGTATCTGCCAAACAATGAGGTGGGATGCAGTGTCTCGAACGTCATCGGCATGCTCCTCTAATAGCGGGAAAAAAATAAAAAAGGGAAATTAAAAGCCTATTTCTGTATCTGACAGCGAGAGTGACCAGTCTACTTTGCCATTTATGTAGTTATACTGATATTTGCATTGCGCATCGGAAGTATGGACAAATTTGCCGGTACGGCATTACATTTTTGTTATTGGTGATTGGACAAACTCTTATATGCAACCAGAGCATTATTGTTTCAAAAATAAATTACAAATTATTGATATCGTGGAGAAAATCCCAAAGTCTTATAGTATGCCTAAGCCATACCCCCCTTATTCATAAACGTTCAACAAACCTATTTTAGTTAAAGAGCCGCTAAAATTCGTTTGGCCTCACCTGTCACTTTCGATTTATGTTCGTGAGTAAGGTACTAAACACATTTTAGTCAGCAGAGGTTTATGAATAAGCGTTTACTCGGGCCACTCTGGCGATCAGGTGCGGATTTGAACATGGTTTTTCCACTAGGGCATTAGTAAAATTGTTATTTCAGTGATAATGGATGATGTTGTTAATAATGTATTGGATTTATAAAATATAACGGTAAGGTAAGGTAAATACCATTGTTTTTATATTTATTATTTATAATCATCCTAAAAATAACATTTTAAAAACACACGTAGCAGAAAAACAGAAAAATCCACAGATAACTTGATTCACTCTATCCATGAGAATCATATTATCGTGGCGTTGGCTTCAAATCAAACAATAGGCACATAACGTTAAATTATAAAAAAAGCCAGGAAGTCGGACCTATGTACGTGGAAGCGTAACCCACTGCTAGAGCGAAGATTATTTGCATTGGGTTGCGAGGGCAAGTATGCCTCATACTGTACACAAATATAAGGTTCTAGAGACATTAATAGAATTAATAAGATGAAACGTATGGGGCTGATTAGAGATTACTCACCACAAAAACTCTTGACATATGAAAAAATCTGATTGAAGTACCAAACCACGGAAATGAGTTGCTCGATTTTGCAACGTTGAAGGTTCGATATGTACTTAGCAGTTTACTTCTCCAGCATTACAAATAGTTAACATTGAATCATTAAGGCAATTAAGTAATCTCAGAGATAGATAAATATCACATTAAAAACTTAGGTAAATGGTGTCATTAGATGGACACTGTATAGTGTTTGTGTTTTTCTCGTGTCCAATTAAAGAATTGGATAAAGGTCCTATTGTGCGGTTTGCTACCATAATTATTATCGTCCTTCATAAAAGATAAGCATAGTTCGTAAATAAAGACTGCATGTGCAATAACACTTTACCGGATTATCAACTCTAGGGCCTTTAACAAGGTTTAAATTGCTTTCATAGAAATGTGACATTACACGCACGGCCCGATACACCCAGCGGCTTTTACCTGAATACCAGAGAATACGAATAAAAGGCATCTGGAACGCCATTTTTCTATTGGTGTACTCGTAATCTAGTCGAGATAGAGTCGATAATTAATTGAACATTCAAGACGGTTGTTACGACTTTTTGCAACGGGGTCCTGTGATTTTTGCGGATACCTCAACAATAGCATTGTTTTCTTTAAGTGGATCGGCCAAAATTGAAAAACAAAGACTGTAACAGTACCAGTTGCGTCGTGCTATCATGTAATAGAAGATGACAATGTATTTTTGATTCGTCAAAAATTCAGATTCAATCTTATTTAGATTACGACAAAAAGTCAAATTGCAATAAAATTATCAATAATAATTAATATTTAAGCACAATGCAATTTTTATATTGACGGTTATAAATTACTTAACTTTATATGGTTACGTTTAAAATGTTACGTGGGTTATAAGAAAACAGAAAAGTAGTATCACATTCGAGTGTCACCGCTGATACCCGAAGTATCTTTCAAAACCCGAATGTTATTGTAAGAGCTCACGAACTGCAATACTACGCTCTACAACTTGTTTAAATTCTGCTCCATACAAAGAATGTACTGTGGGCACTTAGCCCGAATGATACAACGATTTAACATATTTCATCAAACTTTAGTTTGAAAGAAGTAATCAACCTCCTAGCGGCTAGCTTTAAAAGAAAACTTAGCTTTAAAATAATATAAAACCAAATAGTAGAAAATGATATAATTTTAAGTCATGCCGAATTCAACTTGAACACGACTGTTTAAGGCAAAGGCAAATTATTGTACTAACTGTAAAGACAACCGTCTCTCTCACAACTCTAGCAGTGGAAAGTTCGTATGGATGATAAGCGAAGCATCAACACTACACACAACCGAAGCACAAAGCTAACCATGTAAACCGCGTTGCAAACTGAACCTTAAATAAATAATACCAACGTGCATATTGCTTGTTTTGAAATTTATAAGTGATCAGAAATACTCAGATGGTAGAGTTAAGATTATCTAATGAATAGTGATTTGAAAGCGTCGACGATTTAAAGGAAATTTGTTCTTTGCTAGTAGCGAAGCATCCCTTTCTCGGTAGTCAAATTAAGAACCACTAGTTTCATCGTGGAAGAAATTTGCTTATTTTTTTTACATGCGGACGCTTCGCTACTGTAACGCCATCTAGACTTGTGACAAGAATTTACGTAAAGAGTTCTGAGAAATGCCCAAACAAGAAACTATGTTTGGGCATTTCTCAGAGCGGTTTCGACTGCCGTGACTTCTGTGATCCATTTTGAAAAGAATGTTAGCCCGCCCCGCGTCCTCTACCCCAGCTTGAAATAGTCTTCTACGCTGCAGAGATATCTTCAATAACGTGACAGCCGCGGCGGTTGAAACACTCGAAGAAATACCCGTTTGTATCGCTTAATCCATTGAAAGTGTGAACTCACCTATTCTAAAGTCGATATATCCCTCCCCGCCGGATATCACAAGCATGGGGGCACCGCGGCGCGGAGAATCCGGCGATCGCGTTGGAGATTCCGCCGCTCCCGGCACCGCCACGAAGAACGTGACCGCCTCCCGGTGCCCGTGGAACGAGAGTTGAGCGTGAGCCATCGAACACCACGGGATCGCGCCTGTGGGGGACGCGGAGCGCGCGCGGACCAGCGACGCGTGTCCTGAGTAACAAATAACTAAGTACACTGCGATTACTTCCAATTTGACACTAACATATGCTCTTATTATATTAGACTACTACTACTAACCCTAATGTATAGGTAGTTCCACGAGAGTTGATGTGAATGGTCACACACACAGCTACATGAAGTACTGATAGCAAAAAAGTGTATGTAAATGTAAATAAAAACAAAAAGTGAATATAAAAAATAAATTAAGATAAAAACACTTGTATATATATTTTAATAGGTATAAAAACAGTAAAAAATAAACGTATCTGGCCTTTATTATTTCATATGACTCATTTATTTACCCTGCGGATGCCTTCGAAACCAAAGTTGGAAGCCAGTTTCTAAATAATAATAGTATTTTTTCTTTCGAAGTTGGTTTCGATAAAAAAATAATATTTCTTATCTCGAAATTCGTTTCGATAAAAGAATACTATTTCGTCTTTCGAAACACTCAAACTAAAAGCAAATCATATCCCTCTATTCCCACTAGTTCAGTTATCTAGTTTATTTGACTGAACTACAGTCCCCGGCAGATAAGAAGCCAATCCTGGCACTTCTCATTTCCAGCCGGAAATCTGGGAATACGGAATTCGGACATACGAAAGCATCTTTGTCGAAGCTGAATCAGAGACCTTCGTTTCACTCGGTCAAATACAGGCGTGACTTTGTATGTGCGAACTGGCATACAGTACAATGCAGACGCGTTGCGTACGCGACATTCTCGTGAAATATCCATCACTCACTGTTATTTTATATATATATATTGTATATTGTTTTGAAAAAATGACACCTCGCCGAGTTTCTTACGCCTGTTCTTCTCGAGGCAGAGGTTTATTTTATGACCCGGTGGTAGTTTTTTTTTTGACATTCATAAGTGCGTGTAACATGCCTAAATTGAAGAATAAATGATTTCATTTCATTTCATTTCACTCACCGGGTACCGGGGCGGCGGGCGCTGGCTCCCGGCTGCCCTCGGACAGAGGTACGGAGATGACCACGCCGTTGCTGGTGCCGATCCAGAGCCGGCCGGAACTGATCAACAACGCCGTTATACGGACCAAGGAGAAACCTGGACAATACACGAAATATAATCAAAATGAGCTACTACCTCGGATGTAACACTATATTTCCCAAAAAGATTTTTTAAAATTATTCTATACTCAAAAATATAAACTTAAAGTAGGCCTAAAGATTTATTTCGCCAAACTGTATATACAGTTTGTTGGCGAGTAATGCGCTCTCCCTTACAAGTTTGAAACTTACACCTTACTTACTTATACCGTGCATATACTCGAACTGTAATTGTTGGGCCATTTAGGCCGGGTTTTATAAAAATCCGTTAGACCAAATGTCTAACTCAGTACAATTTTTGACATAACAAACGGAAATAAGGTCTAACGGATTTTTGTAAAACCGAGCCTTAGTGCTCACTTTATACTGGACACTTGATAGCATAATTATAGATTGTCCAGTATAATATCCGCTCTAAATGGTTCAACTTGAGTGTACAAAATCATAGATGTAACTGCAACATTTGACGTCTGTCAGCTGTCAAGTTGATGGTTTTTTCGTTTCGCGGCAGACCAAGGCAAGATATCAAAACGACAACCACCCATTACACGATTAAGCAGCAGTAAGATGAGATGCACTACGATTAACAGGGTAGAGGTAACAAAAAAAGTATCCTTCAAGTTGGAGATCCCTTAAATTTTGTAATTTTCGCGCCTGACCCTAAGTTACTATACCTAAGACTAAATTAAGTACGTACCTAATTTGCCGGTACCCAGCATTTTGCTAACGTATGGCTCGATATCCACGTCCTTTAAGTGTTGGTAGGTGTGAGCGTGGTAAAGACGCAGAGTCGAATCCATTTTTATTGAAACCTGAAAAACAGATATATAAATTACTTTCTAAAACCTTTGCCTCGTAGGTCACTTTGACATTTGTTTGTGAGAAAGAAACAAAACACATTTCAGTTAGGCAGAAGTTTGTTAAGTTTCATGAATAAGCGCGTATGTTGAGCTGCCTAGCTAGGATGATCGTGTTTATGTCTTACTAGCAAGTATGTAAGTGCGAAAAGGACGAATGCTATATGTCCGACGTAAACGCGACCATCCTAGCTAGGCTGTAGACGACCTAAAAAGGTCTAGCCGGGTTCATAATATTCTGACGTAATGTGCCGTGACGCAAATTTCACACATTTACGAGTAACACGGTTTGATTTATATTCCTACATTAGTCTACGTACCCCGCCATCACGGGTTTTACTATGTCAAGCAGAAGAGATAATAAGTATGAAGCCTACTTTAATGTACGAAGACATGTGCGCAAACCGTTTGTAATTGTAAAAGGTGTTCGTTAAAATCTGATTGTATAGAAAATTAATAAGTTTATATAGGATGACAGCAGCCGGCGCTATATTTAACACGTTCGCTGTCCGGGTGTCCCCAATGTAGAATCACGCACATTGGAGTCGCGTTCTCATACTTATTGAATGCGCAAGTTGGACTTGTGACACTGTCAGGTCGTTTTGTGTGGGGACAGGGAACGTGTTAACGTTGATCGGTCTGTATTCGTAAGTTGGAGCAACCCGCCCTAAATCCGTCCGCTCCATCTACTATCCCGCTCGCTCCCGCGACACTCACCCACACGCCGTCCCCGTCGCACGCCATCTGGCGCACCTGGCTCTCCTGGCGCGGGTGCGCCTCCAGCGAGTGTAGCAACTGACGCGTGCGCGGATCAATCACGTGCACCTTGTTGCGGTAACCGCACCACACCGTGCAGCCTACTGCGTGAGCGCAACGCACTGTCATGGCATAAAAAAAAAATATTTGTGGACGATCTTACGCAAGTCGACCTAGTCCCTTGCTTATATTTTACTATGGCTACTAGGCGACGATGTAACATGCTCATAAACATAAAAGATATTTAAATACATAGAAAACATCCAACAATCAGGAACAATATTCGTGCTCATTTCACAACTGAATGCCCTGACCGGGATTTGAACCCGGGACCTCTAGCTTCGTAGGCAGCGCTCGCGATATAAAAGTACCTAGGGCGTTAAAGTAAACAATGTCTCAGATTGCAGGTATTTAACGCCCGAACTGATGGCAATGGCGGTAAATATGCAAACTGAGGCTTTCTTTATTACCGCCCGTGGTAAGTACAAAATTTTACGTCACATGTTGACAAATGGTAATGTGAGGTCAAAAGATATATGTTTTCTGACAGAATTTATGTGTAAGCATCATTACATTTGATCACAAGCCTTAGAGCATTTAAGACAGGAGACGCTTTCAGCGTATCTTTCCCGACAAAATATTAAATAAACACTAAATTTGGGCAATAAAATTTGACTTTACATGCTTTTACACTAGGTCAATTATCGCACATTTCTTAGAAATTCTTATAGACAGTAGTCCTTGTGTCCCGAAATACGATGAAGTTTGATGTCAAAATAACGGCCAAGCGTGATGGTCAAGTACGAATGTTTTTAAATCTACTTTCTAATCGATGCTCTATTTATGATTTTAATTAAAACTTTATATTGCAGAAAATTATAACTAAAGCGGGAATATACGTGCAAGTGAAATCATAGAACATCTTTTTGTAAATTTGATAAATAATAAGGTTTTTTGCACCTGAAAATAGCACATAAAGGCATTTTGACGGAGCTCTTCACACGCCGGGAACGATTTCGAGACTGAAGTATAATCGATAAGCCACCGTCTACCGGCGAAAAAAAAATAAACAATAGCATTCTTTTGTAATGAGCCGTGGTATCCCAGGGACCGGTAGACGAAGGGTTATGAAGTATTTTTCAATAACGTGGCAGGTTTTTATCCCATATCTTTGGCAGAGGGGCAAGTATATCACACACTACACTAAGGCAAACAAACTGCCTGGGGTATGTGTGTCGGTACCTGAGCATTTAGGGTCACCAAGCGTCAACAGCCAGTATTGCGTGAAGTCCCACTGGCCGTCCGCCTGCCGCATGAAGATGGCCACGGTGCCGTCCGCGAGCGCGACGATACAGCGAGACGCGCAAGCCACTATCGCTAGGATCGCATCGTTTAGTTTTACCCTGGAAAACGTAATAAACGGTATTTAGTAACAGTCAAAATCTAATATTTTACGTTTCCAAGCGACTAGAAGGAAACATTAGTTGAGCCGTTTTCAGTTTTGATAATGCTAACTAAAGCAATATTCTTATCGCGCTGCTGGCGTAGGCGGGACTGGCAATGTGTGCGAACAGAACTACCGCAGGTTCGACTAAAAATCCTAAGTAAAAACATGAAAATCGAGGCCTCGTTCTCGATTCCTCCGAAACTTAACCAATCGTAACAACGTTTTGGAAACAGAATGGAAAGGAAAGGAAATATAATATGCCGGACTGTTTTGATATCTGCACTTAGGGTGGGTTGCATCAAACCGTCTGTAATCGTAAGCGGTGTTCGTTAAAATCTGATTGTATGGAAAGTTTGACAAGTTTCTATGGGATGATAGCTGCCGGCGCCATATTTGACGATGACCGGCCTGTGATCGTATGTTGGTGCAACCGACCCTTAAGTCACCATATTGGTATACTAGGCTTTGTGTTTGTGGTTTATTCAGTAAGGACGTTTTATGCACCGTTTGAAGTAACCTAGCACTAATAAAAATAAGATATAATAGTGATACTAATATATCTTATTTTTATTAATATATGTAATATATCCTATTTATTATAAGAAATAACATTAATCTAAGGTAAGAAGGAAACAGTCGAGAACGACCACCACTACCACTAATGTTTCCTATGATATTATATGTATTTTACTTTACGTTATACGGTAAGTTTAAACTTTTGTGACTTGAAAGTAGAACAGTAGCAACAAATTCGCGTGTCAACCGCAATACGCAAAGTAGCTATCATCCTAAACCCCGAATGCCATTCGAAGATCTCACGGACTATATGTATGTGATTACAATGTGACATAAGTCGAGATACATACATAAAAATATGATTCTATCCATGATTCCGAACCACTTTTACTATGAAGCCTTGCACGGGCGAAAAAAAGCTGCTGTCTTTTTTTTTTAAAGACAAAGTTGGTTCCACAGTAAAAGTGGTTCGGAATCATAGATAGAATCCGATTTATTTATTTTATATCACGACCTTATATGTCACCTTGTATATTACATGGTTGATTGGTCGTTTACTTACCGAGCGAGGCATTTGCTGTAGTTGCCCATGGCTGAATGCACGTATAGATGGCCGCTCTTGGTACCGAGCCACATGGTCGCCATCACGGTGGACATGTTTCTGTCCGGGACGTCCGCCCGGCTCTCTGCGTTGGACTGCTCCTGCGCGAACGCGTCTACCCCGGGCTCTGGGGATCCTAGGTGTTCTGTCGACATTATAATTATTAGAAAACTAGTGGGTATGAGACAGGCGCAATTGCCCCTGTTGCCTCCCCCCCCCCCCCCTCCCGTATCCGCGCCTGGTATGAGAGCGGTAGAACTCGCGAGCATTTCTTTACGATTATGACGCTCAACAATTTACAACACCCATGGCTCCGCCCTTTTGAAAAAAATATTGTAACTGGCTAGATAAAAAAACATAATTATCGATCCTGCTCACAAAAATACATAGACGTGGGGCATATAGGTTCAGCGATTTCAAGAATATTAATGTTGTTTATTTTTTGCATATGGTTTACACACCATTTTCCGAACCTAATAGTGGTATTTTGTGTCATTTTAGCATTTTTAAAAATCAAAATTTAGGTATTACTCTTTCTGAACATCATCAATCAGGTCAAAAGAATATTAGACATGAAAATTTGACGTATGCGGTAATGACGAAATGGTAACCGATTTTTATTTGCATTTTGTGTCATCTCAGCTCAATCCATGGCAATATTGATTTTTAAAAATTCCTAGCAAGTTGCCTTAATAGCTCTAAAAAATATTAGAGTACATTAAACAGGCGTCTTGCCTTTTCATAACACTGATGTAGGCTGTTTCGTAAAATTGTGTCAAATTCATCCATGGTATTTGTTTTTTTATTAAGATTTTCTTATAAAACCTTGTATACGCCAGGAAAAAAAATTAAGTTATTAGACTTTACGTGTCTATTAATATAAGCACAAAACAGAGTATCATTCATAAACTGTGTCATTTTTGTCCATTGGATCTTAGTATTCGGTTAACCAAACGTTTTCAATCATAATAATGTTAGAATTTATGTCGAACATATAGCATTCGTCCCTTACTGTCAAGTATGTAAGTGCGAGAGGGACGATTGCCCCTCAGATGTACATAAACATAGTAGATGCCGGCAATAAATCCAGTAATAACGGCTATAATAACAATTTACTTATCTATAAAACATGTTGGACATCATAAACAGCATTATTTTCCCATACAACGGTGGGTTGGATACTGTGTCTTACGTGTTAAAGACAATATTATTTTTTATGAAATACAGACTTTGAGTTAATGACGTCACGCATGAGACACGTCTTTGCGATTACGTACCGTATTTTGAGCAGCGGTGCGGTCGTAACTTATGAGCGATGGACGGATTCCAGTGGAAGTGGGTCTAAATCCCACCCGTGGCGATGAATTTTTAAATTCTTACTAATGCTTCTCAATGTGCAACCCAATCGTTTCATATGACACCCTAGCCACGTATCCGTTATTTTTTACAAAAAATAAACATATTTATATTTTCCGTACCAACACCTACTAATATTATTTTATTTATATAATTAACCCTTCCAAAAAGAATTACACTTATATATTTTTAAATTTAAGATCCGGGGTTTTTACTATTCTGATTCATTTTCAGATTACACTGGACCCAAATGGCACAAACCCAGTATGTATACTATTATAGTTATCCCAGATAGGATGCCGTTATAATTTTTTACTCGAGTTTAATTTTGGCAAAGTTTTTTGAAATAAAAATATAGGCCACAATTTTTGGAATTACTACAAATTAACCCACAATCGAAAAATTACACAAAACGAAAAGTAAGATTTATATGTGAATGTCGAAACTTGTGACTCAAAACATCGCTAACGCGGCAGGTCTATACAGGTGAATCGGTTGAGAAATGGAACCTGTAGAATAGACCCGCCTGCCGGACATACGATGTTTTTTCCAAGCTGAAACGGAGACCTTCGCCTCACTCAGTCAATTAGCTTGTAGTTCTTTAATAAATTTACATTTAAATATGGCGCACGCACAGAGGCACAATGGAGTACCTAATCGAGATAGGAACAGCGTGAGATGAACACCTCTCACCGTCGCTTGTACCAACTTACCCCCTTATTCATAAACCTCTGTCAAACCTATATTAGTTAACTAGCCGCTAAAGTTCGTTTGTCCTTATCTGTCACTTTGACATTGACGTTTGTGAGAATGGGACAAAGAACTTTTTAGTTAGCAGAGGTTTATTAAGTTTTATGAATACGGGGGTTAGTAAATAGTCCGATTAAAAGTGGTTGAGAAGTAACCATCTCTTAGCATGGTCAACACGTACCGTTGTTGACGGGCGTTGAGCTGAGCGGCGGGCTGTCCGGCGCGCCGGAATCCGGCTCCTCGACGTGCCGGACTGCGGACTCCTTCGGCGGGCCGGTCGGAGCCGGCTCCGGATCCGGCTCGGCCATGGGAGTCGTCGGTGGTGTGAGAAGCGTCGCCTGTACCTGCAGTGTTACTTCGTTTACTAACGATTTCCAAGAGTAGGGAAGTCAATCAACCATTATAATCATAAATGGGCCGACTCTATTTTTTTAATATAGTTGCTATGCTTACATTCCTTGAGTTGCTTTTGTGAAAATGACACTTTCGCATGTATATCAAACGACATTTTGTTTAATACAGTTGCCAAAATATTAAAAAAAAAAAACTAAATAACCCAGTAATTAAAAGAGACAAAACCAAATCTGTTTACTTGCCATTGTGGGCTTTGCACGTACTCGTCATCTGATCACCTCTACATCTGGCATAGTTTACATACATTCATTGTATTTAACAATCGCATAAATCTCACATATCACAAAAATATTATATACCAATACCTCATTACAAAATTAATTCGTGAAAATTACGGCATAGGTATACCGGTGTTCAATTACAGCTTTCTAGTAGGAACGGATATTGAGCTAAGCCGTGGGCGGACAGACGTACAGACGGACTGGAAAAAATTATAAGGATTTCTTGTCTAACTGAACAGAATAATATCAAGAAATAGTTTGATCGGGATATGTGTATAAAGGCTAAATGTATTGAAATGTCACTAATGTAGCTGAAGCCATATAAAAAACCGGTCAAGTAAGAGTATGACTCGCGCACCGAGGGTTCCGTACAAACTTTCAAATTATCGCATGCCACCCAATACATGATGTCTGTTCGGTGTTCTAAGGCTAAACCGTCATAAAGATAAGCGGCGGCGGACGCTCCGGTTGTGGAATGAGCTCCCTGCAGAGGTTTTCCCGAGGGACTACAGTATGGGGTTTTTCAAGAAAGAAGTGTATAAATTTTTAAAGGGTCGGCAACGCGCATGTGACACCCCAGGAGTTGCAAGCGTCCATAGGCTACGGTGACCGCTTACCATCAGGCGGGCCGTACGCTTGTTTGACACCGACGTGGTATTAAAAAAAAAGCTGTTATCACGAAATAACAATTGTAAAAGTTCTTAATCAGGCTGAATCGGGTTGACTTGCCTTCGCAAGTCAGGTACAAGTAACTCGTATATAGTATTCGGCAGACAGTAGTTAGTGTTACTAGCAAGAATTGTATGAAATTTATCCACGCAATCATCTTCAATATAATTATTTCCAATTACTTACGAAAAACTAGAGGCATCCATTTTAAATTTCCTCCTCGAGTATGAATTCTTAAAAGAAAATTTTCCTAAAACCCCAATGAAAACAGGAGAGAAAAGATCGGAATTTAATATCACAGTAGGTATCAATGAGTAAAACTATTATTAGACTTGAGAAACCTTTTTTCTTAGTTTTTCCCTCTAAATAACCCACATCCACAATACAACCTTTCTTTAACATCTAAGTAAAAACAAAGCTCAAAACTAATATACACCACGACTATTCGATCAATTTTTTTCCCCTTTTCTTTCAAGTAATGCCACGACAATTAGATAAAACCCAAAGAGTATTTTTCTCTTTTTCCCACACAACAGACCAAACTCGACTTTACCAAATTTAACCAAGACCACGAAACCACGACGGATAAAGTACGGATACTATAAGGGTTCCTTTTTTTACCATTTTGGTACGAAACCTTAAAAAGACACCCATCATCTCGGCTAATTTCAAACTTAAATTCTTACCAATTTAGTAGCACCGACCACGACCTCTTTCTCCCCGTTCTCGCCGACGGGGCCGTTGCTCTGGCTGTCCTGCGAGTCGCTCTTGCCCGCACAGAACAAAGACTGCAACAAAAAAATACCTTATTACATAGTTACATAGGAGACGTAATTTTTTTAATACAGTTGCACAAAAAGTGGTTCTTTATGTAGCTGTATAGCGTCCGCAAAATTAGATTTCGCGCACTAGTGTTTTTTTTTACTTTTCCAACTTTTTTAAAACTGTTGGTTCAAACCAACCGAAGATTTTTAGGTTCAATCAGTTTACTTTTCCCGTCCCGTCGTCTACCGGTCCCTGGGATCCCAGGGATCATAACAAAAGAATGCTATTGTTTATTTTTTCGCCGGGAGACGATGGCTTAATAAAGCATTTGGCATTAAACCTATACTTCTATTATATTTAAAACATTAAAATTGCATATTAGAAAAATTTATTAAATATTTAAAAATCTAAACTGTTTTCAAAAAGTTGCCTGATTGAATAGACCGGAAACGAGTATTATGCAAGACCGCCGCGCCGGATGAATGAACGCTTGTTTTTTTTTCGCCAAAACACATTTATTTACAAGTAAAACAAATATAAATTAATAATAAAATTAAAAATAGTTGCTTTTTGTGTGTGTGTTTCATGTTGAAAAAAAGACTATCAATTAGAAGTTAAACCGACTTTTTTATTCATAATATTACGAATTAATTTTGTAATGACGTATTGTTTTAATAATATTTTTGTGATACGTAATAATAATAATAATAATAATAATATTTGTTTATTTGCAGAAAAAGGGTAAGTTTACATTTGTTAGTGTATACATAATTGTTTCACCTTTCCCAGCTGTTATTAACAGCATGCAAAAATAATTTGTTTAGGTTAGACAGTAACCAAACAATTTACAATAGACTTAAATATGACATGAAATTAGGCATTTTTTTTTTCTTTATATTCAGTTATTACTCTATAACTTAAATTATATTAAAAACTAAAAATATTATTTCATAAACTCACTGATATTGTAAAAGCACCGATCAAGTAGCCAAGTTCTTAGAGCATGTTTAAATCTTTTACCTTCTAGAGCTTTTAATTGTATGGGCAACTTATTGTAGATCATGATAGCCATGTTGTAGGCATTTCTTTTATAAATGTCAGTCATGCAGCGTGGTTGATACAAAAGATCTTTATATTGTTTTCTTGGTTCAATTGAACACATATTTGAACGTTTAATAAAATATTTAGGGAAAGTCTTAGAAAAGGTGCAGATTTTTAATATGTACATACACGCTAATGGTAATATATTGAGTTTCTTGAAAATGGGTTTACAACTGTTTCCTATCCTAGCGTTTACTATTGCGCGAACACATTTCTTTTGTAACTTAAAAACCCTTTCGACTTCCACTGAATTTCCCCATAGTATGAGGCCATAATTAAGAATGGATGATACATGTCCGTGGTAAGCCATGAGTGCAGCATCATAAGAAACACACTGCCTTAACTTTTTCAAGGCAAATACGAACCGATCTAATCTGGAACATAGTGAACTAATGTGTTCCTTCCAATTCAGATGAGAGTCAATCTTTAATCCTAAGAATTTAATTTGTTTAGTTTCCTGTAATGTAATATTATTAATATGAATATTTAGTTGATGAGGCACTGCTCCATAAGAATGAAATTGTATATATTGTGTTTTACTTAGATTAATTAGAAGGTTATTATTGTTTATCCAGTGGTTCATGTTTGTTAATGCTTCATTAATATCGGATTCATATGTACACTGATCTATTCCTCTTACTATTATAGTTGTATCGTCTGCAAAGAGAATAGTTTTGTGATTTGTAACTTTAAGAAGGTCGTTAATAAAAATTAAAAATAACAATGGACCTAGATTGCTACCCTGAGGTACACCAGAGACCACAGTACGGAGAGGTGATCTATATATTACTTTATGAATTTGATTTTTAATTTCTACAAACTTTGAGATTTCCGTACATTGCATTCTATTTGATAAATAAGAATTAAGCCAATCATTCGCCTGACCTCTGATTCCATAGGCATCTAATTTTGCAAATAGCTTTGAGTGGTCAACGAGGTCAAAAGCCTTGGTCATATCAAGGAATATTGACGTAACGGGAGATTTATTATTAATAGTTTCAGTTACATATTTGATAAACTCAAAGCATGCCAGCTCTGTATTAAGACCTTTTCGAAAACCATATTGATCAGGATGTAAAACATTATGTCTCGTTAAAAAATTATTTAACCGAGTATAAAAAGCTTTTTCAATTATCTTTGATAGGATTGGGACAATAGTGATTTATACGATTGATAAATAAAATGTACCTATGTAAACAACGCCAGATGTAGACCAGGTACGTGCACAGCCCACAATGGCAAGTAAACAGATTTTGTTTTCTCTCTTTTAATTACTGTTTTATTTAGTTTTTTTTTTTCATTGGTATTTTTTGCAACTGTATTAAAAAAAATCGTTTTATATACGTGCGGAAGTGTAATTTTCACTAGTCTCGTGCAAGATAACAAACCTTCCGCACTTACATCAAAATGTACTATTGCGGCCTGATGATTAAACTATACAGTTTACCTTCCAATATGTAGCGGGTAATGTTCACATTGCAGGCCATTTTTTAGAAAAGAGATAATATCGCTCACCGAGTGTCGCTTGTTCTCGCCCTCGCTCATCCGCTCTTCGTACTCGCTGTAGTCTTCAGCGACGGCGCCCGGCACCGAGGCCACACACAGTATGTGCTTGTCGCCGAGTGGGAACGACTCTAGCACGTCGGCGGGGTTATTCGCGTCTATTATCTAAATGAAATAATATAAGTTTCTACATATTAAATTAAAGGGATTATTTTTTTTAATTTTAAACTCCGAACAGGTTCGAATGATGTTTAATATTTGTAATTTGCGTTAGCAGCATTACTGTTTAATACAAAATTAATTTAAATAAGTTTCTGTCAAAAAATATATTGGTACAAAATATAAGCTTGTACCAAAATATATTTTGCCGACAGTACCATTTATACACAAACAAAAAACCAACCCTACAAATGATCGCCTTTACAATGCCATAGTTATTACAGTACTTTTATTTCACGCGGGTTAGCCATAGTTGCAGTTGTGACTTATACGAACACATAGAAAATGTGAACTCATAGCCCCTACGCTGACGCACACATAGACATTGTGCATTGCATATCTCAACACAGAACCATGGGTCACCCGCGTTCGTGATATAAAAGTACTGTCGCTATATTGGTTATCTGGGGGTCGAAGATGCACCACGTCCGCAGGGAGTACCTGCCTTTAGCCGTTACCTTACACATGACCCCTTGGGTGGTGCTAAACGGTGCAACAAAAACTGGCAACAAAATTGCCATATGATAAATAAAGAAATCACACACAGGGGTAAATTCAAATAAAAGATTGTAAAACTATTGTAGTCACCTTTGGGATGGCTCGGCTAAGTACCAACTTGCCGCACTTGACTCGGTGGACCGCAGAGCCAGGAGGCTTATTGGCGACGGTCAGGTAGTAGGAAACAAGCTACAGAGCCTAGTACATAGACGCAAAGTAGCATCTGTGCGTCTTCTACAAATTGTACTTCGGAGAGTGTGCTCAGGAGCTCCATGAGCTCATACCGCCTTCCCCCTTCTTCCATCGGACATCCAGACGTACGGCTGCATACCATCCTTACTTGGTCGAAATTCCTTTTATTCGAACCAAGCGCTTTGCATCATCTTTTATAATGCGCACTTCTAAGGTTTGGAATTCTCTGCCGGCGTTTGTGTTTCCGAGCTCATATAACCTAGACCTTTTTAAGGCACGAGTAAATAGGCACCTTCTGGGTAAGCTCGCTTCATCGTCGGCCTCATCTTTGCCCCATGGCTAGATGCTGGCCAAGAGCGATCCCATATTTTAATAAAAAAAAAACTACACTAACCATCACGACGCCCTTGTTCTGCGTGCTGGAGCATATCCACACAAAGGAAGACAGGTTCTTCTCGGAGTGTTCTATACTGTGTGTGGACTGCAGCTGCCGGTTAATCTGCTCTACTTCGGGCGAGTGCACGAGGGACGCTTTGCTCATTTCCTCCGCTGTCACAAACACATCATTTTATTTGCGAAATTGCGTCACGGATTTATAAATAAATTACATATATTATATTTGTGGACAATATCACACCATTCGACTTAGTCCCAAACTAAGCAAATGGGTACCAGGCGACGATATACATACTTATATAGATCACAGAACCTCCAGGACTCAGGAACAAATATACATGCTCATCACACAAATAAAGGCCCCGACCGGGATTCGAACCCGGGGCCTCCAGCTACGTAAATTTATAGGTAAAAAAAATCGTTACATTCTGCGCCTTTTTTAAAATTTAGTGCAAATAACCAGTACCTGCATTAAAATTTTGCGAGTGAATCAGTAACCGATCTATTTGAAAATGGTTTCTGAACGATACTATCATCATCATCCTCCTAGCGTCCCACCTATCCCAGTACAGTTGCATCCTGAAGGATGCCCGGGGTCCACTACCTAATCCCAAGATTAGGTGGTGGCACTAGTTTTTACAGAACCATCCAATATATGGCATTTAAACAATTTTATTTTTATACAATGTCGGTGGCAAACAAGCGTACGGTCCACCTGATGGTAAGCGGCCACCGCAGCCTATAGACGCCCGCAACTCCAAAGAAGTCACGTGCGCGTTGCCGACCCTTTATAAGATTTGAGGTGAGTGTAAATTTCAATGCCCAGCTCGTCGTAATTTTGCGGTCTTACTGTGCGCTTTCCCAGTTTCACCCGTTGCATTTGTATTCAATTGTAAAACAATAATGATATAAATAGATTCCTGTTAATAACCTAAAATCCACAATTAGGCGAAGCAAACTGACAGATAAGATGTTGCCAGGAATAGAAAAAAAAAAGTGACGGTATATATCGATAAGCATAACGTTGTACAGCCAAACTTACTTCAATGTTGTAATCTATGAAATATGCATAAAAATATGTAGTTTAGTCCTAGGAATAGGAATAAATCATAAGATTTACAAATCATTTAATTTGACAAATTCAGAGCATATTGGATTGAGAGAAACACTACTAAATAAAAGCACCTAGGAGTACCCGATAAATTGTGTCGAAAGATCGGCAAGTGTCGTTTAAGCCCTTAAATAGTATCGATACGAACAGCACTGGCCATACTGTGGCAACATTTGTGCATTTTGACTTATCATACAACTTCGCCTAATGGTGGACTTTACTGTAGTCGAAGTATCTAATAATCAGTTAATATGCCAACCGATTAGCTTTAGCTATCTCACTGTTGTTAAAAGTGACTTCTAACTTTGGGGTCTTTATTTAAGTGTCTCACCTTTGATACCTCGCAAGCTTGACAGCTAGATTTCTAATACATGGGAAAACATCTGACTCACATCTCTAGTGCTTATTAAAATTCACAAGTTTTTTTTTTCATTTCTACCGATTTCATATAGAGTAAAGTAACATATACATACCGAGACACAATGTGTTGTCCGCCTTGTCCTCCTTCGCGTAGAACACGCTCTCGCCGACCATGCAGCCTCCGTCCGGCGTCCGTCCACCGCTGAGATTAACTCCCGCCGCACACAGCAGTGTCATACGCGGCTCGCTTTCTGCTATGGGCCTGGAAAGCACTATAACGTTAACACTCTAATCCATAGGTGTAGCACGTCTTTGTCACGCAACAATTCACACTTCCTATTTAAACTCATGAGATCGCATACAAAAAAGAACAAAATTTTAATTGATAACGGTTGCAAATTTTCATTTGTTCTAAAATGGAACGAAAAGAAAGCAAATGAAACTTTAACCGCTGAATATCAAAAAAGTTACTCCTAATTTTCATGTCTGTCAATGCATCAACGTGTCATTTGCACTGTCACTTTGTCTGATATATCAGACAATGGCGGTTAAAGGGTTAACATTTGACATTAGATTTCAATGGACCATCTTTCTGTTTTAAGTGACAGTAAGACCACGAATGTGGACATTGAATTTGAAACGTTAGTAATGTTTTTTAGAACAATGTACAAAGTAGTTAGCTGCAAACCTCGGCATAGAAACATTATGCAAGAGTACACACACATATACGGGGTATTTTGTCCTTATGAATGTAAAAAATTGCACAACACGGTTACGGGAACGCCGCCAGGGCAGAACGATGTGCAAGGACCCTTCTGTTGTCTTTTCATTCCGTGCACGCTCGTCCTCCATACAGAGGTGTGGTGGAGATAATTTGGCGAGGCCTTCCCGTGGCGACTTTCCCCTATACTCTTTGTAATTTTAATTGAAACTACTAGTCACAGGTCTATTGCATAATGAATTGTAACTAATATTACAAGCGGAAGTCTCTTTTCAACCCCTTTCATTAGAAAGAGAAGTCTAAATGGATGTTACATACCTGCAGAACACGGGAACTGGCACGGGAACGCCGCCAGAGGAGAGCGAGGTGCACGGGCTGGGTCCCTTCTGCTGCCCCGTCTTGCCGGGCAGGCTCCAGCCGTACGCCTGCGTGCGGCCGTCCTCCTTGCGGACGTGTGCGCGCACCTGGGGAAATTAAATGATAAGCTTGTATACTCCGTACATAACACAGTCAGATTTATGTAGCAATTTAGATACCACACCACACCTTTTTGGTACAAAATTGGTTGTGTTTATTTTATATCGCACACAAAACAGACACACTGACACATTGTGCGTCGCACAAAATAGCGTCGGACGCGATTAGAGACGTTTCTGCATTTATTGTAATGCACCGAATTATAAACAACAAATTGCGTTGGTGGTGGATGAAATAGTTGTACGATACTCGTAACAGAGGGCCGACTCCGAACTTCGGAATCCGAACTTCGTATCGTGTCGTCCCATTCACTCTTATAGTGTATACGAGAGTGAAAGAGGCGGTAAGATACGAAGTCGAAGTACAGGCTCTAGTAACCCCTGGACAGGTCATCGGCAGGTTTTTGTTTGTGTGGCACCGCCCTAGAAGGTACTCAAGCCGCAAAATGCACGTGGTGCTTAAATTCGTACTCGCCGCGCACTCAAGCAAGCTGGTTCGTATCTGCCCGCAGGACGCTCGGATATAAGTCCAAATTACATTCAGCACGCACACCGATGCCTTTAAACAGTTGAGCACGGTCAAGACGGACTTCGTGCGGCTTTCAGGAATTGTTAACAAATGGTCACGGGAACGGGTTGAGTAATGCGACCTGTTGAGCAGAAAAACCGGACACACAGAAATCAGGCATCCCCAAAGAATTCCTGCCCAAGCTGTGACGGAGACATACTGACCTGTCGGAACTGGTCGCTCCGCTCGTGCCGCCGGTGATGGTGGTGGTCGGTGAGCTGCGTCTCGAGGAAGTCGGCCTGAGTTCGCGAGTGCCGCAGGGAACCCGCCGGCGCCGCCACAGCCCGCAGGTGCGGCGTAGACAGCGGCCGCTGCGGACGCTCGCCCGTACTAGAAACGTGAAGCCTTATTTACACACGACGAGGCTCGTATGCGAGTTATAGAGGTATAACGGCTTCAATGATCTATCAAACCGCGCAATGTAGTTAAACTCGTACGTGTACAAAGGCCGTTACATAGACATAGCGTGGTCGTGTCGGAATTTTCCCCTGGATTATCCCGAGGCTACACTCCAACCACGCACTCTTATCGCTTTTAGGCTCGGTTCTATCCGTTAGACCTTATATCGGTTTGTTATGTCACAAATGTTCTGAGTTACTGAAATTTCATCTAATATTTGGTCTAACGGATCTTTATAACACTCGGCCTTAATGGGCCCGGCCTATAAAGAAAGCCACAGGTAAAAAAAAAGATTTTTCATCAACTGCTAAGCGAGTCCTTAAAGCGGCTTGCCTACTCATGTGAAGATTTATTAAGGGTTGTACCAAACCGTCTGTAATCGTAAGCGGTGTTCGTTAAAATCTGGTTGTATGGAAAGATTGACAAGTCTCTATGGGATGACAACTACCGATGCCATATTTAACGTTGATCGGTCTGTAATTATTTGTGCAACCCGCCTTAATTAGGCATCTCATCCCTAATTAAAACCTAAGCCTGTTGGTTACGGTTCGCGGCGATCTCGCTTGATACCAATTCGCTGACGAATCATCCAACAATATTTCGCAATTTTGCTACATATAACTACATATAGGCAGCAGCAGTATTTTAGGGAGCATTTGTTCACTAAGGCCAAGTATCTAAAGTCAACAGAACATATATATTATTGCGGATTCCGCACGACGGTGCGGTGTGCTACAGCGCTATACAAGTCTATAGCGGTGTCCCGCTCCCACTGCGGAAACCGTTCGGAAACCGCATCAGTATGACAACCTCCTAAATGCCAATAAAAGTTATACTCGTACGAATTAATTGCGCGCAATGAAATCAACGAGTCAACGCTACCAAAAATAAATAAAACTGGACATGTCAAAGCTAGGTTTTACAAAGACCCGTTAGACCTTATGTCGGTTAGTTATGTCAAAAAAATAACCATCTTACCAAAATTTGATTTACGATTTGGTCTAACGAATCTTCATAAAACCCATTTAGGCAACTGTGCGAAGCAATGCATAGCATTATGTGAATATAGTCCGGGTGATTTATGCAAAAAGTGGCATATTGTATATTATATATTAACAAAAGAGGTATTATAAAAATCGAAAATACCAAGTATCTCGAGAGGAACGAAACTGTTTCGCTTGTTTTAAATACAATTTCCAAACCTAAATTATTAACATCTGTTCAAAACAAAATCTTTCGCAATGCTATCATGTGTTCAGATAATTTGACAGTATATAATATCCACTGTGAACAACAACCATAATATAATAAGATGGTGGATATAATTTTATTTTATTTTATTTTATTTTATTACATAGGAAAACTTACAGCTAAAGTAACAAAGTAGGTCACGACATAGAAATAGTAAGCCAATTACAAGTACCCTACCCCTAATATAATACCCTGAATAATTAAAAAAAACTTTAACTCTATAATCTTGAGTTTCACCATTTTTTTTATATATAAGAAACATTCGTTTTGTTATAATCAGCTTAAAATGTGCACTAATAACAATAGCCCTTTCCACTTTCACTCCTATCGCTTTATTGGGCCCGGCCTATAAAGCCACAGTCAGGTTCTAAAAAAAAACAAACCTTTCCACAAAAACATTCAATAAATATTAATTCGCATAGCGCAAGAGCAGCAAAAAATCACTACATAGTATAAGTCAAAATCGCTTTCCGCTGTCTGTCCTTATGTATGCTTAGATCTTTAAAAACACGCAACGGATTTTGATGCATTTTTTTTAAATAGAGTAATTTTTTGAGACAGGAAGGTTTATATGTATAACACATGCAATCTGCATTGCACCCGTGCGAAGACGGGGCGGGTCGCTAATACCTCATAATTAAATAAGTACCTATACGATCAAGCTTAGTCATCACGCTCTCTAATAAGTTATTACCTAAGCTATCTTACAATCCTAAATAAAATAAGCCGTCGCACAATCGGTGTTTAAACGAGTAACATACATAAAAAACTTATTTTCAGAATTTCCTCTTTATTCAAAACGATTTTAAGACACATCAACGTTAAATCTGGCGTCGGCGGTACCTTTCATCCCATAGAAATTTGTCAAACTTTCATATTACGATTCATCGACCGCATACGTCCAAATAGAACTTCAATCTTAGATCTGGGGGTTTAAGGTTAAAATAAGATTGAATTTTCTTAAAAAGTTAATCTCTTGAAATCAATCACCAAAAAAGTAGTAACTATTTTTAAAATATATCTTGTTTTTTATAAAGCTTTCTAGATTGGTGTGGAATGGAAAAGGGTTAAAGGACAACGGACGGTTTGGTGAAACTGTTTTAAAAAGATCCATCAGGCCTAATGTCGTTAAGTTATGTCAAAACTATACAGTTACCAAAATTGGATCTGACATATGATCTAAGGGATCGTTATAAACCCCGGCTTTAGCATGCACTTTCAAATTTTATACATTCAAGTGATCCAGAAAAAGAACTGTAATTGTCTGCATGCTAATTTTGATGTTTATCGTGGGCCAAATTAAAATAAGCGAGCATTTAGCCATTAAAATGTATTGTCTCGAAAATGACGCCAATCATAGATAACAGTGAAATGAACGTAATAAGATCATGATCGCGAGTCATGTCTGTAAATATACATCCTATAGTTTCTTCATACCGGTCCGTTTACAAAACGATTTTACGCAAATGCGAAAATAAGACAAATTCGTGTAGCCAGTAAAATCGATCTATATGTCAACGGTTTAGTTTAAGTGGAAAAGCAGACCCCGCTGATGTCTACTGGCGTCCCTGGCTTTAAAAGGGTGAAACTTGGTAGTGGAACGCTGGCTTACCTGAAGAGGTTACTAAAAAACTTCCATATGCTTTGCTTGTTCTTCTTGTCCATGGTGGAGTCGACGCGGCTCGCGCGCACCATCTCCGTCCAGCGCACAGCGTCTTGCAGCTCCATAAATCGTTCCTGGAATATAAATAGAACTTTTTGATTCACGCGATCATTATCAAGCGCAATCATGGTCTTCCTTGCTGGAGATCGTCTTGGAATTGAACCTTTTTGGCGATTTATGTCAAACCTAGCACATCTTCGATTTTTTAAGTGGGTTGCGCGTGTCGACCGTGCAATGAACAGATGAAACGGTTGCCGGGCCGCGATTCTTGCAAGGTTGCGGCAGGGCCGTCAGGCACCTTGTGTGTTCGACCGTACAGTCAACATGGAAAATATTTTGCGCAATACAGTGACAAAAAATGCGAACATGGCTTTAATGACAAGGGTGTAAGAGTGCGGGTGTGATAATAGGGATGTTGACACCAAATAAGAACATCAATTTGCTCGAATTTTCTCGAAAAAGGATCAAATATTAATCTAATGGCGAAAAAAGTATCTCAAAAGAATAAATAATTACATAATTATAAGTTTTCAAAATTTTAAGAGGGGGCGTATTCTGTCCCTTTTCCGCAAAACGCACCTTTGTATTGGAACGATCGTCATTTACTGTGACGCTCGAGATCAATGACGTCACTGATCTGTCGCGCTTTCTTTCTCTAACCAGCAACATTAAAACGGTTGTAGCTTCGTTATTTTTTGAGATATTTGCATAGAATATTCAGCATTTGGCATTTTTGCCTTATTTCTTTTGAGCAGTCTTTTGGGGTAGACAAATTTTGAGTAAAGATCCCTATTATGCCTTTGACGGTACCTTGTACTGGTTCCTCTCCATGAGCACCCGCGCCATCTCTACGCGCGTGAAACGTCGCCGCTGCGACATCGGCACGTCCGCCTCGTCCTCGTTCTCGCCGCCCGCGCTGTTGCTCACAGTCTCCTGGTGACAAGCCAACGACCTATAACATTCGTTCTGTACACGCGCCAATTAACAACTGACGACTCAAAATAATATTTTGAATAAAGAAAATTATTTTACACACCTGCCATTCAGAAAAGGGTTATTGTTGCCCGCGCTAATTAACAACTGACGACTCAAAAGAATATTTTGAATAAAGAAAATTATTTTTCACACCTGCCATTCAGAAAAGAGTTATTATTGCCTTCGAATGAGGGATCAAAGATGTACTTTTTTTCTCTCATTTGAGGGCAACAATGACTCTTTTCCTCATAGAAGGTGTGAAAAGCAGTATGTGACACTCTGTAGTAAAATCATTTGTAAGATATTTCATGTTTTTAACAGCGGGCCTCATAGACGGTGTGAAAAGCAGTATGTGTCACACGGTAGCAAAATTATTTCCGTCTTGGGCGTAAACACTAGAATCCCTCGCTACGTTCAAGATTCTACTTAGAATCCCTCGCTATGGTCAGGATTCTATTGTAGAATCTTTTGCTTCACTCAGAATTCAATATACCGCCCTCGGCGAAAATATATCATTTTGCTCCCTTGAGACACAATCTACTATTTGTCTTTTACTATTTTAACAGTTAGGGCCCCGCGTACATAGTAAACTGGAGTCTACAATAAGTTTAAATTGCACTCTAATTTCCTTAACTTTCACTTAACGTCATCAATTAACTTTAACGATGAGAATTATACATTAGAGTTATACATCGCTATAAAGTACAAAACATTGTGTACCGTGGGGTACACACATGGTGTATTCTTATGAAAAGTATCACGAAAACTACTGTGTGGGTGAACTATTAGAACCAGATAATATAAAATTAAGTAATTTTTCACATTTGTTACTTTAATTACTAATAAAATTTATATTCATCATAATAGCTCGAATTCGGTAACAGTATGGTTTCAGAGCAAATTATATCAATTGTTGATTTATCGTTACACCTCATCAAATTACAATGAAGACGACAATAATGCCCGTGGAATTTTCGGCTAGCAAACATTCGAGCAATGCATGAAAAGGCACCACTAAGGAATATTCCATATTGAGAGTCGCACCGCTTCCCTCTAGTCACGCTAGGTCTGCAGTCCTGCTATACAGTCAACCAATTTGATTTCTGGGCCAAATCGTACCTTATCACAGTGAAAATAAATACGAAAGCCGTTTGAGATCTCATATTAACGTCTCTGTGGCAAGGTACGAAGCGATTAAGAAATCGAATTGGCTGACTGTACATAATCCGATTTACCTTCAAATGGCGCAACTCCTCTTCGAGCTGCGTGACCCTCTCCCTGAGCTTCTCTCTCGCGGAGCTGAGGTTAGCGACCTCCTCTCTCAAGATCTCCTGCTCTCCCGTAAGCTCGTCCACTTTCACTATAAGATCATCCTTCACCACGTTTAGGGCGTTCCTGAAAGTGTATTAACATTTATTGGACTGTGAGTGAGCCACTGTATCTTGGGTTGCATATACGTCAATATTTTTGAGGAATGCGGCCGGAATTTCTAAGTGTCAGGAATTTTACGAACTCTGGAAGCACACGTCGCGCGCGACGCGATTGTCCAAAGCGTGAGGGTTACAGCCCGGCGTAGAATACGAAAGGGTAGGACCTGAACGCTTTAAGAGGCTTATTCACTAACACCGGATCTTCATAGAAAGTCTAAATTTCCACGCGCGTACTACTAGAATTAAAACGCTTTAAACGCTTTTTCCTCACCCAAAACAAGAAAGGCACGTTTGATGCTTTAAGCGTGACATGACTAACGTATTTATTTTTTAAGTACGAGAAATGTCAGGAAATTTAAGGCCATGTCAGGACTTATATCAGTATTTTAAATTTGTTCATATGGCAACCCTAACTGTATGTAATTAATTTAATTATTGTATCCGTTTTTCATATAGTGTCTGTAATGTTTTAGAACGTAAGTCCTTAATGTCTTGAGGTGGGCGTAGTCACTGCGACACAGTCTCCGACTACTGCAGCTGATTACGATTATTTTGTTACCATGTAATACTTGTTTTATTATGTTCAATAAATCTAAATCTAAAATCTAAATTTATGTGATTAATGTAATTCATGTGATTATGATTATTACATTTAGTGCAATATATTAAAAATGTATCAATGTCATTAATTCAATTTATGTGTAATTGCAATACTCACTAACATGCCTAGGTTAAGAAATTTACTAACAATATATAGATGTAGGTCCGAAATAAAGATTGAACAATAAAATAATAAATAATAAAAATTCTAGGGATTAGGCGTCAAAGCGGACCCTGGGTTTATAAGGCACAACCTGGAGAGGGTCAGGAGAATGGGGGGTGGATGGACTGTGAGCGAAAATTATGAACCTCTGTATTATTCATTTCATACCGAGATGTCTAGAAGACAGGCTTATGCTCTGCAGTGGGCTATTAGAGGCTGAAGATTATGATGGTTCATTTGGAATGGACAATTAATGAATGAGACTTACTTCGTAGCAAGCAATTCGTTGTTCTCCAAGATCAAGTTCTCCACTTCTTTGCCCATTCCTGTGAAATAATATTACAATCAACATTACGTCACTGGGAACACTACAGACACGTGGTAAATATTTATTTCCTAATACTAGCGTATCTTTCTTACGGATTTATGAGACGAGCAACATGTTTACATATTACAAGACGATACAGTTGTCAATCTTTAGGAAAATAACAAAAAAATCTATACAACGGACAACAGACATACAAGTAATAGAAATTAGGTACAGTTGGTTTGAATCAATCGGCTGTTTAAATATCTACTTTTCTCTAAACTTCAAATTTGTCAATGCGTTTTTAACACTGCTTTAGATTTCATTTCATTGAGAGCATATTCATCCTTTTTTAAGTTGTCTGAATAATGTGACTTAAAAGTTATTTCGACATATGAAAAGCCGATGAATACTAATATGGTATATCGATTTTGTTTGATATTTGTTATTCTAATACGAGAGCAGAACAAACGTCTCAATATGAGTGTACTGAACACATTGATTATCATGTCATATCGGAATGCGACATGTTGAGGCAAATTGAAGTACTTATTACCCATTTCACAAAGGCGTATAACTTGTCATACCAGCGGAAGTATCTGTGTGTGTGGGAGTTGATAAGAGCCATCCGTTTGTATTTTGACTTTGTGAAATGGGCCCTAGTAAATGAAATATTACTTACCGAAGTAGTTGTCGTTAACTGCAGGCCACGGTTTGTTAGAGCATGAAATAAATGTACACGGATTATTAGTAACTAGTAACATGGCAGGCACGGTCACATCGCAAGTTAATAGTATTAATATTTTTAGAAATTATTAAGCGTAGCTCAATCGAACGTAATTCGAAAAGTAGCCTACTCATGCGATATAATTTTTGAAATTAGAGTCTACTGACTAAAACCTAAGGCCTAACAGATTTACAAAAACTATACCGTTGAATAAGGCTCGTTGACGCTTCACATGGATAAAAATTCAACTGGCATGTGGTGTCAAGTCAACAGTTACAAGTGTGGTTTAAAAACTTGTACATAGCAGAACCGGAATCATAAGTAAATTGAATTAGTCATTTCATTATAAAATACTTTTATTGTTCACTGTATTTATATACAAGCTTATCTACGCTTTTATATTTAAATTAACCTATGGTGTTTACAAAATAAAAAAAAATAGTGCATGATAAAGTAGCATTATTCACAGTAGTCAAGACATTTAATATTGGGAACTTCTTACCAGATGAGGCATATTCGCCGGGGTGCACCCAGCTTCCTGTTCAGAAAGAAGAAAACATTAATTAATGATATTGTCATATTATTGCATGTTTCGGTGGTAAGAACACTATCACAAATAAAGTATAGGATACGGGTCAGAAAATAACGAATACTGTATACGTACGACTATGTATACAAACGTAACACAAAGTTATGAAGATAACTGTTAGTCATATTTGACGCTAACCATAAACCGAATTGTAAAAACTACGCTACACAATGCATGGCTTGGGTTCGATTGCACCAACTTACGATTACAAACTGATTAACTTTAAATATGGCGCCACCATCAGCTGTCATCCCATAGAAACTTGTAAAACTTCCCATAGAGATTTCAACGAACACTTAAGATTACAGACGGTTTGGTGCAACCCTTAGGTGTTACTGCTAGGCTCAAGTGAGACTAGCCCAGTGCCTCCCCCAGCCCAATCACATCTGTCATCAGTTGGGCATTCAATGGCTACGCAGAAAAAAACTTGACTGTAGTGTAGACTTTTTTTATGTTTCCTGTTTTCCCTCCAACCAACGTGGGGGGGATGGCGAGTATAAGTATAGGAAAAAGTGTAGTCGTAAGACTATACCCGTGATGTCAGCACCGTCATCTCCATCGGCAATGCTCGCGTCAATGTCGTGGAAGGACAGCTCCTGGTAAAGCGTGTTGCCGCTTCGCTTCTCGCTCTTGGTCTGCGATTTGCTGACGGACGAATTGGGGGCCACTGGGGACGTCGCCTGTTGGAAAGCAAGTGTTGCTAAATATGTGATAGTTCAATTACCCGACTTAGTGTAGTTGAAGACGACTAAGGACTGTTTTACCTACATTTGGTCACGCATGATGATTCATCGAAAGCACCTGATGACTCATTGTAACTTAGTTGGTGTGCCCGCCATGTTATATTAGATTCAGAAACGGATTTTCATAATTCAATCAATAACATCCCAATACATATGCGACCCACCGCTGTAATGTAAGGAAACGTATGCATACACAATATACCATGCATAAGTTGATTATGCTTATCAGTGTATCAACTGAGGTAACTGAATTTAACATGCCTTTCACATAGCTCACACGTTTATTTATAATTCATAGATCATAGGTACGGTTTTTGATTGATTGTGCCGGCCAAAGTCTCCAAAGCCAAGAAAATTTCAATTTAAGAATCTGATAAATCAACATATTGGTATTTGTTGGTAAGATATACGTAATTATGAACATTATCACCAACGTTCAAGTTCATATGTCAATGGGAAGTCAAAAAATTCATCGGGACAAAATGTAATAAAAAATAACTGACTGTGGTTGCTTCTCATTCTATTATATTCTAATATTTAACAAAAAATGCATAATGTACACTGTTCGCGTCCCTACGATGACGTCACGCGGGCCAGCGAGGGGCGCTCCCCACCGACCGCCGCGAGCGCGGCTCTTCCTATTCGCCTTGGGTCAGCGAACCGCACACACGCGTGTACACATAATTTCATACAATAAGTTGTATAAATTTAATAAAACTACTTTGTATTCTACATCTATCTTTGAATAATTTTATAACCTTATGTACGCCCGTACATACACATGTACTCAATGAGCTCTAAACAACGATACACTAAAATAAGGGGTAGGTCAACAGATAGCTTTAGCTATATGAAGCTCCCTTAAAAACTTTAAAAAATATTTTTGTAGCTCTAACCGTTTGGCTATAAAACTTGTGTGACAGACGACGGACAGACGTACGCGCGGGTGACAACAATAAAGTTCCGTTTGCACCCTTCGGGTACGGAACCCTAGCAATGAATAACTTTTAGTTTCTTAAGCAAGACTTAATTTGCATCATTGTGTCAATGTCCATTAAAATAGTTGTTTCAATAGCTATTAAGTTATAACCATTTCGCTCCATTTTTCGCTCTTCCATTTGAACATATTGAAATATTTTATAAGTCTCGATTTTAAGTTCATAAAGTGTGTCCTCGATATTTCCAATTGCATCCTTAGTAACTCAGAAATGCTCACTGGCACTAATTAAAACCGAACTTTCAAAATCGAATACGCCACAATACGTGACACCTGTCAAACATGTCAATCACAAATCTCAATACAATGAAATGGCAAGCTAAATGCACTATAATAATACTACTATTTATGATGTGTAAGCGCGTATTCTGTTTGAAATGCTACCAGTGCTCATCTTTCGCTAATAAGGACTGTTTTCCATACGGCATAGACAAATCATACTTGAGACCGTGCAAAGGTAGCGGTGCGGTTTGTAGGTCGATAAGTCAAGTTAATTTCTTCAGTAAAGAGCAGGATGTGACGGTGGTGCGCGAGTGTGCGTATAAGTACGTGAGGCCTTTAGGCTGTGAGGTATCTTTGAAGCACACAAACATATATTACTCGGAAGTGTGCGAGTGTGAAGAGGACGGTTGTAACGGAAGTCGCGGACGGCGGTACAGCATATGGACCGGCCTTTTAGTTTTGTGTCATTTAGTACGAGTTTAGTGTCAATTTTAATGGACAAGGTGTTGTAATAAAGTATTCCTGTTTTCATTATGCATTGCTTATTCTTGTATGTTATTCGCGCGTCAAAGTTCAAGGCAATCATTTTTGTATTTTGCTGTAATCATACTGAGACATGCAAATATAATGACTACTCGTATACTATGGAGTCATCGTGGTGTGTTCTTCACAGTTTTATATAATAGAACAGTTTTGCCCTTTGACAAAAGTTCCATATGAATTGAGGGGCAGAAATTGGTATATAATAGAATATAATATTTGATGACTGATATTAATCCAATTTCTCGATTTGAAATTCCGTTTCCGATTCAAATATTGTTCCAAGTCCTTCTAATGAATGGATTAATATCCATTCGAAGTCAAGCAATGCTGTGAACTGCGCTTGTAAAATAGTGGCAATCGCTCTTAGACGCACGTCTCATGTTTGGGCCAAGAGCTTAGAATGGATTAGCTACTTTACTAAAAAAACCCTTTTTTTTCAAGACTAAACAATACAAAGGAAGCATCATTTTTTCTGTGTCTATACCTTGTTTTTTTTAGCATTATAAAGAATGACACAGAACGCCTTACAAGATTTTTTTTATCAGGCACGTTCTGCGGTAAGTGTCAAATAATCACATAGAATATAAAAAACGTTAATTCATGCTTACATTATATATTGTTATTCAAAAGTAAGAAAATAAGTCTTAGTTTATATTTACGTAATATATATTTTTAAATGAAGAGGCGACAATTATTTTTTAAATTACGTTTCGTTCCATTCATCTAACAGTTGCACAATAAGAAACTCATTGAGGCAGAGATTGAAAGAAGTCGGCTGTGGTTTTAAAATAGTCATAATTGTTGCGAATAATGCGAAGTGTGTGTTTGTTTACGTAATTTCTAATATTAAAAAAGACAAGGTATATACGTCATTTTCAACAAGAAGAATAAGACTCAAGCTACATTAACGCCATGTCACCTTACATAAAGTGGATCAATGACACATTTCTATTAATATTACACACACGGCAGTATTTCCGTTTATCCTTCCTTTACATAGCAACGGTGCATAGAATAAGGATTATTATTGCATTGTTTTATCCGAGTGACATAAGTTTTTCATACCATAATAGTATTACTGGTGGCAAACAGGTGGTTTACTTGATGCTAAGCGGTTGCCGTAGCCGATAGACCATCAGTTCTGAACCAATGGAGTTGAAATTGTGTTACACCTTATCGACGGTACACCCCTATAAAATCAGTGTTTACTTAGAATTGTACCTATAAATAGAGGCGGGTGACGGTTATACAAATTTTATACAACATGTCACGACATATTACGACCTCTGCACCGCTGACTTCTTTCGAACAAGTCCGAACTTTACAAACGTTACATCCGCGCTCCGCATCCGTACTACTTTCTTCGCGTTACAAACTTTCTGCTACATTCAGGTGTAAAAATGTGGGTGCATTACAAATTACTCAAGATGATGTCAGTCACATGGTTCTTTTATTTATTTATGAAAAAAGTACAGAACAGTTACAACATTTTAATTACTCGCCAAACCTATACTATAACTACGACGAATTAAGATTATCAGAAAGGACTCACCCTTCGGATGCCGCTGTCAAAATGTTGTATTGAAATAGTGATTTTGCACGTCAAATGAAAGGTTAACGCACCGGGACGGATCCTTAAACCTGAGTGTGGCTATAAAGATCGGGTCCAACAAAGTGATAGGAAGTGTGTGGTTGAATAGTGGCCTGGGGAAACCTCCAGCACGACCACGCGGGCGGTTTAAAAGGACGGATCCGGGACAAGACAAACGAAGGGCAAATTTTACAGTACATGTGACATACCTGACTTTGCTGCGTGATGGGGTCGGTTTGATGCGCCCGCTCCACTGTACGGACGGCGGCCAGCTCCGAGCCGATAGTAGGCGAGGGCGGAGACGAAGACAGACTGACAGGGCTGCCCGGGATGCTCTCGGTCTGCTCCACTATGTGCACAGAGCCCTCTAGCGAGGCGAACCCGAACGATATCGGACCTGGGGACACGTGATAATGTTAGAATACATATAAAACAGTCGATATTGTATGTATAAATAATAAACTAATATATATAGTCAATGTCCCTGGCGGTATGCCCGCCCACTCGTTGGTCTCAGGCGCATCAGTGGTTACGAGGGGTGTTCAATAAGTAATGAGAATGATAATGACGCAGGTATTTTTTAATGAAATCTATTTTATTTTTCATTATAGGCACCTTTTAGGAGTTTATACTTACAATATCGTTTATCTAAATATAAAATTTCCCTTATAAATATTTTTTTATCCTGAACCTTTAAAAAATCTTTTACTGCGGCGATCACTGCGTCATCATCTTTAAATTTCTACCTTGTGGGATGTTCTTTTAGCCTCCGAAATAGATAAAAATAGGTCTGATCATCATGGAGGATGCTTCATCATTGATCTTTAATGACAGCCATAGTAACCTTAGACTTATCCGCTGAAGCGTTACCTTGGTGAAACTGAACAACTTTTGAACATTTGCCTCAACGTTCGTCGCGTATAACGTCACGCATTTTTATATTGGTTCTGTGTATAAAATCCCTGTAGTAGTGGCTGCATGATCAAGGAATTAGATCATTACTACCCCTTGGTTATCCCAGAAAAGAGAACCCTAGCTTACCGGAGGATGGAATTCCCTTACATTTCTCAGGACTCTCAGATGATGGCCACATACAAGTCATGAACTGTTGTTTAGTTTCTGGATCGTAATGCAGAAGTCACATTTCGTCCATATTAGTTATGAGTCGAGGCAAAAATCTGTCAGATCTTGTTGTAACAATTCCAAACAGTACGTAATGTATTAGAAAAACGCTGCCGCTACCGCCCCCGCTTAGTCGTGGCCGAGCCGTAAGCAAGGCAAAGCTTGGCAAGCAAGTTCAGAAGGCAAAGGTCTCACCACTGGACCTGCCGACGGGGTTGAGGCCGAGCCGGCCGCGGACCTCGCTGCGGTCGCTGGCCGTGCTGAGCAGCAGTTTTGTCCGCTCCATGTAGTCCATGTGCGTCTTGAACAGTTCCGTGTAGCGCTCATGCAGTTTCGCGTATTCCTGGGAAAATATTTTTTTTTCTGTTCGAATCATGGAGCGAATACAGGCATATAATAAATGATAAGTAATGACATTATAAAATATATTAATATCAAGCATCCGAGGCCAATATTTACAAACAGCACGAAGACTAGTGCGTTTTGTCGCTTTCTCACCAACATACCTAAATGTCAAAGTGACAAATAAGGACAAACGAATTTTAGCAGGTATTTAAATAAATTAGGTCTGATGGAGGTTTATGGATAATATAGGTACATACATGTTTCTAAAATACGTAGGTGCTAATTTATTTATTAAAATATAATCATATCGCGTTGGAACCAGCTGGGACGACGAGAACCAAGTATATCACGACAGATTCATAGCGAAAACGATAATATCTAAAATCGAATTCAAAATAACAACTTATATTCGTTGAAAAGCCCTGGTTTAGAAGTGTTTGTCACGGATCTGTTAGTGACATTTGTTGAAATTAGTATTAAAAATTCGGAATGCGTAATATCAATTTTGATGTTTCTTGCAAGATTCCAATCGAACAATGAGAAATCAGTGCTACGCACATTTACATAATTATTTTACCGTGCAATGCGTGTGTATTTAACATTTAATATGAAAACTGCAATGAATTAACGATACCTACGTGTGTATGTCTGTCTACATCTGGTGAATTGTTGTAAATGGGCGTTTTAAAAACAAGCATTAGGTTAGGCCAACATCTCATCTTTACAATTGATTACGCATTCCTATCCCATAAAACAACAACTAGAAACTCCTTCCCTAAACACTACGAACAAAAAAAGAACAGAAATATTTATTTATGTAATTCAAGGAAAGATTGGGTGAGTTTTTGTTAATCGAAAACTGTACTTTATAAACTACCTACCGACCTATTCTCAACAGTATTACCTACTTATCTGTACGAGTCTGACCGTAACAAAGTGGAAACGTAAATTCCATTTACTTTCCTTCCTCTAGTGCTATTGATGTGTGACACTTTCTATCGTCCACGGTGTGTTCAAGTGTTGATGCCAATTATATTACACATCGTAGGCCTCGTCAGAAAAAATTACACCGTGATGGCTTGGCGTTACAATTTATAAATACCCTGCCATCCCATACAATCAGATTTTAACGAACATTGCTTACAATTTTTTTACTTATATGCCTATTACTCGTTCTGACGTTTCAGGCAATTTGCAAAGTCGTAGCTATAGTGTAGGTGTACAACATCCTCATACATTTCCTCATAAGATTAGTATTTAGGGTCGCGGTTGTACTCGGTACTCGTACGGTCCGCATCACAAAGAGATTATCAACTTTGTACGCTATCTCTTTACATACTAAATTCCCAACGGGCGAAAGCGACAGAGTACCAAAGTGTCCAGTTCTATACTTATGAGGCCGACTGTACGTCATTTTCCACTTTAGTTACAATCGTGCGCTAATCTGGTTCGATGAACGACTGAGCCGAGTCAAACCGCCCCCCGCCCGACAAATGCCTCTAATCGCAATACGTATTCTTACACTACTAACTTTGTAATAGAAATTAGCAACAAGTAAAGAAACGGTGGGGTAGGGCCAAGATGAGTGGCGTACTCGAAGAGAGGCCTATGCTTAGCAGCAATTACAGACTAAAAATAATAATGATGATGAAAGTAATGTTAAGAATTTAAGAGGATGTAACCTGAGTCGATTTACATTGTTTGAAATATTGTTTTAAACGAGACTGGCAAGGACCTATTCCTTAGCCTAGTATATATTATATGAGTGCTATGGAAGTTACCTATTTATCTAATACCTCCAACATTGTCACATGAGATGTTACTATACTCTGTTTTTTTTTTTTAAACTATAAAGTACTGTTCGTAGCAAAATATATGGCGTGTTCATTTGTGTCTTGCATAGAACCTGATTAAACGATTAGCGTAGAATTTTATAGATAAAAAAATAGGCTATAATAGAGAATCTCGTCTCCCGAAGGCAAAGGCGATAAATATGCAATCAAAGGTTTTTTTTATTACCGCCTGTTGTAAGTACATTTTGTCTCCCCCTGGCCATGAAGTGATTTGCCGCGCGCTTAGCGTGCGACAATTGCCACTCTAAGGTCAGGTGTAACAAAATATATTATAGTCCAATAAGTAGCGTCGAAATACATCCGATCGATTAAAGTTTCATTCGCGTTTCATTGTTTAACAATCGAGCGCACACTCGATTCACCTATCAGTATCATATAAGTTTGCATATATCAAATTATTAGTTAAGTCGAGTGCAAAAATATGGGTGTATGCAAGCTACTCAAAAATATGTCCCATGGCTCTTATGTCTACGCATTAAGGTTTCGGTACATATGTCTACGCATTATGAGAGGATTCATTCGATACATATTTTTACAGTTGACTATACCTACCTTTACCTACTGTGTCCCCAGCTTGCGATTTATTGCTTTTTTTGGGCGACACTGTGGTCAGTCTAGTAATTGTGCTATATATAGTATCTAGTTTGATGGCAAAAATATTTATACGTTTTTCGCCTTAATACCAAGAAATAAGGTCCAAAAGTGTGTACATATCTTTGACGTCGACTATATTATGTGCGTGCCAAATTACCTTCTTGAGTTCATTTTCGCGCTCCTCCAGCCTGCTAGCGTGGTCCAGCGAGTTCTTGTGTTTGAGCTCGAGCATCCGGACGATGCTGTCGAGAGCCTCTAGACGCCCCGTCAGATCTTTGCGCTCGCCTTCGTAGTGGTCCTCGGCTTCTAGCAACTAATTAACAATGTATAATTATTTAGATTGTAGATTGAGTAAAAAATTGTAGATTGTGTCTAAAGGGAGCAAAATGATATATTTACAATAGAATCTGGAGCGTAGCGAGTGACACATACTGCTTTTCGCACCACCTATAAGGCCCGCTACTAAAAATATGAAATGTCCTAGAAATAATTTTGCTACTGAGTGGCACATACTGCTTTTCACACCTTCTATGAGGTAAGAGTCATTGTTGCCCTCAAATGAAGGAATAAAAATACGACTGATGCCTCATTCGAGGGCAACAATGACTGTTTGATGAAAGCTGGCTGGAAACGACACCACTTCCAACGCCCAAACTCGTATTCTTATTCAGCACGTACGAATAAAAACGGATTCTAAACATTCTAACTTAAAGTTCATTTTAAAAACCTGAAATGTATATACGACTTTAGAAGATAAACAGTCCGCAATATTAATCACCTTAATCAGTTACCCGTGTTGGCATTGAATACGCATTAATACCAAAGATATCTTCAAACTTATGAAAAGGTCGTATCATGTTCGGCAGTACAAAAGCGACCTTGCTGGGTACAACTAGAGTTAGAACTCAGAAATACCTACGTTTGTAAAAAAAATACAAATCACTGAGACAAGGCGAGAAATAACGAGGTTAGTAAATTAAATTATAAATGGCATCAACGTTACTTCTTAGTTTACGATGCCAAAACTCTCATCTACTAGTACGTATTTTATTTTCTATTCACACATCATGAATAAGTAGAAATCAATTACAGGTTTGTATAAAAGACAAATATTTTAAAATAGTACGGAAAAGTGTAAAACAATCGAGTGAGGCAAAAGACAGTAGGGATGCTCTTCAACAATGTTGACACAATTGACATTCAGTTGTTTAATTTCCTTTGTTTTGCCTTTATTTCATTAATATGGTAGTACTTTAAAAGACCGCCTTATACTCGTTTGGTGGAATCCGGGACTAAAAGGTGAATTCCAAGACTTGTAAAATACCCAAGCCTAATACTTGGCCTAAGACTACTTACTACCTGATCATCAACCGCTAATTTCATAACTGTATGAAATTATAGGTACCACCAGCGGCAGAAGTAGCTACGCGTACGAAGAAGTCAAAATGATCTAAACATATGTTTTTATAAGAGCTAGTTTAGATAATCTTCAGCACCTAGCCCTTGTAGCCACTTTTGCTGCTGACTATACCTACAATTGTAATTCAAGAGTTATGTTTTATAAAACAAATCAATTACCTAATTCCTCTAAGTCCTAAGACGTCCAGCAAAATTTCAGAGCCGCGTGAAGTAACCCGACCATTTTATAGGAACACATTTAATTTTCATTTTGTATATACTTGAGGGGTCAATCAGAGTGGATAGGTTTAAGTATGAATAATATTAACATAACACTAAGCACTAGAGGATTAGCGAGGCAGATCAACTTCCAACTGTAACACTTGGTAAATAAGGCCTAAACTTAAACTAATGAATTGAAATCATGCTTTCTTGTTTTGAACATCAGATGTTGTAATCTAATGAGTGCTGGAGATAAATATTACGTAACTAGTTGCATTAGTAGAATGGGTGTTTGCAATGCAAAATTACGTTGTGTAATACGCATTAAATATGTGGAAATTTAAGGCTTTTAACATTTGTGGGCTTTGAAGGGATATTTGTTTCGCACGATGAGTAGACACATTGTTCAGAAATATACATTGGATGGAGACCGTTGGCACAAGAAATCACCGAGGGTTACTGAGCTTTCCTAAACTCAGTAACCCTTGATGTAAAATTGAATTTATTAGGTACAGTCCAAGGATTTGATATCTGGGCCACTTCGTGTGTACCTGGTCACATCTCTAGTGGCTTTCATATTAATTACGCGTATACGCGTCATACTCGTGATCGGGTGCTGTTTGTGGAGTCCGGTCTGTTTATGCTTGCTAGGATATAGTGACTACGTTAATACTAGTGTCTTTTTATAGGGGATTGACGAGAGACATCATCCTGTTGTGGATTCGTTTTTATTATCAGTGACTTAGAGACCATATACACCTCTAACAATATTAAATTAATTTTAATTTTGACGCTCAGAGACCATGTACATCTCTGGGATACTCCTTGTTTAATCTTCAGACCTTATACATCTCTAACTTTACTAATGTTGTAATATTTGTAATAGATAACTTTGCAAGTTTATCTTCACTGTATGACATTAATTTTGTTATACTTAATTGTAAACTCGAAATTATTATTCTTCTTGAACTGTAGATTAATATTTTGACATGAGAAATGTATTACTTATTACAGTCAGACTTTCTTAAATTGTAAATTAATATTTTGACATGTAAAAGTGCCCTTGCAGAATAAATGTTTGATTTTGATTTTAATTGATTTTCATTGTAACAACGTACGAAGTGGCCCAGAAATCAAATTCATTGACTGTAGGTACCTACTTTTGAATCATCGTGGCAACCTAGCTAGTTAGGTAGGTACTTGGACTTTTCATTCGAAAGTAGATTCCAAAGTAAAATGTAATCCGGTAGTGAAGTAAATGCTAATCAAATTTAAAGATGTTTATGTAACTAAAGTGGGGCACATACCTGTGCCACTGGGTATTTAATTTTAATCAACTTCTGACCAACAATCTACATTACGGCCGAGCTGCGATAAACATCAAACTTTCATACAGAATGCAGGAAACATTTGGTATTGGTCTTTAGACTCCTACTGTCCTAACTAAGGAAATACATTATAACTGGGGTTTTCCTTGGATCTTACAGTCTGAAGCTAGATAATATGTTTCGAACTGATTTTATAGCCCTGCTCAAACTACATGTAGCTATAGTTAGGCCAACTAGTCTCATTAGTAGCAGAGCGAGAGTTGAAATTATACTCATTATCAATAGAATCAATAGTACTAGCACAAGAAAGTCTCCCCTAACATAAATGGAGTATTAGTTACACACGACTGATATCAATCGCAACTGAGCAAGTTATTGATTATTCAATTAGAAAATGCCCTGGAGTGCCCATTTAAAATTATCAGGCTTCAATTGCCTTGTCTTGTGTCTGGCATGCAAATAGGTGTCACAGCTCATACTGTAGTGCATTCTGGACCAGTGAACCATTTTATTAATATATTTTTCTCAAACATGCAATGAAATATTGACGTTATGTCCGATATAACAGGCTGCGAAGTATCACGTTTCGGGTGCGGCGCAACGAGCGGCCCATAATGGAATTTCATACAACATGGCCGGCCTTTTCTTATACTTTTCAAATTTCATTGCATTTTTTAAGAAAAGTACTATACAAGCCTCGGCGCGAACAGGGACTGTCAGCCTCGTATCTCTAGATGGCCTCGTTAACACTCGGTCATCTATAACTACTCGGCCGGCAATCCCCTATTTCGCGGCTTCTGCAGTGATGTACTATTATTAATATAGTTATAATAGGTACACTGTACAGTCAAACTCATAAGTAGCTGGACACTTTGGTACTTTGCTTTCTCTATTGGTTAATTTAGTATGAGTTTAACCATACATAAGGTGACAGCGTCAAACAATTTACAAGCATTACAGCTAGTTCGGCTTATTTTCCTTCAATATTAGTAGATTAAGCCTTCAAAGTTCTCAACTACCAGTAGCAGAAATCATTAGCTTGATAAAATCAGCCTCTAGTGCCACAAACTTTAACAATGATGTAGTTTGGAAAAGATTTTTATAGGTGTCTTCATTTGATAGACAGTTTGAGAAAACTAAATAAATATATAAATTGGTAATCTGTCCTAGCAGAATGAGTTTCTCTTAATGAACTAGATAATGAAAAGAGTATTTTATTTCATAATATTACTAATTTCTGTTTTTAATAACAATATTATTATTCCGTTTGCCTCAAAAAGATTTATTGGCATTTGCAGCAATCAGCAGTGATAGGGTGATATTATTATTATTCCATCACAGTAAATAATAAACAAAAAGCAGAGAGAAGCAAAGGAATTCCTTTTTAATTTCTATAATAATGCTACTTATATATAAAGAGAATTGTAAAAAAACTACAATTGACCATTATAAGCATTTGCATACCATTGGAAGTATGTAAACATAGTTATTGAATACAATATGCATTAATTAGGTTAATGATATTTACATCGGAGGAATAAATGAAATAAGAAATGCCAGTAGGTACTTACTAACCTGGGAAAAGTCAACTCCCTATGAATATTAGCCAATGCACAAAAATTTTAATTACTACCAAGACCAATGAAATAACGATGTTATGAATGACCCAGAAGCCGAGAATACCCTTTACACAAGTCTATAAGATTCTTTTTTATACAAAGCTGTTCTCTTTGAGTTGATAGAAACAGATTTTGACTTGAAAGTGCCCTTGTGGGCTTTTTGCAGAATAAATGTTTTGATTTTTGACTTAAAGGTGTTGTTTTATACTCATCGGACATGATGGTATCTGATGCGCTTTGACACCCAACACAGTATGAGTTGTCATGTCAGAGCACATCCGATGAATGTGATTCTGTGTAACAAATATAATTGTGTTGCCTCATGACATATTGTGCATATAACATAGCTTTAAAAGTATCTAAGAAGTAGTAACGAGCTACAAGTAGAAGTTGACGAGCTCTTCTATCAGTAGTTATTGTATTTTTAATTTCATATAGAAGACAACTTGTGCAGAAAGGTTAGCTCTCATTTTGTAATCAATTTTATAATAAATCTTAATTTTAATATACAAAGTATCCTTCATTTTACTGTTTGCGTTAGAAGTCAAAAATAATAATAACCCTTTATGTTCCATACCTATAATGACTTACATGATTTTACTTCATATAAACACTTTTTCACACAAGGCACTGATTATTCAGATAATTTAATAATGAATCATACTATCTAAATTTCCAAACATACACACTATATGTCTGATTTTACCTGATCTCCTTGAAAGACTAGACCTCGTAAATTGGTAAGCACAATTAAGCAAGCAACAAAAACATTGCATGCAAGAATTAATTACATAATTCACCGAGTTAAAGGATGTGTTTATTTCTGTTCCAATCTGATATCAATTATGTCATAAGTAACATACACACAGTAAACAAAAACATTCATCATAATTAGGTCATATGCCAAATGGATAAATATGCGCTAGCAAAAGGACAAAGACAATTAATTGACAAAGTAACACTTAATTTTGTCTATACATATGCTAGACAGTTCATTTACCTTTTTGGTCAGACACCAAATTGGATTGCACATATCATTGAAAACAATTTTAAAGAGCACTGAGAGCAACGTAAACAACTGATTAATTGAAAGATGCGTAGCAGACTAACAACTTTGATACACAACCTTGTAAATGGAAACAAAGGAATGCACAAATGCATCCAAGGTTTCGCTGAGCTATTGTTGGGTTGGTTACCTTCTGTTCCGAGTGCTTCCTGGCCGCCTTCTCGCGCTCGTACTGCGTCACGAGCTGCTCGTTGTCTTCTCGCAGCAGTTCCAACTCCACTTCATGCTCTTGGTTCGTCTGGTACGCAGAATCCAAGCACTCCAGCACGTTCACCAGCAGTGGCATGAGCGTCTTCACCACATCTTCGTCGTATCTGGCTATCATGCGCTCAAACTCCTGGTAGATGCTACCGGCCAACGTCTGCACCTTCTCCGACATCACGACGTGAGAGTCCTCGTGCGTCCCGTATATAGTCTCCGCCGTGACATAGCCACTGCTTGCGCTGTCCTCGAAATTCATGATGATGACGCCCCAAGTCACTCCCGAGACAAATTACGTTTACCCCTCACAAGGACGTTCAATGAATTTTACGCGAAAACATGTTAGACTAGTTGATTTGTGTATAAGACGTCCAGATGACGCGATCGATGGAGACTTCAGTAAATTGTTGTAAAAAGCATTTCTGTGGTCATCTGGGAAGTGGCCGTGTGATACTTGGTAAATATATGCAGTGGAAAAGATAGGAAGGATAGATTTTACGTTCACACCATTTGTTTGACTGACGTATTTTTGCTACACGGAAAAAAATCCCTAACGATTGACGTTGTCGTTGCTAACTTCCGGGTGTGATCTGCATTTAGAATTTTATCTTACAAACAATTTAGGGGTTTAGAGTGAGTTATGAAATGGATCACACAGTTATTATAAACAGTAAAATATATTTTTAAATAACTAATACACATTTCTTAATACGTGGTTTCATTTGAATTAAACCTGAAGTGAGTAATGCAATCTTCTTAAGTGTAAAGACACGGAAGTTGCATATTTGAAACAACGAAGTAAGGAGCCTAGACCCAAATTATTCAATTGTAACTCTTAAAACTGCAGAGTAATTTGATACTTAATTTTTAAAAAAATATTGTACGATTGTGTCCTAACTTTTGCTCCTGTGTGGTTAACTTTGGTTAACATGCTGGCAACACCCATCTTTTTTTTGTAATGTCACCAATGTCACGTCATGTCATCAAATCAAATAGTAACGCGTCAAAGTCATATTATACTCTGGTCAAAATTTAAAACTGCTAAAAATTCAACTCGATGCATAAAACTCTTCTGAGGAGGATTATAATCCTCATGTCATTTGCTAACATTCTGTAACTGTATTAAAATAATTATTTGTATTCGACGGTTCGCTACCCTAATTGTAATTGATACTACTCGACACATTCTTCGCGAAAATGACTGGAAATGGGGCCAGTATTCCCGGTAAAAAGAGTGTATTCGTGGCGTACGTGCTCTGGCTGTTCGGAGGTATATTCGGGGTGCACCACTTCTACTTGCGCCGGGACCGACATGCGTTTGTGTGGTGGTCTACTCTTGGAGGCTTTGGGATCGGCTGGATGGGCGAAATATTTAGGATTCCTCGCTACGTCCGGGATGCGAACGAGGACCCCAAGTATATGGAGGAATTGGTCGGCAGAATGATCAGGAACAAGAAGGTGAGGTTATTGTACTGTTGTTATGTTAATTATGAAGCTGTAACCTACTTTTTGCGGTTGGTAGCTTGTGTACCGTACTCTCCATTCATTTGAAGGAAATAAGGTTTTCTTTCAGTAAATTAGTGTCTACTGACTTTCAGTACTGTCTAAGGCATACCTATGATTTATGATTTGAACTACTTACTACAATAGTCATAACTAAGTACTACTATTTATCACAAGTTTTAAGTTAGTACTGCTACTGATTCAAAAGTAAGAAACAATCAATTTGATAGAAATTTCAACAATTTGATAGTCTTTCCAACAAGAGTCTATTTTAAAGATTAGTACATGCATCCATATCTCAAGGTAGTAACAAAAAGAGTATGGGTTAAGTTAAGTGGCAGGGGTGGTAAGCATTTTTGTTTTCCTTTGGCAGACATCATATTTCATGAGAATGAATCTCCTGTACATTAATTTTATCTACAATATTGTGACTAAATAAAGCCAATGAGATAAAATAAATTATGGCATGTTAGAAAAGGAGTGAATGCAGAATATTTGGTACTTATATTGTCTAGTGGCAATTGGAATGTGTTTAACTCTTCTACAGCCACCGTTCTCCATGAATCGCTTCACGGGGATGCTGATGGTCGGCTACTCCTGGGGCCAGGTTATGATGCATGCTGTGCCACCTGATGAGTTCTGGGGAATCAACCTCAAATACCTGAACATCCTCATACCTTTGGCAGCTAGTATTGGTGAGTAATTCATAACTTTTGTAATTACAATTGTTGGCACAAATATGTATCCATTTATATACCCTCCTCACCAAGTAGTAAAATGCTAAACTAAAACCTTGAGCATTCTGGTTTGTAGTAATATAATTCAACAATTTAAGAAATAATACATTTTCAAATTTGAGAAATATTAAAAATCTTTTTTCTCTGCTGTCCTCTACGAAAATGTTTGAGTTAACCCGCTTGGACATTAAAAATACTGTAGTTAAATACCAAGCTTATCATGCTAGATTCCAGGTAACTTCACTGACAACATGATATTGAAACATGAAACTCAATAAACCAATTTAGCCTGTTATTACATAACCTTCACTGCCAATGCCAAGGCATGCAACAGCTCAAAACAAGACAATATAAGACCTATACTTATATAGTTACTTTGAAGTAGAAACTCATATGGATTCTGACTTATTTCATTCTGGAAGCGATTTGTACAGAACTCTTAATGACCTTCGATCTGTAACTCTCAGTTTTCTCGTGTTTTTTATGCCTTATCATATCAACAACAACCAGGTTACTGAAATAATATACCATATTTACTTCAAAACTCTTCTTCGAGATATATGGCATAAAACTTTACCAATTTTAGCCAATAAAATAAGTTTTTGGACGTAACTTCTATGTAAATGAGTTAAAAATAAAAATTTCTTGCGTTGTTAGAGACGTCAATAAGGAACAGTTACATGTACATTTCATATATATAAGTGCATAAACAACATATTGATATCGAAATTAGAGCCATTTTGGACCATGTTTGAATAAATCATCATTATCTATTATACAAGTATGTAGTGTTGTGTTCCTGGAGGTGAGCAAGGTTGCCAGAGCTCCCGAGGATGCACTGTGTTAAGAGCGACGGACCTAAATTTGTCCCTTCTGTTGTCAACACAGTGCATCCTCAAATTTTATAAAGGGTCGGCAACGCATAGTTGACTTATTTGGAGTGGCGGGCGTCTATAGGTTGCGGTGGCCGCTTACCATCAGGTGGACCGTAAGCTTGTTTGCCACTGGCGTTGTATAAAAAAAAACATAAAAAAATAAGTAGTTAGGTGTTTCAAAATTTAGCTCATGCAAATGTAGATAAAGGATTAAACAACCGATAACCGTTTGTGCCATAAATATATATAGTTTTGACGGAGCAATATCAACTCAAAACTCGTCAAAAAACGATGAATAGCGCTTGGAGCCCCTTAATGTAGTAGAATCAGTTCTTCACCTTATTTCATTCTTGCTAGAAAAGAGTTCTATTGGCTCCTATTATTGACACAGGTGTGTGGACGGTGGGCAACATAGGTCGTGAACGCGGCACGCTGAAGTGGCCATTGTTGGCCGCATACGCTGCGTACCCGCTACGTTACTACGTATACGATGAAACTGTATGGTTCACGCTTATGGTACTGGCCGCTTGTCTTGCATTCGATTCCTTCTCGAAGGAGTGGCGCCGGACCCCTGTGAGGAGACACTTCATCAAGTAAGCATTTTACATGTATAATGTTGATTGCTTGTTTACTTTAGTTCGTCAAAAAATTAGGATGGTCGTGTTTTCATATGCCTGATCTGGCTGAATATATTATGGGAAGAAAAAATATGTACTAAGATCTGATGTAAAACCATATATTCAATATGAATAAACCATTCATTCATTCATTCATTCATTCAATAATAACGCTGCTCCCTCCTGCCTGTCAGTACTGTCTAACAACGTAATGTAAATAAGCCCTTAGAGCTGTAAAAGGGAGGTGCTTCTGTTACAACTAGTTCTCAGAGATGGAACTCCTTAAAGAAATTGTACACAATAGTAGTCCAAAGAATGTATAGGCTAATGACGCGTAAATATCATAATAACATCCAAAATGTATTGCTATTGTAAATTTGTAACCTTCATGTTTGCCACAAGTATATGTAATACTTACTAGAAGATTCCAACCATAATCTATACACAATTTTGTAATCAAATAAATATTTAATTTTTCATGTTTATGCTTTGAAGCATAGTCTGCGCTAACCGTTTTTGGGGAATGGTATCTTATAAGATACAGATTCTTTGATGTTCTTTTTGCATTATTTTTATGGACGGTTTTTTTTGTTGTACAAGGCGCAAATGAGGCTTGAACACACATTTTTTTTTCTTGTCTCGAAAAGGATTAATGAACTAAAAGCCTGCTGTTCTTAGGTTGTCGCTGACTTTCGGAATATAAAGGACTAAGGAAGTTTAATTTTATTACAGATCAGTCGTTTAATGTTACACATATAATTATATACTTCAACAAATAAAGTTAATAATACTCCTCCAGTCCCTATATTTCCAGCCTCAAAGATCATACCTATATTCTATATTACATTTCATTAAATGTAGCAAGGATAAAGAAATGTATTTTTTGTATGTTTTAATTAATGGCAATTAAAAGGTTTAAACCATACCCATAATTGTAGGTAAGCATGTTGGGTTCTGCATACGTAATAAAATGTATGTTCTGATTTATATCAATAACTACCTACTATAACTGCTATGATAGCACACGAACGATACTGGTTATGAAATCACAAATGAATATCTTTACACATTGTGTGCTAAGGTGCTAATAACTTAACACATGCTTTATGTATCTAGATAAGCCCAGGGCAATCTAGTTCAATCGCCACGCGTTCATACCTAATATGTACATATGTCACAAATTTCGGCTATGCGAACAAATTATTACTATGTGGAATAATCAGCCTTTTTAAATGATTACTTTTAATTTTCCATTTGCAGACGTATCGCCATCCTAGGACTGAGCGCGACTCTGTTCCTGTCCCTGTGGGCCAGCTACCTGTACTTCCACGGCACCATCACGGACAGCGAGGGTGATGAGGTGCCCGTATATGAGGCCCTGCACCACTTCTTCACTAGCCCCTGGTATGGTTTTTTTATTCGAGTGGCCCACAACCAACAACTTCCCATTTAAATTATGAAATGTTCATCGGCATTCACTGTAACTGAATACAATTTTTCATTATAATCGTTATAATAAACATGTGTGGAATTTACCTACGTGCTTCCAGTCGTTTATTTGCCATTTGACGTCATAGCACGTTTTTCAATAATAGTGCAATACGAAGACTGCTTACGTTTGTGTTCGTCCGCACATTAAGGAGTTTGAGTATGTACATATGTACATATATATATTTGCGTTTTGCTGGCACAATTGCTTAGGTTCTTATTAATTGAAGAAAACCACATATAGTAGCTCGAAATGATGACAGTCTTGCACATCAAGACTCTCATAGGTATATCATTTATATCATTCGCCATGTAGACTCCATTAAAAGCCGTCGTCTTCCGGGCGAAAAAAATAAACTATAGCATTATTTTCGAAGAGCCCTGGGATCCCAGGGACTGGTAGACGACTGGTTAACTTAATTCTTGTATTGTAGGCGATCACCAAATTTAACAATGTCTTCATGACTGAAATCCCGTTGCCTTTTATACCAATGTTCAAGAATACATGTTGTTTTGACCGGACACTTCAACAAATTTTTCTAGTCTTAAATTATAGCTTGAAATTAAGTTTTTAATTGAGTAGATTGCGGCGTTCGTTTACGTACATCGATATTAAAGTCCGCGCATTTTATTATTTTCTCTTATGGCATATTTTAATTAGTTATACTATTCAACTTTTAGAAAAATATCTGATAATGTTGACTATTGTTTTTAGGTACTCTGTATATGCTGATAATAATCATTTTGTGTTATGTTATTAATTCCAACCCTGCAATTAGGATTAAATAGTTGACAATTAATCGAATGTACTTTTGAGGATAAAGCACCTACTCGCGCTATCTGATCCCAGGTGGTTGGACGTGAAGCAGTGCCTGTACGAGACATACCTATACGCGCAGCACCACGGCTGGTACGAGGTTTGGAAGCAGGTCATTGACCTCTCCGATCCACACGGCGAGCAAAATGCGTATAAGGTAGGTCCTATAAGGGTTCTGTACACAATTTCTAACGCAAAGGGACCCTATGCCGTGAATAGTCTATTAACTGTGTATAAAAATTAATGTATATACAAATATAATTGGTTGTGATTTTATTTCAAAACTAGTTCAAAACTCAATGTTACACATTTTTTTCGTAAGATTTTAACGCGCGTACAATTGTAACATGATTTATAGAAATAGGGATTATGTCTTATGTTAAAATTTATGACATATTGTGGCTATATGGATAAAAAATCATCAGATTATCATAATAAATGGTACCTAAGTTAGACAAATTAATAAAAATCGTAAAAAGATATGAGGCTATAAAGATTCGCTAAAACGTTATTTATTATTGCATTGGCCAAATGTAAATTGAAAATTACCCAATTCTCATGTTTCAATAAAAAAGAAACTGAATGCCAAGTATATACATAAACGAATGTTCTCTCGGTCTTCTTTTTCTCGGAAATCTTTTTTACGGTTTCGTACCCGAAGGGCCCAAGCGGAACCCTATTTTGCTGTCACTCACCCGTCCGTCCGTCGTCTGTCACAAAAAAAAATCCTAAGAATTTTTTAACTTCCCGACCTATGAACTTGAAATTTGGTGATAATATTTATTATTACGTATAATTTACCAACAAATACTGATATATTGTTACCAGTTTTTTTTTGTAATTTGCTAATTTTTTCATATTAAACAACTTAATCTCGCGGTTGGATCGGAATCCGAAATGTATGAAGTCCGACACGTACATGGCGGGTTTTTTCATACAACGGTAGTGGCAGCGCAGGCATGACAACCATGATGGCCTGTGTGTCAATCAGTATGGAGCGTTTTCAGTGCTCGTTAGCTATTCTGTACCTTGCCTCTCATTTTCGTTTTTGTGTTGCTCTAATTGTAGTACTGGGGTCAATCAACTTTTTCTTGTTGTTATTCTGTCCCGTCAGCGAGGAGACAACAGTAACCGAGTTTCTTAGAAAAATGTTTATAATATGGACTTCAAGCATGCTCAAGGGATGACCCATGTCCAAATGGATTGTTGCTCATCGCTAAAACTCATGATTAATAGATTCAAAGCCTATAAAATCACAGTTTTAAAGAGTGACTCAGGAGATGTAACCATGGTAACGGGCAACAAAGAATAGTTGATCCACCCACTGGTTCAAATGGCATGATTTTCTTTTGTCATCTAGTCTATTGTCCTTCAGAAAATTGAGTGTGTGTTCAGGTGCTGGGACTGGGGCCGGACGCGAGCCAGCAGGAGATCACGTCCACCTGGCGCCGGCTGTCGCGCGAGCACCACCCCGACAAGGTCAAGGAGCAGGCGCTGAGGCGGGCCGCCCAGGTACGACACTCCGGGCAAAATCATTAGTGTGGTTGACACAAGCTTACGTCATCACTGCTGTCGATGGTCTGCGGTCGTAAGTGCGAGTCTGTTTCTGTGTTGCCAGTGGTATATTATGACACTGCCCGACTCTCGTGTATTACCTGTGAGTGTTATTCGATTATTACGTTCATTCATGTTTAACTTGACCTATTTTATTTGCTTAGACATCTTTCCATCATTATTTGTTTTGTTACGAAAGAGTGGCAACTCGACAATGACGTAAGCTTGTGTCAGTCTCGTGCCCATCCCTCTCCCATCTGTCGTAACTCGGCGATCACTGATTAGGGGCCGCACGGTCCGGCGTCCTAGGCACACACTCACGGACCCAGACGACGTAATCGTAGCCTGATTTTGATTTTAACGCTGCGCTTACGGCGTCCAACTCAGACACGACGCGTACACTTAGGCATTCACGCCGGCGGGAACGTCCACCGCGCGATCGCGACAACACAGGCACATATATATTCCGGTACCGCCGCATACCGGGTAGAGTCAATCCGACCCAGGTCGGGCCTAGCTGAGTTTCTAGCGGGACTATTAACTAGGCTAGTGAACCAACGGCAACACTCCCAGTAACTCGATTCCACTCACCTCAGATTAGGTTGAAGGTGCTCAACCAATCTCACTGGAGCTCAAACTCTAGAGTATTCCAGTGTTTAAACCGCCCACGTGATCGTGTCGGATGTTTCCCCTGCTACTACTTTACTATTATTGTCGCCCGCTGCTGAACATAGTGTAGTAAGTGGTCACCGGAGCTACAATGCCACAAACAGACGCATGTTAAACACCCCTCTGTTGCGTTCCGGAGTTAAATAAATGCTTACGTGTCAAGCTGTCAAAATATTTAATAGATTACCACAAGAATTAAAAATCATTTCAAAATACAGTACTTTTAAACAGAAATTAAAATTGTTTTTATTGAGAGGGCGTTTCTACAGTGTGGATGAAGTATTCGAACATGTTTAAGTGTTAGCTTTGTGATACCTATAATTATTTAATTGCTGAATAGTTGGTAGTAATAAGTTTAATGTAATTGTTATTTGCATACTCTAATTCCTATTTATTAGATATATATAATATTGAAAATGTATTTTCTAACACAATCTTGTATTATTTAAGAAATAAATACTATCACTATGACTATGACTACGTGGGTTTTGATTGTTTTGCAGGAACGCTTCATGGAAATACAACAAGCTTACGAGATACTCTCCAACAGCAAACACCGTCGCCAGAGGAGGAACAAGAAGGATAACTCTGAGTAACAGATAATACTCTTAGTCCGTGCGGCCTGGGGAAAATGTCCGTCCCCTGTCATAGACAATCTGGATCTGACAGCTATGTCATAAAGGCAAGTGTGTGTTAAATTATTATTATAACTGTTTACCTCTGACAACTTGACAATTTAAGTGCATTTATTGACAGTTGCCGCACTTGTCTTCTTTATCATATGACCCATTTCACGAAGTCTAAGGCCGTAGGGTCTAACCGAACTTAATATGGACATTTATGAATCAATGAATGTAGCGCTTCCAAATGTTTGACAAATTCTTAGAAAACTTTGCTCAATGTGTTTTCGAATAGCACGAATCTGTACGGTTAGTGATTTTATTGCATTTTTAAATCCAATTCTATTATATAAAGTTGTTTAAATCGTTTATTTATTATTAATTACTATATTCTTTTAATGATTTTATATTATTATTGAAGTATTTAAAACGGATCTGTATATCAAAGTGTGTATAACATGTATTTTCTGGAACCTATTAATTTAAGAATAATCTGTATTGTTGAATATTAAGATCATTAGATACTAAGTAATGTAATAAGGACGAGAAGGTATTTAAAATTATAAAGAAACCTTATTAATTAAAGTAATGGTTTCCGATAACAGATGTTTCCCATCGATTACGGAAAATAGTAGGTACTTTTAACATTATACATACAGTTTTATGATGTAGTAACCTACGCACAATTGTGGTCTTAAGCGTCTCTGGACATAATAGTTATTTACGATACAAGTTCGGAAAGTAATCAATTCCCAACAAGTGGCGGTAAACAAAAACACGAGCGTTTAGCAAGTGTTTTTGACCGACACGACTTGGGTATTACGTTTCCGAACATGTATAGTACAACGTTTTATAATGCATTGTGCGCGGAAATAAAAAAAAATTAATCAAAGAGTAAATTAAAATTTTGTTGGTTATAATTTACATTGCTCGATGCGTCAACGTCTACTGACTGCGCATGTGTAAAATGCTAAATCGGGAAGGCACAGGCTGAATCTAAGTTCAGCCAAACAGGTTAGTGAATATTTAGAATTTATTTACAGGTAAAAAGTTTATCTCTGAAATTATCAGTAATGACGTATTCATATTTATCATACGTATCAGTATGGCTGCTTAGAAAATGCACTTTTCGAACACATGCATTATAAAACAATTTTCTGAAGCTGGCACTTCAGCTTAACGTATTATTACTTGTAGTACGTGAATTGTTGTCAATTTAGAACGGGTTGCAGCGACTTACGATTACAGACCGATCAACGTTGAATATGACGCCGGCAGCTGTAATATTATGTTCATAGAAACTTGTCAAACTTTCCATACAATAAGATTTTAAGGCAAGGCCATTCCATTGCAAATACCCACTAAAACGCGTGAGTTTGCAATTAACTACTAACTCTACGGGAGCTCTGCGCTTAATTTCGTAAATAATTAATACATCTTAATTAATTTTTTGAACACTGGATCACTTATGAAAATTCAATCCGTTTATTTTGATAGAACTATAAAAAAGCTGTCATTTTTGTACAGAACAAACATATCACTATCATTGATAATTACGAAATTTGCAGCATTAAAGTTTATTTTTACGATGATATTTAGAATTTTTAACACGTCTTCATACAAAAAGATCTGACAATGTCACAAGTCCAACTTGTAGATTTAGTATGGGAATGTGATTCCGCAGTAGGAGCATGGACTCCTGAAAAAAATGTGCGTTACCCCACATTAGGGGCACCCGGACAGGGAACGTGTTAACGGAGTTACCAAGGAATTTTTCAAGATTTTGTTCCTTTTTCAGTCCACAGTAATTTTTGTGTAGTGTAATTCTACATTACTTCTTCACACTGGAAGCTCAAACTTCAGTATTTTCATCCTCTGAATGGGCCTTGCCTTAACGAACACCCCTTACGATTAAAGACGGTTTGGCGCAACCCACCCGTAGTACAGTCTTCTTTGACCTCGCCTTATCCCGTTACACGGGGTTGGCTTTTTCCTATCATACGACGCGACTTGCTTCGCTCCTGCGCGCCCTCTGCTCTGAGGCTCATATCTCCGTCATGTCTCTCTGGACATCCGTTGTCCATTTAATACAGTCGAGTTCGAAATATGTATACGGACAGAGTGACCAAAAATATGTAAACACGACTTTACCGTTAAGGTCACGTTTGCTCAGATATTCGCGAACCTTTTGGAACCTATGAACTCGACTGTACATACAGTAAGAGAGCTCTTAGAACAGTCCTTTGATTCAGAGTAAATCGTTTAATTTGGTATAAGAACGTGTAAGAGCTAGCGAGAGAATATTATAGACTTGAAAATCGTTTAAAGTGCTCACAGACTTTCACATGTCAATATAAGCTATTCAAAATAAGTAATTTTAACATCACTACAGTTATTTACCACAGTTCAAATATCGCGTTCCATTGCCGCTTTGGCCATGGCATGGCAACGTCGTTATCAGCATCATCCGATCTAATAGGGTTGTTGACTCAAAATTTGACTACTCCAGAAGAAACAAGCCCAAAAAATATCCCATATGGTGAAAATCCTATCGAATATTTAAAAAAATAACGAAGCTATGACCATTTTAATGTTGCTGGCTAGAGAGAAAGCGCCGCAGATCAGTGACGTCATCGACCAAGAGCGCCAGAGTAAATGACGATTGTTCCAATACAAAGGTGCGTTTTGCGGCAAAGGGACAGACTATGCCCCCTCTTAAAACTTTGAACGCTTGTAATTCAATCGAGCACATCAGAATCCTTCAACTGAAGTATATATGGTTGATATGACGGAAGCGGGTTACTCAAAGTTGTGTGCGAAAATACATTATCTCTCTGTGATACTAAAATCCGGCACAAGGATGGTCATATGCTTTCGATAGATGAAATGTGAATAATATTAATACGTGCCTCACGAGGTGCCGGGCGTTGGAACACGTCCATATATACTTATGTACGTATATACGCTTAGGTATCATCATACTTCAATAAAAATACGTAATGTCTGCCAACTCGAATATTGCATTTACAATGCCAAATGTACTTTTACTTTATTTAGATATATAGTAATAAAGAGAGTAATAGAATGTTTAAATTAGGTATCCAGCGAGGTAATTTTGTGTATACAAAGAAAAAATCTAAGAAATGTGAAATTTTACATTTTACACGCCTGTTAAATCTAGCCTTGGTAGGTGGTAAGTTTCTTAGGCTCGCTCTCCGAAAGGAAATCGTTTTGATTACTTACCTACTTATTTCATAAAAAATAATGATATCCCATCAACAGATGAGAAGTTTGAGTCTGTCGAAGTTAAGGTATCAGAAGTCGAACTATTGAGCGGCAAAGAACATAACAAATCATTTTAAGGAATTGAATAACGTTATGCATGACTGGAGCCGTGCTCCAAGGAGCTTTGAAAGAACTTGGTTACCAGTTCGATCTTACCAATTTATTTTATTAGCGAAATATAAAATACTTAGATTCTATAAGATGTACTGTTGACGGAGTCGAGCTACGCCATTTCCGGCTGTGCCGAGCGCACCCCGTGTTAGTCGAAAGCGATCGGATGGTACGACGTTGAAAGTTTCGGCGCGATCGAAAGGTTCGGCAGTTTTTTGGCCGAATCCGAACCTTCGGCCGAAACATGATTTTTAGGCCGAAACCGTATCCGAAACTTCGATCGGACACGAATTTAAATTATAGCCAGAGGGATGCAAAAATTCAGAATATATTTTATTTAGATTGTGATAAAAAGTCAATTGGAATAAAGTTGTCAACAAAATACATATTAACAGCTCCATTAAGTTATATTTATTTTATTTAACTCTTACGGTACCTTTAAAAACTTATGCGAGTTATTAACAAAGCAGAACAGCAGTATCCCATTAGCATTCTGCCGCCGATGCCCTGAGTATATTTCAAATACCCTAATGTCATTTTATTTGGTCACGGACTATTCTTAATTTTAATTCATAATGGAAATTCGCATTTAAATAGGCAATTTTTGATGGGTTGAGGAATTATTATTTTTTTATCTCTTAAGTAAGTGTTGCGTCATGCAACATGCATTCATCTAATACCGGCTTTTGTGTGTTCTGGATTCCAAATCATACATTTTCCGTTCGCTCCAGGACAGATAAGTTAAAAATAAAGGACAGGAATGTGTGAAACTTGACTTCTTCATGTAATTCATGAACACTAAATATATTGTGATTGGATAATTAATCATAATCTGGACATTTATTCCGTGTTAATACATTCCAATATACTAATAGGTATTTGTAGTCATAAGACATCATCAGAGCATTGAGTATTTTATAACAGCTTATACCTTAGACGTCTTTGTGAGTTTTACAAAATATGTCTGAGTTAAAATAAGTATCAATATAGATAATTTGATTAACATTTTAAGTAATATTGTTTTTGTATCTTTATTGCAGCTTAAAATTGTCAAATAATTCTATTTTAATAAACCCTTCCCTCTGTAATAAGAAATCTTGCATGTTTTTTTATATGTAGCAGTCTATATAATAAAAAACTGTTTATTAGAAGTTCTAATACTTCTAATGAACATATTTTTAGGAATTACGTACATTAAACAACATGATTTTCAAATTGTTGTTTTAGGTATTCCGTGCGTAATAAATTTTATATTGGAAGTTATGTTACGTACCTATTGCTTTTTAATAATTTTTTATATAAGTAACATTCATTAGAAGAGCTATCTTTTAAACTAGCGTAAAAATCCGTCCAAATTTATGTATTATTTAACATAATATAAGTAAATATAAGACATGCTAACACCTTCCATTTGTATAGTGGTGATGGTTTAGCTGATTTTGCGACGCTAAGAATTGTTGCCTCCCTTCGAAAAAAAAAAACAAACAATAACATTATTTTTTTATGTGCCCGGAGATCTCCTGGATCGGGAGATGACGGATTAATTAAGGCCGGAACACACTGCTGCTACTCCTACAGCGCAGCGTATCATACGCAGCGATCGAGGGGCTACACACGTGCGCGTACAGCAGTGTGTTCCGGCTATTAATCGTAAATATCACCGACCATGTTGTAATTAGGGCAAATTTACCAGTCATAGTGTCCTCGCTGCTCCTTCTGTGTAATATTGAAAATATTTTGCAACCGGAAATACGTATACTAAACAAATTTAGAAGCCTAGCCAGAAGATGGAACGATTTTGGTGGTCCTGACGTTCATGTACTTAATTTTTATTTATATTTCTATTTAATTTCATATGTAACTTATTTGTATGTTCTACGTTATTTTTTAATTTAAATGTTTACCAATAAATGAATAAAGAAAATTACGGCCTATTATTTTTTTAATCGTTGTAAATACTTATACCCCATTTTTATGTGCTTTGTCCCTTTTCCACAAGTACAAATATGAAAGTGAGAGATAATAACAAGCCATTCATTTTAACTGAAATAGGGATGATTATGATTTCCTCTCTGTAGTATTGCTGGCTCGATTGTTGCTAAACGACGAAGTTTCTCTTTATTTTGACTTTGAATTTCAATGCATCGAACATTCGAGCCAGTAATGATCGACCTAATCTTCGTAGTCGATTTTCAACTGTTTGGCATTCCGACAGTCGTATAATATTCTTAATTGTGACTAATGTGGCCGAAACTGTAACTTACCTATGGCGTAGCGCGTGATAGTTGTGTGACAATTAATAGACTTAAAATTCCCAATACCTTACTTATACTATTAGGCTTGATTAAAAAAAGATCCGTTAGATCATATGTAAGTTATGTCAAAAAATGTACTGATTTACCATTTACTCTAGCATTTCGTCACTACTTTTAAAAAAACTCGTATCTGAAAATCATCAAGTTTCTAGGAGGAACAATAAACATTCTGTAAATTATTGCGATTGATCAAAAAAGTTCTTGTTAGTTTCATGAGATACTTTGATAGCCAGTCATTAATTTCACAAATATTCGAATAACTCACTCAAACATTTTTTATAGAATTTATAGTTATTCGTAAGATACAAGATTTTTGTTTTAGTATTGACTGAAAGTTGTTAAGTTACGATAATTTTGCTTTGAATTTTATGCTACAGAATGAAACGAAATGTATGTTTTTATGTTTATTAAATTAACTAAGTAAACTCTCTTCGAGTAACAATAGACGAACTTAAATAACAACGTGCCTACGTAAAAAAAGATCGGGTCGAATTATTTTTTCTCTACTATACATGCAATAAACTATCGTAAAATGCATGATAGTCTTTTGGCAAAATCGGCTTTAGAGATTGCAAATCATCATACTTTCGTTTTTTAATGGGGACCGGTCCAGAATATAGCTGAGGAATCGCTTGATCTTCGGAAATATCATGGAATCTTTGAGGTAGAAAAGTCCAGATGTCATCAAAGCGAAGTTTAAACTCAATCGGACTGTTAGGTGTATATTTTAAAGCCCTCAAATCTACCACACATGGGTCACCTGCTCTCTTTCCAGGTTTTATAGATGTGTAGTGCTTAAGTGCGGCATAGTTTTTGAAAAAACTCCAGTGTAAATATTTTACATTGTACTTTTTAGTCAAAGATGCCTCTGTTATTACTTTTACAAAATCGGCAGGCACATGAAGTTCTCTGTTTTTCAGAAGAAATGTATAAGCAATATCATAAAGATTACGAGACATCTTACTTGAAGACATTTTCTTTAATGATTGCTGCCTATTTTATATGATAACTTGACAAGTCACCATTATTTTTTAAATACTTGAAAATTATTTAACCAGTATCAAATAAGTAAGTAGGTACCCAAATAAACAAGGAAAGAAAGGAAAAAGTATAATAAATCAGATACGAGTTTTTTTCAAAGTAGTGACTATAATCTGTTTAGATACGATCTTTTTTAACTAACGAATACTTACTATAATGACGATTTATCGTCGTTGGAGTTTGTGCATCATACGAGGTGTATTTTTATTAGTTTAATGCGAAAATAAACGAAAAAAAGGAAAAAATCAGATACGAGATTTTTTAAAAGTAGTGACGATTTGGTCTTTGGATCTATATATAAAACCAGGTTTTTGAGACTTAACACGTTCACTGTCCCCATACAAAACGATCTGACAGTCACAACTTCAGAGACATCCCTGACTGCATAACTACTACTGAACAGACCGACCAAGCGATCGATTCTTTCACCAACTATCTCAACACTGTTCGAAGTGAGGCCTCAAGGGAGGTGTCGGCGGAGGATATCCAAAACCGACCTCTGCCTAGGGAATTGAGGGAGTTAGTGACTAGAAAAAATCGTGCAATCAGGACTTACTCCAACCACCCTTCTGCTGAAAACCGTCAAATCCTGAGGGACTTGTGTAACGAGTCCAAACAGAGAATTGCCGAATTTCGGGAGAACTCGTTCAGGGATCTGATGGGTGAGATCGCTCCTAGTCATCTGGCTTACTGGAAACTAGCGAGATCTCTCAAATCAGATGCCTGTTGGACCATACCCCCCTTGGATCGTCCGGATCACCCTACCCCTGCTCTCGAGGATAGTGAGAAAGCCGAATGCCTTGCGAGTAGCTTAGAGTCCCAATGTTCGCCTAGTCTCCTTCACACCGACGAAGCCCATATTAGATGGGTCGATTCCGAGGTGGACAGGAGATCGCGTCTCCCCGTAACTTCACCCATTTTACCGGTGTCGGTTAAGGAAGTCAGTGACTTAGTCAGGCGTCTTCGTGTTAGGAAGGCTCCGGGTGCGGATGGTGTATCCAATCGTATCCTGAGACTTCTCCCTGAAACCCTCCTCCTCATTTTGGTCGGCATCTTCAATGCCGCGCTGACCAATGCTCACTTTCCAGCCGCGTGGAAAGGTGCAACGGTCATAGGGATAGCGAAGCCCGGTAAGCCCCGGACTTCGCCTGCCTCTTATAGGCCGATCAGCTTGCTTAGCTCTCTAGGAAAGCTATATGAGCGGATCCTTCTCACTAGGATTCTCAGATTTACGGCTGAGAATAACGTCATCATCGACGAGCAGTTCGGCTTTAGATCCGCGCACTCGTGCGTCCAACAGGTGCACCGCGTCACGGAGCACGTGCTGGACGGTTTCTCTCGATTCCAGGGGCTTAGGACCGGTGCAATCTTTCTCGACGTGGCGAAAGCATTCGACAAGGTCTGGCATAACGGGCTGATATACAAGTTATATCATCTCGGTATGCCTGACAGACTCGTACTCACCATACGAGATTTTCTCAGGGATCGAAGCTTTCGATACAGACTGGAGGGAACGTACTCGGACCCACACCCCATCCGGGCCGGAGTCCCGCAAGGCTCCGTGCTCTCTCCCACTCTTTATTCGTTATTCACGAACGACATTCCCAGGCACCCTAAAGTGCAACTGGGGTTGTTCGCGGATGATACCGCGCTCTTTACGACTCATTGTAAGTATACTTTTATCCGGCGATACCTCCAGGAGGCAATCACTGACCTAGGTCGTTGGTTTAATCTTTGGCGTATCGAAGTCAATCCGGAGAAAAGCACTGCGATAGTCTTCCACCCGTCTGACCGCGTTAGCACGGAAAGGCGTGTGGCTCCGATCCAGATGTTTGACCGGCCCATCCCCTGGGCCAACGAAGTCAAATATCTTGGAGTGACCCTCGACAGAAAACTGACTTTCCGTAGCCACATCAATAGGGTACGCAACCGTGCGTTGTTCGTGCTAGGAAGGCTTGGGCCGATGATTAACAAGTTTAGTAAAATGTCACTTAGAAATAAGCTGACACTCTACAAAACTTGTGTTCGTCCAATCATGTCTTATGCAAGCGTAGCTTTTGCTCACGTGCCTATGACATCGCTCAAGCCGCTTCAGGTCATTCAGAATCGTTTTCTCCGTAGGGCGACTGGTGCTCCGTGGTACCAGTCGAACCTCAGTCTGCACCACGACATGGGGATTAGCACTATGTATGGTTTCTTTAAGCAGACTGCCAGACGTTATTTTGACAACGCTCCCCATCATAGGAATCCGTTAGTTAGGAAGGCTGTCGACTACGTTCCCATCCTTCCCCCCTCTGTCGTTACTCGGCGATCACTGATTAGGGGCCGCACGGTCCGGCGTCCTAGGCACACACTTACGGACCCGGACGACGTAATCACAGCGTCTATCGAAAGATGGAACGCTGCGCTTGCGGCGTCCAACTCTGACACGACGCGTACACTTAGGCATTCCCGCCGGCGGGGACGTCCACCGCGCGATCGCGACAACAGTGACACATATAGTCCCTATTCGTCCCGGTACCGCCGCACACCGGGTAGAGTCAGTCCGACCCAGGTCGGGCCTAGCTGAGTTTCTTGCTGGACTCTTCTCAGCTAGGCTAGGTTAGTGAACCAGCGACAAAACTCCCAGTAGCTCGATTCCACTCACACCTCAGATTCGGTTGAAACCGCTCAACCAATCTCACTGGAGCGCAAACTCTTAGAGTATTCCAGTGTTCCAAACCACACGCGTGGTCGTGCCGGAGGTTTTCCCCTGGATTTTCCCCAGGCTACTCTCCAACCGCGCACTCCTATCGCTTTATTGGGCCCGGCCTATAAAGCCACAGTCAGGTTCAAAAAAAAAAAAAAAAAAAAGTCACAACTCCAACTGACAGTTGGACTGTGCATCCAGTATGGGAACGTGACTCCACAGTGGAAGCATGGACTCCTGATAAAGGTGCATGACCTCATATTGGGGGCATCCGGACAAGGAACGTGTTAAAATATATGCTAGGTAGTCAGGCCATTTATTTTTCCTTTGCCCTTGCTGTTGCCTTCGCTGCCGTCTCAAATTCAACACTTGCTTTTTGGAAGTAACGGTAGGCGACAACGTAAACAGTAAACTACTCAAGTAATAAGAGGTGAAAAGTGCTTTCAGTAACTATTGAGGTAGGTACATCCACCTAATAATGAATTCAACATCAAATAAGACACAAAGAAGAAACAGAAGCTTATAGTACATTCATTATTATAAATGTTTCTAAATCACTTTTGCCGGCTTAATAATAATAGCTAAATATAAAAAATCTTGACAAGTTTTTGCAACAGAGTACATGCGAAACTAAATCTTGTAGCTTATCTCCTGGTGTGGGGATCTTGAACACATTAAGTGGCGATAAATGAAACAATAAGTTATTTTAATTTATTTAATTACGTTTGTTTCATCAAGGTACAAGTACATAAAACCGCATATCTGTGCGAACTAACGCACAAAACAATGTTAGCCATGTCAAAACTATTTACATATAAACTATATTCGATTTATCGAAATGCATTTATTACACAATTACCTATAAAATTACATTTGCCTATCGGTGTCCGTATTGTGCCTATCTCAAGTCGATCACTTATGACTGGTTTACAACGGGTCATTAAACGAATTCGTCGGTCATTGACGAAACGTATAATGTTAATTTTACATGCCTATATTTTTATACGGACCTCGTAGTTCTAAAAAAATCGGTCAAGGCATGGGCCCTGTAAGATGCATTGACAGAACGAGTCACAGTATCTGTTACAGCTACTATTATACCGCATAACTCAGACGGTTGGGTGGCGTAAAAGAAAGACTCAGGCGGGGAACAAGCACGCTCCCCCAACCCAACCCACCAATTGACATCTCCTCTCACGTCACCGCCCGTGTTAAGCGGTAGGTCTATAGGTTCGCAAGGTTCAGCCCAGTCATTCTAGAACCGGTTGACAAGGAATGTGGGTTTAAGGGTTGGTCACACAGTGCGCGCGACGTCTGCGTAGCGCGACCGCTGCGCACTGGAACGTACGGTAACAGGTCCGCGACGCCACACAAGGTGCGCGACGCGGGCGGGATGTTATCATACATTCCGGCGCGCAGCTGTCGCGTTGCCGGCGTCTCATGCGTCGCGTACGCTTTGTGGCCAAGCCTCGAGACTAACCTTCCGAACAAAGATTATTTTCTTTCGCTAAGAAAACTTGACAGATGAGTTAGGTACTTATATATAAATTTGGACTCTAAATTCGTCATGTTTCAAGACACTTGGACGATGCCATTTCTGGTGACTTGTTCTAGCAACACTGCTTCATTGGGTATACTTTATTGTAATCGAGTGAGCTATAACAGTAACAGTTAATTATAGTTTCTCCGTAGTAGCACCGCAAACTCGTATTTAATAACGCTTCTTTAACTGCACGCGTGACTTATAAAAGCAATCTTGTCGGATCTGGAGTGGTGGCACCAAAACATAAGTATTTAAGCGACTAAGTACCGTAACCTTAGTTTTTATTTCTGAGACTTGTAACCTAGTTTGTACTCATTTTATATTTTTATGTGATTTGGTAGGTACATTGTCGAGATTGGATTCTACTATTTCAATTCCTTCTGTAACAATTCAGAAGGTACTTCTCAAAAATTAGTTTTAAAAAATGCCATCGTAGGCTAATTTGCCCAGAAGATGAACAGAGTATCCTAATTCTGAACAATTTGATACCGATAGTTGAACTAACATAGCTATTCATGCTCAGGTATATAGATTATGTTAGTTCAAGTTTTGAACCCTGATATCTATAAAATGAACGAACAAAACCAACAGGTTCGACAATATTTCGGTTATAACAATATTTCGATCAAATAAATGTTTAACTATTGGGGGTGTCCATCTTTTGGTGCCATTTCAATTCCTGATACGAGCTAGCGGAAGGGACCTCGATTTTAGTTAATATTACGATTGGTTTGAACCTTGTGTCCCGAGTGTATGTAGGTATGTAATATATTTGATTGCCATATTAAAAGTAACACTGACCAAACCAATCGCAAATCATATTGCTCTCCCGTGAAATTGCATTTTTTTTTAAAGTAACTAACTATCTATAATTAAAATAACGGCCTTGGATATGAATTATATTTACGAGTTTTCGTTCGTATCTTGTAAAGTGATTAGCTACCACAGTAAGTAATACCAGCGATTCCACGGGAGGGGTGAGGTTCCACGTATTTCGTTTTATTTTTTTATTTTGTAGCGTATTATTTTTAATGGCACAATGTTCTATAGTTCTCAGTAAAAAGGGAATAGTTATAATACTAAAGTACTTACTTCTAAGCACCTGACGATCAGTGCGACTCATATAAAGGCAGTAAATACCGGTGTATCGAGATTATGCCTTGGCAACTAAGCAACAAACATCTCAGACAAAGACAGAGTAAAAAATAACATGACACTGTCATCAAATTTGCCTAATTATCCGACTCAAGAAGATCTCTATGGTTACTTAGTGCCAGCCGCTCGCACTGATTGTAGAAAAATACGTCCCTTACAAGTAAGTACCTTGTCTTATGAAACGTAACAAATATTTTCCGTATTTCTGCAGTAAAATTTAATAAACCTAACGCTCAAGGTACATAGCTATATCCCCTATACCTATTAGGTACTATAGCGAATTTATTTACACAATTAGATGGCAAACGACGGTTTTGTCAAATAACAAGACTTATACTACTATTTTACTTTACACATTATTATATTTGCATTTTAATTGAATATTTGTGCGTCGAGACCACGCCTAAACGTCAAGCGCGACACTTACTAATACGTTTTGTCTTTTATACTTTGCTATATATATGTTTATTTTTACAAATTATTTTTACGTAGTACAAAATGGCCGCATAGATGTCTTATGTTTACAAGGAAGCAACACAGACATGAAATCTTAGTTGGAAATATTGAAACAAAAATGTAATGTACCTAATAATCTATCAAAAGTTTTTTTTTAAATCTACGGATGTTAAAAATCATTATTTGTAAATATTTTTTGTATCGATTTCATCGTACTTATGTACAAACTTATATACAATAAAAATGGCTCAAAGAAACCGGCAAGCAAGATTGGGCTAGTAATTGGCCTTATATTTAAAGATCCCGATAAATGTTCTTATTACTGGCATCTTTACAGGTTCGTAGGTAGAGCAAAAATGAAAGTGCATTATAAAAAGTATTTCTTTAAAAGAAAATTAACACAATAAGGTTCAGAAAATTGATATTGAAAAATAAATTGTTGGTTTGACCACTTCTAACAACGAAGTGCAACGCAACAGCTACAAGGCGTAACCTAACTTAACCCTTTAATATGCAGATAGTTCTGTGTTCCAGCCTTTTCATATTTCATCTCGCTGGTCCCCATGTAATAAATCTAATTATCACAGTTTTATAATTAAATAACACTCCCTAAGTTAACGTATCAGAGAAAATAGACATAGCCTTCCTTACATTAAATTAATAAATAACTTAAATATACATATCAGTGCGAAGCACCTAATAAAAATATTTTTACAAATTTTGTTTTATAACAGTTGCTTACACAGTTGCAGTAAAAAAATAACAAAATGCTTTCATATTAATAACTAAATAAAATTCTTAAGTTGATGTGTTCCCAACAAACTAACACTAGCCACTCTAAATGGCACAGGGCGCGCGAGCGCATTAAGTAAAAACAGTCACTTAGCGAGAGATCAGTCCCGAACACGACTCACCACTCAGGTCGCCACTCACCACTCAGGGCCAAAATTGGCTCAGTTTGACTAAACATCCTAATATAGTGCGACTGGCTGCGAGTCATACTACAGTCCAACTGTACACCACTCAGCACGACTCAGCACTCAAACTGTCGTTTCGTTTTTGCGAAGCGGCTGCAGTTCTCGTTGCAGGTCGTTGTAATATTCATGGTCAGACATAGATTCCTCTTCCACTGATCGCTGCGGCAAGTATTTGCTAGTCCCAGGTTGGGGCACTTCGCCACTCGCCCCACTAATGTCACTCGCTAAGGATTCCAAGGGCACGGGTTCAGTAGGGATACCCAGCGTTTGCGTAGGGACATTCTCATCACTCATTAGATATTCTGGATTATCTATACATCTCTTGTTTCCTAACGCCACGAAGCCGGAATACCTTAAGTCTTTCTCTGGACTTTCGCCACTTTCGCCTATCAGATCCATGTAAGTCGACGCGTTTTGGTTATGCTGCGGCGACGGCATCAAGTAATCGTCTTCATCTAAAGGTAGATTCAGCTTGAGATTGCCGACCTGAGCCTCTTTAATCTTGGACATGGTGTCGAAGTCGGCGCCGTCGGAACCTTCTGGCCGCTTCTCATCGCGATAACGGGAGCTTGAACCGTCGGAAGCACAGACTCCGTTATTATAGTAGTGTCTCATTTCTGGGCCATCCGGATTTGATTGGTTATACCTTAACATTTCATGGTCCCATGCCTCAGATTTGGAGCCTTCAGGAGTGGCGCTGCCTGGACCTGTGGCATTGTTAGCCCACGAAGAAGACGTACAGGGCTTCAGTGAACTAGTCTGGGTATCTACGCCAGCACTGGTTGCCGAATTCGAAGTGATAGTACCAACGCCCGACTTGAACTTTGGCTGGAGGTACTCGTCTGCTTCTACAAGGGATTCGGGACCTTCCATTGCTGACGAAAGATTTCGTATCAACTCTTTCTCATCCTGGAATTAAAAATAAATCTTTTAGCCGCGATGAAACAACAAAGGTAAGGTATTATACAAAAATTAGGCATCTTAGTTATATGTATATAAATAGAGTCGTGACTCCTGAAAGTTGAGACCGACATTTATTTAAAACTATAAAAATGGCAATTACGATATAGATGTCAAATGTGTCAAAGGTCACTTAATTATGATACTAATATTGTTTGACACTTCAACAGGTTATACACAAAATACATATAGCAAATCACATCATAGTCCTATGACTATTCCGTTTATATTACTACTTCCGGTCTGATAAAACTCACTAAAAGTATTAACAATATCATGATTATTAATCTTGAATGGGTGATGATATCTAATGGCATATACTGAACTGCGTACTAGTACGAAAAACGTATTTTTCTCAAAAATGCAATTAAATTTTGACGTTATGTTCGTTATAACCAGGGATCGGATACCGGTATTTTCTCCATAGAAAAATATCGGTATTATTACGGTCACCGGTTCATTATTTCGTTTTTAATGGGACAATCTAATAATAAAACGTTTTTACCTAAATACATGATTGAGCCCTACGCAAAGAGCAAAAAATAATCCAAAATATTGGGCTAATTCAGGGTTTTTTAAAAATACCGGTATCGGTCCCTGGTTATAACAGGCTGCGAAGTATTACGTTTGATGTCATACAAAATTTCCAGCCTTTACTGAATCCTTAGAATTTCAATTCGAGTTTTCTTATAACTTTCAAATTTAATTGCATTTTTAGAGAAAAGCACTATACAGGCCTCGGCGCAAACAGGGATTGTCGGCCTCGTATCTTTAAATGGTCTCCCCTATTTAACGGTAATCCCCTATCCCCCATTATCGTATGTAAGTGGAAGGAATTTAAAAGCTAAAACTATGATTACCTGTGAAGAATAGGATGGAAGACGCATGAACTTGTCTCCAGGAATGACAAGATAGCGGCCGGGATCCCTTGCCATTTCTGCGAAGGTGTCTGCCAACTGCTTGAACGTCGGTCTGCTTTCCGCGTCCAGCATCCAGCAAGACACCATTATGCAGTATATGTCCAACGTGCAAATGTTTGGTTGAGGGAGTTTCAGTCCATTTTCTATCAAGCCAGGCACATTCTTCGCATAGATATTTTCATAAGGGCGAGCGCCATAACTTAGAATTTCCCATATAGTCACACCAAATGCCCATACGTCACTTTTGTGCGTAAATATTCTATGCTGAATACATTCTAAAGCCAACCATTTGATTGGCATTTTACCGCCAGCAGCTTTGTACTCAACTTCATTTATGTCTAATAGTTTGGCTAATCCGAAATCGGTTATTTTAACACAATTCGGTGTTTGTACTAAAACGTTGCGAGCAGCTAGATCTCTATGGACCAGCCTCTTTTCTTCCAGGTATGCCATGCCTCGCGCTATCTGAGTGCACCAATTCAAGAAGGCTTTCGATCCGATCTTCTCTTTGTGCGTTCGAACGTAGTCCAAGAGACAACCCAGGGGCATGAGTTGAGTGATCAACATCATCTGATTTGTCATGCAGACGGCCAGCAATTGAAGCAGATTGGGATGTTCCACACTAGCCATTATGTAAGCTTCTTCCAGAAATTCTTTGCTAGTGTTTGCACCAGTTCCTTCCTTCAGAACTTTAATTGCTACTGGAATTTTTACATTGCCTCCTTCCGGTACCCAAACCCCTTTGTACACTTTTCCGAATGCACCAAATCCAAGCATACCTCCTCTGCGGAGTTCAGCTTCTTTCACAATTCGTAGTTTGGCGAGATTCGGTTTGACATCAGTCGGCCGGAGTGGTTCATTGTCATCGCAACCAGTCAACACCATAGTCATCTTCACTGCTTCTTTCTTTGCTCTTGCGTTTTGTCTACAAGTGTATCCAATTATACCAAGTATCAAAAGCAAGACGAAAGCAAATATAAATATTATTATGAGTACAGTGGGAGTCCTTGCTACTGTGGGCGGTCCGCCACCGCTGGTTGCAGAACAATACGGCTCCACAATGGTATTTTGTAGCTGCTCGTCATAATAAATTTTATTTGGCATATCGGGAGGGCAAGTGCTAGTGCAGTTAAAAGCTTGTTTGTTATCGATCGAATTGGATTCACCTAGGAACACTTTGAGAGATTGGCATTTGACGCAGTCTGTTGAATCGGGCCCAGTGCACCCGCGGCACTCGTTATGGCACGGCGTGCACGTTCTGCTCTCCGTGTCAGTGAAATGATCATTAGGGCATTCGTCTTCGCACTGGTCGCCACGTTTATAACCATTACAAACTTGGCAGACTTGCTGATGTATGCCAAAACCTGTACACTTAATACAAAGGGGATGGCATTTCCGACAGACGATTGTGGCTTTCCCTTCCAGCGGTTTCACGTTTCCAACCCATTCGTTGTAGTACCCATCTGGGCACGGTTCGTTTTCTCTGAGGCATTGTTCGACTGTGGCTTCGACTGTTATGATAGCTTTTTTGCAGGAATTGCAGCCGTTTTCGCCCACGGTATTCTCAGGGCCCGTGCAGCCGTTGATGCAGTTGACGTGGCAGGGCATGCATGTGCCATTGTCGGAGACGTAGCGTGAGTCGGGACACGCGGCCATGCAATAGGGTCCATCTCGCACATGACGGCAGCGCGTGCAGTTGGCCAGCGTGGGCCCGCTGCAGCCGTCGAGGCACTCGTAGTGGCACTTCTTGCATGTCTTCTCCCCGGCCTTGTAGAGACTGGAATATGATAAATGAGTAATGTGAATAACCAGTTATTTGATACTTCATCAAATATTCTTAAAGAAGTACTTTGACATTAAATTCTTTTCAACCTGTTCCAAGAACGCTAAAACGAACATTTACTGTGTTTAACGGCGATTTATGAGCATTATTTGAAACAAAGCTCGGCCGTCGAACCAGACAACCCACACGATTTTGTTACGTTATTATGGTAATTATGTGTGACTAACAATTGTATACGTCAAAATCAAACTTATTTTGCCAAAACATTATGATTCAGTAATGTATGTATATATGTATGGCATGTCTAGCATAAAGCTAGCTCCCGTCACGAAGTGTGTTCAGAACAGAACTTCTTTGCCATTCAATCGTGTAAATATGACTCGTCCCTTTCAAATTGTGAGCATTGATTACGCGGGCCCGTTAATAGCAAAGGTTTATGTTATAATCTTTGGATGCTTTGTGACAATGGACATAGGTAATTGGCTTCTGATTTGACAACTATAATAATACTTTCTTAGGATTTCTTGAAAGATTCAAAGCTCATAGAAATAAGCCTACAAATATATATTGTGAAAATGCCGCTTATTACAAAGGCGCCGAAAATGTTCTCAAGGAGCTTTATGATTTACAGAATACAAATATTAGATGTTATCGGTATTTATTTCATTAAACTGAATTATATAAAATTGGTTCATAGTCGCATTAAGTTCAAGTTAATATCTCATAAAACACTAATATTTATATTATATCACTATAAAGAAGCATATTTACCCCGGTATGACGCTGCAGTTTTGTAAGCAAGTCTCCTCGAACTTGTAGTTCTGACAAGACAGGCACTGGTCGGGCCCAGGGCCCCAACACCCGTCGGTTGAACATTGCGGATCGCAAACCAAATGAGATTTTTCTGTTGAAAAGAGATTTGTTAAGGAACAATCGACATGGAAACCAGTCGCTGAGCATACTTTGTTAATAGGGTTAGTTTTACTATGGATATAAACATGTCGCATATAAATTCGCTTGCATATAAAAAATTATAATCGCAAAAGCAAATTGTATAACTAAACTATACTAAGATTCTACTTTGAGGATCCTCAAAAACAAGTCGCAAAGCTTAACTCACCACATGTAGCCATATCTCCATTATGCTGAATGATTTGCTTGTGATCTCTTGATTTGACCAGTTTGTTCCAGGCAATGTGGTCTGCGAAGCACAGGTCTTTGTTCTCCATAATCGCGATTGCGCCTGAGTTCACTCTCTTTAAAGACTTCAGACCGAGGGATTTCAGTGAAGTCTTCACGATGTACAGAGAAGCGAAGAGGTTCTCGACCACTTGTCGGCCTCCAATTACTTCCAGATTCCGGAAGTAAGAAAGGCTCGTGAAATTCTCATGGTGTGCCTGCACGTTGAGATACCCCGTGACTTCTCGGACTGTGCTGAACACCTCTAACTGGTCAGGGTCCATCGCCGGATAACGTGCACCGAAAGAGTAGTTGCTGGCAAATATTTGCGAAAACCCTGAGAAAGTCGTTTGAAGGATCTCTATCGATCCATCTATAATAGTGCAGTCTTTGAAACTGTTGATATTTCCTGAGTGAATAGGCTTTTCCGCCAGGCAAGTCTTCGGGCACGTCACGTTACAAGATACGCATTCTCCGTTGACCGCAGTTTTATCAGGCGGGCAGCTCCTCACGCAGGCTCCCGTATCTTTAAGGAGATGCTCCGGACAGCTGCGCACACACGTGGCGCCGTATGCGTATTTTCCGTTCGGGTTGGGCTCCCACGAATACGTGGTGGAATTATACTTTTCCATCCTCGGACATTCTTGCGAACATGTGCCTTCATTGTAGAAATTGCGGCAAGCGAGGCACTGTGTGGGCAGCGGGCCTGTACAGCCGCCGGCGCAGAACGTGTTACAGCAGTCCCGGGGGTTCGGACCGAAGCAGCGTCCTGGTGCGCACTGAGGACTACAGATAGTTTTAGAAAACTTTTGGCAGTTCTTCGGCCCCTCGCCCCAACAGCCTTGCACACAGCTATCATCGCACCGCGGGCACGCACGCTCTGGCACTGCGAAGTCGTACACGTACACGTATGTCGCGTTAGGGCCTGTGATTATCTCCTCCCAATTTATGGTCTTCACGTGGCATAGGTTATAATTCTTGTAAATACCGACGCTGCCCCGCAGTATGTCACGAAGTGCTGGCAGCTCTAACGTGAAGGCGCTGGACATGGTAACCATCAGCGCGAACTCTTCTTCTCTTACATTTAATTTGAACAGGGTTCGCCCACGAATAATCTGAAGCTGCGGTAATATGATCCGTGACACACTCACGTGGGAAATGAGCACATAGCCGGTTACCTCCCTGATGTACTGCAGGAAAGATAAGTCCATTGTGTCGTTCTGGAGCCATGTCAACTCGAGATTTCCGTCTACGTATGTACAATTGGTGAAGCGGTCTCGAAGGTTCCGGTAGTGTGTTTCGCGGTTCGAAGGCACCGACATCCGGCCATTGGTGCCGATACATACTGAAAAAAAACGAAAAAAAGGTATGTTAAAAATAAATCACGATCATAATGTTGTAATTAGTCATTTGATTAGTCAATAAAATATAGGTTGTGGCAAAAGTCCTTGAAGGATCGTCGAGTTACGAGCAGTATGCCTAACGAAGAGGCGGGCCGGTGTGGGCGGGCTTTGAAGCCAGTTTCCCGAACGCGCTGCGCGGGCCGCGTTGCCACTTGCGATGGAGCCGCGCGCGCAGCATCCATTGCCACATTGTTCCACTCTCCGCAGCCGCACATAAGGCACGAGCGAGCATGCACTAGGAACTAATGATAAAGTGTCAAATACACCGCGTTCACGAATTCTACTCAAACTTTACCGTTACGCGGCTTATTATTCTAACAGACAATAATACACAGTTGTACTATTTTCGATACTAATGTCAAGACTAAGTTAAAACTCTATTTTATTGTTTTGTAAATTAAATAACAATGTCAAATGTTAAATTGGGTTTACTGTTGAAACAAGCCTTTGTAGTTTTGTTATTGACGACTCCCGAATGTTTTACTGCTGTAACTAATTGTAACTTGAAATGTAGGCCAAATGGTTAGGGAGGCGAATAGGGGAATTTTCGGTAATACTCGAGCGTGGCAGTTTAAGATATGAGAGATACCTTAGACCTAATAGAACAACCTTGTAAAGTATTTAGCTCTATATGTAGTGACGCGCGCCTAGGATAGACGATCAGATTAGTAAAAAAAAAACGATAGTCTGAAATACTCGAGCGCGTCAGATTAAGATATTGGGGGTTGATTTTAGTGTTTTAAGACTAAATTTAACTAATCTGACGATAAGTCCTTGACGCCGCCGAGTAATAGGGTCGCGAACTTGTAAAAAAAAAACGTTAATCCGGCATTCTCGAGCGCGATTTTTATTTTATTTATTTTGAAGAATATAATGTAAAACTTAGTAAAAATACAAAATCTGCCGGTTTCCGCATGACCGGAAGTGTGGAGGAGCCATTTCGTCTTCCGAAAAACGCGTCGCGGCATATAAGTCGCGAACGATACATTTTACAAAAATAAACAAAAAAGGTAATTTTATTTTACACAAAAAAGGTCTCTTTACATTTTTGTCCAAAGTTAAAACTTTTTGACTTGAAGCATCATAAAAACTCAAACTCCCGGTTTTTTGAGTATATCTCGAAAACTGAGCGTGTTAAAAAAATTGATATGAAATAACGATGATTAAATTATGTGACTTTTATTATATCTCAAAATTTTATTTTTCTAAAGCTTCTCGACAATTTTCGTGGACTCGGAAAAAGTTACGCGTATCTGTATACAAAAGTATTATTAACATGTACAGTTTCATGTATGTATATTATTCAATAGCCTGTTGATAGGGAGCAATTTCGAAAAACGCTGAAACATGTTTTGTTGTATTTAAACAAAGAGTCTATATACGAAGTTTTAAATCTCTCACTTCAAAAAAGATTTGCTCTCCGTACAAACTTGGAACCCCCTTTTGAACCCTTTAGGGGAGCAACTTCAAAAAACGCTTAAATATATTTTGTTGTATTTAAACATAGAGTCTATGTACGAAGTTTTAAATCTCTCACTTCAAAAAAGATTTGCTCCCCGTACAAACTGGGAGCCCCCTTTTGAACCCTTTAGGGGAGCAATTTCGAAAAACGCTTAAATATGTTTTGTTGTATTTAAACAGAGTCTATGTACGAAGTTTTAAATCTCTCACTTCAAAAAAGATTTGCTCCCCGTACATACTTGAAACCCCGTTTTCACCCTATTAGGGGAGCAATTTCGAAAGACGCTTATATATGTTTTATTGTATTTAAACAGAGAGTCTATATACGAAGTTTCAAATATCTCACTTTAAAAAAGATTCTCCCCATACAAACTTTGAACCCCCTTTTCACCCCTTTAGTGGAGCAATTTAGAAAAACGCTGAAATTAATATATTTAAACACATACTCTATATACAAAGTTTCATGTCTCTCGCTTTAATAAATACGGGTTTTCATACAAACTTTGGACCCCCGTTTCACCCCTTTAGGGGGTGAATTTTGTAAAATCCTTGTCAGTCAGTCAGTCAGTCAGTTTCTTCTTTTATATATTTAGTTAATACAATTCGCACTACATTTCATCTACATTTCATCATCATCATCATCATCATTTCAGCCGAAAGACGTCCACTGCTGAACATAGGCCTCCCCCAAGATTCGCTATTTAGACCGGTCCTGTGCCGTTCGTTTCCACCGGATTCCCGCGACCTTCACCAGGTCATCACTCCACCTTGTGGAGACATCAGGCCTACCGACAGCCCGTCTTCCGGTGCGTGGACGCCACTCAAGCAGTTTCTGGCCCCACATTTACGTTGGTTGTATCTATCGCTTTATTGTCATTCTTAAATTCCCCGTTTTATCAAGGAGAAAGAAAAGAAAAAAAAGAACCAAAAAACCTTTTTCGGTCAGATTAAGAGAACCCACCAACATTTTTGTCAGATTAAGAAAATATGCTTTCAGGATACCGAGATAAACCTCCCCTATGAAAATCTGACGCGCTCGAGTATTTCAAAAAAACTTTATTTTTTTGCATTTTCAAAAATTCATCGTAACTTATCGTCACGCCGAAATCGTCAGTTTTTTTAAAGGGAGCTTCCTTGGGGCCTACTTAACACCCCTTCTGAAAATCTGACGCGCTCGAGTAAATTTTTTTTTTTTGCATTTTTGACTACTTTATATTCCTACCCCCACCACGCAAACCGGCAGATTAGTATACCGTTGTTATCAGAGGCACTTGGGGCATACGTAGTATGAATATCTGACGCGCTCGAGAATGCCCAAGTAACTGTTTTTTTTAACGTTTTTGAAACACCGTACACGCCAAACCCACCGCTAAAATGGTTTTTACCATACGAGCTTTTCTTTTCGAAATTATTTTATCTTTCGATTTTGATAGGTCTCGACGGCGCCGTTGAATTACGCCATTTAGCTACCTCGCCTCCCTAACTAAAATTAAAACACCAGTTACTTGTGTCTAATCCCTTTCGGTATTATGTATTCGATAATTCAAATAAAGAATAGGTACTGGAGACAGATGCTGTCTTTGTCGTAACATAGTTTTTTTTATTATACTAATACTCATGTTGTTATAAACTTATCGACGTACTCTGTTAATTATGTGGTGGGCATTCATTAATAAGATGGCATGTTTATAATAAAAAATATTATCATATAGTAAGAATTAGATATTTCATTATTATTATTCAGTACGTACAGACACAGATGGACTTAAAACTCGGACTGTGACAGTTTTCATGCGCGTCTCGATTTTACTGGAGACAACTCAAACAAACGAAAAAAGTTATATTCTAGAACAAAAAACTGTATGTCACCTTCCCGAAATGAATACTTTAAGTTGCACTTAACTACCTGCACACTGAAGTGCCCGAGGCATTTCTAAATCATAAGACAACGCGGCTGTCCAACTTTTTTTGTATTCACATAACCCCTGGTATTCAAAAGGTAGATTTTACCTGGTCGTCCAAATAATGGAACTTTTTTAGACTCTCCCGCAGAGTAGTGTTACCGTCATACGATCTTTCGAGAGGTTTTTAACTACGAAACTAATATTTATACTACAGGTAACAAAATGGGTTATTAACTTAACTGGTTTAGAGCGTAGAGGAATTTATATTCCTATATATTGTTTGGTAATAACATTCTGTGACCGATTGAGTTTTTTTTTAAATTAATGTGTCATTTTTACTCAACGGCAAGGCTTTACCTGCCTAAAGGCCCATTTACACCGTGCAAGAACTTGCATGCAATTTTGATTACATTGCGGGCTGCGGGCTACCGAGGTAAGACAAGGCCGATCAAATCCCGCAATGTAATGAAAATCGCATGCAATTTCTTGCACGGTGTAAATGGGCCTTAAGTACTTCACCTACACTCCTCGGCAGAAAAGAAGTCAATCCTGACCCCTGTACATTTTATAACCTAAGTGACTATTAGGTACATCTTATTCCTATACTGTGTTCTGGAAGATCTCACGGATCGAAATAATTGCCATGTACGATAAATAAATAAATTCCTGTTTGGTCTAAGTCATAGTGGTTTTATCCTCTCAAGTGGCGGTCTTGTGATCTTATACCCACATATTAATTCGAACATGTATCTAAAAAGTGTACACGGGCGAGAAAGCAATAGTAAACGTCTAACAAATTCGTAATCTCCGTTGGAATGTATCTTCCATTAAAACGGGCCATCGACCATCGACGCGTGTTCTGCCGAAGGTGTTAATGAATGTTGCCTACATTCCGAGTCGCTATGGAGATCCTAGTGCATAAAATTAAACACGTAATTAGAATAAAGCTTTCAAAAATGACACGACACGACGCGTGGGTATTTAAAAATCGCTTTAAATTTCAAACAACATGCTGGAGGTTTACGTAAGTTAGTTGGGTTACCTCCCACGTGATAGCACGGCTAGTTTAAGAAGACTGTTGGTGTTGGGAGCTCGGTCGTGATGTATGGTGGTTGGATTCGGCCTGGTTCGGTTGTGGGTAGAAATCCGGACGTTCGACCCGGTTACCGATGACACGGGAGATAATATTGAGCCTGCGTTGCGCTCGCTGACTCCGATGCGGCTGATATTATATGACATGTACCTACCAACAAAGCCTATGGGGTCAACAGTATTCATATTAAACGTGTTTAGTAAAGGATGTTTATAAGTGAAATTACGTATTAAAATATCATTGTTGATACCACTAAGGATTCGGGTTTTTAAACGCTAATACCTTCCGTCGTGGGTAATTAATGAACATTTTTAAGATAAGTACTTAAAATGCCGAACCGAACGTCTCCCCATTGAATTAAAATTAGCTACCGTCGTAGTTTAGTTCGCTTTAAAATTCATTAAAACTACGTAAAAACAAGTCACGACGTTACGAGTCTGCTTAAGTTAAACATAACAAATGAACCAGCCGCTGGGCTTAAAAACCCTTTATGAAAATACCACAGTTGTACATTTCCAAAGGATAAGTGGACAAGTTAAGAAGGCAGTCTTTTACTCGATTCAATCTCTCTCTGTCCCCGTAACTGTTCCTGGCGTGGTAACATGGCGACAGGTTTGTCTGCGAACGATCTTTTTATCCAGTTACTTGAGTTCTGAAGCACTGGAACCAGTTTTAGCGTTCACCGCGTTACTCTGTTAAACGCGCCTTTCACTGTAATTTGTCATTGCGAGCGGTTAGATCGTCGCGTGCGACGATCTTTTGTTCTTCTGTTATCAAAGGAAACCTTCAATGGACGTTGAAATGACATGTATCGCGAGTGGCTGTCATTATTTGTATTTTTTCATGAAAGTGAAATATTATCATTTTGAAGTTCTTTCGCAATATTTAACCACCAAAAATGTACTTGAGTAAAAGAATTGAGGGTTACGTTTCAAGCTTATGCAACTCAGAAAACTTTGTATTATTGGGTAAAATATTAGGTTATATTAGTGACTTTGTCGGATTAACTTAATTGATTACGGCACTGTCGCGTCCTTGCCAATATTTTGACAAAACTATGTAACAACAACAACTTAAGCTCCCGGCCTAATAATTATGCTAGCTAGTAAGCACAAAATATAAACTTACCCCCACCTATACCTAACCAAACTTTTACATGGTACTAAATTATATATCATCATAAAATGAACTCAGTATATCAAATGTATTGGTTTCGGAGCAGCCATAACGTTCCGATGAATGTCAATAATAAATTATTAGCAAATACCTAAAAAATTCTAATTGATAAAGGTTCCTCGAGCACAATAAATGAATAAGTAAATCTAGTCATTCCTGAGTAAATCTCTCCTAAAGCGAAAATCAAACATTTATTCTGCAAACAGCCGTCTGGCTGTTTATCCAGACATTTGCCGACCACTTTAGCCTAGTTGGTCAGTGACCCTGCCTACGAAGCTAGAGGTCCTGTGTTCGAATCCCGGTCTGGGCATTTATTTGTGTGGTAACACGAATACTGGTATCTGAATTTTGGAGGTTTTCTTTGTATTTAAGTATCTATTTTATAGTATATTGTATAGTATGTCTATCGTCGCATAGTTAGTAGGTACCCAAAATATGCCCAAAGTACAAGCTTTGCTTAGTTTGGGACTAGGTCGATTTGTGTAAGATTGTCTACTAATATTTATTATTTGTAAAAGAAATCCATTAATAGGTTTTTGTTAAAAGGGGACGAATATATCTGGTTGTCTTCTTTAAGTTTATGTTTTATGTACCGTTTGAGGTTCAAATTTTTCAATGAGTCATATATACAGAGTATATTAAAAAAGCTTCAAGATAATCACTAGGTATTAAATACGTCAGGGATTTAGACGTAAATTCGCGTATGTAAATTTAAATGATACGACATAATTTTAGATGTTCCAACAACTTGATGTTACACGTAGTCTTCGTATAATTAAGCTGATTAGTTTGATGTGGCCGTTACTGAAACTAGTTATGAGATTTGTCAATAAGATACAGTGCTTATGGGAAATGGATTTTTAATGAGCTGTTAGTGTGAATAACAAATAGATGTTCTAGTCTACGGTCATTGTCTATATAAGGTGAGATTAGAAAAATAAAAATTGTCTTTAGCTTCCAACATGGCTGGTTTGATTATACGCTCCTGTTCCCTAAATAAGTATAAAATTATATATCCTGCCTGTATGCCATAAGTCAAACTCTCCACAACACAATAGCTAACAGGCTATTTAATGATGAGTACTAGTTATTTAATGCGACCAACAAAGGAAAATTGGCGGAAATAATTCGTGTATAGTTAAGCGAATTTTGGCACAGTTGTAGGTAAAGATGTCCTAAACAACATGCTAAAAGTACTGGCGGACGGGGAGAGAGCTAACGTGTAAGGGGGGATTTAAAGGGCCCTTTTTAGTTTTTTGTATTATAGACGGTGGCCCGTAGCAATAAATACCCTTAGACATAACTAATCTACATAAAATTCTCTACAAAAAAGATTCTATACACTTTTTCAAAGAGGAAATTTAAAAGAGGAAAATTTAATTTTAAGTGGCTTCTCATTAGTGTGTAGAATCTTTTTGTAGAGCAATTTATGTAGATTACTTGTGACTAAGAACACTTTTTGATACGGGCCACCGTTTACGGGCTTTTTACAAAAAACTAAAAAAAGGGACCTTTACATCCCCCCCCTACCCGTTAGCTCCACCCCCATCCGCCAGTACTTTTAGTATGTTGTTATGGACATCTTTACCTGCTACTATGCCAAAATTCGCTTATAAACGAATTATTTCCGCCAATTGGCAGTTAACGGTCTTCGTTGGGCGTAGGTACTAATTTGTAAGTGAAGCGCAACTGAAGAAGCGATCGGACAAGGCTGGTAGTTATTGGAAAAGGGCATGAGAATGATGATTTACTTAGGAAAAATTGGGTTCATGTCGATTTTGAAAAACCTATTTAGTGAACTTCATGAAATCGTGTGAAGACAACGTTCGCTCTTATGCCCTGTGCCAATTCGCCTTAATGTATGCACAAAAGGATGTTAGTAAATGACTGCCATGACAACTATGCTCCACTATGTGTCTCAATATTAAAATGCATAAATACTATATGACACCCGGCAGATTTCCGTTCACATGACTGTGTTCATTCCTTAGCATTGGTAATAGGCCATTGAAGACATTATTTCCGCGTAATCACAAGTAGGACTTATTTGCAATCTTGGTTGCAGAAACCTTGATATATTAATGTGCCAGGAAAACATGAAGGTACATATAAGTAAATAATGAATGGAGAATGAATCAGGATTGGACGACAACATAACATATGATCATCAACATTTCCATTTCCATTTATACCTACCTACATATTTAAGGCTAAGTGGCGGTTACCTAATGACTGAGCCTAGTTGGGCACTGCTATCTCATACAGTTTAGCCTAATATAAAAAATACCGGCTACCCTGTATGTAAAACGAACTACCTCAACCGGAAACCAACAGCTCAATAAGAGATTTAGGTAATATCTTTTTTTATGAATGACTGAACAGCGATTGGCCTTAGTCTCGCCTGATGGAAAGCGTTGATGGAAGATAATACTATGAAAGATCTAATGAAACATAATATTAATATATTGAATGATATTTTTCATCTACTTACTTTTTACTTTGTTTTCTATGTATTTAAGTATTTATATCTATTAAATATATCGTCGTCTAGTACCCATAACACAAGCCTTCTTGAGCTTACTGTGGGGCTAGTTCGATTTGTGTAAGATTGTCCTCTAATATGTATTTATTTAGTTTATAATTAAAATATTTTTGTGGTCTTAAGATAAGGTTTTGTCTAATATCGCACCATGGTCTAAAGGCCACTATGCTTTATATGCTAAGCTAGTCATTTATGCGCACCCATACCTAACCACTTTATTACTATCACAAATATGCATTTATGCTTTCCTGGTGATCATTAAGCTTGGAATTCATGTGACAACATGCTCAAGTATTCAACAGCCTTATTAATTTACTGAAATTTTACAGTGTAGGCATTGCCGCAGGAATGTATAAAGGTTAGGAAGGACCTTTAGAATACTTGTAATACAACCAATCTAATCTTTTCATCCCTTATCTCTATCTTATCAGGACATCCCTTAGATTCGTGTTGTTTCGGTTTATGTGACAAATTAAAAAAAAATCGATTGAGAATAACGAAAGGACTCTGCCAAAAAAAGATCATCAAAAATTGTATATCACAATGTACATACAAGTGTTCCAAAAAAGCAAATTTACTATCCATTTTTCGACTTTTGATTATTGATACAAAAAGCATAGTAGGTATGCTAACTGCTGGTAGGTACGGTACCTAATGCATTAACATTTTTCTAACGAGTGACTAGACAATTAAAAGAGGACAATTAAATTAACGATTCAATATTGAAATCGTTTGCGTCACCAGTTGTTTTTAAGTTGCATGCGGAACAGCATTCCGAGCGGTCATTACGGTTACTGCGTTTTACTTGTAAATCATTATTTGACGACTAATTTGTACAGATAGTTTACGTTTGGGCCTTTAAGCAGTTAAGTAAGTTTAAAGTGTATGTTTACGTATAGTTTTACGAGTAACTCATTACCTACATATTGGATAATTTCCGAGATAATGTAGTAGACCTGTACTAGACCATAACTTCACCCGGGATGTAAACTGTCTTTACAATTTAAATTAAAGTCGGCCAAATGTTCAACGGCTACGCGTTAAAAGATAAACTGACAGAGTTACTTTTGTCTAGCGCTTATGTAAAGATGGAGATATGCCGCCTTTATTCATTTAAAATTTCGAAGCATCCAACGTTCATCTCGGCCGAAGGATCTTTTATCATCCGTCCTTTTCTCTCCCACAGGTGCGTTGAAGACAAGACAAACGATGTTTAATTGTTTTGTGTTCAAACCTGCTGTGTGCTTGTGAACCTTTAGGGCTGTTCGTTATCAAGCTTTTATTGTAAGAATCACAAACTGTTGTATACTTTCGTTATCTTGTTCTGTCTGCCCGTATGTCACAGGCATTTTACTCAAAAACATGACTACTACAAAACTTAGGTGTACGTATATATTTAGTGAGCTGCTACATAACTTTTATTTAGAGGGCACTAGCTGCATTGTATACATGTAACGGAGTGAATTTTTTCTAGCATATTATTCTAACGTGTGGGACATTAATCGACAGGTCTTTAAATATAACATGGAGATTACCTACTCATATTTTATTGGATTAAGTGTATATGATTGGAAAATATCGCTCCGGAAGTCGCTATAATGTGTAGTGGTTTCAAACTTTGAACCCTGCAAACGAAAGATAGGCATGGAAAATAAACATCTAGTGGTTTTTGAGTTGTCGCTGGAAAATTGCTTTTGTTAAACAAAAGGTCTTAAGTTCCGTGATTTTCCTATGAATATAGGATCTTTTGTTATGAGACCCTTCATTGTGCATAGTCCGTCGGCTCTCGGCCAATTTTTTGTATGGATTTCAGAATGTTTATATAAATCATTGAATAGGTGTGTCTGCCATAACATAACAAGAATGCTGCAAGGACTCCAGTATACTAAGTGTATAGATATTTTGCCTGTGTACTGTTTCTTACTTGCAACCCTGTATCTTATTAGAGACGATATTTAGTAGGTAATAACTAATTGAATAGACGTATACTCGTATATCTAGATAAGATCATTTTGCTCTACTATCTAAATAGGTAAAACATTATCTTTCGCCTAGCAACTCTAGATTATACAAACCTACCTACAATAAATCTACTAACTCCCAGATACCTACTCGGCAGCACACAGGAATTCATGTCAAAAATGAAAGATTTATTTGAGTGGCGCTTGTCAGTTAGTGGCGGGCTTTATTGCGCTCGCGCAAGCTTAAGGCAGCTTCGCTATATAAGGCGCTGTTGGTTCTAGATAAGCACTGTTTATTTTTGAGCGATTAGCGTTTATTCCACTTTATTACTACTATTATCTAACCAACTCTACTGTGGCGTATACTCGGCCTCGCAGGTATAAAATTAAATAGGTACCATAGTATTCGCATTTTTATATATAGGTAGGCTTTATCAATACCGAATAGTTTCTGAATTTCAAATAAAAAATATGTACCTACCTACGACCCATCAGAAGAGGAAAAAGTTGATAAAAACCCAATTTTTCTATGTGTAAACCCAGAGGTTAAGAACATTTTTGACAGACCAAAGTCTTGTTAAGATCAGTTTTCATATGAATTAAACAAGAATATAGGTAGATAAAATACTACTTATGTAATTTTTATACGCACACATCAAACCGGTGAAAAGTGGTCAGGTTCCGTTCACCATAATGTTATCCGTAAAAGGAAACATCTGAGAACTTGGTTACCTAAACACGTAGTGGGCGTACTTGTGTTGTTTTCAATAGGTTTCTCTCGATGGCGGTATGATATATGACCAACTCCTTTCATATTACACTGGGCAGAACGGATAAAATACTTCGCAATGTATTTGGCGCGCACAAATCTGTATTGTTTGCGTTCTACCTCTCGTCTTATAGTATACGGGACACTTGCCGAATACGTATGAGACAAACAAGTTAAGAGATATGGTTGTACTTTAATATTGAAGCAATTCAAAAGTGTTATGTATATATGTAGGTTGGTTTTGTAGACTATATAGGTTTGAATATAGTTAAGTCCCACCTAGAATTTACTGTAGAACTACTAAGGAGCGGTCTCGTTCCAATCTTAACTAGTTCGTCCAGGAAATCGGGTCAAACGCAAGCCTCGAAATTGCGTTTCAAAAAGCAAATTGCATGATCTCACCGAGACCACAAGACTGGCTCGCTGCTCAGAAGGTAGCATTAGCGTTACATTCCTGACGCTCGTTCCAAATTCCCGAACCAAGCTTCCAGAACCGCAAATGTCTTCTTATACTTGGGCTTTGTTTTGCCATTGGTTATTTAATTTAAACTCTTTGAGAGCAGAGCTTAAGTTGAACCCGAGTTCCTGGATCAAAAAAATCAGCAGCTCTCAATCAAACCGTCACAGCTAGATATGAAGCAGCCTTAAACCAGCACAAAACACCAAAACACTTAAGCACGACACTCACTCTTCCCCTTCACAAACTCCGAGTGCTTGGCGCGCGCCGGCACGACATGGTGCGTGCGGTGCGGGCGAGCGGCGTCCGCGCAAGCCACCAGAAAGATCAACCAGAGCAGCATGCTGCGACATCACTGTAACGGGCGGTTGGCGCGAGCGTCCATCGCGTACTGAGGCGCGGGACGGCGCAGGTAAGGCTTTCGGGTTTACTTTTTTAATCTCCGCGAGCTTTGGAAGGTTTTAGATAGCTCGCTCTTGCTTAAGGCTTTTGGCGCGGTTTTTACTGGCGCGCCCTAGCGCGTGCATAGTTTTGCAAAATTTTAGGCTGTGGCTAAAACTAGAAGATACATACCCATTTCCAATTTTCTGACTTAATTTATAGGCGACGTGTTTAATTTTTGCCTGCGGACTGCGTTTGAAGGGAGTTGTGATTAGTCAAAGATCTCTGACACATTTGGACCAGATTTGGAAAATCAAGACAGCGGGTTATTTTGGTAGTTAAGGTTATTTATTAAATAATCTCCGGCAAATATTTGACTGCCTAAATAAAATTAGTAATATAACACCCGTGGACTCCAAGATCAAAGTAAATTCATAAAATGTTGGAGTTGATACATGAATAAAAAAAATGCATCTCTAATATGCAATATACTTATTGCGTACAGTCAACTGCAAATTACTCTAAGATGTTGACGCTGATGACTCTATTACTACGCTTTAAGGTAGATAGATCAAATGATATTTGCGAGTCGTAACACAAATGTATTTCTGTTTACTGTAATTGATCGGTCAGTCCTAGTAATAAGTATTCAATTTTTTATCTTACTTCCCAGTCATCAGGATCATATATAAAGGTACCCATGTATGACGTTGGATAGAGCCTCTGGCCAGGTCTGCACGTTCGTAGCCCCGAGCGCCGTGAGCGCAGGTATGCGGTCAAAAACGCTACGTAACCAAACTTTAATAATAAAGTATTGTGTTCGAGTATATTTATAATTAAAAAAACGTACTCTGCTGTAATCTGTGAGGGGTACCTACTGCAAGTATTTTTATACAAGTTATATATTATTTAAAAGTAACGAGAAACTCTTTTCACAGTTCGCTCATTAGTTCTGTGTTTATTTCTACTATTAAACACAAAATTAAAGCTTACCCATTTCCATGTCATTCAGAAGTTGTCATGTTCAAATTAAGTAAAGTTAACGAAACTGACAATATTCATAGTATAGATAATGCAGCAATTTGCATGGCACAGTGCTACAACTGATGCTGCCTAGGGAAGAAATATATCAACGTTTAATTTGTAGGGAAACCTGCGCATGTAAGCTCGGAAACGCTAACTGATAGAATCAACGTACACTAATCATCAACAAAACATCGAGGCCTTTTAAATTGATGATTGAAATGGATATGTTTTATGTAGTAGTTTATCGGAATTTCATTTTAAGTGATGTAAATAATCATAAGCCAAAGGTTTTCTCACTGAACTTAATTTCGGGAACCGTAAAGTGGTAAATACCTAGTTTTGCTATTATAACTCAATTATAAGAGTTATAATTACAGTAGGTACCACGACTCCTGTTTGCAAATGCTGAATACTGATTTGGATTTCAAATTCCATTTAGCTTTAGACACTCTCAGCCAGTACATCTAACGCCATATTCATTTTATTATATAAATAGAGGTAGATAGACATATTTCATAGTCCACTCGCTCGTTGAACTCTTTACGAAAGTCAAGTTAATCCGGCACCAAGTTTTAAGACTGGTCCATACAGCGACAATATTCAATGTTTGCACATCGTACACTACTCCTTACATTCGGTGCGGTGGTAAAGCATTCTATTCTCAGCGAGCGGTGGACGTGTAGGTGAACGGTTGCACGGTACTTTGCGGTTACAAAATAACAGGGTATAAAGCTAGTGACTACAGTCACATTCCTTCGAAACCTTTACTAGATTAAGGGCGCTGGCGCCGCCGATAACTTTCCGTTAAATAATAAACTAGCAGATAAATAAAGTGATTTCGGTTCTGTAACATCACGGTTAAGTTCGGACGAGAACCAAAACTGAATTAGAATTATTAATTGGCATGTGTGTCACTACATATTACTAGAAAAGAAATCGCCGTCGTGTCTGTCTGTATGTCTATACGCGCTATAAGCTCAAACGTAGATGTTGTATATAGAAGGTTGATATGTATAATATTTCCCTCATAAACTAAATTCCAAGGGTACGAAGTCGCGGGAAAATCTAGTATTAATACAGTATTTAAATACTATTGTTCTTGAGGGTTGCATGTTAACTAAAACATAAGATTTGAGACTGATGTCGAAAATAACGAACATATTTAAAGGAAAATATTATATTTAAATATTTTAAAATGTTCTTAACATTTTGGCGTTTATATACGTGAGTTCACACATGTTCCACTATGCCAAATGTCCTCCAGTATATTTACTTACACTTACGAGTACTTGTTACTATATTAAGGTAAATCGGGCTTAAGGTTTATTAAACTTCTGAGTTTACGACTCGCGTGTTCGGTAATCCAAAATCGATTATCATAAAATAAAGTTTAGTATCAAACAATACAAATAAAATGGTTAGGGAGGCGAATAGGGGAATTTTCGGTAATACTCGAGCGTGGCAGTTTAAGATATGAGAGATACCTTAGACCTAATAGAACAACCTTGTAAAGTATTTAGCTCTATATGTAGTGACGCGCGCCTAGGATAGACGATCAGATTAGTAAAAAAAAAACGATAGTCTGAAATACTCGAGCGCGTCAGATTAAGATATTGGGGGTTGATTTTAGTGTTTTAAGACTAAATTTAACTAATCTGACGATAAGTCCTTGACGCCGCCGAGTAATAGGGTCGCGAACTTGTAAAAAAAAAACGTTAATCCGGCATTCTCGAGCGCGATTTTTATTTTATTTATTTTGAAGAATATAATGTAAAACTTAGTAAAAATACAAAATCTGCCGGTTTCCGCATGACCGGAAGTGTGGAGGAGCCATTTCGTCTTCCGAAAAACGCGTCGCGGCATATAAGTCGCGAACGATACATTTTACAAAAATAAACAAAAAAGGTAATTTTATTTTACACAAAAAAGGTCTCTTTACATTTTTGTCCAAAGTTAAAACTTTTTGACTTGAAGCATCATAAAAACTCAAACTCCCGGTTTTTTGAGTATATCTCGAAAACTGAGCGTGTTAAAAAAATTGATATGAAATAACGATGATTAAATTATGTGACTTTTATTATATCTCAAAATTTTATTTTTCTAAAGCTTCTCGACAATTTTCGTGGACTCGGAAAAAGTTACGCGTATCTGTATACAAAAGTATTATTAACATGTACAGTTTCATGTATGTATATTATTCAATAGCCTGTTGATAGGGAGCAATTTCGAAAAACGCTGAAACATGTTTTGTTGTATTTAAACAAAGAGTCTATATACGAAGTTTTAAATCTCTCACTTCAAAAAAGATTTGCTCTCCGTACAAACTTGGAACCCCCTTTTGAACCCTTTAGGGGAGCAACTTCAAAAAACGCTTAAATATATTTTGTTGTATTTAAACATAGAGTCTATGTACGAAGTTTTAAATCTCTCACTTCAAAAAAGATTTGCTCCCCGTACAAACTGGGAGCCCCCTTTTGAACCCTTTAGGGGAGCAATTTCGAAAAACGCTTAAATATGTTTTGTTGTATTTAAACAGAGTCTATGTACGAAGTTTTAAATCTCTCACTTCAAAAAAGATTTGCTCCCCGTACATACTTGAAACCCCGTTTTCACCCTATTAGGGGAGCAATTTCGAAAGACGCTTATATATGTTTTATTGTATTTAAACAGAGAGTCTATATACGAAGTTTCAAATATCTCACTTTAAAAAAGATTCTCCCCATACAAACTTTGAACCCCCTTTTCACCCCTTTAGTGGAGCAATTTAGAAAAACGCTGAAATTAATATATTTAAACACATACTCTATATACAAAGTTTCATGTCTCTCGCTTTAATAAATACGGGTTTTCATACAAACTTTGGACCCCCGTTTCACCCCTTTAGGGGGTGAATTTTGTAAAATCCTTGTCAGTCAGTCAGTCAGTCAGTTTCTTCTTTTATATATTTAGTTAATACAATTCGCACTACATTTCATCTACATTTCATCATCATCATCATCATCATTTCAGCCGAAAGACGTCCACTGCTGAACATAGGCCTCCCCCAAGATTCGCTATTTAGACCGGTCCTGTGCCGTTCGTTTCCACCGGATTCCCGCGACCTTCACCAGGTCATCACTCCACCTTGTGGAGACATCAGGCCTACCGACAGCCCGTCTTCCGGTGCGTGGACGCCACTCAAGCAGTTTCTGGCCCCACATTTACGTTGGTTGTATCTATCGCTTTATTGTCATTCTTAAATTCCCCGTTTTATCAAGGAGAAAGAAAAGAAAAAAAAGAACCAAAAAACCTTTTTCGGTCAGATTAAGAGAACCCACCAACATTTTTGTCAGATTAAGAAAATATGCTTTCAGGATACCGAGATAAACCTCCCCTATGAAAATCTGACGCGCTCGAGTATTTCAAAAAAACTTTATTTTTTTGCATTTTCAAAAATTCATCGTAACTTATCGTCACGCCGAAATCGTCAGTTTTTTTAAAGGGAGCTTCCTTGGGGCCTACTTAACACCCCTTCTGAAAATCTGACGCGCTCGAGTAAATTTTTTTTTTTTGCATTTTTGACTACTTTATATTCCTACCCCCACCACGCAAACCGGCAGATTAGTATACCGTTGTTATCAGAGGCACTTGGGGCATACGTAGTATGAATATCTGACGCGCTCGAGAATGCCCAAGTAACTGTTTTTTTTAACGTTTTTGAAACACCGTACACGCCAAACCCACCGCTAAAATGGTTTTTACCATACGAGCTTTTCTTTTCGAAATTATTTTATCTTTCGATTTTGATAGGTCTCGACGGCGCCGTTGAATTACGCCATTTAGCTACCTCGCCTCCCTAACTAAAATGGTAGTTGATACTTAAACCTCCGTATGTATATACATATAGAGGTGTAAGTATAGGCATGTAATTGAAGGGCAAAGTTTAGTTCTGAGATATCTAGAATCCGTTTTGGATATAAGCTTAGACTTATCGATACTATTCAAAGCCTGTTGCCTAACAACACCTTGTTAAATGTGTCAGTTTTTGTATTTGGAGTCCAAGTTTTGAACTAAACATACAGAGTGAAATTTTATATAAATGTGTGATGCAAATAAATAATGGTACAGGGTACGAGTATACAGCCATGCAGGTGGAGAATATGGTTCTGTTTGAACCTTGAGTTTGCATTTATGCAATTTTCCCTATTATCTTAGCAGATGTATTAACATAAACAATAAAGAGTATTTACTATTTAAACACACTTTCAGTTCCTACTTCCCACTGCTGTAAATGACCATTACATTCGAATAGGCATCATAGCTCTTATTTCATTTACGCAAAGTTCAAAATGGATTGGTTCTACATTCTGTTTAAATGTGCCCTGACCCCAAGTACAAACTTGGTTTTGCGCATGTTATAGTCTGTCTGGGGTAGGGTTAAGGTTAATTATTGATTAAAGCGACTATTTAATGGTTGCTCGGGCCCTTAGTCCGCCTACGATATCGCTGACCTCGTCAAGCACCTTCTATAAAGTACGCTTAAACTAAATAATGTTATAAATTTTATTCAGGTTTCTATAAATAGATGTGAAGACAAAATTAAATCAAAAGAAGCCCGTAACAAGTTCTGTGTAGCTGTGGTGTAGCTCAACTCATAATAAGTACCTACGTATACATGGGTAGACTTAGCTCGTTCTATAGGAAAAGTTCGTGTTGACTTTTGTCCTCTACCCTAGTGAAAGGTGAAAATTTCCATTGAAAATCCTCCTGCAGAGTATTTGCGTAACTTTTCTTACGTGAGTTAAGACATTTAAACTGTCATTACATCTTTAAAAAGTCAGGCAAAGCAGAGAAGAAACGACCAATAGGACGCAGCCCACAATCAGATTCGCACCGCTCTAGGCAGCAAGTTCTCCGAGGCCGTACATGCTGCCGAAAACAGAACGGGCAGGGGAATCTAATCATCGAGAAAGTAATGGTAAGGGGTCACGGGGCCCAGGGGGAGGGGGAAATTTTTTGTCAATTGATAGGTAAGAATGTTTTTACGTGCGTCTGGGGAGTTACGCGATTAACTTGCTGTTCCTGGCCTTAACTTTAGGCATTAAAGTGCATACAACTTTAGAATGTGGTCCTTTAGAGCCCTTCTAAAAACTAGTATTATGGGTGCCTCTTATTTTCGTAGTCAGTATTAGGATCAAAAGGATGTGTTTTTTCATATGTTCTACTTATTTCTGTTCCTAGACTATAATAGCTAAACATATGACTAGCATCAGTGTATACGATCATTGTATATGCAGTTATTGATTAGCCATTTCAATCCAACAGGTTGTATAATAAGTTTGACCTGAAAACTCGATTGCGCTGATTGTGCTGGGTTTATAGCAAATGGATTAATACCGCTGTTGACATTACGGCATAAGTCATAGATGAAATACTATCAAAGTATTTAGTTAGTTTTAGTATTTAGAGGTAAGGGTAAGGTAGATGATGCTATAGAGATGTATCGGAAAAATACGGAACACCGAAAAAAACGTGCTGCGCCGTCTCCAAATCCATGGGAAAAAGGGAAGTGAATGATGAGTTAAGCCCCTTTTACATACATGTAAGAATCGCGTGCAAGTTGAATTACATTTATGGTTAATAAGGCATAATGAGTTCAATCTATTTGATTATCTAATCCCGCAATGTAGTTAAACCTGCATGCATTTCTTACTCGCGTGTAAACGGGACTTCAGTTAGCATCGCTTGTGACTTATTACGCATCTAAATATGTGTACTCAGATCATAAAATATAATCTGAGTATGTGTACGTACAACAAGTGTCAACAGACGGCATTTTGCAAATCATTCTGATACAACATAACACAACTATAGAAGTACTTATAAAAAAATATGTTTTTAAATAAGAACAATGCGAACGTACAAATCAAACAATGACATGGTTTCAAACGACAATAAATACTTAGAACTCGCGCAGTTCAGACTACAGACTAAAACGAATAACGCGAAACTCTGTTAGCGACTGTGACCCTTACTAATACCATAAGATGTATATTTATAGCTAAAATTTGCTTGTCCTAGCTAAAGTGTGTACCTATCGAATTTGTTTACTCGTTTTGAACTAGACTTTTGCTCTATACGTAGGGTCAATTAATAGGTACTTTACCCTGCAATGGAAATCTTCATCATAACACTGTCCTATGGATTAAAGGTACTTTTGGAGGTAATTGATATTTATTTTTAAGACTTTCAACAACAGTACTAGGTATGTAGTTTGATACTATGTTACTTTTTGTGCATAAGTTTTAAAAATTTATATTTTTTGACTTGAACTGGTACTCTTCTGTAAAGATTCGTTTCCCGATCTTCTAATATCTTAAAACAATAATTGAAATAATTATCATAAACGTGTATAAATTCGACTATTACGAAACAAATGTATGTTTTTCAAAATTACAGAACAATGGGACCACACAAGGAACAAGGACCGATCGGTTAAACGGCGGTACTATTCGGAATATAAATAAGTTTATTTTGGTTAGCCGAGGATGTTATTGATATGGTACCGCAGAAATTATACATGCTCTAAAATACTTATAAAATTCAGTTAAAGACTGCTATTGCTTGACACAAAGGTACTATTATCAATGTTCTTGTATATTTCATGTAGTAGCCTTATAGTAGAAGCGCTAGTGCGAATATAACCTCGATAATTCGCGAATATTACGACGATGCCTAACGTACTGATCTAAATCTTAACATTATAAAATTTATAAATGACAATAATTCGATAGAGTACAGAAATAAATGTAGATAATTATTAATGATTTGGAAGGTTCTAGACCAGAAAATCGTCTACACTGGACCTTACCGAGTCTTCCTTTTTTGTACCAATCGATTTTCTATTTTTTATTGGTTTGAGATTTTGCTTTACGTGAAAGCAGATGGGATTCAAAATTCTCTAAAAACAAATTCAGCACAATATGGCTATAGCTGTTAAAATTCAATCGTGAAGATGTTCGAAGAACGAAGACAGACAAGCGTTTTAACATTATTTTGTGGCGTCAACCTGCCGGTGGCGCGGGCGGGTGTTCGGGGCTCGACAAAAGGCCACGAACCACTTGACTGCATTGTGTTCCCACAATAGCTTTGATTTCTACCATTGTCGACGCAGGTACCGGCCACTGCATACGCCGCCCTTACAGTCCCGACTTACCTGTGATCTAGAACGAGATATTTTAGCCCTTATAGACATTCAAATAGGAACGTTCAAAAAACGCGGACACCTTGGTGGACCTGTCCCGGGCAATATAAGCTTAATCCGTGCAAGCAAACTTCGTCCTTATATTTCAAAGAAATACAAGTAACTTTCGAAAGTAGTATTCGGATTATACGTATTAAGTTTGACAGGTTACTTTTTTTAACTATTTACTAAAATGCAATGGCGCCTAGTTTCAGAACTATTTGTTTGTTCTCGGGTCTCATTTATTTGTAGAAATATTATTTTTATTCTAGAGATAAAAATCAACTGGCAACAATTTTGGATGCTATAATTAAATATTTCCATTGGTTATAATTCCTATGTTATAAACATAAACTAAAGGTTTAACAAACGACACCGCCACCTAGAGACATTAAAAATTATACGTCAGATCATTAAATACCGGCCTCGGAACTGTTAATAATGCGTCGGATTATAAATGTTGTAATAAAAAGTGCATTCTTGGGTCTCGCACCCCACTGCGCGGGGTAGATTCGCCTTTATGGTGCACTGTGGGTGACTCCAGCCGCAAATCACAATGACGCAAGTGCATATCGATTCCGAAGGCACTAATGTCTTTCTGGTGCATATCAAGCGACTTTCGTGTCGTCGGGCACAACGATCTAATAACAACCTAAGCTAGCTCCTATTAAGATTGTATTTGAGACACAAATTTATGCATCAATTGTTTCTAATATTAGATTTTGGAAACGTATAGGTATCTCTGTAAGGCATCTGCCACCCTGCCAGGTATATTAAATTTATATCGATATCATATCATCGATTGTTCGTCTATGGTAATTATTAAAAATATTTTTTCTATGTTTGAAATTAATAACACTTCTTTTTATAGTGATTGATCACTGGGGTTGTACTGATTTGATAAAATAAAAAATAGGGATGCGCCGAATATTCGGTTATTATTCGGTATTCGGCATATTCGGCATGTTTTTTAATGTTCGGTATTCGGCCGAATTATTAGGTTCAGCTGCCGAATATTTGCCGAACAATTTTGAGAGGGTTTTGTTACAAGTTACAAGAGTGTATTATAGTTTCTGCTTAGTGAAATTAATACTTGACCCATTATTAACAGTGGTTTAACTTATAATTTGTCAATATTTCGCTTTTATAATGAACAAAAATTTTACCATTCAATTGGTCAGTTTTACAACAATAGATGGAGGAATTAAGTTGAACCGAACAATTCGGCCAAATATTCGGTTCGACAACAGCTGGACCTTAATATTCGGCCAAATGTTCGTATTCGGTCAAACCCATATTCGGCGCATCTCTAATAAAAATAAATTCTATAAATGTATTCTACATACCTAAGGTAAACCCTGCTGTGACTTAAATCATCCCCACATAAGATATAAAACATACGCGCGTCATCACACGACATTTTCGTCATTCTATAGAAATATTCAAAGGATGCTGGAATTATGTGCATATCGAGATATGCATCCAGTTGCATGAGATTGTAGCAATTCTCATGCTAATTCTGAGTCTTATGCGAGCACCAGGGTTCAAACAGAATCGATACTCATTCGTAACAAAGAACATTAGTACCTATGTCAGGACAATGACGGATGCGACTGCAGATAAACTTGTTTTTGTAAATATAAAACTTTAGTGACAAGGAACAGAATCCTCGCTATCACGTACCGTAAAATGGGGTGAGTAGGGACAAAACAGATATGCAAACCTCGATAAAAGTTTATTTGTACATGTGGCACGTTGATTTCTTTTTAATGATTATCTGTCGTTCCATATCATTTTTTTTAAAGATAAACACAAAATAGTAGGAATTCCCAGCTCACCCCGCAGTTGGAGTTAGTAGGGATAGCAATGAGGCGAGTTTGTAAAGTTCCTTGGGCTAAAACCAGTATGCGTTGAGCATAGGCCAGCGGACTAATGCGGCTGAGAGTGGCGACCGAAAGCGTGCTATGAGACAGATACAGCCTCTGTGGAATCATTATTTCTCGAAATATAGCAAAGTTTCACTGTGTACACATGATCCACCGTTCCCACAATGACCCTACATATCTAACAATATTAAATTAGTGTTTTGTTTTTAAATCGTGTTATTTTAATTTTGACGCTTAGGACCATGTAGGTTCGAGCTTTGAGAAATTAGAATAGTTACTTATTATTAATTGTATTTCGACACTCAGAGACGATGTACATCTATCTCTGGGATATTGTATTAAATTCACTCAATACTCTTTGTTAATCAGACCGAGAGCTTAAAATACATGTCTAACTTTTCTGATAATGTAATATTTGTAATAGGTAACTTTGCAAGTTTATTTTCACTGTATGACATTAACTTTCTGTATTTTTGACATTATTATTCTTTCTTCAGTTGTAAATTAATATTTTGACACGAAAAACTTATTATTCTTTTTGTCAGCCTTTGTGGCCTATTTGCAGAATAAATGTTTGAATTTTGATTTTGTTTAAAGCAATTTCCACCGACTTGACAATAATGAGCACGTCCGATACTAAAAAGGAAGCCAAATTAGCGGGTTGCCTGAGAATAATTTTAGTCCAGTAAGTATCATCAGTGGGTACTTGCTCAAAAACCAGAAAAGTAATCGAATACCTACTAAAAGTACTAAAGATAGACGCCTGGGCTAATTCAACGAAAATGATAGTTGATCGTGTAAAAAGATGATAAATGTCGTACCTCTTTCTGACTCAAAGTATCTGCTCATCCAAGGAACCTGATTATTAATTTCGTAGTTTAAAAGAACCCTAAGATTGTGAGGAATGCTAAGCATTCGTGTAACAAAGGTGAACTTCGGATTCATTTGTAAAGTATGATTTCTCGAACATAAATCTTCAGAGATCGATATCAATGGTATGCGTCTGGTTATGGGAAGTGAACAACCTGATTTTAAATATAAAATTATACTAACTAATATACTTTGGATTTGACAAAAAAGTCGATCGATATCATCTTCATAACGCCAGTCGCTATATACGCTATCGCGTTTACCGGATATATAGCCATCGAATAAAAAACCAGACAGCAAACACCAGTGATACCGGATTATTTACAACCGTGTACATAAAGTTAGGTAACCGGGATCTAAGTTAATCCTGGAACTAAACGCGTTTTATCGATCCTCTCTTTCGATCGCACATGATCGGACGTAACTGATATGAGTTCAGTTTTTGAAATGGTCCCGACAGATGCACTTTTGACATAGGTACCGAACAAAAGACTGGTTGTATTCACACGGTCCCTACAAAGAACCTTTTTTGCCAAGGATTCCTAACGAAATCTTGGAGCGAGCCGTCGGTTTCTTATTTTGAAAGTTTAGATTCTTCGGACTGGCCAGAAATGCTGGATTGACATTTTGAATCTGGAACTGTCTGTAGCAGTTTATTTTTAGGTTGTACCTAGTTTAAATGCTAACGGATTTCTTTTTGAAAATAATTTAACTATGATACTGTTTTTAAAAAGGAGTCTTCATTTGTTTGCATGTTATAAAAACATAGAGACACGAGTGATCCTATAAGGGTTCCCTTTTTTCCTTTTGAGGTAATGTAGCTATTAAGTAGGTAACCGAAATTTGCCTGTGTGATAATTTCTTACCATCGGCAATATTCTTTAAATATATTACAAGCCTCATTTATTTACGAAATGAAATTGTTTCATTACTATTATTACCAGGTCTAACAGGGTATAAAATCAAATTATGGACAAGACAAACCACAATAGGCCTTATAAATCTCAAATAAAAACTGTGCCACGAAACCCGATGATTAAAATCTACACAATAAAACTACAACGCGCCTTTTGTTTCACTCGTGTCTACAACCCGCTTTATCTGACGGAAGGCGGGTTTGTAAAAAAGGCGACGCAGACACAGGTAACAGGCCATTTCGGTCCTTTTTCAATAATCGCGAGTTTATGGCCTGCCTGTTGCGATGCAAACTGACTAATTAAAATGAACACCGGGAGCAGGAACATGGTGTGATTGAATTCTACTAGTACCTGTTTTAATATCAGAAACAAAACATAATGCTTGAAATGAAAATTTTGGTGATAGCCAGTACCTAAGTATAAGATGCCTAGTCCAAGAACTCTTACAAATAATGTACTTACTAAAATCTATCATGACTAAAGGGATAATAAATATCCATTTAGGGTTAGCAATTTTGTCTTTATTTGGAAATCGATTAATTATTTAACTTATCACATGGTTTAACCATTGTCAGGGTATATAATGGCTTTTTAAGGTAAATGCGGATAACGCGAAAGGAAACCCTTATTATACTCCAGAGTTTATCGATTATAATAATGCCTTTCAATCTGAACTGGTGGGTACTTGAATAGAGTCTTTATTTTACTAAATGTCACGCATTTCAATGAGCTGTAAGCCTTCTCCAATTATCTCCACTGGGTTCTGTCAAATGCGACAGAACAGTTTATCGATTTAATGAGAATAAATTCAAAATCATTATATTGTAAACTATTCAGCAACTAAAGTTAAGTGCCGAATTAAGCCTAGAAGCAATTCTTAATATTTGGCAAAATAAGTATAACTTGTTGACATGCCCAATTATGGGATTATAATTGCTTTCATATTTAGTATGTATTAAACAATAAAGTCCGCCAGTAAAAAAGAGCAGTCGTTCTCTTGATCCCAAATTTCGGTTCAGTATAACTTGCCTTCGTGTTGGATATCAAACTCGTGTTATTATTTCTTCTGTTTCTTTGTACCAGTTCAATGTTCTCAGTTTTTATAGTAAATGATTCCCTGTACCTATGATGATGAGTTCTAGAAAATTTGAGTTGAAATTGATGGCTATGAACCCTGGAGTTGCTTCGGAATAGCTTTTACACCGCCCTTACAGCAGTAATCACGGAATGTCTTAGAACTTAGATGGTCTAACAGTAATAGGCATCACTCCCATTTCATACTGTAAGCGCATATTATAAGGTTGAAATTAGAACGTGGACAGATCGGTAAGTAGTGCAGTATGCATGTAAAGATTGTATCACGATGCAGTGAGGTACTTGTTCGATGGGTCGATGCTTCGGTTGTTAAAGTTAAGTGCTGAAAATTACGCCGAATGCTCCATGGCTACTCTGTTATATCAAAAGAATAACGTAGGCTCATTTAAACGCCACTTAGTATACATCATTCAGATTACTGATTAGCAATTGGATAAAGGTACTTTGAACACAGAAAACAAAACCTATTTTTTAATCCAAGTATATATATGCCTAAGATGATAAACGGACAGAGGTCTAACTACTATAGACAATGATAGATAGTCAAGCCAATGTGTGACCATATGTCGGCTGCAATACCTGTCAACTACCGTCAGATAATGTCTACTATCACTAGTAGTAGTAGTAGTAGTCAGCATCGCTTCGGCAATGTGGTACTGTAATTTTGACAAGAATCTGCACCATTCCATTTCCTACACAGGTACCTAATTGCCGATAGTAAACTTTTGTCAGACGTAATAGCAATAATAGTATAATTGTAACATTTTAAATGTTTAGTAATTTAACCCCTATTATAATAATGACTGAATTGCTCCTGTTACAGCCTAGAACGCCTTATGTAAGTGACATAATTGTAGTAGTTTCTGCGCACCAGGATTATTAGAGGTCCCTCACCTATGTTGTTGACAAAGGACAGCGACGAACACCTAATCACCATCAAGAAAAATTGTATCTTTAAAACAGTGTAACTTTAGACATCGTTTTGTTACAGTAAGATTCAAAATCGGTTTACTCAATTTTGAAGATAGAGCATTTTGATTTTGTGGTTATGTTGGTTATACTAGGAGTAGGATAAAAACATCTTAAACTTTTATAAGCAATACCTAGTGTACATACAAAACTTCTCGTATTATTTTCACAATTAGTGATGACTTGAGGAATATCAGACACACGAAAACAACCTTATCACATCTGAAACTGCTGTTGCTTTTCTAGAGTGTACTCGTAATTTTTAGTATTTCTTGAGTTTAAGAATCCTGGTAAGTTATCAAATCCCTGACATTTCCTGAAAAAATCTGACGAATGGTAACCCTAATTGGGAGGATTCTGCGCTACACCGCCGGCGTTTCGTGTGCGGTGCCCGTGAGTTCGGTGAAGGCGGCTTGGGAAGGGAGCAAAAAGAAAAACCCCGCAGGGTAGAGCTCGCCTTTGACGGTTTGGAACATAACAAATGGTTTTGAAATAAAATTTAACTTTTTAATATTATACTTACTTCAGGAATTTATAAAACATTGACCCTATTAGAAGCATTTAGATACTAGACAAAATCTACACTAATATGTTTGGATGCTCCTGGAGTTGTCGAGAAAAAAGTTCCTATAGTTCCCTGGTGGGAGAAGAAAATATCCCGTCCATAGAAAAAAAAATCAGGTGGGAATTATCCGGAAGTCTCTACACGTCATCTCTAAGGATGTCCGAACACATTGATAGCAAATTGTTCAGTAACAATTTACTTCTATAGGGTCTCTATACAGAGCGTGTCTAAAATTCTTGGAAATTATTATTTGTAGTGCAATTGGGCCCAGAGGCACTACCACCGAAACGGAAAATCGACGTTCGTATATCTACATCTTTTTTCATCTTGCTTCAATTTATAAGTGCAATAGGGATGGACACCAATGTTTGTATTGATCCTGTTTCCGCTAGGGCTAAAAAGTTTTCATCATATAAATTGGCTGAGTTACTAGCATAGAAATGTAGCTTACCCATAGCGGAAAACTAGTCTGAAAGCTAAGATTAACCGTGTTTTTCACCATTTTTAAATTCTTACATTGTTTACATGTGCTATACCTATGTATTTTTGCGGCACATTAAAAGGTGGAGCCAGGGTCATACGCAAGACGGCGCGATTACGCACCGGCGGCGATTCGCGGAGCGGCGCACGCGTCCTCGCAATTATAATCGCTTTCCCGCGGGATAAACACTTTCAACTGTTATTTTCGTACTTCAGAGAACCAATGTACTAATGTGAGAACTTGTGCTGTAAGCTGGAGCCAGCCCATGCGAATGGCTAAGGTAGGACGACGCAACGACATATGTCATCTTTCATTTTGGAGCAGCAAAATTGAGAAACTATCGCCACAAGAAGGTTTACTGTAGGTTATCGTCTTGCTGGTAATTAATAAGTAAGATAGCCTAGTTCCTTAGGATGTGTATATTATTATAATAACTTATTTGAAGACGTCTACGAATTTGCAAGCATCCATATTTTATGACGTTCTTAAACACAGATAATGTTGGATTATCCTGTTTTTGTACACACTTACATCAATTCTCGTAGTTTCAAGTTTCAGATGTTTCGATTGTTATTCTTTGACATTTCAGTATAGTAGTAGGTAACGACAGCAAACTTCACAATTACCCTGCGAGTATAATCCGACTGACGTACTCGTCGTATTTATATTTATATTACTTAACGCTACGTTGTCGATGACAGAAGTATTTCCATGAGCGAAAGGCCTGTAACGGCACGTGAGATTCATGTTCCTGCATATAATCTTGTCTTTTAAACGTCCATTAACGAACCTTCGTAATGCACCAACTGCTTACTCACAAGATGAAAGTAATGGATGTTAAATCTCTGTCCGACGACGCCGAGATTACGAGCAAAGTGGTTCTCGAGCGTGATATCAAAGTCACGGTGGTGTCACTGGTGTCCCACGATTTCTGGAAACCGGTCAAAAAAGACATATGTCTGGTACACAGCCCATTTATATGCACTTTGGACTCACAGCGAGTAGATATTAATCAATTCGGAGTAAACATACAATAACTTAAGAAGCTACCTGGGTAAAAATGTTTTTGCATATTAATGTTACAGGTATTCCGCAAGTGTTGACGTATACTGTATAGAAATTCCATCGTAATTATTTAATTATAGCGAATATCTAAATTTACATTAGTTACACCTCAAAGTACTTTGTGACTATTTTTGTAGTACAGTAAGTAACTAAGGAATATAAAAAACTTTCTAGGGCTAACTTGCACTTAACCAGTTTAATCCCAAAAACGCCGCTACCAGCCCAAAATTCATGTTACTAAGATAAGCTTAAAATCATTATTTAAGACTTGCAAATGGACTTACTGAAACACCTGTATCTCTGTTCTGTAGATAAAAATACAAACTTAACTCGCCGTACTACTCGGCGGCGCTGTAATCTAAGAAAACAAGACCAATCGTTAAGCGGTTACTGCAACTTGAAATTTGACCATCGGTACAAATAACCTGGTGTTGATAGATAAACGTACCATTTAAACTGTTGACGAACGAGTCGCTAATTCAGAGGGGCTACCGCGAACTGAAATCCAACGAAGTTCGAATATCTCCCTCTCTGCCGCACGAATTAGCAAGTGCGACAGAGAGGGAGATATTCGAACTTCGTTCGTTTTCGGTTCGCGGTAGCCCCTCAGAGACAGACCTTACGTTTTGTAAGTTTGCTGTAGTTTGTGATTTTTCCATCGGCACAAGTAAGTTGGTGTTGGTGAAGTTAGATGAGTCGACAGAGCTCGGAATGTGATCGTGACTGGGATGAAAACTAATTATCGGACGCTTGTGTAGCGGCCGACGCACGCGCCGACTCGGCTCTTTTTAAATAGAACCTGTTCCTACAATTGGCCGGTACGAACCACCTTTGAATATGGTGTGGCCCTAGGTCACGCCTTTTATTTGCTCTTGAAAACCACCGCATCAGGTATAAGACAGTCTTGTCCAACTCTTTCTAAAATCCATAACTTTTATTACCTAGTGACAAGCGTTTTAAATATTGCTAAATTATGTGTAAGTACGTAAGTAGATTAACGTCGATTAATAGATTCAAACACACACACCACGCAATGTACGAATACAATGTAATGTACCTGATCATGCACAAATTCCGTTAAACATTTGTGCCTAACAATACCTAGGTTTTTACTTACATTTTAAAAAAATTACCTCGCTATAGGTTGGGGTAATTGTCGCGTTCTAAAACGCAAAGAAGCAAATCAGCTTGAATTATTCTAAATGGTACAGAAATCGGTAGCAGTTACTCTCGCAGAATTTAAATAGCTTTTGTATTCTTCTTTATTTTTACATATATTTCTTCTAGACGTGACCGTAATATAAACCAAATCGGTAACTTTTGTCACTCCTCGTCAGATTGACTTCATAGTATTTTATTTTCCCAGCTTAAGTAAGTAATTTGAGTCAAGGATTTTACAATGAAATCTCATCTATCGGTACCTAGCGAACAAAACTCCAAAGGTTTTGGTTTATACAAATAAGAATCAAGCAATTTATACAGGATGTTACAAAACTAGTGAGGATCCGTTTAAGGGAATATTCGGTATCGTGTTCTGATTACGAAAAGGTAGAAGAAATTTTTTTGACGCAATACATTTTTGGCCTTTGTATGGACAGTTGGCCGACTTGGCCGACCTGCCACATAGAAAAAAAAATCAAAGTAGGGTAAAAATAATGTGGGGTGCTTTGCCGGGTAATCTCCTCTATAATGTATTGGTTCTATCAATTCCTCTTGATCCGATTGATCCGCGGGAAACTGAAGTCTTCCATCGAGGCCACAGCAGTAAACTGTAAATACCACATACACTAAGATTTAAGTTTGACGATGCAGAATACATAATTACATATTAAGTATGTGGTAGATATTCTAAAGCCGTATAGAATATGTTACTACGCAGTTCAGCGTTTTTTTGGAATCGGCGCGAACAAATGAATTGTTTGTCGTCAAAATATAAATATTTAAAGCTCGTTTTAGGAATTCCACAGTTCTACTCGATGGCAAAGGTGGGACACGAATGCAAATAGGTATTTTTTTATATGAATACTACGAGGAAAAAACTTGTGTGCCAAACGTCTAGAGGCATAAAGAGTTTGAACAATTACAGGATGTTATGAAGATTTACAGTTAAAAGTAAAGGTGTATAAAACACTAAAAACATAACTATACTTGAATGAGCCTATCTTTCCTTAACGTATAGAACTGTACATTTTTACCTGTATATGTTACCGTCAGATTTTAAAACCGTTAGATTATAATTGAACTAAGTATAGCGCGATTGTAAAATATTGTAATCTACCGAAAAAAAAATGCGTCCATTGTAAATAGTATTTTACGGTTCCAACTCTGCCAGCATGAAACTTGCAATTTAGGTTATTTTCGTTGGTTATCTAGGTTCTTCAGAGCGGAAAGACATAGAAGCTCTGCGCAGCGGGGCTTCGTCGACTTTCTGAAAGAGAGTACAAAACAATTTTCCTTTCAGCATCTTTCGACAGTTTAAGATATCGCTAGCTAGATTATAATATAACGGTTTTACGATTTTATGGTAACATATACATAAGAAAGAGTTGATATGAAATTATAGAGATACTATGAAACTAGCAAAAATCATAGTGAGTGAAAACGTTCCCAAAAATATCGAAGACTAATTACCGAACAGTTTAGCCATAATCGAATCGAGTAAAGTGTAAACAAAACTTATTTTTGTGTATCCAGACGACGACGACTTGCCCTTTGCCGTTTGCCCCGTATTGTTCTGACGTTTAACATAGTACAACGTTCTTTAACTCATTAAAAAGCAATACCTTTACAAGTCGTATGTTACTTGAAATATAATAATAGGATTTTGTTTCATTTTAGTTTATAGCTAGGTTAGTTATGTTTTATAATGTATTTTTTTAACAAATCCTATAACTAATATACAATAAACATTATATATATGTTACCACAAATATAATTCGGCTTTGTCTTTTTCAAGGTGAAACGCTACGGGTACGAGATAAGAAAACTTGTCATGCTTTGTAATTTGGATGCTAATATATTTACCATTATCAGACATAAAATCCACGTACAGTCCACCACCATTTGATTTCTGGGCCGCTTCGTACCCTGTCACTGTGAAAATCGATATGAAAGCCGCTAGAGACCTCATATTAAATTAATGTCACTGTGACAAACGATATGGGCCAGGAATCAAAATGGTTGACCGTAATAGGTACCTTAAAACACTGATAAGAACTAAAAACGTACTGATGCACGCTTTAATGCATAACATTTTCGCATCTCAGATTACATTATAAAACATAATTATTAATTTCACACAACCCATTAACGACCACAGAAAAAGAATGCCATGCTTAAAAAAGGAGCTACTAAAGTGAGATAACATGGATAAGAAAAAAAGGAATGTGTTCGGGTTGTAAACGTTTATGTTTTGGTGTCCGACCGGCTTGTCACTAAACACTAATTTGTGATTTTAAAATGTTTAACCCGTTTCGTTCGAATATGATTGAAAAATCTACCTATGGGCAATGTAGTTACGCTGACGGTTAAAGATACATATTTCCATAAACACTATTTGTTAAAATAATTTTCTTTCGCCTTTTAACTGATATACTAAAAATTATTCATACACTGAATTTGATTGAGTACCTAACCATATTTTTATTGCCATGAGATTAACCATATCGACAACAAAGGATATTGGTTGTACTATGAATATTATCCCAAGAAAACCACATAAAACCACTAAGTATAAACCATTGATACTCAGAAACAATATCTGATAAGCGACTGCATGCAAAAACTACCAAACTACCATCAAGGTAACTTCAAATATATCTCAAGTAGTAAGGTATCGTGTCATCCACTAGTAAGCAATGTCACAAAATAGGGACGTTGACTCAAAGTTTGACTACATACTCCAAAAGAAACAAGGCAAAAAATATGACAAATGGTGAAAATCCTATTCAAATATCTCAAAAAATAACGAAGCTACAACCGTTTTAATGTTACTGGTTAGAGAGAGAAAGCGTAACAGATCAGTGACATCATTGACCACGAGCGCCACAAAGGTGCGTTTTGCGGAAAAGGGACAGAGTATGCCTCCTCTTAAAACTTTGGAGACTTATAATTATGTAATTTATTATTCTTTTGAGTTACTTTTTTCGCCATTTGATTAAGAATTTGATCCCTTTTCGGGAAAATTCAAACTTAATGAGTTTCTTATTTGGTGTCAACGTCCCTAATTTGACATAGTTCACCTCACAAACCTCATAAATAGAGTATATTAAAAGTTCAATGCGTTAACAAAATGCCCTGGCGTGCAGCGTGTGCGTAAGTAGTTCACAGCCATTTCACACGCACTACATGTATTTTGAATGTCCTTTGCAAGCTCTTACCCAGATCTTCACAATGTTCGTCTGTTTATAATCCATTCGAAGGGTTAAAAAAATGCGAGACACTCAAGCTAGTCCATTATCTAACAGGCCATAATGAGATTTTGGCCAGTGACAAACAACCTCTAGTCCGTGTCCGAAGCTTTAGAATACCTCACTTCAGATAACCGCTTGAGACGGGCCGGGTGGGCACGCTTAACCTTTTTAGTACTATTGCTTGTCGATATGCGTATGACTTATGACTATTTATGAGTTTTTAAATATTTACGATTTCTATACAGATACGTGTTCACTACCTTAGCGAAATTTAATCACTTTTCATTATTTTTTCATACGTTATAAATATTATAAGTAATCGTCTGATTATTTACCGCTTAGTGGGTACAAGCGGGGTGCATTTTCAGAATTTGAATTGCTGTGAAAATTACATGTGAAGCATTACAATTAACTATCTGTGTTCGCTATTTTATGTACACATCATACCAAGTTTTTTTACCTAACCGCATGGATGCTTTCTATTGGTCTCTTAAAGTTACTAACTAGTTAGAAAATGGGATGTAACAATAGATACATGAGATTGGATATATATTTTCATCAAAATGCTTAAGTTCTCGTGTGGGATGTTTCCATAAAAATCCCAAGACACAGCCACCCCAGTACCTGGACTGGACATTAAAAAATTTAAAGCCATTCGTTTGATTTATAACAACGCTCGCTATCCGATTTCACGGTTGCCTCGTACCGCGGTCGTCGTCCTTTTCCTGCTACTAGGCTGCCAGTCATGAGAGAGAGAGATGCATGATGCTGGGCTCAAAATTAGTTTTAGACAGATACACGTTTATAGGATTCTGTAGTAAACAAGGAACCCTTATAGTTTCGCCATCCGTCCGTCCGCGGCTCACCTCATTAACCGTTAGTTTTAGAAATTGTAACTTGGCATGAGTATACATTACGTATTAATTACGCCGACAAAACGGTAGAATAAAATCTTGGAAAAACAATTAATATTAATGGGTACTTCCCCTACACGTACTGTAAGTATGTATACCGTCGCCTAGTTCTCATAGTTAGGTCGTTTATGTAAGCCTAGCGGCCGCCCGCGACTTCGTCCGCGTAGATTTTAGATGGTAACAAAGATATAAATGAGGTTTATTTGTTTCTGTCAGTTGTCTGACGCTATTAATCTTTTATAAAATATTACTCAAAGGAAAATATAAATGCCTGCCATCTTGGATTTGACAATGGATGTCATTTTCGTAATCGGCACCCCGAGGAACCTCAAAAATGCCACCTATATCGATTTTTACGAAAACTTGGAACCACTTTTTTATCCCAACAATTTAGAAAAACGCTGAAATATGTTTTGTTGTATTTAAACAGAGAGTCTGTATACGAAGTTATAAACCTCGCACTTCCTAAAATATTTGCTCCCGGTACATACTTGGAACTCCCTTTTCACCCCTTTAGGGGAGCAACTTCAAAAAACGCTGAAGTATGTTTTGTTGTATTTAAACAGAGTCTATTTACGAAGTTCGAAATCTCTCACTTCAAAAAAGATTTGCTCCCCATAAAAACTTGGAACCCCCTTTTCACCCCTTTAGAGAAGGAATTTCAAAAAACACTGAAATACGTTTTGTTGTAGCTAAACACAGACTGTATATATACGAAGTTTTAAATCTCACTTCAAAAAAGATTTGCTCCCCGTACAAACTTGGAACCCCCTTTTCACCCCTTTAGGGGAGTAATTTCGAAAATCGCTGAGTTTAGTTTTGTTATATTTAAACAGAGAGTCTATATACGAAATTTAGAAACTTGAAATTTCCAAAAAGAATACAAACTTTCATCATGAGTTTCGAAATATCCTTTTTTATCCCTAGCTTACGTTATAAATGTAACCGACTGTGTAAAAATCAACTCTCTAGCGTTAGTAGTTTCGGCTGTTCGTTGATGAGTCAGTCAGTGAGGACTTCTTCTTTTTATATATATAGATTGTCCGCAAACATTTATTTATTTATTAATTTAAGTGGACATCGCTAGTTAACGAGTAAAAGCCGAACTTAAAAAATGTACATAAGAGAAGCTAACTTTCCTACAATTTCCATTGATTACTTGGATAATATAGTTGTGTTAAAAACATAGTAAATTTAAGTTTGCGAACTTTTAAATCCGCATGATGTAACGGGTGGACAACTAGGGAACTCTACATTTCACGTGGCCCGACACGCACTTGACCGATTTTATTCCTAAAGTAGGTACACAAAAAAAATTAGCTTTAATAACATTCAAGGACAACTACAAGATACTAAATACCTACATGAAAACATAACTAAAACATCTTAAACCCACATCATTATTAATATCTACTGTTTAAGAAGTAATTGATAAAAATCGGTAAACTTGATATTTTAAAGTAATATGATAGCCTTAACGTTAGATACGAATGAAATACGACGGGTTAAGAAGATATTTCAAAACACCCGAAAAACCCTCCTACGCGAGGGACATCATCAAGTTTATTTTTAGTCCAACGTCAATGATTTAAGTACAATATGCCATATTTATATACACAATTTTACTGACACACAAAACGTACACAAATCTGAAAATTGTCTCCTAGCCAGCCTTACCAACCGGAGCCGGGGGGCTTTACCAATGTGCCAACCGGGAGAGGGGTGACCAACTAAGCAGTATATAAAATAGAAAACCGGGCAGTTTAGAAAAAGAAGACCACTTTAGCAGAGATAGGCACTCGCTGTACTCCATCGATACAAGGCGAGGAGGCTCCTGTGGGCCTCAGCACCATCCACCATCATCCTGCGTCGCTGTCATCGGATAGGCGCGAATGGAATTAAATTATGTTAGATGTGTTTGATTAGTCTTTGATCATGACGTTCATGACAATTTTTAGAAACAAACTGCTTGCTGGTTCAGCTTTCAGCCCGTGTTGGTTAGCTGTTCTATCTTGGCATTCGTTTCAAGATCTAGATAAGTTGTAGGGTTAGGCAGGTCCTTGCCTACATTCTTCATCTCTGGCCATGTGTACTAGAATCATAACGTATACAAATCTACATTTCCAAGGGGACATTTCATCTGGACACGGTTGGAGTCACATGTATTATCTAATACTAAGTATTACTTTATTCTCTGCGTGAAGTATTTTCATTCAGCAAAAAAACACCCTAGAACCTTAAATCAGTACCCTCGCATGCCAAGCAACCCTCATAGTACTGTAGAGGTTGCATGCCAAACCTCTTCAATGCTGGCAATACAGCATTGATGTTCCTATTTCGTATAGAAGATAGAAGACGTTTGGAAGACATTAGACAGACGCTCTCAAGGCTTTGGCCTCTGGGCCACGATACTCCTGTAATTTACCTTGGGAAGTCAATAAATTACTATTCAAGTCTATTGTGTTCGTCTATTTCATTCACTTCTGCGCTGCGCCACCACTATAGGTAGTACCTACTTAATATATTACCGTATATTAGCTCTCCCTAATACTAGGCAGAGATATATCCATTACAAGCGAAAATAAAAGGTCCCTTGCATAATGGGTACAGGATACTTGCTACCCAAAGATAATAGGCATAGAAACAATTAATATTATAAGTTTAAATGTTGTCAAGCGGATGCGTCAGCTAACGAAATTATAATTCATAATCAACGAGAAAAATTTTAAACATTCATCGCCACAGGTGGGATTTGAATTAATATTATGTAGCTACTTCAAAAAAAACTGGGACGTCTTACATTGAAACATGGACAATTATCAAAATATTTAGTGCCCGTACAGTCGTTACAGTTGTCTATATTATTATTAGATAATTATGTCTAATCAAAAGCCTACTCCATTACGAGTATGCTGTACGAAAGGGGTACCTTATTCACATTGATTGTTCGTATCACGAGCACGCGTCCCTTACAGACCTTACAGTCCACCAATTAACGATATTACCGAAACGGCCGTTCCAAACCCGTTGGACAGGTCCGGCGGCCCTGGAAGAGTTAACACCGAGTTTTACACTCACAGGTTTGTTTTACACGACTCTGAGTGGGTAACAGATTTTTAATGACGATTCTGTATCCTTCATTTAAATTTTGAACGAAGATGTTGAGTACTTAACGTACTGGTAGGATTTTTTTTTAACTATTTCAAAATAACATCTATGTGATTAAGGACTTGCAGCAAATTACCTGTGGATTTTTCTAAGTAAAAACAGTAAAAATGGTAGTTTCAGCGGTTACCTGTGCTAAGCGTCACCTACAAGTAAAAATATCCAATTACTATATAATGTAATCGACAATTAGTAATAAAGAATTAAGCACTTATCCCTATCCTATTAATTATATCGTCATTGTCACAAGAAAGAAAATGGTACGTGTTTTCAATTTCCTTGACTGTTCATACTCTTCAAAGTGAATATTCATAACGAAACAATTTACAAAAATCTTAAATTTGTAGAAACGAAAGCAGCTATCCTTCGATTACAAAACAAAAGTCGATCGAGGCGCGTGGGCAACCAACGGACCTATAGGTAACTGCTCCGTGACACCCTAAACTCAACCTTATGATGTACACGTTAACAATCATTTTATACATAATTCACAGCCCATTTTTATTCTGATCGACCAATCTATAGTTGAGTCTGTGCGTAAGTAATATAAACCTTAACTTAACGGCATATGGCAATCAAAGACTTCATGTTGCAGCCTACGATTTTTTCACGCATATGTAGTGTGGGCTGGCGCCTACGTGAGGCATTAAGAGATTAGCCTAGACGACCCTGAGGTAACATTTGCAGTATCAATTAGTACCAAAACATTTCTTTGTGTGCAATCTATGCAAATGATTTTCAAATGAGATTTTATTATATATTTACATGAAACCGACCACGAAATAAATTAATTTCACAGCCCCAATTTGAAAACGAATAAAACACCTACTTATAGGACGTCAGAGACTCCCCCGAGTCTACGGGTAGTACGCACCCTGAGTGTCCCTATATTCAGGGTATGTAAAATATCTGGTGGATATGTGTTGTGATTATTTTACATTTGACTTCTATAGAAGTCAAATGTAAAATAATCACAACACATATCTGGTGGATGCGTAGTACGTACCCTGAATATAGGGACACTCAGGGTGCGTACTACCCGTAGACTCGGGGGAGTCTCTGAATAGATGTGTCATTTGTATGAAAATACTATGAACTCGGATACCAATGTCTAGTTTGTTCCCATACCTAGTTTCGATTTCGCTTAAATTTCATTCGCTCCTTAGATATTAATGAACTTGCAATGGCAGTGTTTTGTTAAATTTATTTGCATACTCGTATCCGCGTTTGTTCAGCGATGTCAACAATGAAGAAAAAAGAATTATCGCTTCACGAAAAATTGACCATATTAAAAATTTAAGATATGAATTGAAAATTTTAATATAATAATAAAAAAATCAGAACTAACCTGCAATTACGAGTAACATTAAACAAAGTGAAGTCGTTTTTTTTTCGCATAATACGCTTTCCCGCTTACGACGCGTTTTTGGTCCGGTCACAGATCGCCTTTATACGTATATGCCAACTGTTCTTGTAATTGTTATTTTCTTGTGTACTCATGTATAATAATGAATTTTACATACATACATATTTTAACACATGCCCCAATATAAATGAGACTGGTCGCTTACACCTTATAGCCCACGAGAAAATGGTTGTCATATCATCGACGACGAGACGGACGTCGAAGAGATCTAATAGTAGTTTCGTTTTTACCAACATTGGCACGGAACACTAAAAAAGCATCAAATATTTGTGTTTCCTATGGCCTTAATACGGTGTTCCAATTCCCCAAGGTCACGTGAATAAAGGTACCCCTTATGTCAAAGCACACATGAGTAGACCCCGTTATTTTGTCGCACAGAAATAGTTTTTCAGTAGAGCGTGAATGTTTTTTTTATCGATCTTCTTGATATCGATGTTTATATAATGCAATTGAATCTTCGCCTTTTAAGCCTATGCTCAATTTTAATGAAAACTTTTTGTATTACCGTCACCGGCAGCTTTCAAAAAGCTATTGTTATTTGAAATTGCTGGTCAGTGCGTCCTTCGCATGTATATGCAGCATGATTTACAGTTGCCGCCCAATGTGGAACTTGTCATCACGAAAATCCCTATATAACCCATAGTTACACTGTCGTTGTACAATTGTGTAAAGTTTGTTGTAATTACTGTGGAAAAACTATGATAAATCCTAACGAACACCCTAGGGTTTTATTTCTTCGTTTATTATTATATATATTTTTATACAAAAGTAATAAGTAGTACCTAGTGACACCTCTTTGAAATGATCAGTGACATACAGTATCGACATTTAGGTAGTCGATAAAAAAAGCATTCACGCTCTACTAAAAAACAATTTCTGTGCGACAAGATAACGGGGTCTACACATGAGCCTTGTCAATAAGATGATACGGGTCCGATCATGGTGTTTATTTTGATAAGGGCTATTTGAATATGTAGCTAAGGTTACATTTCTGATGTTCGTTTCTATCGGTGGAACGTTTTCTTGTGTGATATCTTATTGCGCGCCTACAATGTGGATACAATTTATCAGAAATATTTGTGGTTATATTTGTCTGCTTTTACTTATATGTCACATTAAAATATATTTTGTATAACCATATATTCATTTATAACGTGTCAATGTTTTAATGGAACGTTAATGGTACAGTCGGCCTCATAATTAGTCTCATAAGGTGTATAATAAACTCCCTAAAAATATTACACAGGGGAAAGAAAGATACTTTATTAATTTGTAAATTGTAAATTGATGGGTGAATATCTAAATAAAGAACATTATTATTATTATTACTGTACCTATGTATTTTCCATATCTCGGGACCATGGGGTCCCGGACCTTTGGGAGGCATGCGTGGGGCCGAAGCCAACAGCGCAGAGGCCCCTTTAAGACAAAAATAATTGAGCTTAAAAGAGTTCTTAGAAAGTTAATTTATAATATAATTTAGTTAGATATAGTTAGAACAGTTAAAATATTTGTTAAATTTTATGTACCTTGCAATTATATATGTGTAATAATAGATTTAGATTTAAGTTATATTGCAGTGCCCTACAGGGTTTCGTAGACGAACTCAAATAATGTAACATCTTGAAAGCAATAAAATACTGATTACTGAACACTTAGGTGCTTTGTCGCTTTAACCCGTTGGAAATTTAGTATGATAGTTTAAACATGATGTTAAAGCGTGAGGGTACGAAGGTGTTAAAGCCCCTTGTGAGGCCAACCGTATTAATCTGTTTTTTTATGTATTACCTTCTCGAACCAATATTTTGCTATCAAATTAATATCCGTTTGACATGTACCTACCCCTAAAAGATCCGTACAGAAAAGAATATTTAAAGTTACAGTAGGAAAGGCCTTACAAGTTTTGAAATGTTTTATTTCAAATTATGTCAAAATTATTGAACCAATAAAGTGATTAAATATTATCATGATCTTATTAAAATTTTAGATAGTAACATAGCCATTATTTGGTTTTATTGTGTGAAGTAGCATTTAAGCAGAAAAAACAAGTTTTTAGCTTGAACATGGTCGATTTGGAGTGATGGTTGAAACGTTATTCTTCAATAAAAAATCCAAAGATACATTTAAAGTTTATAACATAATGTCACAATAGTCCTGTTCTAGATAGTAACACTAAGAATATGTCAAGATACGTGTCAATTCAATCAGAAAATAGCCTAAATAGAGGAGAATTTTTTACAGATAATAAGGACTCTAAAATGACATGCATGTCTAAAATAAAAAAAAAAGTTAAAAACGTTTCAATCTCTAGTTACAATTGTTACAAAGATGGAAATTGTATATTTAAGATCGGTTATTAAAATCAATAATCACAACCAACAAAATAAATAATAATGATAAAATCGCACCGTCCGTAGGTGGACACAACACAAGGGTGGCCGATTTCGTCTGTTGTGTAACACTTTCAACAATACTTTTTAATTTTATGAGTGGTATAAATTGTCGCAAACAGGGACTGAGCTTTATAAACTACATTGTAGTGACGTTAAACGTGTACAATATTAAGTAGGTACATAGTTACACATACGACCACTTATTTAATACATATAAACAATACCTATGTGTCATTTTTTTTCCCTCCCTATAGTATCATTTTTGAAATATTATGTAATCAATTAGCTAAATTATACTCACATTTCAGTACTTGATTACAATTTTTTATGCGCCAATTGCGACATGTACTCAATAAGTATGTTAAGATTTCAACATTGAAATATTAGCATACCTAGTGTAGTTACATGACCGCACGGTCAAAAGATTACTAGAGACCGACGTTGTATTACTTGAATCAGATGAGGTTGAGCTTTAAATTCAGGAACTCACCTGGAATAAAAGAAAAAAATTGAGTTAGTTAAGTATTTATAGATTAGATTACATATATTTATTTCCATCATAAAATTTAATGTTACATTAAAAAAACAAGTTCATTAGCAGGTTAACAAGCAAATTGTAAGAGGGGAACATGTACAATTACGTATTAGCTTGTACCGCTTTTCATTATAATATTTTGTTAGTAATCAAGAACACGTTTTCTGAAACACAGTTTTTTGTTGTGATCAAGTTTATCGGTTCATTATATGACTGCCAGTGAATGGTATCTTAATTTCTCTGATGCCGGCCACCGTGATCAGCCTTTTAGTCCGGTAGTATTTAAGTGTCATCGCTTCAGATGTATGGGGCTCGCACAAAGAGCGTGCTGCGCCGTAATGTGCATGGGGTTTTGCGTAGGCGCAGGGTGCTCAAGTTACGAGAACTAGCGTCTATGAAGCCGCGAATGCCAGAAGCCTGCTCGGAGTATAATTTTTTCAATATTTCCTTTAATTTAAAAATTGTAACAAGCGCTATGAAATAACGATCATTGTAAATTTTAAAAAGACATATATATTTATATAAATAGCATTTAGTACTAGTGGCACTGTGTTTTTATTAAATCATTGAAAAAATAATTATTTTAGAAACATTCCAGAAAAAATATATATAATTACCAAACCTGCTCACAAAATTTCACGAGGAACGGTTGAGAAATGCGACTGAAGAAAAATATAAATAATTTAACAAAAAATTACAAACAATGACGACAAAAAAAATCTACACGATTATCGAACCTGCTCCCAAAATTTCACGACAATCGGTTGAAAAATGCGTACCTGTAGAGGAGAACAAATGGAAATCCGTCGATACATATGATTGCATTTTTGTCGAAGCTGAAACAGAGACCTTCGTTTCACTTTGTCAAAAATTAGAACCTACACCTAACCTAATCTATTTCTATAGTTCTCTATTCTCTTTAATATTTTTGCTGTAGTCCGCAAAACCAGCCTTCAACATCAGATTAGGTACCTACCACGGTGCCACTAGCTTACATGCGTGTATCTTTTCTGTACATATGTACTGCAGAGTAGAAAAAACATACATATGTAAGCTAGTAATGGTACCGTGCCCACTCCCTGTAGTTTGAACTAGCAAAAAAGCAGGGTAGTAACGAATGTGCATCTTTAATTTGAGTTTTTAATAAAATATCACAAGCAGATAGATTGATAAACGCGTTAAAACTTGCACCATACGATTCATCCCACATAAAGGGTCAGAGGGGTCAAGGGGGGTTCGGATTATTTCCTAAAGAAAGTGTCACGTGGGCCGAGGCGCGTGCCGTATTACGAAACACAAGACAAACTTAACTTTGCCGCCTTCGAGAAATGTAATTAATATCGCTTTCGTACTTTCTACGACGAGGATGGCCGACATCAACGCGTCTCTTGCTGGCAATGGTAACTTTGTAAAAAGACAAAGCTTACGGTAAACGAGAAAATAAAACAAACAGTTTATAACCAAACTTATCTTGTTTTTTAAAGGACTGGCTGGTAATAAATCAATGCGCGCATCATAATAGGCAGTCCAAAAGAGCACTTAACACCTTAGCATAAGGTAGGTACTTGTATCCGTTATTTAAGTTCATATTTTATGGCATGCCGAAAGGATAAGTGATACTTTGAAAGGGGTACATTAATTTGTGGACGAAGTAACATTAGTTAAGTTTTGTTGGATGATGTATTAGTACAGGATGAGATGAAGTATGTCAATAAGTACTCGATAATAAGTATCTTTTGGTCTTTCTTGGAACAACTGGAAATGAATGCTCGACAATTTAGTCGCGTCTTTATTCGAACTATAAAGAACAAAACAAATCATGCATCTATATTATAGATAAATACACGTACATTCAAATAACCTGGACGAAATACCTAATGGACGATTCGCAACAAAGTTACATGGGGAGGGGATCATATCCTAAAGTGTCTGCTAACACTACAAATTGTGTATATTTAAAACTTCTTAATGTAAATTTCTTTCTTTCTTATTTTAAGACATTTTTTGCCATTTTACTCATCAACCATTTACAAAATATTGGTGTCGATATCGCTAAAGACGATAATGAGCAGTGTTTTCAGCGTCTGCAGTATATCGGTATCAGTTAATTAGTAGTAGGAGTGTAAATTATGGTTTTATTATTAATTTATTCAACGGCCCGTTTCACTTAGCATGAGGTTGAGATCAAAAACATAAAAATCTAAATCATCCGATTAACATACGAAACGGTACTCTTTTAGAATTATAACCGTTTTACTTTATTTGCTGCGTATTAGGTGGTAACAAGTTATTATAAATTCCACTGTCAATACTCATAAATTTACTTTTACCTCATGTCGCTATATTTCCAACCTTATTCTAACTTTAGACATAATAATATTCTGGTGATTAGTTAACTAAATTTGAAGCACCTTAAAACGTGTAACGTAAGCTGATGCTGTAGGTTTGAACCAAACTCGTCCTTTATAAGTATAAGTATTTATTATTATTATTATTTTGCACAAAAGGTCCCACTGGGTCGAAGTGCATCCGCAAGGGCCCTCATATAAGATAAGTATTTATTACAATGCTGGGTTTACAGGTACACGTCTGTCCAAGCATGAACCTACAAAATCAAAAAATAAATCTTTTTTTTATAGGTAACTTACACGCAAAATTATTACTCGTAACTCATAACTTAAGTCACATGTGACTTAAGTTATAAGTTACAAGTAAAAATAATTACATATGACTTTAGTTATAAGTTAAAATTTTGCTTGTAAGTTACCTATAATTATTATTTTTTGATTAAGTGTGTAGTAGGTTCATGTTTGGACAGACGTGTAACTGTAACCCCAGCATTATAATAAATACTTACTACATACTTATAAAGGTCGAGTTTGGTTCAAGCCTACTGCTGGGCAAAAGTCTCCCTTTTCTTTTTAACCAAAAAAGAGCTGATCGAGGATCTCTGACATTAGGTACTATAATAGTACAACGCGACCCTATCGAGTTTGGGCTCGCTAGAATTTTATGTGTATGTCCTGTCTAACGAATGTACAGAGTAGGCAGTATTCATAACTGAGTCACATAATTACATAAATATTTTTGACAACAATTTTAGACGCAGGCTTCCGGATCGTATCGCAGAGGCGCAACATTTACAAAATGCCCGTGCGCAGTGCGCACGTGGCCACACATGTATTGTAACAGGCTCAGTGTTTGTTACTATTGTTACTGTGCGTCCCACATGTCACTAGTGCTGTTCATTAACAGCTCGCAAAGGGCCGGATGTACCATCATAGCCTTTGACACTTGCCTTCGCCTCCACTCGAAAAGCCTTTAATATTGAATAAATACACCCACAATACCCCATTACGATGTTATTTCAACCGAACAAATAGAAGAGATCATTTGATTCCCTCCAAATTGTGACTAGAATCCACCGCTGAACTTGGTTGCGTTATAATGCAGTTGCTTAATACCGTGTAGGCTTAGTTGGCTGAGCGATCCTCGTGTCAAGTTTTAGGCGTTATATTATCTACAACCGAATCTTGCCTCTAAGACATTTAGTTTAAAGTAAGTTTTAGAACGCGGCGTTTCGAAATTGGAATCGCAACTGCTATTGCTACAAGCGTGTCGCAATCGACGCGTGCCTCGTCGAATTAAAAAAACAATATGATCAGTAGTGAACTCTAACACAGAGTGGTAGAGTCTGCATTTGAATGGTTATTCTTGACATCTTTCATCCGATTCGGATGCAAGTGTGGGCAAAAGTTAACACTGTCGTGGGATGGAGTGACGTCATGAGAGCAGAACCTTTCAACAGCATGGAGATAAGTTTCGGTAGACTATGACATAATTGTATGCAGAAGATTAGAAAAGAAGATTTTAAAAATTAGGCTTCTAGGTTACTGAACAGTCAATATTTGTTGTGTGTTAACTATGTTGTACCTACATCTGGCACAATTACGGCTGTTGCAACTAAAAGCCTTCAAGGAAATAAATATAGAATGAAACAACACTAATTTGAGTGATTTTTTTATTAAGTAGTAAAAAATAGATCGAGTTTTAAGGTAGTGCTGTAAAACACTCATGATCAAAAAATGGGCTCTTCCTAGTTTACAGGGAATAGACGTTAACGCCACTGCTTATAATTTGGCCGCTTTACTAAAGAAACCATTATACAAATAAAGTATTTCCGATAAGCCTAACAAATGGTAATGTAGCAGATGAGGTATACACAATAATAACTATGTACATAGCAAACTTTAGTAATAATCATCAACACATCTAAACTTGAGTAATAAACACGCTTTAATGATTATTACATAGAACTCATATAACTGCCTACGGGTGTACATAAACATAGTTAAGCAACGAACAAACTCCGAAGGCAATCCAGTTATGCCGTCTCTTTTCCACGTGCGCTCGCCCGTATTTGGGTCTCAGGTCGACTCGCGCGCAGAGGGATGGTTTCCGAGAACCTTTCCCTAGATAGATGAGATCAGTGCTGTTATTTACTATGTATACGGACCACTCCGACACAGGCAAGCCAATATAAGTCTGACCTACGAATACGCATAGTCCTTACAGATCTAGAGGTCACATTATACTAGTGAGTAGCTTACAGTTGAGTACGGGTTGTTTTCTGAATAGATGCATTGAGCGACTCGTTCTGAGTAAACGGAGTTATGTTGCATTTCTTAACACAAAAAGTTCTAGCCAAGACAAAGAAAGGGTTTAGGGACACTTAAGATAAACATTTTTATTAAAAACTTGAAGATAGTGAGCATACATGTTAACAGTAATAATTTTACTAGAAAAATTAATTTAATCATTCTGTTTTTAAATCATTATAGCTATTTGAAGAGACATCCAACCGTTCTGAAAATTCCCACAAAATCATAAAGAATCAATCATCAATAATATACTCCGTAGCAAGGAGATTTTGCAACGGGGTATTTTATTTAAACTTGCACGTTTTCTTTCACACATTATTACTTATTGGTAATTATAATTTATTCACGTACAATTAAAATTCATTCACCATATTTGAGGGTTGACCGACATTTCGAATGTGTCACAACATCCTTGGTCTTGAGCTGACAAGCCACCACCAGTGCCTTTACCATGAGTTTGCATGACCGTACTCACTAGCGACTGCGTAAACGATTTAGTATCCCGATTCTTAGTTCTATTGCGTAACCGCCAGAGGCGCTGTACTTTTGCCCATACATTTTTTTACGCAGTCGCTAGCGAGTAGTCGAGTACGGTCATGTAAACTCATTGTAAAGGCACAGCAATCAGTTAAGTCAGTTAGCAGTCTAACAGATTAAGTAGGTATTGTTGATCCCGATCGTTGTTTATAACAGCAGTTATTGGATCTAATTTTAAATTTAACAGTCAAGGTGCCAAATAACTTGACAAAGCCTAATCGTAATAAGACACAGTTTCCTTTCTGGCTAGAAGGTTCAAATCAGGTGGATTAGTATGTAGAATTGCGCCCCTGATATTATATTTCTGACTAGCCTCAAAGCCTATTAAAAAGAAATATTTAGCATATTCAGATGCGTATATACGTTCGAAACATATCACACGCGTAACGGTTATTTCATAAGTGCAGATTAAGCATAAGTGTTTATATTATCGTTAACAACCATTATCAGGTATCGGACAGTAACCTCACGCACGATACACTGATTGTTAGTACTTAAGGAATTTACTATACTATTTACTTTCCACTATCTTTGGAGTAGGCAATTGGTAATAATATTAGGAGGAGAAAAACCAATACTGTCGTAACGTGTTATTGAGCTTGTAAAAAACAACCATTTACATTACCTAAGTACTCCAGAGATGTGATATGGAGTACTCCTATCACACCAGAGATGAATAACCTGCCTAAAGTCATTTGGTATTGAATGGTTGGTGATCGATCACAAGGAACTTTACTTTTACAAACTTTACAAACGGTGTTCAACCACTTCAACCTTTAACCCTAATAAGGAGTGACTTCGTCTCGTTCCCGTGTGTGCTCCGCAGATTGTCCAACCGCTGCTTTTACAGCACACTACCTATTAGTAGCCTAGAGGACATATTCATCCCTTGGAGTAATGGGTCATGGTAAAATTTTGTAGGAATTTGTTGCGGGGTTATCTTTTATTCAAAAGCTATCGGGTTCTTCACGAAAAAATTGAAGATGAGACATCCGACCGTAATATAGGATTAGTCAAGCCAATGTGATGTGGTCCGAGCATGTAGTTATAAGAATCCATAGATTATGCTTTATTATTAGTCGAACCATAGGCTCCTAAAAAGTGATTAAATAGTTTTAGCAACGCTTTGAAATGCTCAATGGAAGATTAGTAGTAGCGCGCGAACCGACAACTGTATAAAATACTGTAATATGGAGAAAGTCATTCATGTTGGGGCTCTAAACTCTAAAATATTTTCGATTTTTAGGATCTTTTTTTCAAGACCGGTCCAGCAATTTGGCACGAGTCTTTTCGACATTCCACGAGCGGTACAGTTTGAGGCATCAATTTTCTGCACGCTAAGTGGATTTAACGTCAGAATTTAATTAGTGCATATGAAATAACAGAATAGCGACTAAAAATTGTGTAGCAGTCGTTGACATGGAACACTTATTCGGGGTTTCATCGTACAAATGGCTGGGCAATGTACACAAAGGAACAAAGCGTAATAATTAAACAGGAGCATCTTTGATTACTTTCATTGTGGTATGTATTTAGGTGTGAATGTAACAAAATATTTAATCGTGGACAACGGTTAGGTCCAATACGAGTAACCCGTGTGCTGATTTTTACGTGGGATTTCATAACAGCATAATGAAACCCTATACTACGTTCTTAGTTAGCTATCAAAATGAATTGTGCAAACATTTTCTTGATCGCGTTGATAAGGATAAATGAGGACTTAATTGAGAGTTAAGCTCTTCAGGAGTGACTGCAAGACGTCTGCTATCCGTCCCACTTCGTTATCAAAGTCAACGAACTAAACTGGCCCGATATCGTTGTTTGAACGGTCAAACAAACATTGCTACGAGTGTTTTGGGTCGTTACGTGTTTGCTCAAAAACGCTTATTTGAGTCTTGGAGCAATTAATTATTATCTTACGCTTTCTGGAACTTGAGAGCGTGCGTGGCACAACGGCGCCCGCGTACCGCGTCTGGTATGCGAGGTTAAGCAACAGCGGCCGCGGTCAACTCTTTGATGGGCGACCGCTTTGAGTGGTTATTAATTGAGCGCTAGCCCGCGTTTTGGAAGGCACGATAAGCCATTGATCGCGGCTGCTGTCTATGACAGCAGTCGTTAAGCCAAGATAGAGGCCTTCGGGCGGCTTGAGTACTTCTAACAGCCAAAGTTGCCCACACTTGACAAGCCTAATCCCAATAAGGTTCCCCCTTAGGTTGGAAGGAAAGTCAGATGGCTGTCGCTTCTGTAAAAACTAGTGCCTACGCCAAATCGTGGGATAAGGTAGCGGACCCCGGGCAACTGTACTGGGATAAGACTAGGAGAATGATGATGCCCCTTCTTGGAACTCCTATTAAAACGATATTACAATTATATTATAGTCATAATTTCATAACGTCATTATGTTACTACCAGTGAAGATCTTAAAACTGGAAAGTGGAAAAGAATTTAAAACTGCGTTTTATAATTTTTTAGCATCTAAGGCCTATTATTCCATTCAAGAATATTTAAATGACATTGTTCTTTAGTTCATAAGTAAATTATGCATGCGATACACATGACATACCTTAAATATTTGCATGTCCTTGTGACCAAACATGTAGTTCCTTATATTTTAGATTATGACCTATTTGTTGTTCCATGTTTTAGCAAATAAACGACTGATTACTGATTACTGATGTTGTCTAGATTTAGGCGTTGGTATCCTTTTTTTAAATGGCCTGATAATGGGTAACTTAGATTCGGGTTAGAATAACACACAATAAAACACCCGCGTTTTTCCTCGGGTGTCGTAGTCGACTATGGGAATATTTTACATTGCCCTCTTGATACGGGCGTTATGTATCTATACAGACCGGTCATTATCAATAGTGACTGCACTTCTCAAGTTACCCGTAACACATATTTATAAATTAAATGAACAAAAGTCGTAAAATACCAAATCCGAGATGAGCCCGCTTCTAAGGGAACATACACAAACTACGTGACCAATTTTTTTGCGTTTTTTACCCCCCTCCCCCCCCTAGGTGACCAAGCGTAGTATATGCCAAGACTCCCCCCCTAGTTTTCACGTATATTTTATTTAAAAAAATTTGCGGAATGTTGAAAAAATAATGGCTTTTTCACTTCTCATGCTCGAAAAGTGTGTCATATTAGACTTGTCAAGCGGGGCTAAAGTAGTACATTTAACCCCTAGGGAAAATATGAATACATATTTATGATTTACAAAACATTTGAATTTGACCAATCAAAATACTTCACCTATTAAATCCACCAACCACAGAACACTAATTTAACTCTTAAAAAAATATTTGGTATTGGGTATTAACCAACCAGAATACAGCTTTACTAAAATCGACCAATCTGGAAACATAATTATTTTTTCTAAAGAGTCTAAAGGTTAAGTTTGTAGTAGTCCCTATTTCACAATAATTAAAAAAGTGGTTAAATCGTTCGAGCAACACTTTGAAGCGCTCAATGGAAGGTCGGTTTAGCTTTTTTCGCGCCTGAATGTTGCGCGCGAACCGCAGTGTCTATGTTTGTGTCAAAGGAGTATAGAAAAAAAAACATGCTGCAAAAGTATATATCTTCGCCGTGGATTTTATTGTTAATTTTGGGTGGCTTAACCTTTGTTTATTTATTTTCTCGCAATCGAAGTGAAAAGTAGAGTGTATAACTCTGGTCTAAAAGCCATATTACCCCTCGAACTATTTTCCCTCACTTCGTTCGGGAAAATAACTATCTCGTGGTAATATGGCTCATTTTAGACCCTTGTCATACAATCTACTATTCTTTGTATTTTCTCATACGGCCCCTAAAAATGCATACTTCGAGAGTGCAAGCGTGGTATAGCGTAGCTATTCAATTGTAATTGTATTTAGTAAAAAATATATCAAGAAGAAACAGTACATTGCGCACCAAGGGCGGTTAAAAAAGGATTACAATCAAGTGCCTATAAATGTAATTTTGTTAAGTTTATTGGCTTGAGTCTGCCATCCCTTTTTCCGCCCTTCACAATGATTTTGATCATATTTGCGGGGAAAGAAATAAAATCAAAATACAGGAAACACAATGAACTATTTATTAAATTAATTATGAAATGTCTTCAATAAAACGTTTCCAGAGTCGATCCACTCGGAAACGTTATGTATAACGGGGGCGGTGGTTCCTGAAGAAAGAGGGGTGATGGGGTTAAACCGTGGCGCGTGAGTCCGCTTCAATTAGAATGTTTCTCAAAAGTATTCTACCGGCTACGTGACAAGAAACCGACCCCCCCCCCATTGACCAAGAGTGGTAATGGGTCACGTAGTTTGTGTATGTTCCCTAAGTTATATGCGGCAAGGAAAATGTGTATGAAGAGCGCACTGAAGCAAGCTAGCCATATAGAAGGAGAGAGAAGAGGTCAAAGGCAGTACAATATTAATAAGGCTCGTAAGAAGACAAGACTAATTGAAAGTTAACTCTCTGTAAACACGTTAGACCCTGCGGACCGGTTTAAGACATAAACGTCACTTTTCTCAAATACCACGAAATGGTTAACACGTTTCTTTGAACAAGGAGCCGCCGCGCACTTAAGAGTATAACGAGCCAGTTTACCCGTTCTACGATTCTGAATTCGGCATTTAAACATCTCTATAAAATGTGAACTCATTTTTTTATGATTTGAGGTATATTTTATATGTAGCGAGTAGCGACGTAGGTTGCTGTTGCTGCAACTGCGTTGGTGGGGACCTTCATTGTTCTCTAACATCTGTCTACTTTTTGATTATGTCGTAGTGGACTCAACAGAAACCTTTCTTCACTTCATTATCATCCTCCTAACGTTATCCAAGTACAGGTGCACCCTGAAGGATGCCCGGGGTCCGCTACCTAATCCCAAGATACCTTTCTTCACTTAATTTAGCTAAAAGTAAGTCGGCATCCACAGCAGCGGAGATCCGCTATCTGGAGTTGAAGTATTTGTACATGTATAGTATTTATCCCTTAATACAATTAACGAGTTGGTATCACATTATTCGACGAAGGCGCAGTCGCGGGCAAAAGCTAGTTTAAAATGGAGGTCGACTCAAAGCAGATTCAATCGCTAGAGCTTGACCAAATTTACATGAAACCACACCTGTATATAAAAAAATAATGGAACTAAAAATCAGACCGCCGTAATTTTTTGCAAATTTGGATAATCCCAAGCGGTAACCATTACCTCATTGGATACAAAATTTTTGCCATTAAAAGAATTTAAAAATATAGTGTAAAATTGTATTGCGAATGTTAGCAGGACAAACTACAAGGTTACCTAACAATTATACATATCTACATTTATAATTCGATTCCCAGAATCGACGCCCCTAGGAAAGGATATTCATTCGAACTCTTCGAACCATCGACAACTCGGTTAATCAACCATTCCAGAACCTTACTGCCTCTAAACAAGGTCTATAAGTGGATACTCCATTTTCGTTATCTAAGCAGATTTTATACAAAAAATGCCATACAAGGTTCGGGAGCAGTTTGTTTGCGATAGAAGACGGCGTTTGTCAATAATATTGGAATGATACTTCAAAATATTATCTATTTAATATACAAATAATTATATATTGATAACGGCGCCGTGGAAAAGCTGAACGTCCCATGGACGCTAATTTTAAGATAAGCCGTATGTACCTACTCAGATAAAATGGCAATAACGTGAACTTAATGTGTTGAAAAAGCCTTGCTGTTTACAGCAAGCACAGCAACTAGTCACGAATTATTCCCTTAATATTAAATATTGAATGAATATGTTTATTGTATCGCACCTTGATCCTCTGCGCGAGAGACATCAACGCGCGTCGCGCAATCGGCGCAATCGCGTTTATTTGTACGTTGATATTTAGACTGATAATAATGTAAACAAAATAAACATTTTCAATTTACTGGCGATAATTCGTGAACTGAGTTGCAAAAAGGAAGCAGCCTTTTGTAATTTGTTGAGCGTCACAATAGGAATGCAACTACTTATTTTTAAATATATTCGATTATTTTTTTGTCATCTCATAATATTGCCGATCATTTGACAGCTCGTTTATACATAGTACGAAATTATTACTACATTAGTATTCTTTTCTTTATTTACGCATAAATAATTATCTAACATATTGACTAAGTCAACGATGACATAGACATAGCCGCTCTTCACATAATTATTTTGCCTATGATCGCAATGACAAATGACACGCACCGTTAAGTAAAAATGATCCAGCGGGGTAATCACGTAACTTTTGTACTACCGTTAGGTAGATTTTAATGTCAAATTTTAATTGTCAGCTCATACATTTATACTTCAAAATTGACAGTAAAATCTATCTACCGTTAGTACATATAGTTACGTGATTCGCCTGCTGGTAGGTATTGCTATCCGGTATGATTTTCAATCCGGCCAGATGCGGCCGCGGTCCAATGGCTCTGGGTCTAGCCCTAACGTCACAGGTTGTCAAGTCTAACCTAAGCCCACTAGTGGCTACTCGCATGTGGAAAGCGACAACCACTTGATTCACATTTGTATCAATTTATATTCTTATTTTGGATAAATAAAAGATTAGTACATCAGCATTTTTTATAATTTAAAGAGTTACCCCCCTTATTCATAAAACTTAACAAACCTCTGCTAACTAAAATGTCTGTTGTCACTGTTTCACAAGCACGTTTGTCAAAGTGACAGGACAAACGAACTTTAGCGGCTAGTTAACTAATATAGGTTTGATTGACGTTTATGAATACGGGGGTTAATGTTTGAGATCGTTTAAATTTATTGCTCCTATAGGGATTTTTATCGAAAAAAAAGTTAATCCAGGGTACTGAGAGAGTGCCCAAAGACCAGCTTAAAGTATAAATAAATAAATAATTACTACGCTACGCTCGCGTGTTATAAAGAAAACAGGCGCAGCTGAGGGATAAAATATAGTCTAATATTGTCAGTGACATCATTCTAATAAGTATGGCAAAAGAAAGAAAGTTATAGTTTAAAGTTTTACGAGTGAACCTTTGTCGAGTAGTTAGTACAGGTAAATAAGACTAAGTATGCCGTTTCGCTGCAAATTATTCGATGAAACTTTGTTTATAACTTTATCTTCTGGCACTAGAAATGAGGATCTGCCGCGTGCTATCAATTTAAGGGGTCCTACCCACTTTCGGGGGGTATGAGAGGGAGAGAAATTTTTTTAAATGCGCATTTTAAAAACGAGACTTGTGTATGTGACATTTTCCGTGACATTTTTTGCGCTGAATCGAATGAGACTATACCAATACTTATAGGATCAATATTTTGCGAGATATTAATAGTTTTTGTTGAAAAAAAGTGTTCCGTGCCTATTACTAATAGTTCACATTGAAAATCCCTATCATTTGGTGTGAATTGGAAATTAGAAGACGGGACAATTTTTACGAGTTTGACAGCTAATATCTCAGCAACAGTTGACTTAGATGGAATTTTTTTAAGAAAGCTTTATATAATTTTTTAAAGGCTTATTCCATAGATTTAGCAGAAAATTTAGTACCGTTCCGAACTGCCATAATGATTTATACACTATCGTCTTTATTAGGAGCCAATGCGAACTGGTGTAGATTATTTCAAACACTTTACTCTCCTGGACACCTCTCCTACTGATTGTACATAGAAATATCTATCAACGTAAAGTCAACGCGGTATAACGGATTTTTCAGTAAATTCACAAAAGTTATAATAATTAAACAAAACAAATGCAGAAGGGAGCAATCAAACTTCAGTTCAAATTGCTGACACGTTAGTGGTATTTGGTCCATAAATGGATCTCAAAGGGCAGCGCGCGTCCCTGCCGACAGGAAGTTCAGGGCCGCGGAGCACCCACCGGACCGGTCTCACTTTCTACGGGCGAAGAACCGTCGAGAACGCCTAGTACAACCGCGCACATTCACCATTATTACACCTTATCCATGAGCAATAAGGTCTGGTCAGTAAAATTTGATCTCGTAACACTACTTTCTGTAACTCTTTCCTGAGTCCGAGCTTGGAACGAGTTGATATGATATGCGAATCAAAAAGACTGTTCACTACTCCTGTGAACTACTTTCTGTTGACGCTTGACATATAGCCTTTTCATTTTATTGAAACTACATAGGTAGCTAAAAGTAAAAGTAGCTAAAAATATTTTATTAATTTGCTCGTAATTTCTACGAGCTTTTACTAAGAAAAACTTGTTGTGATTTAAACAAATGTATGTCACGTGTGGCCATAAAGTGGCAATTACCGCATGCTACGCTTACGGAAAATCACACTTCCTGCGCAGCGGGTGACATAAAATTTTGTACTTACCACAGGCGGTAATAAAGAAAGTCCCTATGCATATTCATCGCGTCAAATAACTACGACCTCAGATATTCTATGTTTTACCGCCCTAGGTAAGAATTGTGCGATTAATTCAATCACACCAAATTAAACAAATAACCTACAGTTCGAATGATCAAGTTCAAGTCTTCTGATTTTTAAGAATGATTTGTGTTCATTTAATAACTTTATGTGAATAGAAGTTCATGACTAGTGGTCGCCAAGTTGACAAATAACATCATTTGTAAATATAATCAAGAGTTTATTAAGAGGGATGTTATTAAGTAAAATTAGTGTGAGTTAAAAGAATACTGAATACTTATTTGCATCGTACTAAACTCCCTGATGAATATTTAGAGCGTAAATTGGAAAATTACGCGTTTTTGGAAACCCGTCAGTACAGAGTTTGCAAAAAGGATAGGTCACAAATAAGGAATCATTTTCAGATTAATAAAATGATTTGAAATATAATATGTAGATTAAATTTATCTCAACAGAAATAAATTCTGAAGTTTAGTTTTTTGTACTTTTTTACCTCAACCCAGTCAAAAAACAGACAAGTGCATGTTAAACTTGCATAGCGGTTAAACTCCATACCTACCTATGTTTGGCGAAACCTTCAATTTTATATGTCACACGATTTTACTCGTAGTTTGCAAATCTTTTTTTAATCTTCTCATTTATTCCCCAAATTGGTCCCCATATTTCAAATTTACGCTAGGTAGGTACACGGCTGTCTTTGGATCACCAATTTACATGTGGGAACGAAATTTCAACTCAATCGGTCCAGTAGTTTCAGAGTAAATTGGCTGTGACAGACGGACGGAATCAAAATGTAATTTTTATTCCGTAAATAGGCAGTGGCACTTTCATGTCAATCTTCACCTTTATGGTGAAGAGAGACATGAAAGTGTAATAACCCTTGTGGTAAAGCTATAAATTAACACAGGACAGTCAGACTCACTAGTGATCCTATAAAGGTCCTGTTAAGGTGCGGAACCCAAAAACACAATTACGTGCGAGTATTTTATCTTATCTAAAATCTTATAGGAGCAAATATGAATAAAAATTGGTTAAGTTCAATACCTATGTATCGAAATTTGCTCATAAAAGCCATTTATAATGTCTCGGAGAGTGTTTCATCTCGGTTCTCGTACTTACGCAGAAGATGCGTAAACAAGTTTTACAAGGGTGCGTGCCACGCGGATCGAGCCATCCTCTTTATTTAATTCCATGTTATCGAATACTGCTGTCACTTGGCCCGTTAATTAATTTCATTTTGGACTGTAGTAAACAAAAAGCAAAAGCACCCTTCTCTAATTAGCAACCGCGAAACAAACAAATGCTGTTAACATCTCAGACCTTTAGCACTCTGCTCCACCCTTTGTTATTCGAAAACGATAAAAACAAAAGGCGGCACTGTAAAAGCCATGTATCAAAAATTAAAAAGAAAAACGCAAGCGAGACGTCAGATGGGTGAGCGAGATACTTAATACAAACCTACTCGTGCTAGTGGCGAACAACGGAACCAACAAAATCCCGAATAAGTTAGTGAACTTTACATAGACGGTAGCGCCGCGGTGAGAGGCGCGTGTTGTTTGTGATGGTAAGAGCATGGCTCGGCTATGTCGTGCGGATACAATCAGGGCATCTCTCACGACGTGGTTTAGACTAGTTATTTTGTAAAGCTTCACCGAGAATTCAGGTGATCTGACGATTGGAGCCAAGCGCCGACTGTAGCGGCATGTTTACTAGACCTCACGCGACGTACGTAAAATCTGAGTTTCTAGGTAGCTAACTACTACCTAGAGACTCAGATTTTGGTAACTTACATAAGCAGGACTGTACTTATGTAAGTAACTTACGAAGTACCCGTTTATTTTCTTGGCTGACGTGCACAATGCATCCATATTATCCATATCACTATATATATCGAAATAAATACTTAATTCAAAGAAACATAGGCAAACATGGGAGAAAATGCTTTGACACTGCATAACTGCCCATTAAAACAATACCATTGACTCGTTCAGTTAGCTTCTTCATACTAAAAGACAGAATTTCGACTAATATACCACGGTTATTCGGATCAGGTTAATTATATTACCCTAAAAGCTGTATTATGACGAGCACATTAGAGTCCAAGTTCGACTGAAACGTCGCAGTATCATGCGAGCTTGCGACAGTAACCGGTCGGCATCTTTGTTTCTCATATGCCAGTGAAATTCTTACAACGTTTAGCAAGTGCGTGCCATACTTAGTTGGCTCGGCACGAGCTCAAGCTATCTCTATGGTTACGATGCCTTGGAAAACGGCGACACCGTGTCGGGCTGTAAGGAGGGTCAGTGGGTAATTTAGACACAGTGTTTTCCTAATGGAATCCAACAGAGCTGTGGGTCGTAGAATTTCATTTGTTCTGCCAGTAGAAACTGTATCCTCTCATTGTTTAGTTGTTTGCAGAGTTTTAATTCTATACAGCATGCCTATGTAAAATTCCCCAAGAGTACTTTATGCCAGATTAGCCAGTACTTTTGAAGTAGCTGATAAAGTACTTCTGATTACCTAGTCAACATAAGGAATATATTTCCATCTTTCTTCCGTGTCGGGAGATATCGAATACTTCAATAAACGGTGCTTACCTCTTACATATTTTGAAAATTGGACTCACACTTTTATGATAATCGGCTATGGTATTTATTTTCTATGCATGTGTTCCACTTTGTTTTTTAAAACCAGTAATTTTGTATTCTGGAGACAAAGTGGAACACATACATATCTGTTTTAGGTATGTAGAAGTCGTGTCCACGAAAATCTTGAAGGAGACGACTGAATATCCGTTAATAGCAGGCCTGAAAAGTTCAGCAACGAACGTTTAGGAAATTTAATGCTTAACTTTGTCATACAATGTGGAACCTTAGCTTAAGAGATATAAGCGAAAATCTGAATAATATCAGATATTTTGCCCACCCCCCCTCTCCCCCCAAGTCAGCACGGGGTCGTCAAAACGTAGGGTAGTCTTCCTAGTGTACCGCCAAATAACCCCCAATAAAATAAAGTAGGTACATAACAGCAGAACTGAGGATTTATCGATTGAGAGCCTTACGTTAAATGCAATAAGGGTGGAAACGATAGGTTTTTTCCATTCTCGGCTACAAATGACAGTGTTTTCCTTTGTTCACACCGCCGTTGTAATTGCAATTAAATTAATCAAAGGACGCAATCGAAGTTTAAGATATTTATTAAGATACGAAGACGATTTGTTTTCCTTGTAGGTAAAAGGAGGCTGTATTGGTGTTGGTTATGATTAAGAATTTCCGTGAAATCTGGCATGCGTCATGGCCCGAGCAAAGTTCAGCTAAAGTCCGTACGAAAAGCTCAAAATCGAGAACGACTCTATGTGTCCATTTTTCTTTGTATTGATGTTTTAAAAGCTAACAAAGCTGGAAATAATACAGTCTTTGCCCAGCAGTGAGAGCATACAGTCATATAGACTAGTGAATAAAAGTTTATCAGCTGGCTCTACGCAGGGTCTATTTGTCAAATCATATTTAGACACGTAGTTATTTCTAAAAATCCCTCCTTTCCGATGTCAACGGCATTTTGTAAGCCATGGCTATTCTGAATAAAAAAGCCTGCTGAATCCGATTCAGAATGTTGCCGAGGCGAATTTTAGCTCCTTTGCTTAAAATTCAAGATGGCGAAATTCAACCAAAAAATTCTGTAAATATAGGTAACTCAAACCTCACGCGGCCAGATTATGTATTTTTTAACCTTTATTGCACAAAAAGATGTCTCGACGTACAAAAGGTGGACTTAATGCCATGAGGCATTCTCTGCCAGTCAATCTACAGGCAAAGCAGAAGGATCCATCTTGAATTTTGAACAAAGAAGCTAACCCTCATCTCTCCGCATCGGCGATCCCATTAGAAATAAATAACGTGCCGCGATTGGCCGCTACATGACTTTTTATTCGTTATTGTACCGCCGGTACAAATTGGTAAGGTCCGAAACACGGGTCCCTGCCACGTATACGTTTTTTTTGTATGTTTTTTTTATACCGGTATGATGGAGTGACCTCGTGTGAAGGTCGGGATGATTGGAAGGCGATTCGATTATAAGGATTAATAATGTTACAGGAGAGATTCCTTTAAATTAATAGTGTATTGTAGGAGATGATTACTGCCAATAAACACAAAAATAATTTAAATAAAAAATGCAAATAGGACCAATAAACACAGACAAAAAGACAGCAGACAATCTGAACCCTACTTTTTACATCAAATTTTTTAAATGTAGCGTCAACGAAAACCTATTTTTAACCGACTTCAAAAAAGGAGGGGTTCTCAATTCGGTTGTACGTTCTTTTTTTTGATGTGTGTTACCTCAGAACTCCGTCGGTTATGAACCAATTTGGAATATTTTTTCTTTGTATGAAACCATATGCTTCAAGGTTGATCCCATTGTTACCAGAAACTAGTTCTGATCACGGGATCCATGAGGAATTGAGGGAACTCCTCAAAAATTCAAGGGAAACATATAGCGATTTTAGTATTTTCGGTAATAAATCGAACATTTGCATTCAGAAAGTAGCATTTGGTGAACGGGAACTGATGAAGAAAACCACAGATGGTCATCCAAAACTCCTGGTGTTTCATGGGCGGCATTAAGATATTTCGATCAAGATACTGAAGCGACTATGACGAAGTTAATTTAAATGGTCTTGATGTAATGTCACCATCAACCTGCTCTGGTAATTGAAGCCGGAAAGTAGGCAACGGAAATCCGTAATAAAACAGTGTAGTCGTGTTTGAGCATATTGAAATCGTTATGACATGCTCTCTGGTGATGATTCACTAAAAAGTATGAAATAAACAAAATCTTTAATAAAAGAAAACCGACTCCAAAAAAACAAACGTCGGCGCCATTTCGTCAACTTTAGACAATTTCTTTGGATGGCACCGACTTCAAAAATTATAATAGGTACGTCTACATTATTCAATAAGAATCGTAAAGTCTCATATTAGAAGTAAGGCAATATTTTTTTTACTTATTTGTGTTTTTTGGAGGGGTTTTATTTTTTTATTAAATATTTTATTATATAGATTACCTTTTTGCTACTAGACCTAGGGTTCTCAGAAGACATGTAGGTATTTTGTAGTACCTGCATGATGTTAATTGTATAATTTTATTGTTTTGTTGAAGACCCAAATCTGGTGCCCTGTCAAATAGATAATGTTAAGCGAGGAATGTTTTTCCTTGTCTTCTTCAAGCGAATCATGATTTTTAATATGTTCATTCTAGAACTTCTACAAGCGTTCATCTCATCCCCAGACGTCCCTACGTCAGCTACCACTTGTTATTTCATTCCATTAAAAATTCGAATCGTGTCGATTATAATTCGATACCAAAATGACTGTGCCGTCGTGCTATCGAACACGTGCAGATAAACATGTACCTATTCAAATTTAATCGCTTAAGGGACCGCCGTGCTATCCTTTTGAAGCGGTAGTAACGCTAATATAGAGGAAAGTGAGAGAGATACGAAATTCTGAAGTTTTTCGGACATACGATGTATGACAACTGCCTCGTATCAGCAAAATTTGATGCCTTGTCCTAATGCCCTTAGGGCTCAGTTTGTCTTGTTTGACCAGGCAGAAGGTCACAAAGAATATGTATGGTTAAACGCTAGTGCCAATTTAGTTTAGTAAGTCGTCATTTCTTGTAGTACAAAGCGTGCATGCAGTTTACATGTACGCTTGGACTACAAGAAATCATGCACTTATTTGTATCGGTAACAGTCGCTTCGTTTCGAATATTTTATTTGTGTAGATCTCAGTAGTAAAGTAGATCTGGTTTTGATGTTGACTGTGTTGCAGACTTTTACGGGAACCAAACTCTATATCTGCTCAAGCTCCACCTATATAATTTTGATTTTTGTCAATCTATGACTAACTGGTCATAGATTGACAAAAATCAAAATTATAATAATTCCGGGCGTTTTACAAGCACATGGTCTTGAATTATTGAGACGAGAATGACCGTGCTAGATTTTTTTTAAATAATTAGCTACGAGTTACTTCGTAGCACAGGCCGCCATTATGGTACCTACTGAAACGGTTAACGCCGAGGTTCTGGGTAGGTAAGCCATTTATTTCTTTCAAATTTTCAATTATCTTTGTGTTTCCTGAACTAAAAGCTTTTGCTGTAAGTAGTATATAGTATTGCATCTCTGATTGACAAAAATAATTTGTTCTTTCCCCATAGAATGATCTTAAAATAACATAATAAAATTAATCGCGCTAAGCCAAACAGACCGCTTGGATAAACTATACGTAGGTAGGTAAGTATATGTATTATGTAGGAATATTTAGTGAAGGTACATTAGTGAAAGCAATGGTCGTCAATTTGATAGTACCTACCGTGTCACGACAATAGCTTGTGTGGTCATTGTAACCAGTATAGAAAGAGCTGCAGACCCGCTGAACAAAAGCAGACAATGTTTACAGAAAGCGGCCTAAGCGATTTTTGGTAACCTCATATCCGTATAATGACAAAATTATGTGTTTGAACAGGAAAATATGTTATGAATGAAAAACGCAAGGCAACAAATTAAATAAGTTGTTTCCCGATTGATATCGAGACCACCTTAGTTGTGACTTTGTGTAGAACTTATTTAGAAACTTGACAAACGAGCTTAATAAATCTTACATAGAGATGACATGTTGTACCTACCTACTATATAATTAACTGTGACTTTAGTAACCTATCTGCGTAAGTTGTGAAACCAATGAAAATAACTAATTTGTATCGTTTGTATCCTTATTTACTTAATGCGCATGATACTTCTAATAAAACCGCGATACCTACGAAGTACCCTTCGAAGTTTGAAAAAAAACAACGAGTTTTTCAAAACTTTCGCGCCAACACGCGCCATCTTGGGAGCGGCGTGCGTACGTTTAGAAATAAACCTATGTGGCTGTGGCACACGATGGCTGCGTACAAAACTTATTTGATCGGTCGTTCAACCATGTCGATCGTTCTGCTCTCTCCCGCGCAGAGCACGCTCTCGCTCGCTCGTACCGTTAAGGTGGTATGCTTGAGTTATGGCATTCCTAACTTACCACCACCACTGAGAGGCTGTGTAATAACACTGCATGAGGTTTCGCTTGAATATGTTCGTACTATGTTATATCACGACCACGTTAACTATGTTGGTACTAGCGGCGCCACTAACAAGTTACTAACGCCAGTAAACTATACCCAACGCAGTAGTTCGGTTTTTAGACACTAGCAAAAGGTAAATTTGCTGTAAAGTGTGAACGCCTCGAGATTATAGTACGAACTTAAATTAATTGAACTGAGTTGGAATGCGCATCAATTTTTTTGGTTTCAAGATGTTTTTGTTCGCTTAAGTACAAAAACGATAAATCGTAATGGTTTTGGATTAAACGGTACCTACCTATTTCTATTGTACCTACAAAAAGTTAAAAGTCGTAGATTAGTCGTTGGCTGTGTCTAGTTACTAAGGAGATGAACGAATTTTCGATAAAGAATGAATGTTGGTCAATAGTTGTATAATATAAGAAATCAGATATATACACATAAAACACGACCACACAACACACGTAAGTACATAATTACAACACGACCGACACGAGAAGTAGGTAGTCGATGTAAAAAGCATAGAAAAAATTAAACCTTATTTTATATTAAGCATATTGCTTTTATTGAAGACCTTACTTACCTACTTACACAAAAACCAAATGAGTAAGTATGATGCATGTTTTTTTGATATTTTAATATCGCAATTGTATTGTACCTACTAAGTAGCTGCCGTAAGTAGACTTTTCAGGTAGGTACAGACAAGCATGACGTCAGAAGTTAAACTACTTAACCATGTTAAAAATCTGCAACTTTATTATGAACACAGGAGCAAGGTAAGTACATGCAACGCACCGTAAAAGGCAAATCGACGCGAGTGACGCCAGCGCCAATCTCCCGTAGACCTTATTTAGTCAACGCGGCCGACTTCGACTAGGCGATGATAACCGGCGAAGTAGTTAGGTACAAATAAACATAAATACTCCGTAAGGTTTTTTGCGTGCCGGCTCATTCGATTTGATATTTAATTTATATTACAACTTTTGGTAATAACTAATAACGGTGATTATGAAAACCTGCTTAAAGATTAGTCCATAATAAACAAAAGTTTTTATTTATTTAAACTTTATTGCACAAAATACACAAATTGTACAAATGATATGTATGTAATGTGTGTGTTGTTGTATGTTGTGTAAATGTGTAGTAAGTTTTTGTCCTGAAGCGTTTCATTGGTTTCATAGTTATCGCCAAACTAAGATTCTAGCGCCATCTCTGATTGTAACTTGTAAAGTTTCAAAAAGCGCCATCTCTGAATGTACCTTATAACTAGTTCCCAAAAAGCGTTCTCTCTGATTGTATCTTGTAACTAAAGTACTGAAAAAGCGACATCTAGCGATGAAGGCAATAACTATGACGGTTGTGAAAGTACTGACTGACGTGAATTCCTATGTAGTTTACTAGTAAACTGCTAGATGGCGCGAGCATCAAGCGGACGAGCTACATGGTGTGCTTGAGTACGGGCGGTACGATAGATGGCGCTGTAATTACGGGACGGCTCGGGTTTAATGACAAGATAGATGGCGTTGTATTATATTATAATTAACCTATTATACAATAAACCAGACCAGAATATTTTTACGTCTCCGAGCGCGCGTAAAGATCTACAAGTTTGAAACCTTATGTAGGGCTCGTCGAGCGTACGAATCATCTGTTACAATAATATGCCTTACAAAAAGGTATACACAACGTAGATCACATAGGTACGAAATGTTCATGTATAACGATATAAAGAAAATAAAGGATCATGAAACCAAAAACATATGGTACAAGCACAGGTGTTAGAATCAATGTTGTGTCCCTAATATGTTTAGCCAAAACAGGCATGCGAAAATTTTAAAGCCAATTAGCATCATAGAAGTCGTTGTAAAGTCAAAATTATAAAAATATAAACATATGAAATCAAATTAGCATAAGTTAAATTAGGCAGTGCGAATCAGAATTAAAATATATTAGCCATTGGAAAAAAGTTTAGGATATTAATTAATACATGATAATCGATTACTTATATAATTAAAAACAAAGGTCATCAAACAAATTAAGTCGAGTTGTCACAATAGAAGCGAATACAGTGGAGTTTAAGATCAATCATCACTACCTACAGAGTATATAAAACAAAGTCGCTTTCTCTGTCCCTATATCCCTACCTATATCCCTATGTATGCTTAAATCTTTAAAACTACGCAACGGATTTTAATGCGGTTTTTTTAATAGATAGAGTGATTGAAGAGGAAGGTTTATATGTATAATAACATCCATTAAATAGTGCACCCGTGCGAAGCCGGGGCGGGTCGCTAGTTTCCAATATAAAGTACTAAGTATGTCCATTAAAATTTGTGTTCCAAAAATTCTTTAACACTAAAAACTATGTTTGCACAATAACGATAATTACACATCCAAGTTTATTGTTTCACTAACTTGGCTGTTTCTAAAATATAAAGACATGGAAGAGAGTAGAGTAGATCGAGTTTTATGAATAAAGGCCTGCACGATTCATGATGGTTAACACTACACAGGGTAAGGCACGGGTAAGGTCATGGCGCATTTATTGTGGAACTTCTGCGAACACACGATCAGCATCGACAGAATTACCCCACATGAGAATTCCATACATTAGGACGTATGCATGGTATGTCATTCGCAAAGCAGGTCAATTTTTTAGGTATTTTATTCTTATTTCTATTAAGTTAAACGGCCGACAAAGAAAAAGTTTGAAAGAAAGAAGGGTTACCTACATTTGATTGAATAAAGTACGCACTGTGCAGTGTGCACGCATTATAAGCTGTAGGTATGAACTAAGAAAAAAAAAGTATCTATATAAGGCTTTAGGTTAATACCGAGATCCCGGAGATGCATGGGTAGTACTATACCTACTAAAAGCCTGCAGGCAGGTAATTAGAAGCTTTAAGGCAAGGCCATTGCAGTGCAAATGACCCCCTCTTAACATGCGTGAGTTTGCAATTAACCATCCCGCTCCCTACGATGTGAATATTAATTGATTTTAGGAACACTGGATCACTTATGAATAACCTGTCCGCTTATTGCATTAGAATAACAAAAAAATATATATCACTGTCGTTGATATCGTTGAAATTACGAAATGTACAGCATGAAAGTTAATTTTTACGATGACATTTAGGACTTTTTCACTGAGTTATTCCGTTTCTGTGTTTATTTTTAAGTCTACAGTATTTTTTGTGTATAGTGCTTCTACATTATTTCTTCACACTGGAAGCTCAAACTTCAGTATTTTTGTCAACTCTCTGAAATGGCCTTGAGAGAGGTACTCGTACCTACTCGTATCGAGGGCGAGCGTCAGAACGCAAGGCAAAGGCAATTACACCTAGTAGCATTAATCATAATAATCACTATACACGACTACTTCGATAAAGTTTCTATGTCTAGGGACAATATTGTATCATAAGTTTTCTTTTACAAAATTTATACTGGTTTCAAGTAATTTGTCATTTACGATATGACTTTTCCCTAGGTACTTAATGCCGAGATTACTTATTTTCAATAGATTCACATTTTTAGTTTTTTTTTAATTCATACATTCATACAATAAATATCATGCAATGTTTATGACAAAAGAATGCTATTATTAATCTAACATCCGTTATACTCGTTTAGAGTAGGTGATATTTACAACTAGCTTTTGCCCGCGACTTCGTCTGTGTAGAACTCGTTCATTGCGATATAATTTTATTGCTATTCTTTTATATCAGGCGCTTACTTAGTCATCGCTCTTCCATACAAACTTACACCCCGTTAAGGGCTGATTTCCGTGATAAAAAATATCTTATATCCTTCCCGGGACTCAAACTACCTCCATACCAAATTTCATCTCAATCGGTTTAGCGGTTTAAGCGTGAAGAGGTAAGAGACAGGCAGACAGACAGACACTTTCAAATTTATAATATTAGTAAGGATTTGTTATTAATTAGTCATCCTCCTAGAGTTTACCCGGTTATGACCCAAGGCACGGGGTCATTTTTTATACCTAATCCCAGGATTTGGCGTAGGAACTAGTTTTACGAAAGCGTCTGCCGTCTAGCATTCCAACCCGTACATATTTACCTAATTTATTGTCAAGAAATTAAAAATAAAAATTAATGATCATGATCACATTACAGTAGCTACTTAGTGCCATTTTTTTGACTATGTAAAGTGCCCTTGTGGCTCATTTGCAAAATAAATGTTTTAATTTTTAGTTATGGCCTTACTAAATCTAATATACCTAAATCTCAGTTAAATTATTGATTATTAGATTTATAGACAACTCTAACAAACATTTGAGTTAAGACATTGAGGACTCCTGAAGCAAACACGACACACGGTTTGACACTAACTGGTAAAGTACGAAACAGCATGTTGCAGTCGGACTTTAGGATTAAGTTACATTTAGGACCTTTTCACTAAATCGTAATAAATAAAAGAGTCACTTGAAAAAAACTAAGAGCTTCTAAGATTCCGCTGCCCTGCGCAAGAGTGGTTGTAACCAAATATCAGTGAAGTGAAGCGTGAAATTGCGCGCCGGCGCCGGTCGATGGCCCCGACCGCCGCTCGCTCGAAAAGACTCAAGTAAACCCAACCTGTACGGTACTTACTGCCTTTAAAACTACAATTATTTTAATTGGAAATCATATGGAATAATTAAGGCACGTAAAACATTAGCTTTCCAGGTCTTATCATCTCATGTGACGTCATAAGATGTAGAGTCCAGTCCCTTCCAAATCTTAACGGGTCATGGGCATGGGTAGTAACTTTTAATCGTTCCTCATTCAAGCCCGTATCTTCGAGCGCTTCGTTTAATTGGCCGCTCAAAGATAAGCGAGGGACGTCAATTGGACTCAGATACACGGAAAATATAATGTTTGCTCATTTAGTGTAGTCGTTTCCATTGGTATTTAAGTAGGTATAGGTACAGTCGACTATAATGAGATGTATCCACTTTTGGCCTTACTAACAATGGCATAAAGTGAACAAATATCTCTTTGTAAATGACTGTGATCTTTAGCACTTCACAGAATGAAACAAGTTCCGATTAAAAACAGAGGGAAAACTTGATAACTCCTAGAGAACCGCATCTGAAGTAAATGCCGCATAACCGCCCGACCTGATTCCCCGGGGTCTACAATCTATATGCACCTTTGGACACCTTCTCTCAAGTCTGTTATATCGTTCGTGCGCGACATTCGTCGTTGCTCACGGTGATGCCATTGTTTTACAAGAAATAACTACAACTCTCAGCAAATCACCAGTCCCAGACAGTAGAATTTAATGTAGGTCCCCTAGATAAAGGCAAAAATCACGTCTTATTTTCTATCGGCAAATATCGCTCATATAAATTTCAATCCTGTATACTTAATTATACGTAAAATATTTACTTGACTCGAGACCAAAACCGGCAGTATTTTTCGAGGCAGTGGCTAAATACACTTTATGGTGGCTAATTCAGCTTCTCTTTTCTTTAAACAACATCAACTAACTATTCATCATGACCATACCGATTCTAACGTCCAAAATCCAAGTTAAGACTTCATTACCTGACCTATTCTATGACACCATAACATTCAATCAGCACCCATTACTTACAAAATAATATAATCCAGTAACCTTGTATAACCCAGACTTGTTTATGATGTTGGCCCAATGAATAATCCAAGGTGTGACCTCGAGGGCCGAAAGCAACTTTGTCAAACATCGAAAAAACGATTATAACCCTAAATGACTAGTTTCTGACAGTACTTCCTCAGGACGTTTTTAGAGAAGACTAAATTTGCTACAGTATGAGACTAGAATTGCCTCTGTAGACCCAAGTTTCCGCAATAAACCCTTTCAAAGTTTGCGGAGTTCGAAAAACTGATAAACTTTGAAAGGATTTATCTCGGAAACTATTTGGTCCACAGAAACATTTCTAGTCTCCTATTGTAGCAAATTTAGTCTACTTTAAAAACGTCCCGAGAAGGTACAATCAAAAAGTAATGCTTTAGGGTAATCATTATTTTATTCGATTTTTGACGAAATTTATAAAATATATAAAGTACTGATTATAACCCTAAGGAACTAGTTTCTAAAACTACCTTTAGGACGTTTTTAAAATAGACTAAAATTGCTACAATATGAGACTATAATTATCTGTGTGGACCGAATAGTTTCCGAGATCAAGTTTTTCAAAGTTTATATTTGTTTCGAACTTAACAAACTTTAATAGTAGATTGTATGATCTATAATAAGCCACATCACCACGAGATGGTTATTTTCCCGATCGAAGTGAGCGAAAATTGTTCGAGTGGTAATATTGCTTTTAGACCAGAGTTATACACTCTACTTTTTACTTCGATTGCGGGAAAATAAATAAACAAAGACTATACACCTAGAATTAATAATTAAATACAATGAGTATTAAGTATGGCGGCATCTTTTTTTTAACTGTTTTGACTCAGATACAAAGGACTTAGTTGAAATAGGGACAAAAAAAGACCTAATGTTTTTAATAGTTAAATTAGTTGAACAAAGTATGTACCAAAAAGAACCCAATGTTCCGATTGGTTGTCGATGTGTTTTCTGATTGGTGGATTTAATATGGTGAAGTATTTTGATTGGTCAAATTAGAATGCATAGTAAATCATAAAATATGCGTATTTTCCCTTGGGGTTAAATGTACTAATTTAGCCCCACTTGATAAGCCTAATATGTCACACTTTTCGAGCATGAAAAGTGAAAAAGGTTTTTTAGCGGAAACTATTCTAATATTCGAATCGAATAGTCTACAATAGTAGATTGTATGACAAGGGTCTAAAATGAGCCATATTACCACGAGATAGTTATTTTCCCGAACGAAGTGAGGGAAAATAGTTCGAGGGGTAATATGGCTTTTAGACCAGAGTTATACACTCTACTTTTCACTTCGATTGCGAGAAAATAAATAAACAAAGGTTAACCCACCCAAAATTAACAATAAATTCCACAGCGAAGATATATACTTTTGCAGCATGTTTTTTTTTCTATACTCCTTTGACACACAAAACATAGACACTGCGGTTCGCGCGCAACATTCACGCGCGAAAAAAGCTAAACTGACCTTCCATTGAGCGCTTCAAAGTGGTGCTCGAACGATTTAACCACTTTTTTAATTATTGTGAAATAGGGACTACTACAAACTTAATCTTTAGAATCTTTAGAAAAATTAATTATGTTTCCAGATTGGTCGATTTTAGTAAAGCTGTATTCTGGTTGGTTAATACCCAATACCAAATATTTTAAGAGTTAAATTAGTGTTCTGTGATTGGTGGATTTAATAGGTGAAGTATTTTGATTGGTCAAATTCAAATGTTTTGTAAATCATAAATATGTATTCATATTTTCCCTAGGGGTTAAATGTACTACTTTAGCCCCGCTTGACAAGTCTAATATGACACACTTTTCGAGCATGACAAGTGAAAAGACAATTTTAGCCTCTTATTGTATCAAATTAAGTCTACTTTAAAAACGTCCTGAGAAGGTACTATCAGCAACTAGTCCTTTACGGTTATAATCGGTTATTAAAATTTTGAAAAAGTTGCGTTCGGCGCTAGAGGTCACAAACTTGGATTATTCATTTGGCCAACATCATGAACTTGTCTGCAAAAAAAAATCAGAACTACCGGATTTGACGCAAGCTCTGAATGTATAAAGTTATTGGATTAATACGGAAAATTAAAAACGTCAGTTCAAGGGAACACGGCGAAATGAACCAAATCTCATAGGTAACACTTTCCAGGTAGGGTAACGGCAACAGTGTAGGACACTTTAAGCTGACAAGCACCAGTAATGGACAGAGTCCGAACTAATGGCACAAGACATCACCAGCGGCTCCTTGTTTGTGTAATAAGCTTACTTATTAAAAACGTAAAGAGTTTGCGATTCGCGTGATGTCTAGTCTACATGGCATTGACATTCCGCTCAAATCAAGATACCTAATGATGCATTTCGACATAAGGTATTCCCGATAGAAACGAAAATGCACATACCGCTTGTAACAGTAAAATCAGTTGACTACACTCAAGTTATAATAACAATGTATGGTGTTGCCCGAAACTGCTCAGAGCCGAGACGAGTGGAAGTCAAGGGGGGAGGCCTTTGCCTAGAAGTGGAACATCTTGTTGCTTGCTTATTTTATTGCCGAGGTGAAACAGTTCCCACAAATATCTGACGATCAGTTGGATTGTTAGATATTAACCTGTGTAAATGGTAGACATCGTAACTTATCACAGTACTTTTTGACGTTATTACATTGGCTTAAAATAGGTACTTAGACTGTACTTACCTACCTACCGTAAATACCGTACCTAGTATACTTACAACAAATATTTCTAAGATAAAATATGCGAGTGCCTCATTATTCGGCACACTCAATTTTAGATAATTAGAGGTGAACAATAGGATGTCAATTAATATAACAGGCATTAAGACATTTACCTTAAGGACTGAATGTTCACGAAATGATTCCGGTCATGCAAATGAATTACAAGACTGCATTCATAATTCAGGCTGAAGAGGCTACGGACTTTAACCATACCCATCAGGTTTCATTTAAAGAAAACAATTTACTCACAAAGAACGCCGAAGCAAGCAAACATAAAAGTTTAAAGAGCTCGTATCTCTTCTAATTATGTTGTTACAAGTGAAACCTCATAAAAAGAGACATAAGGTTAAATTTCCAACGAACGTAAATGCGCAGTAAAAGCCTTCGGATTGAAATTTATTGCATGTTCACATGAATGGGTTTTATATAGCCTAAATGAACAGCATGCCGGCCAGTTTTATTTGCACAAACCTGTTTACAATGTTAGCGGGAGAGAGATATGAATACGTAAATTGCACAGTAATGAAAGAGATACATAGAAGGACGTTGCTCCCGCCGCTAATCACATAATGAACATATGTAAAAACATGTCGACAGACATACAAATATGCAGTTAAGTTTAATGTTAAGGTGAAAATACTGTGGCTTACAGCCTGGTCGATTGCACAACCACCTATGATAAAAAGCTCCAAACATGTTTCAAACTAACACGTTTTTTTCGAAAATAACTTTTTGTATTTTCAAGATAAATGTTACTTTCTTAGATAATATAATTACCAATAATAACTATTACGAAAATAATTACTTGGAAAACATCGATCTTTTAGTACATTACTGCAGAGGCCGCGAAATAGGGGATTGCCCGCCGAGTAGTTATAGATGGCAGAGTCAACGAGGCCATCTAGAGATACGAGACCGACAATCCCTGTTGGCACCGAGGCTTATATAGTGCTTGTCTCAAAAAATGCAATGTTATTCGAAAATTACATAGGTATAAGAAAAGTCGAAATTAAATTCTAAAGATTCAGTAACAAAAAAACGCGCTGCAGCAGTCGGCGGCCGGCGCCGACGGGCCGGGAGCCAGAGACCGCGCCCCGCAAACAAAAGACGATTACTATGCCGTCCCAGGCCGGCAATGTTGCATGAAATTCCATTATGGGCCGCAAGTTGCGCCGCACCCGAAACGTGATACTTCGCAGCCTGTTATAAAGAACATAACGTCAATATTTCATTGCATGTTTGAGAAAATTATTATAAACATAAAGATAAAATAAAGGACGCTGGTTTGGTCATAGTAAGTCATGACGTCACTAGAAAATTATTTCCCTACAAACTATATAGTAACAAAGCGTTTATGACGCTTAATGAAAACGTGCTGATTTGACTGTCCGTAAAATACCGGATTGTATGTCGTGCAATTATAAACTAGATAAGTACCTAATTGCTGATTAAGTTGTTACCAGCGTTAAAATTGTAAATACCTACATACGACTACTTATCTGCTGAATTGCTGTATAAATGGAATAAAATCCTTTTCATTCATATTTAAAGAAATACAAGCAAAAAACGAAATAGGTATTAAATTCTGAAGTCTCATGTTGAAATTATAGTTTGAACTTTTGAAGACAGTTTTTGGGAATCTCAAGTGCAGGATACTAAAAACTGAGTGAAAAAGCTCGGATATCCTCGGTGCGTCTTCGACATATGTTCCCCGATGAAGTTTAAAAAAAAGATTTTTTCTCAAAGACGAAGCATCTGGCCGGGATATTGGGTGACCCGCGATCTCACGAGGTGCGCCGGGAATCAACTTTCTTGACACTTTCAGACCTAAAGAGGGGATGAAATTTAAATGCGTTCAAGATAGCTATTTTGTCTTCCATACATGTGTGTTAGATCTATTAAACTATGTAGTTTAATAGATCTAATATTTTCACTGTGCATTATTGTTAAGTACTTAGCAGCAAATCAACAAAACACCCCCGCTTACTTACCTGCTTAACTAAGCATTATATAGATAGGCTGTGTCCGTAGCAGTTCTTAGTCTGTAAATTTTACCTGAAAAGAAACAAACATTTAATCAAACATCAAACACGTCATTAAACTTCATAATAATAAATTCATTCGAAAAGTTGTGAGTTGAGATGTTTTTGTGTTATTTATTTTCATGTAGCTGGTGGCAATGATGATCTTATATAATCAACTACCTATGCGTAAAAAGTGCATAACCAATTAAATGTAAAACACACTTCAATTATACAACGCTAGTGACGCTAGTGTGAATGCATCTAATCGAAACCATTGGTGAGACGTTGCCGGAAACATAATCGCGACGATATACTATCAAGATTGTTTGAACCCCACGGCATAGTACCAGTTCAGTTCACACACCTACCCCACTACAGTTCTTCAAACAGGTTACTGAGCCAGCACATGTGTGCGGCAGGTTGCTATCCATGTGAGCGTACGCGCGAATTATCTACTTCTTAACGCCTTCAGCTTAAAGATGATTTTCGCCTGATAAACAGTATTTGACAAGTTGCTATACCTCATCTTACCTGCGATCATGGGAAAGCTCTTGCCGCATAAACATAAAGTCCATTTTACTTGATCCGCATGAAAGAAGCACAAGTTAGTGGTCCTTTATTCGGATTCGGTATCCGAGAAAGGTGGATTTTATGAATGAATATTCAAACGTTGAAAGGTTTTTACGTCTTTGAATTTTCTGCCTATACTATAGATGATAGATAATGGTATACGAATAATAGAGATCTTTTAAGTCAATATTTCTTAAAATTGAACTCATTGTGTCCATATAAATATATTCAGTTTCCGTTGAACATAACGCAACGTTGCGACACTCTTTCTAACTAGCTCTACTCGCTATAAAAGCCTAACTGAACCCAGCGCCCCATTTAAGGGAAAATGGAGGAATCGTAGAAAAAATCGTATTATGATAAATGAAAATATAAATAAACATGAGGTTAATTTGTGTTTATATGGCAGCTCGTGACGTGGTAAAACACGATTTTTTAAAAGGCAACTAATTTCGTTTCAGACTAAACACAGAGAACAATCTGAAAACTATACATTTGTAATTAAATCATAAAAAATATAATCTTTATTTAAAGTACGTAATCAATACCTCCAATTTTGTAGGGATAGGTGGGCGAGTCCAACTCGAAACTTATCTTGTTTTTTTTCTATTATATGATTGAATGTTCGTCAGATATCAAAATAACATAGAACGTGCTATTAGTCACACAACATCGGCCTTAGGGTGGCTTGCATCAAACCGTCTGTAATCGTAAGCGGTGTTCGTTAAAATCCGATGTATGGTAAGTTTGACAAGTTTCTATGGGAAGACAGCTGCCGGCGCCATATTTGACGATGACCGGCCTGTGATCGTATGTTGGTGCAACCGACCCTTAGTCTGTTTCCCACATCACGACAACAGAAATCACCAAAACATGTTCATTAACAAGTTAACAGAAAAATCGCATGTGTTTCCCCACAGGTGACAGATTGCGCGAGGCGCAACGCTACGAGTACACCCACATGACTCCTACGTGGTAGTACTACGTTTCCGTATATGGGACGACCTTGTTCAAAACTGGGTTACGCTTCATACACACAACCCTTGCATTAGGCAGGCCTGTTCCTCATGTAAAAAGTGGCTCTCACACACCCTCATGCAATTTAGGGCCGATTTTTCAATCCCCACATAAAACTGTCAGATAAATGTTAGCTCTGTCCTTTTCTTTCTAGGTAGGTATGTTAGATTAAAGGATGGTACCTGTTTTTCGAGTTCACTGTCTTAATATTAGGTGTGTACAATTATATGTATATATATATGCATATATATTCTGATGTATATGTTTCGAATACCTGCCTGGAGTGATATAAATCAGTTATTCTTCAAGTCAAAATAGCCAAATAGGCAATATTTTAACACGTCGTCTACCGGTCCCTGGGATCCCAGAGATCATAAGATCATAACAAAAGAATGCTATTGTATATTTTTTTCGCCGGGAGACGCCGGCTTAGTAGTAGATTGTATGACAAGGGTCTAAAATGAGCCATATCACCAGGATCACCATCACCTCACTTCGTTCGGGAAAATAGTTCCGAGGGGTAATATGGCTTTTAGACCAGAGTTATACACTCTACTTTTCACTTCGTTTGCGAGAAAATAAAAAAACAAAGGCTGTTTATTTATTTTGAAATTTATTTCTATGGAATTCTTTATATCTTTGGAATTTATTGTCAATTTTGGGTGGATTACCACCCATATATAATTTGGCAGCATGTTTTCTTTCTAAACTGCTTTGACACACAAAACATAGACACCGCTTAGTTTTCTTTATACATCTATTTATCTCCACCAAATCCATTTCACTACACCCATGTTACTCATAAATGCACCACGTATGGCAATACATTCTTCGTAGAAGTTATCCGTAATTGTGAGGAATTTTCCACCATTATCAAATATTTTCGACGTTATTTCTCCGAATAATGCAAATCGACATTCATTGGTGATAAAATACCTAAGTATCGTGCTATCACACGATACTATAATGTCAGCATCGGTGATTCGATAATCTCGGAGCGGTGGGACCGGATCATTAAAGTTAATATGTTTCCTGGTCGCTTAATGACTTTAATCAGTATTTTTTTAATGAAAGTCGTTATGATCGTGTTGATTTGTGTCTCATCGACTCGGTAGTAAATGGCACTTATATTTATTTTAAGCGTGTACATCAGATGGTAATTAAGTTACACGAATAAGGCCTGGTTCGATTAAATAACATATGGGTTATTCCAAGGATTACATTGAATGTTGTTTAATCGAATTCCCTAAACAATATTTGAATAGGGGGCTAAGTCATATTGTATAAACTCTTCTCGTAAGACTCCTTAATACCTAGAAATTCTAATAGACTTGTTTCTATGGTTTGTCCGAGAGTCTCAAATGGATTAGGGTAGTTTTTTTAGTTTTACTAGTCAGCCCATGAGGTTGTTTTAAATAAGTTTTCTCTATACTTCATGAAATAGTTTGGTGCGTTGCACTTAGACTTGTATGACGATGAGAGGCTTTGGCAGGTGCTGTATTAACGTTGACGGAGTTAGGTCCTGAGGTCAATTTATTAGAACTAAACTCCATTTGATAACAGGGTTATCGGAAACCGCCGGATGCGAGCGCGATAATAGGTACGGACACAATGCTGTCATTACTGACACTTGACACAGTTGGCTATTTGACGGTCATTACGCGTCTGGGTGGTTGTTGCAACTCCTAATGACTCTTCCTCGCATTAGCGACGGAATTGCTAAATATTAGCGGGAGCAGTACTGGTACAATTGTTGGTCTGTACTATTTTGACTTGTTTTACAATTATTACATCGTCGACCTACGCCGGTAGCGGTTATTAACAAAATCGCTAAGGCTCGGTTTTATAAAGATCCGTTAGACCTTATGTCGGTTTGTTATGTCAAAAAATGTACTGAGTTACTGAAATTGATCTGACATTTGGTCTAACAGACCTTTATAAAACCCGGTCTAAGTCAGTACAGTAAGGCAAAAAAGTGCCTCTTTACGTATCTATTATTTGTAGGTTATAAAGGTTCAAAAGTGGTAGATCATTTTCTTGGCTGACTGTATATACTTGTAGTGTCCTATCGTATTTTGCCGAATAGTTGAAAATTACTGTATTTAACTGTAAAGTTCTTTCATGGACACTATATTATGATGAAATGACAATTAATGAAGATTAAACGTAGGTAAACCTTCAGATAAACTACCTATACTATGCATCATATATTATATAATCCACTTCCATATAATATAAAAGATAAGTCGAATAGGACAATTTGGAACACCACACCACTGGAAGGTCCCCTTTGAATAACAACACTTATGATTTATTGAATATTTCTCTCGTCGGACTGTTACGTACGGTACGGTTGCAGAGGAATTTCCTCCCTCGAAGGCTCCGGTTATGGAATGAGCTCCCTGCCGAGGTTTTCCCGAGGGACTACAGTAGGTACGGAGTTCTTCAAGAAAGTAGTGTTTAATAATTTAAAGGGTCGACGGCGACGACAGGCATGTGACACCCCTGGAGTTCCAAGCGTCCATAGGCTGCGGTGACCGCTTACCATCAGGCGGGCCGCACGCTTGTTTGTCACCGACGTGATATAAAAAAAAACCTTAAATGCAGTAAAATACAGATAATTCCATGCACTGTATATGTATGACATTATGTATATGTATAACAATATACAAGTTAATGTATTGGGTCTTCCGGACTCAGTTAAAATGTATAATTAAAAGAGAAGCTGTCAGTCAGATTTAGGTTCGCGTCTTTTCGGTGGTCATATCAAAAGTGAAGGGCCACAAAGCTTAATTTTGGATTTGTCTAGTAACCCGCATAAACTGTATTTCCGTAACTATAAATTCATGTAATAAACTATTGACCACCAGGTGGACAACTTTTGTTTTTACAACTGACAATGACCCATATAAGGCTTGTGCGGACAAAGGCATAAATATATGTACGTTTCCAAAACGTTAACAATATCTGTACCCTCTTACGCGCTTGTCACAAATGTCATATACGCACACTTTGTCACTACTTAAGCCTTTATTCCTGTCGGTGGGGACGTCCACGCGCGATCGCTACATCACAGACACATATAGTCCCTATTCGTCTTGAAGAGTAGGACTGGACTGTAAGTCTAGTTAATGGAACAGTAACGTAAACCATTTGAATGTACACGTTGTGTGTGGTTCCCAGTAACGGTCTGTAGTCGAGTCGAGAACAATACCCATCGGCATCGAGTTGTTTACAGTTTCTAAACCCATTCACCTTTGGCAACGCGATACTACTTAGCACCCGAGAATGAATTGGCAGGGATCTGGGAACTATTAAGAATTGTAACGAGACCTATCTGGGAACGATCACAGTTATGCGTTCCTGAAAGTTGAGAGCCCTTATCAGTTAAAAAACACTCATCTATTTAGGCCAATTTCTGTTTGAATTTAAACGTATCTTGATATTTTCTCAGTGTTTCTATCTAGAACAGGACTATTGCGACGTAATGTCATAAAGTTTAAATGTATTTTTTTGGATTTTTCATTAAGAAATATAGTACCAAACATTACTCCAAAACGACCATTTTCAAACTACAAACGACTTTTTTCGCTTAAATTCTACTACGCACAATAAAATCAAGACATGGCCATGTCACTATCTAAAACTTTTATGAAGTCATCGTATCCTTTAATCGCTTTATTGGTAGTATCAATACATTTATCATAATTAGAAATCTAAACATTTCAAAACTTATAAGGCCTCTTAAACCAAAACCTACTCGTACAGTTGGTGGTAGGTACTCAACTCACCTCTATTCCGCGAACAAAATAAACTTAAAGGTCTTTTCATATTACACAAAAATCGATAATGCTGTATTGAAGCCAAGACCACTATACATGAGTAATATTTTTTGAGAACGAAAAATAATGTCCGTGACATCGAAAGTAGATTGATTCGAGTTCTAAATTTGAATTTAGAAAAAAGTAATTCATTATGTGAACGCGTCATTCCAATTTCAAAAGGGAAGCGATCAACAGACAGCCTGTTTTTGTACGCATTCCATCCTTTGTAACGGTGAAGAGAGAGACACGGTAACTCCCTGCGGTGGTTTAGCGTGCGTGCGAGTGAGATAAGTATCCCGTGACATTTTTTGCTACTTGTTTAAAAGCCTAAGAAGGCGGGAATAGAGAAATGAAACAGTGAACGTAAGTTTTAAAAGTAGGATGTACCTGAGATCTCAGTGTAAACTTTTGCACGCGCTATGAATTTTTAGGGTTCCATATCTCAAAAGAAAAAAAACGGAACGCTTATAGGATCACTTTGTTGTCCAACTGTCTGTCTGTCTGTCTGTCAAGACCCTTTATCTCGAGAACGTGTGGAGGTATCGAGTTGAAATTAAATCCATATACTAAAGTCTACAGCCCTTGAAGCTGTGAAAAAATAAAACGTCTAAGTTAACGTACATAAAAAGATATGTACATTCGTTTGTGCCGCAAAAAAATTATATTTTGACACTCGAAGTGAATCAAAATTTATAGGGTACTATCCGTTGACCTGGACCTAGAACTATCCAATTTGGCAAGTAATATCGTCTTATACAACAAGTACAGGAAAAATCTGACACTATACATTTGTAATTAAATCATAAAAAATATAGTCTTGATGGGCGAGTCCGAGTCGCACTTATCAGATTTATCTATTTCCACGAAATTGAATGGCGAACTTATTTCTTAAAAAGTAATGGTAATGGTAGGTATTAGGAATTCCAATCTCAATCTATCCCTAATTAACATCCTAAAATTGTTTTGTCTCGAATGAAAAAAAACATTGTGTACGTTGAATTCATAAACGTTAATTAATGACTGTTATGTTATTGCCCGTTGTAGGTATGTTTCCAATACATTGAAAAAATGTGATACCTATGTTTTGGCAACCGAATCGCGTCCTCACACAGACACCACGCGTGACATAAATATTACACACACATAGCACTAACATACGTTCGGATTTCGCACGCCGACACATTATTAATGAGCCGCAGTTTTTTTTTTAATTCGTCGAATCTTGCTGATAGTGGTACGTAGAAAAATGTGAAACTGTATCAGGGTGAGAACCAGATTACAAATACGAGTATAAGTTAGAAACATATACAGAAATGTGATTCCCTTTCTTCAGTACAATCACTGCGACCGCTTTGAAATCATCAGGCTTGGATGAAATTAAAAATAAATGAACCGTACGCTTGCAATTTATTGCAATTACATGTACAGGGTACCGTTGGGGCAAAAAGCGGCCCTGGACAACGGTACCGGATCCGCCTTATCCGAAGCGGACTGACTGGTGGACAGTTACTACTGGGACAAATACCTACTAGTAACCACGAAAACTAGAAGTTAGTACAGCTATCTTAATGACAAATGGGCACGTCTATTTATTATTTTTATTGCCTGTATCTGCCAGTCAGACATGGGAGACTGTACATTTTGTCATCGCGGCCTCGGTGACTAAATTCACAGGATAAAGACGAGGACGAAAAGACATTTATTTCGAGTAGGTAGGCCTCGAGATTTGGTACCACTCTGCCAATTATATTCTTCCTTAGTCCAACTGTTACTATGTGTTACCTATACTAATTCTCGGTGTGGAAGCAGACGGATAGACGAAGACAATGCCTTGCGCGGTTAATCACGCGACATGGCGGGGTCACTTTCACCGGTTTGCGCAACCAGTTACCGAATTGACGATAACTGATAGTATTGAATTGATGGCGATCTTCAACAATATCGACGTAAAATCAAGCTATATTTGACGCCGTAGTTGCAGTCTACAAGAAGTCCGAGAATGTAGTGGTAAAAAAATACTATTGCAAGTGGAGGAAGTGTATGGGTGTAAATCCGTTTTGTTTAATGTTCACGCTTAAATCGAGTAACCCACTATGACGAGACTTTGATCTCTGTGAAAATAGGTACAGTTTCTAATCTTGGGGACGGACATGAGTATTTTATGACGGAACAATCAGGGTGATGAAATGGGGATGTGAAACTGCCGGCAAATCTGAATTAAAAACTACAATTGTAAGCCGGGACAAAACAAAGGGCTGCTGCTCAAGTGTTGAGGGTTTCAATACTTTCATTCACAAAAACGCGCCCTTGGAAACTTGGATACTAAATTGACAAATTATCACTATACACGACCGGAGTGGAGGGCGCCTTTGTGAATGCACTTATTTTCACCATGGGCGTCTACCCACAGGTAGGTTCTCTTAGAGATTCGTTAGACAATCGAAATGAAAAACGATGAAAAACGTCATGAGAACGGAGCTGATAACTGGTGTATAACTGTTTAGATCGTTACGTCAAGTAACTCTTGTGACCCTGTTAGAGAATCTCGCGGCCGCAACCAGTTTTGCCCTTTGTCGCATCATTAGATATTGCACCCTATCGAGATTAATAGTACGGTGGTTTTTCATTAATATTTCATACTTAAGAAGATACTTATACTCGTAACGTTGATTATTTATTGAACGAGGCTAAATATTTGATATTTGCATATGTTATATATTTTCAATATTAACTTTAAAAACATAATGTTTAAGGCAACCACTAGGTGTCAGAGTGTATATGGTTGATATATCAGTAACACATATGCGCATCAAAATCTAACTTGTAAGTTTCCAGTAGGCGCCCAGTAGCCGATGTCAGAATGCCGAAACTTCACTGTCTTAGGTCAAACTTCCTGCTTAGATCATAAGTTGGTCTATAAGATTCCTCAAATAAACATTAAATATGATGAGGCTCCAACCTCACAACCCTTAGGATAAATCCGGTTCAAACATACTCTACCTTCGTTGTATAGGTGTCGTCATGTAGATACAACACCGTTGTCGGCATTTCACGACGCATGTCTATTTTCTATCCGCGATGAAAGGCGCCTGGTTGTGTCAAGACTCAGACTTGGCTGTGGCAGACCCTTGCGGATAACCTGAAAACGATTCTACACTCCTTTCGTCGACCACTGCTTTAGTTTTGTGAACAGCCGATCGCACAGTAGCCATATAAGGGTGGGTCAACCTACTCGTGCGTGACGTGCGAGTCGCCAGTAAAGCGCAGGTCAGCAGCTGCTTGCACAACAACCGACGACATACAATTTCGCTGACTCGACACCGCCAAAGGACTCTCTGCAAACCATGACATACGACTAATACGATAGAAGTGGGTCATTGTCTGATTTAGGTTCGCATATTTTCGGTGGACATATCAAAAGTTGAGGGCCACAAAGCTTAATTTTGGATTGGTCTAGTAACCCGCATAAACGGTGTTTCCTTTAACTATAAATACATGTAATAAAAACATAACTTATATGTACATAAGCCGTTAATTATTGACCACCGGGTGGACAACTTTTTTTTTTACAACTGACAATGACCCAAGTATCAGTTGACTTACTACATGAATTAGCGCTGCGTAATATCACGGTTCCAATATATTACTAACAAGTACCTCTATATACCTTAGATCGCATTTCAGGTTTCGATGAGACTGGTGGTACCAGATCGAATAACACGGGAGGCTGGCAACGATAATGTCGTTGAAACTGTGGAGTCTGGGCGTGGGCCCTTCACCCCTTTGGTAAGACGGCATTACGATGGACTTGCGTTATGGACGGAACGTCAGGTAGAGCGCTGACCACTGCAAATGTCTTCCTACGTACGGGAATGCTGTTCCCCTCAAAAATACAACATAATTCACACACTCGCACTACAGTGACACATTTTGCATGAAATACACATCAATGTCATAATCAGGTTGCACACGGCATTAAGCCCACCTTTTGTACGATAAGGTTTTTATAATGACGTGAGATAAGTTTTAATATAATCGACAATGTCACATTTTGTATGAAATTAATTGCACACGGGATCCCGGTATGGATATGTTGTAGGGATGTAATATGTGCAACATATTACAATATATATGTATAAATAATAAAACAAAACTAGAATTATGCTTTACTCGTAAGACATGCATACCATATACAATTTCAAGGTCGTAAATCTAGACAGTTTAAAATAATGTATACATATAGCATGTGTCAATTTGCAATATGTAAGAGTATATATAAACGCAAATTATTAGTTTGTATATGTACAGCTGGAATGTTGAATACTACCTAATCGAAACACATTAAAGGTCGTAAAATTTAAATGCAGAACATCCAAATTCCGCTAAAAAGGCAACTATTCCACGACTCTCAATAACTGCCGTTTGCGTATTGATCCTTAAATAGTGGGACAGTATAAATGCACCCCGTATAAGGCCTGCGAACTCCTTTTATTATCGTATTCTAACAACGCTCTATACAAGCGATCGTGCACGTGCGTGGCATTCCTTACACATTCCCAATAAAACCAAGTTAAAAAGTAGTGAAAAACTACCTTATTTAGTGAAGAACAAAGCCGAAACTTGATGGACCTAACGACTTGAACAATATAGTGGTTTAATATGAACCAATGGTCATAAAGGACGTTCAAATGTCAGCCAATCAGGACCCCGCCGGTTGCAGGTTAGGGCCTATGGATCAAGTTAATTTTATGGCTTATGTTATCTGGAATTACGTAGACTGCCAGTCTCGAGCACATTTGCATAGCGAGCGGCTGCGGCTGGCATATTGTATGAGCCTGAGAAACGTTCTAGTCCAACAGCATTCCCTTCGATCAGCCTTCGATAGGTATAGTTTTATGTGTATGGAAATTTAGTTGGGAGTGCTTGAGTTGAACGGCAAGTGGCAATATTATTAGTAAGCAGTAATTCGACTTTTAAAAGAATGTGTTATTCGATAAGATGTTATGAAAATATTTTTTTATAACAAGAAACATGCTCAACTCGTTCTTTTTGTCTTTCAGTTTACTAATTTTAACTTGCATTTTAAGGGAACAAAAAAATACGTTTTGAGGTCTTTAACGGCACATTTCTTCTACGTCACTGAGAAGTATAGCCGCAACAGGAGTCAGATAATAAAGTAAGGCCGTGAGTAAATGGTAGTCCGTTACGGTGGAATGGGGTGGGGTTACTTTGGTCAATTTTAAAATCAATAAGTATTTATCTACTGCAAGAAAAGCAATCAAAAAATCGACTTTAAAACTACACATTATGGTGTATACTGGGTGTGTCATCAATGATCAAAGTAGACCCAATCACACCGCATATTACAAATATCGAAAAAAGTTAATGGCCGCCAAGGTTGTGATTTGCAACAAGGATCGATGTTATAGGCCGATACATGCCTGATTCAGTGAGTTACATAAAATTAATGGATTTACCAAACTGACAGTTGTAATATACCTCAGAAGTTATACACGCTACTAAAAGTACGTAAAATGAGTACTTACTTTTCATAATATTTCACCGATCGACGTGCCCAATCCCATGACTACTGGTAAACACACACCAACAGTAACGTTCAATGCTGCCAATCGTAAAAAAATAAACCAAAGGATGTATTTAGAGCATATAACTAGAGTTTAAATATGAAGTGTTAAGTTTTTATCAAAGTAACCCCACAAATCAAAGTGACCACGGACAAAAATTTCCAAATAAAACGAATGGATTTATTACGAGTAACCTAAATGATATAAACTTGTTTTATTTCCTGGCTGCAATAGTCTAACGCCATATTCTAACAACCCCAGCCTGTAACATCTCAATTACGCTGATCATTAGCATACAGACGACGGTACCCCGCGCGGTCGTTATACCCCATAGGCTGCGAACAGCCTACCGTGCACCGGCGTCGGCTCCTCGGCTTATAGTCCATTGCCCCGCTATAGAAAACAGATGAATAAGGGCGGATGCACTCAATGGCAGCCTCTGAATAGTGCCGAAGCTGATGGAGCTTCCTTCCTGTCCTGGTTCTACGACGGCACTTTCTGTCCTCGGGATTGTATCGACCTGATTTGAATGTGCTTAATTACGGTTGCCACAGTCAGCAGTACTCATTAAGTAATGGTGTGTGAATAGGTCTTGCAATTCAAGCAGGCGAGTGGAGTGGTTCCTATTAATATGATGTTAAAGTGTAATTGATTGATAGATAAATAAATTTTAATATATTTGAGCAGTCAAACGGAGCGGTTACATACAAATATGTCCACATGTTTCAGTTGTCTGGATCTACTTCTCAAGACTAGTAATAGTAGCAGATTTCGCACGAAAACAGATATACTCTAACTACAGTGAACATACTTATTATAATAATTGCTTAATTATCTACGGATAAGGGGACGTACACACTGGTCCACTTTCTCAAGCAAGCGGTCTAACATCCGCACCGGACGTCAACCGGTCGATGTGAAAGGACCACTATAATTAATCCAAACATTCAATAAACACATCCGTTTAATTCAAACGGCCGAAGGTGGGTAGTTTGAACCTTTCTTCGTCGTTCAGAAACGGAAATATCGGACATAGATATTTTGTTAGTAAACTTAATAGCAATTTAATATGTGCTATACTATCCAAGCCAACTAATTAATCCTCATTCTCTTAAGAGCAGGGATCTTGTCGGTACTTTGTAAAAGTATTTTAACGTCTTGTAATTCACGCAGGCGAAGGAGTGGTCCTTAATACTATGACGTTAAAGTGTAATTGATTGATAGATAATTAAATTTTAATATATTTGAGCAGTCAAACGAAAATAAATGCATTGGTAAAAACCTCGCTTGACTGTAGCCACCAACGGTCCTAGTGATCACCAGGGATCGTTACCGGTATTCTTACTACCGGTTTTAAATAAGGTGTAACCGGTTATAATTGCATTTCGCTGTTTATATCGCTAAAGCTCTGATTAGCGGCATAATCAAAACCGGTATTCAAATATATTAGCGGTTTCGCCAATTGACAACAATGCCTCTATTTGACACTTTACCCATAAAAACCATTACCGGTGATAGCTGTCAGTGTCAATATACTCGATTATTTGTTTCTGAAAACTGGCGTATTGTAAAAAGTAGGTATTTATACCAATTTATTGCGTTTTAGTAGTAATGTTTAATTGACATCTTACAAGTGCAATGAATAGCGGTATTGAATACAGGTTTTTAATATCGTAAATAGTCTATACATAGAGGTATAGATAAAAGCGGAATGACAACAATACCTCTAATTAGAATATAGGTATTATTTTATTAGCGGTAATAGTTTGTCAATTTCTATACAGGTATTAAATAAAACCGGTTTTACAAACCCTGGTGATCACACAAGCAAAAGTAGTCATACCTGTCGTGTCAATTAAGACTATAAATATATTATTAAACAAAATACATATATTGCAACTGATCGTCGAATTTATCTTGTACCTAGTTCATGAAAAAGTGTGCAAGTTTTAAATCGGTTTCTCCCTTGGCGCGATAGAAGCTCTGTAATTGCGATAATCATTACTTCAGGACTTACGAGTACCTACTGCAAATGGAGTTTCAACGAACAGCTATAAGAAATAAGGTCTGTACTCCCATAAATACACAAGCAGCTTTTAAACCAAAGAAAGTGTTCATTTATCTCCCACGGGAACAACTTGCACAGAACTGGATCTCAAATTCTGTGACCATAAAATTCACAAATCAATACCGAATCGGGAGTGATGTAAAACGTCCCACGGGTCATGAGGTTTTGTTTTGCCACCGCCAGAGATCGGATTCTTACCGTTGTTACTCGCAATAATGTAGACATGACGCCAAAATTTAATACATTGGGTTCTTACCTGAATTAGAATTTGATTCCTAGAAAAACAGTAACAATTCAATAATAAATGTAACTTTAAGCAGATTAATGTTTTATGGATATACTTTTACAGTGATCATTGTACATAAAGTTTGCAGTTCTCATGTATAATAAAATGGAAAAAATTTAGACTTCCTTTCTTTATGTTATTTATTACTGACGTACTAGCCAAGTAGGAAATTAATGAATAATACTTGTTCTTTAGAGTCGTCTCCAAATTATTGTGAGTAATCACCATCACGCCAAGAATCCGACAACCGAAAGCGAAATATCTGCGACAGAGAAAGAAAAGGTGTTGTGAAGATTAAGATTCATTTCTGTGAGGTATGCAGTAAAAAATATTTAGTATTTATATATTACAATACGTATTATATGTTAATCCAAGAAGTTTCTTGTCTGCATATGTGTAAAGAAGTTTCGGTGTCAAACCCGTATTCGGCAGAATGCATCGGCACCGCTGAAAACGGCGCGGGCGCAAGATGGCGGGAGATTTCCCACGGCGCATGTGCTATGGGAACCCGCGCGCATGCGAGGCACATGTGCGCGGGAAAAAGAGCGCCTTTTTTAGGGTTCCGTTTTTAACGGGCACTGTTATGCATGATTGTGTGAGGCGGCGGGCGGATAGCATAATTATATGAATGTTGTTTCTTACTGTGACAGAAGCAAAATCGACTCAGCATATGTAAAAAATACGCCAGTTTAGATGAAGTGTAATAATGTTGTGTGAAAATTCTCTGCAATGAAAACACGACGACCGCTATTTGAATTTATTTTAATTCATCTTTCGATTTCTATTAACGGGTATAATTTCATATTCAATTTCACGTGTCACATGTAATTCAATTCACGTTAAAACTAGATATGCATATAAAACAAGTTCTCATTATATAAATTGTTCAGAATGTACGGGACCATGAGCATGATTTTTTAGCAACACTACGCTGTGTTAATTAATGTCGTACAAATAAACTATGTTATTAATACATACATGTGTTTGCAAGTAAACAAACAAGACGTAGTCGCTATTATCATATTTGTACGCTATATGTTCATTTCGATTATTTAAAGTACGGATTTAGTTTTTGAATAAATATACGACGATACCCTTTCATGTATACATGTAAATTATCACACATCACTCAGCTATTTCATAATTCGTACTACACATTAATTGCATAATTCGTATGGGCCGAAAAGCGTGTTTTTCTCGTAACGGTATTAATCTTTCTCTGAAATTGTACCCTAACCTAAAAACGATTTTTTGATATTTGGGGAACTTTAACTAATTGGACCTTCGAAAGTGCCTACCCACTTTTTTACATACTTTAATTGAAAACATAGGACTTAGGTATCACAAACATGACTGGGGTTCAAAGAGTTGAACGTAGACTTGTTTACACAATTCTAACCCCTTTAGTGGTAACATAACCGCCATATATTTTGCGGTAACGCGACCATCGGTTGGTATAAGCGGATACCGTTACCGTTTATAGGAAGACCTGTTCTCGGAGACGGAGACACGGCAGCGGCACACGTGCTTCGACGAGTTTGTTTTACATTAAATTCTAGTTTCGTCGCAGCGCCGGGCTCTAGTATTACCTACTATTTGTACTTGCTTATGGGCGAATTCATAAATTTTAAAAGTATGTGCCAACATTGGCCAACTGGTCGGTCCGGTGGTTGAGCGTTTTAAGATCGTTAAGACACCATACTCGTATATGTATGCATTTAGCTTTTATTTTATTATTACAAAATGTATTCACTTATCTATCGCTGTAGGAGCTGAATATTCCGATAACCTAGTGTGATGTCCACGAAATTAGGTCAGTTTTTAACATCGTGGTTTATCAATTTAGCTTCTTAAATAGAAATGTGGAGCAAATTACAGAATTTCACAAATAGACACGAGATGAATGAAATGTTACACTCTATGTTACTATATCTTAAAATTAAAGGGTGTAGCCACGACACATAAAAAGGAGAACAACAACGCAACAAGAGACGCACATCGCTTACCGGACACTATAAAGACTATTACTAAACAAATACGCAAAGTTAATCACACTCAGAAGCATATCGGCACCTGGGGAGCTACCGCGAACAGCAAACGAACCAAGTTCGAATATCTCCTTCTCTGTCGCACGAATAAGCAAGTGCGACAGAGAGGGAGGTATTCGAACTTCGTTCGTTTTCGGTTCGCGGTAGCCCCTCTGCAACTAGTTGGATAAGAAACAACGTTTGGATAGACTTCGCCTCAAACATGGGATTGAGCAATTGAAAACGTCAATATCTAGATCCTTCGACAAGCTATTCAACTTATGTGCTGCATGATATAGAAAACTATTTTGCCTATAGTTAGAAAAGGGGTACAATGGACTGAAGCGGGGGGATAAAACCTTTTCGACCGAGTAGGTGTATTGAACGATAGTTTGGAAAGCAGTTCGGGAAAATCAGTATTGCCAGTGGTAATTTTAAGTATTTTATATCAACAATTTCCCGATTATTTTATAACGGCATTAAATAATGTTTTATGCATGTGCTTAGATAATTATTCGTTGAACAATCGCTAGGGGTCGGGTTGAACCCAAAAACAATACAATAAAAAATCAATCGCTTGGGACACGTAGACTGAGGAGAAGAGGGGTATTAAAAAACAGGCGGCATTAGCGAGCAAACGTGCCTTGGAAACGAAGGGCAAAAAAAAGTCCTTTTCCAAAGAGGAGGATAAGGCAATATTCGCATTCCTCTCAAACCAATACCCGCCCGAGCTAAGGGATTAAAGGTTTGGTAGGACGACAAAATACATAACAGGCTGCTGCAGAGGAGGATAGTCTAATGGGTAAGCTAATGCTTCATAAGCCGTGCTTACAAGCTAGCGCAGCTCTCGGCAATTGTCCTTAACTAGAGCTACGGCATGCGGCTGGACTGGGCGAAGGAACTAAAATATGTTTGAGAGTAAAATAAAGTAGGTAACGTCTCTTTTCTCGTCGGCAATTCGCAATCTACTACGTCCACTGCCACGCCCCCTATTGACGTTACGCCATCTCGGAATTCCACTTTAATAATAAAATACTATGTTCCGTCATCTTGAATTTCAAAATTGACCTCAAATACGAACTTTCCGCGTACAACTTAGTCGAAAACGAGTATAATGATTATAGGGTCTTAAATAAGTTTTAATAGTAGGCAAAACAATTTAATTACCGTCATGTACAAGTTCTATTTATACTTAATGGAAAGTACAGTAAAAAACTCAACAAGACTGACTGTATTTTGGTACATGTCGCAGTTCCATATAAAATGACGTCGTCGTATTCTTAACCTGCATTGAATTTATAGGTGACGCAATGCGTGTAATCGCATATCATGTACTGAATACTTACTCGTAAGCCTTATTACTATTAAATTGAATTCAATTAATACAATATTAATTTTCTAAATAGGTATATACCTACTTACACAAATGGAAGAACATTCTGATGGGTTATGGGAAATAGTTTTAGTATACGTACTACGACATTTTAGTCGCGATACGAAAAAAAAGAGAATTTAATCATATTTCATTTTTCCTATAACCGTTTCTACCTATCCGTGCAAAAATATATATATACTGTTTCAAAAAAACTCACAATGGTTGTCTGGAAGAGGTCGCTCTTTAGCGTTAACGTTGTTTTACCAAATGTATTGATGTAAAGATGAGAGAAGGTTGGATGATTTGGAAAGAGTAATTTCATGAAGCTTCGTAGTGTGGGTTCGGCGTATTAGCATCTGTGCGAGTTCAGCCCGATTAGTGTAACTGTGGATGCTACAGTGTAGGTATAATATTTAATATCATTGCCCACCTTTGCAGCGTTATTTCCAAGCGCCACACTTACTTCTGGTCAAAGACTCCCTAAAATCAGGGTTTTCACGCAAATCATGTATGGGTTAGGAATGCCTTCTTTTTCCTATAGGTTTTTTAATATGAGAACCAGCAAGTTACTCGAACACATGTCGCATCACACACATGCGGGCCACCACGTGCTTTCTTCAACGAAATATTCCTGCGAACAATCTTGGGACCCACTTCAGATTACTTATTTTTTTACAAATATTCCTAGACGCGCTTTTGCTTTTAGATAATCTTGGAATGCACCTGCTAGTCATGAGATTACGCAAGACAGTTTAAAGCTTCTTTTAATAGGCCAATTGATCACATCTTAAGCGAAAATGGGCTTATTTTATGTGTAACGTGTGTGTAACAAATGTAACTCGTGATTAAGACACTTGTCACACGCAACGTTGAGTTGCGTTGCGTGTGAGCTTGTGACGAGTGTGTTTCTAAGCATACGTTACGTGCGTGGGATAGTGTGTCCCCAGCTTAAAAAGTCTGTCTTAATCATGATACGAGTGTGTTTTCAGGGTCCAGCTAGCATACGTTGCACTGCACGTTGCGTACGAGTACATGGGATAGTGTGTCCAGAGCTTTATTTTATTCATTGTAAGCTTCAATGGTTTTTACCATTTTACTATTGATATTTGTGGACATGTGTATCAATGAATGACAGTTCTATGTCGCTCTAGTTATCGCTTTCTTCTTAACTCGGCCATCTGGCCGTCAAACGTTGACGTCACACGTTCAAACACTTGATGATGCTCGGACCTTTAATTGGACTAAATTATAGTGAATCACTAAGTGATTCGATGATGTCGGTGATTCAAAAACATTGATATTGGCTCCAGTTTGCTGCGGTGCAAGTCGGTTGGTACATGTTAGATGCATCGACTTCTAAACATTATTACAGTCAAGAGTAATCACAATCACAACGTACGACAGTCAGCATCAGTAGCTACTCTATTGAAGCGGTCGAAAGCTGTTATTCCCTTACAATAAACACTTGGCCGCTTTATGAAGCATACGCAGAGATACCTACTTTTGATGCGCGTTTCTTATTTTTGGTAAGGTAAGGCCGGGTTTTATAAATATCCGTTAGACCAAATTTCAGATCAAATTTCAGTAACTCGGTACATTTTTTGACATAACAAACCGACATAAGGTCTAACGGATCTTTATAAAACCCGGCCTAAAAGCGTCAGAAACGGATTTTTGACATTGTATTACTAAGGCACATAAAAGTTCTAATTACTTATTTGCATAAGTCAGTTTCGAATACAGCGTCGCCCGTAGATAAAGTTCTCACAAGAAGTTTAACAATTTTCACAGACATTTACCGCAGATGATCGGAAACACCGCCGAATTAAAAAAGTGTTTACCATCTTACCAGTTGTTCGGAGAAGGGTGTCGTACAATTTAGCTAGATTGTTAAGTTGGGGTCACTACCAATTGACCTCCGCTGCAGCTGCCCGCGTATGTCGTGTCTTGGAGTTAGTGGGATTCTTGCATTATAATCTACTAAACAGGGCTTTTAATATCTTCAGGTGGTTTATAACTAACTTGTTAGTAAGTGCATACAATTTAAGTACAATAAAATTAGTAGGTAAAATTATTATATGAGATAATGCGGTAAGGCCGTGCTTGAACCGACCGTGCCCCAGTAAGTCAGTAGGTATTTCCATATAAATTCTATTCTACCACGACTACTAACTTTGAAAGTTTGTAACGAAGTTCGTGAAAACGTTTTCTTGCCATCATTATGTTCAGTTCCTTTAGTATCAATACTTATAGCTACGTAACAGGTAGGTATTAAGTTTTTTTAATTATATTATCTATCTTTAGTTATTTTGTTCTGTAATTACTAAAAAAAATATATATTTCTCGAGCAGTGTCATTTGGTAAATTAACATGTCTATTGATAAAAGCTTTTACAACAATTGTATAAGTATTGTTCTATAGTCACATAGCAGATGAGTTTTACAAATGGGGACGGAGTGTCGACACGTTAACCGTTCGATTGCGTCGGTGATGTAATTATACGATTTAGTACATTGCGGTTACAGCGATGTTTATTGTTAATAGGCGCTTATGGCACGCATGTAAAAATACAATTATGGAAAAAGCCTTTGTAAAAGAGTAATTATTCTTTAAAAACTGCATTTTATCCACATGAGTCCAAAGAATATTTGAAATCCGACGTGTTATATGTAACTTTTTTAAACATGTAAAGGCCAGTCCAGAAAGTCCAGCAACAATACTTTTATATTGTGCTGTTGTGTTAAAAAAAACTAGTACCTACTCCAGATATCGGGATTAGGTACCCCGGCCATCCAACTATAATTAGGATGCAACTGTACTGGAATAACGCTAGGACGAGGAGAAGCAAAAACAAAAACTTCGCTCTAGTGAGGTGAAATATTTGTGTCATACACGGCTGCAAAGTTATTTTACGTCTCATGTGTCGACACTCGCTATCTCTTTTTAGAAACCACTCGCTTCGCTCAGGATTCTATTTTAGAACCACTCGTTTCGCGCGCGGTTTTACCATAGATTCCATTCGCTAGCTCGTAGTTCAACCCTAGAATCCATTCGCTAGCTCCTGTTTCAATTCCACACTCGCGGTTAAAATACGAATTTGCACCCTTGTATAACAAATAAATAACTATTATCCATACCCATATAACTATTACTATATTTGCTATTTAATGTGTTAAAAACCATTTATAAGAACCAGTTTGTCAATATATCGTGTCCTGTGTGTGCTCGCTTCCGGCTCGTTTCATAAAACCACACACGTGGTTAATGCCTCTCATTATATAATAGTTGCATAAATCTACTAAAACAGAAGCAGCGAAAATAAGAGGATTACGAGTATTTATCTCTGTTCTTTAACTAACGGCCGGGACAATGTGACTGTTTCCTCTTTAATTGTGATTTATGCTATTTTATACATAGAAATGTTAATTCAAGAATTTACTATAGTCTGATATTATATAACGTACCTACAGTCGACTTCAAAATATGTGTACGAACAAAGTGATCAAATAATGTAAGTCGTGTTGACTTTTATTGTTATCTAGCGACCCGCCCCGGCTTCGCACGGGTGCAATGCTGATGCATGTATTATACATATAAACCTTCCCCTTGAGTCACTCTATCTATTAAGAGCGCTTTAATAAAATGTAGTGGGTCCACTAGCGCCACTCGTAAATAATTGTAATTATTTAAATTTAACGATATATAACTAAAAAAGGGGACCGCTACGTACTGTAGTTTGTATTTAAGTACTTTTTGAATCCATCAAACTATGTAGTTTTTACGTTGCTGGATTCGTCAATCTATGCGTCCAAAGTTAAAACGGCCGTTTTGACGAATCCAGCAACGTAAAAACTAGTTTGATGGATTCAAAAAGTACTTAAATACAAACTACAGTACGTAGCGGCCCCCTTTTTTAGTTATATATCGTTAAATTTAAATAATTACAATTATTTATGAGTGGCGCTAGTGGACCCACTACATTTTATTAAAGCGCTCTTAAAAAAACCGCATCAAAATCCGTTGCGTAGTTTTAAAGATTTAAGCATACATAGGGATATAGGGTTATAGGGACAGAGAAAGCGACTTTGTTTTATACTATGTAGTGATAACGACATAATTTTTCTCAGATATTTTTGAACCTTTGGGAACGTAGGTACCTATATATATGAGCGTACTGTAATACAACAAGAACCGTTAAAGCAAATAAGAGTCTCTTGTTAAAAGTCCAGATACCTACTGAAGAATTAATTACGAACGGAAAATATGGTCCCTTGGTCTGCTTTATAATAGTGTCCATTTATAATATACTTAGATCCATTTCATCCTATGTTGTTATTGTTCATAGATTGCTGTTTAAGTGTTATTGGCGTTATCTAGTGAGTAAACATTGCTACGGGCACGCACGGCGCCGCCCCGCGCCGGCATTCGGCGACCCGCACGGCCTCATGTTAAATGCAAGGGCGTGTGCTCATGCGCACTCTGAAGCATGATCCACGAACCCCGGCTAATCTCATAGCTTGAACAAGTCGAGTTCATTATATGTACACTTTTGCACTCTATTCCTTTGCAATAAGGTCCAATAAGGTAAGGTATATATATATTAGTGAACCTGACTGTTCTGGACCGCCGGTCGAATATGACCGTATACTTAACAAAGCGTGGCCTGGCACCCTGGCAGCGAATGTGTTAAACCGACTAGAATGTATATAAAATGTATGATGATAAATACTGATTTGATACTTAGTTGTGCCTATCGAAAGCCAAACCTAAAAATATATTTAATTGCAAGAAACAATCGAATTGGTTCTATACAATGTACAATATCGTTTATGAGTTTTCCGGCTAAATCATACTACCACACGCCACCTAATGAAGAGTACGTAGTGCATGCAAGTTGTGTTCAAAAATATCTGAACAGCTACAACGCGTTGATAGCTCAGGTTAGGATTTTATATACAAAATTCGTCAGTTTAAGTTCAATAAATCTATACATATAAAAGTGACAGACTGACTGACTCATCAACGCACAGCCGAAATTGCTAACGCTAGAGAGTTGATTTTTGCACAGTCGATTACATTTGTAACGTAGGCTAGGGATAGGAGACGATTTTTCGAAAGTCGTCTTCTAAGGAGGTAAAACAAGGGATGAAAGTTTGTATAAAAAATGTATTTATTGAAGTGAGAGATCTCAAACTTTGTACGTAGACTCTGTTTAAATACATTAATGGCGTATTTCAGCGTTTTTCCAAATTACTCCCCTAAATAGGTGAAAAGGAGGTTCAAACATTGTACGGGGCGCAATTTTTTCTTGAAATGATAGATTTGAAACTTCGTAGACTCTTTGTTTAAATACAACTAAACGTATTTCTGGGTTTTTGAAATTGCTCCCCTAAAGAGGTGAAAAGGATGTTCCAAGTTTGTACGGGTGTTCCAAGCTGCTCAATCCTTGTTCGCGACTGTACTTTCTAGAACATTTCATTTTGGCCAGTGTCGGGAACTCTGTGTGTCTCTTCTTATAATAGTCTAGCAGGAGTTAAAAGTGCCAGTTTTGCCTTCACATTTTTAACTTCAAATCCGTTGGTCGATGAATATCTTCTGAGCAATTTTTCACAAACATTCGGACAACTGACAACAAAAAGTCTCATATACCTATATCTTTGTTATCATCTAAAATGTACGCGGATGAAGTCGCGGGCGGCTGCTAGTATTAAAATATAGTGGAACAGGTCACTCACACGTATAGCATTAAATTAAACGCTCTGGCATCGTAAGCGATCATGATTAGGAACCGCGTATCGGTTCGAAACACGTCAAGCGACCTTCTACTTTAAAGACGTGAAAGGCCCCTTTCATTAAATTTGAATAATAACGTTTAAGTACTATGTGAGCCACTCTTATGCTACGACTGTGTCGGCGACTTAACTAGTGTAAAAAACAGGTCACAAATTATTCGCAAATGCTCCAGTGTGGACCCAGCGCGCGCAATATAGTCACGCTTGCTTGCCCCCCACTCCATCGAGATGTGCTCGCATCACATAGTACTTTACTATTTTGTTTTTTATTCTTAAAAACACACACACAAATGTACTTAATGTACTTCTTCATCGTTTGCGGTTTAAGTGAGTATACGTTTCTTGGATCTACAGTATTTTTCAAATTGGATTCATATTCATATATTCTATACTCCTATAATGTCGCAGTTATAGCAATACTTTCATATGACTGATTCTCACTGATCGAATTACTCAAATACTCAGGAAGAAAGAACGTGGCTGTTCTGTTAGTGCCGGAACTCAAATCTTCAATCACAAATGTGCAGATCATTAGGCTCATGGTGAATGGTTCTAAATTCCTGTCAAATAAAAAACAAATCTATAAATATATTAGTATTTGTTGGTAATATATACGTAATAGTAAACATTATCACCATATTCCAAGTTCATTGGTCAATGTGAAGTTAAAAATTAATTAGAACAAAATTTTGTGACAGACCACGGACGGACTTATGAGTGACAGCAATATTCCGTTTGAACCCTTCGGGTACGGAACCTTAAAAATATGTCTCGCTGAAGGTAAGCAGACACCATAGCCTACGGAGGCTTGCGACTCCACACCAACCACACTCGCGCTGCCGAATCTTTGTTGAATGACAGCAATCTAACTTACAGTACGTAATAGTACTATTACTTACTCTGTGCTTACAGCAGGCGACCGAGTCTGGGCATCGCATCCTCAGTTGGGGTTGTAAAGTTGTCGACCAGTTACCATAGTAGCCGTAGTAATAAGTGCAGGTATATATATATATACCTTTGAAACTGAGCATCGTAACGAGCTTGATAAAAACGAGACGAGCTACATCGCTGGGGTGTAACCTAGATTACCTGCCTAAATTGCCCTTGTACGTCTCTCAAAAAGATAAGGTACATTAAGCTACTTCAGCGCATCAGAGAGGACTAATATATTATTAATAATGAACGTCAATACCTGAACCCGAACATACATACAGTCGCTGTAGCCGAGAGGAATCGGTCAGTAGGATATGACACCATCATTAACATCAGAAGAAGTAGTTCAGTTTGGGAAATTGGCTGAGGAAAGTACCAGGGAAGATATTTAATCAGAAAAGGAAAGGTCTCGACAATAAATTTACTGAATAGATGATGCAGAGGACCTAACAGGGAAAAAACGGAGATTCAGAAAGGTAAGCTCTGCGACAGAACTTTAATGTCCAAGTCGAAAATTACAAATAGCAGTTTAGTACTTTCGTTTCAAATCTATTTCAGTCACAGCGAGGCTACAAAATCAATTGCTGGTATATTGATTATATGGTTTATTATTTGCAATAAATGAGTAAAAAAAAATATTACCCCGACTTATTTCAACAAATATTAAATAAATGCTTACCATTCATACCAGAGTCGACAAACTTCATAAAATAAAAAAGGGTGAGCAATGCTCCGATTGAAAATTATTTTGGACATTTAATGGCGAGAGTTGTAGCAAAACAGATATCTAACACACTCTCTCCTTCAGCTAGATTCAGTACACTTGGTTGAATAATGTGGGTTTATTACGCAGAAAACGAACAGGACTGGCAGAAAAATAACACTGAAAGTCTCCAAAGGAGATTCAAAAATGATCAAACAAATTTCTCAGGGCGATTCGGAACCGAAGCTGTTGAAGCATTCAGCCAAATCCAGTACATCTGGTTGAAGATGATCAATCGCTTCCACTGCGGACACGGAACATAAATGGGCCCTCATGTGATGCTTGCACCAAATGGGTACACATGGTTTGTGCCAAGGATAAAAATAAAAAAGCTGTTAGTGAGACCTTCATGTGTGACATTTGCAATCCTCCAAAACCTGATAAAGATTGCAGTTCGTACCCATCTGATTGCAAATAGGTATGCACTATATAAAAATATACCTCTACATCCAAACGGATTTTTAAAAAAATCGATGTTAGATGGTGGCTGTTGGCACCTTTCGACATTTTAACATCGTCAGCCAAAATATCATAAAACTTTATTGATTGAGCCTGATCAGTTGCAACCTTATACCACAGTGAAAAAGTCCCTATTCAATAGCGTTATGTTTTAATCAATCGCTAGACTGGAGGGTAAAAATAACTGGGCTTAACCTACCGTTGCGACCACACCGCAAATTAACGTTGCAAAACTCTGGGGGCAAAGAATAATGTTCCCTGATGATGGTAGCGGGCTCTATACTTACTTAAAGTATAGTGCGCTTGATCTTTATATGTAGACAGGAATTGTGATTTTTGTGTTAACACGAAAACGCCTACTATTTAATAACGCTTATTAGAATAAGTTAAGCAAAAAGAGACTAATATGATGATTGATTATTACTCATTGGAAATTGTATATGACAGCTTATCTCGATTACCTGTATTCTTTATTGTTTAATAAACGTATCGTGAAAATTTAAGTAATGATTATCACAATAGGATGGTGATGGTATAGACGGTAATGGATAATAAGCAGTTGCGTAATAGCAGCAATACATTTGTGAACTATTGAAAGATTACGTATTTTTAGCGTCAATGACAGAAGTTTCATGTACTTAGCGTTGGCCGTGACACTTGTAAATGCGATTCGCAGCGGCCTGAGTTTTTGTTGTTTCAAATCATTAACCTCATTTTGCGACAGCACGCGAGCGAGTGTTTTTATACGTTATTTTTACTACGTAATGTTTAGTTGCGTCCAGCATGAATTTTAGAACTGGGGTTTGTTTGTGTATACTTCGTGTGGGAGATTATCCCCTAGGACGATGCTGGATGGTATCTTACAAGTTACATCTATTAGCACTGTCTATTATTAAACTGCTGGCAATCTTTTATTTAAATAATAAATAAATAAATATTAGAGGACAATCTTACACAAATCGAACTAGCCCCACAGTAAGCTCAAGAAGGCTTGCGTTATGGGTACTAGACGACGATATATTTAATAGATATAAATACTTAAATACATAGAAAACATCCAAGACTCAGAAACAAATATTCATGCTCATCACACAAATATTTGCCCTGACCGGGATTCGAACCCAGGACCGTCAGCTTCACAGGCAGGAGCACTACCCACTATTAGGCTAAACCGGTCGTCCAAAAATAATGTTGTTGGATAGTCAAATTATTAGTGTTAATGTTGATTTTCAAAGGAATAAAATAGTAATAATACTAATGGCGACAGGAAAGGTCACAATTTTATGTCATGCCACTAACCTGTACTAAAGTATAGGTTAGTGGCTTAAATACTCATTTTAGTTTCCAAAATGGCCTCTCAACCGCAGCTGTTTCAACATTCCACTCGGAAGCTATTTCACAATTCCTCACTGAGCGTATCTTTTCTCCGTAAAATAATGATTGACATAGTAGATTATAGGATTTATATCATGGGCATCCATACATTCATGTAGTGGGTAGGAGACGCCATGGTTCGCTGGGCAGCGTTACGGGCTGGCGAGCTCCCCACTTCGTGTCGCCTTCGGGAGTGATCGGCGATCTTCGGGGGCGTTCGGCGCCTAGGTCCCTAATTCCTAGGTGCGTGCGCAATGACTCAACTAATTACTGGGATCTTTGGCTGCAATGATATCAGAGTTGTCATTCGTAGTAATTGGTTGGTATGCGATATGATACATTGAAACATCGATGCCCTACCGGAGATCTCGTGTAACTGTGTCAATTTAGTCAACAGAGGGCGTTGTTGTACCAACTTCAGGGCTTTGCTATTATGAGTCAGAACTAACTACATAAACATATCAATGTCATAAATAAGGGCATTGGTTTGTTCATCTACGTCTTATGAATTGTTACTAAACAATATTTCATTATGTTGGATCGAATGATGAAGTGTCATTTTCAATTACTGTGACTTTAAACCTACTTATGTGTTTCTATATTTTTACCAGTACATTCATACCTACCAATGATGAGTAAATCTTGCCCATAACCATACATATATTTAAATACATTGTAACTATAGAATTCCAAAAAACTATTTAGTAGGTAATTAGGTATCTATTTCATTGCAGTTCAAATTATTTAGACAGTACAAAGTTTCGTAATACCTACTTACTAGATATATACCTTATAAGGTTTTTCTCTGACTGGCTTCAAAGTCACAGTCGCGATGAAAAAAGCCGAGGCTAGAAACAGATGGTGACAGAAGTCATCAAAGAATTTCAAAACCGTCCTTCAACAATGCAACGTTGAAAACGACCCCCTGCAGGCGTATCACGTAACTTTATGTACTAACGGTAGATAGATTTTACTGTCAATTTTGAAGTATAACTGTATGAGCTGCAGGCTAATCACGTAACTTTATGTACTAACGGTAGATAGATTTTACTGTCAATTTTGAAGTATAAATGTATGGGCTGACAGTTGAAATTTGACATTAAAATCTATCTAACGGTAGTACAAAAGTTACGTGATTACCCCGCTGACAGTTAAAATTTGACATTAAAATCTACCTAACGGTAGTACAAAAGTTACGTGATTACCCCGCTGAGGTACCTAACATCTACCATAATTAGGTAAGTACATTCTTTGATGGATGTGCTAGATGGTAGGGTCTCAAATACTTTGCTCTTCATAATAGTTTCAAGTCTCATTCTGTTATTAGTGTTCTCTCTTCTCTATGCTAGAAGCGGGGCAGGCTGCTAGTAAAACGTTAAAACACGACGGAACTATTAATAGTATTCATATTTTCCTGTTACTCCTTTACGTTTAAAAATCACCGTCATCCAGATTCGTAAAAACATCCGACTTCACTTGTCATTAAATTATAAAATAATAAAGTAAACAAGAAATTTTATAATGACGTAACAAGTGAACTATTTACTCGTGGTAGTTGGACTTTAAGAATGTCGAAAGACGAATATTTTATGACGGACGAAAACACGTTCATTATACCAATGCTGAGGGTATAAAAATCCCCTAGTCTGGGGAATTCTCAAAATTTGAGGATTAAAAACACAATTTTTGAATTACTACAACTATTATTTACTTGCTGTGAAATTTTTACTCAGAAAATGTTTTGATTGTTCGTGCGTTCGCTACTACATAATATACCTACTAGGAAATGCAATCCCGACTCGAGATTGCAAATTCGAGATCCCGCGGGATTAGAAATATCAATTCCGCGGGATCCCGGAATTTTCGGGATCCCGTCTAGTTTAAAAAAAAATAATAAATTTGGATGACTAAAAAAGCTAATAACTGCTTGTTTGTGATAGTGAGGTTAAGTAAAATAACATATTACTCGAAAGAAAATAAAAACCTTTATTCTTTAATCTTACCAACCAAAAATAATTATTAAGTTTAAGGAAATTAACATAGTTAAATTAGGTAATCAAAATAATAAACATATTTCAAAGGAATTAGGAAGTAGTTACCTAAGACCAGGGACCGGAACCGGTTACCCTAATCAGGGTTTTCCATAGGCTTATTTTAGAAGTGGTTTTAAAAACCCTATCCATATTGGTAACCCTATGATAAGGTAACCCTATTGATAGGGTTACCATATTGATCGAGTTAACTCAACTAACCACTAACCAAAATCAAAACCCTATCAATACGGTAAGCCTATCAATAGGGTTTTTAACCAGTTCCAAACAAAAGTGATCTTTACGCACACGTCAATTAGACTCATTTTTAGATAACCGTGGCTGGCAGGCAGCTTGGCACAGACGATAAGCTCGCTGTGAAACCACTCCCAGTAGAAACCAGTTTGATTTACCGAACACACTCCTTGTTTTTAATGCAAATAACTTTGTACTTTGAGTCCTTATGTTAGAATCGTATTTACTGTGCATGCAAGTATAGATTCCTAGCGGCGGCTTGGACGAGTCGGCCGCGAGCGTTTTTTTGTTTATTTTACATTTTGAACATCTATTTTTAACTTTAGGTGCAATGTCAGAAACAAATTTGATTTGTCATACATACTAGAATAGCTCTGTGAGCTGTATACCTCGCCTGTTTCTTTTTGTTTTTTATAAATGAAACTTTATTGAAAATTTCCAAAATCAGACTCGATAAAAATTCTATATAAAAAATATTGAACCTGCTTACAATGTTTCACAAAAATCGGTTGACAAATGCTATCTGTTGAGGAGACCAACCCGAAATCTGGAAAGCTGAAGTGGAAGGAAACTCGGTCAATTCTGTCAAAAAAAAATTGACGGTTCATATGACAGTCATTTATTTATTTAAATATTCTGAAATAATAATTCGTTTTGACAGTACTAATCGGAATCTTTACTATATACGAGTATTCCTACAGTTACAACTATTACTTATCCTACTACCTCGACCTATGGAAACAGCAAATACGCACGAACATGGAGTTGTTGAACCGCCCAATTCCGGGATTATAAAAAAGTTTTTTAGAAATCCGGGATTTTAGTAGTATATATCCTTAGCATATTAATTAGGCGCATATACGTATAGAGATTCATTACATTATTAGGCTGTGTAGGTACCTTACGGAAATTGTTAAAGCTTTGTTTATTTATACCAGCACGGCGATGTGCAAGCGAGCCGAAAGCTGATAAGACTTGCTGTTTTCTATTGTCTTAGGATTAGCATGATGGCGGTGGTAGTCTAAATGGTAAAATAAACTTGTTTATTTTATAAAGACATTTATGCCGACGTTGTTATCTTTTAAGAACTTAATACAAAAGAGTGTGCTCATGCCTAAAGGCCGTGGTATTTGTCATTGTTTTCAGAGTGAATCTACACACGGTAATTGACCAAAAAAAACAATAGAATGAATTTTCGTTCGTTACTTTCCTTAAATGTGCAGGTCTTGCTTCAGGTATGTTTTTAGTGCATTCTCATAACCATCTAGTTGAGGACGTTTGAGTGTGACAGTGGATTTTATTGTTAACGTTATTTCTTTTATTTTTGTTATTTTTGCGTTTATATCAAATTTTGTGATGAATATGGCTATTATTTATGGACACTGATTTGTGCATTTTGATTGGATTGAAAAGTTAAACGGGTGTTATAAGAAAGGTGAGTGTGTAACGTATTATTTTTTACTTCAATTAGGTACAGTTAAAGTTTTTGGACAACAGTGAAGATTGACTTATAGTTAATATGGGTAACTATCGTGTAACGCATTAATTAATTAAATTGTAAACGAATTAAAAGCCTTCACTATGTTTGTTCCAAAAATGTGAACTTTACCCAAATATAAACACCAAATCTTTAAGGTACCGATTCAATTGTCATAGGGCCCGTACATCTCATGTCGTTGTCGAAAAATTATGTAATGGCGTGTACAGGATGTTATAAGACTACAAATGAGTTAACTAATCTATTGGTTAGTATAAAAATAAATACGTGATACATAAAACGTAAATGAAACAATTTGATTTGTATTTTATTTCGGTACGTTTTCCATCTTATTCAATAGTATTGTATCCAAATCTGTCATTCAATGAAATTGATTATTTGCTAGTACACAGCAAATAGATGTTAAGAGGCCTTACATGTTTTAAAATATTTTGATTTAAAACTATGACAAAAGTATTGATAATAGCAATAAAGTGATTAAAGAATACAATGATTTTATTAAAGTTTTAGATAGTAACGGAGGGATTTTTTGATTTTATTGTGTATAGTAAAATTTAAGCAAAAAAAGCAGTTTTTACATTGAAAATGGTCGACTTGGAGTGATTTTTGGAACGATATTTGTTAATGACAAAACCAAGAAATACATTTAAAATTTATGAAATTAGTAGTGATCGACGTTTTGGTTGCCACACCGCGGGATATGAAGTAGAGATGGTAATATGGATACGCTACAAAACCGCAATACCAATTAAACTGTTCGAAAAAATGTTGTTAATATCTATAATTATGAAATAGTCGAAATTACATTGAGCAGTATTGGATATAATAAGCATTACATATTTATATAACACGGAAAAAAAATAAAAAATTTAGGTATCCAATGAGTTATTTAGGTGTAACATATTTTTTTCCCAAGTACGTTTTTTTTTTTACTCAGTCATATCGGGATGTTGTTTGTTACATTTGGCACGTGTTACACATATTTACTACACTAATTAACGGTTGGACTTCACAATGGAAAACTTTGTATTGTCATTGTGATTTAATACAAACTCCTTGGCTATCTAACTGTAGAAGTTTTTTACCTATTCATATTTCTTTTGAAGTTTTGCACCGCCTTAGTTGCCACATATTACCTACTTGTACATAAATATGTCATCTGTAACTTGAACCACAGACGAATTTACTTATACAACAGTAAAGATATTTATATTATGTAATGAAATCAGACAAAACTAACTTTTAAATACTCACTTTGTCCTAATTGTAATAATACGAATCCCGTGGTATATCCATACTAGCATAACGATTGAAGTCATTCACTCCGAATGGCATCTAAAACGCCGATAACTAGAAATTAGGTCGCAATAGCCCTGTTCTAGATAGTAACGGGGAGAAAATATCAAGATATGTGTTAATTCACACAAAAAGGGCCTCAATGGATGACCGATTATCAACTGATAAAAAATTTTAACATAATATTTTATTCCACACTATGTTCAGCCCAGAAATGGGCATGCAAATATTAAATAAGAACATAAAATGAATTGGACATAATTTTAAGAAAAATCAAGCAAAGATTCGAAGTTGAAAATATTTATTGAAATTGGCAATATTCATTAAAAAATATAAAATTTGTCAAAATATGATAAACAATGAGCACTAACAAAAATAGGTAAAATATCGAACATATTTTTCTGTATTTGTGTTTGTAGTTTCATTTGACAACACAGCATTAATCATGACACATTATACAATCTACAAAGAAATAAACACTTATTAAAATACGTTATGCCTATAATTAATAACAAAAATGTGAAAATCTATTAAACATTTGTATCAGATTCTTTATAAATCTTAGGCATAGATATTATTCATTGTTTGCTGTACCTGGCATTAGTAAAATGCTATTTAGTGTTGCGCGGCAAAAAAACAATGGGATAATCCTACCTGAAAGATAAGTTGTTCTATTTTTTTGGAGATGTATTGAGCTTATTACAAAGAGATAAGACCAAAAGCACCAATGCATGTTGTAAAACCAAGGTTCTTTTGATTGAAACACCTGCACTTTTTTATTATCTATGTCATGTATTTTGTTTTGCACACGATAATGCCATTTAAAACACTTAATCCAATTTTGTTATGAACTCTCAGTAGGTATAAATTATTGTACGTTTTCTTTGAGCCAGTAAACATTTAGACAAGACAACACTTTATTTATCAGCACTATTGTCAATACATCGGAGCGGCAGCGAATTGATTGATCAGGTTAAGAGGGCTTTCAGATTACTTATATGTTTCTGGTTTCGATATATTATAGCTACTAGTTTGTTCAAGCATGAGAGTTGCTCACCCTCGCGCCGCAAAGGAAAATATGACAGCTTTTCGTAGTAGCTTCACTAAGCATAAGTATCTTTTTTTGTATTACTTTTTAGGTCTACTTTCATTATGTAAAAACAATTCAAATATGAAGTCAAGATATTTTTTTGGTATCTCATTTAGAGTAAAGCAAAACATGAATTATTGCAATAAAAGTACCTACTTACCTACCTATTGTTGACATTACCAATCAATCAGTTAAAATTGCAAAATAATCGTTTCTTCCTAATCTCTCACATTTTTCAATCGTATCTCTTATACGATACGTAATCGAAACTTACTTTTAATTTGTAACCTTCATAATCCCGGAATTGGGCGGTTTAGCAGCTCCATATTAGATGAGCATGCAATCAGCCTCAAAGATAACCGTGCCGAACCGTGCTTTTGTTCTAATATTCATTGATCTTTTACCGACTACTCGTACTCTGCAAGTATTTGTTTCTCTTTTTTCCAACGAAATAAATAGAAGTATGTATTAATTGTAAGTCTCTGTAATGTGTCAAACGTATCGTGTGATCTCCAGTAAAAAATATTAACTTATATAATAATTTATAATATGAAATAAAATAAAAAAATAAATAAAAAAAAAGAAAGAAATTATTCAATTGAACACACCGGTGCAATTAATTGAAATAGAAAATAATCGTTAGTAGTAATATTGATATATGTATATATTTTTAATTCTAAGCATTAAGTAGTACCTATAGAAATAAGAACCTGTACTTGTGACTTTCATAAGGATCGATATGTCAGTAAAAGCAGGCCAAGCGTTACTCGTGCGCATGAGGGATTTCGTTCATTCGACCTAAGTATCTCAAAAACTGTACAACATATCTTGATCAAACTAAAAATTGTTGAAATTAGTTATTAATGCAAAGCATCTCATTTTTTTACAATTTTTAATATTCATAGTTTGGTAATTAGAGGGGTTCCGTTTTCGCTATTTCGTCTATGGAAACTACGGAACCCTAATAAAAAGCAGTGTAAAGGAGGAATATAGTCGTAAAATGAGAAGGTTTGCAGGGTTTTTTTTTAATTGGAGAAAGAAATAGGAAAAAACATTTTAATTAAAAGTATACAAAATATTATTAACTTTATTCATTTTGTATTAAGCAGTAATGATTCGAACGTAAACTACGAATTGAAATTAGAGAAATAATAATTTATAATTGCTCAGAGCCTTATTTTTTCTAATTTTCCTTAAATAAACTAATTAACAATAATATTATTTGATTTGTGAAACCTTTTTGTAATTAGATAACGTAATATTTATTAAAAATATATTATCTTTACATACGATACATACGTATATTTAAATAACAGAAATATATTATTGAATATTAATAATTCTTTCATAAACTGTACGAGGACCAGCCGAAAATTCACTTTAACCCAATGCGTCACCAGCTGACGTTAAGGTTACCATAACCCAATGAAAACCCTAAACAAAAACCCTATCGCGATAGGGTTTTAAGCTTAACCCTATTGCGAGTTAGGGTTAACACTTCAATAAGCTTACCGTTACAATACGGTAACCTCATGATAGGGTTAACCCTATCATAGGGTAAGCAAATTGATTGGGTTACCGAATCGATAGGCTTAAGCCTAAAGAAGGGTTTTCCGGTCCCTGCCTAAGACGAGTGATTTTGAAAATGACTCCTTAAAAAACAAAGGATATTAGACCCCGAGTGGACGTGTGTAGCGTCGCTGACTACTGCCGCCCAATCCCGTCAATCTCGAATGGGATCTCGTCATATGATGCGTTGGGATTGATCCCGAAAAATTACCCGAGATCTCGCGGGATCGGGATTGCATTCCCTAATACCTACACAAGATCCGAGTTCTTTGTATGTCTGTACGTGGTGTACTCAAAAACAACTAAATAGTTTTTCATACGGTTTTTCACGTTGAAGATTTAGATGTGTACATTCAATTGAGATTTTGTGTAAATTGGCTGAAATATATCGATGTCTCACCTTTTTTAAGCTAACTATTCCCCCAAAAACTGAATTCACATTCACGCGTACAAATTCGCGGACAAAAGCTAGTGTAAGATAACGTTTATGGCAGGAGGTATTTGAATCCACTTTCGTTATCAATCTCATCTGAATATATTTAGAATGGATTCTTCTCCCAAATTGTTAGTTAACATGGTTTTCTCTTTAGCAGGAAACTTTTCAATTTGACCATCAACAAATTTCGAATAGGTTTAACTGAAATATATCTTATGGTCCATAATATATCTTATTTAACATCGAAGTGCTGCAATGACTTTTTTTACTACTGTACCACGTGGTACGGTCTATGTAAATCGTAGCGGACTGCAGCAGCAACAACACGTAGGTAATTGTTTAATTGTTCTGACCATGGGAACGACTAAATGATACGCGGAGTTATTTGATCGGTACTATCGCAATAGATGTGCCGTACTATTTCTTAGAGATTGCTAAACATAGGTTTTCAATCGGTTTCGCCGTCTATATCCTCCTGAGACCCACCATACAAATAAAAATACAATCGAATTTGAACCTAACAGTTCGGATTACAAATTTGAATTTTATTTTATGTCAAAACAATCAAACCTAAACAAATGCAACTCTATCACTTCAAAATTTAACGTATTTTCCGTTGACCATATTTTGTCCTTTATATAGGACGCGGGGTCTTAGGAGGCTAATATGCGCGACATTTTAGCGGTCTAGGAAGGCTGGTTCTTTATCTCTCGATGGAAGATGTACAGAAATTTAAATGATTCTTAAACATATTTGATTAATATTTCCTTTTTCTGCTAGATCTTATAAATAAACGTTATAATCTGACACCACCTACGAAACACACATTTCCAAATCAAATATGTATGTAAGCAGGTGTTGTTCAGTACATAGCCAAGCAAACCTCAATAGTAAAAGACAAGTTAGTGTTACAGTCTGGATTCCCAAGAAAACAGCTTTAATTACTAATCCCATTAAATACGGCATTTCGACATAAGATTCAGCAAAGTGAACCTTTTCGCGGCTGGATGAATGAGAGCCTTTGCGGTTCAGCATGTTTTTCGAAATTAGACATCTTAGAAAAAGCCATCGAATGGAAACAGAAATTGCATAGTTTCCATGGGAGATGTACAAAATCTAGGTAACTTATTTTTTGTTCTTGAGTGTACGCCAAATTTTGGAATCGTCTAGAGGGCATGGTAATATGCATATATAAGGTGTCATACAAGTTGAACCCTCAAGATAAGTATGACTACAGTAAGTCGACACTAATAATATGAATGTGATCTGCACAACCTATTCTCTAAACAATAAGGTATTGTGCTTCATTTCGCTTACCTAGACACTGCTGCTGCTGACTGCACGATAAGTATTCATATATAAGCAAGGCCACCTTTACTTATACGCCTATCCCTTTCTTTCTTCTCAAGTCGGTATAGTGAGTGACGATTCTAAGAATACCATTCTAAACAGTGAACAGTAATTTAATCTGGCGATTCCAGCCTCCCATTACCATTATATGTCTACATAAAATATATAGTAAAATAATCGCCGCGTAAAAAATGCGGTAGAAGATCTACTTTAGAAAAGTATTTGGTCTTCCCTAGTGGAAGACGTTCCGATTGCATAGATTGCTACATGTGAAGAGATTTCATACGTGGCTCTTGAGTTAATTAAATTTGATAGATAGTTACGTGCCTATTTATTAAGACAGGCAGCCAAATATGTCACAACACAACTAAATTAATAATGTAGGTAATTGGGTAAGGATGAGCCACAACCTCATATTAGTTATATTGTTATTAGTCATCTCTAATGATGCTGGCTGTACATGGAACCGTATATATTTTTATATATTAATATTTTTAACAACGATTAAATACCTACACGATGTGGCTTATTAATAAGTAATACTTTCTGACTAATTTTTACCCTTGAGTTTGTGGTGTGACTATTTCGTGTGTTATTTGTTTAACATAATGACCTATGTAGGTACCTGCACTATACAGTGTACTGATTTTATCACATGGGAAACTGCTGCGCGGGAAAAAACGCAGCTACTTCTAGCGGTGCAGCAAAATACGTTTTACTTACTAACATTGTAAGAAAATGCACATTAAGTAGCAACATTTTATAGCATTTAGCTATGACGAATTTGAGAGACGTCGATATTAGTAAGGGGGCAAAATCCTCATTTTGTAAATTTGTTACTTTTATATATCAATCATAAATGATTAACAGTGTGTAGGAAGGCTATGTTAAAAACAGGAAGGGGAGAGATAGTTAAAGCTTTATTTGGTACCTAATTAAATTTTATAACAATTCCTATATATCACAGGAAGTGTGTTAAAACAGGAAGGATTTGAACCTACGCAATGAATAAAGTAACGAATAATTTAATTTTCGTATGATATTAACACCGGCGAATAAACGTATGTAACGCAATATAATTCGTTGCCCTTTAAAAAAATGTGTTTACTTAGTCTTATTAGATGTTATAGTAACCGTATTGTAAAATTGGAAGTGTACATGATTTGACTCAAAAGAGCCGTCATGAAATAAAAAGAGTCATGTGACAGACAGACAACCGAGCCTGTAACCCGTCGTGTATCAGTCACTGGGATCCCAGGGCTCATTACAAAAGAATGCTAATGTTAATTTTTTCGACGGGAAACGATAGCTTTAAAGGCGTTTGGAAACCTTCGGGTAAGAAACTCTGCTGGCGGGCACTGTCGTGAGTGGCTGTAAACTACGTACATGTTTTTTAACTATTTCGAAGCCGATAGCGAATGCCGGTAGGCTCATAGCTAGTAAGGGCTTATCGGCGGATAAAGACCGCTAAACGGATCACAAAATACATGGAACTCGCATGTGGGTGGGACGGCGATAACAAAACATATGTTTATAAATAATAATGCACCACCACCAATTTAGAGGCGACGTACGAGGTGCGGTCCCAAATTTTCCGGCCTGACAAAGAAAACAAGTACATATATTTACAAAACTATTTTTATATTTCAATATAGTCTCCGTCTATTTGATTACACTTTTCAACTCACTATTATTATTCGATGTCCTGTCTATACCTAATTTTGTAATCGAAGACATAGAAACTAATTATTTATATATTTGGCGATGCTGAATGGGCCACTTGTAATTTATACGTTGAATATATTATATTTGTGAAATTAATGCAGGATTCACATGTAGGTACGTGCGTATGAGAGATTGATAGGAACATAATTAATTTAATTACTTATTGTAGAAATGTCAACTTCATATTCGAAAAGTCTGTGTTGTGTTTTGTATTTGGATATTTAACAAATGTTTTTATTTATTTTGCGCCAGTTATAATTGATGAAATAGGTAATGTAACTGTTATATATTTATGTTGTTATATACCCATATATACAAATGCTTTGGCTATGTAATCATTCTAGAAACAAATGATTTCAACATGTAAAATGTTGAATTGTTTATTGGAATTATAAATTCTTTTGTCCTAATTTGTGTTCAAAACATTGTAAGGCTTTTTGTAATACATATTTAATAGAGAACTGCTTTTATTCCCTCCAAGAATTCCTAAATGAAAATAGTTAGAATAGATTAGGTATCTATCCTAGATATTAAACTTTAGATATAGATTAATGTTATTTTAATCTTGTATAGGTCAAAATAGCAATACTTAAGGTTTAAACTAGCATATTTTAAGACCTGCTGTATCAACATGAGAACAATAAAGTATTATCATTATTATTGCGTGTAACTGTAAATAATACCCAGTGAGTTAATCAGGATTTTGTATTTGATTTTTCAGACATTGCTAAGGGCTGCCGACTTGGGACAGTGGAAGATTATATAAGATTCCGTCCCTCGCCTAACTTCAAAAAATGAAGAAGTTTTTAAAATCCAAAATAGACTTTGCTGAGAACAACAACCATTCCCCTGTGCATGGAGCTGACATTTCACCGGGGCCAATCACCACAATAGAGGAGCAGCGGGTGTTATTGGAAAAGGCGCAACCTGCACAACCTCCATTACATCTAGAACCACCACCCACTACTCCTATAGATTTCAGCTTACCGCATAAACAGGAAATTGAGGATCCCGAATATAAGAGCAGATCAGGGTCACCTACGCTAAGTCACCGAGAAGAAACCTCACATACGAACTATGAAATATCACAAACAGAGCCCAGTGAAAAACCTGCTAAAACCATATGCCGAGACTTTATAAGAGGAACTTGTGCTAGAGTGGGTTGCAAATACGCTCATGAGCGAGACCTCTCACAGTTATTCGGGGTTTATACTTTCTGTAGGAACTTTCAAAACAATGTGTGCACATACCCATACTGTAAATATGTGCATGCTACCATATTTGAAGTGCAGAGGTTTTACAGAACGGGGGAGCTGCCACCACCTGCATTGGCACATCACAAGAAACCCCCACCTGCTGTTCTGCCGCCGCCACCGCCGCCCCCACCTCCTGAAGGTACATATCTAACCCACCAAAGTTGACTAGCAAAGAATGCTATGAAGAATTTGTTGATCATGATCACCCTTAATTCAAATTCAGTGCATTGAAATTTTTAATAGTAAATATGTACAGGCAGGTAAATAATAAAACACGTAAGCAAGACATACCGCAGGTTAAGTTTACAACTCACTTTACAAATAAATGATTTTGACTTTTGACTTTTCATATCTGGAAATTAGCATCACTATCCCCTTTAAAAAAAACTTAGAAGATTTGTCTTCAAAATGGGCGAAAAACGCACGGGTCACTTCATCATCCGAGGAAAGTTAAGTTTTGAAAACAAATAGTAGTCACTAGGGGACAGGTCAGGACTGTAGGCTGGGTGTTGGATTGCATCGAAGCCACACTTTGGAACAGCAGCCTTGGTAATTGCAGCAGTATGAACGGGAGCATTGTCGTGGAGTAGCCGCACAGGCGCACACCTCTGCTAACTGCCTCGACGTTTCTGCTTGTTCGCCTCTCGAAATTGAGAGTCGTGTTCAGATACTTGTGAACAACTCGTTCACTGCGATATATCTGATGGCGACTGTTGTACATACGAATACTGCCTAGTTCTTCACCTCCAAGATATATAATATCAGCAAATTAAATATACGTGTAATTAGGCAGCTGCGACTGTAGATACATATCTATGACCGCCGGCCTTGTATAGTGTCGGTTTGCGTTATTGTTATTGTTATCTGCCTCTAAATGATCATCAGAAACTGAGTTCAGCTAAGAATATCTAGTCTCAGTAAGGGTGGAGTTAAAACGGTTGATTTTTTTGAAGAATAAGGTATGATGTCTGTTTTCATAAGGTCATGCTCATGTCAATAGCGCCGACAAACTGGGCCAGTTGTCTGGAAAATACATATTTAATATTCCTAGCTTACACGAAGTTTGCCAAATCATAAATATGTGTAGTGAATATTTAGGAAAATAGTTATAAAAACTTACAAAGTTTCTGGCTATAACAAGTTAACAGCCGAGCCTAGGTGAATGACGGTTGTTTAGAGTCGCCATCACATACATCGTAGCAAACAAGGTGTTTACCAACATCTGACAATCTTTATTCCCAGTATATTTAGGTCCACTCCTTGACAAATTACAAAAAAGTTGTGAAACTCAAACATGTATATAAGACTTCTTTGCTATAAGGAATCGTATCTTACTACAAGAACTGGCTTACTAGTTACAATATTGGCTATTTTAGGCTAAACGCATCGATAGCTGGAACCGCTTTAATATTTCTCGCGCTCTTGCTCCAACGTGCGTCCGGCGCCTAAAGGCCGATTTACATAGTATAAAACTTGCTACTTTCATTACATTGCGAGGCCGCGGGCTATCGACGTAAGAAGAGTATATGATCACACCCTGCAATATAAGGAAAATCGCAAGCAAATTCTTGAACCTATGTAAATGGGCCTTAACATGTAAGAAAGAGTGCGGGCACTGGTGCCCCGTGGTACCAGTTGAACCTCAGTCTGCACCACGACATGGGGATTAACTAGCACCATGTATGGTTTCTTTAAGCAGAATGCCAGACGTTGTTTTGACAAAGCTCCCCACCATAAGAATCCGTTATTTAGGAAAGCTGTCGACTCCGTTCCCATGCCTCTTCCCTCTGTCGTAACTCGGCGATCATTGATTAGGGGCCGCACGGTCCGGCGTCCTAGGCACACACTCACGGACCCGGACGACGTAATCACAGCGTCCATCGAAAGATTTCGCTGCGCTAACGACGCCGGCGGGGACGATCACCGCGCGATCGCGACAACACTGACACATATAGTCCCTATTCGTCCCGGTACCGCCGCACACCGGGTAGAGTCAGTCCGACCCAGGACAGCCCCAGCTGAGTTTCTTGCTGGACTCTTCTCAGCTAGGCTAGGTTTAGTGAACCAGCGACAAAATTCCCAGTAGCTCGATTCCACTCACACTTCAGATTCGGTTGAAACCGCTCAACCAATGTCACTGGAGCGCAAACCCTTAGATTATTCCAGTGTTCCAAACCACACGCGTGGTCGTGTCGGAGGTTTTCCCCTAGACTTTTCCCCAGGCTACTCTACAACCGCGCACTTCTATCGCTTTATTGGGCCCGGCCTATAAAGCCACAGTCAGGTTCAAAATAAAAACACAGATCGCGCGCGCTAATACTATTACAATTCATAGCCTTAAGTAGAATGAAGGCCCGGTTTTATAGTGGGCATTTAATATAGCAGTTTTGTTCTTAAAAACCCATTACACTGATTAAAAGGGCAATTAAAAATAAAAGCGCGGTTACTGGCCGGTTTGGCGCATTGTCGTCGAACAATGCGGCCGTATTTTGTCAACACGTGCAGCTAGCGATTGTGAACAATTGCCACATTGGTGTCTGTTTTGGAAAGTGTACACGAATATGTTTAACTTTTTATAGCTGGATGTAGCGCCGGCAGACTACTTTTAGACAACTTGAATCTAAACCAAAGCCAACGAGAAGATCTTTAAAATTCGTGTATGATAGGTAGGTACGTCATTTTTAGGGTTTCGTACCTCAAAAGGAAAAACGGAACCCTTATAGGATCACTTTGTTGTCCGTCTGTTTGTCTGTCTGTCACGACCTTTTATCTAGGGAACGCATAGAGGGATCGAGTTGAAATTAAAATCTTATACTCAGGTCTACAGTCCCTTGGAGCTGTGAAAAAACCAAACTTCTAAGTTAACGTAAAAGAAAGATGCGGGCGTTTATGTCGCAAAAAACCTATATTCCGTTCCGATCCTCTCAAGGGATCAAAAATTATATGGTACTTCCCATTGACCTAGAACTATGCTTGGCAAGTAATATCATCATATACTACAAGCACAGGGAAAAATCTGAGAACTATACATTTGTAATGAAATCATACAAAATATTCTACTTAATATACATACGAAAGTTAGGATGTTTGTTACTCAATTACGCAAAAACGGCTGAACTGATTATGATGAGAGTTTGTATACATAGAGTTTTTAGCCTGGATTAACATGTAAGATACTTTTTATCCCTTAAATCATCCCTCAAATTAATGTTTTCGGGGGTGGGAGTTGAACCTATGAACCAGACCAGAGTCATGTAGATATTTACAATGCCTGCCGACGTACGGAAAATTCGTCTCAGAAGAACCAGTATAAAGCTGACCTCCGAATATGCACATATTAGTCACGAATCTCAGGGTCAAGATATAATAAGGACGTATGTGTACGTCATGTGGGGCCTAAAGTGTATAACAAAACTTCCCGCAGAAGTTAAAAATGCGGGTAGTGTCTCCACATGTTTAAAAAAATTAAAATCGTGGTTCACCCACTCATTTTATAGCATTAAAGAATTTTATGACATACCCAATAATTAATAATAACAATACCTATTACTTACGATTATACTTAAGAGCGCTTTAATAAAATGTAGTGGGTCCACTAGCGCCACTCGTCAATAATTGTAATTATTTAAATTTAACGATATATAACTAAAAAAGGGGGCCGCTATGTACTGTAGTTTGTATTTAAGTACTTTTTGAATCCATCAAACTAGTTTTTACGTTGCTGGATTCGTCAATCTATGAGCTCAAAATTAAAACGGCCGTTTTAACTTTGGACGCATAGATTGACGAATTCAGCAACGTAAAAACTAGTTTGATGGATTTAAAAAGTACTTAAATACAAACTATAGTACGTAGCGGCCCCCTTTTTTAGTTATATATCGTTAAATTTAAATAATTACAATTATTGACGAGTGGCGCTAGTGGACCCACTACATTTTATTAAAGCGCTCTTAATGATTTCAGTAATTTGTAGAACTGAATTAACACATAATAATTAATACTGTATAATTGAATTATAACAATGATATGTAATATTGATAATATTATTAATAAATTACTATGACTATGACTATGGTGAGGTGACTCTATAGACAGTTGTCAATAACACGGTTTTTGACAACGTCAAAAAATTGGCATTGACGTGTCATTTTATACCGATGCCATTAGGTGAAGTTGAACACAATTTACTACTTTGAGTCTTATAGTGGCTAAGATAAAGAAGGTTTTCGCATTATTTAGTCTTTATTTTTACGATCGTACTTGGAAATTGAGCGATAGCTTGGAAATAGAAGCCAACTACTCTGGTATTACTAGAGTTAAGTAATCTCTAAACCAAAACGCCTTATGTCAATCAAAATCAAAGCATTTCAGCCTCTAACGTTCTAGCAATTACATGATTAGAGTAACTTATTATACAGCCTCTAAAGCGCTTGCGATATAAATATAAGCCAAAACATGCTAACCCATCGAGCCCTAATAATTTTAATGTTAAAAATAGGAGATTAAATAGATTGCGCTTTGATATATGCCTACCGTAGTTGTTATGAACCGGGGTCAAGTAAAATGTATCGAGTTGTTAGAGTGCTTTGTTTAAAGTCACAACAATGACTTGTGAAGTTCTGACTTTAAACCCTATTATTACTAAAGTGTTGGTAATCCTTGACATGGTTTTAAGTTTAAAATAATCGGTACCTAAGTAGTTCATTGGCTATCAAAAAAAGGCTTTTTTACCATGAAATTGCAAGTATTTTTTTCAAAATTATTGCAAATTGAATAGATCGAATTACAAAATGTTACATAAGTTTGTAATTTAATCACCTTTACATGTATTACTGTTTTGAATTCGGTTCATGTGCTAAAGAATTACTACGTTATTCAGGCGCACAAATTAATAATATAAGAATATATATATATATATGTTTTTCCTGAACTATTAGAGGACGGCTCTGTGTTCGGAACCCTCGGTGCGCGAATCAGACTCGAACTTGACCGGTTTTTTTGTATTCAGCTGCTTCCTCACGCCATTATTTATCCTGGTGTAGGTACCTATCTAACTTTATTTATTAAAACCAAGACCGTCATCAAGACTAAAACTCTGTCATCAAATCAATGATTGTTGGATTTTCGTCAACCACTATACGTACCTAAAGCACTGGTTCCACAGCCGGCGAGTACTCTCATAGTAATTCTACTCGATTTCTTGCTCAAGCGAGTAGAATTACTAAGTAAGTACGCCTTACACTGCTGCAGTATTATTATAGGAAAACGGGACTTAATCGCGTACAATACTAATTTAATTACCTTTTTCAAGGTTTGCCCGACGTTTCGAATGCATAACAACATCCGTGGTAGCAAGCTGACTGGCGTGAGCGGGTATCAACATCTTGCCGTACGGGATTTTCGAACTACCCGCACTTGGTCTTTATTAAATACTTTTACAGTAGGATTGTCACTCACCCGACACACAACACTAACAATGTAATTAAATTAATATTGTACGCGATTAAGTCCCGTTTTCTAATAATCATGTGTGAAAATCGTGTGTAGTTTAAATCAATATAATGCTACAGTATTATTATTTTTTCTATTTTTTGGCTCCTTAATAACTTAACTATGGTTTTATTCTTATCATTATCATAACTTCTTTATTTCATAGGATAAATTGGTATATTTCACAATGTTAGAATCAGCATAAAAAGTAACTATATGAAGAGGTCCAAAACACTTATTCCCTTACAATACATATTTTTGACGTCTTCATATAGGTAGTTACGTTTGATACTGACTATACTATAATTCCAGAAAATTGTTTAATGTAATAAGATGGTTAATTTAACTAAGCGACTGTGTCGCGACGTGCGAACAAGTTTGGATGAACACGTGTGGTGTTCATCCGACGCCGATGAAATCTGTCTCTCAGTTAAATCGTAACACGAGACTAAAATGAGGACACCCGATGCAACCATGGTAAAAAATGCTCTGCATGTTATTACCATACCACACTGAGCATGCAAGTTAGCAGTAGGTATTTGGAATATCCTTCTATCAATATGGTAGTATGTCGTTTAAACGTGAAAAAATAGGCAATGTAAGGATCATCATTACAGATTTATAGTTTTTGCAGTGACTGGTTATTTTGAATTTAATCGAGCAGAAAACCAGATGGCAACCTATATAGTAAGTATTGACACCTACCATTTTGGTGCCACGTGCAAAATCTGATTTATCGTAATTATAATGTACACTAAGATTATTAGTATACCTATTTTTCGACAAAGTGGTAGACCATTTTCTTGTCTGTGTAGCAACACATTTGAAAGTGTAATAGATACAAACAACCTTATCTACTAGGTACTTATGTAAAAAATAAGTATAAAATGTCATGAAATTTTTGAACCGATTTATGAAATTACCTACATGGTAATAAACTTACATTACACGGAGAAAACTTTGTGTTTCTACATAGTATCTAGTCAGGTTGCTTGCCCAGTTAGGGCGAGGTAGAAACACTTCCCAAGATAGCAAGTAAAAGCCGTGTTGCCTGTACCTATATAGATATAATTGGCTAGAAATCAGGAAAGTAGTTACACGCAGCTCGAGCTAGTGGCTGTAAAATTCATAAGAGTAAATATGCGACTTGCTAGTTTACATAAGAAAATAGTTTATCTTTATAACACCCTGCCGTCATCAACTATCAAGTTTAAATGAGTATTCACAGTTTCATATCATATTGTTAAGTTGAAGTACTGAATTTGTTCTGTTAAACGGCTGTTTTCCGCTACAGGCCGCATTTGTCAACTGATTCTCGTGGAATTTTGTGAGCATGTTCGATAATTATACTGAAATTATCTATCAATTCAGTTTTTGGAAATTAGAAAAGAATAAATATAAAAAAAGAGATTTATAAACCATAGGTATAGGTATAGCTGTGTGTGGGACAGCTAAATCATAGAACAATCAGTATCGCATGGTGCCTCTATTTTTAGGTTATTTTTTATATACATTATATTTTGCTCTTAGAGTACAATACATTACCCAAATTTCACAGGACTTTTCCCGAAAATTAATTAATTACCCAATTAAAATAAGAACAGCTCTAATCCACTTTGAAAGAATGCAGTGGGAAGAAGAAGATGGGGAGTTTACTCATCATGAAACTACATGGAAACTATTTGACCTGTGTAATGAGGGAAATGTGAGACGACTTTTTACTACAGTACCAGGCCCAAGTTGACACTATTCTGTCACGGGTAATGGACAAAATAATTAACCAAAGCTCTGACATTTTGACACAAAGGAGACAGACCTTTTTTAGACAGCAAAGTGTAACAGCAGCACAAAATTAAGAAACTGCTTCCAACTTTTTGTCTAGGAAATGCAGGAACTATGTTGCAGATTTGCATCTTAAATACATAAAACATAAAGAAAGAGGCATGAAAGATCGAAGAGCAATAGCTTCAGCAACTATGGTTCTTCGGCCGATCCTACATGTAATTGAAGCTTTCCATTTAGCACTTCCAAAGGACTTACCAGGATCGACTATTTCCATTGGTGGTGAGGAAAAGCAGGATAAAATAATCTTTAACATGGAAATAACTTCACATGGTACTGAAAATGGAACTAAGTGGAATGAGTGCCTTTCCCCGGCTATCTTTTACTTGATACTTCTTTTTCACGGATGGTACAAGTATACCACTCAATTTGCCCAAGGTAAAGACGGATGCGAAAATATTCGAAAAGATCTGCAAAATCGGACATCTCTTTCAAGCTTGGAAAGAAATACAATTGGGACCAGGACCTAAATGTCTGTAATGACCATCATTACTCGAGGCTTGAATGGGTGGACGAGCACGAGAAATTTAGTAAGAACCAAAAAAGTGGTATCTAAAGTTAAAAGGAGTCATCTCTTAGGATTGCATCTGTTCGATTGAGCCCTGCCATATATGTTAACGGGTATGGTAAATGCTGCAAGTAAAACTGTTGGGCTGCTTCCTCCTACAAATTATCGTATGGAAAAAAACAAAATAAAAGTTGTGATAATGAGATCTGAAAATTATTCCAATTCAGTGTGGGTTCTCTTTACTGTCAATATTTAAGACCTGCATATTCTAATCATCCAAAAAAAAACTCTCAGGAGTGGTTATAAAAATACAGCAATTATTATACAAAATCAACCCCTTGCATTTGGAACATAGAGATGCCTCTTCCGCTAAATGAATTGGACGGAAGCAAAATTGAGTACTCGGTAAAAAACAGACATGCCACACATCCCGTGCAGGAGAGTGTTGTTCAGTCGGCAACGAGTGGATACCCCCGCTGTGAGAAAAAGCAATACATCCTGGAACCGTCTCTGAAGCACTTTGGATGCAATTTGAAACTAACTTTTAGATCCGGAAGGACCATATAAGAGTAAGAAAGGGTTGTTTATGGTAGGAAATGCCGCCCCAGACCAACATGATTTGATTTATGATCAAATTCATGTTTCATCAGTCAAGATATTCATCATTCATGACAATCATGACTTATGCTGAGCGCCATCTATTTTGGTATTCAATTGAATATTTTCTTTTCTTCGTTATCTAATAATTTTGATGTATGCATGTATATAGATTAAACCAATGTTTTCTTTCGTACAAAAGATTTGTCACAATACTAACAGTGCCATGATCCAAGGCGGTCGATTATTATCAAAAATATGACATCCATAGATTACAAGGAGGAAACATGTGTAGGTATACTAGACTCTAACAAAAGTAAACAATGTACTCGGTGACCTACTAATAACTTTACGATGACAAATTCTTTCAAGTATTTCTAATAGTCTGATACATTTTAATCAGTGCGGTTTACTGTATGGAGCTTCTTCATTACAGATTTTTTGCGGTTTCAATACTAAAAATAAGCATATTAATTAAACGTGTTTCATTTTGCAAACGTGTTTTTATGAGCAGTGAATTTGAACACCGCCTGACTGTAGATAAGCCGTTTTGCATTGGATCAACTCAAACGCAAGGTACATGGAACGACACGTTAATTTAGTCAAGTAATCAACACGATAGGTACTCGTGAGACCGACATTGTACCTACAGTAATTTTTGGCGGCGTTTGGTAACACCAATCCTTGACTGTTAATTCACACTTATTATAGATAAGGTGAGAAAATATTTATACGAATAGAGCTTAACACTTAACAAATGACTTGACAACTGAATCTGTAGAGCTTAGAAATATATGCACATGTCAGCAATGTAAATAATAGAATATGTAATTGCATTGTTATCGACGGCTTTTGTACTCTAAAGTAAAGGGTGTAGCAGGATAGCCTTGGAAATATTGTCCTCAAAGCTTGGAGTTTGAAACTATACTCAAACGATCTCTTATAAGAATTGAATATCTCTCACAATTTTTTAACCCCCTACTACCCCCAGGGGGCGCACGACACTCAATTAACTCTAAAACTATCTTTTTTTCTTAGTGTAAGTTACGAATATCAAATTTTGTACAATGTTATTGAACTTGAAAGGTATATATTGTTGAAAAAATAATAAGTCTCCGCAACCTTATCTTTGTTCAAAAATATTAAAATAAAAAATTGTAACAGCCTGTATAACTGGTTCGGTTAGTTCGGCTAGTGGTACAAACACCATTGTTTTTTTGAAATATGAACCAATATCAAATCTGTATATTATCCAAATTACATCCGCTTAGCGAAGGTGGAACACTGCGAAATGAATATAAGTGAACTCTTACAGAATAACTAGTCCCCACTGTGGACTCCGCACTAGACTCCACACTCCTAGGTGTTTACATTATATGTCGAACTTACACCATCAACAATACGACAGTAAGATGACTTAGGAGAGGGTTGTAGACAGATGAAATAAACATTCAATGAAAGTAGTGTAGCCCTGATCATAATGACTAAATAAATACTCTGAGTAATGCGTATACAAAAAAAGCAGCAGTTGTTTTGTTCAGCGTGACAAGCTTTAAAAACTATACAAGTAAAATTTATAACATAACTATAAGGACGGTTAATTAGTTCAGTTACACATACTAAGCGTCATCAAAAATTTAGACATTCAAGAAATAAATTGATATTTTATAGTCGTCATGAGTAAATTCGCAAAAAAAAACAAAAGAATGACTAGAAAATGAAGTCTTGCAGTTATGCTTCTTTCTTGTAGAACCTCACTGGGATTCTGCCCAAGGGCAAATCCTGGCAGGAATACTGAGTGACTGAGCGATGCAACTGACTTTGAGTGTGTGGTAACCTGCTACATATCCATGCTATCTTTGAGGGAGCAGATATGAACCATGCTTGAAATCATCAGTCAAGGTTACTGTAGCGTAACATCTATTGTTGTCTGATTGGAAACTATTTACTAGACAATAACATATTTATAGTATGTTTATAAAGCCTTCCTTTTAGGTATTAACGTCTACACTGCTTTTATTTTCTTTATCTACACCCATACCGTAAATCCTCTTTTATGTGCTCAAAAAGTATAATTAAGGACCAGCGTTACAATATCACGCCGGCCCGGGGCGGAGCTGGCAATTACAGCATCAAAAACGGTATCGTAATGGCCATCTCCGTCCATTATCGCACGAATTAGAAAGTGCGACAGAGAGGGAGATATTCGAATTGCGCTCGTTTTTAAGTTCGCGGTAGCCTCTCATTCTTGTGCTAAAAAGACTTCAACGAGCTCTCGAACTTGAGCACCTGCACTTTCAACGCAATGGTGCCTGAACACATGAAAGAGGATTTAATATATGGATGTAGATAAAGTATTGAATGAAACGTTGTACAAATAAGTCAAAAATGCTCGTAGCGTCTTTATTTACGATGATCGCCTTCGGTTCACATCGTAACCCACGCCACTCGCCTTTTTTGGGCTCTGTTATACAACTATTGCATAAACTACTAGACTATAATATCACTCGATAATTCTTAATTTTTGGCAGCAAATATACTGTCGGCTACAAGAGTGAGTGCGAATACAATAGGAAGCCGGTTATTTTCAAAAAGCTGTTGGGATAGAGTAGAATAAAAGTGCAATAAAATTGTTACCTACTAGTTCTGAATCTTTCAACATATTTTTATCAACCGTTACGTAATAAATAATAAAAAAAAACGTAACGAACGCGATTATATAAATCTATCAAACATGTAAATTAAAACTGGATTTGAAACCATTTTTAAAGCCAATGAAATCATATAGTTTGTAATATAAATGTATCTAAACTAAATTAAAAACGACTATAAATAACGTTTTCAGTCCCTATTCATTTAATTGGATTCAGTTTATCTCTTTTCACCTATCTCTTTAAGGACGTCCATACGTTCAGGTATCGAACTCGGTTTAAACTTTAAATCAGTATCAAAAATTTCTTTTCCAGCGTATTTTCCTTTGAAATGCTGAATGCAATCTGAGACTTCATTAAACGATTGAAGATTGTTGTTGTTACCTGCGATTAGTTCATACACCTTGCTAACAGCCCTGCTGGCTATTATTTGAATATTCTGGTTTTATATCTTCTTTCCCAGCTCAATAACTCTGAGCGTAACTAAATGTTTTGAAATTTGAATAACGTAGATAGTTAGTATGTCTAGTGTATGTGACCCTTAATTGTTAAGTATCATATATACCCCTACGTATCTGAAATGCTGTAATAGGTTCCGTAGGTGCCTAACAAGTAAGCTGCTAGCAAATAATCCTCAAATAATAAAAGTACCTAGTTCCAGTTTGGTGTGCTACTAACACTTATTAGGCTGTACTTAAGTTAAAAAAAAATACGCATTGAACTCGCACAACTGCAAATTCACCTGTCCTTGCAATACGGCCTGTTTCAAATACTTCAGTATGTACATAGAATTCGGAGTATAGAAATTATTATTTTGTTCTCAAGAACCTCATTGAGGCTTGAACTTAACACTAATATTTAAGTAGTAAGTTAAATGAAAACTTTCGTCATACCTCTCTCCTGGAACTCAGCGCTGCAGCCGGTGACAAACAGCGTCCCCAGCAGCACAGTCAACGCACTCACAGTCATTGTCACAGACACAGTCACACAGTCATGCTAGCAACATCGCGGTGCACGCGCGCCCCGCACGGTGGCGTAGCTTAAATGACGCGGCCTGCGCTCGCGCCGCCGGTGAAGTGTCACGACAGACGCGACACGTTTACTGCCTACAAGGCTGGATATTGAGTATTCTACAGCATGTTGATCTAGAAAACTATACTGATATTATAAAAGCGAAAGTGATTCTGTCTGCTATCTCTTCTCGCTTAAACCGCTGAACCGATTAAGATGAAATTTGGTATGGACATAGTTTCGAGACCCTGGGAAGGACATAGAATAGTCTGTCTCCCGGGGAGGTTTAATTTTGTATGGAAGTATGGAGATACGAAATTTAGGTATGCCCTAAATGAGTTCCACGCAGACCAAGCCGCGGGAAAACACTTGTGCTTAACAGTATAAGAAATGTCTTGCTTAGTTTTGTACGTTCCTTGATAACAAAAAACAGATTAAAGATATATAACAGAAAAACTGCGATATTCTTGAAAAACTAGTTAATCTACGTAAATCGTAGAATGCGCAAGACACCTTCATAATATTTCAGAGAATTGTAAAACTAAATTGATAAAGAATGAAACGGCAATATCTTACGCGGAGCAAATAATAAATAATCCATAAAACAAGATTGTTGCTAATTTAAAAACGGAGGACTTAGTTTTTTCTGACCCTTTCTATATAACATTAATTTTATAAGTATGTCTGTAAGTATAATGCGACAGAATTAGCGCAATTACACGCTGCTCCATAATTATGCTGGCTTATCTTGGACCTTGTTTGTAAGCGAATTGTAAATATGAATGAATCAGACTGCATGACGAAACTTTTATAATAACACAGACGGTTAAGCGCGGCTTATAATTCAATTTTACTACAGTAAAGTCCACCATTAGGCGAAGTTGTTTGACAAGTCAAAATGCACAAATGTTGCCACAATATGGCCAGTGCTGTTCCGATCATCGATATCATTTAAGGCTTTACTAGACTTACCGAACTTTCGGCGCAATTTATCGGGTACTCGTAGGTGCCTGCCGAGAACATCGAGAAACGAAATAATTAGTGTTTCTCTCAATCTAATATGCTCTCAATTTGTCCAATTAAAATAATTCGTAAATCTTATGACTTATTCCTATTTAAAGGATTAAACTTCATATTTAAATAACACTTTTGCCCCTCTTAACGAGCCTTTACGCATATTTTTATGCATATCTCATATATTATAATATAGGAACCCGTCGTCTACCGGTCCCGGGGATACTCGGGCTCATTACAAAAGAATGCTATTGTTTATTTTTTCGCCGGGAGACCACGGCTTAAGTTTGGTAGTACAACGTTATGCTTATCGATATATACCGTCATTTTTTTTTCTATTCCTGGCAACATTTATCTGTCTGTTTACTTCGCCTAATTGTAGATTTGAGCTTAGCATGGGTGCTGTGAATGCTTAATGCTGTTTCATCATAGTTGACCTCACTGCGAAGTAAAATAATCAGTACGTTTGTCGCATCTGATACATGTGTATTCTACCGCTGGTTGAAGAGGCTCACGCGCAGGTAAGCCTCGGCGAGGGAGGGGATGCGTGCGGGATGCGAGTCAGGGCTGCCCGGGTGAATTACGAGTAACCTGTAAACTAAAAGAACATTGCTTGTTCAGAACTAAAGAAAGTTCCACACGACGGCCGCCGTATTACCGAGCCGCGATTAGAATAGTATTAGAAGTGACAGCTTTTTCATATACTTACTAGTTTACGTCAAAGTGTATATGAAATGACAGCTATTCCGAGTGTAAACTAATTCCGGTCTTGTAATACATTATAAGCTGAAATCAGGTATCTTAATGCTCCTACTCGTATTCTCCATCAAACCTATCTACTACACCTCTAGAATGTACTCCCAGTACTATATTCATTATATTTTATTGTGATAATTAACTTTCAATTATATTTTTATCGATTGTACCGCCTGTTATTTTTTACTGTTTAACCTATCCTGCATTATTTCATGTATTCTCCTGCAGTTAGTTCCTGCTGTTTTGTATAGGTGTCAAACTTATTAATTTTCAGTTTCTGCCTACTCTCCCTCTCCTCACTGGCCTCCTAATAATTTTGCCTGCGCCCACCCTCGCATACTGGAAACAGGGTTGGCCTCTGGCGAAGGATGGACTCACCGGGCAAAACGCAGGACAATCGCCGCATACCGCAGGGGCTGCGGGGACCTCTACTCCTGACGATAGACCCTATCATCCAGATCCGAGTTTTGACCACTGTATTAATATATGTGGGTGTCAAATGAATTGGGTTAGAGCAACATGGTGATTTTTTGAATAATCTTTAGGTACCTACTCATCTAAGAGCAGTATTGTAGATTGACAACAAAAGTATTATTGATAGAGGTTCATTAATGCTAGCTGGTTATTACAATGTTTTCAATTCCCAGGAATACATTTTTTACCAATCGATTCTTTGGTTTTTTTAGTTTTAGTAATAAATTCTACAGAACGGAATTGTTGTGAATGTGCAAACGGATTAAGTACAGAAGGTTACTGTTCTAATGTTGCAGTTGTTATATACTATTTATCATATATGGTAGGTTCTTATCTAAAATACCTCGGCCCAAAGAAAATTTGAGGACGGATTTTTCCAAATGACACGAATGTCACAATTAGCGTCGATAGTGACGAAGATTAGGAACTATTTTATGTATAATTCTTAATAGATGTACAGTCGACTATAAAAATATGTCGCCATTTTTTCATCTTATGAGTGATTAGGTGGATACTGGATAGGTCCATCATTTTGTAGTCGACTATACCAATTACACTATGTCGGAAATTCATTTGTTACCCATGAATTAACTAACTCATACTTTTTTTGTACATATGTGTCTGCAAGGGAGTAAGTCTTTTAAACATTTTATTTTATTTATAATAAATATCAGGGGGCATATGTTGTGATTGAATCCTTATTATATTACATATACTTTCAGTTGATGTATACCTATTTACTAATAATGTAATACAATAGGTATATACGACTGTATGAATTAGCCATGTGAATTTCCTAGTTATATTGTTTCTGTAATAACATCTTCTAAGGCAGAGAGTGGCGTGCCATGAGTTTTAAAGTAGGCAAGCTGAATGATATGTTTTCCAAAGAGTGATGTTTTCGTGGCGTTTCTGAGGAAGGAAGAGCGTCGTAGAATTTATTAGTTCGTCACTATATAAAGACAAGTAAGGCAAGCCCGGCTTATAGGCTCGTATGGAAGTACCGCCACTTTTAGTTATGTAGTCAGTCACTTGGAATTGGAGACGAAAATGATATGTAAAGTTGGTTTAACTATACTTGTTTGTTTATGTTCAGAAGTTAATTGTTTTGGTGTGTGAATAATTTCTATGTGTAAGTTTGCTAATAAATAAACGTTTTCATTTTAAAGTTACTTTTAATGTAGATTCAGGATAGTCAGTGCGAGGAATGTTTCATTTACTCCATAATGGAATGTAGGTATGCTTAAAAGCTTTTTAAATAATCCGCAGAATAATGTAGGTTTTGTATCAAATATCACTATACTCGTAGGCTAAATGTATACCTTGATGAAGTACTAGATAGGTATACTTATAACAAAAAATCACCATGTTGCTCCAATCCAATTCATTTGAGACCAACATATATTAGTACCGAAAGAAATGTCACATTAGTGTAAAAAACTGGTAGGTGTCGCTGACTCACAAGTATCAAAAAAATGTTTGAAATATTTGACATGAAAAGACACTTAGTTAATGTTGATCTAGAGACGTCTGGTTTTTTTGTTTAGTAGTTTTTTAAATATTATGATAAATTAAAAAGTGACATTTCAAAAACACTGTCAATAATTACGGGGTAAAACTTGGTAGATTGGTTGGCCTTAGTAATACATGTTTTGTCAAATAAATTATGTTAATATTCGTAACCGTTTACAGTTGTTCGCTACTTAAACATCTATTCATTATGTTTCAGCCCAATTTTATAATAAAGCTAGTGAAATGTATAACTATTAGATAACCGACGCAAATAATTAAATTCCTAAGTTGTAAAACACGATCAGGTATTTTTTGATGACAGCATATTTTTTATAGCCATGCAATGATGCACGGTACGATATCGTTGCAGGTTTCGACAAAGATGCAGCAAAATATGTGGCTGGATACATCGTGATTATTATCACAATACAAGTATTGTGTGTTCACACATAAGTGTCAATATTATCGTGGATTTCAAAATTATGTAAAAAGTATACACTTATTTCACATTTTTTATTAATTTTATAGTTAAGGCATGCCATTCCCGAAGAATGTTCTCGTTTTATAGTTGCGCGAAAGACATAAGCTTGTCGCTTTAACGGGGGGCGTGACAGACCGAATCGAAGCATCCCCTTAATGTCGTTTCTTTGTTTACAGGTATAGTGAGATATTTAGTTGTTTTTTATGTGAATGCAGTAGAATAGTCAAACATAATGTAACTAACGAAATAAATCTTTGATTATAGAGCAACACATTAATTGGTTTAATTTGTCTATTCTTGCAATAAGAAGAAGCGATCTTATAATTATAATGCTTATACAACACCCATGAAGAAACATATATACAGTCATACCATGATCCATATCACTCGTGTAGTCATGAATATTGAAGCAAAATAAATACAATTATCAATACCATGATGATAATGTGATATGACATCGCGTGATAATAATCACCGTGTAACCGACGCCAAAAATCGACACTGTATTTCCAAATCCCGCGATTAAGTTAATTTCACACTTCATTCACTCGAGGTCAAAAATTTCGGTTACCCTAATTTAAATAACCGCAATAGGTTTATCTAAATATTTTACACTAGTTTTATTTACATGATATATTATTTTTCATAATACCTAACAGTTTTAGCAATTCCTATCATAAAAATATCAATCTCCAAAACTGTCGACGTTTGCGATATCTCGCTCCGTTAACATTTTTTTCATGGGTTTTGAGGCTGTTATTTTGCAGGTAAATAAAGATCACAGACATGATTAAAAAAACTGTATACCAAGTTTGCACTATTTTAAGAAGTATGACGGTATTTTATTACCGTCCCGTATTATTTGTCCGCGAGTGTAATTTATTGGAATACTTAGGTAATTTATTTTTCTTACATGTATTTTATTACGGTTATAAATTCATTCATTAGATCGATTTCCATCGACTTACGGAAATATCATCTGAATCGAAACGAATGATTTAGTTACTACACTAAATTAAAAACAAAAAATGCTTATGGCATTAAGTCCCCCTTTTGTACGATAATTTTACTTTTGTGCAACAACTTTAACCTTAAATAAATTAATAAATAAAAAGTATACACTAAGTAACTCCTTTCATGGTGAATTATTATCATAAAGTACTACGCATCAGGGATAAAGAAATATACATTCATTTGATCGCTCCTCTAAAACGCCTATCAATTACAACTTTCTAACTACTCATGAAGCCCTAATATCATTACTTGATTTTATTCATTGTTTCGATGTGCAATTATCATTTATCTACACCGATACAGTAAATCCTCTTTTATGCGCTCAAAAAGTGTAGGTAAGGACCAACTTTACAATATCGCGCCGGTCCGGGGCGGAGATGGCCATAACAGCATCAAAAACTGTATCGTTATGGCCATCTCCGCCCATTACGATACAGGCTTGTGCTCAAAAAGACTTCAACGAGCTAACGAACTCGAACTCCTGCACTTTCAACGCAATGGTGTCTCAACACATGAAAGAGGATTTAATGTACGGATGTAGATAAAGTAGTGTATACAACTGTACATAATTAGACCTTAAAACACACTCGTGTTTTAAGCTCTCTCATTATGTATCAGTTGCATAAACTACTATTACATTACATGAGTGTTATGATGTGTCAAAAAGGAACTGTAGTTACAGTAGGGAAGTCCGTCTACCTACACGGGAAGTCCGTCTACTGGAAATAACTTTAGAAGTATTACTGACCCTAGATACAAAATAACAACTAGTTAAGGAAGCTGAACAATAAAGTACCCCTCCCTACCCTCTTATCAGATCCCGCGTCTCGTAGCATCTACCGAAAGTTGGTCGTCGCTCTGAGCTCACATAGGTACCTCTTCTTGACATTTTCGTAAGAAACTTTAAAGTTCGTTTTTTTAACTGTGCTTATATTGTGAAAAATGTTGGGATGGAATCGAATATACAAAAAATATTTAATTTTTAAGGAAGCTGAACAGGGTTATTATTTCGAGAGGTTCAATTGTGTTCAGACTCAAATTTTCAGTTATAAAATTAGAAATATATCGTTTATTGTTTTTAAGTTGCTTAGGATATTATCACTGAAACACATTTTATTCTATTTTATCTTTTTTTCCACAATAACTTAAATTTTCTGCACAAAAATCAGTTACGTGGTCAAGTTCGGATTATCCCTGACTACTTAGTAGTATTGTAAAAAATACAAGGTATAGAAAAACTTGCTGTTTAAAACATGGATTGAATGTTCCTAATATGATATACCATGCATGCAAACATAAAAAAATTAGGACATATATAAGACTATTTTTTTCTACATTTCCCGTTTTCCAAAATACACCATCATTTTCGTGGCCACACTTATTAAGTAATATTTTAAACAAAAAAAGAGAAATCTTAAAAATCCTTTTTTAACTATAAGCAACTTTGAAAATAAGACTGCGTCAATATGACGTATAATGTTTATCGCAAGCCATAATTATTTATCTATAATTAATGTAATAAAGGTTCAAGTTAGATTTACGTCAAAGATCGAGCGTCATTTTCGTTACGGTTGAGACTTGGTGAGTATTGGGTAAATAAATATAATGTTTTACTGGTGCTGTGTCATTTGCAGTTAAGTTATTCAATATTGATTTCATTTGCTTCAAACCTATAGGATATTTACTGCAGAGCCGCGAAAGTAAGAACTTTTCAATTTCGTGGTCATCATTTTCGTGGTGCTATGTGCCACGAAACTGATTAAAGACCACGAAAAAGATGATTTTCCCTACAAGTAGAAAAAATACAGATCACTTTTTATAGAATTTTCTGCTTTTTACAGTGTAATCGTTTATGCCGTTATGCCGTCTTTTGTAGTTTGTTTTAGAAAAATTATTTGTACATTTTACTTTTGTTATTTTTACATTCTACCTGTAGCCTGTACCATGTGTCTGAGCCTGTACTATCGTACAACGTTACCTTTTTCAGAAAGATTAGCAAAGAGCGCTGCTCCTCAACTGAAGATCCGATCCTCACAAAACCTTTTTCGATATAATTTGCTTGTTGAGGCCTTTTTAACGGTAACTGTCTCATCACGGTACGATATTACCTCCTACTGAAGCTTTTACAAGGATCGCTGCTCCTTAACCGAAGGTCACATCTTCGCAAGACCTATACCGTCATAACCTGCTTGTTAAGACTTTTCTAACGATACCGGTTACATTACCGTACTATATTACCTTCTACTTTTGTAAGTATGCTGCTCGTCTTCACGAGGACCTAGATCCCAAAAACCACCCTACGAAATTGCTCATTGTCAAGACCTTTCAGGAAAACTTTGTTTCAAGCCTCTAGCTTTATCCGTTCTCAAAAAAAATGTGTCGTTTCACTTTTCACTATTTACACCCTCTACCTGCAGCCTGTACGATACAAGAAACATTTCCAATGTTAAAAGCTAGACAAGTATCGTTTTTCCTTTTATTGGTCGTCATGGTATTATTTTTACATGACCATATTTTTCGTGAATATTTGTCCGAGTCCGATTCATCGACTCGAGCTGCACGGCACGGGCGATATATCGCCTTTGTATCGATTTCGCGGGGACAACGGAGATTTCACATCACTAATACGCTTTCGTGACGTCACAGTATGCAGCAAAAAAGTGACACGGTCGGTTTTCATAGAGATTGAAGTGCTTAGGTCCTCTAGTTAAAGTGATGCTATGTGATTGTAGCCGTAACTTGCCTCGAATTCGAGGTTTTGGAGATCAGTAATACCACGCTGCTAAACCACGCGATTTTTTTTGGTTAATCCAATATTGCAATTTAATGTTATTGTTTATTAATCAGGCAGGCAGTTGAAGCAACTGCTCAAGCCTGTATCTAGTTCCAGTTGTTTTGTTATAGAATCAGAAGGGACATCAGCGCAGTGTTGCCAAATGCCGAAATACAAAAAGCGGGAGGTGCGCTTTAAAAAGGTGTAATTGTTAGTATTTTTCTTTATTTTTATGTTAAATGAAAAAAATATGCTCTACGCCGTCACATGCACTATCACAGAAGTTATAAATGTTACTTGCAGTCATTCTAGCTAGTTCTAATTGTTCGATATTTTGAATTTACCGCCTTGTTCGCTGAGTAAATTCTAACATTTCAAAAAAGCGGAGCCGCGTTGGCTTAACGCGGATAGCGGGGAGAAAAACGGAGAAGCGAGGTATCTGGCAACACTGCAACAGAGGCTCAAGTAAGTAGTAACACGTAGACCAATTTTTTACAAAATTTCTCATTATGACAAAGTCGGCTAGACCGAAGCACGCCGATACGGTTTTCTGAAATGGGTTTGTGGTTGAACGGGCACGAATTTTAGATAAGAGTTATGACAATAACTCCCCATGGGACGCTGCAGTTAACATTTTTTGCTTGGAAAAGTGCGCTAGAGCGCATTTTCTCCGGACCTGCTCAACGATTTCAACACGGCTTGGTGAGGAGTACATGCACTTGAACTTAGAGGATCTGATGATGCAGCAGAAAAACATAATAAGGAACTGCACAGAGCTAGACATCTTATTGTCTGTTTTTGGGCCCTTTTCTTTATGTTTGCTGAGCAGCCGTTGTACATGAACTTCTGAGAGGCTGATGAGGGACTCCGAGTCCATCATCAACTATGGACTAAAACCGCCATCACACAGAACCTTGCGAAGGCATATAGTGCATCGTAAACACTGCATTACTTAAACTACTTAGCCATTATTGTCCCTATTTCGGATACCAAGAGTTCCTATAGTACTATTAGGCGACTCGTAGCAAAACTTTTAGCGCCTGCCGTTTTGTCGCAGGCAAATCAGCGCGCCAGTCGAAGTGTCTGGGCAGAGTTGCTCGTTAGGGGGTGTTATATCGTGTTTTTTTCGTGGCTTTCAATATCGTGTTTGTTCGTGTCTGGTTAGCGATTTAAGGAGGGTATTCCGATTTCGAACTCGAATCACGCATTTTTAATGGAAACCATATTTTCTGTTACCTAAGTTTAGCTGTTTCACTAATCTGCAATACCCTAAATTCAAGGTTAAGCTTTTTGGCCCTTAACTTTTGATATGTCCACCGAAAAGACGCGAACCTAAATCTGACAATGACCTAATTATTATATCTATCGCCAAGAAATGTTTTAGTCATTATTTTAATCAAAACTGTTTCTAAATATGAATCATCGGATTAATGTAAATATATGGCTTAAATTATAGTTTGATCACTTTTTACTATAGGCTGAATATAAGATCTGTCGTCTAAAAGTAAGTCACGAGCAGCAATAATACATTTGTACCTAAAATAGCAAATCTTTCACCTTATAAATTTAATCAACAAACTATTAGGTATCATTTAATTCGTTTAAGCCGTCGTCTCCCGGCGAAAAAAATTCTTTTGTTATGATTGACGGACCGGTAGACGACGGGTTACATCCAGTGATGCCAGGTCTACTGATTTAGCAGTAGATCTACCTGCTTTTCAAAAAATCTACTGATCTACTGCTTTGGTTGCTATTATTTAAGAAATCTACCTGCTTTTTTTCAAATCAGATTTTATATGTACTTATTTTTGTATTAGTCGTCGTGTCGTGTCTACGCGCCTTTATGACATGACGTTTGTTCATCACGTTTTGTGAATTCGCGGTATTTTTTATCTGTATCAACCTTATCCATCCGTCTGTAGGGCTAGCGCATGATGGAAACGTCAGTTTGTCGGCTTATCTCGAGCTATCCGTCACTTTCTAACAGCGCCTATCAAAAAGAGATGCGTAGCTCGAGATAAGCCGACATACTCTCGAGGCGAGTATGTGCTAGCCATGCAGGTGCTAGCCCTCCTGGGGTCGCACCACTATACCACCTATGTATAATAAATAATATTTACGAAGCAACAAACGATTTTAGTTTTGTAACCGCCTTGATTTGATAGCGTAATCACGCCCATCGCTGACGTAAACATTCGTCCCTTTTGCATTTATATATTTGACGTGAGTGCAGTGACGGATGTTTCACGTCGGCGGCTAACGTGATCGAACTAACAAGCAGTGCGGTAGTTGAATTGAACTTTACTGATTGTTTCAGATCAGATTTGATGAATTACAAGAAATAAATTATGATAACAAATAAATAATAAAGCAAAACATTGACTCAGATTGACTTAGGTAAGTACCTACAGCAGGCAAATATTTACATGAATATGTGTGTTTATATGTTCTAATGTGTTTAAATTACTCTTATAATTCAAGCTCTAGTCCATTTTAGCTAATATTGGTATTATTTTAGTAATCTACTGCTTTTTCCCTCGATCTACTGCTTTTTCCCTCGATCTACTGCTTTTTCCCTCGATCTACTGCTTTTTCCCTCGATCTACTGCTTTTTCCCTCGATCTACTGCTAAATCTTTTTTTTTCTACTGAATTCTTCAGATTCCATCTGGCAACACTGTTTACTGATCTGTCACCTAATAAATAGATAAGTTCCTTAATTTAATGAAAAAATGGCTAATAGGAGCGGAGTCAAATTGGCGGGCTATGAAAATTGCTGCTACCGCGTCTTGCTCGTTTCGTTATTTATTTGTCTGGTTCGTTGAAAAACAGATTATCAAAGCTGCGAAATTTAAAATCATTTTTTTGACGGGTGAACTAGATTCATTCTGCCGACGACAGTGCTAAAGAACTGAGATAACAAATATTTGTCAATTTTTTCTTTATTTTCAACGTAATATAGGTGTATCATTAGGTGGCTTCACCCGTTAACAAGTGATAGTTAGGGACCGCTGATATTTTCCCTCGCTGGCAAGCGGCTGACAGTCTCCCGGTGTGCTTCATGAGTGTTGAATCCTCTTTTTACTAAAAAGCCAAACGTTGATACCGTTTGGGTAAGTGTTCAGTCTTCTTAAAGTTTAAATTTGCCTTGTGATCGTGTTCTGCCGTTGTCGCCGGGGCAAGAAGTATCGGTGCGAGTGGTCGCGATACGGATTGACCGTTCGCTATAAGCTGGGTCCAGGCTTGCGGATTGCCGGCGACCAGCCGCTGTGTCCTGTCAATCTCTCGGACGTCGTAGTCGGCAACGAGACGGTGCTCTCCGGTTGCTGCCTACGTGAGGCTCCAGCAGAGCTTCAGACGAAATAAGTGGTGTTGCGGACGAGCGTCTTTATAGTTGGAAGTTCGTTACTTCGTTCCGGTTAAATAGGATTCTTTCGCTACGAACAGAACGCCGCAGGTTACGCAGATCCGTGCTCAATTTTATCGAATTTGTGCTCGTTTGTGTTATGTAGTATTCGAATGTATATGACTGGTTTGTGTGATGTTCGGACCTTCAACATAATAAATTATACGCATTCTTGTGGTGTTTTTGTGTTTTTATTATCAATGCAGAAATGGCGCCCCGATCTAACCCTCGATTTTAATTTTATTGTGACATTATTGTGTTCTAATATCTAAATCTGTTTTGAATTTTTGTTGGCAGGACGATGATCGATGCCCGGCCGCGTATAATATTTATTTTCTCTCTGATTTCGGCGCACTGGTGTTAGAAGAATAACCATCCGCCACCCGAAAGGACCGATTTCGCCGCCCGTCATTTTAACCCCTCCTCATACGCTACTGACCGCAACTCAACACAACAACAATTTTGTTTTGTTCACGATTCATCTACGACAATATAATTTGATACCTACCTACTGCTTTTTATTCTCATAACCCAACCAATACCCGGTTTCATATATGTACTGTTTTATAGACTTCTTAGCACCCGTAGTCGTTAGGGAAAACAAGGTAAGTCAGACGTAGATTTATTACGATTTGTTAACCTACATATACGTATTGTGACCGGGTTTGTTTATCTTTACACTTTGTAACCACTCGTACCTCTTTCATTGCTCTTGAGTGCGATTGAATTTCGGTAATGTTGTAGGGTTTGTTGTTGATTCTATTTATCCACTTGCAATTGACTTCGATTTGCTTTCAATTTACTTCTGATCGTGTCCGGTAGAAAACAAAAATGTTTGAATATTGCAAGACAATAACGGTCTTTACCATAAAATAACCCCTGTTACTACAAAATTCCAGGCCAGCTACACGTAACAGAACGGTAATTCTATCTTCTTGGCATTTGGGCTGGAGAAAATTCATTAAAAAATATGAAGAATTCTGGTTACAAAATATGGAGCCCAAGTAGGTACAGTTTTATTTCAAATACCGACTACCAGAGATTGTCAACAGTAGACACGAACGTGGTATGCCAATCAGAGATATTCCATTGGAAAACCATGAAAAAGGTGTTCCTTTTTCATGGTTTTCCAATGGAATATCTCTGATTGGCATACCACGTTGCTGTTGCAATTTGTGTATCCACTATTCAGTTACAACCTCAACAACATGTGCTTCAACCAGGTCCAAGCACACGTGTAATCAACTATCAACTTCAATGATTTAAAGTAGAACAACTTTGGAGATAGCATTACACGAAACTTATCAATGTCTCTTGTTATGTACATAAGTGAAATCAATTGTCATTTCCATTTTAGTGAGCAAGGATAGACGCACATTCCGTGCCCTATCAACACACATCGTGTATTAGGCATCGTATGACACAATCTTTGTGGACGAATCAAAATTGCTGTGCGATCAAGTTTATGTCACCATTGAACTTTTGGATAAACACAAAAAGACCAACACGGTCCTAAAACAGAAAGGGGGAAATCGATGAAGTATAAATGCACCTTCTGCCACAAAGACGTGGCGGGGATTTATAAAAACTACGGCAACGTACATGCTATCGAGTACCCGGTGCAGGTGTTGTTCTTCGACAGAGGCAGAGTTCTGGTCCGCTCCGACCTCGACACCGGCTGCGGCCAGGCCCCGCGGTTTTTACATGAAAAAGAAAAAGCTGAGAGTCGGTACACTGTTAACACTCGCAGGTTGTGTGAGATCGTGTACGATAATACAAATTTGCGGGAGAACCATTACCTATCGGAACATAAGGTAGAGACGGATCTTTTGGAAAGTCTCAATATCTTCATACTTGTTCAGAGTTGAAAAGAAAGCGCATCTGGCCGACCTACCCGCGAGCCACGCGGCAAAACGACATCACCCGTGTACATCCCAGAACTTTCGTCCAGTGACTAAGACTGGAAGCAGAAGCAAAGAGAAAAAACGTTGATTGAGGAAGGTGCGATTGATTTGATCATGTACTAGTGCGCGGTGTGCGGCGTGGCGGCCACCACCTGCGACGCCTCCGTCCAGTGGGTGGACACTCACCTACATTGTTTAGCTTCCAGTTTTACTGACCCCTGTAGCCATTATAACACTTTGATTTACTGGTTCAAGTTATACTGGTATGATCTGCGTGTTGCGCCAACATAATAATAATATATATATATATCAGTTGGTGGTGTACCAACTCAACGAGAAAAATATTTTTGTCAGGTTGGTACAACTGTTAGTAACATTATCTGTTGAAAAACAGTTTTCAATTTTGAATTGTCTGTTGAATCTGTGGTTCTTAATTAAAATGGCGCCGTTTTCAAAAATCCCGTCATCATTATCAACATTAGTCATCGGTTATAAATTTTGCTATGGCTCCTAGATAAGAGTGTGTATGACTGGGAACTATGGCTAGCCGTATGTATAAAAAGTGTACAGTGTGTAACACTCGACGGATAACCGGATCAGATGTTTTTACCCGCATTACCACTTGATCCTGTTCGGTAAGTAAAACTTAGAATTTATAAATATTATTGTTGTAGTACCTACAGAATACTAAATTTACTTACTTTTAGCATCTTCCACAAATCAACCAAGGCAAGCAAAGCTTGTATGATGGGTACTAACTAGGTCGGTAGGTGGGTTTACGGCGGTTTGCGGTTTATTTTAAACCATCCTCCAAGAGAAGAAAGGTGGGAGGTTCTCAGGTCATCGTCATATTCTTATTTTTTTATATAGGTACATATGATATTCTAGATTCTAGGTGCCATATAAATTTGGTCATGATCTGATGTTGACACCTAATTCGTTAAATCTATACCATATCTACGTAGTCTTGCCATAAATTCTGTCCTATATGAAATGACATTTATTTTGAAAATAAAAGAAAGTTTATAAATAAATTAGGGTTATTTTTATTAATCATACTATACAGATTGTATAAAATAAAATATTTATTCAAAATGTCCACCTTTTACTTTAACACACTTCTTTAAACGGTCCGGCCACTCGTCTATGACGGCACGGACGGTATCGATGGGTATTGAAGCCGCTGCCCGCACTAAATCTAACTTCAGAGACTCAACATTGCGATGAGGTTTAGAGCAGGCTTTCTCCTCCAAAATATTCCACAGACCATAGTCCAAGGGGTTGAGATCCGGGCTTCCTGAGGGCCAATCTTCAGCCGCAATAAACTCGGGTAAATGCGTCGCTAACCACCGGTGCGTTGTCTTAGCTTTATGTGCAGGGGCAGAGTCTTGTTGAAATATCCAGTGCTTACCGGCAAATAAAGTATCATTTAGCGGCTTAACAACTCTCTTCAAAATGTCTTTTTGATAGTTCGTAGCACGTATTTTTACCCCTTGTTCACAAAAATGAAGCTCTGTGACGCCTTCATAGGATACTCCCCACCAAACCATGACATATGCAGGATGGTGGCCTCTTTCTACCCTTGGAACTTTTTCAGAAGATTCTTGGGAACTGTGAGCATATATTTTATCATTTTGGCGGTTGAATTTTTGCTCCACAGTAAAGATTTTTTCATCTGTAAACAGAATATTACGATATCCGCCCTTTGCATGCCGCGACCATAACACTTTAGCTCTCGTCGCTCTTATTTTCCGTAGGGCCGCTGTCAATCGCTGACATGTGCTCCGTCGATAAGCCCCAAGCTTAAGGTCTTGTTTTATGATACGGGACATAGTTCTAGGGGGAATTTTCATTTCCCTAGCCATGGTTTTCTGCTTGCGTAGCGGATTTCTCCGAATTCGCTCAGCTACCGCTTTAATCGCTGCCGGTGTCCTTGTTTGCCGTGGTCGACCGCTCCTGGGCCGGTCGTCGACTAAACCGATGTCGTTGTATCGCTTGATGGTACGATAGATAAATTTCTTTGTTATATTCAAAGGTTTCAGCAGTTTGAAAATGTTGTTCACTTGCTTGTTACACTTGTATAACGCTATCACTGCGACACGATTCTCTTTGATGCCCCACTCCATCTTCAGGGAAACGATACCTGGAGCCAAATGTACTTTTTCTGACAGCCAAATGTCTATTTAAGCATAATCAAGAAACAAAAGTACATCGAACGTTCCATTATTAAATTTAAAATGGCGAAAAATTTGGGACAGAATTTATGGCTAGACTACGTATACTTATACTTAATATTATAAGTGTGTCTGTCTGTTACGTCTTCACCCTTAAACTACTGAACAGATTTAGATGAAATTTAGTATGGAGATAGTTTAAGTCCGGGGGAAAGACACATGGGATACTTTTATCTCAGAAATCATCCCTTAAGGGGGTGGAAGTTTGTATAGAAGAACGATCACTAGGTTAGCGCCTGAATCCTGATATGGAAAAAATTGCAATTAAGTTAATTTTATCGAGATAAACGAGTTCTACCCAGACCACGTCGGGATTATACCTTTCCACATTGCTCACAATATGGGACGCATTAAAATGCGCCTCCCACTTACCCCACTTGATTTAGTTTACAATTTATTACGTATTTTATACAAAGGTAATTATGTATTTTTCTTTTACTTGACAAATGTATTGATTGTCTATCGTCATAGCAACATAAATTGTCAATTGTGATTTAGGCTGAGGTTAGATTCATTTTTGAGCTAAAATAGGTTACTGGTATTTTATAGATTTGAAATTATGAAATTAGAACTAAATATTCTGGAACAACTACGGGCATAGATATAAAAGGCGTACATCGCTTACTAAATTCAGTTCTCGTCTAGACTTGAAATAGTCATTTCGAAATTGGTCTGTGCGGGGCCAGCCAGCACTTTTTCTAAATTCTAAATAAAAAGACAACACAACCGTCTCTAAATAGTTTATTTCTTTAGCTTATTATTTCGGAAAACTAACTACTTCTTATAATCTTGGATATTATCATGGCACGTCTTATAAAATACGCTTATCTTAACAAACCTGAGTTAGAGTATGAGGTACGGCATTCGATTAGAGGAACCAAAAGAAAATTTAATAGCGCTTAAAAAACAGGCTGAATCCTTAGGTCGTTCTCAACCTGCAGTCGAGGTGCTGCAATCCATCATCGATCCAGAGGAAGACCTGGATCAGATCGAGACCTGCCTGGCTTTCGTAGAATCGAAAATCAACCAACTCCAGACCAAATCATCTCCATACGCATGTAAAAGGTTAGAATCATTTTTAAATCATATATATCACAGGCTTAATCGCATAGATTTAGATCAAACTTCTCCTCTTGGGGATAGACTGAATCGCGTTTCTGAAAAACTCAAATCTCTTGATAATAAATTTGAAAGTCTGCTCTTTGAATCAGCCGAATCTACCCAATCAAACTGCAGTCGAGGGTCAGGCAGATGCTCACAACACGAGCAAGCACACGGTATGCTACATTACCCCAAAAACCAGGGAAAAAAAAACTTTCCTTAAGCTAGACTAAGTACGAAAAAGTTTTTTTTAAACTGTTCGTTTGTCCCATCTGTCAGTTTCACATATGTGCTTGTGAGACAGTGACAACGTGCATGACCCCGTATATTTGTACAAATGGAATGTACGAATGTGTGAATGAAATCGCTTACTCCCTTATTCATAAACGTCTATCAAACCTATATTAGTTAACTAGCCGCTAAAGTTCGTTTGTCCTGTCTGTCACTTTCACATATGTGCTTGTGAGACAGTGACAACAGACATTTTATGAATAAGGGGGTTAGTGATTGACACAATACATGACTATATGTTGACTGACTGTACATAGTAATTCCAGCGGAATATGTGAAATAGGATTCAAATGTGCAATGTAAAGCCAATAATAGTTTCAATACCAATCCCGAATGTTTCAATTAATTTTAATGGTTTTGGTAACAGCCAATTAAAATAACCCAGTTAACTGCTGCTCATTGCTGCAGTCATCGCCGCCGAGTCTGCTGAAGACCCGTAGGCACAATGGAACATAAAAATGTGTTATTAAAAACATGTATTGTAAGTATACTATCGATATCGTTCTTGACCCTTGCCTTAGATCATCTATTAAGAACAGTTTTTGTTTCAAAAGTTACTAATTCAGAACTTGAAAATTGCATATACATAGGTATACATAGAAGCATTTGTATTTTATTTTAGCTGCTTCTGTCAGCAAGACTGTCGCAAGCCAAAGGCGACGGAACGGGGGCTAGTTTACAAATCGTAAGTAAGCATCCACAAATTACGTATGCTATTTGATTAATTTTGTTTCATGGTACCCCATTCGAACCAGTTATAAGAGGATTGTATAGCAGCATTTTTCATACAAAAAGCGGCAACGTTTTTCACCCCCTAATCCTGAACCAATTTGCCTGATTTTTCGAAATGTTATAGATACGAGTATCATGAAATACTAGATGCATTCGTTTGGTCCTTTTTTGGAAAAATGCCTACAAGCAAAAATATGGTAACCCGGAATTTAAATTTGACTCGGATACTTGCTGTTCAGAAATGAAAAAGCATTATAAATCAGCAAAATTTATAAACCTATTTAAGGATGTAACGAATCGATCAAGGCCAATACTGTCTCATTTAAGGAGGAAGGGACGGGGAAGGGGTTTAAGGAGTGGAAAACGTTGCCACCCGAAGCACTAATCATGCGAGAAATTACGCTGACGAAAATATTGAAGTTTGAGCTTCCAGTACGAAGAAATAATGTAGATTACACTACACTAAAATTACTGTAGACTTATAATGAAACAAAGAAACACAATTGTAGCTCTGTCAAAAAATTCTAAATGTCATCGTAAAAATAAACTTAAATGCTGCCGTTTTCGTAAATGTCAACGACAGTGATACGTTTTGTTTTTTACAAAAAGGGATACCGTTTTTTACTGTTCTTACATAATAACCGTATAGATTAAGAGAGAAAAAATAATTTCAGTTAAATAATCACTGCCCATTATTTTGTTGACCACAATTTTATGTGCCGTAACGCCCGTAACCGTTAATTACGATTATTATTCATAAGTCAGAATTGTTATTTTCTATAATATCAAATGCAAAAATTTCATTTGCCATGCTCAGTATAATTCGTAATATAACTACATATGTAATAAAATCACTTAAGTACCATAAATTTGCGTACGCAAGAAGGGTCAGAATTGTTTATTATCACAGTTGTTTCCCACGGATAGGTTTATTAGTTATGTTTTGTATCTCTCACAGCGGAAAGGAGGAGCGGGTTTATGAATATTATGAAATATTCAACATTTAGTAATAATGGCTAATTATTTTTAGTCTTTCAATAGACATTTATGCGACGGTGAGGGATCATTTTTGATCTGTATCTTCAATCTTCATACCAATTATAAAAGGCAGGTCGGTGTAAGTCCGACGAGCGAAGCGAGGAGGAGTGATAGGGGAAAACAGGGGCCCTACTCGCGCGAGCCGAACGAGCGAAGCGAGCGTGCCCCAGTAGCGGCAGCCGAAACGAGCGTACCGCAGTAGCGGCTGCCGAAGCGCCAGTACCAAACATTTTATTCGAGAAAAAAATGTTATGGCAATTGAATAGTCTGTCAAGTTTTATTTTTTTTACTTAGCCTATTTATGTCAATTTAGCACTAACAGTTAAACCTTACGTGCTAATTGGTATTACATGTCAATGTATTCATCAATGTCATTAATTACTAGCGGCCCTCGAAAAGGCTCCTACAAATTAAAACTGGCTAATGACGTCACGCGCACAGTATCCAACCAGCCGTTGTATCGGTATATAAGTATTTTGCTGTTTTAGTCGTGGAATACTTTTTTTAAGTACATAATTGTCATACAATTTGACCACCCTGCATAGAACTATGTATGCAGAGCGGGTCAGGTTTCACTGAAGCTGACTATACTTAAGTTCTCAAAACTTTAAAAATATAATGTAATGTAAATACATTATTTTATCACTCTTTCCATGTATTTGTTTTCGAACTTAACTGTACAACTACGATTCACGTATCCTTGGTGCCAAGGCTCAAACGGTATTGTTTTAATTCATGTCATGATTGTTTCAGCTCGCTCGTTTATCATTCCCCACAGTTGAGACGGTAATTATTTCATTAATTTCCTTGCACATTAATACAAACTATTATCCTATTCACACTTAACTTTCAATGATTGTTCTCAGAGGGCGTACAATCTGCCACCAGTGTCGGATGTTGACCCGAAGCACAGTTATGCAGAAGAGAAATTCGAGAAGCTGAAAGTTTACTATAGTTACATGAACGGGCGCATACGTGAACCAGTCAACCCGGTATAGTTGAATTTAAAATGTCAGGTATTTTATAAAACTAGTATTCGATTTTGAATCTTCTTGCTTGGATAGTAAAGACGCATTTTGAATAGACAATTTGATACATCTCTGCCAATTCATATGATTTTAATTGAACTTCTTCTTCAATACTTACCATATGATGAATAACCCTTTTCCAGGCATAGTACGGTTCATCGATCACATAATACGTGTCAATAGAATTTCAATCTTAGTGCCGGGGTTTAAGGATAAAATTAGATAGCATTTTCTTAAAAAGTGGCTCGTCTTGAAATGAATCACCAAAACGTAACTATTTTTAATATATATTTCGTTTTTTGTAAAGCCTTCCAGTTAGGTGCGCCTGGCAAAGGGTCATATAATTTGATTGAAAATTCGATATGGCATTACTTGCTATTGACTGCTTAATTATCCATCTATCCAGTTTATCTCTTGTCATTTTTGTCAAATGCCCTGAGCATTTCGATAAGAAAACTAAGATATTATTTATCGTCAGTATTTGTAAATAAATGTTGCGATTGTATAAAATATATTTAATGTATGGATGTACATAAAGTAGTGTATACAACTGTACATAATTAGGCCTTAAAACACTCGTGTGATCCTATTATGAAACTCGCTGACGCTCGTTTCATAAAACCACACTCGTGTTTTGAGACCTCTCATTAGGTATCAGTTGCATAATAGTATATTATGCAACTGGTGTATAAAAAGGGTATAAAAAGGCGAGTGGTTGTGGGTTGCGATGTGAGCCTTGGCGAACATCGCGAGTAAAGACACCACTCGCCTTTTTATACTAGTTATACACCGTTGCATACAATACTTTATTACGACTCATTTCAAATAAAAAGTAAGTATTTTTCAGACTTTTCATGCGCCATATTTCCCCTAAGTACTTGTGCAACTTACCTACGCAAGTTCTTCACTAATGCTATATAACTTCTTCATGGATTTTTAAAAGAATCAACGTACCTACACGTTTTCTTCATGAACACAAAAATCGTTTTATTTATGTAATATAATAATTTATCAGCTTGTATATTTTCGTTTTCAATTAAGAATTTGGTGGGAAATCAAAAATATGACAATTAGTTTTTTTTTTAATTTGGTAGACTTGGCATCCGACCTAAACTGAATTCAAATCCGTATCGAATCTTAACCGTTTCATTTTCATAAATATATCCGAAAATAGATAAAACTTGTTAAACAACACAAAAAAGATGATAAATGTATGTATTCATATTAGTAAATAATATATTATGCATTAATTAATTCATAAAAATTATAGCTAAGATGCGTTAAGTTGGCAGCACTGATTTTAATCATAAAAGTTTCACTTGAACGCACCGAAGAATGACTACTAAACATAGTGTTTGTAGTAGTCTGTGGCACCAAACTCTGCTTTTATTTTTCATTAAAGTAGGGTAAGGGGTGTGTTTTTGGGCAATAGACTAGATAGACTTTTTACAGAATAGGTAAATAAAGTATGTATTTATGTTACAGTTCATGATTGCGTAAGTCGCGAAAAAAAGTACAGGAATAGAAAAACTACTATTACAACACGAACATACAGTGTTAGTGTTTACTATGAACGAATACTTTCACTTATTATGGTACTTGTTTCCTTTAGATACGTGATGAATGTGTGAAAAATGGGTTTTATTTTAAACAAAAGATATATATGTAATTATGTTCATATATATAACATAACATTTAACAGGCAGAACGCATCGAATACATTCTAGTTTGACTAATACTAATAATAGACCGAAAGTATCGAGTGCAATCTAGTCTGACTATTTAAACAGGCTGAACGCGTTGAGATCCTGCAAAATGCACAGCAGAAGCTCTCCGACTTCATAGAAGTTCATCTCAAAGACCTCAAACGCCTGCTTTTTGCCACCGACAGCGCGCTTATGTCGATGGTACTACTCAAACTGAACAAGAAAATGGATACCAGCGAAGCAAAGATCAAGTCCACACAGGCCAAGATACCTTTCGGCCTGTATGCGAGCCCGGGTAAGCAATATTATCGTGATACGTCAATGAATGCAAGGTCATTAAATATGCTCACAACATTTGAAGTTTCTTGCTTTGCAATTTAATTTCCTTTGTCCCTCAGAGTTCAAGTGTCTGGGCACATCATACTACATCGCTTCTGCACACAGTCAAGAAGATGCGCAGATGATTCTCGCTAGCGAGCGTAAACCACACTGCTACACATTTAGAGGTATGAGCGGCTACGAGTACTAGTAACTACTACGATAGAACAAGGTCACTTTGCTATGAGATCAGACGACATACAGAGACCACCGCTAAATGTTACGTTATAAAAATTAGCGCCTTCAAGCTCCGAGAACAGATTGCTATTCTAATTATTTTTCATTACTTAATCATTTATTCACGAACAATATACATTGCGTTAGAAAAATATAATCCAAATGTAGTCCGAAAGAAATATAATGAAAGGAAGGTAATTCAAAAAGGCAAGCTGTCAATAATTAGCAATGTTAATTTTTTAACCCATATCATTTTCTGAAAATTGCCCATTTCAAGAAACTTATTTTATATATTTATTTAATTCTATAGCGTAATCTAATAGGATTGTCATGTCAAAGTTACGTTTTTTTATAAACAATATTTCGTTCGAGTTGCAAATATGATCGACTACTTAATTAAAACGAATTCCAGGAACTTACCGAAGCTGATTGCAGCTTTAATGCTGTACATAGCTTTAAATCCAGACCATAATGCTTATGTATATTCGGGATGTGTAATTTGCGTATCCAAACACTCTATTACCATAGCCAGGCCAGCCAGGCCAGGCTCGGCCAGGGGGAAGGTCAAACTAATGTCTAACACATTTTTGTAAATATATCTTCTATCATTGATTACTTTTTCGAGACAAAAGGCTTAAAATAGTTACGTAAATAACCTTAAACCTCGATATGGATTTCTAAATACGACTTTCCCAAAAATACAATCAATGCTAATTGGTAAATAGTTAACAATTACAGCCTTGTACGAAAGCTACTTGTACGAATTAATAGTCATTTAAATCCGGATGCCTAAACCAAAGAATTTAAATTAAACATGATTTTGTGACTTCTACCTTTCCATCTTATGTAATTTTAGACACATACTGCAGTCCTAAGCATTTCGGTATTACTATACTTACCCCGTATTAAATTGGCCTTATTTACATGACTTTTTCAGGTGCTTTCGCCTTCCAAGGCTTCTACCACCGCCACTCAGAGACAACTTACGTGGGACCTCATTCGGAGCAATTCCAGGCCAAGGATCCAAGCCAGGGACTATATTGCCATTCAGATGATAATTGGAGCGACGCGCAGTGCATATACAAGTTAGCATATTAAGTTACAAATTCTTTATTTAGGATTATGCAGTCGCAGATCTGTTTCCAAAAACCATGGCAGTAATAAAAGTAAGACCCTAAGGCTAAGGGTGATAAGATGAACTATTTTGACTGGTGGCTTATTCTAAAATTATAACCCGTATTTCAGAATCAACCCCCGCGAGGAATTCCCCGAGTCCGTAGAATACGAACCGAAAATCTCATACTGGTGTGGGCCGTATCGCTACTTTATACCAGCCACTACTGACGTGCGATGCATCTTCTCCATATTCTCAATGAACTTCGTGCTGCGCTTTGGATACGACGCCGTCACCTATAAGAGCTCAGACCTTTCCTTCGTTAGTAGCAATCATAACTACCTACCTCGCTGTCTACTTTTCCTAATATGTAGTTACAAGACTTGATCGGTAAAATGTTTGTTAAAAAAATTGCATTGTCAATAAGGAACTCTCTATCTATTTAATCTGCTGGCAGGTTCAGACCTCACGGACGAACTAGCACAACTGTTCAAAATAAGGTGATGGTACCGAATCGTAGTGACGTGCATCATGCATGACGTTTTTAACCCACAAGTCTATCCCTATCGTCACTGCGTTAACGCACCGTTAAGCATCGGTGTGATCGCATCTTTATTACAGTTGAGGTTGACTCGTCGCTTAAGTTTATTCGAGAACAGTTCAAAAATTTAGTTTTTCCAAATGTTATATATTCTTACTTCAGTTTCTCTATTCCGGGATTAGTCTTGAACTCATTCGACAGGCATTCTTCGTTCATGTTAGCAATTCATTGTTTTCCTTTACACTAAAGTGTACAATTCCAACTATGTATGTCATTACAGATGTACCAGAATGGACAAGTGTTCTACACGGATGAGCCGTGGGCTGGAATGTCCTGCTGGAATTGGGCCTGCAAGTGGCGACACAACCAGAACCAGCGTGGCAACGAGTTCTTTGTTCAATAAAAGCTAAATTTTTCATAGTAACTCGCCTCTTTCATTCAATGATGAATTATTTTCAGAATCTGACTATATATTTTTAAAAGGAACAGTAACGACATGCGACATGCAATCGATGTCTCTGGATAGGTTAGAAATATTCTTTAAGTAGGTACTAGTAAATTTAACTATGGCGAAAAACTTACCATTGTACCTTGCCAATAAGTTCCAATAAGTGATATTAAGGTTTAAAGTGATAATTTTTGTTATGGTCAAGTGTAAACTGCCAGCTAAACGGTGGGTACAGGCGCGGATACAGGGGGGGGGGGGGGGGGGCAACAGGGGCAATTGCCACCCCCTGAAGCCTGTGTCAGGGGTGGGCAATTGACTATCTCCTGACGTAGGAAATACGTTCTGACAATAAAAACAGTTATACAAATAAATTGAAAAATAAAAAATTCAAATACTGAGAAAGCGCGCGGGAAAAATTAGTCCAAGTTCGACGAAATAAGTCTAAAATCAGTTGTCAACCGCTTCGGACCGCTTCTTCCGGTGAATAAAGGTGCTGATTTTGTTCTTCTTTCAGACGAATGGTTGCTGTGGCGCGAAAAATGGCTTAAGGAAAAGGCGCAATGTAAAGAGTTACCCATCACAGCCCTTGATATATTGTCAAGGTGCGACAAGGATGCATTCCCCTTAATACACGAGCTGACCCTTATCCTTGCCACACTGCCTGTGACCAATGCAAGTGCCGAGAGGTCGTTTTCGTCGTTGCGTTGCGGCGTCTTAAAACTTATTTAAGATCCACAATGACCGAGAACCGCCTTCTTGGTCTTGCATTAATGCACACACATAGACAAATCCCAATCGACATAAACAATGTTATAACAAGGTTTGCTAAAACTGGCCGAAAAAAACTCGAATTCACTCGAAAGCATAATGTAACACCTGTACTGTACCATGGTTGCAAATAAAGGAATTATGAATTATTATGAATTATGAATTCGATATTTAACCTCCTGCCAACCAGAGTGATTTTTTATAGAATAGGTATCCTTATGATACTTTCAAACTGCATATTCTAAATAAAAAATTTATTTGTATACCTATACTTTACAGTTTTTTTTATACCATTTTATTTTCGGAAAGTTCGAAAGTGCCCCTCCCTGAACAAAATCCTGGATCCGCGCCTGGGTGGGTACTAGGTGTGTGAAAAAAAATCATGGTAGTAGTAGGTATATATAATGAATACAAAAGTACACATTGCAGATTAATGAGTAATAGCCGAGGTCTGGCGTATACAACTTACAGAATAAAGCCAATAAAGTGAAAAATTCTAATTTTATATCTATGGTTGAAGTTGAACTGCCTACGAAACTAAAGCTGGACGGAAAATGCTCTGCGCCGTATCCAAGATTACCGCTTTTTGTTTCTAACCCTAGACCCAATCACTTAGTTTTAAATGTGGCATACAAGCCTTATCGCAATAAATTGAAGGCGCTGTACTTTTGCCCATACAATTTTTTACGCAGTCGCTAGCGAGTACGGTCATGTAAACTCATGGTAAAGGCACAGGGACGTCCGCCGCGCGATCGCGACAACACAGACACTTGTAGCCTCTATTCTTCCCAGTACCTCCGCATATCGAGTAGAGTCAGTCCGAGGTCGGGCCAAGCCGAGTTTCTTGCTGGACTCTTCTCAGCTCGGCTAGGCGACAAAAGTCCCAGTAGCTCGATTCCACTCACACCTCAGGGCCTGTACTCCGAAATTCGACTTCGTATCGTACCGTCCCTTTCATTCTCGTGTTATACACTATATGAGTGAAAGGGACGGCACGATACGAAGTTCGGATTTCGAATTTCGGAGTAGCCCCTCAAATTTGGTTGAAGCCGCTGAACCAATCTCACTGGAGCGCAAACTCTTAGAGCATTCCAGTGTTTGCCCTCGTGGTCGTGTCGGAGGTTTCCCCTGAATTTTCCTCAGCCCACTCTCCAACCGCGCACTCCTATTCTTTTATTGGGCCCTATCTATAAAGCCACAGACAGGTTAAAAAAAACAAAAAAAATGACCAGGGATATCGTGAATCTACACGGAGAAAGAAAAAATATAAAAAATAACGTACTTAATAGGATAAACATTTAATTACAATAGTTTGTCATATTGGTTGTAAATTATCAGAAAAGCAATTGCGTCGGCTTTTACAAACTACTCAAAATCGGCATTATACGTCGCAACAGCTAAACTGTGGCATTTCTTAATGAACCAGGGGCGGCAAAAACAATGAAAGTAATCATTTGGACAACGTTTTGTTACTACTAACTGATGGAGTACCTTATATGGTTAAAGCAGGTAAAAATTTATAGGTAACTCCACCTTTCTAATATGACTCACGTTACGTGTTTAACACACGGGACTTGATGAAAGTTGTGGATAAAAGTAAGAACTCTTTGTCTCAATGTAAATACCTTGATTTCAGCTGTCAAAAAATTTTTTTTATAGTCACATAATATAATAAATACTTTTAAGATGATGTTGCTAAATTTTCCTTCGTCGCCTGAACCAACGATCATAAGATGGGGAACGGTAAAAGGAGAAATGAATAAAGAAAATATACAGGACGATTTTACATTTATTGCAGAAAATGTATGCATTATTCAAACATCTATTAAATCCTGGAGCCACCTTCAATGCCACTAGACTCAAGTATTAATATCGTGAACAATGTGCAAATGTGTATCAAAAATCTGTTTGCATGAAAAGGGCAAGCATGTATAACGGAAATTTCGTACGGTCACAAACAAAAATTCAGGATACAAAACTGTAATGAAACTTCTTACAAATCTACTTAAATGTGAAGAAAAAAAAAGACAAACGGACAACAGTTGATAATTTTATATATTTCCGCTACGCACCCATAACTTCAGTGGTAGTTGAAAAATCTTTCAGTCAATTGAGGATCCACCTTAACCTTTTCCAATTTTTTAGAGATCTTCATTATTTATTGTGTAGTATGCATAAAGTCGTTGTCTTAAAACATTTTTTTACATTTGATTTATTTTATGGCTGTTTATGTATGTAATACGAGATCCTTGCCCCACGGATTTTTAAACTGCACAGGTTTAATTGGTTTAGTATAATTATACCTGTATATTCCTATTTAAACAAATTACTAGTATGAAAATCATGAGGAATCCTGCGGCAACTTTACCTACTGAGCACTGTGGCCAGTTTTTGTTACTGCGTAAGTTGTTGCACAATAATATATTTCATATATTCGAAAAGTCAACAGCAACTTTCACTGGCTTCCGAATAGGATGAGTAATTGTATGAAAACTGGCAAATAGGTACCTATAGATGCCAAACAGGCGTCGATTTTACCCGTGTTCGTTTTCCCTCCATAAAATATTATTTTGTATGTATTTTTAACAAATTATTACACAAATTAAGTCCACGGCATATGCTTGTAAACAATTTATTACATTATATTTACTTGCTTTCGTCTCAATCATATTTAAGTTTTGAGAAAAAATGTGGAATAGTCGACACGTGTGACTGTATGTTTTGTAACACATATTTAAGTTTGATTGGTTTTATGCTTAAAATCCTATTCATATCCAATACGGCCGAAGTTCCTAATTTTTTTTCTGTGCGTCTTCATGCCAATAGCATTATACATCTTTTTGACGGCAGGCACTCCCATCTCCCGTCTGATGTCTAGGCCGCGGGAATGCACAGCGGCCACGTACGTTGTTAGAAACACTGAAATAGGTAGTATATGCGAGAATAAATTGATACTCATCCAAAATTACCAATCTAGAAGAGGTCCGATCTAGAAAAAAAGGCCATAGCAGGATTTGGGAAGAAAAAATGCCTTTTTATGATAATGAAGTCTTTGGTGTTACTACCTATTTACATTGTAGTACTTAAATTGCGCAACGTGTGGGTGAAAATTCCGCAGAAAAAAAGAATACGTTAAAACTTTTCTCTGCAACTATTAATTTTAATATACGATTATTTTTTCGTTTTGGTAATTTAATCATATATATTATCTAAAATTGAGTCTTCATCTTAACACTTACGTGCAAAACACAGGAAACTTGGAAAGCAACTGTGTCGAAATTAAAGATATGATTTGGTTGTATTTTATAAGTAGCCTCACCTCCAAAGAATTAAATCATAAATTATATGTATAAAGAAATAGTTAAAACATGTTTTGATAGTTAAAGTGATTATTTAACGATTAGCCTTGTAATATTACTGGAATGCTACCCTTTTAACTAATGAAATAAACACATTGTTATTTTAATCACGGTCACTATTTCTAAATAAGCCTAACATCAGATATATCAATTTGTAGGCTAAAATCGGAGAGTAATAGTTGAAATCAAAACAAACTTGGACAATGTACACACGCCAACACGGTTACCTGACCATTTGTGACCCTTATTACAATGGTATAAAGTGCACGACGGGTATTGGCGATGGCAGTTGTAGTAAAAAAAAACAAGTCATAATATTATACAGCATTTTTCTTACCCTTATCCTGCTACGGCCTTTGATGATTAGGTAGGTAAGTACTAGTGTTTTTTAGTAATCACTAACTAAATGTTAAGTAATAAGTAGGTGTAGCCTGATAATATGTTTTCGGCTGTACCACGCAAACTTATTTCCTATATATACATACATATAAAAAAAAAACACTTACACTGTATGATTAGTAAAGACAAAAACAACAATTTCAGCGTCTGTACGGTACGCATGATCAGAACAAGTATTGGCAGTCTCTTGGAATCTAACATGTATCAATTTAATGCTGTAGGATTGATTAAGGTTGTGATACAACAGCGGATCAACCACGATTATAACGAATGGACTGCAATAACATACCGATGATTCCGATGAAGTACGAGTAAATGCTCGATATACATTAAGTCGACAAGATAACTTTTAACCACATTTAATATAATCGTTTTTTTTTTTAATTACTTAAAACAAAACTCTTTTAGACCTCCCAGTCCAAAGAGTTGATTTTTAATTTATATTTTAACAAACTATATTATTTTTTTGTTTGATTATAGTTTTTAGCCATCTACCTACTGGTTTTGAAAGTAAAATATTATGAATTAAAAGCATAACAGAATGCGAAACTTATATACAAATAGACTGTTCCGTTTAACAATAAAACAATAATTTGTGTGCGTAATTACATGACATATGTGTCAAGTGTCACTGAGAAAAATATTTTCGAAATTATTGTGGTTCTAGACGTTTTAGCTCAATTTTTTATAGCTTTTTCGTTAAATACTACAACTATACAGGCTGTCACAAGAAGTAGTGAATAGTGATACACCGAAGCTGTGAGGTAGAGGACCTAGAGGGCTATCTGAATCACCCCCATGTATGTTCCGCGATTTTTCGTATTTTCGGAGTTATGACTTTTATTTTAATTTTTCACCTATCGCCGAGTACGATGTGCTTTTATTTATGGTGACGTGAATTATTGCGGTAGATGCTTGATTTTTTTTGTGCTAAGCTGATAGATAGGCCAATTCAGTCAGGTAACATTTACTATCGTTAGATCTTTGAATGGAATAAAAAAAAATTAAATGCCAAGAAAGATAAAATTACCCAGTATGTTCACAACTTCAAGGGCCCTTAAAAAAATAAAATCACAAAAAAAAATTACCGTTTGGCTTTTAAAAACTTCCTCTATCTATCAGGTAGCTACCCTGAAAATTTCATTTTATTATTCTTAAGGCTTATCAAAAAATTGAAATCTAAATGTGATAAGTGCAAAATTTTAATTTACATGATGATTAATGCAAAAAAAGCAAAATCTTTCTAAATAAATTTCGTTCTAAATCACGCACTGGCCATCAATAGAAAAAGAACAAAAAACAAAAGACGCATGACGCAGGTTGACGCATGAGAAAATTTTCACGTTGTTTGGTCATCGTTGTTATTTTTCAATAATTTAAAAATTGTGTTTTAATATTGTTATAATTGTTCGTTTCCCTAATCATTTTCGCTATTCATATGGACTTTGACTTGCATTACGATTTGGATTAGTGTTATTACCTGGAATCGACGACTTGGCATTATTGAACTAGACTTGAGTTTGCGTGTAAGTGATCATGTTTACTTCACGTGACTACGCAGAAATGCATTACTATTATGGTTATGCTAGGGGGAATGCGGCGGAAGCTTCAAGGCTTTACCGGGAACATGTGGAACGAAGAGGCGGGCCTCAACCTGAAACGTTTCCTGACTATCGCATGATCTTAAGAGTACATAATACGTATTTGGAAGATCACATACCGGGTACCAAATCAGGTCGTATGGCCACTATGCCGGATCCTGATGTAGTAGATGCAGTTGTTGAAGTAGAAAGAGACCCGTCGACCAGTGTGAGAGTTATGGAACGTCGTACCGGACTTTCTAAATCTCAGGTACACCGTACACTACAGAGCGTAGGATATCATCCGTTTCACATTAGAAAAGTGCAACAGTTGAAACCGGAAGATTGCAATCGGCGAATTGAATTCTGTCAGGAAATGGCGAGGAGACAAGCTGAAAACGATTTTTTTTAAACCAAATCTTGTGGACGGATGAATCCCACTTTAGACGCATTGGGATTTTTAATATGCACAATTCTCACTCATGGGCAATTGAAAATCCGAATTTAAACAGGGAATCGACATTCCAAGAACAGTCAGCTAATCGGGCCCTTTCAGACCGCTTGGGCATCAATCACTTTTTAAATTTTCTACGCGTCGATCTGCCTGCCCCTGCTGTTAGAAGATGTGGACTTGGAGACACGCAGTAACATAGTACTGCAGTGTGATGGTGCACCATGCCATTTTGCCTTGGACGTGAGAAACTATTTAAATCAAAGATACCCTGAAAGACGGGTTGGTCGTTGCGGCCGGGGTGACGCCTGCCTTATAGCCTGGCCTCCACGGTCCCCCGACCTAAACCCCATTGATTTTTTGTATGAGGATACTACAAAGACCTCGTCTACTCGAGATAATGCCGCAATTTGGACGAGTTAACCCGGAAATTGAGAGTAGCAGAAGAAACCATTAAAAATAATAGAAGTGCATTAAGACGTTTAAAAGACAACTTTTCCGGCGATGTCGCACTTGCATTGAGTAACAGGGGGGCCATTTTGAAAATTTCTTGTAATTAAACACCTTGTAATTGGTTTTACTTTGTTTGCATTAATCATCATGTGCATGCAATTTTCTCATGCGTCAACTGTCTTTTGTTGTTTGTTCTTTTTCTATTGATGGCCAGTGCGTGATTTAGAACGAAATTTATTTAGAAAGGTTTTGCTTTGTTTGCATTAATCATCATGTAAATTAAAATTTTGCACTTACCACATTTAGATTTAAATTTTTTGATAAGCCTTATGAATAATAAAATGTAATTTTCAGGGTAGCTACCTGATAGATAGAGCAAGTTTTTGAAAGCCAAACGGTATTTTTTTTTATGTGATTTTATTTTTTTAAGGGCCCTTGAAGTTGTGAACATACTGGGTATTTATCTTTCTTGGCATTTAATTTTTTTTTATTCCATTCAAAGATCTAACGATAGTAAATGTTACCTTACTGAATTGGCCTATCTGTCAGCTTAGCACACAAAAAAAATCAAGCACCTACCGCAATAATTCACGTCACCATAAATAAAAATCACATCGTACTCGGCGATAGGTGAAAAATAAAAAAAAAAAGTCATAACTCCTAAAATACGAAAAATCGCGGAACATACATGAGGGTGATTCAGATAGCCCTCTAGGTCCTCTACCTCCCAGCTTCAGTATATCACTACTTCTTGGGACACCCTGTATATTAAAACAAATTTACCGTGAATAAAAAACCAGAAAATCGTTAAATTACAAGGAACAATGAACGATACTTCCTCAGGCACCGTTGAAAATAGCCAAGATAATACACTACTCCCCTGCCATATATGCTCGAAGTTATTCAAGAGACGCGGCTTAAACATACATATAAGTAAGTCACACCCTCAGACCTATGTGAGCCACCAAGACAACGAACAACCTACTATTACTTCAACAAACCAAAACAACAACAACCCACTAGACAACATATTCAAAGACGGCTTTGGAGCAAGAATGATAAACAACGAAGACGGCCAAGACTCTCCATGGAGACTCCGCTGGAAGAGAATCATAAAATTGTCGGGAAAACAATACCATCTTCCACAAGGAAATATTGGCCGTCATTTCATTGACCTCCTAGCAAACGAAATCGATAAACTAGTTAATGAATTACCCACGAATGGTTTCTCTGAACCTATATTCTGCTATTGCAGCACAATTCTTCAATTCTTCAAAGAGATAGTCTAGTAACTAAAAGCCCGGATATCAGACGTCTAATAAACAGGAGACTGGAAATGTGGCGAGAATGCCAATTTGATGATTTAATACAGGAAGCCGAGAGATGCAACAAAACGGTTAATCGTTATAAAAAACAACAAGACAATGATCAAATGTCGCGTGTGTTTAATAGACTTATGTTACAAGGAAAAATAAGACAAGCCAATAGATTTATCACAGAACGCAATGGAGGTGGAATATTAAACCCTGATGACAAAATTGGTGACAAACCTGTATTTCAGATCCTAGAAGAAAAACACCCGAACCAAGCAACACCAGATATATCAGATTTTGACCAAACAACACAACTTCCAAACCTTGTCAATGTTGATATAACTTCCAGTCATATTTAAAAAGTAGCATGAAGCATCTCAGGTGGTGCAGGCCCAAGCGGCACCGATGCTGATCAATGGAAAACGATGCTTTTACGATTTGGCCCACATAGCCTCAAACTAAGAGAATCAATAGCAGCTCTAACAAGAAACTAGCAAACGAAATAGTAGAATGGGATGCAATAAGAGCGCTGCTGGCCAGAAGAGGCATCGCCCTTGACAAGTGCCCAGGCGTCCGCCCGATTGGTATTGGAGAAATACTTCAATGCATCACAGCAAAAGCTATGGCTTTGGCAACAGGCATTGACGTACAACAAGCATGTGGAGCAGATCAACTATGCAATGGAATAAAAGCCGGTATAGAAGGCGCAGCACACGCAATGTCACAAAGCTTCCATGAAGATGGCACCGAAGGTATACTACTCGTCGACGCTACCAATGCCTTCAATGCTCTCAATCGTTCATTAGCATTATGGAATGCCAGACTTCTGTGGCCCCGGTGCCCGGGGCCCATATGATTGCGTGTCCTCTGTGCCCGGTACAGAGGACACGCAATCATATCATTTAGAAATATTAATAAATACATATTAAGTAAAGAAGGAACAACCCAAGGAGACCCACTAGCAATGCAAATGTATGCGATTGGAATATTGCCACTAATAAAATCATGCAAAAACAAAAATAAATACATTCAGAAATAAATGTTATATTTTGTTTTAATAGCAAATACAAATGTAATAGGTACAATGTCAGAATATACAATTGCACCTATTTATATTCTGATATTGTACCTATTACATTTGTCAAAATAATATGAACAGAATAATAAATAAAGATGTAATTTATTCGCAATATAAGATTACAATATAAATACTATCAACATATAATGAAAACGAACACAATAAACACATCTAATTAAAGACTCTCGCCTCGCATCAAACATCAAATCTCCATGATGCCTGCAGCCTTACCCCGCTGAATGGCGATGGGGACCTGTTGAACCAAGTACGACCCGGAGCGGGGTTAGCTATATCAGTAGAATTTGTGTTAGAAAAATCGCGTATACTACTTATTGAGCACTGCGTACCACTATTATGTAACTTGATGTTAGCGAGGGGAAACTGTAATTAGTCGATCAATAGTATTATTGTATATTTCTAAGCTATTGATTCTCCAAATAAATAAACTTCTGAGCTTGTACAATGCACCTATATGATTTTTTTATTAGGGTTCCGTATTATCAGGTATCAATTGTGAAGATCATTAAGTCTACTTAGGTTTTCTTTTTGATTATGAACATGTATTCTACCTTATGTGCTCACACATTATTGTTTTTAATATATAGCTTTTCCAATTTTTTTAACTATTTTTTTACGACTAGTAAGTAAAAAAAAACAAAACTTATTACTCTTTTAAGTGCCTAATTATTTTAGTTGTTCAAATTTTATTGAAATGTAATTTAAAAACGCGACGCGACGCCTCAATATTACAATTGAATAGCTACGCTATACCACGCTTGCACTCTCGAAGTATGCATTTTTAGGGGCCGTATGAGAAAATACAAAGAAAAGCCACTTCTCAACTTTCCACAAAAAAAAAATTATAAAATATACTACGTTTTTTATAAAAAACGCAAAAAAAAATGGTCACGTAGTTTGGGTATGTTCCCTTATCCTCAAATGCCTTCTTGATGAAAGTTAATAAAACGGAGATATACACTGCTGTAACGGTAAGCATGCATTCATTTTGAAAAAACTTTATTTTAGCATCGATGAACTATCATAGAAAAACCACTGAGTCAGTATCCTTGATTGGATGATAAAAGCAATCTGTCAACGTAAAATCAATTTTCAGATACGGAATTAGGCAACTGATATTCTAGAAAACAATTCTTATTGAGAATTTTGACGACTATTGACCAATTACAAAAGGTTTTGTGTGGAATAAATGTGTAATATTCTCAATTCTCAAGGGTTTCGCTAGTTCTGTATTTTGTCAAAAGTGGAGTCAAGTAGTTCTCGACGTTAGCCAGCTATAGGTATTTACCACTTATCTCCAATCATGTTTGATATTTAATGGACAATTGTGTATTGATTGAAATTAAAATATATTTTCTTATTAAAACGACTCGATTAAGAAAAAATTACAGTCTGTCAAAGCCTCCCTATAAACCAACAAAATGTGAGAGAAAGTATTTTTCTCTTCCTGAAGAAAACGAAGACATCGTCGTTTTCTTCAGTAAGAGAAAATTACTTTGAAAATATAGTGATATCATGTATCTGATGATTTCATATGCCTACAGGATAGCAATAAACCGATTTGCGTTCCATCTGATTGTGAGCAATGCGACCAGTCGATAGATGGTTTGAAAACTTTTTTTATTATATGGCACTATTAAAATCGTACTGAGAACCTATTTTATGTACAGCTTACAGCTGTATACTACTATTTTTGTAAATATTCACAGGTACTTTTCCGGAAATCTAAACTTAATCATCATTTAATTGTTGGACATTGCATTCATTGTACGCTTTTTTTAATTTTGACTAATACGAAGCTGCCCTTTAATGCAGGAATATGCTGAAACCAAGACAGTCTAAGCTGACCATAAGTAGTTACAGTGCTGGACAATATGAATCATACACTTACGTGACAATTAAAGTTTCTCTCTTAACAACTTAAAAAATTCTACTACATATATCATATCTTAGGGAAACTGTATTACAGAAGGTATTACAGAAATAAAAACTTTACTCGCAGGTTTCTTTTATTTGACTACCTTCTTTAAAGAATGTATTTATTAATTTCCGAATTTTCCAATACTTTCGGCATGTAGATCCGTACGTTCGCCGGAACAAAATACCACATTCAGTTTTTCAAAATAATTAAAATTATGACATCAGTGCATGTCCTAAAAGGTCCTTTATAATTAACTCAGCAGAACATTGACAATACTAGACTGACTAGACAAGTGTCAAGAACCAATTGTACCAAAAAGTACATCGGAAGTAGGTCCGCATTGTTCGAATTCTTTCGTCGACTTACAGGCTTTGTTTATTTTTAGAAGTTTGTGCTTGACCATTGGCTATTTCACTAAAAAAGAGAATGGGCCATTCAAATTTCAAACCTGAGGGGCTACCGGGAAACGAAAACGAACGAAGTTTGAATATCTCCCTCTCTGTCGCACTTGCTAATCCGTGCGGCAGAGAGCGAGATATTCGAACTTCGTTCGTTTTCAGTTCGCGGTAGCCCCTCTGTTCTTAAAGACGATCAGTTGTTTGTATGGAACCAACTACAAAAGACGAAAACGAGAGGCATATATAACATAGCTGATGTGCACTGAAAACACTCCATACTGTTAGGTAGTGAAATGTGACGTCACAGTTTTAGGGCCTCGTAATCTCACCTAAAAGAAGAGGCCACACTTTGTGGTGGAAATGGAGAAGAGGGCGATAGCATGGGGGTACTGTTAGACACAGTGAAAGCCAAAGTAACTGATGCCTTCAACTGGACTAAACGTGCTGAAGGTTCCAAATATGCTCCGAATGAGCCATTAGACGAATGATCCATCAAATTTGATTTTATCAAGAAAAGGAAGAGGATCCCGATAAGTTTCAGGAGGACATAGATTCGGCACCTGGGAAATCCAAATCTACAGCTATACCAATTTCGTGACATCATGAACTGGGTGTTCCAAACTTCCGGGATAAGATACAAGGTCACTCCCCTTTCATCCGGCAAAGAATTGATGATATTGGAGACAAATTCAATAGATGACAAAAGGTCTGAAAACCTCAATTAATCAAAGCGTCGGGACGAGGAGCTGTCGGAGATGTCTGAGAGGACTACAGGTACCATAATGCCTATCCAAAATCCACCTATAATTCCATAGGTTCAATCCTCAAAAAAATTGTATGTCGTTGCTCAATTTGACATTGAAATCAACAAAAATTCAAAATCATCGGCTGCCGAACAAAGGGATTTTCAAATCGAGAAGTAATAAATCTCCTCAATCAATCCCCAGATATGGGGTTCCAGATATAATCAAACAGATTTTAAAGAAAATGGGAAATTAACTCCTTGTATAATTTGGAAAAATGGTCTGTGCAGGGGCGTATTTACCCTAGGGCCATCCGGGCCATGGCCCGGGGCGCCAATCCGCTAGGGGCGGCAAAGTCCCCCCATGAAACTTTTTAAAAAATTTGTACAACCCCAAAAATTTAGATGTTAATATATTTTTTTGTATTTTTTTTATTTATATGGTTCTTTCTTGACTTCTGGGGCGGCGAAACTTATTGGCCCGGGGCGTCATATTTCAAAATACGCTCCTGGGTCTGTGAGAGAAGATCGGTAGGTAAGTTTAAATTAAAAGAGAAATTCCCAACTGCACTTTTTATTCCATCAATACCGTTGTATGCCATTTTAGTCGTGAAATATTGCGTTTATGGACAGTTGCCATACCATTTCTTTTTTATAGAAACACGAGAATTCTATTGGGAACTTTTAAATCACATTTGGACTATAAAAAAAACAACAGTTTTACGAATCTATAGTCCGATATCTTTTTTATTATTTTTGATTAATTTGGCTCATTTACTATTTATTGTGATAATTTAATAGTATCCTATTAATATAACCACAAACCACACTATATTATAAATTTCAACATGTGTCAAATACCCAATTGACAAAGGCTCTCGGCCCCGTCAAAACGCGGAGGACCTCCGCACCTAGTTTCTCGTGCTAAGGCTGTCCATGGCAACCCAGCGAGGAATTATCCCCATTGTTATCATGGGCACCTTTACACCGTGAACCACAAGGGGCGGTTTATTTTGATTAGTTTTATTCATCGGTATTTGTTTTTACCAGTTGTATTCTTTAAGCCCTCGTGTCCCGGCGAAAAAAATAAACAATAGCATTCTTTTGTTATGATCCTGGGGATCCCAGGGACCGGTAGACGACGGGTATTATAATTTTAGTAATATTTGTCTTTATCGACGAACAAAACTGACTCTAACATCATAGATGACACAGAGGTCCTTTGCAAAGAAGTAACTGACATAGAAAATAACTGTCATAGGCAATAACCAGGATCCTTATCACCAAAGACCACTGTGTGTGACTGTCATAGTTTTCACAAAATAACTGTCATCAGGATAATTTTCATAATAGTAACTGACATAGATAACAACCAGGATCTTGCAAAAACTTATTGACATAGGCAACAGCCGAAATTCTGTTTAAAAAAGTACTAGTGGATGTGACAGGCAACATGGGTACAGAGCCATCTATCGGCGAATTTTGTTTCAAATTTGAGCGAATGAATAACAGTATGTATGGCGGTTATTCAAGGATCTTTATCACGTGAACCGATTTCAATTTTATTTTCTTTATTTGAAAAAAGGTACTTTCAGCATAATCTCGTAGGAATTTATAAAACAAAAATACGTGCTAAGGTGATTACGTAAATTACTAACTTAGCATAGAAATGTTTGTTAATTATAAAAAAAAAACTACATATTTTTTTCCTGTAAAATATACATTGATATCAAAGTTATGTAATAATTTCATATTTTTTCCTTGATAAACTTAGGAGATAAGGGGGAACGGTATTTTTTTACATTTTCCCTCATAAATGGAAAATAACAACGTAAAAAAAAATCGTTTCTGAATGTGCAACTCAAGCTCTTCCATATGACACCCCAATTGACATATTCACTAGACTTTCAAACTTAATACCACCAATTATCTATAATTTTTCACAGAAAAATTAGGTCAAATTTCAGTAATAAGAGCTGTTTCCATTAGGCTGAGATGCATGAGACAACATACCAGAGTATTTGAATGCGAAGACTGAGCTCCTCCTGAAATCCTCAAAAGACAGCAAATCCTGAATGTATGCCACTAAGCGAGGATTATAGCAAATCATACATGGCCACAGTAGACAAAAAGCAGGCCGAATTTGATATCTACTAATTTAACTAATAACTGTACTTATTTACAAATAATGTATAAAAATCAATCTACACATTCCAATATTGTACTATTCATGTAACCTTTACTGTTCTGCATTTGTATGTGTATGTTTGACGACCGGTTTAGCCTAGTGGGTAGTGCACCTGCCTGTGAAGCTGACTGTCCTGGGTTCGAATCCCGGTCAGGGCAAATATTTGTGTGATGAGCATGAATATTTGTTTCTGAGTCTTGGATGTTTTCTATGTATTTAAGTATTTATATCTATTAAATATATCGTCGTCTAGTACCCATAACACAAGCCTTCTTGAGGTTACTGTGGGGCTAATTCGATTTGTGTAAGATTGTCCTCTAATATTTATTTATTTATTATTTATTTATTTGTTTACCTCCGAAAAAATTGTTTGACTACTTTAGTACTAAATTATTTTTATACCTTTAAATTTACCACAATATTGAAATAACTAGAATATAGTTAAGTTTTAAAATTTGTGACATTGAAATCACATTGTGACGAATATAAACTCTTTTAGTGAAAACAACCGACATAAAAAAGGGCAATTATATTGGATAATACATTTTATCCATTCATGACTTCAGGAAAAATATTAAGACACTCAACATATAGTACTTCTTTTTGACTGATGCACCAAGGTGCCATGGTTAAGTCAAGAAGAGCATACAATTGTAAAACAAGAGTGCTTACTGATATAATAAATATTAACAAATGAGTCAGAAAGACCAATTTTAATTTGACAAATATACTATTTATATTTGACTAATTTTCTGACAATCCACAGATACAGTCAACTTCAAAGTTATGTTTACATTCTTGCACATTATTTGCAATGGACCAAGTCTATTGTTATAAGGCAAAAAATGTATACATATCTTGAAAATTATTATTTTGATTTAATCTCATTAATTAAGTTTGTAAGGACATAGTGTAATATTATTATTTGAATTTATTTTCACCATTTTATTGTTATCAAATTAGGAATTTTATCATTAAGCCGTTGTCTCCCTGTGAAAAAAAAAACAATAGCATTCTTTGGTTATGAGCCCTGGGTTCCCAGAGACCGGTAGACAATGGGTTAAGTTTGTAATAGGTTGAGGAATTATTATTAACTATTATTATTATTATTGCATGGTACCAGCTAGCGCAATGTGTGGAACTTGAACTCTATCTTCTGTATGTACCACATTTCAAGCAAAAATAAATGTATTAAGTGGACCTCGAACTCAAGTATTTTTCTTCTCTGCAAATAGGTGCATGAAACACAACAATGCCAACATGCAAAAGTAAGTACTAGGATGACGGGTTTCAGTTCGCTCTAAGTCTCATTAGGAAAATGAATACACTCTGTTGCAATTCTATGAACATCCTTAAGAATAGAATATACATTCAAAATTTACGTTTTAGTTTTACACAGCACTTGAGTTGAACAAACATGCTTTTATAACTGAAACAGCACCTAGCTAGCCTTTCACCTGCAGCCAGCCTAGCTTACACCGTCACTTTTATGTGATGTTTTAGTACATTTCGGCCTTCGGCCATAAAACGTGATGGTGTAAACTACTAGCTAGGAAGGTTTGGTTACAACAACAAAGTTTGATCATAAAAGGACAACGATTCTAGAGATTGGTCGCATCGTAAACAGCTTACTACAAAGGCCACGTAAATTTGACACGATCAATACGAATAACGAATGATAACAATGACCCGAGAGCAACACATTAAATTGTACTACAAGAGTAATGTTTTTACTTCAAAGTATAATTATGTTATACCCGTACCGTATATTAATGCACTATGTTTGATCCTAGATTTCCTTTTCAGTATAATAAGAATAAGATTAGCCTTATAAACAATTTGTAACCAATAACAAGGAACAACACAAAATTCGCCATACCCGTAATCAACCCATAATGTGAAATGGCGATTGGTTTGGTTGATTTGACCATAGATAAGAATGTATATAACTGAAATAGATCGGCAACTTCAAGCAGTCTACGTTCACCACTAGTGCTGCCATCTAGTTTTTCTGCCGTAAACTAATATCTCGATATACATAAGCATAACTACGGCTAACGCTTTATATAGGTACATATAGCACCCGCTTGGTAGATTAGGAAATTTTTAAAATGTAAGTTTCTTTTTCGGCGGGAAAACCTATTCCCGCCGAAAAAGAAAAGGTTATGGGAAGCATTTAAATGAAACAAGTCTTATGAAAAGTACTTTATTTAATCTTGTCCTGTTATTGTTACATGTTATATCGATCTTAATTCATGGTCTGGTTTAGTTTAAAAAATATGGGAAAAAGAGTTAATTGTAATGTTACAGTTACATAAGCTCATGCTCATAACAATACATCAGGCGAGTGTTGAAAGCTAAACCTGTAGCTGATTCAGCGTTACGTTTTCGTATGTAGCTACCAGAGCCAATCTAAAATTAGATATCAAAAATAAAGTCAACTTTTACAAATTTATTTACTTGTATGCATAATTTCATGTGACACAACGTTCTGCTACGAAGTGGGTTTTTATATTGTATACATTTAGAGTAGAAGTAAATAAACTTTATTAGTAAATGCTACAAATGTCGGACACTGTATTAGAAACGGAACCATAAGAAAGTACTGAATGTTTTGTGATTAGATTACATCTGACCATTACCAAGAGAAAATTACTTTCCAGTGCTTTGTTCCTCCGAGAGCTACTAATCTCCCGACTTGACATTTTTGAACAGTCTCAAACGCCTTAGTTAAAAGTAGGTAGTAACATCTAAGACACAGAATTTTGTATAATCCTATGCTTGCCATTTAGTTTTCAGCTTCTATTAAAATTCAAGTATTTTTTTTCAACAAGGAGAAATGTACTAACTAAGACTTTGCACTTGGTAAAGCTTCGATACAAGTTACTAACAAAACATTATTTTATCTCTGATTGACAACGCCAGACTTGTTAACGGATTCAATCGATTATTAACAAGATTTATCATTCATATTTCACATACTACACGTCTACACGGCAACAAGGTGAAAAAATTGATACATCTTTACAAGGTTTAAAGGGCGGATGGATTGTTAGATTCGAATCGCTCAGATTTCCATACTTCAAAAATATGCACCTTTTTAACTCTTTTACCGGGATCATCTGTAATAGTATATTACTTATCCAGGGCGGTAATACAAAGAATGTTAACAATAATGAGAAAATCCATTTGGTCTTAGTAAGGTTTTGTAGAAAAATATGGTATTAACTAAGGGCTCCAATTTAAAACTCCGCGCGCTCTTCAGAAACTACTGTCAATCACCGAATACTTTTAGTGAAACCATTGAGTACTATTCAAATTTGAAGCAGCTAGTCACAAAATAGGGAACTAACTTATGCAAATAAATAACCAAAATGTATAAAAACTTTTCTGTTTCATACATCTGTTTCCGTCGCATTTTCTTACCAAAGACATGAAAGGGGTTACCATAATCAAAAATTATTTCACGAGTATATTGACTGGACCTTCAGGATGGAAATATTTTATCTAGCTTGGCTTATTACATATTATATTTATATATGTTCTACATAAAGTTGCTTTAAACCTAAATAAAATACCAGTCACCAGCGCGGTATTCTACATGTTTTCCATGGCAAACTGGAAAATTAAATATAATGAAAATACTTTGTTTTTGAAACATTAAAACAGACTGATCTTGTGATCAGTTTGACAATGTAAAAAAATAAATGCTCACTTTATTTCAATTCACGCCATATTTTACTTACATTTCTATAAGTAAGTTTATGAACGAAGTAGCTATATTTTAGACAATATCGTGCTTAGTAAATTTTGCTATTCGAAATTATTCCACGTAGCATTATAATTGTCTTAAATATTAATCTCATTATATCATGACATACCTATACAATACAATACAATACAAATGCTCTTTATTGCACACCTCAATCAAAGGATACAGTACAGTACAAAAAACACAATGAGAAGAGGCAAACAACAGGCGGTCTTATCGCTAAAGAGCGATTTCTTCCAGACAACCTTAGGGTAGCGGAAATCTAAACAGAACGATTCATAGCAGGTGGTGCAGAGTTAATACATATGAAGCCTACTAATAATTACAACAATAACATTTAATTAAGTATAAATAAACATACATAAATATAGTATAAAAATATACAAATATATAGTCAGCCACATAGTCTAAAGGAGTTAAGTCCTTAAGTGTGTCATGAGAGAGACAAATAGTGATTTTTAAGCTGTTTTTTGAAGACAGCAAGAGATTCAGCACGCCTCAAATCAGGAGATAAAGAATTCCAAAGCCGAATAGCTCGAAAAGTGAAAGAAGAATTATAAAATTTTGATGAGGAAGATGGAACAGTGAGAAGCAAGTTTCGGGAGGACCTAACGGAACGAAGATAAGTAAAACGCTCTTTGAGATAGCGTGGAGTTGCAGGGTTGAAGAGAGTACAATACAAAAGAGATAGGGTGTGAGAATCTCGGCGAAAACGGATAGGGAGCCACTTGAGCTGGGAGCGGAAGAAGGATACATGGTCATATTTGCGTAAACCAAATATGAACCGAATACAGACATTTTGAAGGCGCTCAAGCTTATTAAGTTGCTCCTCATTGAGGTCAATATAGGAAACATCAGCATAATCCAAGATGGGGAGGAGTAGTGTTTGAGTAAGCGCAATTTTAGTGGCAATGGGCAGGAAATTACGTAGCCTTCTCAGGGAAGCTACTGCCGAAAAACATCTTCCTGCTGACCTCGTTCACTTGAGGTGCCCAAGATAAAGTCCTATCCATAAAAATGCCTAAATTTTTTACTTGTGTAGAAAAAGGGATTAATACGTTATCGAAGTAAATCGGTGGAACACGATTAAAATCGATTCTTGAGACAAATTTTGAGCTCCCAATTATGATAGCCTGGGTTTTAGAGGGGTTAACTTTAAGACCAAAACTATGACTCCAATTTAGGATACGCACCAGGTCATTATTTACAGTGTTGATAACAGATGGCAGATCATTAAGTACGCCCTGCGAATAAATCTGAAGATCATCGGCATAGAGGTGATAGTGAGAAGAGAGATTATTTGTGATTGAATTTATAAAAATAGAAAATAACAAGGGAGACAACACGCCGCCTTGCGGAACGCCGGCCAGCGTGTTGCACCAAGTAGAATGGATATCGTTCACCTTAATACGTTGTCGACGACCGGTTAAATAACTACGAAACCAGTCCATCACTGCAGGAGATACATTAAGAGAACGAATTATCTCAAGTAGAATATCGAAATCAACAGTATTAAACGCGTTACTAAAATCCAACAGCGTCAATACCGTTAACTTCTGAACATTCATTCCCGCCCGGATGTCATCGGTAATCTTCACAAGAGCAGTAGCCGTACTATGACCGGGACGGAAACCGGACTGGAGTGGATTGAGGAGATTACTCTTATTCAGGTACGATGTGAGCTGCTGGTGTACTAAGCGCTCAAGTACTTTAGAAAGGAAAGGAAGTATGGAAATGGGTCTATAGTCAGCGAACGAGGTTGGATTAGGCTTTTTGGGTAAAGGGATGACGTGAGCATCTTTCCACAGCGTAGGAAAAGAACCCGATCTAACAGAGTTATAGAAATTATATTGTCATTTTTTATCTGAGCTAGTCCACACAACCTGTTTCATGAAATGTATGGATATTTAAATACTGATCTGATACATATCATTTTTAGTTATCATATTTACATATACAAAATGCTCCTCAAAGGACACGTCTTACTACTAATACAGTGATCGTTATTTGATAGATTGATCCCATGATCTAAATGCAGGTTTTTACTTCAGTAAACATTGTAAAACGGAAGATATAAATGCTTACTACTAATATACTCGTATACATCCCCCAAGGAGGCAATTGCGGCAGAAGCCGCAAAACGCCTCAAATATGCTGGTCTGAAAAACAGCCACGAATTGCGGTCGTCGCGGTCGAAACCTTGGGCGATGGGGCCCGGACGCCCATAGGCTTTATATAGCCATATATTTTTTTCTAGAAATCTATTGACCAAAGGCTGATGGCTAACCTTATAGGCATTTCCCCAGGGGCAGAGACCTTGGGGAATGTATACGAATGCAGGATATTATACAGAGTGTTTGGTAGCTAGGTGCAAAGACTTTAAGGGTTGATACAGGAGGTCATTTTATAAATTTTAGACCACATTTACTATAATACCAAGTCTTCTGGTTTCTAATATATGCGTCATTTTATTTTGAAAATTGTACTTTTCCCTTACGAGCATTCATTAAAAAATGTTCTATCTAAGTTATTCTCTTATGATTTTTTCTTGTATTCACATAATATTCGGGCAGCGCAAAGCATCCTTTACCAGTCCATCTTAGGGCAAAGCAAACAAATCTACTTCGCAACAATCCGTAAACGTCAGGTGTAATGTGCATTGTGCGTCATGCGCCAGGCTCCGCCAGTTGCACGAAGTGCCCTAGACGTGTTGAGTAAGTATTTCAGCTGTTTTTCTAGAATGAAGAGTCAAGCGGTTTCTTCGACGAACTGACATCCATTGTCATCACAATTCGCTAGCCATATTTTTGGGGTCGGCGCAGCACGTCTTCCATATATCTGTCAATCGTCATCTTTTCATTGTCTGGCTGAAAAACATAATAGTTTATTTATTCTCCACGTTATTACAACTTTATGTAACAAAGGTAAATACATGAATATCGGTTAGACCCGTTTGAACAAATCTTTTAAGAACTTTATGTTATTATAACGGCACCATTAAACTTCGTTCCAGTTTAGATGGCGAAATTTAAAACCAACCATTAAGTGCATTTTCGCCATCTAAACTGGAACGAATAATATATAAATAATAATAATAATATTTTTTGTGGACAATCTTACACAAATCAACCTGAATTATACCATTTGCAGCGGTCTCTAGCAATGTCGGACTTTGACCCTCATTCCTGTCTGTTTTGCTCCAATAAACTGTTTTCTCTCTTAATCATATGTAAGACTAGTTCCGTTGAATAGTGATTTAATCATGATTTGCGCTTCTTCAATATTGATGGGGAGCATTAGACTAGAGACGAATGATTGGCTTGGATGGCAAGATCGGTCCTAGGCAGGACTCGGAACTCGAGTAGTGGCACTACATTGCAAAAAAAAATAACGCATTCTTTTATTACCGCCCTAAGTACAAAATTTTATGTCTCCCCCTGGCCAGGAATATCCGCGCGCGCAGCGTGCGGTAATTGCTACTTTATGGCCGGGTGTGACATAAATATTTTAACTGACTTCAATAGACGGAAGGAGGTTCTCAGTAAATCTTCATGTTTTTTAGGGTTCCGTAGTAAACAAGGACGCGTGTGGAGGATGGTACAAGTAACCTACCTACCCAAACCAGGTAAGGCGGATTACAGTGAAGCAAAATCATACAGGCCAATAAGTCTATCTTCATTTTTCCTGAAAACATTGGAAAAGTTGGTAGATAGACACATAAGGGATGGCCCATTAAGGAGACATCCACTGCACGAACTACAATGTGCTTATCAGCCAGAGAAGTCGACAGAAACAGCACTACATCTGGTAACAACTAGAGCTGAACAAGCCATAGAGAACAAAGAACTATGCTTGGCAGCTTTCTTAGACGTGGAAGGGGCTATCGATCGCACCACGTATAATGCTATCAGCGAAGCGGCTGCTAGACACGGCATAGAGCCCACCATCTGTAAATGGATAGGCAACATGCTAAACAGCAGAGTAAAAAAGTCATGTCTTCTAGGGGTCGAGATAACGGCTACTGCCACAAAGGGTTATCCACAGGGCGGAGCACTGTCGCCTAGATATGGGTAAATCCGGAGTGATATATTAAAAAAGATATATATCGCTCCGCCCGCACGAATCACTCTTATCCATATCCTTCAAAATCCGAGTATATCAGTATATCTGTATATCCGTACAACTCCCTCGCTCCCGGTATCGTTTGCTTTGCAATAGCGACATCACATCGCACCAGGTAGGTACTTACTCATATTTAAAAAAAACTATAAATCAATATCTATTTATTGTATTGAACTAATTACTAATCTCAATGCTTCGTACAGTTAAATACCTACTAAAATAAAAAATCTACCAGCGTAGATACACTACAAATCAATCTATAGCTCTTAGTGAATTACTGATCTACTTGATAGATAGATTCATTCGAATCAATCTCGATCCGTAATTCACGACGTAAAATTGAGCGGTGAGCGGCTGAGCGAGTCACGTTGCGTGGCGAGAGCTAGACAGCTACAGAGCTACTGATCGACGGATGCATACGGATATAAAGATATAGAAGAGTGGTGAAATTGAGCGGTGAGCGGCCGAGCGAGTCGCGTTGCGTGGCGAGAGCTAGAGAGCTACGGAGCTACTGATTGACGGATGCATACGGATATAAAGATATAGAAGAGTGATATATATCCCGGGAGCTGAAAGATATGTTTCACTCTTTTCTTTAAAGTGACACATTTTGCCCATGTCTACTGTCGCCAACTCTATGGAGCCTGGTGGTGGACTTACTCCTGGGAGAACTGAATAATGGACCTATCCGAACGGTAGGATATGCTGATGATTTGGTGATACTTGTTAACGGGAAATTCCCAAGTACAGTATCAGAAATCATGAACAAAGCACTGAAGAAAGTGGAGAACTGGTGCATTAGCCACCAATTGTCCATCAATCCAGGCAAAACTGTAGTAATACCGTTTACTAGGAAAAGAACCCTTCGAGGCATACAGCAGTTAAAACTGTACGAAAGGGTAATTGAACTGTCCAATGAAGTGAAATATCTGGGTGTTACACTGGATAAGGAGCTGAATTGGAAAAAGCATACAGATCTCTCCATAACCAAGGCACTGAGAGTGTTTGGAATGTGCAGATCGGCGTATGGTAAAACATGGGGGTTGAACCCAAAGGTACTGAAATGGATCTACACCACGATGGTGAGACCCATACTATTGTACGGAAGCCTGGTATGGTGGCCAAGGACTTTAAAGAGTACATGCAGAGAGGCCCTGAAAAAGGTGCAAAGAACGATATGCATGGCTATAACAGGGGCGTTTCGTACAACGCCAACGGCGGCGCTAGAAGTACTACTGGACCTACCACCGCTTCACCTGGTGATCAAGTCGGAAGCACGCAAGTCGCTCTACAGACTGAGAGTGCTTGGACTGTGGAGCGACAGTAAGCCTAAGACTAAACACACAAACATGGAAAGAGATTTCTAGACAGAATAACAAACATGGGATGCGACAAAATGCAACCCAAGTATGTGTTCAATAACAACTTCACTACAAAAGGTTCCTCAAGGGCCGAATGGGCTGAAGGTCTTGAACGACCGAGCGACGGTAACAAAGACAATATCTGGTACACAGACGGATCAAAAATGGGATCCGGTACGGGTGCAGGCATTTATGCGAATGACTATAGTAGTAGTGTAAGCATGGGACAATTCGCGACTGTCTTCCAGGCGGAGACATACGCCGTAATTGCCTGTGCACAGGTGAATATAGATAGACGAACCAGAGGGAAGAATATCTATATACTCAGTGACAGTCAAGCGGCCCTTAAGGCGCTAACAGCGCTACAATGGTATCCAAGTTTTAAATAAGCTTGGGAGACTTAACAAAATGCAACTAGTATGGATACCGGGGCACGAGGGCTTCATTGGTAACGAAAAAGCTGATGAGCTTGAAAGAAGGGGATCAGCAAACTGTTTTGTAGGTCCGGAACCGTTTGTGGGACTCTCGCAGAGAACCATAACACTAGCCTTGAAAGAATGCGCCAAAACCAAGCACCAACATGAGTGGAGGAATGAGGCGGGCTTAAGGCACTCAAAGCTCTTCATGGAAGGAGTGGATACAGGCTGGACCAAAAAACTTTGGAAATACAGCAGAAAGCAACTCAGGATGATAACTGGGGTATTTACGGGTCACTTCGGGGTCAACGGAACCTTGGCCAAGATGGGACCAGCAGACGACACAGAATGTAGGATGTGTGGCGAGGATGACGAGACAATGGAACACTTATTGTGTGAATGTCACGCCCTTGCCAGACAAAGAATGAATGACTTTGGTGGTTGGTTACCCTGAACCAAAGGAATTTAGAGTACTCCCGCTGAACTCCACCATTCGGTTTGTGGAAATGCTGGAGAGCAGCTTGGAGTAGGCATAAAGGAGGGGGTAATTGCACAAAAGATCCCACTGGGTCGAAGTGCATCCGCTAGGGCCCTCATCTAAATAAGATAAGATAAGATAAACAAGGAACACTTATAGTTTCGCCAGGTCCTTCCGTCAGCGGCTTAGCGCAGTACTAGAAAGCTGGAATTTGGCATGCGTATGCATATCAATTATGCCGACAAAACGGTAGAATAAAAGATTGAAAATCATTTTTAGGGTTCCGTAGCCAAAACATGGAACCCTTATAGTTTCGTCATATCTGCCCGTCCGTCCGTATGTCACAGCCGATTTATTTGGAACCTATAAGCACTACAATTATGAAATTTGGTAGGAAGTGTTAGAACCTGCGTAAACTAAATGTCCTATATCGGCTGCATAACAGCTGTAGGTAACGACGTTTCTATTAATATGTGACGGTTACTATGTTCTATATTCTAACAGCTGTACTCATAACATATTCACGGATTAAACTTAACTTATATCTTATTAAAGTGGTTTTCCTCTAATATGGTAGCATTCGCTTAGGTAGAGTTTTTGCGAAGCTACGTATGCTGTGTAAATTCGTTTCGAACTTATCCTAATTACCGCGTTGGCGACGTCCAGCACTGGGGCGGCTATTGTTCCTGCCATGGAGAAATATAACGGCATGGGTAATTACGGATCGTGGAAATTTCTCATAAAAATGATCCTGATCCAAGAGGATTTGTGGGAGTGCGTCGAGAGCAAAGACGGTGTGAAAGCCGATTGCGAAGACAAAAAGAAGCAGCAGAAGGTTGTGGCTCGCATTTGTTTGATCATAAACCCTGTGGCCGTCACGCATGTGCGGAACGCAACTACCGCATGGCGGGTATGGCAAAGTCTGAAGGCTGCGTATGAAGACAGGGGTCTTAGCCGAAGACTCGGATTAGTGCGGCAGCTGTCTGGGATGAAACTCCAGGAGTAGGTATCCCGATATGGAGTCGTATCTTACGAAGATAAGTAATGTCTCACAACAATTATAGAGCCGCGTCATCTAGTATGCTGTACCGAAAAAATGGCCACCAAGAGTATGTTTACACTGACATACACAAACACAAGTACGCACACACGCAAGCATACACAAAGACTGTAGCGCCCCTGACGTGTAGCTCGATAACTAGTCGGCATTCTAGCCAATCAGAAATGTACTGAGTGAAAAGCCCGTGGTACTATTTCTTATTCTGTGGATGAGCACGAATATTTGTTCCTGGGTCTTGGATGTTTTCTATCTATTTATCTATATAAGTATTTATATTTGTGTAAGATTGTGTCCACAAATATTTATTTTAGTGAAATTGCGAACTTTTAAGTCCGCATAATGTAACGGGTGGACAACTACGGAACCCTACATTTCGCGTGGCCCGACACGCACTTGGCCGGTTGTTTTATGTATGTTTATCGATTTATCTTTGCCATGTGGTCCAAGAGGGCGAGATAGTTCCATATGAATTTGGAAAGGCGATGGGATCCAGGAGAAGGAACACTTCAAATGTGACAGGCCGATAGATACTCATGTGGCAATTTCGGTTATTTTCTATTATGCATAGAATGATGATGATGATATTGATAATCACCACAGATGAAATATGGAACTCCTTAATAAATAATGTAGGTACTTCTCAGATTCCGATGAAATATCGATCACGATACGACTAACACCGTCAACATTACACATACTATCATATTCAAGTTCAACTGATGATGAGGTACCGGAGATTAGTATGGGATCCTTGAACAAATGATGGAACGCCTCAAATAACACATCGGCTCATATGTAGAGACTTGGCTATTTTATTTTCTGTATTAACCACCTTATTTGCTATCGGAATCGAAAGCTAATAGCGACACTAAGTATTTCAGGGCCAAATAGTAACTCGACAGGATATAAAAATTAGATATTGTAATTGGGTCACCTGCCACAGTGACGGATTTCAGAGGGTCTACTCTGACCACCCGAAGACCGAATTTCGTATATTTCTTTCTCTATCACTCGATTATGAAAATGAGATAAAGATGCAGATTTTCGAAAGATGTCAACCCAGTTACTTTACTTGACAAGATAGACGACACAACTGTCAAGTGTCGTGTAAATCACGGACCTATACCTACGACGGACTGAACTCTTTCATTTAGCAGCAAATCAAAATTGAACCATATTCCCGAGTAATACAGTTCTTTTTTTTTTTTTTTTTAATTAGGTGTAGGGTTTAATTAATAAGGTGTCAAGATTATTTACTGAATAAAACCTAGTACGTATTGCATTAAATGTAGTAGTATTTTTTTAATATTGAATGGTATCCCTAACATTCATAAGATGTCAAATGATGTCAAGTTTGAAGTTTAAAAATGAGCGGCTGATAACATTTAGTTAAAAATTGTTCAATCATGTTGCGTCAAGGCTTGTAAGAGTGAAAGGTATGCTAATTGTGGAATATCATTTCACAGGCAAGGAACAATCGGTTCTATTTTACGATAAAACGACCAGACGGAAACCTATTAGGGTGATTTGGACCGGTTTTGCAGAAATATTTCGTACACATTACTGAACTTACTGAATCTAATTTTTTTTGTAAAAAAAACCCTAATTTCCAAAGTATATTATAAGGTTAACCGACAGGGAGGTTTGGCAGTGAAAGCGTTCTGTACGAGTAATCTGACACAAAATATTTTCAACTAAAATGTTTTCTACTGTAACATTGAAATTTTGTATAATTGTCATACTGTAATTTTATATACACTGTATGTATATTGTTTCTTATGCCAGTTCTTCTCGAGGCAAAGGTTTAATTTACGAACCGGTAGTAATTTTTTGACATTCATAGGTGCATGTAATATGCCTAAATTGAAGAATAAATGAATTTCCATTTGTAATAAATATTTCTTAAAAAATAAGTCTTATTTTATTTACCAATATTACACTTGACCTAGTTCCAAACTAAGCAAAGCTTGGTCACCCTACTTAAAACGAAATGCATCGCACTGACCTGACTTATCTCTCGGTCACACTTTTTCGGCGCAGTACTCAATCCGTCTTAGGTATAGATCCGTGATGTAAATATTGACAATGTCGTGTCCATTGATAACTTTTAGTATTTTTATAGGACACGTTAGTCTATGTCACGGAATATTCTTATTCAGCCCATTAATGGCTTCTTATAAGTAATTTGCAGTGTTTTTGATAATTATCGAATATAAAAATCGAATATTTAATAAGTCCTAATCTCTAAATGGATTTTTGCTTTAAGGAATTGTGATAAAATGAAATGTTGTCAATTGTATAAAGGTCGTTCCTTTGAAATTCAAGGTCAAAGATGTGTCTCTTTAATGAATCAACACATCTAATATAGCACGTGATGAAAAGAAAACTAAGTAAAACAAAACGAGCAAAATGGGTGCATCAGGAGGCATTGCACAGTAGAGTAATTTGTGTCATTAACTAGGTGACTGCGTAGCACATAATTTAGACATACGCGTCTTAAACACGTCAATCTTGACAACAAGAGTACACACTATGTAACCATGCTCAGGTATTATTTTAAAATAGTTTGAAATTCAAGATCAGAAATAAATCCCATTTATGATCCAAACGCCTCTACACTCCTAACTCCTGACAGGAGTTTGTAACAATATACTAACTAAAAATTCCGAGCACGGGATAAAAAGAAAACCACGCAAAACAAAACGAGCAAAATGGGTGCATCTGAAGAGGCATTGAACACTAGAGGAAATCGTCTCATCAGCAAGGTGACTGCGTAGCATATGAAATAATATTTCCTTTCTTCACTCTTTCTTTCTTTCAAATTAAACATAGGACTTAGTATCAGACGGAATCAAAAAGTAAACAAGAAAGATGGGACAGATGCCAGAAAAGGCTTTTTGGAACATCAAATACAAAGTAAAAATGTCACGCCTTAGTAAACGTGATGTTTTAATCGTTTGGAATCTGGCATTTTTATCTCCTTTCTGACAGTTATAGAGCAGAACGTCTTGAGGCTTCAATATTTTAAATTTTCAAAACACATTTTTCACGCCGCCCGCGAGACCACGCTGGCCGGGTGAAACCCCGTTCGGGGAAGCCCGGCTAGCGGCCGGCAAGCGAAACGGCACCTAAAACCGTCTTGGCTTCCGGTCTTCAGTTGAGCACACAGGTCCTCTTGTACCATGTGGCGATTGATTTCGGTGAACTTGATTCTAGTAATTTGGTTTTGCATGTGTGAACTTGATTACAGTCGAAATCGTCAACTTGAGAATTACAGAGGACAGAGCAATACAAAACAGAAGCAAGAAAACAACAACTGGACTCGGAATTTTGGACAAAATGGGTACATATGCCATTATAGGTATAGTAGAGTAATTTGTGTCATCAATTAGGTGACTGCGTAGCACATAATTTAGGCATACGCATCTTAAACACGTCAATATTGACAACAAGAGAACACACTATCTAACCATGCTCAGGTATTATTTTAAGGTAGTTTGAAATTCAAGATCAGAAATAAATCCCATTTATGATCCAACGCCTCTACACTCCTGACAGGAGTTTGTAACAACATACTAACTAAAAATTCCGAGCACGGGACGAAAAGAAAACCACGAAAAACAAAACGAGCAAAATGGGTGCATCTGAAGAGGCATTGAACACTAGAGGAAATCGTCTCAACAGCAAGGTGACTGCATAGCATATAAAATATTATTTCCTTTCTTCACTCTTTCTTTCTTTCAAAGGAAACATAGGACTTAGTATCAGACGGAATCAAAAAAGAAACAAAAAAGACGGGACAGATGCCAGAAAAGGTTTTTTGGAACATCAAATACAAAGTAAAAATGTCACGCCTTAGTAAACGTGATGTTTTAATCGTTTCGAATCTGGCATTTTCATCTCCTTTCTGACAGTTATAGAGCAGAACGTCTTGAGGCTTCAATATTTTGAATTTTCAAAACACATTTTTCACGCCGCCCGCGAGACCACGCTGGCCGGGTGAAACCCCGTTCGGGGAAGCCCGGCTAGCGGCCTGCAAGCGAAACGGCGCCTAAGACCGTCTTGACTTCCGGTCTTCAGTTGAGCACACAGGTCCTCTTGTACCATGTGGCGATTGATTTCGGTGAACTTGATTCTAGTAATTAGGTTTTGCATGTGTGAACTTGATTACAGTCGAAATCGTCAACTTGAGAATTACAGAGGACAGAGCAATACAAAACAGAAGCAAGAAAACAACAACTGGACTCGGAATCTTGGACAAAACGGCATACTTATACATAATTTAAGAGGACGATATGGTACTTCCTATCGTCCTCTTAAATTATGTTTTACGAAATTACCTCAACCTTCTACTAACATGAAGGATTCAACAAGATTGGATTTTTTTGGTAATTCCTGAAGGGTTTGGATGAAATTTCGAAAACGTGACTATAACATAGCTAGGATTAAAAATCGCTTTTTTTGTAGGACCTGACATTTTATACGAATACAGACTGAATTGGAAGCAGTTGAATACCCACTAAGAACTGTTATACAAGGACCATATGCCACAAAAAATATTTCTCTATTGTTTGACCCCACAAATGAGACTGATAAATTTAGCCCCTAATTTAACCCCTTTTTTTATGCTTTAAAAAATAATCATTTGCCTTCTGCTTCATATAATCGTCCTCATCCCAAAATGTAGTGTGCCCAGACAGAATTTGATTTATTTCCTTACACCAATTATTCAAAAAAAAAACAATGCTCCGTTTTAAAATCAACCTAGAAATTATTTCCTTATGATCTGGGCATTTCACGAAATTGGAGTGAATGTGTACTCTACTTATTAATTCGATATATTCGGCGATTTTCATTAAATTACTGGAAGTTTTAAGAATTTCGATGGTTATATGTTCCACTTGACAAAAAAAGTCAAATACCTCGCGAGTTGGGTAGGACAACCAGGTTTTGTCCTTTTTGTATTCTTTAATTTGTATAAAGGAGTGGAATTCCTGAATACCATCGCTTTCCAAGTCATTCTTACAGTTTTCACAATTTTTATAAACCTTTTTTTTCAAACATTGTATGAGCCAACCACTACAATATGCTATTGCTGCGCATTTTTCTTTTGATGTAACGGAATTGTCAGTAATGAGGTTTTGTGTGTCAATTGGAGCTATGTCTATATGCCTATCGAAATGGTCGAATACAGTTCGTTCCTCTGGAGCTGGTACCGAAATATTCTCTGTGAGGAAGAATTTTAGAGATTGCAGGCAGGTATCCTCATCCTCTTCGCAATTAGAACCCACGGAATGAGGGGATGTCAAGTTACCTATAAGCAACGCTTTATAGGACATCATAAACGCGCATGCGGTAGGCATAACATTTCTTAGTCCGTGAGCCCGGATCGCACCAAAAAAGTTCTCTAAGGGATCCTGGTTGAAATGGCGCAGCAATAGAGAGTTCAGGCCCAAAGAGTGTAAAAATTTGGTAACTTCCAGAAAAGCCTCAATTGTCTTTACCCAACTCGTGATAGAAGGTACGACACTTTTATTCCCACCTGCAGATACAAATTTCATTGATTTTAAAATAGCTAAGCTTTTATACCATAATTTGTGATGGGGCGACCGCGGCGTTACAGCAGACCGATATATTTTCTCTCCGACAGGCTTGCTGAAACTTCCATTGACGGAGTCGAACAGACTGTCAAAAAAAAGAAGAATATCTGCAGTGTCCACACTCTCTTTCGGAATATGCCCGGTTCCTGAAATTAGAGAATTATATATATATATATATATACAGACACATACAAACACTGGATATACAATTATGTATCTCCGCGGCTTCGCCCGAATACTATAGAAAGCCCGGGCGAAACTAACGTAGTAACTATAGTAGTTAACGAAATTGTCGCAGGTCGTAAGAGGTAATAATTACTGATTTTATCACACTAATTTAAATAAATATGCCAAATTTCAGCTCAATCGGATACCGGCAAGTGACTGCAAATATTGAGGACTACTTGATAAATAAAAGTTTGGAAAAAGTATCACATTGTCTGTTATCAATAAGGAGGCTCTCGGGCCGTCTGTCGCTGACCGGTGCTCTCTAGAGCGTCAGACAAATGGCACGAAATATTTGTATTAGCAGTATTAACGCTACTTCCCGTTGCCATTATCAGAAAGGATCTGAAATAAATCAATCTGAAAATTTTCATCTTAATTATAGTGTAGAAAGTTAGTCTTACACACACGAGACGTTTAAGGTTACAAAAACAATATGACACTGACCTGCCATGTAGCCCATTGCAATTCCCACATTTTGACTAAACACCTGGGTACAGTACTTCACTCTCATCTTCGGGATTTGGCTCGGAATTATGTGTTGTGCAGTCAGTTTGCTGATAAGACGAACACCTTTGTAACCCGGGCTTCGATTGTACAATGCCTCAAGGTGCGCCCATTTTGCTCTTTTTGTCTTTCCTTCCATCACATATTCCAAATCCTTAGTTATCATATTATTTCTAATACCTTTCATTAGATGTGGTGGGTCATAAATGGGATATATTTTCTGATTCTGGAGTTCGAAGTAACCACCTTTATACAATTTATCTGCCCTCAAATAGTTGGCTTTGGTCTCATTCATCAGAGCGTTCACAGCAGCCATGTTCGTCGCCCCTTGATCGCACACAGTGCTAACGACGCGTAGGCCAGTTGCCATAACTTTTTCTATAACCACTTCAATAAGCTTCTTCAACTCAGCGGTTTTGGTTGTACCCGCGCAAAACGTAAAAGCTACTGGCTGTTTAAATTTCTTTATGATACCACGCACCATAAATACCAAAACATGGTCACAAAATGTGTTTTCTCTGGAAAATCCGTTGTCGACAAAGCCGTTGATGATATCTTTGCCCTTGTCAAAGTTGACATGGGGAGCGATTGCCATTTCATCAAATATGACGCTGCACAATTTGTGGTGGCTGGGCATTTTATCCACTCTTTTTTTCAAATGCTCGAATAGGGCATCGTTTATCCCTGGGAACAACGTAACCTTTTGCAAAATTTTATCGAGGGTCCGGCGTTTTGGCAAAATGCATATTTTTGCCAGAAGTTTATATGCTTTTGGGCATGGTTTATAAACAGAGAGCGCCAGTATTTTTTCATCAAGCGAAAATCTTCGGCCTCTAGGTCTTTTTCCAAACTGGGAAATCTGCATTTTAAAAAATGTCCTCGCCGCAGGTGTCATTTTTTTGCTAATGGCCTCAAAAGCCGACGTTTTAATTATTCTGTTAGTCAAGGCCACTTTCATTTTTAAAATGTTCTTTGAAGTCTGGCATCTTTTCAAAGTATTTTTTGTCAACCTCAGTGTGTCTCTCAATTGACGCTCAGTTTTGGTCATGGACTTTGACAACAAACGTCGTTTCGGTCCTGAAAGTTCACGCAAAAGTTACCTTCACATAAATATATAGTAGATAGATGACGAATTACAATGTTCCTCGGAGTTAGGCTTCCGCACCAGAAAAGATTCGTATGTTGCAATTCAATCTGTCTGTCACAGCGCTATGTATACATATACATTCAACCCAAAAAAATATTTTGGGTAATTGTAAGTCTGCCATAAGTTATAAATACCGATTAGAGATTTTGAATATTTACTATAATTATGTTAAGAAAAAACTTCAAAAATCTTACTTTGGTCAGACTCGGTAATTTTCATTGTAGATGGAGGAACTGTAACATTTACAGGTTCGTCAACAGCCATTGGCACATCTGCAATTAAAATATTTATGGATTGGGTGAACCCGGTCTACCCTAGACACAAGGACTTTTTCACAAGATGAACTGAGATATCTTTTCCTGGAGAACGATTCAAATGATCATAATTCTTTTGAATAAAATACTTAACAACTTACCACATGCTGAACCAGTATGTGCTACTGGTAAGGATATTCTGGATGTGGAAGGTATTGCTATATCGTCGAGACCACCAATCACTGGAACTTGTCCTTGTGAACGGCTTTGCAGTTCTGATAGAATAAACAGTCAATTACAAATAATTTACTTGCACACCTAATTATTTATTTCCACAATACATTTGCTTTTACGGTGAAAGAAAACATCTAGAGGAAACCTGCGAAGAAATTCAAAGGTGTACGTGAAGTCCTCTACCCACACTGGACCAGCGTGGGGACTACTGCTAAATTCCTCTTAACAATAAGAGTTCTGTTCCCAGCAGTGAGACGTGTAAAGGCTGATGCTGATGATGATAATGACAAACTAAAACAGTAGATATAACTGTTTTTGATGAAGTAAAACAAAAACCTTATTTAAAGTGAAATAAAATTAAATATGGTTAAAAAAAAACTTCTATATTAATAAAAAAAAAATTTTATTGTACCACTAAATGAGGGATTCTTACAAAATAAAATAACATTTAAAACATTAAATGGTAACAACAGGCGGTCTTATCGCTTAAAAAAATATATATCACAAGAGGGACCAAGATATCTTTTCATGGAGAACTATTTCGTTTGAAGAAAACATATCTTGCACACAAATGCTACTGATTAGAAAAGTAATTGAATACAAATGACTCACTCTGGGACGAGAGGTACCCTAGAGTTCTATGCTATGTGATAGTGCCAGGACTTTATCACAAGATGGACTAAGGTATCTTTTCCTGGAGAGTGATTCAAATTATCATCATTCATTTCTAAAACTTGAACTTACCACATGCTGAACCAGTATGTGCTACTAGTAATGATGTTCTGGATGTGGAAGGTATTGCCCCGTCGTTGGGGCCACCAATCACTGGAAGTTGTCCACGTGATAGGTTTTGCACTCCTGATATAGATAAAAATACACAGCCAATTATAAATAATCTACTGGAAGACCTACTGGTATAGAAGAGAAGTATATTTTAATATACATAAATAACACAAACATTATTAGAAAATAAAAATATAGATCTATCATTAATTACTGACTGGTATGGATATTTGAAATGTAATATATCTCTATAGAATATATTATACACATTTAGCAGAACATCTAGAATTCTATATGTTACTAGCAACCGCCCGCGACTTCGTCCGCGTAGATTTTAGATGGTAACAAAGATATAAATGAGGTTTATTTGTTTCTGTTAGTTGTCTGATGCTATTAATCTTTTGTGAAAATTACTCGCATGAAAAAATTAATGTCCGCCATCTTGGATTTGAAAATGGATGTAACTTTCGGAATCGGTACCCCGAGGAACTACAAAGATGACCTCATATCGATTTTAAAGAAAAATAAATGTCCGCCATCTTGGATTTGAAAATGGATGTCATTTTCGTAATCATCACCCCGAGCAACCTCGAAGATGACACCCATGTCGACTTTAAAAAAAATTAATGTCCGCCATCTTGGATTTGAAAATGGATGTCATTTTCGTAATCGGCAACCCGTGGAACCTCGACGATGACACCCATATCGATTTTTAAGGAAAATAAATATCCGCCATCTTGGATTTGAAAATGCATGTCATTTTCGTAATCATCACCCCGAGGAACCACGGATGACGCCCATGTCGATTTTTAAAAAAAATAATTGTCCGCCATCTTGGATTTGCAAATGCATGACATTTTAGTAATCGGCACCCCGAGGAACCTCGAAGAATACACCTATATTGATTTTTACGAAAAGTAAAGATTTGCTCCCAGCACAAACTTGGAACCTCTTTTTACCCCATTAGGGGAACAATTTAGAATTAGAAAACGCTGGAACAGGTTTTGTTGTATTTAAACAGAGAGTCTATATAGGTAGGAAGTTTTAAATCTCTCACTTCAAAAAAGATTTTCTCCTTTACAAACTTGGAACCCTCTTTTTACCCCTTTAGGGGAGCAATTTTGAAAAACGCTGAAATACGTTTTGTTGTATTTAAACAGAGAGTCTATTTACGAAGTTTCAAATGTCTAACTTCAAAAAAGAATTGCTCCCCGTACAAACTTGGAACCTCACCCCTTTAGAGGAGCAATTTCAAAAAATGCTGAAATAAGTTTTGTTGTATTTAAACAGAGAGTCTATATACGAAGTTTTAAATTTCTCACTTCAAAAGAGATTTGCTCCTTTACAAACTTGGAACCCTCTTTTCACCCCTTTAGGGAAGCAATTTTGAAAAACGCTGAAATAAGTTTTGTCGTATTTAAACAGAGTCTATTTCAGAAGTTTCAAATCTCTAACTTCAAAAAAGAATTGCTCCCCGTACAAAGTTGGAACCACCTTTTCACCCCTTTAGAGGAGCAATTTCAAAAAAACGCTGAAATATGTTTTGTTGTATTTAAACAGAGAGTCAGTATACGAAGTTTTAAATCCTACACTTCAAAAAATATTTGCTCCCCGTACGAAATTTTAAACCCCTTTTCACCCCTTTAGAGGAGCAATTTCAAAAAACGCTGAAATACGTTTTGTTGTATTTAAACAGAGAGTCTATTTACGAAGTTTTAAATCTCTCACTTCAAAAAAGATTTGCTCTTTTACAAACTTGGAACCCCCTTTTCACCCCTTTAGAGGAGCAATTTCAAAAAACGCTGAAATACATTTTGTTGTATTTAAATAGATAGTCTATATACGAAGTTTTAAATCTCTCACTTCAAAAAAGATTTTCTGCTTTATAAACTTGGAACCCTCTTTTCACCCCTTTAGGGGAGCAATTTTGAAAAACGCCGAAATATGTTTTGTTGTATATAAACATAGAGTCTACATACGAAGTTTCAAATCTCTAACTTCAAAAAAGAATTGCTCCCCGTACAAAGTTGAAACCAACTTTTCACCCCTTTAGAGCAGCAATTTCAAAAAACGCTGAAATAGGTTTTGTTGTATTTAAACAGAGAGTCTATTTACGAAGTTTCAAATGTCTAACTTCAAAAAATAATTGCTCCCCGTACAAACTTGAAACCCCCTTTTTACCCCTTTAGAGGAGCAATTTCAAAAAACGCTGAAATACATTTTGTTGTATTTAAACAGAGAGTCTATTTACGAAGTTGTAAACCTCTCACTTCAAAAAAGATTTGGTCCTTTACAAACTTGGAACCCTCTTTTCATCCCTTTAGGGGAGCAATTTTGAAAAACGCTGAAATATGTTTTGTTGTATTTAAACATGGAGTCTATTTACAAAGTTTCAAATCTCTTACCTTAAAAAAGAATTGCTCCCCGTACAAAGTTGGAACCCCTTTTCACCCCTTTAAAGCAGCAATTTCAAAAAACGCTGAAATATGTTTTGTTCTATTTAAACAGAGAGTCTATATACGAAGTTTTAAATCTCTCACTTCAAAAAAGAGTTGCTCCCCATACAAACTTTGCACCCATATCTTACCCTCGTAGGGTTAGAATTTTGCAAAACGCTCAAAACACTTTCTTTAGATCTAAGTTCGTAACCATTTTACGAATTTTTAAGTCTTCAGCTCAAAAAAAATTTTTTTCTCCCATACAAACTTTGCACCCGTATTTGATCCCCTTAGGATTGGAATTTCCAAAAATCCCGTCGTATCCCTTGCATACGTCATAAAAGTAAGCTCTGGACTAAATTTGAAGTTTCTAGTTCCAGTAGTTTCGGCTGTGCGTTGATGGTAGATCAGGACTTCTTCTTTTATATATTTAAATATATAAATATATATAGAAGAAGATTGATAAACTGATGCTCCAGGCACCACCTATTTCTACCTCAGGTAAGAGGAGATATACATTTTTTATGAGGTACCTATAGTAGGAAGAGGTACTTTTTGGCAATCACATTGGTTCAATATTTCAATATATTACTTCTTCTTTACCCCTAAATAAGAAATATAACATAAATCATATATTAACAGAGAAATAAATTCAATTTCATCTAGTAGGGATTACATTGAATTTTAAAATCTAGTATTAAATTAAGCAGTTTTTCAGATATTCGGGGCATTAAAAATTGGGCTGTTTTTCTAAAATCCTATAGTTTCTCATATCTATCCGTCCGTCCGCATGTCACAGCTGATTTACTCGGAGATTATCACTACACTTATGAAGTTTGGTAGGAATCACTACATAGTGATGTGAAATAAATATTAAATTAGAGGTGGTTCACTGCATACATGTAACCGGGGGATGAAAAAAAACAAAATTAAATATTTTAGGCGTGTGGGGTATGAAAATGATATAGAGGTTTCTAAAACCATGGTCCAAAAGGACGTAAGTGCCGTGAGTTCCCTATGAAGATACAGCCTTTTTGATTGAATGCATTGGATAGTGGTTTTAAATGTGGACTAAGGGTGGGTTGCACCAAACCGTCTGTAATTGTAAGTGGTGTTTGTTAAAATCTGATTGTATGGAAAGTTTGACAAGTTTCTATGGGATGACAGCTGCCGGCGCCATATTCGACGATGACCGGCCTGTGATCGTATGTTCGTGCAACCGACCTTTAGTAGCCGATACGGAATCCTTCATTGTGCGTGGTCCGATACGCACTTGGGCAATTTTTTTTTACTATTCACGAAGAAAATATTTCTAAGAAGCTGTTTGAAGCTTGTTTGTTAGTAGTGTAGCTAGTGCTTCGTACTTCGTCTGAGTAGAAATCCAATATTTGTCACACAAACTATTTATCATTTATTACATGCAAGGCCTTCTAACCCGCCCCGCGACGTAGGCCACGTTTTTCTTAACCCTTCCACAGCCATGAAAGTCATATGGCCCTCGTGATAAAATCAATATTAAATATTTATTCTGCGTGTAAGCCTTTCGTAAAAACTAGTGCCTAAGCCAAATCTTGGGATTAGGTAGCAGACCCCGGGCATCCCTCAGGATGCAACTGTACTGGGATAACGTTAGGAGGATGATGATGAAGTAGGCCTCAAGGGCTCTTTTGCATGTTACAAATTAGGATACAATTACAATGATATCATTAAGTGACATGATTATATAGCAACAATCAACCAACAGATAAATACCTGGGGACATATTTGCTAAACTTATCCTATAATAATGGGATGTAAAGCGTCTCTATGCTCAAAAAAAGTTTGGAGACCCCTGCCTTATTACATATCTGGGCTGATACTTTAAGAAATGTGTTATGTCACAGGCAGGACCCCGAGGGTACCTTGAGACATGCCTTCCAATGACCTAACTTTACTTAACTAGTGGTTCTGTGATCTTTAGACTCGCCAGTGTTTTTTTTTATTTACTAAAACTGACTCGACAAAAATTGTATACAATTATCGAACCTGCTCACAAAATTTCACGAGATCGGTAGAGAAATGTGTCCTGTAGAGGAGAACCAAGAAGTACATACGATAGCATTTTTGTCGAACCTGAAGCAGAAACCTTTTGTTTCACTTGGTCAATTAATTCCAGAATTTTTTTACTATGAATATATAACTATAGAATGAGATATATTCATAGTAACAAAAGGTCAAGGATTATATAAATTGTGTAAGTTGTTATACTTCAAATACAAAACTATATAGGTCCCCATATAAAAGTATAGGAAAAATTCAACGGCCTGGTAAAATTTCATCAAATTTTAATTTCATAAAAGCTAACAATGAAAACCTCTCTTTCATTTATACGTACATAATATGTATAAGTGAAAAATTCCAAATTATGAAAAACTTACTTACATATTATCAGAAACCGGAATTTTGGTGCTGACTGTGTTGTAGTGACTTCTCATTCATCGACTTTGTCATATCGATATAAATATAATAAAATATTAGATTCACTAAGGGTATTTATTTGTTAGTGCTAATAACTGCACGCGGTTTATCTCTTACTAATACGAGTAATTATACCAAATATTCATCTTGATAAGTTTCCTGGTTTGTTTCAAACGGATGTCACAAAATTAAACAATTTCGTGGAATCTGGATTCATATAAGATTATTTTAGAATTACCGAGTTTCATATATTTTCTTTTGAGAAAGAGATATTGTAAATTGTTTAATAATCCATAATTATGTGAATTAAACTAGTAATGAAATTTATAATAATTAATTGACAGCACTTTTACATTTGTTAAGTATAATACATTAATTAGATATACTTTGAATTTAGATGTTTTTATCGATAACTTACCATACTTTAAAAGTCGGTATATGAGAAGTCACTATGACAGCTCAAAATTGCCACGAAAATTCCGGACTCTGTGTATTATGTAAGTAAGTTTTTCATAATTTCGAATTCCGAAAAACTTACATAATATGCATATATTACGCATATTTCTCGTAGTGTGGGGATTAGTCATAATCTAGTAATCTAATAATACGTAAAGAAAGTGGAGAGAGCCTACGCTATTTTTTATCTTCGACCAAGTCATTTACTTGTCAGTTTGATGGTTGTGGCTGTTGCTCCCATATCAGCCTTACAACCCACTTACGTACATGCCGACTCAATAATATTACGGATGCTGCTTAAATAAATTTTTTATACATGAGCAAGGCCAATGATGCAATGATGATGATGATGATGGTGATGAATATGGTATATAATACAAAAATTGAATGAACCATGACATTAAAATGTAGAGCTTACCTGGTATATGTAGCGTTGGTATAGCCAATCGATTAAGGCGCTTTGTGGGATACACGAAGACGTTCTCAAAGTGTCTATCACAGACAAGTCTATTGCGATATATATACATATTCTCTTCGCCCACAATATCACCGCCAATCCTCATAACCCATGTTCTGAAGCGTTCCAATTCCTCTGGTTTCCCTACATTGCCAGGGTTTGGGAAGCAATGCAATGGGATATCTGCAAGTTTATATATAAGTTAGCTAGTAAAAGATTTAGATGAAAATGTTTATTTAATTTTTTCAGACATCAGCATAAAATTGCAGAAATAAAAAAATAGAAACAGCATGACATTTAATATTTTTATACACATCACATGTGGATTTGAGTGATATATTTATAAGCCAGATGATGTTATTATCAAATTTACCTTATCCCCAAAGAACAATATAGCTCAAGCATCTGGATTGTGTAAAAAAAGTCATGACCACCAAATGGCCCTTTAGCAAACATCTGGATCTTAAAATGACAATTTTACTTATGACAAATAAGGTATTATAATTATACAATTATTTATATTTCCAGACGTTTGGCTACTTACTCATTCTAATTCTGAGGCGTCCAGGTAAATTGACTCGCTGCTGACTGAATATTCTACTTTTGTGTTATCTAGCTGAAATGATCCTTTAAATTTGATAGTAACGCCTAGCATTGTTGTAACATGTAAATCTGTGTCACAACAATAAATTTTACATGATGGTCTTTAGCTTATATGAAAAAAGGATATGTGCTTTGACAAAGGTTATTTATGTTGGTATATTAGAGTACAAGTAATCCGAGCATAAACCGACTTCATTTTCAACGCCAAAAGATATTAAATCCAATAGGAGTATATAAAAAATTAAACTGTAAAATACCGACCTGCAAAAAAAATTCAACTATAGAGGCTTCCAAGATATATATATAGTTGTGATTACAGAGGTTTTTTACTAGGATTAAATTGCCTTTTTGTTTGCAGAATGAACACGCTATAAGCTTTGTATCGGATTGAAATAAATAATACTAATTGTAACTTACTGTCTGCGTCAGTAACGTTGCAGGACGGTACACAACATCGTCGCTGCTTTGGTGCCATCACCAAGTCGTGGTGATTAATTTGTAAAGAGAAACGGTAACACAACCACAACAATCTCAACACAAATAAAACCACCACTAAAGTTTATAACAATGTGGTAATTAATGGAGGAGCTAAGGAGCTGCAACTCAACATTAATTACACACAGAAGCACTGAAATCCGTTCAAATAAATACGAAACACGGGAAGCGTATACGTAAAGACCGACGAATTCAGTTTGAATTGAAAATAAAATTAAGCGGTCGCGGCCATTTTAAAATTGTTGCCACAACAACTAGTAAGTTGTACTATATGATTTAGAACTATTCTGTTTTCGTTTATATAAATCTGGTTTCTATACTTTTTATAAATATAAATGAAAGACTAATATTTTTCTTCACAGAATCGACAAAAATGATAAAAAATAAATTTTAAAACACTCAGAAAATAATTACTTAATACTACTATATATTTTCATATAGCCACACTAACATGAATGCACTACAGCGCCATCTAGTGTACAATTATGCGCATTAATTAGTTTAGCTGTGTTGATTCGGCATGCTTCCTTGATGGCGTTAAAATCAATTTTTTCATGCATTCCACCACCTTCTACTAAGATACCAAAGCATGGATTTGACAACGGCACGGCGGTCAGCGTGACCACTTTATAATCGGCGTTCCTACTAAAAGAGTGGTCAGAAAACTACTAAAAAATATACCAAATGAATTTCATAATCTACTAGAAACTACTAGACTAACTAAATCAAGCTTGATTGTGTTTAAATCGCAATTATTTGTGTATAAATCTTGTATATCGTAGTTCGGAACAAGCATTCGTCCTTTGCTAGTAAATTAGTGAGTGCGAGAGGGAGATAATGTCAGTAAAATACTCAATCATGCATAGTGACAGCTTCGTGAAGGCGCATCCACAAGCCTCGAGATAGAGCGAGACAACCAAGGTCATCATATCCCTATCTTGCAAATCTTATAAGCTGAAACGTTTAATTTACAACATTTATAACATATTGAAACAGATTTTCAAAAATTGTCAAGTAGCCACTTGTGGATTGATATAAACTACTAAAAACTACTGACTTATTTTCTCCTACTAAAAGCTTGAAAAAAATCCCTTAAAACTACCAAAAAAGTAGGAAACTACTAAAAGTGGTCACGCTGGCTGCTAAACGCGTGCCGCAACGAGGGACGACAACAGAGTACATACCTCCCGTGGGGTGACCATGTCACTAAAATTACCCCATGGCTTCTGTTTATTTTGTATAATTCGACTCATTATAGTCATTATGTAATTGATCTGGTATGAGCGATAGAAGAAGTAAGTTGTTTGTGTGAAATAATTGAACTGAAAAAAAACAACATTCTGGGAAAGTCAACATTTCGGGATTTCAACATTTTAGGAATTCAACTTTGTGGTCCTGGAGGTGAATAAAATATAATTACATGTATAACGACAATATGACCGGTAAGTTAAGAGAATCGCTCGACACCCAGTGTTACTTAACGGTATTCCATGCTAAATAACTTCGTTAAAGTGTATAAGTTAATTATTACGTGGAAGTTATTGTAGGTATAATGCTCCGAAATTGGGTACAAGTTATTGTCACTAATAGGTATAACCGTCGTGTCCCGGCGAAAAAATAAACAATATTATAGCATTTTTTTGATATGATCCCTGGGATCCCAGGGACCGGTAGACGACGAGTTAACAAAACATGTACCTACTTTATTTATGGTGCTTGTCATGCTTGTGCAAGCGAGATAGCTTTCCATACCTTTCTGACATTTGAGTGGTTTGGCGTGTAAGTATAGGTTTAAAGTGTGTAGATGCAATTTTAATTAGAATATTGCCGTGAGTCTCAGATATATTGAAATATAATAAATCGACCCTCGCCACAGCCGCCGCCAACATTTATTTAGCAGGCAGTGCTAGACGAGCTGCCATCGCGACTGGTTCTTATTGACTACGGACGACGTATTGGTCTGAAACATGTTGAGTATTTCAATATGTCCGACTCACGGAAGTTCTCTAATTAAAATTGATGATGCACTTTCTTAACTACTCAATTACATATATGTAAGGCGAAAAAAATAATTACACTAAGGAACGAAATGGCAAACAAATACACATTCATACATTTATTATACATATAAGATTTTTTTAAAGAGTGGACGGTAGATTCAGGAACCTGATCGGGGCACTTACTGTCCTTTGAATAATATTAATTTTGTGTATACTTTTCTAATACTTTCATAAGTGATTAAGACCACCACGCCAAACAGAAAAGAAAGTATTAGAAGAAGAAGAGTTTATACTCTTGATAGTGTTTTGCGGAAGCAATGCAATTCGAAATTCTTTGAACACAATCAGCTGTTTTAGACGGCTTCCAGTTTTGCCGACCTGCCGCTGCTATCCACTTATTTCGGGTAGAATCATTTAGTGGAAACCTAGAAAAGAAAATTATATATTTGCTTGTCCATTTCTAAGAAATACTACAATTTTGCTGCTACATAATAAAATTGACAAGTGTTATTTTTATAGAACTCTAAATTACCATATAATTGGGCTACTTTTAAATCGTATTAGCTGGTATCCCTAAATGGATTGCAGGGAAGCTAAATTAAGAACAGATTTAAACATTTCTGACAGCTTCCAATAAACAACCTACGTAATTTAGGCGGATAATAACGTCGACAAAAATTTTCTAACCTAAAATCACCAATGTAAACAATGTTATTATTTCAATATTAATCGCTTTATTTTACAAGATTTTGAATGAAACATAATTGTACCAATAAAATAACACATATTGCGCTTAGATAAAGGTATAAAATAGTATAATTACGTGTGAAAGGTTACATTTTCTTCGCATCTTTCTCTGCGGCTTTTACAGCCGATCACGCTGCAAACTACCATTGTTTTATAGAAACTGTACCACAAAAATCCTGATCTATATCATTTGTTGCCCAGAGCACTATTTTATGCACGAAAACATTAATTAATTCAGTTAGTTTTTGAGATGACACTTCTGACTACCTTTTGTTGAGCCCAACGATGCTAATTTTGACATTGTGCCCAATAACAAAAAGTGGAACTATGACAAAGACAGCAAATGATACACATCTCTCTGCCGCACTTAGCGAGATTTGTATATGACCTTCTCGCTTGGAACTGGTATTATTATTACCGAGTCACGTCTGTATTTATTATAAGTCTGTGGCCATACCCGTAACCAACCCATAATGTGAAATGGCTTTTTTTTTTTTGGGATTTTATGGCCTGGTTGCTGAGACCTTTAAGCCACGTCTTTATTTGTTAAGTACACGTTAAGTCACTTTACTTTTATATGTTTATATGTTTTGCACTGTATTCTTAATGTATTTGTATATGGGTTTGTAAGTTTCAATGTCTTTTAGTAGTCGATTAAGCGGCGGCGGGCGGGAAGAAAAATCACTATAATTATTTTGACACACTTCACTTAGTTCACTCGCGAGTACCAATCTGTCGATTAGAAATTTTTGACAGTCGAATATAATGTGGTCCACTGTTCCTTCTTCAACTCCGCAGAATGTACAGACATTGCTTTCAATTATATTTAATCTTGCTAAATGTGATGGAGCTTTATTATGCCCATAACGTAATCGGTTCATTGTGGTGATAAAATCACGACTGGCTCTTTGGAGGCTATCATACCATGGCTTTACCGGTAAGTTTTCTTGTATGCTGCCATTGCTGCCATACCATCGACCTTTCATTTCTTGGTCCTTCTTCCACATTTGTTCCCATAGCGTTCTTATGGCTAACCTTACATTACTTAAATAATCAGTCATAGGTATTTACATAGTATCCGAAACATCGAGTGAATTTACAGCTGCATAAGCAGCTTTATCAGCCATTTCATTTCCCGAAATTCCTCTATGAGAAGGCACCCACATAAATGAAATGGCTTTACCTTGAAGATGATATTTGAATAATAATTCTTTAATTATGTACAGAATGAAATTAGTTTTAAAGTGAATTTTTATATAGCTTAGCCCTTTGATCAAACTTAAAGAGTCTGTTATAATTAGAAAATATTTACAAGTATTTACATTTTCAATCCGCAAAAGGGCTTGATAAACTGCATAAGCTTCTGCTGTAAATATTGTACACACATCTTGCAAAAGAAAGCTCTGAGAATATTTTATTTGAGGATCATACACAGCACAGCGCACATAATCTTTACCTTTGCTTCCATCTGTGTATAAAGTGTAGTAATCATTCTCTGACAAAAATTGCAACATATCTGAATTGTTTGTGACCGAATCAACTACAGTTATTGGATGCATTATACTTTTATACTGAGAAGAATAGCAGGGCCAAGGGCACTGCTTTTTGATTTTACAACAGATGCTTTCAATTTCCAGAAAAACATGGAATAACATTGGAGAGGTACCAACCAGGAGACTCTCTCCAGTTGCTAAAGGACCGGACACATTGATCCTATGAGGTATTATCTTGTTTATAATTTGCATGTTATTTGAGTACAATAATTTAAGGCAATACCTTTCAGCAAGTAGGAGACGTCTCAAGATCAGTGGCATAATCTTAGTCTCAACTTCCATGGCCCTTATGGGAGTTGAGCACATTGCACCTGATATTATTCTCAGAGCTTTATTCTGTATGATATCTAATTTTTTGGCATGGTAACTGTTCATATATGCCATGGCACTATAATCAAAATGGCTTCTCACAATAGCTTTGTATAGGATAGACAATATTTTGGGGTCAGCACCCCATGATACTCCGGCTAGACATCTTATTATATTTACAGCTTTTAAAGCATTTTTTGAAATATATTGGATATGTTCTTCAAAAGTCAGTTTTTGGTCTATGATGACACCTAAGAATTTCTTAGAACTAACTCTATTTATAGATTCTCCACAGTACTTAATATCACAAGTTGGGATATCATCACCGAAAATCATTAAACTGCTTTTTGTGGCATTAATCTTTAGATGTAATCTACCATCATAGTACTGACACAACTGATATAGCACTCTGTTCATATTGTCTATGGCAATTTGCAAATTCCTATTACTACTGTACAAAACAATGTCATCTGCGAATTGTAAAATATTTACATCACTAGAATTCACATATTTACATATTTCACAAGTGTACAAATTGTACAGTAATGGCGAAAGAGTGGCACCTTGCATTGTACCTTTTGAGGCAATTCTAGGCCCATGTAGGATCTTATTATATTTAACAAATAAGGTTCTTTGGTTTAAAAAATTATAGATCCACTCACACAGTCGTCCAGGTATACCCACGTCAGACATAATGTTGACTAAGATACCTGGGTCGACATTATCAAAAGCTCCCTGAACATCTAAAAATACACAAACAGTGTGTGACTTTAGATTATTTGCTATTTTCAGATCTGAAACAAGTGATAAGAAGCTGTCAGCGCAGCTACGCCCTCGACGGAAGCCATACTGCACATGTGGGATGATACCATTAGCCTCTACAAACCAGTCAAGGCGGACTTTAATCATGTTTTCAAATAGTTTACCAAGACACGAAGACAGAGATATAGGACGATAGGAACAAGCCTGTTCCGGTGACTTATCTGGCTTGAGTATAGGAATGACACACTGGGTTTTCCATGACTCAGGAATAATTAGTTTCTTCCATAGAGCGTTAAGAATATCTAGAAAGAGATGCTGAACAGATGAATGAAGTTCTTTAATTACAATATATGGAAATTTATCTAAACCCGGACTTGTATTACGCCTAGATTGTAAGCTTGTTATAAGTTCATTCCATGAAAAAGGTTCCAGTAAAAATTTTGAATTGCTATTATTATTGTTACAATTAAAAAAATTGATTAAGTTACTAGTCTCTTTTAAACCGCTATTGTCGGACAATTTATCTAAGAAGGTAGGTATGAATTCGTCCTTATGAGATTTAATACTTGACTTAACACCCTTAAACATCTTAATCATGTTCCAAATTTTACTTATGGGGGTAGTTCTACTAAAAGTATTGCACAGATCGTACCAACCAGTACTCTTCTGCTCGGATATGGTTCTCTTTTTTAAAGCATCAAGTTTTTTGTAATTGATATAGTTTTCTATTGTGGAATCACTCTTGTACAATTTCAAGGCATTGTAGGATGCTATTACACTTTGTTCGCAAACCTCATTCCACCAAGGTGCTGGAGGTCTGCTAATGAAGTTGGTAGACTTTGTAAACTTTGGAACAACTATTTCCATAAGGGAATCAAGACGTCTACAGAATTCTATATAAGAAGAAAGTGGGTTCTCTTGACTAACAGTTAAATCACCAAACGCGCTTTCAGAAAGTTCTTTATATTTGCGCCAATCGGCTCTTTTGTAAATAAATTTGTCAACAGGAGGGTTAATTTGATATTTGTCCAAGGATAGATATATTTCAGTTATAGTTGGATAGTGGTAACTTCCCATACAATCGTCATGTACAGACCACTCGCATAGTGGTGCTAAGCATGCGCTAGCAAAGCTGATGTCGATAGCTGAAGGATTGGTTCTAGGGCGGTTCACTGTAGTGAAACTGCCATCATTTAATATACATAGATCACACTCATCTATAACATCATATAAATCTTGACCGCGACCTTTAGTAGATAAACAACCAAATACAATATGGTGAGCATTAAAATCTCCGCTCATAAAAATAGGTTTAGGGAGGTCTCGAATTATATTGCGCAGTCTATTCATTCTTATGTGCCCACTGGAAGGAGGGCAATATACACAGAGTACAGTCACCTTACCACGCTCGGTAGATATAGACACGGCTATAGTTTGAATGTCCTCATAAAAAGTTGTATTTAATATGTTATATTTAATGTCTGGCTTAATTAATATTGCTACACCGTTATGAGGATTCTTGGATATTCTGGAGTGAAGGTTATAACCGGGGATTCTAAACTTATGATATTCTTTGAACCATGTTTCGTTAAGTAAACATATATCTATATTCTGTTCTTGCATAAATTTAATTAACAAGGGCTTTTTACAAAATGCACTTTGAATGTTAAACTGCGCAATTCGTAATTGAGATGTTCTAGGGGAACTTAAATCCATTATGAAGATTTAGGAGATAGATTTTTTATAAGTGCGGCTTTAATTGATCCTGTAGTGATCGGCGTTGGATCACTTTTATTAGCCAACTCTACAATTGTTTGTACTAGGGCCATTAGTACATCATCATCAGCGAGTAGTTTGGCTTTGTAGTCCATAGGCTGGACATGTGTGACCGGGGCTGGTGGGGGCGCCGGTTTGTTATTTACAGTATTTACAGATTTATTTACAATTTTATTTACATGAGTATTTACAGGTTTAGTATTTACAACTTGAGTTTGTGTTTGTAACGGCAGTGAAGGAAATTCAATCTGGGGTATCTTTATTGTTTGTGCTACACTTGCGTAAGTAATTTTGCTTTTTTTCTCTAAGATTTTATTCATTTTGATAGGGCATTGTTTTGATATAGCTATATGTGGGCCGCTGCAGTTGGCGCAACAGACCTCATTTTGTTTGTCACAATCTTTATAAATATGTTCACCTGAGCAGATGGAACACCTTTGCTTGCCGTTACAGATTTTAGCCGAGTGGTTAAACTTAAAACATTTAAAACATTGTTGTAGTGGAGGTATATATTCAAAGACTCTGTATGAAAACAGGTCATATTGCACATTGTCCGGTAAAACATTTGACAGAAATGTAATGCTAACTGTTTGTAGAGGTACTCTCTCTTGTCCAACTTTCTTCGTGAAGCGCCTAACCGAGATGATCTAATAGACGGAGCTTAATTTTGTATATAGGTCCTTGTTAGAAATATTTGCTGGAACGAACCGTATTATTCCAGTTTTTTCTATTTGAGTCGCTGGTATGTAGGCTTTCATATTATACTTGTCCAGGAATGCATTGTTGTTTAAAAAGTTATTTGCCGTGTTGTATTGCTTAAAGACTACTGCAATTTTATTCGCATTTAGCCGCTGGATAGCTATTACTCCTTTTACATCAGTCGTAAATATATGATTTAAATATATCGGGCTCTTGTTTCCTAGTCTGTCTTTGTGGTTGATATTTTCAACAAACACTTTAAACTCCGTTTTAGTGGAGTTTTCTGGATATTGTCTCTTATAATTTGGTTTAAAGTATGGTACAAAGTCACGCTCACCGCCGCCGCTATCACCGTCGACGCTGTCTCCTCCATCATTCCGAGAACGCTTATGGGAGTTGGGCGGGTTGTCCCCGCCCCCCTCATTCCCATCCATTTTTAAGGTTTATTTCAATACTAATTGGTATATTTACAGACTTTACACACTAAAAATTAAATTAAAATAAGTTTTGAAAGGTTTACACGACCGCCTTTTTTGAGTTCCCGCCCTGTGAAATGGCTTTTTTTTTTTTTTTTTGGGATTTTATGGCCTGGTTGCTGAGACCTTTAAGCCACGTCTTTATTTGCTAAGTACACGTTAAGTCACATCACAGATTTTGAAAATCAACTTTTATATGTTTTGCACTGTATTCTTAATGTATTTGTATACGGGTTTGTAAGTTTCAATGTCCTTTAGTAGTCGATTAAGCGGCGGCGGGCGGGAAGAAAAATCACTATAATTATTTTGACACACTTCACTTAATTCACTCGCGAGTACCAATCTGTCAATTAGAAATTTTTGACAGTCGAATATAATGTGGTCCACTGTTCCTTCTTCAACTCCGCAGAATGTACAGACATTGCTTTCAATTATATTTAATCTTGCTAAATGTGATGGAGCTTTATTATGCCCATAACGTAATCGGTTCATTGTGGTGATAAAATCACGACTGGCTCTTTGGAGGCTATCATACCATGGCTTTACCGGTAAGTTTTCTTGTATGCTGCCATACCATCGACCTTTCATTTCTTGGTCCTTCTTCCACATTTGTTCCCATAGCGTTCTTATGGCTAACCTTACATTACTTAAATAATCAGTCATAGGTATATACATAGTATCCGAAACATCGAGTGAATTTACAGCTGCATAAGCAGCTTTATCAGCCATTTCATTTCCCGAAATTCCTCTATGAGAAGGCACCCACATAAATGAAATGGTTTTACCTTGAAGATGATATTTGAATAATAATTCTTTAATTATGTACAGAATGAAATTAGTTTTAAAGTGAATTTTTATATAGCTTAGCCCTTTGATCAAACTTAAAGAGTCTGTTATAATTAGAAAATATTTACAACTATTTACATTTTCAATCCGCAAAAGGGCCTGATAAACTGCATAAGCTTCTGCTGTAAATATTGTACACACATCTTGCAAAAGAAAGCTCTGAGAATATTTTATTTGAGGATCATACACAGCACAGCGCACATAATCTTTACCTTTGCTTCCATCTGTGTATAAAGTGTAGTAATCATTCTCTGACAAAAATTGCAACATATCTGAATTGTTTGTGACCGAATCAACTACAGTTATTGGATGCATTATACTTTTATACTGAGAAGAATAGCAGGGCCAAGGGCACTGCTTTTTGATTTTACAACAGATGCTTTCAATTTCCAGAAAAACATGGAATAGCATTGGAGAGGTACCAACCAGGAGACTCTCTCCAGTTGCTAAAGGACCGGACACATTGATCCTATGAGGTATTATCTTGTCTGTGAAATGGCGATTGGTTTGCAGTGTCGCCAGGGCCGTTGGGACGAAAATTAGGTTTTTTTTCTTGAAAAGTTACATTTTTAATTCAAAAGTTACATTTTATATATTTTTCATCATTACTTGTCAAAACATTCGATTCTAAGAAACGAGTCGCCATATACAGCTACAATTCGGCGAGTTCGGCGACAGAATTACGCTGAGCTGTCTCAAATGTCATATAAAGTTGCAAGAGACGGACAGACAAGAGTCGTACTATGTAGGTTATTCTGTCATCTTTTCTGTATGGAAGCCTATAAATTGTCCCGCTTGATTTAGATACAATTACCTTTCTTTTTAAATAGTCTCATTATTCTCAAAAGTTACGAAAATTTCCTTTACAACAGAAGTTACTTACATGTTACGCGAGCCGATCGAAAAGTTACGAAAAATGTAAGAAATGTAACCATGTGGCAACACTGTTGGTTTGGTTGATTTGACAACGGCACGGCGGTTGACAATGAACATGAAGTAAGGATAAGACTGGAGCCGGCAATACAAACATACACAGATGTGCGAAAGCAATATAGACAACAACACACGTGGGAACGAGACAAAGTGTGTCATCAACTGTCTCCCTCATCGCTTATTATTTGACACCGGCCTGTCATCGCAACGTCATCAATCTATTCACGCCTATTTGCTTTTTTTTTAATTCGTCCATTAGGACAGGCTACGACCATAGGCCATACTGCCTCGTCATCAGTAAATCAATTTGCTTGAAATATTCCATATTATTTTTCTTCCATCTTCTTCTTCATTAATGCCGTCTTCAGTATTCCACTTGAAGGATATGCCTATTTGCTTAATGTATTGTATATACAGCACAACTAAGGGTCGGTCGCACCAACATACGATCACCGGCCGGTCATCGCCAAATACGGCGCCGGTAGCTGTCATCTCATAGAAACTTGTCAAATTTTCCTTACAATCAGATTTGAACGAACACCGCTTACGATTACAGACGGTTTGGTGCAACCCACCCTAATTATGAGATGTCAGAATTGTGCTACATTTTTTTTATGAGGATTTATTACAGTCGAGTTCATTAATATTGTTAGCTTTTTATATTTACTATAGAGCTCATTTTTATGTAACCAACTAATTATAATATTCATTCATATATACCAACATGACTAAACTTAATTTTTAATTACGAATTTGTAATCTAGTAGAGAAATGTCAATAAAGTTGAAACCAGCCAAAACCACGCCGTTTGGCGCGCTTTTGATACTTTATGTGCTCTGTGGAAGGAATCGGAGTTGACTGTCATACTCTGAAAGACTTGTTTTTGTATCTTGGTATCGCCTAATACTGTAATAAAAGTGAGAAAGTGAAGCCTGTGTTTGAAATATCATCAATTGTGGATCCCAAAGCGTTGGCTCGAAGGGTGAGCCAACAATATATAGTAATAGTAGTAGTACGATTTAGCAGGGTTACTAACTCCATTTTTTTTTACCCCTAGAGCTTAAGTTAAAACCCCCTAAAACTAAACTTTTTTTTGCGAAATCCCCCCTCCCAGATAGAAATAACAAAAATTATGTGTCTCAATTTCTTCAATGTAGTTATATACTTCTCTCTTATCTCGCTTGTTCTAATGGTTCGACTTTTTTATAATCATACATGCACATTGAATATTTTAAACATTTACTAGATGGAGTAAATGTAAAACAAGATCATGTTCTCTGTAGTGCAAATAGGACCATCATTACGCTTTGCAGCATTGCAATGGATAGTCGTAAAAGTCCCTAAATATAAGTACCCCTAAAAATATTGAGCCCCTAAAAAATCCCATGCTCCTTATTTTCCCCCTAAATTTAGGGGTAATACCCCTAAGTTGGCAACCCTGCGATTTAGTGCCTGTTGCCTGAGCTTGCATAGCTTTCTGTTCGTGCAATTGTGATGCTGGTTTGGCGACATAGTACCGTAACGCCGCTAAACTCAGTTTCATGCATATTTCGCGAGCTTCTGGCCGCTACTAGATAAAAATTACTGAAAAACAACTTACATTTTAGTGCAAAATTAGGAATACAAATTCTTCCTGTTAACATTATTCATTATGTTTAGCGTTTTTGTCATTTTGCGTTATTGGCATTATGCGTCGAAAGGCAAAGAACAATCGTATTTGCAATAAATTAACTGTGGCATTTCAATATCTGGATAAAAAGTCAGGACAGCTGGCAACATGGAATTTTGAAGGACATATACATAAGTAATCAAGTTCCGATGCTCGCGTTGGCATACAGTAGCTGCAGCTGGAGATAGAGATCTCCGTCAGCAATCATCCAACCATATAATGTTAACAGATATGCGGGATTCCTTGTTCGGTATAACATGGTCTGGTATGTAACGCGGCCCATCGCGACGCCAAAGCTGTAAACGTTCATACTGGCTGGACATGAAAATTTCCTCGTCACAGATCTAATGGAAATCTAAATGTTGAGAGAGCGGGTTAATCTTATTTCTTTTGTTAGGTATTAGGAATCTGGGATAAGATTACGAAAACACAAAAATCCATTCAAACGTTTAATTGAAGTTTTTGGTTGGCAAATAATTTATCCGCCGTTCAACCCTGCAAGAATGAATATATATAATGCGTTGTAATACGTAACGTGTATAAAAGATCACATTCGCTTAGCAGTGCAGTAGGTTAAATGAAACCAACAGTATTGAGTATTGTGATCTCATTAAGTATCGCTAACTATGGAAACACGAAATGGACTAAACCGTCCCGTGTCTGAACCGTATCGTAATTGTACCGTGCCATAACGCAAACAAGGTCGGTTTGCGTATCGGTGTGCTTTAATTTATGTAAAGATGCGCCGAATACGGGTTTCACCAAATACGAATATTCGGTCCAGCTGTTGCCGAACCGAATATTCTGCCGAATTATTCGGTTCAATGTAATGCTTTTATCAGTTGTTCTAAAACAGGCAGTACTAAAACAGATGTCAATGGTAATTTTTTTACCTTATCAAAGCAAAATATTGACAATACAGTAAGTTCAATAACTGGGTTGAGAATATTATTTTCCCAAGCCAGTAACTGAATGTATCTATTTATTTAAAATTTTATTGCACAAAACACAGAATTGTAGTATACAAATGGCGGGCTTAATGTCAAATATTATATTCTTGTAACAAAAGCTCTAAAAATTGTTCTTTTCTCCAATCTCAATCTCGAGTATTACATTGATATTGCAATACTTGGCCCTCACTTCATATTTTTGTATTGTTATTTAGAAAGAGGTTTAATTGGAGTATCATTTCCGATAGTTTTGGTAATTACGGAACCACAGCTAATATTCATAAATCGAGTAATTCAGTGGTTCTTGGATGTCTCACCATTTGTATGTAAAAATGGTTATTACCACAGTGTTACCCCACCTTTTACAGCAATATGTTAATATTTAAGTATTTTTACCTAAAAATTCCTTTTATTACTTTCAGGTACTATTTCGGAATCTTATTTTTGTGCACTAATTCAATACATATCATAGTTTTTTTTTTGTAATAGAAAACTGGTCATGAACAAGTAGAATGACACACAAACTTATTCATTAGTTAACAATATGATGAATAGTATTGCGTAACTAACCGACAATCATTGACATATAAGACAAAAGTAAATTCGACGAAAACTAAATACCTACTAATCAGTAAGTAAGGAAATTTATACAGCGCGCTACAGTGCCTTTACCATGAGTTTACATGACCGTACTCGCTAGCGACTGCGTAAAAATTTGTATGGGCAAAAGTACAGCGCCTCTGGGGGTTACGCAATATAACTAAGAATCGGCATACTAAATCGTTTGCGCAGCTAGCGAGTACGGTCATGCAAACTCATGGTAAAACCACTGTTGAACGATGAAATACCTATTCATTGGGCTATAACCCACAAGTGTCGTGTCAATAAGCCAATTAATTTATCCACTCAGTTCATGCTTATAAGCATATATGTTATGATTAAAAGGGCTTATTCAATAGCCAATATCAGAAGCACAGGTTGTTTCTAATTTGTTTGCAGCAAATTTCAGGAATGGGTAGATATATAAATTCATAAGTTTTACCGCTTTCGTCCCTCTGAAGTATTGTGGTTTTTTCTGCTGTAAAGATTTCATTTGTTTTCACGGCAATTAAATAATGTAAATTGTACGATATGAGAAATATATATAAATATATATATATATATATATATTACGCGAGGCCGATTTTTGTACACTCCATCAGATCTACAGTTATGGTCCGACTTTAATAAATGATATTTCATTAGATTCGTCTCATGCTGGAGAGTTGCATAAAACTCTTACTTTTTCATATTTTTCTAGAAAATGACTAAAAAATGGATTTTAAACTGTGTGCGCTGACCACGCAACTTTGGCCGCGTGACGTCACGCGACGTGGCTCCTGTTTTGAGTTGACATAACACAGTATAAAAATAAACAATAACTGAACTCAAACTTTTAGTACATTCTTCAGCATTAGAAAATATACGTTTTGAGTCAGCGACATATATCCACAACCCCAAGAAAATTAACAAAACACAAAATAAACGATCTTTATACAATGTTTACATGAATGACAGACTTATTGTATAGCAGTTTGTATCGTCATTTAATTCAACGTCATAATTTAACATTTTTTTTATGCCAGATTTAAATTGTCATGACCAACAAAAAATATAATTATACAAACTCTTCGCATATTCAATATTTTGAGAGAAATTGTCTTTAGATTTTTAAGCCACTCACTGTAGTGAACGTCCGTGTCTGTTATAGTCTCTTGGAGTCTTTGTTGACCTTAACAGTGCCTTGGACGCCGATAGGAGTCTATTCCCATTAGCGATTTTGCTTTATAAGACCTGGGGGATTGCTCTTATAGAATCCGCACCATAGGGGTGCTGCTCGGATAGTTTGGGCTTCGGATAGATAGGGCCCATGGAAAAGTGGCGTGAGGTACAGGTTGTAACAGGTAATGACGGGACAATGTTGTTTCGGTCATTACCTGCAAAAAATTAAACGAGAGGGCAGCCCCGCCTGCTATGAGTGCGGCGCTGACGACGATACGGCCCAGCACACCTGGAATGGTGTAGTCGCTGGGCCGAAAAGCGACAATGGCGACAGCTCTCAGAGTGGGTGATCTCTTGCTTCACAACGTCGTGTCGGCGATGTTGCGAGGCGAGAGATGCTGGGATCTAATGGGATTGTGCGCACCCTGGTGTTTTTTATCTTTCTTTATGACTCGGCGACGTGTACTGTTCTGGCCAAAATGGAAAGCCGCATCGATGCGTTTGAGATAAGGTGCTGGCTTCAACTGGCAACAACGCGGTAATGCATGAAAATACGTACCAATGTTGCGCTTCGTCCTTGCTGTAATTTATTGTTTTATTATACTTAACCACTTATTTTCTGTTTATGCATTTAATCTTTTTATTAATTACTACTTATAGGTAGGTACATATATTGTTTTGTTCGTAGATAAGAAATAGCATAGGTATAGTAGGATTTGGTTTAGGTTACAAAACAAAAACTAAGTTTCAGAAAAGGGATTATGAAATGATACTAAGCTGTAGATTTTATATCTCTTGTTTTGTTGTCTATCTTGTCACAGTGAATCGAAAATGATAAACGTATTTATGTATTTTAATTACAAATATAGGTAAAATAATTTTAAAAAGTTGAGCATGATTTCATCTTAACCTTTTTCTTAGAATTTTTTTCTTGGTATCATTCTAATGATTGCCTCATACGAGGCCTATTCCCAAAAGTAGTAGCTTAAAATAAAATTCAATCACGATTTATTTAAAAAAATTATAAGGCTTCTTCTGCGACGTCGATACATTTTTGAATTCAAAAATGTATTGAACCAGCTACCAAAACACGAAAAAAACAATCTTGTGGTAGGGAGAAAGTTGCACCCCTTAATACCTAACCTTAATTCATTAAATGCGTTATTAGAATTATTAGAGTTCATACTCGCAAGGTGTTTTGTAAGGCCCTTCGGGACTATACCTATTAGCGACACACTAATCTCTACTTCTTAGCCAATTATCAAAATCATGATATTAAACTAATTCACAATAGGTTACGTGAATGATACTTTGCTATGATAATTGAATCAGGAGCCTTACCAAGTGGCAGCCGTAACACAAATTATCGACACTTGAAAGTGTCGATAATTTGTGTAAAGAATCTTTCTGTACTAATTAATTAACGTTTGGACATATTAAAGAATATTTAAAAAATATCTCTAGGAGACACTTTAAATATGACAAGGTACAAAGGTGTTAAGCCTCGTTTGAGTTCAACCGCGCGCACTCCTATCGCTTCATTGTGCCGGGCCTACGAGTATAAAGCCACAGTCAGGTTCATAAAAAAAAAGTACGACCGTATTTTTTTTTTTTTACACTTGATATTGTCTATCTATAAAGTCAAAATGTTCTCATATTTAACGAAAGTTGTAAGAAGCACCCATATGGAAGTTTATCAGAATATACAATATAACAGAATAAACATCCAAAACTGACACAAGTTCCTTCTAGTCAAGTCGGTTCAAAAGATACAGTTTTTTAATAATATATCATATACAGGTAGGTATATAGTAAAAAACATGTTTTATTTTACCTTGAGCTTTGTATTCTTTCCCTGTAAATAAATATGAAAATAATATGGTTATGTATTTACGGATTTCAAAACGCAGTACTTTTAACCTTATTTATTTTCATACTTAATATTAACAAGGGACATACTAATAAAATTAAGCGACAAAATTCTAAGTGATTTTTCAGGGGGAATCAAACATTTTGTTGAACTAGTATAAATACTAATCGAAGGTATCAAGACTATTTATATCTCTTTTTATAATTTGTTTTTTTTTTCTAAAAAAGGTGGGCGTACCTCCTTTTCTGTGAGTGTCTAGTTTTAAACACGTCATGTGGTGTGTGGCGTCATATTATAGGTACATCGGTTTGCATTTCCTAATCTACCCGAATCTACAATTATATTATAGGTATGTTTGTAATGAGATTTACCTTGAGCAATATTTTCTTTTTCTGTAAATAAAGTTAAATATCAAATGAGTCATACAATCCATGAGAAATATTTAGGGTTATCTCTTAACTGAAATAATACGCTATTTGACTATTTTTTATGCCAGTCGAACCAGTTTTTACAAATGAACAAATGTCTGTATAAGAAAAAACATTATTTTCCAAATTTTTGAAGTTACGTACATAATCATTGGTAAAAATGTATAATTAATTGTGACATTTTGATGGTTTATTATCTATAGAGTGACACCATGTTATAAATTTGAATATGTGTCAAATACCCAATTTCGTTTCAATATTTACATTTCTAGAATGCATTATTTTTAACAATCACTAAGTTTTCTCGTCTTGTGATTTGTCTTATACCCGAAATTAGTCTATTATCTCTGACATAGGTGTGTACAGACGCCTTTATTTTTTACTGACTATTATGTGATGTTACATAATGAACTTGTGATTATTATGTAACATACTGTCATACCTGTTGATTGTTTAATCGTTCCTGTAATTGTAACGGTATGCTATTGTAATATTTTCTAGCCAAAGCATTAAATGACCTTGAATAATTGTGCAGCATGTGAACAATCGAACACATTAAGAAAATACCTACCTTAAGCATCACACGGGTATCGTGTAGCTTCTGTAAATGAAAACGTAAAAATTACTTCTTGCTACTCGTCGACTTCAATATTTTAAAATATCGTAGACGAAACTAAAATCACATACTTTTCTCTATGGAGCTCCATTCAAGTGAACTCTTATGAAATAGACCAATCACGTGTCGCCATTAGTGAACTCTTATGAAATTGGCGGACATAGAACAAAGGACATCAACGAGCCATCAACCCATGAGCCTAATCTTCATTTCCGCAGGACTAGTTTGTTTAATTATTTCGGTTTGTTTAATTAATTTCCATTTATTCGTAGAAAAAATTGTGTATGCAATAGTTATATAATTATCTTTTTAAGTCTCGAATCGGTTCTCGACTAAAATAGCATACATTATATAACGATTGCATAAACTACTAATTTACATCATGAAGAAGTAGAATTGGTTCCTCTGTATTTTGAAAATTTGGTCTCTTATATAACGCCGTACTTCATTGAAACGTTGGAAAGGAAAACATAAAATTGCACTATGAGAAGCCGGGCGGGTCGCTAGTTGAAATAAACAATTGTACGTACGTTTAAAATGAATAAATATCTCGTTTTAAGTTTTAACTATTTTGATAGGGATGCTCTCAAACTGGACGTAAGATACGGGGTGTTGATGAATTATAAATTAAAAAACGAAAACTTTATTTTACTAAACGGTTAAAACTCGCATATTAAAGCTCGGTTTTATAAAGATCCGTTAGACCTTATGTCGGTTTGTTATGTCAAAAAATTTACTGAGTTACTGAAAATTGACCTGACATTTGGTCTGACGGATCTTTATAAAACACGGCCTAATTGTGTCTCCGGGAGACATGTTGTCAGGACTCGTGGAGTACGCGCTCATCCTGAAAAAGAACTCCCGGAGAGTTCGAAACATATCGCCCGGAGTGACAATTAATACGCGAGTTTTAACCGTTTAGTAAAATATATTTTTAAAATGACTCGAAAGTTTAAATTCAAATGTTAAGAATACCTTAAGCATAACATTGGTCTGCTTCCATTTCTATAATTAAAAAAGTGAATCTCTATTATTTACATCATAAAGTAGAAGGTTAATACCAGTTTTTTGAAGTTGGTCTCTAGAATAAAATAATAATTAAATACATAATGAAAGGCATTAAACACTAGTGTGGGTTTATGAAACAATCCGAAGGCGTGTTTCATAATAACATCACACGAGTGTTTAAATGCCTAATTATGTAAGTACAGTTACATACACAACTTTATCTATCCACATTGCATAAGCCTCCATGATGCATTCAGGAGCCGCATATTATGACCGGCATCGCGGCGTTGTTCAGGGTTACTAACAGTAATTATTAGTAAAATAAAAAGGAAAACAAATGAGAAAATTAAATTTTTTTATAACAATAATTATTATTTACAGTTTGGATGGTGGAATTATTATACTTCACTTGCCCAAGTCGGACCGAAATATCATATTGGTATATGAAAAGTTTTCGGGCAGCTGTCATAGTTTTTTTTAATTCAGAGACAAACTAATGTCGGCCCCAAATTGACAATTCGTTTCGGAGTAAACGTCATCTCGACTGATATTATAATAGAGGTCAAACCAAATTTCTTTGTTTTTCAGAGATGTTCGAAATTTGAATGAAATATTTTATTTAGCAATATTAACATTTTTACATGTAAGAAATTTGTTATAACAAAACAGTCTAAGTATTATTATGGCGGTCATAATGTGCGGTTCTTGAACGCATCATAGAGGCTTTATGATATTTGAATAGATAAAGATATATATTTTACTAGGTCTAATACGGTATTAAAATAACTTCAGCTCTTTTAAATTATAGATTTACCTTCTTTAATTCCACATTTGCAGGCTGTTAAATAGATAATTTGGTTATACTCTTATTTACATAATGTTAAACTGCCATAATGTTCTTTCTTATAATTTCGTATGCCATACTCATTGTTTACCATATTGATAATATGCCAGAATCTTTATTTCCCATAATATCAATCGCATTGAAAATATCATGCTTGTTTGCATGCATGGGTGCTTGTTTGCTTGTTTACATACATGCATGCGTGCTTGCTTGCCCTCGACTCGACACGCTAGCGGTTAGATTAGGTTTAAAATGCATAGCCAGGATGGATTCGGAATGAAACAGTATTCAGTATGGCGTTTAAATATTGTATTAAATAATATTACACTTAACAATACCTATGGCATTCGTATCATTATACCATGTAATGTTCGGAAATACAGAGTATGTTAATGTCTAACAACTTTTCTAGTAAATGAAACATTCGGGCAAATGCAATTCGAGCAAATTAAATTAGTACATATGAATTTCGTGCAAACAAAAGACAACCAAGAATAACAAACATTATAAAAAATTTAAATTTTTAGGATAGCCAGTTAGCTATCCTTTAATTGCAAAGGTTGATTTGTATTGTCCATTGCACTGTCCATTGACGTTTTCATGATGTCCATTGCACTCAAACCACCTATAGGTATAAGTAAGCCCCTTATCTATTTGACATTAAGAATACCAATTTACCTTCAATTTAGACCTTAATTCCTGGAGGCAGTAAGAACATTTTATTAATATTTTAAACTAAAATAGCATCTAATGAGACCGCAAAATGTTTATCTTGTTTGCTGGTCAATGTTAAATATTGCCGTACGTACTGTGGTCTTGTCGTCGGCATCCTGTGAACACAATTAATACTTTGTAATAATATTTGAATGATGTTTATTTTTAAACCGGTGGTTATTTCTAAAAATTGCTCTCCTTTTCGCATTTTGACAACAAGACTTTTCCGAAGTAAATTGCCAAGCCGAATTTTAGGTCCTTTGCTCAAGCAGTCTCGAAAAAGTCATGTTGCCAAAACGGCGGGGTAATCACGTAACTTTTTTACTACCGTTAGATAGATTTTAATGTCAAATTTTAACTGTCAGCTCATACATTTATACTTCAAAATTGACATTAAAATCTATCTAACGGTAGTACATAAAGTTACGTGATTCGCCTGCGGCTCACAGATTGCCGTCAGTTATATAGAACGTCATTCCTCTAGTTTATTTACCCAAGACACACACTAGAAATACACAGATTTAATTGAAGGATTATGCTTTCAAATAAAGTAAGAATTTTCCAAATCGGATCATAAACAACCGAGTTCTGGGGTAACACACATAAAAAAGAACTAAGTGTACAACCAAAGAAGAGTCCGTTAAATATATTTGAAATCTCCAGTTATCGTTCAAAAGTATCGGTCACTATTTTCATTGATATTTGAAGGTACCTTAATGCTCGTCTGCAGTTGCTGCAAATATAAAGTTTTTTTATAGCCTGTGTTTTATTGCGGTTAAATTTATTTAGTTTATTTTTCGAACTTTAAAATCACCGATATCAATATTATCAAATTAAACATTGTACCTACTACTTAAAAATCATAGCTAGGCCTAATAAAAAGACATTGTAATGTGTAAAAGAAAAATTTACCTGTGCTAGGTCGTCCAAATCCTGTGAAAAATGTTTATTTTTTTTAGTTTTATGGTATACAATTATAATTCAAGGGGCTACCCGGCGAAATCAACCGATTATAGTGCATTTTGCATCGTAACTACACTCGCGGACAAAGAATACGGGTCGCTAAATACCGTCATATTTCCTAAAATAGTGCAAACTTGTACAGTTTTTTAATCCTGCCATGATCTTTATTTAATTTTACATCTACCTGCAAAAATAAGAGGTAAAAAAATTAACGTCTCCAGGTTTAAATCAGACTCCTAAAAACCCATGAAAACAACAATGTTAACGGAGCGAGATATCGCAAAAATCGTCAGTTTTAGAGATTGATATTTTTATGATAGGATCCCGGGAATTGCTAATACTGCTGGATATCAAGAATAATATATCATGTAAATAGAATAAATAAACTAGTGTAAAATATTTAGAAAAAGCTTTTGCGTTTATTTAATTTAGGGTGACCCGAAATTATTGACCTTTAGTGTAGTTACGGTGTTATAAGTTTTTGCAATCATTTTTCATCTGTCAGAATTAGAAATAAGTCACACACTCAATACACTCCACAAAAAAATCCACATGTAAAAACAAAAAGCACAAAAGTCGTATAATTTTTGGAACTACTTAATCAACATGATGACTAATGCATTATAGCACCATTTTTCCCTTAAATTTATCCGCCCTTTAGGGTTCCGTAGTCAAAATAGCGAAAATAGAAATCTTATAGTTTCGTCATATCTGTCTGTTCGTCCGTATGTCACAGCCGATTTACTAGGAGACTTTATGGTTTTATAATTGTAGTGCATAAAACTCAGTCAACCGTTGGCGAGATATTAGCAGCCAAAGTCGTAAAAAGTGTGTGTCGTGGGGGCCTTCTCTAATTTCTGAACTATGATCTCTAATTCTGAAAATTGAGGTAGCGTACATTAAATAAATACTTTCAAGGATTTTTGGTTTCAACAAGATAGGTCTAACGGTTTTCGAGTTGTCGCTGAAAAACTGTCTATAACTATGTTTTTTTAAATTATAATTTCGAGAAAAGTACAAAAACTTGTTTTTTTCGTCAAAATTACAAAGTTTGATGGCGTATACTTATCCTAGTTTCAGTGACTGGTTCAGGTAAAGTGACACAGTGTATTGTTAAATGACCGTTGTTAATACGATGAGACAAAACCAACATGGAAAAGTGAGAGTAACAGGTCGAAGACCATTGAGATAGCACTATACAAGCCTCAACGCGAAAAGGCATTGTCGGCAATGCTCTATTTCGCGGCCTCTGCAGTAATGTATTATAATGACAAACTTAGGTGTTAGAAACATAATTTCGTTAGTTTCTTTTTTGGGAACCTGACTGTAGCTTTATAGGCCGGGCGCAATAAAGCGATAGGAGTGCGCGGTTGGAGAGTGGCCTGGGGAAAATCCAGGGGAAACCTCCGAGTCCTCCGACACGACCGTGCGGGCGCTTTAATTTCGTTAGCAAAGACGCCACTCCTTCAGATTAGTTAAAAATTACGATAGGTAAGTTTAATTTCCTTAGTTGTTAGCAGATACACAAAAAACCGGACAAGTGCGAGTCGGACTCGCACACGCACGTTAATAATAAGTTAAGGAGTCGGTCTAAAAAAAAGCTTACGCAACGTAAAATACTCTTTGGTATCTCGTCGTTGCGAACTTGCATCGCTATCGCTGCTTACATTGGTGAATTAGTTTTAAATTAAAATATGGATTCTTGTAGGATATAGTTATTTTCTTTTTTTAATTAAATTGATTTAGCTCTGTTGCAAACATAATTTTGAAATTTAGTAGTGATTGCAGGTTTTAGCCCTTTCTTATTCGACTTATCAAGTGCAATTCGAATAATAAGCAGAAAACGGTCACTTACCGCGGTGTTATTCTTGCAAAGCTGTGGAAGTTTTGGCAACATTAAAATGTATTTATCAAGTATTGATATTGGTCGTTAGACAACTAGAAGTCACTTAAAACATTAAACATTAGGTCAATAAAGAAGCAGTCGCCGTAAACCTTGCTATACAGGGTGACTGCTTGTGGAATACATTCCCTTTAATGGATTATAGAATAACTCATCAGCAGTAAAAAAAAGGTCACGTGATTTTCTGTCGGAAAATTATTAGTTTCCGAGATAAGATATTTAAGATAAGATATTTATTTCCCATAATTGCCGAATCCCGTAAGAAAAATGTATATATATATATTTTTTTATTATTTGAATATTTTTTACCGAAAGTCTCTCCTCGCAATCCTGTGAAAGAAGTTTTATTAAACGTATACTATTAATAATGGATCATAATTAAAATATTGTTAGTTAGTCATTTTATCATACCGGCTTAAAGCAAAAAACTATACAAGTATTTGTTGAGCACACATGTATAAAAATATTGTATTTTTTATTCGATAGTTCTCGAAAAAACTGCCAGAAGCTGTAAGAAGCCATCTATGGGCAACCCAGCTGCTAAACCTGCTGAAAGATAATATTCCGTGACACGTATTCTATTAATGCAGCATTGACAATATTGACGTAGACACTTGACAGATGTGGAATCTATCTTGTTAAGTGAAGTAAATGAGTTAAAATCCTTCGAATATATTAAATACCTAAAGAAAATAAAGGAGTAAACACGCACAAAAGAACTACTCGTTTAAAAACAAAAGCATTAATTTGAACACTAACATATTACTCAGTGATGTTAAATATACCGAAACTCAACCTTATGTGAATCAGACAATCTCAGAAACTTTACTGATGGTTATGAACAAGAAGGTTAGTATAGTTTTCCCTTGAATGGTCAAAGGTATGGTTTTCCAAAGTTATGATTCGTCATATCATCTTGGTCAAAGCACTCTAAGATATGGTTTGCCAAAATTGCGATTCTAAAAATATTTTTACCAGGATACTCCCACAGGTCACATTTATATAGGTTCGTCATATTTATATAGGTTCCGATAACCACAAGTATTAAAAGTTACTAGATGTAGGCTACTATAATTATAATTACTTTGATTAATAAAGTATACCTACTTGACAAGGACGTTATGAATATAACACATAATTTTTATCAACTAGCTGGGCGAATATTCTGCGTTTTTACGGCGGTTATTTTACGTCATTGTAGTTTCATTAAATATTGTTAAAGGAGACGATGATCTGAGTAAACTTTTGTTAAAAGCGTAAACCAATATCGGGTCCGAGTCTTATTTGATCAATGTTTTCGCCGGTTTATCCCAACTTTGAGTAGATAATCTTGAGTCGACAATGACTTTAGAAAGGAGCGTTTCAAACGCTCGGAGAACCGCCCAACTTCGTATACAATGCTGTAATTCAAAGTTATTTATAATAAGATGACTTTTTCATGTAAGCTCATTGAATTGGAGTGCATACAAAATAAAGAAACCAATGGTTATAAGAGGTGGATATAATATAGTTTACATTTATGATAATGGCAATTCAATTTGGACGCGCCTCAAAGCTGCCAGTTAAGTTATAAAAAAAATTGCTGATTTCCATATTGTGTACGAAACGAAATTAACACCTGTATTAAAGTTTGACCAAACGAACGGGTATTTTGACGAATCATACCTTTGACCATATAGGCGGTAAACTCGGTTAGTCAATAATATGAACTACTTTACCGAAAGTGTATCCTCCATTTCCTGTAAGAGGAATATAATAGATAAAAGCATAAGTCGTGGTTCAAACCTCACTCGTGACGATTTTTATTTTAATTTATTGGAAACTGAAACCTATGGCTAAATAATTGTTTGTGATCATTATATATGTTCAATATGACCACTGGTGAAACTTCGGCAACGGCTGTGCAAATAGCCTGTCAAATTATGTAGTTTGCCAAATTTTGGCGTTCCGTGTATGACAATCTTAATAAATGTCTAATACTGAAGATCATGTCATTCGTGACTTCTATGTCACTGCCGGGGATTGCAGGCAAATGGCTTGCCAGGTGGCGCCAGGTGTTCTGGAGATTAATAAATGGGTCCTACCTTTAATGTCTTATCTTTATCCTGTAAACGTAATCGTAACATGTTATAATTGAAGCAATGCCAACCACGAAATTAAAATTGATGTCACAACTGACAAAAAAACACTTCTTATAAGCAACTGAGTACGTTTAATTACCTCAAGCGCTCTCTTTATGTCCTGTATAAAAAAAAACTTATATAATTATGCTTTACGCAAATTTACATAAGGCGAGATGAGAAAACACAAACAAAAGAATGTGTCCAAGGTTCAGTTCTTGGTCGAATTTTTTGGAATTTAATTATGGATTCCTTACAAGAAATAAAATTACCCGAAGGAAACTATATTCAAGCTTATGCCGATGATGTACTACTAATATGAACTGAAGAGAACGTCCAAAAATTAGAAACGAACACAAATAAAATCCCACAAAATATTGATAACTATATGGGTTAAGGTTAATATGGGATAAGTAACAAACTGCTGTACTATTTTCCAAGCAGAATCTTTTGCTCCTCAGGTCAGGGTCAGAAGGCCTGCATTGAAAAACATAAATAATAAATTATTTTACCTCAGTTTTGTCTTCTAGGTCCTGTTAATATCGTGCCATTTATTAAATGTTGTTTAAATTTAGTTAGTTACTTTACATTCTGTTTTGTATTATAGGTTCCGCAAAGTGAAGAAATTTTCATCGTTAAAGAATAAATTCCATTATTCACGAATTTCATTATTTTAGTTCTTTTTTGTTATAATGCAATGCATTATTATTATGTAAAAAACTATTCCGAGTACTACCTAGTCACAATCACAATATCTGTGCACCTCCCCGGGATGAGTTTGTCCGTATAACCGGACGCAGAGTATATATACGACGTCATAAGACGTCATGCGCCAGGGGGCACAAATATTGTGATCGGACAGGACTTTGAGACCAGACTTCCCAAAGGAAAGACGGATCTTATTGGAAATGTACATTCAACTAGGTAAGTAAATCCAATGTATATTTTTATGCAAACACATGTTAGACATATGTTACGAAATAAATCTTTTTTTTTGCAGTGGGTTAAAATCCTGTGTTGGCAAACTAAACTTCTGATCACCTTCCTATTTTCGGTACAACAAGAAACACATTTTGTGAGGATGCGTGGTGGACATTGAAATCTCACTAATGAATGGATATCGAATACCACTCTCCGTGTCTTCTACATACTCCTCAAGCACTATACTTGACATTGCTTGTAATTACCTTAATTTACCAAAAGAAATGTCAATGTATCTATCTGTTTAACTGGAGTTATGCTAAGAATGGTCAACCGGCATAGAAGAAGCAAGAGGAATATGAATCTCGTTGTATTATTCTGGTTGTATTAAAAAAAGAGTCTATACCTCTATATGAAGTTTCAAATTTCTCACTGCCAAAAAGATTTATGCCCGAAAAATCTTTTCGAAAAACGCTGAGATTGAGACAGTATATATACGAAGTTTCAAATCTAGCACTGCGAAAAATATTTTCTCCCCGTACAAACTTTTAAACCCTTCTTCAACCCTTTAGGGAAGGAATTTGGAAAAATGTTATCTGACTGTGCAAAAATCAAATCTAGCGTTAGTAGTTTCGGCTGTGCGTTGATGAGTCAGTTAGGACTTCTTCTTTTATATACATAGATTAATTATTTTTCATAATATCAAATGAAATAATAGCGTTTTACCATAAAATTTATTAGTTCTAATCAATATAATCCATAATACATCGCCGGAAGATAGCTCAAAATAGTTTCAACACCGAATTGTTTTAAGCTCTATTTTCATGTAGTAGCCCCTCTAGTTTTTTTGTATACAGCCTTTTTTCTCTACGCTACTTATTTTCTTTTTAATACGTATCTAGACACTGACGTTGTCAAGTAGATTGTACCTTTTTATCTTGTCATTATTAACAAGTCCACCAGGAGATAATTGTGGGTCAATAGATGCATAATTATGTTATTTACTACTACCTATATTATTAATTGTAAACTCGGAGTATTACGAAATGGCTCCAAATAGTTCAATCAGTTCTAAAAGAGCTAAAGAGTCTATGATAATTGTCGGCCGTATATTTCACCAGAAAAAAACATACAGGACAGGGCTACATTTTGGCTTTGTGCTAAATCGGGATGTCGTGGAAATATTACTTGATGTTCTAACCGTAAATTAATTGTGAAGACGACAGAACATGAGCCACCTTGTTTGCCAAATCCTGGATGACACGCAATAATTACCGAATTCGACCGTATTTATCCATTCATCCAAAAACAAATTCTCACTAAATATGTTTTATCAAAATCCAACTACATGAGAAATTTTTGCAAAACGAGCCGAGATTTTATAACATTTCAGTCTCCGATCTGAACAAAAATTTCATTGTGACGAAAGAGCGAACGATTAGGCGCAGAAATGAATAGAGCTGTGAGAGAGCTACAAAACGGTGACGTAACTGTAGGACACTGCATTTAAATAATAATCCTATTTGTTGTATAAAATAAACCCCCAATTAATAGCATATTAAGCAAAAAAAGGCTCACAATTCTCATATACACCACATGTATATTATTATTTAAATTTATTCAATAAATTCATACTTTTTATATGGGTTTGGAAAAATTTGCCTATGAGTCATTGTGTGTATGTGTCATTCTGCGCAGTCAAAATGTGTCATTATGTGCAATCAAAATGTGTCATTATGAGTGTAATTATATATTTTTCTAGTCTTTTGATCTTACCTTATTAGTTTTCTCTAGTTCCTGCCGAACGAAACGGTAAATTCTATATAAAAATGACTGAGTCTTTAATCACAAGGAATATGTTCCTGGTCTCTTGGTTACGTATGGTTCTTTTTACTATTTGTAAGAAAATTACTACTAGTACTAGCACTTGAACAGTATAGGAAAAATATGATTTATTTCTGTTGCCTATGAGAGACAGACAAAACACTTTGTGTCTGTTATACATTTTGCATGTTCATTTATTTATTTTATTGAGAAATAAAAATACTCATATATATTTATTTTTTACATTGTATATTATAATGGTACGTTGTCTGGTACGGTGGGCGTTTCCACTTTTGCATTTATCGTTACTTACCTGTTTTTCATTAGCACAGTCCTGCGAAGTAAACCAATTTTTATTTTTCAAGACAAGTTGACGCATATCTATTATGACAACATTTATCCTCAACTTAAAAAGTATAAAGTTTTCAAATATAACTTCATAATCCGTTCTGCCATTTATGCGTAACTGAGTAACAAACATCCAAAGATCCAAACATCCTAACTTTCGTATGTATATTATTAAGTAGGATATTTTGTATGATTTCATTACAAATGTATAGTTTTTAGATTTTCCCCTGTACTTGTAGGATATGACGAGATTACTTGCCAAATTTCATAGTTCTAGGTCAACGGGAAGTATCCTATAATTTTTGATTCCCTTGAGAGTGTCGAAAATACATTTTTTTGCGGCATAAACGGTCGTATACTTTTTTTTACGTTATCTTAAAAGTTTGATTTTTTCACAGCTTCAAGGTACTTTAGATCTGAGTCTGAGGTTTTAATTTGAACTCGATACCTCTACGCGTTCTTGAAATAAAGGGTCATGACAGACAGATAGACGGACAACAAAGTGATCCTAGTAATTTAAAATTCAAACGTGCCATAGATGTGGGTTGGTTCCCTATCTAGTTTTAAATAACTTGCCATAATAATTTCCTGGGCCTTTTTGCCGTATGGAAGTATAGGCCATCAGGAGCACTGTGGAATACTTAACTCCACTACTGGTTATTTTAAGGATTGAAGCCTATTCGTTTAATAACGTCAATCTACTCTGAAGGATTACTTTATTTGAAAGTTTACTTACCGTATTTGATTTTTCGAGGTCCTGTAAATATTATAAACCTCTTAATATATTTTGCTTGGCACGTAAGGCGGTTATATATTACAAAAACAAGAACGTATCAAACTGTTAACCTCGTTTTTCTGCTGTAAATCCTGTGTAAAAGAAAACATATTAGGTGGAAAATAAAGATTCCGGCATTGCAAACTGTTTTTTGCAACAGGACAGGCGGCGAATTTGCAAAGTCTATACTATTGTAGGTAACGCGGCAGATTTAACTTCGCACACAGGCTTTCAACCTACACGGTTTACCTCCATTGAAATGTCAGAAAAAAAGATACTTGACTCATCTTCCTTATGTCTAATGGTTTTTATTGTTATTGAATATTATGTGTAAATAATTGCGGACAATATATACAGTTCATAGCTAAAGCTGTTTTACTTGGCTGTTTTCTATATTGGTGACACCGACTAAAGAACAAAACTAGGATGTCAACCGAAGATGAAAATTTTAGCGATGCGAATGCGATGCAACCGCCGCCCGTGCAAATTCAAACTGTAAACACACCCTCGATCAGTGCAAATTCAGCGTCAGGCTCGCAGGATGTTTTTCGTGTCGGCGTACGAGTGCCACCGTTTTGGCCTGAAGAACCGGCGGTATGGTTCGCACAACTCGAAGGCCAGTTTATTTTATCCGGCATTTCAAGCGATTCTACCAAATTTTACCATGTGGTCGGACAACTCGACCCACAGTTCGCTGTGGAGGTAAAAGATATAATACTTTCGCCGCCCGCTACAAACAAGTACGATAAACTCAAAACGGAATTAATAAGGCGATTATCCGTCTCACAAGAACAAAAAACGCGACAACTTATGCTGCACGAGGAGCTCGGCGACCGTAAACCCACCCAATTCCTGAGACATTTACGCAGCTTAGCCGGACCGACGGTACCCGACGATTTCCTGCGCCCAGTTTGGTCCGGCCGTTTACCTAATAATATTCAAACCATAGTGGCGTCGCAACCAAAACTTTCACTTGACGATGTAGCGGAGTTAGCCGATCGCATCCAGGAATTGGCACCAAGTACTAGGCACGTAGCCAGCACATCAGCTGAATCGACGACAGGACTATTCCAACGCGTCGATCAACTATCTCAGCAAGTGGAGGCATTACTTAAAGTTGACTATCCGCAACGTCTAGGCAGGGAGCCGAACAGATGCTATCGATCCCAGAGCCGAGCTAAATCTCGTTCAAAATCTCGTCAACGCTCCGCTTCCAACTATCATAATGTTCCCGAAGGCTTTACTATTTGCTGGTACCATTACCGTTTTGGATCAAAGGCGGAAAATTGTGTGAAGCCATGCACGTTCAAGTCGGGAAACATCCAGGGCAGGCAGTAGTGGCCGAGAACGTCTGCCCCACATCATCAACAGGCCGCCTATTCATCACAGATTGTTCGACAAAGATTCAATATCTAATCGACACGGGTTCAGACCTGTGCGTATTTCCTCGAGTATCTGTAAACGAGCGCCGCAATAAGACGAAATATGAGTTGTACGCTGTTCAAAATGCGTGTTTGGACAATCCAAAGTAACTTTTCTAGGATATAGCGTTTCAGCGGAGGGGATTCGTCCTTTAGAATCGAAGGTGGAAGCCATCAATGACTTTCCGGCACCACAGACGATTAAACAATTGCGAAGGTATTTGGGCATGCTAAATTTCTATCGGCGGTTTGTTCCTGGAGCAGCTAGAATATTAGCTCCACTCACCGCTTTGCTTTCTGGAGACCCCAAAGCGTCGACTCCCATAGACTGGACGCCTGCATTACTTGAGGCATTTAAGCAGAGTAAATCACATCTGTCCAAAGCGACCTTGCTAGCTCATCCAGATTCTAATGCGGAACTAGCTTTACAAACCGATGCTTCAGATGTGGCCATTGGAGCTGTTCTTCAGCAACTCAAACATGGTTCATGGGAACCGTTAGCCTTCTTCTCCAAAAAATTAAATTCCGCTCAGCAGAAATATAGCCCTTATGACCGTGAACTCCTAGCGATATATGAAGCTATTAAATATTTCCAATACATGGTAGAAGCTCGCTCGTTCACTGTCCTTACTGACCACAAGCCTCTGGCTTTCGCCTTTAAAACAAACCGTGATAAATGTTCACCGAGACAATTTAGGTACTTAGATTTCATATCACAGTTTACAACAGACATCCGATTTGTACCAGGCAAGGAGAATATAGTGGCCGATACGCTCTCCAGAGTCGAGGAGCTTACGGAATCCATCGATTTCCAGTCCCTGGCTCAATCTCAGGCTACAGACACAGAGCTTATAGAACTTTTAGAGGGAGGTTCCTCATTAAAACTTCAAAAGATCGATTTGCCCGAGTCAAGTTTGCAAGTTTTCTGCGACGTTTCTACTCCGTCTCCAAGACCGTATGTAACACCAACTTTTCGCCGAAGAGTCTTTGATTCACTTCATGGTCTAAGCCATCCTGGGGCTAAAGCAACGGTCCGCTTATTAACGGAAAGATTTGTCTGGCCAGGCATAAGAAAGGACTGTCGAACATGGGCTAAGGAATGTCAGCAATGCCAACGCAGCAAGGTCACTAGGCATACAAGCGCTCCGCTTGTGGAATTCAACCTTCCCTCATCCCGATTTCGTCACGTGCACATGGACTTAGTGGGCCCTTTACCATCGTCTTCAGGCTTCAAATACTGCCTAACAATCGTTGATCGTTTCACTCGCTGGCCTGAAGCTTACCCGCTCCAAGATATCACAGCTGAAACTTGCGCTGCGGCCTTCGTCGAAGGTTGGATAGCACGATTCGGCTGTCCAGAAAGGATAACCACAGACCGTGGACGTCAATTTGAATCACAATTGTTCAAAAAAATATCTGCTCTTGTCGGTGCTTCTCATCTTACTACTACAGCATATCATCCGGCCGCTAACGGCCTTGTGGAAAGACTCCACCGTCAACTTAAGGCCGCTATAATGTGCCACGCCACAACTCAGTGGACTGAGGTTCTTCCTTTGGTGTTGCTAGGGATTCGGAGCGCATGGAAAGAAGATCTAAAAGGTTCACCAGCTGAACTGGTTTACGGTGAACCACTTATGCTACCTGGGCAGTTCTTCTCTTCGTCTACCCCGGACGCTGTTCTTGACCTTGCTGATTTTGCTAGCCGTCTTAAAAGCCACATGAGCAGACTCGCTCCCCAGCCAACATCTTGGCACATGAGCACCAGTCGCCCTTTTTATATCCCTAAGGACTTGAAATTCTCGGAATACGTTTTTCTCCGTCAAGGCCCTGAACGAAGATCCCTGGAAGCGCCATACCGGGGCCCATTCAAGGTACTGCGCCGCAGCCCAAAAACCTTCGATATTGATGTGAAAGGAAAGGCAGTTACAGTCTCGATTGATCGACTTAAGCCTGCATATCTAGCTAGAGAAGACAGCGTTCCAACAGCTGTTATTACAGACAATGAAGAAACTCAAGATCAGACCCAGCAGCAAAAGACACGATCCGGACGACACGTTCGATTTCCTATTCATCTTCAAGACTATCGACCGTAACTACGGTCTCGGTGGGGGAATAGTGTAGGTAACGCGGCAGATTTAACTTCGCACACAGGCTTTCAACCTACACGGTTTACCTCCATTGAAATGTCAGAAAAAAAGATACTTGACTCATCTTCCTTATGTCTAATGGTTTTTATTGTTATTGAATATTATGTGTAAATAATTGCGGACAATATATACAGTTCATAGCTAAAGCTGTTTTACTTGGCTGTTTTCTATACTATTACAGGCAAGGAGAGAACTGAACTGGATTAAGTTTTGTTTAGTTATAAATAGGCAAAAAAATGAAAAAACCTTATCTGTATGTATACAGACATTGAGTAGACTGTGTTAACTATATTCATACTGGTATTGTAGCAACAAATGCTTGTTTACTCCTGTATACTTCCACTTAGATCAACTGAACGGACCAATCAGTTGTACAAAATGGAACTCCATGTATCAACTGGTTGATCGCATACTTATTTTGTGAACAAAATATTCCCAACGGATAGCACAGACGCTTGTCAAATTCTTGTTTGGACAAATCCTTACTGTGGCAAATCCTTATTTCTCCAGGGTCTTCAATTCATTGTATTGTCAAGTCCTTGCTTCGTGATATTTGTTCTGTCAGAAGCTTGTTTTCTCTGATACTAGTTACGTTCAAACCTAGTTTCGTCGGATCCTTGTTTCGTCAAATCATTGTTTCGCCAAACGCTTGTTAAGTCAAGTTCTTTTTTCGTCGAAATATTATTTTGTCAAAACGTAATTAAGGCAGGCGTCAGTACAATCAAATAGTAAAGTATTACAGCACACGCAGCACAAGCATGTGACCCCTTTTTAGGGTTCCGTATCAAAATGGTAAAAAAAGAACCCTTATGGTTTCACTTTGTCTGTCTGTCACATCGCTAATTATCTCAAGGACTACTTATCCTTTATCTATTAAAAGAAGGGTAACAATTTTAATTTGTTTTTACGTCGAGTCATTTTCGATTTATGAGGGAAAATGTAAATAAAATAGGTATCTAAGAACAGGAGAGAGTGAAGAAACTCATTCTATTATATTACCCAAAACTTGTGAAATAAAGGGTGAATATACTACTATACTACTGTGAGTGAATATACTATTAAATTGTCGAATTTTCTGTAAATTCTAATGTACGTACTTCGGAGCATACGAAATCTGAGAACAGTCTAAAGAAACCTAATAAGGCTAAAAAAAGGTGGAACTATTGAAAGAAAACAGAGTAAGGGTCAACCTACACGTTAACGGAATAAAACATTGGAATCAAAATTGTGTAAGCTGTTTGATCAGAATCCGTCGGTCTCTTCTCACTTCTGCTCAAAATACGCAAATTGATGGTCGATCCTTAATAGACATTTTGAGACAGGACGGTTTGAAAAGGGGAAGTTTTGAAAAAGGGACGTTTTGAAAAAGGGACAATTTATGTCAGAGAGACGTTTTGCGAACGGGACATTGTCCGCCTTAATCGTTTTGAGCACTTTTTGATCGGTATTATGTAACAATGTAACGATTTTATGTAACTTATGTAATATTTCTGATGTAACGTTACATATTAGTGACGTAAGGCCAATTCCACATATGTGTTACATCATCAGCAATCTATATACATCCCACTGCTGGGAACAAGCTCATGGATGGGAGGGAATGGACAGTAGTCCCCTCGTTAGCCTAGTCCGGCTAGGAGACTTTGTATATATATATTTTTTTTAACTGTTACATACAATTATATTAGTTATATTAGTACTTTTATGTCAATAAGGCCAATTTTTCGTCCTTGCCCATACTGGTGACATACTAATGTTAATTAATTACCTTTATCGTGTCTTCGTCTTTCTGCAATCGTTTTATCAATTATTTAAATTAACTTGTTTTGTGCGGTGGACGTATACCTATAAATTTACATTTTATCCTTACTTACCTGTTTTTCGTCAGTACAGTCCTGAAAATGATATTTCTTAGTTGACAAGTTAAAGCATTTCTGAAGGATTATTTCTTAAAATGTTACTTACCGGAGTCAGACGCATATAGGTCTAAAGTTGTAAAACGTCCTAAACGCAAAATGCCATAAGGGGGCGTCCATAAATTACGTGAGGTGTTTTTTTAAATTTTCTGTCCCCCCTCCCCCCTGGTGAGATGTCGTGAGATTTTATTCAACCCCCTCCCCCAACCCCCAATCTCACGTGAGATTTTTTAAAATGTGGGTTTCTTACGTAAACGCGTTGGATTGTTATTGTAAAAAGAAAAAAAATTGCTTCGTGCTTTTATTTACGACTAGTTAAGACTAGTAATCAATATTGCTGAGAGTTAACGTCGAAGTATGAATTAAATTATTCTCTTTCGAACCAATTACTAAATAACCTTAATCGTATTACGATTACGCTTAAGATTAAATCTTATAAGCGTGTACAATCTGGATTAAATGGACCAAAATAGTATAATTTTTTTTTGTCTCCACCGCTAAACGAACGAATAAGTGTAAATATTCGTGTCTCGGGGGCGACACGAATATTTCTCGCTGTTTTTCGAAGCCGCCAGCTCGGCCGCTGCACCAACCGCCCGGATGGCACATAAGCATCCGCACTGCGCCCCTGAGATCATCCTCAAAAACTCTTGTGTTCGATTGCCCTTTATATGACAATTGATCCATAAAGAGAATAATACATCTGAAGTGGCCATGATTAAGTCGAAATATGCGAGGAATACTAATGAAATAGGAATACTAATATTTACGTTTACAGCATAATACGTTTAGAGCATTTTGCGTTTCGAGCATTTTGCCTTAGAAGCATTTTGCGTCAGAAGCAATTTGCGTTTGGGACGTTTTGCATCTGAAGCATTTGGCGTTTGTGGCATTTTGCGTTTGGGGCATTTTACGTTTGGGGCAATTTACGTTTGGGGAAATTTGCGTTCGTAAAATAGGTCATTATGCTTCTGAGGGTACTTACCGTATTAGATTTTTCGAGATCCTGTAAATATTATATACCACTTATATTATTTTGGTCCGCAAGTAAGGGTTATATATCACTCTCAAAAATAATAACGTAACAAAATGTTTAACCTCGTTTTTCTGCTGCAAATCCTGTTTAAAAAAGCATATCAATTAGGTGAGAATAGTAACTGATTGTTGCCATAGGAGAGGCGTATAAAGTTTAAATAAGTAGTAAACTTTTACCTTTATCGTCTCTTCGTCGTTCTGCAAGCGTTTTATTCATTAGGTAATTAAATTTAATATTCCATGAGTTAAAGATGTCAATTTATTTAAGGGAAAAGCGCCCACTAGTTTTTTCTTAATATCTATTACCTGTCGTCTACCGGTCCCTGGGATCCCAGGGCTCATTTATCACAACAGAATGCTATTGTTTATTTTTTTCGCCGGGAGACGAAGGCTTAAGTAAGTACTCCAAACGAATTTATAACATCCTGCGTGCGTACCTATACTATAAAATGACTTAAGATTTAAACGTCGATGAGGATTTTGTCTAGATAAGTGTTTTATTGTGAATATTTTTTTGAAATATGTCGTTTCGTGTATATTAATGGATTAGTAAGATTAGTTAGAAATTGTATTACCTTGAGCCTTGTCTCTGCATCCTGTAATCATGCTTAAATTGTTTGATACTGAATAAGCAAACTAAAAAGCACACATCGCAGGTATATTTTCCCGAAGTAAAAAATGTCTAATAAAAGGCTTAACGATTCATGAGTCCATACTTTACGATAATTTCAAATCTAAATAATAGCTTTTAATTAAATAGTGAGATTTTAACTAAAACACTGTACAACGATTAGTAATTATTGTCATGAGTAAGACCGTTAGTAATAAAAAGTTACTTTACCGAAAGAGTAGCTTCTACTTCCTGTATAAATATTTTTTTGTTAAAATAAATGTCATGAAAAGTGTTAATGAGGGATCAAAAAACTAATAATACCTACTAATAAATGTATTTTACCTGCAGTTGCTTATCTTTGTCCTGTAAAAATAATCGTCAAACGTAAATATAAAGAATATCTAAAAGTTTTGGGTGTCTTTTAACTATAACGATTAAAACAATGCACTTATGCTTCGTAAAATATTCCTCATTTTGTACGTTCTCAATGAAAGCTTATAAAATAATTTGGAATTACAACAAGACACAGAGAAACGACTTAAATATCCCCTATTATTATTATTTTTAACCCTTATCGAGTCACATGTTAGCAAAAGCGAGAAAATATTCGAGCATCGCTTGCCTTCTGGAAGACACGACGCTTGGTGAAAACCTTCTGTTATATAGAATAACAATAGGCAAAAGAGACATAAAATTTGAACAAGATAATGAACAGAAAGCCGAAAAAGGTTTCTCAAATGTGCATAAGGCAGTAACAATAACTTTAAGGACGATATCCTATTCGTGAGTTGTCGTAGGATAACGAATAGGAACCCGTTCTAGCGCATCTAGATCTAAAGTAGATAAGAGAGCCATTATGAAGTAATTTACCTCAATCTGCTTCTTTAAATCCTGTTCCAAATAAAATGATTAGTACTTAAAAAAATATTTTGTCGTTTGCACTTGAAGACAATATACGAATTTATATTACGAAATAATGTAGCAAAGTTATATGTAGGTAGGTATAACTATCTTAAATATTTATGAAATAAACTGCAGTCAGTATTTGTACCTAGATTACATAAACTGAGGCTGTGAGGTAAACCCCTGTAAATCGATATGATTGATTTTTGAAACACTGACAACATTTAGTACCAATAGTTGTAATAAAAACGGTAAGTGCGTGTCGGGCCACACGCAATGTAGGGTTCCGCAGCTGTCCACCTGTTACATTATGCGGACTTAAAAGTTCGCTAACTTATATTTACTATGTTTTTGACGCAACTAATAACATTATCGAAGAAATTGTAGGAAGGTATGTTTTATTAAGTGTGGTTACGCCGTAATTATTTGGTCTGATACGATTGTTTGGTTTGGTACGATTTGCCAAATTGAGTGTATGTAAGCGAAATTGAGTGTATGTAAAAGGTGGTTTATACAGAGTGGAAAAAGCGAACGCCAAAATTATACGCAAAGTACTTTTAAGGAAAATACTATATCCATGGACTTTTGAAAATTCGTCTGCCAAGATCGGTAAAAAGGAAACCACAGCCAAACATGTCAAAGAATGTATTATTGCTACTACTCATAATCATTGTCACTGCGATTTTAGTTGAATATGATAAGAAGATTGAATAAGAAGTCTGAATTATAATTCAACCCCATATAATAAAAAGGTTATCAAGGAACAAGTATACAGTATTGGAAAATCTTAATGAAATAATAATAAACTAATAAACATAAATGGGCCTTAATGAAATAATAGACGCAACTATTAATTCCAATACCGTAAATAAAAGTAAAATCCAAATTGTACGTCAGTTTACATTTGGGCAGCCAATTTAACAGATTTCTTTCACTACACAAACAGTAACAGAATTCCCATTAGCTGCTCTACTCTCGTCACAATATGTAAAAACGGTGAGTAAAATGAGATGTTTACTGTTATGAGTGTTTGCGTAAATCGGTCTATACATACACTATTTTCCTCCGAACATTTCTGCGAATATAATATTTATTAAAAAAAAGTTACTTCTTAGTTTAAGTAAAAATGCTTAAGGTCAGCATATTCGTACTTTATTCAAAATGTGAAAACATTTTTATACGTACCTGTTTTTCTTCGGAACATTCCTACGAAAATAAAATAAATGAAATAATAAAAATAAAGATTTGTAGTACAAAGTTCAACCGTAGTTGATTTCGATGTTTACTTACTGCATTAGATTTTTCCAGTTCCTGTAAGCATTTGCAATTTAAGTATAAATATATTGAGACCCTTAAAAGGGTCCTACAAGTGGGCGGTGAGTAAATTAAACTTATGGTAAATTATCTTCTTTTTTTAACCTGACTGTGGCTTTATAGGCCGGGCCTAATAAAGCGATAGGAGTGCGTGATTGGAGAGTGGCCTGGAGAAAATCCAGGGGAAAACCTCCGACACGACCACGCGGGCGGTTTAAAACACTGGATTACTCTAAGAGTGCGCTCCAGTGAGATTGATTGAGCGACTTCAACCAAATCTGAGGTGTGAGTAGAATCGAGCTACTGGGAGTTTTGTCGCTGGTTCACTAAACCTAGCCTAGCTGAGAAGAGTCCAGCAAGAAACTCAGCTAGGCTCGACTTGGGTCGGACTGACTACCGGATATGCGGCGGTACCGGGACGAATAGGGACTAAGTATATGTATCTGTGTTGTCGCGATCGCGCGGTGGACGTCCCCGCCGGCGGGAATGCCTAAGTGTACCCGTCGTGTAACTCGGCGATCACTGATTAGGGGCCGCACGAACCAGCGTCCTAGGCACACACTCACGGACCCGGACGACGTAATCACAGTTCCGATTTAGTTAGTCACGTTGATTAATCACCAGCGATAAAAAAAACATTCGGATAATAATTTAGATTCATTTTCTCTCGATTAATATTAGGAACAATTAATGAAGGTATGTTGACAGACGGTAAAACATTTTAAGAGATGGCAAATACTGAATAAAATATGTTTATTTTTTATCACAGTAAAATGTTTTACGTATATCATGAAATCATTTTTAATGTAAACAGCGTCTCGAATTTATGTTACATGCAAAAATGAGCGTCTTTCTACTTTTGATAGATATGTAACCCTAAAATTTAATCCATTTAAACTTAACTCAATTGTTATTGGAACATTCGGTCGATTAATTTAATCACCTAAATTAATCGCTATTAATCTTGCTATAACCAAGTATTAATTTGCAACGTGTGGTAGAAATATAAATCTAATTAAAGAAACTGGCAATCAAACCAGTATTATTACCACTAAGTACAATGGGGTTAATTACACGGTGACTATTATCACATTACTGGGATATAAATGTTATCGTCGTATTGAAAACAGTTATTTCATAAAAAAACTTTATTCTTCATGTAGGCTGCAATGCCAATTTTACAAGTCAAAACTACGAGCATTTTGCTTCAATATTCATGAATACACTATCGATAAATAATTGTGATACGAGTATATCGCGAGATAATAATCGCCGTGTAATTGATGCCATTGATTTGAAATGAAAAAAAAAAACGATTTGTATGTATGGAAAGCTTTGTCCATGCACCTTACTTTTGCAAATGTGACTCTCACACATCGAGGGTACCATATCTATTCACCCATAAAATTACTCACAACGCTTCTCAACTAGTCACAAACACTATTTTGTCCCTATACTTAAGAAAAAGTAATTGTACCTCTAACTTTTGCTCCGCATCCTGCAAGCATAAAAGTATAGAATGACATTTAATAGTTTGTTGTGCAATGCATTTGTTGAGACTGTCACTCCCTAAGGAGTCCTCATTCTAACGGTCTCTGAACCGTGATGAAGAAAGGCTTTGTTTTTGCCTCTTCATCGATCACGGAGTCTGAAATTCCGTCTGGGTTTATCCTTTTGACTCTGCTTCCGACTTTTGACAATGCTTCTTGTGACAAACTCTATTGCCACCATTTTAAACTAAATTGTCCGTGCTTGTGCCCAAATAAGCTCGATGTTCCTTTGCTCGTATTTTTTGTGATAATGCTGCTGTATTTTTTTCCTTTTACCATGTCTGAATGGCGTCTTTCTCCCATGACATATTGGGTACTCGTTCTAAATATCCGCGAGGGGTATGGAGTATTATCCATAACCACTAGCGATTAATGCCAATTTATTGTTCTTATATTTTCACTCAATCGAGATTCCTTCAATTCGCAAATCTACACCGTGGACCATGTGCGGTGTCTACTTCCTAGTACGAATCAGAATCCATTAAAGTCGTCGCCCTTTTGAACTCTTTGGTTTTTTATAATAACACCATTACTTGGTGTAAACGGTCACCAGATCCTGAGGTTCAAAATAGCGATAACTTTTTTCGATTCCGTCCCCTGATATGTTGGACGGAGTCGATTGAAGATTGATAAGAAGCTATAGGGTAGTGTGAAAATGAGGATTGTGAATGTGGTGAATTACTGTTGCGAAGAAATGCGTTTGTGAAAGTACAATTGCAAGTAACGTTCCCGACAGATAAGAAGTCAATGACACCTATCATTTCCATACACTGTATAACCTAAAAACTTATCTGCTGTAGGAAGAAAATATTTTCTGTAAAAATGAGGTCTGTTAAGAACAACGATTGTGGTGAAATGCTGTTGTGAAAAATTGCCTTTTTGCTCTATTGATCCTATTGCGAGTAGAAAGAATCCAATTTTTACATTTTGTGTATTGGCCTGGTTGCATATTGTCAATCTGCATAGAAAAAAAGGAAGAGAGCAATCACTTGAAACTAACTAAATGAAAGATTATTACAAGCAAACATTATAGTTACACTTTTTGAAGTCTGGCATTCCTGTAAACAACAATTAAGTGATAATTTGTAAACGCAAATTACGCATCTTCCAGCACGTATAACGGTTTTTTGAAAATGAATACTTTTTTCGACTTCTTGCTATCCTAAAACCTTACATTAATTTTCCATAATTTGAGTGGTTTTTTGGGTGCGGATGTTGTTGTTACATATGTATATTGTAGCTTCTGTATTGTGGACTTTTTTCTTAATAGTAACCACCACCTAAAAAAATGTAGCTAGTAGGTAAGTAAAGGAAAAATATTTTTATTTTAAACTGCCACCACTATGAGTAGTTTCTAATTTTCTGTAACCACTTTAGTGGTATCAGCTAGGATTTATTTGCGTGTGGCTTGGGTTTTTCCCCATCATTATATACTATAAAATGTTTGTGACTTGACCTTCCACAAAAATATAAATGTTGCTTACATCCAAATCGGTCTTCAGTTTCTATAAATTAATTAACAGTTATTATTCACAATTGCTGAATAAATGGTAATGACATAAATGTTAAATTTATTCGGACTCCAAATCCGGTAATTATAAATAAAAATTCAGTATTATAGTAAGATTAACTAATACTAAACTAAATAAAACTAAACATTAAAAATAGGAATCAAAATTGGGCCCACTTGGTATGGTTCCCATCACCCAGGCAGCATTCCCGCGCTGGATTGCGATGGCAATTCTCTGCGCGAGAAAGTCACCTGCGCGAGGGTCACCTGTTGCATTCTTTAATCTTTTGCTGAGCGCCTTGTGGAACCCCTGTGCGCCCTTACCCCACGGGCCCAAGTGTCTCGACGCCGAATGCAACAAATTCGTGAATTGGGCGCCGAGACAATTGTATTTGCCCGCTTTGAATTTATCTCCGGCGTCCACCGCGGGTAATGATGGGATGCGGGTAATTTCACAATACCTTGTCGCGACTCTTTTTAAAGCCTGACAACCCCGTGTAAGCCTTTGACCCCATTTTTGCAATTCCTTTTGTCATATTCTTTCACTTACTACCATATGTTTACGAATAACTAATGAGGGTAGTTGAGCCAAAACATTGAATAAGTATTTTTCATTTTTAACGGCGTCATTCAGGTTTTAGGTAGGTTACCCCTGTGAGATATATCAATCTCTATATTATCTAACATGTAATAGCTGGTTATTTAGTGTCATCAACCTTGCAGATTTTCAACAAAGGACGCCTCTTGGCACAGTTGTACCTAATGGTCATCTGAGCAGATTTAGCCCTGTACCCACGAAATTCGTCCATGGTGGTGGGGGCTGGAGGGGGGTGAAAACCCCATCTACCGCGCTGTACTCTGAGCTCGTATTCTTCATAAGTTTAGTAAATAGGTCATGTTTGGTATCGTTTTCGTATAATTCAAGGATGAGGAATTCATTTCTGAAACAAAATTTTCACTCGTCCGTAGAAAAAAACAGAGTTCTGCACAAAACTTGAAAATTTTTTTTAAAGTAATTATACAAAATCTTGCACTACAATTAAACCGCGAGGTTATGCACTATAAAAAAAATATGAGTTAATAGCCCATTAAATGTGAAATGTATAAGCATAAACTGTATTGACAGATTTAACCTGCAAATGTGTAAAAAAAAATAATTCATGTAGCGGCGGAGCTGCGTACTGGCAAGAAGCTATTTTATTTCTACATGAGTTTAGAAAATAGGTCATGTTTGGTATCGTTTTTGTGTAACTCAAGGACGAGTAATTAATTTTTGGAACATAATTTTCACTCGTTCGCAGAAAAAAAAACAGTTCTGCACAAAACATGAAAAAAATATATATGAAATACTACAAAATATTGCCTTACAATTAAACCGCGAGGTAATACACTATAAAAAAATGAATTAATATAAAATGTACAGACATAAACTATATTGACAGATTTAACTTAAGGTGTTAAAAATACAATACAATACAAATACTCCTTATTGCATACCTCACACAAATGAATCAGTAGGTAGAGGTAGACAACAATATAGAAATGAATAATTAATGAAGAATTATTTAATAGTTCAGCACAAAACCTGAAAAAAAATTTCAAAAAAATCTACAAAATCTTGCCCTACAACTAAAACATGAAGTAATGCAGTATACAAATATAAGTTAATAGCCCATTTTATGTAGGATGTATAAACATAAACTATATTTATTGACAGATTGAACCTTGAAATGTATTAAAAAATAATTTATATTTAGCGGTGGAGTTCCGTACTGGTAAGATTCTATAGAATTCCTAATTTTATTGTTAGATAATGAAATTGATTAGGTGCTTCTAAATGAAGAAGTAATATTTTATGATATTCTTAATATTAAAACAGATTGAGATAACCATAATTCCGAATTTTTGTATATTTGGTTATATTGGTATCCCCACAATTTTACCTGGAAATCGTATGTTGATATAAGTGCAAAAAGTTGATATAAAATAAAGACAATAGTTAGACATTTAATAAATAATTAAATAATTTTAAATGCCGAAGATCATCTCAACTTCACATGTAATATAAAGCAATAATAACAAATCTGTCAAAAACGGAAAATCCTCCTATAAATTTCCTGCTTTGGCCTTTATCGGAATCATGAAACGCGCTTTTTTTCCCTTTACCAAAAAAAGAAACTGTATTAAATACATCCAGAAAAGGCGTGCCTGTCCACAGCTCAATTAATCTAATAGGCAAAATCCTACGGGGTCTCCCCTAAAACTATGAGATTACTGGCTTGGAGACCAAAAACACTTGATAGTCTGCTTGCACGGGTAATGATTTAGGTACCATCCATTCTGCCAGAGGAGCTACGACGACGATGTGTCAAGGATTTCTTTTAATTTTCTTGTGAGCCACAGCATAGGAGGAAAACGAGCCAGGCTATTGGCCTCAAGCACCAAGGAACCCATCGCCAAACACTGGCACCTTATTGTAGTCTGAATCCCTCCGAATCGCGAATTGTTTACGACTCGGGCTCTCTATCTGTATTCCACACCGGTGTATCCTAGCGGCAGTTTGCTTGACGGGTCTCACTGGTGATAGCCATGGCAAGATATTCACAGAAACCGTTGGCCGCTTTTCCAAATAGGCCGCTCTGAATGACATCATCCGCCGCTCTCCAGTCAACGTGCCATCTCTTCTTGAACCAATTGGCATCGCTAGAATCGATGGCAAGTGGCCGGGCGGCATGTCCCTCATCCCCTAGACTGTGAGACGTAAGCTGTACAGTCACTCTGGCTCCTTTTCACCTTCACGGGACTAGCAATCACCCTGCCATGGAGGCCGAAACGACGAAAAAGCTAAAAAAGCACAAATATAGGGACCTCGGCACTGGTTACACTTTTATACCGTTCGGTGTCGAGACCCTTGGCCCATCCCAGTGCCCGTCAACTATTCAAGGACCTATTCAAAATGTTGGTGGATTACAAGCTCGCCCAACGCATCAGCATATATAAGGAAACGCTGCCAGCTTCTTAATGACCCAATTTTTTAAACATATTTTACTTTAAGTAGTTTCGCTTTAATATATCCCTTATTTTCAGTAATTATATAGTAGTATCCCCAGTAGATCCCTTAAAAAGTGTAACCAAAAGTATGGATTCCAAGTAAAATTGTGCAAACCAATGGGACCAAGTCTCAATCTGATTTAATGTTGAGAAGTTAAGAATATCATAAAATATTACTTCTAGATTTAGAAACACCTAATCAAAGTCATTAGCAAACAGTAAAACGAAAAATCCTATAGCTTCTCACCAGTACGCAGCTCCGCCGCTAAATAAAAATAATTCTTCATTAATTATTCATTTCTATATTGTTGTCTACCTCTACCTACTGATTCATTTGTGTGAGGTATGCAATAAGGAGTATTTGTATTGTATTGTATTTTTAACACATTTAAAAGTTAAATCTTTCAATATAGTTTATGTCTGTACATTCTATATTAATTCATTTTTTTATAGTGTATTACCTCGCGGTTTAATTTTAAGGCAAGATTTTGTACTATTTCATATATTTTTTTTCAAGTTTTGTGCAGAACTGTTTTTTTTTCTGCGAACGAGTGAAAATTATGTTCCAAATATTAATTATTCGTCCTTGAGTTATACAAAAAATGATACCAAACATGGCCTATATTCTAAACTCATGTAGAAATAAAATAGCTTCTCACCAGTACGCAGCTGCGCCGCTACATGAATTTTTTTTTTACACATTTGCAGGTTAAATCTGTCAATACAGTTTATGCTTATACATTTCACATAAAATGGGCTATTAACTCATATTTTTTTTATAGTGCATTACCTCGCGGTTTAATTGTAGTGCAAGATTTTGTATAATATCTTAAAAAAAAATTTTCAAATTTTGTGCAGAACTCTGTTTTTTTCTACGGACGAGTGAAAATTTTGTTTCAGAAATGAATTCCTCATCCTTGAGTTATACGAAAACGATACCAAACATGGCCTATTTACTAAACTTATGAAGAAATCGAGCTCAGAGTGCAGCGCGGTAGATGGGGTTTTCACCCCCCTCCAGCCCCCACCACCATCGACGAATTTAGTGGGTACAGGGCTAAATCTGCTCAGATGACCATTAGGTACAACTTTGCCAAGTGGCGTCCTTTGTTGAAAATCTGCAAGGTGCTCCATACAAATACGACACTAAATAACCCACTATAATGTATGTCATTATCGAATAAGACATGAGGGTAGTTTTTGCTTCTCGTATCTTAGACCAATAGTGGTACACTAACATTTGCTTGGCACTTGGAAAAAGTTTGGGAGAAACGGCTTCATCCTTCACCACTACAACGCCTCACCCACCAAAAACCTCAAGACGAACTTACTGCCTATTCTATCGGGAATAGAAACACTGGGTTATCCGCCTTACAGCTTTAACATCGCAAAATGCGGTTTCTATTTATTTACTAAAATTAAAGAAAAACCTTAAGGGTAGCATTTTATGAGCCTCCGAAGAAGCAATAGTTGCAAGAAAAAGGCCGTAGAAGGGAACTCTATTAAGGACAAGTGCGCGAAGTGTTTTTCTCAGAGGCTCCATAGAATGCAGAGATAATATATTGATGTAAACGGACACTATTCTATCAAACAATATTGCAATCAATAACTTGCTATAGCTTGCCTAATTTTTGACGAAGCATGTTGCGGATTTCATTTTTGGATTAATAGTACATGAGTTGGTTAATTTATTAATAGTACATTAGTTGGTTAATTTATGGAATAAATGTTTATAGTATATTTTTGATTATCTAACAACTTTCAGTGTCGCCAACGTAAAATACTATTTTATACAATAATGTTACAATTTTGAAATAGCGAGTACCTTACATTAGAATCTCTAATGGTTTAAGAGCATATATCAGTGTTAAAGTACACACTTACTAAATCATTAATTTGTTATTTTAATAAAAAGAGATGAAGAATCTTTTTAGTATCTCGAGTAATTATAAATATATAAATTGTGTTCCATACCTTATTGTCTCCTTGTAGTTTCTGTTAACAAAGTATTTCTTTACACTTTGGTCAAGACCAACATTGGGTAAGTAAAGCAAGCGATGGATGGTGGTCCGTATAAGGATGATGAAAACACGTATTTACCGAAAGTAGTACATAAATAAAATTATGTTACAATATATTAGAGAAGACCAGAAGACGTTACAAGAAGGTGACAACTTGCCCTAAATTGACATCAGAGTCAGGAAAACTAATTCATCACATTTTTATATAGAAAAAGGTCGCACTACAGCCAGTCTCCAACTAAGAAACATTAAGTCCATCACTTGATCTTAGAACATCTTACAAAAACTTCATGCCTGTCGAATTTGAACCCCAGACACATTGACTCCATAGCCAAACCACCGAGCCCCAGATGAGTTAAAGAAATTAGGGAATTTTCAAAATCCCTAAATATATAGTCACTAAATTGCTATAGCCCCATTGCAATAATAATAATAGGAATCGTTCGGCCACCACAGTAAGTGAACGGTGTTCGTAAACTACACCAGAATTTTATATTTATTACCTACCTGGTTTTCTTGTAGGTAATCCTGTAATTGGTGTTATTGTTGTCGTTAGATATTTTATAACCAGTTAATCACCACTTACAATTATATATATGTATAGATATAGGTATGTAATACTTGCTTTGTGCCAAATACTAGTGACTGTGAGCTGTAGACCTCGAAAGTAATTTTTTTTCAAAAATATATAAACTGAATCGACAAAAAAAATTATATAATTATCGAACCAGCTCACAAAATTTCACGAGACTCGGTTGAGAAATGCGACTTACAGAGGAGAATAACCGGAATTCCAGAAATAACATTGTAAAGCATTTTTGTCGAAGCTGAAGCAGAGACCTTCATTTCACTCGAACAATTAGAAATGAAATAGTAACTCCGACTCTCTATCGGTTACCTTTTCACGCATAAACCGCTAAATCGATTAGGATGTAATTTGGTACCTATGGAGATAGTTTGTATCCCGGAGAAGTACATGGGATAGTTTTTATCCCGGAAATCATCCCTTGGGAATGTTGCGGAAGTTTGTATAGATATACGATATAACCGCGGACGAAGACGCGGGCAAATGTACTGTATGTATGTGTCTCTACATACCACATTCCTTGCTTTACAAGACTGTTCAAACAAAGAAGACAAAATAAGAATTATTACATATAACCAAACAGGAAGCAAAAAGGATCGATAGCTTGTGTACAACATACAGCACCGAAAGAAAACGATATATTTTATAAACATTGTATTGAAATGTAATAAACGCGCGGGTCACTCACGTCTTTTAGGTCGAATATTGCGAGTGACCCGTTTATTACATTTTAATACGTCTGAAACACACGGGAGTTTTATATTTAAAATGTATAAACAATGGTTCGTAATGCCTTAAGACAATGTTTTATTTTTACCCAAAAAAGTGACATTCGCCTTTTAATGAATATTTCTACTTATTGGTTCATTATAAATGCAAGTTTCGTATAGTATATTTATTTATATACTTTTAAATCTGTAAGATTTCGTGATCTTGTCGGTCTTATTACTGAAAATAATTCGTATAAAAAAAGACTATAAACATTTGAGTATTTTAGCAATGCAGATTTATGAAGAAGTTATCTAAGCGCATATTCATCTTTTTTATTTTATCAAAAATAGTAATAGAATCCGCAAAAACATTTATTTTTATTTTTTATAACTTTTCTAGCTCGAGCTAGAACACGTGCTCGTGAATACGTCGCCGCAGCAATGTGTGCTAGTGAGATGATGTCAAGGACAGGCAAAGGACTTCAACGATCAGTGTAGTGCTGGATTACACGTGAACAATCAAACTGTTATAAAAATGATCATGAACAGTGAAAATACTAAGTACTCGAAGCATACTGACGTAAAGTTTCACTTCATTAAATACTTAATTGCTAAAAACCTAATTTCAGTGCAATACGTAAATACTAGTGAAAAAATTGCAGACATTATGACGAAACCACTGTGTAGTATTAAACATGGTTATTGTTCTTTAAATGATAATGATCAAATAGAAAACTAAGATAGAAAAGTATGTTTGAGGTTATTGGAAAATGTCAAATAAATGACACTTTAGGGTTGCCATGTAAGAAGTTAAAATAGCCCAAGCTTTTTATACATTTTCAAGTTTTCTGTTTTTGTTAAATTCATATACTTCTTAATAGTGAGAGGGAGTGTGAAGATATAAATTATCTGTGGTGACTTATAATATTAAGCTGTCACTCTTCTATTTCCTCTTCCTGTTTCTCCAAAACTGCGATAGATGTGTGGTTCATCGTGAATGAGAAATTATATAGTTTAGCAGCATTCGATCTTTCATTTCACTAATGTTCATCCAAGTTCTCTCAGGCTCATTACAAAAGAATGCTATTGTTTTTTTTTTCGCCGGGAGACGATGACTTATTTAATGGTTGTTAGAAAATTTTTCGAATAACTACATCTAAGTGCATTAATCAATGTGTACATTAAGTCGTTACGTGGTAACAGCTACTTATTCTAATGAATTTGCTTCACTGCGTATCATTATCGGATCAACATGTGAATCCACGTTAATTTCGATGAAGTTCTGCGAGCATTCTTGCTCATCAAGACACATTTCTATGTAAATTCCAAAGATTTCCCCACACCACACATAACTATTCTTCTAAAATTGTTCCGTGCAAATTTATGACATTAATTCAAACTTAGTTCATATGCAATATTGCTGTGCATTCAGAACAGAAACAACCAGATGATGTAAATAAGGCAGGTGTTCATCAAATAGTAGTCAACATAGTATTCAATTTCATGTAAAAAGTAATAAAGCTGCTGATTTAGTCACTAACAAATATCACAAATGGTCAAAATAGTGACAACCCTTGTACAAATTTTTGTAAACCATTTTCTCGAAAACTAGGCACAAGCGGAATGTAATATTTTTGTGGGTCATAAACCTGAATGTGAGGAATCTATTTGTATCGGTTCTACTTCGAGCTAGAAAACTTATAAAAATAAATACTGATGTCAATAAAAACCAACGGTTTTGCGGGTTCTATTACCATTTTAGATAATAAAAACAACGAATATACGCCTCGAACTACTTCCTAAATCGGCATTACTAAATAAACACAAATGTTTGTAGTCTTTTTCTCTACGAATTATGGAATTTGGTAATAAGGCAGACAAAAACACGAAACCCTAAAAATTAAACTAAGATACAAAATTGACACTTGGGAGTTCTAGTCCTGTATTTGTAATGAACCATTAAGAGAAAATATTTATTAAACTGCGAATGTCACTTTTGGGTAAAAAAACAACACTTTGCTTAGATAAAGCATAGTTCATATAGAACTGGCACGCGTTTATCATAAAATAAAATAAAAATACGGTTTAAAAAATAAAAAACTGACAATCACAACTCAATGTCAATACGTTGATGACTCAATGTTAGAAATTCGGTTGATCTGACTTTTCGCGTTTGTATATTATTGGTGATGGAAGTTGAACGGCGAAAATGTATTGTGAACAAATACGTGGAAAATCCCACTTGGTCTGGGTCAATGATTGCTAAATCATTAAATTTCCCGAAAACTACTGTTTGTAGGGTGATAAAAAAATACAAGAATTCTCTGGCCTTCGATAGGCAGCCTCAAATCAACCGACGGTCTGGTACAACGGATAAAAGTTTTAAGGTCAGTGGCACAGAATCCCGGGCTGTCGGATTATGATTTAGCTCGAAAATTTAATAAAAACCGCAGTACTATAAGAAGAATTCGCCTTCGAGCAGGGTACAAGAGCTACAGAGCAATTAAGCAGCCAAATCGAACCGTCAAACAGAATAAAACAGCTAAAACACGAGCTCGTCTGTTGTATGACCAAGTACTGACTAAATTCAAAGGCTGCCTCTTGTTGGATGATGAGACATACGTAAAGCTCGACTTTAACCAACTACCAGGTTCAAAGTTTTACAAGGCCGACGCTAGAGGGAATGTTGACGAAAAATACAAGTTTCACAAACTCGAAAAATTTGCAAAAAAATATATGATTTGGCAGGGTATATGTAGTTGCGGTCTTAAGACTAAAGTTTTCGTCACTGCGGCAACAATGACATCAGATGTTTATGTGAAGGAGTGTCTGCAGAAACGAATTTTGCCCTTCATTCGAAGCCACAATAGTCCTGTCAAATTTTGGCCCGATTTGGCTAGCTGCCATTACTCAAAAAAGGTTTTGAAGTGGTATGCTGAAAATCACATTGATTTCATACCACGTGAGATGAATCCACCCAATTGTCCCCAGTTTCGGCCAATTGAAAACTACTGGGCAATAATGAAAGGAAAATTGAATAAAACTGGCAAAATAGTCCAAGACATCCACTCGTTGCGGTCCACATGGAATCAACAGGCAAAAAAGGTGGACGAAAGTCTTGTTCAGAGGATGATGAATACTATTTCAAAAAGAGTCCGTAATTTTGTGCATAAATGTAGTGAATGATTGAAATTTATGTGTCACGCTATAAATTAATAAATGATCTTTTATACTGTTTAATTTAAAACAATGTTTTTTTTTTCATTTAAAAATTATATGCGTTCCATCGCGTTCCAATTCTATATGAACTATGCTTTACCTATTTAAAATCACCTTTTTACGAAACCGATCGGTGGATAACTAGTGGTATAAACCAACTTATTGAATTACAATGCGTAGTGTACACTACTTTTCATAGACTTGATAACAATATAAACAAGTAGGTATTATAATATTTTTTTTACCGATATCATCTCCTCCAGGTTCTGTAGAAATAATTTTACTTTGATATAAGTAATTTCATTTTACTTAAAATCTTGTTTCAGTATACACCCCTATATATACTTTAGTACATATAATAATCATGGAAAACTGTGCTATTTGATAAAAGCAAGTTGGCCTAAATAAGTAGCGTTTTAATCATGGTTTTTCCTTCGTACAATATCATCATGTGCCAAAAAAAGCCCTGCGTTTTTAATACGTGGGCGAAGCCGAGCAGAAACTTTGTACAGACGAGTTCATTAATATATTTACACTTTTGCACGCTATTCCTGTGTGATAAGGACTAAAAATACGTACATATTATTAGCGAACGTGACTGTAATAAAATATTAATCTGCCTATCTAAATTGTCTTACCTTGACCTTCTTCATAACTTTTTCCAACTCCTGTAAAAAAATATATTTTGTAGGTACCCTTTACCTGAATCTATTTTTGATAAATCCGAAATAAAATAAATATTATAAATGCGAAAGTAACTCCATCTGTCTGTTACTTTTTAACGCTGATATAAACTATAACGGATTTAGTTGCAATTTGACATGAAGATAATTTGAAACCCCGGATGGGACATAGGACCTTCAATACGCATAATAGCCAATAAATATGATTTTGGAAAACGAAATTTGCTCTAGGAACATGTATATTTAAGACTAATACGAAAGATCGATTGCTATATGACCTATACCTACTAGACAGTAGACACTACATACGCAATTGTAAAACGGCAGTGACTGCATAGGTAAAGTTTTTTTAGCACCCACCTCACCTTTACTCGCGTACTTTTAGTCTACGGTATTCCAATACTATCGTGTGCATTTTGAAACCATTTCTGGCGTAGTCACCTCATTGGGTCAACCGCTAACACATAGGTTCACTTTTAACTCAGCGATACAATATTTTACTGTTGTAAATGAAGGCGCAGACTCCCAGGGTAGAACCTTTCAAATAGAAATATTAAATGACATACTGAAGACCAAAAAACAGACACAAACAAAGTAGCATCTTCTTTTTCAAATAAATGCATACGTACGTACAGTCGCCGTCAGATATATCGAAGCGAACAAGGTGTTCATAAATATCTGAACACGCCTCTATTACCAATGCGTTAGAGTGCACGTTCAGATATTTTTGATCACCCTGAAGAGTGCAGATATATTTGATGGCGAGTGTACAAAGTAGGTGACAGATGGGCGAGTAAATACGCGGACTTACGTCTCGTCGAGCTTACTTTACTCGCACATCCTAATGATTTTGTACATTCATAGATAACTGCCACATTTTACATCTGTCAGCTGTCAAGTTGATGTTTTTTTTTATTTCGCGGCAGACCAAGGCAAGATCCTATTATATTAATCCCTCCAAACGTGTGGTATGTCAAAGATAAGATTTAAAAAAATCTTTCTTAAAAACGATACTTAATAAATAAAACGGGCAACAGTTTTGAACATTATAATAAGTCCACTATCAATAAAAAATATAATATGGACCACTCCAAAAAACTTGGTTCCCAATTGTTTTCAATTTTTCAGCCATAATATGAGGTTGGATATTTTTTGGGCCATCCTCGCACCTTTGTATACGACTTCGTCTTCCACGAGATTTATTTTTAAACTTACATTGTAGTGCTTATAGTGGTATTTAAGGCCACGTAAGCTTAGCCTAGTGGACCGTATCGACCTATATTACAATTAAGAACGGAAATAAGATGCACTTTTACTGATAATCAATTTACGCACCACTTTTCAGTGTATAAGACATTACGAGTAATGCCACAGAACAAACGGGCCAGGGCAGTTAACAGGGACCTATACCAAAACTCTACAAACCTAAAATGTTACAAAATTGCAAGTTTTGTGGTATAGGGCCAGGTCCTATAAATTCGTGCTTTTTAGAGGAAAGGTTTTGCTTAAACAACCAAATGTTTCCAAAAACATAAATATTATATGATAGTTTAGGTAATAGAAAATGAGACTATTAAGCCGTCGCCTCCCGGCGAAAAAAATAAAAACAATTGCGTTATTTTGTCACGTTCCCGGTAGACGACGGGTTAATAATTAATAACCAGTCCTCTGTTTTTATTGCTAAAGTATTTTGAAGCCAAAATAATTAAAATTTTCTTCTTTCAGGATCAATCTGTGACATTGGTGGTGCTGAGATTAACGAATGTCTCAAATTGGCGACCTGACTTTATTTAATAACAAAAAAGTAATCTTACCTCAACAACATCTGCGTGAAGCTGGGAATAAAATCGATACAATACAATACGTTCTCAAGTTTTAAATTCGCTTGTAAGCCAAGAAAAAATACGGGTGTTAATTTGTACGTAAAACTGGTATTTACTTCTAACAATAAATAATAATATGACTTACTTTATGATCGACGCAGAGTCCCTGAAAAATATTATAGTGACTAGCGCCTCTTTACGATGCCACAGACAGACACACAGGTACGCAAACACCCCTCTATTGCGTTGCGCAAACACGCACGTTGAACAAACCTACACATGTTAAGACCCATTTACAAGATGAAAAAAATTAGTTTAAGCGGATGCTGACTTCTTGCTCGACTTCTCGAATTGACGACCTCTTAGAACGACGACTTCTTATAACGACGTCTTCTTAAAGTGACGATTTCTTAAAACAACGACTTTTTAAACGATGACTTCTTACAACCACTACATGAGGGCATTTCAATTTTGAGTACCACGTCGAGTCAAAATAGGATTCGACGTGGTACCCAAAATTTAGAGCAGAATTCTTAAGCAGCCGTCACCAACAGCAACAGAACTGAAGGGTGGCATACTCGTGTTAATGCACGAATCCAGAAAAGACCAAACCTTTTTCAGCTCATCCTAGAGCTAAAAGAGACGCCACGCACTACGATTTCAAAATAAAAAGAAGCTTTTATGTAATTAAAAAAAATCTGTTCTTAATCCGCTTCAATAAGGAGATAAAAAAAGAAATCAGGAAATAAGAAAACCAAATTTTTGAATCAAATTATACGCATTATATTAACCTTTTATAGTTTAGTCAACTATTCGGTTTTTTTTTGGGTTAAATAGATATTCTATTCTCAAACATTACACGCGGGTAGGGGTCGGGTGCGACTAAAAAATTCCAGATGATATGTATATTATAAGATACGGCATTCCTGGGGGAACACGAAACGGCTATGCTGCAATGCAAAAAACCTGGTGGCCATAGTAAAAAAAATTTTTTCAAAATAAATAAAATTTCCGGTTTCTAGTACGATAAGTCTCCCAGGTTTCGTTTGTTCCTCGATACAGGGGAGGGGTAGGACTATACGATAATGCAGTGCTGCAAGCCCCCCTGACTGGCCTTATCAGTGGCAGCAGCATGATAAGTGACGCCAATATGATCGGTCTCCTAAAAAAACCAAGGCTCATCTGAAAGATCATCAATTTCTGTGAAAGTAAAGCCACTGCTGCCTTTTCCTAATAGTGGAGAAGGTGGTGCTGCTGTGATTGAAGATCGCCTTCAGCGCAGCTGGATTCGGGTTTTCAATTCAGTTTTGTCAGCAATCACCCGGTTCCTTTCGTTTTGTACTGATTTAATACGCGTGCCACGTACACGTAAGAATAATTTTGCTTGTCGTTGATTGCATAAACAAATGATTTTGAAAAGTTATCCTCCATTATACCGAAATGAGTGCTGCATAGAGAATCCACAAAACACTTTTTCACTTCTTATGCTTCGAAAGTGTGTCATATTAGACTTGTCAAGCGGGGCTAAAGTAGTACATTTAACCCCTAGGGAAAATATGAATACATATTTATGATTTACAAAACATTAAATTTAGACCAATCATAATACTTCAACTATTAAATCCACCAATCACAAAACACTAATTTAACTCTTTAAAAAATATTTGGTATTGGGTATTAACAAACCAGAACACAGCTTTACTAAAATCGACCAATCAGAAAACAGAATTCATTTCTCTAAAGAGTCTAAATATTAAGTTTGTAGTATCCCTATTTCACAATAATTAAAAAAGTGATTAATTCGTTCGAGCAACGCTTTGAAGCGCTCAATGGAAGTTGAGTTAGCTTTGTTGCGCGCGAACCGCGGTGTCTATTTTGTGTGTCAAAGCATGAAAGCAGTTTAGAAAAAAAACATGCTGCCAAATTACATATAAGTTCGCCGTGGACTTAATTGTTAATTTTGGATGGCTAACCTTTTATTTTCTCGCAATCGAAGTGAAAAGTAGAGAGTATAACTCTGGGGCGCTACCGCGAACAGCAAACGAAGTTTTCCCTCTCTGTCGCACTTGCAAGTTTACACATAAGTGAGACCGAGAAGGAAAACTTCGTTTGTGGTTCGCGGTAGCCCCTCTGGTCTAAAAGCCATATTACCTCTCGAACTATTTTCCCTCACTTTGTTCGGGAAAATAACTATCTCGTGGTAATATGGCTCATTTTAGACCCTTGTCATACAATCTACTATTTATACACTAGCTGAATAATTGATAAAATGTACATACATCAACCTTGTGTGGAAACGATTAGAAAACAGTACAATTCCACCTTAAATAAGTGTGAAAATCCGCAAGAACCTGGCATATGGCACTCTACACGTGAAATTCATAAAGCTGCGTTTAAATCAATATCTGAATTAATCGAAGAAGAAATTATAAAAAATGGAAAAATATATTTTTACCTCATCCGCTCTGAAAGGCTTACTTTATCGTTTCAAATCTGCGTGCAAAAGTCCATTTTATCCGCTAGCGGATAAAGTGATTTTGAAATTCGAACATGACGTAGTACCGCGCTACCCAATTTTTTTATGGATGCGTTCAGAATCATTGTTCGGCCATGCGGTCTTAAGGCGGTTTCTACACGTGTGCAAGTGAGACAGCGCTATACATGTATATAGCGACGGCCCGCTCGCACAAGAAATGTGTCATCCGATGAAACATTTTATTTTAGGTACTTACATTAAATTGAAAATCATTAAATTTTAGTTTTATATCATTATTTTACCTACTTTTTTAATTTATGGAAATACAAAAATAAGGAATATATTCAAACAATATTCCTATTGCAATTTTCTTTATCATGCGAATTCAGAACGCATCCGAAAGAAAAAGAAAAGATTTAAAAAAGTTTTCACCTATTATTTTATAATTTCCTGGTTAGTTCTAGTTTATTTGACTGCAATTAAAATATAAAATGAGTGATTCTAGTAGCAGTGAAGATATAAATTTAACACCTGCGGAATTGGTAGAAACTGTTAAAAATGCCGATCTGAGTTTTCTGCCCGAAAAATCACGCGAAAAGTATCTAAAAGCGTTCGATATGTTCAATGCGTGGAGGCATTCGAAAGGCGCCAAAATGTTTTCAGAGAACATACTACTTTCGTACTTCATTGAAATATCCAAAACAAGGAAATCAAGCACACTTTGGAGTATATACTCGATGTTAAAAGCTACCTTAAAAACAAAAAAGGATATAGGTACATATTGAAAAATATCCCAAACTATTGGCGTTTTTGAAGAACAAGTCAAAAGACCACATACCTAAAAAGTCCAAGATTTTCACCGCTTCTAATATTGAAAAGTTCCTGAATGATGCGCCGGACTCTGACTTTCTTGCCACTAAGGTAAATTTTACACCAATTTTTTCAAGTACCTAATATTTTTGTTCATAGAATGAATATTTTATTTTACCTATACCTGAATAAATTTGATAGTTACGGCATTACTGTCTGCTGTAAAACTAATCTTCGTCCTATGTGTTACAGGTGGTACTTATTATCGGCATAAGTGGCGCTTGCCGGACCAATGAGCTGACATTGCTTACCATTCAAAACATTGAACAACATTCCGATAAATTGCTGGTAGTGAACTTACGAAACACTAAAACGAACATAGAAAGAAACTTCGTAATTCGTGACGAATATGCCAAAATAGTCCAAAAGTATCGAGCCTTGCCAGATAATACACCGATTGACAAATTTTTTTTACAATAGGTATCGCAAAGGAAAGTGTGTTAGGCAACCTATGGGCAGTACTAAAATTGGCGGCTTGCCAAAACAAATTGCCACGTTCCTTGGCCTGCAAAAACCAGAACAATACACAGGGCATTGTTTTAGGAGGACATCCGCTACACTTTTGGCGGATTCGGGAGCTGATTTAACTACGCTTAAGCGTCACGGTGGCTGGAAGTCCAGTACCGTGGCCGAAGGATATATAGAAGACTCCATCGAAAATAAATCGAAAATCCATAAGGGCATCGTCGGAAGTATAACATTGAAACAACAATGTCCCCCATGCCCAGATCCCACGATATATCCTTCAACATCCAAGGTCAATGCAGTAGAAGAAAGTCACTCTCCAACATTCACCACGGTGGAATCAAATGACGACCAATCTTCTCAGAATTTCCCGCATAATTTACAAAGCACATTACAAAATAGTACACAAGTTACAAATAATAGTATAACAGTGCCAAAAAAAAATTTAACTTTTAATATTACCAACTGTAGTAACTTTACTTTTAATTTTTAATACCACTTTGTATTTATGACGCTGAGCCATGATAAGCGTAACTGATTAATTGAAAATTTTCGATGTTTAACAATTATACCATCTCGTAGAAGTGCATTAATTAATATGAATAATTAAATACTGATTTAATAATACTTGAATTGTTTTCTTGTACCTACGTTTCCTCGCTAGGGTGAGGTGAAAAGTTGTGTGTTTCGCTCGGCAGCAAAGTTATTTGGCTTCTCGTGTCTTGAAACCCTCGCTACGCTCAGGATTCTATTCTTGAACCACGAGCGTAGCGAGTCTTCTCTATATTATAGAATCCTTCGCTAGCTCGGCTTTCAATTCGAGCACTCGCGCCAAACAACAACTTTGCAGCCTTGCATAACAAATAACTATTTTAGCAGATCTATGCCACTTTCAAATCACTTCTTACGGAATTCGGAGATGGCGTGTATTCGTCAGAAAACACCGATGACGGTAACGCTACTCGTTTTAGTGATAAAAATTTGAAAATATTCGGTGATCGCGTCATTATTGAGGCTTCGGATACGCCACTTAAAAAGCGAATGATTTACAGTATAGATTTGAATTTCAGTCAATTGGTGCAAGATAAGGCACTTCGCGAGACAGCAGATGCTACGAAATTGGAACAAGTTGCATTCGAAATTAGGAATTCAGTAAAAAATATGCCAGTGAAGAAACTTCCGCAAGAAGTAAAGGTCGAAAATATTCTGCAGGGAGAATGTGAAGTTCCGGAGCCTTTGTTTCATTTTCTTTGCAATCTCATTCAAGGTCCTAGTTACCGAAGAAAAAAATCGGATACGGATATTCTCATCATTATTTTGGGAAATATTCATAAATTTCCACAGATGAAAATATGGATAACGAACAGGTCTGCAAAAGCAACCGTTAAACCGGTAGTCGACTGCTCTAAATTAGCAACAGCGTTAGGACCGGACTTATGTCGAGCGTTACCTGGTTTCCATGCCTTCAGGGGGTGCGATTATACGGCGGTATTTTTCCGAAGAGGCAAAGTTAGACCGTATAAAATATTAGAAAAAAATTAACGATTGCAGAAGGTTTTTTCGTCTCTAAATGATCGCACGAATTTGGAAGACGAAAATATAGTCGATACGCTACAAGGGTTCACTTCACAAATGTACTCCGTTAAAAATTATACGCGTGTAGATGCTGCCAGATTCCTGCTTTTTCAAAAATTGTATTCGGGGAGTGGTACTAATGAGATATTTTTGAAAAAATAAAAGGTTTTGACTCGAGCCTCATACCACTATGTTTTCGGTCACTAAAACAAAAAATATACGTCACCAGCATGTGGCCATTCACCACATTGCGTAACGCTCCATTTCGAGGAGTACGGCTGGGAGATGCAAGAAAAACTGCAGCCTGTCTGGTGCACAGGCCAACCGACGCCACTATTCGTGGACGATATATCGGTCATGTCAATTGAAACCAGAGAAAACTGTGAAGATGAATTCGACGTCACTACATTCGATTCGGATGCCGAAAAGTAGCTTAAGAATCCTATCTGTGATTTTCCCTTGCTCCCTAGTTTTTTAACCTAGAGCAATGATTTTTTTCCAATAAGAAAAATATCATCAATATTTATGCCGCCATGTTTTGCTTTGTTGGATCTCTTTACTTATTTTAAGAAATCAAAATCAAACATTTATTCTGCAAATAGGCCACAAGGGCACTTTTACATGTCAAAATATTAATTTACAATTTAAGAAAGAATAATAATTTCGAGTTTACAATTATAACAAAATTAATGTCATACAGTGAAGATAAACTTGCAAAGTTATCTATTACAAATATTACATCAGTAAAGTTAGAGATGTATAAGGTCTCAAGATTAAACAAGGAGTATAATGAAATTAATATAATATCCCAGAGATGTGCATGGTCTCTGAGCGTCAAAATTAAGATTAATTTAATATTGTTAGAGATGTATATGGTCTCTAAGTCACTGATAATAAAAATGAAGATGTCTCTCGTCAATCCCCTATAAAAAGACACTAGTATCTAGTATTAACAAGAATCTCAAAACTCTAAATTGGATTCACAACTGCAGTATGACAGAGAAATAGCTAGTTTCGAAGAGGCCGAAATAATAAGAGCAATAGACAAATTAAAATCAGGAAAATGCCCAGGTAGAGAGCAAATAACAAACGAAGCGTTAAAAATAGCAAAATATATTCTAGCAGCGCCTTTGAGGCGATTATTCAACACAATATTGAATACCGGCACAACACCTTGTCAATGGTCTGAATCAGAAATGATACTCCTCAATAAAAAAGGGGACTCTACAAACATATCCAACTACCGTCCAATTAGCTTACTGTCATCACTTTATAAATTATTCTCGTCGATAATCGAGAAGAGAATCAGCGCCACATTAGAAAAACATCAACCAATTGAACAAGCGGGTTTCAGAAGCGGATATTCAACAGTAGATCACATACATTCAATAGAGCAAATACTAGAAAAGTATCGCGAATATCAGAGACCCTTGTATGTAGTATTTATTGACTACCAAAAAGCTTTTGACCCTATCTACCATTCTGCGATATGGGAAGCACTAAAATGTCAAGAAGTCGACCATAAGTACATAAGTATTATAAGACACTTATACAAGAACTGTAAAAGCCGTGTGAAGCTCGAGTCTACGGGGCCGTCATACCGATAAAAAGAGGAGTACGACAAGGAGACCCACTTTCGCCTAAGATCTTTATTGCGGTACTAGAATATGTTATTAGCAAACTCGACTGGACAAAAAAGGGACTAGACATTAATGGAGAACACATTAGCCACCTAAGATTTGCTGATGATATTGCCATATTTTCAGAGGATGTCGGGGAGATACAATCTATGTTACAATCACTGCAAAAAGCTAGCAACGATGTAGGATTGGAAATAAACCTAAACAAAACAAAAATTATGACAAATTCTGTTGAGTACCCTATACACCTCGGTAACACAAAACTGGAATATGTTAATACATACATATACCTCGGCAAACAGATATCGTTCGAAAAACAAAGTAACGAATTAGAAGTCGAAAGAAGAATCAAAGGCGCATGGAGAAAGTTTTGGGGTCTTAAAGAAGTACTGAAAAGTTCGATGCCTATAAGAGTAAAGAAAAAAATCATAGATTCCTGTTTACTTCCCTCAATTACCTACGCATGCCAAACGTGGAAATACACATTATGGGTCAAAAATAAAATAAAAGTTTGCCAGCGCAGTATGGAGAGGAGCATACGAAATGTTAAGAAGATTCAGAAAATACCCCACACCACAATCAGGAAACAAACAAGTGTTACAGACGCCCTTGGATATTCCCTAAAGCTAAAGTGGCGGTGGGCAGGACATGTGGCACGAATGACTGACGACCGCTGGACGAATCGACTAACAGCGTGGCCCGGCCCAGCAGGCAATAGGAAAAGAGGGAGACAAATAGCGCGATGGGAAGATGACATCGCACGACGAATTGGAAAGAGATGGATGATCAAAGCCAAAGACAGAGATCATTGGAGAAGTCTGGAGGAGGCCTTCACCCTCGCAGAAGGGCTTCTTGCATGATGATTTATAATAAATATTTCCATTTTATTGCAATATATTAAAACTACAATTTAAAATAGATTACAACGTAGTTAAGTATTTATTAATGTACTTTAGTTAATTTGTAAACATTAGTAACTGCATGTGAGTATTATTGTTTAATGCAAGAAATAAAAGGCTTTTTTATTTTTTATTTTATTTTAGTATTAACGTAGTCACTATGCGCTAGCAAGCACGAACAGACCGAACTCCAAAGAGATAATTTATTTGTGACTTGGTTATAGCCGTTTCGTGTTCCCCAGGAATGACGTATCTTATAATATATATATCATCTGGGAGTCTTATCGAACTAGGTTCAGTGTAGTGAGCTCCTTCAATCGCTGCAGCAACCACCTTCTCCACTATTGGGAAAAGGCAGCAGTGGTTTTTCTTACACAGAAATTGATGTTCATTCAGATGAGCCTTGGTTTTTTCAGGAGACCGAGCATACTAGATACCTCAGTATTGGCGTCACTTATCATGCTGCTGCCACTGATAAGGCCAGTTGGGGGTTGCAGCACTGCATTATCGTATCGTCCTACCCCTCCCCTGTATCGAGGAACAAACGAAACTTGGGAGACTTATCATACTAGAAATCGGATTTTTTTTTTCAAAATTTTTATTTACTATGGCCACCAGGTTTTTTGCATTACAGCAGAGCCGTTTCGTGTTCCCCCAGGAATGACGCATCTTATAATATATATCTCATCTGGGAGTCATCGAACTAGGTTCAGTGTCGTCGGCTCTTCTACTATGTTACATTGCAGAGGTAGATCGTACTCGTCTTGAAAGACTATGATAAGTATTGTTTGTCTCATGTAAGTGTGACTTAAACAAATGGTTTGTTCATTAGGTAGATACTCGTACCAACCTATTATGTATATTTTATTTGTACTTCTTTAACTTAGAATAATTTATCTAATCATTATTTTGGCCGAGCTCTATCTTAGCAGTTACTTAGATATATCTAATTATCTTCTTACTCCGGTTATAATAGATACAACTAACTAGTTCGGTATGAAATTCTAATCGTTAACACCAGTTATTGTATTTACTGAAGCTTATTTTAAGTATCAAATTGAATAAAATCAAATCATTCAATTTAGATTATTGTATGAAGTGCCTACCAGGGTGACTCCGACCTCTGCCACATGTATAGATAATATTTGGTTAATCTGTCCTCATCTAGACGGAAGCATAGTGAATGGAGTTCGTTCTTATCATAAAGCTCAGGCCCCTATTTCACCAAGTTGATATATGTATGTATTTGACATATGTAGGCTGACTAATCGTCAATTTTCATGTGAAAACTGTTTCACCAAGTACAATTGTAATGTTTTTAGACCATTGTCGCTCCTATCAGCTTTGGTGAAATAGGGGCCAGATGGTCAAGGCTACCTTGTGAATCAAAACATCCAGATCGCGTTATCGAAATAAGACCACTGAGTAGAAGTAGACTAGAGCTATTAAAGTTAAATCTTCTAGTCGCTATGCCAAACACCCAGGTAGAGTCAACTGATCCAAATGATCAGTACAAAATGCTTCTGAATACAATCTGATGCAACTTGTAGCAAAAAACGCATTAAGATTAACGCATTAAGGGCAACTACTGGAATCCGGAAAAGCAGGGATAATTTATATCAACTTTATGAAAGGAGGTCTGGCACTGCTGATGAACGCTTCCATCAGTATGTTAGGGATTATTCCAAATTATTTAAAAAAGTGTGTACAAAAGCAAAAGCAGTGCACTTGAACAACAAAATAAAATCATCAGAGAATAAGGCCAACACAGTCTGCAAAATAATGAATACAGAGACCGGGCAGAGCAAACATAGAGTCCACAATTTCACTGAAAATAGAGGATAATTTCTTATCCATAATTCCTATAATCACTACAAGCAGTTTGGCATCGTCTTCCACAATAGCTGAATCACTTTTGAGTGAGAATGTAACGCTAGATAATTTATGTATTTTTTATTTTCATCGTGTTTCTCCTTTGGATGTACTAATAAAGTCTTAAAATGATAAAAATGAAGAGCACAAAAGACTTATGGGGCGTTTCGGTCAAGGTACTGGAATCTATTCTGGAGGTCGTTGCACACACTTTTGCTCTCATTTTCAGTACTTGTACAGACAATGGCATGTTTCCAGATTTAATGAAATATAGTAAATTAGTTCCTATTTTTAAATCAGGCCATAAAAATAATCCTTCTTATTGTCGGCCAGTTTCTATCCTGCCTGCGTATAGAAAAATATTCAAAAAAATAATTCTGACGCATTTTAATTCTAACTTTAATTTATACAATATTTTGCACGCACAGCAGTTCTGCTTCAAGAAAGGTACTATTTTTTAAATCAGGCCATAAAGATAATCCTTCTGATTATCGGCTAGTTTCTATCCTGCCTGCGTTTAGCAAAATATTCGAAAAAAATAATGCTGACGGAATGATTTCTCATTTTAATTTATAACAAGGCTTTTGATTGTATAGACCATCGTACTTTAATTTGTAAGCATCGTACTTGAATTTTATGGCATTAGAGGACATGCATTAGATCTCATTAAGTTATACCTAACACAAAGAAATTGAAGGGTAGCGATAAATGAAGCTATTTAATCAGATACAGTGGTAGAGATGGGAGTACCTCAGGGATCTATTCTAGGCCCGTTCTTAATCCTTGTTTATGTAAATTATTTACACATCATTACTGTTCAAGGTTAATAGGTAAGATACGGAACGCGTCGAACCAAATAATACCCTCTTCATGATATCAGACTAGTTTGCTGCCAATAACTTAGTGTTGAATCCGAAAAAATGAAACGTACAAAATTCTCACTAGCAAACTCATCATCAAATAATATAAATTCAAATGTGAAACTTAAGAATTTGTTAAGACAACGGTATTCTTAGGTATTACATTGGACTCATTATTGCAGTTAGGTTCCCACATAACTGCTATAGGGAGTAGGTTGAGCTCTGCTGCTTTTGCAGTCAGCTTACCAATGTGGCAACGGCTCGGTTACTTTAATTCGCTTACTTTAATCGTATAATTAGTTACGGTCTTATCAGCTCAGATATCGAAACTGTGTTTATAATGTTTATATTGCAAAAAAGGGCTATACGAGCAATTTCTAACTTGGGGTCGCGTGAGTCATTGAGAGAAATCTTTAAGGGAATAGATATCCTAACCCTGCCGTCGCTGTACATATTTGAAATAATCATGCATGTTAGGAAGTTATAAGTTAATAACTACCAGAAACACTGGGAAACTCAAAATAACTTTTTACATACTAGTAAAGGCGAAAAAAATTCCTACTTGGAAAATTGTATAAAATCATACAATAAAATTCCAATCAAAAATATACCATGTGTCTGGTGTATGGTTTCACCACTTTTGTACCCGGTTTGTTCGACCCCTTTAGTTTAACCTCTAAACATTTAATATGGATCCTACCTTTGCCGATATTACCTTGACCTTGGAATCCTTAATATCCTGTAACTGTTAATTGTTCCGGTTAATTAATTTGAAACAATAGATGAAAAACAAGTTGGATAATAATTAATCGTTAACATATAAAACTACGTAGCTTGAAACTTAAAAGTAATATGATAAAAATTGCCGCATATCGCTTTTTGAAGGAAGCGTGCCCAGAAGGCTGGCAACATTGCCACGTTGAATAGCATTATGCCAAAGCTGATCTTCTGTGCTACATATGATCCAGCCTTCCGGTCACGAAATAAGTAACAATGAATACACCTCATGTACAAAAGACAGAACAACCGAACAACTTAAAAAAAAAATCTTTCCTATTGACTATCAGGAAAATGACACGTCAATATATGATCTAATTAGAAGCCGCTTTTTAAACATCATTAATAATTATAATTGTAATAATAATGAACCTCCTTTCAACAAATCTGAAATACTTGAAGGTATGAAGGGAATCCCTAGGGGTCTAAATAAGAGAGAGGTGGTGCCCCCCGCATAGTGATAATTCTATCCGCCATACTACCCGCATAGGGATGATCTACTGATGGAGATGAAGTCGTAGATGACACCGTGCCCCCCTCCTGCTGTACACCTCTATCACTTGTATACTCATTGAAGTTCTGTTCTATGTTACATGAAGTTCCTGCACATTGTGATTCTCAACCGAGAGCTCCTGATCTACTTGCATATTCCTCTCCTCTCCTCTCTCAATTTAGACCCAATACTGTTCTGCTCTACTGATTGCTCTACGTTCTCTTGCTCACCAACTACATCACTGATATGATTCTGTCTTGTGTCACTCTGTATAAATTGTGTCTAGTGCCATCCTGTATACATTTTGTCTAGTCCCCCCTGTATAAATTTTGTATAATAAAATTTTGGGGTCACTCGATGACTCAACAAGTATAATTTCTCTGGTCTATGCTCTGCTGGTAAATAAAGAACGAAAAACGTACGAAATATTATTCAATCTGATAAAATCGCAAACTCGCTCAATTTACATTTGATTTCAAATTGGCGCCAAGCATTTCTATTAAAAAAATATTTCCACACTTTGTACCACGAGGCGGTTACTTTCACTTTTATCAAGCCTTAAAGCGAATGGCCAAAAAATTAGGAAATGAAGAAACGTCGAAAGTTAACAATCGTCACCTTTGCCTCTATGCAGGGCTAGCAGTTTTTTGTGGAAAACATAGAGGGAGGTTGGATGTACATACAAAGCGAGAGTCCACGAAACGATTATATTTAAAAATTTAATCCATATATGTATAAAAAGTGGATCAAAACTAAAGAATTTCGTAAGATATGGTGTTGTAATAAAGACAGCACCGTACAACAAACTATGCAGAGAGGTGGAATTCCAGAGTAAAGAGATTTATAGATCGTATCCGACATTTGGACATTTGCCCTTGGTTTTACATGATGACGCTATGTTTTTCGCTGTTTTTGAATCCGAGCTCAACAAAAGATTCAATACAAAAAAGAAAAGCTTGAATAATATTAAAGTTAACAATCGGATAAATAGAGCCGTGTCTCAATTGGAAAACCATTACATAGCCACAACAGATTGTCCTGAAAAATATGCCAATTTACATACTGCCTCATATTCATGAGCAACCTTCATGAATTGTAATTATAACTGCTTGATGTAATTATTTTAGTATTCTGAGGATGGCAAGTTTTGTAGTGATGTCTGTGATTAAAATAGATAATTTTATACAAGCTTTTATTTAACTTTCAGTGTCACTTTTTACATGAAACTATTTCTGGCACAGAAATATAGTTAACTATATATACATGTCTCCTGAATACAAAAACTAATGTAAGTATAGCATATTAATAAAAGATTGGTCTATCATCTCGAAGTCGTTTGGCAGACACCCGGGAAATACACACATACCTTCGACTTCTGGCGTCCGCATTAATTCGAAGTAATTGTTTCCAACTCAGACCTCCGACATTTTGCTGATTTTTTTGTATTCTCGTCGTCTGTAGTAATCGAGCAGTTCCAAATAAATTTGACTTATCCCAATGATAGTTTGAAAGTCATTTTATTTTTTAAACACTTGACACCAAATGTACCTAAGTATTACATAGTTTATTAGTCCACAAGCTTTGACAATGTACGTTCATAGTCTCGTATTGAAATGAAAAGAGTTGGAAATGCTCCTGTCCTGACACGCAGCTGTGGCTTAGCAGGTTTTTATTTATTGCTGACTCGGAGAATCTCCTTGGTTTAGTAGTAAGAACAGTATTTTTTTTGTACAAAACCTTGAAAAAAATTAATTTTTAAAAAAATTGAACGAAGAATACTTACCTCTTTGTATATAACTGGCAATGTGAGTGGAATGTGCAAGGAACGAAGGTTTCTTGGTACATTACCCGGTTTTGTACGAAGAATACTTTTTCTTTATACATAGCTAGTAATGTAACTCGGTTATGTACGAAGAACAAGGGCCCAAGGCTCTTTATGCACTTGTAACAAGAACTTCATCACATACACATGAAACGATTTATTCGATAAATGTTCTTGCACTTGACTACCTGTTCATTGCGTTGCTTTAGACTCGGACAAGACTAGGTCTACGGTCTCACCCGCCTGTTGTAAAAGGCGACTTGTGAGGGTCACCGCGGTGGCGAGTGTCCTATGTGGCGGGGGCCGCAGCACTTGCTTATCAGCTCCAGGGAGGGTGGCTCGATCTTGAGCGAAAGGTAGTAAACCACGAGGGGAGCTCCATATGACATAATCCAGTCCACGTAAAAAAGTTGTCGAGAGATTTATTGAAGATTCCAATACGCAGCTATGTTTATGACATCGTGTATTATTCTTTCGCTTTGAAATATTGATTCGTCATTCCGACTCTGTTTGCCAGTGTTATTAAGGTTATTATGATATTGTTAGTAATGGCGCTTTGATATAATTTGTTATACCTGGGGCGTCATTCTAGAACATGTTTTGAAATGTTGATTTTTATTACTTACTTTCTACTTTGAATGTACTAGTTAAGAAAAAGTGCTCCCTTATACTGCATAGTTTGTTTTTTCGTTTGCGGCAGTCATTCCTCCACATCTTCTAAGACAGATTGCACTAGGTACTTACTCTTTTGATTCCAGGATTTCCTCGGCCTCGGACTTCGATAACAGATATCAGACAGAGGACCAATACGGCTTGCATGGCGGACAAATCACAGCAAATTGCGTCTCTGCATGGGCATATTCGACAAACTTCACGGTATCCTAAGAGATAATCAATTACTTGAAATTAATTTTTAATTGCATCTACTATTGATAATTTAATCGTTCAGCAGCAGTTTTACGCTAAATCAATAAGAAGACGTTTATTAAAGATATTCTAAACAAAGTAGGTATGTTTTATAATCGCCATATATTTTCGGAGTTTGTGAACGCTTTCAAATCCCTTTCACGTTCACCCATATTAACAAAAAATCCAAATACACATCATCAAAATTCAACCAGTTGTGAAGATTATTTAGTAATACACTTTTGGTCACCGTCTTAGACATGGACCTGCTAAACTACATCTCGATGCTAAGGAAAATATATATTACTGGCGACAAACCAACGACGAAGCCAATGACAAGTTAGTGTCAGAAAGCTTCTTTGGAGGTATGTTTTTCCCAGCTATCTATCGTATGTATACTTCTTCGTGACTATGTAGATATTTTATATCATTCTAGATAAATTTACAATAGTGCAAGGTATTTACAATTTACAATAGTGTACAATAGTGAGCTGACATAGAATCTTGGAATCTTTCTTGCGTCTCCATCTACATACCTAATAGATGTTAGCTTCCTACATAAACCGAATTTTTATCCAATTAGATTTGACTTAGCGGTCGTACATTGGAATAATTAGTTTCTGAATAAAACTGTCAGCAGTTTTATTCAGAAGCTGACTTCCGCAGATTCAGCACATTGGATGATTGTTGTTGCAAAAGCCTCTGCACATTCGCTTAAGTTTCCGGAGGAGTTTGGAAATTGCATACCAATTTCCCAAATTCAGTTTTATACTTGTCCCGTGCAGCATTAAATTGTTAAAATTTGGAGACTCCTTTTATTTTTTCTTACTTATTCTCCAAGTCCAACGAATATTGCCGATATGCTTTTGTTTCTTACCTATTCGTTGCTCTTCGCAAGGCCGCTTGCGAAACCAAGATGTGGAGCGATCTATTTTTACCCCGATCGACGTGCGCGCTAACTTCAGCTTCCTCGCTACCTGTTTCACGTGTCTGGTACTACTGTGCTCCATAATTGTTTACATATTTCTTAACTAGTTTTAATAGGTTTTTAAATATTTAAGGATTCATAAAGTAACAAACGAACCTTTTTGCGTTTAGTCTCAATTTGTATGGGAAAAAATAGTTACCATCTAAGGCCACCAGAGGCGCTGCTCGCGTTGGCCTATAAATTGAAAGTAAACGCAAACGTGTTATTTTGTGTTTTCTTTCGAATTTCACTGATTCACCAGTTTACTTTTCTGACATTTTCGCTAGGTTCACAATTTCGCTAGTTTTTCTAGGCTGTCAATTTCGTAAATTTGCCAGTGTCAGTATTTGTCAGCTTCCCTAATTGAACGGTTTACCTATATGTCAGTTACGCTAGGTATACAATTTTGCTACTTTCCTTTCAGTTTCCTCCTTTACTCATTTTGTCTTTACTGTCAGTTTCGTAAATTCGTTACTTTCCTTGTGTACTATTTTACTCATTCGTTGGGTAGGCCAGAGCTAGTTTATCGGTTTCCATATTCGCCTGTTTCACTTGTTGCCGGGATTCTTATTGGACAGACATCTTTTGTTCAGTGTTTAATAATAGTATATATTATAAATTTGAATGTCTGTACCGATGTTAGTTCGACTCTTTCGCAAAAAGTACCTATTAAATTAGAATGGCATATAGACTACCGTTTTATATCATTTCTAAACGGGTTTTTTTTTTCAAAGTTGGGACGGTTTTATGTCCGAACGACCGCTCGTTCGTAGTTATAATGAACAAAAAGAGTCAATTAGTCAACGTATTATCATACATAAGTCAACAATATGAATATGTGCACAAAGAAATACACGATCTTCTGGAGAATATTTTTGACTTTTATCTTTTGTTTTGTACCTACACATAATGTTGTTGGCGTGATGATACCTATTCATTGTAATTAAGATGAAAATGACGCATTTGTCTAGGGTTATATCAAGAACTAAAAACTCGTTGACGATTCCTTGAATTTTTGCATCTTTCTCGATATTTTCGACCTCTCTTGCGATATGCTTCAACTTCTCGTTCATTTTGTGTGACCGAAAATTCTTGTGATATCGCCTCTTCTGTGTTTAATATATACGTATTTAGTTTTTCTGTTGCATCCTTCCCAATCTATTAAATACTAATTTGAATGACATATATGAAATAAAATTAGACATCGGAAAAATAATTTTCAAAAAATTTCTTCCTTGAAAAATCACGAACATGTAACTATGCGAATGGAGAAGTTTTGAGTGAGGTAAAATGTGAAGCTATGAAATTAGTAGTACCTACGGTAAAATAGATTACTGGAAAAAAGAAATTTTTTACACAAGAAAATAAAAATATTGGAAAATCCAACAAACCGTCGCAGTTACTAAATAATTGTTATAAAAAAGTGTGTGAAGAATACGGATCGATGCAAGCAATTTATGAAGATACATATGAAGTTCGTTAAGCCGTTGCTCCCTGCTGCTGTCTGTGATAACAGTCGTTAAGCGAAGTTAGAGGCCTTCGGGCGGCTTGAGAACTTCTTACAGTCAAATTGTACACAGCCCAGTTGACATGCGTAATCGCAACAAGGTCTAGTTTCCCCTTGGGTTAGAACGGTCAGATGGCAGTCGCTGTCGTAAAAACTAGTGTCTACGCCGAATCTTGGGATTAGGTGCGGGTATTTCTCCACTTGCGTATTCCCACAGGTCATTTTTGATAAGCACTGCTTGCGCTTGGAGGCATTTTTCTTTCGTTATGGCTTCGACACGATGATACGACGATGACGATGAAGCCGCCGACGTGATCATGGTGTATGAAGTTTTATTTTCATCGACTACATGAAAAACAACCAAACCACATTCTGCCACCAATTGTTGGGTGGAGAGGCGGCGAAAGTAATAAACTTTGCTATTAATAAGCTTGTTTTCTTACCCTTAATGAGTTATAAACACGTTCAGTCTGTTTTCACATATATAATGGTTTGACGTGCAAAAATTTGTGACACGTAAATTCAAATATAGTGCAGTAGGCGCCAGAGACAATAGTGCTGTGTACTCATTCACAACAATATTATTGTTTCTATAACTATGCTGACAAAAAAGTGTGTAGGTTGAACTAAACTGCAGAAAATAAAAGAAAATAATTTCTCCGCGGTCGACTACAGTCTTTGTAGTCTAATTTCCAGTTATTTTTCCGCTTACACTATATAAACAGTCACTTCGGTCTGCAGTTTCAACCATTCAGCGTGTTTATAAATAACACCTCGTATATTTCTCCTCACGTTTCCCGAATTTAGCGGAGCTGACGTAGAAGTGATTCATTCGGATATAGAAATACGTGGTGAGTCAACCGGGTGGCGGGTCAGGCGACTGTGGGACATTTAAAAGTAAATATAATGAAAACTGTTTTGGCACGCGTATTGTACATCTATAATCTAAGACTAAATAATTGTCTTCTTCGGTTCCGGCTAACAGGACCTGCAATACAAAATGCATTCCTACCACACTAAATTATACGTAAAAGGTGCAGACTATACTCTCAAATAGGTATAAGCCATTAAATTAACTTTTAACTCGAGTTGGTATTCATGGATCGTTTTCACACGTTAGGCTTGCTGCTAGCAACAGCGAGAAATTCAATTATAGCTCAATACGACGGTCAGGAGCTCGAGAGAAAATTGGATGTCAAATTGGATTCATAAGTAGTTGGCCACATTCTTAACTAATTCGAGTCCCATTTGCCCACTATCGAGATTATGCAGTTCTCCTGTGGACGGAATCGCACTTAAGTCGTAACGCACCTAAACAAAAAAGTAATTATACAAATTCGACTTTGGCCATAATCGTGATTGTCATTTGGTCGTGATGAACTTCACCTGTAACGCATCTGTATAGAAAGTCAAAAACGTATATAAACCAAATTTACATTTGCCCATACTTACTGAAAAGTAAAAGGAAAGACTTGCATTTGACCGTTGGCGTGATTTATTATTACTATTATGTTGACATAAATCCAATCTATAAAAATTACGTTTTTAACGGTTATTATAAAACATAATTAATTCCCGACATTCAGGGCGCCACTTGCCGCTAACCACCCAACCATATGTCCTTGGTTTTCTATGATACAGAATCAGCTGCAGGCTGGGCCTCGATTATTCATATTCTCGGTCCATATTTGAGAGTATAATTTGGGTTCGTTACATTTTGTTTTCGTGACATTCTTATTTCGTCTCATCATGTTATTCGTCATGCATTATTTATCGTCTGGTTAGCTAACCGTCCTTGTCTTCTTTGAGTACCGGTTTAATTTGTAATGTCTCATTCGTTATTAGTTTCGTTTGTTTTCTATAATCGTAAGTTGCTATGCCATATTTATTAACAATTATAAGTTAAATGTGCATAAAAATTTTTTAGTCTTTCAGGCCTGTTAGCTAGGGGTTTACTTTGATTTGAACGTGCTAAACTAATTAATCTACTGTTCATGAAAGCAGCGGTAATGGTTTCAACCACGATTTTTCGTTGGGTATTAAAATGTTGGTTCAACTTAAAATTGTATTTTATTGTACCGTACCAAAATCACATGCGTCATACTCGTGAACGGGTGGTGTTTGTGGGGTCCGGTCTGCAAGCACTAGTAACTTCGTACTAGTGTGTGTGACATGACATGAGGGACACCTGTTCTCGTTTATTAAATATTTTATTATTAAGACTTTGACGCTCAGAGAGCTTGTACATCTTTGATGATATTTATATATTTTATTACGATTAGTGTACCTTATTACTTTTTTCTTTACGCTTAGAGACCTTATACATCTAACAAATCTGTATTGTTATTATATCGCTTGGAATCTTATTTCTGACATGTAACACTACATTAATTAATTTTCTTTTATTATTTGTACTATTTTTTTTTGACAGAAATAGATTTTGACTTGTAAAAGTGCCCTTGAATTATTTGCAGATTGAATGTTATGATTTTTATTTCTGTCTTGTTTTAACACTTCGGCAGTCACGGTAAATGTTAACCATCCGAAACGTCTTGATGATTTTATCATTAGATTATTTGTATTAGCAGAGTTAACAGAACAATATGCGCGGCGATCGTCTACAGTCACCTACGAGGTGTAGCATTCCTGGTTGGAAATAGCCGCGCGTAGGCGGCCCATTACCTCTGTTATTTGGGAAACCGTAACAAACGCGAAGCTGCGAAGCGTGGAAGAAATTATGGTTCTATTTAAATTTATTTGGTATTTATTGTACATATGTACAAACTCTGACATAACTGATTGTCTGTTAGTTAGTCATCTCTTGACGACAGGTTACCGAAAGCTGAAATGCTAGTACTAAATTTTTTTACGTGTTATATATATAATTACTACCGTACAGCTTAGCAACTATACATCGTTTTTCTTTTAAATTAATCTGTGATTTAAATACAAGCATATAATGTGATAGGTTGTACATGACAAGTATATACGAGGACTTAATTTCTAATAAAAACGTATTAAACCCTCACTAAATAATACTTTATGAAGAGAAAACGAATTCCGGTATAAATTGACACGTTTGGCATCTTTACCTACTTACCAGTTTTCATGGAATTACCTATTACTAATCATGCTATTCGAAAGCCACGTAAGTTGCTTTACTTGATTTTTCAAATACACAAAAAAATATTTTTGTAACACAATAAACTCAAACTCAAAATATTCTTTCTTCAAATAGGCCTAGCAACAAGCACTTTTGAATCGTCAGTTATATATTACATGAATTGAATCTAATTATTCATAGCAATTTATTGATACATATGAAATTTAAAAAAAAGAAATGAATTGCTGTAATGTATGTCAAAAGAGAGTATAATAAATTCACAAAAAGATCGTCAATATGTAAAATAAAAACATAAAAAATAGTATAATCTAGACAGTTTCTAGAATATTATCTGAATGTCAACAGGAAAATTTAAAGTCAACATCTAATGTCATAGTCATGAAAATAGTCATTAAGATATAATGTCATAATTATTAAAATATCATTAGTATTTCAACCACAATTATACCCACGGTATTTTATCATTCATGTAGTCTTTTATGCTATAATATTTTCGATATGAGTTTACGCTTTACATAAATCTTGAATTTATTAATAGATAAATTAGTCACGTTTGTTGGTAGTTTATTATAAAACTTTACACAATTACACATGAATGATTTTCTTATTTTCCGGAGCCGAGTGGAGGGTACCGCAAGCTTATATTTGTTTCTATTATTAATATTATGTATACTTACAGTTCTGCCTAATATTTACAATATTTTTATGTACATACACAATATTGTCATAGGTGTATTGACAATGCATTGTCATTATATTAATGTCCTTGGACTTATCTCTAAGTGAGTCTCTATGTTTCATCTTATATATTGCTCGAATAGCCCTCTGCAGAATAAAAACAGTATTTATGTCTGCAGCACTGCCCCAGAGTAAAATACCATACGACATAATACTATGAGAGTAACTAAAATATACTAATCGAACTGTCTTCACGTCTGTTAATTGACGGATCTTGCTCACTGCAAATGCTGCAGAACTCAGTCTATTCGAGAGATTAGCAATATGGGGACCCCATTGGAGTTTTGAATCTAATGTCAAACCAAGAAAAACAGCCCTATCAACTAGTTCCAAATAAAGACAGCCTAGTGTAGTTGCCACTGGATTCCTCGTGATATTTATACAAGTATTTAGACATGGGGCTGTCACGTTTCAAACACTCATACTATGTATTAGTTACAGTTATATATGTATCCCCGAAAGCTGGCGCGAATAGAATGAACAACATTAATAATTTAAAAAGCGTGGTTATACAATATTATTATGTAAGTAATGAAAAGCTTCTATACACCGAAGTTTAAATACTGGCTTTTCAGCCTTTTGGTGCGTATGTATAAGAACGGTGTCGAGACGGGCAAAAACTGGTCTTCGCTCTTGTGAAGAGAACTGAAGGATGCACAATTAAAGACAAGAAGCAAGCAATTAAAAACAACTTAATGTATAGGTACGAGTACTATGGCTTTCAAATTAGAGCTTCTAATAACCAATGGAATATTCTTATTTTTCATTTCATTCAGATAATTAGATAGTCTATGTTAGTCAAAGTAGTTTTAAAAATGTTTGTGGAAACCCAAGGTACACTACACTTATAGTATTTGCATTATTTGACACATGTCATTCAAGACAGCAATACAACGTATGTAAGCGAGGGGAAAGAAGGACGAAAGACCAGCAGTAGAAGACCGAATGCCGGAAACGGGGTCTATGGCTCTGTGAAGAAATGTAAAATATTGTATATGGTGGCCTGCCGTACCTTTTATTCTGCTGAAGATACTCCGGGGCGGCCGCCACTCTTGCTGATGCGTAAGACTGTTAGGATGCTGGTTCTGATTTCTTCTTTTGAGTATATGAAATTAGGTATTTATCACGTATTTGCAGTTAAATTAATTATCTTTTGCACATTGACGTCGACTTAGTACAAGTCTGTGAAGAAATGTAAAATGTTGTATATGGTGGCCTGCCGTATCTTTTATTCTGCTATTTTACGTACTTTATTATATGACAGAGTTCGCCGGCAATTGATAGTGATACTTTTTTATAAATGTTCGTGTTAATTTCGTCATATCCTGTACTGTTAGTATTTTTAAGAGATCCTATTGTTTTGTGAATGACCCCTGGTATGGCAGGGGCCATAAAAATAGAGTTGGCCGAAAATGTTTTCTTTTTAATTTGTTGGTATCAACTCGACCTTGACTATTCTATTCAATGTAATTCATGACATAATCGTTGAATTGTTGAGTAATTGTTTATGAGTTGACTTTTAATTACCTATTAAATTTAATTTCAGAAGTAATACATATATTTAGGTAGATTAGTCTTGGCTCTGTTTATAATCCTTCAAGCCGCTCTTGTTTTACTACCAGAGCTCTTAATGTAGTGATTAATTTGAGACCTTTGTGTTAATTTTACTGTTTTCTTCAAGCAGTTTGAATATGTTTAAAATTTGCATTGTCTTTAATATCTTATCATATGTTGCCACAGTAGTTGTCTTTTACGCTTGCAGCAGTGCCGTATGCCTTTTGTTATCCATTTAATTTTTTTATTACTCGAAATTCTTATCTTACGCATTGGAAAACATAAGTCATGTAATGGAATAATGTAAATTCATCCAGGAAGCAATTGTATGCTTCTTTGAGTGACCCCAAAACACTTTCTGATCATAAAACTTCATTAAAGCTTAGGCTTTTAAAGCAGTCTTTAAAAAAATCAACGTTTTCATCATAATAGTCCCCTCTGTTCTCTAAATCAGTGATATAGCACACAGTAATTTTGTATTGGACACTTTATAAAATGTGTGGTCAGAAAAAGCTAATTCAAGAACTTCACATTATTTAGACGTGATATTTCTTAATACCCAATACTTGTTTCTGACTAAATCAGGGATAGAGATTTCAAATTTAATTTAATTTTTTATACTTTATTGCAAAATACTAGAAAGTACAAACGGCGGACTTAATGCCTTAAAGCATAATTTTATATTAATGATCAATTTTAACTATATAAAACCCTTTTAAAGAAAAGATTATACTTAATTCCCATAAACACAAGGCTAAGGATTTCAAAATTTTGTATGAAATATGATTTTAAATAAGATAATTAGAACAAAAAGGTAGGTAAGGTAAGAATTACATATATTAGGATCTTTGAATTAAAGGACTGAGTATAAGAAATTTATTATGTATTTATTACAAATTAAAATTATTATACTTTTTAAGTAGTCAGTAGATTTGTGTTTTTACACACATTTGTGTTTTTACAAAAATTGAAACTAGACAATATCTTAAAAGGAGGGTTGTTAATGCAGAGGGTAGGGTTTTAATTTGATCTAGGGACCATAAGAAAAAAAGGTGAATTTCTAATTTAATTTAGAATTAGGTTAAGAGTTCATAAAATTGTAGACCAAAAGTATTCCGAATAGTTTATCTAACTTGTAGATAAAAAAATGTGTTTAAAATTTAGGATTGGACATCTTAAACAAATTAGAGTTGTTTATGCAGAGAGCATATTTAATTATTCTTGACGAATATTAAATTAAAGTGAAGTATTCTTAAAAAAATAGTAGTTTTATAATTACTAACATTCTTAATAAACTTTTAATTAAAATCTACATGTACAAGAAATCAAGAAAACAGTATCATTTATTGTGGTTATTCTATAGATTAATTAACCAATATAACTCCATTATTACGTTACGCTCGGGATTTTATTCTGGAATCCTTCGCTTCTTTCAGGATTCAACAGAGATTGGAGATTCGCCTAGAGCATAGACACTAAAATTTGTTGAAATGTTTGAGACCGATCCTAATTCCATTGAAATTGATTGCAGCCACCCATGTCATCGTGTTTTGGCACGGCATGTAATCTAGACTGAACGATATACACCATTGCAATCGCAATGTACTAAGAAACGACAGCTCAAAACATTAATGTAATTGATAGAGCATACTGACAGCCGATTAGTATATAGATATATGTAATTTGCCCTATATTTGAGTGGTAAATGTCATTAAAATAACCGTTATAGTTACCGAAAATAATAATACATGATATACCTGCAAGAATCAGTATTTCCACATGGCCCAAACAGGAATAAGGGGATCAATCTGAGGTTAAATGTGGAAATCTCTAGTAGAACTTTTTCCGGTATTACAAAGCTAACCTAATACTATGTATTGTTTATTAAATGTAATAGTTACTTGCAAAATAACATTACTAAGAGATGGTAAATTAAACTAGAAAATACGATAAAAATGTACAGGCAACTAAAATTAATACTACATCTAAAAAACACTTAAGAATTTGGATCCCCTTGGCATGATACCTATAATTTTTGCAGCATTACATTACGTTAGCGTTATGATGCTGCCAGCTATTTCGTTCCATTGGAGTCATTGAGCTGGATTAATCGTATTTAGACATTTTGAAAAACTGACTTGCACTGGAACCTAAATTAGGCACCTTTGGTCCCCTACACCCTCTTTTCTCGATACCTCCAGTATAAAATAGACTCAATTTGTAGGGCCACGCGAGCAGCGCCTCTGTTGGCATTAAGTGGTAACTATTTGTTGCCATACAAATTGACACTAAACGAGAAACGCTTTCGATTGTATTTTGTTTCGAAAAAACTTATACTGAAGGTACAGGTCGCGTGGAGGTGAGAAGGCGCCAAAAGTAGCGTCCCAAACGATTGACGCATTCCCTTGCTAAGACAACAAGTACGGGCTGGACAAAATAAAAGAAATAAAAGTTTCAAGATTCTCATTATGCCGGTCATTAAAGTATTTACTTAAGTGTAAGTTACGGTAATAACAAGTAAAGAGCGATAGGCTTGGGGTTATTATATGAGCATGTTATGTGGAGGGAAGATCATCATGTGACAAGAAGGTTTGAATACGAAGGGAAGTAAGAGAAGAGGTATACTAAGGAAAAAGGGTAAGATAAGATATGGAAGAAAAAAACATGATGAACTTAGTAACCAACGGTTACAAAATAAATAACTAGTTATCAGAAATCAAATGAATGTATATTTTTAATATTCCCTTATCATTCTACATTCTAATTCAATTAGTAGAAATCAAATTAGTTCATCTAAGACTAACTAAATTTATAATTATTGTCATAAGAAGAAAAGTTAGCTGATAAAGAAGAATCCACGACATAAATGTTAATTAGCAATCCGCTATAGTGCCGCATGTTCAACTGCACGAGTGATGAAGCACTATTCACGTGTCTTATCTTTATTTTGAGACAGCTCTTAAACAACCGCAAAATAGGAATGTAATCAATTTCATCGCATTTAAGACGCAGCCGCGTACATTAATATATGTTTGTTATGTATGCATCGGTATGAGGCAGCGGTTCCGAAATCCAGGTTAATACTGTTTTGCAAATACTGTTTAGCACAAAACTTGGCACCGGCGTTGCCATTAAAGCAGTTCAGTATATTGTCTTACAGTCTACGGGATGACAAGTATCAATTTATGAGTAATAAGCTACCCTTAGGCACTCGGATACAATGTATTATTTTTTGCAACGCCGGTCCTTTAATTTAATAATTTAATGCTTGTTCTGGTATATGTTCTGTTGTTATTAAAAAGAAAACAATATCCTACGAAATATTATTCCACATGATAAAATCACAAATACCCGAATGGGAACCCGATCAATTTACACTTGATTTTGAAATAGCGACAAGAAAAGCTACTAAAAAAAAACACATGTTGTAATTCGAGGCTGTCACTGTTCACGAGGTTATCATTTTTATCAGATCTTAATGCGAAAAGCCTGTTTGGTGTTTAGGAATAAAAAAACGTCGAATGTTAATAATCGTCACGTTTGCCTCTGTCTCTAGCAATTTTTCCTGTGGAAAACATAAAGGACGGTTGGATGTATACTCACAATACCACTACATTTGCAATTCCGAGTTATGTAGTGGTATTGTGATCAATTTTCTAGGTATAGTTAAATTTTATTATCGAGAAAACTTATCTAAAGCCGGGCCAGAAATATATGACCCGTGCTCCATGCTGCGGAATTTCATTGAAATAATTTCTTACACTGACAATAATTACTATGATAGGTTGTTAGACTTGCCAGTGTCACAATTGCGGTTTATTTCAATAACAGTAGTGTTGAAAATTAATTGATATATAACAAAAAATTGCTAAAACAATTCCTTGTCGCTCTTGACTGGAACATAAATAATGTATATATAATAAACTGCTGGAATAAAACGCTTGGGAAATGAAACTATATCGCTGCAAAACATTTCATACAATTATAAAACAAGGCTGACAGGTAAACAAGTCAAAATGTTATTTAGTCTGTTGCCATATGAGTCGGCGGTCGTCGATAATAGCGCCCTCTTGACCACGACATACATTTCTGGTCGGGCTTTATATCAGTACAGTACCTCTAGTATAAGTTTTTTCGAAACAAAACACAAACGAACGCGTTTGCGTTTAGTCTCCATTTGTATGGCAACGCATGCAGCACCTCTGGTGGCCTTTGTGGTAATTATTATTTCCCATACAAATTGAGACTAAACGCATATGCGTTCGTTTCTGTTTTGTTTCGAAAACTTATATTAGAGGTACAGGTAACATTGGTGGCCACCGATTGAGGTGAACAGCATGTTTCCATTAAGTTAAAACTGAAAAATAAGCATCAAACCCTCTGACAAATGTGTACATGTACCTAGATGACCCGCGAATCTAATTTTAACTTTGATTTTACGTGAGCTCTTCTTCGGCTAATATAGATTTGGTATCGTATTTTCACGTCACGAATATTTAGGATAGTTGGCAGCGACACCGCTTACGAATCACGTCCCTCTAATCTTCGAATAAATTTGATGAGTTTATTATTGCTAGTTCTTATATCAACTCTATCGTTTTCGTTATAAAGTCTAAAATGAAGGTGACTTGATGTTATTTCTTGCAGTGCCTACTTTACATTGCTCAGAGTTGTTGAAGTTTGAGTATTGGTATGATCGTCGGATGACTCTTTTGAATCTCGTGATGCATTCGAGTGCGCGTAGGCAGATGCATCTTAATTGCACTGACAGGTGCATCTGCGAACACTGAATGAGTAAGGAGAATCATATCTAGGATTATAGAACGCTACTTATATATTTATATCTCTCTTGTGTGTCTAAAAATGGAATAGAGTATGAACAAAAAAAAATGGAAGATTAGGTACATATACATTTTACATGTGGGTATTTCGTTTTAACAGATGCGACACCAACCTACAGGTAAATCATTACTTTAAGTTTAGCATTGACATTCCACAAACTTCCACTTGCAAACCACATTTCATAAGACTCGAAATCTTGACTCTACCATCATTATATATGTATCCTAGAAGTATCCACGTTTGTCAGAAACAACGTGATATGTTATATAATAAGAATCTCAACTCTGAACTTAAAATTATTTAGCAGAAGAACACTTACTCAAAGGATAGATGATTTACATTCAGAACAAATGTGATAATCCACATCGAAAGGGACCTTATGGCGGCAGGCGCTTACGTTGCACCTATTCACTATTGTATTGGAACAGCGGCAATAGAGGCGTAAGTGCCGGCCGCCATAAGGTCCCTTTCAATATGGATTATTACAAATATTGGATATAAAGTTGATGTTGCAAGAAGTGAAATACGTATGTAGGGTAGTCCGGGGACAATTGAAACAATTTGCCTTTAACCGCCTGTGACTGTTATATTTTTATGAGTAGAAAGATGTACGCAAAAAATATTTCAAGGTTAGTTATCTGGTTCCTAAATAAATTTAAATTGGATTGTCTATAATCCATAGTTTTTTGACAATAATGTAATAATGAGAATGGAGAAGTATGGTTCAATTGACCTCACAGGACTGTCAATTGAAACACCACGTAAGGTCAAACGAAACGCTGTTGTGCCCAGACGAGGAAACAATAAGGATTGATTTTCATATATATATAATTCTTGGCTAAGTATATTACTGTGTTTCTGACAATATTTTGAAAACAAATTTAACAAAATGGCATAGTCAGAACAAAATATAGTTTATTACAAGCTTTTATTATTTTAAGTAATCATTTATCTAAAGGTTGATAGAAAAAAGACGGCTCGGTGCAATTTAGTTAGTTTAGAAAGTAAACTAAGTTTAAGAAATTTATGTTATATTAAGTTTATTTAAATTAAATCAAAAAACGCAAATAGTCATGACTCTTTTATTTACTTCCTATAAGACTAGTTGTACCACAGTTGTTACAATAAATTTTGTACAAATCTACATAAGAGTGAACCATGAAATTAGTGTTAGGATTTTGCTGGCTGCATGTTCCCTCTACCGTGAAATCTCTGTACACAGGTAAAGGACACATTGACCAGCCACACGTTACTTCTCCATATATAAATGTTTTTTTAAAAAGAGGTAGGGATAATTTAAATATATCTTTGACATGTAACACTACATTTAATTAATGATACTTTGAGTATTTTATTATTTTTATTTGATATAGATTTTGACTTGTAAAACGTTTGACTCGTAGACAGATTTTGAGTTGTAAAAGTGCCCTTGAGGCCTATTTGCAGAATAAATGTTTTGATTGATTATTGATCATGCATTCCATCTAAAGCAAATTTTGTAGATTACAGAAGTTATAAAAATATATCATATCAATTATTAAAGAGGCTTCTAGACGGGCCATATTTTCACTACAGTATGTGGCCGGCAACTATTGGTGTTCTTGTCTAACATGTGAGTAAGATAGGCACACCAATAGTTGCCGGCCACAAATTGCAGCCCGTCTACGAGCCGCTTAACACAACAAATCTACATACTTACAGTGTTGAAGTCACCTTTATATTTATAAACGCAGTGATGAGTAACTTTTCGTGTAAGAATTTTCACATACTTTAATAATGATAAGTTGGATAAAGGTTTTTCTTTTTCGATATATACTTTATGATGAACCGACATTTCACTGAAACTCGCCTCCATTTTTCCACCATTGATGAGAAACAAATGGCATGGACCCGTTGTCTAGTTGACATTTTATGATGCTTAATTGCTACTTCTTTTTTCAACGTGCAATAAAATAATCATAGGCCAAAACAGTCTGTATACCAATTACATCTCAGTATCGACACGATCAGTCAACAGTGTATTTTTCTTTATAATGCATGTTCTCGAAAATATCTGATTTATATGGCAGAGATTTATATTGTCAGATATTTCAAACTTCGTATTTTAGCGTTTATCGAATTTCCTACCCCAAAAGGGTAAAAAATTTGTTCGAGGAGCCTTTTGAAACGCTGAGGTTCTATCTAGAATCCTTCATTTTGGCCAGTGACGGGAACTTCGCGTGTTTTTTCTTCTAATACTCTAGCAGGCGTTAAAAGTGCCAGTTTTGCCTTCTTATGGAACAATGTTCAATACCTTCCATTTTTAACTCCAAATATTATATATGTATAATATCTTTTTTTTCTACAACGCCGGTGCCAAACAAGCGTACGGTCCACCTGATGGTAAGCGGCCACCGCAGCCTATAGACGCCCGCAACTCCAAAGAAGCCACGTGCGCGTTGCCGACCCTTTATAAGATTTGAGGATCTTTGCATATCTTCTGACTCTTCTGAGTAATTTATCACAAAAGATTAGTCTGCATCAGACAACTGACAGAAAAAAGTTGACCTCATTTAGATGTTTGTTACTAATGAATCAAATTATCCTATAACCATTTTATTTACGTCAGTCAATAACAGTTTTCAAACTCATGTCATATTCTGATGGCCAGTCCAACAGTTACCATCTAAAATCTACGCGGACGAACTCGCGGACGGCCGCTAGTAAAATTTATAAAAATTAATGCATTATAAGAAACCCCGTCATCAATTTGAGTAGCATCGTCATACAGACTCTTAACTAATTTGATTAGATTAGAGGTAAATACTGACTCATTAGGCTGTAACGAAGAATGAATATTTAAGTTGTTTGTATATACCGTTTACATTGTAACTAATGTTAAATCGTAAGTGAAATGTCAGGAGATTTTAATCGTGACATCGTCATAATATCAGAGAAGTTTTCATTAATCATCTTCTATTTCTGCGGCTGTACACGCCAGCGCTTAATTGTAAAACGTAAACGTTCAGAGTTGACTTATTTGCTTCACCAAACGTGGAGGTTGAGCGCATTATAGTATTTTATGCAATAATTGTATAAGAGGGTTCAAAAAAGGTGAATGACTTGTGTAACAATTTGAGGCGAAGCCGAAAATTGTTAATTAAGACGCCTTGAGCCTTTTTTGACCTACTTATACAACGTTGCATACATTACTTTTTCTACGACTAGGGTTTAAATAATAAAACATAAAATTAAACAGCAATACAGCTTAAGAAAGAGCGGTAAGTTGGATAGTGACAGATGACAGTCCACAGAACGTAATCATAGACACGGTAATTTTTTTTCAACTGTCATCTACTGACATGCGTTTTTCCTAATGTTGGCAGTAATTATTTTAGTTTTGTTATTGCTTTAAACCATATGAATTCAGTTGTTTGTTAAGTTGGCAGTTTTGATTTTCGTTGTAAATTTAGTGCTTTTTTTATTTTATTCCTTTTTTAGCAGTTGCATTATATCACATAATAACCCTAGGGTCTTTATGAAAATAGACTAGATATACTTTTTTGAAATTGCATAAGACATGCTTTTATATTCCTTTGCATAATTGACAGATACAAGTACCGGAGTAGAAAAAAGCTATAATTTTAGGTATATCCGTGCATTTTGAATAATCTACCAAGTAAAAAGGGTGTGACAAAGCGACAGTCCACTTTCCATCTTGTTGTCGACGTTTTATTCTAGGGACCAGGTTCTCATAATTTAGTGTAGGTACTCTGATTATTGCAGAAGACGCGACCACTTGACCTTTCAGCCCAGAGACGATTTAGATTGGAAATTGGAATTAGGCTTATCATTGGGGACTAGGATAACTGGGTGACAATTGAATAAAGAATATGACAAAACATAACTTCTGTTCTTTTTCATTTGTGATAGTCCACATTGAAAGAGACCTTATGGCGCCCGGCACTTACGCCTTTATAATACAATAGTGAATCGGTTCAACGTAAGCTCCTGCCGCGATAATGTTCGCTTCCAATGTGGATTATCACACTTTTTCTAGTATTTCATGGGGTCACTACAGGGGATTATGCACCTGCTAGTACATATAACATAACTCATTTCCTATAAATTTTGAATGCTAGTGACTGGCATTGAATAATAATATGTTTTAATATTTGTGCATGCGTCTGTACCGTGTCCCCAATGCGTGAGCGCAGGTGGCAAAATATTCAGTTATATTCGTACCTGGGCGAAGTGGGCCGAGCGCTTTCCGCGTCCCGCTCCAGTGATTCAACTCTGACTCAGCCGATCTCGACCGTTCCATCGACTCACATTTTACAGCTTTCGGAAAATCTTATAAATATGTACAGAACGAAACTTTCTGAAAATGAAACACAAATCAACGACGGTACTTTTTTTGGATTTCGCATTCAGTTTTCACTACGGTGTTGAGCAGCTGTAAACACTATGTATTCTACAAAGTCAAATACTTCGGTTATGTATTTTTATCCTTGTTATCAAGTTTACCTATTAAATCATAAAAAATGCAGTTCGAATCGAGGCATGTTTGTAAAATCGAGTACACTTGTTCTAGAAGTCAAACTCATTGGTAGGTTCTGATTCTTTGATTATTCATTTTATTGGAGCTTCAATACACTTCAGATTCTTGTACGTGTTTCAGCAGGTACAAAAATTACACTGCGATTATTTAAACAGTCTGCTTTTCCGTGATCATTGATAGGTAATGTTCGACTTAATTTTTTTTTTGAAAATAATTAAATCACAGTTCTAACAACATACTGGGGCCATTCTACTTTTTCATGTACACAATTTTCAGACACTTTTTTTTTAATGCAGTTTTTGGAATACTCGGCCTTAGCTTCATATTTTTGTATTGTTATTTAGAAAGAGGTTTAATTACAGTATCATTTCCGATTGTTTTGGTAATTAACGAACCACAGCTAATATCTATAAATCGAGTAACTCAGTGGTCCTTGGGTGTCTCACCATTTGTATGAATATATGGTTTTTACCACTGTGTTACCCACCTTTTACAGCAATATGTTAATATTTAAGCCTATAAATTCCTTTTATTAGATTCAGGTACTATTTCGAAATCTTATTTTTGTACACTAATTTAATACATATCATAGACTTTTTTTGTAATAGACAACTGGTCATAAAAAAGTAGAATGATCCACTGAACAAAACATAGCTTCTTTTTTATTAAAATTCGCCAGACAGGTTGGTCTCCCACGACGGTCTAGAACTCAAAATGAGTTGTTTGATTTTTGCCTACATCTGAAATGTACGGCAAAAAAGTTTCAAATAAGTGATTTTGATTCTAGACCAGATGGTAACTAAAAATGATGTCAACATTTAAAAAATCTTAGTAATATTATTTAAACAGTCCACATATGTACGTGCATACATAATCCATGTACAGTCACAAACTGGATATTGTACCCCTGGACGAAGTTGTAAGTAAAATGTAGGTTACCCTGGACGAATGACTGAATTTTTCCCCAGGATGGGTAATATAATAAAGCTTGAACACGCCAAAACGTGGGCACATAAAATAACAAATTAAAAACAATGTAAGCTATAATTTAAGGAAATTTTTATTGCATTTATCTACAATATTATTGTACCTTTTTGACAATATATACTTTTTATAATTATGCTTTGCACGTGCCATATTGCGTACTTTGCGTCGAATCCGGCTCATTATGGTTTGCACAGCACTATCAGGATATTTTTTGCAAGCCCAAGTTAATTTTTTTTGCAAGTCAGCTAACAATTTAACTTATCCGCCTTTCTTTTTTAAAATCCCTTTCATGATGGACCAGTATTCATCGATCGGCCAGGACAATTCGGGGGGTTGCACTCTTTAGGTACCACAGCAACAGCATTCTGCTGGTACCATTCAGTCACAGCTTTAGAATAGTGACAGCTCGCAAGATCAGGCCAAAACAATGGCTGTGAATTGTGACTGCGTAAAAAGGGTAAACAGCCTTTAACTTGACTTTCTGTACATAAGACTGCGACATTTGTACCTTTTTTGCGACATCACGTGATGATAACTTCGGATTCGCTGTAAAAAGCTGCAAGACACGGGCTTCTTTTTTTGTCCTTTACTCCTTGCTTTCCACCACTACCCGACTTCCGTTCTAATGTTAAACGTTCTCAAAACCTAAAAACGGTGTATTGTGGATATTTTAATAGTTTTTATAGTATTCGATAGCTTAAATGGGGTTTTTCCGTATGTTTGAGCAAAATTAATTCACGCTGCTGATATTCAAAGCTCGCCATCGTAAAAAAAAAATGAAGAAAGTGGTACGCTGTCATAATATTTTTTGTTCATTATACTAAGGAGTTTATAGCTGTAGTAATGAATAGTTTCTATATTATGTAAATAAAAAAATATATGTACTTATATGTGCCCACGTTTTGGCGTGTTCAAGCTTTAATACAAGTAGGTAAATGTATGTGTGGATCGAGATTCAGTTTATCCAGCGTGCGACTGCACAGACTGCGTATAGTTAAGGGGTGGGCTTATGCAAGGGAGCCTAACCTAATTCCTGTTGCCCTTGCTCCTCCTTTTCATGTTCAAACGAAGACCCTGTCTCGTCCTGACTTTCAGATTGCATTTCCTCCCCCGCTTGCTCCTCCAGTGCGCTCCAAGCGCTTTCGGCCATTAAAAAAGCTATCAATATCTGCTGAGACATCACCACCTGCGAGAACTCGCACATCAGCATCGGCCTGAGGGGCGACTTCGAAATTCGACTTCCGAGCTTCATATCGTGCCGTCCCTTTCACTCATACAGTGTATAACACGGGGGTGAAAGGGAAGGCACGATGCGAAGTTCGTATTTCGAAGTTCGGAATACAGACCCTGAACTCTTCTGCACAGTCCTCACACACCATCTTAACAACAAAAACGCAGAATCCTGAATGAGTTTGAACTGAAACATTAACTTCAATTTTTACGGGCATAAATAAACAGCCATTCAGACTGCAAAACATAATAAAAAAAACCTCCTTCCCGTAATAGTTAAATGTAATAATTTTCAATATATACTAGCGCCACCTATGCCGCCTACAACTAATCCTATTAACATTAATTTTAAATCAATGATGTAAATTAGTCGTAGATTATCTTATTTTAGTGTCTAATAAATATTAGTCCTAACTTATTAATCTTATTATTATTACGTTCCTAGACTTCATAACTTTGTCTGTTATTTTTCCCAATAATACATCCAGTTTAATAAGTGATTTGTCATTTATTATTATAATAAGTACGTCACTTTAATAAGTGTATTAACATTAAAATTTTTAAGTAGGTAGGTACGTATTACAAAAAAATATACCTTATCACAGTAATATTATGATAAAACCCATTACTCACCACACTAACACTAAGTTTCTTCTATTCCCTGCTTTGCGTTCTTTTTAAGAGGGCCATACTAAAATTAAGTTCAAGGACCATTGATCGCCCGTACTTATTTCTAGCGAGGACCTACGGTCTTTAAGTACCTAAATTCAACAAACACCCCATCCACATTTCACACGCACATACATCTTTCACACACTACACGAAGCGGGGGAGGGTTTAGTCCATAGATGATTAGGCACCATTCCCAGTCGAGTCGGGCATGCGGTAAGGTACAGGCCTGGCAGTATACCATGAGTATTCCCTCCCTCACCACAAAAAAAAAAAACATTCTATGTCCGTAACCTAATGAAATGAAATGAACCTATCCTCAACTTACGGCCTTGACGTTAGCAGGGATATCTGTTTCCACCCCTTCGGCTGCGTACGTAACCGATCTTTAGTATCTGGTATCAGAAGAAGAACGATAGTGGTTTCGAGCAAGGCGTTAATTTTTCTTTATAATCTCGTAATCTGTTAGCATCGTGACTTACTGGTTGGTAACCAGGTAGAGCGCAGGGCTTAGGTAGTATAAAACCAACGGACAATTTTATTGGTAACTGACATTATTTCCTATTCTATATACATACACAGAATTTCCCTTCGGCCGCATTCGACACCAGAGGTTCGTAACCAGTTGCGATAAAAGAAACTTTTGTACTTGGACAAAACCAGTTGTGAATAAAGATTATTTGTACTCATTCGAAACCGCGGTTGTCCGGGTGACTAGTTTCAAACAAGGGATTATTTTATATACTTAGTGATAGCCTTATCCCTTATATGTTTTACGTTATAATATAAGTAACTTGAAACAGCTTTTGCAGAAAGTGAGGCAAAGTTATTTGATTTTAGATGCATTTTACTGCATTTTAATATTTTAATTTAGTTTATTCAATAAAAAACTTCATAGTATACATAACTGCTGTAGATTTTCTATTCTTTCACATCAATTTAAGGATATGGGTAAGGCCCTAAATTTTTCCACTCTTTGAATCCAAAAAATGTGCCATAGTTTGACTGCATATAAAGAAACACTTCCTAGTATTCTGTAATAAAATAACTCCTATTATGTTTTGTTGCTTTCTAAGTATTACAATTTTATCTGAAAGTTAAAATGCTCCTCATAGTTTAATAACTAGAGTGAGATCAATTGAGCAATAATAATCCCTGAAAAAAAAACCGACTTCCGTTTAATACTTCGCCAAGTCACTCCGAGAGCAGAAAACAACGAAAAGTAATTTTTTTGGAGTCGGTTTTAAATTTTTATCATTTTTTGTATTTCAGTCACATTTGTTAGTGAGTCATTACCAGAGTGCATCTCATAACAATTCCGATAAGCTAAAACATGGTTAAGCTACACCGTTTTATTACGAAGTTCCGTTGTCTACCTTCCGGCTTCAATTACCAGATCAGGTTGATAGTAACATTACCTCAGCACCATTTAAATTGGCTTCGTCGTAGTCGCTTCAGTATCTTAATTGAAATATCTTAGCGCTAACCAAGAAACACTGAGTTTCGGATGTCCATCCGTGGTCGTCTTCATCAATTCCTGTACACCAAATGCTACATTCTGAATGCAATTGATCGATGTTTTACCGAAAATACTACAAATCGCTATATGTTTCCCTTGAATTTTTGAGGAGATCCCTCAATTCCTCATGGTTCCCATCATCAAATGTGAACTTTTATAATAACAGAACCAATCTGGAAGCATATGCAAACAAAGAAATATACAAAAAAACATACAAGCGAATTGAGAACCAGCTTCTTTTTTGAAGTCGGATAAAACATACAATATGTTAGCGGCCAAATCTATGGCCTTACCCATGTGAAAAAGATGAGACGATACCATTAATCTATATATATAAAAGAAGAAGTCCTGATCTACCATCAACGCACAGCCGAAACTACTGGAACTAGAAACTTCAAATTTGGTCCAGAGCTTACTTTTATTACGTAAGCAAGGGATAAGACGGGATTTTTGGAAATTCCAACCCTAAGGGGATCAAATAAGGGTGCAAAGTTTGTATGGGAGAAAAATTTTTTTTTGAGCTGAAGACTTAAAAATTTGTGAAAAGGTTACGAAATTAAACACAAAGAAAGTGTTTTCAGCGTTTTGCAAAATTTTAACTCTAAGAGGGTAAAATAGGGGTGCAAAGTTTGTATGGGAGAAACTTCTGTTTTAGAGTTAGAGACTTAAAACTTCGTATATAGACTCTCTGTTTAAATATAACAAAACCAAATTCAGCGATTTTCTACATTCATATCCTAAAGGGGTGAAAAGGGGATTCGAAATTTGTACGGGGAGCAAATCTTATTTGAAGTTAGAGATTTGAAACTTCGTAAATAGACTCTATGTTTAAATACAACAAAACATATTTCAGCTTTTTTCAAAATTGCTCCCATAAAGGGGTGAAAAGAGGGTTCCAAGTTTGTAAAGGAGCAAATCTTTTTTGAAGTGAGAGATTTAAAACTTCGCATATAGACTTTTTGTTTAAATACAACAAAATTAATTTCAGCGTTTTTTGAAATTGCTCCTCTAAAGGGGTGAAAAGGGGGTTCCAAGTTTGTACGGGGAGCAAATCTTTTTTGAAGTGAGAGATTTAAAACTTCGTGTATAGACTTTCTGTTTAAATACAACAAAACATATTTCAGCGTTTTTTTAAATTGCTTCGCTAAAGGGGTAAAAAGGGGGTTCCAAGTTTGTACGGGGAGTATCTCTTTTTTGAAGTGAGAGATTTAAAACTTCGCATATAGACTCTCTGTATAAATAAAATAAAACGTATTTCAGCGTTTTTTGAAATTGCTCCTCTAAAGGGGTGAAAAGGGGGTTCCAAGTTTGTACGGGGAGCAATTCTTTTTTGAAGTTAGAGATTTCAAACTTCGTTAATAGACTCTATGTTTAAATACAACAAAACTTATTCCAGCGTTTTCCAAAATTGCTCCCCTAATTGTATATAGACTCTCTATTTAAATACAACAAAGCATATTTCAGCGTTATTCAAAATTGCTCCTCTAAAGGGATAAAAAGGGGGTTCCAAGTTTGTACGGGGAGCAATTCTTTTTTGAAGTTAGAGATTTCAAACTTCGTAAATAGACTCTATGTTTAAATACAACAAAACTTATTCCAGCGTTTTCCAAAATTGCTCCCATAAAGGGGTGAAAAGAGGGTTCCAAGTTTGTAAAGGAGCAAATCTTTTTTGAAATGCGAGATTAAAAACTTCGTATACGGACTCTCTGTTTAAATACAACAAAACGTATTTCAGCATTTTTTGAAATTGCTCCTCTAAAGGGGTGAAAAGTTGGTTTCAACTTTGTACGGGGAGCCATTCTGTTTTGAAGTTAGAGATTTAAAACTTCGTAAATAGACTCTATGTTTAAATACAACAAAAAGAATTTCAGCGTTTTTTGAAATTGCTCCTCTAAAGGGGTGAAAAGGGGGTTCCAAGTTTGTACGGGGAGCAATTCTTTTTTGAAGTTAGAGATTTCAAACTTCGTAAATAGACTCTATGTTTAAATACAACAAAACTTATTCCAGCGTTTTCCAAAATTGCTCCCATAAAGGGGTGAAAAGAGGGTTCCAAGTTTGTAAAGGAGCAAATCTTTTTTGAAATGCGAGATTAAAAACTTCGTATACGGACTCTCTGTTTAAATACAACAAAACGTATTTCAGCATTTTTTGAAATTGCTCCTCTAAAGGGGTGAAAAGTTGGTTTCAACTTTGTACGGGGAGCCATTCTGTTTTGAAGTTAGAGATTTAAAACTTCGTAAATAGACTCTATGTTTAAATACAACAAAAAGGATTTCAGCGTTTTTTGAAATTGCTCCTCTAAAGGGGTGAAAAGGGGGTTCCAAGTTTGTACGGGGAGCAAATCTTTTTTGAAGTGAGAGATTTAAAACTTCGTGTATAGACTTTCTGATTAAATACAACAAAATGTATTTCAGCGTTTTTTTAAATTGCTTCGCTAAAGGGGTAAAAAGGGGGTTCCAAGTTTCTACGGGGAGTAACTCTTTTTTGAAGTGAGAGATTTAAAACTTCGCACATAGACTCTCTGTATAAATAAAATAAAACGTATTTCAGCGTTTTTTGAAATTGCTCCTCTAAAGGGGTGGAAAGGGGGTTCCAAGTTTGTACGGGGAGCAATTCTTTTTTGAAGTTAGAGATTTCAAACTTCGTAAATAGACTCTATGTTTAAATACAACAAAACTTATTCCAGCGTTTTCCAAAATTGCTCCCATAAAGGGGTGAAAAGAGGGTTCCAAGTTTGTAAAGGAGCAAATCTTTTTTGAAATGCGAGATTAAAAACTTCGTATACGGACTCTCTGTTTAAATACAACAAAACGTATTTCAGCATTTTTTGAAATTGCTCCTCTAAAGGGGTGAAAAGAGGGTTCCAAGTTTGTAAAGGAGCAAATCTTTTTTGAAGTGAGAGATTTAAAACTTCGCATATAGACTTTTTGTTTAAATACAACAAAATGAATTTCAGCGTTTTTTGAAATTGCTCCTCTAAAGGGGTGAAAAGGGGGTTCCAAGTTTGTACGGGGAGCAAATCTTTTTTGAAGTGAGAGATTTAAAACTTCGCACATAGACTCTCTGTATAAATAAAATAAAAGGTATTTCAGCGTTTTTTAAAATTGCTCCTCTAAAGGGGTGGAAAGGGGGTTCCAAGTTTGTACGGGGAGCAATTCTTTTTTGAAGTTAGAGATTTCAAACTTCGTAAATAGACTCTATGTTTAAATACAACAAAACTTATTTCAGCGTTTTCCAAAATTGCTCCCCTAATTGTATATAGACTCTCTATTTAAATACAACAAAGCATATTTCAGCGTTATTCAAAATTGCTCCTCTAAAGGGATAAAAAGGGGGTTCCAAGTTTGTACGGGGAGCAAATCTTTTTTGAAGTGAGAGATTGAAACTTCGTAAATAGACTCTCTGTTTAAATACAGCAAAAAGTACATCAGCGTTTTGTGAAATTGCTCCCCTAAAGGGGTGAAAAGGGGTTTACAAGTTCGTACGCGGAGCAAATCTTTTTTGAAGTGCGGGATTTACAACTTCGTATATAGACTCTCTGTTTAAATACAACAAAACGTGTTCCAGCGTTTTTCTAAATTGTTCCCCTAATGGGGTAAAAAGGGGTTCCAAGTTTGTGCGGGGAGCAAATCTTTACTTTTCGTAAAAATCGATATAGGTGTAATCTTCGAGGGTCCTCGGGGTGATGATTACGATAATGACATCCATTTTGAAATCCCAGTGGGACATTTATTTTTCTTAAAAATCGATATGGGTGTCATCGTCGAGGTTCCTCGGGGTGCCGATTACGAAAATGATATACATTTTCAAATCCAAGATGGCGGACATTTATTTTTCTTAAAAATAGATATGGGGTCATCTTTGTGGGTCCTCGGGGTGCCGATTCCGAAAATTACGTCCATTTTCAAATCCAAGATGGCGGACATTAAGTTTTTCATTCGAGTAATTTTCACAAAAGATTAATAGCATCAGACAACTGACAGAAACAAATAAACCTCATTTATATCTTTGTTACCATCTAAAATCTACGCGGACGAAGTCGCGGGCGCCTGCTAGTCTATATATATAAAAGAAGAAGTCCTGATCTACCATCAACGCACAGCCGAAACTACTGGAACTAGAAACTTCAAATTTGGTCCAGAGCTTACTTTTATTACGTAAGCAAGGGATAAGACGGGGTTTTGGAAATTCCAACCCTAAGGGGATCAAATAAGGGTGCAAAGTTTGTATGGGAGAAAAATTTTTTTTTGAGCTGAAGACTTAAAAATTTGTGAAAAGGTTACGAAATTAAATACAAAGAAAGTGTTTTCAGCGTTTTGCAAAATTTTAACTCTAAGAGGGTAAAATAGGGGTGCAAAGTTTGTATGGGAGAAACTTCTGTTTTAGAGTTAGAGACTTAAAACTTCGTATATAGACTCTCTGTTTAAATATAACAAAACCAAATTCAGCGATTTTCTACATTCATATCCTAAAGGGGTGAAAAGGGGATTCGAAATTTGTACGGGGAGCAAATCTTATTTGAAGTTAGAGATTTGAAACTTCGTAAATAGACTCTATGTTTAAATACAACAAAACATATTTCAGCTTTTTTCAAAATTGCTCCCATAAAGGGGTGAAAAGAGGGTTCCAAGTTTGTAAAGGAGCAAATCTTTTTTGAAGTGAGAGATTTAAAACTTCGCATATAGACTTTTTGTTTAAATACAACAAAATGAATTTCAGCGTTTTTTGAAATTGCTCCTCTAAAGGGGTGAAAAGGGGGTTCCAAGTTTGTACGGGGAGCAAATCTTTTTTGAAGTGAGAGATTTAAAACTTCGTGTATAGACTTTCTGTTTAAATACAACAAAACATATTTCAGCGTTTTTTTAAATTGCTTCGCTAAAGGGGTAAAAAGGGGGTTCCAAGTTTGTACGGGGAGTATCTCTTTTTTGAAGTGAGAGATTTAAAACTTCGCATATAGACTCTCTGTATAAATAAAATAAAACGTATTTCAGCGTTTTTTGAAATTGCTCCTCTAAAGGGGTGAAAAGGGGGTTCCAAGTTTGTACGGGGAGCAATTCTTTTTTGAAGTTAGAGATTTCAAACTTCGTAAATAGACTCTATGTTTAAATACAACAAAACTTATTCCAGCGTTTTCCAAAATTGCTCCCATAAAGGGGTGAAAAGAGGGTTCCAAGTTTGTAAAGGAGCAAATCTTTTTTGAAATGCGAGATTAAAAACTTCGTATACGGACTCTCTGTTTAAATACAACAAAACGTATTTCAGCATTTTTTGAAATTGCTCCTCTAAAGGGGTGAAAAGTTGGTTTCAACTTTGTACGGGGAGCCATTCTGTTTTGAAGTTAGAGATTTAAAACTTCGTAAATAGACTCTATGTTTAAATACAACAAAAAGAATTTCAGCGTTTTTTGAAATTGCTCCTCTAAAGGGGTGAAAAGGGGGTTCCAAGTTTGTACGGGGAGCAATTCTTTTTTGAAGTTAGAGATTTCAAACTTCGTAAATAGACTCTATGTTTAAATACAACAAAAAGAATTTCAGCGTTTTCCAAAATTGCTCCCATAAAGGGGTGAAAAGAGGGTTCCAAGTTTGTAAAGGAGCAAATCTTTTTTGAAATGCGAGATTAAAAACTTCGTATACGGACTCTCTGTTTAAATACAACAAAACGTATTTCAGCATTTTTTGAAATTGCTCCTCTAAAGGGGTGAAAAGTTGGTTTCAACTTTGTACGGGGAGCCATTCTGTTTTGAAGTTAGAGATTTAAAACTTCGTAAATAGACTCTATGTTTAAATACAACAAAAAGGATTTCAGCGTTTTTTGAAATTGCTCCTCTAAAGGGGTGAAAAGGGGGTTCCAAGTTTGTACGGGGAGCAAATCTTTTTTGAAGTGAGAGATTTAAAACTTCGTGTATAGACTTTCTGATTAAATACAACAAAATGTATTTCAGCGTTTTTTTAAATTGCTTCGCTAAAGGGGTAAAAAGGGGGTTCCAAGTTTCTACGGGGAGTAACTCTTTTTTGAAGTGAGAGATTTAAAACTTCGCACATAGACTCTCTATATAAATAAAATAAAACGTATTTCAGCGTTTTTTGAAATTGCTCCTCTAAAGGGGTGGAAAGGGGGTTCCAAGTTTGTACGGGGAGCAATTCTTTTTTGAAGTTAGAGATTTCAAACTTCGTAAATAGACTCTATGTTTAAATACAACAAAACTTATTCCAGCGTTTTCCAAAATTGCTCCCATAAAGGGGTGAAAAGAGGGTTCCAAGTTTGTAAAGGAGCAAATCTTTTTTGAAATGCGAGATTAAAAACTTCGTATACGGACTCTCTGTTTAAATACAACAAAACGTATTTCAGCATTTTTTGAAATTGCTCCTCTAAAGGGGTGAAAAGAGGGTTCCAAGTTTGTAAAGGAGCAAATCTTTTTTGAAGTGAGAGATTTAAAACTTCGCATATAGACTTTTTGTTTAAATACAACAAAATGAATTTCAGCGTTTTTTGAAATTGCTCCTCTAAAGGGGTGAAAAGGGGGTTCCAAGTTTGTACGGGGAGCAAATCTTTTTTGAAGTGAGAGATTTAAAACTTCGTGTATAGACTTTCTGTTTAAATACAACAAAACATATTTCAGCGTTTTTTTAAATTGCTTCGCTAAAGGGGTAAAAAGGGGGTTCCAAGTTTGTACGGGGAGTATCTCTTTTTTGAAGTGAGAGATTTAAAACTTCGCATATAGACTCTCTGTATAAATAAAATAAAACGTATTTCAGCGTTTTTTGAAATTGCTCCTCTAAAGGGGTGAAAAGGGGGTTCCAAGTTTGTACGGGGAGCAATTCTTTTTTGAAGTTAGAGATTTCAAACTTCGTAAATAGACTCTATGTTTAAATACAACAAAACTTATTCCAGCGTTTTCCAAAATTGCTCCCATAAAGGGGTGAAAAGAGGGTTCCAAGTTTGTAAAGGAGCAAATCTTTTTTGAAATGCGAGATTAAAAACTTCGTATACGGACTCTCTGTTTAAATACAACAAAACGTATTTCAGCATTTTTTGAAATTGCTCCTCTAAAGGGGTGAAAAGTTGGTTTCAACTTTGTACGGGGAGCCATTCTGTTTTGAAGTTAGAGATTTAAAACTTCGTAAATAGACTCTATGTTTAAATACAACAAAAAGAATTTCAGCGTTTTTTGAAATTGCTCCTCTAAAGGGGTGAAAAGGGGGTTCCAAGTTTGTACGGGGAGCAATTCTTTTTTGAAGTTAGAGATTTCAAACTTCGTAAATAGACTCTATGTTTAAATACAACAAAAAGAATTTCAGCGTTTTCCAAAATTGCTCCCATAAAGGGGTGAAAAGAGGGTTCCAAGTTTGTAAAGGAGCAAATCTTTTTTGAAATGCGAGATTAAAAACTTCGTATACGGACTCTCTGTTTAAATACAACAAAACGTATTTCAGCATTTTTTGAAATTGCTCCTCTAAAGGGGTGAAAAGTTGGTTTCAACTTTGTACGGGGAGCCATTCTGTTTTGAAGTTAGAGATTTAAAACTTCGTAAATAGACTCTATGTTTAAATACAACAAAAAGGATTTCAGCGTTTTTTGAAATTGCTCCTCTAAAGGGGTGAAAAGGGGGTTCCAAGTTTGTACGGGGAGCAAATCTTTTTTGAAGTGAGAGATTTAAAACTTCGTGTATAGACTTTCTGATTAAATACAACAAAATGTATTTCAGCGTTTTTTTAAATTGCTTCGCTAAAGGGGTAAAAAGGGGGTTCCAAGTTTCTACGGGGAGTAACTCTTTTTTGAAGTGAGAGATTTAAAACTTCGCACATAGACTCTCTGTATAAATAAAATAAAACGTATTTCAGCGTTTTTTGAAATTGCTCCTCTAAAGGGGTGGAAAGGGGGTTCCAAGTTTGTACGGGGAGCAATTCTTTTTTGAAGTTAGAGATTTCAAACTTCGTAAATAGACTCTATGTTTAAATACAACAAAACCTATTCCAGCGTTTTCCAAAATTGCTCCCATAAAGGGGTGAAAAGAGGGTTCCAAGTTTGTAAAGGAGCAAATCTTTTTTGAAATGCGAGATTAAAAACTTCGTATACGGACTCTCTGTTTAAATACAACAAAACGTATTTCAGCATTTTTTGAAATTGCTCCTCTAAAGGGGTGAAAAGTTGGTTTCAACTTTGTACAGGGAGCCATTCTGTTTTGAAGTTAGAGATTTAAAACTTCGTAAATAGACTCTATGTTTAAATACAACAAAAGGAATTTCAGCGTTTTTTGAAATTGCTCCTCTAAAGGGGTGAAAAGGGGGTTCCAAGTTTGTACGGGGAGCAAATCTTTTTTGAAGTGAGAGATTTAAAACTTCGTGTATAGACTTTCTGATTAAATACAACAAAATGTATTTCAGCGTTTTTTTAAATTGCTCCTCTAAAGGGGTGGAAAGGGGGTTCCAAGTTTGTACGGGGAGCAATTCTTTTTTGAAGTTAGAGATTTCAAACTTCGTAAATAGACTCTATGTTTAAATACAACAAAACTTATTTCAGCGTTTTCCAAAATTGCTCCCCTAATTGTATATAGACTCTCTATTTAAATACAACAAAGCATATTTCAGCGTTATTCAAAATTGCTCCTCTAAAGGGATAAAAAGGGGGTTCCAAGTTTGTACGGGGAGCAAATCTTTTTTGAAGTGAGAGATTGAAACTTCGTAAATAGACTCTCTGTTTAAATACAGCAAAAAGTACATCAGCGTTTTGTGAAATTGCTCCCCTAAAGGGGTGAAAAGGGGTTTACAAGTTCGTACGCGGAGCAAATCTTTTTTGAAGTGCGGGATTTACAACTTCGTATATAGACTCTCTGTTTAAATACAACAAAACGTGTTCCAGCGTTTTTCTAAATTGTTCCCCTAATGGGGTAAAAAGGGGTTCCAAGTTTGTGCGGGGAGCAAATCTTTACTTTTCGTAAAAATCGATATAGGTGTAATCTTCGAGGGTCCTCGGGGTGATGATTACGATAATGACATCCATTTTGAAATCCCAGTGGGACATTTATTTTTCTTAAAAATCGATATGGGTGTCATCGTCGAGGTTCCTCGGGGTGCCGATTACGAAAATGATATACATTTTCAAATCCAAGATGGCGGACATTTATTTTTCTTAAAAATAGATATGGGGTCATCTTTGTGGGTCCTCGGGGTGCCGATTCCGAAAATTACGTCCATTTTCAAATCCAAGATGGCGGACATTAAGTTTTTCATTCGAGTAATTTTCACAAAAGATTAATAGCATCAGACAACTGACAGAAACAAATAAACCTCATTTATATCTTTGTTACCATCTAAAATCTACGCGGACGAAGTCGCGGGCGCCTGCTAGTTTTTAATAACGCTTGTCGCATAAAGCGGACGATATCTTGCGTATGCACTCTATTAAAATCTTCAAAAGCGTCTGGTGCTTCAATCAACTCCTCCCAGGCACCTCTTTCTAAATGCTGATGGCACACACGAGTCTGGTGAGGAATATAGTCATGAAAATCTAATTTGATTCTTATTAAGTCAGGTATTTCCAGTAGCAATTTGATAGAGCCTCCGTTGAAAATGTATTTTTCAATGTTTTCGACCACTCTTGTTAGTGTTATAAAGGGTCAACGACTGGGTTGTTTTCGAAGTTCATTGTACTTCTTTTTCAGATTTCTGTTCACACTAAATAAGATATTCTCTTGCCGTAACGAGGAACTGTTTCGTTCGGAGACGTTAGGTCGAAAACTTTGACATATTTACATTAATCTTAATCAATAATATTTAAATCAATATGGTGTCATACACGTGACTACAAATAAAAAAAATCCACACATGCATGAAGTTTCTATTTCTTGCGTAATATGATTAGGTACGTAAGAAATGGAAAAAAGGGTATTTTATTGTTTATTGTAATCAATTAACAAATAAGATTCAAGGCATTTTTCAATCTTCAGATAAAAGTATCCTGCAGTTAACAATACACCGCTTTCTTTTTCTCAAGTCATATTTACATATAAAATAAATGGACTAAACATAAAATAATCTGCCAGATTCATTTATCAAAGGATTAAAAAACCTCCCCTTGATAAAAAGATAACCTATTCATAGTCTGGCTTAGCTGAAAAAGAAATCATCCCAGCAGAAAAAAAATTAAAACCCAAAAGAAAATGGAGATATCAATTTTGTACAATGCCCAACTGTTATTTTGCTTAAGTTTAATTCTTCAATTGATTGATTAACTTCAGCGTCGATCTCCTGGTATTCCGTTGACATTATTGTATTTTTCTTAAATATGTTAAATAAATTTGTTTCTTTGCTTAGAACTTCAAGCAGTTTTGCTAGTCTCATGGTTTCGCTCAACGAATCTATTTAAACGACTATGCCAACCTTCTATATTATTTATTGTTCTTATATATTCTTTAGAACAACTGCAGATTTTAGTAACGTCAGTTTTTGTCATCCATTGCTTTTGGAAATATTTATTAAACTTAGTTACATCTTTGCTAAGTGGACTTAATATAACTGCTCATAATATAACTGAAACCCTTTTTAATATACCTACTCTTTCGGCAAACGAGAAAAGTCAGCACATCTCGCTACGTGCCTTCTTTTGACCCTTGTCTTAATTTTCAAGGCCTGGCTTATTTGAATAAACACATATTGAGGTGATAATAACATCCTTTGATGTCAATTGCAGGAAATACTCCTCGAATTGCTTTCATTGGTGCTAACTCAAGGACAACGGTAATTTTTTCTCGTCGCCAGTTTCTGAATTGCGATTGTATTAATCTAAATACAATTGTGTAACTTTCTTATCAGGAAGCAAGTAATAAATTAATGGTATTATATTTGACGTAGGTTCGTCAACTCCGTGTAGAGTGTAGAACTGTTTGAAAGCAATAGGGCTCGCACTAAATGTACCATTACCTAAAACGCTTATATCTTCCCATGAATGGTCTAATATTTTTACTACAAAACAATAAAATTTTCATTTTCGGCCAGCAGGAAATTTTTGAAATTTCTTTAGATGATTTGTGTAGTAGTTTTGGTACTCCAAGAACCTTATTCCTTTTATTGTAAAGCCCGGTCTTAACATTTTCAAAGCCGGAGATCCCTTGTATAAAATCAACTCCTTCATTCTCCAAACTAAATACCATGTTATTGTATTTTTCTTGTATACTCTAATTATGAGAAGAATTTCTTTTCAAAGTATCCTTCAAAATCTTATTGTCAACAAAATCTTCTTTACATGCATTAACATGGGTTTTGGGTTTCACCACTTCATTCCTATCATTAAGAGTGACACTACCTTTACAACCGAGACTATCATTATTAAAACAGAGGCAAAAGGTGCCAGCCACCGAGCCACCCTTTGAGTAGAATTTCTTCCTATGATATCAACGACCATTGGTCATTAACTATCTCCCACCTCTCTTCGTAGAAATGAATTTCAATTGTTTATTGTTCATATTCTTTCAATTCTTCAGCATTTCATTTGCTCTACCGTTATTCCAAGGTTATTTAATTTAATTGCACGAATAAAATCGACGGCCGCTTCAGCCTAGTTGGTAGTGGCCATGCTTACGAAGCTGTCCCGTATTCGAATCCCGGTCAGGGCATTTATTTGTGTGATAAGCACGAATATTTGTTCCTGAGTCTTGGATGTTTTCTATTTATTTACATAAGTATCTATTTCTCTATATAAGTATGTATATCGTCGCCTAGTACCCATAGTACAAGCTTGGCTTAGTTTGGGACTAGGTCGATTTGTGTAAGATTGTCCACAAAAATATTGATTTATTTATAATTACAAGATGAATGACATTAGTAAGGAAACAATGGTATACTCCATTGGCTCTGACAGTGTAATCAGCCAGTTATCTGAAGATATTTTAATGCTATAATATCAATATCTAAAGAAGTTATTCAATATGAGAATCTATTTAAAGGTTACGCATGAATAAAATAAAGTACCGTCTCGTAATTCATTACTTCATTAGGATTTTTTTATGTCGAAATCAGTATCGTGTAAAGAAAAAACTTGTTGTTTAGTAGCTAGTATCGAAAAGAAGAAGATTTGTTCTTCTACCGTAAGTTGTTACGAACCTCCGGTTTCGAACGCGGCCGAAGGGCAAAGTCGGTGAAAGGATGTCGAAAAAGTGCATAATTAAATTTTATTGATCTTTAGACTTGTTCTGCATAATTGTGCTGAATCTTCAGATTAACTTATAATAAGGTCAATGTCGCAATCGTGGACGCCTTAAGATGAGAGGCGCGTGATTCTATTCTCTGAACAATCCATGGTGTCCCAGTCGATGCACGTCTGCATGTGTCACAACAGTATATACCGTGTCGCAACCCAGTCGTCAGTCTCAGGGAGGTCGGATCCAGAAAAGTACCAGTATTTGGTGAGGGATGGGCATGTAGTCAGTAACCAGCTTCCTGGGCTCCGACCGCCAAGTCCAAGAGTCTCTATAGACTCTACTACAATTAGCTTCCGCAACAATCATCAATATTATATTGTACCTATGTACAGTCAAGGGCATAAATATATATACGTTCCCAAAGCGGCAAAAATATCTGTACTATCTGTTAGCCAAAAATATCCATACAACAATTTCGATCAGAAATATTTGAACATTAATCGAGTCATTAAATTGTGTACGCTACTACGTTCATAAATATACGTACAATGACAGACAAATATATGTAGACAAACACGCAGACAAAAGTATCTATGCACTTGTTTTTCATATATGTGGACAAAGTAGGAGTCAAAAATATCTACACAATTTTTTTCCAACCTCATATAGACAGCAAATAGAAACAAATACCTAAACAAACTTTTTTCATAAATACCTAGGCAAATTACATACACAATTATATTTGTCTAAGAAGAGGGCAAAAATATGAAAACATGCAATGCTCAAAATATCCGCACTGTAAACAAATTCTAATTTCAAAATTTGACGCTCATCGAGAAGAGATCGGTAATGTCATGCGATACATTCGTCCCTTTCATTTTGGGCCTTCATTTGTTTATGGGAATCGCCTTTGATTTAACACATTTATTATATTCACATTTTGCTTCTTACCAACTATAGAGTAAGTTACAGATAGTTCAATGTAGCAACCAAGGTTTTTTCTTTCAATAAATTATTAGGTGATGCAGGATATCGGTGTCTGAGGACATATATAGGTATTTAGTGAATATGATGAGTGCTGTAGCTTAACCGCTTACCGTAGTTCATTTTGAAAGTAACTACGGAATCGTGCCTTTACACGTATGCAGGTAAATCGGCAGTTAAAAGAAACGCAACCCCTTTTTGTATTTAAGTATATATCTATATACTCGTTAAAGTGTCGGGTACCAGAGGAGAGAGAAAATAGAAGCTTTGCTTAGTTTGTTCGGGACTAGGTCGGGTCGATTTGTATATGATCATACCCACATTATTTATTACATATTATATCTTTATTAATAATAAACAAAGCTAGGTGTTTCACTATATGTTACAAACAGTATAATGGACTTTGGATTTTTCAGAATTATCTTCGTGAATGAATATGCAATAAAAAATACTCAGAGCTAGTCTCAGAAAATTATGTTTTATTAATTTGACTACTCTGTCTTAAGCTGTGATTCGAGGACTGTAGAACATTTTTGACATTTAGGTATTGTTTAAATATGTGGCCAGTATTCACTTGCATCTCTTAATATCTAAATAGGTTTAATGCGGATGATATGTGGATATTATACGAGGAATATTTATATAAATGCACATAAAATAATAAACATTTATTAAAATTGGTATTTTTCTACATAAAAAAAACTTTGATTTGCAGTTATAAACTAGCGGTTCTGTGAGCTGTCTACTCGCGAGTGTGTTTTTTGTAATGGCCAAGAACTGAATTAATTAATTATCGAACCTGCTCACAAAATTTCACGAGAATCAGTTGAAATGCGACCTGTAGAAAAAAACAACCGGAAATCCGTCAAAGCTGAAGCAGAGATCAGAGACCTTCGTTTCACTCGGTCAATTATGTGTAATACTTACATTCAATTAGTTCATTTACTTATATCAGTGGTATAAAACCCATAATTGTAGATATGGTATGTACGGGCTTGACTGTCATACACGTTATATGTATAGATATTTTTGTCTAGCCTTTTGCTCATATATATGTCGCAGATATGTGTGTAGATATTTTGGACCCCTGTTTTATTCACATACTTATTGTATGACATACGTGTGTCTAGATATTTTTGACCTCTGCTTTGTTCACATGTATATGAAAAACATGTGCATAGATACTTTTGTCTGTATGTTTGTCTACATTTATTTGTCTGTCATTGTACGTATATTTATGAACGTATTAGCGTACTCAATTTAATGACTCGATTAATGTTCACATATTTCTGATTGAAATTGTTGTATGGATATTTTTGGCTAACAGATAGTACAGATATTTCTGTCGCTTTGGGAACGTATATATATTTATGCCCTTGACTGTACATGCCATCATAATATAATATTGATGATTGTTGCGGAAGCTAACTGTATTTTTATATTTTTTTGTAGCACCAGGATAACGAAATAAGGATTGTGTTTTATACTAATGAATATACTATTGGGACAAAAAAATACATGAAGAAATTACAATATGAAGATGTAAAAAGCGAAATCAAAAATCAAAATCAAAACATTTATTCTGCAAATAGGCCTCAAGGGCACTTTTACAAGTCAAAATCTATCTAGGTACATCAAATAAAAATAATGCAATAATCAAAGTATCATTAATTATATGTAGTGTTACATGTCAAAAATAAGAATAAGAAACTAATAACAATCGAGATTTGTTAGAGATGTATAAGGTCTCTAAGCGTCAAGATAAAAGGTAATAAAGTAGGTACACTAATCATAATAAATTATTTTGAGCTATATCTATAAGCGTCAACAAGAAGATAATAAAGTCTAATAAATAAATATCCTCAGAGATGTATAAGGTCTCTGAGCGTCAGTCTAAAAATAAAATCAAATGAGAACATAGCGAAGTCTCTCATCATGTCAATTCCACTGAACACTAGTACGAAGTTACTAGTCCTTGCAAACATGAACAGACTGGACCTCACAAACAGCACCCGTTCACGAGTATGACGCGTATCTCAGCCATCGCCTCCCTCGACCATATGTTAGGGAAGGTTGCGACCCGATCAACGACGCCACCGTAAGCAAAGACCTTTAGGCGAGCATGACATATTCAAGCTGCAGGACATTTATAATCAAAGTAGCACTTAATAATAAAATATCGAATACAATGAGATACCTCATGATGTGCTCAAATGTACATGAAATGATTTTAGAACCTTAAAGTCCAGACTAAAATTGTAGTTAGTTATCTACATTATAAACCATTACCAATTCTAGTAAATTAGACAACTGGCTTAAAAGCTTCTTGATCGTTTAAAAAATCATTGACGGAATAATTGCCTTGCTTACCAAGTGACTTTTAACGTGACACTTAAATCTGTTGAAGGGCAAATTCACTACATCCATGGGTATTTTACTATAAAAGCGTATACAGTTCCCCACGATAGACGTAATGCATGCATTACTTTGAATCCAAAACGAGACTTAATCATAAGACAATCGGGTCATTCCCAACATTGCATAGTCAATTTTGAAAATGTTGAATTCATAAAACAATTTAATATTTGTGAAAACTGAGGCATGAAAGAAGTTTCGCCCATCCAACAAATCTTTGAAGAATGCATGATTTCGCTGCGCGACAAGGGAAACGAGAATTGTTCAATATCTCCACATCATTCGAAGAAAAAGACAGGATTGTAGGTAACATTAAAGGAAACGTTCCAAGTCCAACAAGGTAAAAAAAGTAAAATTTTACGCCAGTAAAAAAAGTGGAACTTGAAATATCTGTAAAATATATTACGAGGGAACATTTAAAAGGGCTAAGATATTTGTATTGTATAATTCTAGGCTATCGAGCTTTCAAAATTGTGCGGCTTTAATACCATCTAGACATAAAAATTACTGACAAAAGGCTATGATCATTATAGTAGATTCGCAACGAATATGTGACTTATACATTTTTAATTAATACCTAATCACGCTCTAACGGCGCCATGCAGTCATCTGAATATGCTATAAACCCAGATTATTACCACTTGTTAAATTTAGATTTGATTGATGTTAGTAAACATATCAGGGAGACAATCAAAGAGTGCAGGAAGTTCATTGCTAAGTTCAGAAGGTTGGTGGCATTTAGTGGGTGCCAGGGATCGACGGGAATCCGGGAGCTGGACTCGTTTGTTTACTCCTAGCGCCCGCGCATCAGAATCATTCCCGCGACCTTGAAATACGAACAAGCTCTTATTAATGTTGTTTCCTTTTCTAAATGATGTATGCACTACAAGTGGTTCGGGAAAGACTCAGTCGGGTGGTGAAGCTAAAGAAACCAACTCGGTACCGCTTTACATCGCGTAACTGGGTTGAAAAAAGGTTTCGCCAAAAACTTTTTGGTCAAAACAAATAAAAGAGAACCGCGGACGGGAAGGCGGGCGTGTCTATAAAAGGCCGAGAGGGGGGGCGCGCGGGGGTGGTAACACGATCCGCGCGCTCCAGCCGGCCGGCCGCCCTGGAGCCAGCGCGGGCGCCGCGAGGCCCGCGGAGGCGGGGGAGGGGCGAGCAGCGTTCACGCGGTGACCAGCCCGCCCGCTCTCACTAGTCGAACGGTGCCCGACCGGTAACGTAGCGCGACTGCCGAGTGCCGACCGATCCCGACCAGCGACAATGTCCGCCGTGGCGAAGAGCTCAAAGTACACCTACCGCAGCAGCGGTGGGGGCACCACCGACGTGAACATCGAGTATAGCGCCGACCTGAGTGCTCTCTCCAGGCTGGAGGTACAGCCGGTCTACCAGTGCAGTGCTGTGATAGTGTTTGCGGATACTATAATGTTGTATTTTTCAGGACAAGATCCGTCTCCTCCAAGATGATCTGGAATCCGAAAGGGAGCTGCGTCAGAGGGTAAGAGCGGCCGAAATGTGATACGCGCGCGTGCTGCCAAAGCGGGCGCGCGCGCGGTGGGCGGGGCGGCTCTATTAATAAGCCGCCCTCGTTCGCAAGCTTTGCACCCTTGGAAAATCGCGCCACCCTCAGTGCCCCGCCCAGCTAACGTGTACTAACGGATTTTGTGCTTTTTTATTACTTAAAACTCCAAAGTGCTGCTAAGTGTTTTAAAAAGTGCTATGAGTATAAGTAAAATTTGAAAGTGAGTTCAATATCTCATCGGATAGGTTTGCGCTATCTATTTTTGAATGCTGCAGTGGACTGCTCGCGTAACTCCTGCGCTGTGAACCGGGATAAAAATAGACTTAGCGAAAGCATTCTCACAAATCTCAACTTCTCGGTCGAGACACTTTTGAAACTGGGCCAAATGATGTTCGGAGAATGCCACAATATTGGAACGTAATAATAGACTGGCAAATATATCTGGCTTAGTCATAGCGACGTCTTTATAGCCCCTATGAAGTGCGCTATACGTACTCAAGTGTTATATAATGCTTATTAATGATCATGTTATGAATGGGTAGGTCATTGTAATTTTTTACACATTGATTTCTCATACTCTAGCGGTTTTAATATTATGGTATGCATCAGAAAACTAATAAAAATTAACACTTTCAAAATACATATGTTTCATGTATGATAAACCTGTATGTTTATATACATTCTACAACTAACCTCACATTAATAGTATAGTTAAAATTTGTATCATTTTAAGGGCAAAATTAATAAGATATCACTTCATCTCCTTTCATTAAACAGATCGAGAGGGAGAAGGCAGATTTGAGCGTGCAAGTCATCCAACTGTCCGAGAGGCTGGAGGAAGCTGAAGGCGGAGCTGAGAGTCAGGTAAATAAAAACAATGTTAATTATATATTATTAAATGTTTGACAGCTTTGTAAATAATGGAAAAACGATACATATGGAAGAATCGAAACAGTTTTACTATGCAGAGAAGAAAAGAAGCTACTATGAAGCAAACAACAAAAATTAAAAGAAAAGAAGTTCTTTATCCGAAAAGAATGAACAAATGACATTTGAAAATTATTAAAGCGAGATGAAGCCATTATCCTCCAAATATGTATGAAGTTCGATTTTACAGATTGAGATGATACAAATAATACTGAAGACAGAAATATTGGTATCACTGGTGTTATTTACTATCCGTGTATTTTATAATGTCGCAAAATTATTAGTATACTACCGGTATGCTAATAATTTTGTTGAAAACTTAATGTTACTTTTATGGCGGTGCGATATTTTGAATTGCGATTGCGAAATTGTTGTTGCTTGGCGATGTATTTTCTTTGAACAGGTCAAAAACGTTGGACGTTGGATTTAAAAAAATAGGGATCGTGGGAAGACAAAAGGATGAATATTATATTGGAGATTTTTTTGTAATGAATTATTAAATAATAACATACCTACCACTACTTTGTATTGAGTAGTTGAAGGTGATGAAATCAGCAAAAAAAAAATGGTTTGGACATTATGTATTCCTTTACGTCTTCACACTGTTTTGTATGATAATGAAACAATAACGGCATAAGATCACGTGCATACGTTACATTCCGTTAAAAAATTCAAAATATTTACCTAGAATTAGAAAATAGAGACCAAACCTTTACACCTGATAAATAATAATAATAATAATGGGTTTTTAATACTGAAAAAAAATCGATTTCATAAGGGGGTTTCATTAGCTTGGCCGAATGGAACCCAATGTATGTGCTCAATCTTTGCTGTTTCAAACACACCTAGAGCTCAGGGGTGTATTTTGAAAAGGACCTGTACGTTTTCAGTTCGAGATCAACAGGAAACGCGACACCGAGCTGACCAAGCTCCGCAAACTATTGGAAGATGTCCATCTGGAGTCTGAAGAGACGGCACACCTCCTCAAGAGGAAGCACCAGGAGATCGTCGTCGACTTCCAGGAACAAATCGACCAGCTTACCAAAGGCAAAGCCAGGTGAGAAGACACTATTGACATAAAGATGTAACATGACAGAAAAAAGAGTGCGCATATGTTTATCGACACTACGGTAATCCCGAAATACCTCGTGATTACCTGAATGAAAATCATATGCAAAATCTTTTTTCTTAATTTTTTGAACCTGATCATTGATGTAGTACCTATTCCATCCCAATATCATTCTTTTGTAACAGCATGGGTTGACCATTAGTCTAAGTATTGCTGTGCGAATCTGCGAGCTGAGCGATTTTACATTCACAGTCATCCTTAAACATACATAACACGATACTCAAATACAAGCAAGTTCCATTTATTTTAAACGTCCCAGTGACGCCGTGTCGACCTTTCAAAACTGGGAGAGACTTAAGAGAATTATCTAACTTTACTATGTCAATAACGTTATTAGGTAAAATTTCTCTGACTACGTGAAAACTGCAAGTTATATATCACTTTGCAAGTTACAAACGAAGTGGCATGATAAAACAAAATCTACCGCCGTTAGGACAATGAAGTTGCTTGTATTTGTACGTTATTTCGGAACGTCCCATGCATGAAACGTATCTTTGCCGACAGAACCGAGAAGGAGAAGTCCAAGTTCCAAGCTGAAGTATACGAGCTGTTGGCCCAAGTGGAGAACGTGAGCAAGGAGAAGATCACCATCGTGAAGCAATGCGAAAGGCTCGAGGTGAACATCAGCGAGCTGCACATCAAGATCGAGGAGCTGAACCGCACCATCGTGGATATCACCTCCCACAAGCAGCGTCTATCCCAGGAGAATGTTGAACTCATCAAGGAAGTGCAGGACTTGAAGGTGTGTATTCCAAATTTGCTTGTCACTTAGAAAAAAAGTAATAAAAATTATATACGCCTTAAATTTTCTCTAACGCTTCATTTGACCAGTACTCTTAATGCTATTTGTGCATTTTCAGGTGAACATCGAGAATGTGTTGTACCTGAAGAGCCAGGTGGTGAGTCAGCTCGAGGACTCGAGACGCCGTCTTGAGGACGAGGACAGGAGGCGCTCTCTGCTTGAAGCCACTTTGCACCAGGTTTGTCTAATTGAAGTTTTGTAATTTTTAAGAGAATTGCTGTACCTACCTGCTCTATTTGTAATTTGAAAATTTCTGGAAGGAAATGTATACCTACATTATCGGTGAATCAGAAAACTTAAAATATAAATTTTCCTGTTATATTTATCAGTCACGTAACACATTATCGGTGAATCAGAAAACTTAAAATATAAATTTTCCTGTTATATTTATCAGTCACGTAACACATTATCGGTGAATCAGAAAACTTAAAATATAAATTTTCCTGTTATATTTATCAGTCACGTAATCCGTCGTAGTTTGATATTATCAAAAAAGTAAATTATTCACGTTATTTGTCTAATTTAATCATAATAATATCTTGTATATTGAATATATACATGACTGTACATATGTGCAACTGTTATGAACTGTCCATGATCCAGGTTGAGATCGACCTGGAGTCCGTACGCGTGCAACTAGAGGAGGAATCCGAAGCGCGCCTGGACCTCGAGCGCCAACTGGTCAAGTCCAACGGCGAGGCCCAGCACTGGAAGTCCAAGTACGAGGCCGAGGCGTCCGCCCGCGCCGAGGAGATCGAGGAGATCCGCCGAAAGTACTCCATCCGCATCCAGGAGCAAGAGGAACAGATCGAGACCCTCATCGTCAAGATCAACAACATTGAGAAGCAGAAGTCGCGCCTGCAGAGCGAGGTGAGAACAATTTAGTATAAAGAATACAATCTGCTAGGAGTGGGACTGAGTAGTACAGATGGGATTCTGACGTCAATGCTTGTTTAATATTACGAATTATCGATTCAGAAAAGTTTGCATAGAAGTAGATGGAAACATTCTGGGGATAGGTATTTAAATTGCTATGAATTATTGGTCAAGACTGTGATCCTGCAGGAATTGCACGTTTATGGGGTTAAATCATTTTACATCAAATACCTAATATTCTAAATAAAACAAATGCAGGCAATATGAATAATATTTTTTTATTACTACATAACTACAACTAAGTGAAACTATTTTTTCTACATAAGAGGATCAGCGAAAAGTCACGACCTCACGTCACATAAAAATGATCGGACTTCTTATCCTAGGCCATACCTTATGCTTCCTCAGGTTGAGGTCCTCATCATCGACCTGGAGAAGGCCAACGGCACCGCCCGGGAGCTGCAGAAGCGCACCGAGCAGCTGGAGCGTGTCAACATCGAGATCAAGTCGCGTCTGGAGGAGACTGTGCAGCTGTACGAAGTGTCGCAGCGAGACCTGCGCAACAAGCAGACGGAGCTGCAACGCGTGTCCCACGAGCTCGACAAGACCAGGGAACAGAAGGATGGGCTGGCGCGCGAGAACAAGAAACTGAGCGGTGAGACTCCACCTCACCATGGGGTCTATGATGGCCATGTTTATCGACGACAAACCACAAGATAAGGTATCTGTTACTTTCTCACACCACTAGATAGAAAGTGACAAATGCTTCATTTTGTCGTTTGTCGTCGATAAACGTGACCATACGAGCCTGATACTTGTTTTTCCCTGTTTGGTCTGCTGAGCGACCAATAACAGATGTGATTTGTGGCAATCCTGAAGGGAATCAACGACACCAGACAATCCACGAAGACTCGACCCACCCTAACGTTATGGTCGAGGAGTAAGTGCCACACTTCCATGTGGGTTGAACGGACTAAGGTAGCACAAGTAAAAGCTTCCGTCATTTCTATGAAGTAGTGTCCGAAAATGACGGATGTTGTACCTATAGTTATTATATTGTAGTTAATCACGCGATAAACGGAAACGTCATAAGCTCGAGTAGAAGTAATACATTGTCGCGGGTAATAACAGCTATCACTCTAATATGGTGTCCGGTAAAGGCGACCTGAATTGACTACGTGTAAAAGAACGATATAAAATCTGTGTGTAAATGTGGGAGAATAGTTTAGGTACACTTTAATAGGAAACTCGCTAATTTACTTTTGCTATTCTCTATTTAAATCATTCACTAGCAACATTTCGCTCTAAGTTTACTACACCCAAAAATCTTAGAATCTATTTATTTAGTCAGGTGTCATTTACAATTTAACTAAGTCATAAAGTCTACTTTTATAAATATTTGAGACAGACATTCTTTCTAAAATAGGTATTCAACTATAAACGAATTACGATTTGCATAAACGAATTAAGTGATCTAAACTAATTTGGCTATTTTGACATTAAGATATTTCGATCAAGATACTGAAGTGACTACGAGTATGACTAAGTCAATATAAATGGTCTTGATGTAATGTCACCATCAACCTGATCTGGTAATTGAAGCCGGAAGGTAGGCATCGGTAGTCCGTAATAAAGCAATGTAGCCTAGCCGTGTTTGAGCTTATTGAAATCATTATGAGATATCTGGTGCTAATTCACTAAAAAGTGTGATATAAATAAAAAAAATATTAAAAAAGTAAAACCGACTCCTAAATATAACTAAAAAGTAAAAAATAATTGCCATACTTCTAATATGAGACTACGCTTCTTATTGAACAATTGAGACGTACCTACTTATTTAAATTTTTGAAGATATTTCAATTTATGTCACACAAATTGATTAAATAATTATTGGAAGACTAAATAATTGGCCAAGATCTAACCAAATGAAGAGTTGATTCGAGCCCTACACAAGAAATAATTATTTCGCTTTTATGATTATGTTAAGCTAACCTTTAACATGCAGAGCTCCGCGCTGCAGCCTATATACACCTGCAGCTTGAAGTCGTGAGCGTCCCGCAGCCGGCCCACGCTCGCAGATCCCATACTCGCCATCATCGCCCAGTGGCAGCTACATATTTAGAAATATCATTACATGTCAGAATATAATGTTTTAATCTCTCCTGTTCGGAAAGTTCAATTTTCATAAGTAGATAGCCGGGTTGAAAATCACTTTTCGGACCCTAGGGTGGAAAGTATTTTTTTTAAGTTCTTTAGGCCGCGGGTGCGCGCCAGCCGAACACACTTCACTGCAGCGCGTCTCGTATTACTGGATCCACTTTTATTTTTCATTTATTCTCCTCACAGTCGAAATGAAATTAGAGTGGTTAACTCGGTATGTTCGCCTGGCAACAAGCCCCTTTTTTCCTTAAATAAAAAACTCGGATGAAAGCATCCATTTCACCCTTGAACTATTATCATCCAAAATATCTCGGGTGAAATGGGTCGCTTTCAACAATCTACTATTATCGCAACCCTAAGCACCAACAATAAGTTTAAGCTCTTTAGAAAAACAAAGTACGTAACTAGAACAACAAAATATCCATATTTACATGCATCTCGAACAGTGGCGGATTTACCACTAGGCTGAGTAGGCTGGAGCCTAGGGCGGCAGATTTTAGGGGGCGGCAAATTGCTCCGATTTTTTTTTGTCGTACAAAAAAAATCTAAATGTTACTATGTCCGCTCACACAATTCAATCAACGTGTAATATCTTTCACCACTTAAATATGTTTTGTACCGTAAATTGAGATTCCTTTGCTCCCCATTGGATAACTATGCCCCAACTATTTATTTGGTTTTTAGATTCAATGTATTGGATAGTGGTTATAAATGTAGACTAGTAGGTGTTGGTACGGAACCCTTCATTGTGAAAGAAAGAAAGAAAAATGGTTTATTCTATAAAAGACACAAAACAAGACTTTATACAGATATATGTCCTACAACTATGCACAACTGCGCGTGTGATCCGACACGCACTTGGCCGGTTTTTTTGATTCAATGTATTAGCAAGTGGTTTTAAATGTGGACTAGTAGGTGTCGGTACGGAACCCTTCATTGTCCGTGATCCGAAACGCATTTGACTAGTTTATTTTTTATTATTTCAGTATCTCAATTTTATTTTTGAATTTTATTTTTCTTCTGCCCGAAACCGGGTGAAAAATGACCGCATTTTTCACATTTTATCGAGTTTCAAAAAAGAGTTTTAGTCGAGCAGAAAAGTACATCTTCTGAATAACCCATCAGTGATCGGCATGGCACCTCCAATATTTTTTAAAATATATCGCAGTCATTTCTAGGCCTTTTTTTCGGTATCAGAAATAAGTCATTTTTGAAATATGTTTTTTTTTCTGACTGAAATCGGGCGACAGATGACCGCATTGCTCACTTATTAGTGTTTTTTTAAAAATGTTCTCGAGATTTCAAACTTTTTTTCTGTTTTCAAGCCTTCGTCGAGACGAGTTTTTGACACCCCATTCAGCCACTTACTGCCAAAACTCACAACACCAAGGTGATGTTCCGCTTTCACAGAAAATTGGACCTGAGGGCCTACTCCGAACTTCGAAATCTGAACTTCGTATCGTGCCGTCCCTTTCACTCATATAGTGTATATATAACACGAGACTGAAAGGGACGGCACGTTACGAAGTTCAGATTTCGAAGTTCGGAGTAGGCCCTCTGATACCAAAGCGACAAAAACTAGGGTATAGAATTGTAGTAGTGGTCAATAGGGGCGGCAAAATTTGAATAGCCTAGTGGCGGCAAAAGTGTAAATCCGCCACTGATCTCGAAGCACTCTTTGAGCATGTCCGAGTATATCTCTGTGGTGCCGAGATGCGCGAGAGAGAGCGCGCCGCAGACAGAAGCGGCACGAGTGCGCCACGTCCATCACGTTAGGTTAGGAACGGCGCCGTCAATTCTTACAATAATTTAACGACTAATGAGCGGCTATTAAATAACAGATAAAGGTGATTTTAAGAAGTAAGGCATTTATTTTTTTACTTTTTAGTGTCTTTTTTGCAGTCGGTTTAATTATTTTTAAATAATTTTGATTAACTTTCGTAATTTGAAAATTAGTATGATACACCATATAAATATCAACAACAAGAAAGTATCTTATAAAATTATATTCACATTTGAATATCGACATTTGACGACCGCTTTAGCCTAGTTGGTAGTAGTTTTGAACACTGGAATACTCTAATCGGAGTCCGTATCTGATTGTATGGAGGGTTTGTAAATTTTCTATACCTTTAGCACTTTTGTGCTACTTGGGAACTGTCAGCCTCGGTCTCTTGATCGCCGCACATCGCTGCGGTAAGCGTCACCATACAGTCTTCGTAATTTACGTCAATTTTAACGTAGACTTAAATGGTGACACTTACAGCAGCGGTGTGTGGCGATCAATAAACGGAGGCTAAACGAATGACAGCTGCCTGCGCCATATGTTAATCGGTCTGTACCTAATCGTAAATTGGTACAACACGCCAGTATCGCATCGGAATTTTATCTCACGAGCGCGGGTTAGCTGTAGTTGTAGTTGTGACACATACAAACACCACGCTGACGCACACGTAGACAATGTGCATGTATATCTCAAAACACAACCATGGCTAAGCCGCGTTCATGGGATAGTACTGTCATATATCTTACCTAATACAACCAGCATGTTTAACATGTGTGTTGCAGATGAGTTGCACGACGCCCGCCTCAACGTAACTGAGTTGACCCGCCGTCTCCACGAGCTCGAGATCGAGCTGCGCCGTCTCGAGAACGAGCGTGAGGAACTCACCGCCGCCTACAAGGAAGCCGAGGCTGTGAGTATCTTGTAATTTTAGTGTAAGACAGGGTGCCATATGAACTCCTTGCCTCCAGAATTCCAGAATAAAGCAGGTGCCCATACCCAAATATTTTGTGACCTAAATTCGTTTAAATGTTCGTAGGAGTCATTCCGGTAAAAGAGAGAGATAAAGTTCTAAAATGTATGTGTCGACGAAAATATTGGGGCACAACTGACAGCTAATTTATAACCGCGTCTTTTCACGACAGTTAACGATCGTTTGGCAGCTGTTCGGTCACAAATTGCTAAATCACTCGTCGTTGCCAGGTTTCCTACCTTGTTCTCTAGTTAGGCGGCTATTTACGGCACATCAAAATTGACATTCAATAGTACCGGGGATTCAATAATATCGCCCTCGGGATTCAATGCAGGTTTATAATGTCCCGTAAATCGATGGGATTGTAATTGCTTAATATTATAACTATTATTATAAAATCATAGAGAAAGAATAAAAACCAGCCTAAAAAGTATTATTGCACGAATATTATTTTTAAAAATCGGAAGGATGAGTTTCCGACACCGTGCATTCAGGGAAATGAGGTTTTCGTGACTCTACATGAAATGCACGTCCATGCCTCAGACACTACCAATTGGTATTCACTAAAGTATATACATAGATGTCTGGTCTGTACTTGGATATTTTAGGCGTTAAGATTCGTGTTTTCATCTACAGGCATTTAAATTCTATCCCAAATCATAAATTCCGTTCGCATTGCTTTAGGATGCATGAAAATTCGCAATAGCATACTTTTATACCATACATATTCCTATCGAAATATAAGTGGATAATTTACTACCTACTTGGCAAAACATTTGGGCGACATCTCACGCGGACATGATAGATTTATTCCAAATTCATGTGGCTTTATTGCCAAAACTATGACTAATGTACGTTTTAACATTTATACAATTTTGGATGTTTTGACGTGACAACGTCTTATAAATTGGTTTGCCGGGTGACACTTCAAGAAACTGCGTTACGCTCCGCTCACGTTATGCGCTCACAATGAGAGCGAGTGAGAGGCATGGTTAGCCCGCCTAAGAGCGAGAGAGACAGACATAAAAAGTCGTTGTCACGTAAAACTTTCGCCCGTATACCGACTTTACAGGCAACCAATTTTTTTTTTCGAAATGAAACCCTTTCAGTCCTCTAGAACAGTATCATTTAATAAACCTAGCGTGCCAACAGTTTCATCACATAGTGTCATATTGTTACCGCAAATTTATTCTAGATTTTAACTATATTCATCCAAATATAAATAAACTTGCCGACAATTTTACACAAATAAAGCCCCAGTCCCAAACTAAGCAAATGGCGTGGGCGATCATATATATACTAAAATAGGTAAATAAATACTGAAATACTTACATAGACAGTTAGGAACGAATATTCGTGCTCATCACACAAATAAATGCCCTGACCGCAATTCAAACCCAAGACCACCAGCTTCGTAGACAGATATTTATCCACCAGCCATTAACTCTAGCCGCCCATCGTATAAGAAAAATTGGCAATGGAAGTTTAAATGGAAATATACCTAGAGTTTGTTTTGTTTTGGAATTCAATGAAACAAAACAAAATGAAATCTGTTCCATTTTTGAAAGATATAAATTCCATTGAAGTGGATTAGTGGATATTATCAATCTCAGGTTAAGTATACCTTACCTAAAGAAATTCATGATCGTTCTTCATCAGGGCCGCAAAGCTGAGGAGCAGCGCGCGCAGAGGCTGACCGCGGAGCTCGGCCAGTTCCGCCACGAGGCGGAACGCCGTCTGCAGGAGAAGGACGAAGAGATCGAGGCCATCCGGTAAGCTGAAGACAGAGAGAGACAGACTCGTATGCAAAACTTTTCGTCTTATTTTCAGATTTAGGGGTACCGTGTCATCTAGACAAATATAAGCGTTTGAACAAGAACGTTCAGGCTTAGCTTCCAATTAAAAGTTCGATCTCAGCTCGATCATTCAAACAGGACTTTAACAATATTGTCAACAACATTACACACCTCATGAAAACACGACTGATAGAATTAATAGTCAAGTGGCTACAAAAAAAAAAGTTTTCTCTCCGTACGTCCTCACTAAGTATAGCCAAGATAATATAATGATCTTAGTCTAATGGTGCACACATGATAGCTAAGCCACGGTAAAAAATAAGTACCTACAGTACACGATTTTTATTTTATTCATATTTAGAAAATAAATAAACTAATTGCAACATAAAATAAGACGCTTTACAAAAACCTGTATAAGTTAATTAATTTTAGAATGAGAGAGATTCAGAAGAAGATATACCCACTAGGATATAAGTTGTTAGAACACTGGTGTCAGTCAGATCATAGTATTGCTTACGCGTATACCAGCATTAGTAGTCATAATAAACTTGTAAGAAGCAGGCAGCGTATAATGGCGGAACGCGAGCTCTCCGTATTAGACGGGAGCCAACTCGGAACTAAGGGCTTCATCTTTCAGCGCACCCATCCCGCCCACAGAACTTTTAATGTTGCCGCCGGTGACTGACGGCTGTCAGCCCAGTACGCGGCCGGCGAGCCTCAGCCATCATCCATGACACACTTATCATACTGGACCAAAGCCAATATCTACAAATTAAATACAAATCGAAACATTACTTCAATAACACAAACAAATTAGGGAACAATAAATCTATCGATAAACATATCACCGATGAGAAAAAATTAACATGTATCAAATGTGAATGAACGAAACGTTTCCTGTACAAACCCAATAGCGTCACGGTAAAATTTATCTTTAATTGTTGGCATGAATGCCATTTATATTTAACTAGTCGTCCTATTGGTTCACAAAATAGGTGATCACATTAGTACTTTGGCACATCATTGCTAATTAATTTGTACAAAAGACGCCGCTGCGTTGCTCGCGGACCTAATTCTACGACCTCGGCCTTTGGCGACACACGCCTCGACAAATTCACTTGAGTCGATAATTGAAAATTGCCACACGATTGTTCCACTATGCCACCAGTTAAAGTTGCCACTTATAAATGGAATCGTCCACCCACCGCCGTCTACGAAGACAACTATGGCTACGGTATCAATTTCTACCAACCCATGATAGACTATATCTCGGACAAAGAACACGGAGTCATAAGTAAACCGCCGCACTTGCCGTGGAACAACGAGAGGGGTTTGGAAAAATACCGTTTCGATAAACCAGTGCCCACGTACTCGAACGAAGACGTATCTAGGATCTCAAAAGACATCGCAGAGCAAGCTAAACGTGATCTCAACAAATTTGAAATAACGAAGCGTGCGCCTTTCACCGTGGTAGCTACAGCCGCAGCAGCAAACGTCGCGAAGCACGTGGGTGTGGAAAGTGTCAGTGTGAAAGCGAAGAAGACCAAAGTGAATATAGAAAAGTTTAAGGCCGAGAGGCAAAAGCAGAGGATGGATGAAATCGAGAAGGAATTAGACCTTTACGATAAACAAAAGAATGTTGGTGCCGAACTAAAAGGGAAAGCGCTGATGTATAGAGGCAAATCTGCCAAAGCGATAGCTCAAACTTTGTTAGACGAGAGTAGAAAGAACGTGGCAAAGGGATACGTACGCAAAATAGACACGCAAGCTAGAAAAGCTCAGATAGATCGGAACTTTGAAAGAGTGTCAAAGAATATAATGGAGTCAAGAGAAGTGTCAAGTTCATCAAGGAAACATGTCGTAGAGTGTGTAGAGACTGTCAGGTGCCGGTCGATGTCCCCACCCAAAACACATATCATGATGGTTCATCAAGAAGTACCTATCATAGACGATTCGTATTTAAAACCGTTGAGTGAACTTAAGGAAACGTTAAAGCAGTTCGAACACTTGAACACAAGCATCATGATTGACACAAGGTGACTTTTTTATATTTACTGAGTAGAACGCACGTTCATGCAAAAGGTATTTTCGTAATTTCATTCATACTCTTTATGTACTCATTGTTTATGCATTCTGGAATTGGTGAATGATAGAACATTTTAGTGTTGTCGCAATTAAATAGGTACATCTGTAAACGTTGTAATTGTAATATAGAGGGATACTCGTAGTACGGCACCAACTCTTTGCAGTCAATAGGGTTTTTGACTGGTCTAGCGAACTAGGTGAACAAGAGTGGCCATCAACGACGGATTTGGTCATTCTTTTAGGCGGTGTACTGGCAAGCCCTAAAAACACTCTATGCTTAATATCAGTCCTCGATCTTCTTTTGTTTTCTAGTTATTGATATAAAAGGCATTGAAAAATCGGTGAGAGCACAGCGTTAAGCTGGTTTTATATCCACCCGTAGTCAATGCTTTTTCTCGGATCTTTGCATCAAATAGACATATTTTATTCATCAATGATTAATGACTGTTACCAAGCATATTTTAGTAACATTGCCGCTAAAATTCGTTTGGCCTAAACTGTCAGCTGGACGTCAGTGTTTGTGAGAAACGAACAAACCACACTTCAGTTAGCAGAGGTTTGTTAAATTTTAGGAGTAAGGGGGTTAGTGTATGAGCCGACGATAAAGTTTTTATCTATGATCTGATGTTCCTTGCAGCAAGCAGACCAGCATCGAAATCGAGCAGCTGAACGCGCGCGTGGTGGAGGCGGAGACCAAACTCAAGACCGAGGTGACCCGCATCAAGAAGAAGCTGCAGATCCAGATCACAGAGCTGGAGCTGTCGCTTGACGTCGCCAACAAGACCAATCTCGATCTGCAGAAGACCATCAAGAAGCAGTCGCTGCAGGTACAATTTAACGATATATCTTTCACCTCCTTGCTAGGGTGGGTTGCACAAACCTGTCTGTAATCGTAAGGGGTGTTCGTTAAGATCTGATTGTGTGGAAAGTTTGACAAGTTTCTATAATATGGCAGCTGTTGTCGCCATATAACGTTGATCAGTTTGTAATCTTAAGTTGGTACAAAACGCTCTTAGCCTCTGAATCTGTCAAAATATATGCTGGTGTTAATATTAAATATTGTTGTTCAGTTGACAGAGATCCAGACCCACTACGACGAAGTGCAGAGGCAGCTGCAGGTGACCCTCGACCAGTATGGCGTCGCTCAGCGCAGGATACAGTCCCTCACCGGCGAGGTCGAGGAGATCCGTGGCAATTACGAGCAGGTAAACTTAATGATTATTCAAATAAGGAACAAAAGCAATGACAAAAACCACTGCCTCCGTTCCATTATATGAACGTTAGTTATGTACACTCTAAACGTTTCAACATTCATTCTGCACCAATTTTAAGTGTCTATTTGGACCTGTGATTGAATGGTCATTTGTACGTTATATTTTTGTGTGCAATAAAGTTCAAAGAACAACATTAATAGTGAAATAAAGAATGTCTCATATCGTATGTATTTGATAGGTGCCCTAGCCCAAGGCAAGAGTTTTGCACGATTTGATGTTTCTTTATCATCGGCTGTGGAAAATACAGAATTATAAGTACTGGCCAGGAAGTGGGATAGCGTGCGGTACCTAATTGCTACTTTGTGGATCTAACATAAAAATGTGTTATCAGGCCCTCCGCGCAAAGCGCATTGTCGAGCAGTCGTACGAGGAAGCCACCCTCCGTATCAACGAGCTGACCGTGATCAACGTGAACCTGTCCAGCAGCAAGGCCAAGATCGAGCAGGAACTGGCCGCCGTCGCCGCCGACTACGACGAGATCACACGCGAGCTGCGCGTGGCTGACGAGAGATACCAGCGCGTCCAGGTCGGTACTAACTCCTGCTAATGTACAGTGGAGTTCGAAAATATGTACACGGACAAGTGATCAAAAACGTGTGAAACTTTATTGCCAAGACCATAAAATTGCTCAGATATTTCTGATCCTTTGGGAACGTACATATATTTATGAAGTCAACTGTAATCATTTTGCTACTTGTTCATAAAACTTGCCACCGATTCTCGTAATATCTCCTTTGGTAACTATATTTGTCTGGTTTAATTTGTGGAGTTTTTTTTTATTTAAGTAAAAGATTTGTAACGTTAAAAGGTGCTGCTTGACTACCAAATTGTTGTTGGTGAATAGAAATGTATTGCTATTATTGCTTTTTACAGACCGAGCTGAAGCACACCGTTGAGATCCTGCACGAAGAGCAGGAGAGGATTGTCAAGATCGAAGCCGTCAAGAAGTCCCTTGAAATCGAAGTCAAGGTACAGAATTTACATCAACATTACAAGTTGCTCCACTTGAAAATAAATTAATTTTCCCTTAACTATTTCTGACACAAAGTAAAACGTATTAACTCACAACTGTCACAGAATACTATTTTTAGAGGAATTTATTCTTTCATGCCACATAATAGAGTGTATGCATCAATTTTTTTCATGATGCCATTCGAACCAGGTTTAGAGAGGAACAAATGTGTATATGGAACAAGTACAATTAGAACAACACAAAAGACATAAATGGATTTCAAAGTACAGCATAAAATCCGAGCGCTCAAAACGCCCCCATAGCTCCCATACTAATTGAACATAGTATGTGACGTTACTATGCTATGTATACTATGCGGCCGTACTACCATTGTATGTAAAAACGAGTAAAATACCGTTTTAGTCGTGAAATATTGCGTTTAGGTACATTAATATTATATATTTTTTTGGTTATTAAAACATAGGAAACCTGATGGTGGTTTTTAATAACCTTAACTTTTAGTCAATAAAAAAATACATATTTTTTCGAAACTTTCAAGTGTCATATTTTTTTAAGATTTTGAGCATATTTATTAATATACTGTACATAATTTGGTGGTCGACTATTCATATAGTGACATCTTATTATTATTCATTCCGCTTGCATATTCTCTAGCTTGTTATTTTGAGATCGATTGTTATACGAGAGATAAGAGAAAACTATGAAGATGTTACACACCGCATTATAATTCCCTTTGTAAATTTGTAGAATCTGTCCGTCCGCTTGGAAGAAGTTGAAGCCAACGCAATTGTCGGTGGCAAGCGCATCATCAGCAAACTTGAGGCTCGCATCAAGGACATGGAACTGGAGATCGACGAGGAGAAGAGGAGACACGCAGAGACCATCAAGATCCTCCGCAAGAAGGAACGCCAGCTCAAGGAGGTCGTCATACAGTGCGAAGAGGACCAGAAGAACATCGCTCTGCTCCAGGACTCGTTGGAAAAGACTAGCCAGAAGGTCAACATTTACAAGAGGCAGTTGACGGAACAGGTATGATTTATCAAAAGTTTGGTATCCAGCACGATTCCTAATTTAAATTAGTCGACATAAATAATTTTGACAGATGCTTTATCCCAATCAAATTATTAAAAAAAAATAGTTTAAAATAGGCACTTTGTAAACGACTTACATTTATGTTTCGGAGCGCTCGGGGCCCAGCAGCACCCACGTGCCGCGTGTAATATGCGAGGTTAAGCAACGTGGGCCGGGGTCAGTTATAGGATGGGTGACCGCTTTGAGTGGTTACTAATTGAGCGCTTGCTTTGGAAGGCACTTTAAGCCGTTGATCCTGGCAGCAGTCGTTAAGCCAAGTTAGAGGCTTTCGGGCGGCTAGAGACCTTCTAACAGTCAAGTTGCCCACTCACTTAACAAAGGGGGGTCGACGTTGTATCACGTCCGTAAGGAGTACCCACCGCTATCTCACACGTGGTGCTCCCTGGGTGGTGCTAGAAATGCAACGAAACTGGCAACCATATTGTCTTCTCCAAAATCTCACGGTTCGTATTAATTGCCATACGATAAATAAATATTTATGTTTGTAGGAGGGCGTATCCCAGCAGACCGTCACGCGGGTACGACGATTCCAGCGCGAGCTGGAGGCCGCCGAGGATCGCGCAGACGTCGCCGAGAGCAACCTCTCCCTCATCCGCGCCAAGCACCGCACCTTCGTCACCACCTCCACCGTCCCCGGCTCCCAGGTCTACCTGGTCCAGGAATCCCGCGCCCTCAGCACGGAGTAACAGCATTTCTGGCCGGTCGGGTTAAGCCTAGTCGTTTAATGTCTCGTAGGGTAACAGAAGGCGGTAGTAGCGGCCCGGACCGACGGGGATTGCGGCGATGACAGCGGCTTCATGGTTAAACAATCGTGTATGTTACACAAGCCTAGCGTTCCGTTAATGGCATAAGTGTTTAATAATTTGTGATCACTGGTTTCGGTCGTCTAGCTGTCTTACTCTATTGCTGATGAAGGCGGTTGGGAGTGAGACGGGTATAGTTTTCGCTAGTCTCGGTTGCCACTACCGCCATCTGTGGCCGGAGGGCAGGGACGGGCGCTCGGCGCGTGCGCTCGCCCTATTGTGTCTCAGCACCTACATTAGCAACACGCAGACCGCACGTCCCTGGATTTTTAAAATTTTGCTAAATAATACCAAATAAAGGAACCAAATTTCAATGAAAGCTTTTTTTTTTCACTATTTTTCTAATATAAGGACAACAGCGACACGCGCTTCGCGCTGTAGTTTAAAGTAAATTAATTATTTTATATTATTATTTATTAATGGTGCAATGCCTGTACGTTTGTAACTGTAACTTGTAATACTAAAAAATAAATGCTATTTATGTTATAGAAACAAAAAAAGCAATAAAAGTTCAAAATGGCGTGGATTTTTATTTTTGTTTGGAGTTTTTACTTGTTTTTATTGAAAAACAATAGAAATAAGCTCACACGGATTAAATATAACATTTATGGCAATTCGAGTTTCCTTGAGTAAATTAGGCAAAATAATGAACCTAAACGGAAACCGTTCCCGTCCCTTCCCAAAATCCCAAGTCCTACTTATACGATATTTCAAAGAGGATTGTATGTTGTACTATTCCAATACATCCTGCATTTCCTCTGGGAAAGATCGTCGTTCAAAAAGCTGTATTATGAACCAACCTTCTGAGGAACCAACTAGGTCCATTGATAGTACCACTGGATGATACCAAAGAGAATATAATGACTAAAATGGAACTAGTGACACATGTTAGTCATCTATGCATTGTTAGTACCTTATTCAAATGTCCATGATTTGCTTGCTACACATAATAATACATTTATGTACTTGTTTGTACATTTAAAAAGCCCAATCTCACCTTATTTATTAATGTAGTAGGTACCATTGTATTTTACCAAATTTACCATCAATGGAACTAGTGAGAAATCACAAAACCCAAGCTAGAGTCTTGCAAATGAAAGATAAGAATTAGAAATCGCGGCAAATACAAAAATTCAGAATGTGGTATCCCTGACGTGTAACGTGAAAACCCGTCTTGCAACTTGTATTTAAAACTTAAAATGATTTTATTAATTTACCTATATATAGTACAATACAAACTAATATTATAAACTATCTGTGCCCTGCGACTTCGTCCTCATGACACATGTGAACTTGACCGATTCATGAGTTGAAAAGTACCATAAATGTTGATCGATCCTCATATGTAATATTAAGTTAACCTAACATAAGTTGAGAGATAGTCGATGCGAAGCCATGCCGTCAACATCGCGATTTTATAGACTAAAAAAAAAATTGGTTGCCTGTAAAGTCGGTATACGGGCGAAAGTTTTACGTGACAACGACTTTTTATGTCTGTCTCTCTCGCTCTTAGGCGGGCTAACCATGCCTCTCACTCGCTCTCATTGTGAGCGCATAACGTGAGCGGAGCGTAACGCAGTTTCTTAAAGTGTCACCCGGCAAACCAATTTATAAGACGTTGTCACGTCAAAAAGGAACAGCACCTTGGCAACACTAGCGTCTGTCAATGACATTAGAAGTAGACATGGGCGAAATGTGTCACTTTAAAGAAAAGAGTGAAACATATCTTGCGGTACCCGGGATATATATCACTCTTCTATATCTTTATATCCGTATGCATCCATGACATCCGTAGATCAGTAGCTCTCGCCAGGAGATGCAACGCTTCTGGGTCTTTTACGTCGCGAACGCGAATTACGGATCGAGATTGATTCGAGTGAATCAATCTTGTATATCAGTAATCTATATAGTGAGAGATATAGATTTACTTATAATGTATAACATTCTGTATGGTCGAATTTTTATTTTATTATTTTAACTGTAAGAATTATTTATATACGTAGTTTAATAGTTCATTCATCAGGTATTTCTTTTATTTTATATACTTATTAAATTAAATTTAATTACAGTGGTATATTGGTATTCAGGGATTGTAGAGTTACATTGAGTAAACTCATTCTTCCGGGCGTGTATTTAATATTAATGACATTACTTGGTTATGAGGTAATGAATGGTGTTAAGGAAATTAAGTTGCTTTAATTTGTATCGTTCTAATATGTCGAAATCAAATAGGTACGTTAGTGCATCATTTCTTCGCCCAAACGGCCGCAGCCGTTAATTCGGAGCATTTCGGTTAGCCTTGACGTCCGCCACACTGCCGTCTCAAGGAGAAAAACCATAAGTGACAAAAAGTAAGTTTCGAGATAAAGCCAAAAAACTTTAGATTTCTTGTAAATTATGCACTTGTGGTTGTCTAAATCGTGATCTACAAAAGATATAGTACTATATCTCCTAGAGAGAAAGATCACATTTTTTTTCCTGATTACAAGGCTGGTAATAAGTCCATTTTGCAAAAAATGTCACTTATGGTTTTTCTTCTTGAGACGGCAGCACAGGCCACAGACCCATAGAGTGAGACAGAGAGTTGCGATTGGCGTTAGCGCGACCGTGCAAACCATGCCGGGAGTGAGTGAGTTATACGGATATACTGATATACTCGGATTTGGAAGGATATGAAGAGTGATTTGTGCCCGCGGGGGGATATATGTCTTTTCACGCCACTGCTCGGAAATATGGCCAAAGATGGATTGAAATGAGAGTAGAAAGTAGTTCTTAGTAGTACAATTCAAAAACAGTCAAACAATGTAGATTTGCAAAGTAAAGTGTAGTGTTTAGCGGCCTTTTTTACTTTCTACTCTGCTATTGGTCGATTATTTTTGACATTAGTAACTCGTTCAGAAAATAACAAAATTATTAGAGCAACATTACGTTTGTGCGTTTAATTAAAAAATTAAAACGTCAAATTCGCTCAATGAATGTGTACTTTTGCGATTGTAAGCGTTGTTTATTTAAGTATGTGAAAAACGCCTTTGCATGCTTAAAAAAAGTATAAATAAAAAATTTGAAAAGGCGGGAAGGAAAATTTCTTCTGTCTGTTCTTTAGATCGGAAACAAACATTCAGATAATTGTGTATAATTCTGTACGATTTGAAATAAAAATAAATAACAATGAGTGACACGAGTACGGACATGGATCTTACACCGCCGGAAATTCAAAACACTGCAAAGTCAGTGATTCGAAATTTATTGCCCATTAAATCCCGAGATAAATATAAGAAAGTGTATGAAAATTTCAAGACATGGCAAATAAATAAAAAAGCAAACTCTTTTTCTGAGAGTGTAATGCTGACGTATTTTGATGAACTCTCGAAAAAATATAAATCCTCCACTTTATGGGGCATTTATTCAATGCTAAAGGCAACGCTTAATACGGAGCACAACATCAGTATCAAAAACTACAACAAGTTACTAACTCTATTGAAAAGGCTATCAGAAGGCTTTCAATCAAAAAAATCAAAAGTCTTGACAGCGGAAAATGTTGAAAGTTTCTTAAGAGATGCACCTGATGAAGTGTTTCTAGCAACAATATTACTTTTAATTAAACTGTGTATTATACTGTGTACTCAACCTGTTTTATTTCCTTACATTAGGCGTGAAAAGGACATAGTAAATGCCTCGGTAGAAAGTGCAATAGATGGACTCGCATCTTCGCGGGCCTCACCTGCGGCTCGGCCCGCGAACTAACTCGTCCGTCTATTGCTTACTTTCTATACCTGGGCAACAATGTACTATTTTTATCTATCACTCCGGAGTTACCCATGTCTAATTAGAAGATTTCGCGCCGAGCAAAACGTCGCTCACGAAAAAATGTGTTTTTTCAGTGACATTTCAGGTTTGTGTTAAATTCGGGATTTGCGACTAAGTGAAACCACCAGCTGAGATGACAGATTTATTCAAACTGAAACATTATATGAAAATGTATGTCTACCTACATTATACATATATAACACCTCCACCTTTAGTTTATACATTTTGCAAAGTAAACGTTCATTAGAAATAAGTAACTATAGGTACATCTAGATTAAGTAAGAAATAGCTCATTCAGTTATGATATTAACATGGTACAGACAAAGATAAATTAATACCATCGCACATTGTTTATACTACACCTAGTAAGTGTGTAATAGATCACGCTTAGGTACTTAAGTATAACTATACTATTCTTAATTAACGTAATAACAACGTGTAGGTAAAATGTAGGTCACCTTACTTAAATGCATTTATTTACAAAAATACAGTGACCTACTACAGATAGTAATCTTAGGCTTTATGACCCTGAGTTAAGGTTCAATCTTTTCTTTTCTAGCATTATTTGCATTTATTTATTAGAAATATATCTTCAAAGCCGAATCTTATTGGGGGTTTACGAATTCTAGGGGCTACAGGCGCACCCACCGAAGACAAAGAATGCCCCGCGGGGGAATCAAGCGATTTAGCCGGCTGTATTCCAGGATGTGGTCGGGACCGAATCAACGGCTGCTTCCGTTTGGGCGAAGAAATGATGCACTAACCTACCTATTTCATTCCGACATATTAGAACGATACAAATTAAAGCAACTTAAATTCCTTAACACCATTCATTACCCACCATAACCAAGTAATGTCATTAAATACGCGCCCGGAAGAATCAGTTTACTCAATATAACTCTGATATCCCTGAATACCAATATACCACTGTAATTAAATTTAATAAGTATATAAAATGAAATAAATACCTAAGTATAATGAACTATTAAATTACGTATATAAATAATTCTTACAGCTAAAATAATAAAATAATAATTCGACCATGACCATACAGAAATGTAACATGACAAATGGAGTTAACAAGAACACCCGAAAACCAGTCGAACTGTATATTTGGTGGGTGCCCATTGCCGCTAAAGTCAATCCCGGATGAACTAAGGGCTGAATTGTTGTTGAAATTGAATGTTTATATTTCGCCGGGTACAAAAGCATGCAGTTATCATCTTCGTCCAAATCAAAAATGGCAAGAAATATCAGAGGCTGAAGACAACTTAATTGTGTTTGACAGAAGCCATGTCAGTGATATTATAAAACTTACGAAAATTGCTTTAGGCCGTGTTGTAAGAGCATTGCAGAATATTTTGCAATAATGAAGGTTGCTGCTTTGCTAAATTATGTAAATCATCAATCATAAAAACACCCACCCAACTACCCAGCACAATCACGACCTCAATCGTGCAATGTAATTTTTTCTTTTCTTTTTCTTATTGTAATGATTAGCCAAGATATGTCAAGCTTAAAAATAAAAAATAAATAACGTCAACAAACAGTAATTATTTTTATTTACTTATCCTACTAAATCCTAATATGTGGTCACCTGGACCGTAGTATTTCTTCGCAGGCGTTTGATTATTATTTCAAGTAAATCGGTAAATTTGTTTATACTGTTCGGTGGAGCAATAGTTAGTTTTTTTTACTAACGAATAGACTATAGCAATTGTCTATTTAACAACCAAATGATTCGTAAATTGATTTATTTTTGTGACAAACGTTTCAATTGAGGGACCACCTTTAATCGATTGAAACTTTTGAATGGCTTCTTTTACAAACTAAAGATTGAATTTACAATGATTCAAGTACTTTTACTAACTCTCAGTCACGCCTATATCTTAAATATTACTATTGTTCTCACTTAATGTGAACTTATCGCGATCAATTAAGGGACCACCTTCTGCATGCTACTTTTCTTATTGAGTTAGCAGAAAGGAATCACAATTAATGAAATTAGTTTTACAAATCTTTTAAGTACTAAAAGTAGTCATTTACAGCAGTTGTAAATATTAAGATTATTAAATGTCACGACTGAGGGTCCACCTTTAACCGAATGTAACTTTTGAGTGCCGACTTTTACAAATTAGAGGTTGAATGTACAATCGTTTAAGAATTTTTACTATATGACACATTCAAAAGCTCGAAATTCCAACGTGTACCCTCAATGGGAACGCACATTCTTATGGTGGGTGATAGCAATTCAGTTGATGCGATGATTGCTTACAACAAAATGGCAGGCGCTAGTAGTCTTGGGACGAAATCTCTCGAGTTACGACGGCTCTTGGACCCCTTGGTATCCGGAATAGGCATCTAAAAATGGCTAATTGGCATAAACTGCAGCATTTACGCTGCACCAGGTGCTGACCGCGTGGCTAGAAACCTTTATCAGCTTAGTTTCTGTGACAAAAGTGGATGTTCACTGACACTACGTACTTTTTTGCATTAGCCTCAACGTGAAAACCCATAATCCCGTTCAATTAATAAGACACATATTTTATTAAGAATTTGATGAGGATTATTTTTGCCCTGAACCACTATTTAGGGTTCCGTAGCCAAAAAGGCAAAAACGGAACTTACAGTTTCGTCATGTCTGTTCGTCCGTCGGTGCGTATATCACAGCCGATTTACTCGGAAACTATAAGCGCTATAATTATGATGAATATGAATTTGGTAAGAAGGTGTATTCTATGAACCGCTACAAATAGTAGATTGTATGACAAGGGTCTAAAATGAGCCATATTACCACGAGATAGTTATTTTCCCGAACGAAGTGAGGGAAAATAGTTCGAGGGGTAATATGGCTTTTAGACCAGAGTTATACACTCTACTTTTCACTTCGATTGCGAGAAAATAAATAAACAAAGGTTAACCCACCCAAAATTAACAATAAATTCCACGGCGAAGATATATACTTTTGCAGCATGTTTTTTTTTTCTATACTCCTTTGACACACAAAACATAGACAATGCGGTTCGCGCGCAACATTAACGCGCGAAAAAAGCTAAACTGACCTTCCATTGAGCGCTTCAAAGTGTTGCTCGAACGATTTAACCACTTTTTTAATTATTGTGAAATAGGGACTACTACAAACTTAATCTTTAGACTCTTTAGAAAAAATAATTATGTTTCCTGATTGGTCGATTTTAGTAAAGCTGTATTCTGGTTGGTTAATACCCAATACCAAATATTTTTTTAAGAGTTAAATTAGTGTTCTGTGATTGGTGGATTTAATAGGTGAAGTATTTTTATTGGTCAAATTCAAATGTTTTGTAAATCATAAATATGTATTCATATTTTCCCTAGGGGTTAAATGTACTACTTTAGCCCCGCTTGACAAGTCTAATATGACACACTTTTCGAGCATGAGAAGTGAAAAATATATTAAATTAGGGGGGCACTCTATACATGTAGCCGGTGGATGAAAAAAAAATTTTCAACGCACATAGTCGTGTGGGGTGTCGATGGCCTATCCTTTAACAATGATCTGGAGGAATCTAAAAAACCGTTGGTGATATATTATCTGTCAAAGTCATAAAAAGTATACTTTCAACGATTTTTGGCTTGAACAAGATAGGTTTTACGGTTTTTGAGCTTTCTTAAAAACTGTTTTGTCCAAACTAAATGTCTTAATAGTGGTTTTGAAATGTGGACTGGTAGGTGTTGGTACGGAACCCTTCATCGTGCGTGGTCCGACACGCACTTGGCCGGTTTTTTCGATTTTACAATAGTTTGCGGAAAAAACGGTAAAATCCGATGAGGGGGCACATTTCATGGTGAGCGGGGTGAATCGTCGGGGGAGCGGAGAGTTGTGAGTTTTGAAGATCATAGGTACCCAAAAGTATAATTCTAAACGAGTTTCAAAACCCTATTAATTTGTATGTTCTTCAGATATTAAATTATTGATGTTAACTGTTTCAAATACTTATTTCGAAGTGGCATTTAATGCTAGATCACAAACTTAAAGAAAAAACGTGTTTGACATTTTTGAGCACGATTGATTTTATTTGTATTTTGAAGGAAATCATTCACGAACAACGGTAAATCGTAATCTCACCGAAACAAGCCGAAATTAAAAAAATTTACTATACAAGTTAGTCACAGACTATAAGCACTAAAATTATGAAATTTGGGAGCAATGTCTATTTTGTGCATCGCTAGGTATATAAAAAGCATAAAATACGAGCCCTCAAAACGTCCCATACAAATCGAGCATAGTATGTAACGTCATATACTATGCGTTCGTACTACCAGTATGGAAAATCGAGTAATTCCAATTTTTAGTTATAATATAATATTAATTAAATATTGCGTTTAGGTACATTGTTATCAAACATTTATTTGAATTTCCTTCTAGTCATATCTTTTTTAGATTTCGAGCATATTTATTAATTTACTGTTTTTTGACATAATTTGATGGTTTATTATTCATATAGTGATATCTTATTATTATTAATTCCGTATGTATATTCTCTATTAAATTACAAAAGGAAAGTAGGTTGCAACCGCAACAGTATTAATCGTATTCATGTAGTCATAATTATTCGTTTAGAGTTTACGACGATCGTGTCGGCCGCGCGTCGTGGCCTCTAATCGTGGCGGCGGCGACGTGCGTGCGCGCCGCCCGCCCAGTCGCCAGCCGCCCGCCCCACCGAGCACACCACACTGCAGGTAAGTGCCAGATATTCATACAAAAATACACCGAACAGTCACGTTAACAATCGAATCATGTGGGAAAAGCAAATACGTGTGCGTTTAAGTTATACAGTGTCAGTGTTTACGCCTAGCCGATCGAGAATACCAAATGAAACAGATTTAAAGACAAAATTCCTCAGTGCATGACCAGTCTAGATTTAAGATTCTAGTGGTGTAACTGTCATTATTGTTGTCTTAAACATTCTTCGAATATGGGAGGTTATAAGGTTAAATTATTATTGAAAATAAAGTGTTTTACGTACTTCTTTTTTGAATCAAATTCATAAGTTGTTGTTGTCTAATAATTATAGCTAACTAATTAAATGTATAGCTATACTTTGTACTCGTCTTGCATCCAACTAGCAAGGTGTATAACTCCGGATGCATAAAACATAATCATTCCAGTTTCACATATAAAATGCGTATTTATTTTGGTGCTGCATCTATTTAGTATACGCTGACTGCGACCGGGCGTTTTATTTTGTAACTGGTCCATAACGTGCTGTGTTACGGACACCGAGACGGTCTGGTACGCTAGGTGCGAAATGATGTGTTTTCTCAAAGGTTTGTTGATTGGGCAGATATCTACAGTCCGCGGCATTAATGTATACCTATACGTCACCAAGGCGACAAAATGTAATGTACGCTTTTACATCGTTGTATTATCTTTAATACAACGATGTAAAAGCCTCACATGTTCGCAAATTTTAGCCACTTAGAGCAGATAGATATTTTCGAAGTACAGTTATACAGTCGACTACAATGTGATTACGTGAGTGTATAGGTATATGAAATAATTTTAGATTATTTAATTTAAAAGTTGTTGCATTAATTAAAACGTGACATGTTTGCGCACCGTTTTTCAGTGAAATAAATGCAATCAGAAAATTTGGGGCGTTGCTATTGGCGTATGAAAAATTCAGCGTAGCTTGTATTAGAATAAATATACCGTTCGATTGTTGGCCCCCATAAGTTACTTCATGACGTATTCGAAAACAAGATCACAATAGTAGTTTATGCAACTTCTACATAATGAGACACTCGGAAACTCGCTTTCGGCTCGTTCCATAAAACCACACCACACTCTTGTTTTAATGCTTAAACTATGTACAGTTGCATACACTCCTATATCTACATTCATATATATTAAATCCTCTTTCATGTGTTTTTACAATAGTATAACTTAATTGGAAGAATAGAACTATAAACTATACTTATGTACTACTTATATATAAAATACCCCACCCAGTGCGCCCCCTTGTGGCATGGTGCCTAGGACGCTGGCGGCATTCCCTCTTTGCACCGCAAGACTTATACGCTGTGCAAAGAAGGTTCCAGCCCTGTGGTCGCCTGAGACGCCTATTAAACGTCCAAACACCTCCTTGATGACTTTTTTTGTGTCGGACGACCAAGGGCCCAAGATCTCCACCACGAGTGCCACGAACTCGTATTCGTTCGAGAGAAACGCGTAGTTGCGGTTTTTGTGCATTTGAGCTTGTTCTGCGGCGGTCCCAGGCTTCCGAGCCGACCCTGTAACGTGGGACGGAGCCAGCGTGTCGACACAGGTTGCGTCCCACGCTAAAGGGCGGCCTAAGCACCAGGGGACGAGAATGCAGCCATCGGGTCTCTTCCCGTCAGCTGCGGACAGCCCAGAAGGCTCCAGAGTTGCAAGAAGAGCTGCTAAGTGACCGGCAGATGAGGTCATTAAGAGTAGCATGCCTGTATAGTCGGCCGGCGCTCAATTGGCAATGTAAGCCGTGGTGACCCAGAGAGTCGACAGGTTGGACACAGCGGCTACAGGCATGTGGTTCACAGATTTTAAGGCCCAGGCGAAGGCACACCGCGGCGGCGCGTGGATGTGTAGTGGGCGGAGATGGCCGCCATAACGGTTCAATCTATGATGCTGTAATGGCCATCTCCGCCCCGGGTATATTGTAAAGCTGGTCCTTACCTACACTTTTAGAGTACATTAAGGTAAGGCCAATTCAGAGATCTGACGAAAACATTGATATTTGGGCTTCCGGTGTGAACAAATAATGTAGAATTACACTACACAAAAATTACTGTAGACTGAAAAACAAAGAAACACAAAACACAGTACCCGAAGGAAATACGGAACATTGCTTTGATAACTCTGTCAAAAAATCCTAAATATCATCGTAAAAATTAACTTAAATGCTACCGATTTCCTAATTCGCAACGACAGTGATATGCATTTCTTTAACAAAAAATCATAAGTGATCGAGTATTCCAATACTCTATTAAAATGTACTAAATATTTACGAAACTACGCGCAGAGCTTCCGTTGACAACGGTTAATTGCAAACTCGCGCGTGTCAGATTCGACTTCGATTAGGTAGTTATTAAAAAGTTGAAAAATGAAAAAAATGGGATTAATAAAAAGAATTGGAATCCCCATTAAACAATATATAGACCGAAATGTTCTCCCAGCTTGTTGGTACATTAGTATGTAATCTAGAACAACAGCTTTTAGAAGAAAGTCTGGCCATAAAAGTTACCCAAATACTGACAATCCCCCTTCCTGGCCATGGGGAGATCGCATATTTGGCCTTGCCTTCGGATCGAGCATCTAATTACTTCCTGCGATCTGAGTGAGACATTCACGGCAAAGGAAACTATCAGGGGCAGATAATATATAAAGCGTTTGAAAGTAATATGACCTCTCCTCTGACTGGACTGAAGTTACAAGAGTAAAAATATTGTATAAATGTAATCTATGAGAGACCCGTTCAATCTCGTAGCTTCCAAAAACCGACAGAAAGTTGAGTTGTCTAACTTTGTTGATTACTTGTGAGTTTTTGGTCACATCACTACATAGTATAAAACAAAGTTGCTTTCTCTGTACCTATATCCCTATATCCGTATGTATGCTTAAATCTTTAAAACTACGCAACGGATTTTGATGCGGTTTTTTTTAATAGATAGAATGATTGAAGAGGAAGGTTTATATGTATAATAACATCCATTAAATAGTGCACCCGTGCGAAGCCGGGGCGGGTCGCTAGTGTCTAATAATGTATAGTTTATTCTTTTATAATTAATTATTATTAAGTTAATAATTTGTACAGTATTTGTTTTCCTTAACTGTACCTATTAAAACTATCAACTGTCAATCAAACTCTTTATAGTGTGTTTAAAAATTGTTCAGAGATTGATGAATACGTGATCAACATCACAGGAAGACACTGACTCACACCTGCTTAACGTCCATTCAAATCTATTATAATAATGAACACTGTCGCACTAAGGAACTAACCGTCAAAGCATGTATCCGAAATAATAAACCGTAGCACAAACTAAGTACGTGCTATTGTCAACGGCGCCACCGTCTATGCGTTTGCATCCAAACTGTACTAAAATCTTTAGTTGCTAGCCTCGCCACAGGGACAAAAACCTGTCGCTTATAGTTAAATTTAGCATAGATAATTCCTGTTGTGATCTGTATGATCTTTATGACCACCTGTCACCTATGATTAATGTACAATCGTATTGTTTCATGTTATTTCAGTTCCGGCAACATTGTTTTCGATACGCCCCGAAATGATGTCGTTGTATGTATGTATGTATGTAAGCACTTTATTGTACATAATAACAGTTTACACAATAATACATTAGATTAAAGTACAAAGGTGAACATATCCCTATGAGGGATCTCTTCCAGCTAACTTTCGAGGATTGAGTGGAAAGTGGGATAATGAGATAGACAAACATACACCATGTACAATAAGTTAAGGTACATGACTTGGTTATTTCAGGCATTTAAAATGGTCCGTCCATGTTCCCATCAACTGAATCACTGGGTTCCGTTAAGGGTTCTTATCACTTAAAAAACGCTCATCTATTTACGCCATTTTATGTTTGAATTGACACGAATCTTGACATTTTCTCAATGTTACTATCTAGGACAGGACTATTGCGACCTTATGTCATAAACTTTATACGAATTTATGTATTATTCATTAAGAAATATAGTTTCAAACATCACTCCAAATCGACCATTTTAAAGCTAAAAACTTGTTTTTTCCGCTTAAATTATACTTACACACAATAAAATCAAATAATGGCTATGTTACTATTTAAAACTTTAATAAAATTATCGTAGCCTTTATTTATTGGTATTATCAATACTTTTGACATAATTTGAAATCAAAACATTTTAATTTTAAAACTTATAAGGCCACACTTTTCCTTGGAACACACATCACCTTTTTATTAGTATATCAATCAATATACAGATAGTTTGGGATGCTCACAAGAGGGATGTGGATGAAATAGCCTAAAGCAGAAAGTTGTCGAGATTTTGTTTGGACTAGTAAGGAAACAAACATACTAAAAGTCCTCACCCCTTGGAGGTGAGGCCCAGGAGGGGAGGCACAAATAAGGTCTCGTTTTTTGGTTTAAATCTCGAAAAGGATGCTTAAATTTTATTGCACTACATAATGAAAGCTGATAAAATTCTCAACAACTTCGATCCCATACACTATTACCTATTCCCAATCGTTATCAAAATATTGGCTGCGAAAAACGGAAAGTGCGTATCAAATTCGCGCATTTAGAGTTCTGTGCCAACCGCAAAATTAGGGTGGGAGTAATAGGAGAAACGGGCCAAGTTTGTGTCGGACTTCGCACATTTAGGGTTACGGAGCCACCGCACCGCTTAATTTTGCGGTTGGTACGGATGTAATAGGAATAATGAAGGAATTTTAAAGAAAAAGTCAGATACACCAATATATTGGTATTTGTTAGTAAATAAACGTTATCACCATAGGTATATCAAGTGTATAAATCGTATATAGGAAAATAAAAAAATCTACGGAACAAAACTTTGTAAAAAAAATTGACGTTGGTTTTTATTTATTAGTTTTCCACTATTTTTAAAAACAAAAAGTACTGTATTTATCTGCTCAACGAGCTCTAAACTACAATATCCGACTCGAAGGGGTAGGTCAAAAATTTTTTTTGCGCGCTTTCTCTGCATGTAAGCTCCCCTTAAAAAAATTTATTGACATTTGCATGGCTGTGGGTTAACAAAGTGCTTAATTAATTTAAAAAATTATAATGTAATTCAATAATTTCTGGTAATGTAATTAAATACAGGGTTGCATAACTACATCATTTATTTATTAAAGTAGCTTCCCTCCAGCGACCATATTTTTTCCTCCCTTTACAAAAATGTCTGACAAATATCTATTTATATATTTCCTATGGGGCGCCCTATTATAATTACTGCTCGTTTACATCGGACCAGTCAATGTAGGTCAAGTTTGCTATTGTTTCATTACTTTATTTAAAGACGCTAGACCAGTAACTTTCCTTAGCTCGTATACGTATTTATTATGTTTGCTAGCGAACATCCGTTCATTCACAGCAAGGTCGCATGTGAAATGAAGTCGCATATTAAAACTAAATAACTATTCTCCATGTCTTATGTACTTTGATCAACAATATATACGTTAATTTATATAGTTATTTTGCTTTATATATAGACCCCAGACATCTTTCAGAATGCAACTGTACTGGAATAACGCTAGGATGATGATGAATATGATGATATACCCATATACGCCGTGTATTAGTTACATTCCGAATATTATCGCTTATTCTTACAAATAGCACAATTCGTTTTTTAGAATTGTTATGAATCCGTATTTTTATCTATATATATAAAAGAAGAAGTTCTAATAAAAGCTACTAATAATACTTTCATGATTTTATATAAAATATTGCATACCTTGTTCTATAAATTCATTAGTGGATCGTAATTTTGATGATATCTGTAAGAAAAAATGTATAATGTGAGTATAAGACTATTATTTTAAACTAATCATAAATATTTATTTTGATATGCAAATCTATATATATATAAAAGAAGTAGTCCTCGCTGACTGACTCATCAACGGACAGCCGAAACTGCTAACGCTAGAGAATTGATTTTTGCAAATTCGGTTACATTTATAACATAGGCTAGGGAAGAAAGGCTTTTTCGAAATTCATCCCCTAAGGGGGTAAAACAATCGTAATATGTTTGGACTTAGAAACTTGAAATTTCGTATATAGATTTTCTGTTTAAATATAACAAAACTAAATTCTGTGTTTTTCTAAATTGCTCCCCTAAAGTTGTGAAAAAGGGGTTCAAAGTTTGTATGGGGAGCAAATCTTTTTTGAAGTTAGAGATTTGAAACTTCGTAAATAGACTCCATGTTTAAATACAACATAACATATTTCAGCGTTTTTTTAAATTGCTCCCCAAAAGGGGTGAAAAGGAGGTTCAAAGTTTGTACGGCGAGCAAATTTTTAGTTTTCTTAAAAATCGATATGGATGTCGTCTTCGAGGTTCCTCGGGGTGCCAATTACGAAAATGTCATGCATTTGCAAATCCTAGATGGCGGACAGTTATTTTTCTTAAAAATCGATATGGGTGTCAGCCTCGAGGTTCCTGGGGGTGCCGATTATGAAAATGACATCCATTTCAAATCCAAGACGGCGAACGTTTATTTTTTCTTTTGAGTAATTTTTCACAAAAGATTAATAGCATCAGACATCTTTATATATCTTAGTTACCATCTAAAATGTCGCGGGCGGCCGCTAGTTAACTTATATATTGGTAACCGCCGACCCCAACCAGCAAAATAGTCCCAGAATGCGCACTTTATAGGAGTAGTAGGCTTGTAGCGCTCTAATATTTGTTTGGGAAAATGTCATCGCTCTTATATTAGTCTTAGACAAGCTAGTACGGTCTTAAGAACGCTCAGTCTTATTACCTAGTCTCATATATGTATATAAGAGCATTTTATAATGCTATTATAAGCCTCTTGCTCTTATATTAATCTTAGACAAGATAGTACGGGCTCAAGAACGCTCAGTCTTATTACCAAGTCTCATATATGTATATAAGAGCATTGTATAATGCTATTATTAGCCTCTTGCTCTTATATTACTCTTAAACAAGATAGTACGGACTCAAGAACGCTTAGTCTTATTACCTGGTCTCATATATGTATATAAGAGCATTGTATAATGCAATTATAAGCCTCTTGCTCTTATATTAGTCTTAGACAAGATAGTACGGACTCAAGAACACTTAGTTTTATTACCTAGTCTCATATATCTATTTAAGAGCATTTCATAATGCTATTATAAGTAAGCCTTTTGTTCTTATATATAATATAATAACATTTACGAAGACTCGCGCACTTGAGAAAACCAGTTCTTATAGCCCGATTCTCTAAGCTCATTTGATTTTATAATATATTTACTAGACGCTGTTTTAAGAATGTCAGGCTAATATCAGCATAGCACAAGAGCATTGTTAGTACGTACTTTTCTGATCTTAAGTAAAGCTATAGTGAGATCAATAGCACTTTGTCTAGTAAAATATTAGAGTGACATTGGATCAACACACTTACAATACAAAATACAAGATCAATATAAAATGCTTTGACCTTAAATATATTTTGGCAAGAGATCGATATTGAGAGAAATAATCATTAATCAGATTAAGATAAGCACAATGGCGATTTATACTAAATAAGTAATTATATTATTAAGATATGTTGATACTTAATACTGATTATACGAGACTTGACAACCGATTATTTTATGGAGTTGTTGTGTAAAATATTAATGCATGCTCTAATAGAACACTCCCACTTTCTCATTCTAATAGCTACTCGTACTTTTAGTCACCTAATAAACCCGTACAAGATCACACGTTTGTTTACTAATTTAAATTCATTAATTACCAAATTTGCAAAAGTGAACCTAATTACATCCTTCAGGAGTCTTTACAAATTTTCATTGCAAAGACTATAAAAAATCTGTAGCCTTTTTTAAGACTTAAACCTTATTAAAATCACTAGCTCTTCGAAACCTATTACATCAATCTAGCCCTAAAAAGAACCTCAGAACTTTAAAGTTTGGAGTAAACGGCTCGATTCTTTTGGGACACTACTTCTGAAAAAGGGTTTATGTAGGTAAGCACGGAACCCAAATTAATTCAACATGGCCGTACCATTCGTACTCAGAATGCTAATATTAGTGTTAACGCTCTTGCAATAGTCTAATAGTGCGCTGGGAAAATGCAGCTGTAGCAATGGCGACACTCCCAATACAAATAAAGAAATAAAATAACTAAAAGAGAACACGAAATACCAGGAATGATAAGGCGCATCAAGTTTGAAGCGAGAAACAGGGTCTACTTTACAGTAAATAATTTGTTCCCAGGCGATTACTTACCGTAAAACATAAACACACCCGATGATAACAAACACTATGTAATGTATTTCAATATCTATTACTTTTTTTTCACATGATGCACTAGCTGTCACACTAACGTCTCCAGAATATTCAAATACCGTGTGAGTTTAAACAAAATCAAAATAAGCTAGTTTAGACTTACAGGATTCTAACTTTGGACCTATATAATCCTATGTAGGCTTATAAGATACTTACGTAAAATCGATATTAGCCTAAATCATCTTAAATTAGTTTTGGGCAAGATTACTTTAAATACGAACAGCATTCAATAAGACTGATATTAGAAAGATATTAGCATATTTACTCTTATGATTGGTGCCCAAATCCGGGCTTAGACGATGATATTGAATCAATATAAGAGCGAAAAAATTTAGTCTTGAGACTTTTATAAGCCTGGTTTTTGCTGGTTGGGACGTAAAGGACCCCATCCTTATAAATTTAACATATTGTTTATTCTGTCTGTGTATCTGTCTGTGGCATCGTAGCTACCAAAGGAAGGAACCGATTTGATCCATTTTTTCCGATCGAAAGTATTGTCTATTGAGGTCTAGGTGGGGTTTAGCTAAATATATGTTTGGCGGACATAAAAGCAGACATTTCCAGGATATTCAGCTCTCATCAAAACTATAGTGTCATGATAAGTATTCCAAATTTTGATTGTATGTTTTGCAAACATGGTTTATTATGCCCTTTTATTGAAAAGTTAAACATAAAAATAAGTCTTTTTTTATATGTAAGTATTTTATTAGAACAACTACAATTACTATAAATCTACTGTCACTTATGATTCCCCATTTATAACTCTCGCAAGCATAAAGAATCTCAACATCACAACATTAAGTTAAGAATAAAGTGCATCAGTAAGGGCATACGCTTGGATCCGTGACCAACTTCGTCCTTAAAGCCCATGTATTTACTAGAACATTTCGTCGCAATAGCAACCTTGTGTCACTCAAGACAATATCCACTTCCAAATGTGATGTAGGTTTACGGACAGATACGACATCGATAAAGCTAATCAAAATAGTCAAAGGAATATGTCAAATGCGTAAGAGCGACACGGTTGTAAATAGTGTGTCCTGGAGGGGTAGACAAACGGATATAGCGACAAACAGGGATATATATAAATAATTTGTCAGGAACTCCCATTGCGGCGAAATGCTGGGGTTATTTTAGTGCGTATCGGGTACGCAAAGGAAACGATTGGGTTCAACGGTCATGTCATACAACGCGGGTATTAAAAACGGTGAACGCAAAGTACTTTGCTAAAGGCGGACATGACGACTATGCATAGAAACAATAAAGGAGTAAAATCTCATTGGAAAAAAAGGATGAAAGAAGGTACCGAGAGATAGGCAATAGAAATAGTCTAGACATGATTTCGAATCGGGAGTAATCAATCATCATATCGCTGGATGAAGCTGCTCTTTGTTCTTATCACCATCATACACAAAATTCAATCAACTCATGGATTCATTTTCGTTGCAATTTGTGATAGCAGTGTTTTTGTTAAAGGTTCGTATTGAAATTATAAAGTAAACCATCATCATCATCCTAGCTTTATCCCAGTAACGTTACATCCTCGAGGATATCCGGGGTCCGCTACCTAATCCCAAGAGTTGGCGTAGGGATTCATTTTTACGGAAGCGACTCCCATCTGACCTTCCAAAAGATATTACCGCGGGATCGATCGCTATCATTTATGATAATTTTGTTAACTTTGAATTGAACGGACATGCGACTCCAATCGGTTTCTGCCTTTACAAGTCAGACGTACTATCAAAGGAAATAAGGCGTAATTTTAATTAAAGTCTTTGCACTAATGTTTGGCACCACACACCTTGCCGGGAAGCGGGATGGCCCCATTTCGGAGGAGGCAACAACCCAGTCTTGACACTTAACAGCTGAGTGGCACAGCTATTTCAGGCGGCCAGAAATAAATCTAACAGTTCCTATAATGTTTTGCCAATAACAGCCAAGCAGGTTTTTGGGGCAATATTTCAGGGAGGAAGCTGTATGGCGCCAGCTGTCACGGGATTCTCCCTAAGGTAAGATCCGGAAATCGCAAATGAAGGATTATTAGAACGTCATGATAAGACAACATTTTAGCGCGAACTAACTACTCGTGAGACTACAAGTGAGTGACTGCATGCTTCTGCGCGTACTGATAATTAGTATAATAATCCCATGAAAAAATAATCAATTGAAATAATTAAATCATCGTTAGCAACCATAAAATTGTTTGTTTTCTAATGTTAATGTAATTATGTACCAAGTAAATAAGGTAAACGTCCCAGTGCTCAACAACTTAGTGCCCAATAGATCACACCCATTAATCACCTCTGTCAAGTTTTTGGAAAATAAAAAAAATATATATTTGTTCAACGGTTTGTTCTCCTCTACAGGTCGCATTTCGCAAACGATTCTCGTGAAATTTTGTGACCAGTCCGGTAATTATATAGAATTTTTTGTCGAGTCAGTTTTTGGAATTTTTCAAATACAATTTTTATTTCAAAGATTTTGTAAGTTTCTGCGTCCGAATTTCCGTTTGTTCTCCTCTACAGGTCGCATTTTCCAACCGATTCTCTTGAAATTTTGTTAGCAGTTTCCATATTCATAATTGACCTTTTTTATAATGTCAGATTTAGAAAATAATAAAAAAAAAATCACTCACGAGGTCTACAGCTCACAGAGCCACTAGTATAAATAAAATTAAGTTAAATTTAAAATAGGCCCTTGAGGCATTGTACCGATCGCTGGCGGCATTTGTGTAATTTATTTTATTGTTACAACTATATATATATATGTGTGTGTGTGTAATTTATATATATGTATGTGTCACGTAACCCGATCTCCGCCAAAACGCCCTTCTGAATCACGGGCTAAATATAATCACCTTAATCATCGTGAAGTACCCGTTAATTACCAATGGGTTGATGCAACAATCCTTGCGCGCTACGAATACTCGTACTTAGTTATGAACAAATAAAATGACGTTTGATATTTACTCTGGATATTGAAAAGAAACCCTATCAACGAAGCCATACAATATAATAAAACGTAGGGAACAAATGAAACACCTGTAATTTGGTTGTCAAATCAAACATACTTTACTCATCGTATTAGTATTGGTAATAGAAACATGACACAACACACCGAGTAGAAACATGGTAAATACCAGTAACGAGCAAGCGAAGCGTCTCCTTTTCACCTTGGTAAAAAATACTTCGTATGTCCAGTTGTTCTCCTCTACAGGTCGCATTTCTACACCAGAACGTACAAAAACTCACATTTCAGCTAAGTAAACTGACACTCTTATCGATGTTGCCAAGAGTCGAAAAAAAAATAGTGACTGTATATATCGATAAAAACATATATTAAGCATATATTAAACATATATAGTAAGTATAACGTTGTACTACCAAACTTATTCCATTGTTTTAATCTATGAGTTTTCAACTTTCCATTCACTAAATACTCATTAAGCGGGACAAAAGTAATATTTGAATATGAAGTTTAGTCCTTTAAATATGAATAAATCAGAAGATTTACAAATCATTTAAGTATACACAGGGTGTAACAAAACTAGTGAGGAACCGTTTAAGGGCATATTCGGTATCGTGTTCTGATCAGGAAAAAGTAGAAGAAAAATTTTTTAGACGCGATATTTTTTTTTCTGTGGGGTAGACCGTCCAAGTCAGCTAACTGTCTATAGGTACAAAGATCAAAAATTTATTGCGTCAAACAAAATTTTCTTATCCTCACTAGTTTTGTTTCACCCCGTATTGACAAATTCGTAGCATAATTAGATAACAATAAAAATTACTAATTTCGATTTTCGATGTTATCGGCAAGCGCCTATGGGTACCCGATAATTAAGGCCGTAAGTACGGTAGTCTAGTAAGGCCTTAAATAATATCGATATGAACAGCACTGGCCGGGCCGTACTGTGGCAACATTTTTGCATTTTGACTTGTCAGAGAACTTCGCGTAATGGTGGACTTCAGTAAAGTAGTAGAAAGCTGATCATTGAACAAGTTGATAGAAGAACTCGTTAAATTAATAAAGTAAATTTTGCAATTTTAAGTCAATTTATAGCGCCATTCAAAAAGGAACAGGAACTAATGGAAGATCGGGCAAATACACAACAAAGCCTGGCTGTACAGTCAGCCAACAAAGTTGTTTACTACTTTTTGACTCTTATTTGTTTGTCCGGAAGTTTTGGGCGACTTTCTCGGCTAGTAAAGGGGTTCAAACAAGAAGATAAGTTAGCGGTCTGCGGCTGAAGGGCCATGCGGCCGCGTGCGAAAAAGATATGCCCCAGTAAAAGTGCAAGGAGAGCGTTGTCATGCAAATGTTTGGCTCCAACATCCTTTAACAATATTCACACTCCATAATGAATACAGCAGATTAAAATAAAAACAATTGTAATTAAAAAAACCGGCCAAGTGCGAGTCGGACTCGCACACGAAGGGTTCCGTGCCATATCTATAAAAACAGCAAGAAATCACATTTGTACTATGGGAGCCCCCTTAAATATTTATTTTATTCTATTTTTAGTATTTCTTGTTACAGCGGCAACAGAAATAAATCATCTGTGAAAATTTCAACTGTCTGACTATCACGGTTTATGAGACACATACAAACAGACGGACGGACAGCGGAGTCTTAGTAATAGGCTCCCGTTTTACCCTTTGGGCACGGAACCCTAATGAACAGCGGATTCCCGGACGTCTATTATTAAGCAATGCATTGGTATGTCAAAGAACGACTAATCAAAATAAATAACAGTGGACATGTTTAGTAGTGGACAATTTCCATGGAATTAATGGACATTATTAAAAGTGGACCGTTTTTATGTGACCGCAAAGCGAAATAGTCAATGTTAGGAACCTCTAAATGTGCCGGCAGCCCGGTGACTCGGGTTGGCACTCGTACCTACCATCCTGTTTACTCGGTAAATCTAGTCTTCCCAGTAGATAGGCAACAACAAATTAGTCAAACGTGTTTCTAGTAAAAGTGTCCCAGACAAATGGTCGCCGACCGAAATAGAAAACACTTCCCGTTGAAATATTATGTAATTATGCGTCGGAAGCATTGTTGTCGCGAACACGGTTACATTCTTACATTACGGCTAATTTATGCTGGCCCTTTGACCGCAGCTGCCTACAGATGTGTCGTTGCTAATATTCCCGTTCCCAGGAATATCGTCACCGGCCAAAATGCGTGAATATAAATGGTTTTCTTAATTTATTATCACAAAGGACCATAGGTAGGTTCACGTACATATGGATTCAGACATCAATTCTAAAGCTGCTTGTCAGCAGTGTTGTTATATTATTTTCCCCATAATATGTTTCCGTTGCAACGCCACACTACTTCTGCCATCTAAATTCTAATATATTAATTCGCATTGTAGATCGCTGCGAGCACTTTCCTAGAATTCATAACATAACAACTATTCTTGGATCATAGAATAGACCATAGTGGTCCGATAATATGGAAGTAGCTAGGTGCCGATCCAGCTAAACCACATTCATGGGCGAAATCGAAATTATGGTCGCAAAAGCAGCCATATGAGGCTTTTTACAAGTATCAAAATATTTTAAATTTAACTAATGATATAAAAGAGTTGGTAATTCCAATAAACTGATTTGATGAGTACAGTGGTTTTTTAGTTTATTCAAAAGATGGGTCCTGTAATAGATAGAAAGTAACGTAGTTAACGTAGAGAAAACGTCAAGTTACGTGTCGATTCACCCAGACTAGACTAAACGGATGATCGTTCTTAACTAATAAGTACAAAACAATTAGGTGTTCTCAAATACAAGGACAAAACTATATATTTTCTACTTTCATATCTTTTTTTAAAAGATTCATAAACCCAGAAATTGCAAAATGGCGGTTACTTTTTTCGATTCGACAGACATCTCGGACCCACAGGACATATAGAAAAAATCGAAAATTAAACAAAATAGTTCGGAATGCAATCCACTTGTTTCAGGTTCGGTCCTTTGATTCGTATATTTGACAACATCTGGGACAAACAATTAGAATTCCCTCTGCTTGCTGCGTTACAATACGAAAAGTAAAATTTGAATTGAGTATTTTTAGGCTCGGCTTTAAAAAGATCTGTTAGACCTTATGTCGGTTTGTTATGTCAAAAAATGTACTGAGTTACTGAAATTTGATCTGACATTTGGTCCAACGGATCTTTATAAAACCCGGCCTTAATCTGATGCATCTGGAAAACGGATCGTGAAAACTTTTTTTAAATTATAAGTAGTATTACAAATTTTCTACAATATAATGAAAAATACAATATCAAAAAAAAAACTTTGTTTCTGTAGTGTCCGTATAGCGCCTAATTTAAAAACCGCTTGAACGAATACACAACGCAACCGCAGTAAGTCAGATACCAATGGTAATACATTACATTAGTGTAAGTTATCCTAATGTTAGTAGCTGAATGTAAATTATATATGTATATTTTTTTACGAAAGAACCCCATTTTCACAGGTTTCTGGTCCAAGAATTTCCACTTTTCTCTCTCCTGAGCCAGTTGTATCCAATTCGGACGGGCAATATTTTTGATTTTGTCGTCCCATGTAGTCACGGGTCTTCCTTTGCCTCTTTTCCCTAGTGGACCCTTCCATGACGTTACTCTTGTGGTCCAACGCTGATCTGGAAGTCGTGCTACATGTCCCGCCTACTTCCATTTTAATTGCTTGGCGTAGCGGAGGGCGTCTATAGACTTAGTTAGATTTCTTATTATTGTATGTCTTATTTTTTGGATATTCCGAATGCCAACCATGCTGTGCTCCATTCCCCGTTGGCAAGTTCTTATTTTTTATTTAACTTTGTTTGTGAACTTCCAAAGTTTGGCAGTCGTACGTCAGACATGGTAATAGGCATAAGTTCATGACTTTTGATTTTAAGTTTATGAGCATGTTGCTCTTGAACACTTCTTGCAGCTTCCAGCATTTGTTCCATGTATTATGTATTCGTCTTTCTATCTCCAGCTCGTTGTTTTTCTTGTCTAAACTTATTTGTTTGCCGAGATACATGTATGTTTTCGTGTATATTAAGGTTTCATTTCCTATTATTATTATTCTCTTTGCACTGTATAGTCAATAACCATGTCAATAACCGGTCAAAAATAACACGCACATCGTAAACCTTATTATCTATGCCATCCAATCCAAAATGGCATGAAAGCTTTAATTGAAAACAGCGTTCATAGACAATCTATATGGGTTAGAAAACTATTTTGGGATACCTATTTTTAACCTTAGTAAAGAAATGCAAATGAAACACATTTTGTTTTTGATTCAAAATCAATATGGTATTTTTATTTGTTCATGTTGTGGACAATAATAGATTGCGTTAGAAAGCAGGCAAAATAGAATGTGTCAAGGGAGCAAAATGAAATATTTTCGGCCGGGGTGGTATATTGAATCCTGAGTGAAGCGAAAGATTCTACAATACGAACCCGAGCGTAGCGGGGTTTCTGCGGAGTGCCACATACATACTGCTTTTTACACATTCTGTGAGGACTGTTGCCCTCAAATGAGGGAAAAAATACTACGACATTGATCCCTCATCCGAGTGCAATTCATCACTACACTCCATGCGTAGCGGGGCCGGGCAACTAGTTCGGTATATTTTTGAGTTAGTTTTAGTTTATTTGGTTGAAAATGCCATCCTCGAACAGTGTCCTATGTACTTTATTATCTATCCTGTAGTTCGAAGTTGTAGAGCGGAGTTCGATGGCAGCGACCATTTCACCTGTTCGCACTGTTTGCACACAAATAGATCTGAGGTTAGGTTCTTTGCCCCCGATGGCTCATACTACTATTTTTACCCCACTGCCCCAGAAGGAGGATAATGATTTTCGAGTATGTATATGCGAACCTCTAGGTTTTCAGCACGCTATCTAGCTTAAATTGACTTGTTGAATTTGTGTTAATCGTGGGAGTACCATGACCCTTTAGGCGAGGTTGTATGCTTTTTTATTTTGTTGTATTTCTAGTAAGCCTGTTTATTATTTTGTCATATTCGTAGTCTGATTTTTTTATTGATTTCCTAGTAATTAGTTAGTTACTTCACTTTCCTACTTAGCCGGATTCTGAGTAGGCATATGTTCTAACTAGGTTAGGTTTTTATTTTGCCGTTTTCTGAGTAGATAAAAATCATATTTTGTCGGGTTCGTGTAGTACTTGGAATCCGTGGTCTTAACAATATAGATTATTTTGTAATAATTTATTTCGTGCGTCAAGTCTACGAGTTTTCGCTGTTGATAAAAAAAGTGAATCAAAGAAAGAAACATTAAATCACAGACTCGGAAGACACACATACTCTCTGTTCATATAGAATTTATGTTTCCTATAGAGTAATACAGTCGTAGCGTCTCACGTAGGAAATGAGTGCTCGTGGCCCAGCGGCGCCCGCGTGCCGCGTGCGGTAGCCGAGGTTCTTGGATGGGTGACCGCTCTGAGTGGTTACTAACTGAGCGCTCCCGTGCTTTGGAAGGTACCAGTTGCTGTCTATAGCAGCAGTCGTTAAGCCAAGCTAGAAGCCTTGGAGCGGCTTGAGAACTTCTAACAGTCAAGTTGCCCACTCACTTGACAAATGGGGGCCGAAGTTGCACCACGTCCATAGGGAGTACCCACCGGTGACCCACCACTATCCTACACGTGACCCCTGGGCGGTGTTAAAAGTGCAACAATACTGGCAAACATGTGTTTTCTCGAAGATCTCACGGTTCGAAATAATTGCCATACGATAAATAATAAAAATAGCGTCTCACGTGCTTTTTGAACGTATATGAGTTCTACATTTTCACAACATGAGCGCGCGACTCGTGCATCCCTAGCCTAGCCCATCATCGCGTCTTCGTCGGTCACTCGGAAGGTGCACTACGTACTTATGTACCTACCTAAAGATGAACTGAAAGAATATATTTCTCCTTTTTTTTAAATAGATTCCCATGCAATAACTCCCAAATATAATCATCCAACTTACTGGTATTTTTGGGGCTAATAGTATGACTGTTAGGATTTTATTTCTTCACCTCCACACCGTTGACGCTGATAGTGTGACGGTTAGGATTTTATTTCCTCACCTCCACACCATTGACGTTGATAGTGTGACGGCTAGAATTTTATTTCCTCACCTCCGCACCATTGACGCTGATAGTGTGACGGTTAGGATTTTATTTCCTCACCTCCACACCATTAACGCTGATAGTGTGACGGTTAGGATTTTATTTCCTCACCTCCACACCAATGACGCTGATAGTGTGACGGTTAGGATTTTATTTCCTCACCACCACACCATTGACGCTGATAGTGTGACGGTCAGGATTTTATTTCCTCACCTCCACACCATTGACGCTGATAGTGTGACGGTTAGGATTTTATTTCCTCACCTCCACACCATTGACGCTGACAGTGTGACGGTTAGAATTTTATTTCCTCACCTCCACACCATTGACGCTGATAGTATGACGGTTAGGATTTTATTTCCTCACCTCCACACCATTGGCGTTGATAGTGTGACGGCTAGAATTTTATTTCCTCACCTGCACACCATTGACGCTGATAGTATGACGGTTAGGATTTTATTTCCTCACCTCGACACTGGAGAAAAACGTAAGGAGTGTTCTTTTCCCGAACTTCACACTAGTTTAGTGAAAATATAAAAGTGAGGAATAGGAATGAAGTTGCTTATCCTTCATATTGATGTGACAGAATAATGTGAAGGTCAGTCTGGCGCGGATAGTGCGCAGTGTCGTCTTCTTCACCTCTGTATATTATCATTTTACAGTGAACAAGATATTTAAGTCATTTGTAACCTGTAGCCTGCAAATCAAGTTGCGTATATGGATTATCCATATTTCTAATAACACCTCTTTTATGAACTCAGGAATTTTCTTTCAAGTATCAAATGCACTTCTGTTAGACTTTCCCTTGTAGACAGTATGTACGAACCAGTGGGAGCATACCGAAGAAGTAGGGCCTGGCTTCAAATCGCTCCGAGAGAGGTTGATTTTCTTCCAACGTCAAATAAACTCTTGTTGCTTCATCTACCAACACTGACAAACACCTGGTGGTGATTTGATATATCAGCGCCTTTTTTAAAACGGGGCACTAAAATGACGACCATATTAGAGTCAACAGTGCGAACTAAACTTCTGACTGAAGGCTGTTCTCGATTCAACGAGACTTCTAAGTCTAACTCTTGCCTGGACTCGCTCATCAATGCAATTAAAAATAATCTTTTTGTTTATCATAATTCCTTAAGGAAACATTGGAAGGAGTTGGAGGAGGCCTTTGCTAATAGGTACACAGAGCTTAGACTTTATATTATGTATTATTGGTTTATTATGTTTTTTTTCTTTCATTTTATACGTCTAATCTGTCTAAATATCTCTGTCTGCACTTAAATTTCTGGCAATAAAACATTTGTTATTATTATTTTATATAAAAAAGGAAAAAAGTACTGTGAAAAAGGGGCTTATTATTATTATGAAATTTGTCTTGACTCTTTCTTGCTTTGCCTTTCTCAATTCGTCACAGATATGAAAATAGTGCATTTAATATTCAACAAATTAATTACAGGCAGCGTGGGTGCACTAAAATTGTCGAGTGCACGTGTTTCTAAACACAAAGCACTAATAACAGTGCCTATACTTACCAAAAATTTAAAAATAGGTCAACTAAAATCAGGGTTCCCCGCGCGGCATAGTGCCAAAGATGCTGGCAGAATCCCCGTTTCATTATATAGAAATGCTGATGCGAAGTGTTATTCAATAAATACTTCATTCCAAAGCAAGTGCCTAAAGTATCACAGTTTACCAACAGTTGGCCCAGGCACCACGTTGGTAGACCATTTCAGCACAACTGTATCAAATGATTTTGATGCAGCTAGAATAGTATATAAACTTGCGCATGTCGAAGCTCGCTCATCGCGTCTTGGTCGGTGACTTGTAAGGTGTGCTGTAGACTGCGGGCCGCTGACAATGAATAAAAACGCAAAGGAACTTCTGTACTTATTTATATATTTACACATATTTTATTATATATTTACACAACACCACAGAAAAGCACATAATATACAGGCTGATTCGGGAAACGATATCAGGATCAACCGTACGGATTCAGTTAACTATAAGGTACTCCCTCATACTAGTATTGGTGTCATTAACGTAATTTTTTTATTGTTTAATTTTTTTTCCTTAATTTTGCACGATAGGCGTGGTCACTCTACCAATAGAATACTTCTGTCAAGTATCGATTCTCATGCTTTAATCTATGATATAAAGTTGTCGTCAGCAGACAACACGCCAGTCAGGTTACTTTAGAAACGTCGTACCTATGTCATCTCATCACTCTAGTTACTTTTGAATCATCGTAAAGAGGTTGGATATATTTATCAATTAGTCAGTGTAGGGTGACCATGATTTTAGAGAATTAAGCTTTTACTTAAAGCAAATGGTAAAAGGTGTGGTCTTATAACTTAAATTATGAAGGTAAACGATCCACTAATGTTTACTGTATATGTAGGGTTGATCCTGCTCACGTCTCCCGACCTCGACGGAGAAAGCACAAAGCCATTACTTTTTATTTGCATTGGAACGCAAAAGTAGCACAAGCTTTCCAAGAGGGAGTGAAAAATCAAGACACAAGAGTTTTATTTTTTTTTTATTGATCGTTGGGCCGCGCCGTCCAGCCAATGAAATAAGTCAGGTATTACCGTTATTAAATGACGATCTCGCAAACACGATTGAATTTTTTGATATATTGCTCCATATCGTACATTTCCGTATATATATTTCGGGCTTTATTTTCTGGGCTTTTTGTTCAGTCTGAACGCCGCGAGTAGGTAAGCCCTTTTAGACTTCCGGAAAAAAGTTATTCTGTCCCCGCAAGTGCGGAGACTAACGACGACGCAGTCGGTCGCAGTGGCCGACGAGACAGCGTAAATACAGTAGTCACCTAAACAACTTATTGTTTTTCAGGAGACACGGAGAATCTACGTCGTCATCACCTCATGGACCCGGGTTGACTCCAAGGCAACATGTCTTTTCGGAATTATGTGAGTGTATCTCTAATCTAATCTGTGCTGAATCGAAATGCCAAGGGTATTAAAGGAAATAATATGTCTCACACTATTCTCGTGTTGCCTAGTCTTAATATATTTCTAAAAAAGGGCTATAAATTCAACTCATCGGTTAATGCAACTTGAGCTACAAAATCCTATGCAACTGACTCGGCACATGGCACCACGTATTACCTTAAATGCATAACAGCGTAGACCTATTAGTATTTTAAAAACTTACGCCTTTCTTGAATGATGAAACGGCATTCCTCTCCTCTGATATTAATCAGTCTTTCTTAGTCCTAAATATACTATACGGAGCTCAATAAAATCTCTCCCTACGTTATCTTATGCATATCCTAGGCGGAACTTGATTCCGACGAATACATTCTTGTTACCAAGGGCTGAAGGTCCACCACGGACGACGACGCGCCGCCCTGCGTACACGCATTCCCTTTGCTATTTATAAAACGATGCAAGGAACAGCTTTATGTGTGATAGTGTTGAATGGAGAATATGGATTGAGTTTTTACTAGTGTATAAATGTGGTTGTACCTAAAAATATGAAATAGGTATCTGATACTTCTGTTTATCTCCTTTTATGTTTAGAGTATGGTTACAAGTGTTGCCCACAAAGTATATTTCTTGAAATACTTAAATCAAGGAACAAGGTTACTTTTCCAATAAATTTATCTGAATACGAAGAGTGAAAAGAAAAAGCTGATGCCAATATTCATTGCATTGAGGAAAGCGCTCGCGACTTCAGGCGCCTAGTCCACACGATTAAAATCTGCAAATATATTATATGTTTTATTCTTATTCGTGTATTGATATAAACCATGAACTATGTGTGTTTACTGTTTACATACGCATTAATTGATTTGTAAAATCAACATGGAGGGTATTACCCTTTTTCATAGTTTCCTAAAAATAATTTTCATTTTTCAGTCATTTGACTCGTCATACGGGCGAAACCGGGATACCACGAGAGCGGCCACAAACTCTACTGAACGACCGACTTCCGTCACTGCCAAATATCTCAATACCGCACCTTCATTCAAGACCTCCAGCATCCCCATTCCCTCAAGAGAAGAAACTCCCATTTCGAAAATTGCGAGTCGATACGCTAGCTACAGCACCAAGACTGAAAAAGAGAAACCACCCACACCTAACCCGACATCCAAATATGAGAGAAAGGATTACAAAATCAATGTGCCACCAGCTGCAACCACCAGAAGTAGAGATGTTAGTCCCGTGTCGACAACGAAATACAGCCTCACCCGATCTTCCAGAAAATTGAGTCCAGAAAGAAAAACAAAGTCGTACAAAGATTTGAAAAGCAGAGATCCCAGTCCCTCGGATCGCGACAAAGACATTCCAAGCAAGACTGACAAGTCTTCAGGCTATAATAGCCTGTCGAGTTACAAATTGTACCCACGTCCCACTCCCACTTACACTCGACCTTCATCGAGAACCGAAACGAAGCCAGAGTCTGGCTATAGCAGGCCATCTTCCAGGGCTGAAATAAAACCTGATGCTTTATACACTAGACCGTCATCTAGAAACGAAATTAAATCGGAAGCCACTTATACTAGGCCGTTGTCAAGAGCTGAGACAATATCCGATGCGGCTTATACTCGACCGCCATCAAGGACAGAAATCAAATCGGAAAGTAGTTACACACGACCTTCTTCAAGGAGTGAAACGAAAATCGATCCTAGTACTACATCCTACGCAAGACCTACATCTAGAACTGAAAATAAACCTGAGGTAACAGTAAACAGATATGGGATTACTAATCGGCTATCGAATAACTATTTGAGAAGTCCTCCCCCAGTAAAAAGAACTTCTGTTTCACCAGTGAATGAAAACGTTGAAGTCATTAAAACAGAAAATGAGAAGAAATCTGTGTCACCTTGTACAGTCATAAAAGAAAAAGCGCCAAAAAAAGAAAATACAAAAGAAATCATTGAAAATGGTGTGGATGGTATAGATGAAGAAGAAGAAGAATTTGAAATGGAAACCGTTACTGTAATAACGCGACACACATCACCTACACCACCTGGTTCTTCAATTTATGTAAGAACTAGAAGAGCTGATATGGCAAAAACTATAGAAAAAACAAGAACGCGAAAAAAGAAACGACCTGAAATGATAGATAGAGAAATACAATCGGATCGATTGGATGATCCTACTCGTTCTAGTAGATTTGGTAGCACTGCTCGTGCTAGTACTTTAACAAATTGGTCATTATACACACCGAGCGCTACTAATTATACAGGCTATGCAGGTAGATACTCTACGCACCACTCTATCATTCGAGATAACTCGACAAATACCTCGTACAATGACCGGAGTAGTAGAAGCCTGAGCACAGAACCGCATTTGAGAGACACGGACTCTATCCGTCCTTCTTTAGAAAAGAAATTAACGTCTCCTACTAATGTTATTGAATCAAATCAAGACATCACATTATACGGTCAAAACAAAGATGATGACGCATCTGAAATTATTATTAATGTAAATCTAAAGTTGACTAGAGCAAAAAGTCCTCTGGCCGTAGCTTCTGCTGAGTTAGTATCACCCGAAATAACAATAACAAATAGTCAATTACCACCACAAGTACCTAAAACTGAAAACGCAACTAAAGCAAAAAAAGTAAAGGTGCGTAAAACTAGTTCTGATTCATCTACTGATTCTTCAGTAAAGAAAAAAATAGTTAAGCGAAAAAAATCGGGTAGTTCGTCAGATTCTGACCAGACATCCGAAAATATTGACAAATCAAAGGACTCCAAATCCGTTTCACCACCAAAAAGCATTCAGAAAACTTCTTCAAGTAGCTATCTACCTAATGGACATGTAAAGTTAAAACATTCCAAATCACGAGAAAGTAACAGTCCAGAATCTAGTATCACTTTATCTACGCAGTCTTCGCTCAGTGAAGAAGATATGACTTCAAAATCTAAAACTAACGAAGTCTCTAGAACATCAGCGGATGACGTGTCGATACCTACTGACCGTTCAACAAAACAACAATCTCCAGTTGCTGCCAAAAGTGATGGTGCCACTGAAGAAGCAAAGTCATTTTTAATTCGAGCTCTCGCACCCGTAACTAGTTTATTTAAGAGACACCAAGAAAGCAGTGATAGTCGTTGGCTAGAAACATCAAGCTCCGAATCCACAGGTAAAGATGTGTCTAATCTTATGACAGAAAGCGATAGATCAAAAAGTAAAAATAATACTGATAACATTGTTGCTTCTAATGATAACAATCAAGTCAAATTAAAAGCTATAAGACATATAGAATCTGGTGAAAGAGCGTGGTGGATGGACTCTGACTCGGAGAAAAAAGGTACAAATACAAGCGAAAATATAAATTCCCCTTCAGAGAAGAATATTCCCAAGAAAATAAGACATACAGAATCAGGAGAGAGGGCGTGGTGGTTGGAATCGAACGGTGAAAGCAAAAGCGAAAAGTTACCTCACACAAACGGGTCAGAAACCTCCGAACAATTCAAAATTCCGAAGAAAAATAAATACACGGAAGATGAAAAACCTTGGTGGCTCGACAGCTGTGCAAACATCCCTGAAGGTGTAGAGCGCTTAACACCTCCTAGAAAATCGTCTAGTGACAGTGACAAAAGCGAAAAATTTAACTTTTTTAAAGTGCGTCATATCGAATCAGGAGAACAGAAAGATTGGTGGGCTACAAGCAACGATAATTCCACTAACAGCAAGCCTGAACATCCGAACAATTTGAGCAAGTCTAATTCCAATCAAAATAGCTTGAGCAAGTCAGGTTCTTGTCAGAACAGCTTGAGCAAGTCAGGTTACAATCAGCCCAGCTTCCCTCTGCGACGCATACGGCACATAGAATCAGGAGAACGACCTTGGTGGCTGGCAAGCGATAAGAACATTCCAGAAGGTATTGAAAAGCTACCTACTCCCCCACCTCAGGAAGACAGTGACTCGTCAGATTCCGAAGAAGTGCAGGTGTACATCCCATCCGCGCAAATCCCTCCTTTTCCTTTACATCTGGATGATGAACCCCTGGGTGATAGAAGAAGCCCAGAAGGCTTAGAAACACCGAAAGAAACCGAGCAGTACGAAGGCCGCATGTCACCTTACGAGAACCATCGGCAATTTAGAAGAAGAGGCTTGGGGAATTCCTCGTATCAGAAGAGTGCGGATAATTTTGTATCTCGGTACACTGATATCGATGATATTTTGGGGACGTCTGGCCAGATATACAGACCTTTTATGGATAGTATATTGGCGAAGCGGACTGGTCAAATGCCATACGACGATGAGGAATGCGAGGAGATTGACCCGACGCAAGTGAGGATCCACGACAGCACTGCCCAACGACCGGTCATCAAGAAGCTTCGTAGCCGGTAAGTTGCTATCCCTCCGACAAATACTTTCAGTATGTAGTATAATGTATAATATTTATTAAAAATTGTTCTTCAGAATATTTAAAACGAAAAGGGTCATTTTATAGAAAATACGGAATATGAAAAGATATTTTATACAAAATACTGCTTCATTTGATAGAAGTTGAAGTATATAAAAACCTTCTTTTTCTTCCAAAAAGAGTTAGAGCACAATAAGGGCCAAAAATTGGGAAAACCAGCGCTCGTCTAGCGCCCCCCGGAACTTGTTTATGACGTCACACGCAAGTTATTGAATAAAATAGCATTTTACTTACTACTTTGCTGACTTCAGCAAAGTAGTAAGTAAAATGCTATTTTAATAGTAAAATACTGCGTTAAGGTACGTAGTTGTCGTACCTTTTATTCTTTATTTTTATTTTACAGTAGGATTCTATTGGTACCTTTTTTTTGACTTTTCGACGATAAAAAAAAATTACGAAATATTGATATAAATTGGTGGTGGTTTATATATATCTTTTTATGATTATATGAAATGCTGTCATTTACAATGAATTGAAAAAAACTAAACTATCAAATCTTGCAAGTTGCATTTGACCGACTTCCCAGTGTCCGATTGAGAATTGAAAATTAAAATACTTGTTTGGATCTCGTGAAAATACAATATTTATGGTACCATCGAGCTGATCTGATGAAGGAGGCAAAAGGTGGTCACAACATATCCTGAAATACATAAAATAAACTGATCGTGTTTAGACTCATTTGAACCCAAAACTTTTAATGATAGAAACTTTTAATATGGCTTCCCTATTAGGTGCATATTAACTTTACCTCTTTTGTAAGGGATATCCTTCATCAATGTTTATTTTCAAAGACTACTGGTATGTTTTTGGAAAAAGCAAGGCTCCAAACGAAACAAGGCAAAAAATATGACAAATGGTGAAAATTCTATTCAAATATCTCAAACAATAACGAAGCTACAATCGTTTTAATGTTGATGGTTAGAAAGAGAAAACGCTACAGATCCGTGACGTCATTGACCACGAGTGCCATAGTAAATGGCGATCGTTCCTATGCAAAGGCGCGTTTTGCGGAAAAGGGACAGAGTATGCCCCCTCTTAATACTTTGAAGACTTATAATTATGTAAGTATTTATTATTTTGAGTTACTTTATTCGCAATTTGATTAAAAAATTAATCCTTTTTCGAGAAAATTCGATTTAATTGATTTTCTTATTTGGTGTCATCATCCCTATTGTCTGTAACATGCGGACGGACAGACATGACATTTGGCTACGGAACCCTAAAAAAGGTTGCCTTGAATAGTTTTTAGCACTTAATTGCGTCGCACTGAATAGAATGCCGCAATACACGAATTATAAGTATGAATGTCAGTGTCAACAAGTTTTGTCAAGTGTGTAACAATCTAGTTGCCTTAAAGACGTATATGACGTGCTATTTCAATGAATTTATGGCGTTTTATAGCATTGCTTGTGGCGACAGGTGATGGACAAACTTAAGGAAGGATGCCTAAATCAGGTTCAGGAAACATTCTTGGCTTCTTACTGATACCGACCATCATTTATTAACGTGCTCTTGTATAGTAAGCCAATAAAGATAGAGATAGTACGTATAGAATAGAGATAGTAGATATAGAGAGATAGTAATAGAGATAGTAAACAAGGGACCCTTATAGTTTCACCATGTACGTCCGTCCGTCCGCAGCTTAAGGCCCATTTACACGGTGTAAGAACCTGCCAGCGATTTTCATTACATTGCAGATTTTGTCATACTGGCCTTACCCTAGTACCTACCCGCGACCCCACAATGAAATCAAAGTCGCATGCAAGTTCTTGCACCATGTAAATCGGCCTTCAGATCTGTAACCTTTGAACTAGAAAACTGTAATTTTACACGAGTATACGTATCAATTACGCCCGTACGCTAATATTAAACATTTTCACAAAATTTAAAATGGCACAGTGGTTTTATACTACGATTTTGATTAAATATATAACGTTATTATGTTATACAATAATCACTTCGTAATGTTATCTAAAGACAATACAAAACCTTTATACTTTCGTCAGAGTTTTATTTATTGACCGAGTGAAACGAAGGTTTCTGCTTCAACTTCGACAAAAATGCTTTCGTATGTCCGCATTTCCGTTTGTTGTCGTCTACAGGTCGCAATTCTCAACCGAGTCTCGTGAAATCTTGTGAGCAGGTCCGGTAATTATATATAATTTTTTTTCTCGAGTCAGTTTTTGAGATTTTCAAAACAATTTTATTTCAAAGATTTTGTAACTCACTCACGAGGTCTACAGCTCACAAAGCCACTAGTTTTGCGTGTTGCAACTAACAAATGATACACGTCAAATAATTTGAAATTAAAGATCGTATCCTTTTATATAATAATACTATATATACAATCTTCAATTTCAAATTACATGGTATTCATAGACAATCACGCAATATCGTATATGACCTCTTCTTATAAAACCAAAACCGTTTAGAAAAAGAATAGAATTAGAAACGTCATGCAGCCCATGAGGGACAGCCGCAGCGAGATATTCCTTGTATGCGGCGAACCCGTAGTGGGCTTTCTGATGATCGTTATTTATGTTGATCTACTTATTTACTTTCACACTGTTGTTAATCCGTTTAATGATTTAAAATAAATGCACGATAAATTAAGGACACAAGAATAGCTTATTGCTACTATTAAATTGTTAGAAAAGCGCCAAGAAACTTGCATGTAATTTTTGACCAAGGCTGTGATTTTGACTAAATATAAGTGGCTAGATGTCTTCCTACATTGGCAATACGTTTGAAGGAATTAAAACAAGACCAATAGATAATTTGTTGTTATTTTCCTTAGGAAAGTAGGAATATGCTAATGCCGCCCGCTGTAGGACACCCTCAGGCAACGGATAGAACGTTTTCTATCCGTGATATTACAGTTGCGTAGATTATTTACCTTTAAGATAGGCAAAAGTATTTTAAATCGTATTCAACGCTCGTACTGTAACTGCTTTTCAACTATGGACGGACACGCGCACGCTCGAATACAAAGGACGTGCAAAGAATACGCTCTACGATAACCTTATGCATGCCGACGGGAACATGAACATGTAACTAAGGCTACTTCCTGACGGTGCGGAGGCGGTAGGTGCGATATCATACAGCTCTCAGTGTCAGCTATCAGTCGGGTCAGTGTCGCTTCTTACTGCGTTATCCCGGTACAGTTGCATCCTGAAGGATGCCTGCGTTCCGCTACCTAAGTTTACCTTACCTAGTTTTTATGGAAGCGACTGCCATCTGATCTTCCAACCCGAGGGGAAACAAGACCTTATTGGAATTGGGCTTGCCAAGTGAAATGGCAACTTTGCTGTTTGAAGTTCTCAAGCCGCCCGAAGGCCTCTAACTTTGCTTAACGACTGCTATCATAGAGAGCAGCCGGGATCAACGGCTTAACGCACTCGGTATGCGGTCGCCGCTGGGCCACGAGTGCTTCTTTACTGCGCATCTACATTTAAAACCGTGCGTGTCGGATTACGCATCAACACCTACTAGTCCACATTTAAAACCAACTATCCAAGAAATTAAATCTAAAAAGGTCGTATCTTCTTAGGGAACTCATGGCACTTACGAGCTTTTGTTTGGGTAAGACAGTTTTTCAGCGAAATCTCAAAAACCGTAAACTTATCATGTTCAAATCAAAAATCGTAGAAAGTATTTATTCATGCAAACCACCTCAATTTTTTCAGGATTTCATAGTTTGGAAATTAGAAGGGTGAGGGGGGGGCAACTTTTTTAATACTTTGACAGTTAATATCCCACCAACGGTTGACTTAAATGGAAAAGTTTTTTAGAATCCTCCATATCATTTTTAAAGGCCTATCCATCTACGCCATCCTATATACCCAATTTCATAATCGTAGCGCATAAGCGAGTAAATCGGCTGTGACATATTTCGCCATTTTGGCTACGGAACCCCAAAAATGAGGGCTCCCTGACTGGCGCGGAAGCGGGGCGATATGAGTGTAGTGTAGTACTACCCAGTGCAGCGTCCGCGCATCATATTACTACTACGCAAATGTAATATTGTCAGTATTCCCGTCAAGTGAGGAATTCTGTGCGATATCAATAAACTTCTATCAAAGACCAAATTGCCCCGTACCTGGCCACTCAAAGTCCGAAAGTCGCCTAAAGTCGTTATTTGAGAAACGTCATCGTCGTTTTTGATTGCAAATCCCTGTATTCCCAGTAGTTCGGTTGATTAGTCTAGGCCAACCTTATGCCTCACTTTTCTTCCCATAAGTTCGGCTGACGTCAAACCGAACTGCAGATAAAACGACTCAAAAGTAAGGTTATGGTTGTAGCTAAATCAATATTCCATATTTTACGGATAAATTAAACAATAATTAAATTAGGGACGGCACTCCATGTATGGTTTCCATATTTAACATGCATGTAACCGGTGGATCAATAGTACATTATTGTCGAGGCTCGGAAAGCCGAGGCTTGACGAGAGACCGAATTAGGCAATCCCGGTTTCCGAAGAGGTATATATAGTGCTTTTCTCAAACATTGTGAGGAAATAATGCAAATTAATTAATTGAAAATGAAATTATATTTTAATGTGTAACAGTGCATTTGAGCATCGAATACATAGCCCACAATGTAGACGGCTTCTTTGTTTTAAACTGCTCGCTGAAATACGCCAAGAATACGTTTTCCAAGAATGTCTTGGCATTTTTGTTTAACTTACTTTGAATAAATTGCTCGTAAACTCGATTATATTTTTCTCTTGACTTAGCGGGCAGCAAGATTTGCATTGAGTGCAATCAATATCTAAGCTACTCTCATCACTCGAACTCATTTTTGAAATTAAAACGCAAAATTACAACAAATCCACGCACTAATAAACTGTAATTGCCGCCAATTTATTACTTATAAATAGTATTTTTGACACTATAGATATTTTAAAAAGTAAAATTAAAAAATAACACGCATACGCACTGTATTGAAAAACGAGCGGGTTGCTTGGCTAAACGCAAAATTTCTCAAGTCAGTCAGACTTGAGAAATTACTGTGAAACTGTCAATTAATTAAAATAGACACGCAGCGGAAAAAAAATGGGTTTTCGTAGGATTATTATACTCCTAGGAGTATAATAACGCCTAGACAGGGACGAATTTTAACTTTTTAAATTTAGGCGGATAAAAACTAGGCACTTCCCGTGTTCGTTTTTCAAACAAAATACGACCCTTTCCGAGCATGTTTGAGAAAGCAGAGCATGGTGAGTAGGTATAGACGGCCGACCTTAGGGAGGCCGGATAGTGATACGAAGCCGGCAAGCCCTTTTCATGCGCGGCATGGCATGTATAGTGCTTTTCTCAAACATATGCAATGAAATAAAAAAGTACACCTCTCTAATAAAAACAAATTTTAATTTTCCCTCCAATCCCTCCATAATGATTTTTTTTACGGAAGTCGCCCGTATTTCGCGTGTGTAGTGTTCAAATAGATCCTATTAGGGCCATCATACACAACCTGATAATAAGAATCTTAATTTCTACAACAAATTAAAAAAAATGCAGACACAGGATTTCAAATATTGTCTATGGTCTCTGGTGACTTACGTAAAGACAATATTTTTAATTTATTCATCAACACATTGAATCATACAGATTTGTATTGTTAATTTAATACCGGTTCGTGTATAATAGACATTAACACGGATATTTTTGGTCCGATAATCATTCAGCCACTAGAAATAAATAAAAAATTCAACTGTTTAGCGTGGGGCGCTACCGCGAAGCACCATCGCATCTTCTCTCTCTATCACTCCAATGAGAAATGTCATTTGAGCGACAGAGAGAATAAATACGATAGTGCTTTCGCGGTCATAGCCCCGTTCATGAACACAGGCGCCATGTTTACATTAAAATTAAAAAAATTTGAACATTTGAAAATTAAAACTTCAATTTTGTATAAAATTCTTTTACAGTTCTCTCGAGTTGTTCTGCCCGAAACGTGATACTTTCTGTGACTGTTATGACGAACATAACGTCAATATTTCATTGCATGTCTGAGAAATTAAAAAATTTCAACGCACATAGTCGTTTACTATAGGCCTTTATAAATTATATGTAGGTTTCTAACAAACTTTTCCATAAATCAACCGTTGGTGAGATATTAGCTGTCAAAGTCATAAATAGTGTGAGCCCTTCATTGTGCGTGATCCGACACGCACCTGGCGGTTTTCTAGAAATCGTTTACATAAAAATCTGTCTCTTAATAGTCTTAACGAAGACCGAATCGAGCAACCTTTGTATGACATTTTGGACTTCACGTTTGGTCAGGAATACACTATTAAAGTATTTCGTGTTAATCGCCGGGCCCACTGTTTATGATTATGTCATCCGTAGTCGGATCGGATACCGGTATTTTATCATACAAAAAAACCTGTACCTATTATTCCTTTTTTTTCGTTCCTAGGTTCATTATTTCCATTTGAATGGGACAATCTACTAATACTAAGTTGTTACCTAAATACATTCTTCAGTCCTACGTAAAGAGCATAAACTAATCGAAAATATTGGGCTATTTCTGGATTAGTTTAAAATACCGGTATGGATCCCTGTATCAAAGCACTTTTGAATATGTTCAACAATATAAAACTTAAGGGTTGCTACTTTCATTTTGTCTGTTCTTGAGTCGTGTCGACCAAATTCTTTTAACATAGTCTGTGAACATAGTTAAGGCATTTCAATACGCGCACATTTTAATTTATTCCGTTGTGACACGAAATTTACCCATACAATTTATATAAAACTTTCGTGTCACAACGGCATTAATTAAAATGTGCGCGTATTAAATACCTTAACTATGTGACAAGAATTTGGTCCTCACCCCCTCGTAAGGCTAAAAATCTTAAAAGCAAAACATCACAAATATGTTGTTAACCTGTGCCTTTAAAATAAGTTTTCGCGGCTGGCGCTGCGTATCTATTGAAATGTCGTCGATATCACCGGATATAAAATCTAAATAATTTAAGAAATTACAATTTTTTCTGGGTGTGAGATCAGACTTTATTCAAATATGCAATGTTATCTCAGAGAAAAATCGTACAAACAATAGAGTGGAAAGATGGAATTATAAAACACTTATCAATAAACATCTAGAGACATGACGAAACAATAAGGGGTTCCGTCTTCCCCATTTCGGCTACTGAACCCTAAAAACAAAAGTGTAGTTTTATTCGGTAGGCTGCTTGACAACGATGTTGAAATTGCGTAAAATAACATATAGGAAAACTAGTCTTAGATTAGATGTGACACGTTATACTAAGAGTCAAATTCCACAAATTTAAACTAAAACACAATTAATATTCCATTTTTTATATTCCAGAAGCGAGATCATTGACTGCCGGGATGAAAATCAGGTATGTTTTACCTTATGATTAGTTACTAGTAAATTGACACTGCGCAACTGCGCTGCAGCATGATTTTGGTCACGGGCATCACGGCGAGTGCGGGGCGCGCGAGACGCCGCGCAAGGCGACCGCTGGGCGCCTGAATCTGATAACGTCCTGCTCGCATACCTGTTACCGCACGTTCCGGTACGCAGCGCTCGCGCACGATGTGTGACCAAGCCTTTAGGAATATGGATACTAGATATAGAAGTGTTTCGTAATTTTTCGTAATTGACCAACAGATAAGAAAATGTATGCTGATTTAAATCCACAATATGTCGCAATTTTACTTTATTTTATGGCCAGTTCAGATATTTTGCGTTTATTAAAGCAACCTGTAGATTCGGATTAGAGTCAATATGGATTTATTTTTCTAAGTCCGTCCATTTAAAATTCTAGTTTATTTTTAATAAGTAAGTAGATAGTTATCAAACTTCCTTCTAAAGTAACAGGAAAACAACAAATCTTAAATTCAAGTATATCATATAGATATAATGCCTGGCCTTGCACATGTATTATAGTTTCGCTACGCGAGCAATAAAATGATAATATGTAATTAAACAATTCGTGATCTTAATCGTTGAGCAACCTGTATAGTATAATACACACATAGGCGATTCACTAAACACCGTTCTAACCAGTCACCTCACAGCTCACCCGCTTTTATATCGAAACTGTGAAATGTCATTTGCCACTTTTTGACAGCTTCCATATAAAAACGGGTGAGGAGTGAGGTGACAGGTGAGGACGGGTCAGTTTGTGAATAACAGCCCAGGTTGGCAAAGTAAGCGATCTGCCAGTTTGCGATGCTATTTCAACTCTTGTATGTAATTTGAATGCTGCCGGGTCAGTGTGGGGCCTATTGCTCGATCCCTCTCATTAATGAGGAGACCTGTGGTATGATGATGATTATAATGTTAATGATGTATTTAATATTTTCGACGTCACCGAGGACAGGAGAGCTAGCAGTTATCACCACACGGGCCTTTTTTAGAATAATATTGTTAGTTATGTGTGTTTCTTTATTTATTAGTTAGCATTATGTTATTTTCAGTGAAGTAAGGAAATATCACTGACGCAAAAAATAACAATAATAATAATAGTTCAAGACGCTATAGCAACAACCGCTCGTGTCATGGGCTCTTAAAGGGTTATTTATTCTCAATAGATACTCGTACCTATAAATTATCACAAAACGTGAAATTGAAGAACGAAATGACTTGTCGCCGAGCGATGTCCTACATGTAACTTTTGTGGTTACAATTACAAAGTAGATACGAGTTGGATTTTATTAATTATTATATTATGTATAAATTACACGTGGCACCTCCATACCTAATTAGCTCTAAGACTATTTTTTTTCACACCTGCTATTGAGAAATGATTAATTGCTACCTTCTTGGATCTTTCTATTTTAGAATAGAATCTTTCGCTTCACTCAGATTCAATATACCGTTCTGGCCGTAAATATATCATTTTGCTCCCTTGAGACACAATCTACTATATCTGTATTGTAAAACCGGTGAAAAACTTGATTTCACCTGATTGGTCGCAATGTTAGTGTATAATAATGTGTTTGGTCGGGCAAAACTAAGTTTGCAATTATAATGAATTAATTCCACGCCACCCAATTACATCGGGTCTCCCTAAGGGTGGATTGCACCAAACCGTCTGTAATCGTAAGCGATGTTCGTTAAAATCTGATTGTATCGAAAGTTTGACAAGTTTCTATGGGGCGACAGCTGCCAGCGCCATATTTGACGATGACCGGCCTGTGATCGTATGTTGGCACAACTGACCCTATGGATAGCAAGCTGTTTATTTTATTTTATGTTATTGTCACTATAGCAACACAACGGTACAACTATAGGTACATTGTTCAAAATATCATAGTGTTTTAACTAACTCCGCATGAGACAGTTACGTATATAAATATGTATAAGTTTCGTAACTTAGGTCTGCACTCTGGGAAATAGGGCTCAAAATAGTCAAAATCGTGTAGATATTTTAGAGCTAACGTACGTCGTGAATCGCGAGACAGTGGCGCCACCCGGACTGAAACTAAGTGCATTCGCGTGCGATTATTTAAGTGCCATAAAAATCATCAGACCAATGGGAGCAAATATTTACACAGGTTAGGCTATTAAAATGGATCTCATTTTTGGTAGAAAAAAGATTCTGAAACGGATTATTGTTTAAAGTTGTGCTGTTTGTTGTTGTAATCGATGTTCTAAATTCTGATTGGTTACTTATCTGCTTTAGTCAATTCCTATTGTGGACTGTATCATTTGAATCAATAAATCTAGAGTCAAGCACACGCTAACTCGGATCCATCGCAATAGCACTAAATATGAATTTCAATTCAACTGGTCATTCTGTAGTACCTACATGTCTGGGACTGGGAATACCTATAGTGCATTAGTTTAGTATCTCAATGATTTCGTTCCTGTCACTTGAGATTTGATTTGGAACTGTAGACTGCGGTTTTCTAGTCCAAGTTTTTGTGTAGTGGCCTCAAATTTGGGTGGCAGGAAATATTTTAACCCTTACAACTTTAAAATTTTATTTTAAAATCCAGTTGTTTAAGGTTCACAACCGCAACAGATCCTTTTTTTGCACTGACCCTTAAATTTTGTACGTATATGTAGAAATATATAATATGAGTAATATACATTTGTAAATTTATCATTCTTATGGATACCATATTATTCAGGGAAATCTTTCTGAGAACACAAGGATTCTCTCATTATCGTTGAAGTACTAATATTTGGATTAATATTCAAATTTGTTACTACCAATTCAGTAAAACAACGGTTGTTTTATTTTCTTTAATTAATACTGCGTGTGGGAAAATTCTGAAGTGTAATCCAGTTTTTCGCGAAAGGGCTCTTAACAACGGAGTGTCTAGCACGGTGTGTTTTTTTCTATTAAATTGTAATAACCGGCTATTATCACTAGTAGAACTGATAATAATAGGTATCTATATTCAACAATATTTAATACTCTTTTAAGTTTTTTATGTCCACTTAAATACTCTTAAATATGTAAAACTATGTGTCTTGTAGAGCTTAAATATGTGAAGTCACCATCTATTTTTAGGGCATGTAAATAATACTCGGATAAGCTGTTTATCCAACACCAATTATTAAGCTTACTACTTGAATATCCAGCGCGCTTAACAGCTCTCTCTGCAACTATTAGCAAAAAATGCATGCAAAGAAATAGGATCACAATTATCACAAATATAGCCATATGTTAGTGTCATTACATAATATTCTTATTCCTCATAATCATATTTCTTTACGTTTATTTTATCATCACATGTTCTTGCAAGTTACTGTACATATTATATTAATTGAACCCGTTCAAGTCATTCAAATTCGCGATGTAACTATCGTGCTAGCCCATTCAGTAGTATAAGAAACTACCAATACGTTAATGATTAAAAAAACAGAGTGCTGATCGATTTAAAACCTGCTCAGCTAATGAACATAATCCAATTATTTATAGGATTCTCTTTCGACGCTTGATGGAAGACCGTTGACGGTCAGTCACATGTTTTACGAGTTACAAAAACAACCAACACATACCTTTAGGGTAAACGCTTGTTACCGATCAAGGAAACGTTATTCAGTTACCGGGCTACCTATTTCGTATGTTGATTCCCTTACTAAAAACTTGATTGATTGACAATAAATGCGCGAGATATAATATATAGACGGGTACATGATACAATAATATACTGGACCAGTTATGGCATTCCGGTACATCGGTTAGGTAGTGTGGGTGACACGACCTACGTCATCAGCCTTGCATCGGCGTATCGACTGTATGCGGACGTAAGTGTGAGTTCGTAGTCGACAGTGACGTAATGTGGTGTCACGATCCGGATTGTCAGACCTTGTTTTTTTAGACCATGGACATTTAGGACACATCGGAATGTCATCTCGCTCATATCTGGGACAGACCAATTAGGGACGTACAGACTGACAGACAGTACAGAAGACGGCAGCCATGATGACAGCTCTACTTTACTCGTCAGTGCGTCGTCGTGTTGTGTTCTTGGCGAGTAAGGTCGCCAGAACGAGCAGTGTAGACATGAGAGTGAGGGACCTGCATATGTCTCTATTACTTGTTTTTTATCATTAAATTAGACATAATGACAGAGAACGACTTACGAGGTAAAAGTGTCAAATAATCTCAATGAATATTAAAACCGTTATTTCATTCTTAGCTCATCATATCTGACAACGTCTTGTGATCGAGACGTCTGTTCTAGTGTATCATATACTACACTTAGTGGTTATATTCTCTTCGAATACTACAATATCTAAAAGTTGTACAGTAAAATAACCAAAGAGGCAGAGATTATAAGAAGTCGGTTCGGGTTTAAAAAAGTAGTTTGTCATAGTCACTAACTGTCACTTATTCTGATTTTTATTGCGAATAATGCGAATTCAATGTGTGTGTGTGGATGTGTGTGTTCACGACCACCGCTTCTTTGTTTACCTAATTTTTAATCATAAATAAAACAAGATATCTCTCAGCACAACGAATTCTCATAACAATAGGGTCGATTACGAGATTGTAACTCACTTGTACCTCTAGAATATTATATATATATATATATATATATATTTCGTATCATAAACGCAGACGAACGTGGTTGCGTTTAGTCTCAATTTGTATGATTACAAATAGTTTCCACAAAATGCCACCAGAGGCGCTGTTCGCGTTGTCATACAAATTGAGATATTTGAAAATAAACGCATACGCGTTCGTTTGCGTTCATGTTTCGAAAAGAAAAATACTTAGACATAGGTACTACTGGTGCTTTAAGCGTTGGAGGCTACGATGCCCGCTTATCATCACTATCATCAGACAGGCCCGATGCGTTTTCGTTTTGCCGCTGCCGTGATATTCAATATAAGTAAAGTTACAGTACTTCTTAATAATATTAGTATAAGTTACAATATTTAGTAATTAATAATATTAGCTCTAAGATTAAGATCCCACCGGATCGTGGGCGCTACTATACCACCAATAATTCTATAAATGTGAAAGTTTAGATATCTGTTACTCAATACCAGCAAAACGTTTGGATAAAATTTGGGATAGAGATATGTTATATAATCAGGATTAAAACTTAGGATATTTTTTAACTCGAAAATCGTCTCCAAAGGTATGAAATTGAGTATGGAAGTTGACACTCCAGGTCACGCGGTCGCATGCGCAAGTGCTAGTAAATAAAATACCTAATTAAGTTTACCGTTTTCCGTATTGACCGCTTTTTATAAGGATTAAATAACTTGGCTGGTATTTGAACCAATCTAGAGGTGTTCGGTTCTGTCAGCCTTGTCGTACCATCCTTAGTAAGTCATTTTTTCGTCTCCTTCGTTACTTTATACGAATTTTAAAAAGTCATAATACAATTTTAAAATGCAGCCAGCAAACCAATTACAAACTAATGCATCCCAAAACTGCTGGTGTAATCACCGTTACAAGTTATAAACAATAAAGATTTAGTTTAAAAGAGTTTTTCTAGGAAACAGTAGGTAGGTACATCTGACAAATTTGTTTCAGTCTTAATATTGATTGGTCCAATTACCGTGTTTTATTTAAGATTAGAAATTAGGTAAACACAGAAACACTGGTCGTAAACACACACACATTGAATTCACATTATTCGCATGAAAGATCAGAATAAGCGACAGTCAGTGCCTATGAAAAATTATTGTTTTTAAACCCGAACGGACTCCTTACAATTTAGATGAATGAAAAGAAACATAAATTAAAAAATAGTTGATGCCTTATTATTATTATTTACAAATACATGTAAGTAAATATAAATTAAGACATATCTTATTATTTTTGAATAACAATATATAATGTAAGTATGAAATAACGGTTTTAATATTCATTGAGATTATTTGACACTTTTACCGCAGAACGTACCTGATAAAAAAACCTCGTTAGTCGTTCTCTGTCATTCTATTTCAATACTAAAAAAACAACGTATATATACTCGTATTATATGGCACATACAAACCCATTTTCAAGACAGTGTTGAAATATGACATTCAAATATCAGTCTTCCTCAAACAGATCAGGCCTGTACTTTACTTAATGTACCTACCCTGTGGTACAGGTTATTCTAAAGCACTTCAAAAGTAACATATTTCAAGACAAGTTTGTCATTATCATTGTCAGTCCCTTCGTCTTATGGCTTGTTTACACATTGCGAAGTGCGTAGTTCATAAAGTTTGGGCGGCCGGTCTGTTTAATAATAGTGAATAGAAGTGCAATGTGGTAATTTTTTAGGCTTAGTCACCATACTTATAGGTATATATATTTTTAATTTATGTAGCCCAGTACATAAATTACTAACCCAAGTAAATAAAACTGTCTCAAAAACTTAGTTCGTACGGTCACCCGTCCTCGACCGACGAAAAAAATAACAATGGCATTATTTTGTTATTTGCCCGGAGATCTCCGGGATGGGTAGACAATGGCTTTGATGATGAGCAATTTAGAGCTTCATACTGGACACTAAATAGCTTAACTATTAATATAACAAAATTTGTTTACTTTATATTTATTTATTAATCTTAAGATTATTTTCAATTAGTTTTTTAGCTCTATAATTAATACTTTCTGCAAGTAAAAAAAAACAAAATATTTTTAAAGAAACTATTTTTCGTCCTACTTAAATAAAATGCTGGCAAAGAAACCTTAAACGTTTCATCAATCCTTAAATCAGTACCTATGAAATTCTTTTTGCGACAATACTATTTGTTATAATATATATTAAAACACAAAAACAGTTAGTGGTAAAAAGTTAACTTTCATATTAAAAATAAACTAAATTTTTATAAAAGAACCTTCGGGTCTTCGTCGAGCGGGAGCAGTGAACTGAGGAGTGCACTGGATCCTTGAATCAGACCCCCATTGGGAATTGCGCGTGGAAGCGAGACGGCAGGCGGTGTGTGCGTTGCTGACATTTTAAACCACTGACGTCATGCTCATAGAGCGCGCAGAGAGTGGTCAGTTCATTTAGTATTAATCTACTATCGATATCTCAAAAATGTGAATAGCTTTGTACTATTTGACACACAACCATGCAAAAAGGTTTTTATTAAAAACAACGTAAATTGATAGTCATGCTATTATAACTTAAATAGCGTTAAAAAGGTTTGTCGTGCTTTAAAAGTAGAGTTGAATCCGATGTTTTTGCGTATCTATCCCGCCATATCTCATATCATTTTCAATTATAATATTGCGGGTGAGTAGCATTAGAAATTAAAACTTTATTGTATGCTTCATAGAATTTGCTGTCAAACCTCTACTTTCTTGAACTCCAACCACTTGAAGCATACTAGTAAAATAAATTATAGTGCTGATGTTATTCAAAATGCCCTGAATGTATTTGATCGTAAATGTTCCAATTGCAACAAGTGTAGATTTGTATAACGATGATCCTATCTACATTCGATACTCTTTGAAGAGGCTTCTAGCCATTCACAGTTCATCTCTTTCTTCCGCGCTGGCCGTCGATACAATGTCTTCCCTCCCCAACCCGACTTAAATCGAACGCGTAGACAACGAAACTACTTTTACGACGTTGTGACCTTCTCATTACGGTCGGGTATTCGACGTGAAAATTCTACCTGAGGCATGTTGCAAGACAACATGATCTTCAGTAATACATGTGGCCGAGTCCGCCGCCGGTCGGTGGCAAAACAATCGAACAATGAAGTGAAGTTAAAACAGTGATGTTTGTTCTGATCTCTATAAGGTATTAAACATAGTATTTTCTTAATATGGAGCCGGTGTCTGAAGTTTGTAAACTTTGATATATATTTTTTATGGATGGGTTCTTTAGAATCGGCCTTTTTAAAACTAGCCTTAGATCGGTTTGTATCTTGATAATAGACTGTTTATTCGTTCAGTTCAAAAACACTATTTTTTTTAACACTAACTTTGAAATACCTACTACAAATGCCGGTTATGGCAGTTGTGATTTAGATTACAAAATGTTGTTTGGATCTTTCGAAAGCTTTAGCCGGCCAAGAAACTTGTGAATAAAAAGTATCAGTGCACTTACAAATTTTTATAACTAGTTGGAGTTAGTTTGGCGATAGTAATCGACAGGACTGGTTTCTAATACTTATTAGGTATACACTAGGTATTTACTAAGTAAATAAACATGTTAGGACGCGAGTGTGAAAGCACATAAATAGTGACCAGAGCAGTTCTTATTGTAGCTTACGAGGTGTTAGGTACTTTTTTCAAAAATGGCCCGCAAAAGTGAACATTACTCGCTACATATTGGAAGATATAGTGTATAGTTTAATCAGATCAAAATAAAAAAATAAAAAACATTGCAGGCCGCTAGGAATGTTAAAAATAAATTCCTTTATTTGTCGAGTTCCAAACTTTTTAAAAAGTAGGAACGGGCATATAAAATGCGGCATAGGTCTTATTCAGCCGATCTAACTCGTATTTTTCTGTTGGAAACGAGACTTGTATGTATCTCAAATAATTTGCGTTTTTCGATGGAATAATACACTTGCAATTCTGTTAAAAAACTAAACGGCGAAATAGGATGAAATTTTTGGCGTTTTAACCTGTCGTCTACCAGTTCCTGGGATCCCAGGGAAAGACCCAATTACAAAAGAATTCTATTGTTTATTTTTTTCGCCAGGAGACGACGGCTTAAGCCCTAGCTTAGCCTTAGCTTAAGCTTAGCTTTGGCTTAGGCTTAGTTACTTTATGTTTATCAAATCTTAATTCAAATTTCCTCTTATTTCCCCCATTTTTGAGAAAAGCATTATATTAGCCTCGGCCGGGACGGTAATTGCATCAGGCTTCGTATTATAATTAAACGGACTCACAAGCTCGTCCGCTTAAACAAATGCTCAGCCTGCACCCTCCTTCCCGGCCACGGCAATAATGTACTTACTATTACAGTACCTACTTTAAGAGCATGCCTGTGTGTGCGAGTCATTAGTGCTCAAAGTATGGCACTAGGCGACATCAAACTCGTGTAAACTAGGCACAAGTACACTCAGTACCGCAATAATATGAAAGTACTCATTAATAATGTCTACGTACCTACTTGTTCTTGGTGAAAATCTTCCGAAACATATTATGTAGTTTAAACAGCTTTATTTTATGAAGTAAAGTAAATTTAAAATTAAAAGTCAGTTATTTCAAATGTTCCAGCTCAATTATTCGTTAAATACAACTGCATTGCGCCCAAGCAAAGGAGTGTAATTGACTTATTGGTTAAGTGCAAGTTCTTAAATCCCTTAGGATGTTTATTGTAAGTACCATGGAATAACAACTACCTTATAGAAATACGCTCACGGTACATTAATAATTAGATTAGTTCAATCTTATGATATCAGATATCACGCTATGATAAAACACAATACATATAATAGTACCCATATATTGTAGTCAATGGTCATATAAAACAACATAGCTTATATAATATTAGAACGTTCGAACACCTCGTACTTATGTATTAAGTACGATAGTATCGAAAACTCCGGCCGTTGGGCGACGCATGTGGAACTCTCATGTTAAATATTAAACACAAGATAACGTACTTATATGATATATATATTAATTGTTCATCTCGAAAACAATACACTGTTATGGGAGCCTGACGCTTCAAGAGACTCGAAGTACAAAACACTGAGTGACAATATTAGACATAAACGCACGATTTACTTTGCCCCAACCAAATGTGCATCAAATCACTATTTTTGTCCTTTAATATTATCGAAGGTAGGTTTAATGATTACCGCTCGGCAAGTTATGTATTATTTTAAATGTTATCTTACGCTACCATTTCTAAAACGACGGCTCATAAAGTGTATCCATTCAGTTGTTACTGATAACGATAAAGCAGTTCAAGCAACAATGAAGTGTGAATTTTCATAGGTAGGTGGGTGTGTCCGCATATCCAAAACAGCTTATGAATAAATTAACATTGTACAACCTAACGCCCCAGTCCTTTATGACATTTAGAAAAACCTTAAATATTCTTATTAAACAGGAATTGGAACTATTATCGCTTAAACCATGTGCTTTTGGAATTTCGTTTTGCTTCACAAAAATGCATTAATCCGTAGTAGAGGTTGTATTGTTTATAACAATTATAACGCAAGTATTGGAGCAAAGGCGAAATTGTTTACATTTCGGAATTTATGCTTTGATAATCACTGTATGATTTCTAGAGGATTCACTTTAAATTTGTACACTCTAATTCAATTCAGAAATATCCCTTATATAAACGGTGGCCATTATGAAAATGATTTATTGGTTAAAAGAAAGAGGTTAACAAAAACAAGGTTGTAATCTCCTTTGAAGTAATAAATATACTTGCATCAGTAGATTGCTTTTCCATGAGTAAACCGCGTAACCGGTACGACCAAAAATACAATAATTACTATTTTTGCACTAGGTATCATTATACATCATAGCACATAATATACTTAAATGAACGAACTGTAACAGAGTGAAAAAAAAAACAAAAAGTAACAGTACACACGACAGGCATGAGAACAAAGAACAAAAGCCACGTTCCCAGGAACAAATTAAAAAATAATGAGACTTCTTGCAACCGAAAACCTAAAACCGCCCGGGCTGCTAGTGATGCGATACGAGTTTGAGTGAGAATCAACTTGAAGAATTCCGACAATCGATTAAAAACAAACCTTCCCATCATCGATTTGCATGTATTCAGTCTGTTTTTGATTATCAGAAAGCAACTTCATACTACATTATAATACCGTCTACTACGATTAACTTTTTTTATTCCATTCACAATAGATTAGGATACGAATAGGTACATCAATTCCTTGATTAAACAGAAAACATGAGGATTGAGGCTCCATAATCCATGCTAACGAGTTAGATCTCAACTGTTCTGATTTCTGTAATGCTCTCGAATAGGATCTCGAATCGAATCAGCCCGACTCGATGATTGAATTCGACCCAAAGGAATCGTGTCCCATCAATACGGCAGCGACGAGGCTGGTTTTTTCGCGTCAACCGGTTAATAATATAAAATAAAATGAACGCCATCACACACGCATTCATAAACAGTCGCCAATACGAGCAATAAATCGCAAACTAGTTTTGAAGTTGAACCGAATTAAAACGTAACGACATTTAACCGCTTACCGGAGAGGCAGACGAGACTCCGATACAACGGATGACTATAAATAGCATTTCAACTTTTTATGAAATGAAATGAAAACCAAAACCGGCAACGAAAACAATATGTTTAGTACCTACCTAACAGTAAACTAACCTTCACGCAAAGTTTTTCCAATTTGATACCACCACCTCGTATCTTGTCACAGTTACATTCATATGAGATCTTTAGCGGCTTTCATATTGATTTTCACTGTGACAAGGTCCGAAGTAGCCCATGAATCAAATTAACTGACTATAAACCTATTTATGTCCCGTTTTCATCCTTCTAATTCATTGCAATCTCAGTAACTGTCCGTATGTTTTAAAGTCTAGTCCTTTTGTTACTTTTGCCTGCAAAACGTAAATAGTCGAGTCTACATAGGCACTGAAAAACACAGGTATGGATCTATTTACAAAAAATAATAGGTACCTACAAGTTTCAAGCGCATTACTTTTGTGTATGGAGAAACAAAACCCATTAAATAAATGAATGGTGGTTGAATACTCAAGGTAAACGAATTCATAAACCCATACCTTTTTAAAGCACTAGTGAATAGGCATCTTCTGAGTGAGCTCGCTTCACCGTCGGCCTCATCTTTGCCCCCTGGCTAGATGCAGGCCAAGACCAAGAGCAATCCCATTTAAAGAAAAAAAAACGTTCCTATGCCCAACACCTTAATGCCCAATAGTTGACATCTATTGATCACCTCTGTCATTGTGACATACTGAAAGTGCAAGTACTGAAAGTGTATTGGGTCGGTGTAGAGCACTAGGACATTTAATTAATAGTACCTTATGCCTTAGTTATCGGATGTCGATAAAACGTAGCGCATAATTTTAATATCACGCTGTATGCTTAGTACTTTATGAAAGGGGGCAAGAAATTTGCGATAACAAACGCAGGTAAGTAATCTAATTAGAATTAGGGTAAAATCTACCCTGGGTAAGTGGGCACCTGTGGTCGTAGCCAATTATGGCATAACATGTTCGTCCAATTATGTCTTATACAAGTGTACAAGTAGCTTTTGCTTACGTGCCTATGACATCGCTCAAGCTGCTTCAGGTCATTCAGAATCGTTTTCTCCGTAGGGCGACTGGTGCCCCGTGGCACCAGTCGAACCTCCGTTTGCACCACGACATGAGGATTAGCACCATGTATGGTTTCTGTAAGCAAACTGCCAGGCGTTATTTTGACAATGCTCCCCTCATACGAATCCGTTAGTTAGGAAGGCTGTCGACTACGTTCCCATCCCTCTGCCGTGACTCGGCGATCACTGATTAGAAGCCGCAAGGTTCGGCGTCCTAGGAACACACTCACGGACCCGGACGACGTAATCACAGCGTCCATCGAAAGATGGGGCGCTGCGCTTACGGCGTTCGGTTTGTGCTATGCTAAAATGTGAACAAAACCGATTGTTGTGTCCAGTTTGTCCTACCTATGTGAACAAAATCGTAGGACAAAACGGACTACTTCTCTTGTTTGAGTATAGTGCGTTGTTCGTATGCCTTAAAAATTTTGATGCTAATGATGTACCTATCTAAATAGGTCTCACTAGTGAAGTTGAAGACTTAGATCCTTACTTTGAGGACTCTGGGTCTCGTCTCAGGATACTCATCGAAGAGACGAAGCCCAAGGTTAACAGAGGAATATAAGTGACCTCACTAATTTAAATTCGCGAATCTCGCGATATTTATATGAGATCATAGAAATTCGCATGAGGAAAATAGTAACGTATAATATCTAATGAAATAAAGAATCTAATCTAATCTGTTACCGGTTTTAGCGCATACAACTAGTTTTTTATTTAACTTTTATATGTTTTATGCTACGCTACTGTCTGCTCTGCCAACAAATCTGAACTTATTAAGTAACATATCTCTTTTTGGATTTGCTTCAAATTTCACCTTTATTGTTAACGCTATTTGGTTTTCTTTATTTTAACCGCCTAAAGGATATACGAGATTGACGAAGCCAATGTATAAATCTAAATAAATACCTACTGTTTGGAATGGTACCCATTTGCAATGGAAATAAGGTGTTTTTCTAATGAATTAACAAAAGGCTAGAAAGCTTTGTTGGGTAACTGGTTTCACCCAGATCGGAACCAAGGCTAGAAGGACATAACGACCCCCTTAATCGTGGCGAATAAAAAAGTCCGTACCGTGTGATCGTGTTTTAGTTTATCATCATCCGTTGAATATGAACAAGCTACCTGGTCAATATTTCAACAGACTTGGGAATACATATTATTTCATCTAACATTTCTGCGCCTGATCCCAAATAGTGGCTAGTTGATTTTGATTTTTCTAAATTGACACATGTTCTGTTTACTTAACTATTATCTTAAATCTCAACTTAAATATGAAAAAGTATTTTAGAACGTCGATTTTGTGAAATTTGGAATGTATGTTTTGGAGGTAATTAATCGCTTCTCATTATTTAAAGCTGTTTTTCATAGGACAGAATAGTAGGTATTGGTTCCATTAAAAGCACCAAATACCTAAAATAATCAATAACGAGCTATTTTTAGGGTTCCGTACCAAAATGGTAAAAAAGGAACCCGTATGGTTTCACTTTGTCTGTCTATCTATCACATCGCTAAAAGAACTACTTATGCTATCGATTTGAAATTTTTAATAGTTATAAAGAAGGCTTACCTACATAAATAGAACATGACTTTTTTTAAATATTTTTTTTTTTCTGTGAATTATTACAAAAATGGTTCAAAATTTGAAAGTCTAGTTAATATGTCGAGTGGGGTGTCATATGAAAGGGCTTGGGTTGCTGCACATTCTGAAACATTTTTTTTTACGTTGAGGCATTTTTGTTTTATGAGGGAAAATGTAAAAAATAATAATAAAATGAATATAAAGGAAAATATATAAAATTATTACATAACATTGGTATCAGTGTATATTTTGCAGGAGAAATATAACTGTAGCTCTATGTAGTTTTTCTTTCATTTATAGTCAAAAAACGTTTCTATAAGTACTAAGTTTGTAATCCTGATTTAATAGGGTTGGTTGGTAACCAGTACACATCTGTATACGGAACACTCGGTACGCGAGTCCGACTCGCACTTGACTGGTTTTTTTAGTAACTCTTACGCCAATATACACTCGCGGACAAGGTCGGTAAAATACCGTCATATTTCCTAAAATAGTGCAAACTTGTAAGGTTTTTTAATCCTGTCATGATCATTATTTAATTTTACATCTAACCTGCAAAAATAACAGTTAAAAAAATTAACGTTTCCAGGTTTAAATCGAACTCTTTATAAAAACCAATGAAAAAAACAATGGTAACGGAGCGTCAGTTTGGAGATTAATATTTTTAAGATATGATCCCGGGAATTGCTAATACTGTTGGGTATTACGAAGAATATTATATCATGTAAATAATACTAGTGTAAAATATTTAGAAAAACCTATTGCGGGTATTTAATTTAGCGTGACCCGAAATGTTTGACCTCGAGTCCCTCGAGATTTAGATTTATATTTAGCGTACACGTTCCTCCGACATCGGCTTATCCTGTTAAATGAAAAGGCTTTTAGCAACACGCGTGGGCGCTGCTAATCTTGAATAAAATATTGAACGATTAGTTCATCAGCTGTCACAGTGAGTGCATTAGAAATGCAAGGGCGGTGGCCCACTTTATATCACCGGTCGATAACAGGCGGCAACACCGCGGCGCCACCTCGTGTACACCAATATAGTACTTTATGTCACACCTGGCCATAAAGTGGCTATTATCACACGCTCCGCGCGCGGAAAATCCCACTTCCTGGCCCGAGGGTGACATAAAATTTTGTACTTACCTCGGGCGGTAATTAAGAAAGCCTCAGATCGCATAATTATCGCCCTTGCCTTCGGCTCGGGCGTCAAATACCTGCAATCTGAGACATTCTTTGTTTTACCGCCCTTGGTAAGTAATGTACTATTACTTACCTAGGGCGGTAAAACAAAGAATGTTTCGGACTCAGATCGCAGGTATTTGATGCCCGAGCTACGTGGGCTAGGCAATTATCACTTTATCGCCAGCTGAGACATAAATAAATAAACCTGGCTCTTCGTTTTTTTAATCATTGAAAAATAATTGTTTTATGAAAATTTCCAAAGAGTTACTCGACAAAAAAATTCTATATAATTACCGAACATGCTCACAAAATTTCACGAGAATCGGTTGAGAAATGCACCCTGTAGAGAACAAATGGAAATCTGTACATATACGAAGGCATTTTTGTCGAAGCTGACGAAACTGAGACATACGCTTCACTCGGTCAATTATATAATTAACTTAGTATTAAATTTTACTAACCGATTCTCATCAAACTAACCTAATAAAAACCGGCCAAATGCGTGTCGGGCCACGCACAGTGTAGGGTTCCGTAGTTGCCCGTCCATCACGTCACCGGTCATATGCGGAATTACGGACCCGTAGAAGGGATTTTACTGATCTGATTAGTACTGATGATGTACTTTTTTGAGATGTTGTGTTGTATACATATTTTTGCCCTTTACGGTAATGTCTACTTAGCTGTGATAATTTTCCTTTTAAATTCATTGTATATACTACTACCATGATTTTTTTCACATGCCTAGTAGCCACCGTTTAGCTGGCAGGGGGGGACACTTGACCATAGCAAAAATTATCACTTCAAAGCTTAATATCACGCCAACCGATTCTTGAATCAAAAAATGTTTTAGAAACCTTATAATATTTTTGAAAGAGCTATCCAACGATACCCCACACGATGGGGTTTGGAAGAAAAAAAATTGCACCACCACTTTACATGTAGGGGAAAAAATATTTTTTTTTTATGATTTTATTCTACCGTTTTGTAGGCGTCATTAATATGTATACTCATGCCAAATTACAGTTTTCTAGTACTAACGGTTACTGCGAAAAGCGGGGGACGGACGGATGGACATGGCGAAACTATAGGGGTTCCTTGTTTACTACGGAACCCTAAAAAGGATATTGGGCAAAACGGAGCTACTTATAGCAAAAAACATATTAAATTGTTTTAATTAAAAAAGCTATTCGAAGTAAGTTGTAACTAAATATGTGCTTAATGCTCATTATGTTTCCTATTTCTGATTCATTTAACAAAATGTAATAAAAAGCGGCCTAGTCCGTGTCGGACCATGCATAATGTAGGGTTCCGTACCTGCTACTACTAGTCCACATTTAAAACTACTATTCTACTTATACTGTGAATACATACACCTGCATCTCTATTTTTTTCTAATACTATTATTATACTTTTGAGGAGGATAATCACTTCCTCTAAACAGGCGGCACTTCGTTGTTTTAATGCTACCAATACCAAACTGAATATAATCGCAGCGTCCGTTCTTTCCAGAAACCGATCACAATAGATCTAGTTTCCTTTTTGGCTTTGAAATTTATGCCAAACTTGGGATTTGGGATTATACGTACCTATTAGGTAAGTAGGTTACTAGTTTATCATTTATCAAATCTGTACTGCCTCAGCTTACAATTGTCATTTAATTGACGAAATATTATAGTCCGGGCACCATTGTCCCATGAGCGGAAAAAACATTAAAATAAACCGGCCAAGTGTGAGTAGGACTCACGCCCGATGGGTTCCGTACCATATCTATAAAAAAGGCAAAAACATCTCGTTTGCTGTAAGGGAGCCCCCTTAAATATTTATTTTATTCTGTTTTTTAGTATTTGTTGTAATAGCGCCAGCAGAAGTACATCATCTGTGAAAATTTCAATGGTCTGACTATCACGGTTCACGAGGTACATCCTGGTGACAGACGGACAGACAGACAAACAGACGGACGGACGGACAGCGGAGTCTTAGTAATAGAGCGGGACTTACTTTACCTTTTGGGCATGGAGAAAAAATACAACTGTCAATCAAGTCAGTACTTAACATGTCTTTACTGCGCGCCTACATTTAAGTAAGTACATGAGTACTTCCTAATAAGAGCCAAATTAGCGGAGACAAATGCGCGGACGCGGGGTGGGACGAATGCAATACCTACTAATGCTTGCGTATCGATCCATTTCCACACAAACGCAAATTTATGTAATACTAACAATATACCGACAGGTAAAGACATATGGGCGAAAACAGTAAGCTCACGGTAAAGTTCAAAATACCGCAAACCGTTTCCACCCCGCCAAATGTGTAATGGCTTAATGAGCAATGTTTTGTTTGAGTTTTCAGCCATCTTGCCTAGATCAATGCCTAGCGCCTAGATTACAGTTTACACAGTGTGGGTATAGTGAACTTGAAATCAACGTCTAAACATAAGCAAAACCGTTTTATAGACAAACTTGGGCCATATATCTATGTTTTCTGGATACACAAGCTGTACGCACCTTAGTCCCTTACTGTTGACATGTATGTAAGCGCTACACCTACGCATAATGAGGTGTGGGAAAAATGACACATGGCGTGGGTGTTTTTCTTTAAGAAACTGGAATAGTTTCTGGGAAGCCTTGCTTATGAGCTGAGTTCACACCTGTTGTTTGATCCACATATCCACTCCAGTATAACTTGAAACCGGCATAGTAACCAGTGTAATCGGAGGTCGGACGACCAGTCATCCAGCGGCGAAGTTGTTAAGCATTGTGAATTACAAGTCACCCGCAAGGTGAAGTTAATGGATGAGGTTTCGCTTTTTGGGTTTACGAAAAGCTCTCGCATAGATTTTATTGTAAAATATAGTTTATTTTACATACTTTACATTGACCACGAATAAAAGCTGTTGCCACCGATCATTCATTAATCGGGCAGAAGTGGTAACTATCATATGACTACACTTATGGAAATCTCACATTGTATCCCAGAATCAGTAAATCGACCAAAACATAAGTTGTTTTTACAGTAATCTCCAAACACAGATCGTTAGGCAGACTTTTAGACTGAGCGTGGTCAGCCGCAATTTGGAGGTCGTTGATCCGCGGACGTTGAGCAATTTATACCTAGCATGAACGTATCCCCTACATATTAATATGTAATTAAAGATCTAACTTTGAAGGTTACCATAAAACGAGACACATAGACGTTCTCATTTACGCCCTGTGATGAAAAACATCTAGTACATACATACGCAATGAGGGATTGAACATGTATAATTGTATATATAGTGCTTGTCATCCACGAAGACGCGCCCCTCCACAGCCCAATAGTGATTCGCTGTGGAGTGGCGCGCCTTCGTGGATGAGACGCAATATAACCATCATATGAATATATAATACTTACGCCACTTACGGTTACGAAATTCTTAGCTTAGCTAAACTACGTAGGATTTTACCTTACAACAGATAGATACTAATCATGGTGGAAAAGCGGCATAAGGTGCATGTGATTTGAACATCTGATGACGACTATTGCATGAAAATGTTGCCTGTGCCTAAACGCCTTAATTCTCTGCAGCTTAGTGTGCCTAACTTGTGTCAAAATTCAAAGTACCCGCTGCAAATAAGTAATGCATGCTATTATTATGACTTGACTATACGTCAAGTAATCTATTGTTCTTAAGACGACCGTTACACATTTCTTTCCGTCAATCATAAGCAAAATATACTCAAGCACGACATTGTGTAAAAATGCATAACTCCCGCACGATCGTAACTTTTCTATAACACGATATCAAACAAGATTCTATGGCATTCTGATAAAGTGTTCATTTGTTGAACAACGTAAACCGAATATAAGCGTAAGTCACATTACAGGTGAATTGTCTATTCTATGCTATTACCTCGGGCATTTCCCGTGACCACCGCCGTATTATCTGGATTTGTATAAATAACACTTAGATCTTTGGTCTTCGGACAACTATGGTTACCGATAGCAAAATTATACTTACCACAAATTCTGCACGTCGTAGACTTTATAGCCCCCAAAATAGAGTATTAATTCGCCCGGCACGCGTCATGTCGCCTTTGTTAGACTTCGGTCAGGATCTTCAATGACAGGTTGTATCGGCTGGGGTGACTTTTACCGTGTTCCTCGATGCGTATCGTCGCTCTTATTTACCGAGTTTTAGGAGCGTTTTTCGAACAACACTTAGAACAAAGGGCAACCTGAGGGAATGCTTTTCTAATTGTAAAGTTAAATGCCGCTTTTAATAAAATATAACCTCGATGTAATGTTAGTCTTTTTTTACCCGTTCGTTCGTAAAGTAAGCACGAACGAGTAAAAAACGACTAACTTAACTGAACAAAATTCCAATAGATTTGTCCATGATTTATGTAGAGTAAAGTTGTGTCGATATACAAAAATACAATAAATTGGAATGTGATTGATGATGATGATGATGATGAAATACAAACATATTTTTCACTTCTCATGCTTGTAAAGTTGTTCTTTATGTCGAGAAGGCTACATCAAATGGCTTTTTATGTTCTTGTGCATAAAGTAATTTCTTCTTTTAAGACTTAGACAATAAGGCCTTTCAGCCACATATATACACAATATATCATCATTTAATAGATATGTTTTATCAGGTTTAGGTTATATTTTCGTTTAATTACGACATTATGTTTACTAATCTAAAATCTATATAAAAATTTGAGATTAATAAATTACTTTTAATTTATTAATAATTAAATAATTGCATTGAAGTAAAAAAACAAAACACGCAAATATTTATAACTTGTCATTAAAGATCTGACCAAAGTCGAAAGAAGTTGATTTTATATTTAATCAAGAAAAACATTGTGCCAGTAAACGAATTATTCGCCAAAACTAGCCAAATTTGTTGTGTTTTATTTTCTTACAATCGAAGTGAAAAGCAGTGTAAATTCGAGCATAAAACCCATTTTACCCTCGACGTGACGTGACGGTCAGTTTATCCCACAGACCATGGTTTATCCGCACCCTGGCCGTACCGGCTCATGTATCTATTATTTTATGCTCTTATTGTACAATTTACTATTGACAATCAGATTTTTAAGATTAAATATGAATAAAGGAAGTTTAGATGATGTCTGCGATGGGACGCTTACCCAGCAGAACTAAGACAGTTTAACTTCGAGTTATCTCTTAGAGTATATTAAACCTTTTATTTTATGACTTACGGCGCCTGTTTCGTCTTAACGGGTATAAGAACTTATTGTATAATAACTGGTATAAATTCTATTTCTTGAATGGACATTTCTGTTCTTTAGTGTACAGTGAGTTTTCCGTGGACAAACCGATAAGAAACACGTTTTGCTTAGAAATTACGTGCAACATAATAGAGTAGCTTTTTAATTTAAAAACATTACTGATAAAAAATTTGGAATTAAGTGAATAGTTATGTAGACATGACAAATTAAATGTTGGGGTAATAAAACTCAAGCCTAAATCCGATACATAGCCAATAAAGTGATCCATTAAGTACTATGGTCATCATTTGTATTCATTTTGAAAAAGCGATGCCTTGCTCAAATTAGGAGGTGTTCACATTAACGGAGCGTGGCGAATGAAAACGCAATTTGCTTACTGGAGCAGACACTGTAATTACCTTGTCTAGTAATACTGGACGCGGCAGCGCGTTATAAATAGAGGTTCCGTACTTTCTGTATTTTTATTCGGTGATATTTACAATGTACCTAATGAAAAAAATATAAATAGTAATGTAATGAACTAAACAATGACACACTACGTTTGTGTTGATGTTACCCAAAAGTATAATTAGAATTCGTTTTATCAATAGCGCTTGAATTATTCTGAAATGTGAACTAAGCAGTCGCTAAGAAAATAAAAGATACATGGTATATTCCCTACTTATTTCTTAATTTAAGCCGCTCAACCCGTTCAGTTTTCTGCTATTGGAAGTCGACCTAATTCTGGTCTGTCCTCCTTCATATTATAATTAGGTCTCTTGCCGTTCGTCCTTCCCACCAACACCATTACACCAGTCGTGTCGTTGTATTTTCTTTTAATTAAAAGCTATGGCAAACTTGATTGACGCGCTAACGGATCCCTAATTCGATATAGACATTGCATAATACTTCGTTACATTAACAGGCGTTTGCTAAACATATCAATTAATGAATGTAACGATGCACCAAGCTAGTTATATCTGATTTTTGCAACTTCTCATTACTCTGGGCTTATAACTGGGCCTTAACTCGAATAGGTTTACGTTGGACTGTATTTATATATTGTATACTTGTAAATAAAGAATGCTTGAGGCATTCTTGTTGTTTAAAGTGATCTTCAAAATATAACTAAAATTATTTATTATTTTGTTGAATAATCGTTTAATCGGTAAAAACTAGTTGAAAGCTACAATCACTTATGTTCTCGTACTAGTTACGCTTAAGGACTACCGCACCGCATTTAACTTTCTGTAGAGCCCCATTTGCTGGAGTCACGAAGGCGACAAACCAGTGCTACATAATTACATTTTTTTTTATTAGATGTACTCTCGTAGTTTAAAAAAATAACATACAGGTACTTGCATCAGTATTTTGGTTGAATATAATTTGACGGTTTTAAAATGTTGTTGTTAGTGGGAATTAATAAACTAAGTTATTGATTTATAGAATAGACAATTTGAAATGAACTTAATAGAACTGAATCTCCGGTTAGGTTGGACATTTGGAATTTTGATTCGGAGACTTTTATTTATTGTAGCTAGTGTTTCTAGCTTATCTTTTTTCTTAAGGAATAATTTCGGGCATATTGTTGTTCGTATAGAAAAGGAAACTTTATAATAAAGCCATCCAGATACTAGTACATGTTTTTCAGTTTTATTCTACAAACTAACCTCTAAGTCACGGAAAAGAGACTATGAAGTGAGTAAATCCAAAGGGAACATTTTTTTATTTACTTAAAGTTTATTGCACAAAAAATATAAGTACAAAGAGTAGAGGCATTCTCTACCAGTCAACCAGAGGGCTGAATTATTTTGTCACTGCACCTGAAACCAACTTGCAGGTGCAGTGACAAAATAATTCATAAAATTAGAATTCGGAAAGAAGATTCATTTCTCTTTCTAAATTAATATACTATATTCAACTAGATTTCAAAGAGGTTTAATAGGAGACCGGTAGAGGGTTCAGAAGAACAAATTGATAAACAAATCATCGTATAGATTTATTTACAACGTGAAAACGGCTTTAGTTCAGTTGAAATACAGGGTCTTCAAAACGAAATATGCTATAACTTAGGAAAGAGACACAGATCAGTGGAAAGACGAATCGGTTCATAGATATGTCCATCCCATTCTGATCTAACACTTCGTAGGTTGGAGAGACGTAGTACGGACTTGCTTTGTGCAAAAACTGGAGCGTATATCCACTATTTATAGAACATACCTGTATGTTTGGAAGTTGCTTTTGTAATTAAGTTTCTGTCAAATAAATCATTTTTGGTACAAGATTTTATTGCCGACTGTACTTTTTTCATCAAGTCATCAACTACTCATGGAGATGGGGCCAATATTGCGTTTTGGAATAGTTCTGCATTGCCTCTTTTAGAGAAACATGAGAAACCTATTGGTAACTCTTAATTTACTCTAGGATGATAAAACTAAAAATAAAAGCGTGACATAATGCTGCCGTATCGATCATAGACCATTGAATTACGGGTCCACAAACCAAGGACAATGTCAGTATATCCTAGCGTTAATCCCCTCGAAGAGGATTACAGATCATGACGTCTTGATAATGTATCGTCACAAAGAACATGTGAAAAACCTGGGTCTGATTATTGATAGTAGCCTTACGTAGTATCCTCAGCTGTCTGATGTCTATGATAGAGTGATTAATACACTGAGAGCGCTCTTTAGATTCAAAAACTTTCTCCCGATTGGTTCAAAGATTCTACTTACGCAGGCGCTTGTGCTGCCTATATTTGATTATGCTGATGTATGCTACTCCAACGTCACTCAAGTCTCCCTGAAGGAATTGGATCGCCTTGTCAACAATTGTATCAGTTTTATTTTCAACCTTCGCAAGTACGACCACGTTTCCATTTTTCGTAATCAGTTAAAATGGCTCCCCATACGTGAACGCGAAATAGCATCGTTAAATTGTCCACCCTTATCATAATATTTTCGACCCAAACAACACTATTTCAAGTCCAAATTTCAGTTTGTCTCTACCCAATCCGGTTGCATTCTCCATACTTCCCGCAGTCTTAAGCTCATTATTCCAAATCGCATCGTCTTCTCCACCAATTATTTCACTTTTTAGGCAATTCGCTTATATAGAATGCTCTCCCGCGCACGATCAGGCAAGCACACAGCAAATTCTCTTTGAAACGCATGATGCTTGCTTGCGCAAGCATTTATTGTGCGATTGAAGAGACTTAATTCTCTTTACGTCCATGACGATTCGCAATATAAATATATATATATTCTTTATCCTGCACCGAACACATGTTTATTTTTAGCCCATTGGTTGACTGGTAGAGACTGCCTTAAGGTATTAAGTCCGACATTTGTACCTTTTTTTAATGTGCAATAATAAAGTTTAACTAAAAAAACCTTCTTGAGTTTTAAGGATCAGTTCGTTGACTTTTATAATGATTTATGACGTCATTGATCTTTTAGCCTCACGCCGATGGTACCGCTTATGTCATCAGTTGTAAAGGACAAACGGCTCTATCGCTATTTTTCAACCAACATTAATTGGATTCGTTTGTATGATAACGCTTAAAAACGTTCCATTAAGTACTATTATGGGCACGAAACCCAAAATTTCACAACAGTTTTAATTTTAGGTCGCAAAACAAGTTGCATCACTAATAGCAACCTCTCGTGACACAAAATCCATGTCATTTTAAAAGCAGTAGGACATCATTCATTGTGTTTAGTTTCCCATGTGCCAGTGTTTTTAGAATTTTATGGGAAGAGAAGAATAACCTTAGGGGTCGTGTAAAACGTGTCACCCAACGGGACAGACTGACGGGTGAGGAATGGCAATAAGAGCCTATGTGCGTGAGGACTTAGGCTACTTGCGACGTTGAGGCCAGCCTAGCTGAATAGCCTGAGGTTTTTGCTCATTTATGCAAGCCTGGTACTTCAAACAGTTATAACGTATTACACTTGGAAGTGGCTATAGGATTAATTCAGTATTTCATCCCACCGCCAAACCGCCATGGTATTTACCGGGGTTTTTTATATAGAAATACCTAATAATGCCAGCAACCTCCTCTCCGTAATATAATAATAATATAAAGACATACTTAAGCGTTCTTCTTTGCGCTGTCTTATTCCGAAAAAGTAATCCATATAGATTAGGTTTTATCCGGGTTACTTAGACACAGACATTTATTTATATACTTATAGCTAACATATTTTAGCGTATAACAATTTACCTGTGTCTTATTACGAAAATTTAATAACATCCTAAGTGATAAAACCGTTTGATACAAAATCATGGTCTAAGAAAACAAGGTCTGTGACACCACATACGTCACTGTCGATGACACACTCACACACGTCCGCATACCGTCGATAGGGTGATGCAAGGCTGATGACGTAGGTCGTGTCACCCACACTACTAACCGATGTACCGGATTGCCATACCTGCCGCAGTATATTATTGTATCATGATACAAAATTTATTACAGGTACCTTAAATTTAAACGAAATCATTCTTCCACTGATTTCCAATAAATATCTCATTCCTACTGGATGTAGTAGTATTTTAGTTGTCTTTGATGTTTGTTTTATATGATATCAATATCATGTTGCATGTTGTAAACATTAATTTATGAAATGAAATCCCTAATGGTATTTTTTTTAGTTTTCTTTGCTGTCTAAATATAAAATCTCTGTAAACTGGCTTAAGTACTTCCCCGGCTTATGTTACGACCTTGCTAGAGGTAACATTGCAGGCGCAAGGGATGAGCTGAGACGATTGTATAAATTTCTTTCATCCATTTTCTCTTATGTTTTAAGAATGTTAGGTTCTATTCATATCTGCTTGTTTTTAATTCTTATTTATTTGTGCTCAGAGTGCTCATATCCCAATCAAAAATGTTTAATTTCTCAAATTATTCATACCATATCAGGTCAGTCAAAGGTAGTCATACTACTCATCGCAGTCACTAGGAACTCCCCAAGTAGATACTTGCTTTTAATATTCCATATTAAGTGCCGAATAGTTCTTTAATATATTGCCTAAAACTCACTCTTTTAAGTATTCCGTGCCAAATCTGGTCCAAAGGAAGACATGCGATTAATCGGTGTCTGGAGTGGAGGTATATCACAGGGTTTTTAGGGTGCCGTACCTCAAAAGGAAAAAAACGGAACTCTTATAGGATCACTTTGTTGTCCATCTGTCTGTCTGTCTGTCTGTCAAGACCCTTTATCTCGGGAAGGCGTGGAGGTATCGAGTTGAAATTAAAACCTTATACTCAGGACTACAGCCCCCTGTACCCCCCCATTATACACATGAGTTAGGATATTTGGATCTTTAGATGTTTGTTACTCAATCACGCAAAAACGGCTGAACGGATTATGATGAAACTTTGTATACATAGTTTTTAGCCAGTATTAACATGAAGGATACTTATTATCCCTTAATTCATCCCACAAATTAATGAATTTGGGGGTGCAAGTTAAACTTATGAATCAGACCAGTCATGTAGATATTTCCAATGGCTGCTGACGTATGGAAAATTCGATTCAATAGAACCAGTATAAGGCTGTCCTCCGAATATGCACATATTTGTCACGAATCTCAATGTCAAGATATAATAAGGATGTATGGTGAGGCGACTCTATAGACAGTTGTCAATATCACGATATTTGACAACGTCATTGGCATTGGCGTGTCATTTTGTACTGATGACATTATATAGGTGAAGTTAAAGCTAATGAACATAATTTTATACAATTGACTACTTTGAGTGTTATCTTGGCTATGATAAAGCAGGTTTTCGCATTATTTATTTTTTATTTTTACGATAGTAGTTACAACTAGTGGCTCTGTGAGCTGTAGACCTCGTGAGTGAGTTTTTTTATCATTTCCAAAATCTGACATTATAAAAAAGATCAATTATGAATATCGAACCTGCTCTATCGAATCGGTTGAGCTATAGCGAGATTTAAAGCGCTTGCAATATAAATATAAGCCAAAATATGCTGACCCATCGAGCCATAATAATTTTAATGTTTAAAATAGGAGATTAAATAGATTGCGCATCGATATCTGCCTACCGTTTACCGTAGTTATTAGAACCTATGGATCAACTATAATGTATGGAGTTGTTGGAGTGCTTGGTTTAAAGTCAAAACAATGACTTGTGACAGTTGTGACCCTATACCCACGGTGTTCAATTTGTATTTTGTACTTTGCGCTATTAAGATTTTTCCTGAATTAAACGGGGTCGAGACGGGTACACGATCTGTGTTCGGAACCCTCGGTGCGCGAGTCAGACTCGCACTTAACTGGTTTTTTTTTCTATAACCGCGCCCGCCCATTGACTTGCGCCGCTCCGGTGTCACGGCCAATCTCGTTAGCACGGGACGTCACTCCACGTGCGTCGTGGTCGTGACGCAAGGAATCCCTTCTAGCGATAAGCGCGCCTGTGCCTGCCGGGAATTTAAACATACCTACATTGCATACGGTATTGTAGTTTTATACCAAACTAACGAGCATTCTTGCACCTTGGCGGTGCGTTTGACGTGAAAGAAACTGAGGTTGTTTTTCGCTAATTCTAAACCCGCCGTTCGATTTTCTTACATTTAGCGAAGGAAGCCATGAAACCTTACTCATTCAAAGCATACGTCATAACATAACACTAATTTTTAGGAGTCCCAACCGTCCGTAAGTAACAGACCCAATGTCTCTTCATGTCACTATTTATCGATCTTCTCATAACTCCTATTAAGCCCCCACTAACCTGAGCTCTGCTGCTAAACATCCAATTCCACAGTTCTATTCATCCTCGATTGTAAATAATGACATAAACATTGTGTGGACTCTGTGTTGTATGTATGGACTGTACCTTAAGTACTAGGTACATAAGTGCTTAAGGTACAACTTCCACAAGTAACCGCTAGGCCTTCATTCTAAGCTTGCTACGCTTAATTAAGTACGGCCTAATGACAGACAGTACGGAACCTTCGCCTTCAAATACTGTTATACCCCCCGGCCATGGGGCTTCCACCGAAAGGACGCAACTGCAACACTACAGCAAATGATTACATGCCATTTAACTTTACAGGCTAAACGCCAGCTTGCAAATATACCTCCGCTTCTCATAATAGTTGCAAAGTGGATATATCGGCCACAGGTTTGTTCATGTTTGTGATATAAAAAAAATGAATAAGTAGCAAATCTGCTTATATGTATACCGATCAAATTTAGGGTCAAAATTATAACTTAGGTACCTTCATCAGTTCAAAGGGATGCTCCATCAGACGCATATAGGCATAGCAATAGAATTTAATCAGTGGGAGCATCCCAGAAGGTGTTAAGCTACCTGAAAAAGACAGAAATAATATTACGAGGCTCAAATGGATTTATTTTTGTCGCGTACTACATGTCGAAGAAAAAAACTTCAACGTAACTAATTTGCTCGGAGTTTCCCAAATCCAAAGGACTTTAAAATTACCCGGTACCTACTTACACCTTATGAAATAGACGCCGGCAGATTTCTGATTTGAACGACCACATGTAACCTGAAGAGAAACCCTGTTGTGGTCACATAGAAATTGGTGTCGTATTTCAATTTTTAGTAGGATCTTATTGGATCATCGTTATTATGTGTACATATAGATACCGTGCATACACTAAGAATGTGGTTTGGTATAATGACACCTCACCTCAGTGAGACGTCTGATTTATTTCAATTTCAACACGGGGAGGTTCTCAACTGGACGGTGTTTCCAAATAAATATTATTATTAATGTTTTGTTTGAAGCGTGACTTTATACATTAGTCTTTTTTGGGAGTACAGTTACCATACTGTCTTTGTGAACAATTGAACATTAAGAAATATCCATTACAAATAGGTACTTATTACGTTCAAATCGTTCATGATTCTAATGCGGTTTTTCTTATAAACTGGAGCGCAGGATTATCCTCGCCGGCAGGGTCGACTGTCGATTCGCTGTCTTACGCAATCTGTGGAGAAATGCATTTTATTTTGGGTTCAGTTAAGAACATTAAGCTTAAAAATACACAGTATCTGGAACAGCATTCTTACTCACAATTGAATGCTAACGAGCCACGCTGAATATATTTCCAAAGCTTTTCAAGAAGGCAAACATTTCAATATTCCTTCACTGTTCCGAATGTTTATTTTGACCCGTTTCTTTCGCTGCCATAAATATAAATAGATGTAAGAGATATGAGTATGATACCTAATACGCTCGTATATTGCACAAGCATGTTAGTGGACACAGACAAATGATAAAGCGCATGCAGCTGCTTTACAGAAAATTACATCATGCATTACAGAAAATTGCAATCTGCCTCCAGCATCAGCCAGCTGTAGGTTTTTCTATCAAGGGTCCTTATTCACTCTTGATGGGTTGAGCTTTTTTCTCTTAAGAACTTATGCATTCTTTAAGCGAGGAGTGAACCCGTTAAGATCAGGAATTTATACAAATAAATTAGTACCTCAACCTACCAGATGGAAGAACATAAGGAAAGGACATGTTTGTCAAATAGAATTTGGACGGTGCATGCCCTATTCTTATTTTAATTGTCATCTCCTCACGTGTAGTCTGCATAATATACATAATCACGCCGTTCCTTCGAACATGGAGGTACGCAAAATATCCATTCTGCAATCATTGCACAACGGCCGACCCACACGATTACGTAAGCGGTTCAAAATTAGAATAGAATAGACAGCATACGGCCTGATGACGCGTTGAGCTGAATACTGTCATGTCCCGACACGTCTATCTATATCGCAGTATTAGGCAAAAGGAAGGATTTTAACCACAGAATAATATAATTAATAGTATTTTAATGGAACCCGTATTTAAACTCATGTTTACTTGGAAAGGTATGTACTGCCGCACAGGGGCGAGCATATCGTTATGAATGCTGCGTTTGACTGTTAAATTCAATTGTTTGAGCCATGCGTTTATGAGCGCGACAAAGCAGCGAAAGCACTGAAATCTAAATCACTTGAAGTGTTGAGGCTATCGTAACTCCCAAAAATACAGATATACAAATATCCCATCCCATCGTCGGTGAGAGATCTGATCTACATTTGTCCATTGCAGGTAATGCAGCAAATCTTCACATAAATCGTACATGAGAAAGCTCTCTGCTTGCTAGCGCCCCCATGGTGGCTGATTACGTATCATGAGGACCGTAGCTTTATTTCCCGAAAAATAACCCTAATTTTATATAACTAAGTACAATATGATATGAGTTAGTATAGACGTCCAAAACTGTAATATGAACTGCTGAAATTCTGTCAAATGAACGCAAAAAAGAATCTTATAGTATAGACAGCTTAGTAGGTAGTTTTTTGCTTGCGTTTGTTTGTCAGAATTTGGACTTAGAGTTTCATACGAACTATAAATGACGTTGCGGTATATACAACAACGTAACGCCGTCTATGCGATCGTGATCCGCAGTTGGCCCGTACACGGCATCGGTCGCTAAAGGTCAAGTCGGGGGTCAGTGAACATCACGATTTCACAAAATATCGACATTTAATTGACGCAAATAGTTCTTTGTTTACGTTTTGAAGAAAGAAAAGCTTTTTCTAGATCTAATTATGTAACTAACCAGTAAAGAAAAACTATGAACTACCCTCTTACAATACTTGTGCACCTCGCCGCGTAACTTCATTACGGAGCGGAGCTAGAGTGGCGTCGCATTCCGGGGAGGTACACAGAACAACCTAGCTGATGATCTCCACTTCCCAGAAGATCTCAGCCTAGTAAGAGGGTAAAGTAGTCGCACCCAAGAATACAACATTAAAGTCTATGTAGTATTTATTTTCTACGGACTGGGACTCTTTGCTACTGCTGGATCTATTAAGTGGAGCCCACACGTGTTATTCGTCGGTTTTTGACGAGTTTTGAATTGATATTTCTCCAATTTATGGCTCACATGGTTATCGCTTCTTCAATCCTTTAGTTACATTTGCAAGAGTCGAATAATGAAAAAAATGAATACTGTTTTTTACGATTTATTCAAACGCGTATTTAACAGTCGAAAATTAAAAGATCGACAGTTAAGTCATCGAAGTTAGAAATATCGAAAATGAAATGAAATGAAATCATTTATTTCGGACGACGGGCATCCATATACCTTATATACACATTACAAGAAATTGTTAGTAATAAGTATATATTAATTAATTAATAATAAGTTAGTAAAATACGAAATGTTCAGTGGATTGCACATGCACAATTGCACAGCCATCCAATGAGTAATAAATAGGGCTGTCCATCCTAAAATAGCGAATAATCAAAATTATATTATTATATCGACGAAGTCCTAAATATCGATAATTATGTAAGCAACGTGTTTAAATTTCTAATTACAATGCATCGATCGTCAAAATATCGAAAAGAAAAATGACGAACAATTAAAATATCGACTATCATATTTTCTACTTGGTTAAGCGCCATGCATCCAATAATCCATATCTTCCTATTCTATGTTGTCGCGGCACGCTCGCTTCGCTCGCTCGGCTGTAGGGCTGTAGTTTTACCTAACCACTCCTCCTCGCTTCGCTCGTCGTCGTGCCTACACCGACCCGCCTTAGAATAGAATATGTAGAAGTCCAGAATTTCTAGTGTTGCCGCAAATCATTAATTATAACAATGGACATTTAGGTAGTTGAGTACCAAGGTTCAGGAGCAACGAAGATAGAATTCGCGACCTCTCAATCTCCCGGTGTAGGGACGACAACGAGCGAAGCAAGGAGGAGTGGTTAGGTAGAACTGCCTACCCTACAGCGCGTGAGCAGAGCAACCGAAGCGAGCGTGCCGCGGCAGTGGCCGACGTAACGCCAGAACCGACCATTTTCCCGTAAATTTATTTTTCAGTGAACAGTCTTGACTTTCGATATTTTTACGTTCGATATCTAGACAACATTTTTACGTTCGATATCTTAATACTTTCGATATTATAAACATCGACTTTATGATATCACGGTGTTTCTTTTTCGATGTTTTGATTTTAGAAATTATGATCTACAATATTTTAAGCGTTTGGTAAGTTATAGTTTCGACATTTTGATTTTCGATCTTGCAACCATTCGTTATTTTGTTTTTCGCTATTTTGGACTTCGATTTATTAGTTACTATCCACCATTCAAACATGGTCCAAAAAAGAATGAAACATACATGTAACTGTTCCTTTATGACGTCTCAGGACATATCCCACATATTCTGATTAATTTTATCAGCCATTCCATTACATTTCTAAGAAGTAAGACCTACATTCTACATTTTACTCTACATTACGCGTTACCATGAAGTTGACACACATTCACAAATAACTAATTATTGCTTCCATAGTTTTCCCCGTCCGAAATCAAGGCGTTCGTGCCGCGTGCGCAGGGTCGACGACCTCGCGCGACCAGAGAAGACACGACAATGTTTTCGATGTTTTTTTAACACTTAGCAGTAAATAAAATGCATTTGAGCTTCCGGTATGTGTAGGTACCCATATTTGAGTACCAATGGTACTTACTTGACGTAAAAACATACTGAGAGGATCCCACAACTACCCAGTTCGGGATCAACTCACAAAGTGACCTTTGAAGTAGGTACACAACGCAAGTTTTTCATTTACTTACAAATGTTATATCCTAGTGATCAAATTGACAAATAAAACTACAATAAAATTATTTTTTATAAAGTTTGTAAAATAATCCTAATATAGATTCATCAGATTATAATAAAAAGTTGTCTCGCTCGATAAGAAACACCTCTGGAAAGTACACCGGTAACGTTGTACCTCGGTAGCCCACAACCGTAGAAAGAGGATTAGATACATATTAGGATTAGCGAATCACCAAGGGGAGCGGACTAATGATAGGCTAACTAAATTGAGATGTATCAGAAGACTGATATGGATATAGCACAATTCTGACATCTATGCAATGCAATAGAAAGCCTTTCTCTCTTCCTCTTTGTGGCACTAATATCGGCAGGCTTGAGCCTCTTTATAGAATGATTGCATCACATAGCGGCATCAAGTCCGACATAGACATTTTCCACTGTTCCTTAGCCTCAGTAAAAACCAAACTTAAAGCTCTTCTCCAATGAATTAATTGTAGCTATTTTATTTCTTATTATTTTTATGTCTTTCCCGGTTCCATTCATTTTTCATCGTTTTGTTTAGCTGAACTTACTAAATTCAATTATAAATTAGTATAACCATTGTTTTGTAAACTATTATTTTGTTTTTGTAAAACCTGCACGCATATTCTATGCATGATGTGTCTACTTTCTTAGGATGTACAAGAGTGTAACTAGCCACTGTAATGTAATAGACCATGAGTGTTCTAAACTTGTAACATCTAGTTTTTAGACCAGAATAAAAAATAAAAAAATCTCATAATTAGTCGTGCTGTATATACGTTGGCGCCAAATTTAAATTAAGCCAATATGCTTGAATACATTGATGACGTTTCGGTGACACAGGTCGGTAACAAATAATACGCGATGAGGCACAGGAGACGACAGATTGTTAGTTCGTTCCCACGTGTGTTGGTTCCTATGCTTGCATCCCTTTCGCACATCTTTGTAGTCTTATCCTTACTTTATGCCCAGAATACAACCCTGCCATGTAATGAAACTCTCGCACGATAGGCTTTTTCAAGTTTCTCAGCAGTACCTACACCTAATAAAAACCAATAGGACACATATTGTACCTATTACTTAAGGCTTTTATAATTCAGTGTGTGCATACACATATCCTTTAGTCATTATATACTTTATTATTTTAAGTTTCTTGACCATTGGAATATACATTTTCACGCTGGAAAATGTCGTCATATATGAACTAAATCCAGTACAGAAAACTGCTTATATAATGTTATGACACTTATGACGTGACGTCTGATATAAGCAATAAAATTTCAATTCTGTGTATAGACATGCATAGGCATGTCAACTTCAATTTCAAAAAATAACAACTATAGGACGTTCCACGGGTAAAACGCCAATTGGACCATTCAAAACTACTCGTCTGCTGCATGTGAAATAAAATTAACCAATGAGAATTCATCATTTAAGAGGTGGTATACTGCAGCTTTTATTTTTTAAATATGTGTTTTTGGTACTGGCTATTAGTAGCCAGTACCAAAAACATGAAAATGACACTATGTCAAAGAAACAAAAAGAAAACAGTCATTATAGAGACAAAATAAAATGCTTTACTTGCCATTGTGGACTTTGTACGGTACCGTCTATATACTAGTATCGGGCGTAATTTACATATAGTTAAATTATATTTCACAATCGTAGAAATAGCACTTATTACAAAAATATTATAAAACAATACTAAATCGTGAAATCATGAATGACAGAGCCGGGAACGCGGAGCGAGCGGATAGGCTTTTTCCAGCATGTTTTTTGTCAAGGTTCGTTAAAATTTTCGCAATAACAAGGGTCTTTTCGAACGTAATATTAGACAGCATCAAAGCTTCCTTTGCCCATGTATCTTTAGTTTAGTGCAGCAGTGAAAGTAGTTACTAGGTTCTAAAAAATCATATATTCCAAGAAAATCTATCATTATCACACATTTTTCGTTTGGCCGTTTGAAATGTAACCATAACATTCATTATCGCCTGGCGCGACCACGTGCGTTTACGTTCCGGCCGCCAGTCTTGGTGCTTCGCGATTCGCGACTTCACGTGTTACCCGTAACTTCAGGCAAACTTGTGTTTCACGCGTACCTAGGTGCACGTTCACTGTAAATGCCTATAACTTATCTTAATATATTAACTTATGCATAGCGGTACAGTTACAGTTAGTAAAATGCAACTATATTTTGCTGGAAACTATATGTTAACAACCAGACACGGCAATAACATTACTGAAATACGAGAGAAAATATAATTGCATTTCAACCCACCCACTTTGAAGACTGCTTGAATTACCTCTAGGTATGTTTGAAAATTTCATCAGGAAAACTTTTTTTCTTATATACTTAAAACACCGGCTCAGAGTTCAGAATTCGAATTTATTTCAAAGGTGTTTTTCAGTGTAACAATGTGATAAAAAGTATCAGCCTGTGATTTGATAGACTTTTAAAATTAAGGATAGATTAAAAATGATTGAACTGGTCAAAGTTAACGAAAGAGTGAATGGAACTATGCGGGACTTGGTGGCGGATTCGTTCGTCTGCCGCGTGCAGTATTTGGATGATCTGGATCCTTTTATGGAGTACAATGTGAGGGAACCACCGAGACCGCTGTATCACACGTTCAACACCACCATACCGCTATCGTACCAGATTGCTTCAGTGCATCGACTGCTACAGGCTCCGCATAGGGTAAGTGGAAAATCGAAGAAGAAAATTACCTGCCTACTTGTTAAGCGATGTTGTTACTTACAAACCTTTTTTTATATTGTATAAACATAATGTCTGAGCATCAACCTTCGAGACGCTCTGCAAGGTTGACTGTTAATAAAGTCTGGTTCATATTACTTAGGTAGGTACAAGTACATATTAGTTATCTCTCAATCATGTTTTAGACCTTTAGTTAAACCAACCAAATATAAGAAATCATCAAATTATCCCTGGGGTTAAAAAATTAAATAATTATTTTTTCAGAAATTAGTTTCAGCTCTCAATACTTGTTGAATCTTGAAGACAATTCTTTTAACTTTCGATCGAAACCATAAAGCCATCTTTTCCGATTATATCAGCTCTGCACTAGTAGTAGGTACTATGAAAGACCCCTCGTTCATAGTATCTAAGCTCTTTTTCATATAGTATTATACAGCTACTTATCTAAAGATTAACCTCTTTATTCATAATCGTTAATCAACCCTGTATTAGTTCAATTGCCGCTATTTAGTTAGCAAAGGTTTTTTATTTTTAAGTTTTAAGGTGCCTACGGGCACTTTTTTTATTAGGTGTTTTTGTTTTTAGCTTTTGTTCTTAGCTCACATGCCTAGTTCTAGATAAGCTCACTCATTAAATATTTGGAAGCGTCAGAAACAAAAGAAACGTAGGTGAGTAAACTAATCTATTCTCCGTATAGCGTGTTACTCACCACGGCATTCTGCTAAAATTATCTGTTCCAAATAATGCTCAGGTGTTGTAACTAGTGACATAATATTCATAAAGTTATTATTATATTAGTGCACCGGACTGGCATATATTCCAAACCAAATTATTGCAACTGTCATCGGCGGCGCTGCTGTCGCTTTATTCTTGAGAAATCCCTTGTGAATTTTTAGTAGAGTAATGTTTTTATGCGCCGATTTGCTACAGATAACCTATTTGTTTGAACTAAATGTGTTTTGGGACACAGATTTTAAAATATGCACGTAAATAACTAAATGTGCGCGTGAATAGTAACTTATCTTCAATTTAAAATTGTAAAATAAAATAATCTAATTCTTAGTAGATCAATGAACATTGTTAGATACTTTGTGTCTATTGTAGATATAGGTACGATGTGATTGATTATTGACATGGCGACATTAAGACTTGTCAGACATGTTGTCACGATGTAGAACCATCTTTAACGCAAGCAACATCTTTCTGAAAGTTTATTTAAAGAGGCGGAAGAGCTTATGTTCTTCAATTATCACTTCAGAGTGCGGATGACATTGTGTCGCATTAATTGTTTTGTCCTCCAAAACCAGTCGGTCATTGTCCATTCCTATGTACGGATACCCTTAGGTCCTAGAATCTTGTAAGGAGATGCCGATAGATAGGGATTTCCTGTCGATATCTCATTAATCGATAACTAGCATTACCCTGTGACTTCATCCGAATTGATCCTCCATTCTATGTTCGACGCGAGACCACCACCTACTAAGATTCTGAACAAATATTCATACTCTTCACACAAATATTTACCCTGGCCGGGATTCGAACCCAGGATCATTGTAGATAGAATCAGAATCACAATTATTTATTCGTGACAATACAACACAATAAAAAGATATACAAGTAAAAACAGTAAAACATGCTATTGGACAAAATGGGTCCATCTCATCGCAGTGCTGTCGCGATTGCCAGCCCTGATCTTCCGACAGAACCAGACAGGGTCGGTCATAGGATAAATTTAAATAGTGTAATTCCTGTTCATTTTTGGAGATTATAATGTCATACAAAGTTTTCTCGATACGGTCTAATTTTAGCGAACTGATTTTTATGTAAATTATTTTGTCTTAACTCGGTAAAAAAAGCGCATTTTCTTTTATGACATTGCCTCTAATGTATCCAAAGTAATTTGTTTAAAGTGATGTATTCATACAAAATGATATTATCTACTACGTGTTTTAAAGACAACTACCTATGCCATGTCTAAACTATTTTTTTGGCTTTGATATAACTTTTTTTTGGGGGAGGCCTATGTCCAGCAGTGGACGTCTTTCAGCTGATATGATGATAACTTTTTTAGTCTTTGTGAGCTCAGAGAAGCCTGGTTAAAATCTGTAGGGTTGGTCGGGTGCACCTGAATATCGTATGTGGTTGAATAGAGAATATAATCATAATATGAATTCAATTTAATTTTAATTAGCAAGAGTGCTTAATCTTGATGGTAAAATAAATAAAAACTCAGCGGTTTTACTTGCGGCCCGCGAGCCTCCTTATTGACAGACTAACAGCCAACAATGTGGTACCTTATTTCTGATAGAGTCACAAATTTTAACACATTTTAGTACTTACGTGGTTGCTAAAAGGTTGCCGACCCCTGAATTTTAACTGGTTGACTAACGTGTATATTAACCATATACATATACATACCACAGTGTAACTAATGCAGGAAATAGCACTGTACCAATATCATATATGTACAGTATATAATAATATGTTGCATAATTATACTTGTAAAAGGACATCGTACCTAAAAAAAAAAGATTTATTTAATTTTTATATATTTTCAATTATGCATAAATACTGACACATGCAATATAATTGGTTAAAAATTAATACAACAGGTATGCAAGTGTTATCGCAGTGACAGTTAGTGGGTTTTTTAGCAAATAAACCTTGCATTTGCATGCGAGGTCATTCACCGCAGGGAGAAACAGCACCGTCTGTAAAATATTTTCCATAATAAAAGCCAGAGTGCCAATATAGTACAGCGGAAAACAAGGCAAAGCGGACTGTTGTTTTTTATATTTTGTGAAGCTCAACTGGGGAAGTGCCTCCGCCTTTGAGCCGCCATCCGCAATAGCACAACTGCTTGTTCCGTTAATACGTGGTGTGTTCCCGGTTAATAAATGAAATAAAATATAAAATAAATAAACACTGGCTACCTAGTAATGGTCATGGTACCATAACTAGGTAGCCAGAACACCCGAAAATGAGTTGAGACACCTGCATTTATGTCTATAGGCTGTCAGCACACTCAAATAAATAAAGGGAAAAAACCACTGTACATTCATCCATCATCCACCGTACATGAGATAAGGACGTGAAAATGGTACAGATCACTTAGACGGCACCATGATGCAATAATATACTGGTAGCCAGGTATGGCAATCCATGGTACATCGGTTAGTATGTGTGACACGACCTATGTCATCAGCCAGCCAGCCTATCGATCGTATGCGGACGTAAGTGTGAGTGTGTCGTCGACAGTGACGTATTGTGGTGTCACGATCCGGATTGTCAGACCTTGTTTTTTAACCATGGACGGCACTATCGCTCTGCGAATGACCTACCTACAAACAGCCTTAAAGAAGCCCTCAGGAAAAAAAATAATCACCTCTGGGAAATGTGATAAGTGATGACCCTGCATTGGTCCTTAAACTTAATTCCACAAAGTGCATATCCTCTCCTCACGAATCCTGGATTTGCAAGCACATACTAGCGATTATCTTATTTATTACAATCGAGGCAATAAAATCGGAGATGAAAACGTTCTTCGTGTTTATGTACCTAATACATGTAAATAAAGTAACAGACAAAAACCACTGATTAGCACCGAAGGTGACTATTCACGTAAGATTAGCAGTGACATCAGCAACTGGTCGTCATGCATTTTATGATTAATAAATTTATTTATTTGCGCGTTTCGCAATCATATTCAAACGTAGCTGCCTCAACGGCTGCGGCAAAGAACCATCATCAAACATCATCGACAAAAAATCATCTTTTAACGGGTACAAAGTTGCTTAGGTGCACCATAAATGTTTTTTCTAAATATCAATGAAAGTAATTCTATTTCGAATAATGAAATATATGTTTTTGTGAGATTGCTACTTACATGCAATACGCATAACTCTAAAAATAAAGAACGCACTCACAAAATATAAAATAATAGTGATAGTAAATGGAAACACGCTTTTACATTAATCGCTTTCTTTGGTTTAGAAGGATTAATTATCGTATAAAATAAAATGGGTCAGAAAATGACGTCATGAAAACAGCAATTTCTCAAAATTCCGAAAGGTGTAACTTATAATGCCGTTTGGTCTTGACAAACACAGGGGGTTTCTAGACGCCATAACGTTTTTGAGTTTTTTTTACGTCATTAAAAACCACGATGTGTGTGTCTTCGACGAACACTGATGTCACACTCAACATTGCGACCTTGCTCTTTTAGGTACATAAACAAAGTAACATTGACGTAATCCGGAATCCAATCCAATACGAGATATCTAATGCTTAACGCAAACACATTTCGTTCGGATGAATTTAGTCGCCGAAATCTTCTGGGATGCTTCTTAAAAAAATTATGGCAGAATCTAAGAAGTCGATCCAACTAGTGAAGAATTTCTTCAAAGTCAGTATAGAACACATCACCTTGGTTGATTATGGGTAGAATTAGAGTTTGACAAGTAAAACCTTAGTTTAAATAGGCAAGAAATGCCTAAGAGCTTGTTAAGGGTTTAAAAGATCCCGTAACATTCCACTTCATAATAAGTTAAGTAGTAGCATATATGGTACAGTCGGCCTCTTAAGTAGCGCTTTCCCTGTTGGAAATTTAGTATGACAGTTTAAATATGACATTAAAGCAAAACGGTACAGTAATGTTAAGCCTCGTTGTGAAACCGACTGACTAGTATAGCACATCTAATGGTAATGCGAAAACAGGTTACTAATTAAAAGTTGATTAAGTTTCGACTGATTTGAAAATATCCTTTGAAGGTGAATGTACAAGGCGGTGAATTTGTATAGGTAAAATACCTATTAATAGGTACAACAAATATTTTTGAAGATGAATAATTACGCATTTCGCACGTAAACGAGGAAAAGATAATGATTAAGAGATAAGAAGCGAAGCGGTGTTACGCGACTATAATTTTATAATGGAATAGGTTTACTACATACTTATATGAGTAAGAACCCATCACTTTCTATCCGTATACGATCGCTCCTAATCTATCACTTTCTTGAGCCATTTGCTGTCAATTTGACCACTCGGAAAAAATTGGCATATCTAAACTTTTCCCATAACTAGTATATTTGTTCGATTCAGGGGTAGCCGAACCATTCAACTCCGATTAAAAGCGATTATTATGCCAACAGTGGTTTGTTAATGTCTCCATTTTAGCAGGGGCCCGGATATTTCAGGCAATTGATAAGGAATCGAAACATTATAGCAAATTAATAATTACATATTTGTAAAAAATATAGCAGGTAACAGCACCTCGATGTTATCATTAAAATCATACTTTACCTGTCCCTGAAACGTGACTCGATTGAAGGCCCAGGTGTTTTCCGGAGCTCTACTGAGTAATCCAGTCGAAAACTCATCCAATCTATTTCTGTAGCATTGCTAACGACCAGGTAAATTTATACGGCTTGTATCGTAATTCTTAACAGTATAAGAGTTATTATTGTTTGTCTGAAATACTTTTACTTTGGCGCTCTTTTCTCACGTCTCGTGACTGAGATGGAGTAATTTTTCCAAATATCCTCGAAGCGTTGGGTGAAATAGTAATTTAGCTTTAAACGTACATGTAAATGAATTTTTATTATTTAACACCTGCCCGCCCCGACTACGGCTTCATATCCGGTGTAGGTACTCATGTAGAAAATTAGACCAACATTAAAAAAACAACATATTACCGATTACCTTATTGGATGTAACAGATAAAATAAAGAAACTGACAAAGTGATGATTGGATGAACACCAATTGTCTTCTGAGTTAGGTACCTACTCACTTTTTTGTACCTATGGAGTGCTTAAATAAAATTTTCGCTTTCCCGAGAAATTTTACAAATTTCTTCTCTCATAATAAAACAGTACAATACAATACCACATTTTTTTTCTACTCCTGTATTTTTTTTCGCGACTTACGCAATCATGAACTCTAATATAAATACATACTTTATTTATCCTGTAAAAAGTCTATCTAGTCTATTGCCCAAAAACACACTCCTTACCATACTTTAATGAAACATTAAAGCAGAGTTGCGTGCCACAGACTACTTACAAATACTATATTTAGTAGTCATTCATTGGTGCGTTCAAGTGAAACTTTTATGATTAAAATCAGTGCTGCCAACTTAACGCGACTTTGCTATAATCTTTATGTATTAATTAATGCATTATATATTATTTCGTAATATAAAACATACATTTATCATTTTTGTGTTGTTTTACAAGTTTTATCTATTTTCGGATATATTTATGAAAACAAAACGAATATTCGATCCGGATTTGAATTCAGTTTAGGTCGGATGCCAAGCCCAGCAAATAAAGAAAAATCATAAACAAAGTGTCATATTTTTGATATCCCACCAAATTCCCAATTAAAAACGAAAACTTTGAAGCTGATAAATGATTATATTACTTAAATAAAACGTTTTTTTTTGTGTTCGTAAATAAAATGTGTAGGTACTTACGTTTATTCTTTTAAAAATCCACGAAGAAGTTATAGCATTACTGAAGAAATTGCGTAGGTAAATTGCACAATTACTAAGGGAAAACATGGCGCATGAAAAGCCTGAAAAATACTTAGGTACCTACTTACTTTTTATTTGAAATGAGTCGTAGAAAAACTATTGTATGCAACGGTGTATAACTGATATAAAAAGGCTCGTGGTGTGTTTCTCACCCCACACCACTCGCCTTTTTATACCCTTCTTATACACCAGTTACATAATATACTATTATTGCACACCTCAATAAAAATAAAAAGCAGGTCAGAAACATAACATAGCGAAATATAGTCAGAGGTAGACAACGGGCGGTCTTATCGCCTTAAAACTTGCCCTGACAAATTACAAACAGAACAAAAAACCATAAAAAGATGCAACCGTTGGATTCTCAATGTTTTTTTGCTATGAGATTCGCTGTGAAATTAGCGTGCACGTAATTATTTAGTCCGTTTTCCATGCATGTACCTATGTATAGAACTTCTGCAATAAAGATGAGTAAATCCGGACTTGAAGATAAAATGATTCGAATCCGTAAGCGGTGCCGATTACTTGTCGACTCTTTTCAAATCCGAGGAACTCCTCCACCTGATAACTATCAACTCCGACTCGGTACGGTACGGACGGAGCCGAATGAATGACCGTTTTGCGTCGGTATCGCGGATCGAAAGTAAAACGGGTCGACTTTCGTATATTTCGATTAAATCCGGAGTTCAAAGAATCAAAAGATTCGAAGAACTATTAAGATCACTGGATTTGTATTGAAACCAGCGACTGAGGGATGCAAGAGTCGAAGAGTTGATAAGCGGAGTCGGTACCGATAGCGGAGCCGGATATAGTGATTCGAATCGCTCCCCGGAGTCGATCTCTATTCTGCAAGTGTCTTTTGGCGACTTACCTCTGAACACAGCATTAAATGTATGCACGTGTATAGAAAGACGTTCATATAATGATCTCCAAAACGTAAATGCGTTTGCTTAGGCGTTTTTCTTCGATCTAACCGTAGACAAACACGTTCCCCGAAGCACGCTTCCGTTTTTCTGCTAACATACTATACGTGTTAATTTTATCCCGATCCCAGTTTCGTTGGGAATAAGGGACACCTATTCCCGGTCGCTCCAGATCTCGTATAAGCGATATTGGTTGCCCTGGCGACCGGCCAACCAGCGACACGTGTGATGCACCAAGCCTGATTCACAAAGCTACGAACAGCTGACAGGCGAACCAGTCAATCCTATGTCCGATCGCGCACAATTATTGTTACGAATCTGGGTGTCAAAGTGTACTAGGCGCGCGTGGTGAGTTGGAACTGGTTGTGAAGTTTATAGCAGGACTCGCAGCCCACAAACATTACCACCTTGCCGTAGTAAACAAGTTAGTCACTCGCGTTATTGGCTTTGAGTCAATGTTGGATGTTCAAAGCGGTAGGGTTCTAACTCGCAGCTCTATATGCAACTTTGTAGTTTCAGCACTCCTGATTTGCTCGCTCTTGCTGGATTCACTGACAGTGTAATGGGGATGGAATTCGACTTATTTTAAAGATAGCTCTTAACATAGCGACTAGATATCACCGACTACCTGTCTAATTTTGATATTAGTAGCGCATGATAAGCAAGTGCCAGATATTAGTAGCGCCTGCATTTAAGTCTTCAGGTAAAAGGATTTCATATACAAATTTACTCTGTCTTCACTTCACCACCATGAAGAAAGCAATTTACAGCATTTTGACGTCATATTTGATCGAGGTTCAAGTTTTCTAAAAGTCGTTCACATTTATTGGAAGCTAATATTTACTCGTATTACCCATCGACTCGTCAATCAATAGGTACATACGTTATATTCGTAAACATTAAGCTTTAAGGCATAATAGTTTGTTTCGACTAATATCTAAGTGATGTCAAATGATTTTACTCGTCATTGGCAACATCATGTAAAAAAATGTAAAGCCATTTTTGAATTAATTTTTCACCTCAAGCTCGGAAAGCCTTTTTTATCCTTTAAAACCACTTGAACCACTCGCTTCGCTCAAGATTCTATATTTCAAACCACTCGCTTCGGTCGTCCCATAGAATCCATTTTCTGGCTTGTTCAACCCTAGTATCCATGTTTCAATTCAATCCCACATTCGTAGTTAAAATTCAACATTGCACCAAGTATAAAAAATAACTATTACCTAAACGATTTATAAAAAATAGACTATTATTATCACTGAATTTTGCCAATAGTAGTCATCGTTTTAATAACAGTTTAACAGACTTGAATTATGCGCATGTACCATTTTGTAAGTAATTACACGAATTAAAGTACGATTTAAATTAATAAAACGCATATGTGAATTCTTCACACATGATTAAAGTTGGTTTACAATTTTTAGTAATTTTATTGAGCAAATAAGTTAGGTTTAGTGATTTAACGCCATCTGTGAGAGAGTCGATGCAATAGAAAGTCGAGCGAGGGTAATGGCTCGTTGCTTGTATGTTATGCGTGTTGCGATAATAGTGCTATCACCTGAATGCAGATAGCGCTAATTTTTATAACAACCAGCATGGCTAGCACATGATGGCGCGTGAGCTATCTCGTCACGGGATAAGACTATCCGTCCTTTGTAAATTAGTACACGCAGTAACAGACGTCATGGTCATGATGCTTATTGTTTCAATGAGGGATTCAGTGGGGATTTGCAATCCGGATCCAAATTGTTTGGTCAATGCTAATAATTCAAGTCTGGATCCGGATAATTTCACATTATCTGGATCCGGATTTAATACCATAAGTGGGTGGTGTAAGTATAGTAAATGCTTTTAATAAAAAGTAGTAAGTAGTACCAGTAACAATAATTAACAATTGACATAGGAAACTTTTGTATTTGATAAAGACTGTCTCAGCGATGCAATCACCGTGTCCAATTACATGCACACAATTATCGGGATTTTGTTTCCTTTCTATGAATAATTTCTATGGATAAAATTTTGACGAAAGATTTGACGCCATTGATATAAAAAAACAACTCTTACGTCTGCGTACTCTGCAAAAAGACTCCTAAAGTATATATTAGATATTGAATGTTTTGTGTTTGTCGACAGTTGGACGATGCGACCCTGCAGGTGTTCAAAGATGGCGACTACGGGCCGTATCTCGACCTGGACTCCACGCTCAACGAGCAGGATGAGGAGCTGGAGGGCCTTCAAGAGAGGTGCGCTGTAACCTAATAATATATGTGTGATAGTCCAAAAGGGCCCTTATGCAGCAGGCGCTTACATTGCACCGATTCACTTTTGTTATCGAACAACTGCAGTAAATGAATAAAGGCAAGTGCTGGCCGCCATAAGGTCCCTTTTGATTTGGACTATCACATATTATAATACATACTCAACCTGGCTTATCCTACTTGCCGCTTCTGCTGAACTTTCGCGCACTTCCGTGCTACACAAGCTATGCGGCACTATGGACACGAAAGAGCGCGTGCTGCGCTGTGAGAGAGATGCCATGATTTTGACTTTTCTAGCTGAAAATCCTAAATTCTTTTCACTCACATTTTCAGTACTTTTTGACTATTGTAAGATACATTACTGAAAAATTCATTTGAATATACTTTGCTAAAATATTTAAAAGAATCCAATGCGCTTCAAGGCCCCCTTAAAATGGCCACATAAATTATGACGTCACCAACATGTCATACGAGGGACAGACCTTGGGGAGCAGATTGAATGAATGTGCGCACGAGCGGCCCGATGCACTTCCTCTTTCCCCCCCTGTTTGTTAATGAACGATATAGCCCACCATCCGTTATTATATGTTACCAATCACGCGTATCAAGCGCTGCACCTATCTGTACATTACATCCAGTATGAGTATACTCAGGAGCTCCATGAGCTCATACCGCCTTCCCCCTTCTTCTATCGGACATCCAAACTTACGGCTTTCTACCATCTTTACCTACTCGAAATTCCTGTTTTACACGAACCAAGCGCATTTCATCATTTTTTTATAATGCACACTATTAAGGTTTGGAATTCCCTGGAATATAACCTAGGCATCTTCTGGGTGAGCTCGCTTCACCATTGGCCTCACCTTTGCCCCCTGGCTAGATGCTGGTCAAGAGCAATGCCATTTTTGAAAAATCCTGTTTTATCTTCGTGGTCTAGAGAAACCTGAAACAGCAAGTCCGAAATCCGGTCATACCAATGAGTTCCTAACTATAGAACTACATGGTAATGAGGGACAGGAGATTTTTATGTGCTCCACTCCAGTTAGCAAAACTCGTGATTTTATTAATATATTATTATATTAAGTTCTTCACTTACAAATCTCATTTTGGTCCTATATTTGCTTGGAAATGTAGTTGAAAAACTTAAAGCTTTGTATTAAAAATTGTTATACCTTTGTAATTCTAGCTTTTGGCCTATTCAATGTCTATTCACATCCTAATCCTTTATTAATGTATTCGAGTGGCTGGGGTATTTGTAAACCTTTACGAAAATTGTGATTGACAAACTGCTATCCCGCTGCTAGCTACGCGATAAGTCATCCACTTACCTACATAACATCCTATACCTACTAGTCCGCGCCCGCTGAATTGTCTGCGTCATCCTACTCCGTGTGGTGTTAAAATAGGGTACCTACTTATTTCATTTGGTGCAATTGGGATTTCCGCGAGTAGGATCCCAACCGTGACCGGGGATCGTGTCTTAAATCCAATAATATTTTTTTCCTTTTAATTAGACATTTATTATTGTCCTTAGCAGACGTTACTGCTTAATACAAAATTCATTTGTTACAGGCAGGTAGATACATCTGAATGTCTTTCAAATTAAACCAGCATGACAGGACTGTGGCTTGTCCCACCATGGTTCTCATTGATCAGGCAGCAACTTACATAGGAAAATAACTTATGACATTTTGTGGCGTAGAGCGTAGTCGCTTACTTACTTTTTGATGTAGGTACTTAGAGATTTCGGGTGCGAATCTCAGACTAGAGAAGTATATTAAGTTTACATCTGGCAGCAACTTAGGTACATTATTTATAATAACTTCATCACCTCGTACATTGATTATATATGCATATACTTGAAACCACATATAACCTACGAGTATTAACATCTGGGCGGGTACCTACATGAATGTGAGCATACTTTGTGCATCTCTAAATAATATAATGACATCTAACTAAAATGTAGGGTACCCACACTGCTTCAATGAACATAGGAACATAGCATTTTTAGAATTGCAATTTGACAAATACAGTAGGTACGTACAGTTGCAAAATAATGTTTTTATCAGTTTTTGTAGGGTTATGACTAACACATAACATTTTCTTACAAAGGTGAAACATAGAACAATTTTTTGACCATCAACATACAGATTAGATGCAGATGGAGATTGATCTGATCTTCCGTGATTCCGAGGTACGTAATAAAAAAATAGGGCATTTTGAGAGAAAAATATATAATGAATATATATATTTATATAATTGTATCAAGATAAAAATATAAGTACAACAACATGCCCACAAAACTTTACAAGTTCTCTGTTAATAAATACGAGTACTTACTCTAGTTTCTCTTATAACATTGTAAAGGTTCCCTCGAAATCTTATTAGCATCAATTTAACGTATGACGTTTATGGCTAATCAATTATACAAAAACTATATGACTAATTCTATCTATAGAAAGTTGAGCGAAACCGTGAGTCGCTTTGGTTTTTCGAGCCGATGAAGGTGAACTCGCACAAAAACTGGGTCTCGCGCACACACAATGCACTAGCACTGCGCGTACAGGCTGCTCTCATTCTGCGCTAGACATTATCCCCCTTCTTCCCGTGCTAATTAAAATGTGTTATGTCCCTTTCTTAGAGACAAAAATCAAAGTGAGAGAGAGATAAAGGCAAACGAATTTTAGCGGCTAATAAAATAAAATGGATTTGATGAACGATTACGAATAAGGGTGTGGATATGTCTAGATGGACAATTACACCTGATCTAAAGCCGGACTGATACTTATCAAACGTGATGCTCTCTGATGCGCTCTGATACAATATGAGCCATCACGTCAGAGCGCATTAGATGAACGTGAATCTAACCGTACTTACTAAATGTATGAAACCGATGTACTCGTAGTTCTGTCGCGTCAAGACACCTCAGATCAGATAAACATGAATACGGCTTTATTTATTCAGCGATACCAATAGCAGTGGGATACTTCCTCTTCCTTCTCCATTCCTCTTTGATCAAGTCCAGCCTTAATATCCTACATTCGGGAAAGACCCGGAGCTGTTAACAGATTGTACTAGGTACATGTATGGGAAATATTTTGGTATGCACTTGCACTAATATTTAATTATTGAAGCTAAAAGAATCTACGGCTGTCTGTAACTCCATTTCCACAATCATCCAATAAGAGGAGATTGTTTGATATGGTTGTTATATACAGACGACGAAATATTTGATAAATTATTATGATTAAATCTGCTGTCCCTATCCCGATCATAAAAGGAGACAGCCTACCGCAACCAATCACTCGTCTGGGCGAGCGCTACACATTCGTACCTGTACAGCACACCCTGTATGAAAGCAATAGAAAATGGATGTGCAAGATTTCATTGCTGTCGGTGGAACTAAGTGAATCTGGTAGCATCGCGGAGCTCGAGGAGTTGTGGCTGACGTGCTTGTTGGTGCCCAGTGACATGCTCGAGGAAGATGAAGACATGTGAGGGTTTTGTGATTTTTCGGGGTTTTATGTTCGTTACAAAATACCTATCAAATGTATTGTGTGAGAAAAGTTACAAACGAGTGTCGCGGTTAGAATTTTTTTTTAATTCATGTGTGAAGTGATAGTTACCCACGACTATGCTTGCATTTTGGAAATTTTACAGTTCAATATTGACCCATAAAAACGTAGATGGGTCGTGATAATTTGTATTTTTTAATAATTATTAATTAGGTTTGTTCATCACAAAATACTATTATTATTTATTTATTTATCGCGTGGCAATTATTTCGAACCGTGAGATCTTCGAGAAGACAGTACGGTTGCCAGTTTGTTGCACTTTTAGCACCACTCAGGGGCCACGTGTAGGGTAGCGGTGGTGGATACTCCCTACGGAACTGCGACCCTCCTTGTCAAGTGAGTCGACAACTGGACTTTTAGAAGTTCTCAAGCCGCCCAAAGGCCTCTAACCTAGCTTAACGACTGCTATCATAGACAGCGGCCGGGATCAACGGCTTAACGTGCCTTCCAAAGCACGGGAGCGCTCAGTTAGTAACCACTCAAATTCTCATATAACAAATACATACATTTTTGCTTAATATACTACTATTGTATAATGATCGTTAAGCGCTATCAATTGCGTAACAATAATGGAAACAATATAATTATAATAAATATGAATATACAATGCTATATTTATATATTCTTACACAATACATAATTAAGGAAAAATACAAAAAAAAAATACAAAGATTCAAAGTTTCGAAGAGTTTTAATTGTCCAACATAGATATTAAATGAGTAGGTATAGGTATAAGGCGTTAACAATAGTTTTCGCATCACTATGTGGGGCCTTGCGGCATACAAATGTAGTGGTCGAAACGTGCTAAATTCTTCACATAAAAATATCAAGTATAAACAAATGCATGCTCGCCAGTTAAGACCCGCTATTTTTTTTTAAATTAGGTATAAAGTGCGTAAGATAACTTACTCATTTTCTTACATATGTCAGTTTGTTTTTTCATGTCAGCTTATTACCTATGCTTAGTCCTAGAAATGTTGGTCTGACCGTTTCATTGATTTTATGTCCTTTGTAAGCTATTATCAAGTTAGTACATTTGGTACTTTGTTGAAATGTTATAATATTGGTCTCGTCGAGATTTATTTTATTTTCAGATGATTGGTTAGCCATTCTGCGTTTGTGATTAATGTAGTGTTAATGTCAGATTAGATTTAATACATATTTAAATTATGTCTAGAAAATACAACAGTAGGTACTATGAATATAAATACATACAAACATAAAATTAATTAGAAACTTCGTTCTAATAAAATTTAGTACTAAATCAGTACTTATTAACGAATACAATGTCAATTAAAATATGTAAAATAATATCAATTTTAAGGAAAAATAAATGAATATATTTTTCTTTTTATAGAAATATTGTAAAAGCCCAACCTAAACCCCTAAATCAATAAAGAGATAAGAAAATTAATATGTGAAATGAATTTTCTATTTGGGTATGTCAATCTATTCTTTTACAGAGTGACTTCTCCAATAAATGGTTCTTTAGTGGGCGCGTAAACTCTTCAAATCGCCATGTTTATAGTAGGTGGACCCTATCACCGGAGCATTATTTGCGAGTATTGCTGTGCGGTGCGCCGTTGTTACTATTCGAAGTTTTTCCGGGCTTAATGGCACTTTAACGTCAGTTCCACAGGCTTAAACTGTGACAGGTGTTTTCACGTAAACAAGATTACTTACCTCGAAAATGTGTAGAGTAATGGGTCATAATCATAATTTGATGTTGAAACAACGCCTTGTAAACTGCCTCTGATGGAGGCCGAGCATAAGTAGTCCCGAAGGGCCCGTTTTGAATTCGCATCACCCTCTCAGCATCGGCCGAATGCTATGCTATATAGTACAGCTTGTAAAGTATTCATCGTTACGTGTCCTATCATACTCGTATAAACAAATACTCCTAGAAGGCTTTTCTCTAGGATTACAATACTTTGTGAGCTTTTTAAGTATACAACAACATTTTAAGTCATGATTATTGTGTAGGTAATCCTATAAAAAAGTGCGATAATGATTAATGCCTTCAAGAAGTGTTTGTTTACATGGCATGTAATGCTGAATAGACTATACAGTAATTACCTATTATTAATATTAATAAAATAAAGAACGTTTCCTTTTTAAAGAACCTTTGAAAAACCGCAGAAAAAAATTGCAAATTTGGTATAACCATAGATAACATAACCCAAATTGTATTACCTATTTAGGACTATTACTATTGGTAAGTAATATATAAAAAACACACACCACACGCTAATATAAGAATTGTGACAGTGAAAATGGTCAACCAATTAGATTACATCAGGATGGCGGAAGTTGAAACACTCTGGTTCTACCAAATAACTCTTATATCCTGCGGATCTCTTTCGTCAAGATTTCGTACCTAATTTGTACCTACCTCAACATACGTTGTTATTAGATTTTTTAATAAACATATACACTCACTTTTACATGAAACGATATTATTTATTTAATATTTGTTTGTCCACAGTCGGAAGAACGCAATCATTCTGCGAACACAGCTGTCGGTACGGGTGCACGCCATTATTGGTGAGTATATACTCATATTTCTCACACACACTAACGTAACAGGGGTGTTGCGAAGATTTCCGCCTTAAATTCAACATCCGCATCTGCATCGGCATCCGCAAAAATCAATGCGGAGTTTATGCGTATATTAGTAGTATAGTAAGTGGGTAGGAATGTCTTAGCGGCGGCGCATGCTACTTACGTGAGGTATTTTCGTTATTTAACCAATAGGAATCTCGTTACGTTTATAAGATTCGTCGATCGTGAAAGTGATAATGATAAGAAGCAACGAGTTTCAAATATTGACTTACCGTAAAATGGGGCTAATTAAGACATGCGAGGCTATTTGGAATAAAAAAATATAAGTTCTGTGTCCATATATTTTTTGTCATGGCAAACGTAGATCTTTGTCTGACAAACCTAAGTCTCTTGTAAAGTTGCTTAGTGGTTGCAGCGAAGCCAAGGAGTGCACACATCTGCTTAAAAAAATCTTGATTGTGTCGGTGGAAAATCAGTGCAATTGAACTATTAATATTAACTTATTTCTTATACAAACTTATAATAGCAACATTTGTCCGATTTTGATTTAAGAATATATAATTGCAATGAATATTCCCATTTGCATTTTCTTAATTAAATTAATCATTTTATTAAATAAAACAGAAGGATGATTGTGATCATTATTTGAAAATCATGGTAATTATTTATCATCGTACCTATTCCTAAATAAAATTACATTATTCTAATGTCTGTATAAGAACTTAAACGTAAAATATTCTTAAGGTCATTATTACTGCCAACCTATTTCTATTTTCTATTTTAACAGCCACAAGGTACTTCAATTTGACAATTACATTTTTATTGTTGCGGTTCCCGAATATTGACTTATTAATTTTATCAAAATGGATTTAAATGAATTTATTAAGAGATTTCCAGTACTTTACAAAGAAAAATACGCTCGCAATTATTTATTTAAAAAAAGGCAAAAGAAGAAATTGTTAAACTTTCGAATTCTAAATTTAAGTTATCCGATATTAATCGCCGATTAGCTACCATAAGACGGCAACGTTCTCGTCTTTGCGTAAGTTAAATTACAATAGGGCTTTCCCCTAGTGCACAATCCCTTACGTATTTTTATTTTATTATTATTATTTTTAATATCTAATAACCCCCCTTTTTTTCCCTTTTTACTCTTTTCAGAAAAAAAACCTACCCTACGATCCCTTTCCAAATTTTACCGAAACCGCCACAGCTGCCACCCAAACTTTTGAAAATAGCCACCAACCCCAATTAGAACCAATTCCGGACCCCGATACTCAACAAAATTATTTCGACGTAATTGAAGATTTCGTTAATAATATTGATATTTTCTCCTTATTAAACTCCCCCGAATCCGGAAACGAAGTCCCTCCAGTAAGTTATTTTCCCTAATAAACATACTGTCCTACTTCTATCCAGAAGTTAGATGTTTGTATCGTAAGATTGTTTTTACCGGACACCTAAAAGTACATATTCTCGGGAGATTTTTAAGCTACTTCACATAATTTTAGCGTCCGTTATTTTTGGTGTCCGTACGTACCGAAAATATCGGAGGGGAAATAAACCAAACCTACACGTTATTTATCCAAGAAGCACTGGCTAATAAATGTAACTACAGCTCCTTAAAATTATGTTACAGGTATAAAAAGATTTTAGTAAATCTTGTTTTTGTAAGCACAACTTTGTGTGATTTTTTGTCGCATAAATTATTTTGTAAATGTGGTTACCCTGTTTTTAATACCTTTGGCGGTCGTTCCTAAAGCGTTCCAAGTAGTACTAGTTATGATTTAAATTACACAGGCTTCAAAATTTAGGCAAAACTAATTTAAAACCCATCGATTTCCACATAGCCCCAAACAAGAAGATATTTGGAACACCTCTTTAAACATAAATTACTCGTGTGATAACAATTAAGACACTTATATAGAATGATAAAGTATCATTCGTTTTATCCATTCAAAATATTAAGCATTTGATAAACATGTAAGTAAAGTATAGATTTATTGATGTTTTAGTCTAAAAATTGAGCCAAATAACCCAATTTTACGGTAAACGACTAAAAGTAATATTTAATGGTTTTTTAAGAACTTAATCTTACATATGCATCCGCATCCGCGGATGTGAAACTTGTATTTTTTTTTTTTTATTTAAGTATTAGGTACTGTAGAGGTTGTTACGGTATGAGGCTGGCCGTGTAGGTCCAGAATCATAACGTATACAAATTGAATTTAAACTATGATTCGTGAATGCGTCAAACTGGCATTCTTCTGGAAACAATTGGTTTTCCAAGGATTGGTCTTCACGACACCATCTGAATCACATGTTCTGTAAATCATTTAAGAGTTTATTGTAAGTATTTCAGTAACAGTAAGAAATATACTAGTTTCATATGTGCTTCCACCCCAGTATTATTATATATATACCACGTTAGTTACCACATTACCTACACATAATGTCATTTACGGTATACACCAGCCAGACAGAAGAATACATTGAAATAATTTGAAATTACAAAACAAATAATATTATGGTAGCCGAATAGGTACAATACTTACGTTGTAGACGTATGGTAGTTGGGGCTATTGTGCCTCCATGTACCTAGCGCCCGGCCGTGGCTAAGAATCTTGGTTCAGGAGTCGAGTAACCAGTGATACATCCTGGTCCAGCATATTATTGATAAATCGTATCGCGCTTGCAAAGGGGCAATTTACGCAGACGGATATTATGCCTTGACACTGGAGAAACATTTAGGCCGGGTTTTATAAATATCCGTTCGACCAAATGTCATATCAAATTTTCAGTAACTCAGTACATTTTTTGACATAACAAACCGACATAAGGTCTAACGGAAAACCGAGCCTTAGTGATAACATCCGCATCCGTATCCGTGGATGTCAAAAAATCTGCATCCGCAACATCCCTGATATGTAACTACAATGGGCTTGATTAGGCCAACTGATGACCGAACTGTATCAATTAAATGTACCTAGATCTAACTGAGGCCATGACTGAGGTATGTGCAAAAATTTGATTTTCAACCAGGTACAACTATTTATCTACATATAGCATCCATAATGCTTACAAATCAGTTATTCCTATATAAACCAACGCGTTGTCTCCATGACGACTGATCGCCATGCCAACAAGAGTTTATTTTCAATACACACGCGCCGGTCATCTTAACAATAGTAGAGCCAATAAGTCCAAATTAGGAAAACATTATAAAAAAATCCGTAAAATATAAAGTGGGGCAATTTCTGATATACAAAAAAAATGAGCTCGATGATTTAAAAAAAAAAAATTCAGCAATTATTTTTAGGCCCCAAACAAATATTTCTGTTGTCTTCAATGAATTGGCTACGTGTATGTAATTAATGTGTGGTATATTTAGTATTTGCCATTTTTTTCTAGGATAATTTTGAATACCGTTTTCAGTTAGTAACTAAAGTATTCCAGAAAATAAAACTTATATCTATCTCCGAGCCAAAAACCAGTAGAGTCGTTTTTATAACCTGCTTATATTGTTCACAGAAAGGCTACTCCACTCTCAGGGTCGGGAGCTCCGGCGAGCTCTGTTCACGCTCAAGCAGATCCTGCAGTCGGACAAGGACCTAGTTCACGAGTTCGTGGCCAACAAGGGCTTGGACTGTCTCATGCAAGTCAGCAGCATGGCCGACCACAACTATTTGGACTATATATTGAGAGCCCTTGGACAGGTAAGCTCATAAACTGTCCTTCCCTAGTCAGCTGGTCTACTCCCAAACTATTGTGTCAGGTTCATTTCATATTTTTGACTTTTGGATTCATTGTAATGAAAAATTTAACCATATGTGGCGATGATTACCTACTCTACCAACGCAGAGCGATCTTTTCCTACCATAGTCTGCACAGGCTAGGATTCATTTCAACTCTGTGGGATCTCTTGTGAAATTATCTGTTGTACCACTTAGCACATAGTTATAAGTATAAATTCAGGTTTGCTAAACTATAAACGTTCAACAGATTCTCCTTTACGTGGACGGCATGCACGGAGTAATGGCCAACAAGCATTGTATCCAATGGCTCTACTCTCTCATCTCCAGCAAGTTCCGTCACGTGGTCAAAACAGCGCTGAAACTCCTCCTAGTCTTCGTAGAATATACTGAAAAGAACTGCCTCCTCCTTATAGATGCAATCAACCAAGTCGACACCTCTAAAGGAAGGCAACCCTGGTACAACGTTATGAAAATACTTCAGGACTTCGACGCGTCTGATACAGAACTTTTGATCTACGCTACGACGTTGATAAATAGGTGTCTGAACAATGTCCCGGACAGAGACATGTACTACGACCAAGTAGATGCTCTTCAGGACCAGGGGATGGATAATATTGTACAGTTGTATATGTCGAAGCAAGGGACGGATTTGGATCTGCTGAGGCAGTTGCAGATCTTTGAGGCTGTGCTGCTATACGAAGACGGAGACGAGAGTGGAACGGCCCTAAAGTGAGTACAACTTCTGAGGACTGATTTATGAAAGATGGGTAGATTTCCGCATTGTGCTATTAATTAGAGTCCGTACATAAAAGTAACAAAGGAACCCTCATGACTGTATGTTAAAACTTTTGTATATCAGGAACAAAGAAAAATCTATCTAGGGTTTTTTACAATCAAGAAACAGTTTTTTAAACTACGTTGGTACCGAGCCTTCGGCGCGCGAGTCAAGAACGCACTTTACCGGTCTTTATAAAATCACAAATATTTGACCAATCAATTTTTTTTCATTTCATATCATCATTTCAGTTGTTATGATAACGACTATTTTTTTAGGCAACTAGACGAATCTGTGATCAACTCTGTGCATCGGCGGAGTCTAAACCTGAACACGTCGGACAGGAGAAAGTCCAAGAAACAGCAAATGAAGGACAAAGGTATTGTTTTTCTACATTTTATAAAATAGGCGTGGTCATTGTTTTTGAAGTTTCCATGGCAATGCTTTCTCGTTTGATTTTCTGACATGGTTTTGCATGATTTAATGTGTATGTTCATCTCTCGTCGCTTTTCTGATTGGAAATGCTTATTGTCTTGTATAACTATTTATTCATAAACCTATGCAACTCAGATTTCTAGCTCTTTGTCAATTCGACCACATGAGATTGTAGTTTTTTTTTAATATATATATTTATATATTTGTGGACAATCTTACACAAATTGACCTAGTCCCAAACTAAGCAACGGGTACTAGCAGATGATATATATACATACTTATAAAGATAAATAGATACTTATATACATAGAAAACATCCAACACTCAGGAAAAAATTCCAAGATCTACAATTTTTAAATTTTATCAGTAATTTAGTTAATGTTCGATTTTAACGAATTAAGATAGTCTGAGATTAAAAACCAAAATTATACGAATAATAGTTCGAATAAACTCCATTCCTGTTGTTGACAAGCAACGTGCTTTCAATTTGAGTTAAGTACATAGGTGTTCAACCGTTTGCTGTGTACCTTCGAGGAGGTTAAAGAAAAACTATTTAAAATTGTTCTATTTGTTCGGACATACAAAATTTGCCGAAATTCTCCAGACATACTAATCAATCAATTCAACTAAACTTTATCATAAACTTAAACTCGCAAAATACAACAACACCTAAAAATAAACAGTATTTTAGTAAATTATGTTTATTTATTCCATACATAAACTGACCTATACCATGCACCATGTGACTGGTACCTACCAAGTTTTTTAAGGTATTGGCTTAAAAATTACTCTATTGATTGAGGATTTTTAGTGTTCACTGCTGTCTCTACCTAATTAAGAGTTTAAAGGCCCTCATCAATATAACTTAAGCAATACTTTTTAAAACACTACCTTACATTACTTATTGTGTTACGTGAGCTTACATCCACGCATTTTTACTAACAACAGCCAAACAAGCCACCCTCGCGGAGCCCGAGCCAAACCTAAGAGAGCCTAAACCATTGAACTTACGAGCGCCCTTCCTACCCTCAATACTAGACAACAAAGAGAACAAAGAATTGACAACCGCTTTGAAAAGACGACGAGACCGCTTCGCGAGGCAAGCCCATCAGCGAGAAATGCTCAACTCCAACGGATTCGGCGGCTTGAATGGCAATCTCACGAACGTGAGTTATTCCAACGGAGACTATTCTAATGGGAATTATTATAGTGGAAACGAGAAAGTGTACAGCAACGGCGTCAACGGGCATAAGGAGGAAGAAGAAGAGAGGCCCCACATTAATAACTTGTGCGATAAACTCAAAAACGGTTTGTTCATTTGCTAACCCTACATTTCGAGCGACTGCTTTCGCAACATCCGGAAAAATCTTAGATTGTATACGTAACCTGCAACCAGCTTTAATACCAAATATAATTATCAAAAAAAATACATTTTAAAAGTTTGTTCCCTAGCTAGTAGAAAATAGCGATTATGTGAAAGTAGTCCTTCGATTTTCAATATTTTCATGCGCTTTTTGCGTGTTATCATGCAGTTAGCTTTAATTTCTGTGTTACATGTTTTAAATAAAGCATTTAGTTCTGAATTGTTCGAATAGGCATTGGTTTTCTTTCAGTTACAAATTAAATATGTAATAATGTCTATTCGAACAGGTCACATCTATGTACAGTTACCAGGGGGGCCTTACGAGTTTTTTACCAGTATTTATATCTAAATTACTGTGGTACTTGTGGTACTCAAGAATATCAAGCTGACCTAATTACTCTTTAACTTCTCCATAAGCCCAAAATTCTTATGATTACTTTAATTTTTTAACACAATAAAGTTATTTTTGAGAAAAAGCTCGCCACAATTTATAGAAATAAAATATTGGCTTGGTAATGAAAAAAAAATATGATTCTGCTGCTGGCGTTGAATTTCTACATTTTATTATAATTAATTAATTAATTTTAGGAAACCAAAGATATACAGCTGGTCTGAAACAAAGAATACAAAACGGCACTCTAGGCCACAGCGTGACGCCTGCTGACGCGCTGACAGTCATGCGGCAGAAGGTGGACCTGCCTGTGGACTCCATGGACGACCGGGGAGTGATACTGAACAGGGAGCACAGTATCAAGGACCTGGCGCAGCGCCTCACGAGCCCCGTCAGTCCCACAACTGAGGAGAAACCTTTGAGAGTATCGGATATGGCCGGAATAGTGTCGAAAGCCAAAGAAGAGTTAGCTAAGTCCCAATCTAAGGGTAAGTGACTGAGCAATGAAAATGCGTCGTTCAATATTTTTCGGTACCTGAAGGTTGAAAAATTAATCGTTATTATGTTTACAGAAGTAATAAAGAGTCCTACAATAGAGATAACTCCAAAACTCCACGAAATTAAGATATCAGAGAATGATCTCCATTGGGAGGAATTGAAAAAAGGATGTCTTAACAGGGAGTTCCATCTTTGCGATCTGGACTTCTCAGATTTGTGTCAAGACACTGACGACGAAATGTCGTCTCCGGCCGTTAATGCGGCTGGTATCCCACCGCCACCACCGCCAGGGATGTTCCCTGCAGTTGGAGTTCCTCCTCCTCCGCCCGGTTCATTCCCTCCATTTGCAAAAAGCGTCCCTACACCGCCACCAAAGCCTTCGCTGTCTGAGATCTCAAACGATTCAGATAGCTCAACTATTAAGAAGAACAAGAAAACTGTGAAGTTGTTCTGGAGAGAGATACAGGAGTGTCCGCCGCCGATGGTCAGGACGAAGATTGGAGGGTTCATATGGGACGACCTGCCTGATGTCAAACTGGACACAGCGATGTTGGAACATCTGTTCGAATCTAGGACTAATGACTTGATTATTAAGGTTGGTACTTGTTGCTCTACTTTAGCTAAAGTAGAAAATTCCATACTAGTCATAACTACATAAGAACACTTTTCTAGTGTCCTTAACTTCCTCAAAAAGGCGACCATACCTAAGGATTTTTTTTTCTGTTTACATATGATATGCTCTATTGTATTTTCCTAAACTAAAACTACCGACATGTGGGAATATGTATATAATGTATAATATTTTTTATTGTTTTCTTTTTTTCATAATGCTGCCACTTAATTGCACCTGGATCTACAGGAGGTGAGTATATAGAAACTTACAGAAATGTGTATATATATTTGCTTTGTTGACGATTAAACTTCTTCAGCTTTCTTAAAATACATCAGCAATATCATATAAATTCCAACAGAAAACTACAGGCCTATTTATTTTCCAGAAGCTAATGGAACCAAAGAGGAATCTTATACTAGATGCCAAGCGATCCAACGCAATAAACATAGCTATGAAGAAGTTACCCACACCACAGACCATCAAGGCGGCGATCATGAAAATGGATGCCACCGTGATTGGTAGAGAGGGTATAGAGAAACTGTTGACTATGCTTCCCACTGAAGAGGAAAAGGTCAAAATACAGGAAGCTCAAGTGAGTTAGCACATTTACCTATTAAACAGATAGTCTTCTGAAATCAATGTCTTTTTAAAATAATGTTAATTATTGACATGATTTATTGTCTAAAATATTATAATATTTTACAAAGGAACAAACAATCAAGAAATAATAGTTTTAGTGGTGCAATGGTAGCTGCCGATGCATGTCACGCATAGGATTTTTCAAGAAACACAAGTATTTAATTATCTTTATTTATTCTTCTCGAGTACAGGCCTCCTCCAACTCCTTCCACTTTTCTCTATCTTCGGCTGTCTGTATCCAATTATGATGTTAAGGAATAAATGGTTTTGAATTCTTATTATAATTATTTATTCTTCTAGTACGCTAATCCGGACCTGCCTCTGGGCAGCGCAGAGCAGTTTCTTCTGACCTTGGCTTCGATCAACGAGCTGTCCTCTAGGCTCAAGCTTTGGGTCTTCAAACTGGATTTTGATAACTTGGAGGCGAGTTTAATTATGTTACATACATTCTGTTAGTCTAATGACCGTATTAATTAGGGCTCCAAAAGGATACCTATATGTCTATTTAAGTATGTAATAGTCTGGACGAGAGACGATCGCTTACTGGAGCGCATATCTACAAACAGACTTCAATCGAATTTTTTGTTAAATTACAGAAAGAAGTAGCAGAACCACTAATGGACTTAAAGCAGGGCATAGAGCTGCTCAAGATCAATAGAACGTTTAAGGTTATCCTCTCCACCCTGCGGTCAGTAGGTTCCTTCCTAAACGGCAGTCAAGTCAGAGGGTTCCGACTTGAATACCTGTCCAAAGTCATGGAAGTAAAGGACACTGTGCACAAACATCCCCTACTGTACCATATTTGCGAGATGATCATTGAGAAGTTTCCGGACAGCACAGATTTTTTCAGTGAGGTGAGCGCGTGTCTTATGTCTGAATTATTTGCATTGTACCTAACCTACTAGACTCTATAGCGTAGGTCAAAGAACTTCATCTGCAAAAAAAGACGAAAGGAATAATCCAAATATTCATCAATAGGCATATCCGTATTAGAGTAATTCTATTTTGCAAAAGGTGGTGTAGTAATTTTTAGGGTTCCGTAGCCACTGGCAAAAACGGAACCCTTATAGTTTCATCATGTCCGTCCGTCCGTATGTCACAGCCGATTTACTCGGAGGCTATAAGCACTACAATAATGAAATTTGGTAGGAAGGTGTATATTCTATGAACCGCTACATAAAAGTAATGTAAAATTACAAAAAGATATTAAATTAGGGGGGACACTCCATACATGTAACCGGTGGATGAAAAAAAATTTCAACGCGTTGGGTAGGCCTTTAAAATGATATGGAGGTTTCTAATAAACTTTTCCATTTAAGTCAACCGTTGGTGAGATATTAGCTGTCAGTGATAACAAGTGCCCCCCCCCCCCCCCCCCCCCTCTAATTTTTCAAGATGGATAGCCATCAGCCGAGTAAAAAATATCAATAATCATAACACGGGATATCTCGGGACAACTTTGGCACCTCCTATACAACTTCATGCAACATAGCCCCTGCTTGGAACCTCTACTAACTGGTGTATCTTAATATAGCTCAGTCCCGGTCTTTGGAATAGCTCAATCAATATGTATACATTTTTTCATCTTACTCCATAGAAATAAGGTGAAAAATTTATACATATTTAAGCCCTTGACTGTAACCTATACACCGGTACAAAAGTACAGTGTCTAAAATAGTCAGCTGGCGTTTATCCGCGAAACTTGTGGTCCTGGATTTTAAATCCTGAGACTGAGTCTTGGATGCTGTCCATGTCCTTTTTGGACTCGATTGATTACATTTAAGATGCACCCAAATGTTTATTATTTTGTCCGTGGTTTTCCAGGTGGGTCCAGTCATTCGGGCTTCTAAAGTGGACTTCGACGTCTTAGCGGCCAACCTGTCTAAGCTGGAGTCAGACTGCAAGGCGTCCTGGGACCACATGAAGCGGGTGGCTAAACACGACAGCTCCCAGATATTCAAGACTAAGATCAACGAGTTCCTCACCGATGCAGCGGAGAGGATCATACTCCTTACGATCATCAAGAAGAGGGTTATGAGCAGGTAATGAGGAATTTGAGAAAGTAAAGTTAAAAAAGATTCTAGAAGTTTAACTAATAGTATAAATACCTACTGCACTTTACCCAATTTCGCTCCCATCTTCCAATAATAGGTACCTCATTTTTTAAATGCGTTAAGTTAAGACGCACTGATTTTCATATTATCTCGTACCTTAGTTCCCTTGTATAACCCTCCTTGCATTCGGGTACCTTTACACACAAAAACTGTGTTTCGTTTTTCAAATAAAAAAAAACTTAGAGTGATACTGACCTGCAATGCCAAGCGATTTTTTTATTTATTCTTGAAAAATTTTCTGCGCTGCGCGATTTATTATTGACTTAATGTCATTTCTAATCAATCTTGTAAGTACGCAAGATTTATTTCCATTTGCAATTTACTCTTTTTTCGCTTGCGTAACAACGCAGCCTTTAGCACACAGTCTCTTTTGTTCTAGATATACCAAGTTCCTACTGTTCCTTGGGGTCCCGGCAGCGGATATCTCCAAGACTAAGCCTTCAGACTTCCTGAAGGTGATCGCTGAGTTCGCCCTCGAGTACAGGACCTCGAGGGAACGGGTGCTACAGCAGTTAGAGAAGAAAGCCAACCACAGAGAGCGAAATAAAACAAGGGGCAAGATGATCATTGATGTAAGTACCTATAATGGTTGGAGAATTATACGTATGTTGGTCGAACGGGCGCTAATGCTGTCACTGGACATTCCACAGCAGTTAGAGAAGAAATAAGACCAGGGCAAGATGTTCGTTGATGTAAGTGTAATTAAAATGATTGGGGTATTACAAATATGTTGGTCGAACGGGCGTATGCTGTCACTGGACGTTCGTCCATCATCTGTGATTTTAGGGAGAGCCACAAATGCCACAATACCGCGTCGTCCGGTACAAATATAGAATGCCGTGTCCGAGCTTAGCTCGGGATATCGGTATACATTCCCTGATCCCAATGCATACGCGTGCCACCAAGAGAGACGGAAATGCTCTTATGCAGCAATATTGAGAACTTGTTTAAAACGGCTTTCGTGCTTAATTGTCTTTATAGATTTGAGTCAGGGGCGTATTTTGAAATTTGGCGCCCCGGGTCAATAAGTTTCGCCGCCCCAGAAGTCAAGAAAAGAATAAAAACATTTAACGTATAAATTTATGCGGTGTACAAACTTATTTAAAAAGTTTCAGGGGGGCTTTGCCGTCCCTGGTGGATTAGCGCCCCCGGCCATAGCCCTAGGGTAAATACGCCCCTGATTTGAATAAAGAAGCGCAGGTATTACATACTATGAATGTGTATCAGTACAAAAGAAGAGGTAGCCTAAGTAAATGATGCATAACATGCATCGTGTGAGACGATATGAATAGGAAAAACATTTTTTTTAAAATATATTTTTCATTTTCTTGTGGCGCTGTGTGTTGGTTTTGGCAATAAACATTTTTCTATTCTATCCTAACTAGCTGTTGCCCGCGACTACATCCGCCTAAAATTTCACTCCGTATTTGATCCGTTGAGAGATGAATTTCGGGATAAATAGCGCGTCGACAGACTTAATGCGCCTTTACAGCTCTGTTTTTGTACGGTAGGTGGCTAACTATTCGGCTAAGAACGGCGACCACACAGCCGACAACGCTCTAAAGGAACTCCTGAAGACCGACCCGGACACTGACAGCCTGACAGACGGCCGGCGCAAGATACAAGTCAATTCTAGGAGAAGCCTTGTTAAGTAAGTTCCACTTATACGATACCTATTTATTGAATCGTATGGCATATATACAAAGTGTGGGAGATTACATATGTGCCTATTTAATATTGCTTATGATGCCTATCTTGGAATCTTGTACTTACATGGTCATGATTAGGCGTAAAGTGCTTCAAAGCTGACTTAATAACTGAAACCGTAAATCATTAACGGTGATTAATAATAATTATTGAGCAGTAAAACATTCTCATTGATGAGTCATTAGCAGTTCTAAGTACCCTTTTTCCTAGCGTCTAGCTTCTAATAATTATTGTAAAATTTTATTGTTCTTCGGTTGTCCCTTTAAATTGTTTGTTCTTTTTGTGTTCTAGTGGAGATATGTCCGCCGACGACGAGATCATAGAGAGCCTTGTCCGATCTGCGACCACGAAGCGGCGTCCCGTCACACGCGAGAGGCGGAAGAACCGGCTCTCCGACAAGAAAAACTGTAAGGATCCATTTTTATCGACGACATTGTTGTACCTATAACCAGACTAACTTGAAATAATTACCTATGCAAGTGTATTAGTTTTCAACGGACGACCTCGGGAGTCCGATAAGAAGCCTGCAATTGCCATTCCAGCGGAGACTAGTACATATAGTGCTTTTCTCAAAAATGGGGAGAAAAACAAACGTAGTTAAAGTCATTCGAAATGTATGATCCTTTAAGGATTACGGTTTACCCGCCCTTATATTTAAAAAAAAAAAACAGAATAGCAAGTGTATTTTTTCACCGAAAACTGCTAACTGTCAAAAAAAGTCACAGTATCAACAGACACTAACAAATAACTCACGGTATCAACAGAAAACAAATAGGCATGTAACATTTCAGGCAAGTTGAGCAAGATTGCGATTTTTTTATCACAATATATACACTTCACCTTCCATTATGTAGCGAGTATAGTCCACTTTTCCGGCCAATTTTGAGAGAAAATGCATTACAATGAAATAAATTGAACAATGTATACACACCTGTAATTATTATAAGGTATCTTTATCACCGCTATTTATTCCTTATCACCGCGGTCGCGGTCTAACAGTATTTTGGTCCAAAAACGGTGTGGTGATAATAATGTAGAACTTTTAATTACTAAACAAGTAAATTCGGACGTCGCACATCGGACGTGATTATTTCATAATATAGTAGATACGAGTACAGTATTTTTTATGAATTACAGTTACCCTTATATCACCGGTTACTTGTATTTTATGTATACTCTTATAAATAATGTCTGAATAACCAAATATTGACACTAACATACAAGTAATTTTGTATATATGTATATTTTTTTACTTTATCAACGTAACTCCAACTGCCAAAAACAAGCCCTGTAGGCATTCTATGACTGCCAGGAGTTATCTGCCGTTACCTCAAGCTATGCAGCTTTTGCGAATTTGTAAAATGTATGTAATGATTTTATTTTAAAAATCTAAACACAACGATTTTTCGGCTCGGCGATTATAAGTATTATGGATTCAAGATTCAAGCCCTGGGCAACGAACACTACTTATTAGAACTTTTTTCTGGCTGGTTAGCTTGATTTCCAGAAGGAAAAAGATCGCTAGCAGCTAATGCAACATAAGGGTTCGGATCAGAGGGCGGTGTCCGTTCCGGAGGCATCGTGTCTTTTTATTTGCCGATCTGTGTCATTTACTAGTCATATAAATTAATAATATTGTTTTTTCTCAGTGAACAGAACGCTGGATGGGCAATAGGATCTCAAGAACAGTCCCGGAGAGGTACGATTTCAATACGTAATAGATGCATAATAAGAAAAAACCCAACTGTATTTCTATACAGTGTTTGGTAGTTAGGTGCAATAATTTTAAGGGGTGATAGAGGGGGTAATTATACACATTTTATACCACACTTACCAAGTCTTCTGGTTTCTAAGATATGCGCCATTTTATTTTGAGTACTTTTTCCTTATTCAAAAACTTCCTTAGTTCCTACCACTACTGTAAAATTACAACGACCCAAAAAAAAATAAGAAAATAACTTAAAAAGTATGATTTTTCATTGTAAAGTCGTAAGGAAAAAGTAAAAATTTCCAAATTAAATTGACTTCGTAATAGAAACCAGAATTCTTGGTATGTATGACCTCCTCTTTCACCCCTTAAAGTCTGTGCACCTAGCTACCAAACAGCCTGTATACAATAATAATAAGAATACTTTATAGCTCTTATGTTGATACAGTAAGTGTTAAAGCTAGTTTAAGGTACAACATGAAACCCTGTACGGGTATTGCAATTTTTACCTAGGTATACGTATAGGGTAGGTATAATATATAACTACCTATATTAAGATTATACCGTAGAGCTTTAATTATATTTTCAATATTCTTATGTTACCTAGTTAATACTTGTTAGGTACATACATATAAATTTCGTGATATCTTTTATTTCTGTTATAGATGACCAGGTGACACTCAACAGATCGTCGAACGGCGTAAATAGTGATAAATTAATTACTAAATCTATTTATTCAACTAGATAACCTTGAATCTCATTTCCACTCAATTATTTATACATAAGCATTTCTTTTGCCTTTATATTAACTACCTAAGTTTATGTTTGTTTTGTAATTGTTTCTGTTTAAATAAATCGAAGTTGTACATGGATTACCCACAGTCCCAAAAAGTGATAATACAATTTATTTTAAAGGACTTGTTTTTACACGCGATAAATATCGCGTTAGATCCGTAAAAACAAGTATTTTAAGTACCTATGAGTACAAACCGCGAAAGTTTAGTGTTATACTTACCTATGCAGTTTTTGATCCCAAAGCCATACTTATACTTTAAAAAGTTGCTTCTATCGTTGAGATCAACAAATAAGTTTAGAAAGACTGCCTAGTCTACACGTTTAGTACCTAAACACTGTTAATAGTGTTATTATAAGTATCAACTGGCAAACTAACTGTCTTCTCGAAAATTTCTCGGTTCGATATATAAATATTTAAGTATCAAATGTAGCTACTTAACCCTTTAACGTTCGGTGGTTAAAGGATTAAAGTGGCTCCAAACGGTTTTATGATTACACTGCAAAGGCACAACACATCCCGGATGGACCGCGGTTTGAAAACAAAGCATCAAAAAATTTAAAAACCCTTGTGAGGCGAATTAGTGAGATTAGTTTCGTTAGGTACCAATCTATCAAAATGTACAATGTATTTCACTAAAATGAAAAAAAATCGATATTCTCTACAAAAAATTTCAACGGCAATTAATTAACTTTCATTTATTAGTATAGGTATTTTTTTTGCAACAAATATAAAGGTTAGACATTTCAATAATGTTTTATTTATTATAAGTATTTTTACCTAATTTACTTTTTGCCTATTTCTTTGTCAATCCTGTTTCAATGATCCTGTACCTATTTATTTTCTGCTGTACCTATTATAATAAAAATCAAAGAGTTTTAGTACCTAACAATGTTGCATGCATGTACAAACGCCCACACAGTTAACTGACCCTTCATGACCATTATTACAATGCGCATAAAGTGCACGAATGGTCAGTTAAGTGTTTTGGCGATGGTACCTACACTTAAGTTTAACTTAGTTAGTAAATTTTTTCATTTTATTAAAAAAATCATATTATTCGCTCACTGTGAAAAATATTAGGTATCCTGTTCGTTCAATTACTTAGTTATAGTTTTATAAATATTCGTGTAATGGTACCTACTGTAAATAAAAATATGTAAATAAGCAATTTTGTTTTTTTTTTATTTAATTTCAACGCCGTAGGTATGGTATAAGAAACCGAAACACATACCTTTTTAGGGTACCGCATCCGAAGGGTCCAAATTGAACCCTATTGCTATCACTCACGTGTCCGTCTGTCCGTCCGCCGTCTGTCACACTTTTTAGTCCCTTGTCATAGACGAGTAAAAAGGGTACGTGTTTGAAGTTTCTTACGTACTTTTAATATACAAAACAATTACTGACCAGAAGAGTTTTTTCATATAATCGTCAATCTCCTAATTGATACACGATTGTCGTAGAAACTTTGTGAAAATCTCAGGTAAGTATTGTCAAGAGTTTTTTTTTTATTTAACCTGACTGTGGCTTTATAGGCTGGGCCCAATACAGCGATAGGAGTGCGTGGTTGGAGGGTAGCCTGGGAAAAATCCAGGGAGAAACCTCCGACACGACCACGTGGGTGGTTTTGAACACTGGAATACTCTTAAAGAGTTTGCGCTCCAGTGAAATTTGTTGAGCGGTTCCAATCGAATCTGCGAAGTGATTGGAATCGAGCTACTGGGAGTTTTGTCGCTGGTTCACTAAACCTAGCCTAGCTGAGAACAGTCCAGCAAGAAACTCAACTAGGCCCGACCTGGGTCGGACTGACTACCCGGTGTGCGGTGGTACCGGGACGAATAGTGACTGTCTCTGTTTGTCGATGGAAACTGTGATTACGTGGTCCGGGAAAAGAAATACAGTTATCGAAATGCCAATCTAAAAAAGAAAAAAAGAGCACTTCTTAATTTCGTCTTGAACCTCCGTCCTCCGTATAACAATAGGGAACAGATACCCCTAGGCCAAGCGGCCACTGACATATAATCTCGAATTTTATAATCATAACCCGTTCTACTGACGTCAGAAGTAGCGGAGATATGACATGAAATTTAAGTGCAATTTATTCGGTAGGTATTTACTCTCAGAAAAATTTCTAATTTTCAAAAGTTCGTAATTTTCAAAAGTTCGTAATTTTCAAAAGTAAGTAATATGTTTTTAGTTATTAATCCCTTCTTTCTTTACGAACGATACGCATACGACTCTATTCTCGGAGACTAGACTATAATACCTAGTCCCTTCGGGTAGTTCGAAAGGAGTAACTCACATAGATGCATATACGGCTAGAATATATATATATATTTTAACCTGACTGTGGCTTTATAGGCCGGGCCCAATAAAGCGATAGGAGTGCGCGGTTGGAGAGTAGCCTGGGGAAAACCTCCGGCACGACCACGCGTGTAGTTTAGAACACTGAAATACTCTAAGAGTTTGCGCTCCAGTGAGATTGGTTGAGCAGTTTCAACCGAATCTGAGGTGTGAGTGGAATCGAGCTACTGGGCGTAGAATACCCCGTATCGTAGTGTGCGAACCTGTTATCATACTAAGCCAGGACTTAGGTTGCGGGATTTATAAAACTGAAAAAGCATATCATTGTAATTATTTTATTGGACGGAAATTAAAAATAAGTATTCTTATATGTATTATTAGTTATTAGGCAGATACTTTAAAATAAAGGCAGTGTAAATTAGACAAAAACATGCATAATTTTCTGACATAAAATATTACAGATGACACCTACAAAGACTAATGATTAGATCTAATGATTAGTCCTCGCTTTGACTGTGTATCGGTGTTTTGCGATTTAGCCTTTATGCACTGCCCTTTTCCACTGGCCAGTTGAAATTAAATCGCACCTATCAAGTCAATGCCAAAAATACTTTTCGGGTGCCTGTAGGCTATCCCTGATTGAATCATTAACGAGTAGATGAGACGGACGCAGCAATACGATGAAGTGGGATGAGACGTTCCTCGTCGTTTCTTAGTCAGCGACTAAATTAAAAAACTCAGAATCGAATAGCGAATTAGGTTAACATTTAGTTTGTGTAACGAGTGGTCCCGACACACAAACTAAATGTTCTATTTGGTCACACTTAATTAGTTTCGTTTCGTCACGAACCACTACATGGTGTTAGTTAGGATCACCTCTTTTCACTATTGGACTCCTTGTACTTTACTGAAACTACTATTTGAAAGACCTGATTGAACGTATAAAAAAGCCCTTTATAGGGTACCTTACCAAAAAGGTAAAGAAGAAACCCTTATCGTTTCACTCCGTCTATCTGTCACATCGCTAAATATCTCAACTAGTAGTACTAAGTTTGTAATTGAATCACATTTACAAGCATTTTTAAGATTTTCCCTGAATTAATGGGGTTGGGAAGGGTACAAGATCTGCGTACGGAACCCCCGGTGTCTCAGGTCAGACTCCCACTTGACCGGTTTGTTTCAGTACTTGGGAAAACCTACTTACATATTTTATAATTATAAAGCATGTCCATTTTTTTAAATTCTTAGTACCACCATATTTTTGTACTCGTGTCTGGAATGGTAAGGAAGTATTTTCGACGTCGTCGAAATAACAATTTTGTAAGTTGAATGGTAAGATTTACGTAAATGACACATGGCAAGAGACATGGTAATGCTAATGATGCGCCCAACAAGTCTAAAACCGATTACAAGGTCTCGGAAGTATTACATTCTGGTTATATTTTATTTATACTAAATCAAATTACATGTCAGAAAAACTACATGTTTTCATCACATACCTACATGTCAAAATCAATATTAAATTTATAATAATTAGGTATACATAATAAAAGTATAAACAATTCAAAATATTTTTAGTCTACATTCTAACCTTAACCTATCAGATCTTTAAGGACGGAGAGTACGTACAGTAAGCAGCAGATTTACATACATTAAGGAATCAATAAGATCTACACAACGCCAAGCCATATGTTGACATATCCCACCAGAGTTATGCTGCTGTCTGTACACTTTTTTACAGGCACTAAATGGCATGGACGGTGGATGGTATGTGAAGGTACAATGTACAGTACATGACAAAGTGTTCAGAGGAAGTTACCACAGAGATGTGCGATAAAGATGGAGGTTGAGAAATTCTGTGGTCGATTTCCGTAGTACAGCCCCAGGCACGGAATGGCAGATTTATATTTGTGGGACGAATGTATACATAAACATTTAAGATTTTAATTTAAATAGATATGTATATTAAGTTATGGGTGGCCCCTAAATGTCAAGAGTTAGCAGCAATCTGTATTACTAAAACTCATCAAATGATTTAGGTATAAATAATTATTCAGAAAATTTAAACATTGGATTCAAATAGTACTGATTAGTGCCGAGGCAACTGATATGTACGTATACCAATAGTAAGGGCGTATTTAGGGGGGGCACAGGGGTACGTATACTACTAGTTGATTATTTTTGCCCGACTGCCCCATGTGCCCTCCCCCCCCCCCCCCCCCCCCAAAATCCTGAATACGCCCTTGTATACGACAGATGGTACATTCTCATACTTGCATCACGCATACTGAATGTGTAACCTATTCATAAAGTTATTGATACTACCAATTGACCTGGACACATGAAGAGCTCTACTAGCCCTAGGCTGAGTTCAACAGTTATGCATTTTTCACATACAAAATTTAATCTAATTAACCTAATTTATCCATAATATTATTGATTCTACCAATTGACCTGGACACATGAAGAGCTCTACTAGCCCTAGGCTGAGTTCAACAGTTATGCATTTTTCACATACAAAATTTAATCTAATTAACCTAATTTATCCATAATATTATTGATTCTACCAATTGACCTGGACACATGAAGAGCTCTACTAGGCCTAGGCTAAGTTCTACGATTATACATTTCTCACGTACAAAATTTAATCTAATTTACCTACTGATCATCATCAGTAGGCATCATTAGGCCACGCTAACGCGCACGCACGTCACATGATGAATGCATTGTAAATGTGTGGAAGTTCATGTTTGACAAGCGCGTGCATGTCGTCTGTGTCTAAACGCGGCCTCAGTTGTGGTAACTGCAAACTAAATGTCATAAAAAGCCCCTCTTTTGTACCTACATTTTCTCTAATTAAAAAATAAATATATATATTTTATTTTCATGTAATAATTTCATTAAACAAACCATTAGGATATAAATGAACTTAAAATACGCTTCCGACTTATTAATACACAGAAAAAACAAGGAAAAACCAAGGTTCAAAGCCTGAAACAGGTACTAAAGTTGATACCAAGAACATTTTTGGGAAGGTGTCTGAATTACAAAAATATGTGACAAATGTGTCCCACTAACTTAAAGCCTGTTGGTGTTTCATGTTTCTCAATATGCATTCAATAAAAATGACCAAAATGTTTAAATGACATTTCAAAGAACTCACACTAATGCAAATTTGTCATGCAGCGAAATAGGTGACATTGGATTTAATAGTACATGTATGGAGTCCATAACTTATGTATTTCTTTTAGACCTACCCAATGAATGAAGTAAGACTTTATTTCATTTCATTTCATTGGTTGAAATTATTTGAGATAAACATTTGTAACAAATAGTCTCATTAATTTGTTCTAAGGTGCAAATTGTAACAGCAGTCTTAGTACTTCGTTCATATCAAATAAATTCAACTTATACATAGACTTAGCACGTCACGCATAAGACACCGTCTGGTCATAGGCTTCGTCCTCCCTCCAGTAGCCCTGAACAACGGCGTGGTGAACTGGCAAGGTGTTATGCCTCAACTTGCACCAACGGCCGCCGAATCTAAGTATCAGTATTATCACCATTAGGACAAATAGAGACAACACAGCCACTGCCGGGTAAAACATTAAGAAAGCCATTGTTGTCTAACTCGTTTATGGAACTACTAGAAATTAGATGTCACTCTCTCTCTTATGCAACTCCAAATATTCCTGCGAAGATGTCAGTGGCTGTGTAGAAACAGACGGAGGGACGCTGCCTCTGCCGTGTACTTCGTGGTATTCAGTGGAGTATGGTTGAACGTAGTGAACTGGCTGGTAGTTACTCTCCAACTCGGTGAAGTCGAGTGGTGGTTGTTTATGAGGAGTGGCCGACCAGATGGACACGATCCAGCGGTTGCCTGGAAATATGACAAAATAATAATGATCTAATGTGACACATCTGACTGTGCAACGTAACAACGGCGAGAAAAACAGCAAAAGGTGGTAAAAGTCCACTGCAATTTGTATACAATATAAAAGTAAATTTAAAATTGTTATTGTAAATTAATTTAAAATGCCAAATATACTGTTCAATGTGTATATGTACTGTTCAAAAATATTAGTACCATGGCATTTGCCTTACTTTGTACATTTTCACACCTGAGGTTTCGACAAAATGGTCACAAGTAGCTTCAGACAAACAATAGCTTGGAATATTCTAATTTTCTCAAAACTAAAAGTAAGTGTTGTGTGTTATTCTGTGAAGCTATGAGATAAATGGAAAGCTGTAACTAAAAATGTAAATGATATAAAGATGTTAGTATGATAATCCTCAGTTATAGATGTTTCTATAAAATTATCCTGCTTGAAGCCAAGCAATAGTATGTTGCTTGGCCTTAAACAGGATAATTTTACTATGCTATGCTACACTGTTGTGCTGACCCCAGTATCTAGCTTAGACTTTGTAGGTAACCTTAACATTTCACTGCCATACTTAATGTACCCCAGAAACCGACATTGCATAGCAACCTAATTATAGCGACAGTGCGCCTAGTGGACTTGAGAAGTTACGCAGCACCTCTAGGCATCCTGTCAGTGAAAGCGTAGTTTTTAGTCTAATGTATTTTAAAAAACTGGACACATGCTGATCCAACTCGCGCAGCGAGGGTTCCATACACAGGTTTGTAATGGTCCCGACCCAATTAATACAGAAAAAACTCTCAACAACATGGTGTAGAATGCCATGGGTACAGTGCCATCTATCAGCAAATTTTGTTACAAATTTGAGCTAGGTACTGAATAATTTAGTATGTATAAAGGTTTTTCATGGATAATTCTTTATCACATGAAACAATTGTAATTTTTTTATAAAGGTACTTTCAGCATAATTGCATAGGAATTTATAAAACAAAAATACATGCAAAGGTGATTAAATTAGAAACAGTACAGAAATGTTTTTTGATGGTAAAAAAACAAAAAGTAGATTGAGCTAGTTGTTTTCCTGTAAAATATACATTGATAGTAATGTTATGTTTTAAAATCATTTTTTTTTCCTTAGTAAACTAACATATTCACTAGTTTCAAATTTTGTACCACCTGTTATCTGTCATTTCGCACAGAAAATTAAAAAAAAAACTTAAATAAAAACAATTTCCATGCATTTGGGTTACCCTTATTTATAACGATTCCAAATTTCAAATCTATAGCATAAGTAGTTCTTAAGATAATTAGCGATGTGAGAGACGGACAAAGTGGAACCATAAGGGTTCCTTTTTTACCATTTTGGTATGGAACCCTAAAAGTGAACTTACCCGTGTGACGGTCCAGCCAGTAGTCCGAATACCGGGAGCAACAGCAGACCCCGTTCAGAATGAGAATCAAGCCCAATATCACACTACAAATGGCTATGGCTATATAGAAAGGCGTAAAGTCGCCCACATGCGACACTATAGGGTTTATAGTTTTGTAAGTTCCGTTCCCTGTAAAGTAATTGGGAAGATCAGAAGCCGACATGGTCTAACAAACCTGTTGAAGAAAGAAAATTACGTCAACTTATTACAATTTATGAAGTAGCCGAAACAAACATTAAATTCTGTAGCATTCGTGAACATATGAACAAAAAGTGTTATTTTAGGTCACGCACCATGGAATACAAGACGAAGCCGCACCCTAGCTTACAGGGCGTGGTATGGCGCTAACAACATCAAACTTAGTGACACTGACCTGAAACTTTATTTTAGTTGGGTCTCCGTAATAGTCATATAATTGATTGTTATAATATATTACACATTTATTGCGAATAATACGAGGTAAAAATTCAACGAAATTGTAAGTTCAATTCAACGCTACGTCCGCGTCAGTCGTCAACGGACGAAACTTTAATGAAAACGAAAACATATGCCACAGACTAATAAGAACTTTTGTTTTTGCCATGCCTTTGCAAAAGGGACAGGTAAGTTAAAAATGAATGAACTGAAATAGTCTTGAAATTACAGACAATAAAGAGGCAGTACCAACATAATGAAAAAATACCAACTAGGCTATCGTTTTTGTGGTTTGTGGTCACTAGTTGGCACCACTGCGCTTTAGTCGAGCTGTTAAAAGTTTGTTATTGGTTATTAAATTTAGATATTGCAAAATAGTCATCATATTATTTTAATTAGAAATAAACCCGCGTAACCCACCCACAAACTATGAATTTTGGCATTTCGTAGGACTATTAATAATCATCGTCAGCGTAGGCAAAGTATGTCAAAAGCTGTTCGAGGCCGGCCATCTATTGGAGGTTGAAGGAACAATATATAGATTTAAAGTTAATGTTTATATTAACTGACTGTATTCATTATAACACACTAATATTATATATATATATATATATAGACTTTGGCCACTTCCTAATTTGTATCTTTCCAAACTTGTCTACTTCCTAACCTGTCTCTTTCTTATCATGTCCACTTCCAAACTTGTCTATTTCCTAACTTGACCACTTCCGAACTAGTCTATTTCCTAACTTGTCGGCTTGATAATTTATCTTTCCTAATTTAGCTACTTCCTAACTTGTCCACTTCCAAAATCGTATACTTCCCAACTTGCCCACTTCCTAATTCGCCCATCAAACCTGGCGGATACAACTTTTTTGAAAAAGTCACATGACACATGGGTTTCATGGGATTTCGGGATTCTAATCGTGACCATGGTCATTATCTTGAAATCCAAAATAGAGCGCATGTTTGAATTTAGCACCCCGAAATCCCATGGATCTCATTTGTCACCAACTACATAGAAAGAGACAGATAATGCTTACGTTATGGACACAAACACATTGAAGTTAAGAAAACTTTTATTTTTAATTCGGTTTAAATTAAGGTTACTTGGAGATGCACAAGAAAAGTTATACTGTATACTCATAAGTCACCAATAACAATCAAGTTTGATTTGCCATTATGCAGGTAGGTACTAACGTTTACAGTCATCCGATAGAAGCGAACTTAACGGGTAGGTCATCAGAGGGCTACCGCGAACCGAAAACGAACGAGGTTCGAATATCTCCCTCTCTGTCGCACGGATTAGCAAGTGCGACAGAGAGAAAGATATTTGAACTTCGTTCGTTTTCGGTTCGCGGTAGCCCCTAAGTACCTATTGATAGATTACGTACAAGATTCGGATTGGCCGGGCACCAGTTGGCTTATTTTGAAAAATATCTAAACCACGGCACGGCTCGAAAATAAAATATTCTGGATATTAATTACGTACTCTGTGTTTTCCTGTTTTTGTACTGTTTTCATTCGTTCATGTATACTTTATATAATTTTATTTTTAGGCATTTATAATAGCCATTCACTCATTCATTAGACCGGAGAGGAGAGAGGTGGTCCGGTCCGTCTTTCAAGGAAATTCTTTCACATTGATTTTGCAAGTTTACAAATGTGTTTTTACTAGTTAACGTGTTTATCCAGTTGGATTCCGCTAGGATACCGATAGCTGTGACTGTTCTTGTGTACTAAAGTAGTATGTCATGTTTCTATTAGACATCAATGGCCGTATTGCTGGATTTTCGTGCATCAATAGTATGTGTTTTGTCGTGTCTGGACATTAGATTGTAATGGTTCAATCAAATTATGTGATCATGAATAACTATCATTGGCGAAAATGGTTCCTGCTACTGATATTCGCGGTGTATCGCAAGTTGGATCCTGTAGAAGGTAAATGTTTTTGAACGCGCTTTATATCATATTGTAGGTATATATTAGTAGGCATGTGTTTACAGACAGGCCACAAGGAGGCTAGGCTAAGGAAAAGATGGTCAGTCACGCAGCTCGCTCCAGCAAGTTGTGAGCTAGCATTAGCGGCCTCTTACGTAGGTCTGCCATATGCATCCTTACATTTTAGTCGCCAGCCGGGTTTGGAAGTAACCTTAGTTTGTGCATGAATTAAGTCTTAAAGCATATTATTATCAAAATCCGGCCAACGAGTAATTATTGCAATACAATAATCTTAATTACTTTGCCTAATAAAAGGTATTTTCAACATCTGCAGGTGTCTTGTTTTTGTAAGATTGGTAAATAACAATCATGGGTTTCTATCTCGTATCACACGGCATGTTTCCTACTGCTATGCTAAATTTAAGTTGCTACTTATGTACATGTTATATTTATATCTCAATATTTAGTATTCCAAGCTTGTACTACCAAATAATTATATAATCACACCTATTGCCAAGTTTTGTTGTTGAAAAACATTCTTCAATAATAATATGCCAAGAATGTGAGAATACTTTTTGTTTCACTAATCATGAACCCATTAGTAAAACATCTTACAGAGATACATTTTTGTTGTTCTACTCTCTATGCACTCTAAATATGTAATTTTATTTTGCCGGGTATTACTTTTCAAGACTATTTACATACTAGTCATTATTATTATTGTTCTACACATTATTAAACAAGATAGTGATACCCAGCTATAATTAGGAAATACGGATGATGACTCATTTCTAACTTATACTATTTATAACATAGTGTGGCTATATGGAGAGGAAACCATCACATTATCAGAATAAATAATACTTTAGTCAAATTAATTAAAATCATAAAAAAATATGACCTATAAAGATTCACTATAAGGCTCCGAATGTAAATTGAAAGTTACCAATAGAACTCTCTCATGTTTCAATAAAACTGAAATTGTATGGCAACTATGCACATTAACGCAATATTTCAAGACAAAAACGGCCAGTTTCCCTTTTTTCCATCCAAAGTATGAGGACACACAGGCGTGACAGCATGCCTGTGTGTCAATCAGTATGCAACATTTTCAGTGCTTGTTAGGTATGCTGTACTTTGCCTCTTATTTTCGTTTTTTGTGTTGATCTAATTGTTTTTGGTCCCGTACAAACATTTGATCGTCTCTACAAAATACTTTGAATGGTATGAATCTTTTTTGTCATCTAGCCTATTGTAATTATAGTTGCATACTAGCCCAAGATGTATATTAATGAACCTGCAGATGGATATACTGACTGTTGGGTAGACTGTTAAGGGTGAAGCACTATTCTTGTGTGTGTTGTGGGAGAGATGCAGTAGCAATAGATGGTAATTTCGGCGAAACTATGTGTTGAGACCATGAAGGCTTGTACAAGAAGAGACTAGGTATGGCGACAAGTACCACAGATAATAACACAAACAGGAAACACTCAATCTTAATAGTATGTTTAATCTAGAATATCCGTAGTACCAACTTAATGACGTCCGCTTTAGCCTAGTTGGTTGTGACCCTGCCTTTGAAGCTGGAGCTCCTGGGTTCGAATCCCGGTCAGGGCATGTATTTGTGTGGTGAACACGAATATTTGTCCCTGAGTCTTGGATGTTTTCTATGTATTTAAGTATCTATTTATCTATATAAGTATGTATATCGTCACTTGGTACCCTTAGTACCAGCTTTGCTTAGTTTGGAACTAGGTTGATTTGTGTAAGATTGTCCAAAAAATATTATTATTAATGATTTAGGTATCTATTGTTGGACTCTCCAACACTAAGCTAAGGTTTTATAGTTAAACATTGCATCAACTGACAAAGTTTTTTGTTCCAACTACATACATGAACCTAAGAATATCCTTTTCTCAGAATAATAAAACTACAGTCAAAGTTGTAGAAATAGTTAGTTAGTTTTACTGGGCATTTTCCGCAAGTCGACATCCAGCGTGCCCATTTTGCGTGAAAAAGGGGTAGCGCTACTCTAACCACCATAGTTCCTGTATAAACTTTATTAGTGCTTCTATATTTTATACTGCTTCCTGCAAAGTGTTCGGATTTCCTATGTGCTTCTTCCTGTATACTTCTACCTGCTTACAGTCTAGTAGAATGTGTCTAGAAGTCCCAAGTTGTAGATGTATGTCTGTTACTTAAGTAACACAAATATCTGTACCCTCTTGCCATTAAGGTCATGTGCACATATTTTTGGCACTTTGTTCAGAACAATATTTCGGATATTAAATTTAAAACTCCTTTGAGTTTCAGACATGTTGAAATATAATAAACGTGTCACTCACATCTTTAAGGTAGAATATCGCTTGACATGTTAAAGTTTATTGTACTTCAATATTTTCGATATTGACTATACATGGCCATGATGATGATAATAAATAACTGAGGATTACTACTTTATTATCCTTATGTGAGAGTGAAGAGATAATCCGAACAAAATGAGCCCAAGACCCAAACGAGCATGTGGAACAAGATTCCATGATCAAAATACATCTATTCAGATATATGCTACCTTGTCTGTTCTAAGATTCAGTTTCGTACAATCATGATTGACAAACAAACAAGTGCAAAATACATTAAAATTTAAAACACTTCTGGTCGTATTTTACCAATTCTCTGGGGTGTATTGAGACTAACGGATTCTGGGGGGCTAAGAGGCTCAAGCACTTGGATGGACTTATACAGGTTTAGGTTCAATGCCTTTTTTTACTACAAATACTTTGGCGTGCGAGACACGACTTACGTAATTTACTGTGGCGGTGAAGAGGTTAATATATATTCCTTATTAGATCCTAGCGTTTTCTCAGTCGTGGTCTACAGGCGGCCGGACTACGCGTTACAAAGCAATTGTAATGATGACTCATATTACAATTTATAACATAATGTGGCTATATGAATAAAAAATCATCAAATTGCCACAACAAATAGTAAATTAGACAAATTAATTGAAGTCATAAAAGATAGAGGGACTATAAAGATTCCCAAAAACGTTACTTTTCTTGGACAAATGTAAACTGAAAGATACCAATAGTAAGTCATGTTTCAATAAAAAATAAAATTGTATCGCGACTATGTTGATAAACGCTATATATCACGACAAAAACTGCAAATTTCTCTTTGTTCCATACAACTATAGTACGAGGACACGCAGGCGTGACCTCACCCCTGCGTATGAATCAGTATGGACCGTTTTCAGTGCTCGTTAGCTATGCTGTACTTTGCCTCTTATTTTCGTCTTTTGTGTTGATCTAATTGCAGTGGGTCCCATACAACATTTATTCGTGTCTAAAAACTGGTTCAAAAGGAATTTTTTTTGTTATCTAGCTTATTAACATATTAAATGATATTTCGTACATAAGTTTTTTAAAACTTATGTACCACTGTAATAGCGGGTTTCGAACCTACGACCTCCAGAGTGAAGGACTCGCGTTACCACTCGGTCACAGTACCTTCTGCTTATGGCAACAAATATTTGCACCTCCTGGAATCAATTCCAGGACTGCTATCTTTGCAAGCAGAGGCATACATGATTTGTACTTTGGCTATCCACGATTTGTACTTTGGGCATACATGATTTGTACTTTGGCCATCCACGATTTGTACTTTGGCCATCCACGATTTGTACTTTGGGCATACATGATTTACAAGTGAGATTGTCCCCTGATTATAATTTTTTTAGGTTTCCGGTATCTCATTAACCGTGATAGTTAGACAGTTGAATTGTTTCACAGATGATGTATATCTGTTGCTGCTAGAACAACAAATAATAGAATAAAATAAATTAATAAGGGGGCTCCCACACAACAAACGTGTTTTTTTTTGCCGTTTTTTATAGATAATGGGCACGGAACCCTTCGTGCGCGAGTCCGACTCGCACTTGGTCGGTTTTTAGGGTTCCGTAGCCAAAATGGCAAAAACGGAACCTTTATAGATTCGTCATGTCTGTCCGTCCGTCCGTTTGTCACTGCCGATTTACTCGGAGATTATAAGCACTACAATTATGAAATTTGGTAGGAAGGTGTATAATATGAACCACTACATAAAAGTGATGTGAAATTACAAAAAAATATTAAATTAGGGGGGTACTCCATACATGTAACCGGTGGATGAAAAAAATATTTTCAACGCACATAGTCGTGTGGGGTATCGATGTATAGGCCTTTAAAAATAATATGGAAGTTTCTAAAAAACTTGTCCATTTAAGTCAACCGTTGGTGAGATATTAGCTGCCAAAGTCATAGAAAGTGTGTGTTCCCCCCTCTAATTTCCAAACTGTAAAGTTTAAAATTCTGAAAAAAATTGAGGTGGTGTGCATTAGTAAATACTTTCAACGATTTTTGGTTTGAACAATATAGGGTTTACGGATTTCGAGTTTTCGCTTAAAAACTGTCTTGCTTAAACAAAAGGTCGTAAGTGGCGTGAGTTTCCTATGAAGATACGACTTTTTTAGATTCAATGTATTGGATAGTGATTTTAAATGTGGACTAGTAGGTGTTGGTACGGGAACCCTTCATTATGCGTGGTCCGACACGCACTTGGCCGGTTTTTTAAATACTCCCGTATCCTTTAAACCGCTACTGTGATTTTGGTAATCACGCATGTTACTATCGCGATACAATCATAGCCTAGGGGGTTGCCGATTAAATGTAAATTAAAGCATTAAAACCTTAGCGGTAAGTAAGTAAATGTTTACTTTAACTTTTATTAATCTAGTTTTTTCTGACTAGGGTTAAAATGTTTCTGCGACACAGTGGGGCCCAGTTGCCAGAATGAGACCTGCGAGACAGACGGCTTCTGTTTCGCCTCCACCACCCTCAAGGATGGCGTGGAGAAATATGAATACCGGTAAGTTGCTTTCTTGTGCAGAATGCTGACATTGATTACGGTTGTGTTATTCCAAATTTCTACTGGGTCACTGAAAATTTAAAAAAATATATTGGGATTTTTTCTTAATTTAAAGGTACATCAAATTTTGTTCCATATAATTTTTTTGCAAACTATTGGCAATAAATATCAACACAAACCTGTATTTGATAAGGTGGCATAAATACGATTGTAACATATGTTTAATGCTATGGTTGACCTATAGCGAGGTGTACAAAAGCTGTTTTGATGGCTTACCCATGGACAACCCGCTAAAATGCAGGCGTCCAAGTAATTATTGCTGTAAGACTGATCTCTGCAATTCCGATGAGATTTCCAAAGAGCGTATAGCGAGCAAACGCACCGCCTCCCTCTCGGGTAAGCTCACCTCTAGGCCGTCCGTGTGACTTCTTGGAAAATGCCGATTTTGAGTTTGTTTTTTATGTATTAGAATCATAATTGCATTGTCATTTCCTGTAAATTTTGTGTTGAAATGCCAATCCTAACATCGCTTCCTGATTAGAATATGTACCTATCTATCTAATAAGGACGCCGGGCCGGCCCGTTAGTTTGAATGATGTGCCGTCTTTAACAAAAACTATTTTCCGAGTGTGCCATGGTTTTCGCTTTAACCTACTAAACATGATGTCTGGCTTCCCCGCGACGCAGCTGTATGGAGCGTAAATCACTCATACCCCCCGAGCACCCCTTCGGATGCTCCACGACGAGGGCTAAAAATGAGTCCGTGGTGATACAGTGTTGTGCCAATCGTGACATGTGCAATCGCGATATGCGACCGCAGCTGCAGCCCAAGCCTCCAGGTAGGCAAGCGCCCGTGATGCTAACCGCACCGCTTGCCGGTACAAGAAAATCCTAACCGTTCTCTAGTGAGCCGGGCACCGCGGCCTCTCGCGGGGTGCGCGCTGCGGCGGCGCGCCGCTCGCCGACGCCTTGCTGATGACAACAGTAGCCTCACGCCACACAGGCAACCAGTCACATTTACTAGTAAACAGTTTTTGATTAGGATCAGGAATATTAGGATGAGTGAAACTTGGAAAAATGGTGCATGAGCAGAGGTACCTCATCGCTCCTCGAGAACTCCTCCTGAACCGTTTTGCTAAAGTTTTCTGTACATCAATCTGAATGCACGGAACGTTCCGTGCATTCAGATCACCGCGGGGCCGCGCGCAAACTAAGACCGCGCCGCTACCGCGTTGAATGCAGGGATCGGATACCGGTATTTTCTCCATAGAAAAATACCGGTATTATTACGGTCACCGGTTCATTATTTCGTTTTTAATGGGACAATCTAATAATACGACGTTGTTACCTAAATACACGATTCAGCCCTACGTAAAGAGCAAAAATAATCCAAAATATTGGGCTAATTCAGGGTTTTTTAAAAATACCGGTATCGGTCCCTGGTTGAATGTGGCGAGGCCTTAAAACGTTTGATGCTATGTGGAGGTTATAATGCTGGTCCTGAACCCCAATTTGGTAATAATGTTCAGAGTCGCAGCATTCGTGTCAGCGAGCGTCGCGTCTCGGTAGCTCCAGTACGAGTGTGCATGGCTAATAGAGTTGTTGTTTTTATTTTATTTTTCTGTTCTAATTCCACTAAATTTCTTCCTCTCGACTACCGGCATTGATCACCCGTTAGATATATTTCTAATATTACTGATTTAAATAGATGTTGGCATCAGGATTCAGTATTCCCGCCCGGGGACTTGCCTATATGGTGTCAGGAGGGCGATGTATTTTGCTGTGCCACGGACCTCTGTAACCACAGCGTACAGCCAGGTAGGCCCTTAAGGGTACAAAGGGCTCTTGTACTGTCTTGTCCACGTCCCTGAATGTTACATCATTGGGAACAATCGAAGATCAATAAGATCTCATTCGCATGAAGATGATTAATATTAATGAAAACCTGCATCTTGGTTGTATATTATTAGTAGGCTTGGGACTTTTGGATGTTGGCCGTGGTTCTAGAATCCACGGAGTCGCCATTATGTTAAAATATTTTTTTCGAAGTCAAAGTCAAAGTGTAAAAATAAAACATTATATCAGATGTCATGTGTGATTTATGCTGTAATATAACCACGTTATTATGACTGCAATTATTTTATCATAAACCTATTACACACACTATTCACAGTTCACAGGTGACGCGATATGCATATATATGATTTACTTAATTAAGTATCCTCTTTGATGCTTGTGTTGGGACAGACTACTGATAACTATTTTACAAATAAAAAAAACACTGTCAAAAACAATTGTCATTTTTGATTAAAGACGGTCTGATATAATTTAAAATAAATAGTTTTACGACTTGCGAAGTTGAGTCCTGGTTAGAGCCGTATAAAATGTTAAAATATGATGAAGTCTTCTATATTTTGTGCTTTATGTGATGTATAGTAAAGTAAGCTTGAAGTATTTGTTTTAATTTATTTTGTTTACCAATAGTAGAGTGTTTTAGTATAATTAAGTACACACAAGTTAATATGTACTTATCTACCTTGACTTTGACTTCGAAAAAAATATTTTAACATAATGGCGACTCCGTGGATTCTAGAACCACGGCGAGCATCCAAAAGTCCGAAGCCTAGTTATTAGGTTTGGACTTCTCGGTTCAAGCTTAATTATATATAACCGAGAAGGTTTTCATTATTATTTTCTTAAACTTTATATTTAAAGGATGCATTTAGCGCTAGGCATGGAGGGGTGTCGACAGCGTCTTGAATGCGTCGGCAAATACATAAGTATGTCTCTATGCGACACGTGTTCCATTACTGGGGTATGACGACCGTGATCATCGCCGGATTTTCTTCTTACCATGTTTTTATTTAATACTAATCGCATGCCATCAACATTTTCCTAAGTTTATACTAAACAAGGGTTATGATTTCATTTAGGTTGGTACGAAAATTTTCCAAACAGTTTGTTGTTATTTATACAAAGATGCGCATGATACCTAATGGTTCGCTACGGTGACATGCTGATTATATCTAAATGCTTCGATCAATTGATATCTAACCGATAACCAACACAATGACAGAATGCATTATCAATGCACATCGCCCCGCTCTGGCAAAAAACGATGGTGGAGTCCTGTTAAGACGAACAACTTTTACATTGCGTTCTATCTTTGTATCAATAGCAAACAAGGGTTTCTAATAGGGATGCGCCGAATATTCGGTTATTATTCGGCATGTTTTTGTATGTTCTGTATTCGGCCGAATTATTCGGTTCAGCTGCCGAATATTTACCGAACAATTTTGAGAGGGTTTTGTTACAAGTTACAAAAGTGTATTATAGTTACTGATGCGGGAATTTAATACTTGACCCATTATTAACAGTGATTTAACTTATTTTTTGTCAATATTGCGCTTTGATAATGAACAAAAACTTCACCATTCAATTAATCTGTTTTACAACAATAGATGAAGGAATTACGTTGAACGAATAATTCAGCCGAATATTCGGTTCGGCAACAGCTGGACCTAATATTCGGCTGAATGTTCGTATTCGATCAAACCCATATTCGGCGCATTTCTAGTTTCTAATAAGCTAATTGGTCATTAATGCGTTTAAGTACATAAATTTTATAACCCTGCCAAAGCTAGAAAAATGTGGGGGAATAGAAATCCTAAGAAAGGCTAATGAAATATTTAATGTTACTTGGTACCAGTCTCGAAGACGACTAGTTTATTTTACAAATTAAGTACTAAATTACGCGCCGCTGCTTAATATTACTGCATTAGGTACTTATATTATATTATGAATAATACTTTTGACTTTATTAATAGGTTTGTCTATATTTTTTTTAACTGGAATTGCTACAAATTGTTACTGAATATTTGCGACACAGCTATGGCTTCCTTAATTTTGCCGACACTAGTTAATAAGATCAAATATTTTTACAAACCCCGGAGCTTATAGTCTGATACCCAGTTAGAGAAACCCTCGAACTGTGGCAGTAATTTAAATTCATATAATGTAAGTCAATTAGAATTGATATAAAGTAAGACCATATACCGTTAAACAACTATAAAATATTTAATTTCCTTGGGCCGGTACTGCGGGGCTACCGCGAACCACAAACGAAGTTTTCCCTCTCTGTCGCACTTGCAAGTTTGCACATAAGTGAGACAGAGAGGGAAAACTCCGTTTGTGGTTCGCGGTAGCCCCTCAGTACTTATTATGAATTAAGTTACCCTTATGTCATCAATTACTTGTATTTTTATGTATAGTCTTAAATAAAGAAATATTCACATTTAGTTTACTTTGTTTAATTAAAAATTATGTTAGTTCCAATGAGACCTGAATATCTTGCAGACGACTGCGCTTATTTCCACTAAACATAGCGAATAACCAGTTCGACAGATAAAAATACATTATATTGGGACAAGAGCCCTTGCAATTATAAGAATAAATAAAACTTTAGTTTAAGTCATTATACACTGAGGTTATATCGAGTTTTTATCGTCGTGAATTGTCTCTCCCCTTTTGCACAATTTGAGAATCGTTCTGATACTGTACACAAGTGCGCCATAACTCATAAGTTTTCTTATAAGCAGGTATATAAGTACATAAAAGATATATTTGTTATGCTAATCGGTTTCAAAGTTAGTGTGCATGGGTTCAAAGTTGCTGCTTAGTTTGTGTCTGCTTCGCATTTTCTGTGGGGCATGTTTGCACTTATTTGTAAAATGTTTCACGAAATGACAGAAGCTTGTTTGTATGCCGTTTTTGCCAATAACTATACTTTCTTTCTAGTGCTACAAAGGTGATGTAAACTGTTATTATTATATTTATTGATTCTTGATGAAACGAATCACCGTTTTATAGAGTCCGGCTAATGAAAGTTGAGACAGATTTATTTATATTTTTTTGTATGACAACTATAATTTCTCAAGTCAATGTAATGTCAAACGTCACTTCATTTTAAAGTCAGAACATGGCTTGATTAATTAGGGGTCAAAAACAGGACATAGGAAATCGCATCATAGTACATTATTCCACTAACTGCTTCTTCCATATCAGACTCAGAATATTTAAATAGGCCATAAATCTTCTTTTTGGTAATTTTATCGACGTTATCTCATATTAATGTGGTACCTTCGCAAAGTTTATTTTGTTGCCAAAATATCTTTATTGTTTTGTCACATTTCACAGTGTTTAAGTTTATTTTTTAATTATCTGCATTTTTTTAGTCTCAACATTCGTTAGAGGGACTACAGTTTTCTGCTTGTATTTTTCTCTGTACTAAAAACCGGGTTATCATACTCATGCTCAAACGTCTGAGTAAAAACAACGGTCAATTGTCTCGATTTGATTTTTTCAAATATATTAATGCCGGATTCAAAATTATAATTATCTGTGATAATTATCAAGATAATTCACTCCTAAATCATAAGAATTATCTGTATAATTAACCTTATCGTGAAGTGATATATATACTAAGGTATTGTTTTAAAAAAATGCCAAAAATTAACATAGAATTTTAATAAAATATACTTACATGTACTGTACGTACACGTAATAAACGAAAAACCAATGTAGAAATGTAATGTTGTTGAGACGTTTCCTCCTGTTCCGCAAAATAGTCTCATTAGAATCACTAGCAGGACTGCCATACGTACATGGAATCGTGTTTGAAGAGAATATAAGCACTTGAAGTAATTGTGGCGGAGACGGACCCACTTACAGTTACGTTCCGAGAACTTTAGAACAACGACTTCCCTTCTGTTCTGACTCATGTACAGTCAGCACACTATAAAGGCTCCTAGTATTCTGTTTTCGGGAATATGTCATGCTTAGAAAACTTAATTGAACGCGTTATTTTTTGTAGAAATCGTGTTTTATATAATTCGAAATTTATAATTTTTAATAACTGAGTTGGTTAATCCGTAAGTACGAGGAGTAGTTATGTGAAATAAGCAGTTTTTTTTTCGTACAGTTTCCCATCGGCTTCATAATTTCATAATCCACGGTTAGTACAGCTTATGCTGGTTGCAACAGATTTTATCGTTTAATTTCGATTGTTTATTTGTGGCAAAGTGGGAGCACTGACGGTAGTTATTTCGTGGAAACTTATTATTTTTAAATATATATATATTTAATTGTACCTAGTTGAGAGAACTACTTAATAGTATTTGTTTTGAACAAAATTACACCCGCATAAAAAACAGAAGTTACGATGAGCCTTTTTGTATTAATAGGTAATCTTCAATTTTGTACCGTAAGTAGAGTAGAGCAAAATGTATGAACTCTGATGTCGCGTAAAATCCTAAAAGGGTTTTTTGAAAATGAGCAAGGTTGAGTTCTTATTTCAAAATTCAATCAACTCGATTTAACGGGTTTGACCTATTTCTCTTTTTTAGGGTTCCGTAGTAAACAAGGAACCCTTATAGTTTCGCTATGTCCGTCCGTCCGTCCCCCGCTTTTCTCAGTAACCGTTAGTACTAGAAAGCTGTAATTTGGCAGGAGTATATGTATACTCATTGATATGTATCAATGACGCCGACAAAACGGTAGAATAAAATCATAAATAAAATTTTTTTTTAGGTTACCTCCCCTACATGTAAAGTGGTGGTGCAATTTTTTTTCTTCCAAATCCCATCGTGTGGGGTATCGTTGGATAATATAAATGTAAAATATATTAAGGTTTAGGAAAACTATCACAGCCAAGTAGACATTACCGTAAAGGGCAAAAATATGTATACAACACAACATTTCAAAAAAATTACATCATCAGTACTAAAATCAGTAAAAATCCTTCTACGGGTCCGTAATTCCGCATATGACCGGTGACGTGATGGATGGGCAACTACGGAACCCTACACTGTGCGTGGCCCGACAGGCACTTGGCCGGTTCTTAAACAACAGTTGATGTTCATAAAATTTTGATGAACTTAATCTTGTCTAACAAGAAAAGCTAGTTCGCAGATTGAAAATTAGATGACATCTAATATCTTTATAATCGTTCATCAAAATTTGATGAACTTCAAATGGTGTAACAAGAAAAGTTAGTTGGCAAATTGAGAATTAAATGTCATCTTATATTTATTTTTCTTAATGAATGCGGAAATTCTGTATAACCTGGTTTCTAGTATATGAATCTGCACAATAAATACACTTAAAACACGCACATTATGATTAAGGTGGTACAAAATTTATGTGATAAGCATGTAACGTTATAAAACAAGATTACCGCCCCGAATAACCCGTAGTTTTCCCGAAAGACTCGACGCCGACCGCGGCGGCTTGGCAAGTGGTGCCATGGATTATCGGGCTCATGGTGCTCGGGATTTGCGCCGCCATAAGCTTCTGGTGGGCCAAGAGGTCCCGGAAGATGCTCAAGCGAGGCCTGGGCTCGAGGCCTCTCTTCCCGGCCGAGGACTCGCTGTGCGAGCCGAGACACCCGATATTGGGTACCGCCACTATCAGAGACATGATCGAGCTGACGACGTCCGGATCTGGGTCAGGTGAGTCGATTCGGAGAATCTTTTGATTGATCGACATGTACACAATAGTAATTGGACAGTTATTCAGACATTGATCAAGAAAAGGGACACGCCACCGCCATGCCCACAAAACCGATATCTATTAGTTTATCATCTGTATCTACTGGACTTGGCTATATACATCGTCCCTTCCCAGGCCTCCCGTTGTTGGTGCAGCGCTCCATTGCCCGCCAGATCCAACTGGTCGACATTATCGGCAAGGGCCGCTTCGGCGAGGTGTGGCGCGGCCGCTGGCGGGGCGAGAACGTCGCCGTCAAGATATTCTCCTCGCGGGAGGAGTGCTCCTGGTTCCGCGAGGCCGAGATATACCAAACGGTTATGCTGCGGCATGAGAATATACTTGGATTCATTGCGGCTGATAACAAGGGTAAGGATAACAAGTTAATTATATTGAAAATAAAAAAAAATACCTCGACACAAAACATAGCTAAGAAAAGAACCATAAAGAATTTCGATTTTAAAAAACGCACACAAATCGGTTCATCCAAGCTACGATGCCACAAACAGACACACACTCTCCGTGAAAACTATGGATATATTTATGGCATAAACGGTTCTCGGTTCTTCAATCCTTTATCTACATTTGCAAGAGCCAGACTGAAAAAACAAACTACTTATTTTTTATGATTTATTAAAACATGGTCCAAAAAGCTCTGTTTTCGATACTAGTGTGAAAGTTGTTTTTGCACTTACTTATATATATGAGATGAACATGTAACTGTTCCTTATTGATGTCTCTAACAACGCAAGAGAGATTTTTATTTTTAACTCATCTTCATAAAAATTACGTGTTAAAAACTGGTATTTTGCCTAAAATTGCCAAAGTTTGATGCCATATATTCAGTGGCGGATTAGCCATATAGCAAGAGTAGCAAATGCTACGGGCCCCGCGCGTTTGGGGGCCCCGGCACCCACGGTTTTTGACCCTCTTATAGAAAAGTACCTAAGTATTATGAATGCGAATATTTTCCGGATGGAGTATATCTTAAAAGTAGAAACATTTATCGATTATTCATAATATTTATATATTCGACGCGGAATGTAATCTCGGTAAACAGCAGATATGATTGATAAGTGGTGTTGTAATCGAACTTTTCACAAAAGTTTATACAGTTTATTTATAGCAGGAATATAGGAATGTTAAGATTTTAAGGAGTTTTATCTTTGTCTTAATTAATTTGAAGCGTATTTGTACATTAACTGAAAATAGGCGGACTTCAGGCTCTGAAGCAAATATCTGTAGATGCCGCAAACAATAAGATAATAGAGAAAAGAAAGCCACATTCGTAATTGACCCAACATCGGTATCTAGAGATTATGTTAGAATAATGTTGTATTGTAGACAACGGGACGTGGACACAGTTGTGGCTGATCACGGACTACCACGAGAACGGGTCGCTGTTCGACTTCCTCACGGCGCGGACCATCGACTCGGCCACGCTGGTCAAGATGGCACTCAGCGTGGCCACTGGCCTGGCGCATTTGCACATGGACATCGTCGGCACTAAAGGTGACACCTCAGACAGACCTTGCTCTACAAGCTACCTAATCTCTCGTATGCTCTTACACGTCCTTATACCAAAATCAACTGTTTCACCCAAGCCCGAGGACTGTTCTAATAGCGCATAGAATAAAAAGTCTGTATATGGTTTGTCATGCACCAAGATGTTATCGGAACTGAAGTAGAGAATTCTTTTTAGGCGTACGCTTACTTTTGTCTTTAATATTTTAATTCAAACAACTTCCTAGCTATTTGCCAAATCATATAGACCGAACCACCCTTTTAACTGCCTGTCGTCGTCGAAATTTTCACAACAGTTTCATTTCAGCATTTCAGGAAAGTGTAATATTCGTACTAGTAATTCGATTCCGAAAACTCGACTCTCCCATTCAAATCAATAAGTTAGAATTTTCTCGGAGCGGCATCTAATTTTTAATCAAATGGCAAAAAAGTAACACAAAAGAATAAATAATTACATTACAGTCTTCAAAGTTTTAACAAGAGGCAAATTCTGTCCCTTTTCCGCTAAACGCACCTTTCTATTGGAACGTTCGTCATTTATTATGGTGATCGAGTATAGTGACGTCACAGAACTGTGGCGCTTTCTCTACCTAACCAGCAACATTAAAACGTTTGCAGCTTCGTTATTTTGTGAAATATTAAAAAAGGATTTTCACCGTCTGGCATATTTTTTTGCCTTGTTTCCTCTGGAGTAGTTAAATTTTGAGTCAACAACCCTATTACTCTTTTAATCCAACATCTAATCTTATCCCACACAGGAAAGCCGGCCATCGCCCACCGTGACCTCAAATCTAAGAACATCCTAGTGAAGAGCAACCTGACCTGCGTGATCGGTGACCTGGGGCTCGCCGTGCGGCACAACGTGGCCAGCGACTCTGTCGACGTGCCGTCCACCAACCGAGTCGGCACCAAGCGGTACATGGCACCCGAGGTGAGATAGCTCATTTTTTTATATATGTAAAACTAGTTTTTTCCCGCGACTTCGTCTGCGTAGAACATTTTTTCAAATGTCAGTCGTTTACTTAGTTTCCAGGATAAAAAAATCCTATGTCCTTCCCAGAACTTAAACTATCTCCGTACCAAATTCATCTAAATCGGTTCAGAGGTTTAAGCGTGAACACGTAACAGACAGACAGACACACTTTCACATTTATATTATTAGAATGGATCTTCGCAGGGGGTAAATAAAAAGAGTGGACTGTATATTTAGCAGGAGGTGTAATTCAAAATAGGAAAATATACAGAAAAGTGTTACAGTCGCGCTGGGAATTCCTGAACAACAACGGTAATTTTTTTAACGTAAGTCGATTTTGGAAGCTAGACATTAATTACCATATGAAAATTGTGTAACTCGACTGGGTATGAGTTATGTATAATAAAATTGAATATTTTATTTAAAAAATATGTATTTCAATTGAAATAATTATTAAGTAGATGTTTTTTTACATACAATTAATTGGGTTATTTTTATATGAATTTCAGAATGCAATTTTGATTAAAGAAAAAAGATTCTTAACGTTTTAGTTTTTAAACGATTCTGAACATATATTGTGATACGATCGAATCCAGTCCCCGGTCTTCGCGCTATGAGCGCCGGTGAACATCAGAGCGTTTCAACCGCCTTATTTCTTTCTCACCATTTATGGTGAAGTGTCTGTGAAGTTTGATGATATGTCAAGTTATTTGGTAGAAGGTCGGGACCTCATTCAAAGGACAGTATACTATTAAAATAACCATCAAAAATGATGCCAAACAAATTAGGCGGCTAAAACGCTCTGACATTCACCCGCGGCTCGAATCCCGATTATAAGTGATACCATTTCAAATAAAGTAAGTGGTTCTGTGCATGAGTGAATAATGGACCATAATGTATAAAACCACATGGTACAAAATCTGACGCCTGATACAGTATCAACAGTCACGTCAGAGCGCATCAGATGATGATTGTAAATCTAACCGTAATCCATAGGTACTAATATTATAAATGCGAAAGTCTGCCTGTCTGTCTCTTACCTCTTCACGTTTAAACCGATTGAGATGAAATTTGGTATGAAGGTAGTTTGAGTCCCGGGCATGTACATAGAATACTTTTGGTATGAAGGTAGTTTGAGTCCCGGAGATAGGATACTTTTTATCACGTAAATCATTCCTTAAGGGGGTGGAGGTTTTTATGGAAGAGCGATAACTAGGTAAGCACCTGCAATAAAAGAATCGCAATAAAATTGTCACGCGATTAACGAGTTCTACGCGGGCGGAGCAAAAGCTAGTAATCTTAATCTTAATCTAAATATATAAAAGAAGAAGTCCTGATCTACCATCAACGCACAGCCGAAACTACTGGAACAAGAAACTTCAAATTTGGTCCAGAGCTTACTTTTATGACGTATGCAAGGGATAAGACGGGATTTTTGGAAATTCCACCACTAAGGGGATCAAAGTTTGTAGGGGAGTAAATTTTTTTTTGAGCTTAAGACTTAAAAATTCGTAAAAAGGTTACGAACTTAAATCCAAAGAAAGTGTTTTCAGCGTTTTGCAAAATTCTAACCCTAAGAGGGTAAAATAGGGGTGCAAAGTTTGTATGGGAGAAACTACTGTTTTAGAGTTAGAGACTTAAAACTATATGGACTCTCTGTTTAAATAAAACAAAACTTATTCCAGCGTTTTTCAAAGTTGCTCCCCTAAAGGGGTGAAAAGGGGGTTCCAAGTTTGTAGAGGAGAAAGTCTTTGATGAAGCGAGAGATTTAAAACTTTGTATATAGACTCTTTGTCTGAATACAACAAAACGTATTTCAACGTTTTTCGAAATTGCTCCCCTAAAGGCGTGAAAAGGGGTTCAAAGTTTGTACGGGGTGCAAATCTTTTTTGAAGTGAGAGATTTAAAACTTTGTACATATACTCTCTGTTTAAATACAACAAAACATGTTTCAGCGTTTTTCAAAATTGCTCCCCTAAAGGGGTGAAAAGGGGGTTCCAAGATTTAGCGGGGAGCAAATCTTTACTTTTCTTAAAAATCGATATGGGTGTCGTTTTCGAGGTTCCTTGAGGCGCCGATTACGAAAATGACACGCATTTTCAAATCCAAGATGGTGGATTTTTGTTTTTCTTAAAAATTGATATGGGTGTCATTTTTGTAGTTTCTCGGGGTGCCGATTACAAAAATGACATCCGTACATATCTACATACGTAGGTGCAACTGAGAATCTCCATTTGTAGACTGTTAAAAATTACGCTTACTACGCGGGTGAAGCCGGGGGAAAAAGCTAGTTAGTTATATATAAGACAATTTCTCTTATTTTACTAAGAATTGTAAATATCAAATAAACAATGGCGTTGCTCTGAAAACAAAGATTTTTATTATTGTAACATATACAGGATAATAATTACACTGTTTAACTTAAATCGCATTATCCTACCTGAAAACAAAGAAACGACATTTAAAGTCTATTATCTAATTAGTCAATTCCTTTTTATAATAATTTTATAACCTGGCGAGTTATAGAGAGAGAGACCTGACCCTTAATGGCGAGTTCTATCATCTGTCAACATACACATGCACTGCTTTAGCAACCGTGTTGGCCGCCATTATGCTCAGCGCCATCTATGATGTCACATATGTAGGGTCACTGTTGTTCACCGATCGTAGAGCGCCGTACAAAATAATCAAATTAAAGAAAGTATAATTTCTTTATATATATATAATACCGATACCATTCTCGTGCCTCACGACACTTGACGTCATACAATATGAACCCGGCTTAAAGAAAATACATGACTTGACTTTTTACAATGCCTAAGTACTGTGTGACCCCTCTTAGTGTCCCCCGCACAGCACAACATATTAATCTACACTTTTATCACATTAATGAGGTGCCTGATTAGATACCCGCATACATTGTATATCTAACATAATATCTCGTGTTTCATATCTCTATGATAACGCATGATTACCGGGTCTTTCTTTTCTTTCTGGGTGAATGTCAAAATTCTCACGACAATAAAGTGCATTTAGTGCATTTACATCGTAAATGCAATATGAACCGAGAAAATGTGGTATTAAGGCTTATTTATTTTAGTTTTACATGTGGTCTAAGTAACATGTTTGTGCACAAAAGGCTTAATAAACGTACAGTCAACGGCATTAATATATGTACGTTTCCGGAGCGACAAAAATATCTGTACGCTCTTACGCCCTTGTCATTAAAGTCATATTCGCGTATTTTGTTACCGAGTTCCGTGTCGATATTTTCGCTGTTGACTATACAGCAAGGCTTGTCTATTTAAAAACGATTGCGACTCATAAGCGTCGTAGTTTAAGGGTCGGTTGCACCAACATACGATCACATGCCGGTCATCGTCAAATATGGCGCCAGCTGTCATCCCATAGAAACTTGTCAAACTTTCCATACAATCAAATTCCAACGAACACTGCTTGCGAAAGTCCATGAGAAAGTATCAGCCAATCTATTATTACCCAACCCTTTTTAGCAAATAAGTTATGATCAACTGTTATGTCAAAGTTATGGCTGAGATATGAGTCACACTCGTGATCGGATGTTGTTTGTGGAGTCCGGTCTGTTCATGCTTGCAAGGACATAGTGAGTACGTTAATACTAGTGTTTTTTTATACGGGATTGACGAGGGACATCATCCTGTTGTGGATTCGTTTTTATTATCAGACCATATACATTTCTAACAATATTAAATTAATCTTAATTTTGACGTTCAGAGACCATGTACATCTCTGGGATATTATATTAATTTCATTATACTCGTATTCTTTGTTTAATCTTGAGACCTTTATACATCTCTAACTTTACTGATGTTGTAATATTTGTAATAGATAACTTTGCAAGTTTATCTTCACTGTATGACGTTATAATTGAAAACTCGAAATTATTATTCTTTCTTGAACTGTAAATTAATATTTTGACATGAAATATGTACCTATTATTATAGTCAGACTTTCTGAAATTGTAAATTAATATTTTGACATGTAAAAGTGCCCTTGTGGCCTTATTTGCAGAATAAATGTTTGATTTTGATTTGATTTTTTGAAAGGTAATTCACAATAGTCCCATTTATTTGATCGCAAAACCACACACAAAAACTCAACATGCAAAATCCATTGTCAAAGAGGGCGCGAAATGTAACCGGCGATAAAACCATTTACAATTTTATCGCCGATAGTGTAATGCAGCGATATGCATAATGCAATATGCGATATGTATAATGTCCCGCCTCGCCGCATCGTATACTTACACTTTTGCAGTTTACTCCAAAAAAAAGTATTCGATCGATATTTACTTTTTTTAGTATCCCACTGTTGGGCAAAGGCCTCCATAATGTACAAATATAAATTTTAGGTACCTAGTGGATATAAAAGCTTTTGTTTCTTTGTTGATTGAAATGTATATAAATATTGGAATATAAGTACAACATGGACAGTCAACTATTTTTATTCAGCTATTTTGTCCCGATACCACAATATGAATATGGCCGAGTTGCTCATAGAATATATTTATGCCTAGACCTCTAACGTGCTTTAACTAATTTTACAAAATGTCAATATAACCTTGCATTTTGGCGAATATAAACACATTAAATCAGTTTTAAAAAGTTAAATCTGAAGACGGCACTCGGTAACTCTGGCAACTAGCGAGAAAAAAATTGGTATGACTAACTTTTTTAATTTAAAAAAGAAATGGAAGTTCATACAACATAGATTTTCAGACTTACATCGGTACGGGTTATTTTTTAGGGTTTCGTAGTAGAACACTTATAGTTTCGACATGTGTCTTTCTGTTTGTCCGTCCGCTGCTTAGCTCAATATTTTAATTTCCTGGCCTAAAGTAGCAGATACCGATAACTTAAATAATTTCGCGGGTTCTCGTACAAAATCTGAATTAGCTGAATTTTTAGTCTTTAAATTTAAGAAAAATAGAGCTTACGTCATACACTTTTCTTTATTTTCTTTGTCCTACGTGTTACGCGCCAGTGCCTATGCACGATCCATATTTGCCTATTAGCCACATTATACATATCGCAATTAAGATAAACTCATTGCGTTTCCAATCGCCCTCTTGGTCTATTCGGCTGTTCACAGTCTATTGAAATTGGTTTGGTATTGTTCGCACGGTCGTACTACAAATACCAAACTGATTAAAAATCAATACGTTTTGAAATATACTCCTTGTTTACTATTTCTACGCGTTATCTCCCATTACGTACGCGATTGTTGTTGCAGCCCTAACCATCGAATTTGTGATGATGACTCCAATCAGGTTCGATATTATTTAACGATTGGAGTAATTATTGCTAGGTTGAACTAATTGTAAATTGAGCTGACGCGAGACTTTTCATTTTTATTTCAGGTGTTTTTAGGACATTTTTACAGATTGTGATATTTGTGATTATATAACTTTGATGTAGGAAAATAATGTCTCATAAAAACATTCCAAATGTATATATTAGTGAAAACGTTCACAGGCTTGCACTATTGCTAGCATTTCTCTTTCTATTTGCGTGTAACGCCGCTGCGTGTCTGTTAGCGTCGCAGAGGCGAACTCGACCGGCCGCCCGCCCTACAGCAGGACCGCACCCATCGCTTCCGAGCTCGCGTCTACAGAGACTACAACCGGGAGCTCGCTGGAGTACAGGGACAATACCGGTGCAGATGAAGTCCACGCTTTCAGCACCCTTACTGCTTCCGAAAGTTCACGATCCTATAACCATTCTGAATCCTTCCTAAGAAGACCCCTTAGTATCGCCACCGATTCATAGTTGGGAATAAACTTGACGAGTTAATTCACCATTCCCAGGAACCTCGCGATCGACTTCCTGTCGGTAGGGTCGGGCATATCTACAATCGCCTCCACTTAGCTTGATCGGGTTTCATTCCCTCCGCGTCGAATACATGACCTAAATAAACAATCTGCCGTAGTCCAAACTTACATTTCGTTTTATTGAACCTGATGCCTCTGCAGGAGGTGCTCGAGGCGATCGTCATGCTCCTCCTTAGTTGCTCCCCAAACTATAATATGTATCATCTATAAAGGAATCAGTGCCTTCCAGGTCTTCCAGGTGTTGGCGCACTGACTCCGTAAGGTAGCCTCAAAAATTGGTACCTACCGAAGGGGCTTGCGAATGTACAGAGGTCTGCGCTGGCCTCGTCCAGCTGTAGCATCCAGCTCGCGTCGCGCAGATGCGTCGCGAGTTTGCTCACCGTCGTGGGCAGCGCAAAATGCGCACGCGTCACAGCAGTGTTAAGCAGGATCTAAACATACCCTAAATTCCCCATTTTTTTAACAGCTATTACTATAGGATTAACCCATTCCGTTGTATGTGCACCTTACGTACGACACCAAGCCACCTGTTTTTCCATCCTAGTTAGTTCTTCCCTCAATTTTTCCCTCATGCCCATAGGGACCCTGCGAGCAGGACAGACTACAGGCTGAATAGCCTTATCTACCACTATCACATGCAATCCTGGTAATTTACCTAACCCATCAATATTGAGCAAGTCTACCCTTTGAATAAGACCTAGCGTCACATCCATCTAATCCCAGAATATTATGACGTCGCATTTTAGCTACCACGAAATTTATATCATAATAAATTTCGTGGTAGCTGTAATAGTGGTTAGCAATAATTGGAAGAGAGAAAACCTGTATACCAATACACTTTTTTATTATAAGCTCACTATTTAACTCCAAACGATCATAATCACACTTCGAAATTATGTTAAGCATAGAACCAGTGTCCAATTTAAAAGCGAGTCGCTTACCCTTAACGTACATATACTCGACCCACTTTTGCTCCTCGAAATGCCTACTCTCCTCTTTAGACATCACGTCCGCTTCGCAGATCTGTATTGCATTTTCCATCGTCAGCTCTTCCGCTCTCAGTAGTCGATCCCTGGCTACGTTATTACTGATGCCGCAAACTACGCGGTCTCTTATCAATCAGTCCGTTAGTTTCCTTGGCTCAGCACTCTTAAAGCTCTAATATATTGGCTAATCGTTTCACCAGCATTTTGGTTGCGTGAAAATAATTTAAAACGCAACATAGTTATGTTGGTTTTCGTCCCAAAATGTAAATCAAACTTATTTTTAATAGTTTTGAGGTCCTCCGCATCTTCCGCTGCTCCAAATTCAAAGGTGGAGTATAGTTCATGAGCTTGCTTGCACATCTTTTGGCTCCTTATTCACTCCAGGTGTTTAAATTAATACGTTAAAGTGCTTCTACCGCTTCTGCCACGCCGCCGCCCGCGCGGCCGGGCTTCCTTCAATCTTCAATTTGTAATTCTGGCGGTAGCCGTGCATGCTCCATAGCTCAATTTTAAATAAAACACACTCTAAACACTCGTAGAATAGCAAACAGGTACTTTAATGTTCAAAGGGCTCACTAAATTCGAGTATTTCTATTTAAACCGCTGCCACCATGTAGTGAAACGCAGCTTGCTAGACGAACACTGATTTATTTCATAAAACTGTGGGTACACTTTTATTCGACTACCGTTACTTATGATACATATACTACGACATTACATACTCGTATTCGTGCTCATTGAATCATAGGCGGGATTTAGCCACCGACTTCATATCCGGGTTCTTTAAACACTCTGTCAAATACAAAAGCTGTCATGTCATACACGCCATGACATGGGAATTTCAAACGCGTTGAACTCTATATAATATCACACTGCACGCCGTGACGGACATATCCGTCTTTGGCGTCGGAAAGCTTAAGATAGTTTGGGTACTTTAAGATTGGTACTTAATGATTTCACACTACAGGATTTCTCAAGGGTAAGCGAATCCGGCCGTAAAACGGTTAAGATCTAGTCACTACACAGTACCTCTAGTATATTTATTATTATTGTATTGTATCGAAACATAAACACTAACGAACGCGTTCGCGTTTAATCTCAATTTGTATGCCAACGCGAACATCGCCTCTGGTAGTAATCATTTGTTGCCATACAAATTGAGACTAAACGCAAACGCGATCGTTTGTATTTATGTGTCAAAGATAGAACTATATACCAGAGGTACAGGAAGCATTCATTTGAGAAACCCTGCTGCACTAGGCTAACCGACCGTTGTTCGTTTGTTCCAGGTGTTGGACGAGACGATGGACACGCGCCAATTCGATCCGTACAAACGTTCTGACGTGTACTCATTCGGTCTGGTGGTGTGGGAGATGGCGCGTCGGTGTGGAGCGTTGCCCGACGAGTACCAGCCGCCGTACCACGACTGCGTGCCGCCGGATCCCGCGCTCGAGGACATGCGCCGCGTGGTGTGCCTCGAGCGCCGCCGGCCCAGCGTGCCCAACAGGTGGCACTCGGACCCGGTACGTGACACCTCCATCAGGACTCTTACGTGTACTCGTTCGGCCTGATTGTGTGTGGGAGCGTTGCCAGCCACCGTATTCGCAACAGGGGCATTTGTCCCCCTTGCCCGTATAAAAGTCCCCCACTCAGGAACCATTTCCTGTATCCGCGCTTGGACTACACGTAAAACGGGACCAGATTAAATACTTTTTGATCACAGACTTACCTGGGTGAAAATCAAAATTTTGTACATAGTTAAGTCTACATTTTAATGGGTATTATTTCATAACGAAAGTTAAATGAGTTTGAGTAACTTTTGTTACAAAGTAGTTGCAATTAAAATGTAGACATTAATAAGTCCCGTTTTCACCCGCTTGCTCCATAAAATCTTATACTCCTAAACGCACTTGCCTATGTACCTAAACTATTTTCTGGTGAGGATTTACATTAGTGCTTGACATAATGACATCGGCAAACCTATTATCGGTAAAGTACCTTTCGAGCGATACATAATGTAGGTTTTTTTTTGTTTCCTGTGTCCTATTGGAATATGAGTTGGATAATGCCAGGCATTATCCAGCATTGTCTTCTTTACATAAGTTGCAAGTCTTATTCGTAATGTGTTTTATCGCCATTCTGAGCGAATAACTTGTGACATTGATATTTTGATACTTAAAATATCGATACTCATACTCATTTATTAGTAAAATATAAAATTATGCAGGTCAATGAAAATAAAATACATATTTATATAACAGGTGGTGGAGTTAATTTTTCAATTTGATTACATAATTTGTCAAAATGTCAATGTACTAAACTAAGCATAAACAAAGTAATGAGATAAACTAAGCATAAGAAGAAAGTCAGTAGCGTTACCTCGTTCGTGCCATGAAAATTTCTCTCTAGGGGTAGTCGTGACACTGAATTCAACTTCCCAATTGCAGGTTCTCTCCTCAATCTCGAAAGTGATGAAGGAGTGTTGGTACCAGAACCCGGCCGCTCGTCTCACAGCGCTGCGCATCAAGAAGACACTCGCCAATATCGGCTCTGGAGACAAGATCAAGATTTAGACCCGATCGCCTATTGAATACCCACGGTAGTCCCAGTACGTTACCACCACATGTGTGAGATGCAAAGGTATTTATAAAGACTCCAATCGCGCCATCTAAAGGGTCAACATCGATACACAACGATAACAAGCCTTAATACTTATTATCGTTGTGACGAGAGACAAAATAGACTATGTTACAATTCCTTGACTGAAGAGTTCACTATGGTTGAAAATGGTCTGCACAAAGTCATATTCTTTTGACAATAAAGTTGAAAACACATGACAATTCTAAAATACTTGATAGAAAGTAACGGATTTTTTATCTATGAAAAGTGGTCATCTGCCGTCAGATCATTTTCAGTACCCTATCTGCGTGGCTACGGCTGTTCACGTACCGACAAACCTTTGGCCCGTTACCGACAAGCGATTGGCTAAAATATCTCTGCTTCCACATATTAACGTACGTGGTCTTACTATAATAATACGCCATTTCTTTGTCAAGTTGATTATTGCTGTGCGAATTTAAAACTTCTCATGCACCAAAAACGTTTCATGTTTTTTGATGTGTATTAGGAATAAGCGAGTTATTATGGTTAAAGGAAAGCGGTGTATGAGTTTGGATAGAATACCAATCAATGGGGTTCTGGTGACCAAATTTTGACCGTCATCTCCAGTTTTCTGGACTTGACTGTAGTCCATTCTCTCTCGTCATGAAATGCGGGATTGGATGGAATCTCTATTTTTGCACTTGTGACAAATATGAGCAGTGCAGATATCGCCACGAGTTGGTCATAGAGAGAATGAAAGATATTATAAAGTTTTGTCACGATTATCAGAATAGATACGGTTGCAGAAGGCAAAACAATTTACAGTCTCTTTTCACGCAACTATCGCAATGTCGATATAAATCTCGGTGGTGCGACCAGAACACAATTTGGTGCAAAATAGCGATGTTATTTTTTTATATGATCGAGATGTCTAATCATAACAATAGTCCTAAATTCCGCCTGTGCGTGCTTTATTGCGAATGCGACGTCTATGTATTTCCATAGAGACGACTAATATAAAATAAATATATAGTATCCCCAGAGCTCCATTGCAAAAGTTGTCGACTCAGTCTGTTGAAGGTCTTGTTTTGATTAACGACCTTGGCGCACGCAGAATCTTGGCGTAGGTACTAACTGACTGTTTCAGCCGGTCAGGTGTGCAAAAGTACCGATGTACCTGTCTGCGTGAATCAAAGTCTTGGCTCACTTCTTACGATACATGTTGTTTAATCGCGAACGATTTAGTTTCTTATTTTTATTGCAAACTTATATATTGCCGTAAATAATAATATTGTTGAGCCAAGCGCTGTGCTTATAAGTGAGGTTTAAGTAATTGCGAGGAGATAATGACGTGGCAATAATATACGTTTCAGAAAGAAAGAGATGAATAGTAGGTCAATGTATGTCAAATATAACAGTGCATTTCTTTCGAATTGTAAGTAAGTTTAGTAAAAAATTGCAACATGTACCGTAGGGTGCAAGCCTGAGTTCGGCTCCTCCGAATTGTCCTGACCCCTACCTCTTAGATTTATATTAATTAGGAATAACAATATCAGAAAGGAGCATTTAATAAATATGTTATACGGACTTCATGTAGTGATATTATTTTGTTACCAAGAACGTAGTTTTTTATTTATTAAGGCTATATTCTGTTCAGTTTTTGTAATCTTTGTAAAAAGGTTTTGTTTTTATTTTCTGTGATATTTGTCTTCGCAGATAAAGTGTTATTTCCGAATGTATCTATTATGAACGGACGGCAGCGGAAAGCTCTGCGAATGGTGTGCTCAAAATAATCTGGTCACTGTACATAGTGTCAAGATTTTGAATAAGAGCTGGCTAGATAATTTTGACCATGTTATTGCGTGTATTTTTGCTGCTGGTTGTAAATATCCCTTAAAACAAAACGCACCGAATCGGGGTGAGATTTATTGATTAATTGAAACGTGTCTAAAATAAATGAGGTAAACAACATTTTTGAACTTGTATTAAATATAAATAAGTCACGTTCCGATTCGACACGTTAAACATGTAATCGTACTGTAATCATGGTTGTTACGGCGACTGGTAATTTTTGCTCTCAAGTGATACCTACTTGTATTATCTTAGTGGCGATTAAGCCGGTTAGAATGGGATTATAGGTTACGGTCTTGTCATATACTTACGTCAAAGTGTATACGAATTAACAGCTATTCCAATCCCAAGCTTATCGCGATCTTATATTAGTAATAAGTGCAATCTGCAACCATTGAATGGAATAACACATACACAGAAATATTTTTGTAGGACTCACCACAAAAGTAATTATGTTAAACAAAAATATTCCAAACGATACCTTTCCTTTTCAAGCTGCGTCAGGTACGCAGTTTTACCCCCTTGTTAATAAGACTTAACAAATCTCCGCTAACTAAAATGTCTTGTCTCTGACCCACAAACAATGGTGTCAAAGTGACAGACAACGACAAACGAATTTTAGCAGCATTTTAACTAAAATTGGTTTTATGGACGTTTATTAATAAGGGGTTTAGTCATCAAAACTGTTATTGCTCCCAGCAAAACTCACCAGGTCGTCGAAATAATTCCGTACATGGCGGGAATAAGTAGACAAGCCGAGATGAAAAATTGAACAAATTTGATTGTTCAAAGTTCGACAAAAAACATCTCGAATTGTCAACTTATTCTCTCCATATATAGAATTTTCGTTTCTTTACTATTAATAATTTACTGTATCAGATATTTTTAACACGCGGACCGTTCAGTTACAGTATTTATAAAGTTCACGCGAGCATGCGAAAATTACAATTCGTCAGGCGTTTTCCATCTCAAATAGTATTTTATACCAAATCTATTGTTGCGTTATGCCAGGGTGAATGGAGCGTCGGGGTTTGATGTGTCTCTTAGAATCTTGAATGCGTAAGGCAAAGTAATTAAAAACTAATCAAGTCATTTATATTTAAGCCGATAGCTCAGTCGGCCAAGAGCAACAAGTCATAAAATATTTTTTGGGTGTTATAACTTGGAGAATTAAAAGTTACAATGCATTCGACTTTAGTGCGTATTAAGGCCACTAAGCGACGTTGTATGGAAATCACATTTGTGTAACAGTGTGCCTAAGCAACATACATATGGTGTGAACGGTAAAATAATCATACAAACTTTTAAGGAACATTAATTGAGTAAGTACTGTGATCTACTGAATTTTGGTATTTTATTTACTTCCTGGTTTTTAGGCGCATGGGAAATGTCATGGGATCTCAAACTACATAAGTCATAAACTACGCAGTAGACGCTCCCTTCACCCTCGTAGTTTAGTACTATACTCGATGCAGGAGCGTTTAGGTACAATCAACTACAAGGAAATATGTATCCACTTTATTACCTTATTCCACTGTAATAAGATCCTAATGTTTACTTTTTAAGACTCGCAATCCCACATAAAATGTTAACAATATGTTGCATTGTCATCGGGGCGAAACCATTCATTCACGCCTTTTGGCCGAAATTTACTAAGTAGAAGCTGTTAAATAAAACTAAAACGACATCCAACAACTTTATTTTAGTTCCTTATTTACATTTCAATATTTTAGTTCTATTGTTTATTTGTTATCTAGAAAAAAACTGTTCAGTGTGGTGTGTAGTTAAGGTTGATTATCAAGATGATGGAACAAACTATTCTTGGTGATTATTTATATAATTCATGATTGCGATGATATCTATCAGGAGTTTATTTAGAAAAAAAGTAAAGTGTTTTCAGTTCAGTGGAATATATGTTGGGAATATATTCTCAGATTCGGTGTAAGTTGGAGTGCAGGTTGACGTAGAATGAAAGAGATTGGCATAGTAAAAAGGCAAATTAAGGCTGTAAATGTAAAGGTGAAATATCTGGCTGAATACGAAGCTAGTTGATATAACAACGGAGCGAAAGAAAGGCTGTGATGGAAACCAAAGGGACGAGGAAAGCAGGCAACCTAGGGGTAAAGGAAGCTAGATAAGTTATGTAATTTCATCAAGTAAAGCCAGTAGGCATGGGCATACCACCGAGGGCGAGAATTATTACGTGCTGGAATCTGACAGTGAAATAGAAACGACAACAAGAGAGTACATCTCGGCGTTTAGAAATTTTTAGAAGAAAAGCAACGAGAAATGCAGTGTGCATTTAAAGAACCAAATGGTGTGGTAGGAAAATTCCTTTATTCCTTTTTATTCAAATGAATGTGATGGTCATTGGATACATTGAGTATCGATGGGGGTATGGGTGAATAAGCGGATAGTATTTCTTTATAAATAAAGTTGATATTTTAGTACAGTTGTACGCCAACATAGCGAAATTGTTAGAATATTCATGTATTCGTTCGTCACTCCCAAATTAGTCACATTTTTACTTTGTCTTCCATTTGTATATTTATAGAAAATTGCTTAAATATTTTTCTATTCAAAAATCGCGTATTATAGATATTATGGTGCTATTGTGTGCTTATAAAGCAAGTATTTGTATTGAAAATTATTTTATACATATATGTGTTGTATACTTAATCTGTTCATGATATTCACTGCGTGTCTGGACCATTTCATAGCTCTAGGTACAAGGAAGGTCAAATAGGTGCATACAATATTACATTACTTCAACGTAATATATGGAAAATTATGATACACCGAATATGCTTTGATAATAAGCGCTGCATGAAGCGATGACAATGCAATACATATTCTGATTTACCTACAGTTATGAATGTTATTATAATCCTTACAATATTTTATTTGTAAGTGATGGAAATTGAATTGATTCCGTGTAGCGATCATCATCAATAACCGTTCTCTAATCCAATGAAAATGTTAGAATTTGTAGAAGACGCTCCTACTCGAGTTAGGTGCATTATAAATTGTTGAAATGATAAATTGTCCTCTTAAGCTTCTATCAGTTATGTTCCATCTATATTCTATTTTACTGAACGTGAACAACAATTCCAGTAGTAAAAGTTTACGTTTATATGATTATACGTTGTAATAAAAATACTAAAGGAATCAGTAAGGTACCTGATGAAGGATTACTTGTATTAAAACTGACGCGAATCAGAATTAATAATATGTCAGTAATCTACGAGTATGTTTTATCATTTCGCAAAATAAACATAAGTCTTTTAATACTGGACATCAGATGTTTTATAGTCTATGGAGATTTATTTCATAATTTAGGATCCTGTTAAAGTAAGCCGAGATGAGAGATCAAAACTAATTTAGCAAAGCACGTATTTTTCATACGTATTCCAAATAAATATCTAGTTAGACATTTGGAATATGTATCCGGCCGCGTATACACCTACACATGCGAATTGCACCTCTTAAGAACTGTTTTATACTAACAGTCTATGTCTGTCACGCGATTCCCTACTTCACTAGCCAGGAGTGACAGGACTTGCTTAAGGAAACGAAATGTAACTATAAAATGTTTACATAATTTTTCTCAATAAATACTAACAAGATTATCATTACTAACGTAAAACTAATTAATATTTTCTATGTTCAGTGTTACGTTCGGTGGTAGGTGCGCACGCGGCCTCAAGAGGCAGCCCTCTTTATACGATCTACTATAGGTACGCGTAAGATTTTGTAAGCACGTAGATTTCGTACAATATGCGTAACTTGTACATTTTGTAAACATTGAGATAATTTATTTATGATTTTATTTTTTTATTTGTACCGTTGCGACGGTTATACGTTTTAAGCTCGGAACGGTGAGCCTGTTGCATAAGATAGTAAGGGTTAATAGTGAAAAAACCTGAGGGAAAAATCGCTGACCTGTTTAAAATCTTGCCACATACAGATTTCACAAATTCTAATTTCCACGGTAGTGTTTGCTGTTATGACAAACGCCAAAAAGTCGACAATTTGATACTAAAGCATAGATAATATAATGATTGTAATAATAACGCGACAAGGATTAAGTATTTCACGTCTTGTTGGTTATACTTACTAAAGAAAAATTCCATAGATATTAAACAAAATTTTTTTGTTTAAAAACTTACCTTCATTGGTTACTAAAAAAAATACCAACATAGTCTTAACAACAATTTATATGGAAGAATCTTGAATTCTTTACGTTAGTGTCTTCAGCGGTGGCACTTACAGGCTTACACCTTACAACAAAGAGAAGTTAATTTTTCTCTTACGTTTTTTTACTCGATTTTGGCACTCGTAAGACATTTACATATCGGTTCCAGTACGAAGTTATAGGTTAAATATCATATTTTTGTTTATGTATAATTAACTCAAATAAATGTCCTAAGATAAGATGTTGTTGAATGTCCTATCGTGGTTCTTTAGCAAAATAGTTGGTAGTGAAAAGGTAACTGGCATTAGTTTCGCTTTACCTTTCTCGGGTTACAACTAATGTTCGCTTTGTACTGGAAGTCCGTGTGGAAGTATTCTGAAAGCTGGTATTTTAATATTCGTAAAAAGTGATTTGTTTATAAAGTTCACTTCTGTATAAATAGTTGATAATGTTTAGATTTTGTTTTTAAATATGTTAAGAATACGTTTTTGTATCGTGTAAGCTCAATGAAAGTATGACTTTTTAGTATGACATTTTCTTTTCACTGCAACATAAGTTTTACGTCAGTAACGGAACAACATCCTGTAAAAGGCCGCTAGAGACTGATACCATAAAACAGTAATGCGTCCTTATTGAAGACTACAGGGCAATTAGCTATTCTCTGGTTAAGATAAAGTAAGACTCCATATTTTGACGTCATAGTATGAAAGACGTTAAACAGTCTTTAGCTGAGTTCTAGTAGCTTCAACTTTCTAGTCTATTTTTGTATTGTTTGTAGTCTATATTTGTTTCGATTACAAATTTACAATGAGAGTAAAAGGGGCTTTATGTAAAAAATAGACTATTGAAGTATGATTTTACCGTATCCCGACCTTCAATTTATTATTTTCTGATATGGAATCTTGGGTTTTATTTGGATTGCACGTAGATTTGATGTAAAATGTACATAGACAGGCATTATTATTTTCACGATTAAGGTGAAATAGAATTGTCGCAAATATAATTCTTCCAAGTGCAGACTTGGAAGACACCTTTTTCCCTGGTAATCCGGGTCACGGGCACCAAATTGTGAACGCTATTACAACTTACTGTACGGTTTTCGACTCGCATGTTGATTAAAGGCAATTATTCTCAACATATTCTCCCATTTGTGTTGTATGTTTATATTACAGGAATTTGATATGATTGCCTACCTCTGGTAATATTATGTGAATTTAAGCGTATTTAGTATTTTATAAGACTTTGTACCTAAAACTACTAGAAAGCAATACAGTTAGGACCAAGTTGAATAATTTACTATATTTGAATTAATGTATGATCTTTCCAATTTTGATTTACTTTAAATGTTATCAATAATTGCTGTTTTTCTAGAACTGAGAGGTTCGTGTAAATATTGAATTTTCGTATAAAATGCATTACATATTGCGCAATGCGGTATCAAACAAAAGTAGATAAATTGTTTTTTACATTACATTACTAATAAAAACTCTTACGTATATACTCGGAAAACACCAATTATATTTTAAAGATTTATACGCATAAAGTTTTACGCTGTTTGATCATAGTAATTTATGCCGTCAATAAGACATTGTTTCCCTACATTAAACTTCATACTAAGAGCGTGTTTGACGTTTAATACAAACGAGAACGATGAAGTGGAAGAAATAAAAATACCGGCTAAGTACGTGTTGGACTTCGCATTTAGGGTTCTGAACCAACCGCAAAATTAAGTCGCTGATAATAGGAAAAATAAAGAAAATTCAAAGAAAAAACTTATTTATCAGTATGTTAGTATTTGTTGGTAAAATATACGTAATAAGAAACATCACCAATTTTCAAGTTCAAGTATCGGGAAGCAAATTTATGTAAAAAAGCTGATTTTTCGTGGCTTTGCATTCCTTTGTTTTACAATATGTTTTGAAACAAAAAAATACTGTATTTATCTACTCAACAAGCTCTAAACAACGATACCCCACGCTATGGGTTAGGTCACAAAATTTTATTCGCGCCCCCCTTTAGGTGTACGGGAGCCCCCCTTAAAAACACGTAATCTTTGGCAATTTGTATGGCTGGGTCAACAAGATGCTTATACTGTGAAAATTTGAAGACTGTAGCTCCACCCGTTTGGCTATAAAAGCTGTGTGACAGACGACGGAGGGACGGACGCGTGAGTGATAGCAATAGGGTTCCGTTTGAACCCTTCGGGTACAGAACCCTAAAAACTGGAATTTACATACTGTAAATTAACTAGGTAACTTCGTTTATTGCTCTAGTCCCCCGTACAATCCGTACATAACCAAGTTACATTACCAGCACTGGTAGGTGGACAACATATTCGTGGTCCACAACTAGACCCTTACAAAACCAATATGGCCGGCCAGTTATGTACAGGAACAAAAAAAATACTGCTACATAATTCAGTTTTGTGCGAATAATTTAAAGTAATCATATATTCGTTATGTTCTGTTCTGGCGCTTCGCCGGCCGGTGTCGCGGCATGCTCGCTTCGCTCGCTCGGTTCGCGCGCTGTGTAGGGCCGAAGTTCTACTTACACTCCTCGCTTCGCTCGTCCTCGTACCTACACTGACCTGCCTTAAAGAATATGTAGTGAGAGGAACTATTGGGAAAAAACTCACTAAAAACAGAACCGGTTCATGTAGCAGTATTTTTTTGTCCCTGTATATAACTAACTGGTCGGTCATATTGCTTTTGTAAGGGGAACAGACAATCATTTCACATTGCTAGTTGTGTACCAGGAACATTTTGTCCCCTACCATTTCTGGTAATGTAACGGGAACAAGGTGCTTTATTGTGCCTATCTTAGCCGGGTTTCATTTTCACCGGAAGGTGCTGCTTGGTGCCTTCATATTCCGTTATTTTTATTCCCTTGTCCTGCCAATCTTTAATACGTCTACCAGTCCCTGGGATCCCAGCGCTCATTATAAAAGAATGCTTTTGTTTATTTTTTTCGCCGTGAGACGACGGCTTAAGGTGGCGCGTGGTAGTCGTCGGTGAAGATAGGCACAAAGTTATGAATTTTAAAAGTACGTAGGCTTAACTGGGTCATACTTAGTTGAAAAAACAAAAGTTGCCCCTCCTGTGGTCAATAGTTAACGGCTTCTGTGCATGTTAGCTATGGTTTTATTACAGGGATTTATAGAAACGGAGACACTGTTTATGCTGGCTACTGGTCCAATCCAAAATTAAGGTTTGTAGCCCTTAACTTTTGGTATGTCCACAGAAAAGACGCGAACCTAAATCCGTTCCATTAACTTGAGTATTTTGACTCATTAAATTATAAATTTAGTTGTGCTTGTACTTATTAAGCATAATTTAATGAGATTGATTGAGCGATAACACGTTCGTGATTAATTATTGATAACGTAAAAAGGTATTGATAAATTTTTCTTGCTTTATTTTTTAAGTTGCTATTTGTTTATGTACACAAATCTATGTGCTAATCCAAATGAGTTTTGTTATTTGTATAGGTAACACAAAAAGGCAAAGCCCGCATTAAGGAAATAATCGCACTACTACTATTTAGTTGTAGTGTGTTTATTGATTTAGTAGTAGTGTAACCAAGATAGTTTCTATTGTAATTCCACAGACTGATTATGAGTAAACTACATACAAATGTCTTAATAATCAACATTTGAACTCCACACAATAATACTCCTAGTTGGAATTACGATTGAAAACGGTATATGTACCATGTATATTTGTATTTTTGAGTTCCCGTTATTTCGGCACTGACGTGGTGTGAGTTTTAGTTACGCTCTTATTTATGTAGTCAAAACCCGAGCTTACCTACCGTTATTAATGTTTAGTAATCAATGGTTAATATTCCTCAAAATTGGCACTTGCGTGAACGAATCAACGTTACGACCTAAGACTAAGAGTTAGCCAATAACGCACCAGTGATGATGCAGTGGAAAGCAATATATTGAACATCATTTAAAAGTGCCTGTCCACTTTGTAACAACGTGATTGCTTGTTGGATTTTAGTGTCTAAGAACTACGACTGTGGTCTTTTGCTGGATTTAATGGTTTAACGCTGGATGTAATGTGAACTGATAACAACTTAATATCAACGTCAACTACAAAAAATGTATTTTTTTATAATTCCGTGTCCTATACTTGAGATCGCTACTATCCCGTATCAGTAAGGAAGCAATATTGTAACAGGGCTGCAAATTTACCGATTGTGGATTAGGTATACCTGGATACACCAACATGTATTCACGCTAAGAGCGTTGTTTTGTATGCAAACGCACTGAGGTAAATTTGTAGTTTAGCGCCCCAGTCCTAAGTAATAGGTATGTCTTGGAATGACTGGCGAGAATCAAGGTCTGACGATTCGGATCGTGACACCAGTGACGTCACTGTCGACGACACACACGTCCGCATACCATCGATGGGCTGATGCCATAGCTCGTGTCAGCCACACTGCTAACCGATGTACCGAATTGCCGTACCTGGCGCAGTATATATTATTGTATCATGCAATGGGTCGCCAGTTGGCTTTTGATTTCGCCTGTTGATCCAATTAAACGGGCCATTACACACTTTTCGGACGTGGTATCTAGTACAGTGGACATCCAAGGATAAAACCGTGTAAGGTGTAAAAATGTAAAGCAATCCTTGACGTCGACTGTACTGCGTACTACTTACAAGCCGGCAGAATAAAACACCGTGAGATAATGTGACTAATAGTTAAATGTCGAACTGTGTATTTAAAAATGTAATGTCTCCAATAATTTGTCACAATGAAGGTCTCTAGATTTCTCTCTAGCACAGCCGCGCTTCGACGCGATAAAAATCTACCCTCCTCTTTCTAATTCGCACAATGCGAGTGAGACGGGAATCACTGAATCACACTTGACGCGCCTTGGTAGCATGTGCTAGCCCACCAGGAGGCAAAAGCGTCTTATTATGTGTCAAATAAACATTAACCATCGCAAGATGAGATGCATTTTAGTGACGTGATCGAGTCAAAGTTACGAAGTGGCCTTCTGTTAGTCATACAATTAATATTGGTACAATGAATTCCCTTTATAGAATTAATTTTAGTTGCTTCACTCTTTCTCAATTACGTCATTGAACCTTTTCTCGCGAAGTAGTCATTTCATCAAATTGATAACTATGCTAAACTAATAAATTACGAACCAGAGAAGGTGATAAACGTTATGTAAGTCCACAATTAGGCGAAGTAAACTGACGATAAGATGTTGACAGGAGAAGAAAAAAATAGATAGTGACGGATATATATCGATATCGATAAGCATAACGTTGTACTACGAAACTTATCCCAATGTCGTAATCTATGAGATATATAAATAGTTATTTGTTATACAAGGGTGCAAAGTTGTATTTTAACTGCGAGTATGGAATTGAAACACGAGCTAGCGAATGGACTCTAGGATTGAACCACTAGCTAGCGAATGGATTCTATGGTTGAAACGAATTCGCGAGCGAAGCGAGTGGTTCGAAAATAGAATTCTGAGCGAAGAGAGTGGTTCAAAAATAGAATCCTGAGCGTAGCGAGTGTTCCAACATACGAGACGTAAAATAACTTTGCAGCCGTGTATAACACAAATCTTTTCACCTCACTAGAGCGAGGAATTTTTTTTCCTCCTCGTCTTAACGTTGACAGTTGCGTCCTAAATATAGTTGTCCACTACCTAATCCCGAGATTTGGCGTAGGTACTAGTTTTTTAACACAACAGCACAATATAAAATTATTATTGCTGGACCGTCTGGACTGGCCTCCACATGTTATTACGTTTAAAAAAGTTACCAATAGCGCGTTCAGCTTTCAAATATTCTTTGCACTCTTGTGGATAAAATGCAGTTTTGCTATCTGTTTTTAAAGAATAAAAAAGGGCTTTCCGAGCTAGTGAGGTGAAAATATGTATAAAGGTTCGTTAAGCGAGACAAAAGTGGTATTCAAGTATGAAGTCAATCACCTAGTAGTACCCGATAAGTACCAAAAGAAACTTAGTGAGGCCTTAAATAATATCGATACGAACAGCACTAGCCATACTGTGGCAACATTTGGCCATTTTGACTTGTCAAACAACTTCTACTAATGGTGGACTTTACTTTAGTACCTACAGTAAACTAAATACAAACACGTTTCTATTCCCTTGATTACTACTTTGCATAATAATGAGAAGCTGGCAGTGTACACACGCCTCCTGTAATCAAATCTATGGACCATCATTGGCTTCCACCGATTGCAGAAAAAAACGTTCTGTGTACTTTTATTGTAGTTTATAACTATAATTTATAAGAGATAAAATTATTTAAGAAGGTAGATTTAAAGGTAAAGTTCAAATTTTTAACAATGTACAATCATCAAACTATTTGTTTGTAATCTGACGAGCAATACCAAGAGTACAAGAGTTTTACTTAATTCTGCAATAAGGCGCGGACGCGGCATATCACACTTGGTGTTACAGTTATTTATTCCAAATACGTGTAATGATAATTTTAAAGTACCTACATACTATTATTTTCTTACCATGCTTAAGTTTTATTCATTGGTTATGGAGTGGACTAATTAATTTAATATAATAAATAGAACAAGTGTTTTTTTATAACTTTGTCGTTTTATTTGCTTGAGCTAAGTAGATACCCGGGAGAACATCTTTTTCTCTGTGTAAAGAAAGAGAACTATTCTAACACCGATCGACGTCAAAATCTGTGGACAATATATGAGTAAACGGGTTAGGTACAGTCAGCCAAGAAAGAGGTCTATTACTTATGAACCTTAATATATAGACCATTTCCTTGGCTGACTATGACTACATATTAAATTATAGTACCAATCACACAAGTCATAAGTTGAAAATTCGATTTACGTTAAGTCCTGCGCCATAATTAGATCTTTAATTTTTCGGCGAGTCCACAGGAAACATGATCACTAACACTGAACATTAACAGAATTTTATTGTAATTCTCGGCGAAATCGAGGGTCTTTAGTACAACATTGTAGTCTTTGTGCTGAACGATCAAATAGCGTACAAGGGCTTTTTTTTTTCAAATAGGAATATGCGTACCTACCGTCGAATATTGAGTTATTATTTCCAGGAGCAATTAATCATTTCAATTTACCGGGTTTTATTTCACAGGTACGGTTAGAGAAGCATATTTTCTAGACCGGATATACTTGTATAATAGCACGTTTGTATGTAGGTAGCCTACGATTACCCCGTCCCGTGGTAAAAAAAATAATCATATACATATACGATAATGTGGCCAGAAATGATTGTAGAAAAATAAATAATGCAATAACTTTCAATAAATTTATTTATTACGTCAAACTGTAAATATTTTATTCGTCGGCGCTAGCTGCCTCGCCGTTTTAATATTATAATCACTAAAATAACAGACCATAGAAATATTTTACTAACTAAACTACGTAGTATGCGTATTTGTATATTTTGATATACCTAGTTATTTTTGAGGATAAATGCAGTATAACATTTTATAGAAGTGTGTTAGAAAAAATGCACACAATAGTCGCGCCCATGATTTGGAATACAAATTCAAATGTTTATAAAAATATATGCTCATTATATTGGATCAAAATTCGATATTCATAATTTCATACAAATTTATCCCTGTCAACCGGCAGAAAGAAAAACTCGAGGAATAAACGACCTTTATTACCAAGAGAGCTAGGTGCTAATGAAAACCACAAAAATATTTGTAGCTAGTTGTAACCGGAAAGATTCTAAAGAACTTTTTGTTACAAGCATTAGATAAGTAAACCACACGATGCCACATTAGCACTTCACCATTATTTTAGTACACCATCAACATGTCGGTGTTCATTGCCAGTCACACTAATGTAGGTACATACTTAATTAGTTTATTGCTCCAATGTAAAGACATTATACAAATTTTGCATTATGGTTTGGTTTGTATACGAAACTTATCTGACCGAAAGACATATTTCTAACATACGCAGTACAGATCTGTAAGGTTTCGTAAAGGGGAATAGGCCTACATAGGTTAACCAATCCTATTATTGGCACTCTCAATGATGGATAACATTAATCTTATTATATTATATTACAATAGTGGTGACAATCCTTCCGTCCTAAACAATCGAACAATTTTCCATATTTTTAATAGCAACCATGCTCCAATAATTTGCGTGTAGCACCAACATTAGCTTTTAAAAGGACACTTCTTAATCACTTTGTACATTCTACTTCATAGAATTTGTTTTACTGTAGGATCAAAATTTAAAACATGCCTTTATTAATAATTGTGTGTTGTGTTGTTTCTTTCTTACAAAAGTAATCGTGATGGATACAATTTTACGACCCAATGTCAACCAAGTTTGATAGACTTTATTTTATGGATAAGGGCTTAATCCTGTAAAATAAAAATAATCTGACAGACAAATTTACGTCAGAGTTCAGCAGAGGGCCAACCCCCAAACCAAGAGCTTTTTGCCATTGGCCCTAAATATGTCGATATTTATAATTAGAAATATTAAAGTTTATACAGGGTGTTTGGTAGCAAGGTGCAAAGACTAAGGGGTGATAGAGGTCATTATAAATACACATTTTAGACCACATTTACTATATACCTAATCTTCTGGTTTCTAAGATATGCGCCATTTTATTTTGAAAATTCGTAGGTACTTTTTCCTTACGACTATACAATTAAAAGTCTTACTATAAGTTATTCTTTTTTTCTGAGTTATAGTAATTTAAGCGGTAAGAACTAAGGATGTTTTTGAATTTTATCTTTTTTTCAGGCGACTTTATTACTCCTTGTATTCACATGATATTCAAGTGCGAATTTTATACATACATTTTTATGGAAACTGAAAGGAAAAAGTACAGTAGGTTTACTAAATCAAATTAATATCTTTGCACTTAGCTACCAAACACCCTGTATATTTATGTATTGTATTTATTTCATCACTTGTTTATAAGGCGACATATCCTGCTATTATACGTATACATTTTGGTATGAACATTTATAATTAATATACCTAAATATAACTAGTATATTATGTGATTTAGTACACTACTTGATACCAATCATGTAGTTAGTCCTGTTTTGAAGTAGTTACATAAAACTTAACTTATGACACACTAACTATTACTAAGTATATATTTCATTACATTGTAAAAATTGATTGCATAAAAAGCGTCTACAAACTATATACACATCTAATCTACATATATATTGCTTTATATACAATTATTTCGCTAAAATAATATAAAATAGCAGACTATTGATATTGTAACGAATACGTTTATCATTATATTGTTAATATTATGCACATGTATCAATCAGTCCAGTAAATGATACGTAGATTAGGAGTAAATAAGTAATAATTTAATTTGCATATTTGAAGTCGAAATTCATGAATGTGTGATTTATCAATGCGGCGGGTACAGGTAAAATAAGTTACACAGTATAAACAAACAGCAAAGTAACCATATAAAAAAGGCTCAATAAAGTAATTTTTAATACAGTTGCTCAAAAAGTGGTACTTTATGTGGTAGCTGTACATCGTGCACAAAATTGGATTTCGCGCCCTAATGCTTTTTACTTTTCCATTTTTTTTAACTGTTGGTTTTTATGTTCAATCATTTTATGTATTTATTTAATAAAGCATTTGGCATTAAAATAGTACTTCTATTATATTTAAAACATTAACATTGCATATTAGACAAGTTAAAGGGTTATCAAATATTAAGAAATCTAAAACTGTTTTCAAAATTGATTGTTGCCTGACTGAGTAGACCTATGACCGGAAACGAGTATTATGCATGACCTCCGCTTAATAGAGTATGATACAAGACCGCCGCGCTGGATGAACGAACGCTTGGTTTTTTTTCGCCAAAACATACATTTATTTACATTTAAATTAAATATAAGTAAATTATAAAATTAAAAATACTTGTTTTTTCATGTTTGGATGTAATTAAACTGCCATGTGACATAAAATCTCTCCCAAAATAGTTTTTGATTTGGCTGAATGCTGACAACCATGGCATGGTGAAAAAGTCGATCAATTAAAAAGTCAAACCGACTTTTTAATTCCCGCCTCTTTTATTCATAATATTACGAATTAATTTTGTAATGACGTATTGTTTTAATAATATTTTTGTGATATATTCGATTGATACGATTGTTAAATAAAATATGCCAGGTACGTGCAAAGCTCACAATGGCAAGTAAACAGATTTTGTTGTCTCTTTTAATTACTGTTTTATTTAGTATTGTTTCTATGGTATTTTAACAACTGTATTAAATAACGCCGTTTGATATACGTGCGGAAGTGTTATTTTCACTTGTCCCGAGTCTTGTCTGATTTTAAATAATGAATGATAACTATGATTAGTCAATTACAACATTAGTGAGTAAAATCAGTCTATTATATACATTTTGTACGGTTCTTTTTTATATACCGGGCACGATGACGAACAATAATACACAATAACAACTACACACTCAACTACAACTCAGAAGGGATAGCACGACAAATATTATCCGTCTCTTTACATTTTATAACGGAAGAAAGAGATGGGCGATAAAGGTCGCGGTTGTCGTGCGAGCTCTTCTAGACACCGATGAGCCATTTGATATTTAAGAATATCTGAGTAAGTTCCAATAGGTTGTATATCCCAGAGACTATAATGATATTTGCTCGTTTTTACATTTCTTAAATATATAGAATATGTAAAAGTGATAAGATTGATAAACTATGAAACATATATCGGAATTTACGCAGCTAAACATAAGAATTTCGCAATCTAATTAGTATTAGAAACATAAATAGAAGAATAAACCTTCGATCAATTGAAATATATTTAAGCCGTCGTCTCCCGGCGAAAAAAATAAATAATAGCATTCTTTTGTAATGAGCCCGGGGATCCCCGGGACCGGCAGACGACGGGTTAACCCGAAAATCGACGGGTTAACCCGAAAATCGACGGGTTAATAGATTGTCTTTAGGGTCGCTTTAGTTTTGCATAAAACATAAAATAGTCGAATATATATCGAAGTCTACATAAAATAGTCTTAGTCCAAATAAAATTGTATCTAGTGTATTACATGACATTTTTATTTATCTGTTTTGTGGTGGGAGTAAGTAAGATAAAAGTAAATAAGTTTTTTCATTTGATTTACACTTTCATAGTCATTTATGTCATAATAAAAAGGACGTCCAACTATCGGGACGTATATCAATAAAAAAAAATCTACACTAGTTAAATTGCGACAGTCTTGTTCTGCCGTGAAAATTCCTTTATCGAGTACCTCACACACGGACTAGGTACATGTAATTAGACAATAGGTAGGGTACGTAAAATCAATTTAAAATTGAGCTAGCAAGATCGTGTGTATCTCGGACACGTGTTTTTGTCCTTTAATACCAAAATTTAAGTGTTAAGATAGGTCTACACTATTAGCGTTCCAGTTTCTGTGAATAAAAAAAGAAACCGTAAAATAACTACCATTTTAAAATAATTAACATTTGGCAAATATTTTCAAGGAGTATAGTCTATATAGCGATATAGGTATCTGGATTTACCTACTATAGTATGACTCCCAGAAATATTTGTGATTGCAAATTGCAACTAGCAAAATGAGCACCAATCCTGCCACCCTGAAGTGTTGAATGTAAATGTGGCGTTCCATAGCAAAAGGGTCCTTACGGCTTTGGCTATGGAACGCCACAATACATATAATTTAATATTACATATAAACCGCGTCTATTTTTTCCTGCGTGTGACAACGGAAACTATTAGTCAATGCGCGTGAATTAGTGGTATACTTTGGGAGTTTACAGAGGCATAACTCCGTCATGACTCGGCTGTCACATATAATGGGTTGTCAATCGACGGTGTGACAACAGCGCCAAATAAATTATACATGTTATAAATGCTTTGCGTTTTTTCGCGTATACTACCAGTGAATAGGATACATGGACAAACTTAGCAACCGCAATGTGAACCGAAATAAATTATCTAAGACATTATATTTTCTGAATAATCATTATTTCATCCCACGATGGTAGCGGTCGAGACCGCATATGCACGCTAACGAATCCAGATTCACAAACGCATTGCCTAATTGATTTAAAGATTCGTTGTGTACGCAGCTAGAGAGAAATGCAGGATCGTAGGCAGCTCTAGCGACCTCACCTACTCACCACAAGGCACACAACACCACATGTCAGAGCAAGATTACAAATTCCTCAACAGGCGAACAATTTTATTTGGAGCTACATTCACTCGTGGATATTACTATTATATAGTCTAAACATCCCCTTAACTACCTTATAAAAACATTCATCAACACTGCTTTTACAATACATAGTTATGATGTTCATCATAACAATTTTCATATACGTTTTCGGGCTTTTGTTCCTCATACATACACCTTCACCACATAGTAGTCAATGGTATCCCATATATTGACGGACTAGTCGATTATTTATCGCTGAACATTGAGCAGCGTAATACAATAAAGAGAAAAGTATGAGAGATTAACGAAGTTAATTTCGCTAAAATGTAATAGTATTTATGAAAAGTGACGGTTTTCTATGGGGTTACAAAATCATTTAAATTGTATCAAATTAGTCCTTTCTAAAAGCGACTTTATGAAGATTCAAAATCTAAAGACACTTTTATAAAATGTTGAGAATTTTAAATAATTTCATCTACGTAAATTATTTAAAATGCCACGTTATGACAAGTTTAAATCAGGTGCTGTATCTCCCAAAGTATTTATATATTATGTAAGTTGTAATAATATCACAAAGAAGTCGTCTATTCCGTCAATATGGAGGGCCACGGTTACACGCTCGACAATAATACTAAACACTATGTCAATGGTAATGGACAAAATACGTAAACTAACCATTCCACTATATTCCAGAATGATTTTCTATAACATTGAGCATAATAATTCACTCGATTATTTATTGTATTTTAGTCAGTGGCGGCCTTAGACATTGCTTAGCCTCGGGCAACTTACTGGGGTTGTTAACCCTAAGGCTGCCACTGTTTACAGTACTCAGTCAATAATATATATATTATGCATGTCATCTTTATAAAAAAATCTGGAGAAAGCTCCATCTTAAGGGTATAATATAGTTAACCAATCATAAAAAGAGTTTATTACCGTATTATTATTTAAACTTTGGAAAACCGTTTTAACCGCTTCCTTATATAATTAATAAAATTAACATTTATAAGTCTAATGTAAGATACGACGAAGAGAGACGGAGTACAAGAGAGTTCACATAAATATAAAATAAAGGTATTGACCGGCACCGTAAGTAAATTTATATGTTTTCGAATATATGTATCAAATGTTACGTGTACGTTTACATCGTCGTCCATTACGAGTCAATTGTCCACTGCTGTATCTCAGCGACCCTGAACTAGTTTCACGTGGACTAGGAGAGAGGACAGCTCCAGCTCTTCGGAGTAACCGTTGGTCAGTACTACGCTCCGGTATCCGGTCCTCAGTCCCTTTAAAACAAGTTCACTGCATTAAAAAAATAAAAACAAACCCCGATACTGAACATAGCTAACCATCTCCGCCATCAAGACTTCTGAAATAAACACGCACTCCAAATCGGTTCATCCCTTAGGGAGCTACGATGCCATAGACAGACACACATATACACATGTTAAACTATATACCATTTCATTTCTCATGGTGGTAAAATATTTTTTTTTCTACTCGTCGACTTTAATGTTTGAATTCCGACTACGTAGACCAAACTATAATAACTCTTTATGCAACGCTTTAGAGAACTATAATGAATTTTACCTATATGACTTACGCCATATTGCCACGGGCACAGAACAAAACACATCAACGAGCGCTTACCCGAACGACCTCCACATTTTTACCGCAGGACTAGGTAGTTTGACATTTACATATAACATCTTTTTAAGTACACATTATTATGGTTTAATTCCATAGGGCAACACATACAGTCAAAGGCACCAATTTAGAGTCAGTCCGACCCAATCGGGCCTAGCTAACTTACTGGGCTCCTCTCAGCTAGGCTAAGTTTAGTGAACCGGCGACAAAACTCCCAGTAGCTCGATTCCACTCACACCTCAGACGCGGTTGAAGCCGCTCAACCAATCCCACTGGAGCGCAAACTCTTAGAGTATTCCGGTGTTTAAACCGCCCGCGTGGTCGTGTCGGAGGTTTCCTCTGTATTTTCCCCAGCCTAGCCGTTGCAGCTAGTTGGAGACAACCGCGCACTCCTATTGAGCCCGGCCAATAAAGCCACAGTCCAGTAAAAAATTTTTTTTTTTTATTACCATATTCCACTGAAATAAGATCCAAAAATGTATGTATATTTATGCTGCGACTGTACTTGACTCACCTTGAGGGGATACGTGGCCTGTCCGATGAAGTTAGGGTCCCCGAACATGTCCTCGTCCTGCACCAGGAAGCGGATGAGCGCTAGCTCCGGATTGCACACCTCGAACTCGCATATGTCGTTCCATATCGGGTTTATGCCGTTGTCGGCTACAAACAACACAAAAAAACAATAAAGCGGAGTCCAATTGTGAATATAGCCGCCAAGGAACACGCAAAATCGATCCAACGGCATAGAAGTTCTCTAGTATAAGTTTTTTCGAAATATAAACACAAACGAACCCATTTGAGTTTTGTCTTACTTTATATGGTAACGAAAACAACTATTTGTTGCCATAATTGACACTAAACGCAAACGCGTCCGTTTGTGTTTGTTTCGGAAAAAGTTATACTAGAGAGAGTTGGTAGGAGCTGTGCACTTAATTGAGAACCTTAAGTTTTTTGAACGAGTCTGATGGAAAATTCGCAGGTAATCCCGCTCGTGGTAACTAACTTTTAAATCGGATGGGATCGGTATGGTCGGTCACAACCAGATAAAAAGCCTTTATAACCGTTTCTCATAGGACGATTCTACGTAAAAAGCGTTTGTTTTTTACTTTATTGCATATACTGAATACGTCGCAGCTTTCCATTGGAGTTACTATGGAAACGAATTGAATACGACTTAAACTTACCAACAGTCTTAGAAACAAGCTTGGTCCCCGAATCGTAATCCGCCCCTATGACCTCCACTTCCACGAAGGGACTCGCCGTACCGCGCCCCGACTTGCACAAATGCCTCGCTCCTATAACTCTTAGCATCACCGTCACTGGGCTCACTTTCCTTTCTATACTCTTCTTGTCGTACGGATTGTAGCCATCAGCGAACATGAACTGAGGCTTCAGTACAAATCCACATCCACCGTTCTCCTTAAACTTCCCCATGTTTATCTGCATAGGTTTATCCGCTGTCTGATAATTCAGCGCTACCATTTGGGAGCCGCAGTTCCAGAACTGAATGGGGTTGTAGTTGGAGGAGTCGATGCGTTGCCCTTTTGGGTAAATCCTGCTGAGTTGTATAGTGTGGTATTTGAGGAAGAAGTTGTTGTCTTGCTGGCACATGAGCCGCTCCGCTTTGGTCTCCGGGAAGGAGGACATCTCGTTGAATATGAACCCCTTGTTCCTGAGGCGGTCCTGGCTGAAAGCTACGGATCGACAGTAGACTATGAGGTCGGACATTTCGCGGGCTATGCGCCAGGTGCGTTCCATTTTGCGGTGCTGAAGCGATCTTGCGTTGGCGCTGAGTGAAAGATTCGATTAGTTTACAATACGTGTCAAACATAACACACCATATAAAGATAAATTTAGTCTGGCGCTTTCACAATTTCTCCATCTTAGTGAAATTGAGAAAGCGCTTTTCCTGTATCAGGGCATAGGTAAATGATGTAAAACACGGAAAATTTGCCCCATTTTTCTTGTGACGCGACTCGTTAGTCAGACACTAACACCTCCCGTATGTTCGCCTTTGTACCGGTATAACTAACATATACAGTATTTATATATATGTTCCTGCGATAGCTGCGGTGAGGGAAGAGTGTGGTGACGTGACATTAGCACGCCATCTAACGCACGCTGTCACTCATTCCACAAAACGCAGCCATGGCAAACCGGCCCAGTTAAACAAAGACTACTAAAACTCACAATTTTATGAGTGTAATTCACGCTCACATACAGCCCTCATATCGGATGTATTACCGGTCTGATTCGCAAGTTTTTACTTTGTCGACGCCAATGATTCAGCTGAATTAAGAGATAAGATGCCTGTGGTTCTTGCTTGGGATGGCCAAGCAAAAACCAAAAAGGCATTATGCTGTGGAGACCTATTTAGTTATCCAGTGTGTTTCGTTCCATCCATACTAACGTTATAAATGCGAAAGTAACTATGCCTATTACCTCTTTACGCTTACATCGCTTAACGGATTACGTCGAAATATGGTATGCAGATAGTTTGAGATCCGGGAATGGACATAGGATACTTTTTATCGTGGAAATCATCCCTTGAGGGGTTTACAATTTAGTATGGAAGAGCGACATCTAAGCAAATACGTGAAATAATTAAATAGCACTTATATCGAGTACAAAGTCGAGGGCATATCCATATTTTTCAAGCAACAAAGCAACGCATATAGTTCGTACGAAACTCTAAGGCCGAATTCTGGCAAACGAACGTAAGCAAATAACGACTAAGAGCTCTTACTATAAGTTAGATTCCTGCTTGCGTTCATTCGACAGGATTTACTGTTTCGGACGTATAGTAACCGTGTCGCCTGAAAGTACTTTGCGTCGAATCCAGTACCTAGTTCTGATTTTTTGCAGACTTGTTTATGATGTTGGCCTAATGTACAATCCAAGTTTGTGACCTCGTGCGCCTAACGCAACTTTGTCAAAAATCGAAAAACCAATTTTAACCCTGAAGGACTAGTTGCTGATAGTACCTTCTCAGGACGCTTTTAAAGTAGACTAAATTTGCTATAATATGAGACTAGTATTGTCTCTGTAGACCCAAAATTTTAGCGAAAAAATGATAAACTTTGAAAGGCTTTCTCTCGGAACAATTCTAGTCTCATAGTATAGTAAATTTAGTCTACTTTAAAAACGTCCTGGTTACCCTACAAACAGTTCCACAACCGCTCCGTACATCTATGTCTAACCTGCGTTCGTGAGATAGTACTATAACTATACCTGTGAGCCGCCTCCTTGATGGCGGAGAGCCACTCCAGCGCGAGCTCGTTGTTGGGGGCGCGCATCTCAAACGGCGCACACATCGAGGGGCTCTGTATCCGCACCAGCCATCGAGGATTACCCTCCTCTTCCCCCACAAACAACTCCACAACAGCTCCGTTCACGTCGACCACGCCCTTCTGCCAGGAGCCGAGCGCGCTAGCGTCCGTTTCCAGGCAGCTCTGAAGAGAAAACAGTGGTCGAGGGACCATTTTACTCGCACTGCGCTTACATGAAAGAACAGGGTTATTATTGCGGAAAGCTGCGACTTTTTATTAAACATCAATAACGCTCTTTTATATGAAGTGTGTAGGGAAGTAGGAACAAGCGACGGCGCGATTTTTCTACGGTCAAATAGCGTACTGTTTTTGATCTTTATGTGTGTAAAAATCTTTTACATGGTAAAACTAAACTGAAGAGTGATATTTTCATGAGTTTTGTTTTGTAACTTATAACAAAAATATATTGTTGTAATCCCAATCCCAATTGATGTGTAATTAATATAATTTAACTATATTCAGCTAATATACATCAATCTCCCTCCGTTTGCAGGCAGGTGTGTTCCTTTTCGTTCCGTGTGTGGGAACCAGGTCAACCGAGTTAATGTATGTACGTTGTGAACATTTTAGCATTTTTAAAGCTACAATCGCTAGAAGTGGCACTGATATTGAATTTCACGTGCTCTACCTACAAGCATGAGTTTACGTATATTTTATATTATACAACACACACATAAATAAACTCACGCCTGTATTCCCAAAAGGGGTATGCAGAGCACATATATGCAATTTAATTCCAGGGCCTGTACTCCGAACTTCGTATCGTGCCGTCCCTTTCACACTATACACTATATGAGTGAAAGGGACGGCACGATACGAAGTTCGGGTAGACCCTCAGTGCCACATTTAGCTATTGCAGGTTTGTGATATTGCAGTGATAGGTTGCTAGCCCATTGCCCACAACACACTACAACCCGGTTCCCGTAGTCGACTCTTACGATACCCACGGGAAGAAAGAGGGAGGGGCTATCCTAACCCGGCACCACACGGGGCGGGGTTGTATTATACAAGCGCGCTGCAATGTCGCTTTTACAAGTATGAGTTTACCGGGGCTGCTAAAAACACTGCTTTCGTTTTTATGGTAAAAAAGGAACCCTTATGGTTTCACTTTGTCTGTCTGTCTGTCACATCGCTAAATATTTCAAGATGCTATCGATTTCAAATTCGGAACAGTTATAAAGAAGGGTAGCCTAGATACCTAGAACATGTTTTTTTTATTTTTTTTTAATCTTCTGTGTAAAATGACAGATAATAAATAGGTGGTTTCGAAATTTGAAAGTCTAGTGAATATGTCAAGTGGGGTATCATATGAAAGGGCTTGAGTTGTACATTCTAAAACAATTTATTATTATTTATTACGTTGTCATTTTCGATTTATGAAGAAAAATGTAAAAAAAACAGCCCCCCCCCCCTCCTTATCTCCGAATTTTACCAAGGAAAAAATATGAAATTATTACTTAACATTGATTTTAATGTATATTTTACAAGAAAAATATAACTAACTCTGTCCAGTTTTTCTTTTTTTTTTGATCAAAAAGCATTGGTATACCTACTATTTAATCACCTTTGTATGCATTTCTGTTTTATAAATTCCTACGCGATTATGCTAAAAGTACCTTCTTTCAAATAAAGAAAAAAAATTGAAATCGGTCCACTTATACAGAATTATCCTTGAAAAACCTATCGCGGACAGGCCCAACTTGCGTAGTGCCCAAAACTAGCAGTTACACACTGCTACCAGTGGCTAGCGGCGCCGCCAGGTGTCGCTGTGCCACAGCAAGTCAACAGCATTTTCACCCGAAGGCGAATATCTACAGTGTTGCCAGATGATTACATTTCTTACATTTTTCGTAACTTTTGACCGGCTCGCGTAACATGTAAGTAACTTCTGTTGTAAAGGAAATTTTCGTAACTTTTGAGAATAATGAAACTGTATTTAAAAAGAAAGGTCAATGGTATCTAACTGGGACCAAGCGAGACAATTATAGACTTACAGATACAGAAAAGGTGATAAAGGAAATTACATGGTAAGACTCTGTCTGTCCGTCTCTTGCAACTATGTATGACATTTGAGACACCACCCATCAACCTTACGTTATTCTGTCGCCGAACTCGCCAAATTGTAGCTGTATCCTACTCATTTCTTAGAATCGAACGTTTTGATAAGTAATTATGAAAAATATAAAAAATGTAACTTTTCAAGAAAAGAAACGTAATTTTCGTCCCAAGGGCCCTGGCAACACTGAATATCTTGGTGCTTGAACAACTTACAGCAATGTCCGGTACTCTAGTCTCGATCTCCTGCACATAGTTGGCCGGGAACCAGTGATGCCGCTTGCCGCCATAGTCGCCCCGCCACCAGCCCACGTCGGGCTTGTCCACGTTAGTTATGATCGCGTGTTTGGCGAACGACAACTCATCATCCTGCCGCGCGTGGTAGTCGTACAGCGCCTTCACTGTCACCTGGTGGTAATCCATTTATTTATTATCAGAAGAACCGGCGCTCGTGGCCCAGCCGCGCCCGCGTACCACGTGAGGCATGCGAGGTTAAGCAACGTGGGCCGAGGTCAGTTCTTGGATGGGTGACCGCTTTGAGTGGTACAGTGCTTTGGAAAGCAAGTTATGCCGTTGGTCTCGGCTGCTGTCTAGGATAGCAATAAGCCAAGTTAGAGGCCTTCGGGCGGCTTGGGAACTACTAACAGTCAAGTTGCCCACTCACTTGACAAGCCTAATTCCAGTTAGGTCTAGTTTCGCCTAGGGTTAGAAGGTCATATATCAATCGCTTCCGTAAAAACTAGTGTCTACGCCAAATCTTGGGATTAGGTTGCGGACCCATTCTTCAGGATGCGACTGTACTAGGATAACGCTCGGAGGATGATTATGATCAAAGGAACCAACAGCAGTGAATTAACCCTTTAAACGCCATCGTCTCATATATCGGACAAAGTGACAATGTAAATGACATTTTAATTTATGACTAGACCTCTTTATCGGAGGTACAAGTTGCAGCTGGACGTTCTTCGGCATGGGTAAAAATATTTATGATGTATACTTTTGCTTTACAATTAGTTTTATATACATTTTTTTGCTACCAAATTGCACCTCCGATAATGGGGATTATTTATGACAGAGTTGAAAATTGCGAGTAACCGTTTTGATGCCCGGCGGTTAAAGAGCCAATTAAAGATTTTCACAGATAGCGCTAACACAACGTTCGAATTCAAAACTAACTACAAAGTTCTCTCATTTTATTGATTGGGGTTTTAGGGAATAAGGACAGATCTAGACCCTAAAATCTCATTCATGTAGAAATATCAAATTTAACACTTAGCGTAAAGACAAATAGCTACATAGGGCTAGCTAAGGAAGTCCACAAAGTCCTGTCCTTCCCTAGGAGAATTGTGAAACTGTTAAAATATTAAACGCCCCTCTACAAATAGACGTTATTTCAATTTGCGAGTTTCTGTCTTAAACATATTTGCAAAGAATTTTACAGATCACCAACCACTACTAAACTACGCCTATGTGCACCACTACTTCAATATTACGACAAAACACACACAAAGTTTAGCCTCCTGAGACCCCGCGTTCTATATAAGGGACCAAATATGGTCAATGGCAAATAAGTAAATTTTTCTGCTGCGTTTGATTTTAGAAAAAATAAAATTCAGTTTTGTTATTGGATTTGCTAGGTTCAAAATACGATAGCAACTTTTTATGTATATCTCAGGAGGTTAGTAGCAGCAATTATGAAGGGTCGAATCAAACCATATATAAATACTAGTGGATTTAGCTACATGGGAAGAAACTGGTAGTTATAGTGTCACTTAAATTCAGAATAAGCTATCATTGTATGTAAATACGGCTATGGAAAATATGAAGCCTGCCACATGAAGCAGTAAATTGAGAGGTGAGTGAACGAAGTTATCTGTCGGCGCTTTGTTTTATGCCGGCGACCGCACTTTAACGAAGTGTGACTGATATAAAAGTCAATTCACTGACGTCATCAAATTTCAGCGAGATGCGGTGTGCCGGGTTATTACCACCTGTTGCTACCAATTTCTTATCCCTGGTGACAGCTGGGAATCCCACCTGTTACCGCCAATTTGCTATCTAATACAATAGTGGTAACCGGTGGAAATAACCAGGTGGGCCAAACTATACGCAACGCACTAAAATGAATTCTTTGAAGTACGGTCCGCACAAACCTAATCCATTCAAAGCCCATGACGACACATATGCGTCATGCCTCTACGAGCGATTTCCGATACAAGGCGGAATAAATGCTGCTACGCGCTACAGAGCACACTTAGCCGTCGTGTGCCTGGAATGGGCTAAGCAAAGCCCGCCCTACGCGAGCCATGTCTAGCGCGTAGGTACATACAGCTATACTTTAATCTCACCGAAAACTTTGCCCGTTCAACTTTCATAAAATGGCACAGAGCACCTTATCTATAGAAAAGGCAAAAAAATTAACATTCCGTTTATTGAAATGGTAATTTAATATAAAAATTGGTACCTTACGTACCTTGGATGTGAATGAGGTGGGGTCCATGTAGCCGGGAGTTCCGTATACAGAACTGTCGTCGGGTTCCTAAAACATTCATAACAAATATATCTGAACTTTTATCGCACTTCTCGTACATTTTAGTAGTACAATTTACGAAAAGACTATTACACTTTTGGGTGTGAACTTTCGCATAGTAACTTAAATTCACCTCTAGATGTGATATCTTCCCTATTTAGGGAAGCGTTGTGGGTGCTTTTGCATCCGCTTGGGTGGCATTTACACGCTTGCGAGTGCGTTAGTGTGATTAGTGTGTTACGGAGAGGCAAACATAGTCCTCCAAATATTTGTTTATTATACTATTAAATACATAGCAAGCGCCTACCGCAAGCTTCGTTTTATATACAGATTTGTGCTTGTGGCCACGCCCCGGCAAGCGTGTAAAGGTAGCATGACGAGTATAATAACTCAGTACTATACAGGAGGAGCGATAGCACAGACTTTCCTAAAAGTATGTTGTCATTTAAACGATGTACAATCGAAATTGTAATCATTAGAAGCTTGTGTTAAAAAGAAAAATCATTATTCTAATAATACTACTCGGTACAGTGCCCCAAGGATCTGGTTTAGATTTAAGTTAGTTGTAATATTATTTAAGTTATTGTTATTTAAGTATTATTACCGCTTGTAAAACAATAAATGTAAAAAAAAAAATTGATATTAGTGACAACCCTATCGCTTCAACATTACTGTTTTTTTTATAATTGTTTAAGAAGCTATAACTAGAAAAAGGTTATGAATAATAATATAGTTTATTTAATAAAAGTATAATAGTACTAAGGCCAATCAACTCGCAGTTGGCAGTAGAGTCCCTCGTTCTGTTCCACCCTGCATAATAACACTTACAGATATTATCTTCCTCACAATATCGTCGCTTATCGGGTACCAGAGGCGGACCTTCTTGTAGAGCGGGTGCGTTTCGTAGTAGGCGACCAGCTCGACCAGGCTCTCGAACGTGACCGTGCCTATGGCGTACAGGCGGCCCTCGAGCTTTATCCGGCAATGCTTTATCTCCTTATCCGATCTGAAATAGATTACGAAAAACTACAATTGAAAATCCGGACAAGCGCGAGTTGAACTCGCTCACGTTTCTGTACCATCGTATAGGTAAAAAACTTAAGGGAGGCCTCTTGTGTGTAATTTTAGCGTGTTCGAATACATACATACATACACGCCTGGCGAGCGAGCCTTGGGGGAGGCCTATGTTCAGCAGTGGACGTCTTTCGGCTGAAATGATGATGATGATGATGACTCACGCCTGGGGGGCTAGCACAACTACCGCTGCGACGCGACGCGAGTAGAGAAAAATCTACCCTCCTCTTTCTAACCCGCACAGTTTGAGCGAGACAGGAATCGCTGAGTCGCGCGAGATACGATTTGTCAGCAAGTTGTGCTAGCCCCATTGGGGTAGGCAGAGACCAAAGAACGCCAAATACTACGGTCCTTACATATTTCTTTTGCTTCGATCACATCCAATACATGCGCGTCGGTTGCGGGAACTTCTCACCTGGCCTTTTTTCAGTATCGCAAAAACCTGATCAAGATACCCTCGCTTTGGTCGCCCCCTTCCGACCCTTCATCCATCTCATCATAAATCCTCTTATCTGCTTTCACACATCCTCTCAATGTTCGAATAGACATTACATATTCAAATTGTGTAACACAAACGAAACATTTGCCTATTCGTACCCAAGTCCACTACTACATATACATATACAAGAGGGCCTTCAGTATTTCACCTACAGGAAAGTGCACAAGGAAGGTGTTAATGACATCTGTCAAGTACCCTGTGTGAGGCGGCAAACGTTTCATTTGTTCGTTGTACGGTCGACACGCGCAACTTACCAGTCACACACACTCTTATCTAGGCAACGCACTGCGGTTAGTTGAGATTACACGCAATGTATTACGAAATTTGCTGCCGCTGCCGCCGCTATACTCTATTCATTATACCATAACAATTCATGTAAACATAAAAATAACTTGAACATAACTCGAAAACGGCTTGGTAGATTTAGACGCGGTTTTCACCAATATGTAGCTCGATTCTTCGAAATGACTGTTGTATAAATTATGTATATTTATCTCATGAATTATATTGTTATCTGTGCGAACTGCGGAGTGGGCGAAAATATAGCGCCATAATAGATATACATGCGGATATTATAGTCACAAATTATTAACACGTGCGGCCCGCGACAATTTTGTTAGTATGTGGCGCTTGGCTGCTAAAATGTTGCCGACCCCTGCTTTAAAGTACTCAAATGTGATTTGTTTACATATGTTGTACTAGTATAATGAATAGAGTATAGTAGCCGAGCCGTAATACCTAAAGCTGATGGCAAAGCCGTGTTCCTTCTCGCTGGGGCGCACTAGGAAGGCTCCGTCACAGCTCGCCTTGCGCAGGAGCTGCTCAGCCTGCGCCCGATTCAGATTCGGGTGGAACCACTCCTTGCCCTCGTGCTTGTTCGGTTGGGGCACCGGCTCTTTCAGGGTTATCAGGAACTCCTACGGTCAAAACTCCTTTTCACACTTGCTTAATACATATTTTATGTTTTGAGCAGCAGTTCTCATAGACAGTGTGTAAAGCAGTAATGTCCAAGGTAGCATAAACGCACCGTTTAATTTTGGAACACAACAACTTTTTTTTGTATGCTCAAGAGTATATTTGTGAGACCGTCGACCAATCTAAAAACTGACTGCATAATAATGTAGTATACGTTACGTGGACAAGCAAAGAGAAAGAAGCGCATAATATGTTCCGAACTAAGCCTGTAACTTCAGTGCGGTATCACGCTCGAGTGCTCTTAGTTACCACGGCCGTTAAACCACTTACCTGACTCCTCAATGGATGCTGCCTATAATGCGTGATCAGACTATACAAGCTGTCGAAACATATCGAATCAATCAGGTAATACTTCGTCAATCCCCTCTCCTGTTTCAACTTGATCCTACAATGATTCGCCTTGCCCTGCCGCCAAAACGACAGGCAATAATCGCCCACAAACGTTACACTTTCCCGTACTAAGAACGTCCCATCTCCTAAATGTGCATGCGCTCTCAACAAGTCTTCCGCCTCTTGTCTGTTCCCGGCCAGTTTTCCATGGAACCAGCACTCGCCGAAATGCAATTCGTTCTGAGGCACCGACTTGTTACTCTCAGTTTCTGACTCCCCGTCGCTTTCAACGTCATTTTCCACTTGGGCATTGTAATTCTCCGTGTAATACAACTTGTTTTCTGTTAGAAAGAAAGCGTGAGGATGCCATTCGCGATCCACAGGGTCTTCTAGAAGTAAGATACCGTTTTTTATAGTATTCCTTAAATCTAACTCTTTGCCCTCCTCTTGTTTTATGGCGAAGGAATTCTCTTCGGCGCCGTCGGGTAGCTTCTTGTGTTTTAAAATGACTTTTCTTCTCAAGTCATGTGGGGATGGGAGGCTCGTTTCACTTTTCTCAACCGACTGTGTTAAAAGCATGTCTCCGAACACATCTTTGAAGGCGCCAGCCATTCTTCTCTGCTGAGGCAATGAGCAGTTGTCTTCTATTGAGAGGATGAGGGGATAGTCCGAGGTGACGAAGGCGTGCTCTTTTATAGTACGGAGGACGTCCATGAATCGGATCTTGGTGGTGAGAGTGTGGCCGTGGTATATGAAGGGAGTTCCGTCGGGTCCATCCCAGCAATCTAACTCGATGCAACGACACCCGGACCGCAGACATCTCACGTACGCCTCTAGAGATGATTCGCTTGAGAACTGATCTCCGGTTAGGTATCTGAAAAATCCAAGAAAACCTGTTTAATACATTAAAGGAAGGGAAAAACTTTTATTGATCATTCAATCCACGAACATCGACTCCGTCTCACCAATGCCACAGACAAAACACAAACTAAGCCGAAATTCATCTGTGTATTACTTTTACCTTTATATATTTCTTTAAATAGTGTACAAACTACACCGTTATCACTTTTATTTTAAAAAAATGGTCGTGGGTTGTTTCTTGCATGGCTTTGCAAGTTTCTTGGCCCTATTGATGTCTGGTAGAGATGCCCTGAGGCATTAAATCCTCATATATATTTAAAATAAATAAATGTACGCACTGAGAAAGGCTGTCCACTCGTAACCTGTTATCTAATGAAAAAAAAAACAAACAGTAACATTGTTTTGTTATGCGGAAATCTCCGCGCTCGGTAGATGACGACTGGTCCTTTTTGAAAACTCACGTGTTGTGCGAGGACGATATCCAGTAGTGTGAGAGCGGGCGACTCATGTCCTGCGTCACGTGGTCGTGGCGAGAGTCCCAGATCGAGTTGTGCTTAGAGAACAACATCTCGATGAACTGCAACAAACATTACATTTTAAGGGGATACCTCGATTCGGTCAACCACGCCCTCTGCGAAAGACACTCTTATGTCTTTCGCGCACGAAAAACAGGGATGCACACACATGCAGGGAACACTTCGGGAATGGCTTTTTTAGACAAATCTCGATAATAATCTGACAGTGTGCAGTTTCATTAAATTGCCTCTTGTCAGAGTTGAAATGAGGTAAAATGCCATCATATTAACTTAATTGTGTCTTTTAGTAATGCGTTGTTGAGAGGCTTTAGTAGGCTGAGTAAAAAAAGGAAAATAAAGACTCAACTTTCGATCTTATTTCTATGAAGAAAATTTAAAGCAATCATGTTTCGGCTATTGTCACAAACACAATCATACGGTCAAGAATCATATATCTGAAAATCAATCATTATTGTTTCCACGTTTGGGCAGAATATTTCTCGTTGTACAGACTTAAAACGATTTCTACCTATATTTCATTTACAAAAATCAATCAGTTTCAATTCTTTGATTAAATTATAATTTTACACATTATTATTGGGTAACGTTACTTAATCGCGTACAATACTAATTTATTTACATTCTTGTAGAGTTCCCATCACTATGAATGCGGAACATCCCTAGTTTTATAAATGTCACTTGGACAGATAGAGGGAAATGGCGAGAGAGCCGATGTTATTTGTTAGCAGTTTTAATAGTTAAATCTGTAATTAAAGATAGCGGAGAAGATAACAATAAATAGAAACAGTTGGAACAATTTTGTTTAATTTGAAAACCATACAGTTATTATGGCGACGAGGATGCTACGGTGCTAAGGTGATTGAATCGGATTAAGCCAAGTATCATCAAGTGCACTTCGAAGACACGCGAAGTCATGTTACAGGAATATGCGACGGGGTCGTCAGGCCCGAGATTCGACCCTTATAGTGAAGCAAGTACGCTTCCAGAAAGATGGCGTTTATGGAAGAGGAATTTTCAGTATTATATAGACAGCCAGTTAGGGTTAAACGATCGCCAAAAGGTGGCGAGGTTGTTACACCAAGCTGGGACGGAGGTCCAAGAAATTTACGAAAACATTAAAGATGAAGAAGCTACTGGTACTACAGAGTACGACAAGTGTATGCAGAGATTGGACTTGTACTTCGAGCCAGAAGTCAACATTAATTACGAACGACAAAAATTTAGAAATTTGGAAAAGGAGGAAACGGAAACTATTGAGCAATTTATCTTGAAGTTAAGAAAGCAAGCCAGATACTGTGAATTTAAAGATAAAGAGGAAGCTATAAAAGACCAGTTAATTGAGAAATGTACTGATGCAAGTTTGAAAGTGAAGTTTTTGAAAAAAGGAAAGGAGCTCACACTAAGCAAAGCAATGGAGATATCAAGGTTATACGAAATGGAAAAAGCGGTAATATCCGAGAGAGTTATCAAAAGTGACAAGAGCCCGGAGGACAACAGTATCAACAAAGTTGGTAGTATGGAGTGTTTTAGATGTGGCCGAAGAGGTCACTTTGCCAAAAGTGCAGATTGTATTGCGACTAATGAAAAATGCAACAAGTGCGGGATGAAAGGACATTTTGCCAAATGCTGCAAGACGAAAGTGCCATATATGAAGAGAGACAAAGGCAAAAAGAAGAAAAGAGTTGTCAGATATGTTGTGGAATCGTGCTCAGAGGAGTCCGACGACTCTGAAGGCGAGTGTGAAAATGACACAGGTGAGACAGTGAATTCAGTGTTTGTTATAGACAGTCACAAAGATGAAAAATATAGTCTTAACATCGGCGATCAAGTAAGTTGTCCATTTATTGTAGACTCAGGCGCATCTATTAATATTATAGACAGGCACACTTTCAAGAAGCTAATAAACCAGGGTTTGTCCTGTAAGCTGTTTGTAAACAATCAAAAGTATTATACATATGGAGGATCTGAAGTGCCAAACATGGGATTTTTCAAAACCACTTTATATTCTCCTGACAGCAAAATAAAAGTAAATGCAGAAATTCTTGTATTTAAGGGTTGTGGACCCTCTCTATTGAGTAAACAAACGTCGATACAGCTTGGCTTGTTGAGAGTGGGGCCAGAAGTTAACTGTGTATCCCAAGATTTTATCACAAAAGATATTGTTCTTAAAGAATATCCTAAAATTTTTAATGGCATAGGTAAGCTCAAAGATTTTAAACTGGCTATTCCTATTGATCCTAATGTCAGATTAATTGCCCAACCTGTGCGAAGACAGCCTTTTCATGTAAGAGACATAGAACAAAATTTAATCAAAGAACTGTTAGACAATGACATTATTGAACCTGTAGTTGGACCTACCCCCTGTGTTTCTCCTTCTCACCTTGTCAAAAAGAAAGAAGCAGGGCAGTATAGACTGGTGGTGGACATGAGGAAGGCTAATCAAGCAGTGCAGAGAGAGCATGTTCCACTGCCAACGTTTGAGGAACTGTTAGCCGATCTCAATGGATGTAGGTACTTCTCCACCATCGACCTTAAGTCTGGATACCATCAGCTCGAGTTGGATGATGGCTCTAGAATCATCACTGTCTTCAGTACTAGTCTTGGCCTATTCAGATACAAGAGGTTATTCTTTGGAATCCGATGTGCATCGGAAATGTTCCAACGAGTAATTGCTCACCTATTGCAGGATATTGAAGGAGTTGCAAATAGTCAGGATGACATCCGTGTTGGTGGACGAACGAGGGAAGAACACGATTTTCGACTTAGGCAAGTGCTAAACCGGCTATATAATAGTGGCATAACTCTTAATGAAAAGAAATGCTCATTTGGAGTTACAGAAATCACCTTTTTGGGACATCACATTTCAGCAGAAGGGGTGAGACCAACAACAACAAATCAACAAGTCGTACAAAACTTCCGTGCACCACAAAACAAAGAAGAAGTACGAAGCTTCTTAGGGCTTGTCAACTTCTCTGCAAGATTCATACCCAATTTTAGCTCAATAACTGGACCACTGAGAGAGCTCACTAAAAAGGACTCTGCCTTTGAGTGGAACCATGAGCATCATGAAGCTTTTGAAAAATTAAAGAATATTATATCTTCGGCACCTGCTCTTGGATTTTACGACAAAGACGCAGAGACAATTGTGGTCACAGATGCCAGCCCCATAGGAATTGCTGCAGTATTGGTCCAGAAGCAAAGCATAAAAGAGGAAGTACAGCCTGTAATTATCAAATACATAAGTAAAGCTCTATCCACGACTGAACAGCGGTACTCTCAAACCGAGAAGGAAGCTCTTGGGATTGTGTGGGCCTGTGAAAACCTGTATATGTACTTAATAGGCAAAGAGTTTAAAATAATTTCAGACCATAAACCATTAGAGATTATTTATTCACCAAACTCCAAACCATGTGCCCGTATTCAGCGCTGGGTGTTGAGGCTTCAACCTTTTACGTTCAAAGTCATATACAGGCCTGGTAAAAATAACATTGCAGACGCACCATCGAGACTGTTAGACATAAACAACAAATCTGTACCAGCTGATACAGAAGATGATGAAGACAAGTTAATGCTGGCTTTAATTGAAGCGTCAGTAAAAGCTGTTACTATCAATGAAATAAGAGAAGGCACCCTACAAGATGAAGAGTTAATGAAGTTGAAAAATGCCATAGAAAAAGATAACTGGGCCAAGGAATTAAAAACATATGAACTCATTAAATTGGAGCTATGTATAGTTGATGACATCATTCTGAGAGGAATTAGACCAATTATACCAAGACAGCTGGTGCCTCGAATACTGGAAATTGGTCATGAAGGTCACCTCTCCACTAACTCTATGAAATCTAAGTTAAGATGCAAAGTTTGGTGGAAAAACATGGACAAAGACATAGAGTACTGGTGTGACACCTGTGATGGTTGCCGCCTGGTGGGTCGGGGAGCCGCCCCAGAACCCCTCACACCTACAGAATTGCCGACAAAGGTTTGGCAGCTAGTTGGCATTGATTACCTCGGACCCTTGCCCTCAGGGCATTACTTACTGTGTCTTGTTGATTATTACAGCCGATATGTCCAAGTAGAAGTACTAAAAACTCAAACAGCTGAGGTGACTATACAGACTTTAGACAGAATAATATGCAGAGAGGGAATAATGGAGGAAATAGTTTGTGACAATGGCCCAGCTTTTATAGATCAACGCTTCAAAGAGTTCATGAGCAATAACGGTATTCGCTTAAGGCACACAACCCCTCTGTGGCCCCAAGCTAATGGAGAGATTGAGCGACAGAATAAAAACATATTAAGGAGGTTGCGGATAGCCCAGGCGCTGAAGCAGGACTGGAAGAAAGAGCTGCTAGTTTATTTATCAGCTTATCACACTACACCACACAGCACTACCGGTTTACCCCCTGGAGATGTGTTTAGAGGAAGAAACATCAGAACAAAATTACCAGAGCTATCACATAATCTTACTCTTCACGATGAAGGAATGAGAGACCTGGATAGACTCAGGAAAGATAAATACAAGCAATACGCAGACAAAAGGAGACATGCTAAAGAGTCAGAGATCCATGTTGGCGACAAGGTGTTGATAAGGCAAAAGAAAGAGAACAAGTTAAGCACACCATTCTCTCCTACTGAACATACAGTAATCTGGAAAAGTGGAAATTCGATAGCAGCTCAGTCCCCAGAAGGAAAGGTAGTAAGGAGAAACTCTTCACATTTCCAGCCTGTCCAGGACAGAGATCTTAGCAGGTTTGGCATAGAAAATACAAGACAGGCACATATGACAAGAGAAATGCAGCCAGATAAGAAGAAGGAAGATTATATGCTGCCGGATATTACACATAAGATTTCCCCAGATATGACAAGTGAAACTCCACCGGAAATGACTGACAGTCAAGACAAGATAACTGACAAAGTAGCTGACTCTGACTCTAGAATCTCAGCTAAACGACAGAGACAGACTCCTGCCAAATATAGAGATTTTGTTCTTAGTCTCATTTTAGAAAGTCTACAGGAATAATATGTAGAATGTCATATTTTACCGTAGGACATACTGATGTAAACCAGTATGCATTGTAATGTATCTTATGTTCTCAATGATGCCGAGGTGAATGGAAATATTTCTTTAATATATTCTCTGATGTATGTAAACAGCAATAAGTTGCAGGATCTTACATTTGACCGTAGGACGTACTGGCATATGCCGTATGTATTGAAATATATAGTATTATATTCTCAATGATGCCAAGGGAAAATAAAGTAGGTATTCTTTATGTATGCTGATAAGTTTATATTATACACATACTTAAGTTGCATGTGATCAATATAAGTAGGTAACTAAAGTACATGTTAATGTTGTTATGAAAGCTGCATGGCTTATCATATGTTTCATTACCTATTATTTCAGTATTATTTTAAGCATTTTGTTTTATTAAGAAAGAAAGAGATTGTAGAGTTCCCATCACTATGAATGCGGAACATCCCTAGTTTTATAAATGTCACTTGGACAGATAGAGGGAAATGGCGAGAGAGCCGATGTTATTTGTTAGCAGTTTTAATAGTTAAATCTGTAATTAAAGATAGCGGAGAAGATAACAATAAATAGAAACAGTTGGAACAATTTTGTTTAATTTGAAAACCATACAATTCTTATGGTTTACCCGACGTTTCGAATGTATCACAACATCCGTGGTCGCGAGCGTGACTGGCGTGAAATAATGTAAATAAATTAGTATTGTACGCTTCCATTATTGTCACACATTATTCCATTAATAATGTGTGACAATAGTGTAAATTTAAATGAATATATTGTAATTTTACAGTGTCATTTATTCAGTTTGCAATTTCGTTGATATTTTGTGACTGATCATTCAGAATGAATTCATCGTTCAGAGCAGGGAGGGCCTCAATAAAGATCGGCTATCTATAGGTAAAACACGGGGCAAACAATACCTTCGTTCTTGGTTTTTGAAGGAATGTTCCAATTATTTGAAATAATGTAACTTCATTGAAGCTATTATCGCTAAGAGAACATAACAATGTGAAATTTAAATGCAACTAATATTGATATAGATTTCTATTGCACTTTCTTATTAGATAACTTCTGCACAAGAAATAAAAACTTGAAAATCTTCTAGAAACTGTAGATTTTAGTAGCGCACCGTTATCTTAATGCATTATAGTATTTGACTTTTAAGATAATTTCTTAGGTGAATGCTGCATTTATAGGTAACAAATAGAATTGATATGATAGCTCGTGCGTACCGCGTGCGGTATGCAAGGTTAAGCAACGACGGCCGATGTCAGTTCTTGCATGGGTGACTGTTTTGAGTTATTATTGTCTGAGCTCTCCCGTGCTTTGGAAGGCACATTAAGCCGTTGATCCCGGCTGCTGTCTATGATAGCAGTCGTTAAGCCAAATTATTCGGGCGGCTTGAGAACTTCTAAGAGTCAAGTTGCCCTTGTCACTTGACAAGCCTAATTCCAATATAAGGTCTGGTTTCCCCTCGATTTGGAAGGTCAGATGGCAGTAACTTCCGTAAAAACTAGTGCCTACTCCAAATCTTGGGATTAGGTAGCGGATCCCGGGAATCCTTGAAGGGTGCAACTGTACTAGATAACGCCAGAAATCCTCTTCCATCCGATGAGGATGAAATTGAATTGATAACTATTACGAAAACAGCCTATAATGCAGAATCTCCTACCACATTTCGCCTCTATCTGGCGACACCATTGCATAGGTATTTTAATTATAATATAATTAATTTCTTATTTCTATTTTGTGCCATGATTTTATCAGATAGATAAGGTACACGCCATTAATTAGCTTTAAACTAGTCAGTGCAAATACGTGGTTTTAAACGAGATTAGGGCCTGATGAAATGGCGGTGTGTGAAAGTGAATACTTACGTCCGGCTCCGACCCTGAGTGCGTGGTTCAAAGAACCAAGACCCAACATTGGACTCTTGAGGGACTCACATCGATAAGTGTAAAAGAAGGCTCGTAGCAATCCTTCTGGGGGCCTTCAGGTAGTCGCAGTGCAAAGAACCAAGTCCCAACATTGGGCCCCTGAGGAACTCACCTCGATAAGTGTAAAAGAGGGCTCATAGCAATCCCTCTGTGGATCCTTCAGGTAGTCCCTGATGAATTGTGATGCCCGAGCCTCGTCATCGCCCATACGATCATGTTGTTCCACCAATAGAAAGTTCTGGAACTCGCGCAGTGTGATCGTTGTTCCATTGGCGCAGTATAGGGAATACTTGTCGAAGATATCGTGGACATTCTGCGAGAGGACAGTTTTTTTTTACCTTCATACTTACTTTTTATTTAGTTTAAAAATAAATTATCATTAATTATTATACCATAATGATCAATTATTCATAAGTTACATAATTCTGGATGGCGATAAAATTAAGTAAATAAAATAAAGTCCCTAAAACATTATTCAATAGCCTACAAACACTGCAAATTCCCCTAACCCTACAAAAAGCAACAATTTTAAATACTACCGTTTAACTATTTTTAACAGCATCTTAAATATCAGTAAACACTACGTATACACAGTACCTAAATATTTACTATCGGAATTTTTTACCAGTTCCTTTTTGACATTTTTGTTCCTTTTAATGTAAATGCGCATTACACATCGAAACAATGAATAAAATCGTATCGATATTAGAGCTTCACGAAGTTGTAATACGCGTTTTAGAGGAGCAATCAAATGAATGCATATTTTTTTCTATCACTGATGCGTAGTAATTTACGATAATAATTCAGCATGAAAACAGTTACAGATATCTTTTATTTTTTAAATCTAGTGTAGTGACTAAATCTTTCGTATCGATTCAGATGATATTTCCGTAAGTTGATGGAAATCGATCATAAGAATGAATTAATAACCGTAGTAAATTACGTGTTATAAAAAAAATAAGAATTCCAATAAATTGCAAACGATGAAGTGTGAAATTACCTTTATTGCGGAATTTGGAATTATATTCGTATCGATTTCTGATCGATACAAAATTGTCGTAGGTAGAATAATTTCGTATGACAATAGTTCCTACTCTAGATTCGTATCCAATAATGAAATATATGGGAACATTAAGTCAAAATTGCAATAAATCTATTTGAATAATCATTCATAATAATCGCTAATTATGACAATCGATTCGTCTTGCTTTTTTATGATAATGATACACATACCATACATCCTAATTCCTAGTAATATTATAAAAGTGCGAAAGTTTGGATGTTTAAATGTTTGTTACTCAATCACACAAAAACGGCTAAACGGATGATGTTGAAACTTGGCATACAAAGAGTCTCTAGCCTGGATTAACATATAGGATACATTTTATCCCGAAAATCATCCCTCACAGGGATGAAATAGGAAAAGGAAGTTTACGCGGAGGAAGCTAGTAGTTAATCACTACATAGTATAAAACAAAGTCGCTTTCTCTGTCCCTATATCCCTATGTATGCTTAAATCTTTAAAACTACGCAACGGATTTTGATGTGGTTTTTTTTAATAGATAGAGTGATTGAAGAGGAAGGTTTATATGTATAATAACATCCATTAAATAGTGCACCCGTGCGAAGCCGGGGCGGGTCGCTAGTATAGTTATATTAGATTACGTTGAAATTATATGTACTTACATTCTCATCGAATATGAGCTTGTGATACAGTGTAGAGAAATCGTCGAAGCTGATCTCGCCGCGTTTGTTTGTGTCCACCTCCTGTAATCAAGCGTAATGCAAGCGTAACCTTTCTAACATTAAGGGCGAGTTGCACCAACTTACGGATACAGAGCGAGCGATGTTAAATATGGCGACGGCCACAATATAATCTTTTAAATTTTCCGTACAATCAGATTTTAACGGACAGCCAGTTTTGCCAGGCAACCCGACCCTAAAATAGTAACAACATTGATTTAAAAAAAGGTTTAGCCCAAACCCCGTTGTGTTCAGAATTATCAAATAAACTTAGACCACTCCGTCTTGAAGTCTTCGCCTGCGTGTAAAGAGGCCTCTAGACTGGGCATACTTTTCCTAAAATGTGTGAGCGGCAACTATGGGAGTCTTATTCTAGCATGAATGTAAGACCAAGACGCCCATAGCAGCGGCCACTTTTTTTCAATAAATGTGTGGCACGACTAGGAGCACCTTTACTAAAACCGAAGGTGGAGACATGGGTTGAAATGGCCCATGGTCATTTCTAAGGTATTTTGGAAATCGGCAGACTCCTAACTCAGCTTTAGAGATTACCCGGCACATACAAAATGTACCTCTATAATATTAGTGCAACTCTACAAATTTGTCTTTATATTTTTATTAACAATATATACTTACCTGGAATATGTCTCTCAGCTTGCTTGTAGATATTTTGCAATTGATTTTGGGCAGGAACGCCTTCACCTCTTTCAGCGTTATTCTAGAAATATACGCATAAATTATTAATAAAGTAACCCCAATAATTAAGGAAAAATCTTAACGACGCGATAGTGAAATTTAACGCCATGGGCACAACGGCATCTATCAGCGCATGAACATGCACAAAATATTAAACAATATGTTTTAAAAAATCATGTTAGCCTTGTTTCCAAACTATTTCAAATTTCAAATCGGTAACATGTGTAGTTCTCGAGATATTTCGCGATGTGACAGACAGACAGACAAAGTCGCACCATAGGGTTCCTATTGTAACTTTTGGTATGGTACGGAACCCTAACAATAAAAAACGTATGCATATAGTCCCACTCATTAATGAAATATACAAGATAGCAAAAACATGCTCTCATCAAAGGCGAAAATAATATGTCGCCACAGCTAAGGCAGTATTAAAAAAGTAGCGGGTTTTATCGGGTCACTATATAAAGTGGACAAACTGGTAGTTATTTCTAAAAATCGCTCTCCTTTCGATGTCAACGGCATTTTGTGAGCTATTTTGAAAACATAACTTTTCCGGAGTAAAAAGCCTGCTGAATCCGATTCCGCATGTTGCCAGCCGAGTTTTAGCTCCTTGGCTTAAAATTCAAGATGGCGGATCTCAACTAAACATCCGTCAATATAACTCGAATGTGGTCGAGTGCGGTGTCCTAAAAAAATTACTCTCATTTATTTACTACTCAACGAGCTCTAAACAACAATGAGATAGGTTAAAAAATATTTTTCACGCCTTCCTTTAGCTGTTTGGGACCTCCCTCCCCGCTTAAAAACATTTGGATAGACTTCTGGTTATAATAATACGTTGTATAAGTAGACTGAGTATAAAAAGGAAATAAAAGACTCAACTTCGGTTTTTTTTTTCTATCGAGAAAATTTTAAGCAATTATGTTTCGGTTATTGTCAGATACACAGTCATATAAGAAGTCATCTAGAATCATATGACTGGAAATCAGTCCTTATTCGAGTTACAATATGAATTTTTAAGGTTTTCGCCAAGTTGGCCGCCATATTAAATTTTGAGCAAAGGAGCCAAAATTCGACTTGGCAAAACATTCAGGTTCGGATTCAGTGGGCTTTTTTACTTCGAAAAAGTCATGTTGCCTAAATGGCTCACAAACGGCCGTTCAACTTGAAATAATGTCATAAAACTACTCTTCTAATACTTCTTACGTTGCCTATCATGTTCACTAAACAGAATGACCATCAATGTAAAATAAACACAAAAATAATATTATTATTCTTTAGTATTTGATTGATAACTTTATTGCAATTATATTATATTAATTAAAGTCTTGTACATTTTTGAATTTGAAGAATTATTCTTTTACGATATGTATGGTCAAACTGTCTTTAACTGAAGCGCCACCTAGCGTTTGCAACGGAACTAAAACTAAAACGTTGAGCATACGCAGCTCATACAAGCTGCCAACAAAGAACATCCACTTCAAAAAATTCGCCAGCAGGGGTATCCCAATACAACATTTTTTTACATTTTACACTACATTCATACAGCAAATAAAGTATTATAGTTTACTCTTTTAAATTAAAAGTTTAAATAATGGATGACCATTGATACGCAAACGACAGATAATTTAGCATTGGCACAGTTAAACGGTTCTTAGGGTGAATGCATTAAGGTGAGGCTGTGAGGCGAGGACTAAAGAATTTAGAAAAACAGGGAGAATAACGATCCCAGCACCTATTTAGTTATATAAATTGTAGTTGAGACGAGTGCTGAGACTACTAAGAACGTCGCTTAGAATCTCATCAAATAATCGAATATTTTTATTAAGATACTAAAATTTGTAAAGCAATATAAAACCCCATAATTCAATAATATTCTAACAATTTTACAAATCGTCGCAGAAAAAAAAACATTTAATTAATGAACGCACCCTTATGGCGAAAGATGAAAACTTAAAATGAACATCGACAGAATGCCACGGTTTTATGCACCGTCTTTTAGGTGTCCTGCAGCGCCAGCGGGATCCTATAGCTCTTACGGTCGCATTTACGAATGCGCGTGCCACTGCCGTGGCGTCGAACTGTATAAACAAGAATAAGTGTTCTTGTTCACGATGTTTCATAAATGGGTTATAGAGCTGAAGATTTTGTTCCTTTACCTTCATACTGTGGTATCATATACATTAACATTATTGTAATTCGCTTGGCATCAGTGCAAAACGTAGACAGGTGACAGACGTCATATATTATATGGTACTCGTACATTATACAAACGGATACTGCGTTTTACTAGGACTGCGCGTTCTGTATCAAATTGAATAATAATTGCAACAAATTCAAGTCCATCATACTCTCATATCCCATCCATCATATATCCATAAACATATTAATCTTAAACCTGCACAGTTCAAGAACAAGTATACGACTCTTCGTAAATTAGGACCGCTTTTTACTAAACTAAATGTGTGGAAATTTCGAATAGGGATTGTTTGGCAGAGCATGCCAAAGAAAGAAAAAGATATATAATAACACACATATATAATGTATGTATACACACTCGAAGAACATGAATGCTGTTGTTAGAAGGTACTTATTCAATATTTCAGAGTTGTCCCATGGTTACATCGTATGGATCTTATGTAAGGCTAGATTTGCTCAACGCCTTCAACACATGTTCTTATATTATTAACTTTACTACACATTGCATGTTTGTAATATTAATGTACTAAATATCAGTGATTTCGCAACATGTAAAGATATAATTCTAAATTATATTTGTGACATATGCTTGCTTTGGATGTCATGCTGGTCTATAAACTTCTGATTTTATGCAAACTTAACTGTATCATTTATTGTGTGATGCCTGTAAAGTGTACCTTTTTAAATAAATAAATATGTTTGCATTGCTAAGACATTTTATGACAATAATTATTCCAAATCAGGACACTCACTTCTCATGCGGATTTTCTATAGCATAGAACTCCTTCCTCAACCAGCGCTCTATCTGCAGCGGGTATGGCGCGTTGATCGCCTCGTCCACTAGGAACCTCACCCCCTTCACCCAAGCCTCGCAGTCCTTGTCTGTTTGCGCTGAAACATTAAACAGGTTTAGGGTTCATTCCCTCGTAGGTGAGGTATGTACTTGTGGATAAATGATGAAGTCAAGCAACATCAGAGGATTTTTATTTATTTATCGTATTGCAATTTTGTTGCCAGTTTTGTTGCGCCGTTTAGCACCACCCAGGGGTCAGGTGTAGGGTAACGGTGGGTACCCGCTACGGACGTGGTGCAACTTCAACCCCCCTTGTCAAGTGAGTAGGCAACATGATTGTTAGAACTGTTAGAAGACATTCATTCGAGCAATTAATGACGATCCTTTTTAGGAGATACAGAATTCTAATTATTATTACCATAATTTTAAATTACATTTTGCAACATTGCTTGCTTACTTTACATATATTATTTATTAGTATTGACGATCATAGTAGAAATTCTTGTAATTTTGACATAAGTATATTGTAATTTATATCGTGAAATAAATGAATCTGAATCTGAAGTTCTCAAGCAGACCGGAGGCCTCTAACTCGGCTTAACGACTGCTATAATAGACAACAGCCTGGATCAACGGCTTAACGTGCCTTTCAAAGCACGGAAGCGCTCAGTTAGTAACCACTCAAAGCGGTGACCCATCCAAGAACTGACCTGGGCCGACGTTGCTTAACCTCGCATACCGCACGCGGTGAGCGGACGCCGCTGGGCCACGAGCGCTCCGATAAGAGGATTATGCATGAGATCATTTTAGGTTGGGTGGGTGTGTTGCAGAAACTTAAGATTACAGACCGAAGAACCTACCATACCATAGAAACTTGTCAGACTTTCCATATATAATCAGACTTTAACGAACACCGCTTACTATTACGAACGGTTTTAGTAGTCTGCCATAAGCATTTGGAGGGCATCTCCGACAACCACCACTGACAACAGTTGTTAAATCGAATTAGATATCTATGGGCAGAATGAATTCTATAACTAAATAACTGTTAAGTTGCCATCTCACTCGAGAAAGCCTGAATATATTGCTGTCTAGTTTATTCTACTGGTTAAAAAACTACTGTAAATTCCTTTGGATTAAATAGAAAGTGGACACTGACAGCTTGAGGATACAAATACCATATTCCAGTCATTTTATTTTTTTACTGGTATGGAATAATGTGGAAATTTAGAAATAACTTGTATAATGAACATAGGTACCTTAGGAATTTTATAATTTTAGTTATAACTTAATCCTACAAAATATCAGAGACAAAATCCTACTAAATATCAGAAATTAATAAAATAATAACTGAAAAGACGCTAATAAGTTAAAAAAATATTTACACAAAAATATACAATGAAAATCTTTTATATTTACTTCCAGATGAAAGTTGGTAAGTTAAGCATCTTAGAATAAAGCTGAAATGAAATAACTATAAACACACTATTATAAATTAATGTTTTATGGAACTGCAACTTTATACAGGGCTATAAATAATGCAGTGCTAACATGACAGTAAGGTAAGCAAATTTATTTTATATGCACAGCTGCAGCTGCCCCAGCATAAATTTGCACGCAAATCACAACAAAGCTTATTCCTTTCCGTGAAAACATTCCAAACTATATTTATCCCCTCGCTAGTTTCCATTGAAAACCATGAGTTGAGCAAACGTCAACCTTAATAGTACGTGCAGTAAAATTGCCATGTTTTGGTTTGATCCCAAAATAAAGCATCAACATCAATCAAACAACGGTTTTCGAATAAAATTTGGGAAATTAAGTTCCCACCCAGATTTCGGTCTCCATCTCGGCTAATCTTGACCAAAAAGTGAATCGAGACCTCGATCTCGGTTCTGGGCTAAAAAGCACCGAAATTCTCAGGTGCAACCGAGACTCGGACACTCGATTTTGTGGGACTGTAGGTATTTTTTAAGTTGCACATACCTACAAGAAATCTTGGACGTGAGGGAATCTGAATAATTTAAATGCAAAATATAATAACACAATGTCCAATGTATGGTTGTTTGCCTATATAATTGGTATTGAATTAACACTTTCAGTGCCAAGAACTCCTCTAGGGAATTATGAATAACTTTGTTCATATGCCGCACGACTCCCGAGGGAACTTATTGTATACTAGTTACAGAGGAATCAAAATTTATAGGGTACTTTCCTTGACCTACGAAATTTTTAAATCAAATAAATTGACTGTCCAGAATTGAAAAATATAAAAAACCATTATCTATAGAAATGCAAATAAAACATGTTTGTTGTATGGGAGTCCCCTTAAATATTTATTTTATTCTGTTTTTTAGTATTTGTTGTTATAGCAACTACAGATATAAATCATCTGTGAAAATTTCAACTGTCTATCACGGTTCATGAGATACAGCATGGAGACAGATGGACAAACAGACAGACAGCCGAACAGCGGAGTCTCAAAAAGTTTGTCATTTCATCAATACTGAGGTGTCAAGACTCGGGACGAATGATTTGATTGGATGTAAGACGTAGTACACACGTAAGACAATGGAATTGGATGGCGTAAGAACTTCGTTCCAAAACATTACTTAAAAATGTTTGGATGAAAACAATCAGAATAAAATGACAAAGAACTTGGCTATACATGACATTTCTTCACGATTCTATAATCGTGAAGAATGGCCTATCTACATAGGCACCCGCAAGATGCCAATGAATTTAGCCATGTATAGAAAAAGTACTCGTTATAAATGTATTATTAATACTAATAAAATACTAATCGAGAAATGTTCTATTTTATTCTATTGATGAATTCTTAAATGATGATAAATTATGAAATTGAAATGTATTAATGTAAGACTAATAAGTAATTCTGACATGATAAATTAAATGTACTAATGCTATTAATATTAATTTTAGTTTTATATGTTTCAATGTATCTCTCCTTTGGGATATCACAGCACAATGTCCGCTCCTTTTGGAAGATACAATAATGTATTGGGATGTGTACACCTAGCGGATACTATCTCTGCCTGCACTATTGAGGAGATACAGCCAGAGACAGCACCCGCTATGTGCAAGGGCTATTGCGAAAAGAAGGAAAAATGCACCGGTTTTATTGGCAGGAACTTGAGGGACTGGTTGCTGGGATATTGATGAGACAATGGGACGCCTGCCATATGAAATGTCTCATCTTGATAATCAGGGCAGACAGTGACTCGCCGCTCACTAGGTGGGCCGCCCTATTAAAAGCTACCAGATGGCAGCAAGGGTAACAACACTGGTGTAAGCAGCTCAGGAAGTAGAGAGGTGCGGCCAACAAAGGCAAGCGGAGAAAGGGGCCTGACTGACTCTCAGAGGCAAGGGACCCAAGGGACGCCACTTCCCTTTCAGCTCGCCACAAGCTGCCCTGGGGGTTTAATGTATTATTATTATCATTGTGTGCCCTTACAGGGTGTCATGTGGCCTGACTATTATTACTTTGTAATATCTTTACTTTTAAAGATATTCATCACAGATAATAGTCACAACATCGCAGCAAAGTTACCTTAATTTACAGAATAAATGAATAACTTTTGAGCTTAACTTTTTACTTGGTGTCTCCTTTGGTATGCTGTTTATGCCAAAATCTTGATGCATCTGTTGCAATAATGTAACTTACATTTCAGTTAGTACAGATTCACAAAGAATAGACAATAGATGGCTTCAATGTCAATAAGTGACCTGTGTGGTTATTGAACAGAGAGATCATTGGTGTCAGAGAATCAGAGTCGAGGGGCGGTAAAGATTGTGAGGTGCACGGGATGGGGGGACCTACGATAATATTCTTCTATATCTAGTCTATGCTTACGAGACAATAGCATAGGGGGCCTCTTGTCGTATTTAAAGGTATCACTATACTAGACAGCCAACCACCCCCCCTTCGGGGTGTATTAGCCAAGATGTCATAATGTCCAAGAAGTGTCAAAATACTCAAAATCTCAAGGAAATTATGGCCAAGTGTTAAATTATCTACTTGTCAAAATGTCTAACTGCTGAAACGTCTAAATGCCAAAATGACTAAGTGGTCATAAAGTCCAGTTATCAAAATACCCACATGCCAACACATTGAATTGACAAAAAGTCCACTAATCACAATATCCACCTGCTTAGATAAACTAGGTAAGCAAAAAGTATTTTATGTCTTTTAGAAGAGAAAAAGCAGATTATAAAGAAGATGGTTCTTTTGTTTTTCGTATTTTTATCTGCTGTTTTTACAACCCAGTTAATACCCGGTTTTCATGCTCCAAACCCAGGAGACCCGGATTTTCAGGTACCTGGGTGGCATTCCCTAGTTCTTAGTAATTAGTTTCAACAAAAAGGATCTTACCAGCGAATGAAGCAGATCGCAACTTGAACTCGGTCCCATAGTATATAGTGAAGCACTTGGAGCTCTCCAGCCGCTTTGTATCTTCGGGCCACCGCTCGAAGTCCTTGGCCGACTTGCCGACTCTGACTTCCTTGATCTCCCGGATGTCCAAAGCGCCCTCGTACGCGTGCCTCTGCTGGCTGCCACTTGTACGATACCATATGACTTGATGTGTCTCTCGTCTGACTGAAAGTGTTCGCTGGTCAGGCCTCTTCCGCGGATAGAATAGCAGCACTGTCGACCCTCGTTCTATATACGATATGAGCTGATCAGCTTCAAGGATCAGCCTGTCGCCGCCGCCGTTGTAGCACACGGAACTCATCCCGATTTATTCTCTCACTCGGCCCGATTATGCTCTCTCAACAACATGGAATATATATATAATACGAGGAGTACAAATCAAAATATATTTTTTTAACTTTCAGTTGGTAGTAAAGTAAATAAACCAAATTAAATTAATAAAACCTGCGCTGCACTGTAGCATTCTACTGTTTTTTTTTTTTTTTTTTTTTTTTTTTTTTTTTTTTTTTTTTTTAATGGCTATTGGGCGACTAGCCAGCGTCATGTCGATGTAAGTAGGAATAAATTTAGAAAGTTGCCATGAAAGTTGCTATTACTGTAATAAAAAATTTGACATGACAAAATTTGTTTGATATTACAATTTGAGGTTAACACAGTGGGAGCCTATTGCCACAAAAATTTCTTTATTCCTAAATTGGAGCAGTTCAATGGAATGAGTAGGCAGGGGAACATTTTCTTTTAACAAAACTTTGTACAACGCTGAATTATCGTACAAAGGACAATTCAGAAGGATATGGTTTAAATCACCAACGTCTAGTCCACATTCACAAAGGGAGGAGTCCCTGATGCGCATTTTTGCCAAATGCAATGGGGAGCAGCAGTGCCCAAGCCTCATTCTTATGATGGAGGAGGAAAATTCCTTACGAATGTGACATTTAGAAAACCATGGTTTTCTCGGAATTGTTGGTTGAACCAAAAAATAAGGTTTACCGCGTTTTCTGCTGGATTTAGACCAAAAAGTAGTCCACGATTTGAAAAGGGCCTTCGACGCTAAAGGGGGCAGATCATGGCAGTAGTTTTTAAAAGGAACTTTGTCTCCACATACCACCGCGTCCTTGGCAACTTGATCGGCTTTTTCATTGCCACCAATGCCAGAATGGCTTGGGACCCAAACTAATGCGACCTCAAATCCCTTATTTTTACAGGTTATTAGATGCTGTTTAATTTGGTAAATGATTGGGTTATGGACTCTAATTGAAAATGGGTTGGATAGCAAGGCCTGTAGACAGCTACGAGAATCAGAAAAAATAATGGTCTTTTTTAAGTTACAGCATAAAATATATTTGACACTCTCTAATATACCGATGCACTCCCCAGTATACACTGAAGTTTCTGGAGGACATTTTACCTTCTGGACTATGTTATATTGAGTGTGGACCACTCCTACCCCAACACATCCTTCTTCTGATAACTTGGAAGCATCACAATAAATAGTATGCCAGTCGTGCCATTCACGACAAAGGATTTGTCGGAGGTATTCGTCTGCATGAGGATCTTTATGGCAAATATCAAAGTTAAGTATCACTCGAGGGCGGAAAATTATGGATTCATAACTAAATTGGAACAGCGGAAGGTACGGGGAATGATGAACAGGGTCTTTAATACTTTGAAATTTAATAAGGCTCTTCACTAAACAAGGTGGGCCCTTGTGATTACTTGCGGATGCTATTTTAAGATCGCACAGTCTATGGATTAGAGGATGGTAGGAGAATTGAAATGCACGAAATAAATAACTATCAGCCAAGAACTGCCTACGAAGCTTAAGTGGGGGATCAACACACTCCACCTGCAGGGCGTTGGTAGGGCTGGATCTCATTGCTCCTAGGACAATTCTCAGAGCCTTATATTGAATGAGGTCTAGCCTACGCAATCCCTGCGCGTTCCCCGGCTCTAAAAGGAAAGAACCATAATCCAGTATGCTCCTCACAGTAGCATTATACAGAAGTCTAAGGGAGGTAGGGTGGGCTCCCCACCATACCCCGGAAAGGCATCTAAGAGTATTGAGACTCCGCTCGCATTTTTTAACTAAATAATCAAAATGCTCCGCTCCATCTAACTTAGTGTCTAGAATAATTCCCAGAAATTTATAGGAAGAACGAACAGGAACAGCCAAATCATTGATAGTAATACTAACAGGAGGCAGGACTTTTTTTCGGGAAAAAACCACAGCGCAGCTTTTAGTAGGAGATAATGACAGACCATTTAACGAAAGCCAGGAATTTAGAGACCGTAGTGAATAATTTACCATTTCACAAGCTAAATCAATAGACTTATTTCTAGCATAGATCAGAATATCATCCGCATATTGTAAAACCTGGCAGCCAGTAATCGACAATTCTAGATCATGAGTGTAAATATTATACAACAGCGGGCTAAGCACTGATCCCTGAGGCAGACCTCTCCAGATTAGTCTTGAAGGACACACTCCAGGGTCTTTTCCGTGAAACGTGATCTGGCGCTCCGATAACAAGTTGCCAACGAGAGTAGCAAGTCTCAAAGGAATATTTAGTTTGCGAAATTTTTGTCTAAGGATTGGGAGTCTGACATTATCATAGGCCCCTTCCACATCTAAAAAAGCAGCGACAACAGAAGCACCGTTCGTGAACGATAGCCTGATGTCCGAAGTGAAAATCCCTAAGCTGTCAATAGTGCTTTTTCCCTTACGAAAGCCAAATTGGGAGGCCGCAAGTAAGTCGCGACTTTCTAAAAACCATTCTAGCCTATTTTTAACAAGATGTTCCAGGATCTTAGTTAATACAGAGGATAAGGCGATGGGGCGATAGGATCTGGGATCATTAGGATCCTTTGATGGTTTTAGGATTGGCATGATCAGTTGACGTTTCCAAGAAGGGGGAGGATGGCCCACAAGTAAAATACAGTTATATAGGTCCAATAAGTACTTCAGGAAAGGTTCACTGGCTTTGGAAATAAAAGAATAGGTAATTCCATCATGGCCTGGTGTAGAGTCTTTGACTGACCCAAGAACATTCAGCAGCTCTTGAAGGGAGAAGGCCTGGTCCAGGGGATCAGATGAGGAGTTGTTAAGGAGCCCTATAGGCGAATCCAGAACATCCGGGGCGAAAGGGGGAGCTAAGTTAGACAAGAAGGACTCCGCCCAAGAGAGGGACGAGGGGTAAGGGCAACAGCGAGGATTGAACGATCTTCGGAACTTTCTAATGTTATTCCACACCAGAGTATCTGGAGTGGTAGGGTTCAAGGAAGAACAAAAGGTTCTCCATCCGTCGAACTTCTTATTTTTCAGCAGAGTTCTTGTATCTGCCATTACTTTAGTCAGTAATTCAAAGTTTTCATTTGACATACATGTCGCATATGAGATTTCAGCCATTTTCCTTTCTTTGACTGCCTTAGTGCAATCTTTATCCCACCATGGTGGAGAAGGTATTTTTCCAACTGTGGAATTTTTGAGTGGAAATACTTTATCAGCAGTAAATTTAATGGCTGATATTAGAGCATCGGAGCAGAGCTGAATTAAATTTGGGGATACAGTGGGTAGATCGTTAATTTGATAATTAAGGGTTTTTTTATAGCTATCCCAGTCAGCTCCATTAATATTATAAGCTAAAAGAGGCTTTACAATCGGTCTTTTTGATAAAGGGATTGGTAAAGTCATAATGATGGGGAAGTGATCACTTCCATGAGAGCTATTTAAGACTTCCCAAGTAATTTGGGAAGCTAGAACAGGCGAGCACAATGACAAATCAACCGCGCTGGCAGCTTGATTTGGAAGGGGGCGTAAAGTTGGAGTTCCGGAATTAAGTAAGCACAAATTATTGGAATCAAGAATATCCAACAGATTATTACTTAGGGGGTCATTTTTAACACATCCCCATAAGTGATGGTGAATATTAAAGTCGCCTAAGACCATGATAGGGAGGGGAAGAGATCCTATTAAGAGTTTCAGTTCATCCAAAATATTAGAAGAAGGGGCAGGAATGTATAAGGAAAGATAAGTTATTCCTTCCACCCGAGCACAAACCGCACTTAAATTCGCGCTATGCAGAGGGACAGATAAACGGGAGAAAGGAATATGGTCCCTGACGAACAAGGCACATCCTGCTCGCCCATCTGCCCGGTAATTCATTAGAGACGTATATGTCGGGAGCTTAAATTCTGAGTTGGTTTTGAGCCAGATCTCTGAAATGGCCATGACAAAAGGATTAAATTGGTTAATCAGATAGATAAGATCTGCCTTTTTATTTGAAATGCTACGGCAGTTCCACTGTAGGATAACCTTGTCCATAGTCAGAATTAGATAAAAGAGAAGAAATGAGCGGGGCAGCGTGGGACAACAAGGAAGGATCAGCTAGAGGGCTGTTGGGTGAAAATACTTTTACTACCATGGAAAGGATTTTGATTAGTTCCCTGATGGTATGTTCATTGTATGGGGAAATCTCCCTGTACACGGGCCCAGACTGGACCACAGGGTCTTTTGTAAGAGCATTATGTGCCTTCTGATCATATCCTTTAGTAAGGGGGGGAGGAACGCGAGGATTTCGGAAAACGGTTTTCTTGTATGAAGTTGATGAGGGTTCAGGTCCAAAATGTTGGGGGATGCTGGCTGTTACATTGGCGTAAGATTTCTTATTGGATTTCACATGGATGTTAGATGCTTCCGCATAGGAAATATTTCTGTCCGCCATTGTTCTCTTGATGGCAGACTGCCTAGAGAACTCGGGGCACGATTTGCTGGAGGCAAAGTGACCTGCTCCAAGGCCATGGGGGCAATTGCAGCAGCTCACCCTGTCTGAATCGCTCTCTACGTTGCATGACTCTCCTAAGTGAGCCCCACCGCAGCGATAACATCTGGGGAGAGATCTACACTTTTCTTTAGTATGGCCAAAGCGGCAGCATTGAAAACATTGGATGGTGGGCAACTGGTATTGCTCAACAGTAAGGGAGTTTAAGCACAAAAAGATTTTCTTGGGCAGAGTCTGACCATCAAAAGTGACTACAACCGTCTCCGAGGGTAGCCAGCAGTGGCTTCCGTCTGGACGTTTTTTTTTAAAATTCAGTCGTCTAATTTTAATAGCACGAGTGGCCCCGCAATTGATGGGAATTTTAAGGTTCTCTAGAACTTCCTCCGGGGACCAATCTGCCGGTACCCCACGGACTAGTCCGAGCCTTGTGATGATGAAAGATGGGATGAAAGCACGGAACTTATGTTGTGTTAAGGAAGGGGATTCCAAAAACAAATTGGCATCCTCTGCCGAATGGAAACTAAGTGCAATACGATTCCTTCCAATTCTTTTGATACTGCCCTCTACAACATTAGGGAATTCCCTCTTACGGTTTTGGAGAAACAAGCCAAAGGAAACAGGGTGAAGCACCGTGCCGGAGTCGGGGGCTGTTTCAATCCTTTGAACATGAGTAACAAACGGACCTTGATCATTGCTGTTATATCTTTCCCGTCCGATAGGTGTCAGCAAGGTGACCGGAGACTGTGTTATGGGCTCTGGGGCACCAGGCGAATCCGCAACCAAGTGTGCTGGAGGAGACAAATTGTTAGAATGTATCGATGGTTGTCCTAACGGGAGTTGGGTGTCCATGGACACTTGAGCCTGGGGCACTGCCTCCACCACGGAACAATCTGACCATTCTGTAGATGTTGGTGATCTAGACCGCGGATTATCTTTGTTTTTTTTTTAGGGGTTGAGATCGTTCACGGGTCCTACGCACTCTTCTATCCCTCATGGGTCCCGAGGACTTCAATTGGGAATTTTCAAATGTTTCATGTTGGGTTAAACTAATATTTCTATAAAAAGGCTGGAAAATATTCCCCCCCGGGTCATCTGGGCCAGCACCCTCACTCATGAGGATGCTGGCGGAGACTGCTTATCACAATATACAAAAACTACAGTCTAAAATTACTTAAAAATACTACGTCAGTAATAGCAACTAAGTTTACAGTTAAATTTGCCGAAATCTACAAAATAAAATCGGAAATATCACCAAATTTTCAAAATGACAACCGCTCGTCATCGACCCAACGCCAATCTTCCATCCATTCTACTGTTGTTTATTTGACACTTCTGTACTGACTGATGCGTTTTTTCATTCCTTTAACGCCATCTCGGTGAACAAGGTCGTTTTTTATTTAATTTTATGAAGCGTGTATCTTGTTCTCACTCAACGGGAAAATGTATTTTCTTAAGGCCATGTTCACATATACACAAAATAGAACATGACGGATCTCGGATCGGATAATGTGAACGTGGGGCATCTTACATCGGGCTCTCGCCAGCGTTCACGTGCCTACGGTCAAAGAGTATGACGTTGGTACCGTGACGATTAGGGCGGCACTTAGCGTGGGACTCCACTCCACCTGTGTGGACACAAGTATCATCTCATATAGCATTATGCGTGTCAAAAATCAGGTGAAGCGGCGACAAATAGAAACTCGGGTTCTTAGGGGCAAGAGTTTCACGAACTAGGTATTCAATGTGTAGAGAAAATAACTGATACGAACACAAGTTCGTGTCATTACGTTTGCACGTACGAACGGCTACATAATGACATAAGAATAATAGTTAATTGTTTAAAATAATCCTAAATAAACATATACCTACATATTAAAAATAAAGATATCTAATTTTGATACGGTCACTATAACATGTTAGTTAACTACCTACTTAATTGTTATTAGGTAATAATTTTTAGAAAGTTGTAAAATAGATGTTCCGTAGTTAGTAGTGGAGCATCAAATCTAATTTGCTTGGCAAGCTTATTCAATAACTATAAAATGTGTTCTTCCAAGGTTAAATAATAGCCAAGTCGGTGGAGATCGAGTTCTCTAGACACCCCCCCCCGGTAAAGTTAAGTTGTTAGAGAGATGTTCCATACTTAGTTAGTAGCGGAGCATCAATAAAATGTGTTCCTTCAACGTCAAATAATAGGCAAGTCGGTGGAAATCGAGTTCTGTGGACACTCCTCCCCGGTACTGACTAAATTTAACCGACTTGGTTTAATATTACATCTCAAAATTTTTTATTGTAGAAGAACTGCGTTGCGAGACTTGCATCTTTTTACATGTAATGTTTTTGATGGGATCTCATCTCTTTTTGTAGATAGTTCCTCATTTTTCTTTTCGGATGCGGACTTCTTGTACATCAGCTACCACTTTTCTCAAAGTCTTTACGAACCTTTCTCCGGGGCTTTGATGTGACAATTAATTTCACAAGTCTGAAGGGTAAATGTTCTAAGTCTATGGTATTCCAAAACTGCTGGTGCCTAAGCTTTAATACTACCAAAATCAACATTAAATAGATATAAACCGGCCAAACTTGTCACTCTCGAGAGTGCCACGTATATGCTTGCCCGCATGTAAATACCGTATAGAACCGATATCCGGCAGTGAACCATTTAGACTTAGATCTTAAGAGCTGATTTCCGGGATAAGAAGTATCCTTTAAGCGTGAAGAGGTAACAGACGGAGTGAGATACAGACACAATTTTGCATTTTTAAATATTAGTATGGATGGACTACCTTTTGTCAGCGACTTGTCTTCGTAGAACTCGTTCATCGCGTGCAACTGCTACATAATGAATGAGAGACATCAAAACATGTGTGGTTTTATGAGACGAGCCGAAGGCGAGGTTATGAACCTAATAAGAACATGTTGCCTGTATGTACCGGACAAGTAGGTACCTGCGTGCCCGCAGCCATCGCCTCCTGGCGGAGGAGGCGGCTCGCACGGTGGCGCACGAGCACTCACTGGTTGTTAGAGCGCAGTAGGTGCTACTTAGTTAATCAATGTCTTTCCTATGCACCAGATTGCGACCTGTTTGCCCATAAATGGAACAGTCTTCGCTCCACGATTTTACAGTTTTGTGAAAATTATTTGTAATGAGACTTCAGATTCTGTTTTGTTTTTTGCTTTGCTGTATTGTATGTCCTCTATGTAAATAGATTAAGATAACTTTTAGATTATCAACGCCATGGCGTAAGCTGTTATGTTGATAACTCATATTTGTATATAGATAAATAAATAAGATCACACTCGTGTTTTAATAATGTACAGTGGCATTTATCTATTGCATCCATATATTAAATGCTCTTTAATATGTTAAAAAACTTACTCCTTCATGTGTTTCATGTGGGCACATTTAGGCGGCGTGCGCATGTTTCACCAGTGCCTTTACCATGAGTTTACATGACCGTACCCGCTAGCGATTGAGTAAAAATTTGTATGGGCAAAAGTACAGCGCCTCTGGCGGTTACGTAATAGAACTAAGAATCGGCATACTAAATCGTTTACGCAGTCGCTAGCGAGTACGGTTATGCAAACTCATGGTAAAGGCACAGATAGCCGAGCCCGGGGCCTGTGCTATAAAGTTGTACGTGATCTCATAACTTCATCATCAGTGATGCGGTTACCTACGGATCGCGCGCGTGCGGCAGTGGGGCGCGGAGAACGGTATACTTATTGTAAAGCTATTCTTTACTTACTGTTGTTGAACACAGAGGATTTACTATATGGGTTTACCTACCAACTAATAGTCCAGTCACCTGAATCACTCATTCTCTTTGCACCCAACTATATGGTTCAAAAGATAACTCCCTCATTTCTATCAACATACATTTTCTATCAGTGATTTTATACACTCCTATTTTAATTTGTTTGATTAAATTACTCATCTTGGAGTAAGTATATCCATTTATAATTGTCTTACATTAAAGAGTAGGTAGGTAATATTCGAGTTCATTTGGACCACAGTTGAGTGGCCTGGACCAGTATATATATAATTTACTATATGGCCTGGACTACTTTATATAGTTGGATAGTTTTACCTAATAGTAAAAATAAATAAAATACGTATGACATGTTGCACTGCAAAAATACTAATTGCATATTTAAACCGGGTTTTGATGTGTATTTTAGTTGTGCAAATCATCAGCTTTAGATTGTTAGGTTTTTTTATGGACCTTTAAATATCACTGTCACTTTAAATATCCTTACCTAGTCATAAAATATCACTGCACTTACTAAAAGCTCCCCACTTCTGTGAAAAATCTTAGTGTCCCAAGAATTAATTCGACTCAAAAAATATCATGCCAATCAATATCTGTGCACCTTTTCTGCACATAAATGAATGCTAATGCGCTATTTTCAGCTCCGGTCAGGGTTACACGTAAATATGGCACCAACAGGGATTGCATTCATAAAGCTACTACATTTAGTGTAAGGTACTTGTATTGTATTTGGGACGATTATGTGAATATTGTGAATCAAGCTCAGGCACTGCAAAATAGTCACTATATTGTTCCAATTATTAGATATTAACCCGCGTAGCGCAACCACAAAGAGTGACATTTGACATTTCGGAGACCCCACGCTACACTAGCGTCTCTAGCGGCGAATTCATACGCGATAGCCCTCATTCGGCATTAACACAGATACAGATTCGGCAGATAACATCAACCTTTTTTTTAATTTTAATGTAACTAATAAACATTTAACTTTAGAATCGAATTAACACTCAGTGCCAAGAACTCTCCAGGGGACTTTTCTGCTCGTAGACGCGTTGCCGGAAACACGCGTTTCCCCGTACGTAGAGGAAATTCCGTAGCGCTACACAAAGCTTAGCAGCGGAAGCGTTAAGCTCATTTCGCAATCTAATAAGTGTTCTCGGTATAATATCTGTTGAATTGTACTGTACGGGAACGCGAAGACTCCGAGGTGTGGGCCGTGTGGGGATGAGCTCATTGCCTATGGCGAGAGGTGTGATGATGAAAGGTAGCCGTGGGCCTTATGTTAAACAGTTCTTCGCAGCACATTATACAGGCGGCCGTTAAATACTGGTCTAAGACGGCTGACAACATGCATTCCTTTGCAGCATGAGTGGGTAATTTATTTCTTTGCCTCAAAGACAAGAAATGATATCTCACTCTGTCGTTTTTATTCAAATTTGTATTATACGACCATCTTGCTCGGCAGGGTCCTTATTATTTGATGTTTACGATTAATATCCCTTGAATCTCCAAAAGAAAATAATGGGCGCTTGATGAAAATGCTCTAAAGAGGCCTCTAAATGTTTTGATTTAGTCGAATTATTTGTGTTTCGCAAAAAGAATCAAAGAGAGGCCTATGCTCAGCAGTGGGCTATTACAGGCTGAAAATGATGATGATGATGAGAATATGTAGGTAAGTCTTAAATATTAAAATATCAATAATTACGAGATGTTGTCAACATCTGAAACCACCAGTTTTTCTTTGTTTGACAGCATATGCTTCAAGGTTGTTCCTGTTGTTACCAGAATCTAGTTCTAATAACGGGATCCATGAGGAATTGAGGGAATTCCTCAAAAATTCAAGGGAAACATATAGCGATTTTAGTATTTTCGGTAATAAATCAAGCATTTGCATTCATAAAGTAGCATTTGGTGAACGAGAACTGATGAAGACCACGGATGGTCATCCAAAACTCCTAGTGTTTCATGGGTGGTATTAAGAAATTTCAATCGACTATAACGAAGTCAATTTAATGGTCCTGATGTAATGTCACCATCAACCTGATCTGGTAATTGAAGCCGAAAGGTAGGCAACGGAACTCCTTAGGTAATAAAACAGTGTAGCTTATCCGTGTTTGAGCTTATTAGAATCGTTATGAGATACACTCGGGTAATGATTCACTAAAAACTATGAAATAAATAATATTTTTAATAAAAAAAAAACTGACTCCAAAAAACACTAAAAAGTAAAAAATTACCATAAATCAAAATTACTTCTAACATAAGACTACGCTTCTTATTGAACAATGTAGACGTACAGTCAAGGGCATAAATATATATACGTCCCCAGAGCGACAAAAATATCTGTACTATCTATTAGCCAAAAATATCCATACAACAATTTCGATCAGAAATATGTGAACATTAATAGAGTCATTAAATTGTGTACGCTAATACATTCATAAATATGCGTACAATATCAGACAAATATATGTAGACAAACACGCAGACAAAAGTATCTATGCAAAGATTTTCATATACATAAGAACAAAGCAGGGATCAAAAATATCTAGACACACGTATGTCATACATAAGCATGTGAACAAAACAGGGGTCAAAATTATCTACACACATTTCTGCGACATATATATACGAGTATATGAGCAAAAGGCCAGACAAAAAAATCTATACATATAATGTGTTTGACAGCCAAGCCCATACATACGAGTACCATATCTACAATTATGCGTTTTACAACATTGATATAAGTAACTGAATGTAAGTATTACACAAAATTGACCAAGTAAAACGAAGGTCTCTGCTTCAGCTTCGTCAAAAAAGCTCTCGCATATCCGGATTTCCGGTTGTTCTCTTCTACAGGTTGCATTTCTCAACCGATTCTCGTGAAATTTTGTGAGCAGGTTCGATAATTATAAAGAATACTTGTCAAGTCATTTTTTGGCGATTTCAAAAAAAACACTCGCGATGTCTATACAACTCACAGATACAGCTAGTTTATAATGGCTAGTATTTAACTATAAATCAAAGATCTTTTTATATGAAAAATACCAATTTTAATCAATATTTTTTTGATGTGCATATAAAAATATTCCACTTAAATAAACCTATCCTCCGCATTAAACCTATTTAGGTATTAAGAGGTGCAGGTAGTAAATGCTGGCCACATATTTAAATAATACCTAAATGTCAAAAATCTTCTACAGTCGTCGAATCACAGCTTAAGACAGAGTAGTCAACTAATAAAACAATTTTCTGAGACAAGCTCTGACTAACTTTCATTGCATATTCATATACTTACCTACACGAAGACAATTAAAAAAAATACAAAGTCTATTATACTATTTGTAACATATAGTGAAACACCTAGCTTAATGTTAAAATGAATAAAGATATAATAATAATAAATAATCTGGGGATGATCATACACAAATCGTCCTAGTCCAAAACTAAGCAAAGCTTCTATTTTCTCTCTCCTCTGGTACCCGACGACGACGGTAAACTACGACACTCATCACGTTCACTAAATATATATGTATGTCTTCAGACACCGATACCCCGCGTCACCTATTAATTTCTTGAAAGAAAAAAAAGTTTAGTTGCACATTGAACTATCTGTTACTTACTCTATAGTTGGTAAGAAGCAATATGTAAATATAATAAATGTGTAAATCAAAGGCGATTTCCATAAACAAATGAAGGCCCTAAATGAAAGGGACGACTGTATCGCATGACATTTCCGATCTCTTCTCGATGAACGTCAAATTTTGAAATTAGAATATTGGTTTGTTTACAGTGTGGATATTTATGAGCTTTGCATGTTTACATATTTTTACCCTCTTCTTATGCAGATATAATTGTTTGTAATTTGCCTAGATAATTATGAAAAAGTTTTGTTTAGCCATTTGTTTCTATTTACTGTCTGTATGAAATTGGAAAATCTTTGTATAGATATTTTTGATCCCTGCTTTGTTCTTATGTATATGAAAATCTTTGCATAGATACTTTTGTCTGCGTGTTTGTCTACATATATTTGTCTGATATTGTACGCATATTTATGAATGTATTAGCGTACACAATTTAATGACTCTATTAATGTTCACATATTTCTGATCGAAATTGTTGTATGGATATTTTTGGCTAACAGATAGTACAGATATTTTTGTCGCTTTGGGAACGTATATATATTTATGCCCTTGACTGTACCTACCTATTGTAATTTTTGTAGTCGGTGCCATTTCGTCAACTTTAGACAATTTCTTTGGATGGCACTTTTAAAAATTACAATAGGTACGTATCTCTATAGAAGTAAGGCAATTATTTTTTTACTTTTTAGTGTTTTATGGAGTCGGTTTTTTTCCATTAAATATTTGGGGTTACATACCTATTTATCGATACGATTTAAGTAATTTTATGTAAGTAAGTTAACTCGGGTAGTTTATCCAATTTTTATCTGTTGAACTACCAATAAATATATTTGTAAAGTGGCTCGTTTGTAGTAATCAACCATTTAGACGATATGAAATTTTTACTGGCAGGTAATTTTGGAATTGAATTAGAGATCAGGGTTTTATAGGATGATTAGCTTAAGGGATAACCTAGCAAGATCCCTAGCGTTAAAAATTTGTAAACGTGCATGCAGGTTGAATATGCACGTACTTTTTTAACCATAGATCATGTTTTGTTACCATACTCTGGCGAATAGACATTTTGATTTTGAAATATCCAGGGACCGCTCCCCTGACCAGGTACATAAAGTACATATAGGCGTAGTAGCTTTACAGGAGAAAATTTCAAAACCAGTGTTCGGCGTATGTGAATATATTTAAGTAGATTACATAACAAACAAATCATGGCCATCGCCTACTTTAACCGTATAAGGTAAGGCATAGTATATCTACTATGATACAGAGCGGGACAACGTAGCAGTGTTCTTTTAATTTTGAATTCCATGTGTACGTTTTGAAGGTATGATAATATACCATCGCGAACAGGGATTGTTGCGACACTTGCTAATCTTCGCAACTTGGTCGTGTAATGCAAATAGGGACTGAGGGGCTACCGCGAACCACAAACGAAGTTTTCCTTCTCTGTCTCACTTATGTCCATACCTGCAAGTGCGACAGAGAGGGAAAATTTCGAATGCCGTTCGCGGTAGCACTCCTGACACGACATCTAATAACGTCTGTCATTCATTACACGGCTAAATTACGGACAACGGCAAGTGGCTCAACAATCCCGGTTCGCGACTGCACCTAGGACGAAAGCAAGTCATGAATGTGTGTACCCCTAGCTACATAATTTAAATGCGGCCTGTCACTCATCACACTTAGGCTGGGTTACACCAAACTGTCTGTAATCGTAAGCGGTGTTCGTTAAAATTTGTATGGAAAGTTTGAAAAGTTTCTATGGGATGACAGCTGCTGGAGCCATATTTATATTTGGTGCAACCGACCCTTAGCCCCTCTTACACAGTACTTACTCTTGAACAGTAGACCAGTCTCAAATATGTGAACAATATTATACTCACAGTGACCAAACTTACTCGAAATATCGATTTAACATAATATTACAATGGCGCTGTAACAAAATTAAACTTAACGATGTTACCGCCATTAATCACCTAATAAAAAAACTTGAATTGACTGAATGTGTAAGAAAGGGTAACAGTACCGAATTGTTTGATTCAAAATATACAATTTGAACTTAGAGTTAAACAATATTCATATTCAATATGCGATATTTCTACAGCAACTAAACACATAATATATGCTTGTACCGTGAAAATAGCAGTTTTACAGCATGGCATTGTTCATTTACTTGTAATCACAGCAGTCATTTGCTTTGTATATTATTCCTGAGTGTTCTCAAATATTATTTCATGAACTGAAAGAAAATGTTAAAAGTTCAACGGTTAGTGACGTAAGAAAATTACAATAAATTCTTGTTATTGTCAATGTATACATTTAATATGTGATGCCATTGTTGTGAAGGCTGTATAAATTCAGTGTAGTATTTTTTTTAACTTAAATACTAGTTAGAGTTGCCTTAACAAAAATAATACCATTACACAATTACACTTATTAGCCTTAGCGAACTCCTGCTCAATGCATTATAAAGGTAGATACAGTCAATTTTATTCCCACTAATAGAGATGTCTTAGTTATCGCGTAGGTAAAATTTTGCGAACATACGCACATTCCACCCATCCGTTAATCTCACTTACGAGCTAAGTAGGTACGTACTTGTAGGTAGTGCAAAACCGCCAATATTAATCATGTTTTGGAGGTTCACGAACTGGAGAATGGTCCTGCGTGCACAAAGTTTTGCTCATATTTCCTTTTTGACGTTAGAAAAAAACCGTTATATAATCACACATACTAGGTTAGCTACAAAGTACTGTGCTATCTATGTAAGATTATATTAAACAGTCGACGACAAGGCAAACATATCAACTACGTGGTTTAAATTATGCATGCTCTTAGTTGTTCTGGTTCGAACCGATATTATTGCATAACGTAAAATGATAATTATATTTTTACAAAATTTAAAACCAAATCAAATCTTACCATTATTTTTCCAGTAGAAATTACTGCGGAGTCTTAAGTCTGACTATTTAAAATTGAACTTAGAAACTCGGTGAACATCCCTTATCTATTAAGTTTAGACTTTAGTCATGCACTAAATAATAAAAAAAAATATATTTTTTTAATTAAGTATACATACATTTAGTATACATATATTTTCCTTAATAATATAAATCTAAAAATAAAACTAAATAGTAAATAACTCATTCCAATAAGCAAAGCATTCCTCGCACTTCCATAACTATACTTTAAATTACCTTTTTTTCTGCCTTAGATTTCGTAATTTGCCTGATTTGCAATGTGGCACAATAATAATAACCAGAGCCGTGTTGACGCCATTCAAGTAAAGAGAGAAAAGCGTTTACTGGTCTCTATGTGACCAAAAGTTTAATCGTCCTTTAACCTTGTGATATATCAGACCAAGTGGTAATGTAAATCACATCTTCGTGATTTAACATAGAATCAAGTCAAAAAGTATTATTACAAATAGGTATGAAATTATAACAACAACGTTCAAAATTGAAACAAAATCCGTATATTGACATTTTTATCTTTGTCCTTTGCAACGGACAATGGGCAGATTGACATGCGAATATGGTTTTTAAATAAGTTAATTCCCTTGGTCTATTTTCAATTCTGTACTCACTTTCGGTGCCTTTTAGAATATTCGAAAACTCGATTATATTGACCTTCGTGAATATAATGTTTAAAAGGGTACGTAACTAAAAATAATTTTAATATTTTCTTTAACACTTACTGTATAAATACTATAATATATGTACGATGGTATTGTTAATGATTTAAACTTCATTCTTAAAAATTATGTGCAACATAAACTAATTTCTTAATTTTTTTCTTAAACAATATTAAAAATAACCCTTCCTCCTGCCGCAGTCCTGTAAAAACATTACTATAAGAGGTCCTCAACATATGCAGGCGTTAAAATAATAAATATATTTTTTAATTGTTTTAGACGATATCTGATTGAATTTATATCTATTTCTAATAATAATTTCTGTTTTCGATAGTCCGCCTTGCAGCACAACTGCGACTAGCAAAACTTAGGCACATTCTTTGCGCACCTCGCGTTTGTCCTGCTCATAGTACACGAGACTGATACTTTTCTTTACGGCTAGCAGTGCCAGCACCATGAATAGATTTCGTATTTAAATCATTAACAATAGGATGGGTTATCAAAAGGACGTTATCGTTAGAGCCGGCTCCGTTTACCATCTATTTATTGAAAATGATTATTAGAATAATTGATACGATCACGATGATGATGATTGCGATGTATACTTTCTTCTTTCGGAGCTTGTTCTGAAAATATAAATAAAATAAATGTTACACAAGTCGAGTCGTTCTATAGGTCGAGTCAAATATTAAGTAGTGAATATAAAATGGATTAAAATCACCTGACATTTGCAAAGTTTCAGTAATCGTACTGTATTTGTGTGTTAAGGTCAACAAATCGTAGACCACTTTCTTGGCTCCACCACCTAGCCCTGGTTGTGGATCGTGATGTGACTATACAAGCTTGACCTTGTAGTTGCAGTCCTGTCGCAGTTCGGCCATGGCCGCCTTGATGTAGTGCTCGGTGAACTATTTAGTCACCACCGGTCGCGGTCGCGGGTCATGGTGTGGCTATACAAGCTTTACCTTGTAGTTGGAGGCCGGCCGCAGTTCGGCCTTGGCGGCCTCAATGTTGTGTGCGGTGAACTATGTAGTCCCCCACCTGCCCTGGTCGTGGATAGTGGTGTGACTATACAAGCTTCACCTTGTAGTTGGAGGCCTGTTGCAGTTGGGCAGTAGCCGCCTCGACGTGGGGTGCGGCGAACTCGACGCTTGACTCGATGGAGTCCACAACCTGACCCTGCTCGTGGATCATGGTCCCCAGCTCCTTGAATATCTGGTTCACGTCCAGTATGTCGCTCTGAAAACAACATATAAGTCACACCTCCTGACTACAGGGTATCAAAATTTTCCAAAATAAATTTTACTCTGTCAAATTGACAAAAAGTCAAAACTTAATTGTGGCCTATGTACTATGTGTAGGATGCTGGTCGTCAGGAGGGTATTCCCAAATAGGGGTAGCCATTTCAGTGCCACTTAATAACTTACAAATATATTTATATTACATACAATACGTAGAAAAATAAGTAGATAAACATTTTTTTCGACGCCCATAAAAAATTGTATGGGAATTGTTTGGAACTGTCTCAACGAGTAATTGATCACTGTCGAAAAAAGGTACAGTCGGCAATAAAGGCTTGCAACAAAAATTAATTTTATTGCTAGTATAGGCCAAAGTACTGTGCGTAAGTACTATTAATTATTCTGTAATATTTAGTATATTTATGTTAATGTATCCAGAAATCCAAATTGAAGGTTTGCCAGCGCGCTATGGAGCGCAGCATTTTGGGTGTCAAAAGGACGGATCGTGTCCGAAACACTACACTGCGCTCTAAAACACGACTGCTGACGTAGGTAAAAAAACTGCCAGGCTCAAGTGGGACTGGGCCAGCCACGTCTGTCGCATGCACCCAGATAGGTGGGCTAATGTAGCCACCAAGTGGGTGCCACATGATGGACGACGCAGACGGGGCAGGCCCCAAATGGAGATGGCGGGATGATCTGGATGCATTTGCCAGGAATTGGGAGGAAGAAGCGCTCAATAGGGAGACCTGGAAAACATGGGGAGAGGCCTTTGCCCAGCAGTGGGACAGTCAATAGGCTATAAAGTAAGTAAGTATGTAAATGTATACGAATGACGTATTACTAATATAACGACAATCGGAACAGAAAAAATATCGACGTCTATTTGATAACAGCTCCAACCGATTTAAAATAATTGCAATTCATCGATAAATTATTATCGCGTGTGATTTAATTAATACGATTCGTTTGGGGTTTAATATTCGACATTAGAATTACTCGTACTCTGAATAATTAATTCTCTTTTCTCTGGTAAAAATAGTTTTACAATACAGTGAAATCCGGATAAAGCGACCGTCAAGGTCAAAGTCAAGGGACCGATGACATTACGTCGCACTAACAGAACGTCGTACAAAACAGACTGATTGTTTTACTTTGAAAAGGTTTGTATGAAATCTAATGTCCGGTGACTTCGAAGTCATTAGCGAAAGCGGTAAAATGTTATAAGCGGATTCTGCTGTAATTGGTTGCGGTATGCGAGTGTTTTACAACTGCATGGCACGCCCGCATAGGAAATATTTTGCAAGCTTTTACCCTCTGTAATCCCTCTGCAAAGGCGCGTATTTAAACCCTTTATATTGCATGCGAAACCATATATGGCAGATATAAGTTATGACCTTATTGACACGGGTCAAGTTTCAAATTTAAACAAATAATTTTTTACTACATGCAGTAAAGGGAAAACTTTATTTTTTTCTTGACGGTGTACCATACAAAACGATGTCGTTTTATGCATTAATTGTCATCGCTTTCTGACTTTTTCTATAGGACAGTTTATTTTTGGCTAAAAAAGTAATTGTTTGAGGACTCGGCAAATTTCGTATAAACCACTATATCATTTTATTTTCTTGTTTCAAAAATAAATTAAACAGATTATTTCTAGTTTTTGTTAAATATAAATACAAACCCACTTTGCTTCAAGATTCTATCTGATGCTGACTGTACCATAGACAACATAGTCAAATGACCATTTGTGAATCTTACTGCAACGAGATATACGTAAACTTGCATCAAACCTATTTTAGCTAAAATGCTGTTAAAATTAATTTGTGTTTGTGAGAAGAGGAAAAAAACACATCTTACTCAGCAGAGGTTAGTTATTTTTTATGAATAACGAAGGTACAGTCACCCTGATAAGTAGTTGGACATTTTCGTACTTTATCGCTTTCACCCGTTGGATAACGATAAGACACTGTAATGTTCGTAATTTTATTTTTATGTTATTAGTACCTAGTTAAGTAGTTATTAACACTCTCATGTACTCGTTTTTAGCTGTAGCGGAATGCTGCATCGAGACAAACCACACTGTGGTTTAACGGTGCTGTTTAGCCAATTTTTGTAATGTTCGTGTGTTTAATAAATAATTAATAATAATAATAAACAGGGTACGAAGCCCCCTGTGAGGTGGATCGTATTACAGGTTTCTGTACCTCAAGTTGCCTTATGTCCCGCTCGCGCTCCTCCAGTTGCCTAAGGTCCTGTTCACTCTGCATCGTCATCTGCTCCTGTCTGCGTACGTTCTTGTCGTCCATTTCAACCAAGTCGCTGCTGCGGCCTGGACAATACATATATAGCTTTTAACACTTTCACGAGCAGGAACCCGCCTAGAGCGCGCTGCGTAACTTTTTTTTAACTTTTCTTTTTTCTTTTCACTGTCCGGCGACAGTGGCTGTAGATAGGTCGCTACATTAGCACCTACACGCCAACTCATTTTCCGTAACAGATTGAATATGGGTTGTACTTGGTTTTGCAGACAAATGTTTCATACAATGTATTGTTTCGCAGAATATTAAAGTCATAGAAATTTTTTTTTTTCAAAAGGGTCCCAGTTCTATTTAACTTAACCTAACCTAATTTTCTGGTAGGTAGATCTAATTGGGTTCTACGCAATGGCATTTTAGCTGTACCTAAAAAAGTTAACGGTTTCTGAAAAAAAAAATGTCATGAAAATTCTGCGAAACAATACATTCTATGAATAATTTTTCTGCAAAACAAGGGGACACGTTAAATATGATTCTATATGAACCTTAGTGTAAAGCACGTAGGTGACTTTGACAGCGTACGCCATTAACACCTACGAGGGCTGTTACTTATGTATCCGGAATAGAAAAAATAAACAAACATACGAATAAATATGGTTTTATTGTGTTTCAAAATATTCTCCGTGATGATCGATGCAGTTTTGCATACGTTGAAACCAATTTTTAAAACACTTTTTCCATTCTGACTGAGGTATCTCCAAAACATGTTTGAACGCGTCGACGGCATCTTCACGGGTCGAAAATCGTTGACCACGTAATTTATTCTTTACATTTGGAAATAAATAAAAATCATTGGGCGCCAAGTCAGGGCTGCACGGTGGATGACCCGTCAATTATATATTCTGGCCTTCCAAAAATCGAGTTGTTTCGTGTGACGTATGACAGCTGGCATTGTTATGGTGAAGAATGATTCTGCGTCGCTGGTTGTTTTTATGTATTTCTTCAAAGACTTGCAGCAAACAAATGGTAGTGCACCACTCCGAATTAACCCTTTTTCGATTCTCTAGTGGCACAGTAGCAACATGGCCATTTGCTTCAAGGTACTTTTTGCACGAGCTACTTTCGTAGGGTTCGGCTCATTTTGAAACCCACACCCACACTGTTGATTGTTGTTTAGTTTCGGGATCATAAGCATAGATCTCTGTGTATATATTATAAACAGCTTTTGAGTCACCTCGGTTATATTTATTCAACATTTACTTGCACCATTCGACGCGAGCCTCTTTTTGATCCATACGTAAATTGTGTGGGATCCAACGTGAACAATTTCTTTTACAGCTAAATACTCATGTAATATCTTATTAATACTCGTCAAATACATATGCCCACAGTCGCCTCTATCTCGCGGTACGTGACCTGACGGTCATGCCTTATAAGTTTTCGCACAGCTTCAATTTTTGTGGTACAACGACCGATTTCTGGGCGACCTTCCTTAAGTTCGTCCGTGAGCATACTACGTCCACGGTTGAACTCATTAAACCAGTGATACACAGTTGTTTTCGATGGAGCTTCATCACCAAAAGTTGAAGATAATTGATCTATGCACTGTTGTTGCGTTAAACCACGTCGAAAATCGTAATAAATGATAGCACGAATATTTTCACGAGTGAGTTCCATTCTTGCAGCAAGATGACGTTTTAAACCCGCCAAAAACAAAAGACTAGCGTACATAAGAAAAAAAATATATAGCGGCTAGTATTAAAAAAGTTCAATTTTTACCATGGAGGTCAGATACATAGCGTTAAAAATGTGGAACCAGGATTCCGGTTATATAAGTAGCAGGCCTCGTATAGTATAGTTAGTTCTTGGCCCCTCAGGCGTAGAAGTGACGTAACACCTTTAGCTTTTCTTGACGTCCAAAGTGTTAAATAATATTCCAGGAACTGTAGGGTACATGGAACATGTTAATGACTACATGTTTAATGTACATATACTTATTACTTACCCGACATGCCAAATGGATCCCCAATGTTGATCGTCGCACTTTGTGCTTTCACTTTCCGTACATCCTCTTTGGTCTTCGCCGCGGCCGATTTTTGTGTCGCCTAAAAAATGTATTATAACACAAGTTCATTTTAATAAATCTTATATCAACTTTATTTGTTTACATTTACTGTGCAATGGAGTCTAGGGTGTTGTTAATGTGTGTGTGACACAAGATTTAAAACCCAAATTTTAATGTAATTTAAGCTGGAAAAAATATGTTTTACTGTTTAAATTATAATATAAAATACTTGTGGTTCTTATTTTCGTCTGAGTAGTATATTTATATCTATTATACGCGGGAGGTACCGGAATATCCACTGGCCTTTGGAAGGAAAACCAGACAATACTGAAACGATAAGGAAATAATACTAGGTTCAATATAACATTAACAATTGTTAATATATATTTTTTCCTTGACAGATATTTGGCCAACTCTTGGAGCCATCAACTGTATCAACTTAAAAAGTTAATATTATATAATATAGTAATATTATATAATATATACTATAGTACTACCACGGTTTACTTATTTCATACGGTTGGGTCACCTGATTTCATTTCACTAAGTCTATCCTAAGAAAAGGGATAGGGCAACTGATGATGATGACTAATAAGGTTACATAGTAGTTATACATCATATTTGAATGAAATTGCGTCCGTTGCGGTGGCGTCAGAAGCACCATTCATGAACCGTAACTACTGTATAAACGGCTCAAATTCCTATGCATCCATTGGAATACGTTTCGGCCCGACCCGGTCGACGAGAACCGTACTTATTCTCCAGGGTGACAATAACCCTGCGTACTAACCTGGAAAGCGTTGAGTGTTTCCATGTACTCATCGCTTAGCCTTTCCCTGGTGAGCTTGCCAGCGGGCTGCTCCACCGGCATCTTCATCAGGTCCATGATCATGGAAGACGTGTCTTTGGCCAGCTTCTGCGTGTAATTCTGGATCTGACGCCTGAAATATGGCATTCGATTAGGGGTTCACATGAAAAAGTGCCCAGGAAACATTGTTAGGCTTATTATAACTTGCTTCAGTTCAGCCAATTGAAAGAGACTTTTTAAAAAAAGAATAAAAAAACATTTGACAAATGCCTGATGTTATAGTTCTCTACTCATGAATACGTTATACGACCAACATAAATCATTCGTCTCGTCTCGTCCTTATCGCACCTACAAACTTGCTAGTGAGGGACGAATGTTTTATGTTCGAGATAGACGTGTTCTTGCTAGCTGGTCTGGCTATAGGTTCAATTGTATCCATCTCTTTCAAGTTTCTCTCTTGATGTATAAGCGATAAAGATGAAGTCATCATAACATATATTCGAACTACTTGTTAGCAGCCCGACAATTTTCAAAGAACTAAAGTAAACTTACAGTTGGTTGCGTAGCTCCTGAGAATCTTGAGGTGTCTGCAGCTGGTTGACCATTTTTGACATTGATGATACTGAAGAGAAAAAGGTTTTTATAACATCGTACGGCCTACCCTAAAAATAAACAAATTGCTACGCATTTTTTGTATAAAAACCATCTTTCAACTAGTTGCATTTAGTGATACAAGCAAGTAAAGTGGGACACCTACTTTGACGCACAATTCCCAGGGCAGGACAGGGCAAAGTTACGCTTGTGCATTTCAATTCGCCTAGCATGATAAATTGGTAATGTAGGCAAACGCACCGACCACGGCACACGCAGTACGCTACGCATGGAATGAACAACAAACCCGTATGGAGTGGCTCACGTAATGCGTACGCCTTGAAGGCACGCCGCTATTCAAATTCAAGCAACCGTCCGTTTATAACGTATTTCATTACAATTATAAGATTTATAAGTTATCCATGGAACATGTGTTACATCATAAATTACTCAAGTCATACAATAATATATACATGATTGGTTTAAAATGTAAGCCATTATTAATACATGTAGAGACAAAAATTTAATAAGGTATTTTTGTTTTACTAATATTGACAGCAGAAATAATAGCTGTTCATATATCGTTATATAGGGGGAGATCTATTGGCTTGAACCTTTAAAAATGGTATTAAAATATGAGCTTCACCACATCTATACTCCAAACTCCAAGTAATTCTAAGCATTTCTTGTCCGGGCCACAAATATAATAATGCCACTGTCGGGAGGGAGAGGGGTGCAAAGGTACCAGCCGCCCACCTACTTTATAAAAGAAATGGGGCAGGTCATATAATATTACCATGAGACAATGTTAAGTGAAATTAACAGCATCTCAAAATTTATGGGACAAATCCACCTAAATGTAACAATAAATCAGTTTTCCTTTGTAGTCCTGGAATTTCCCTATGGGACTGTATTATTCTCGATATTTAATGGATATGATAGATAGAAAAGCTGCACATATCAAAAGAGTGTAGGCAGCCTGTGAGTGGTATGCTTGGATGTAAATTAAAACAAAAGTGCTCATGGGCCAGAGCCATCAATATTTTCTTTGTTTTGCCTTGCATTCGAAATTCAGTGTTTTTTTTTTCATATTTTCCAAATATTAAAAAACACACGGTCATGAAGGACTAAGAGTCAATTAAAATTGAAATAAATGTTATATCACCTCTGATTCCTTAAACTAAAATATTCCTTCTCGGTTCCGTCGTGGGTAATGAAATGCAACACAAACTGCTAGAAAAAGAATAGTTCGCAATGGCCGCACAGCCACTAAATGTATGCTTGCCAAATCAAGGTCTATGACATTCTTTATTACCGCCCGTGGTGAGTACAACATTTTACGTCTACCTCAGACAAAGCGGGCGGTAACCGCCACTTTATAGCCAGGTCTGACGTAAAGGATGTTAGTTAACCTGTGAATGCCTAGTTTAAGTTAAGCCACTGTATGGTTAACAGTGCCCAAACATGTACAGCGGGTATTAATGAGTTGTCGATAGATATTTGCCACAAATTGTATCCTTTTTCAGTGCACTAAGAGACATAGCACCGTTAAGTAAACTTTTGATACAAAATATGCTGCAAGTGAAGGATTTTTTCTGGATGGAGTAGTACTAATTGCTTGTGGCGGTGTGGTAGGTCCCTAATTAAAACTTAATATTATAATATTTATATTTATAGATTTTGTTACAAAAGAATAGACGTCAATACTAAGTCAAGGAGTAACGACAGAAAATTTGTCCTAATCTTTCCACCTTGAGTCATGGATATTAATCATCAAAACTTTCAAATTAGAATACTTGTGTAACATACACATTAGGTGGTCATAGTAAATTACTAATGGTATACAACGGGTTATGTATTAGTGCACTTAAAGTTAAATAAAGTGTGTGACGTGACACTTACAGGGCATCATGCCATTGATTTGCTCATAAAGGGTTTCACACTTACATGTTTTCATTGGTTTTTGAAGAGTTTTGAGTTGATATAGATATATTTATGGCACAAACGGTTATCGGTTCCTCAATCCTTTATCTGCATTTGTAAAGTAACAAAGTTTGAAAAAAACAGACTACTAATTTTTTTGATTTATTGAAACATGGTGGACAAAAAAGTGCTATATTCAATACTAGTATTTTGTTTCTGCACTTATATATATGAAATGTACATGTAACTGTTCCTTATTGACTAACAACACAAGAGAGATTTTTATTTTTAACTCATCTTTACAAAAGTTATGTCCAAAAAACTGGTTTTTTGGCCTAAAATTGCCAAAGCTTGATGTCATATTCATTTGACGACCACTTTAGCCTTGTTGGTAGTGACCCTGCCTTCGAAGCTGGAGGTCCCGGGTTCGAATCCCAGTCAGGGCATTTATTTGTGTGATGAACACGAATATTTATTCCTGGGTCTTGGATGTTTTCTATGTATTTAAGTATCTATTTATCTATATAAGTATGAATATTGTCACTTAGTACCCATAGTACAAGCTTTGCTTAGTTTGGGACTAGGGTGATTTGTGTAAGATTGTCCACAAAAATATTATTATATATATATACCTCAAAGACAAGTTTTGAAGTACATATAGTATACTATTTTGGTAAACCTTGTTGTTATTAATATGATAAACCATAAAAAAACACAAGACACCTGAGAGAGACCGCGGTGAGTTACAGATCGAAGTCTCATTGGGACCTACGAGCCCGTTAAAATCAAATAAGGTATAAATTTTGATATAAATTTAAATGTGAAAACACAAAAACAATGATTATAAAAATTAAATGTAAATATTTTTCTAAAGGGCAATCTAAATTATGGTTGTATAATGAATTTCATTGTTACATGTCTTACTTCAAAAATGTCGACACATACTGTGATACACGTGGAACATCCTATTGCCTAATTAGTCTATAAGTTCTTTATTCATATCACACATGACATAAAATTTAATTTGTAGTGTATACCTCTCGATTCCACAGGTTAAAAGATATTATGCACAATTGCACACACAGACAGTCAGAATTTATCTACCCTGACCAATACCCTCAGCTGTCAGAACTGGATTTCTAATAGTCTCATCTATAAAACTATTTCTACCAAAACTTGATTCATGTGTAATCTTTGCATTTGAACTTTAGTGAGTCATGTTAAAACTATATTTTACTAAATGGTTAAATAATCAGTGTGTAGTCCCTTAAAGTCAATTAACACATTCTGTCACTGGCACTGAATGTGTTTAGCTAATAATTAATCAAATCTGCCAATTAGTTGGATATAATAATAATAATCTATGTTTTAAAAATAAGAATGTCATTTTTGCCAATCAGCTTAGCTAAAGATGTCAGCATCCTTAAGTGTGACGAAGAGACTAACAGCCTACTACGATTTTGACCAAAGTTAAAAATGGGGAATGCAAGTTCAATGTCAAGTTCATCATTGCTTTGCTGAAATTGTGATGCATTGTTATGATACAAGGAGTAATCGACATGTGATTCAAAACAATGGTATATCGCTATCTTACACTACGTGGTAGATAATACAAACAGACGACAAAGAGGCTTGCAAGGTGATACATACCATTTTGCGATATTTTCTTTATGTTACTGGCTATCGTCGAAGACAACCGCTGAAAGCTCTCGCCCCTCTCTTCGTAGGTCACGCCACCTTGATACGAAGCCTCCATCCTACCTGCAGCAAAACTAATTTAATAAGGAAATAAATCTACGCTGTTTTTTAACACGCACTAATCTGCAGCCGCAGCGATCACTGTACAGTATCTGACTGTAACACGAAACTTACTGTTTTAATGAAATGTGATTATCGTGTGACGTATACAATACAAATCCCAATTAAATTGATAAATTATAATTAGTTATCACGAAATGACAAGACCAATCCTTTTTTCAACAACGACAATCAGAATTTACAACAAAAAGAGAAAAAAATATCGGATCTATGAGATACGTTCTGAAACTATACATATCTTGATTGTACAAATAGTTTTTCGAAGAAACGGAACCTACGTCTCGGAATATAAAGTAAAACCCCGGCTATAACCACTTTTAGTTGAACAAAATTGCTATAAAATCATGATATCCTTTGATATTGCTCTTGCCTGGTTTTATAAGGTGCAGTATGAATCAAGTATGAATAACAGCATTTTATCGTAAGAGAGGAAGTAATATCCGAACGCTCTCTAAAGCTATGCCCAAAGCCACAGACTAGCCAAAGCCCAAATGTCAAAATGATCGAGTTATCAATGTTGCCACTTCCTGCGGCAGTTTGTGGTACGGCTACAAAGTTCATGCGACATGCGTCCATTCAGGGCTGCTACCGCGATGCATTCGAAATTTTGCCTCTGTCGTACTTGCGAGTTTGCACATAAGTGCGACAGTAGGCCTTCTCTGTCACACTTGCAAGTCTGTACGAAACTGTGACAGAAAGGCGAAACTTCGTTTGTGGTCGCGGTAGCCCCTCAGTTATGGCGACAAATATTATACGCGATGAGGGACAGGAGATGTGTCATTGCATTTCGCTCCCACATGTGTTATTGTATATGCTTACATCTTTTTTCACTTATGATTGTATTGTGTGTATCGCCTGCTCCAGCCATACTTACTTCATGAGTGAAAATGGTTCTACTTTGTATGCAATTTATTTTAGAACGCAGAATGATATTTGATGCCAGAGGGGCTACCGCGAACTGAAAACGAACGAAGTTCGAATATCTCCCTCTCTGCCGCACGAATAAGCAAGTGCGACAGAGAGGGAGATATTCGAACTTCATTCGTTTTCAGTTCGCGGTAGCCCTTCAGTATATCATAATGCCAATATGTTTGTAACGCTGATGGCAGCAGCGTTTTACATGTTTTATGGTAGCTGCTCAGCCCTAAGTAAAGGGGTGCTGAACCTCATGTCATTGTTGTTTTACCCCTACCAGTTTTCAGGAGCAAGAGTGGGTTCCATTGTGCTTGCATTGCATTGCATTCGCTGCGGTCGATGAATGTTTGCGTTTGCGGTCATACGAAATATAATACATACCATAAAGGAATTACGTAAAAACTAGTCTTGAGACCAGCACGCACAGGTTAATTTTTGAAATATATACATATGTCTAGATGCAACACCAGAAGAACAAGCTCAGACAAAAAATAGACCCAATAAATTAATCAAATTCCAATTTAACTAAAATCATATCATCTAAGCCAAGATTTGAACATCCCGCGAGTAAGTTATTAAAAAGTATTAACAAGAAAAAAAGTAATTCTCTTGTCTGTGGTACTGTGCGATCTACATTCTACGCCACTCTACACATACACAAATATCTCTTTGTGTATGTATGCATTTCACCTCACTCAACTTTGTGTGTAATTTGTCTTCGTGTCGCCCTTAGTCTTATTTTTCATTTAGAAACTAATGTTATGTATTAAAAGTCTCGTATTAATCATGATTTGATCGAATAACGAGTGTATAGAAGGTTTATTTACTGTGACAATGAGCTTAGTATGTAAGTTAAATTGCATATTTGCGTGAGGCTTCAATCGTCACGGAGTTGTAGCAAGGGAAGTGTGGAGAATGTCGGGTGCCAGCACCAAATTGTGATGTGCTCTTATTAAGAGAGGGTAGTTTTAAGATGATGGAAAACTAATCGCGTAGTGTCAGGTAAGAAACCTATCGGGTAATACGTCAGTAGTTTTTCGTTTACCTACTTGCCAATTATCTACCTTCTGACTTGAGAGTTCATATCGACTTGCAGCCTGATTGCGATCTATTTCCGCTTGTTTTTAAATTCTCTATTCGCATGTAAATTAACGGAATTTAATCAGATGTAGTTAGTGTCGACGCGGCGGCGGCGAGGAGTGCTGGAGACTGCTGTTTTTAATTTGAAGTTTTCTTTCCCTTAGTTTGCCGCGTTGTAACCGGGCGCGATGGATCCCTCTATCTTTTTGCAATATTCTCCCCCAAATGGGCTTCCCCAGGAGTCTAAACTAGCAACATATATGGTAAGTTACCCTCTTTGAATTTTTCTGTTCTCATTGGATCATCACTTGACCAATAACTGGAGGTGGAACGAAATTTTCCCTGAAAACATAAGTCTGGCTACTTAAGGGCCTTTTGTTCCATTCACTTCAGTGTTCTACTGAGGTATTCTTTCCAATAAATAAATCATGATGTGAGAGGCTATACTGAACTGGAACTATTAAATTAAATAGCCTTACCATATTGCATTGATAATTATTTTGTTAAAGACCCTTCAGAATGGACCCGTTCCACATTACACAACACATTACGTACCACATCTGTCTATCTACCCCATTGTTAGAAGAGAAGAGGTTGAAGAAGCAGAGGAGATAGAAAGAGATCTAAGGGTATCACATTTTCTTATATGTATTATAAAGAAAGTGAGGTTCCTGATATGCAAGGTAAACTAGTAGTAATTAAAGTCGGCCTTCTTTCAGAATCGCTCTACATCTACTCCAACAAGGTCCCTGAACCAAGCAATGGGCAAGCTGAGTCTAGAATCCTCCCCTACTGCTATTAAAAAAGTAAGTATTTATTAAAAATTTGAGGGATCTATTTAACGTCAGAAAACTTATTAGCCGGCCATTTATTTACATCAATTAAATGGTTTTTAGAAACTGCAAAAAACCAAATGCTTAGCAAAGCTAGTTCTAGTAATAATTATTGTCATATCAAATATACTGATTGAACATCAAATTTACGAAAAGCGTCTGAATTGGCCAGTAAAAACTTAAATAAATATTATTATAGCCAAGCGAACGAAGTAAACATGCCACGGTATTTTTTTAACTAATTTCGACGGAGCTCCGATCTCCTATTCCTAAAAAAAACTGAAAATGTGCGAGTCAGACTTGCCCATCAAGGGTTCCGTACAAATTTGTAGGTATTGATTACATACTTTAAATAAAGACTTCATTTTCTATGATATAATTACAAAATACTATACATTTTTCAGATTCTTACCTGTACTTGTAGTAGGTATAAGAGAATGTTACTTATCTGATGTCATAGTTCTAGGTCAACGGAAAGTACCCTATACATATTGATTCTCTTGAGTGTCGAAATATACGTTTTTTAGGGTTCCATACCCAAAGAGTAAACCCGTCGTTACCCTATTACTAAGCCTTCACTGTCTGTCCGTCCGTCCGTCTGTTACCAGGCTGTACCTCAGGAACCGTGATAGTTAGTCAGTTGAAATTTTCAAAGATGTTGTATTTCTGTTACCGTTATAACAACAAATACTAAAGAAAAAATATTTAAGGGGGCTCCCATACAACAAACATGTTTTTTTTTGCCGCTTTTATAGATAATGGTACGTAACCCTTCGTGTGCAAGTCCGACTCGCACTTGGCCGGTTTTTGTTTATTTTATGCTTTTATGCATTTATAAAAAAAGCTTTAATTTTAAATAAACAGTGTTGGTTGGTGAACTTGAATTGTTAATATTGTTAATGCAAAGCAAATTAATTCCATCAAATGGAATTAATTTGCTTTGCATTCATTATTTTTGATTAGTTTTTTATACAAATGGTTTTTTTGTTGTAACTTTAAATGGATGTCATAATTTAATTGTTCTTAAGTTTAAATTTATCATACAAAAACTTGTGTTGAAATAAATATTCAAACATTCTTCATATGAAATTTAATCTTCAGCAATATTGTATTTTTTTTCCAAAGTATTTCTCAAAGATTGTGGTGCTAAACATATTTCAGAAGTAACTTACACAAGTAAAACTAACCATGATTTTGTAATAATATTTTTAAACGCTTTAAATTGTGTCAGAAAAATTTCAAACAGAGTAATCTGAAACAGATTGAACTTTCAAACAAAGCTGTGTTGCATAACTGACCATTAATGCGGGTAAGGACTTGTGACCTAACTTCGACATACTTAATTGTACAATAGGCTTCAAAGTTTTGTTTACCTGTAGTCGTTGAATCTTTTACGCATGCGCAAAGTCCATGATTGGAAATTATGGAAAAAACCCTGGGGGAGGCTTATGCTGGAAAACAAGATAATCTTAAATAAAATTAAAATATAAGTGGAACACTAATGTTAAACCTTAGTTAATAAGATTGTTAAAAAGGCTATCTATTGAAATTGAATTGCATGTGAATTTGACGTTACACGATTTTGTAAGTGTTATGTTACTCTTTTTCCACAGTACTTGTAAAACGAGATTCAAATAAAATGCATCACGCAGAATAGTTAACAGAATAGGCACATATAATAATTTATTTTAACATTATTCATTTTGTTTGAGATTTGATAAAATGCTTAGTTAAAATATTTATGTGATTGAAAACATAATAAGGTGCGGCTCAGGAGCATTGCGATCATCGTTACAGTGTTATGGAGTTATTCCTAAATAGTTAAATTACTCCTAAACTTAAAATTATCGCTTAGTTTATGAGTATTCTATAACACACGGGAAACTATGGTCGCAACGCTCCAGAGCCGCACCCAATAACATTTAAAAAGTTTGTAATTGACTAATTTAGCACGAAACAGTCGAAATACGTTTGTATTGTAACTTCAGGCGCTTGTAACTTAATGTGAATAAAATGTATCGTAAGTTTTTAACTACTGAGCCTGCAATTCAAGGCAGAACCTTGGAAAGATGTCAGTCACAGACTATTACTTCCTACTTACTTCCAGTGGCGCTACAACCCTTTGTGGGTCCTGGCCTCCTGCACAATTGTTCTCCACCTGTCACGATCCTTGGCGACCTTCTTCCAGTTCGTTTACTTGCCCACCGCTCTTAAGTCCTCCTCTACGCAGTCCATCCATCTTTTCTTCTGTCTGTCCCTGGGTCTCTTCTGCTGTGGTGTCCACTCGGTCATGATGTCTTTGGGATTTGCAGAATCTGACTATTGTTTTGTAGACAGACTCTATTATTTAATGAATAAAATGTAAAATATGATTTTAAAAGAAATAAATAAATACAATTTTAACATTTCACTGCACTTCACATACTTATTCTGTTCCGTTAATCGGGAGATAGTTACTTTTCTCACTTAGAAAAAAAGTCTTTAGAAAACCAGTACAAACTGTATTTAATTCTTCGCGAACTGCCACTCTCCTGCAACATTCGTGAAGGGGACCGTTGAAGGCGGTTTTATTTGGTCTGACAGCGATTTTCCGCGTGTCCAGGTGCCTCCGATTTTATATCCCATTAAATCACACTTTACTTAGTTGCAGGAGACTCCTCCTTCGCCATGTGTTACAAGAATTAGTTTTAAAACACCATTGAGTTTCAGACATATTGAAATATAATAAACGGGTCATCACGTCTTTAAGGTCGAGTATAGCTCGACAAGTTTTGGAGCAATACGTGACCCTTAGTCATGAGAATTAGCCGCGAGACGGGTTGATGTTGGCGGCGGCGGTGCGGGGGGCGAGAATCCTCATTTTCGTCGCTATCATTCAATGTCGGGTTACACACAACACTCACAACGTCACATGCTAAAGTCTCGTCCACACTGATCACAGATGTAGTACTCAAGACAGTTCTCCAGCTGGGCGGTACAGACCATCCACAATCCCGATTAAAATTCGGGTGTCGACTAATTTCGATGGCTTCCCGTACTTTGCGTGGCACAAAAAACTTCTCCCTCGCTAACACGGTTACTTTGTCAAATCGAATACTCGACCTTGAAGACGTCAGTGGCCCGTTTATTACATTTTAATAAGAAATAAATTGATTCACCCAGTTATCAGCTGATAGTTCATAGTGGAAATTCTAATAAGCACATTGGCGAAAGCTACAAACTTACCTATTTATGCACAATCCTCACCACCCTGCATCCTGCACCTCATGCAGAATTTTAATAAAATAGCGTGGAGACAATAAATACATAAATCGTAAACAAAACAAATACTGACCCAAATAACGGGAAACTATCCTGATATGATTTTTTTATGAATATTTTTGGAATATAGTACCTATAATGTATGTTGTTATATTTTGAAGTTGCAGCTTCCACAATTCGTCTGTTTTGCTCAAAGGTTGAATAGTAGAGAATGCTTATGGCATTAAGGCCGCCTTTAGTTATTTAAGTCTAGATTAAAGAAATAGATAAAATGTGTATATATCGTACAGTATAATATGTTAGTTTTTTATGTTTTACAGTTTAGTTCTTTCACTATACTGCAAAACGTAAAAAGACTACATATTTTATTAGATACCCTTATGGGATCGAGAGTCGGCTGCCTCATGTGACTATAGCCCTTTCCGCAGGTCCTGATTGGGGAGTTCATGCCCGTGAATTATTTTACCCCATTCCTCCCCGACTCACCGGAGAGCTCCCCACCGTCGACTCTGGCGAACCTGCAAGGGAACCTCCAAGGAAACATACAGGGGAACATTCAGCCTAATACACAACAAGTACATCAGGTAATATATTGCGGATTTATATAAACTGATCCACCATCCAAAAAAAAAGAGTAAATACAAATACCTGGCGTAGGGAAACATAACTACGAGTAAATTAGTTATTTTATCTACACCCATATAATAAATCCTGTTTAATGTGCTCAAAAAGTGTACGTAAGGACCAGCTTAACAATATCGCGCCGGCCCGGAGCGGAGATGGCCATAATAGCACCGAAAACGGTATCATTATGGCCTCCGCCCGTAACGATACAGGCCTGTATTCCGAACTTCGTATCGTGCCATCCCTTTCACTCTCAAATTATACACTATATGAGTGAAAGGGACGGCAAGATACGAAGTTCGGAGTAAATCCTCAGTCTCACAAAAGACTTCAACGGGCTCACGCTCGAGCCCACTACACTTGCAACGCAATGGCTCCTGAACACATGAAAGAGGATTTCATATATGGATGTAGATAAAGTAGTGTATGCAACTGTACATAATTAAGCATTAAAACACGAGTGTGGTTTTCATAATAATATCACACGATCTTATTATGTAGCAGTTGCATAAACTACTATTTTAACGATCGAAGCAGAACAAATCCAACTCAGTTCCAATTCAAAATATTTTCATTACATTTAAGGCCATAAGACGCCCGTAGGCCTTTGCAGGCACTAGCTAAGGAACTCAAAACTGTTGGGCCGAATTATTACATTCTTTTAAAATATTGTATGATAATTGCGTTATTAATTATTATACTACATGAATATACTATAAGAAAGTAAAACAATGATCATGTGTATATTTAATTATCTTAATAATAATAAGTAATTTTGAAATGTTTTTGCTCTCGATACGTCGAACGTCATATTCGGGCGGGTAAATCTAAATGTTGTAACTGTTTAAATACGAATGTTGTGTCTTATTTTCTTAGCAGCCCCACTAAAATGTTCTGTATGTCCCAACAGGAGAATGTCGGCGGCACGACGTACTTTTACTCGACAAACGACAGCTTGAATTCCACCGGTGGCCTCAATCCGTCTGCGCCCATGGGTACGATCCGCATTACTTACTAAATTCATGGTCCACTGGTGACTGAAATGTAATTAAATAATTTTACCAAGTGTCAATTAAATACTGCATTGATTTATGTCTATTAATGTTAAAGTTCATCAGATATCAAAATAATCCCAGTGGCGCTACCGCGGATAGCAACCGAAATTTTTGCTCTCTGTCGCACCTGCATGTTCGGACATAAGTGCGGCAGAGAGGGAAAACTTCATTTGCTGTTCGCGGTAGCGCCCCAGTTTCCATTTGATATTTGGTGTTGACTACTAAAGTTTCACATGACTGGATATAAACTTGTTAGTTTTTATTTAATAAGGTATAATCGAGTAATCGTATACAGTTTTCCCGATGGAGACACATTATTCTCTACATCTGTAATGTCCTCTAAAATAACAATTGAAAGTCACGAGCGAAAGTAGAATCGAATTTGCAGGAAATAACACGGATCATGCATACAGTGACCTCTAAACAAATAGTCATGACAAAGATATGGGGATGTTGACTTATACATTGCAGACTATTTGACTTTTAAATGCACCTGGGCCGTGCGTCAATGCACTTTTTGTTTGGCTCTGTCTCTCATAAATCTCGCATATATAAATACATAATGTATATACTTACATAAACCCTAAACTCCGTTTTTATGAAATGCTGTAAAGGAACTATATGTTGTTGAGTAATGGCGGGTTGAGGAAAAGCGAATACACACGCATTCTGATTTGTCAATCTTAGACAGGATTCTACCAACCTTGACTACAAAGTTTTTTCTTTGATTGAATCTGGACTTACAGAAAAGTCACCCGTAAGATGCCAAAATCAGATAACATAGATTGTAGGATGTGTGGCGAGGATGACAAGACAATGGAACGCCTGCTGTGTTAATGTCACGCCCTTGCCAGACAAATAATGAATGACTTTGGCAATTGCTACCCAGAACCAAAGGAATTCAGGGTACTCCCGCTGAGCTCCATCATCCGGTTTGTGGAAAGGATGGAGAGCAGCTTGGAGTAGGTATAAAAGAGGGGGCAATTGCATAAAGACACAGATCCCATTGGGTTGAAGTGCATACGCAAAGGCCCTCATCTAGATAAGAGGGCTCTGGTTAGTTCGTTGGACGTTACGTGCACATATTTTTAATTGTTTAGTTGAAAGTAACGCATAATTGTAAAATGAAATGATGACTAAGACCTTACATTCTTAATCCTATAATATTATAAACGTGAAATTTTGTGCGGATGGATGTACGTTCCGCTTAATCTTAAGAAATACTGAACGGATCTCTATGAAACTTTCCAGTATTGTAGCTTAGACATCAGAATAGGACATAGGCTACCTTTTATCCGCGGGTAACACCGCAGCGCGCTGCTAGTAACATATAAATAAACAGTTTGTTAAATTATCACATTTGTAGTATGTTTGTGCAAGTTTTTGGGAACTCCGTTAATTTAGCTCGGTTAATGGTACATTTTTATAACGATGATGGGGTGGGTATTTGACGGCGGCAGTGCCTCTAACTAGTCAGGCAAATTCGTCATATTAGTATAAAAATGTTGTCCTTCCTATAGGCCAACCGGAGCAGTGCCTCGGCGTGGTGGGGCCGGGCCCGGCGGTGCCTTCCCCGTACGCCTCCCAGATCTACGCCGGGACCCCGACACACATGGGACCTATGACGCAGACCAAACCTGGTAAGTAAACCATGCTTAAACAAACCTCAACTTTATGTGATTTACATTAATGTTTGTATTTTTCACATACTTTTTCATGTAGTGTAAAAGCCTCGAACTGTTTTAAGCGCTGTTGCATGCCTGTACATAATATTGCACTGTTTGTTGATGTTTTGGTACATAAATATGTTTTGTGTCCTTAGGTATCAACTTGTCATTTTGATTATATAAATTATGTACTGTGGGTGTGTTAATTAAAATAAATAAAGCGTTACTCTCACATTTTCAGCACATGTCATCGAAATAGTACACTCGTCATAAAATACATCCGAGCAAACAAGGTGTTGTCAAAAAACTCTGCACGGCTCTATTGTCAATGGGGTAGAGTGCATGTTTAGATATTTTTGAACATGTGTAGTTGTATTTGATGGCGACTGTACCTTAGTATAAGCTAGATCTGTACACGAAGACGCGCTCCAAACGGACAAATACCGGATTCCTATTAATTAGACGGGTTAAGGAGTCATAGTAGGGTTAGACGCGCATTCATCTGATGCCCGCTGACGTGACGGCTCATGTGTCAGAGCGCATCAGATAGCATCACGTCAGATAGGTATGAATCCAGCTGTTGTCAGATAGGTATGACAAAACAGACAGTACTCAATGAGGAGTGGCGTACTTCCTCGTGGACTGAAGCATCTACATATAAGCGTTGCGATTTTTGCTCTCATTTTCAAGGGCGCAAAGTGTCAGTTACATTACGTCGACCACAAGCGAATATTCCATGCAACAAGTTGTACTCGTAGCAGTCCTCTACGAAAATCGACTATTGCAAACCTATCCGCCCTATCTTTTGAATGTCCAAAACGCATTCACACTCAAGCGTACCATTTGGTTATTAAGCACAATATGCTGAAATAATATTTAATAGAAGACATTCATTTAGTAAACCTAGCAATTACTGAAACTGGAAAACAGTGTTTCTTGCAATAATGCAACTTACCTTTAAAGCAATATAAACCATGCCGTGCGAAAATTATTCGTGGTAACGCATACTATATAGTACAATAGAATATTTAGAAATACGAAGACGAAAGTAGCTAGGTGGTAGCAGGTATGTAATTAGTGTCGTTATTAATTTAAAAAAGCTACTCTATTTAAAGTCCTATCAGTGATTGCCAAGAGGGCGCTATTATTCTGATTTATATGGCAACATAATAAATGACATTTTGACTTGTTTACTTATCAGCTTTGATTTTTTATTTTTTTTATTTAATCGTGGTAATCAAAGAGCTTTGATGTTAATTTCGAAATGTCTTGCAGCGAATTATATTCATTATTGATAATGTTCCGCTCTTGACTATGCATCGTTTTGGGCATTTTTTGTCATTTATAATTTAATTTTGAATGCTACTGTTATTGAAATAAACCGTTACTGTGACACTGATATATCTGACAACCTATCATTAAAATTATTGCCCGTGTAAGAAATTAGTTCCAATGAAATTCCACAACATGGCGCATGGTTATATATTTCTGGTCGGGCGTTAGTTTTTTTGCTGTGTGAATTGACCCGTATCTTTATATTTTTATCTGATATAGGACTGTTTCAGCTTAATATTATAAAATTTACAAGTACTTTTATCATTCATTCATTATGTATGTTTTATTAAAAATAATCTTTTATAATTTTAATAATGAAAGCATTGTCTCTATCCTTCTATTAGTTTATTGGATTTATTAATACTTTTGACATAATTTGAGTACAATACATTTTAAAATTAGTAAGGGTTTTTAAGATCATTGGACACGATCAAGATCGATTCATTTTTGGATCGATTTTTATCAAGTGGCGTGCATTGATCACGTAGACTGCCCCGGCACCTGCAGTGTATTCAGGTGCGGACTTTCCCATGCTTTGCTTTGCTATATTGATCACTTAATATGTGTAGCAACCTCGATTGGCTATTAATTACTAAAGACGCGGACCTTACGGCTTAAAATGCTACACGACAATAATAGCCCAATTAAAATTTAATAATTGATACTTTAAAAATAAAACTTTCACTTTTTGAGTTGTAAATGTATTAAAAATTTAAAGTTGGCTGGTTAGATATATTAGGAATGCATGAGATATTGACACGCTTTTTTATTTATAATCAGAATATCGTAGTACCTATTATAAAATTACATTACATTGCCACAGTAGAAAATCCTGAAAACCTATTTGTTACATTAGCCCCATTAATAAAACTAATTCAAATTAACATAAAAATAACGGATATGCACTAACTGCGCCTTAATGTCAAAGCCGCTTAAATATTAAGTTGCCGCTAAGTCGGTTGCAGTTGTGCCAGCCGTTTGAATATCAATCAAAGTGCTAAATGCCGGGTCATGTGTGTTAGTTACTTGTTTGCTTCTACCATCGCTGCATATGAAATGGGTGCAGAGCGGGCCATGAATAAACTTTAATATTTTCTGAGTAAGGCCACAGCTCCCACGACTCTTAAATAAGCTTGTTCATTTTTAACTTAACGTTAAATAAAAATAACAAAATTTGACAATGAAATTTTAAAGTAATCATCGTGCATAACTTTATGAATATAGTGAAGCAGTGAACATCATCGCGATGACCCATGAATCAGTACAACATCGGTAGCAATATGGGCATCGGTTACAGTTATGATTACGATTTAGACGAGGAGTTGATCAACATCCGAATAGATGCCGCAGTCGGTTTCGGGCTCGGCACCGGGTTGAGTTTCGGTGCCCACATGTGGAAAATTGAGTTCAGTGAAGACAATGTTCGTTCACAAGATTCGAGATTTGACTTTAAAATCTGTATGAATATCGGACTCACCGTCGAGTTCGTTTTTTTCCTCGCAATGTCTAGCTATGTCGATTACAGTGGTGCGTTACCTCGATTCTATACCGTTGTTCGCACTGGTTACGGTATTCGCATTGATTGCGGTATACGGATACATCACTTTAGGGAGATGGCGGTCAAAATTGGAAATATATGAGATACTGGGAAACTTGATTGAAAATAATTAATATATTTCACGTGAATAGAATAAACCTAAGTTAAATTTTAACGTGCAGCATATTGTTCCTATTAAGAAAGAAAGCCCCACCAATAAGATTGCAAATCGGTGAAACGTTCCGAAAATTTCATGAAGAGAGAATTACATCTTTTAAAACCATAACAGCAGCAAACGTGCACCTGTCAGTTAAATGGATACCGTAGCCATAGAAGTTTCACATTCGCGTTGCGGATTCTTTAATGTTAGATGAAGATTCGCTGAGTTGCAGCTTGAGAGGCTAACTACTAGTCATTTATAAGAAGCGTTATGAAACTGCGTATTCGAGTGGAACACCATAAAAATCAAGAATCACAAGAGCAATGCTAGAGCTTCATTATAGTATCGTATTAAGCATAGGCGAGTTGTATTGTATTTTGTATACTTTTGTCCTAAACCCGCTATGCTTTTTTACTGTTCGGAACGTTTCAATTAAAGTCACATTACAATCACTATATCCGTGCACTATTACAATCATTGATTTGTCAAATATTAATAAACCATTTTAGTAAAGACAATCACTCAGAGCCACCTGCAATGTTATTACCTTATCAAACTCATTATGACGACCTTTGACGACATTTGAAGACCGGTTTAGCCTAGTGGGTAGTGCACCTGCCTGTAAACTGACGGTCCTGGGTTCGAATCCCGGTCAGGGCAAATATTTGTGTGATGAGCATGAATATTTGTTTCTGAGTCTTGGATGTTTTCTATGTATTTAAGTATTTATATCTATTAAATATATCGTCGTCTAGTACCCATAACACAAGCCTTCTTGAGCTTACTGTGGGGCTAGTTCGATTTGTGTAAGATTGTCCTCTAATATTTATTAATTTATTTATTATGGTATAGTAATAATATAGTATTAGTGGTAGTTATTGCATTGCACTGAAAGTGATATTTAACTGTCATGTGCTTATGACGTAAGACCGTGTAACACTACTAAAATATACTGCACTAACAAAGCTCTCTAGCTACCAGCTACCTGTCACTTCCTTCCTATTATTCATTTATAATTATTCCACCTTTTCCTTGGCTTACCTCTCCTACTTCAAATGCTATTCGATCCATTCTATTTATGTCGCACGACAGTCTTAATTAATACTTGTTGTTTATACCATACCTGTCAGCCAAGTGACTTTATGTCTTAGCGTATGCGTACACGATGCATTTTTAACTGTTGAGCTGCGCACGAGGAACTAGGGATTCTGGAAAAATTGAATGCCAGTGACACACTAGAACAGGCTAGGTACAAAAAAAATTGAAATCTTGCAACATTTCCGGTCACTACACAATAAATTTTAAAATAAAACATTACATAATTTAGCACAAACGAACAAGCATTCTTGTTATGTTTTTTTTTTAATACAACGCCGGTGGCAAACAAGCGTCCGGTCCACCTGATGGTAAGCGGCCACCGCAGCCTATAGACGCCGGCAACTCCAAAGGAGTCACGTGCACCTTGCCGCATGTGTGTTGCTCATTCATTTTGTCCAAACCTGGCACCCGGCACAAAAATGTGGCTGACATGACGGCCCAAAATGAGTCTTGGCCTCCGAAACAAGAGGTCTGTTCGGTCCTATGCGATTTCTTGTCAGCTTGCACCGGCTCTGTGCTCACGCAAATCCACCAGATCTTTCAAGCAATACTTAGGAGGACTGACGGGATGCTGACTTGGCCATCTAGGGTGGATAAAAGTGTGATTGGCGTTTAAAATTATATCTATGACGTCGATTTGCGGTGACCAGAGATGTTGGTTGCAGGTCTCGCAGCCACATTCTACATGCCCGAGACGATCCGCTCTGAGATCTACCAGAGGAACGAAGAAGTATTCCTGCAAACGGACTTGCGCCAGTTCCCTGGTAAGTGCCACTTGAACATGTTGGTATCGATTCCCGACACGCCTTGTTCGAAGTTTCACGAAGTTCGACCCACAACTAATAGTTTACATGTGTAGGTCTTCGACCGCTTTTCGCAATTTGTGTTACAATAACTACTGGACTACATTTTAACGATCTAAAACGAATTTGCATATTTCTAGAGCCGTGCGTATGTACCTGTCTCATATTTTTTGACCGCTTTGTTGTATTATATATCATTCCATTTAACTACTACCATCTTTATCAATGTAGCTTTTGAACATTCGCAAAGAGGTAAATTATTTATTTAATATGTATGTTTTTCTAGCTAAGAAATTTGTTTATCTACGTTACTTATAAATTCCTGACCTGCATAACTGTTATATTGGTTGTCTCTCCCAGACCTACCAGAGAACGTGGAGATGTATTCAGAGTTAACGCCAATAGAGTGTACACCGCACGCAATGGCGACCTCGTACCGCGCGACGCATCGTCAAAGCGGCGAACATTACGCCCTACGGCGGCTCCATTCATACTCCAACGTGCCTACGAAGAGGCTCGAGATGTGGAAGAACATCGACCACCCTAATGTCATACGGCTGCATGAGTGCTTCACCACCAAGGCGTTTGGTGACCACTGTACGTGCTTTCTTTTATACAATACCGTGTTTGTTTTGGTCGACATGGCTCCACTCGTACTCCAACATGCCTACGAAGAGGCTCGAGATGTGGAAGAACATCGACCACCCTAATATCATAAGGCTGCATAAGTGCTTCACCACTAAAACGTTTGGTGAATACTGTAAGTGTTTTATTTTATGCGATACCGTGTTTTTTGTCGATATGGCTTCATTATCTGACGTTAATGTTGCTAGTTGGAGAGAGAAAGCACTACAGGTCCGTGACGCCATGAACCTCTAGCGTCATAGTACCTAAATGACGAACGTTCCATATGAAGGTACGTTTTGCGGAAAATGGACAGAATATGCCGCCTCACTTTCAACACATAACTTATGTCGCTTCACCGTCGGCCACATCTTTTCCCCCTAGATAGATGCTGGCCAAGAGCAATTACATTTATGGGTCATTGTCAGATTTAGGTTCGCGTCTTTTCGGTGAACATATCAAAAGTTAAGGGCCACAAAGCTTAATTTAGCATTGGTCTAGTAACCCGCATAAACTCTGTTTTCATAACTATAAATCCATGTAATAAAAACATAACTTAATGTACATAAGCCGTTAACTATTGACCACCGGGTGGACAACTTTTGTTTTTACAACTGACAATGACCCTTATAATAAAACAAATGTGATTATTTTTGCTTTTGTGTTACTTTTTTCTCCATTTGATTATAATTTTAAATATAGATTTTTTATTTGGTGATAACAAGTTGTATTACAGCAATGGTGCTAGTGTACGACTACCACCCGGCGTGCGTGACCGTGATGAGCAAGTACCTGTCTGGCGCGGGCGGAGCCGCGGGCGAGGGCAACACCTTCCACGACCCGTTCAGCTCCGATCCTGACGCGCCGCGTCCTTACACTCACCAGGTATACACTAGTGTATGACTACCATCCGGCCTGCGTGACTGTGATGAGCAGGTACCTGTCCGGCGAGGGCAACACCTTCCACGACCCGTTCAGCTCCGATCCTGATGCGCCGCGTCCTTACACTCACCAGGTATCAGTGGCGGCGCGTCAAAAATATTAATAGGGAAGCCGGAAATAATTTGCCTTTCTTATTCTTCACGAGCCGTAGCCTGGGAACAGGACTGGCTGAAAATTAGGTAAGCCGGTGGGAATCGAGTTGTATGGACGCGCCGCCACTGCCAGGTATACACTAGTGTATGACTACCACCCGGCCTGCGTGACTGTGATGAGCAGGTACCTGTCCGGCGAGGGCAACATCTTCCACGACCCGTTCAGCTCCGGTCCTGATGCGCCGCGTCCTTACACTCACCAGGTATACACTAGTGTACGACTACCACCCGGCCTGCGTGACTGTGATGAGCAGGTACCTATCCGGCGAGGGCGACATCTTCCACGACCCGTTCAGCTCCGGTCCTGATGCGCCGCGTCCTTACACTCACCAGGTATACACTAGTGTATGACTACCACCCGGCCTGCGTGACTGTGATGAGCAGGTACCTGTCCGGCGAGGGCAACATCTTCCACGACCCGTTCAGCTCCGGTCCTGATGCGCCGCGTCCTTACACTCACCAGGTATACACTAGTGTACGACTACCACCCGGCCTGCGTGACTGTGATGAGCAGGTACCTATCCGGCGAGGGCGACATCTTCCACGACCCGTTCAGCTCCGGTCCTGATGCGCCGCGTCCTTACACTCACCAGGTATACACTAGTGTATGACTACCACCCGGCCTGCGTGACTGTGATGAGCAGGTACCTGTCCGGCGAGGGCAACATCTTCCACGACCCGTTCAGCTCCGATCCTGATGCGCCGCGTCCTTACACTCACCAGGTATACACTAGTGTATGACTACCACCCGGCCTGCGTGACTGTGATGAGCAGGTACCTATCCGGCGAGGGCGACATCTTCCACGACCCGTTCAGCTCCGGTCCTGATGCGCCGCGTCCTTACACTCACCAGGTATACACTAGTGTATGACTACCACCCGGCCTACGTGACTGTGATGAGCAGGTACCTGTCCGGCGAGGACAACATCTTCCACGACCCGTTCAGCTCCGGTCCTTACACTCACCGGGTATACACTAGTGTATGACTACCACCCGGCGTGCGTGACCGTGATGAGCAAGTACCTGTCTGGCGCGGGCGGAGCCGCGGGCGAGGGCAACACCTTCCACGACCCGTTCAGCTCCGATCCTGACGCGCCGCGTCCTTACACTCACCAGGTATACACTAGTGTATGACTACCACCCGGCCTACATGACTGTGATGAGCAGGTACCTGTCCGGCGAGGGCAACATCTTCCACGACCCGTTCAGCTCCGGTCCTTACACTCACCAGGTATACACTAGTGTACGACTACCACCCGGCCTGCGTGACTGTGATGAGCAGGTACCTATCCGGCGAGGGCGACATCTTCCACGACCCGTTCAGCTCCGGTCCTGATGCGCCGCGTCCTTACACTCACCAGGTATACACTAGTGTATGACTACCACCCGGCCTGCGTGACTGTGATGAGCAGGTACCTGTCCGGCGAGGGCAACATCTTCCACGACCCGTTCAGCTCCGATCCTGATGCGCCGCGTCCTTACACTCACCAGGTATACACTAGTGTATGACTACCACCCGGCCTGCGTGACTGTGATGAGCAGGTACCTATCCGGCGAGGGCGACATCTTCCACGACCCGTTCAGCTCCGGTCCTGATGCGCCGCGTCCTTACACTCACCAGGTATACACTAGTGTATGACTACCACCCGGCCTACGTGACTGTGATGAGCAGGTACCTGTCCGGCGAGGACAACATCTTCCACGACCCGTTCAGCTCCGGTCCTTACACTCACCGGGTATACACTAGTGTATGACTACCACCCGGCGTGCGTGACCGTGATGAGCAAGTACCTGTCTGGCGCGGGCGGAGCCGCGGGCGAGGGCAACACCTTCCACGACCCGTTCAGCTCCGATCCTGACGCGCCGCGTCCTTACACTCACCAGGTATACACTAGTGTATGACTACCACCCGGCCTACATGACTGTGATGAGCAGGTACCTGTCCGGCGAGGGCAACATCTTCCACGACCCGTTCAGCTCCGGTCCTTACACTCACCAGGTATACACTAGTGTATGACTACCACCCGGCCTGCGTGACTGTGATGAGCAGGTACCTGTCTGGCGAGGGCAACACCTTCCACGACCCGTTCAGCTCCGATTCTGATGCGCCGCGTCCTTACACTCACCAGGTATACACTAGTGTATGACTACCACCCGGCCTGCGTGACTGTGATGAGCAGGTACCTGTCTGGCGAGGGCAACACCTTCCACGACCCGTTCAGCTCCGGTCCTGATGCGCCGCGTCCTTACACTCACCAGGTATACACTAGTGTATGACTACCACCCGGCCTGCGTGACTGTGATGAGCAGGTACCTGTCCGGCGAGGGCAACATCTTCCACGACCCGTTCAGCTCCGGTCCTGATGCGCCGCGTCCTTACACTCACCAGGTATACACTAGTGTACGACTACCACCCGGCCTGCGTGACTGTGATGAGCAGGTACCTATCCGGCGAGGGCGACATCTTCCACGACCCGTTCAGCTCCGGTCCTGATGCGCCGCGTCCTTACACTCACCAGGTATACACTAGTGTATGACTACCACCCGGCCTGCGTGACTGTGATGAGCAGGTACCTGTCCGGCGAGGGCAACATCTTCCACGACCCGTTCAGCTCCGGTCCTGATGCGCCGCGTCCTTACACTCACCAGGTATACACTAGTGTACGACTACCACCCGGCCTGCGTGACTGTGATGAGCAGGTACCTATCCGGCGAGGGCGACATCTTCCACGACCCGTTCAGCTCCGGTCCTGATGCGCCGCGTCCTTACACTCACCAGGTATACACTAGTGTATGACTACCACCCGGCCTGCGTGACTGTGATGAGCAGGTACCTGTCCGGCGAGGGCAACATCTTCCACGACCCGTTCAGCTCCGATCCTGATGCGCCGCGTCCTTACACTCACCAGGTATACACTAGTGTATGACTACCACCCGGCCTGCGTGACTGTGATGAGCAGGTACCTATCCGGCGAGGGCGACATCTTCCACGACCCGTTCAGCTCCGGTCCTGATGCGCCGCGTCCTTACACTCACCAGGTATACACTAGTGTATGACTACCACCCGGCCTACGTGACTGTGATGAGCAGGTACCTGTCCGGCGAGGACAACATCTTCCACGACCCGTTCAGCTCCGGTCCTTACACTCACCGGGTATACACTAGTGTATGACTACCACCCGGCGTGCGTGACCGTGATGAGCAAGTACCTGTCTGGCGCGGGCGGAGCCGCGGGCGAGGGCAACACCTTCCACGACCCGTTCAGCTCCGATCCTGACGCGCCGCGTCCTTACACTCACCAGGTATACACTAGTGTATGACTACCACCCGGCCTACATGACTGTGATGAGCAGGTACCGGTCCGGCGAGGGCAACATCTTCCACGACCCGTTCAGCTCCGGTCCTTACACTCACCAGGTATACACTAGTGTACGACTACCACCCGGCCTGCGTGACTGTGATGAGCAGGTACCTATCCGGCGAGGGCGACATCTTCCACGACCCGTTCAGCTCCGGTCCTGATGCGCCGCGTCCTTACACTCACCAGGTATACACTAGTGTATGACTACCACCCGGCCTGCGTGACTGTGATGAGCAGGTACCTGTCCGGCGAGGGCAACATCTTCCACGACCCGTTCAGCTCCGATCCTGATGCGCCGCGTCCTTACACTCACCAGGTATACACTAGTGTATGACTACCACCCGGCCTGCGTGACTGTGATGAGCAGGTACCTATCCGGCGAGGGCGACATCTTCCACGACCCGTTCAGCTCCGGTCCTGATGCGCCGCGTCCTTACACTCACCAGGTATACACTAGTGTATGACTACCACCCGGCCTACGTGACTGTGATGAGCAGGTACCTGTCCGGCGAGGACAACATCTTCCACGACCCGTTCAGCTCCGGTCCTTACACTCACCGGGTATACACTAGTGTATGACTACCACCCGGCGTGCGTGACCGTGATGAGCAAGTACCTGTCTGGCGCGGGCGGAGCCGCGGGCGAGGGCAACACCTTCCACGACCCGTTCAGCTCCGATCCTGACGCGCCGCGTCCTTACACTCACCAGGTATACACTAGTGTATGACTACCACCCGGCCTACATGACTGTGATGAGCAGGTACCTGTCCGGCGAGGGCAACATCTTCCACGACCCGTTCAGCTCCGGTCCTTACACTCACCAGGTATACACTAGTGTATGACTACCACCCGGCCTGCGTGACTGTGATGAGCAGGTACCTGTCTGGCGAGGGCAACACCTTCCACGACCCGTTCAGCTCCGATTCTGATGCGCCGCGTCCTTACACTCACCAGGTATACACTAGTGTATGACTACCACCCGGCCTGCGTGACTGTGATGAGCAGGTACCTGTCTGGCGAGGGCAACACCTTCCACGACCCGTTCAGCTCCGATCCTGATGCGCCGCGTCCTTACACTCACCAGGTATACACTAGTGTATGACTACCACCCGGCCTGCGTGACTGTGATGAGCAGGTACCTATCCGGCGAGGGCGACATCTTCCACGACCCGTTCAGCTCCGGTCCTGATGCGCCGCGTCCTTACACTCACCAGGTATACACTAGTGTATGACTACCACCCGGCCTACGTGACTGTGATGAGCAGGTACCTGTCCGGCGAGGACAACATCTTCCACGACCCGTTCAGCTCCGGTCCTTACACTCACCGGGTATACACTAGTGTATGACTACCACCCGGCGTGCGTGACCGTGATGAGCAAGTACCTGTCTGGCGCGGGCGGAGCCGCGGGCGAGGGCAACACCTTCCACGACCCGTTCAGCTCCGATCCTGACGCGCCGCGTCCTTACACTCACCAGGTATACACTAGTGTATGACTACCACCCGGCCTACATGACTGTGATGAGCAGGTACCTGTCCGGCGAGGGCAACATCTTCCACGACCCGTTCAGCTCCGGTCCTTACACTCACCAGGTATACACTAGTGTACGACTACCACCCGGCCTGCGTGACTGTGATGAGCAGGTACCTATCCGGCGAGGGCGACATCTTCCACGACCCGTTCAGCTCCGGTCCTGATGCGCCGCGTCCTTACACTCACCAGGTATACACTAGTGTATGACTACCACCCGGCCTGCGTGACTGTGATGAGCAGGTACCTGTCCGGCGAGGGCAACATCTTCCACGACCCGTTCAGCTCCGATCCTGATGCGCCGCGTCCTTACACTCACCAGGTATACACTAGTGTATGACTACCACCCGGCCTGCGTGACTGTGATGAGCAGGTACCTATCCGGCGAGGGCGACATCTTCCACGACCCGTTCAGCTCCGGTCCTGATGCGCCGCGTCCTTACACTCACCAGGTATACACTAGTGTATGACTACCACCCGGCCTACGTGACTGTGATGAGCAGGTACCTGTCCGGCGAGGACAACATCTTCCACGACCCGTTCAGCTCCGGTCCTTACACTCACCGGGTATACACTAGTGTATGACTACCACCCGGCGTGCGTGACCGTGATGAGCAAGTACCTGTCTGGCGCGGGCGGAGCCGCGGGCGAGGGCAACACCTTCCACGACCCGTTCAGCTCCGATCCTGACGCGCCGCGTCCTTACACTCACCAGGTATACACTAGTGTATGACTACCACCCGGCCTACATGACTGTGATGAGCAGGTACCTGTCCGGCGAGGGCAACATCTTCCACGACCCGTTCAGCTCCGGTCCTTACACTCACCAGGTATACACTAGTGTATGACTACCACCCGGCCTGCGTGACTGTGATGAGCAGGTACCTGTCTGGCGAGGGCAACACCTTCCACGACCCGTTCAGCTCCGATTCTGATGCGCCGCGTCCTTACACTCACCAGGTATACACTAGTGTATGACTACCACCCGGCCTGCGTGACTGTGATGAGCAGGTACCTGTCTGGCGAGGGCAACACCTTCCACGACCCGTTCAGCTCCGATCCTGATGCGCCGCGTCCTTACACTCACCAGGTATACACTAGTGTATGACTACCATCCGGCCTGCGTGACTGTGATGAGCAGGTACCTGTCCGGCGAGGTAATATCTTCCACGACCCGTTCAGCTCCGGTCCTTACCACTCACCGGGTATACACTAGTGTATGACTACCACCCGGCCTGCGTGACTGTGATGAGCAGGTACCTGTCCGGCGAGGGCAACATCTTCCACGACCCGTTCAGCTCCGGTCCTTACACTCACCAGGTATACACTAGTGTATGACTACCACCCGGCCTGCGTGACTGTGATGAGCAGGTACCTGTCCGGCGAGGGCAACATCTTCCACGACCCGTTCAGCTCCGGTCCTTACACTCACCGGGTATACACTAGTGTATGACTACCATCCGGCCTGCGTGACTGTGATGAGCAGGTACCTGTCTGGCGAGGGCAAAACCTTCCACGACCCGTTCAGCTCCGATCCTGATGCGCCGCGTCCTTACACTCACCAGGTATACACTAGTGTACGACTACCACCCGGCCTGCGTGACTGTGATGAGCAGGTACCTGTCCGGCGAGGGCAACATCTTCCACGACCCGTTTAGCTCCGGTCCTGACGCGCGGCGTCCTTACACTCACCAGGTATACACTAGTGTACGACTACCACCCGGCCTGCGTGACTGTGATGAGCAGGTACCTGTCCGGCGAGGGCAACATCTTCCACGACCCGTTCAGCTCCGGTCCTTACACTCACCGGGTATACACTAGTGTATGACTACCATCCGGCCTGCGTGACTGTGATGAGCAGGTACCTGTCCGGCGAGGTAATATCTTCCACGACCCGTTCAGCTCCGGTCCTTACCACTCACCGGGTATACACTAGTGTATGACTACCATCCGGCCTGCGTGACTGTGATGAGCAGGTACCTGTCTGGCGAGGGCAAAACCTTCCACGACCCGTTCAGCTCCGATCCTGATGCGCCGCGTCCTTACACTCACCAGGTATACACTAGTGTACGACTACCACCCGGCCTGCGTGACTGTGATGAGCAGGTACCTGTCCGGCGAGGGCAACATCTTCCACGACCCGTTTAGCTCCGGTCCTGACGCGCGGCGTCCTTACACTCACCAGGTATACACTAGTGTACGACTACCACCCGGCCTGCGTGACTGTGATGAGCAGGTACCTGTCCGGCGAGGGCAACATCTTCCACGACCCGTTCAGCTCCGGTCCTTACACTCACCGGGTATACACTAGTGTATGACTACCATCCGGCCTGCGTGACTGTGATGAGCAGGTACCTGTCCGGCGAGGTAATATCTTCCACGACCCGTTCAGCTCCGGTCCTTACCACTCACCGGGTATACACTAGTGTATGACTACCACCCGGCCTGCGTGACTGTGATGAGCAGGCACCTGTCCGGCGAGGGCAACATCTTCCACGACCCGTTCAGCTCCGGTCCTTACACTCACCGGGTATACACTAGTATATGACTACCATCCGGCCTGCGTGACTGTGATGAGCAGGTACCTGTCCGGCGAGGTAATATCTTCCACGACCCGTTCAGCTCCGGTCCTTACACTCACCAGGTATACACTAGTGTATGACTACCACCTGGCCTGCGTGACTGTGATGAGCAGGTACCTGTCCGGCGAGGGCAACATCTTCCACGACCCGTTCAGCTCCGGTCCTTACACTCACCAGGTATACACTAGTGTATGACTACCACCCGGCCTGCGTGACTGTGATGAGCAGGTACCTGTCCGGCGAGGGCAACATCTTCCACGACCCGTTCAGCTCCGGTCCTTACACTCACCGGGTATACACTAGTGTATGACTACCATCCGGCCTGCGTGACTGTGATGAGCAGGTACCTGTCTGGCGAGGGCAAAACCTTCCACGACCCGTTCAGCTCCGATCCTGATGCGCCGCGTCCTTACACTCACCAGGTATACACTAGTGTACGACTACCACCCGGCCTGCGTGACTGTGATGAGCAGGTACCTGTCCGGCGAGGGCAACATCTTCCACGACCCGTTTAGCTCCGGTCCTGACGCGCGGCGTCCTTACACTCACCAGGTATACACTAGTGTACGACTACCACCCGGCCTGCGTGACTGTGATGAGCAGGTACCTGTCCGGCGAGGGCAACATCTTCCACGACCCGTTCAGCTCCGGTCCTTACACTCACCGGGTATACACTAGTGTATGACTACCATCCGGCCTGCGTGACTGTGATGAGCAGGTACCTGTCCGGCGAGGTAATATCTTCCACGACCCGTTCAGCTCCGGTCCTTACCACTCACCGGGTATACACTAGTGTATGACTACCACCCGGCCTGCGTGACTGTGATGAGCAGGCACCTGTCCGGCGAGGGCAACATCTTCCACGACCCGTTCAGCTCCGGTCCTTACACTCACCGGGTATGCACTAGTATATGACTACCATCCGGCCTGCGTGACTGTGATGAGCAGGTACCTGTCCGGCGAGGTAATATCTTCCACGACCCGTTCAGCTCCGGTCCTTACACTCACCAGGTATACACTAGTGTATGACTACCACCCGGCCTGCGTGACTGTGATGAGCAGGCACCTGTCCGGCGAGGGCAACATCTTCCACGACCCGTTCAGCTCCGGTCCTTACACTCACCGGGTATACACTAGTATATGACTACCATCCGGCCTGCGTGACTGTGATGAGCAGGTACCTGTCCGGCGAGGTAATATCTTCCACGACCCGTTCAGCTCCGGTCCTTACCACTCACCGGGTATACACTAGTGTATGACTACCACCCGGCCTGCGTGACTGTGATGAGCAGGCACCTGTCCGGCGAGGGCAACATCTTCCACGACCCGTTCAGCTCCGGTCCTTACACTCACCGGGTATACACTAGTATATGACTACCATCCGGCCTGCGTGACTGTGATGAGCAGGTACCTGTCCGGCGAGGTAATATCTTCCACGACCCGTTCAGCTCCGGTCCTTACACTCACCGGGTATACACTAGTATATGACTACCATCCGGCCTGCGTGACTGTGATGAGCAGGTACCTGTCCGGCGAGGTAATATCTTCCACGACCCGTTCAGCTCCGGTCCTTACCACTCACCGGGTATACACTAGTGTATGACTACCACCCGGCCTGTGTGACTGTGATGAGCAGGCACCTGTCCGGCGAGGGCAACATCTTCCACGATCCGTTCAGCTCCGGTCCTTACACTCACCGGGTATACACTAGTGTATGACTACCACCCGGCCTGCGTGACCGTGATGAGTTACCTGTCCGGCGAGAGTAGCGAATTTTTTTTTTGTATTCATATTCAGTTTTACTCATTTTTATGTAGGTATAGTATTATCAATGTAATAAGAATATTTGGAAGAAAATACTGACTCGTTTTCTCAACAGCTGTTTTCTTTTGGAAAGGTAGATGTTAACTTGCAAAAGTGCGATTACCGTCTACTTGATTACTTAATTTTGACTACTTGATTATTAAATTATTTTACCTACTGAATTTGTTACACGTGAGCGCAATCGTTTGCCAAAGTATATTTCTCTGCCCCTTCATGGTCAACTGATCCCACATAAAATTCATCCCGCGGGGTGAATGGCCCCTTTTGATTTTTTTCGTGGGTGACTCGAGCTATTGCCTCGACAACTCATCCCACGGGCTCAGGTGACCACTCTGCCGTTTTATGGTCAATTCAGCCCGCGGGCTCAGTCGACTACTCCTTACCAGTTTAGGGTTGACTCAGCCCGCGGGCTTAATCAGCCACTCTACTGATTCAGGGTTTACTCAACCCATGGGAGAATAGTTCCCTAATCTCCACAAAAGATACTGTCTGCGGTCTACGTAACTTACTGTTAAATTGATAATTGGGTTAAAATTATTACTGCTGATTGAACAATACAATGAATTGTAGAAAAACGCGATGTTGCGCGCGGTGGCGTGCGGCGCGCTGCTGCCGGAGGCGGTGCTGTGGAGCCTGCTGGTGCAGCTGACGGCCGCGTTGCGCGCCATACACACCGCCGGGCTCGCCTGCAGGTCGGTACCGCAACTAGTACTTTTTTTTTATTATTATTAAAGTTCCAAATAATTTAACGCAGAGTTTGAAATTGCTTAACTGCTAAAGCCATGAATGGCTTATTTACAGCTAGAGTTCGGACTAGGACTTACATTACATTCAGTTCATTGGTAAACAACAAGAAAGTACTTATCACAAGGCGTAGTCATAATTATTACATGACATAAAATATTTGTTAACATCTTTCAGTAATTTAGGGTTGGATAGGTATGAATCTTGTATGTGTGTTGGGAGGCTATTTATTATTTTAGGAAGCAAATATAGGTTGATCCTCATGCCGTAATCACTTTTCATTTGTGGTAGTAAGAATCTGTGTGTATTGGATAAACGCCTTAACCTACTATTACGGTGGTATTACTACACTCATGTTCACTAATATACAGGGCGTCCCACGGCTACGCCACATGGAGGGAAAGTATCTTAAATATTGTAGATGCAGCATTTTACTGAATGAAGACATTATTTGAATTTAAAAAACATTGTAAATTGCATTCACAGATATTTAAATATTTTTATGGTTGAACCGGGAATCGAACCCGTTAGACGTGATAAATTGATTAATTTTGTATTAAAAATGTTAAAATTCATGGTCTTCCTTTTATTTCTGATACTATGTTATTTAGCAAAAAATAATCCATATGATGAAGCCTTTCGATTGGTATGATAAAGTTACAGGGTAATTATTTTTCTTGTGTAACGGGTTCGATTCCCGGTTCACGGTTTAATTATTATTTAAATATCTGTCAATGCAGTTTAAATTGTTTTTAAAATTAAAATAATGTCTTCTTTCAGTAAAATGTTCCATCTACAATATTCAAAGTACTTTCCCTCTATGTGGCATAGCCGTGGGACACCCTGTATACGCATTTTTGGACGTTATTACAAACAAAAATAGCGATAATGTACATATAATAATGAACTTTCATGAAAATTCGATACATGCAAATCTAACCCGTACTCGCAAAATACGCATACGGTAAACACCTACTGAGCCTCCTTTTTATTTTTAGAAACCTGACTTGGCTTTATAGGCCGGGCCCAATAAAGCGATAGGAGTGCATGGTTGGAGGGTGGTCTAGAGAAAATCCAGGGGAAACCTCCGACACAACCACGCGGGCGGTTAATTGGTTGTTGCTTAGCCTCCATTTAGTTCCGTACACGTAAATATTCGTGAATCTGGTTTTTGAATATAGCCTTTTTCTAGACGCTTACTCATAACGTAAGACTCAGTACGCATTTTAACGTCTAAATAAGTAGACTATGGCTCGGTTTTATAAAGATCCGTTAGACCTTATGTCGGTTTGTTATGTCAAAAATGTACTGAGTTACTGAAATTTGATCTGACATTTGGTCTAACGGATCTTTATAAAACCCGGCCTTAGTCGACAATTTCATCGTCACCTGTATTTCTGGGTAGGCAAAAAAAGGATGCTGCACTACATCTTTATTTATCGACCTAACAATTAGTACAGTCACAAACTTTAATTTGGGACCCCCTTAAAGTTAATATTTCTGTCAAATTGTATAGAAAACAGTGGCGGATTTACACTTTTGCCGCCACTAGGCTATTCAAATTTTGCCGCCCCTATTGACCTCTACTACAATTCGATACCCTAGTTTTTGCCGCTTTGGAATTAAAGGGCCTACTCCGAACTTCGTAACGTGCCGTCCCTTTCATTCTCGTCCCTTTCACTATATGAGTGAAAGAGACGGCACGATACGAAGTTCAGATTTCTAAGTTCGGAGTAGGCCCTCAGGTCCCATTTTCAGTGAAAGCGGAACATCGCCCTGGTGTTGTGGGTTTTGACAGTAAGTGGCTGAATGAGGTGTCAAAAACTCGTCTCGACGAAGGCTTCAAAACAGAAAAAAAAATTGCAATCTCGAAAACATTTTTGAAAAATCAGTAATTAATAAGTGAGCAATGCGGTCATCTGTCGCCCGATTTCAGTCAGAAAAAAAACATATTTCAAAAATGACTTATTTCCGATACCGAAAAAAAGGCCTAGAAATGACTGCGATATATTTAAAAAAAATATTGGAGGTGACATGCCGATCACTGATGGGTTATTCAGAAGATGTACTTTTTTGCTCGACTAAAACTCTTTTTCGAAAATCGATAAAATGTGAAAAAATGCGGTCATGTTTCGCCCGGTTTCGGGCAGAAGAAAAATAAAATTCAAAAATAAAATTGAGATACTGAAAAAATAAAAAATAAACTGGTCAAATGCGTTTCGGATCACGGACAATGAAGGGTTCCGTACCGACACCTACTAGTCCACATTTAAAACAACTTGCTAATACATTGAATAAAAAAAAACCGGCCAAGTGCGTGTCGGATCACACGCGCAGTTGTAGGACATATGTCTGTATAAAGTCTTGTTTTGTGCCTTTTATAGAATAAACCATTTTTCTTTCTTTCTTTCACAATGAAGGGTTCCGTACCAACACCTACTAGTCTACGTTTATAACCATTATCCAATACATTGAATCTAATTTCACATCATTTTTACACGACTGCCCAAAAAAAGGAGTGTAATGTTTGCAGGGTTCATGTCTGTATGTATGTGAGATTCTTTGTTACATAGGATGTGACGTCGCAATAAAAACAATATGGCGGACTATTTATCTATATTTTGTGTGTTCTGACCAAAAATTTAAAACATGATTTTACGGCAACGATACTTTAAAACGAAAATCAAAAATTGCGAAATAAAATAATAATCAAAATTTAAAAACATGACTGCAGTGGATAAAAGAACTAAAAAGAAAAAAAAAATTCAAAATAAAGAATTTCCAAACTATGATGTTTAAAATACTGAAAAAAATTGAGGTGGTGTGCATTAATAAATACTTTCAAAGATTTTTGGTTTGAACAAAATAGGTTTTACGGTTTTTGAGTTTTCACTTAAAAACTGACTTGCCCAAACTAAAGGTCGTAAGTGCCGTGAGTTCCCTATGAAGATACGATTTTTTTTAGGTTCAATGTATTGGATAGTGGTTTTAAATGTGGACTAGTAGGTGTTGGTACGGAACCCTTCATTGTGCGTGGTCCGACACACACTTGGCCGGTTTTTTCCTTTTAGTTCACCTACAATTACTCTTACATACTACTTATAAGGTGTGGTAATGTATGCCTAAATTACAGACACACTATGAAGATCGTAGAACGAGGCTTCTTTGCTCTAAACACGCCTTCAAAAATTTAAATTAAGTACCGAATTATTTTAAGATTTATCATAATGCGGTATGTAGATTTTTATAGGCATAGGTATTAAAAACTTGGTAGTAGAATGACCATATGGATCCTGTTATAACACTTACTAGGCATCAAAATAATGTTTTAGTCAATTTAAACACTTTGAAGCCTACCTACAACCTACAAGCGTAAGCCAATGTTTGGGTAACTGTGCTCCAGAATGAAAAATGTTTCAAAACTAGCCATTTTACCCCGTTGTCAAATATTCTGCTACATACAAATTTTGCGTATGTACTACAATTGCTGTTTTACAGAGTTAAGAACAGACAAAGTACATTTTAAACATATTTTCTATCAAATGGGAATATATTACTTTTGGTTATAACGCTATAAAACCAAATAAACAGTTGGGGCAGTTATCCAATGGGGAGCAAAGGAACCTCAATTTACGGTATAAAACATATTTAAGTGGTGAAAGATATTACACGTTGATTGAATTGTGTGAGCGGACATAGTAATATTTAGATTTTTTTTGTACGACAAATAAAATCGGGGCAAATTTGCCGCCCCCTAAAATCTGCCGCCCTAGGCTCCAGCCTACTCAGCCTATTGGTAAATCCGCCACTGATAGAAAATCAAATAAAAAGTGTCACTAATTGAAGAATGAGAACGTACGCCAAATTTGAGTTAACGGACGAGAATTATAAAGCAGGTGACACAGGTGGCGATAAGCCTGCATGCCACAGGAATTTTACACAGAAAGGTTCATACTGGGCGAACAATTTTTACTTTTAATTTTATAATCTGTTTTATACCGCTTACTTCATGACTTGAACAATCATCCCACGGAGATAATTTTAAGTTATGTTAGATTTGTTTCATAAGTATTGTGAAATATTTACTGTTTATGCGGAAATAAAAAATATACTCTATTTATTTATTAATAACGTACACTTTACAGATATCACAAAATAAATGATACAGTTAAATTTGCACAAAATCAGTATCATTACAAATAAATGCATCATGTTTGAATAAATGTCATGTCAAAAGTCAGTATACCACTGATGAATTATTGGTTTGTCATGTTGTGTTACTTGTGCCATATTAGGAACCTGGATCCGACGAAGGTGGTGATGAACGGGTGTCGAGTGCGCGTCGCGTGGTGCGGCGTGGCCGACGCGCTGCACACGAACACGAACGACGTTGGACAGGTCAGACTTGAGAACTACCGCTAATAGTGCTGCTGACTCATAATTTGATCACTCCAAAAGAAACAGGGCAAAAAATATGTGAAATGGTGAAAATCCTATTCGAATATCTCAAATAATAACGAAGCTAAAACCGTTTTAATGTTGTTGGTTAGAGAGAAATCGCCAGTTTTGCCAGAGCGTGCTTTTAAGCACATTTTATGTGGTTTTTTGCACACATGCGTGCTTGTAACGTGCGCAGTAAAAAAATGCTAAAACCTTCACATTCACAGTCAACTCCTGACCTTGAATTACGTCCCAAGTGAAATAAATTTTAGGATTTTCTACACAGAACTTGACATCCATATATATCTCAATCCTTTTGTCGGCGAAGTCAACAACGACACATTCTTAATAGGTGGGTCAATCAACTTTTTCTTGTTGTTATTTTGTCCCGTCAGCGAGGAGACATCAGTATCTGAGTTTCTTAGAAAAATGTTTATAATATGGACTTCAAGCATGCTCAAGAGATGATCCATGTCCAAATGGATTTAAGCTCGTCGCTAAAACTCACGTTTGATAGATTTAAACGCTATAAAATCACAGTTTTAAAGAGTGACTCGGGAGACGTAACCATGGTAACGAGCAACAAAGAATAGTTGATTCACCCAGGTGTCTCTCATTTCACATTTATTAGATAGTTATGTAGTACTTCCCCGCTAGGCCCAACAAGAGGACCTGACCGCGCTGGGGCGGCTGGCGCTGGCGCTCGCGTGCCGCACCGTGCACTGCGACAACCTGCCCGCCTCCATGGAGCTGGTGGCGCGGACCTACTCCGCCGATCTCAAGAACCTCATCCTGTATGATCTGATCATTATCTTGCTAACTTAAGTGTTTACTACTACTGCAACTTTACTATGATAATGGGTTAGCTATTCGTGATTAGTTTAAATTATTTATTTCATGATAAGGATTACATGAATTGTTGTTAATGATCGTCATAACAGGAAAAATAATATAGTATTTTATGCAATAGTTGTATAAGAGGGTTCAAAATAGATGAGTGGCGTGTGTAACAATTTGAGGCGATGCCGAAAATTGTTAATAAAGACGCCATGGACCTTTTTAGACCTACTTATACAACGTTGCATACATTACTTTTTCTACATTCCAAGAATGCTAAACAAACACAGCAATACAGCATAAGAAAGGGCGGTAAGTTGGATAGTGACAAATGACAGTCCACAGATCGTAATCATAGACACGGTAATTCTTTTTCAACTGTCATTTACTGACTTGCGTTCTTCCTTATGTTGGCAGTAATTATTTTAGTTTTGTCATTGTTTCAAACCATATGATTTCAGTTGTTTGTTAAGTTGGCAGTTTTGATTTTCGTTGTAAATTTAGTGTTGTTTTTTTTTATTTGTTGGGTTCACAGGGCACCTCTGTTAGCAGTTGCATTATATCACATAATCTTCTTTTTCTTGGTCTTTATGAAGAATAGATTGGATAAACTTTTTTTGAAATTGCATAAGACATTGATATTCCTTTGCTAGACCATATAATTGACAGATAAAAGTACCGGAGTAGAAAAATAATAATAATGTCAACAAAAGTCAAATGGGCACGATATAAAGTAAAATAAATGCATGGTTCGCATCGGGAATCGTCAGTCAGTAAATAAAAGTATTGTACATTAAAAAATACGAATTTCAAAACACAAATTCCAAATCAGTTTAATACAAATTTAGTAATCTTTATTTAGATCCATATACTCATTAACCGAGTATAATGGATTTTCCAATAAGAGGCGATTCAGGCGGCGTCGAAATGTTTCGTCAGATGGTTCAAGTCTAAGATCAGCGGGCAGTCACTCGTAATAGGTGGGCCCAATGACACGTGGGTTCTTACCTGCACGTGCCATGCGAACGGGAACTGTTCTCAAAGTGAATAGTGCAGTCCGACATCAGCCAATGAAAATGGGCAAAGTAAACCTAATCAGTTTTAGCTTACGTTAAGCAAAGACTGCACTACTGAATCTGTCGCATAATAGGGATGTTGACTCGTATACCGTGAAAAAAAATGTATAATGCAAAACTATAAGATGTGGACGGTAATAACTGGGCTTGGTAGGTGACGGATTAAAAAAACAGCAGAAAAACTGTCGAAATAAAAGAAAGTCTATTTGCCGGCCTTCAATTTAGTATGTAATTCCATTATGGTCCTCGAACACAATTTCATATTTCATTGCATGTTTGACAAAATAAATTGTGTTGTAGTGTGTTGTAGGATATATGTAATGTACTAATGTAGTATGTACCTTGCGTACGAAAAAGAAAGCAATTTTCATACGATGAGGCTGATAATTGGTCAATTTAACAAGTCTGTAAAAAAATTCGGTTTCGGTTGAGAATAAATTAATACCGGGTGTGAATAATTAGGTACTTGCTGTCGACCTCACCCGCCCGCCGGTCGGTGACCGACCTCATGCCAATGATTGGAGCCAGGTTCTACACACAGGTATGCTATGATAATAAATTGACCGGGGGTTTATGACGATCACATTTATCGACGATAAATGACAAGATTGAAGCATCTGTTACTTTCTGATACCAGATAGAAAGTGACAGATGCTTTATCCATAGATAGATAACTGGATACAGGCTTCATCAGTTTTTCAACTGCTTGCCTGATTAATAAATGGGTGGATCAACTTTTTTTGTGTTGTTATCTTGACTCGTTGTCCAAGGGACACTAGTGGCGCAGTTTGTTAAAAAATGTTGTGTTAAATTCTACTAACTTGCTTAGTTGATGGACCATTATGGAAATAGCTTATAAGTACCACAAACACCTTTACGTTTGATAAACTTAAATAGCATAAAATCACGATTGATTCCAATTTTGTACCCTGGACGACTAGGCGTAACCATGGCAACGAGTGGCACTAAAAAGTTGATTCACCCAAATAATAATAACATGTTATCGTTTGTGGTCGATAAACGTGACCACAATATGCGGTGAAGCGTGTAAGCTAATGATTTCATACTTACATTTTCACACTTGGACACTTTTTTATAGTGGGAAAAAAAATCTAGTAAACCCCGGCCCTAATATTTTTCTATGGGATGACACCGCCATATTTAACGTTGATCGGACTGTAATCGTAATTTGGTGCAACTATTAACCCTCAAACTCGGCAGGTGGAGGCGCTCGAGCGGCGCGCGGACGCTTTCGAAGAGCAGCTCGCTCGCGAAATCGACAACGGGCGACTCCTGCGCATACTGATCAAGCTCGGCGTAGTCAACGAGCGCCCGGAGTGAGTATCAGTACCTCTAGTATGCGTTTTTACAATGCATGTGCTCGAAAAGTGCATTTTCTAAGCAGCCAAACTGTGCGGAAAGTACCACTTTTCCGCACGAGTGCTTTTACTTTTCAACTTTTTTTTAATTTTTAATCTCGTCGTCAGCCCGACGCAGAGTTTTTATAATTTGAGAAAAGTTTTGCAAATCAGTAAATTATTGATTTACATTCTTATAAACGGTACATAAATAAAGATTTAACTTTTCACCTATAAATAAAGAGATTTAGCCAGTGCCGATCCGCTCCAGCAATTTGCAATCTTTGTGGCTATAAAATGTAACATGAGTCATCTACCATATTGCAGGCTTCGTACTAATTAAACGGACTCGCAAACTCATCCGTTTAAACAAATACTTAGCCTGCGATTGCCTCCTTCCGGGCTTAGACGATGTCATATTGTTGTCACAGATTGAACATGGACCCGTCGTGGTCCGAGACCGGCGACCGCTACATGCTGAAGCTGTTCCGCGACCACCTGTTCCACGCGGTGGGCGCCGACGGCCGGCCATGGATCGACTACGCGCACCTCGCCTACTGCCTCAACCAACTAGACGGCGGCACCTCCAACAGGGTCAGTATCGGTACAAACTAGGGACCGTTTTCGGTACGTTATAAACGGTATTGGATATCGATAACGCTTCGTTATAAGGGTGAATCAACTTTTTAGTGTCACTCGTTGCCGTGGTAACGTCTATTTGTCCAGGAGACAAAATTCGAATACAATCGTGATTTTATGCTATTTAAGTTTATCAAACATACGTATTTGTGGTACTTATAAGCTATTTCCATAATGGTCCATCTACTAAGCATGTCAGTAGAACTTAACACAACATTTTTTTGAACAAACTGCGCCACTAGTGTCCCTTGGACAACGGGTCAAGATAACAACACAAAAAAAGTTGATTCACCCATAAAGATTGAACTATACCGTTTGAAATATTAAGGGTCATTGTCAGATTTAGGTTCACGTCTTTTCGGTGGACGTATCAAAAGTTAAAGGCTACAAAGCTTAATTTTGGATTGGTCTAGTAACCCGCATAAAAGGTCTAGTAACCCGTAACTATAAATCCATGTAATAAAAATATAACTTATATGTTCATGAGCCGTTAACTATTGACCACCGAGTGGACAACTTTTGTTTTTACAACTGACAATGACCCATAAAGGTACGCTACCGGTAAGAAATAAAGATATCGCTATTTTTCGTAGGTGTACTCAACCTTTATTATAACGGTAGCCAACCGGTATTATTTCGGTATCGAAAAATTTCGATCGTAACTTTTACGATGAGTACGTAAACGCGACCAGCAGCGAACAGCGACTAAGTCAGTAATTTATCGCGCCGAACGAAATTTTAAAAAAATGGGTGTTTTAGGCATACACCCAATAACTAGCGCTGATTGGTTGGCGCCGCTGGCGGCACCCTCGTAAAGCCCAAATGATACCTTAATGAAAACGGTTCAGGTATTGAAAAAAAATAGCGATATCGTTATATTCCGCTAAAGAAATTTTTGAAAGAAAACGGTATGACGTCATAACGTCATACCGTTTCAAAACGCTACCTTTATTTTCCGGTAATGCAGTCCCGGGTACAAACCTTGAACATGCACCGTGTTTCTCAGCTACACGCTGAAGCTGTTCCGCGACCGCTCGTTCCACTCGGTGGGAACTCGGAGCATACAGCGTTTCTCTCAATGCAGCTCCTTTTTAGGGTTCCGTGGCCAAAGGGTAAAACGGGACCCTATTACTAAGACTTCGCTGTCCGTCCGTCTGTCCCTCTGTCACCAGGCTGTATCTCATGAGCCGTGATAGTTAGACAGTTGAAATTTTATCAGTTTATGTATTTAGGTTACCGCTATAACAACAAATACTAAAAAACAGAATAAATGAAATAATATTTCGGACGATGGGCATCCTTATACATTATATACATACAAATTGTTAGTAATAATTATAGGTTAATTAATTAGTAAAACACGAAATGTTCATTGGATTGCACATGCACAGTCATCCAATGAGTAATAATAGGGCTGTCCCTCAGGAGAGTGTTGGCGCTAATAAAATAAATAATTAAAGGGGCTCCCATACAAAAAACGTGATTTTTTTACCGCTTTTATAGATAATGGTACGGAACCCTTCGTGCGCGAGTCCGACTCGCACTTGGCCGGTGTCTTCTGTATTTTTTGAAACAAAAAAAACCAATTGGTGCACTACTCCAAACAACCTGTGCACCGGTATGTCACTGAAAGACAAATTCGCTCGGGAACTTGTGGGATTAACACAAATGAGAGATGTAAATGACTATCAGAGATGTGGTAGAATAAAGGTTTGACCACACTGCAGCTGTAAACGCAGTGACGTGACTTATGCGTGACGCTATTAATTACTGTCTCCCTGTCGTCACAGCGTTTACGGCGCTTCAGCGGATTTCGAACTGCGGTGTAGTCGAACCTCAGAATTAACTTATCTCATCATATACTTAATACACTACAAGCTTCTTTGCCATGCAGTTCATTATTTTTTCAACGCTTTTCTTTATATAGCACTTTTATAATTAAACAATTAAGGAAACTGTAGGTCTGTTGTTAATTCTTAATGTGTACACATTATTGTATATGACCGTTTGTATCATTCTCAATAAATAATAACCTTACTTAGATATATACCGCGACACGATGTTCCAAGTTTGCCGAGTGTCCTCGCTGTAAATGTACAATTTAGCTCCCTAGTGCCACAATCTATTTAAACTATCTCCCGCAGGTGGAGCTCATGTCTCGAGACGAGCAGAGCGTGCTCGTGGTCTCGTACGCGGAGCTGAAGCATTGCCTCGAGCAGTCCTTCGACGAGGTAACCCAGGCTGCCTCCACTTCGCACTAGACTAACAGTAACTTCAAGGAAATTAAAGATCTCACAAGACTTATGGATACGTTAAGTTATCATTCCGATTACGCCAGCCGCAGCTTTGCTACTGCGTGATTCGGGGTACGGAATAGCACCTAAAGGTGTACATTTTATTTGATCGTGCATTCTAGAATAAGGACTGCGGCTTTCGATGTTACTGATTGTAGTAAAGAGATAGTATTAGGTGAAAACACATCACAGCGCGCACGGCAGGGCGCTTACCCCCTTATTCATAAAACTTAACAAACCTCTGCTAACTAAACTGTCTGTTGTCACTGTCTCACAAGCACATGTGTCAAAGTGACAGATAAGGACAAACGAACTTTAGCGGCCAGTTAACTAATATAGGTTTGATAGACGTTTATGAATAATGGGGTACGTCTCTAATAAGTTTTGCCAATAATGACTGTTCCGTAATTAACTGTTGAGACTATACTTTTTTCTCAACGACTTCAACTACTAAGCGAGACAATTGTAACCAAATTAAAATTTTAAGAGCGGATTTATGTGTAAGAAATTACTGTGACTGGGTATTAAAATGATCGGTCCGTTTTGTTAATTATTTCACGTAAAATGAAGCCGCAGTTCTTATTGCTAAGAAGATCCATCTAACTGCCGCACGGAATGTAATTGTGTTGCTATAAAATACATTATGTGCCGATTCTGACGCCTCATCACAAAAAAAAATACAAACAAGCAGGTATTTTAAACCACTTCAGGTGTTTGCAGGATAACAGCAGGGATCGGAATTTTCGTAGCAAAACGGATAAATGTTGCCATTGCTATCCTCCATGGTAACGAACTTTATTTAACTAAAAGGCAGCTAAATTATTATAGGCATTTTTTGTACGTTAGAAAATTCCACTTAAATTAATAAAATAAAGTAATACTAAACATATCACGGGCGGTAATTAAAAATCCTCGATATTGTAAACGATGGATATGAATTTAACGTTATTATTGATGTAAATGTATGTATATGGTATTTGGGGTTGATTTCCCGGATAATGTAGATTATTAATATTTATTTATTTTTATGTCAATCCAGATATTATAAAATCAATTACGATTTGGTTTATATGTACTGGCGAAAACAACGTCTCTGGGATGTAGTATGACAAGACCAATATGTACTTTAATAAGTATGGATTGTATAGTTCGCCACACCCTACATCACAATTACATTTTACTCTTCGATTTTATAAAAATAAAAATGGTAACATGGATTTTATAATATGTTATGAATGTTAATACAACTGGTATAAATAACGGTAAACTGATAAGTTGTGTCGTGTTTTGCTACGGAAGCTCCCAAACCTGAATTTGCGTTAAAAATGTTACTAAATGTAAGGTCTGAATAGGAAATTGTGTAAAAAGATAGGATTGACTTTCCAGTTTGCCTTTTGCGAGATTATTGTTGGCGTCAATTTCGTGCATTAGTCTAAAATCTATCAATGTCGTGTGAATTATTTTGAAGTGAGCTTTATTTGGCGCTCGGCAAAGTTGTGATTTCATTGAAATGTACTATTTTACGAGATTGACAAAAGTAGGCTTAATCAAAGCTGAGGCTTTAATAACAGTACAAAAACGTCTGTCGCTCGCGACTTGTGTTCACCGTGCAATACGAAAAGAACTTATTTTTGTAATAAAATGTCATATATTCTGAAGGTCTGACAATATAGTAAGGTAATTTTGTTTGACTAAAGCTGCTTTCGCACTATAAACTTGTATGTAAAGTAAGCTAAGAAGCGACGAAACACTTGTATGGAAACGCAGCTCTTATTAAAAATAGTATTCCCGTCCTGTATTGGCAGATTTTAAACAACACTGAGCTTTATGGTGATCGCGTTTAACGTCTGATAAGCAGCAGACACTGGCCTTTCTTATCATGTGGTGTGAGAAAGAGATGGTCGCTTTTAAATTTTTAAACGTGACCATAATAAGACGGCAGGAGTTTAAAAAGAAATCGTATTAAATGAGAAAACCAGAGACTAGAAAATTACAAACACTCTTAGTTTACCTTTTTACTAGATGGCGCTGCAAGAGTGATCGCTCGTCCCTTTTATTTTTTATGGCGTAAATATCTCGCTTATTCGAATAGGCGAGAGCGCAATCTAGTGAAGCGGTTGACATTGGCAGTTTATAAATGATTGGTCTGTGATAACTGATAAGGCCAAATGTGTGTACTAATGTATCCCGGAAAGATAACATGTCTAACTGGACCTCAAATTTATCTTTGCCGTTGAGTAATACCTGTTCTCGGCTGTTAATTCGATTAATTAGAAATGCGGTACGATTTGTTTTGCGTTTCGTAGTCGGCATTGATAAGTTTGGCGTAGCGATATAATAGCACCAACAGCCTGTTTATCACAAGTTCGCAATTGCGATAATTCAATGCTATACGGTTCATATAACTTATATTCAGAACGTCTCCGTTATTGCTGAAGCGGTACGAGTAGTATCGATTCTGTAAAGGGACATTCGTTTCATAGTTGTTCGAGGCTAAAATGCAGCCATATTTGCAAAGTTAATGTGTATAAATCACTGAAATATTATGTTGAACAAAGTTACGGTTTAAATCCTTAAAGCACGGCTTATAAAGTTGAAATGGTTTCTTGGTGATTTGGTGCTATTCCGCTAATCAGTCCAGTTATGAGTTTACTGAAATTGAGCAGCCGCCTGAACAAAACGCAACAAACATTCCATACTAACAACAGAACAAGAGTCGACACGTTGCGAGGAGTAAGCGTGTTCGCGTCTTAAATGTACGTTAAACTGAGGTTGAGAATAACTCAAAAATTACCATTCTAAGTATAGAAGCGTCGCTTAACGCAGTTGTTTATGTTTCGGAACATATTTATGCAACTATTGATTGGGGGCAACCCTAACTTTAAGGTTACGCCGTGACCTTGAACGCGCTCGGGAGAAGTGGCGCTTCTATACGGTGAACGTTATGTCGGCTTGGGACCGGGCCTGTACACGGGCCTCACTGAGGAGCGGTAAAAACGGTAGAATGTTTCAGTTATCGTACACCCGTGAAATTGATGTAAAGCGTCATTCACACTCGACCAATGCATGTAAGTTACCTAATAAAATAGGCATAATATTTATTACCTAGCATCATTAACTTATGTGCATGTAAACGCAGCGAGATATAAACTCGCTAAGGTCGAATCCGAAGTTATTTACATGGGCGCCAGTGGAAACACCGTTAGGTCCGGTCCTCTTTAGGTATACTGCGAATAGAATGTTTCTAAAGTTAATGATATGCCACGTAGATCTGAATTTGTACATAATTGCTTGGTGGGGACCGCTATGATCGATCCAGAACAACCAATATTTAGCTGTAAGAAATCATTTAGTTTCATTCTAACACCAGCTGCCAGGCATCCAACTATCTTTGCAAAATGGACGTTACAAGTGTGTCATGATGACTTTTATTTGCAAAGTCATCACATTGCACGTGTGTATGAATGATTGAAGAGCTGGAAATGCTGTAAAGGTGATTAACTAAAGCAACAATGGTTACGGGTCGTGTAACTTTGGTTCGCCAAAACGTAATCCACGTTCCGGCGTACCAAAAGTTAACTCTAAACTTGCAATATTCACAGATGTATTCATCAATGTTGCCTCCACCTATCACACGGGCTGAATTAGTTAAAGATCTTTATCTCATTTGCAAACATTGATACCTTCATGTAATCAAGAGTGCCAGCTCATCAATTAGGATATGTTAGTATGGAACTAAATAAGAAATTTCACGCCGGGCACAAAAAATCTTGTGTACGAGTGTGGTACGAGTACATGTTGTTGATCATTTAACGTACTAAGTAATGATAATGAATCAGTAAACCTGATGGACACTAGGTTTTTTGTCCAACGACGAACAATGTGAACGGTCCCACCATTCTGTTTTCCTTATAGTGCCTCCAGAGCAATGGATGCCGGAAAGAGAGAAAATTCTCTATTTTAATGAGAAAAATAGCAATAAAATATTTACTTAAATAAACGTTGCCGAAGGCGGCACTCTTAACTCGATGTCGATTTGTAAAAAATGATATTTTCTTGCCACATTTATTGTACCTATTTCGCAATTAAATCTGATCGTGTCTCGAATAATATGCCCGGGTCAAAATACACTTCTAATAGCGCTTATAGAAGACAAGTAATAATAAACTAATTTATGAGAGGGAACTAGTTGTCTTTGGGATAGACGCAAGTGTGTTAGAGGGTAAACGACGCCGGGCGTGTAGGTGCGTCCGATTTGCTATTAACCTGCCGCATATAAGATTCACGCTCAGTCGTTACCGACAAAACCGTCCGGCGAGTCGAGGAACGCATGCATAAAGAAAAGAGGCGACTAATCTGTGCTTCCATGACGGAGCCAAACCATGTCGGCGGCGGCTGGGCCAATTAACTTAATTTTTATTTAATTTAAATAACATTTTTTTAATACAAATAAATTGGGTTATTCAGATAAATTGTTGTATTTAGCATAACGCTAAATTATCTTAGTTATGAAACCGCTACAAAACATGTTACGTCCAGTGATCAATGTATGCAAAGTGAAATAGCTATAAAATAATGTGAACGTATTGTTCAAATGATTATTACACCCAACCTGGGACGACTGCACCCCACCTGGTTTCCAGCGCGTCGGACGCACCCTGTATATTTTCGTATTTGTTTTACCCGCGTCCGTTAGATTGCAAATTCCGATCTATGTCTTGATGGCCAATGTTTCATTGTCTTGAAGTTATGGAACTTAAGAAGGAAATATTTTGAGATAATTATAAGTGTATATTTTTTTCTAACAAATAAAAAGTTTTGAAATTACATTTCTTTTCATTTATAAATTGGTTCCTCTTTCAGAAGTACCTAAACAAAACGGAAGATACATCAGCAAATAGTGGTGATACTCTTCTAATTATCCTAACGTTCTAAGTAGGCGGACAGTAGATGCAGGTACGAGCAACACTTCTAGAAGTCATCTATTGATGCCGGCAGAACACCACAACACCTATTATTTGTAGACAAGAGTTATTACGAGCTTTTATTTAACTTGTTTTTTCTTGTCAATAATAAAACTCGTCTACCAGACGAAACAAAATCTAGGCATCGAGTGTCTTGTGTCGAGGATGAATAGAGCCTTGCTAAGAGATGAAAGGGGAATTTATTGAACTACTTCGTTGTACCAATTGATACATTATCTCGAGCGAAGCTGTCCAGCTATCATCGCTCCACTCCATACATTGTTCGACTCTGACAATATTATACACCTCGAACATGCTTGTATGTTAGTAGTGAGTGTACATTTCACTATTATTAGGCGCAGACCCAGTGCCGGCAGTGACATTGTGAGTGCTAGAGTTTAGTCCATATAGACTCAGTGTACTTTAGGAGGGGTTTTAACTCTATCCCGCACCCCGCGCTCGCAAGCAAATAGCACATTTGTAAAGAAATTGATCTCGTTTAGTCGGCACGAACTATTTAGGTGTTTTGCTAATAAAGACATGTAGATTCCTCCGAGTAAACTTTTGTCTAAAGTTTGCTAGTTAGCTATTTTTTAAATTTATTGAGATAATTTTGGGTCGAACAGTTTTGTTGGGAATATTGCATATTAAGTATTTTGTATATAAGTAATCTTGTTTCAGATAGTATCTACTCAATTGATCGGAGAGTGCATGTGCATTGCGCATGTCGGTGATTCTGGTTAAAGTTTGGCGCCTAAAGGTCCACCTACTTACCTTGTTTAACAGTACGTTAAAGTTCATCTTAAAGTACTTACTAAATATAGGTGATTTAAATATATTTATATATAACACATGTAAGTACATATATTTCAATTTGATAAAAGTGGCTATACGAGTGGGTGTATTGAAGGATTGAAGGCAATTTGGTGAGTTGGTGGTGACAGGTAGGTGTAGATTACCTAATTATTTTTTTATAATTTCCATCTCTTTCTTGTTTGTAATTATTTTAGCCAATTTTTGCCACTAATATTTTTTTTCTTCTGGTTTAGTCTCATATTATACTTTGTTCTCTATTTTGTTTTCTAAACGTATGGAGATCAGGTATATAGCGGCACCTGTTGCTATCAAAAGCGTGCGCGGTGCTTTGGATGGTTAGCAGCGGGCCGCGCAACCGGGCATAGGATAGCGTCGATTTTGTTGGCATGTGAAAAATACCTACCCTTAGTGCTTCAAGTTTAAGCTTAAGTATTGAATTTAAAATCAGAAATAAGTGTCCCAAGTCCTATACGAATACATCATTCCTTGCAACTTTCCCAGAGTTGTAATCATAACAGACGTCGGCGTCTCCAAAGAAGGGTAGACCAGAAGGGCGCACGAATCAGCAAGTGCGACAGAGAGGGAGATATTCGAACTTCGTTCGCGGTAGCCCCTCAGATCCTGGAATATTCGTCCACACCAAACGCTCTAAGATACGTTCCAAAATGTATCTTAGAGCGTGCGTAGACAGTTCTTTTTACAGGATGGGTCGATAATGCCCGGGCCGCCTCGCTGTGCTGGGAAGCGACGGTGGGGCCGGGCCGGCCGGTACGCGTATGATTATATGAAGCTGAGGGATTGGCAATAGATGTGCGAACGGGCCTTTGTTCCTCTGCTATTAGTACTTATTCTTATCTGTGATTGCCTGGAGCCTATCTCGAAACAGGGCAGCACATTAACTTATGGAAGCATCGTTGTAGATTTGGAATTCTTTTTTTTTCTGATATCCTGCTGTGGGGGAAAACGGCGCATATCCAAACTATTTTCGTACTACAAAAACGAGCAGTGCGTTCTATATTTATGAACTAGAAGCTTGTACCTCCTTAAGAGAAAAATTCAAAGAGGCAAACATTCTCACTGTAGCATCTCAATACATTTTTGAGGACACTATGTATGTACGGAAAAATCTCCATGAATTCAAACTTAACAGCGAAATCCACCACTACAACACAAGAAGTAAAAACAGCTTACAGTGGCAGCCTGTCGTCTCCGTAAAGTAAGCACGTCCTTAGTGGGGAACTGTATACTCTTTTATAATAAAATACCTATGGATGTAGTGAATTTGCCCTTCAACAGATTTAAGTGTCACGTTAAAAGTCACTTGGTAAGCAAGGCGTATTATTCCGTCAATGATTTTTTAAACGACCAAGAAGCTTTTAAGCCAGATGTCTAATTTACTAGAATTAGTAATGGTTTATAATGTAGATATGTACCTATAACTACAATTTTAGTCTGGACTTTTACTGTTGTAAAATCATTTCATGTTCATTTGAGCACACAATAAGGTTTCTTATTGTATTCGATACTTTATTATTAACTACTACTTTAATTATAAATGTCCTGCAGCTTGAATATGTCATGCTCGCCTAAAGGTCTTTGCTTACGGTGGCGTCGTTGATCGGGTCACAACCTTCCCTAACATATGGTCGAGGGAGGCGATGGCTGAGATACGCGTCATACTCGTGAACGGGTGCTGTTTGTGGGGTCCGGTCTGTTCATGTTTGCAAGGACTAGTAACTTCGTGCCAGTGTTCAGTGGAATTGACATGATGACAAAGTCTTCGCTCTATTCTCATTTGATTTTATTTTTAGACTGACGCTCAGGACCTTATACATCTCTGAGGATATTTATTATGATTAGTTTACCTACCTTATTACCTTTTATCTTGACGCTTAGAGACCTTATATGTCTCTAAAAAATCTCGATGGTTATTAATTTCTTAGTCTTATTTTTGATATGTAACACTACATTTAGTTAATGATACTTTGATTACTGTATTATTTTATTTGATACAGATAGATTTTGACTTGTAAAAGTGCCCTTGAGGCCTATTTGCAGAATAAATGTTTTGATTTAGATTTTCAGGCAATCTTATTCAACGCAGTCGCCCGTTATAGGTATTGTTTTTAGTAAAACATTGTTTTGTGACGAAATGTGTAGATGGTGTGCGTGTGGGGTAACCTCCTCGAATGGACCATACTTCTAGTATAGTTTTTTTCTAAACAAAACACAAACGAACGCGTTTATATCTTAATTTGTATGGCAAAAAATAGTTACCACCTAAGACCACCAGAGGCGCTGCTCGCGTTGCCATAGAAATTTAGACTAATCGTAAACGCGTTCGTTTGTGTTTTGTTTCTTAAAAACTTATACTTAGTATAAGTCTCTAGTATAATATACTAGAGAGCAGCGCTGCAGCTCGGGCCGGTGCACTCTGGGCGTCGCACAATAATATCCACTCGGGATATTATTGGGCGACAGCGGATAACCCGATGTTGGATCGATATGTCGGTTAACGACTAGCTAATTTGGTGCGCTGGTTTGCGAACACTTGGATGTTTTATGAACTGAAAGCATATTTTGTCGTTTTTTAAATGGATTCCCATTCAATAACTCCCAAATAAAATGTATACAACTTACTGTTCTTTCAAGGGTCTGTAAAATTTAAAATCCTCATTCTTCGGGTGGTCGCAAACTCACTCTGGACGCGTAACCGGCCCAGCGACCCTACTTACGGCTTGGTCACGCAGCGAGATCGCTGCGTACCGGAACATTACGCTAACAGGTTGCGCGACACGAGAAAAAAATATTATCCTTGTAAAATCACTTTTTATTAGAACCATAATAAATTCACACAATTATAAACACAGTTGTTACATCTTGTTAAGAGTAAGTGGATTTAAAAGGAATCCTAATAAAAACGGCAATTTATTGTGTGAGCTCCAAACAGTTAATTCGCCTTTTAATGACCTACCAATCATAAATAACTATTTATTTAAACAATATATTCTAAACGGAGTCTAGACACTACTCGCTGTTGTATTGTGTCAGGTCAGGCTATACCAAGGAAATATTCAAGGAAGGAAGAATCTACGATATTAGTATGACGTGCTCAATGACTGACTTCAACAATCAATTCCGTAAATGAGGGGTTTTTGAGCGTCAAGACTTTTTTTTATTGTCATGATTTCAATGATCACTTTTCCCTGACTAAATTAGAATGAGAGTACCATTTTTAAATTATTGTCGAAGCTTTAAAAGCTGACGGCGAATTTTCTTTTTGGAGTCTATCTCACGTCGTGGTAACGCTAACCTCAACATTAATCGGATTGTTTTAAAGGTACTTTGATTATTTAAAAATCTATAAATCATAATTCTTTAATAATTGTTATTTGTATCTACACAGCACAAAGTTGAGGGCTTCGAATGGTGTCCTAGTCATATCCAGCTACCTACGGATCGACTACTAACCTAACTACGAAGAGAAATGCTCACCCCTTGTACGTTGCTACCGTCCAACTCACTCTAATTTAAACATTATCCATTATTAACAATTTGATAGGTAATTTCCATGCAAATATTTTATTTTTTAGTATTACCTATTTGATATCCGTTTCAAGTAAGTTGAACGGCTCTCCCCCTGACTCACAAAGCATGGCTGAGATTCTACGCCGGACAACAATACACTTTAAATACTTAACATAATGATATCGATTGTAATGGAACAAGCAGTTTCCTCTATATTAAACAGTTTATTTTAAAAGCAGTGAGTGATCTCAGTAATTCAAACAACTAAAACTATCTTACTCACAATTAATACTGATGAACTTAAACTAAAATAAAGAAACGATTTCTCAAAACGACAACAGGCAATTGATCACAACACTTCGATTAAGCTGAAATAAACGAGTACAAAATATTTTAAAGTTGATTTACATATATCTAGGCGTTACACATAGGCAAAAAATCTTCAAAAATGCTTTTTCGTTAAATAATCATTCTCCAAAATCTATCTTGGTCTTAACTTAGCACCCAGCGAGGCTCCAGCGAACCGCCGCACGCCGAGACAAACAATCGACATTGACGAAAAATTGATATACGTACATACTCATACATATATTATATAAGTTATGTTATGAGGAACGTGCTCATCGACGGACACACAGGTAGTTCAGGCTTTTTCAGACTTATGGATTGTCTGTCTCGCCATGTTCTTGTCCAAGTAATTAATAACTTCGAGCGGCACCAGATGATAAGAACCTATCTTACATTATGTCATAGATTACGTAATATACCTATGAAAAGCGGGTAATAACATTTCTCTCAAACGATTCAATGATGTAAAGTGAAAAGTGCGCCTCGAAGAGATATTTCAGATACTGGTGGTTCGCAGGCCTCTTTTACCATTATTCCGGAATATTTACATTCCACTGCCCTCTCAAGATATGTACACTTACACAATTTCTTTGGTTCCATTGTAAACCTTAATTTTAACAAATGATTTGTGATGCTACATTCTTACAATCTTTATTAAATCTCGAGGTTACTGTCATTAAACTAAATCACGTGCGTTGTACATCAATACTTAGCCAAATAATTACGATTAGTACCGTTAAAATATAAATAATCATTAATAAACAGCGCTCATAATCACATTCATGGCGTAACTCAATCGTTTTAAAGCTTTGTGTCAAAAATAAAATATCAAGCGGTAAGAAACGAACTCCGCAAATTTACTTCTCCCCTTCTGCCTAAGCGCATATACTCCATATGAAAGTGTTATTTGAACTCACAATATACATGCAAATTATATCGGTTTATACATAATCATAGGCCCAGGGTCAATGTTTCCAACAATGTTATTTGGAAACAACTTTTATCTCATTCTAATTGGTGTCGCTCCAGGCAAAACGTTCTGCCCAATTTGTCAATAATCGATAAACTTCTACGCAATTTATAAATCGTCTGTATTGACGATCGACAAAGCTGTACCTCTCGCTCGGTGTCCGATAAACTTATGATAGTAAACATACTGTGTTTCCTCAACATTATAAATAATCTCAATGTAGTTTATCTTTGATGTAAGTATTTATTTAATTGGGCAGGTGATGACATAAACACCCTGTGTGCAATAATATTATAAGGTGCATCATCAAGAAATTGACTAAGGTAAATAACAAGAAAATTAATACATGGCCCACAGTATCCACATAGAGTATAGATTATAGACCATGCGCCTATCTTGGTAGCCAAAGGTCGTGGTCGCTTTCATAGTCAAAATGAAATAGCGACCGATTTAAACCATTCTAGGCAGCAAGTTGTGCTAGCCTCTAGACGACTCGTTGAGTTGTACTAATTGCATCATTCATGACCAAGTAATAGAATTGTTTTTCGAACAACGAAGATGACTTTAATCAGCTACTCGGAACTTAAATTTTTATATTGTATGTTACTTGGGATTTTACGAAGTTTCACAAAATCAGTTGGTCTTGTTAATTGCCTTTGAGTTCGAATTTCTCGCGAATATAGATGGACGTGCTTTAGGTAATACTCGGAAATATTCGTAGCAATAGTTAAGAGAGTCATCTGAACGACTATCCTAAACCAATTGTTTACATATCTAGTTACTGAAGCCGGGGTCAATAGAACTGGACAAAAATTTATCTATATATTATATCAATTAGGCTATAAGATTTATAATTGTTTCAAACGGAAATATATAGGATAAAAAATGTTATTTTAATTACATATGAACATCGTCATCATGTGTATTACATTATTTAACCTTTATTAGTGGTTTGAAACAAAAAACAAATTATTCGTATAAATGCTATATAACTAAAACCATTCATAAAATGCACTTTCAGGTTTAAGCCGCCCTCGTTTTTAATTAAGTAATAAATGCAATAAGATATATTATACATAACCTGATTTACTGACTTTAATTGTAACATGTCTGTCCACTCCTTTCGACCCCGTAGACATGAGTGTATGCGCTTAGGTGACCCGGGCTGTTATTCACAAAGCTTCATATCGCCTCACCTCAGGCGAACCAGAATAAGTCAGACCTTAGATTCGCATAATATATATGATCCCCGCGTCGACAGTACGACCACAAAGTCATATCGCCCAATGTCGCATTAAACTGAATGTATGCATAAATCTCTCTCGCACTCGCATGGTCTTACCGAGTATGTTTCAAGTTTTGACATTAGTTTGGTTGGCGGATATGTTAACACTTTCAGGGGAACACCCTGGGGAGTTCTCTGCACGTAGACGCATAGCCGATAACATGCGCTTCCCCGTACGCAGAGGAAATTCCGTAGCGCTACGAAAAGCTTGGCAGCGAAAGTGTTAAGAGTGGCGAGGCGAGGCGTAACAAGTTGTGAACAGCACGGCCCGGTGTTAAGCAGGCTTGTTAGGTTATTTTCATGTTTTTTTTAACAGTTGCGAATTTCCGCATAGCGTATTTTTATGTTCGTAAGTCATATCCGCTTTTTAGGCAGTGACGTGAAAACTCGCTACTATGAAAAATTGATACAGTCCCCGGCAGCTAAGAAGCCAATCCTGACCCCTGCCATTTTATAACCATAGTCAGTTTTAGACAGTTAAGAAGTCAATCCTGACACCTGCTATTTCCGTTTTATAACCTAAAAGTCTCTTTTAGTCAAAAAATAGGTCAGTTCTGACACCTGCCATTTCCATTATATAACATGTCATAACTTAAAAGTCACTTTTAGGCAGATAAGAAGTCAATCCTAACACCTGTCATTTCCAATTTATAACCTACAAATCACTATTAGGTTATTCAATGTATGGAAATGACAGGGGGGCTAGCACAACTACCGCTGTGACGCGACGCGAGTAGAGAAAATTCTACCCTCCTCTTTCTAACCCGCATAGTTCGAGCGAGACAGGAATCGCTGAGTCGCGCGATATACCGTTTGTCAGCAAGTGTCAGGATTGACATCTTATGGCCGGGGACTGTAAGTGTGAAAATGGTCTAACAAACCGCTTAGCAGACGATTGCCTCCGAAATGGGGTTCTCGGTGATGCGAATAACGGGCGAGTGGCGGCACGGGCGGCGCTCGCCAGACAGCCGCCGGAACAACACGATCTTGGTCGGCGACAGCGGCGCCACTGCAACACAAGTCATTAACCTCATGTCATTTCATTTCGTTTTAGGGCTCCGTACCCGAAGGGTCCAAACGGAACCCTATTGTTGTCACTCACGCGTCCGTACGCCCGTCCGTCGTCTGACATAGAGGTTTTACAGCAAACGGTTGGAGCTTACAGTCTTCAAATTTTCACAGTTAAGCATCTAGTTTACCCAAAGCCATACAAATTGACAAATTTTTGTTTTTAAATGTTTTTAAGGAGAAAAAGGGGGCGCGAAAAGAATATTGTTGACCTACCCCATCGAGTTGGGTATCGTTGTTTAGAGCTCAAAGAGTAGATGAATACTATATTTTTTCTCAAACATGCAATGAAATATTGAAGTTATGTTCGTTATAATAGGCTGCGAAGTGTCACGTTGCGGGTGCGGCTAGACGAGAAGCCTTTAAAGGAATTTCATACAAAGTTGGAGGCTGCAAGATGCTCTTTTTTAATTTTCATTCCACATTTATTTGTGACACAGCATCACGGTGCTCAGCCATAAGCAATTATTTGCTTTTTGGTTCGTCATGACATTCTGCCCTTACGATTAAATAAATAAAAATTGTTTTCAATATTTTGCTGTTTTATTGATATAAAATCGAGATCAACATAATACAAAAATAACACATTATTAACACAGTCCAATAATTTGAATTGCAAATTTAACTACAAAAATACACATTTAAAATATTTCATCTAAATATTGGCGGTAAAAATGTCTGCTCAAACCGTGCAGGTATTTTTTAAATTATTTTGGAGGCAAAATTGTTTTTTTTTTCATTCTGTAATTGGATTTATGCGTTGTTGATTTTTTTATCTATTTAAATATGAGTTCCGACGCCGATGACAACAGCGATGAAGAAATGTATATTGTCTTATTTACTTTTAGTTTCTTTAGAAATTAAAGTTTAGTTTCTTTAGAAATTAAAGTTTGATTTCTTGGAGTTTTTTTTAATTTATTTCATTGCATGTTTGAGAAAAGCACTACATACCTTGGCGTGAAAGGGGGTTGCCAACCTCGTAACTATCCGGCCTCGCTACACTCGGCCGGCAGCCCCTTACTTCCCGGTGTCTGTAGTAATGTATTATTGTTTTTATAGTACATTACTGCAGAGCCCGTGAAGTAAGAGATTGCCGGAGGAGTTTGGGGTAGACGGCCGAGTCGTAGACGAAGCCGAAAAAAATGAGTCCTGCAATCCATGTTCCGGCCGAGGATTGTATAAACAATGTGAGGAAATATTAAAATTAAAATAACCACCACGGAATCAAGTAAATAATAGTTTTTGGTTTTTGCCGGTAGCATATTTCCTATTGCTAAGTTTATTTACCTCCTCTCTCGAGACGGAGTACAGTCTATAACTTCACCATCACTCTCCTCACTAAAAGTCATTTTCATTTTTGTTGAAATTACAATCAGAACGAATAATCAGAGAAAAATGTTTAATTTGCCGCTTCTTTAATTATTCGATTTTTTTTAATGTCGCAAGTATAGTAGAATGTAGTCTAGTGGTGGTTGGCAGTACCTATGTAATTTTTCCTTTGTCACTTTAATGTTAGTAAGCAAATTTAAAAAGTTAGAGCAGCGGATAATAATGGTTTTTCTTAGGTTTCTCATAAACAAGAAACATCATGTCTTCATTTCGTGATATTAACACTTACATTTCCGAGCATGTTTGATAAAAAAATATTGGAAAACATAGGAATGAGAAGCCACCAAAGATAGCATGTTTACAAAATGTTGTTTCGAAGAATTTTTCAACTTCCTATTAATCTATAAACTTGAAATTTGGCGATGATGTTTAATACTACCTATATTTTACCAACAAATACTAATATATTAATTAATCAGAGATTTTCACTGAAATTTCCTTATTTTTTCTATTAAAACCAACTGAATTTTGTCCGAAGTCCGAAACGCACATGGCCGGTTTTTTTAGGGTCGATTTTTCAATAGCCAGATAAAATTATCCTCCAGTTAAAATTATATGAAGCTCCCGTGTACCGCGTGCGGTATGCGATGTTAAGCAGCGTCATCCAAGGTTAGTTTTTGGATGGACAGCTTTGAGTGGTTATTTATTAACTGAGTGCTCCCGTGGCAGGCACGTAAATCCCGTTGATCTCAGCTGCTGTCTATGATAGCAAAAAGCCAAGTTACTTGAGAACGGGCGGCTTGAGAACGTCTAATAGTCAAGTTGCCCACTCACTTGGCAAGGGGGGTCGAGCTTCACCACGTCCGTAGGGAGTACTCACCGTTACTCCACACGTGACGTGAACCCTGGGTGATGTTAAAAGTGCGATAAAACCGGCAACCGTATTGTATTCTCGAAGATCCCCCGTTTCGAAATAATTTCCATAGTTGTGATAAATAGATAAGTTAAAATTATCGCTGTCAGTTTTTAATGTCATATGAAAGAAAAGGACAGAGCTAACGTTTAACCTGACTATACTTTTATCTGGTAATTGAATAATCGGCCCTTAGGCCTCCTTACCCGAAGTGCCAAACGAACCCTATTACTAAGCCTTAGATATCCGTCCGAATGTCAGCGGGCTGTAATCTCATGAACCGTAATAGGCAGACATTTGATTATTTTAAAAGTGAGTAATTAATTCTATAAGTACCAATGCTTAATGGAGATAAAATGTTAAAAATAAAAGAGAGGTTTCTTTTACAAAAGTGTTAATACTGCATACAGCACAGTGTTGTATCTTGCACTATATGGTGCCGAACACTAATTTGGTCCGTTTTTTGGGTTACATTTATAAATGCAAAAATACTATAACATATCGAATTGACAGTAGTGGGTAAATTCATTCAATTGATTCTAGCATTTGGAATAAGGTCAAGTAACAAATGAAGACCTAAAAACAGTTTCCATAAAATTAAACATCAATACGGACATGCAACAGCACAAACAAAAATTCAGTTGTGATGAATAACTACTCGATTACCCTGCGAGGTATAAATGTATGTACATAATGATATTAACGATAGATGATAGCGAATCTGTTACTTTCACGACACTCCTTTTCTATAATAGGGATGTTGACACTAAGTAAGAAACTCAACTACTTCAAATTTTCTCGAAAAAGGATCAAATTCTCAACCAAATAGCGAAAAAAGTAACTCAAAAAAATAAATAATTACATAATTACAAGTCATCAAAGTTTTAAGTGGGGGCATGTTCTGTCCCTTTTTCGCAAAACGCACCTCTGTATGGAACGATCTTCATTTACTATGGCGCTTTAAGTCAGTGACGTCACTACAAATTAGTGCTTTCTCACTCTTATTAACAACATTCTAACGGTTGTAGCTTCGTTATTTTTTGAGATATTTTAATGGGATTTTCACCATTTGGCATAGTTTTATGTCTTCTTTCTTTTGGATATAATTTAGATACCAATAAATTTTGAGTCAACATCCCTATTATAGCACTAGTATTATTTCTACTAGATATAGTTATATTTAGTTGCTTTGGCACTACCACATAAAAAATTGTATTTTATGGTTCTGCTATATCATATATATAGGCATCGAACCCTCATTTAACTTCATTATTGTTCATAAGCAATGTTTCTATGAAACCTACCTGGTAATTATAATATAAAGATAATTTATCTTTATTACATCTTACAGTAGCTGGGCCAACCGTGAAGTCACAAAAAAGGATTAAAAAAAAGTTGTGTAGAACCAATCTTAAAATGAACTCCCCTCCACTGTGTTTCCGCTCATATGTGACATACGCGCAATGCACAGAAAAAATGTCTTCTAGGAGAGGGGCGCCCATTTTACTACTGAACAAAATTGGTATAAGGTCGCTGTTGAGGTATTTAGTATACATCTGCAGGTTGCTACGTGTATAAGTATATTTACCAATATTTCTTCTTCAAAACGAGTGTTGTTATACCATGCGGCTATCATAGCTCGATTTTTAGGTATATTTTAAATGAAGATTGTACCTAAGGTTGAGTTTAAATAAAATAGAAACATTAATAATATTTCAAGTTATACGCATTTGTTGATAACAATAGTTGTTTCAAAATCGATAATGAAAATATATGAATTTTAAAAATATAAGATTTTTTAAACGGAATAAACACGTATAACTGATATGTACATATAAAGCTGTACTGTAACATGACAATAAAAATAATAATCATGTTTAAGACATGTTGCTTTTTTCTGTTATTTATCATTCCACCGTAAACCAATAAATTAAAAATAATCTAATTAAATGATCACACAATTTACATGGAATTTTTTAAATCACAATATGGAAATACTGAAACTACGCGAAAAGAAAAACTTAGCGTGTACCAAAAATAATTACAATTATATTGCACATCAGATCACTACAAAAATATGCTATTATGCGAAAACAATCCAGCTAGGGTTGTCACAACGACTGGTTATTTAACCAATGGAACTCTAATGACAGGCGTAAGGAGTGGAGTTGAAAATAGTATTACAATATTTAATCGCTCGATAGACACTAGTCTTGAATGACTGGTTTTATGTCCATTAATAAACTTTTAAATGTGATAATCCACATCGAAAGGGACCTTATGGCGGCCGGCACTTACGTCTTTATTGCCGCTGTTCCAATACAATAGTGAATGGGTGTAACGTAAGCGCCTGCCGCCATAAGGTCCCTTTCGATGTGGATTATTACAAATTATTAGTAGATATCAAATGTTAGAATGATAACCGGTAGTATTTTGACATCTGTCACTTACTGATGAAGTTTCACATTACTGGACCTATACAATTCAATCACTGACTACAATACATGATTGACACTTCAGGTATACTGGTATTCCGAGTTTTCCTGACGGAAAAACATTATTCACTACATCTGTATTTAAGTAGATGTAGACGTGTCATAAAGTAATCACTTTCAGTCCATTTATACTAGTTTCTGTCGTAACACTATAAGCGATGGATGAACGGTATTATCAGGAGACTAAGATCATATTTATGCACTGTATTGGACAATACAGTATAAAAGAGGCTTTGCAGTTTCTATTTCTCACAAAGAGGGCTATCGTTTTTGTGCTCACCAGTTGGCGCCACTATCTAATAAAGTCCAGCTGTCAAAAATTGTTATTGGTTATTATGGGCATGATAACGAAGTTTTCATTTAAATCATATTTAATACCTTAAAACCGTACCGTAAAAATATCAAACATCCCGCATTGTAGCGCAGCCCCGTTTTGTCGGAAAAAAAGGAGGATATACTTAAGATTCCGAAAGACAAAACTGTCTCTAACCATTGTCATTGATCCGTAACTCATATTTGCCATAATCAAGCTCAGGTATTGCAAAATACTCACCATATTGTTCCAATTAGATATTAACCCGCGTAGCGCAACCACAAAGAGTGACATTTGACATTTCTTAGACCTCACGCTACAGCTACAGCTAGCGCCTCTAGCGGCGAATTCATACGCGATAGCCCTCATTGTTTCCGCATATTGCACAACAGATACTTGAAAAACAAAAGATGAGTGACTTACTTTTTCTACGAAAGCTCTAGACGGTCACAGTTCCTGGCAGAGATTCGCTACGGCAGGGCGTGCTTATTTTTTGCAGTTGCACAACACCTACCATGGTGGAAAATAAAAACAAAATAAATAGGATGAGAAATACAGTAACACGTGCTAGGTAGGTACATAGTGTTGTGGCTAGAGAATTATTGAATGATTACGGTTTTAACAGTTTATTATAGATGTGAGATGGGTACATTTAGCCACGAATTCACCATGCTTAGATTTCATTACGACCTAATTTCGTTTAACTCTCTTACTATTTCTATATACATTGAAATATAATTAGGCATTGTTTGTCGATATTTGTTTTGGGGTTTAGACGGTGTATTGGGTAAAAAAAAACGAAATTATGCGGTAATAAATCTAAGCTGTACTATTCCGCTTGCAAGATCTGAACACTAATCATATAAGACGAAAGCCGTCGTCTCCCAGCGAAAAAAATAAACGATAGCACTGTTTTGTAATGAGCCCTGGGATTCCAGGGACTGGTAGACGACTGGTTACATCTTATAGCTGCCCTGCTCTTGCATGTAGAATACGTAACCTATTGCCCAATACTGATTTTAGTTTTACATTCAAACCGCGAAACTGATTGTTTCCATCAAATTATTTGAAATAAATCGATGATAATCTTTTTCAAGCAATTCTTTAGCCAAGATTAGATACGTATGCAAAGGATGACTAGGAAATCAATTTTTAGTTTTCATTGTTTCAATATTATCTAACGATACGTTTTGTCGATTTAAGGATTTGTGATAGTTATTTCGTAGTCAACCTGTTTTTTTATTCATTGCATTCCATGAGAATACTTAAAATAACATTCATCTTATAACAAATTACTTAAACTTTTTTTTACAAAACCGTGCTTGCCGGGTTGCTCTAATCCGGGTTAAGATTTTAAGGAAATAAAATTAGTCGCAAATATGGCACATAAGGTTTATTTTCGTCCCTTATGAACACAATCGCATTTCAATCTGTGTCGCGCGCTTGCTTCCACTCGCGCCGAGCTAAACTAAAATGAATGGCATCCATTGTACCCCCATAACCCATAAAGTCACAACTCTCTCGACGGTCTCCCCTCATGGAATATATCACTTTTAGTTCACGTTTTCAAGCTAATGGCTAATACAAAATATATATATATATAAATATATATATTATTTAACTATTTCCTAAATAGCATAGTAGACACTAGTAAATAGTGATAGTATATAGCAATAGTCATGTATGTGAATTTAGTTACCGAAGAGACTCCGATCCCACAGTCAAACTGTGTAAACCGTTTTGTGGGACAAACACTAATTGTAAGATTGTACCTCTTTATAATAATAAATAAATAAATAATAATAATATATGTTTAAGCAGTCGCGTACCGGGATTGTTGAGCTACTTGCCACTGTCCGTAATTTAATCGGTCATTAAATCTAGCTATCCGTTGACGTCCAAGTTGCGAAGATTGGCAAGTAGATCAACAATCCCTGTTCGCGATGGTACAAATGTTAAAGTAATGTGTCATTAGATGAACGTTATTTTTTGTAATGTAATTAATGAATCAATCGTGTGCGTCAGGATGGCTTGTGTACCTCGGGGATTTCAATGAAATGTTGACAGATATTTGGTGCAATATAGAGTAAGTTTGTACCTACATTCAGACGTTAGGATGAATGAAATAAGCTTGTTTTCAGAAAAGGTGCACATAATTTTAAGAAATGTACACCTAGTACACAAAAGGTATAAAAATATTGGTCAACATTTCACTGATATAATTTCTGAGGTCTGCGAGCCAACTTGACGCATTAATAAATGCATAAAATAATATTACTAACAAATAACTATGCGTTACTTAGTATAAGAAGAAGGGCATGCAACGATCAAGGTAAATATTATACGTTTACCAGAATAATAACTTAATCGTTTTATGGAAAAAATATATGTTATTTATACCATCACCTACCTACTGCTCAAAATTAAATTTATTTCTCCTAGTATTCTTTAAAATGTCCATCTTTTAATAAATGGAAATTTAATACAACTAGCTATTCACATTTCCATAGAAAAACATACATTTTAAAATCTACTTACTAGCGCACGTAATAACTAGGATTAAAGGGGAAGCCATGCATTTCCAATTATATTTGGTGTCAAGCTTCCCACTCATACTTACCCAATTGGGATGGCCGCATAATGCAATATCCAGGCTCAAACGTAATTAAGAAAAAAAAATGATTCAGAAAATATCTTGAATACTATGTATACCACCAATTTATGCATAGTTCTATAAAATGTTGATACTGTTTAACGAAATAAACGGGTAAAATAAATATTAAAAACACTATTAATGATTTCAATAATTTAATGCGAAAGCCATAATTGATCTAAGATCTTTATCCAACAAAACATTTGAAACTGTTTACATTCCAAAAAATAGGAATAATTTAAATAATATATAACAAATCGATTTTTTCAATGATAAAATCGCCAAATAGATGCAATAGGCATGTAAGCTGTCACTACAGTTGTAACTTGCATTATTTACGATGGGTTGGGGCCTGGAACACTGCGGGATTTAACAGTAACTAAACTTGTTTATAAAGTGCCAAGCCGTCAACCGCTGAATATCGGATAATCGTAAAATATCGCAGTCTCACTACCAATCATAAATTGAACAGGTGATAAGTCTGACTACTGGATTGGTAATTTAAGGCAAGGGCATTCCAGTGCAAATGACCCCTTCTAACACGCGTGAGTTTGTAATTAACCGTCCCGCTTTCTACGGAAGCTCTGCTCGTAACTTCGTAAATATTTAGTACATTTTAATTGATTTTATGATATATGAAAAATCTGTCCGGTTATTGCATTAAAACAATAAAAAAGCTATCCTTTTTGTAAAAAAAAAACATATCACTGTCTTTGATAATTACGAAATCTGCATGCAGCATGAAAGTTTATTATTACGATGATATTTAAGATTTTATGACAGAGTTACAGAGGCATTTATCAATATTTTGTTCGTTTATTTAATTTATTTGTTTCTTTTTCAGTCCACAGTAATTTTTGTGTAGTGAAATTCTACATTATTTCTTCACACTGGAAGCTCAAACTCAGTATTTTTGTCAGATCTCTGAATTGGCCTTGCCTTAAAGTAAATCTATTTTCAAATAGTTCTGGTGACGTAACGTTAATGGCGTTATGTAACGGTGGTTGCGTTGGTTGCATCTATCGAGCGAGGCGTGGTATATCATTCATTAGTCATCAAAATGCAAAGCTAGGTGCACTAAGAGCATGACAATCTTCATGTTATTGTCAATATATCGATTATAGTTAATTACACAATAAGCACTAAAAGCAGTCATTTTCCGATAATTATTCATGATTAATCATAGTGACTAGGTGTGTTACTGTTATACAACAAATAGAGCACTCGTACATAAAAACTGGGTACACATTTTAATATTAAATTACTTCGGCATATCAGAAAAAAATCACCGAAACAGTCGCATGCATATTATTTATGTTATCGTTATACAAATATTGGGAAAGTGCGTATAATTTCGATTTTTTATACATAATTTCAAAAGGATGGAAAGTGAGAGGGAGGGTTAAAAATGGATTGTATTCAAGGTATTTGGAATTCCTTATGCGCGCGTCGGCGAGGGCTTGAAAAGTACATTTTGGATGTAAATTTGGCAACAGAGCATAAGTTTCGTTACTTTGTTTAAATAACTAGTTTAAACAAATATATGTTGTTTAAATGGCTGGTATATAAAACACACATATTATAATGTATGTATAAATACATATCCTGATGTATATTTGAATATAAAATATCGTCCTGTATACAACGTGATTTCAGACGAGATGACATAGGTATAGTTATAACATTACTACTGTGTATTTTTTACAACATATCTTCTGTTGCTCAGTATTTATATCTAATTTTAAACCTTGCAGTAGAAGCACTATTTTAATTTATAGGATAGGTACATTTCCCAATATGAACGATTATTAAAAGGGCTCGCACAATTTACCATTCTTCCATAAATATTGCAATGTTTTTCTTTCCCGTGTAGATTAGACCGGAACCCTTATTGGTCTCTTTCTACTCTCTCTTTTCAGTGGCGATTTTATATATGGGCAAGGATATTAAGAGGTCAAGCGGTTAGTTAACATGCCGTATGCATAAAGGCCTCTTCTTATTATGCCACTGCGATTTACATCACTCTCAGCGGGCGTAAGGGTGAGCATCCACCAAAGATTTACGAAGATGTGTTTCCCTAACCTAGATGTCTAGCATGTACGGTGTCAAATATAGATACTATGTAAACACAGCTCCGAACATCTCTGGTGGCATTCACCCTAATAATGGGTTTAGTTGCGTCAGTCCTTTCTTGTCCCAAATGCCAGTGAATGCGAAATAACTGTACCTCTAGTAGAAGTTTTTTCGAAACAAAACACAAACGAATGCGTTTGCGTGTAGTCTCAATTTGTATATCAAAAAATAGTTACCTCCATACATACCACACATATTGAGACTAAAAGCAAACGCGTTCGTTTGTGTTTTGTTTGGAAAAAACTTATACTGGAGGTACGGAGGGCCGCATTGGATTGGCCTACTTACCGTAGCCCTCTCCTTGCAGGAAGAGGCGGAACGCCTCGGATATCTTGCCTGGTTGTTCCTCGAGCACCATGCCGCAGTCGGAGATCTGGAACAGTGGAAAGCTAATCAGAATAGAAAATATGCGAACCAGGTACGTACAGTCAAGGAGTTTCATTTCTCACTTCGTATCACATATTACCCACAGTGGCCCAGAAATTAAATTCCTCTAGTCGAGGGCGGGGAGTGTGGTATAGAAGTGCGCGGTTGGAGAGTAGCCTGGGAAAAATCCCTGGGACCACGCGGGTGGTGGGTTACGTGGTATTTCTACCCAAAAACTCCACGGCGGCCGCCAACAGCCTTCTCAAGAGGTGGACTCCAGATCGCATATTGAACGCATTGAACTTCTCGTACCTTGCTGTTCTTAGCTCATCCAGGCTTACCTTCTTTCGGGTCATTAATCCCGCTGGAGATCACAAGCAATCTCGCTAACACCCTCTAGTTGCTTTCTAGAGACAGAGGAGACCGTAGACTTATTCTTAACTGGGACTATACGGCTGAACTTGATAGCCGGCAAACGAGTATTGTAAATTGTTAGTATTTTGATATTTGACATTTACTGATGAAGTTTCATATTAATGGAAACTACGGGGAAAAAATAACAATAACATGTAGATGAGGTCTGTAGCCTGTTGCTATTGATTTTTACCGTGTCAAGGTCCGTGTACAGTATTTCGAGATTGAATTGTTTGTCCACACAGACCAGATAACCTAAAGACGTCGCGTAGTCGGGCGACCCCCTCTGCCACTCATATGGTGAATTCACTCTATGTTTGAGACACGCCCCCGTTGCTAACTTCAGTCTACAGACGGCTTCCGTGCAAGTAAGACTATCACTAAAATAAAGTTTTGACGTGGTTTTAGTGATGCAAAATGCATTATTGTTGTGTTAAATTGTGTGGAAATAACACTAAAACATCTGGTGTGCAAAAAAATGGTATTTCATTTCACAGGTAAGTAGATTTTAATAAAATTACAAATTAATTTAAGCGAAAGCATTGTAGGTACTCGTTGATGTCTTCTCTTTCTGCCATGCTGCGCGGAATAATCGCTCCTTCCTTGTCTATCACCCCTTGCATTGCTTAGTGCGAACTAGTGATGTCCATAATATGTGTTCATTTACTATCGATAAGATAATTCACGGAAGATGCAATACATCGCAAGTAATTTACAAATAATACCTATTATGTTGGCAAAGTATTTGTGTGCCGTATCTAATTATCTATGATCGAATTTTCCGTTGCAACACGGGATGAATAACCTTTATGATCTTTTCAAACTGGTGTTACATTATAAAGTATTCTAAGCATGTTTACTAAAATGTGCATCCTTTGTTTTAGGTTTCCTAAATGTCCAAACATAAAAGAAATGTGGATCAATGCTACAAATCGATCACATGGTTCGTTTCCTTCTCCAAGCAGTGTCATATGTTCTCAGCACTTTAAATACCATACCGTCACATACTTGCAGAGAATTTTAATATTTCTAATCATCGATACTATTGATAATATATTTATTTAACGCGTTCATCTCTAGCGGCCGGCAGCCATTATCGTCTGACGCCCAAGTGACCTTCATTCGACAAATCACGGCACGGTAAGCGCTCGCTGCGTCCCCCGCACCCCTGTATTTTTGGCAGCATCGGTTTTAATGAAATAATTGCGCAAAGCGACGTCTTTAGGTTATCTGGTCTGTGTTTGTCCATTAATTCAAAATTTCATCCGTAAAATATTAATGGATACAAACTTGTCATTTATTTAATACGGTAATGCCCGATGGAAAAACATCATTCACTACATCTGTAACTTTATATGGGTATAAAGCTGCATTATCCCTAATTTCTAATTGCCATTATTGTTCTCACAGATGCAGGGTTAGGTAATAGGTACCTATGATGTAAAGAAAAATTATACATTCGATCTACATGGGTAAACGAAAAAGTTGATCGACTACCTGGCTAAACCGTAGGTGCTGGACCAAATATTACTGCCGGCCAAAAAGCTGGGTGACATTTTATTTCCCAAAAACAAAGTTTATTGCCAAAATTTCAAAATGGTCGCTGGAATTTGATATATGAGGTGTGGGCGACTTCAACGAGTCGATGAACAGACATTACGGATACTGATCTTCATCCAGGTTTCAAAATGTTCGCTGGAATTTGATATATGAGGTGTGGGTGACTTCAACGAGTCGATGAACAGACATTACGGATACTGACCTTCATCCAGGTGGAGTTATTGGGGTGTAGCCGACCGTTGAAGGTCACGGTGTCCTCGACGTGCGGCGACAGCGCGCCGGTGATGTTCAGCACGGGCGCTTTGATCGTGTCGGCCTCGCGCGAGATGCTCAGGTCGGTGCGGCGGAGGTACGAGTCGATGAACAGACATTACGGATACTGACCTTCATCCAGGTGGAGTTATTGGGGTGTAGCCGACCGTTGAAGGTCACGGTGTCCTCGACGTGCGGCGACAGCGCGCCGGTGATGTTCAGCACGGGCGCTTTGATTGTGTCGGCCTCGCGCGAGATGCCCAGGTCGGTGCGGCGGAGGTACGAGTCGATGAACAGCGACAGGTTGGTCGGGTTTACGTTGCGGTTGAAGTGCATTCGGTACATTTGGGTAAGATCGTGGTTACGCTCCTCGGGGAACTGGAAGTTTAAATTAATTCATCGTTTAACTTACACTGCGCACGTGAAAATGCCCTGTGAACGATTATTTTGTAGGTGTTAGGAACGCTTGGCAACGTCCCGAGTCCGACACACAGCGAATTAAATTTAATATGGGCCATTTTACTGAGACCGTTACTTAATTTGGTTTTTACGTAGATAATCATTCGGATTCGGGTGAATAAAATCTAGTTATTTGCAGCACAGCCTATTAAATGATTATCATCAGTTATCTTGACTATTTTCACTATAGGACCGCATATATTTCAGTGTATTGCATTGAGTTTAAAATAATTAAGTCAAGCAATGAAAAACACATTTTTATAAATATGTAATACTACAAATTCTAATAAACTAGCTAGCATTGTGTGTATTTCAAAATAATCCAAGTAATTATAATCAAATTACGCCCACGCAACATAAAATAACACAATCGCAGTAATGGAATTCGCAGTATTTTCTTTAACTACGAAGCTATCATTGAAATAAGCACTACCTAATGCTTTTTAGTGATAAACTTTACAAAGTTCAACAGCGCCAGTTGGCTCCGAGGGGGCTCCTCTAGCAGAATTTTAAGATGAATTGTGTCGAAGTCTTTTGAATATTGAGTACGTCTTATTTTATCTTAACTTATCTATATGAAGGCCCTTGCGGATGCACTTAGACCCAATGGGATTTTTTGTCCAATTGCCCCCCTCCTTTATACCTACTCCAAGCTGCTCTCCATCCTTTCCACAAACCAGATGATGGAGCTCAGCGGGAGTACTCTGAATTCCTTTGGTTCTGGGTAGCCATTGCCAAAGTCATTCATTATTTGTCTGGCAAGGGCGTGACATTCACACAGCAAGTGTTCCATTGTCTTGCCATCCTCGCCACACATCCTACAATCTATGTTGTCTCTTAGTCCCATCTTGGCCAAGCTATCTTGACTTGGTCCTTTGACCCCGAAGTCTGCTGAATGTATTGAGTACGTATTTTTTGGCTATCTTGGTTGTGAGTGGCACGTAAAAGAACTATCAATTAGTACCGATTCGACAAATCGTTGGCAAACTGGAGCTCATGCAGTTAGGTTCTCCAAGAGCCTAGATTATCACTTTTAAATAAGCCAGTTAGTGGAAATCGAGTTTAGTACACTTGGCCTATCTAAATTTAGCTCTAGTCATGATGACAGTAATCTGTTCCAGTTTCCATGAATTTAGTAGCACAGTATGCCTGGCTGCAATTCATAATTTTAGTTTCTTCCCCAAAGTATGGCAAAGACGTTCTTTGTCCATTTGTAGTATCTGTAAAAACAGGTTCCAACACGAGAAAAGTTTGTTTTTATGAAGCTTCATATGGCCTAGTTCTAAGTATTCGGGCGTAGGTTCTATTTCTATTAGATCTACACCTTACTCGTAAGTGCTCCGATCAATTTACCTACATTATTTATTAAAACATTACGTTTGTAGGCTTAAAGTAGGTAAAGCACTAATGCGCCTACAATGCTGAAAAATAAAATTACGACGTATTTTGGATATTTGGAAACTAATTTAGCGGTGTTGCAGATGGACATACTTCAAATATTTTCAAACTGTTAATGGCTTTTGATCACGGTGGTATCCTCTTATATTAGCCAAGGCAGCTATTACTGTATGTGTTTTCAAAGAGAAAAAAAAGCAAGAAAGCTGTAATAAATGAATTAGGTATTTAAAAGAAAAGCTATTCTCAAAGCCTGCTTACCCGACCCATGGAAGGGATTTTCTAAAAAAAAAACAACACATATTTAGTTAATTAATAATCCCATGGTTGCAACGAATATGAATAATTTGACGACACGCGGCCCAATAAATAAAATAGAACTGCCGTAAGTAACTTTTATGTTCTAAAACGGGCCCGAAAATTGATATAGATAAGTAGTGGAAAAAAACTTTTCCATAAGCCAGCTAGCGAATGGATTCTAGGGTTGAACTACGAGCTAGCGAATGAATCCTATGGTTGAACCGCGAGCGAAGCAGCGGTTCGAAAATAGAATCCTGAGCGAAGCGAGTCACGACACGAGACGTAAAATATCTTTGCAGCCGTGTATAACACAAATCTTTTCACCTCACTAGAGCGAGGGTTTTTCTTTCTCCTCTTCGCCCTAGCGTTATTCCAGTTCAGTTGCATCCTAAATATAGTTGTATGCCCGGGGTCCACTACCTAATCCCGAGATTTGGCGTAGGTACTAGTTTTTTATAACACAACAGCACAATATAAAATTATTGTTGCTGGACTGTCTGGACTGGCCTTTACATATTATTATGTTTAAAAAAGTTACAAATAACACGTTCGGATTTCAAATATTGCATTCTTGTGGGTAAAATGCTGTTCTGCTAACTATTCTTAAAGAATAAAAAAGGGTTTTCCGCGCTAGTGAAATGCGAAATGTTTCTTTTTTCATTTATCAACCGTGCCCACGGTTAATTAACATATCATTCATTATAATATAACATTGACAGACAGTGATCAGAATTCTTGTTAATTTCTACTTGACCCGGTGAACTCAATGTCACCTAGGTATAAAATGTCACTTTGAAACAAGTAAGTATTTAAAACAGTTATCGATATACATTTCATTTTGGAATGAAGTCCCTAGTTAATTACCGGTTAATCATCATTTTTGCTACAAAAACTTCACCGTCTAGCCATATTTTATATGCGTAGATCTAATAATATTATATTATTGGTTTATTTTTAATATGAATTACCAACTACATAAATGTGTAGTTTTTAATACGAATTATAATTACATGTTTCGAAATAAGGGTCGGCCATTCGCGATCTGGCTGACTTTTGATACGGCTTTTTCCGAAATAAATTTAATTGTGATATTTTTATATTAATCAATTACCTAAAAAATATAAATTCGCATTAGCATGTTAATGAGAGGCATCATAAAATTCGCGAAGATGTATATTTATTTAACAAAGTGTGCGCAAGCAGCCACAGCCAATTAATTATACAACAATACAATGTAACGAAACCCGCCCAGTGTTAAACGGTCCTCAACCGTTTAACACTGGGCGCCCCCTCCATAGGGTTAAGCCACATCTACCGCATTGTTATATTAAACTTGTGATAAAAAACAATAACTTCTAGTTGCCGGGCTTGTGAGACCGAACACCACGAGACGGGTTGCCGCCGCCATGACTCGAACAGACGAAATTAAACAATATGAGCATAATGTTCAAATTCGTTTGGTGAAATCATTCTTTAACATTATGTTATGAGTTCAAGATTATGCTTGAACACATTACCGTGCTCCTGAGTTATATTTGAATTGTTAACCCTTTGAGCGCCAGGCATCAGACACAAATAACGCAACACAGACGCCACACCATCGCAATGTTCAACGCGAAATTAAACGTTACGCAATAGCGCATAGATCGCTATTGCTTTGGCACGATTTTCCGATGACGTGATTTGCCGTCTGTGGCGGTCAAAGGGTTAAATAGACTGCAATCCTTTTATTCCTTTATCAGAAGAAATAATTATGTAAACGTTTCCATTAATATTAGAAAAAAATAGTTTTGGTTCTCCGAGACTAAAGTATCAGATAGTTTAAACAGACAGACAACATTCGCTCTTATATTATTAGCTGTGGCGGCGGTGCTGGCCGCGTGAATTTCGTTAATCGGTTTTTCACACATGCTTTCGTCCCAGGACTTTACTATCCGCCTTATAATACTTGTAGGTACCTAGTGTGGAATAACATTAGTATGGAATAATATACAATATGTATGCCCTCTGCGGATTGCGGAATCGCGCCAGCTCCACTGAACGTCACGTGGCGACTGGCGAGGTGCTCAGATATTGTGACCGGGTAGTGTGCCGATAGAGAAGCACCTCGCTGTTCATTGTGTACTGCAATGTATTTAGTTCAAAGCGCAGGTATGAGTAAGTACTGTGTATAGAACAAAATATGTTATGTATAATTGTATACCTTGCCGAAGTGGTGCCACATGAGATAGTCGAGTACATTCTGGGTCATGCCGCGGGAGCGCAGCGAGCGGGTGTTCATCTTCTGGTAGGCCCACTCGATCCAGCCCGACTGGTTAGAGGTGCAGTTAATAAGCGCCAGGGCGTCAACCTGCAATGGGAATCAGACTTTATTGCCACGGCCTAAGTGGCTAAGGTTTAAAGGCAAAGCACACAGATCATCCGCCGACGGCGAGCTACCTACTCACAATTAGCTAATAGTCCCGAGGCCGAGTGGTGCCGTTAGGAAGTTGATAAGTGTGCAGCAAGGAGTTTCATACAGATAATCGAACTACTGGGCGGTGAGAGCTGGGGCGGCTGGGATTCTGACAAGTTTAGTTTGTAAATAAGGCTCATCGACGCAACTGGTGACCAAAGAGCTGGCAGCTTTCTCGCACAACGTTTATGTATAGCCATACAGCGAGGGAATGCTGCCAGCGGGTTGTACACTGTTTTCTAGACAACATTTTTAAAGAATTTCATTTCGCAGAAAATGTTTCTCATATTATCATTTCACAGAATAATCATTACACCGAACCCTAACTTTGTAGAAACTCAAATCAATGATTTTTGATATCAATATTTTTTAATATTTCGATATTCATATCATAGAACTACAAATGAAATATATTTTTTTTCTTATATTATTTAGTTCACGTAAAAATTATTACCAAGACAATAGTTGTACAGAATTTTGTTTCTCATAAAATAAATCTCATATTATCATTTCATAGAATAATCAATTCGTAAAATAATTACTTAGTAGAAATATTTAATAGTTATTGAAACAATAATAGTCAAAATAAAAATACAAGGACCAAATATTATTTGAAACATTTTCTGCGAAACAAAATTCTATGAAATTTCTGTCTGCATAACAAGGGGACACCCTGCCAGCGTCTTCGGTACGATGCCACGGGGACCCTTTTTAGATATAAATTAATTACTTTAAATTTAGTTTAGTTTCTGTTATTATTAGGTTATTTATTTAAATATAACATTTATGTTGACGTTTTTACTGTTAAATAAATTTATACGTAACTTACTGTGCAAATTATCATATTGTATTAGCATTATAAAGGATTTTTACATGTTTTTTATATTAATTATAAAATAATGATTTTATTATATTGGCATTACCACGAAACAGACTAGTACTGATTACCATAAAAAAAACGATTTCTTTTTATATGGCTTGAAGGTAAGCGACATCGCTAGATTTTTTTCAGGTTATAGACCATTGGCCTACTATTCAAATACTCCATCGGGTCTGAATATCAAAGCACAAAGTTTTACGAAAACAACAACAAGGCAGCTTGTCAGTTGACCCGGTTACAGCTTGGTATCCATCGAGCACGTACAGCCATTGGTATTTCATGCCAACCCGAATTAGACCTACTTACACCGCTATAAGTAATCATAGTAATAGGACTCTTTAGGACGTGCCGCTCGTTTACAAACTCGAATATTTCCTTTCCTCGGGATAATATAAAACATGTACATTTTATTACGTTTCTCTGTAAGTATAAAGAAGTTTTAATGCGGAAGACGTCGGAATATTGTGTTACTACTGAATTTCAATAAGCAAGTCGGACAAACAAAGGGTTACACGCCTTTCAAGTTTATACTTATAGTTGGGACACCGTAGTTTGAGTTTGCAAAGAGTAGAAAATTTTATTAAAATAAGGCCAAGATGATTTTCCCGTTTCCGATATGTACCTAGATTAGTTTGTGAATAGTGGCGTAAGATTACGTAACAGTAATAATATTTATAGAGTACACTGTCGGCGCAATATTGCTTAAGAAATTCCCATGTCAGTACAACTTATACGACGCTAGTACGCGTACCTATATGCAGCGTCAAGGTCTAGTTTTTTTACCTGACTGTGGCTGAAAGGTCGAGCCCAATAAAGCGATAGGAGGGCGCGCGGTTGGAGAAAAGAACCGACCACGCGGGCGGTTTCAGAACTGGAGTTTGCTCTAGTGTAATTGGTATTTCTGTACCTTCTGCGGGTAGGCTAGCGCGAAGCGCGCGAAGATGTTTGCGCCGGCGCCGACGCCGAACCCGATGAAAGACTTGATTCCGAAGTGGCCCAGCACGTAGTTAAGCTGGTTGGCTAGTTCGTCCATAGTCGGGTAGATGTAGCTGGAACAAGCGATATACGTAAGCATTACGTTGGACTGTTACCCACTATGTCTTACAAATACAAATACGGGTTTCAGTTTATTTACAAAAATATTAAAAACACAGTTACAATTTGTGCTGACCCCCACACTAGGCGTTAGCCTGTCCCGTGGGGGAGTCGGTGCGGTTCACACATAAAAATTACATTAGCGGCTAGTGGCCACCAAGTTTATTACAATAGAAGCAATAACATTTACTAAAGGTTAGTCCTAAATAAAACAAAGTATACCGTAGTAATTAACATATAATTCTAATTGCTATACGTAGGAGTACCGTACGAGTACCTGCTCGTAAATACAATTCTTCCATAAGACAAGTAGGATTAAAAAAATCTCTAGGTCAGTTCCTTCATATTTCGTAACGGGTTTTCGAATTGATTTTTAAATATCAGCAGATACCTACTCGTAAAATAGTCTAATGTAGCCGAGGATTGGTTACTAAAATGCAAATAAAAACTTGTTAGGTACATTCCAGAAACCTGCAAAGTTAAATGAGATGTGAATATTTTAAGCCGAGTTATATGCAATAATACTTAAGTTTTACTTCTTCATATCGGATAGTATTTGTTCGATACACCCTCAAGCTAGTTCTATTAGTAACACGCCCGACAGCTAAATCGTGCACGATCGACCAAGTTACATAATACTGCGGCAAATGACCTCACTACTTTATAACCAAATTGTGCACGTGCCTACTTATTTCACTGTATATTAACGGTTTATAAAAACTGATATTAGCGGATTCTATTATTTTTTGTAACTTTGAATCTAGCAAAACATGATTAAGAGAGGATCAAAAATTGTCCAAAGCCAGGACACGATTTCCCGGCAAATGATTTTGTACCGTTTAAAAAGGCATGGCCAGGGCAGAAGCCACCGACGTAGGTAACCCATATCGAGCGAATGTTACATAACACTGCGGTACCACGATTCCGCTGGCTCCGTTCCTTCCAAACGAAAGCTATTCAAATGCGAGCTGGATACCAGTGCGAGGCGATAGTGTACGGGGATTTGTAAGTGCACCTACTTACAGTTAAGGAGTTTTACATAGCGGGGCCACCTACAATTGGGTATTTTGATATGTTAAAATTGAGCACGGTGTCTAAATTATAATTAAAATAAAAGCAAAATCGTTAAAAGATCGGAAAAGAAAATCGGAAAAATTATCTTTTTCGTTGTTGTTCAAAATTCAAACAAAATTGATCTCTTTTTATAAAAACGTCGTTAATATATTAAGAAAACAATAAGGTAACTAAATAATTAAAGCTAATTTAGTTCTAAATAAACATTAATTAAGATTAAATAAAATAATAATAATAAAGAAATAATTGTATAAAATATGTGCATATCAAAAAAACAGAGTTTTGATGAACGACTAGTATTTTAGCTGTGTTTTTAAATACTAGCTAAATAAAAATAGTAATAGCAAATTCTGGCGGTTGAATTGCCCTTAATTAATTTGGTCAATAAGACTTGATGTTATGATATTGACTGATACGTTTGCGGGCTCATCAACAAAAAAACACTCATTCCTACCAGAAAAGCAACACTTTTTGTAGGTTAGTTGTTCAATTCGGGACAGCATTGAGATTGGGGCAGTACATGAGGTACCTTGGCCATACCCTCAACCCCAAATGGAATTTCGGGGCACACTTCGCTCAGCTAGCCCCTAAAGTAGTAGTAGCTGCAGCAGCGTTCGGAAGGCTGCTTCCAAATAGATCCTCAGTCGCCCTGCAGACGCCTCTACTCTGGGAGTCATCCGGAGCATGGCACTTCATGGGGCGCCTGTATGGATGGATGCCCTCAAGCCGAAAAACAAGACCCTGTGTTAAGGCGACCGCGAATGGCATTCAGCGTGAGGGCGTATAGAGGGTACCGCACGGTATCTGGGGCGGCAGCCATTCTACTGGCCGGTGATCCGCCCTGGGAAACGCAGGCGGAGGTATTGGACGACGTATATCGATACCGTGCGGAACTGAGGGCCAGGGGAGAACTCCCTAACTAACGGGAGATAGAAGGGTTTCGGGACGCAGCCATGACCGCCATTCTCCCGGGATGGAGGGTTGATCTAGAGCTGTCTACGGCTGGCACTGTGCCTAACTTCAAGAGGTGGGTCGACCGCAGACAAGGGAAACTTCTAGGGCACGGGTGCTTTGGGGAGTACCTGCACCGAGTTGCCGGTCGAGAGGAAAGCTCCCGCTGCCATGGGTGTGGCGCAGCAGTAGACGATGTGCGCTACACACTGCAGGTGTGCACGACGTGGGGGCCACAGCGGTATGATTTGGCCGCTACATTCGGCGGGGACCTCCGCCGACCATTGTATCGAGACGTCATGGGAAACAATGACCTCCTTCTGCAAGTCCGTAATGTCTCAGAAGAAGGCGGCGGAAAGGGAGCGAGAGAGTGAACGCAGAAGAAGAGCGGAGCGCACACGCCGGCGCTGGGCATTTGCTCCCCCCGCCGTAGTGGACCGGGTGGTAGGGTCGGGGACCCTAGCCATCCTTCAAGTCCACGGAATTGAAGCGCTCCGAATTTGTCCCGGGGCGCTCTCCCTGGACAGATCCTCATAAATCGGTCGAGTCGCGAGGGTCAAAGTGGAATGCGTCAAGCCAACCTTGGATGCGATGTCGTCGGACAATCGTTGGCAGTTTAGTGAGTAGGTAGTCTGGGCCTTCTACGCAGGAGTTCCAAACTACCAACAAAAAAATGTTATTTAGTATACACTTTCACGAGGGCCTGAAATATTCAATTTAAACGTGCATTAGCCATATCGTTAAACAAACGGATTTAGTTGGTAAAACAAGCGAATCAAAACTAATTACTTTAATACTTACTAAGACTCTTCATCTAAATTACAATACGCGAACTGCACGGGACTGCAGTCAGGTCCACATAATGCAAGTTTTTTATAAAGAACTCCCTGCTCTTTTTGAAAATATTTAATAAATACTAGGCATTCATATTCTCCAAATTCCTGTCATTACCTTACAGCCGTTTGCTGTCAATAAGTGCTGAAACTTGGTGGGTTTTGACAAGGAATTTAATTTTTTACGAGACCACTGGATACTTTTGAAATCTTGTGTGGTATACTTTTGAAATCAGCTCATGGAGCTCTTTCTTTTGATACCCCACTCGATAGGGTTTTTAATAAAAATTTACCAGGTGACGGATCGGTCCACCCGAGTCTAAAATTCTTACTGAGCCTTCTATTCACCGTTCCCGGAAATCTCCATACGCAGACTTCGCAACAGGGCAATAGCAAGGTCCTGGTTTAGTAGAAGTATTTCAATAGTCATCCACTAAAAACGCTTCATGCTATGTTGTACTTTTATTAGTAACAAGTAAGCACAATTCCGTAAAACATAGCTGCGTAATTGGAGGGTGTGAAGGTATAGTATCGTAAGAGCGTAAATACATGGGAATTTCGTGATAGATACACCCCTATTGGTCGGCGGGGAGGGATAGACGGCGCCAGGCTGTCGCGCCTGTGTCCTATTAATGCAGTTTATTCACCTACAAAAGAGACACTTCGTGTGACTGATGTCTACGTTTCTTGTAGATAATAGGTAGGTACCTACTTCTATGTGACTTTCCTACGCGCCATAATCACACACGACAAACTATCTGACGTACGGCTAGGCAACTTTTCAGTATACTGAAATGTGGAAAGGGTAATGCATGCATAAGCAGAGGTAAACCGTAGCCCAAAACGTTCAACGCCAAGCTGTTGTATCTTTATACTGATCGAGACTGATATGCGATATTAAGTCGTTCGCTGACAAAATGAACTTCTTTTCTGTAGTCTATAAAGGTGCAATGGGCGTAAAAATGTCATTTTAATAAATCTTTTACAGCCGTTAAACCGATTATACAGCTGTTAAAACGGCCCCACCGATATCATTTTAAATTTCAAACAATTTGGTCTAAAATATAATTTGCAAATTTCTCCAATTTACACAGTATAGCAACCTAACAGTTTATGAACAGTCCCAAGAGCCGATAAAACCGTATATGTACACTTTCTACGAAGGACGTTTCGTTTATTCGAGCTAGCCTGAAAATTATAAAAAATAACTATAATCTGATTAAAAAATTTAAAAAGGTGGGATTTGATGGCCATAGGGGAAAGACGAAAAGTTAAGGGATATTGTACTTAAGGTATACTATCTTTCTTAGTGCTTTCCCTTAGTTTTTAAATCTACGTCGAAAAACATAACACATCCTAGTAGAAATGTGTCCCAGTTCTTGGCCGATGCCCCCCATCGCAACCAATTCCCGGGAAAATCGACATCTGCCGCTTGCAATGGCCATTTGTGGATTCACCGCCCGCTATAATGCACCCGTTTAGGAGGAATTCCGTCCACCCATTTCACTGCCCTTATTTTGTTTATGTACGGGAACTATTTTTCAAGCATTTCCAGTTAATGCATAGCTCAATCATTTCTTATGGACATAAAAACTGAAAAGAAAAGTGACCAGCGATAAATTCTTCATTTCTTTTTATATGACTAAGAAAAAATCACAGTTAGAATTGTCTAGTAACGATGATAAAGATAAAAAGCTAAAGTTAAATTATTTTGGATTTATACGTTTCAAAAGTATATACTTAAGTAGCTTTTAACGTATATAACGCATAAATTCAATCTTTGCGAGTACTCACGATCAACTATCTGTTTGCAGAGCTTTTGAAACTAATATCGAATTTTATTATTTATGTTGTCAAGACCAAGTGAGCTGTCTGGGTTAATTTCCTGAATGAGGTGGAGTACTTCCTCTTGTCTGTACGGGAAACAAATAGAGATTTAGACGTGGATATATTATTATACTATAGATTATCTGCATATTTTAAAAATAATATGATTATAATATACTTAAGAAATACTGCCATAAAGCTCAATCAGTACGTCAATGACGAAAGTGTGGTCAACGCAAAAATATTGTGCAATATCAAATTCTTACATCAATATTTCGTTTTCTGTAGTATCAAGATGAAATCTTCGTATACCCCGTTTAATCTTTGAGACCCATAGGTACGTCGAGAAACACTGCGTTAGATTGTATATTTCTTGACTTATTAATAGAACGTAAATCGATATGTAGAAACAACATAATTTTCAGGGCAATTATGTTGAACTCGGGTCATTTGGCACTGACCTGGTCGTGGTATTTGAGGAAACAACAATAAATCGATACTGAAGATTAGAGGTTTTACGCATATTTCTTCTGTATCTGCAAGTGTGCAGAAACCATTCCATAAACACAAAGCACATTAATTTTTGTGACCATTGCTGCGACTTGGTTTTATGTAAGTCTGGTATACTCGTAATTCGATGGGGATGAGGATGAATACGTAAAACAGCTCGGCGCCTCCGTGTTTGTTGTGTAACTTGCGCTGTGTGTGGAGCAGTTTGAGGCGACACTAAAATCAACATGGTTTGGCAACACGATATACTCAAAACACTTTGGTGCGTGCGTGACTACCAGTGCAGGAAAGTAAATTAAAAAAAGAAATCTATTCTAATAGTTATTTTATATGCAACTACGGTGGAAAATATGCTTAAAGTCCGCCTGATGGTACACACCATATAACTTAAGGGCACCTATTCAATTCTAGGGGAACATTTATTTCAGCATTGGCCGTGTCGCCAGCAGCAGACAAATGCAGGTTTCTCTCTCAACTCAAATTGAAACTCGGAAAATCCTGCAGTGCGCTGAGATAGTTATTTGTTATGTAAGGCTAAAAAGTTGTTGTTTGGCGCGAGTGCGTGTAAATATCATCCATATCAAAGCATTTCATGGATTAGGTGTGAATTAACATTAAAATGCATGAAATATCCACTATTCCTACTACGAGTCATATTATTGTTGAGTAGGTAGGTACTCACGGGTAACGGCTAGAATAAATATATTTCACTCTTTCCAAACTTATAAGGAGCTAAAATTCTAATATAAATAGCTTCTGCACTTGAATCAATGAATAAAATTCATTATATTATATTTAGTACAGCTTTAGAAGAAAACAAAATATAATTAATTGTTAAAGGCATCGAGTTTCTTTTCTTAAAACCTTTTAAACGGTGCGCTCTGAAATTGCACGAAACGAAAAATATTGTAACAGAAAAATACATTTCAAAATTATTTATTCTAATTATTAATGTAATTCTAAAAAATAATCACGTCATTTTACTTTATAGAAGAAAGTTGGAACTCATGAAACTGCGCAACTTTCGAATTTCAAAACCGCTAGAGGATAAAGTGGTTTTAAAATTCGAAACGCGAGGCGAGTATGGAAAAATCTACCCACCTCTTTTTAATACAGAATTTACATCATCTTTTTAGGGTTCCGTACCAAAATGGTAAAAAAGGAACCCTTATGGTTTCACTTTGTCCGTCTGTCACATCGCTAAATATCTCAAGAACTACTTATGCTATCGATTTGAAATTTGGAATAGTTATAAAGAAGGCTTACATACATAGAACATGTCTTTTTTTAATTTCTGTGAAAAATGACAGATAACAGGTGGTTCAAAATTTGAAAGTCTAGTTAATATGTCGAGTGGAGTGTCATATGAAAGGGCTTGAATTGCACATTCTGAAACAATTTATTTTTTATTTTTTACGTTGAGTCATTTCTGTTTTATGAGGGAAAATGTAAAAAAAATTCCGTTCCCGTCCCTTATCTCCGAAGTTTACAAAGGAAAAAATATAAAATTATTACATAGCATTGATATTAATGTATATTTTACAGGAAAAATATAACTGTAGCTCTATCTAGTTTTTCTTTTTTTTATCGTCAAATAACATTTCTATGCTAAGTTTGTAATTTAATCACCTTTGCATGTATCTTTGTTTTATAAATTCCTACGAGATTATGCTGAAAGTGCCTTCTTTCAAATAAAGAAAAAAAAATTGAAATCGGTTTACGTGTTTGAGCATTATCCTTGAAAAATTACCATACATACAAAGTTATTCAGTCGCTCAAATTTGTAGCAATTGCCGATAGATGGCGCTGTACCCATAGGGTCCAATTTTCACATCAGGTTGTTGAGATTTTCCTGATTGAACCGGTACACATCTGTATACTGAACCCTCGGTGCGCGAGTCCGACTCGCACTTGACCGGTTTTTTTTCATAATGACATTCGTACTAGTTTTTAGCACATTATGGAACAACTACTATTAGAACAACACAAAATACAAAAATGGGTTTCAAAGTACAGCATTGTATGGAAAAACAAGGAATTTGCCGTTTTGGCCGTGAAATATTCATACAATTTTTTGTTTATTAAAACATAAGAACCCTGATGGTGGTTTTTAATTTACTTTTAGTCAATGTCACTTTTGTCTCAACAGTTTGTCCGTCACGGACATACAATATAAAGACAAAATGAACTGTATGACATGCACTTATAAATACGTAGTTAATGTATATACAATTCATTCATGCAATAAAAGGCCTTATTGACAAGCCAGCGTTTCAAGGCACCTTTGAACTCTTTACCTTCTGTTGACTTTATATCCGCAGGTAAGTTGTTAAAAACTCGCATGGCGGCAATAAAAGCCCTTTTGTACATAATTTTATTGTGAACCTTAGGAATACGGTAATTATATTTATACTGAGTGCGCAGATTGTGATGAAGTGATGAAATTTTTGTGAAATACTCTCCATTGAGTTTTACAAAGAGACACAACTCAAGTATGTAAATTCCAGTAAGTGTTAGGAACCCCTTTTCCTTGTAGACATTTCTGAGTGAATGTCGACAATGCAAGTGGTACATGGTTCGTAAGCACCTTTTGTGCAACATAAATGTGGTCATGACGTTGCATGTGTAGTGGTTTATCATTAAAAAAACATAAATTAAACATTCTAAAAATATTGAGTAACTACACAGTCACAGAATCCTGCCCTCGTAAAAAAGTTTCAGCTTGTTTAAAATTCGTCCATTAGGCTGATCCACAGAATGCACTCTGGTAAATCCGTAAATGGCTAGCGTTACTAAACGTTGCATACAAACATTTAACTTAGGCTCATTCGAAAATAGAAACTGTTGTTTGTACAGTACGAGTAATAGCTTTTGAAACGCGTTCGAATTCCGAGCGAAACGAAGGTAAAACCCGATGAATGCTGGGATAAATTGAATTGTTCCAAATTGGCCTTTCTTTTAAGCCGAATTGACGTACAGGCTTACAGGCTGCGCTAAACGACGCTTGGCCTGTCAAGCAACTAAGAAGTTTCCCTAATCCGCCACCGCCGGTCATAACTTGTCTACGCGGCCTAAACGAAGGGCTAATAGAGGCCTTACAATATTTCTGTCAGTTTCAATGGAAAGGTTCGGGCGCGATGTATCTGTTACAGTTACTTTTGATCCGATGTCCATCGATTTCCGATAAAGTCAAAACAAATTGATCTGAGATCTACGGCGAATCGTTACATAACGACATTGTTTACATCACCCATTATTATAATATTAACACCGTCCTGACTAATCTCATTCAAAAGTATTTCTAGTTGATTGGTAATAAAATTCTATTCACCCTCCGTATTGGAACGATAAGTACAAAATACAATGACATTTAAGTTAATCAGTTGAACGGTAGCTATCTCAATGTGCATCTCGATTGAGTATTTACTACATCAGGTCACTCCTATTCAAAACAGACACAGAATTGTTCGCGTATGTATACACTCCACCATGCAAGCGAGTTTTTCTGCAATAGCCGACATTATAACATAATTCATTAAGCTCGTAACAGTTCGCCAGAAGACAGCAAGTGTTCCGTCACTCGTCGTCTACCGGTCCCGGGGATCGCCGGGCTCATTACAAAAGAATGCTTTTGTTTATTTTTTCGCCGTGAGACCACGGCTTAACAATAAATCGTATTTGGTACTAACTTGGATAATACTCTCAATACGAGTTGTCTATACTTATGACATGACACCTTGTAATTGAAATTGTCAATAGACACCAGACCAAGCAATACTTATATGCGCTAAAAGCCCGCAAAACATACACGGAGGAGGTGAAGTATTTATCTAAATTATAACGTAGCAATTCAACAGTACCAACGGCATAATGGCATTTATAGATACACGCACCAGCATGTCAAGTTCAAAAGAAGAAGAGAACTATTATATCACGTTTTCTACTTCCCTTAACTTTTTCTTCTCTATATTGGTTTTGATACCTGCATTGAATGAGACAGGCGTAATACCTTTCGATGACGAAAGATCTAAACGTCATTTACTAGCGTAATATTGATACGTTGCTTACAAAGAAATAGAGTGCCAAAATGTACATATATTAATGAACTCGACTGTACTTTAACTATTGATACTGCGATTCACTAATGCCAACGTCGTGGGGATATCAGTCTCAGGATTGCTCCTACGAATGTTGTACAGTCGACTACAATAATAGGTATATCCACTTTTCGACATTATTACAACGTCGTAAGGTACGAGTAATAAAGTTGATACATCTTTTTCTCGCTGATGCTCTAGCTATCGATTTGGTAAATCCCATCCGTCAACGTTTATTATAGAGTCCATTAGCGATACCAATCAAAGTTGCGGGACACCCGAATCGTTTCCGTGCATTTCAGCTAATTGGGATTAACCTTCCAAGTTTTTAGCAACATGTCGCAATTTCAGGAAATAAGATGCAATTGGAAGTAGTTTGATAAACATAACCCTAAAACCTCCATACTTTCATGCTTTCCCGCCGTTTATATTTTTTAAAACAATCAAAAACAGCAGGTTGTTTCAGACACTAACAAACAGTCACGGTTCGTTAGAAAAAAGTTAAATCATAAACAAATCGGCTGTTTTTATAGAGTTGGACTCGATACTTAATGACATTTATATACAGATGATTTAATGAAATTTATAGGCGCGTGGGGAGACAAAAGTAAAAAAGTTTATGTGTAGTGTGTAGTCAAGGTAACCGTTTTAATTAGTGACTAAGCCAACGTAACACTTTTAGACGTTATAGTATTAGGACACTAGTCAGTATTTGTATGGGAAAGAATTTCTAGGGCAACATTACCATACAAAGTAGGTAAGCAAATGTTGTCACAAATACTTTCCACCTAATTTGGTCATGTACCACAGTAGGCGAAGGCAAACAGTAACTATTCACCTGTCGAAGTTTCACATACCATCTATGCGAAAGTTTGTGAGATTACAGGCATGGTCTAACCACGGGTAGTTCCCAAGTTTAACTCCGAACATAGGCGTTCTATGCATGTGTTCCTCTTTGTCTCCAGAATACGAATTTACTGGCTTTTATTATTATTTCCGTGTATGTATTAGCAAATCACAATTATGTAAATTAACTGCTCAATTACCTAAATCCGCACCTTCAATGTACTAAGTGGCTAAAGGCTGTCATTTGCAGTGTCCTGTCAATTTGCTTTGCTGTACTTTGCTGGCAGTTAGAAATTAATTTTAGTTTATGATAAACAAAAAAAAACAATGATTAACCTACGTTTAAAATAATCTATATTGACTAGCTCTTATTAGTAGTCGGGACCGGAACGAAATCTAGTTAAAAACTCGTTTACTTAAGAAGTCTTTAATTCATTTGCAAATCGAGCTCTAAGAAAGCCCGCATAGGGTTGATTTTCTTTTTAAACTTAATTAGAAGTACAAAGCTTATGCCCGCCACGTCTAATTAAGGCCAAAGACGTTTACGGGGTACCTTACGCTGTTATGTCGCAGATTGACGTAGGAATTTCTCATTTGGATTTCATACTTCTTATCATTAGAATTACGATTTGAAACGGGATATTTACCATGTATATTTGTATTTGTGAGTTCCCGATATTTCGGCACTGTTGCAAGCGCCATTATCAAGGATTAACTGACGTGCTGCGAGTTTTAGTTGTGGTCTACCCACACACCAAACACGCCGAAATATCGGGAACTCACAAATACAAATATACATGGTAAATATCCCGTTTCAAATCGTAATTCTAATGTAAATGACCATGTGAGCTTGAAATCTTATACTTCTTATCATTACCCGTAGCTGTATACTGAGCAAAAAGGACAAAGGATGAGTGACAAAGGGTGAAAACAAGCTTGAGTGAGTTTTGATCTAACTGTAGGTAAATCTATATTGATTTTAATTTGGTACTAAGAAGTAACGCTGTACGCCTCCCTAAGGCGTTGTAACACGGAACGGTTGAGGAATTTGGGGGCCGAGCGTGATTCTCCGATAGCTGAGAGGCTAGAGCGATTGGCTGCGTATGCCAGAAAGTCGCAGGTTCGAATCCTGCTCGGAGCCTTTTTTTCTATTTTTCCTTTGATTTATATAAATAGGTAATTATAATTTACAGGGCTGTACCCTGTCTGCAAATACAAATTTGCAGACAGGGTACAGCCTATCTGTTATGATTCTGTTAATAGATAAGTACTTATCTATTAACAGAATCATTATCATCACATACTGTGTTTTAGTATGCACGAATATAAAAAATAATTATTATACTCTAGCTGGTCATCATGAGACCCTCATTTAGTAAGTGGAATAGGTAGAACCACGGTAGAACATTGTACTAAAATCAATCTTTGTAATTCTTAGCTTCAATATTGCCTGAGATCTTGTCACTACTTCGAACGAAATACTTTCTATAAAAAAACCGCACTGAAATCAGTTTATCCGTTTAGGAGCTACGACAACAAAAAAGACGCACGCACATACGCACACAAGCACATAATCGTAACATCAAATCTCTTACGTTTGTATTGCATATTATAACGGTTACTAGGTTCACATCCTAACAGCAGTACCTAAAATATGTGTATACTTACAATACGTAATTACACACATACGCCATTTACGGTATTAAACTTAACTTATATTCAGCGATAATGGTTATTTGCTATTATAATATTATTAGTTTATCACTTTATAATAAATTCCAACTCGATACCTACATATATATACCGATTCCCTAATAAATTATTGTAAGCCAGGCGCTGACGTTATGTCCGCTTATTTCTATAGATATTTTATACGCGTGCCACGAAGAGGGACGGAAAAGCTCCAAAGCAGATAAACTGAGAACTTGTGAAGACAGTACGGTTTTTGTTGCATTTTTAGCACCACCTCTTATTCTAAGTTGTATATGACCATTTCGCACGGTAGTAGTACTTACGTATTATTATTTGATGACGGTCTGGTTAGTCTCAGGTTCGTACAGTTCTAATTGGAGACCAGTTTGTCGGAACAAATGTTAAAAGTGTCATGAACCTCCGTATGTCTTCTGATTGTGCAACTTAACGTGTGGCAAAGTTAACCATGCGGGTTGCTATCACTAGTTTTGGGGGCATATACTTAGAAAGACTTATAAGCAAGTTGTAATTATAATTATATGCCCGACTTCTTGGGCTTACCGTGCTGGCCTTTAAATGAAGTTAGGTTAGAATTCCCTATCCTGATAATAGATGATAGTAGTGTTTATGGCATGAAGGCACGGGACCATCAAATATCCACATTATTCTATAGCCCAAAACTAGCAGAACAGCTGCTTCTTCACAAAGGCAGCGCATTGGCGGAAAAAGGCTCATACCTTTTCCTAAACAGATTTTTTTTTCAATCTCGAGTTATTAATTGTTAAATTGATATTAAAACAAAATCAATGACGCCTTTTATTTATCAAATAAACTAATTTAATTATTACTCTTGGGTGATGGTTTTTTTTATTCTTTTGTAATTTAGACTGGTCCACACTGGAACATGAAATACAATTCTCACTACCCTAGGTATCTATAGTTGTTTTAAATTTCAGGCAGTCGTTATATATATATGAATGAATGGAATATTTTATAAACATACAAATTATGAAAAGGAAACTTGCATATTTCATTGTAGATACCAAATGTAGGTGTCAAATATAATTGTTTTCTAGGACTTTACGGTGTACGTGCCTATCTAAGGATTATTCATCTTAAGACTCATTTGAATCGTGTAATCCGAATACATATATCTTCATTTAGGAGTTAAAAGCATCACACTTAAGTCTGTAATGGATTCTATTGTAAATGGGAACCGCGGCATAAATGTGTATGTATGTATGTACGTGTATATAAGCACTTTATTGTGAAAATAAAGTGTTGTTTTGTTACACATGCTGTGTTGGAATACGGAACTGCATTTAAAATTACATACATATATACAGCGGTAGGTATTAATATAACACATTTAGTTAACTTTGTGCGCAAAAAAACGAAGAACCACTGAATGCAAATCAAAGGCAAAAAAATATAATCACAATAATTAGTCTTCTCGATTGTGTATGGGCACTATTAGGTATTTTAAAGTTTAATGCAGCGTTTTTGGTAGGATGATGAATATTTTTATTTTAAACTTGCGCGGATGACAATGAGGCATCTCGTGTTTTATTTTTCAAACAAAATATGTACCTACAACTAAGGTTAATTAAGAGGCTGATTAAAGAATCAAATACATTTCGAAATGTTTCTTTAAGTAACGGTTGCGATATCCACCATTAAATAGTGTTACGCAATAGGTTCACCGTCACCGTTATTTTTCGGGATTATTATGTCAAACATCTCAGGAGCACGGTGGTACCTACAGTCGGCCTATTAAAATGTTGAGCATACATAGAACCTTGTAGCATCGAAATGAAAGAAATTTCGTTTAGATTGACATGTAATAAGTGTTTCTCAAGAGAGACTAAGGGTAACTTAGCGAGGGCCTCACCTAGTTTTCAGGACACACTGCGTCGTTCGTACTCACTCCCATGCCACGAGGCTTGTTACTTGATAAAATAGAAATCAACTCTTTTCTAGAACTGTGTGCTCAAAGTGACGATAACGATGAAATACAGTTTCAAAAGTTTACCTGTCTCTGACGTAGAATAGGAAAAAATACTTATCCTAAATTGCAATAATAATATCCTGCTTTACACAATATACTACTTTAGTAATTATATCCTGAATGTAGTGCGTTAGTAATAAATAGGGATGACGAGTCATGTTACAATTTATAACATAGTGTGGCTCTATGGATGGAAAACCATCGAATTATCACAATAAATAGTAAATGAGACAAAATTAATTATGGGACTATAAAGATTTGCAAAGATGTTGTTTTTTTGTTTATTGGCCAAATGTAAATTGAAAGTTACCAATAGAATTCTCATGTTTCAATAAAAAGGAAATTGTATGGCAACCATGTATATAAACGCAATATTTCACGACAAAAACGGCAAAATTCCCTTTTTCTATACAACGGTAGTACGAGAATCAGTATGGAGCGTTTTCAGCGCTCGTTAGCTATGCTGTGCTTTGCCTCTCATTTTCGTCTTTTGTGTTGCTCTAATTGTAGTTAGTCCTATACAAACATTAGATCGTCTCTAAAAACGGCTAGGTTATGATTTTTTTTTGCCATCATACCCATTACCTACGCACATACGTGTGTAGGAGTTAATAGTGATTTTCTAGAGTGAGACAAGTTAATTGAATTCTATGTGTTTTATTACCTTTATTCAGTGCGACTTACGAACGTCCTTTAACGCCGTGGGCGGTAAATTAAATGCGCCGTTACTTACGGGAACATCATGTAAAGTATCTTGTTAATTTTATCATGTTACTAACTGTTGTACAAGAAAGCTATATTTTAATGACCGTTATAAACTACACAGAAAACGAGGAAAGTACACTATACAATGTACTTGTTTGGATTTACGTACAGGCTATATTATATTTGTCTATGTTATTTTTCTAAAATTTTGTCTGTTGATAAAAACTAGCCAAGTCAAATCCTGACCTTGAATTACATCCCAAGTGACATACATTTCAGGATTTTCTACGGGGAACTTGGCACCCATATAGATCTCAGTTCTTATGTCGGCGAAGTCAACAACGACGCATATTCTTAATATAAATAATAAATATTTGTGTACAATCTTACACAAATCGAACTAGTCCCAAAATAAGCAAAGCTTGTACTATAGGTACTAGGCGACGTTTTACATTCTTATATAGATACTTAAATACATAGAAAACATTCAAACTCACGAACAAGTATTTTTTTTTAAATCTTTATTTAGAAAAAAATGCCTTCGTCGCTGAGCGATGACGCCAGTCTAATAGGTGTTACATGATTTATTACCTCCAATTTACTAACCTAATCTTTAATTGATAAAGTTTTATTGCCAATTTAGAAGTTGGGTCAATTAATAATGCCCTGTCCTGGATTCGAACCCGGGACCTCCAGCTTCGTAGGCAGGGTCTCTACCAACTAGGCTAAAGCGGTCGTTAAATATAATATTGAACTTGGCTCTCATTTCACATTTATGTTGTTGTTGGGAAAAGGTTTACAAGAATATTCCTGCGCTCGACGCATTTGTTACAAGTTACAACAAAGGCGAAATACAAAAGAACCTTCGACTTAAGAAAACTTGTAGGAATTATACTTAAGTAGGAACGTTACGGCTCGGCTTTACGAGAATATAAAGTCGGCTAGACCTTATGTATGTATGTAAAATTCTTTATTGTACATGAGTAAAATACAACACAAATTACAAGAATAATAAATATGTCCATCATATATTGTATGCTGTTGTTATGTCAAAAAATTTATTCATATTTCCAACATTTTATCTGACATAGGTCTAAAGGATCTTTATGAAATTCGGCCTCAAATGATTTATTAGTTACTTCACTGATAGGATTAGAGTTGCAATAAGATATAAATGTAAAAAACATAAATATGGTAACAGAAACATTCACTGCCAGGAACTGTTGTTCTGTTTTGTAGATGACAGTAAAACTTGATGGGTAGATAGTGTTCCTTATCCTGATCAATATCCGCACAATTTCCTACAGTATAGTATTTTTTTTTCATTCATTGACAAGATTTATGGGATTTTAATAACTCAGTGGATGAAATCCATGAAAAAAAAAGAATTTTAGGGTACACAGGTACATTACACACACACACACACACACACACACTAATGTGTACATTATATATATATATGGGTACATTTTATTTATTTATAGGTACGTTTTATATATATTTTGTACAGAATCAGCTCTTCCAACCTACATATTTTCATCCAATTCAGACGAAAAATAAAAATCAACAACAATATAAAAATTGACCCATCATGCGTTTCCCCTTTCTAGAAGAAATTGCGTAAAGTAGCGCTACGAAAAGCTTGGCACCGAAAGTGTTACTATACATACGTATATACATAATTTCGAGACGCATAGAATCTTCCTATAAAATGCTGATCATTTTATGTTAATCGAACCAAAAAAATCTTTGGCTCCCGAATTTGTCATTAGCTTTCAACTGAAAGGTTCTTCAGCAAAATTACAGATAATTTTACCCACGGCAACCCTCGAGGGGGTTGCTGGGGGGGGCCGTGCAAGCATATTTAAAGAGTAATGTAGTAGGCAGTAAGGCAGCGTAATTTAAATTGTATTACTGACAAGCGCGTCATTAAAAAATCAATACGCGGTCTCAGCAGAATCACGACATTGAGAAGATTTCGTCCGGACACGGGCGCCTGTCGCCGGGTTTCGGGTCTACGTGGCTCTCTGTTGCAGAACAGCTTGTCAGGACATAGCAGCGAGCTACTACCAGACCTACTCAATCAACAATACACGTAGGTACATCATTAAGCGGCGCACGCAGGTCCTGTTATAAAAAATAATCCCATACTTAATTCACGAATCGTAACAAACCTATTTTAACTCTTATAGGTCCCATAAAAGGTTAATTAATGACTTAAGGTTTAACTCATATGGGTTCCATGATGATGGGTTCCATAAGTTTAATGAATTTGACCTTGAAATATATAGCCTTATCTTGCACCCGCCGTAGTTTGAGCCCATATCAAATTGGGTACTTTTGAAAAATGTGTATTTCACATTTCTACAAAAAAAAAATTAAACATGCAACAGTTGAAAGTCAGTAAGTAAAAATATATAAAAAAAACTTCCGCTCAATGAACAGCATCTGGTTCGCCACAGATTATAAAATATTGCGGCGTATAATTAATGCGGAAGCCAGAACTAATTATAACGTCCATAAAAAAATAACCGCGTCCCGGGAACGGGGAAACAGCTAGGTTAGGTTAGGGGTCAGCGGGATTTTGTAAGCGCGATAATGTACCTTACCCAAAGAGTTTTTATGTGAATTAGTGTTGGCATGCGACGCATTCTTGGGGGCTTTGCTTTTGAACGGGCGACACGTTCACAGGTATGGCGTATAGGTGAGTCTCAGTGTAGTGCGAGCGTGCGGCGTGGCAGTGGCGGAGTTTGCATATCTTTTACATGGAAATTGCACACCCACCCCCCCGCTGGACGCCCAAGCGGAACTACACAGGTCGTACACTAACGCTTTTACGCTTTTCCACAATATTGTGTCAGCGCGTGTTGCGACACTTGCTAAGTACTATAGCGCGCCATAATTTACTGGAAAAGCGTATTATGGTGAAAGTAATCCGTTGCTTGTCCTTTAGGAGGAACCGCCTTTTCATTAATAATTAAAATGACAATTAAAAAGGTACGGCTCTTCACTGCATGTTTAATTAAAAATGTAACGAATTTAACATATACTTTATATTTATGCCTGCAGAGCAATTAAGCATAGATAAGACAAACATTATCCATTTCCTACCACGAAAAACAACCTCGTATGAATTTAACATAAAAATTGACAACACCAGCCTCCCACAGGTTAAACATGTTAGGTATCTGGGTTTCATTATTGACTCAGCCCTAACATGGTCGCCTCACATCGAATCGACATGTGAAAAGTTGTCCTCAGCATGTTACGCCGTGTCAAGACTAGAACCTAGCTTAAATATTGAAAATATGAAAGCAGCATATTATGGCTACTTTCATTCCATACTAACTCAGGAAATTGACTTTTGGGGAACAGCAGCAGATCGTGATAGGCCTTTTAAAATTCAAAAACGTGCCGTACGTATAATGTCAAGCCAACCACATGATTACACAGCCAAGGACCTATTTCGAAAACTAAAAATACTGACACTACCATGCGTCTTCATAATGGAGGCCTGTAAATATGTCAGGTCAAACATTGACCAATATACGACCCGTGGGCAAAACCACCGAAGAAACACACGCGGACAACATCTCCTTCTGGTCCCGCGACGTCGACTTGCTAAAACTCGGAAGTCACTCGGTGTCATTGGTGTCAAGATATATAACACCCTTCCGACTGAAATAGTTAACTGCCCAAGTAACGAAGCATTTTAAATAAACTAAAAATCTTACTAGTTGACCTAGCATGTTACAGCATAGATGAACTTATTCAATAGCAATAATGATTATGTTATTTAATGAAAACGAATGTAAACAATATTATTATGCCAATTTGACTTGTAAAATGTATTTATATTTTTACGAATAAAATTATCTGAATCTGTTTCTCCGTGTCTCCAAAGAAATAAAGAATTTCATTACTATATAGCTAACCGCTTTAAGGAGCACTTGAAGGCAGTTAATATTATACTTTAATGCTGTGTCATACTGCGAAACCGGGTGTGAATCATAGTGACGACTATTAACGTATTTAATAAAGAGTGGCAACTGACTGCTGTGAAAAGCATGAATCAAGATAGGCTATTGCAAAATGGCAGTATGAATATCCGTGAACGAGCTGTGGACCGAACTCACAGCCGGCCGACTGGCTCGCTGACGCCACGCGTCATTTTGTTTTTCCTGTTCCTCTTTTCCATTTAGGGCGGATTCAACCAAACAGGATTAAAAACTTGGGAAGGGTTGCTTCAACTAACGATTACAGATAGACCAAAGTTAAATATTGCGCCGGCAGCTATCAAACTCGCCATACAGATTTTAATATAATACAATAGGTATACAATCATTAATTGGTAAAATATAATTTTATATGTCAATGTCAAAAGTGTTAATCTTACAAGTGACGTTAATACTCGTAGACGATGACTTACGATTAGCGAACATGTTATACACTTAGCATATGTATTTAGGTATCTGTGTTGCTAGCTGTACCTGAATTTTGTTTCATTTTCTTATAGTCAAACGTAAAGGCGAAGGTACCTCTATTGCGCCTTGCGTCGGTAACAACAGTTAAGTCATAACAAAAATACATATTTCGTTTGCGTTATTTTGCTGTTTCTAATTTGCATTTGGCGTGACGCGCGTTGAGCGAGAGGGCGGAACGCGCTAGCTCTATCCATGCAAATAATTATGTATAAAGTACGTACAAAGGTCCCACTTCTTACTTGTTCTAATTGTCTTGACCTTAAGTCACGTTTAGTGAAAAGGAATCCATAATTATAACATTTGATTTTTTTCTACTCCTAAACCATGTAGATATGTATCCTATCTAAGTAAGATATAAAGTAAGAAATTTTATAAATATGTGTACTATGAATCTTGCTAATTTGAAGCAACGAAAAGTAGGTTTTCTGGCCGTAAGTACTTATTGGGGCGCGCATGGGCGGGCTGGTTGAAATATTGAAATGTCAATAGGCCTGTCGCAGTCCGATTTGCCATTTCGTTTCACTTTATTAAAGTATCGAACGCCGAACTCGGCAAAGCTTGGCAGTCGAACTCGTTTAAGTAGTAGGTATCCAGTCAAAATTTCCGAGAAAAAAAAGCAAAGTATTCTTTATGCTAGCAGTTGTGTAAAAAGGCATTAATATGTAATGAACTTACCCTTAGAAATGATTTTACTATAAACGACGGAGCGTAAGAGGCGCAGCGCTGAGCAAGAACATTTAAGCGTTTCTAATTGAGACGTAAAAAGCTTTTACGAGTATGTAACTAGTTTGCTTTAAGAAAAACCTCTGATGGCTGATGGTTTGCAAAGACTTGGCACCCCGTCAATACTAACTGTATATGGTGCCCCATCTATGGCTGTAATTAAAATCAAACGACACTAATCGTTAAATGAAATATCACAACAATACATCGAGCGATAAGTGAGTGTTCTCCTTCTAGCTTAAAAATGGCATCGGTCTCGGACTCACAGAGGTCAGGTGAACATAGCAATGTCTTATTAGTAGTCAAAAGCAGTTTGAAAGAACATATATATTCATACATGTTGTTTATTTCAACGCAACACACGATAAGTGTAAACTTGTAGAATAATTATAGGTATATATTAAGTGACAGTGTTGTCCAGTATGTACAATTAGGTAGGTACATACTAGTAAATTTACCCAACATTGAATAACTTTCACATGGAGCATGAACGGTATTCAATTAATTTAACTATTATTGCAATTTTACAGTAACTAGACTAACCACTAAAATGGGTCATTTACAATAGTAGTAGTATAGAAAGGGGAAAAAAGTAGTGCGTATATATTTAATTCGTATTTAAAATGCAAAAGCGCTGGATTCCACAAGATTGTAGTAGTCTTCTCATGAACAATACAATCTCGTCCGAGTTCCGAGTTTAACAATCCCATAAAGGAAGCGCGGTAACGAGCCAGACCGTCTTTAGCACACGGCGTCTAGCCGACAGAAATGATGATATCTACACCCACTTCATGATGGTACGAGTATACTACAGATATGAGGAGAATTTCCGTCCTTTTCGTAGCTGACGTTATGCAATTTCGGAGAAACACATTATTAAAGCGTTATTTAATTATAAGAAGTAACAATATCAATTTAATTATAACATAATTATACAAACGCTGCTCAAAGAGCCCTCTATTGATTTCTTCAATGTAAAGATTTCGACCCTCTAAAGCTTTATCACATGTTGAATTACCAGTCTGAAACCAAAAGCATGGCCGTGAGGTCAGCGTAATGTTGTATTTGTTCACGAGTTAAACGAAATTATTAGGGCGATTGAAAATGTAGACTTAAACTCACTGAGATTTCGGTTAGTGGGTGAAGTTTATTATTTTCAAAAGCAACATACTTAAAATTAAACAGTTTGAGATATTCATCAAAATAGAAGCTGATATATGCCATGCGAGTATTTTGTCACAAGAATATCTTCCGAGACAAAGAATGACAAATCTAAAAACTTGGGCAGTTTTATTGATCGCCCTGTAGCGAGGATTAAATGTAATACGAGTTTTATAAGTAGCGCAACACGAGTAAGTCGAGTTTAGCTAAACCGAGGGAAGGCAACCCAGGCTGCCTAACATTATGTCCTCAAGGTCGATAGTACATTAACGTCAATTTAAATTACAGCTGGATAGGCTTTAGTGCGGACTCCGTACGAAGGGTTCCCGGAATAAATTGCTTCACTACAAATCAATTAGATGGTATCAATTACTACGAAATTTATAAAATAATGTAAAGTAATGTTCTATTATAGCCTTTAAAAAGTCTCATTCTAAATACGGGTTCAACGAAAAGCTGCTTATTTTATGCGTCGGAATCAAATAACATTGTTAACTAAATACTAAACAATTATAGGCATGATAGATGATTGATTGTTTGGTAAAATGTTCGAATAACGTTTATGTAGTAAAGTCGTTTTAACGTTTATGTATGTGTTTAGCTCTCAGTCTGGTTGCCTGTAGAATTCTATCACCTACTCTTTTACCCCTAAGGCGACACTGAAGGTGTTATAGTTCCAAAACTATTAGGTATTATTTGAAATAAAAAAAACAGATTCATTTCACGAAAACTAATGACATGAAAACTTTATTATGCAGATTATACCCTGCAGAATAAAAACCAATGTTAATACGACTTGTGGCCCCAATAAGCAAGTGAATTCCTTACTATGGCTGCAAATGAATGGTAGGATCGAGTACAATACCACCGGTATCCCCGGTAGCTCCAGGTGCCCGCCTGACGACTTATTGCGTTCCAATTCGTTCATTAGGACGCTGTATTGCAGTTTAATGTGAGTGTTATATAGATGTAAGTCACACTATTATTTATTTTGAGTTAAGGTTTGAATGAATAGTTTGACTCCACTAATTAAACATTTGAGATTTATTCATTAGTATGTGCATTATTATGATTATTCCTAACCGATAATGTTTCGCATCATTCCGCATGAATGGTTTCAACTACGCTGCATTCGCTTAAAGATTCCAAAGTGAACTCCTCTATATTATTATATTATTTAAGGTAAACTTCCCAGTGCCCGACACCGATCCAATGCTTGACACTTTCAATCTTATGTTATAATAATAGAGATACGTCCACAATAAGTGGGTAATATGCTGTGAAACATTCGGACTTTTACCTCATAATTTACAGTATTCAAGTATAAAAACAACGCGATGTGTATGTACCACACAATTATTTATTTATCGTGTGGCAATTATTTCGAACCACACAGATCATTGTTTGTTTCAATTATCTGTGGATTCAACGAGAATTTCCCGCGATAAATAGCTAATTAATTGTTAAAACGGCGTCTTTGTTATCGTACTCGTTAATAGACTCGTTTTAATTGATTGAACGCACCCAATTAAGATTTTGACAGGATTTTCCGACGGCCCATCGAACGTGCCGTACCTATTACGCCAACGAATATTTAAATAACTGTGAATTATTATTAATTTACTCAACACTGGAATTGGTTGTTTCAACATACTTTACTGCTTTAGATATCGGAAGTATCTATTTACATGAGCGTTGACGCTTTTATTTTTAAGTGCGTACGAGGATTAAGTACGTACTTACGGGGAACGGGCGAAAGGGACTTGTCCAGCTCCCGTACCTGTTGACGTCTGCCCTCTTGCGGTGTGCGCCGCGCAACCACCGTCTAAGTCAAACGATAGGGACCTGCTTTTATGAGATATTCGTTAAGGGAATGCCTCGATTCGGTCAGCCACGCCCCCCGTGAAAGAGACACGTTTATGTCTTACGCGCACGACAAAACGGGATTCAACACTCTTCGGGGATGGCTTTTTAGACAAATCTCGATAAATATCTAACTGTGCAGTTTTATTAAATTTCCTCTTGACAAAGTTTAGATGAAGGAAAATACCATCATTTTCTTAATTGTGTCGTTTAATAATGCGTTGTTCTAGTAGGCTGAGTAAAAAAGGGAAAATAAAGACTCAACTTTGTTTTTATCTTCCATCGAGAATATTTTAAGCAATCATGTTTCGGCTATTGTCTGAAACACAGTCATATAGTCAAAAATCATATATCTGAAACTCAATCCTTAATGTATCCTTTTCTGGGCAGACCAGAGGTTTCAAATAACGCGATATTTCTCGTTGAACGGCCTTAACATAGAACTTTAAGCATTTGCTACATTTAAACTATCTAAGCAGTTCAAGTCCGCAGCCAAAACAAATGCATAAGTAAGTATACATACGAGTAGGAACAGATGTGAAGATATGATAATGTAATGAAACGCCGCACATTCTGTTGCAGAGATATGAATGACGGAGCAATGCCAGCTGGATGTCTATAATAGTACAACCTCCGACGAATGACGAGGAATCTGATTTATTCATTCGTCTGTGTTATAAGAGGCCAATAAATGTAATATGTATTATAGTGTAGGGATTAGTGGAGAGTGATGGATTCACTTCCGTTCTTTATTAGGTCCATTATTTTAACAGTTAGATGACTTCTAACGGGACCTTTTTACCTTGCTTTTTGAACACTTTATAGATAAAGTCAAAATCAGATGTATATTCCGTAAGTTATTAATTTGCCATGCAAGCCTGTCCCGTTTACCTGTACCTGGGATCCCAGGGCTCATTACAAAAGAATGCTTTTGTTTATTTTTTGCTGGGAGACGATGGCTTTATGTCAGAAATTAATACAATAATACTCTAATCATTATATCAATACAATTCATGTAAACAAATCACATTTGAGTACTTTAAAGGGACAAATTGAAATTAATAAGAGTGTAAATAAATATATACATTTACCCTAATGTTTTGAAATTCTAACACACATCACGATATTATAGTAAATGTATCTCATTTGACAAGGGGGGTCGAAGTAACACCAAATATTTTTCCACCCATCCCGCACTTCGCACGGATTACAGTATAATGCATGTAGGAAATATACACAAGTTATGCACCAAAACCATCCAGAAGAATCAAGCTAAGCGAGATGTTGGTGAAAACCGCGTCTAAATCCATCAAGCCGTTTTCGTGTAATGCTCGTGTTCTTTTTGTTTATGAAGAATTTTCAACTTTACAAAAATCTAAACGTCGAAAAGCTTAACTCAGTAGGGTCATCACGTAACTTTCCCAACGTGCGTTAAGACATCAACTGTCATTTTTTAAGGTAGAAATATATAGAAATGTCCTAATAGTTCGTAAAGATACGCATTACACTGCCGCTTCTAGATTTACGTTGTTATCATTAATATAAGTACACTATTATTATGGTCAACGAATAATTATGTTCGGGCATGTTATATAGTCTTCGTGTATCTTACTCGTATACTTCGTAAGTGACTTGACAGAATGGGGTCGGACTGTAGTCATCTGTGAAATGACGGAGATTCCCGATAGAGGGCAGCATGATTCCACTATTACTGCGATGGTTTATTTAGAGAGATTTCATTACACGAATTACTGTGTGAGGAGAATATAAAATATGTTTTGTCTTTTATTTTGATAAAGGCTTTTATTTATTAGCCAATTAATTGAGTGTTTTAGCAGTATTGAACGTAGAACTTTTGTAGAATTGGAAATTATATGCACACGGTACCAAAAATCTATTTAAGATTAAATTATATTTAAGAGACAGATAAGCTTTTTGTGTGGTTATGCGAGCTATGTTTCTACTCCCTGGACGAGTTTTTTAATGTAAAATGGAACAATAAGTAATTTAATTTCTTAAAATTAGTATAAGTAGTAGATTAAGTAAACTCTATTCTGCTTGAGCTCAACCGTTAGCCCAATCATGAGTTACTTTTTCGATTATTTTTTTTGCATGCTTACTCAAGCAGAGTGTGGTGGACCATAAAATCATATGTACCAACCTAATGTACCCATATTCCGCAAAATAAACATTCATTCATTCATAACCTTTCTTTGTTATAGCCGCAGCTAGAAGAACATTTTTTCAGCTTTTCAGAGCGAGGGCCTGAGACCTAGATCGGGGTGGAAATGAGCGCTGTTCGCTCCAGGAGCGAAAGCGGCGTATTGCAGCCGTCATTGTTTGTGAAAAGAAAATATTTCTGCGCTGAGCGTACTACCTCTATTGAATTAAAGAGGCAGTTTCGAATTAGCATAATGAAAGAAATATTAAATTAGAAATATCAACCTGTTTTTGCTTCAAAGGAGATACTTATGTGCCATGATTACTTTGACAAACTGCTTTAACAGACAGTTACTAGGCTTTATGAGATTTATTGGTAAAGGACAAAACAAAATACGGAGGTATATTTTTATAAATTATTATTCTTAGATACACATATGTTAAAATGTATATTTTATATGGTAATTAACATAAAAAAAAACTGTTATAATCAGTATAATCTTAGTATGATAGTTTGCCCGGTCTATTGTCTTTAGTTTATAAAAAATTACTTCCGATATACATTATTCTGTACGTTGGCTTTCAACAGTTAAAACATTGTTTCTCTTGAGACTTTAAGGTACCTAGTAATTATTTAGATAAGTCTACTTACTGTACAACATATTTGATACACAATATATACTATCTATTTACTTTGCGCGGTGAGTAAAGTGTTTAGAGCGGATCAGCCCGAAAGCGCGACACGTGGGGCTCGCAGATTGATTATACAATCCATTCAGTTGATGAACGAATCTCATTATGACTCGGATTGTCTATCATTGCTACAGGCGATAGAAAATGTCGCTGTCGAATTCCAAAATGTATGTTGCTATTATTGTTGTAAGCAATTGAATGAACGCTAGCTAATTATAGACACAAATTGTTTAATGCCCGTTTAGGTAATGATTGCAGAATTTAGTGCGATTCTCTAAAAAAAACAGCGTACTTGTAAATTTTGACGCTTCAAAACGAAGAAGTCGCTCTAATATTTTGAAATTACCATTGCTATATTTGAAGCAGATGTTATGCCATGTTATACTCACTTGGTATGATATTTGGTTCATTTTCGTACTTGCTTGAGTATATTAACAACAATTCGTAATGTAATATGCTAAACAGGCGTCACTATACTTCAAGCATATGTTAAACCAACATCAAAAGGCTCTTTTGCTTTGCATTCCACTTTGTAGGTAAGACAATATTTATAAAGGTCGCTAACAATTAGTCCGTTCCCTTTGCTTCCGTTCAATCCACTTGAATCAGCTTAGTATATATATTATAATTGATGAAATCAGGCCTTGCTTAAAAAGATTCCATGACAAACTTCAAAAAAAAAAAATCTTTGTTATTCCCCTAAGTTCGTGCATTTTCTTAGTGATAATGATAATAATAATAAGCCTTTATTAACAACTAGCGACCGGCCCCGGCTTCGCACGGGTGCAATGCTGATGCATGTATTATACATATAAACCTTCCCCTTGAGTCACTCTATCTATTAAAAAAAACCGCATCAAAATCCGTTGCGCAGTTTTAAAGATTTAAGCATACATAGGGATATAGGGACATAGGGACAGAGAAAGCGATTTTATTTTATACTATTTAGTGACTAGAGTTTTTGATATTATTATTCTCAGTTTTAATAGTAATGAAATGAACCTAATTGCGTATTTTTGCATGCACACCATGTGCGTCGTACTGCCATAATTTACTTTAGTATACAAAAATATACGTAAACATAGTAAAGTAGCTTAATGTATTCTAGAAGGCTATTTAGCAATCGATCTAAGATAGGTAGGTATACAAGTTCCCAAGGGTCCAACAGTCCCAGAATGTTATTACAATGTATAAAACAAACAATTAACTCAAGTTATTAAGTCAATTGTTTAAATCAGAATATTCGAGCCAGCAATATTGCAGTTTACAACTGATGATGCTTGTTTAGGAATATCTAGTAGCTATATGCAAACAATCCTTAGTTTGCTATTAGTTAGGTACTTCTACACTAAAATTATGTTGCTATTTAACAGTTTGTAACAGGGGAAACCGATTACGGCGACTTCCTGACTTAGCGGGGCGGCATCGGTATATGATATAAATTTCACAAAGATTGCTTCACATCGCGGAACATGTTGACAGCGTCGAAACGGCTCAGCACATGTACACATCTATGTAATGAAAATGGTTTAAGATTTATCAGTTGTACCACCTACCTACTTGTTACATAGCAGCCCTATACTAGATTCACGTTCTTTGGCCGAGTTTTGTAGTATAAGAAAACCAGAGGCGTATTTGCTCCTGAAAGTGTGATCGAATCTGGGACACTTCCCGTTCCCTTAGGACGCGCATCGAATCTTAATGGGAAAATATACATTGTATAAAAACGATCACGATGACACTTTCGTAGATTTTCTGGGTCTATCATTAGTAGGTCAATGCCTACTTTCTTGAAATTTTAACATAGATCTGTTACGGACCTAAGTCCCGTTTTCCAATAATCAGGTCGCCCGGAGTGACAATGAACGTAACATATGTGTCACCAAAGAATTCCCCAATTTTTCATTCCGCTATAACATAACACCTTATTTATAAGCGTCCATCAAACTTATTTTAGCAAAAATGTCGTTAAAATGAGTTTGTCTTTATTTGTTGTTTTGACATAATTTGCGTTGGTGATAAAGGGACAAAACACATTTTAGTTATCAGAGGTTTGTTAATTGTCTTCTTTTTTATTATTATTGGTGGAATTAAAAGTGATTAGCTTTCACAATAGCGATAACAGTAAGACCGATTCATTTCGGGATCATATAGTGTTCTTCCTACTTCACCTCACTAGTTTCATAGTTTCAATTCCATTTTACAAAATATTATGAGTATTTAATGCACCCCGAAACCATGCCATTGTACTATATAAGTAAACTAAGTCAACCCAAATCGTATGATTGTGAATGAAATGACAAGTTGATGGTCACGTACCAATACGCAAGTGTCTCTTGGAAGCGAAGAGTTAGTATTATTGGACACTACAGAATCAAGAGCCGTGGATTGTGAGAGTAATTGGGTACTCTTGTTGCACGCCTAGGTGCCTTCACATACTAGGATTATGACTCAAGACTAGAAGTAGATTTAAGGAAGTAAACAAAACTGAGCGGGAAAAAAATATTTTCTTTTGAGTGTGCTGGGACCTAGCAACAGTGGCATTAATCCTTGTAACGCTAAAACGCGTCCTCGAAGTCGGAGATACTCTTTGCCGCAGATGCTGCATTATATTCTAACGAGCCCAATCGTGGCGATAATGCCACAGAACGCACTGACTTCTTTACTCATAGTTATTCTTGAAGCCCGATTTCAGCTTCTCTCAAGATTAAAATACTGTCTGTAAAATATAGTAGCACTCAGTCTTATTCAGACACATTTGGAACGTAAATAATTCACATGTACTACAGCTACGTGGGACGATTGCCTTACTATTAGATCACATCTGAAAAGGGGGATTAAGGAACTTAATTAAATTACTAGTCAGTAGATTTAAGCTTAATCCATTAACCAATAACATAATGTCGCTCTGTTTCGTTAGTGCGGTGTACTCTACGTGAAGTGATTATACGGCTACAAACATCGTGTGAATATAAATTTCGAGGCACCAAGTAAACGATTTAGGGGAAAATACGCCCAAGACGGAAATAATTTTGCTACCGTGTGACACATACTGCTTTTCACACCGCCTATGAGATCCGCTGCTAAAAACATGAAATGTCTTAAAAATATTTTGGTACCGAGTGGCACATGCTGCTTTTTCACACCTTCTATGAGGAAAAGTGACCTGTTGCCCTGAAGGAAGAAAAGTACCACTTTGATCTCTCATTCGAGGGCAATACCTTATGACTCTTTTCTGAATAGCAGGTAATAGCAAACTTAAGTAAAGTCCCCCTTAGATGTAGCAGTGGACTATTCGAATAGGCATTTGTCTGTTTGTTTAATAACATTTACATATGTAATGTCTTATGTAGTAGGTTAAGTTAATGACATGCAAAAGTTCCTTTTATGAATAAATTATTGAATTGAATTGAATATTCGAACACGCCACAAATACATACAAAAGGGGCCTTATTTAATGTTTACCTACTAAAGCAGGTCAATGTAATGTCATAAGTATTAGGAGCTTAAAGCCTTGGCGGAGAACCGAACAGAATGGCGATTACTCCACCGACAAGAGCTAGGCTAGGCTCTTAAATATATGATGATGATGATATCAGGTTAAGCGAATCGCATCATTTGTTCACAAATGCCCCTTTAAATGTTTATTCGCACTGAGAGATTTGACACAACCGTTCCAAAAAAGTCTGAAAGGCAGGGCTGGATTTTAAACATCAAAGAGCGAATGCCGTTTAGATCGTAATCCACGTCACGTGTAAATAGATTTAGGAGCGATTTTTCAACCGCAGATAAAAGTATCTGTCAGATAAATGTTAGCTCTATCCTTTTCTTTCGTATGATATTAGAAAGTGACAGCGTTAATTTTTTACCGACGGATAATTTTATCTGGCCGTTGAAAAATCGACCCTTAAGCTCATTCAGTATTTGTACTGCGCAATTCTCATAATCAAAGACAACGTAGATTTTTCAAATCTGAGAATCTGAAACTGAATTTTCCGATAGCTGAAACTTAGTATGATACCAAGCATTTCTTAGCATCGTGCTTTATATGTAACTATGTACTTATCAAACTAAAGGAAATGAGAAGTAAAACTTATGTATCCTACCTTGCATATTATGTTATTGTATATATAACTACGTGAAGTTGTCTAGAAAACTCTGAACGTATCTAAAACACATATGATAACTACGACAATCCACGACAGGTAACTTTATATCAAGAAAACCTTGTTACGCGGAGGCGACTGCGGCACACGGCTAAACAACGCAAGTACTAAATGAAGTTCAAAGATCGAAGGCCTGCGGGGTAATCATGTAACTTTTTCTACTTCTGTACTTTTTTCGCGACTTACGCAATCATGAACTCTAATATAAATACATACTTTATTTATTCTGTAAAAAGTCTATCTAGTCTATTGCCCAGAAACACACTCCTTACCCTACTTTAATGAAAAATTGAAGCAGAGTTGGGTGCCACAGACTACTACAAATACTATGTTTAGTAGTCACTCTTTGGTGCGTTCAAGTGAAACTTTTATGATTAAAATTAGTGCAGCCAACTTAACGCAACTTTGCTATAATTTTTATGTATGAATTAATGCATAATGTATTATTTACTAATATAAATACATACATTTATCATCTTTTTCGTGTTGTTTAACAAGTTTTATCTATTATCGGATATATTTATGAAAACGAAACAGTTAAGACTTGATCCGGATTTCAATTCAGTTTAGGTCGGATACCAACTCTAGCAAATTAAAAAAAATTGATTTCCCACCAAATTCCTAATTGAAAACGAAAACATTCAAGCTGATAAATGATTACATTACTTAAATAAAACGATTTTTTTTATGTTTTTGAAGAAAATGTGTAGGTACGTTGATTCTTTTAAAAATCCGCGAAGAAGTTATATGGCTTTACTGAAGAAATTGCGTAGGCAAGTTGCACAATTACTAAGGGAAAATATGGCGCATGAAAAGTCTGAAAAATACTTACTTTTTATTTGAAATGAGTCGTGGAAAAAGTATTGTATGCTGCAACGGTGTATAACTGGTATAAAAAGGCTCGTGGTGTCTTTATAACATACTATTATTTACTGACGTTAAGCATATTTTAATGTTAAATTTTATCTGTCAGCTCATGCATTTATACTTCAAAAGTGACAGTAATATGTACCTACCGTAAGTACATAAAGTTACGTGATTCGCCTGCTGTTGACGACAGTTGAACACAAAAGGCTGACGTTTCGGCTGCTGTGGGTTTCTGCGTTACATATATAAGGGTAGTACTCACTCCTCCGGCAAGCTCTGCGCTCCTTCCTCCTGCCCGGGCGCATTGATGTGGTACACGCAAAAGTTCTCCAGCAGAGCCCGCATGTCCACAAAGTTGAAGAACGGCTGGAAGCAGATGTCTGGAACAAGGGAGATTTGTTATGGCCACGTGGAAAATAGGGCTTGTGGACGATGCCGCGGCTACGAAAACTAGCGGTCTCGGTTTTGAGTTGTGGTAGAAAATGTAGCTTATTATGAATATTTATTTTATTAATGCCAGGCAAAAACGGCATTCGTTAATAATTGCGAGACCACCTACCTAAGAACAATTTTCCATGAGAAAGCAAAAAATAAATTAACACTATACAAAGTCAAAAAATACAGTTCGTTTTCAATTGTAAAGTTCAAGTCTAGTATGTTGTAGTTTCTACAAAAAAAAGTCAGGGCAAATAGGTAGTTACAGCAACTTACAGCTCAGACCGTTTAGTGTATAATTAATTACAGGTAGACTTCATAACGCAGTATTGCAGGGCAGCCTATAAATCCGCATTCATTAGAGCTTTGTCTATTACAACGATAGTGCTACTTTACTGTTTCCTAGGAAACGGCGGGCCAGCTTATACTGGTCTTGAGTATGATACTTTGGGTGCGTTGATCACCTTGGCTAGTTGCCGCAAAACGGTAGACTGTATCCACATTGAAATTGGTTAGCGCTTATAGAGCACTTTTATGGAGTCAATATGCGAAGTAAGGAGTTGCCGATGGAGCCTTTAGAATTGATATGTATGTATATCTATTTAAAAATAAAGATCAACTTGGTGACAATACCTAATCATCATAAGTTAGTTTTTTAGCATCACACCGTTTTACTTTTTTTTTACAAAGAGTACTCGTTTGAAATACTTCACGTTTAGATTCCCACTACGCAGGAATTCCATGCGACGTCTTGCAGCTTTTTATCAAATACTTAACTGTACTGTATTCAAAACTGCAAGACATTTAATTGAAGTAGGGCAGCGGTTAGAGTAAAACTTTTAAATCGCCTTTGCGAACTCGGGCTCACAGTTGATACTTGTAAAAGTTGTACTCTCATTAAAGTGAGTTTATGGTGCAGGTAAAAATATACCCCTTTCTGCTAAAGAAGTTGCCTTTATAATAATACTTATTTATCTATACAGGGTGACATCGAAGACAGGATCAATAGTACATTACATCAGAGGCCGGGAAAATGAGGATTTCTGGCCAAGTGGGTATATACGTGATAGTGATAGTCGGATATACGAGGCCGGGAATCCGTTTTCACGACGAGACATGTATAGTGCTTTTCGCAAACATACAATGAAATAAAAAAAGCTCCAAAGAACAAGATTTTATTAATTGACAAAAGACAGATAGACAAATTAATACAAGTAAATAAGCGAATTTCACGTGCAAACGTTAACGAAAAAAAAACTTATTCTAAAATTACAATGAATTGACGGGTCATCCACCGTACAGCCCTGACTTGGCGCCCAATGATTTTTATTTATTTCCAAATGTAAAGAATAAATTACGTGGTCGACGATTTTCGACCCGTGAACATGCCGTCGGCGCATTCAAGCAACATGTATATGAGATACCTCAGTGAGAATTGAAAAAATGTTTTAAAAATTGGTTTCAAGGTATGGTGCATCTACCTATCATCACGGAGAATATTTTGAAAAACAATAAAACCATATTTAGTCATATATGTTTATTTATTTTTTCTATTCCGGATACATAAGTAGCAGCTCTCGTACAAAAGATGTATCCGACGTATCCGTTTTGTTTTTTATGTCACATAACTTAAATATCATTATGTCACCTTGAAATTCAATGTATTTTGTGGTGATGTTTGTTAACTCCATTGCTCGACAAGCAAGCACCATGTATGCCCAAGATCAAGGCAACCTGCAAATGATAAGTTGATTAATGAATAATTCTATGATAAATGATAAATTTTGTAGTGTATAATGTAAAAACATCAACATAAATGTAATGAGTTTTGCCATGTTTTTATTTAATATAAAACCTTAGAAGTTAATAAGTTTTCATTTTTTAAGTTATTGTTAGTTCATGGTTTAGTTTCATTTAGTTTATAATTTAGATTAAAATTTCTTAGACTTCGTTATTTTATGTTAATTTGTAAGTTGTTTAAAAATGTAGCACATAATTATAATTTTTATGATAAACTTACCTTTGTAACTAGAAATTTTTCACCAGGAGCTTGATTTAAAAATGTTTGAACATTTTCACTTGCACATATTTTTGATTTTTTTGCTTTGTATCTGATTGACGTTTAAGCCATGCAATCAGTTTACCATAACTTATTATATTTATGTCATGTTTGAATTGCAATGTTGATTTGATCATTGAGTACAATGACCACAAAGTTGACACCTTTTTTGTTGCACTTTGTTCTTGAAAATAGGCTAATAATAAATTTTCCGTGAAGTTCACTGCCTTTTTTTCTAATTTCCAGCTCATGAAATTATCATAAGCGGTCACGTACCGCTCTTTGGATTTCGGCGGGAGCAAGTTACTCATGGCCTCCGCTCGTAATTCCGGCGGGGTATCACCCAAAACCATTTCATCGCCAGTATTTTCGTCTGAAGAAATCATTTTCAGTATTTTCAATGAAATATGCATAATCACAACAAACAATGAAGTCGAAATGTAATATTAAATTTCCTATTTTCCGACCAAAAACTTTGTTTTTAATTATCTATGACACACATGTACTCGTAGTGCATCGTTCGAGTATTAGTTTAAGGATATTATACATGAACTGAAACTAAAAATAAGCAGTTATATAGTGACTAAATTAGTTTGTATCGTTAAAAAATATTGTTTTGGATTTCTGGTTATACATAATTATAGATAATATTCATAAGAATCATAACCTATCGAATTCATTTCGTAACATAGAGATTTAGATTCTTTAATTCAGCTCGTGTGTAACAGCCCTTACTGCCGACATTTTAGTCTAACAATCAACCTTTGAAAAGAAAACCTGCTTTTTGTCAAACCAGCCAGCTGTATGAATGACCTTGTTGACGAAATAAAAAACAATACTTTGCAGGCCTGAAAAGCAGTATGAAATCCCTTTACAGTCCTCTCGAGTTGTTGCGCCCAAAAAGCGATACTTCCAAGCCTATTATAATGAACGTAAAGACAATATTTCATTGCATGTTTGAGAAAAAGTAAATTTTTCGGACTCTACAAATGATCGCCTTTAAAAGTAAATATATTAGTTATTTACAAACGGTAATAATAGTTAAATACCAATAGCTTAAATAATATTCATTCTAACTTAAATCTAAAGCAGGCCCCTGGGGCATTGTACCGAGGATGCTGGCGGCATTTCCTCAATCTATCGCAAAGCTGATACGTTGTGCGAGGAAGTCGCCAGCTACATAGGTCACCAGATACATCAAACAAAGGCTTCGCGATTTCAGTAAATAACTAGTGCGCTCTGGGACCCCATGGACCAAGAGTTTCGACACCAATATTGTACTCTATGGCGAGGCCCTTATATTTATTTTACATCGATATGCGTGCAAATAAGTATTCCGAGCAATTCGCTACAAAGAAAACAGAAAAACTATACGAGTTCACAAGCACTATTCCTTTCCTCAATGTGAGGAAACACTGATTCACTGGATCACTGTTCTATCTGAGGTCTGGTCTGTGGCGCCAGGTCAGTCTGTCCTGGAGTGTCGTGGGTGTGAGGTTTTGCGCTTTCATCTCCCTCTCAATATTGTACGGCGGGAGATCTTCCTCTTACCATGTGTTTTGTGGAGATATTTAAAATCGTTTTTTACGGACTCTCAGCCTACTTTTCTTTAATTTGTCTATTATGGGGGTCACTTGTAACGATCGAAATGTAGCTATAATTTTTATAAAAAAATTACGATTTTGTTAATTCTCTCAAATTTGTGTAACTTAAGCACAGGCCAAGAAATTAATTGAACTATTGCTGTGTGTGATGCACTTTTTATTTTTCTATACCTAAATTATATAAGAAATAGAATTGACAGACATACGTGGAGCAAATGTAAAATAGCTCTAGAAGTCACTTAGAAATATTTCAGCTAACAATTGCACAGTCAAATAAATAAAACCAAACAGAGACATTGTTGTTTGGTTATCACATTTCAGTAACTAGTTCTTTTGAAATTTGAATGCTAAAGTAGACAAAGCTTTGCTGATTGAATGTTTACTGCATTTTTCCTACCCAATTGAAGATAACTGAGAACCATGTTCGATTCGAGAGCATAAATAAAATCTAGTTTTTTTTTTCATGAAGTTACGACGGATCCTTTTGAAAATAGCCGAGATTCGTACGTATTTTGCAGAGGATTTTCGAAAATACTGAAAATTTCGCTGTCAACTGCAGTCTCGATAAAGCGACGAGATACCTTCACGTTCGAATGAGTCGCAATATGGAATACTTTTATTTTCGGATTTTATATTAATAGTGTACAGATTTTAACCTATATACCTATTCTGCGGGATTGTAAATCACGTTCAGTTATGTTACCATACATAAACCTATTTGAAGCCGAGCTTAATATGACTGCTAAACATAACAATAGTTAACAAATTTGGAATATAATTAAACAAGCAAACATAATCACGAAACGGTGCCTGTAGAAAATCAAATAGGGAATACCGATTAATTTGTTCTCCTATCAAAGGGTTATTCCGCCAGTAATTAATTAATCGATTTGTTAATTGGTAACCTATTTCTATTCGGGCTCCCTTGCGAAGCCAAGCCGCGAACATATTAATTCCGTCATAGGGAAACCTATTTATTTTGTTCGTCACGTCGCATCGTATTTATCGCTTCAACGCATGCCGAGCTAAATGTCAGCACGAGAGCAAACACTATTAAAGAACGAATACGATACGAATGAATGAACCAAATTAAACCATATCATCATTAGTAACGGGGTCTAATTTGGAATGACAGCTTAGGATAATTAATTCTTTGTGGTTTCAGTATTTTTTTTAAATCAGCAACATTACGAGCCCCAATGCAAATGAGTACGTCTGGTAGGAAAAAAATGTACTAAACTAACGTTAACCTAAAAATTCTGGGGGACGAAGGTGTTTGGAAGAATTAGCAATATAAAAACAGTATAAGTTATAAATCGTATTTTATTTATTCAATGAAAAAAAAAACGAACTTTCCTTGGTAATAAAAAAAACATTGTTTCACCAATTGTACTAAAATGCAAAAAAGTTCGTCTTTAGTGTTACCGACGCAGATTAGAACGTCTACCACTTGGTGGCGTCTCCTTTTGCATCTAAAACGGCTTTAATTCTGAGCGGCATTGTATCTACCAGCTGTCGACACTCTTCCGGGGTTGTTTCATTCCAAACACAGGTAAGTTTCTCTTTAAGATCAGCTTTTGATCTGGACGGGTCCTTTCGCAACTTCTTCTTCATTTTTCACCACAACGTTTCTATGGGAGACAAGTCCGGGCTGCTGGATGGCCACGACATGGTAGGTATTTTTTTCTTTTTCAGCCACGCCATCGTTGCTTTAGCGGTATGGCATGAGGCACCATCTTGTTGAAAAGTATACGCATTTTTATACTTTAACTTACGTATAGACGGCAGCAAACTCTCTTGTAAGATGCTTTTGTATTTTTCGGCATTGACGGTTCCATCTATAAATTGCAGACAGCCGACACCCTGTGCCGACATGCAGCCCCAAATCATTAAGGAAGCTGGAAACTTTACCTTACGCTTAAGACAATCTTTTTGAAATGCCTCTCCTTTTTCGCGAATGACTTTACTTCGTTCATCGCCTACTGTGACTTCAAATTTAGATTCGTCACTCCATATAATTTTACGCCACTGATCGACGGTCCAATTTCTGTACTTTTTGGCGAATTTCAACCTGTTAGTTTTCTGCCGTTGTGTAAGTAACGGTTTCTCTTTAGCAGTGTAAAAACCGTAGCCCATCCTCTTCATCACTCTCTTGCAAGTATCCACTGAAATGTTTTTTTTAATTGCGTCACGCCATAGTACCGTAAGTTCTCCAGCTCTTGCACGACGATTTTTCTTGATGATCTTCCTCAGAATCCTGTTTTCTGCTTTAGTAGTAATTCGTGGGCGGCCGGATTTCTTTAAACAAGAAATTTTGTCGTGTTTTCGATGATGCTCGATGATAGTTTGGATTGTAGACCTTGGCATAGAAAGGTCCTTGGCAATTTGGTACGTAGATTTGCCTTTATTGTTACTGGAGATTATAATTTTCCGCACTTCTTCAGTCACTGGCTTACCTCGTGCCATCTCGATAGAAAAACGATTTGGAGTAATAAAAAATTAGGCTGAATTTTCCCTTTTATATAGTGGTTTGTCATTTTACATGACAGAGAATATTCCGTATTCAATTTGAAAATAATATTTTATATTACGAACCCTGGTAAACAGGTTTTATTTTAAATAGACGACCTATTTTGCCTTAAATATGAAGCAGACGTAATTATTTGCGTGTGAGATGTAATATTTATAATTAAATTATTTTAAAATAAATAACGAGATGTACACTTTGTACAACTCAAAACTAAGCTAGCTTTAGTGACATTGCGTCTAGTGTATTCCATTAATCATCAAAGTCGATTCGGGTAGAAATACTAGTTTTTGAAAAAAAATACGCATGCAGAATTGCGACTAGACGAGCTATTTTGCATTGGGGCTCGTAATATCTGTAAATGCCTCGCCTTTATGTCAGTAATAATATATTCAGTTCTATATATCTGGCATGTGAGACACGTATTAATATTATTGACTGTACCTACCTACAGTAAAATACCTTGTCACAAATATATGCTACATTTCATAAGATTATCAAAATCCTAGTACTGTGCGAGAATAAAAATTATAGGTAATAGTAAATTTTGGAGATGCCTACACAAAACATTCATTTTAAGGCTGGAACAAATATAACGTAGTACGTTGCGTACTAAAGGGTGTTTACAACAGCACAATACACGTTATCATTTCAATGTTGTAGTAAGAAATCTAGACCGCTAGCTATATTACATTTGAATAGCCCCTTTTATGTGTCCCATGTTCAGATACGAATACCCTGACGCAAAGACCTTCCATTTACGGCCTAGCTCCAAAGTAGATTGAATAATTGAAATTTAATTGTACTATATAAGGTAAACGTCCCAATGCCAAACATCTTAATTCCCAATAGTTGACACCTATTGAATTGATCACAGCGTCATTATGACAAAGTTTGAAAGTGCCATGTATTGAATCAGTGTCGAGCACTAGGACATTTACCTTACTGGTCTTCATTATTCAGTAGACAAATGTAAAAAAAAGTAAAAAAATGTTTTTTGAGGTTAGACTGTTTCAGGTGCTATTAACTTTTACACATGAGTAATTGTATTTTTGATGATTCGAATTGTCTTCTATAAAACTAAACTTAATAGAGAGTTGATCTTTATTTCAAAAATATGTAGGTACGTTCTAGATGATTTGAGACAGTGAGGATGCCCTTTTTCCATTAGATGAGTTAATAATTAAATGCTGCTCAAGTTATCATGGAATGGGTTCAACGAAGCATTATGTAATTTTAATCATTTCTACCCGTTTAGAATAAGGAACTTAAGAGGAAAATATGCGAATAAATAAGAACCATTGCGAGAATTTTCAATTACTCAAGATAATTACTTACTGAAATGGAGCAACTTGTTTTACATAAATGTACAGGTTTATATAAGTCTTTTGCGTTATTTAACGTAGGTTCGTACTCAAAGATAAAATATGTTTATTATGAGCACTGTAAAAGAAAAATATATACAGCCAAAGTCAAACATCAGTCTTGAAACAGCCCATATAAATGAATAAAACGCGAACGTAGCGCCATTTTGCCGAACGTCGATGGCGACACATGTCAATTGTCCCCTAGCTAGTGAATCCCTAGTACCAGGAACCCATAAATTTACACTAACGTGAGACATATTTACACTTAATAAGGGAACAACGGTTGGAACTCACTTGGAAAGTCACTATTTGCGACATGTTTTGGACTACAATTGGAGTCCTTCATCAGGTTGAGTGTTAGGTTGGGTGTCTTTCCAAGTGAGTTCCAACCGTTTGTTCTCTTATTAAGTACCAGGAACCCATCGTCGCGTCGCCGATATCATGCGTTTACCCGTATACGTCGTGGGTTTGCGTAGCAATTCTAAATGATTGGCAGGGATAATTATCATATGAAGCGTGCTCGGGACGAACCCAAAGGATTTTGCAAGCGTATTCACAAGGTCACAAGGACTAAACATTTTTACAACAACATACCTAGGTCCTTTTGTGTTTGTAATAAATTATTTTGGCTTGAACATTAAAAATATATCTTAGGACGAGCTATTTGTCACTGTCGTCTTTTTATATTAGACTAGCGACCCGCCCCGGCTTCGCACGGGTGCAATGCTGATGCATGTATTATACATATAAACCTTCCCCTTGAGTCACTCTATTTATTAAAAAAACTGCATCAAAATCCGTTACGTAGTTATAAAGATTTAAGCATACATAGGGATATAGGCATATAGGGACATAGGGACAGAGAAAGCGACTTTGTTTTAAACTATGTAGTGAAGAAACCAAAAATAAAATACAATAATTATACGTAATAGTATACATGGGCCGAATCTAGTTTACGATTTTATGATTTTTATTTTCTAAACATGGTCAAAAATACGACGTAGGCAAAATTATGTGGAAATCTCCCGAGTAACGCTACTATATTCAATATTATGTTTTACTGTTCTAGGAATTGGACTTCCCTGTTCCTAACAGTATTGGAGCATAAAATATCCACTACCTATTTTAGAACAATGTAGGTAATGAGGACTTGCCAAAATCTGACTCGGAAAACACGAGTGATTTGTTTTCATTCTCACTATGACCCAGATTGCAAAATAATGTACGTAGACTACCTTTAAAATATAATATGTTTGCGCTTTTGCTGTTCTAAATGTTGACTCTAGTAACTTAAAAGACCATAAAAGGACAATTGTATCCTAATTACTTAGATTTCCATTCATTTTTACTTCTCTCTTCCTTCTCTTTCTTACATCACATTTTTACTTTCCATTCTAAATATGAGGTTGGCTGCTTCTAACAATAGGTTTAATATAATTTCTTTTCACGGTCGTCTAGAGCCTAAGTTATACGAGTACACAGCTCTACGGCGTAGCACTCGAGGCACTCGGCACGGCGCCGCCAAGCCCTCGCGTAGCACTACGAAATAAATTATAACGAATCTTCCCTGACTATACCTACGTGTCTAACTAATAACAATTATTGTTCCTCTGAGTAGTTTTGAAAGGATATCAGTTTTTACAAACGCTGTGATAAAATTTACAATATAATCTTTTGTGTAAATTTATTTTGGTAGGTAAGTAGGTAGGTTGTATATTGAATCGTAAATATTGCTCGTGCTCTTTCGCCCGCGTATTCGTGCCGCTTGTTGGGCTGCAGGATCTGCTTTTTAAGTAAATAAAACGTATTTTATGAAAACATGGGGTTTTAATTATTGTTTCTTCAGTTAGACGCTTTTAATAGTATAAACAATACAAATTCAGAGGCCGAAGAAGAGAGTGCAGCTTAATGAGCTATACTGGTCTTGGTTTGAAAAAAAATCACCATCATCCTCTAAGCGTTATCTCGTCCCAGTAGGTACAGTTGCATCCTGAAGGAAGCCCGGGGTCCGCTCCATAATCCCAAGATGGAGCGTCGTATTATTACTTGAAAAATGTCCACTGCATTATAATAAAAAAAAGATATCTATCGGCCAGGAAGCCAAGATGTTATTCACATTGTCTTTCTAAGGACCTATCCTGCCAAAGGAAATCTTTTGTTCACGAAACGACGTATAATTTATCGTACCGATGCTACTAGAGAAACGCGTTCGAGGCTCGTCTTGTTTCCACGGTTCCACTCGGATCGAATAAAACGAGCAATGTAAAAAGAACAAAAACAAAGTTTTGAGCGAGTTCGCGACGCTACCGCGATTCGATAAAGGTGCAAGTACCGAAGATTTCTTACCGACATACGATCCCTGTCGGGTTCATCTCAGGGAAGCGCGACGAAAGAATGTCCGATATTCTTTTAATATTCTCAGAATACAGGCGCTTCCTTACGTAATCGTTTCTAAGAAATAAAAGCTTGTGTGTATACACTTCGTGTTCTGTTCACCTAATATTGAAACCCATTTTTAAGGAAACGTATCTTCAACATAACAAAAACCGGTTTACCTAGCCAGATAAGGTAACGTAAGTATTTCTATGATGTCGCACTTAAACTAGTAACGTTTCATAAAATATTTATCTACACGTCGGTTAGCCTCACTTGAAACACTCGTAGTCCAAAGTTCCTGAGATATTTAGCGATGTGGTTACTTTTGTAGTACCTTTATACGTACGTAGTTAATTATATAACTACATACGTAGTGCCTTATGTCCCTTACCAAAAGAATGTAGTATATAGTATAGTTTCGTTACACATTGTTACACACTGTATTTACAGCTCAACTTCAATATATTCCACTCCTAGTAGCCTGCAAACATCGGTTTTCGCTTTATACGAGCTCCGTTCACCGAAACGGCCAAGAAAATACAACTGGGAAAATACTTTTGCGTCTAATTGCTGTCTTAGGATAGTTGGTTTCAGAAACAATGTTATGATTACGACAGTTAATAATTAAGCTTGACTGGCGATATACTTGAGAATTGAATGTTTTCGGTATATATAATGCAAAGGAATGGCCCTGCACTATGTCAAGATTATACCTTTACTCTCGTCGATGGCAGGAAGCATGTACAGTCAAGGACTTCTAGGTCACTTCGTACCTTGTCACAGTGAAAATCAATATGAAAGCCGCTAGAGATCTTATATTAATTCCACTGTGACAAGGTACGAAGTAACCCAGAAATCAAATTCCTTGACGGTAGCTATACAACAGTGGATGGTACACGTATATGTATCAATAAGGTTTTTATATTTGCAAACCTAAAACCTACGCTGTGGTGGATATACATAATATATCAATTAGTTTATAACATTAATATTATTCAAATATTATTTAAAATTTAACCGAAAATGAAAGGTATGACAGATTATAATCAGCATTTAAATCAAGAACTCAGTTACAGGCATTTCGAACAACAAACATTGGCTTGTAAACGACGGCAATACAGCGTTGATAATGTCGGTGCGTCCCGTGGCGATGATACGAATGATACACAAAACCCGCAGGGTCGTTATGTATCATACGTAAGGTTGGTCTAGGCGTAATTTTCGGTATGAAAAACGGCTGCCGGTCACAACATCTGTGCCTTTGCATTGCCTCGGAGTGCGATGCCCGGGCAATCGTACGCAGAGCTCCCTTATAACGTCACGCGGCGAGGTAGACAGATGCCTACTGTAAGTAAGACTGTGACCGTATAGTACTTAACATGTTTGACTTAATACAAGAGTGTCCACACTTTGCGCTGCGATGATACATCCTTCACATAACATGTAATCCAGGACAGGGACACGTTAAGTAAGCCGACGAGCTTACTTAGTCGGTTAAAGGGTCGTATTACACTTTACCAAGGCGAAAATATCATATATTCTATTCATGAGTAGAAAGATACATTAGGATAAGAGAGGTTTACCCACTAGCCCTCTAAGAGATCTCATTACCACAACACGTACCAATAATTCAAACGGTCAACATTAGCGACTTGGCATTCACATTCGTTTACAGTTACAGCCTGTTTATTTGTCGTATTAATACGGATTAAGGGACATGTTCTTTCATGTCAGTGACTTATAATTGGTAGTAAGATTTCAGGTTGTAGTCCCTGTATAAATAACTGATGATAATTGTTAATAAACAAAAAAAATAAGTCACTGCCAAGCTTTTTGGTCATAGCGGGTATTTTTATCTGCTGTGTAGAGAAAATGTGGTTACACAGTTAAAGTACTTGAATTTATTTCATGAATAATGTAATGATAATTAATACATAAAATAAAATAAAAAATCGTAACAATACCTAACTTAATAAACATTTATTGATTCACAGGCGATAATGAACTATTTTGAAGCAAGACTTGAATATTGTACTATATATAATGTATCTTGATGAATATGTGTCTTGGTTATAAAACACGAATAAACTCATGTTTGGCTTTGCACACCTAAGAAAAGATGATTTAAGGCAAGGCCCTTTCAGAGATCTGACGAATACTGAAGTTTAAACTTTCAGTGTGAAGAAGTAATGTATAATTATCTACACTACACAAAAATTACTGTGGAGTGAGAGACAAAAAAACAAAAAAAATGACTTGTTAACTTTGTCAAAAAACCCTAAATATCATCGTAAAAATAAACTTTCATGCTGCGGATTTCACAATTATTAACGATAGCTATTTTTTTTTACAGAAAGGATAGCATTTTCATAGTTCTAACAAAATAGCCGGATAGAGTTTTCTTAAGTGATCCAGTTTCAAAAAATATATATACTAAATATTTAAGTAATTACGCGCAGACCTTCCGTAGAGAACGGGATGGTTAATTGCATCAAACTCACGCGTGTTAGAGGGGGTCATTTGTAATGGAATGGCCTTGCTTTGAAACAGTGTTTATAGAGGTGCGATACTTACATATACATAGCGTTTAAGGCCGACGCGAGAGCGACAGCTCTGAACGTATATTGGACAAGTAAATGTCGTGGCCGGGAATGTAGGACGGAAGCAGCGCGGTGCCGGTCCTCGCCGGAATGATAGAAGATCGAACCAAGCGTTATCGTATGCATTCTGCGCCTTACAATAAAGTATCTATACAGAATATGGGTACAATGTTTATACTATGCAGAATGACACTTTAAATAAGTATTATATGAAAGAAAGAAAGAATGTTAGATATAAATAGTGTTACAGATAGAACTCTCTGGGGATACTTGTTTGCTGACAGGATCATTAATAGTAAATATCAATACAAGCGAATCAATCCTCGATATCCCTAAAACAGCCCCAAGTGATAATTGATTTTAACATTCAAAACGTGCGGCGTGGTTAAGCTGTTAAGGTATAACCTATCTTCAGATCGACAGACGAAAGGGTTAGCAAGGCCTTAGGGCGATGAGGATATAACGTAACGAGTCATTCGCGGCGTTTATTTAAGAAAAAAAAACGGTCAAGTGCGAGTCTGACTCGTGCACTGAGGGTCGTGTAACCGTCCCGACCCCATTTAATTCAGGAAATATCTTAATAGTGCGATGTACAAAATACAAATTGATGGGTGGGCAAAGCGTCACAAGTCATTGTTGTGACTTTTAAGTTTAAACCAAGCACTAACAATTCCATAAATTTTAGTTGACCCATAGGTTCTTAACAACTACGGTAGGCAGATATAAAAGCGCAATCTATTTAATCTCCTATATTAAATATTAAAATTATCACGGCTCGATGCGACGGCTATGGGTCCAGTGTATTAAGTAACTCTAAATGCGTTGACTTTAATTGACATAAGTCTTTTAATTGACGTAAGTTGGAAATCATTTAGCTCTTATATACGAACTACATCTGTCAATATAATAGCTCATCATAATCAAGTAGAAGCGTAATACTCTATTTGTAACTACGATCGTAAAAATAAAAACTAAATAATGCGAAAACCTGCTTTATCTTAGCCACGATTTGACTCAAAGTGTAAAATTATGTTCAATTTAATTGTGTAAAACATGTTCATTAATATTAACTTCAACTTCACCTAATGTCATCGGTATAAAATGACACGTCTATGCCAATGACGTTGTCAAATGTCGTGATATTGACAACTATCTATGTCGCCTGTCGCCTCACCATACGTCCTTATTATATCTTGACCCTAAGATTCGTGACAAATATGTGCATATACGGAGGTCAGCCTTATACTGGTTCTTCAGAATCGAATTTTCCGTACGTCAGCAGGCATTGTAAATATCTACATGACTCTGGTCTGGTTCATAAGTTTAAATCCCACCCCCAAATTCATCAATTTGAGAGATGATTTAAGGGAGAAAAAGTATCACTCGTGTTAACCCAGGCCAATATCTCTATGTATACAAAGTTTTATCATAATCCGTTCAGCCGTGATACAATGATTTTGAATTTTTACGAAACCACTGGCTGATGTGCAATGGTATGGTATACTTCAATCAGATCATGGAGCCCTTTCATTTGAATAACCTCGATAGGTTTTTGAAGATTTTTTTCTCTTTTATACAAAAAATTGATGACATCATAGCTGGAAAATGTACCAGGTGACGGCTGTCCCACCCGAGTCTATAATACTAACTAAAGACTTCTTAATTTTTTTCAAAACTGTTGCCGGTTATGCATTGGTCTGCCGTGAAATAAAAAAAACATCAACTTGACAGCTGATAGATGTCAAATGTCGCAGTTACATCTATGATTTTGTACATTCGTAGATAGTTACAGCCACATTTGACATCGCCCAGCTGTGAAGTTGATGTTTATTTTTATTTCGCGGCAGACCAAGGCACGATCGTTTTAATCCCTCCAAACGTGTAGTACGAGTATGTCAAAGATAAGATTCAAAAAAATATTTCTTAAAAATGACCACTCCAAAAAATGTAAGGTTCCCAATTCTCCATACACGAAATTCCCTACAGGACAGTAGTCAGGTCCTAGACTAATATAGGAACACCATGTCACAAATTATAATATGAGGAAGCTACGCTAAGTAACGAAAAAACATTTAGATTAGTGAGTTTTCCACTATAAACACGCTACTGCTTCTAAACTATTAGACATATTTAGATCGGTCCCTCGCTAAAGGAATCAAAATTCTTTAATATCATTAGTCTAACACTTCATTGTTCACTTATTTGAAATACCTAATGCGCGGGATACGAGCATAGCATATCGATCGACCTAACATTAGCGAGCGAGTGAGATCAAATTTCAAGGGTATGTATGACACGCCATGATCGCCAAGTCTTAACTGGCTCGCACCATAATTAATAAATTAAGCACCTAATTCGACTAGATGTTTAAACCGTAGCGCAGTAATATTGCCACGGTAAATCTAATGCCATGTCACGCTGCCGGCACCACCTATTAAGTGCATGAGGAAATCGCGTGCAAGCTTCCGGTAATTCTTTAAAAAACGTTCCATGTGGAACTGGAAGTAGTTGGTAGTCGTAACTTACGGTGTTAATTTATACTCGTACTGTAGTAAAATTTTTAGGGAACAGAAGAACTCGTATATTTAAAGATAGATTGTTCACGTGCTTCGTAATTATGTAAAGTTAAGATACCTACTAGAGCCTCATTTCTGGTCGTTAAGTGGTGAGAGAGGCAGGAGAAACTAATATGAACTAGATCCATTCATGACCTTTGCTTATTAATTTCCATTTTAGCTCACAGAAATTCGTCAAGTCAATATTCTGCTGGCGTACTCGTATAATTAATAAAATTAATGAAATATACTGGAATTAACTTTGTCGTGATAAATTCCTTGCCATTACGAAATTGTAGGTATTTGTATAATGGGAATTTCATTTGACAACTATGTTGAATACTTACGATGTGGGAATTCGAGACCTCCAATTTTGTATTCATTGTTTATACAGCAAACAATGAAGCGTGACATGAATGAGCGTGTCATAGGTATCGGATTACTTCTCTACCTCTTTTTTATTCCAATACCCCTAGTGTGGTGTCGGTTTAGAATAGAGGCGACTACGGAAAATGCAATGATGAACTTATCACATTTTCTTCATGTTTAAACCTACAATTTCTGAAAGTGGCACTGAATATTAATTGCCATGTGCTTTGTCTTGGGAATACAGGAGAAAGTTTAGTTAGGGGTGTATTTTCAAATGGGGAACAAGCCTGAAGATTACATTGAGATATTATAATAGTAATCTAATAATAGCCGTTACAAGTGTATTACTGGAAAATTTATCTTGAAATTATTATTATTTTTTGAAATATTTTAATTTAAAGTTACTCAAATTTGAAACGTGCAGTGAAGTCACTCCAGTTTATCACTTCAGTAAAAAACATTGAAAAATATCTATAAAATGGAATATTATTTATTATGAATGATTTACTATATTCAATAAAACTGAAAATACATATATCTGTGATGCAAATAATATTCATGCGGCATGATAAGTCTGACGTCGGCAGCAGTGACGGCACATCAAGCTAGTGAGCGGTTACGCGCGAAATTTGTAATGTCGATTTTTGAATTGAATTAATTCAATTATTTGTGCATATTTTAACTTTTTCGTGTTTGGTATGTTTACGCAATCCTTAAATCTTCATGATAGACTAGGTCAATGAAATAATGCATGTTCTTTATTAAATAATTTCTCGATAAAAATAAATGGTTTAATCACATAAAATCATTTCTTTTATGTTGCGACGTTAGTACAAAACTAATATCAAAAGAGTCAGAAAATAACTTAGCACACATCGATGTATTTAATCTTGTACTTAATAATATTTCTTAACATGTTGTTATACTGTACAATATCATTAGAGAAAACTCCGGGAGGGACTTAATGGACCGCACTGAAAGGTTCCACAACATTTTCGGGAACTGGACCGTAAATAAAGGGTCAACTTTTCTCATCATCGAAGACTACCAACTCTGTAGCCGTATGACGGTACTATTTAACCTCTTCATCGCCATAGTAGATTTCGTAACTTGTGTCTCACACGCCAAAGTTAAAGAACAAACGTCCGAAAATAACTTTACTTGACAGCATGTTTTGTAGGGCACTAAATGTACTGACTTTTTAAATCGAGTCAATGGCGACGAAAAGGTTGATTTAATTAATAAATACAAGTTGAATCGTCTTTATGGTTCCATTGATTCACAAATTTGAGTTTAAACAGATTACAGCTGAACTGATTCGAAATGTAAGATTTTTAAATTTAGAATACGGGTAATAGCGGTAACTAGATTTATTTTTGTTAGTTAATATGTTTTTAACTTTACTTATGTTTATAGTAACATATATTCTCTTCTTAATAAAACAAAATTACGTAATATGAAAAAAAAAAAGAAATTTAGAATACTCCAATATAGACAATATAGTAGTATAACCTAGAATTAAGCCGTTTTCAAATTGGAGTAAGTATGATTGATCCGATGTCCAATTATGACGGATGACGTACATATGATGTAAATGCAAGCCGGGGTAGGTATATTACGGATAGCCCGAATTAACAGACTGATCTGATTCGATGTAACGTTTTCACTAAGTCCCTCTAATGAATATGGAAATGGCCAATTACTCAGTTCAGTCTGTCTGTACATAAAAGCCTGCATTCGCGTTGATTGATATAATACCGAGCGAAGGAAGCCATATTATGTTTGAATACTGGCACAGATTACTATACGTAACGGATGATGCTCTCCCAACACGTCACTGTAACTGTCTCACTCTTGCTGCTTAGTTTATAATACCCAGCACTATCTACTTTTTCTATTTAGATAAAGTGCCTTTAGTAATCCGGTTAGGCATCGTCATTTTATTCCTTATTAAAATCAAGTATTCTTCGTTCAAAACAATTTCCATTATATATAATATTTTATTTCGTGTATATAAACAATTTGTTAGTGTATACAATATACAATCATAAAGTCAAGGATATGCTACGCTCTAACTCTAGTCACAGGGTTACTATGTATAGTTTATGGGGAACAATGGTTTTGCCCAATTATCAAAACACATTTTAACACCAAGCGTGGGGTTCAATGTCATCATAGCGAATCAAAATTGCATAATTTTACTTCCCTTAATTTTTCTATTCGTAAGTAGCGAAACGAATAAGCACCAGTAAATAACTCTCATCGATTTTTATTAAAGTGGGTTCAATTAGTGTAAAAACCTTCTATAGATTCGTTCGAGGCGAGTCCATTAATCGAATTAGGTACTATCGAGTCGGCATATTTGCCTCAGTTCCAAGGCCTGGGCTTAAAAACTACTTTCAGCCAGTATCATCCGGTTCGATGTTATCATATTTTCTAGTGTACAAGTAAATAAGCAAGTATTATATAACTAGAGAGAAAATTGCATGAAAGTATGACGTAATACACGGCACCGAAATAACGAGCGTGAAAATTTCCTGCATTGTTACAAAGGACACTTTTTAATTTTAGCAATTATTAAATGGATATTTAAATGTGACCTAATTTGGAAATGCGCTGATTGGTTAGGTTGGAAATGCAATGCTTGTAGGAGTCTATTTTAAAAATTTGTCCTGTTAAAAAGTGACATGCACTTCGTTTTCAGACTGAGAGACACGATTAGAGAAATTGCAACTGCTACTTTAATTGTTATGCTGATGTGCAAAACGTAACAAACGTTTTGTCTTCGTCGCAGTAAGGTGTAACTTCGCAGTAAATAACACATTGCCGAAATGTGTTTGAAAAGGTAAGGTATCGGAAACCTATAATCAACACAATATACATAATAGAAAAGGTAAGATCCGAGGCGGGTACTCACACAGGCAACGAGCATATTGTGGAATAAGTAGCGGATTTTGTGGATAAGCAGACAATGAAGTTTCACAACTAAATATTTGCAATTTTGCTTCGTAATTGTACCAACGAACCATCTCTCTGTTATCAGGGATGTCAAAGGAACAGCTCCGCTTTGAAACTTGATATTACACGGCTAACTGCATCCTCTATAGATCTTCGAGTCTAAGCCAAAGCTTTGGGGTTGGATATAATATTAAATAGCATTACGATATTACAGTTCCATTTCCTGGTCAAAGTTAGCACATTATATTAAATAAAATGATAATAGGTATATTACTGTTTTCAGCAGGCGAATCACGTAACTTTATGTACTAACGGTAGATAGATTTTACTGTCAATTTTGAAGCATAAATGTATGAGCTGCAGGCGAATCACGTAACTTTATGTACTAACGGTAGATAGATTTTAGTGTCAATTTTGAAGTATAAATGTATGAGCTGACAATTAAAATTTGACATTAAAATCTACCTAACGGTATTATAAAAGTTACGTGATTACCCCGCTGACAATTAAAATTTGACATTAAAATCTACCTAACGGTAGTACAAAAGTTACGTGATTAGCCTGCTGGTCAAAGTTATATTTACATTGGTACCTTTACTTTATTGTACCTATTCGTTTCTGCACCACCTCCTACTCAGTTTTATATTTCACATATTATTTCTCCAAAGGTTGTCTGGAAAAGATCACTAATTATAATTAGCGATTGGACCGCCTGACCTCAGTCCCGCAGCATTTTTTTTTGTACACGCTGTTTTATCATAGGATATGATGTGTGCAATACGTACATACATAGTTGTGTGTGTCCTCAGCTGATCTCGCAAATGGTTCGCTTTTTCGTGCCCTCTCTGTCTCAGTCAAAGAATAATTTTAGACCACCTAATCGCGATGTAGTGGTAGTTCCTAAAATGCGCACTGTGGCGTACAGGAAATCACCACTGATTCGTGCTTTACCTTATCTAAATGCGCTTCACAAGTCGGCACCTGACTGCTGTATTTGCAAGTAGTTGGAAGATGATATGGTTTGGTAGGTGACGAATGTAAGAGGTGTGTGCGATGTATGACCGCCCGTCTTCAGTTATTCTATTAAAATCATGAATAACACAATTTTATGTTGATGCTACAGATGATCACGATCTTCAGTCATGAAGGAACGACTACAAAGATATGTTAGTATACCTGAACAACATTGTATCCATTTCACAGTGCCTTGGTGTCTCACTATAATACTGTGTAATCTATTTGGACTATAAATAAATAGTATTTGTAGTGTATTGCATTGTACTTTATATTTAGTTGCAAATGCATAGTCTAATTAGTCAGCGACTTACCTCTTGTGAATGCAGCGGGGTTGGTGGTAAAAATAAAAATATAAGGCCGCGTTCATAGGCAAACGCCCGCGACAAAAGTCGTCTAAACACAAACATACCTATGCCGTTAGTAATTAAGAGTGATAATGAACAGCCGAGATGTGGTTGTTTTCCAAACTCGCTAGACAGCGCGCGTTTCGCGCCGCTTACTTTGCGGGTCCATTAACATTAAAATCGGCCTGAAGCGACAGAAACATTTTGCGTCGAATAGGTACACCGAATACACCTAGCTTACTAAAGGTAACCTCAATCAAATACTACTTAAGCTACTGTTACTTTTAAAATAATTCTAAAATTGTAAGATGTATCGAGTTGCTAATATTTGATCTGACATGAGCTTCTAGCGGACCTTAAGTACTATTGACCAAACCGATAAATACTGTTCATGAACTAGAATAAGCCTCTCACCCTCTGTCGTCAGTACATCGCTTTATGAATACTAACGCGTCTAGATCAGATTTCCGTGGCCTTAGCAAGCCACGCGTTTCAAAGGCAACCTTGAGGTAGTTAAATATACAAAAATAGATAATTACTAGCTTTTGTCCGCGATTTCGTTCTCGTGAACATCCATATCAACTTATAATCCGTATTTCATACCGTTGGGAGACGATTTCTGGAATACAAAATGTGTTCCAGTATGTTTCTATTCAATAGTATTGTGACTCGTATATATTTTACGTTTCATCATGCTAACGTCATTCGTCTTTAATAGTCGACACCGGTCACATAACCAGATCGGGGACCGATTACATAACCGGAAACGTCAACGTGCCTTCAATATTTTATGTTAAATTTTGTAGGCTCTCAGATTACACTGTTATCACATTCGACCACTTTGACAAACTTCTAGATGACCCCTGATGACATATTAATTATAGGTAGACGGAGTTCAAGGTACTGGTTTGTTAAGGTTGACAGCGACTGTCTAATAATTAAATCTCTCATTTCAAACAGTTACTGTACTGTGTGTTGAGGAATTTTTAGTTATTTGTTGCTAGGACTAAGCACTTTTTTACCCTCCATTTTTTCACATATTATGTGTTATTGTACAATTTTTGAATGAATTCTTTTTATTTTGATTCCAAGTATATATACTTACCAATTTTCAAGCCTTTAGTCACGAATTGAAGGACTTTTCATACAAAGTTCAACTCCTCTTTTGACCCCCTTTCATCCCCAACCTGTATTATTTTTATAGCCTATAACCTGGCCGAAGATCCATTTAACTTATTAGTGAAGGTTGTACTTAAATCAATTAGCTAGTTTTCGCATGATGCCTAGACAAATAAACAGACAGACAAACAGACACAAATTCTAAAAACTCGAAAAGGGGAAACTACTTCATAGTTGAGACGAAGATAGCCTCCGTGCAGCCGGCCTCGCCGAAGCAGCGAGGGCTAGGCAACCGTTGGATATCCTTTAGCTCGATGTCGTGTACGCTCTGTCCTTTGTTTCGCGCACAACATGAATATATCCTTGCAATGAATACTCAAAGAGTACATCTGAATGTCTGTCAAATTAGACCAGCTTGACAGGACTGGCTTCCCAGGAGGCGGCTTGTCCCTTGTGTCGCACATCACGGTGTAATAAGTGAATAGTACTTACAGTTGAGACCGAGGTCGTGGTAGGTGAATATGGCTGGCTTGTGGCGGTCGCCCTGCACGGCGACGAGGATGTCGCCGCGGTCGGTGCGCACGCGCACCTCCGTGCAGCCGGTCTCGCCGAAGCAGCGCGCGCTCGGGAACTGTAGCTGGATGTTTTTCAGCTCGATATCGTCCATGCTGTCCATTGGAGCCACGCTGCGGAGATACGAAGCGTTAGTATGATTTGCAAAGATGATAAATGATAACATAGATTAGGTACATAGTTTGTTGCTATAGTTGAACGTAATCAACTAGAAATTTACTCTTCAGTGAATATTTACTACAGGATGTATTATATTTCTTATCGTGGTATCTGCCGTTGGTTGGAGTGGGAATATTCCCCTCGAAAATCGGGAATATTCCCAGTAACGGCACAACAGTAAGGGTGGGTTGCACCAACTTGCGATTACAGACCGATCGACGTTAAATATGGCAGCTGCCATCTCATAAAAAATTCCAAAAAATCAGATTTTAGCGAACACCGCTTACGATAGCAGACGTTTTGGTGCAACCCACTTTAAGTTGGATATTTCTTCGTGGATCAGACGTTCATTCCGTTTTGAAATTAGAAAATCGAAAGTATGGTGTACCTATTCTAGTAGACTGTAGACGCATCCTAATGCTATATAGCAATTGTACCTAATACCAGGGCTCGGAAACCGGTTTCGTCTTCAAACAATTAACCGGTTAAAAATTATTTCAGCGACACCCCAAACCCATTCTAGGACACCTCACACGACTAGATTCGACTTACAATATGGTTTTTTTTAGGTTTTTTCGCCACTTTGACCGCCACCTTGAATTTTGAGCAAAGTTCCCAAAATTCGGCTTGTCAACATTCAGAATCGGATTCAGCAAGCTTTTTCTACCTCGGAAAAGTCATGTTATCAAAATGGCTCACAAAATGCCGTTCAACTTGAAATAATGTCATAAAACTCTGTGTAATGTCTGTCTACACATGAATTTTATAAAGTATCTCATTGTATTAAATATATATCTGTCAGTAATGCTGCAGCTTTTGACTAAAATGTAAAGGAGACGAAAAACTGTATTACAGGCGACTTTCAACTTTAGCTGGAATATAAAAGAATTTAAATGTCTCGCATTTTAAAATGAGGTTTGTTCTCCAAGCTTGTCAAGCTGAACTACTCATTTGTAATTCCCTTTTGTTACAATCAAATAAATGAACGGCGTACACAATGCCGTCAAGTGAATATTTTAAATAATGAAACTTATTTCCACTTCAGATATTTTCAAGTGACAATCTTCAAGCAAACATAATACAATCAAGATGAAATCCGAGCCGGGCTTAGCAAAAGGACTCTAACCAAAGGAGGCGGTGGGTTAAAAGCGATGGCTGGTTCACGTAAAAGGATCGGACTTCCGATCTTGACAATCAGATACAGAGATCCCGAAGTAATGACGCTGTAGGGTTTTTGTTTAGCAAGAAGACTTCAAACTTCAAACGTTTATTCATGACAAACGTAACAAGTTATTAAAAATAAGCAAAAGAGATAAAATAAGGACGTGAAGTTGCCACGAAATGAACAATATGACGATTAGACGAATGTTCCTTTGCTTTAGGTGTTGTCATGTCCCGGTTTGCGAAACATAAGTACGTACTGTACAAATACTATTTAACGGCAATATTTATAATATTATTACACGTGTAACCCCAGAGCGTCTGCAATCCGAGTAGAGAATTAGACTGATTGTGTACTCTCAAGACAGAAACGAATTATTGGATATTTAAATTACATTAAATATTTTAATAGCGTACTCGGTCTTCACTGAAATTAATAAAGGTACTGTCCCCTATTCAAAACGAAGCTTCTAGATGACTTTTCGGGTCAAATTAGTTACTGTTTACTTTTTAGAGAAATAATGATTGAATGAAACAAAGATGTTCCTCTACAAAGTAAACAGTAACTAGTTTTAAATTGTGGTAATAATAATAATAATAATAATAAAATGCTTTATTGTGCACTACATGGAGAATTATTACAATGACAAAACATGAACAGGACTTAAGTAAGTAGGTAACAACAGGCGGTTAAATTGTGGTAGATATTTCTCTAAAAAGTAAACAGTAACTAATTTGGCCCCTCACAGCCCATTATTCCGAAAAGTCGGAGGACAGTACCTTGATTCCTAAAATGCTACTGACATTAATCGTGACGTGACAATAAATTTGTGTTGTGTGAGGACTTTATAATACGAGTAAGTCGTGGCCGTCATGGGTTTGGAAGACTTGGGAGATTTAATAGTGACAATTGCTGATCATAACGCAGCGGTCACATCTAATTGTTAATTAACTAATTAATGTGTCCAGTCGATTTGACACCTGCGTCATGACAGCGTTATATCACTGTTAAACCTTGCCAACTATCGAATACCCACGACATTGTACTAGTCGTGGTTTGCTCAAATATACGTAAGTTACTTAATTCATAGTCCGCGAACAAAAGCGTAATCATCGCCCATTAGAAGCCAGGACTCGCCTGTCTAGTTGCAAGCTCTGATACCTAAGCCTAACCTAACCTAAGCGGTTTCAAGAGCTTAACTTAACTCGATCCAAAGGTGAGTGTGGACGTAGAAAACACGGACTAAACCATATATGAAATATTAGTAGTAGCCACCGTCTTCATTCGCGAAAACAATTTATTTTATATCCCTCGGGAAATTATAATTTTCTTTGACCAGTATATGTTTTGGCAGCTTCCAATAGTATGTATGTAGTCGCTGTTGTATAGTTCAAATATATCTAAATGTTGTTTGGATTAGGTCTTACTTTCTGACAAACACAAATATAAAATGCATGTGGGTATAATTAAAACTTTATCCACAGGCCAGGTTAGTAAATGTCTTAAGCCGTCGTCGTCTCCCGGCGAAAAAAATAAATAATAGCATTCTTTTGTAATGAGCCCTGGGATCCCAGGGACCGGTAGACGACGGGTAGGTATGTATTAGTATAAATATCAGAATGGTTGTGAAAGTAGAAAATCCAATTAATGAAAACTGGTACAGAATTATTAAAAATTATTAACGGTCATTATTTACCACGTTAACCCTGATTCAGTGGTTCTCAAAATTGATAGAACCGTGACGTAACAAAAAACAAATGCTTGGGTACCCGGGTATGGGCTGTCATCAAGAAAAAGGAGTGTAGTTGAAAATATATAAGACAGTTCATATTTCCCAGGGCCCATTCAATAATCGTGTGACGTTGGTTGAAAATTAGTTTCGTGACCATAGCTAATTAAAGGTAACAGACTACGCGAATCTTATCTGAATCCATTGGGCCGAGCTAGTTGCTTCATTTATGCAATCACCTGAACCCAAGTTTGTTTGTAGCGACCATTGCCGTGGAAACCGGGGCTGATTAGGAATCGGCTTTTACTGCCATGGATTCTCGGGATTGTATCAACCGGGATCCACATATATAGTTTTTAATACAGTTGCTCAAAAAGTGGTACTTTATATAGCTGTATATCGTGCATAAAGTTGGATTTCGCGCACTAGTGCTTTTTACATTTCAATTTTTGACGTGACAACGTCTTATAAATTGGTTTGCCGGGTGACACTTCAAGAAACTGCGTTACGCTCCGCTCACGTTATGCGCTCACAATGAGAGCGAGTGAGAGGCATGGTTAGCCCGCCTAAGAGCGAGAGAGAGAGACATAAAAAGTGAAAGGCACGCGTCCCTTCCACTCGAGCAAAATTATTTTACCACTCAAAGTCGTTGTCACGTAAAACTTTCGCCCGTATACCGACTTTACAGGCAACCAATTTTTTTTAAACCTACTGTTGGTCCAAGGTCGAACCGAAGATTCTTAGGTTCAATCAGTTTACTTATTATTTAATAAAAAACTATACTTCTATAATATTTAAAACATTAATATTGCATATTAGACAAGTTAAAGGGTTACAAATATTAATAAATTTAACACAGTTTTCAAAAAGTGTAGACCAATGACCAGAAACGAGTAAGTATTATGCGAGACCTCCGATTACAAATAAATCAAATATAAATTAATGATTATATTAAAAAAAGATTTTTTTTTCATGTTTAAATGTATTTTAGACTACCATGTGACCTCCTAAAACCTCACCCAAAACAGTTTATGATTTGGATGAATGCTGTCAACCATGGCATGTTGAAAAAAGTCTATCAATTAAATCGACTTTTTAATTCCTGCCTCTTTCATTTATAATTTCAGTAATTAATTTTGTAAGGACGTATTGTTTTAATTACAATTTTGTGATATGTGTGATTTATACGATTGTTAAATGAAATTTAGGTAAACTACGCCAGATGTAGATCAACAATGGCAAATAAACACATTTTGAATTGTCTTTTTTAATTACTGTTTTAGTTTCTTTGATATTTTTTCGAAACTGTAATAAAAATGTCCCACTGCTCGACACTGACCCAATGCTTTGCACTTTCAATCTTATATCATAGTGATAGGGGGGAACGATAGGTGTCCATTGGGCGTTAAGTTATACAGCATTGCGACGTTTACCTTACAGACTTCGAGTTTTTTTCATGGTTTAGTTTGCATGCGTGCGTAACCTCTTACAAAAATTAAATATAATCTAATCTGAGAGTTGAGAGGAAAAAATAAGAAACCAGTAATGTTTATGAAAGTACGTTCTGCAAATGTCAGTATTGGAATTGGAAGTTATTGGATTTTATGAATACGCACCCACCTAACTACAGCTTCATAGTACTGGGAGCGGTATGCCTTGATTGCTCTCCAACGCTCAAAGACTGCCAATCTGGACCCGAACGTAACGTAAATTGGAATGGGTATTTTAATTCCAGCTTGAATCCTATCTACGATACGTCACGTTTCACGCATGTGTACACTTAAAGGGAGCTAGGTGTTCGGAAAAAATACCTATAGTCCCAGCCGGGTGATTCTGTATCCCTCGATAGTAGTCCCCACAATAGCGCCGTACCGATTGGTGACTTAGTCAAACTTGTTTGCTTTGAGTGAATTTGCGACGGTAAATTGACAACCAGATAACAAAATAATTTACGTTATTATAGTGCTTTTAACCTAGCTTGACTGCGGTGACAACTGACACTTGTCATTCCAGTAAAATAGATAGTCTTATAACATCAAACATGTCATTATTTGTACTGGAAGGTCAGCCGTCACCTCACAGTACCCAAGCTATATTAAAAAAAAACTTTAGAAAGCATTAAATTCAACTAGCTTCACTCAAAATAAATGAAACAGATTAGTTTTGTATAGACAATGTACGCCTTTGTCATTGCAAAGTCTGGGCTGACGCCGACTAACGTGTACAGGATCGGTATTCCATCCGCGATACACAGACTACTTAGAAGATATGGGACAGAAAAGGAAATATCCCACTTTCTGTCTTTCGAAATCAATATGACACACTTCGACAGACCGTTGACATATGAATGTACATACACGGACATGCCCCTTCCCGTTAAAATATCGTGGGTGGAATGCCGATCATTTTCGCAGAAAACCATGATTTTTGATGTGTTAATAAAACTATATCTATCTCGTCTTAAAATATATTCTTGATAGCCGTGTTTTAGCACATATTTACTATCACTCTTTAACATGGAACTTTATGGAGGTTAATATTCGTAGTTATCGTACCTATAAAAGGACGCAGCTAATAAAAACGCTGCTAAGGTAACAAACATGGCGTATATTCATGCTTAACACGGATTTATCTTTACTATCACGTACTATCTTCTTGTTGGTAAGTGCCGTAACATTAAAACGTATATAATAGAAGAAATGTATAAGTAAAATAATGTTTAACTACACTGTTCTTACAACTTAAACACTAAATACCTATATAACCCTCAAAATAATAGTTTTAATATTTTCAAATTAGAGGTACAGTCGCCATCAGATATATCGGAGCGAACGAGGTGCTCACAAATGTGTGTTCAGATGAACACGACTCTATTGTCAAGGCGTTAAAGTGCATGTTCAGATATTTTTGAGCACCCTGAAGAGTACAGATATATTTGATGTCGACTGTACCTAACTTGATGGGAAGTCTATCGATTTCGGCGGCTTTCCAAAATATCCAGGACTTCACTTCACGAATAAAATAAAGAATATTTAGTGAAAAACAAATCAAAATGATACTGTCAGAAATGTTTTTACTGAAATGAACTTCATATTCGCCTAGTGCTTACATTTCGTGATATTTGTTCTATTACATTTTCTAAATAATTAACCAATTGCTGCGTTACTACCCTGGGACTCTTAAACTAGTTTACAACGGCGTCCAAGCTTTGAATAAGCTTGGAAGGCACAATAAGGTGCAAGTAGTATAGATACCAGGGCACGCGGGCTTCATCGGCAACGAAAAAGCAGATGAACTTGCAAGAATGGGATCCAAAAGCCAATTTATAGGTCTAGAAAAGTTTATTATTTAAAAAAAAAAAATTCTATCCCATGACATTTATATAACAAGATAGCAAGAAGGATTCGTTTGTTAAAAAAATGAACCTCGCATACCCATTTAAATAAGTTGCGTGCTAACTTATTCAAGGTTTCCTTATCTACTGTTAATTTAATTATTTGTACATTTTAATTTAATTAAAGCGAAGGGTCGCGACGTCTCCGGCAGCCCCTTTTCATATTTCCTCAAACAGAAAGGCCGATGAATCATAGTCCAAACTAGGACATACGCCTCTTTTGTCTAGCACGATTCCACTGTAGTATCTGGGTCGCAGCGTTCGATCATAATCCAGACGATAATATATCGGCTTGCTATACACAAAACACACAAGCGTGCGAAGTAAATAGGTTTGAGTTCAACGCTAAGATGAATATAAAATGTAATAAACTGTGTTATGCATTAGTAGAAGCAAACTATCAGAAAGAATTATCGCATTCTGGGATATGTAAAATATTATTAACTGCTCCGTTTTGCCCACAGGAGTGTTTATATTTGACCTGTACGATTAGAATATTAAGGGCACGAAATAATACATACGAAATTATAGAATGCGCAATGAAATAACATAGTTTTCGAACAGCTACAATCATGTACGAGTATGCTCGTAGTTAGACCATTAAACGTGAACTATGCAACTGCAGCGAGTAACTACACGCTCAATGGAATGTAGGTAAAAGAAGAGTTTCAAATACGTGCCTACGTAAATTATAATAATTACATTAAAAATGCAGTTTTTCCTAAATATCACCACATTTCGACAAAAACCTTGCTGACGTTACAATACAAATACTCTATTGCACAACCTCAACAAATGAAGAGTACATAATTACAATGAGAGGCAAACAACAAGCAGGCGAGGGGTAGGTTACCAATCACATTCATTTAAGAAATAAATACTTGTACATAAATCTTTAGGAACATGAAAAATCGACATCGTGCGTCACTAGTCCACGGGGTAGTCACCGCGCCCAACGCACAGACGTCAAAACCATCGATTAGGCAACTATCTACTTTGAAAAACTACAATTCTCCAACGCATTTTCACTCTTCGAGAAGGCAATAGGTTCTTCGTGGGCAAAATGTAAGACGTTTATTTCCGTCACATATGTACTGTTTATGGTACCTAAATACATACACAAAATGTTGAACTATCGCCTCCAATTCAAATAACATAGTGCTCTAATGCTCGACATGGGCCCATGAAACTTTGGACCTTAATTCATAACACAAGAGGTGAACAATATATGTTAACTAAGTATTTAGTAGGATTACTTTGAGATATTTGATGTTGAACTTCTATAGTAAAAACAAGCAAAATTCCGAAGCAATTACAGGTAAACTCGACCGGAAACGAAATCGGAAACCAGTGAATCTCGTCCCAAGTTTATTGTAAATATATATTACACCAACAAATCGTTTTAATGGAAGTCGACAAGGCGAAACATACATTTGATTGGTATGTAAAAGCAAAAATATCACAAACGATTTGGAAAAAGGTCAAGTCAGAAAACGCTTGAGTAGGTACAGGCTCTGCACGATCGACCGGGTTTCTTGGCAAAGGTCCAACTAGAAGCTGGGACAACCTTGCCTCTTTCAATTTTGACACGAATGTACCAAGCACGACCTAGCACTCGGATTTTCAACCATCTCTAAGATTTAGGACACTTGCTTGATGAGCGTAATCTTAGGTTTCATAAAAGGGAATTAATTGTCTTGACTTTCGGACGTAAATATTTGATGACGACCATGGAACGTTTGTACCCCAGGTTTATGTCGACATAAGGGCTTGGCGGCCTTGAAGAGTACCTAGCGGCCAAAATTAACCGTCACGAAGGGAATTACCATACTTACATATAGAAACACTATGATTATGAATTTCAGCACGAGTATCGTGTACGAACACGAATGGAGTGGCTAAAAGTTCACAATATTTACACATTACCTACTGCCATGAAACGAAACGTTCTACAGCATGTTATTTAACAAATTTCATTTAGTTAAAATTTTTACCTGCGACGTAAACGAGGGGTGCTTTAATTTTAACATGTGTATATTGTTATATGTGTGTCTGTTTGTGGTATTGTAGCTCCCAAACGGATGAACCAGGTTGAGAAATGTTGAGGTACGGTTTTTAAATGGAAATGCTTGGCTATCGAGATGGTTTTTAGCTGTTTGTGTGTTGGTTTTTTGAATATTTTTTTATTTATGTCTTTGTTATTCTCCTAATGAAGGCAAGATCTGTCAAAGTGGAGGATTGGAAAATCGATATAAAATATATACTACAATTGATCAATGAACATTTTTACGATTTATAGCGCTGATATATTTCTAACTGCACGGAGACCCTTTTCATCCCAAATAGACATCCTTATATCATCAATATATATAGTTCCTGAATAAAACAGTAAGAAACCTTCCCAGAAGGTTCTATTACCATACTTAATTTCGCGGAACCTTTTAGAGATTTTTTTCCTGAAAGTTTACACAAGTCACTATCCATATTAACATTTACTGTGAGACAAAGACTACGAGAGGCAACAGCAGCGGCAGGTGGCGTCAGCGCCGCCATAAGAAAAAGAGAGAGCACGCGGTCCGATCTCTCGCTCCAACGTTTAGCGCCATTGCTGCTTGAAATTGTGACAGAGTTCTGATGTTAGTCAAAACACAATGTATTTTAACGACATGTTAAGTAGCAGAAATCACCAATTCCAATAAATTAAGAACGAGTAGTGCTGTGTTACGATTGGACTGGCACGATTTAGGTATCTTTAGAAAATTATATATACGAATATTGTAAAGTGATTGACAAAGGAAATACCTAGGGGTACTTATTTTGGCTAAGAGTTGTATTTGTTTCCTAAAACAAAGCCAATCAGGATCCCTTGTCACCATTGTTTTAACTGAACAGTAAATACCACACCAGTAACGTAAGATAATTTCTATGTAAGTAATTAAATGTGAATACATTATTTGAGGGAAGCCTATGTCCAACAGTGGACAATGGACGTCTTTCGGCTGATATGATGATGATTATGATAAAATCCGGCCTAAACGTGGTAAAATTCGCGGGCTAAATTGGAAGAAAATGAATACGTGTTTGGATAAGGTCTATATATAGCAAATCATAGTGGCGACCGCGTGCCGTATGCGAGGTTAAGCAACGTGGGCCGGGGTCAGTTCTTGGGCGGGTGACCGCTTTGAGTGGTTTTTAACTGAGCACTCCCGTGTTTTGAAAGGCACGTTAAACCGTTGAACCTGGCTGTTGTCTATAATAGATGTCGTTAAGCCAAATTTCGGGCGGATTGAGAACTTCTAACAGTCAAGTTACCCACTCACTTGACAAAGGCGGTCGAACTTGTACCACGTCCGTAGGGAGTACCTACCGTTACCCTACACGTGACCTGGAGCTAGGGTAACAATATCGTCAAGACGAGAGTTGACTCAATACCGCGGGTAATAATCCGCGGAATCGACGCCAGCGGGCAGCGGGGCGATGCGATCACAATGAATAGACTTGAAAGAACCTGTTGTGAACGACAGCGTTGGGATTCCATTAATCTCTCCGCTGCCCGCTGGCATCGTCCATCACAGGTAGCCATACTCTGAGCAACATGCTGTTCAGCCAATTTTGCAAGTATATAGCTATCACTCTCCACCCTTAACTTTAAGTCGAAGAGGCCTGAGAAATGCTGGATTGATGGATATTTGTAAGCACTACTAAGTCTTCGAACCATCGCCATCCGGCTGCTGAATCATTATGCGGAGAGGAGAAATGTAGCGGAAAACCTTTAAATTGTTGGATTTCGTGAAGACAAAAAAATACTTGATGAAACATACCTAATAAACATTATTATGCCATTGTTCAAATTAGAAACTAAATCAGACCAATACTAATAATAAGCAAGGTTTTGAGAAACTAATTTTAACCCGCTTCTTTCCCATTTCAATCGAATAAACTGCTTAACCGATTGTTGATATTCTCACGTATTAGTTTTTATCTTTTGTGACATATGTACAACTTTCGTAATGTGATTCATTATTTTGAATTGTGTATTGTATTATTAATAATTGACAGACATAAATTTTAACTTGTAACAGTACCATTGTGGCCTACTTGCAGAAAAAATGATTTAAATTAAATTAATTTCCAACGATATTATGCGAGCTAATAACTACAAACGATGTCGAAAACCACGCGAAGTGAAGGACAAAACGCAGGAAATTGGGCCCCGGGCTGAAGGAAATAGCGGAGGATGACACCGGGAAGAACGTTAACACGGGAGAGAGAAATATGCAGAATGATAAGAAAATGAGGTAGCAGAAGAATGATATTCAGATTATTATTTAATTCGCAACGGTACGAAAACGAATGATTGTGGATGGAATGGTCGAATGCAAAAGTTTGACTTCGGGATATTGTTTGGACTATCTAGGAGACAAACATACTAAACCCCCCAACCCCAACCCTCCCCTCCCAAACCCCGGAGGTGAGGCCTAGGAAAGGAGGTCCAGTTTTTTCGTTTTCTATTTAAATCTCGAAAACAAAGCGTTATAGGAATTTTGTTGTATTACACAATAAAAGCTGATAACATTCTCTACAACTTGAATTCTATACAATTTCAACAAGCTCCGAATAACATCCAGCGATTCTTTAGTTCGCTCCTACATTTAAATGAGTTCTTCCTGATTGGCGCGGGATGTGCGAAACAGAGGCGCATGATATTACTATATTTACTATTGCGCCAATGCGCAATTTGGAGTTTGTAGACTGTAGGTTTAGACCTGGGTTGTTATACACAAATCAACTCGTTCTCACCTGTCACTTCACCCCTCACTCGTTTTTATATGGAAACTGTCAAAAAGTGACAAATGACATTTGAGTTTCCGTATGAAAACGGGAGAGTAGTGAGGTGACAGGTGAGGGCGGTACTTAGTGAATCGAATAGTTGTACTTGATAATTTTTAAAACAAGTATTCCGTTGGACCAATTTTGATACGGAGCACTAAATGCATACCTACTGAGTAATACGCGCACTACACAAAGCAGCCCGTCTGATTCAATTATTGGCTATTTAGTCAAATTATTGGGAAACGCGTATTCACACATCATAGGACAATAAAGTGCCGCGTCAGCGTCCGGTTCGCGCCTGCCGCCAAGACATCCACCTCCCAACCTTGGCTCACAAGCTGGCCAAGTCCGACAAACTCATTCATGTCATGGGCCCAAAGGTATAACCACTAGGGTGGGTCGAAATTCACGAATTTTGGAGTATCGTAATGTAATAGGGCATTTTACATAAAAGGCCAATTCTCTAGTTTGGCTACATGATGACAAAATATGATACATGGATAAAATATAATAAAAAATAAATAATTTTGAAATACTGTTATTTAATGATTTAAATAGTTTGTATTTATATATTTAATATGGAGTGAAAATAAAAAATATTAATATTTTTTTATACTTAACAGCCGTGCGGGGGTTAAAAGTCTAAATCTAGAATTTTTTAATTATTTTTCCTGTAATCTACAGAATACACAGCAACTTTTGAGCCCTATTACATTACGGTACTCCGAAATTCGTGATTTTCGACCCACCCTAATAACCACCACTCATGACATAGTTGCAGCAAAAAATACTTATATATTTAAATTCAAGCTCATGAAGTGGCTTGTCGAGCAGGCGTTTTACGGTTATTGCGAGTTCTATATGACACTAATTATTATACTAAATTGTACTGTAATTAATTACTTTATTAATGAAGCCGGACATTATCTACAAATATAAAATAATGAATATATAATTGTACGTCAAATAGTTTCTGCCATCATACAGACCAAATACGTACTTATACGAAAATAGTAATTAAAAGTTATTGTGTAAATTGTAATCAACCATTATAATACAACACATTACAGATATATGATCAAAGCGAATCAACATGTTATAAATCAAAACTTAAGGTAGATAAACGTACATTTCATCGAGTCTACCAAATAGCTGATTTATTTCTATTTTAAGCCAAATGGGTAAATATCCGGGTGATCGATCCTCCATCCATATAAATGATGACAAAATCTACGTTAAGAGTATATTTATTTATTTATTTATTTATTTATTGCTTTTCCATGTAGTTTTAGGGCACAGCAGTAACTTATAACTAAAAAAAGAAAAAAAAAAAATATATATATATATATATATATATATATATATATATCAGTGGCGGAGCGTCCATACAACTCGATTCCCACCGGCTTGCCTAATATTCAGCCAGTCCAGTTCTTTCACTACGGCTCATGAAGAATAAGAAAAGCAAATTATTTCCGACTTCCCTAAGAATATTTTTGACGCGCCGCCACTGATATATATATATATATATAACACAGCGTAATATTATAGATATAGTTGATTACAGCCATATGAAAATTAGGTACTGAATTTATTAATCAGATAAATCCACACCATAAGCGTTCGAGGAAAAATTACGCCTTTCTTGTAAAGAACATTTTACCGCACTGAATACCAGAACAAGTGACAAATTCTTTTGCAGATAATATGTGTAGGCGTGTCATTTCAAACAAAGAGCCGGCTGTGAAAGAAAATATGTTTTGTAATACTTATTTATTCCTTTTGAAGAGAATTCCGAGGTTCTCATTCCGAATACGTGCTTATTTTCAGATGTACCCAATAACGGCAATACTACCAAAATCAAAAAGAGGCGTATAATGACGGTATATTTTTACGATAAGGATTACAAACTTGCAAATTGCATGAAATGAGTCCCCTTGAGAGTGTACCTATTTCTATAAGTGGATTATTACCCCTCACTTTATGTTTCCGTAATGACAAGAACATTTTTTTAGTGTCAATCGATACCTAGTAGGTTGCTGGTTGCTGCTGATATAAGCGGTATGTAATAGAATTTTCTCAAACATGCAATGAAATATTTCCTTATAATAGGCTGCGAAGTGTCACGTTTCGGGTGCAGCTAGACGAGAGGCCTTTAAAGGAATCTCATACAAAGTTGCAAGATGCTCTTTTTTAATTTCCATTCCACATTTATTTGTGACACAATTATTTGTTTTTTGGTTCATCATGACATTCTGCCACTACGATTATTAAAAAATAAAACAAACGATGTTTGATATATTTTGCGTTTTATTTATATAATATCGACATGAACATAATAAATAACCCATTATTAACACAGTCCAATAATTTTAATTGCAAATATTTTATCTAAATATTAGCGGTAAAATGTATACTCAAACCGTGAAGGCATTTTTTAAATCAATTTGGAGGTAAAATTGTTTTTTTTTTATAATTTTGAAACTGGATTTAAGCGGTGTTGAATTTGTTACCTATTTAAATATGAGTTCCGACACCGATGACAACAGCGATGAAGAAATGTACATTTCTTAAATAAGGTATGTTTTGTTTTATCTACCCACCTTAAGCATTCATAAAAAAATTAAAAGGGGCTATAATTTTTGACAATTAACAAGAATGACAAACTGTCAATGTCGTTCCATAGGATAGGTCGATCCTAACGTTTCGTTCAGAAACGTGCTTCGTACATTTTAGAATACTTATGTAGTAGTAGTGTTTTATATTCAAGTCGAGTTGGAAATTGAACGAAATAAATAGTAATATACATATGTGTTAGTGATATTTTTTGTCTTATTTGCTTTTAGTTTATTTAGAAAGTTTTTCATGGTGTTTTTTTTTATTTATTTCATCGCATGTTTGAGAAAAGCACTATACATACCTCGGCGTGAAAAGGCTTACTTCCCAGCCTCTGTAGTAATGTACTTATTAATCAGCTATATTTAATATATATTAACGACAATTCTTTCTCGAAAACGCTCGTTGCTCATGGCACCTAACTGTAAAACTAATGAAATTATTTTTATAGTATAGAATAGAGTAAAACCTATATTAAACTGAACGCGCCCCCGATGTGTTCGCTCGCGCCAACTTTCGTAAAATTTACCTAGGTTATACTATTCATTACTATATGTTTCAACGTCGTAAGTAAAAAATTAGTTAGTCTGTAGTCTGTCAATTCCGTCGGCATTCAGTTAAGATGCTAATTTAGCAACGCTCGCCAAAGTGGAAACGCTCTAAGATTTTCCGCCACGGCATAGGTGTTTGAGTGGGCGGCTTAATATATATTTGATAATCCGTAGCTTTTTAGTAAAACTCCGAATCTACGACGACAGGGTCATCAACAAATGCGGCAACTAAAGTCAAACCATATTACATAGAAGCACAAAGTTCCGCAGTGCATTATACTAAGAGCTAAGAGCCGTGTCCTATACTGATGCAAATTTTGAGTGAAAAGGCTTTCTGTTAAAAGGTAGCTGTTTTAGCTTGGTGAAGATCTAATCGAAAGCTCTACTTCGGATTAAATTCTACGATGATCTGATGTACCGGCCGATCTATAGGTATATAACACTTATGTATGTAGTAAAATAAATCTTAACATGTACGCGATTTTAATATTGGTTTATATACAATTACATACAGCAGAATCATAATGAATGTAAACTACCTAAATTTCGTTTCATTTTCGCTGCCAGGAACCTGGTTAGTAGTTTCGCTATTACTTTCAAAATCAAAAATATTTTATTGGTTTAATATTTTACAGGTATTACCTACATACAGTACGAGGTCAGGGTCTCCTTTTAAGTAAACAATGATACTTGTGTTAAATAAAAACCGGCTCATCAATCATTATTGATGAATTGGTTTTTATTTAATGGATATCATCATTTTTTTCAGTAACAATCATTATTCTATTACAGTCTGTATGTGACCAGTTATACCAGTATGATGTATGCCCAGCGTGTGTGGTCAAGTAAAGTAAAAATGCATTTATTGCATGAAAATGGGTTACATAGGTGGTTAGTAATTTTTACAGTCTCCATTTTCTACCTGCATGAGATATACAATATTAATTAATTATTACCTATTGCAGCAATTTAATTATCAGATTTCAAAAAAAGTTCACTTAAACTATAAAAGCACTTATTTGTTAACCAAGAGAAAAGTTTCGTTTTAAATGATTTCAGAGCAATTTAATTATCAGATTTCAAAAAAAGTTCACTTAAACTATAAAAGCACTTATTTGTTAACCAAGAGAAAAGTTTCGTTTTAAATGATTTCAGTGGTAACACCTTCAGTTCACTTCAGGCTGCTTTTCTTTAAAAAAAATGGCTATTATCTTTAACAAATAGGCAGACTTCATTTATGTATAGGCACGGGAATGTTAACAATTTCAGATTTTGAGCAAGTGGTTGTTATTGAAGTAGGTAAGATACATTACGTACGTACGTAGCTGGAAAACACTAACGCGATTAGCTGCTTAGTGCCAACAGCGACGCTACACGATGTTCTATTAAGGCAAGGAGCTGACCAAAATACTGAAGTTTGAGCTTCCAGTGTGAGGAAATAATGTTATTTAATAGTAATAGCGTGAACTACACAAAAATTACTGTTGACTGAAAAATAAACAATATTGAAAAATGCCTTGGTAATTCTGTCTAAATATCATAAATATCATCGTAAAAATATACTTTCATGCTGCCGATGTCGTTATTATCAATGATAGTGATGTTTTTATTTTCAAATGGTAGCTTTCTTGTTGTTATACAATAACTGGACAGATTTTTCATTAGTAATCCAGTGTTCCAAAATCAATTTAAATATACTAAATAATTACGAAATTACGCGCAGAGCTTCCGTAGAGAGCGGGATGGTTAATTGCAAACTCACGTGTGTTAGAGGGGGTCATTTGCGCTAGAATGGCCTTGCCTTAAGGTTTGGCCACACCGCTACTCAAAACACAGTGACTGACGTGACTCTTGCGTGACTTTTTGAACTAATAACTGTCTACCTCTTATCACAGCATTTAGGGCCCGTCGCGTATTTTGTGCTGCGGTTTGTAGATTTAGATTATTTCATGAATTTAATACTGGCACTCAATAAGCGGATAATTATAAGATAGTACGTACTCGGACAGAATATTGATTCAAATTAATGCTTTAATTAAAATACACCCTAATAAAAGAACGTAGGATTGAAAATAAAAAAAAACGTGCTACACGATTCTGTATAACAAAAGAGTTCGGTCGATGTATCTTAATAATAGTGTTGTCGCGAGCGTTGCCCTGTTTTAGTTAGGTACAGCGTACTCCCGATAATACAGTATCCCATAAAAAACATTCCATGTAAAAATAGGTTAAGTCTCGAAACTCTTTCATCGTAAAAAGTTGTGAGATATTATGTAGAGCGAAGTCAGGCTTTCTTATTCATCTTTACACGCTTACTAAATAAAATGTGGAGACTTGAGAATCACACAACTTTACCTCATTCATTATTTTTTGCATACACTATTTACTTTGTGTGATTGCCAAGTTACAAACTGTTATTTAGCTTGTGGATCAGCAAGAAGTACCTTAGAATTATGATGATCGGTCAGTGTGTCAGTGACAAAACTAAGGAACTTTGAACTTTGACGGGCAATAACCTTAAACTACTTAGTTTAAATTGAATATTGAGAATATACCTAAGTCATATTATGCCCTATTTGTTACTGAAATTTCAGGGTCTAGCTTTAGCCAGCACAAAATAACAGGATGTTGAAAATGGCCTGTATCGCTTCGAGAAAAGTGTGGTACGGCCGTACCCCTCTGTTTTGCTCGACTTGTGTGTTTTGCACACAGTAAGTACTGTGTGCAAAACCTAATAAATGAGAGGAGTATTATTTCGACAGTAGTTTTCACAATAAAATTGAAAATGTGTTCCATTGAATATAAATATATTATAGGTCACTATAATATATTTATATTCAATGGAACTGAAATATAGGTTACTACTTGCTTGTAAAACCTGAAGTTTTTTTAAATTGTATCATGGATTTAGTAGGTAATTATAGAAAAATTTTAGATCCAGTTACTGAGCAAGAACTAGGAAATTTATGTAAACATTGCTTTCCACGTACATATGTACCGTTTCATTCTTCACAGATAAAGCAAAAAATCTGTTTCTACTAAATAATGTATCACTTTATTGTGTAATAGAGTCAGTACATTAATTTACGCTGAGAGTTTACTGGCTCTGACAACATAAATGTTGAACTGGTTGAAACGCCTACACTCTGAAAACCACTAAATATCAAAGGGATACCCCTAGCCGGAATAAGCCTAGCGGCTTTAATTATACACAAAAGCGTTTCTTCGTATTCCCAATTTTTCACAAGTTATTTGTTATGCAAGGCTGCAAAGCTGTTGCTTGGCGGGAATGCATGTATTGAGAGACGGGCTCGCCCAGGATTGTAAACTTGAACCACGAGCGAAGCGAGTGGTACAAAAGTACAATCCTGAGCGTAGCGAGGCTTTCAAGGCACGAGACGCCTAACAACTTTGCTGCCGAGCGAAAGACACAACATTGACCTCACCACCGCGAGGAAAACAAATCGTGTATAATGCAAGTCGTATGTAATTTGTACTCATGTTCAATAATAAGGGTTCTTCAAATTAATCCATATCAAAGGGTTTCATGGATCATTAACATTACAATTCCATTTGGGTCGTTCTTTTTTACCGACGATAGCCTGTCGCTCACCCATATTCTGCGAGTCATTAGAGTATTGGTTATTATGTTTTATTAATAAATGTATCTCGTTGTTCCTTTTATACTAATTTAGAAACGATGCAAACAAACATTTGTATGGGACCAACTACAATTAGAGCAACACAAAAGACGAAAACGAGTAATTTGCTATTTTAGTCGTGATGTATAGCGTTTCTGTACATAGTTTCCATACAATTTATTTTTTATTGAAACATGAGAATTCTATTGGTAACTTTCAATTTACATTTGGACTATTAAAAAATCAAAATATTTTGCGATTATATACCCTATATTTTTCGGATTTTAATTAAGTTGTCTTATTTACTATTTATTATTTGTAGAATTCTGTGACGGAGTGGTAAGTCGAAGCGCGGTCCTCGGGCCACTCTGTCACAGCATTTTCTAAAAAGTAACTAAGAGGAAAAAACTTTATTTGCATTAAAGGAAACATTACATAATCCCAATAAAAATGCAACTTCTTTTATTGGGATTCGGTAACAATGAATAAAAACAAAATTAAAAATTTTGAAAAACCCACGACCGATGTACGGTGAAAAATGTTACTGCAGCGCCCCCTGGTGAGTTATCATCGTAACACCCAGCTAAAATTCGTCCCGACTAAACTACAAATCTATTGCCGAAAACCGCTTCTAAATCGGTCAAGCCGTTTTGAAGATATTGATGTGCACACACAAACAAACAAACAACCTCTCACCCTAAACGCATATACCGTCTCCGTTCCGTCGTGGGTAAAAATATACTTCGATCAAAATACTTATATGATATTGTCGGTAAAAAAAAGAATGACCCATTTGCACCTTTTTTTTAATGTGCAATAAAGTTTAAATCAATAAATAATAAAATGCATCAAATAGCCTCTTTTCCAACTTTAAACGAGTCATATTATTGTTGAGTAGGTCTTGACCTACACACAGAGTAAATATATTTCACTCTTTCCAAAGATATTATTGTTGTAAGAGCATACAAAAAATTAAGAATGATTCTGCGTTTAAGTAAACCTTTTAAAAATACATTTACGTTAAAAGTTTTGTATTAGTCTTTTGTACGGAGTATATTGTTATTTCGGCAGTGTTGTGTGGAGCCCATATTTTGATGTCCATAAGTCTTGAATTGAAAGGATTCAGAAAATTTTCTTAACTCCCTCGATTACAGAACTGGTAGCTATAACCGTGACTATCTTTCATCGGCAATCAGTCATAATCTCCCTTAATTGGAAAAGAGAAGATTATATCTTGATGTTCTATTTTTATTTAAAGTTATTAGTAATCGTATAGACTCTAACGAATTACTAGAAAAAAATCTTATAAAAATTTCTCGTTTCCACACACGTTCTAAACCTACTTTTTCTCATCCTGTGGTACAAGGTATGACCAAATTTTTTTCTTTAGGCGCATTTGTAATATGTATAACGAAATGCTTAATAGACATTTTTGCTCACAGTTTGTCCTCTTTCAAGAAGTTCGGCAATGATTGTTTTCTAGATAATATGAAGCGAGGGAAAACATGGTTTTAATAATCTCTTTTACTTTAGTTAAACTACTTTGCATGAGTACACAACTTAATAGGTAATTATAACGGCACCTGTAACTTATTTAGTCAATAATTGTTACTTAGTAATATATGAAACTTTAGGCCTAATCTGCGTCCATTTTTGTATGATTTTTTTTGTACATGGCTGTTTGTTTTCTAAATAAACTAAAAAAATATATATATATAAATATATCTATGATATAAATTATAACATAAATATCTTCTGAACTGAAATCAATGAATAAAATTAATTATTTTGAATTTACGCATTTATTTTTCATAAGAAGTAGTCTTAAATGATGCGTTCTGAAATTCCACGAAACGTAATAGTACATTACTTACCAAGAGCGGTAAAACAAAGAATGTCTCAGATCGCAGGTATTTGACGCCCGAGCCGAAGGCAAGGGCGACAATTATGCGATCTGAGGCTTTCTTAATTACCGCCCGAGGTAGGTACAAAATTTTATGTCAGCCCCTGGCCAGGAAGTGGGATTTTCCGCGCGCGGAGCGTGCGGTAATTGCCACTTTATGGCCAGCAGGCCACCAATCACCTTTATGTACTAACGGTAGATAGATTTTACTGTCAATTTTGAGGTGACAATTAAAATTTGACATTAAAATCTACCTAACGGTAGTACAAAAGTTACGTGATTACCCTGCAGGTGTGATATAAAATATTTATTCGTATTATTTCTTTATAAATGTATACAAATTATTATTTAATATTATAAAATTGACCTAGAACAAGTATTATTAATTTAATTCTTTAAAAAAAACAATAATTAATTTCACCATTGCATTGTATATTAATGAACGCTGTAGTATTCTCAATTTATAGAAAAAAGAACACTTGGAACTCATATAAAACAGCGTAACGTACGTTTGCATGCGGATTTTAAACGATTCACGGGTGAGGTGAAAACGCTATTTCTCACAAGTCCAGCATAATCCAGGCAATGTATGATATTGATGTTTCTATATTTAATAGAGAAAACGACCACAAAGGCGATCTTGCGGCTTTTCAAAGGTGACGTCAATCACTGGCAACTGGGTGTAGATATATTCAAATCTGGTTATCATTATTTGAACACCTGGTAAACCTTTATAATTAAGTATGGACATACACAAATAAATAACGGTAAGTGCCAGCGTAACAAAATCTGATACCCTGATTTGACTTGGCCTGAACTAAACGTTATGTATCTTCCTCGGATAATTAAAAAAAAAACTTTTACCATGTGTTTTCGAATAAATTATCCCGTGATTTTATATTAATTACAAATAGATTCCGGTTCAACGGTCTGTACCTATGTCCGTAATGACTAATTAATGCATAGCCGATGCCGTCGGTCTAACCTCAAGTTGCAGAAAAGATATTCGATTAATCCGGATCATAAATGAAAGTTTATGTTCGTTCTGTTCGTCCTCCTAACGTTATCTCAGTACAATTGCATCCTCAAGGATACCCGGGGTCCGCTGCCTAATCCCAAGATTTGGCGTAGGCCGTGTTTTAAATGTGTTTAAATGGTCACTTCGACATCTATCGTTTCGGTGTGGTAACGTCGTAATGAGTAACAACAATAATGGTCATTTAGTTTTCTCTACTACTAGTAGCCTGAAAATAATTACCTTCATTCATCCAAATTCCGCACATTCTGTACAATTCATATACTTACCTATTTTAATCATTTCAATCTAAAATGACTGCATCGAAATGCCTTCTTATTTTCAGTCTGCTATTCGGTAAGCTGAATGTAGCCATTCTCAAGTTGTTAAAAATACAGAAATAATAAATATGCCTGAACTGAATAAAGAGGCCAGATTGAATTACTAGAGAGGTACAAAACTTATATCAGTCTTTTGCATAGCGTAGTATGTTGCGACTGAACGAAAATGCTCCTTCAGGACAACGGTAAAGTAGGAAGCACGTCGTATTTAGTATTCTTCAAGGGTGTTTCGAGTCAGCAGTTGTATACGAATTACTGACATGGGTCGCCGACTCGTGGACTAGTCTAATAGTGAAGAGAACGAAAAACGAAAACTGAGTACAGAAAATAAAATGTTTGTAACATTTTGGATGCCAGAAGAAAAATTGTACTTATTTATTTATTTAATCTTTATTGCACAAAAGAAACCTTATCGTACAAAAGGCGGACCGTGGTTGGCGGTGCAACTAACAACTAAAGAAACTCAAAAATAATTACATTTAGTCCTTTTAACATACCTACGTATTAATTACACAAATAATTATATAAAAACATACCCGTAATACATATACAATACATCAACATACACACGAAATTTACAACAAAACAGATACTTTACGACTCCACGAATCTGCCAGTAAAGACATCACGTACCTACCGACTTTTTAAAAGCGAACTTTTCCAGAGGCGAGCCACCTAAACGGTGAGCCAATACGACATAAAATTAAATACTTAACTACTTCTTAATTGGTTATCTTGTGTTAAAAACACAAAAGAACCAATTAGAATTAACTACTTATGTGCACTTTTTTGAAAACGACTCGGATAGGTTTCCAACCTAACCTATACACACAATAGGTTTGACTCTCAATTACTAAATTGGTCCGGCCAGGTCCTGCATGCCGCTATGCAAATCCCGCCTGTGTTAAAAAAGGCAGGGAGAGAAAATATTGGATTTTCAGTGCCACTTCTGGCAATCGTAGCTTTAGGATAGAGAAAATGTGTTAATGTAGGAATATGTTGCTAGCCCACCGTCCACAATATACATAACTTATTCCCATTGTCGGTTCTTACGATACCTACCCGATTCTTCGAGGAATTGACACTAATATAAACAGGCTTTTAAGTAATGTTCATAATTCAAATTCAGTTTTGATGACTGAAGTAGTGACTGACAGGCAAACTAACTTTAATCACAAAGCACTCAACGCCCGTGACACAATGAAATACCTAGATACCTAACTAGGTATCTAAGTATTTCATTCTTAGATTATTTTCTAGTCTATCTGGTTGACGCACTGCCGTGGCTACTGAATATAGTGTTATCTATTATGAATCGATGTAGTCTATTCATAGACATCGAACATCCAATAATATCGTAGTCACGTTGATTTCTTTACTGCTCTACCATAGACGCGGCAGGTTCTTATTATTTATTCAACGTAAAAACTTTACGTCGGTGCGGCACTTAAGTGAATTATAATATTGAGTAACGCAGAAAGATTTTCAGCACGTTCTCTTGCCCAATGATGCGAAAAACGTTTTAAACGTCTGTCTACGTCACATTTTGGCAGGCAGTTATTTTATGAAATAAAATATTGTACAATTTAACCAGTCATACCCAAGGGTAAGGCCAATAATAAATGTTATCATAACGACACCAAGTATGTCAACGGTCTGGAGCCCAAGGATGCTGAATCTTGTCTTGTTCAAAATGGAGGAGAAACCGGTGTTAAATCGCTGATGATAGAGACCTGACATATTGCTTTATGTTGCCATTCGAACCAGGTTTTAGAGAGAATCTAATATGTGGGACAACTGTCAATTAAAGCACAACAAGTGAAATAATTAGTTTCACAACGTAGTTTTAGAACGACACAAGCGGACCGTATTTTGTCAAAAGTAATTATAATACTTATATATGAAAATTGCATGCATACGACGCAGAAGTTAACATAAGCATGTAACAAATAAACTTACTAAAATTCTACGTAACTACTACGTACTATGGGTACAACAGTCAAGGAAATCGAAACACGTACCTGTTTCGCTCTTATCCACGATGACAATAAGGGATAAAAAGGTACGCGTATACGTTTCCTTTACTGTACTATGGACAGCACGGCAAGAACTCTAAGCAAACTTCAAGAAAAGCAAGACGCGTTAATCTCAATCCACACGAACTTTGAGGTACCCAGAGCATAGTGAAACGACGCCAGATTTAGTTGAACTGAAGTGAACTCTCTGATTAAATAATTGTTTGGTTTGAGGTCGAGGGCGAGGGTGACATTGTACGCCTGTAACTATTGGTAACAACTAAACTACTAAGTCTAATAACTTTGATGTCAAGATGGTGATGATACGTGATTAGGAATTGTGGGTTTGTAATGATACCAAATATTAGATCAAATTTTGGTAACTCATTCCGTACTCAAAGGGTAAAACGGGCCCCCATTACTAAGTATTCGCTGTCTGTCCGTCTGTCACCAGGCTGTATCTCATGAACCGTGATAGTTACAGTTGACATTTTCCCAGATAATGTACTTCTGTTGCCGCTATAACAACAAATACTAAGAAACAGAATAAAATAAATATTTAAGGGGGCTCCTATACAACAAACGTGATTTTATTGCCATTTTATAGATGTTTTTTATAGCACTTGGCCGGTTTTTTGACTAACCGAGTAACTGACTCTAAGGAGAATAGTAAATGTTAACTAAAGGTGCTATATGCACGGAGAGATATTTATATTATAGCTAGTATTCAGTTTATGTTTTCCTGGCAATGCCTACTTACCTAGACTTGCTTGATAAAATGATAGTGTATAGAGTGATGAATGATGATATACACATACGAATGTCGAAATAAAAAAAGTACAAGGCTTCAGGACACTTTTTATGCATTTACTTGCTAAATATCCTACTGTATGACGTTAAAGGCAGAAGGTACATCATGTTATCAAGAACTATGTCTTATAAAAATACATAAGTAGTCGTATTTGTCACTTAAAATTGGAAAGTCATTTTCCTCGGGATCGAAGCTCTCGGGACGAAGATGATTGGTTCGTTATTTCGTTACGTCGTTGATGCAACCGATTCCACCGATCAAACACGGATCGAATAACATTGGTGTTGGTAGCTGTACCTATAGAAACCGTTTTGAGAATAAAAACTTCTCTCACTTAGCCATACTCATACGCATTTATTGATAATATTATTCATATAATTTTAACTTTACGTATATTTTGTTTACAATACCAAGAGTCCGCTTTGACAACAACTCCTTTTTAGCGTGATATCGCAAATTGTTTCAAGGGTGTACACGCTCACTCCTAGCTACTTTTCTTTCTGCCTTATTACTGGATTCCAAAAACGGTTTTTTTCTGATTTGATATATATGAATATCAGTATTTTCTTAATTGTAAGTAGTCTGGTGTGCTGTATTTTATTCGGCGTTTATGTAAGAGAAGGACACCTTATTTTTCAGATTTCAATTAGTTCATTCATAATTCTCATTTTAAAAACTCGGTTCAGATAGTTAGAGTTGATTATGGACTGAATATATTGGCCGAGAATGCTCGGCTGTTCTACAGTTTGTCGCTTGAATCAGAAGTACCACATTCCTGTACGTAATTTTAAACCAGGATTTACTTAAAGTTAGACCGGTTCTTTAAAAAAACACAGAGACCTAGGTGTGACTTACCCGAGTAGAGCGGCTTCTTCAGCGTTGGTGGTAGGCATTTTCTCCTCCTTGCTTTCTTCCGTGAGGATATTCACCCTGAAATAGTGCATTGTATGATAGCTTACTCGATGTATGCATTAGATGATTTGAATTTAACCTACGTTCATTACTTACGAAACTCGATGGATTTTCCATTCGATAGCAAACCAGTTGCTATGTTACGCGAAAGGATCACTTACACGGCTTTCATACCAATGTTGTATATACTTAATTCGTTTACAATGGCTTTCGTTTTGGCGTATCCGATGTCGTAATTCATTGACTATCGAATTATTATATAGGTACAACCTATTTAACGAACAGTGAGCTATATCTGTAGCGACTCCCGTCCTTACGAATGATCGCTATTGCATGGTTGTATTTTATGTAAGTGATCGCTATTACGAAGACTCCTGGCACGCAGTATAACAGAAAACTGAAATATTTCAGTGATTTCCTTGCCCTTGAGTTATTAAGTTAGTTGTGTATATTAAGTTAACACTGTGTGTTTGACGAGGAAATTGTTTATTAGTTGATATTATACCAGGATTATATTTGTTTGAAGTCAAAGATATACGGAACATTTACGTAAGTAATGAACAAGGCTTCATAATGGTATAATGATCACTACTGTGGACAAATAAATCGATACATTCTAAAACAATTAATCATAATTAAACCTTTGTCATTTTCATTGTTCTTCACTACTTGTTTCTTGGAATTGCAACAAACATATCGTCAGTTGACAACTAAAGCTCACCAAGTAACATATACCTTGAAATATCTCGTATCGCAGCATTGTTTCAGTATTGAGATACGCGGTGTCTAAGAGTAATGACAAATTTGCTAATGACTTTTGGTTGCCACCCGACGATTTCATACATTAACTAAGCCACCATCACCACAACAATCATGAACTATGATTATTCCGAATGTTACGGTATCCCGTAGCCACATTCGGGATTCTGTAACATTCGAGAAATGGAATACCGAGTAATATACTTATAAGCTTTTACGTAGGCTAGCGAGCGAACCGTGGATGTAATAAAACCGACCATCAATTATTTAACTATAGTGTTATAACTAATTTGAAATCTAAAGTCCAATTGTACCTAATTGCAGGAAGATCAACTTTTGCATAAAAAGCGAAATAAATCGTACCATGTTTGTCATTTCGTAACATACACCGGACAACATTCGTACAAGGAGAACTTCTTCTACAAACTACATTTGTAACTAATAAAAGAAGATCAAACAGTAATTAAACTCGGTAGCCTAACTATTGAAGTAATTTGCCAAACTATTATTACCATTGATACCCACGTACCTTTGCCATTATTTGCAATGATAAAGACTATGAACTCATTCAGAAAAGACTCACAGATTTAGAATGTACACATTTACATGTAATTATAAACCTCAGAGACATAAAAACCTTTTTAAACTGAGCCCTTTCTCATTTTCATTGCTTGGACTATGATGTTAAAGTTGAAACGTTCACAGTCCCTTACCTACACAAAATGTCTCGACGTTTTTGGCCGATTTTAAATGCATCATCACACGTTACACACGCACAAAAGTGCGTTATTAAATATTGGGCTACCTGAAAAGTCTTGGAACGACACTATCATGCGTCTACCACGGGGCTACTGGACTGGCATTTATGTCCGACATAAAACATTCGACCCTCTCATACACGCCGGTGAAGAATGAATGCTTTACATACTTGGCATGGCCAACCCCGATTATGCTTGCTAGGCTGGTACCTTTAACTACACTAAATATGAAGACTTGGAGACTTTCCAACGTTGCGTTGTATATATGCACAATGCACTAGGAACATGTTTATACAGCGTCGTTTTCGAGGACATTCAGAGTGATCACTGCAGTTTAATCTTTTCAACGCCATGTCAAATACAAAAGCTGTCACTCACACGCCATGACACAGGAACGTCAAACGCGAATATGAACTCTATAAAAATGCATGCACTGCACGCCGTGACGGATATATCCGTCGTTAGCGATGAAACAATGATCGTTGGCGTCTAAAAGGTTAAATGTCGAAATTTATCAGACGTTATTGACTGACTTGTAAACATTTTATCTATAGGTATATTTGTTACACAAGTAGTTATTGGTTACATAAGAAATCTTAGAGCAAAGCCGGCTGTTCAACCTTGGTTATGTAGCGTTTACGAGCATACGGCAAATATATGTTTTATATAGTCAATGGGTATAAATAATGTTTACCATGCCTAAGCATACGCAACACGACAAAGACTACGTTCAGTATCAGTACAACATTATCCTGTTTGAATGGAAAAATAAATATAACAAGACTAAAATGTAACCACTGCTGCTGTACGCGATTGCTAAACATTATCTTTATCGACGTAAAATGACGTACGGTATTTTAATTTTAGCCGACCGAGTGAGCGAAGCGTTCGAAGGCCTCCGTTTCAACTTGGGCAAAAATTATTTCTGATTTCCGGCCGTTCTCCTCTGGTCGCATTTCTCAACCGATTCTTGTGATATTTTGTGAGCAGGTTCGATAATTATATGCACTTTTTCGTTGAGCCCGTTTTTGGAATTTATTAAGAATGCCGGTGCCATGGGGATTAAAAACATAAAAAAGTGTTCGCGAGGTCTATATAGCTCACAGAGCGATTAGGTTAAAAAAGGTACGATTTTCACCTACACATATTTACCTAATGATTACTGAAAAATAATCTATACCCTTGACCTTACAATTGTTTACCATTGTCAAGGTAATTCGCATAATCGATGAAACGAGTGAAGCGCTATAAGAACCAGTTCAAGGAAAGCAGACAGTGTCATTGGTAATGAAAGTATTTTAGTATTTTTTATTAAATATTAATGATATTATTTTTCATATTAGCTATTAAAGTAAAGTATGTAAAGAATGATTGTTGCCCTCAAACAACTATTTTCTGAATAGAAGGTGTGAATAGCAGTATATGTCACTTGGTAGCAAAACTATTTCCGTCTTGGGCTTGAACTAATAAATAAAAAATTGAATCCCTTATTACGCTCTAGATTCAATATAAACGTATCGCCCTCTCCGTAAATAGGTATTCATTTTGCAAATTCTCAAAGCGTATAACTACTATAAGAGTGTGCTAATCAACTAGCAAGATTTGATTATGTTGCTTCATACATACTACATGTATTTACATGCTTAGTTAATATAAACTTATTAAGTTACATATTCTTCATTAGGTAACGGTGTGGCGTTATTAACGACTATATGAAGCATATGTTCTTTCTATCAAGCAAGAGATGATTAATTTTTGTTCTGTGTTTTATTTTGACAATCATGTTGAGAAATTCTAAGTATACAGACGTATGTAGAAGTATAGGTGGATGTTAGGAGGAAATAAATACAAGTCTAAGCAATTTCCATTAAAACTCACAATGATCTATGTAGCTAAAGAAATCACATGACATTTACCAATTCAAAATAATTGAAGAAACCTAACTGGAAAAACCATACCCTAAATACACAGACAGGACAAAGTAAAATGTTACTTAATAGACTGGCCTTGAAGTCTGTATTTAAAGCCAGGACTAACCGTCCTTCAAGTACTCCAATAGTGAATAAAAAAATGGTATTCCATAATAAAGAGAAGCACATTTAATTCTACATATGAAATAATCTTTTGAGTTTCTGTTATAGGGTTGAAAGTAGTTAAAACTAAAAATAGAAGTTTTTATGTGGAGGAGACATGAAATATTGAAGGTTTTCTAACTCGAGCCATAAATTAATTACACTGCATAATTAATAAAAAAACCCTATTATAGTGACAGATTGTGTACTTGTCTAGCTAGTGATGTAATTTGATGAAGCAGCGCTCATGCATGAGAAAGCAACGCATCGTGCATATAACTACATACTCACTCTGCGTCTTCATTGACATTATTAAACTGACTGAACATTATCTGTTTAAAATCTAATCTCTTCTTGGCCTTAGAGATTCTTAGGACCTTCTTTATCCTACCGTCCTTAACGTTTGGCACGGTGGTGCCCCTGTAGATAGGGTCCAGTGAAGAGTATGAACCCTCGCTCAGCAGACCACGAGGCATGCTACATACACCCAAAAGAAAAACAAAAGCCTTAAAACGGTGAAGCAAAGAAAAATCATGCTAAGCCCATGCCGGTGCTGGTGCCTGGGTTAGTGAAGGTTACTGACAGGGAATAAAGAGTTACTCCGGAATAACTAAGTCCTAACTCAGTATTAAATTTGAACCAAAACTGAATAAAACTGGGCTCTAAAAACAAAACTCTGTGTTGTAGGACTTACAAGGTTTTAAGTCTGGTGTTGTGAAATGTCTGTCAATCGGTAATCCTAACACTTTGATAATAAGTGTGTTATTGGTATAAGATGCAGACCAGCCATAACTTTTTAAATTAATACACACACTACTTGTTAAAAAGTTATAAACAAATGCTGATGCAAATTCGACCACTTTGTTAATAAACAAATAATATCCATAGAATTAAGTAACATAAGAAAACATTTACAATCACACATATACTTTCGCTTTAACTTTGCCAGAAAATCCAGATAGGTTAGTCAAACATGAGAAACAATTGTCGTGCGAAAATATAAATAAAAATTCCAAATTTAAATGTTACCTGGAAACGGCAGAACGGTGAGGATCGCGAAGGCTCTAAAGTTGTTTTGCCGCCCGGACGTGCCGCTCTCGTCACTATACACTGTCTCTGGCCAGTGCTAAAGACTAAATAGTACCTGCTCTGTGTACTGTACTTCTGTTCATGGAACTGCGGCCGATACCTCACTTCGCAGCGTACTGAAAGCGCATGCGTGCTATTGCGTCAATTTTTCAATCTAAAACCCGGGAAGTGGTTACTTAAAGCGTAAATGGCAAGTTGTATGACGATAATGTAAGTCAAATTGTGAATATGATAAGTACGTCCATTTTTAAACATTGACTACTTCTATAAGCTTCTTCCTTTCCTTCAATATTTATAACAGAACAATTGAGCGAACCAATTGTAAAAATAATTCAACGGCCGGAATGTTAACTAATGAAGTATTACTTACGCTTGACAAAACTCACTCGAACCTTTATTACACCAAACAGAGAAAAACAAGTCGAAGGGAAAAAAAAATAACGATCTATTATGACTATTTTCAGATCGATTTCAAAACTTTTCTTTCAGAACAGAACCATAAATATAGAGAACCAATTAGTATGACCGAACTCACAGTACCAGAGACCACAGACAAAAATGTATCTACAGCCAGAGGGGCTACCGCGAAACGAAAACGAACGAACGTTTTCAGTCGCGGTAGGCCCCCAGGGGCGTTACCGCGACAGCAAACGAAGTTTTTGCTCTCTGTCGCACTTGCATGTTCGGACGTAAGTGCGACAGAGATTGTCGATAACAAGCCCTAAAACTGAGGGCCCTAAAACGAAAGAAAGCCCTAAAACGAAGTTCGAATATATCCCTCTCTGTCGCACTTGCTAATTCATGCGACAGAGAGGGAGATATTCGAACTTCGTTCATTTTCGGTTCGCGGTAGCCCCTCAGGCCGACCTTGGTCCGTACTTGTCCGTACTACAGTACGGACCGTGTAAACAGAGGGGCTACCGCGAACCACAAACGAGGTTTTCGCTCTCTGTCTCACTTATATGCAAACTTGCAAGTGCGACAGAGAGGGAAAACTTCTTTTGCTGTCGCGGTAGCGCCCCAGTTGTTTCCAGCAAAATTTCCTTTGAAAAGCGGTCATTGCGGAGCAAACTCGCTGTCTTCTTATGTATTTAATTTTAATTAAAATGCTTGAGTTAATTTATAAAGCTTCTTTATTCGAGTAGCCATTCTTGTCTGGGGCGCTACCGCGACAGCAAACGAAGTTTTCCCTCTCTGTCGCACTTGCAAGTTTGCATATAAGTGAGACAGAGAGGGAAAACTTCGTTTGCCGTCGCGGTAGCGCCCCTGTTCCAAAGAGAATATAACCACTGGCCAGGGGTGCTACCGCGACTGAAAACGAACGAAGTTCGAATATCTCCCTCTCTGCCGCACGGATTAGCAAGTGCGACAGAGAGGGAGATATTCGAACTTCGTTCGTTTTCATTTCCCGGTAGCCCCTCTGTTCCACAGATCACCCCTTCTACCACAGACAATGTAGAGTCAAGACATTTATTGTACCATGGTGGCGACCGTCTGGCACAGAGGGGCTACCGCGATCCGAAAACGAACGAAGTTCGAATATCTCCCTCTCTGTCGCACTTGCTAATACGTTCCACAGAGAGGGAGATATTCGAACTTCGTTCGTTTTCAGTTCGCGGTAGCCCCTCAGGCTTAACAGCGTGAGCGCGGTGCCGTCAAATAAAATTTTTTAGTCGTTCATAAATAATTAAATTACCTTTGTTTCCATTGCATGCGAATAACAAGCATCAAAATAGATTTTTTATTTATCTTCTTTAAATACTCATTTAGGTTGATCTGAGTATTAGCCGTGCCATGTATTGGTATATCTACTAGCGCCATCTTACGGCTGTATTAAAATCCCTCTCCTTGTCAACGCCAGTGTGGTTCGGAAAATATATCAAAGATGGCTGTCTACTTAGGCACTACGTATCATAATAATACTACAGTATTAACACAGAGGGCACTACTAAGATTGGATGTTGAATTCGACCAAAGAAATTAACCTGAAGTTCATAGATAAGAATGTATATAACCTGAAGTTAGGTACTGTCTATATAATTTCTGTAATAAATATGATTCTGGGAATAAACCTTTTTACAGGAGGGAGAAAAAAAAGCCAAGTGCGTGTCGGACCACGCACAATGAAGGGTTCCGTACCAACACCTACTAGTCCACATTTAAAATCACTATCCAGTACATGAATCTAAAAAAGTCGTATCTTCATAGGGAACTCACGACACTTACGACCTTTTGTTTGGGCAAGACAGTTTTAAGCGAAAACTCAAATCAAAAAAAGTAAAACCTATATTGTTTAATTCTATACGGTTGAGTTAAATGGACAAGATTTTTAAAAACCTCCATATCATTTTTAAAGGCCTATCCATCACACGACTATGTACGAAAAATTCATGTATGGGGTGCCCCCCCTAATTTAATATCTTTTTGTAATTTCACATAACTTTTATGTAGCGGTTCTTAGAATACACCTTCTTCAACTCAGCCCGCGGGCTACATGATGGGGAAATTTGCTTTTAATATTGATATTTGGGTGAATTGCAAAAAAATGTGCATTCCAAAAATTAAAATGTCCTCCTAATTGAAAAATCTGTAAAAAAATAAGTATTAGAGTACTTAGCATATTTTTCATTCTTGTTTTCAAGTCATCCAATTTATAGTTTTCTAGTATTCATAAAGTTTTATAGTAGGTATAAATTGGAGACATTTATAAAAAATCTCAATTTCGAAAAAAGTGTATTACTGCTCTCATACAAATTTGTATAACAGAGTCATATATCAATTGTGTAACAGAGGGTATTCAAAATCATAACTTTGATTAAAACAGCCCGCGGGCCAAGAAATTTATTTAGGGTCCTATTAAGTACAACGTGAAATATCTAGAAAATAGTTTGTCAAGTTTCTAGAACGAATGTAGGTACTGTACCAAAATCTTTTTTCAAAGTTCGGGAAAGATTTCGTTTCTTTGTATTACCTACGTCAGCTGTGTAACGCTAGATTTTGCGTTTTGACGTAGATAATTTATGTATTCACAGCAGTTTTATCTCTGGCTACAAGTAGTCTACTACTAACACAAGCGAATGTGTCGATAGCTCTATTAGTTTTCACATGTGTAGTGGTACGATAAAGGGTGACGGAGCATTTTATCGCAAATATTGGTCAATTTTGTGTTATGCCTAAAATAGGCAATCTTATTGTTTATTATTGCTGTTTTTACATAGTTGGATGGTGGAATTATGAGTAAACGGCTTGGCATATACGAATGATAGAAATTCTTCTAGTATTTTTAAATACGAATTGTCAAGGTTTTCGCATCCTTTGTGTTACATTGCGTGACGTTACACAATTTTTTTCCCATACAAATTAGCTTTCAATTACTTCCTTTGTTTAAGATTTTTGTGAATTACAATTTTTTTACTATTGCGTTACGTACAATTTTTTTGCAATCCACCCATTTCTATAGGAAAGAATATTGAATCAAAACCGAAGGGCTTATTTATGAAATCCTTTAAAGTCCCCGTCATACCCCATCCTTCTCCTATCACAGAATCAAGAGGAACGAGCTTACAGTTATGTCACAGGAATGATAGGCCTCGGTACATCATTAGCATAATCCCTATTATAGGTAAATTGTTTGAATACTGTCTAAGTAAAAGACTTCCCTCCTTCCTCGCACGTTTCCAATTGCTACTCGTAAGCGAGAATCAATACGCATATAGGAAAAATAGGTCCTGCATTAATGTAATAGGTAACAAAATACATAAAATTATGATCATTAAAGAACAGTCAGCTCAAGTAGCTATACTACTGTGTGATATCACTAGAGCCTTTGATTTATGTAATCATGATATATTGGCCGATAAATTTCATCACATTGGGATACGTAGACCAGCACACAAACTAATGTTCAATTTTTTGAGACAGCGGCATCAGGTTGTGGTCTTGAACTGCGGACAAGTGCAATCCGATTCCGGAGGGGTGGATATTGGCGTGCTCCAGAGATCATCGTTGGCCAATTTGAGTTTTCTGATCCAAGTAAATGATTTGCCCACTACGGTAAATGGTAACATACATGTGCTTGTTCGCGGACGATTCTTGCGATATCATAACGGCACTCTCAGGGCAAAGTTTGGAAGACAGACATCTTTAATATGCAAAAATGGTTCACCTGCAATGGCCTAGTCCTCAATCTAGACAAAACTCAGGTTATACATATTCATATTAACCTTGGCGGAAAACCTCCCAGGCCTCTTGTACTACAAATAGAAGGAACACACATAGAGCAAGTGCAACACACCAAATTCCTTGGTGTTCTGGTGCGTGCTTCGCTCTTGGCAGAGGGGTTACTCCGAACTTCGAAATCCGATTGGATTTCACTCACACACTATATGAGTGAAAGGGACTTTCTTACTTAAAGGGACGTTACTGTGTAGTTACGCTCCAGCTACTTCTCTTTGTTCCATTCCATAATGTGCTACGACCTAGAAATATATGAATGGCATCGCGTGTTTGTCCTTCAGAAGCGCGCCCTGAGAACCATCTCCAGAACTCCACCAGGGACATCTGCTAAACATTTATTCACGAACCAAAAAATACTAACACTACCCTCACAGTATATATTATGTGACATCGCCAAACACATATATACTCATAAACACGTTCAACAACGCCAAATTCATTCGCTTCGTCTCGTCTAGGTAGCAAGGAAGGGCTGCAGCCAGCAACACACCCAAGGCCGACTTTAACCAATTGGAAGCCCTGGGCACACTAGGGTAATGGGGCCCCTATGCCCTTGACAGATCACTAAATATTGGTTATCGTTTGGTGATCTGGCAGTAAGTAGTGAGCCCCTATCGATCGCGGGGCCCTGGGCAAGTGCCCTTAGTGCCCAGTGGGAAAGACGGCCCTGAACACACCGTCTGACAAAGTCCTCCAAGACGATGCACGTTCTAGCTCCCGGAATCTTTAACACCTTACCCGATGACATAAAAAGCATCAAGAGCACTAATGCTTTTAAAAATAAATTGAAAAAAGGACTAATCGGCGAAGCATTTTATAATTTAAGAGAATTTTACGACATTAAAATAATAATATAATAAACTTAATTGTAATTATTCAATAATAATAATCGAATGCAATTCAATTCAACGTAATAATAAATGGACATGTAATTCAATTCAACTCAATGAATGAATATGTAATATTTGTAATGAGTATGAGATGAGTATAGTCTGTTCGGTGGTTTAAGGCCAACCAAAAAGGAACCATAAAACTTTAAGCAATAAAATTAATATTGCAACTAATATCGGGCACGGGGTGATGTTTAAATGTATTTCTTCTGCGGCAAATAAAGGATTTGGAGCGAACGAGGTACTCAAAAACACAACTCTATTGTCTAGGCGTTAAAGTACTTTTTCAGATTATTTTGTAACACGCAAATAGGTATAATTAATGGCGACATGTACCTAGCGTATACATACCTACCTATCAAGTACCTACACAGCGACTTTATCAGAGTATGCTAATCATATTATTTATAACATGCGCCGAACGAATTCAAACTAATGAGGACATGCCGATATGTGATGTAAGTACAAAACACAGTGTTACACACCCTAATGCCGGATCCACACAATGGGCCAACAGAAAGACATTTTATCTCATACCACCGCATAGCTGCATCCTGGTCCTGAGCCTTCATGGCCCATTGTGTGGTTCCGGCACACCTACGTTTATATAATGGCGCCCAACTTCGCCAAAATTCTAAGTACATAGTTTCTTTTACTAAGGTTTTTAATGACAAATGAACCAATTTAGGAATTGTGGCAAAAAAAAAGAAAACCATACGAAATGTCTCCTTACCCATAAGACCGCCTGTGGTCTACCTCTGCTTATATCTCGCTATGTTGTGTTTCTGGCCTGCCTTGTATTTTTATTGAGGTGTGCGGTGTGCAATAAAGAGTTGAGTTCGTACAATCTTTTTTAAAGAGAATTCCAGTGGTTCCTTTTATTTGATTTTTGGCCGATAAAAAACCATATCTACGTTTTACAATTTTTGAGGTATCAAAATATATTTTATGGCTATAGGTATATAACATTTGTAATTTATAATTTATTATGATATTTTGATGGTTCCGTAGTCATATTATGGACCACATTCAAAATATTAACATGTGGAAAATACCCAGCTGACTGCCTGAAAAATATCTTGGTACTCACTATCCGTACACTGGCACGACAGCACAAGAATTACAGCGATCACAAGGCCCGTTCCCACCACTCCTGTAGAACGACACACACCCCGGCACGTGATCCACCCTCACACCGCCAACCACTGGCAACTTCTCATCGACGACGAAACTCATATTGTCCATGGTTAAAAAAAATCTAATTTCAAATTTAAATACGCTAGCAACCGGCGTCGAGACTGTTCCGAATTGGACTGAGCTAAGTATGGAGGAGTGGTATTATTATTGTTATGCCTAACATTGATTAGCCAGTGAAGTGGAAAAATGCATTCGTTGATTTTATACAGAGAAATAGCCTTTATGAATCGATACGAAGTGCAAATAATAAACCCACCTATGTGACACATTCATTTCATTTTACCTATTTTAAATAATACCATTCGATTGAATTGAAACAAAAGTTGTAGTATACATATTCATGAAATTATGCATACCTATTTAAAGCAGATAATATAGTTTTTTTTTGAAATACGGTATAATAGGAAGAATAAATAAAAATAATTTATTACGTACTTATTATTTCTTAGATAAAACCGGAACAAATATTGTCTTATTTGCTAGATATTACTACAAATAATAAATAACATTAGCATTTAGCTTTTCTTTGATACCCTAGATATGTAACTTGTAACATAAAACTTGATACTAGAACTGAGTAAGTGTACCTACTTAGTTACTTGCTGCTACTTACATAATGTAAGTGTATACTAGTGCCATGACATCGAATGTATACATAGGCAAGCCGGAGCAAATTTGGCTTACAACTTATCCAAGAATTGTATGATGAAGTGCTCAAAATAAGCAACCCGATGAGAATCGAGTTCTATGGACGCATCGCCACTATATAATGTGTACCCACCTCCCCCAATAAACAGAGATTGCAAAAAATAATACATGTAAGTGGTTAGAAATTATTAGAATAAATTATTACCTTTTTTATGTCCTTTTATCTGCGCTCTGCTATAAGGACCCTCCTTTACTAAACTTTACAACTAATTTTAATATAGAAATACTTAATGCATAAGTGTGAAATTATCAAGCTAGAAATACACGTCTAATACTTTATCAATTTATAAAAAATGGTTATTCTATAGCTTATTTGACTAAACCCCTGATAACTACGAAACTAGAATGTGCCATAAGGACCTTCTATTATGGACTGCCACATTTATGCTAAGAAATTGAAATCTGTAATACAAAATGGTTATTTTTGCGAAGCTATCACCGACCGTTAGGTACTGATTATCGTTATCTGTTCAAGAATCGAATTTCTTTACATACTAACTAAACTGCAGTAAGTATCCCATTTTTCGCTACCTACTCCGTTATGGCCCTTGAGGGCAACACTACTTGTTGACGCACCGAATCTCAATTCTTTCTGTACCGTCGGCAATGTCTTTTCTAAAAATAGTATTTGGAAAGTAGCCCAATGCAAAAAATATCATCTTAGTATAAAACTACTAATGTATCCTTTTCAAAACAAAAATATTGAATTTACTTGAGAAATTACCAATGTTAACAAACAACAAAATAAGACAATAAACATATGTAATGTAGTTTATTACAATGTTCAATATATTCGCATTAGTATTTATTAAAATGTGCAAGAAGAAATCAATAAACACTTCGCTTACCTACCACTGTCTTCGACGCAATATAATTCGCCTATCACTGCGTAGTATCGCCTTTCCTGGTAAGACGGCTTGGATTATTTTCGGCTTTGTGTCAACTAACGCCGCGCATTCTGACGACCGCCCTTCTGATGATGTCGTTGAGAGTGGCATGGCGGGACAGCCGGCCGGCGCCCCAGGAAGTAGGTGAGACCGTGGTGGCCGAAGCGGTCTACGGGGGCGCCGCATGAGGCACAGCTGTGGTCCACGCAGACCCCAGCCCCTAGCCGAAAACCAACGTCTACACGGAGTGTGGATGGGTCATGAACGTGCCAGTGTTAGGCGAGGGATAAGCATGAAGCCAATGACCTGGCTCAGGTTTAGACACGGCCTGGCCCGATCCCTGCCTATGCCGTTGTCAATTAAGGACTTCAAAGTCGAAACGGAAGCTATGGAGTCCCAGGCCCTTTGATTTTTGGGTTGCAATGGAAAATTTGGGCTCGATCTAGCCAGCCAGGCATTCGAGACATCACCAAAAAAATGAAAATATTGGAAAATGATACGATAAAGGAAATTCCGCGTTTTACAGCGTAATTGACACATTCAAAGTGACAAATTGGGTTAGACACGGATTTAGTTTCGTGTTTTTTCTGTGGACATACCAAAAGTTAAGGGCTACAAAGCGTAATTTTGGATTAGACCAGTAACCCGAATAAACAGTGTCTCCGTTTCTATAAATACCTGTAATAAAAACATAGCTAACATGCATATAAGCTGTTAACTATCAATAGTTCCCCGTTAACTATCAATAGTGAAAAAACAAAAGTCGTCCCTCCTATGGTTGACCACTGGAGGGACGACTTTTGTTTTTTCAACTAAGTATGACCCATTTATGATTCAGTATTCAAAATATGTTAATTAATTATATCTTTAACAAACTATTTTGTATCAATTATTTAACGTGAAACGAACTCTTTAGCTAATGCGCTTGGAAAACATTCATGGGTTTTTTCTCGGTGTATAGGATATCAACTTAATATTTATATGCCAAATGAAACAACAATTGTAATTACCTACCTATATACATTCCATGAATTCGTTCATTTTTCCCACCTTATTGAAATATAATAATACGGTGCAATCCAACAATGTGTCTGTATATTTGGCCTCGAATGTGCAATATTTATGATTAAACGTTTCTATCTTTAACTTTATGAATGCCCGTTATGAATCCCGTAGCAAGAACACGTTACAGTCACAGTTAAACATAACTAGTACAGTATTAACTTTTGTATCACAACGAAATGCTCATTTTGACCCTTTCGAGTCCAGAACTGTATAGTACTTAAACTTAAATATTGTTTTGGCACGTACCTTGTACTTATCAGAAAAGTATTTTTTCACCTGCTATTCAGAAAAGAATCATTGTTGCTCTCGATCGATCAAAGTCGTATTTTACTTCCCTCATTTGAGGGCAACAATGTCTCTTTTCCTCATGGAAGGTGTGAAAAGCAGTGTGCCACTCGGTAGCAAAGTTATTTGTAAGACATTTCATGTTTCTAGCAGCGGGTCTTATAGGCGATGTGAAAAGAATTATGTGTCACACGATACGGTAGCAAAATTATTTCCGTCTTAAGCGTAAACACTTGAATCCCTCGCCATGAAGATTATACTTTAGTATCTTTCGCTGCACTCATGATTCAATATATAATTTTGCTCCCTCGAAACACAAGCTACTATGTAGTACTACTTCACTTAATTAGCCCCCGGTGCGAAGGACGGTACGTCTGTGCACAAATTGTCGTTTAGCAACTGATGCATAATACTCGTACAAAAACGGAATTAGTTTACAATCGGAATAGCTGTCATTTCATATACTTACACTTTTAAGTAAGTATACAGAAAAACTGTCACCTCTAATTGTATTCTAATCGCCGCTGGGTAATAAATAACAAGCTTCTTGCCATTATAATGTTTCTCACACATTTACGGGTATAAAAGCCAGCCAGCCTTAGGTTGTATACAGTATATTGTTAGAGTATGTATAACTTGCTGATACCATAACAATCCCTGAATAATTTGGACCGCACGGTATATGCCGATTTTAATACTAAAGTATTTACTGTTACTGTTTTAATTACAAATTATAAAAATTAAATTTACCTGGGATGATGTGCCCTTCGTGTGCAAGTCCGACTTCGTTATTTTTAACTAAGCACTCTATATTACGGGTGTATAGTGTACATATTATTATTTTTTGCTCCTTACAGTAGTTATTTTATGCTAAAGACGTTAGCGTCCTGAACATAATAATCATACACTGAATAATCATAGACAGATGCACTGCGTGCAATATAAAAGGAATAAGTCTGTAAACGTCAGATGTTCCTGTAGATATTACACATTGGACAATATCAAGGCTTCTAGATATTGGTTTCACATTTCTAGATAGTTTCCTGGAACGGAACGTGTACAATTTTCTATATTTCTTGAATTTTAATCAAATTGTTTCCAGAGTAAATTATTACGTAGTTTAGATAATTTTAAATTTATTAAAATTTTCATTGTATACGTACTATTTATTATACCTACTAGTTTATATATTGGACATTTACATTTGTGCTAGCTATTATTAATTTGTGCTAGCTAAAATTAAAGATAGATTAATACTAGCTACAGTAACTAGAATTACCTAGCAACCGTTCTACGGTTTGTTTACTTTTATAAAAGTTGTTCAAAAATAAAGCCTTTGTTACAACGTTACTTTTCCTTATACAAAATTGACGCTATCCTTGTTTATCTGAACTAATCTTCTGCCAAATGTTTTACCCAGTAGGTACTAGCTGCCCACGTATTACAAAGAACACAATCGGAGGTAGACCAGCGGTTAAAAATCATGATGAAAATAGGTTTTGATAATAGTAAGAGTTGCCAATGTCAATGGCAGAGTTAACATTTTCGGCCCATAGACTGCCAATTCGTCAGTGTCACTGTGTGTCGCCCGCGTGTAAATAATGTTGATCCATAATGTTCAAACGGGCCTGGGTCTTTTGAAATCATTGGCCTAGATTAGAATCCCTGGTTACGTGTTTTTGTGGACCGTAGGCCAGTGCGTTCATATTTCGAGTAACATGTCGTTTGTGTGTATGTTTTTGCCCTTACCGGAAGGGCGGGCGGCAAAGTGATTGAAGTTCGGCCTAAACGGCGTAGATAGCTGCCCCAAAACAGTAAATGCTAGCGATTTTTGCCCGGCTAACGTGAATTTATACCTAAGTATATCGCATAAAATACTGTTTGAAGGCTACCACCTATCAGCGTAAAAGGACATCGAAATAAGCGCTAAACAGCTAATTTGAATGATTCTCACTTGTTTTGGACTCTGTGTAATAGACTCCAAAGTGATACAAATTCAAATGCCTCGACTGTATAAATAATATAAGTACCTACGGTACGGAACACTCGTGCGCGCCAGTCAAGTAGTTAATACGAGTAGGCACGAAAATATCTATTAATTAAAATTGACTTGTCTACTAAAGTGTGGCTGTCTAGCCTCTCATAACTTGGACCTCGCGGCTCGTGGCATAGCATTTCAACCGAAGATGCAAGAGGTTCATCCATTTCATAAATTTGTTTCATACTTGCTCTCTTGCTCTGCTACTGTATGTACTTAAACAAAGACAAAATCTTAAGTTTGTTGCTTTTAGTTTTTTTATGCTATTTTTTTTTATTTAATACCACGTCGGCGGCAAACAAGAAAGTATAGAATATATATTTTTAAGTAAGTACTAAATACGAATAGTTTATAGTTCATACAGAAAAATATCATGCTCTGTTACATTATTTACTTCATTCGTACTTCCCGTAAAAATTCTGTTCAACATTTAGTTCAAACAAATTTGCATATAAAATATATTACGATTCTTAGACTAGAGAGTCAGTATCAAATATAACTACTTATATAAAGACGTCAAAATCCTTACAATAAAGATTGACGTCCTCATATGCGTAGTTACTTTTGAATCATAAGTAACTACGCATATGAGGACGTCAAGTCAAGATCAAAAATTTTGATGCTATCTGTTGTAGTACATATACTGTCATATCTATTTGTCAAGTAGTCTATTTGTCGGTTCCTTTAAGGTAGGAAATTCAAAACAACGCATTGCCAATGTCAAATCTACGTGAAAAAATCCACTCTCGTTTCTGTGCGCTCTCAGGAAGGATGACATCTTTACTTTCGTGATAAAAAGGCTGCATTAAAAACGCTGCAAGAAAAATCCCCTGTATTTGCCACCTATATACAAATGAATCAAATGTTAAGTGAAAACACAACATATGGTAAGTAATTATTAAATTTTCATTTGAAATTGGGTTTATCGTTCATCTAGGTGGCGTGCTGAAAGTGGCACTTTTCTGCTATAAAAAGAAAAAAGTACGGTTAATCGTTAGTTAGATTGGACAAAGGCAGGGACCCATACAAACATAAGTACGATTAATTCATAACTTAAAAAAAGTCTCACTTCGTTCGAGCGCCAAAATATCTCGTCTGGAATGGGTGGCTTTCAACCCTTGGTCAACAACAATCTACTATTCATGCTCGAGCATACTTATGTTGTACCTCTGTTTGAAATGTGTAAGGGTCGATTTAGCAATCGGAATAAAATTATCCGTTAGTTAAAATAATCGCTTTCACTTTCTACTTAATTTTATATGAAAGAAAAGGACACAGCTAACACTTATCTGACACATATTTATCAGGGGATTTAAAATCGGCTCTTAGTAATTTTTACACGTCTGGCTGTTTTCCGTATAAACTGCTGAAACGAATTACATGAAGTTCTGATTACAATTACAATACGTATGACCTAATTAATTGCACTCTTGAAAACTTGATTATCTATTAAAGGTAAATAAAGTAGGCACTCGTAAGTAAATGGTCATATTCTCCTACAAGTATCACCATCATTTTCAACTTGTTTCAACGGCAGGGTAAGTCATGTCCAAGTTATAATGAGTTAGTTCTTTCCACCTTAAATCAAGCCCTTTGACGTCTAGTGTTAGGAGATGGTAATTACCGGGGCTTGGAGACCAATATTAGTTCGTCGAATCGCATTGCAATCGCATTTCAATAAGTTGCACCACATACCCTGGCATCCTTTTTTATGTTGAGTGTTAATGGACTACATTTTATCTTTTATTTTACTTATCTGGCTATAGTACCTACATTTATAATAAGTAAGAGAACAACAGTACGATAAATAATGTTTCTCGAGAGAAAATTTGTAATTTTTGGTTTTGCATATTTATATGTTCGTGTGTTCAGGTTAAAAGTGAAATACATAAATATTAGCTTTAATTTGAATTAGCCTATACTTTGTTAAGAATTTAAAGAGGATTACTTTTGCCCGGAACACTTCTTTCAAATCTATATAACGCTAAAGGGGGCGCAGTTTACGGTGAGGGGAGGTGAAACGTTAGGACGAGAGTAGTTGTGAGTTTTGAAGGTATCATGCCATACAAGGTCCGAAACTTTATTAATTAGTTTGTCTGAAAACATAGAATGACCGTATGTACCGTATAATACCGAGAAATGGGGCCCGGCACGTGCCCATGCCCTGCTGGAGATTTATGCTTAAATAAAAATAAACCGGTCTAGTGCGAGTTCGACTCGCGCACCGGGGGTTCCGTACACAGATGTGTACCGGTCCCGACCCAATTAATTCAGGATAATCTCAACAACATGGTGTAGAAATTGAACGCCACGGGTACAGCGCCATCTATCGGCGAATTTTGTTACAAATTTGCATGGTGTAAAATGTATGGTGGTTTTATCAAGGATAATTCTTATTTATGTGAACCTATTTCTCTTTTTTTCTTTATTTGAAAAAAGGTACTTTCACCATAATCGCGTAGGAATTTATAAAACAAAAATACGTTCAACGGTGATTAAATTACAAACTTAGTATTGATATGTTTTTTGATGATAAAAAAAGAAAATCTAGATATAGCTATAGTTAATTTTTTCCCTTTTACGTTACGTTGTTATCAATGTTGTGCAATAATTTCAAGTTTTTTCCTTGATAAACTTTTTACTTATAAATCACTTATAAAAATTGATAGCATGAGTAGTTCTTGACATATTTAGCCAGATAGACAGACAGACAAAGTGAAACCATAAAGGTTCCTTTTATACCATTTTGGTACGGAACGCTAAAAACGTCGCATTACAAAAGAATGCTATTGTTTATTTTTTTCGCCGGGAGACGACGGCTTAATTGTCGACAGTGTGTATATATTTATTACCTTTTAAGAAAATTATGACGTCCCTGAGCAAATATTTAAAAAATGAAAATCCATAATAATGTCCAAATATTAAAATATTCATTCGAATGCCTGCGTTGGTTCCTGGGATTTCGAACACCATGAAAAATAATCATTAAGTATTCACCAGTAACATAATATGCCAAAAACAGTAGGTACGCCGACGCGTCATTTAGACAGCAATATTAGAGCTCCCCAGGCCCATCGAGTCGCAGCCTTCATCCAATTACCGTTTAAGAACACTTTTACTCTCGTAATATCTTGTAAAGTATACTTTACTCAAACAAATCTAAGCATTATTACCAGGAAGGAAGGCCTAGGTTTTAGGCGAATTGAGCTTCCGTAAGATAGAATATTTTATAAAACAACACATTTTTTTTCTTCTTTTGAGACAGACGTCACGCCCAAGACCGAATTGAGAATTAAAAGTGGATATAATTTACAGAAAAAAGATGTTTTAAAAATGTTTGGGTAAAATATTAGTAAGTTATTAACTTTAGCTATAATTAAGTACAAGGTGTACCTTGAATACTTTACCTACATAGATATATTATTCGTGATTTTCACAATTACTGAATTGTTTGTAAAACTTACAAATGAGGATTTTTTTTACTTTTATGAATAGACTAGGTTTTGTCGGTGACTTCGTCGGCTTCGAACTCGATATTCTTATATATCTAGAAATAGCTATGAATAATTAAACTATTTTACACAAGCTTTTACCCGCGACGTCGTCCGCTAAACTTCCACTCCCTATTTCACCCATTTGAAGGATGATTTTCGTAATAATAAGTATCCTATATGTTAATCCAGGCTATGAACTCATTATATACCAAGTTTTATCACAATCCGTTGAGCTGTTTTTGAGTGATTGAGTAACAAACATCCAAACATCAAATATCCAAACATCTAAACTTTAGCATTAATAATGTTAGTAGGTTAGAAAGCAGGCTTAATTATCGCTCTCCCGTACAAACTTCAATCCCTCATTTCATCCTCTTAAGGAATTCTTTCGGGTATAACAACTATCCTATGTCCTTTCCGGGATATCAAACTATCTCAACGATTCATATAAATCCAGAGTTATTTTAGCATTTAAATAATAGTACCCGGGTCAATTTCAACAGTGCATGATTTTTGTATCATTCCGGTGTGATTCTTTGTTTGGGAGTTTGTCGTGGATTTTTTAATATCAAAAGACACTTCAGACTATATTATGAAAATCTTCTAAAAGGGATGTTGATATCTATAACAGTTTTTGAGATAACTGAGATTAAAAATGAAACTCACAACGGAATGATAAATATACACTGGGGATGATAATAACAGTCCACAGGAATGAAAATTAGAGCACATACATCGGAATTAAAAAAAAACCTCAAAATTATAAAATTATTTATTTTGTACTGCTAGTACCTGACAACAATCATTTTCACTACTCAAGACCGCTTTATAATAAACTGGTGGACCACTTCAATTTAATAATTATACTAATAAAAATAATCATTCACTTTTTCAAAAAAAAAACGCATTACAAGCAGCAATGCTACAAACAAGTAATAAAAACTAAAAAAAAATCTTTCACGTAACCAGTAAAAACCTCTACTGACTGGCCTGTTAATACAACGGGACTTATGTTATTTGTGTTATGTGTTAAATATGAATAATAATAAATAATTGCTTCTTAGACTATAGTTTTATGATTTATAGAAAAAAGTACTAGGTGTATGATTTAAAAACACAAGCATTTTGTATATAAGTTAAAAATAGTGTAAATGTCCAGAGGCTTGCATCCTGTTTATAAAACACTTCGTAACTAGTTGTAAATTTTGATAGAAAGAAAAAGAAAAATCATGGTTCATGTGGTTTAGAACCCTATACCTTTTTTTTCTAGAAAACACAAATCTGTAGTATAAGAAACATATTTCAGTAATGTTAAAATGATATTACGGAACTATCTTTTATTTTTGTGTTTTGAAATTTGTATTTTGTAATGGACAATATTATTATTTATCTGACTGACGATTCCGAATGGAAGATGCATTTATTTTTCTGTTTACTTTTTATCATGTGTTGTATTACTCTGGTCGACATTATGTTATTTTTATTTTTTCTGTTATGACGATCATGATAACAATTCTTGTAATTTTGACATGTGTGAAAATTTATAACGTAATTCCCTATCATGAAATAAATTATCTAAATCTATCGTATGACTTTTTACACCAATTTTTGAAATATTTTTTTCATTAATAAACTTCATATTTAGCACTTCCAACCGACGCCTGTCTGTGTAATTATTACCATCTTTTATAGTAAAATGCTTGATCCATTTCGGCAAAACTAATTACGCTAATAATCTTGAGGAGAAGTACATTTAAAATCGATTTAATATATTTTCTATATCTTAATGCGCGAATAATCAAGTAAATTGACAAAACACGATATAGTGAAACATATATTTAAATATAAATACTAGGTAATAGGCATATATGACATCAAATAAATATATTATACTCAGTAAAAATAATCATTAATTCCTATATATAGCAAAGTGAAGCTACATTTCTATTTAACTACACCGGAAACACCGGAATGAAAACGGCGGAATGATAAACACAGGATAAAATTAATTAAAAAAAAAGATCAAGCCACTTCTTCTTAAATTAACAAGGTTCTAGATATCACAGATATATATTACATGTTATATATTAGTTTCAATCGAAACAGATAAAAAATAAAAAAGATATAGCAAACTCCGGAATGATATTATTTTTGTCCGCGTATCACGGCCACGATATACTCATGTGTATAGCAGGCCGACGAATTACCGCACCAGGTGTCCTCCCTCGCCGAACACCGCAGCGTAACTGATTCTCGAAGTGCGCAGGAGACTTACCGAGGGGCTTACCGAGTCAAACTTCGCAAATAAATCGTTGACAAGCTTGGTCCGCGGTGGTCCGCGGTAATGAAAAAGTTTCTCGGGACAAACATTTTCGCACATTATAAAATGGTTAGGTACACATGAGATTTAAAGGAAGCTATATTTATTGTTGCCTATTTAGCTGGTCTTAAAATGAGGCTAAAATATTTTTATTATCATACATAGTTTTCGAGTTAGGCGACATTATGCAAACAAAACCAGGTTAGGGACAACCCACCTTGATGAGAAATTGGTGCTTTATATATTTTTTTAAATTATTAAATACATTAATATTTAAGTTTTAGCTATTGCCCGAGGTAGTTAACTGGGATGTGTTTCCGAAAAAAAATGGTTAATTATTATTTAAACTTTCTGCACCTGCGTTCTCAGTCTTGCCAACATTTTTTACTGCTTGGGAAATTGACCCACCCAGTGTTTAATTTATAATAATTAATAATATGGATTAAGTACGTACAAAGAGAGTTTAGTCGCCTTGGCTATTCGTTTCATGAAGTCTTTAAAGACACTAACATTTATAGATCAGAAAACTGAACCAAGTTAATAATTTAAATAAAAATAGTATATACTTACTTGTGCAGGAGGAAGGAACTACTCAGAGCAGTTCATTGGTCACCAATAAAAGCTCCAATACGATAAGTCACGACGCAACTTTGGACATTTCTTTCAACCAACCTTTAAAGTCATTGTTTAAGATGGGAGGAGGGTCTTAAAGATCGAACCAAAAACATCGAAAAGTAGGGTAGGGTTAGGTTTGAAAAATAAAAGTATCGAGAAAATTATTGCTAATCGTGTTTTCATTTTTGGAGGAAAATAGTTCATGATTAATATACTGAAAGAACAGATATGTAACCAGTGCAGATGTTGAGATCTAGATCGATAAACATTGTCAATTTTTGCATATGTGGGCTCTTAAGCACTCCCATTTCGGCTTTAATCAGAGAACTTATCTAGACATCATTCTATAAAGTTACGTAGTCTTATTTACCAGCATGACGTCGCAGAAACTCTCTTCTTACCGAGGTCTCTTATAGCAAATAAGACAGAGCTAAAACGTCGAAAACACTCAAAATCCAGGGCATCTCACGAACGCTGGCAGTATCTTTTAAAGTGAGCTGTTCTGTTTAGTTCTCCAAGGTGCTACCGACTTACACAACCTACTTCTAAACAATTTACGATTCCATAAAACTTGTTATAAGTGAGAGAGGCGTTAGTGCCTGTAATTTCATGGACCAGCTTTTAGAGCAGGCGGCGGCGGGACTTGTAGCGTGTAGATAAAAATTGTGTAAATAAAAATTAATAAATTCAAAAAATAAATTAAATTAATACATTTGGACACAATCTTACACAAATCGACCTAGTTCCAAACTAAGCAAAGCTTGTACTATGGGTACTAAGTGACGATATGCATATTACAATACTAGCTTTTGCCCATGACTACGTCTGCATAGAACTCGTTCGTCGAGATAGAATTTAATTGCTATTTCTTTCACATAACGCGCTTACCTAATCATCGCTCCTTCCATACAAACTTCCACCCCCTCAAGGTATGATTTCCGGGATAAAAAAATATCATATGTCATTCCCCGGGACTCAGTTTATCTCAATATCAAATTTCATCAAAATCACATTCAACAAATTCATGTAAACGCCAAAACGCTAATTCTCGGAGTGCAAAAAAGGTTTTTTTTAATTTATTTACATTTATAGATTTTCGAGATAAATGGTATGATTGAAAAATATTTAAGATTAGGGTATAAACAAAGAAAATGTTTTATAAGACTACAATTTGCTGTTTCTATAAAATGCTTAGGACGTAAAGGACACACAAAACTGTAATTAGTTATTGAATTAGGGGGCGTAAACGACACACAAAACTTTTTTTTATGAAATAGGGGCGTATCTATGTATATGAGATTCGCTTGGGAGGTAAATAATTATTTATTTAAATAATTTATTTACCTCCCAAGCGAATCTCTTTTACAGCATGTAATTTAAATGAATATACAGATGTAAAATGCAAGGACATAGCGTTTGCGGCGGTAACGCGGCCCCCTGGGGCCGGCACATTACTTTTCACATGGCGAATTATACTCCTATGTCGCTCTTTCAAGAGTAACCTCTACAGAAAACATGCTTGTATTGTCTAATGACAATAAAGCTGTGAAAGTTGTATATAAAGACATCCTGTAGTATATTTAGTATCAGCAATACATCCGTGCGAAGCCGGGGCGGGTCGCTAGTTATCAATAAATGACCAGTTTTTAATTATTCAATTATATAAAAAATCAGTACACATAGCACCTTAGAGACTTTATTCGAAAGTAGAAACAAAATAGCTATTTTTTTCTTAAAAAATACATGTTTACAATTTTAGTTAATCATCACTTACTGAGCTTAATTATAGCGTCCTTAACCAAAACAACAATATGAACAAGAATATTGCAAATCGTTATTATGTACACATTTCTAAAAATAAAAATACGATAGTCAATTCACTTGCCTAGAACAACATATAATATATAATACCTACTTATTAAAAATAGTGATTATTTGTATTAGATTACAAAACCCATAAGAATAAATTACTTTGTAGGTATTGATTTAAGTATGTACCTACATCCATTAAATTGTTTTATCAAGTGCAACACACGTGGATTATTGTGACGAATCGTGCTATTGTACAATTCATGTAATTAACACATTGCACGTCGATATTATATTGAAACAATGTGAATTAATTTTGTATCTGTGGATCCGATACGTCACCATTTCCGCTCGCAGTGCGGCGCGCCCCCTGCGAAGGCAGCGCCAGCTGCGAGGACACAACGAAGGCTCCTCTATTATTCAAATATTAGTCTTCTGGCACGGCTTTATTTTACACCACGCTTTCATCACCACCTCTCCCGTCATTTCGACAACTTTTTATTACACCACAGTTGCCGTGGCGTCATCGGCCGCAGTTGAAAATAAGTACTCAAGACTCGTAACTTTTTGGAGGTTGCACGAAGTTTGAATCAACAAATATAACATAGTTAGGGGTATTCACAAAGCATATCCACTTCAGAAGAACCATTCTTCCAAAAAGAATGTATGAATTTCAGAGTTTCGTTACACAAGGAACGGAGATGGTTTGAACCTCTGAACTATGTAATATAATTCTGTGGTCTAACGGACCCATTGGGGCTAGGGGGTCGATTGGACGCTAGTCTAGTATCAGTATGCGACTATTCGTGGAAGCAATCGTTCGCCACAACTGGAAATTTGATTTCTATTCAACAAGCTTAGCCAGATAGATTCCTGGTTATGAAAGCCATTGAATACAGCTTGTACGGGAAAATTATAGAGATGCACCGAATACGAACATGTGACTGAATATTCGGTCCAGATTATGCAAAACCGAATATGCGGCCGAATTATTCGGTTCAACGTAATGTCTCTTCATTCATAGGTAAAATTTTTATTGATTTACAAATTAATATAATTATGAACTACAATATTCAGTTTAAGAGCCATAAATTGAGAATAAGGCTTAATATACTTACTTACGTATAGATTCTTGCAACTCACAAACAAACACCTCTAAATAATTAGGTAGAAATTATATTCCACAGTTGAAAAGCATAATACGGCCAAAAGGGAACATTAAGAAATGTGGAACACCTAATAATTTTCAAATATTCGACCCCTAACTAGAAAATAGGAACTATTATTGTCTAAAAGTAAAGCTACAGTCAAAATTCTTATGTTTAAATAAATAATATAATAAATGCAATATCACACAAATGTACTGTACCTATTCGTTTTTCTATACAACCAATTCATTTTAAAGTCACCGCTGTAACTGGATACTGCACTCAGTCTAGACCTCAAGAACGATCATGCCTACTGACACTACAGATACTATTCACAGCCTGTCTTGAATCGTCTTTTAACTACTCGCTGATACCTATAGTCATAAAGTACCATTTGGTTTTAACTTCTCGCTGATACCTACCTATAGTCATAAAGTACCATTTGGCGAGTCAGATCATAACATTAGACCATAACGCTATCTCTTTCACACCTGCGCAGCATTATGGAACGTGTCTTATAACTGTACTGGAGCTTGTAGCATGAGGTAGAATTATTGCCCCGCACGCCAAATAGTATTGAATTGAAAACACTATACCACTATACCTAGTGTTCGTCCCAACCCGTAACTATCCTGCAGGCCACTTTTTAAAAAGCTCGGTTTATTACCATTTCCGGCGCTTTATGTCTTTGAAGGGTGTATGTTTGTCCAAAAGCATAAATGGATGTTCAAAAAAGCATGTGATACTTATCCTCGTGCCTGTCGAGATCCAGACAGACTTTTGCCGGATGACCATACACGCTTAGCGAAATGTTTAGTTATGTGTGTGAAGGTCTATAATAAAATACCTGCCGAATTGCGGTCGTTGCATATTATGTCATTTAAAAAGTATCTGTACCGATGGCTAAATGAAAAAAACTTCTATAGCTTAAATGAATTCTTTGACACGTAATGGCAGGCGATGTGATTTATAAGTATTGATGTGTATTTAGCTGGTACCTAATATTATATTTGCATACCAATTTTGGTTAAACATGTTAACTTACCAATAATTATATTAACAGCTTGTATCTAATAGTAATGTTTAATGCAAATAAAGTTATTCTTATTCTTATTCTTATTCTTATCAGTAATTGGATAAGCTCATGTGAATACAGTAGATATACCTAATGGGGCATGAAATTTCCCGGGAATTTTCATAAAAGCGGGTACTTGGGAGTCACTAATACTACATCTAAGGTAAACTTCCCTGAGCTCGACACTGCCCCAAAACTTGGCACTTTCAATCTTATGTCATTGTGATAGAGGTGAACAATAGTTTCAACTAATGGGCAATGGTGTCGAGTATCGGAACGTTTAAAAACCACGGCAAACAACAAATGTATAACAGTGTCATCAAAGCCTGATTTAGCGAACTCATTGTTTTAGTAAAAAGACTTTGACATTCATAAGTGCATATAATATGCCTAAATTGAAGAATAAATGATTTCATTTCATTTCATGCCACTAGTTGCGTCCGGACTCACATACTCTTTGATCTATCAAGTATCAAATGGATAAAGGTCTGATTGGCATTGCATAGCATAACGCATAACTTTTTTCAATGAGGGCTATCGTTTTTGTGCTCACCAGTTGGCGCCACTGTTGAGTAAGCTCCAGCTGTCAAAAATTATTATTGGTCATTATGGGCATGAGAACGAAGTTTGCATTTAAATCATGTTTAAAACCTTAAAACCGTACCGTAAAAATATCGAATATCCCGCATTGCAGTGCAGTCCTGTTTTGTTCGGAAAAAAAGAAGGAAATAAGTTTCCGAAAGACAAAACTGTCTCAAAGCACTGACAGTCATTGACCCGTAACTCATATTTGCCATAACCAAGCTCAGGTATTTCAAAATACTCACCATATTTTTCCAATTAGATATTAACCCGCGTAGCGCAACCACAAAGAGTGACATTTGACATTTCGGACACCTCGCGCTACACTAGCGCCTCTAGCGGCGAATTCATACGCGATAGCCCCCATTGCTTTAAGACTAAAGTAAATGATTTCTTTTGTTCCTCGTATTTACTACTTAATAGGGTGATTTGGCAAGTTTACTTTTTTCTAATTCCTGCTACATTATACTCGGACACAAAGATTTAAGTTGACGGGTAAGTATATAAAAATAAAATCTTGCCAAATCACACTATTAAGTAGGAAATAAAATAACAGATCATTTAAAGCAATAGGGTTATTGACTCAAATTTTATTATAACATGAAAAGAACAAAAAATATGTGTTATTAAGTTATTATGAAATCCTATCAGTATCCTAAAAAATTAGGTAGTTACTGTTTTAATGTTGCTAGTTAAAGAGAGAGAAAGCGCTGCAGATGTGACGTCACAATTCTTTAGCTTCATAGTAAATTTATTACGATCGTTCTATATGAAGGTACGTTTTGTGCAAAAGGGACACGAGATGCCCCCTCGTAAAACTTTGAACATTTACAACTTTGTGATTATTTATTCTCTTAGCGTACGTGTTGATTCTGATTTTCATACTCCTTAGGGAAAATTTGAAATTATTGGTTTTTTAATATTAAATTACTAGCAGGCGCGCAAATTATCCACTCACGGTAGGTGGGCGGATCAACTATTTTCTGTAAAACGTGTCCTATATAGCCACTTCGTTTAAATTAAAGGCTAATTTCTTATCTGTTAACGACTTTTAAGTACGTGATCAAAAAATAAGACATCCTCACTATGATTGTTTGCAATTTCACATTTTTATCAAGAAAAAATATCGTGACTCAGTCGACAAAATTTGCTTGCTATAAAATATTACTGTCCCCAATGCATACCAATCAACTGTTATATAATTAATCGATATCCCGAAAAAAAAAATCTTGCCACGTTACTTTTGATTTATCAGTCAGTACGAGTATACACATAACCTTACATTTTTGTTAAATGTGCTTGCAATTTTCTATTTTAGGTATAGAAATTATTTTTCTCGTACCTGTCCCTAACTCCACCCACACTAAAACGACTGTCTGCTGAGTCACAAAATAAGGCTAAGTGCAAGGCTGCCAGCCAGCATGCGCAAACCTAATGTCATGCACCACGTTATGTGTTCTGCTTTAGAGTTCCTTTTTATTAGGGTTCCGCAGCCAAAATGGCAAAGACGGAACCCTTATAGATTCGTCATGTCTGTCCGTCCGTCCGTCCGTATGTCACAGCCGATTTACTCGGAGACTATAAGCACTACAATTATGAAATTTGGTAGGAAGGTGTATTCTATGAACCGCTACATAAAAGTGATGTGAAATTATAAAAAAAATATTAAATTAGGGGGGCACTCCATACATGTAACCGGTGGATGAAAAAAAATTTTTCAACGCACATAGTCGTCTGGGGTATCGATGGATAGGCCTTTAATAAATGATAGGGAGGCTAAAAAACTTGTCCATTTAAGTCAACCGTTGGTGAGATATTAGCTGTCAAAGTCATAAAGTGTCCCCCCCCCCGCCTCTAATTTCCAAACTATAAAGTTTAAAATTCTGAAAAAATTGAGGTCGTGTGCATTAGTAAATACTTTCAACGATTTTTGGTTTGAACAATATAGTTTTCACGGTTCTTGAGTTTTCGCTTAAAAACTGTCTTACCCAAACAAAAGGTCGTAAATGCCGTGAGTTCCCTATGAAGATACGACTTTTTTAGATTCAGTGTATTGGATAGTGATTTTACTGTTTATTTGTAAATAAGTTAATTCGATACAAAAAATAGTTGATCCGCCCAGGTACTGAAATATAAACATTTAGGATCTGCGGGGTAATCACGTAACTTTATGTACTAACGGTAGATAGATTTTACTGTCACTTTTGAAGTATAAATGTATGAGCTGAAAATTAAAACTTGACATTAAAACCTGCCTAACGGTAGTACATAAAGTTACATGCTAAATTTGAACTTTCTAGGTCACCTGGTAGTAGACGAAAGTTTTGATGAGTGAGTCAGCGAAATAGTGATTGTCCACAAATATTATATTCATTGTACTGAAATTCAAGATTCGGTAATTAGAAGACGCGAAATGATGGTGTGCAGGTAATGTTAAATATATTTTAAGTTATTAGAGGGGCCGAAAATATGGTTCATGTACTTAATATAACCCACCGCCGGTATGTCGCCTTTTTATGCTTGCGAACTACCGTGTGTCTACAAAGCTTTAAGAACATTTTTATCAAAATATTAATTTACTTACTTATCCCTAACACGTTGTTAACCCTAAAACTGTCTCATCAAAAGTAAAACCGTCATTAACAAATTAAGGTTTAAGATCATTTAATCACACAAAGAATTATTTTAATTTATTACAATTCACTTACATACACACAAATAATAAATAGACTTTATTATGAGCGCACACGAAAGACGAATAAGTGCTTAAAAAAGAGGGTAGTACAAATAAAGAGCGCGCACACGGCAAGCTGCGAGCGACAATCATACCAAAACAAATAACAAATTAATAACTAAAAATTTGACAATGATCATTTGAAGTATCATGACGATATGAAGTTAGTTTTACCACGTTGAAAAGTGGGGCGCGTAGGTTCGCGTCATCGTTCGCGTGGCAAACTCCGAACGGCGACGCGTAACCACTTTTCAACTAGCACCCGTTAAAACCCTGCCGGTCTCGGTCTTATTTAAGAGATAAGCACGGCACGAACGAGACGGAAACCTACTGTCTACGCAGCGGTAACAAACTGCAAACTTTACTCAAGGCGCGACGCGGTGCGCGATTCAGTCGTCCCGTGTCCATAGCATCGTTCGTACGCACCGCTCTTCCCCAAGAACTTTTCGTAAGTTTCGTCATGGCTCTTCGCTATATGTTCGCCGTGTTGGCGCTGGCAGGCGCCACGTTCGCCGGCTCGGAGGTCACCGAACTTAAGGTCGAAAACGTCTACCTGCCCGAGGGCTGCACGACCAAGTCCAAGAACGGCGACATGCTGACCATGCACTACACCGGCACTCTTGACGACGGCCACAAGTTCGACTCCAGGTAAACTGCGTTCAAATATTTATAAATAGAAGCCATGAATTCCGGTTAGAGATAAGTCATTGCACTGCCGGCCGCTAGTCATAACGTGCAACTAATTTCATTATCACATGGCCGGACAGAGAAAAACTTTAACCTACTTTACGCTTTATTTCGGTGCTGTGTTATGTTTTATGTTAATTACTATTTTACTATAGTTCTAGTTGGTTGCGTCTTGCTGCAACGATTTTAAAGTAATTAAGGTGTCTTCGGGTAATTTCGAATGTCGTGTAATTCCGAAAATAACAAATTCCAATCTAACTAAGCTATTTTATTGCATCTCATCATCATCACCGTCAAAAAACATGTTAAATTTTTTGTTGATGTTTGGGTTGTGCAACAAAATCACTTAGTTAGACAGCAACCTGTTATTTTCGGAATTAGGTACTCGACATTCGGATTTACCCGAAGACACCATACAGGAAATATGCAAATGCGACAGTACCAACATATTGAATTTGTTTGTTCATTAAGAACCTACACATTAAGTAACACAGGCTAAGCATGTGATGTGATAAATTAAATCGTTTTAGTAATCACAAGGCTATATTGCGATTAATCGGCTGATGTGTACATGTGATATACTTAATGATAACTGCCCATCCCTCGGCACATGTCCTGATGTTGAGCTAATATTATAAATATTATAATGCCAGTAACGAGTTTTTGCTCGCGGGTTCAATGTTCATTTTTGGTAGGTACTTAAATACAATGCTATGCCCATATTAGTAGTACAAGTAAAACGGTAGCTAAGATTATATTTTCCAAAGCGCTTTGCTATTACGTACGTACACTTATAAATCTTATATTGCATTGTCACCGACATTACATAAGTACTCTATATACCAAATTTCCGCTGGATCGGACACGACGAAGTGCATCAAATTTAACTTAAGTTTTGATTACAGTCAGAGGGACAGGTGCAACTGAATAAACGCTTGTAAAAAGTGACATTCCCTGCATGTCATAAGTCTATCTATCTAGGGGCTATCTCCACTTTTAAGCCTCATTTCTTTTAAAAACAGAATGATAAAGATATGAATAAAAGTTACATCCTCGGGACTTCCCCTTCTGTCATTAAGGCAACTGGAAACGTGTCACAGGATCCGTTTCATAAATAAATTTTGTAAGTTATAACATAAAAAAAAATATATAAAACGCGGTCGATAATTTAGCGTAAAACAGAACGCAATAAGTAAAAATTGTATCTCGTTTAAGCGTTCTACGCACCTATACATTTGTCGCAACAACCGCCTCGAAAGTGAATTAAATGATAGTCTCCTTCGATCGTATAGCTATGTCACTAGGTTGTTGTTGTTAGTGACAAATTGGTAAGTGTGTAGACCGCTTTAGGAAAGCTCATAAACGTAATATATCGTCCTGAAGTACGTAAGAAATCGAAAGTACATACTTCGAGTGTCGACTTCAGACGAAACTAGGTACTTACGTAAAAAGGTATTCGTGAAATTTTTATGTTACTTTACAAGAGCCACTTCGTTTCTGTCTATTTTGACCTTTATTTATTTAAATCAGGGTACATTTTTACAATTACGAAACCCTACAAACGATTTTAACCTCCTAACGTTCCTTAACATACTCGCAGTTCTGACTGTATCTTCATTGAAGTACCTACCAACTAATTATGGCTCCGCCATTGTGAAAAAAACCAAACTCTGTGTCGACATAGAACATTCGATTTACCTACTCATAATCATCGAACTTGTTCACAAAACAAAATTTCATGAGAAACGATTGAGAAATGCGACCTGTAGAGAAGAACAATTGGACATATTGTGGAAGCACTTTAGCTCAAGCTGAAATGGACACGCTTATCTCGCGCTTCGCGCTCGCTCCTTCAATAAACAAACCTCATGTATTTCAATGGCAATATTTTATGGGAAACCTGCATGTATCTGTGAAGATATTAGGTTTATATGACAGCTTCAAATCGCGCTGGGCCAAAGTACTGCCCATTCCTTTTCACGCCTAAGAAGGTAAGTAAGAGAAGGCACGTGCCCAGCAGTGTGATGTAGTTGTAATATTGGCTTAAAAAATACCTCGGACTTAAGGCCTATAAGACCTAATCGTTTAGCTTATGAGCATACATTTTTGTAGCGTACCCCTCTGTTGAAAACCTTACTTACACCATGTGCAAAAAAAGAAAAAAACTACTTAATTAATCGATTATACGTCAGTCTCTAAATCGTTCTCGACGTGTGAAGAGCTCCGTCAAAATGCCTGTATGTGGTTGCATAAAAGTTTTACTTTGTAGAATTTACAAAAAAATGAATTATCATTTCACAAATAGGTATTTATTTCGACATGATGCGCTGAAGGCGTGGTCTTAAATATATGCAAAAAGCCTAATCGAATGTAATGTAATGAAAATCTCATCAAGTACTTGCATCATGTGAACGGGCCTTTATACTGAATCGCCTGAGGCGAGTTGTCGGTAAGAGTTGTAACGAGCCAGCAACTAGGAATGTGAAACTGACCTAACATGTGACAAATCACGTTGAGGCAGTTCCACACCACGTAGATATGCGCGTCATAGGATTAAAGGCATATTGCTAGGAATTAAGCAGTAGGTAAGCATTACAATAAAATGATAATAACACCCAAGATTTTCCTGTGGACATTGACTTTTGAACCACGAGGGTAACGCGTAACGCACAAGCTTACCTACGGCTCGCCTTTATACTTTCTACCGTACTAATTTTTTTTTGTATAGATAAATATGTCGTCGATAATCTCCGGGCTCGGGAGATGATGGGACAACAGAAAAACTAAGCGAAAGATGTGACAGTTTTTAATTTTGCATTCGAAACTAGCTTCCAATTTGTTAATTTTACAATATGCAATGATTTTGCACGCCGAATTTAGTAAATGTTACTACAAACTAAAAGGAGGATATTTGTGGAATACTGCATTTATTATACGAATAAATAAAATAGCTATTATTTCTGTTTTCCATATTACATAGCTCTGTACAGCTGTTATAACGTGACAAATAAGTATGTATGTGGCGTTGGAATGTCGGGAGTCGGGACTATCACATCCGCACAAAAAACAGGATCAATGGCATACTTAATAACAATAGTGATAATAAAGATTGTAGTTAACTATTTGCAAAGGAATTTACAAATAATCCTACTAATATTATTAATGCGTACTGTAACTGTGCCTGATATCTTTCTACGCCTATAAAACCGCTGAACCGACTTAAATATTATGAACCTTAATATACAAATAGTACCTATGACACACTGGGATGGACACAGGATACGTTTTTAACACAGAAATCATCCCTTAAGGAGGTGAAAAGGGAGTAGAACTTCTATGACACTGCGATAGTGTTGGATATCTAATAACGTGTATATCGTTTCTTGGAACGTACCGGCAGAAGGTAATATGTGCCACATGCGTATAAGAAAAATTTGGAATGTTCTTGTTTTCAAAATTGCTCTCAAAATGGTCTTTTTTGCAATAGCCAACTACGGCAGCATATTAAACTTATTTCATCGCCGTATGCAATTTCGTAAACGCAGTCCTTCCACCTAATTTGGAAGTTCGTCTCATTTAAGTTAAATTCGTCCGTGCAGCCGGCGAAGGTACGTCGAAATTGCTACAATTCAAGAAGATGAGGCGACGTATGATTATCTCAAAAGTTGAAAACTCCCAACTCTTGTACAGAGAGCACATCGTTTAATTACAAAAGCTAATAATTTTAAACCGTAGGCGCGCATTGTAACAAATAACTTTAACCTGTTCCGGAGTTCTTGGTTTTAATAAAAAGTTATTAGCTCTTAGGGTGGGTTTCAGCAAACCGTCTGTAATCGTAAGCGGTGTTCGTTAAAATCTGCTTGTATGGAAAGTTTGACAAGTTTCTATGGGATGACAGCTGCCGGCGCCATATTTGACGATGACCGGCCTGTGATCGTATGTTGGTGCAACCGACCCTCAGTTCGCAGGAGTTACCTACTTCTTAATTTGGTAAGGAAAACGCGATTTTTGAAGATGTTTATACATGAAACAGAAAAGTGAAACTAAACTAGCTTCTGTCCATAACATCTTTCGCGGATACTTTCACTCAGTATTTCATCCCTTCGAGGTGTGATTTTCGGGACAGAAAGTAGGGTCGCTAGGCCAGTTACGCGGCCTGCGTCAGTTTGCGGCCTTCTGAAAAGCGAAGATTTTTCAATTAAAAATATTTACATTTTTACATGCCCTAAAGACGTAGTGAGTCGTATGCGTTTTAATTAGTAGAATGAAGAAAGAAAATATCCTTTCAGTTCATCAACTCATCCAAGTGGCCGCAAACTGGCGCATCAAATTAACAGGCAATACTCACCTACCGACCCTATTCTATATGTTAATACAAGCTATAAACACGTTGTATATCAAGTTTCATCATGATCCGTTCAGCCGTTTTTGCTTGATTATGTAACAAACATCAAAACATGTAAAATTTCACATGGATAACGTTAGTAGGATTTTGATATATCTATCTACGCGATCGACAACAATATGTCCAACACGGCCACTTCGTTTCAGACCCGTATCATACTCGATCTGGTGTTAGTCAGGGTTCAATTCTGGGACCTTTACTATTTGGGGTTATGGTTAATGACCTAGAATCTGTTGTTTGTAACGCCAGATGTCTCCTCTATGCTGATGACTTGAAATTGGTGTACGGGGTGAAGCAGGTCGCCGATTGCGAGTCGCTCCAGGAGGATATTGCGGCGGTGTTCAAGTGGAGTGTGGATAACAAGCTTCGCTTTAACGGGGCTAAGTGTTGTGTCTGCACCTTCAGTCGTGCTTCTGCGCCTATTCATGCACAATACTCGCTTGGTTCCGAGCCTATTAACAGAGCCTATTGATGATTTATTAGCAAAAGTCAATTCCTAACATTTTTCCAAGCGTCCTCAAATTTGGGAATCAGCAAATGTCACGGGATTTTATTTTTTCCCATAAAGGATCGTTATTTTGTACATGTACATTTGGAAATCGTTCTTATTTCAACAAAACCTAAGATTTTCTCATTATTGATGAATTATTTTATTATGCGTCTTACATTATAAATTATATGTGTAGCAACACAAATCACCAAATAAAATTTAGTTTTGAAAATACATTTAATTATGTGTATTTTCTATTTTCGACGGGGCACGGAAAAACTCCAAAACTATGAAGATCCCGTATTCAGTGAGCTTTCACGAAACACTGGACTTTAATACTCGTGTTATTAAATATTCGTGAAGATTTTTATTATTTTTATACCTTTATTTGTCTTCATGGTTTATATCTTCAGGTAAATGTTTTCATATTAAAGGAAAAAATTAAAAGAGCAGTGCGCTTGAGGAAAGACTATGAATATTTTAGGCTGCTAGACACGGCATGTAATTAACGATTTCCACTGAAATTATACTAGTTAGCTATATCTTGACCGGCAACGGAATAGATTGATGGTTTCCCTTATTTTTGTACAATGCAGTCGGCAAAAGATAATTTATTAAACAGTTGACCTTTATCTTACTGCTTACTCTGTGAACTGTAGACATCGCGAGCTATTTTATTTTTATTTACATTTTTCAATAGAATCAATACTAATCAACAATAGCAATCGAACCTGCTCACAAAATTTCATGAGAATCAGTAGAGAAAATGCGAGAATAACTCGACATACGAATGCATTTTTGCCCTAGCTGAAACGGATACGCTTCGCTCGCTCCTCTCGCTCGGTTATTTAGTATCCCCTAAAGACCTTACCCCTCCACCCCCAGAGCCGTGATTAAGCCGTTGCCGACCCATCCCGCACATGTACGGGTAAAAGACAACCAAATATATACTTATTAAAAATAACGTTTTGGAGACTAATTTCAAGACTATTCCCATTTTTACGAAAATGAAATTAAATTTGAACCTTAAATCGGAGATCTTAGATTATAATTATATTGCAATGTATGTGTTCGATAACGATAAATCGTACATCGTACTATGTGTGGGAAAGGGTTAAATGCCATTTTCCATTAGATCTAAGGTAAACGTCCCTGCAATGTGCTCAACACTGACCCAATACAAGGTACTTTCAATCTTGTGTCATAATGACAAAGATGATTCATAGGTGTCATCTATTGGGCACTAAGGTGTCGAGCACTGGGACGTTTACGTTACCTAACGTAATGTCAATCTTAGGTTAGGTAACGTTACGTAATCAACTGGCAAATGTCTTCTCCTTATCGGATTTTAATTTGTTGCTTTTATGTAAAACCTCAGAAATAATTACACATTTTAATAAACGTTATGAGATGAATAGCTACTTAATAATGGCGATCAAACAAAAACACGTAAAACGCTTTAAGCAACATTAATTCTTTAACCTTTAAACAAAAAACGATCTTATTTTTCAGTCACGCACGCGTCTCGTACGTAATGAAATCAATTATTCAAAGCAGCTTTGCGTCTTAAACTGAGGATTTGTTTTAGCTGAGTGTTTTCACTATTTTGCTTTGTCTTCCAAGTCACTCTGTGACCATGATTAGTACTTTTTTTTCAGACTTTCTCCTAATTGGAATCGTTATTATTTGGAGCTCTATGGTGTGTTCCCGTTACTCTAGGAAAATATTGCTTAGGTACCAGACAGAAACGTGATTAACCAATAATCTCAATATTATACGCCATAGCAATTCATGTTTAACCTAAAAATTGATTTATTATTAGAAATTTATAAAAATAAACTACTAATAATATGTACTTGTTTTACCTTAGGTTTTTATACGAGTATATGCTATGCTATCTGTCTCATTATCCCTCCGAATTTCATGAACCTTGAGTTCATTTTGTTATGAACTTTTACAACTCGTGTAAGTACTTTCCTTAAGTAAATTAGAAGAAGTATCGACAGGAGATATTTCCCTTAATAATAAATGCATGCAATCTCGAGCAATTTCTTTATTAAGCCAATAAGGTACATACTAATACTACACTCGAGTTCAAGACGTACAATTTGTTTCGCTTCTTGATCGCACTGGATAAATAAAGAGAGTTTATTTTACTTGTTTATTCGTATATTATTTTAAAATAAACATTACCAATTTAGAATTTATACAGTTAATATAAATCTTACCTAACAAATAACTGCAACCTCAAAATTAAGTACCTATTTAAATTTAATGTGGCCTGCCTTGTATATGCATGTAGTAGAAAAAATGTAAGGATAAGATAAAATGAAAGTCAATGAGGAAGAATTTCGATGATATTATTTGCGAACGTTCTGGAATAAGTCTCATTGAACTCTGGTGACATTTATATGAAAGTGACAATTGTTTTATATTTCGAAAGTTTATGACAAGTTTGGTCTGAAGGTTGACTGGTCCGCCTTTCCAGAATAACCAGGTAAAACCAGTGCGGTACGTGTACACTTCTTATGATTCCGTCTACTTTGACAACTCTGCCTACACATACGCAACAAGCAAAACACGGTTCTATAATAATCCCAAGACCATCGTCTTAACAGGACTATAAGGTATTTATAAGCGCTTACAAGTCCGGAAAAGGGCTCACTTTATAAGTCTATATGAAATTTAAAAAATATTTATAATGGCCCGTTAAAATGCCAATTACGCCAATAGTACTCCTATAATAGAATAATAATAATCCAAACACTCCTATAAAACCTACTATAAGTATCTTACAGTAAAAAGTGACCTTAATACGCTCTTAGCAATGCAAATAAGTAATTTCATCTGTGAACAGTCGTGGAACGCAGTCGGAGTGTTTGAGTATACGGATTTGTATCGTGGATAAATGTAATGAATGGAAATTCTGTTAATGCCGTTAAGTGTAGTTGAATTATAAATCATTGTGTTCTGGAATTACTATTTTTAGCGTACTATATTCGTAGGGGAACATGAATTTTCTGTGAATTCTATCACCTTTATTGTAAATTTTTTAAAGCGCCTCTTTAGTTTTGAATATTTACATATTATTATTTAAATATATATTTAGCAAATTATACATGGCAGCTGCCATTTTCGCAGTTGGCATTTATGATTTTAGGTTGGTTTTCGATTTGCGTTATAGTGCTATAATAGGAACACTTGGGTTTATTACGGTTTGGATCAAAACTGAACAACTCGCCATGTTTTTATTTACTTATAACATCTCGCAGATGTTTTCTTATAAGCGCTTATAAGTCTAAGTAACCGGAGTGATTACTCCTTAGTGTATATACTCCTTGTATTGGCTCTTATAGGAGTCATAAGATTGTAACGGCACGCAGATGTTCTCTTATAAGCGCTTATAAGTATAAGTAATTGGAGTGATTTCTCCTGTGTATATACTTCTGATATTGGCTCTTATAGAAGTCATAAGATTGTAACAGAACGCAGATGTTCTCTTATAAGCGCTTATAAGTCTAAGTAACCGGAGTGATTACTCTTCAGTGTATATGCTCCTGGTATTGGCTCTTATAGGTGTCATAAGGGGGGGGGTGTCTATTATTTTATCGAAATATCTTACATCGATTTTCATTTCACCGAAAACTGTTCAACGAATTTCATTAGGTTTTTTTTTCTAATCACATAATCATCAATTCATTGCATTTTATATAATCGAACCACTTTTCATAGTTAATCGTTTCGAATCCGTCTCTAATCGTAGCGTAACGGTACATCGAATTTACCTTTCATCGAAATTTTCGTTATTCATAGTATTCATTTAACGAAACTTGATTCACAGATAGTACGTTCCATATAGTATTCTTTCCAAGAACAATGTTTCATCGAACAACCAAGCAAGCGTGATTTTTCAAGGCGTATAATCTTTCTGGTCTTATATAAAAAAAATAACCTCGAAGATTAAGACGGGAGCAAAGCTCCCGTCTTAATCTTCTAACCTATCCGCATTACAGTCGGTTTTGCCCTAACAGGTCTTTTGTACATTTTAGGTTTTGGGTATTTTTGTTTTTGAGTATTTTTGTTTATGAGTACTTTTACAGAGTACACCAAGAATCTGAGAAAAAAAATAATTTTAGACTTACTTATATCAAGAATAGTAAACAGTGGTGAAATGATGTTCTAGGTAATAAAAATTTTGGGAACTGAAACCTTCGTTAAACCAAAATTATACTAAAGGCCATTCGATGAACGACTACGTCGATGAACAAATAAAATACTGAATTAAAATTCGATGAGTTGATTCTTGTGTAAAAGGTAATTCGAGCAAATGTTTGAGCGATCTAACGAAGTTCGATGAATGATTCCTAAGTGATAATAAAATTCTGCGAATAGTGTTATGGGAAATGATAATCGATGTAACGATTATCGGTAAAATGATGGATCCCCGTCATAAGATTATAACGGCAGGCAAATGTTCTTTTATAAGCGCTTATAAGTTTAAATAATCGGAGTGATCATTCCTCAGTTAAAACAGCATTTAATTATGCTGTTAAATGCGCAGTAGCAAATATTGATGCTATAATCGGAGCTTTATAAGCACAAATAGCCTTATAAAGTACGCGTTGCAGGATAATTTTGCTAGTTGGGTAGTAACTGCCCGCCAGCAATTACTTTGATAAGTATTTAGGTAGATACCTAGAAAGTCCAGGTGAGAACCTATCATATTATGACAAAAAATCAACAGTTATAACAATCGGCCTAGCAGTTCTTGAGTCATAAATGGCGTAACTAACACGACTTTGTTTTGTTATACAGATTCAATAATCTTTTCGAGTTTTTAAAAGTGTTTTCAATGTTTAAAGATATTTCTACAACTTTACTTACGTCTCCTAAAGCGACATATGGTAACGGATTTTTATAAAATCGAGCCTTATGTTTTAATTCTTGTCTATGATATTTTACTAGAGGTAAAACTACATCCTCCCTTTGTACTTATATTCTTTTTGTGCAATAAAGTTTAAGTAAATAAATAAATAAATCAGATATAATATAGGTATATTTGACATTATTCGTTTTTATAAAGATTTTTAAAATGTAGATGTTACCTACCTACAAGTACTAAATGCTCGGGGCGTCTGCGTCTGTATTTGGTAATAAAAACGTTCAAAAATCTTGTAGTTGGTAAAGGTAACGTAAACGAGCCAATGCTCGACACCTTAACACCAAATAGCTGACACCTATTGTTCACCTCTAATAATGTCATGACATAAGACGGAAAGCGCCAAGTATCGGGTCAGTGTCGAGCACTATTCAACTAATCTATTGTTTGTATATCTGTATTTTGGTTGGTAATTTTTTTTTAATTTTGAGCATTCTGACATGAACTGGGGTCACCGACATAGCCTTCAAAATTGCGAGACTTAAGTGGCAGTGGGCAGGGCACATTGCTCGCAGGACTGACGGTCGATGGGGCCAGAAACTGCTTGAGTGGCGTCCACGCACCGGAAGACGAGCTGTCGGTAGGCCTCCGACAAGGTGGAGTGATGACCTGGTGAAGGTCGCGGGAATCCGGTGGAAACGAAGGCACAGGACCGGTCTAAATGGCGAGCCTTGGGGGAGGCCTATGTTCAGCAGTGGACGTCTTTCGGCTGAAATGATGATGATGATGATGATGATTCTGACATGGGTCGGCGTGACATTGTATTAGCCTTAAGAATGCGAAAGGTTTTATCACCAAACTGTAGTGAATGAGATTGTTGAGGTTGCGTATCATATTATCGCGGACGCGAGAAGAAACTTTGCAAGCGAAATTTTATCGAGGTAGGGGTGTAACCAAATTTTGGCACAACCATTATCTGATGATGCAACATGTTTGTATAAACTGGTAGCGATTGAATTAAGTAGAACATAATATTTTTTTGTTAATGGCAAATCATATAGTGACATAGTCAACAAGTGACTAAGCTCTTTAAATAAAGAAAAAAAAATGTAATTAAATCAAAAACCCATCTCCGCCATCAAGAATTTCTATTAAAAAAACCGCACTCAAATGGGTTCTTCCGTTAGGATGCCATAGGCCTCAGACATCAGACACACTGATAAACAGATGTTGAACCAATAGAGGGTGTCCCATAAACACGAAACTGTATTTTCTCAAACATGCAATGATATATTGACGTTATGTTCGTTATAACAGGCTGCGAAGTATCACGTTTCGGGTGGTGCACAACGAGCGGCTCATAATGGAATTTCATACTACATTGAAGTTAGCCTAGGCCGGCAAAGTGATCGTCTTTTTATTTCGAATTTTCTCATAATTTTCAAATTTCATTGCATTGTTTGAGAAAACTATTATACATGCCTCGACGCAAACGGATTGCCGGCCTCGTATCTCTAGATGGCCTCGTAAACACTCGGCCATCTATAGCTACTCGTCCGGCCCCTATTTCGCGGTCTCTGCAGTAATGTACTACAAATTAATACAGTTTTATGTTTATGAGAGTTTCCGGCACCTTTATCTCACATTCTCATAGCCAAGGTACATAGGTAATATTGTTATATTGTACGGTCGGTTAAATAGTGAGAAACCGTGGAGGCAATTACATGTTTAAGAAGCACCTTTCACTGCCATTGTTTTAAATCACATTCAGTACTTTCCCGGAAAACGAGTACTGACAATGGAATACAAAACACTTGTGTTGTAAAGCAGGCGTGGGCCAAAAAGGCAAATGTCATATTATATGACTTGTCTCTGTAGATACGATTTTTTATGTCATCACGTCCGTATCCTAAAGGATTTTTAGAACCATCTCACTGAAATTCTGCACACCTTTACTTAAAATAAGAACAATCTCATTTGTTCAGACTACAAAAGATCCACGTATACAATACATTTTCACATAAATAAAAATGATGACAATTAATCAGAAAAAATAATATAAAAAGCAAAAAGTACACAAAAAAAGAATGTCAAGAATTTAATTATAAAAATCAAAGTAATAAAATTATGCATTGCGGTTTACATGAATGTGCATGCAGTAATTCATGTATACGGACAATTTAACCTGTTTGAAATCATGTTCAAAATGACGTTAATAGCCTCTCTAGTATTTTGTAGTGTACACCTATATATCAATATTTACCCGCTTTTGCATCTGATCTTTGCATCATCTGCAACTTGTTTCTAAAAAAGCTTAAATAGGTTGAACGCTTATAACGTAAAATTAGTGTACTGTAGACAGGTCTACACGTGCACGTCTATGTTTCAGGAAACATCAGCATTATTTTGTTCGATGATGAAGTAATACAAATTGTCTTAAAGTAAAAGTTATTTAAAGAAATTGTGGCTCTCCAATAACTCGTGATTTGGTTGTATACTATATTTATTTATATGTAAAAAATACTTAACATACGGAAGCACAGCATTCACAAAGCCACGGAAGTTCCGCGACAATCTAGACATCACTTGACCACATGAGTATTTTTCCGTACGTAACTTACATTATGCAATATACTTACTCGTTTGCACCATGCCCACGCAGAGAAAGTTAAGCCGAGTACCGGCCCTGTATTGCATCCGTGATATATTTCAATAACAAAACATGTTCACTTTCATGTCTCCGTGTTTCAAAATAAAAATGGCAGACATCAAAGTGATATGAGCAAATGTCCCCATCTCACATTAAGGGTGGGCTGCACCAAGCCGCCTGTAATCGTAAGCGGTGTTCGTTAAAATCTGATTGTATGGAAATTTTGACAAGTTTCTATAGGGTGACAGTTGCCGGCGCCATATTTGAAATGACCGCCGCCATATTAAGTGTTTGGTATTCCGACCCATGACGGAGCTCGATTAGAAAACTTAAGTTTGTTGTGGTTTCAAGTCTAATTCTCATTTCGAACGAAATATGTTAGAGGTGATAACCCTATTTTATAAAATACTGGGAACAAAAACCAAAAATTAAGCTTTTTAGTTCTTAACTTTGACAATGTCCACAGGAAATAAGAAAACATAAGTGTATGACCCAATCACATCGCACCGGTGTGCAGTCAAAGAGAAAGCCATGCATAGACAGGCTCTTTTATAGACATATGATATATACATGAATTTTCTCTTCGAAAGGCTCTTAGACATTCATTATGTCCTTAGAGAACAGTTGTGGTATTTCTTTTATCACATATTTTAACGACCAAGCAGTGTGTATTTCTGTCACATGATTTTTTTTGTATGAGTTAAAGTTCGGAAAGACTAAGACTGATTAGTCTTTTAAGGCCTAGTTTTGGTGCAGGACCCTAATTTCGGCACAGGTAATGCCTTTTAATATATACATACCTGAATAGTTAACTATTGAATTGTCTGAAGGAAATACCCTTGGCGTTTTGTTTCAGTGGTAGTTTCTAAGATCAGTCGAGTCGTCAAGCCGAGTTAGAACCCGCCCAGGTTGAAAACTTCTGACGCTTGACGAAGCTCCTAAATCTGACATAGTTCAGTGTAGTGAGTTGGAACTCTTCAAATTGCCTACCAAATTTTCACGACGTCATCGAGCAGACATTTATACATAGATACAAGCGCCCTATTGTTCCAGTAGACTCGGAGAAGATACAACAAGTAACTACCAGTTACCTACTAAATTAAATACACTTTGTTAACAAACAATTTATACTATAATTTCCACTGTTAAAGTTCATTTTCGCGTCTCATAACTAAAAAACTCTTTCTTGTTATGGTAACATAAGTAACGGACGGAAACAACTTTTTGCTGTACCAACTTTGCTTCCACTGTGGGCTGTTTCCAAAATAAATAACGTAAATTGTTTATTAAGGTTCCCACAGTGCGGCTGAATTGAGGCTTTTGTGAACCAGAATGACTTTGACTGAAACATTGAGAGATAATTTATAAGTGTAATATAGTTGGCTACCCATAATTTCTTTTAACTGTATGCATGCTGTTTTTGGTGTTGATTGTACATATAAAATAATATGTAGCTAACTACGGTTGTGATTTTAGAGAGGCATATTTGCTAGCAGTGACTTAGAACGTCTGGCAAAACAACCGACATTTACGTTATTTAAATATCTACGTGTTACGTATACATTTACATTACATATTAATATGGACTCCAGTCTTACTCGATAAATTTGTTTTGAATATAACCTGGCGTAACAAATATGTCTACTCCTGTTTTTATGAAACAAATACTACATGCTACATCGGGACGGTGGAAATGCATTCTCTGTTAAGGCTTGGTATATAGGTTCTTCGCACGACTGAACGACTTTCATAAAATGTCGCAGAAAAATAAACTTTTCCGTAACTCTGTAAAGTTCAAAACACAAGACCAACGTGCTGGCCTGTGAATTGTATCCCTCAATATGCGGTCGTGACGAACCGACCATAAGAATATTTACGAGAATACGTGTCCCGGTATAAGCCTACGCGTACGCGCTTGCCAAGTGCATCGCCGGTGACCAGTAAAAGTCCAACCTCCAATTACCATAGTTTTTAGGAACTCGGGGTCGTCTTATACTGGATAAGCCCTAAACAGACCAGCCGACACTAAATGTTTATGAATTTATTGGCCGTGTATCCAGCATGTCTGGTTAGCCATTCGAGCCACCAACATCTACGAGTAGGTACCTAACTGTAGCCTTCAAGAGAAGTAATATATTAGCGCATGTTTGGCCACCTCTACCTAAACATTGGTTGTGCTAGGGTTAAATTTTAATCGTATATGCAATGCAACAATTATAAGTTTGACGCGAGCTTGTATCACCGCCGTAACTTTGATGACACAACGATTATTACTTCGCGGTCGGTTAAATGAGATACTTAGGTAGGAACTAATTTACAAGTTATAAGATCCATTATACGGTACCAAGTGGAATATAGTGTCTTAACTCTAAAGTAAACAGTCTATCCCGTTATTGAGGGCCGTGAAACAGTCGAAGCTTGTTAACATACAATACATGTACCTACACATTTTAATGTTTAATATAACTAACTGACATTGAATATGACTACACACATTACACGGTTACATTGATTATAAAAAAAATATTTAAGATGACTGAGTTTTACAAATCAATCCATTCTAAAAGCAACTTTACTGTTAAGCTAGAAGATTAAAAATATGTTAGTAGTTTTATAAAATTTCGCCCAGTAAAAAGAATTTCGACTGTACGTGGAAATATTATCGCATTATAAGCCTTCTTGAGCTTACTGTGGGGCTAGTTCGATTTGTGTAAGATTGTCCTCTAATATTATTAATTTAAAAAATAGTATGTCATGTAGTTCAAAAAACTGGTTAGACGGGAGTTACCTAATTAAGACACTCTTGTGGTCTATGTTCCAATTTTCATGACTGATGTGCTGTGATGCGCCACTTCTATTCAGTCTAATCAAGTAGGTACCTAACTGAAACTCCGGCTACTTCGCTCCAATCAAAGAGTTAGTAATGGGGACTTTGCCTCACTTGTTAACTTGGCGATCAATCAGACTAATTAGTATGACCATTGGAGTTAATAGATAGCTGCAATCCTAAATTCGTAACTATCTATGTACCTAGCTTAAGATTCTGAGTTACATATTAAACTATAATGAGAATAGCTAGGGATAAACTGCTCTATTGTTAAAAAATAATGGTTGCGTACCCGTGGTACGATAACTTCGTTGTTCCCTTTTAAAAAAAATTAAGGCAACGTGTGAAGGTATCAACTTAAAATTACAATCAAATACTGCCTGCAAATCCCTAAGAACTGTGAAAAAATCAAACCTCTAAGTCATTGCACTCAAATATTTATGCTGAAAACTTTGATTTGTATTTAAGTATATCGCATTAAATACTGTTTGAATATAACCAGCGTAAAGGGACACCCAGACGCCGGTCAACACTTAGTAACGGGAGCTCACATTAATTACACTACATAGTCCCAAAGTCTACTACAAATCGTGTGAGTACGGTACGAAAACCTCGTGAGCGAGTCTCACTCGCGTTTGGATTTTTTTTACATAAATCTCCATTGTTCCATTAGCTAATACTTCCCCTTAGCTAATTCTACTAGATTGTCCCTTGCAACCAAAAATGAATTTTACTTATACATATATAACTAGGGATGGAATATACAAACCGGTTTCTGAATGAGGAATCGATGGACCTCTGCAAAAGTTATATAAAGCACTCGTACTAGCTATGTGGTATCCAAAGTAACTGTTGCTCTCTGAATGCATCATGCCGCGGTCGGATCGATTTAAGGCATTTGCCATAAATATTTAATTTATTTTAATTTGACTGTATTTGGTTTGTCTAAATTGTTTCCAATAATAAATCCAGTCTTATTGGCACAGACGGCCAGACTATCCGGGATTAGCAGCAATCAACCATTTATATCAATGTATGATTCGAAATTTCATTCAGTATTTTAGAAATCTAGGTAATAATAACTTTATGTTGAAACTTTGTATGGGAAACGTAATTTTTTTGGCCTTAGTGATTTGAAATATCGTAAATAGACTCTATGTTTAAATACAACAAAACGTATTTCAGTTTTCAAAATTGCTTCCCTAATGGGGTGAAAAGAGGGTTCCAAGTTTATAAAGGGGTAAATCTTTTTTGAAGTGAGAGATTTAAAGCTTCGTATATAGACTCTGTTTAAATACAACAAAATATATTTCAGCGTTTTTTGTAATTGCTCCTCTACAGGGGTGAAAAGGGGGTTCCTACTTTGTACGGGGAGCAAATCTTTTTTGAAGTTAGAGATTTGAAATTTCGTAAACAGACTATGTTTAAATACAACAAAACATATTTCAGTTTTTCAAAATTGCTCCCCTAAAGGGGTGAAAAGAGGGTTCCAAGAAGTTCGTACGGGGAGCAAATCTTTTTTGAGGTGCGAGATTTAAAACTTCGTATACAGACTCTTTGTTTAAATACAACAAAAAGAGTTTCAACGTTTTTCTAAATTGTTCCCCTAATGGGGTAAAACGGGGTTCCAAGTTTGTGCGGGGAGCTAATCTTTACTTTTCGTAAAAATCGATATAGCTGTCATCTTCGAGGTTCCTCGGGGTGCCGATTACGAAAATGACATGCATTTGCAAATCCAAGATGGCGGACAATTACTTTTCTTAAAAATCGATATGGGTGTCATCTTCGAGGTTTCTCGGGGTGATGATTACGAAAATGACATCCATTTTCAAGTCTGAGATGGGGACATTTATTTTTCTTAAAAATCGATTTGGGTGTCATATTGTCGAGGTTCCTCGGGGTGCCGATTACGAAAATGACATGCTTTTTCAAATCCAAGAGCGCGGACATTAATTTTTCTTTTGAGTAATTTTTCACAAAAGATTAATAGCATCAGACAACTGACAGAAACAAATAAACCTCATTTATATCTTTGTTACCATCTAAAATCTACGCGGACGAAGTCGCGGGGGGCTGCTAGTGAATTCATAACATTCGACTTTAGTCTTACATTATTCATTAAAAATACTCTAATTGACATGAGCAAAGTAAGTGTAGGTATGTTTTTACATATTGAAACCAAAGGGCTCCTCGTATCCGCCCGACTGCGCCAATTGCGGTCGCGACGGTTTCATTAACAATTTTGATTACTTTGCATTTGTGTTGCGTGGACTCCGATAGAAAATTAATGACGAAGTTGCCCATGAAAGAAAATTAAGTTCCGAATGAGAACGGATCAGAGAGATAATTAATTAAGTAAACTCGGAGGGCGATAACTGCTGGCGCTTTTGTTCGAAGAGCATATTGGTTTGTGTCCACAAACCATTCATTCATTTACTCTCGGATGTCTGAAACATGCGAGACGTGCAAGTACCTATACGCAATATATAATCATACATAAATAAGAATGCTGCCATAGTATTAATTCAACTTTTATTTCTCTTTCCGTCTACAATGAGAATCTCACTAGTCACAGTATTCTCAGGGCATTGATGTCTCCGTTAACAATAAACATTGTGCCCTTCAGTCAATTATCGCTGATCCAATAGGTACCGGGATAGGTCCTGAAATATCAATACACCAGGCATCCTTAAACAGTATCTAAATATCGGGCTGATATGATTCTCGTATTTTGGAAGTAAATTAGTGCACTAATATCGCAATACACATTGTTCAAACCGTGGTATGTGCGTACCCTGCCTGGTACTTGTCTGTTTCATGTAATTATCGTGTAAATTTGTATTCCATTGTTTTCATGTCATTCAATTCTTGGGAACGAGTCCTGTCGGTTTCTAGATAACATTGAAGTTATGAGATATTTAATGTGTGAACTCCATTTTGGATCTTAATAATGCATTCGATCAGATAGGTACCCGGCAGCTGGAAAGACCTTGTATTTCAACCATTGTGAATATACATTTTCAAAAGCGTTTGCGGCTACATTAGCAATTGCAATCTCATAATATACTCTAAGTAATAGGTATAAAAATAGATATCTATATTTATAAATTATACTTATATTAGTCAAACTGTGCCTTCTTGAAATCAGCCTCCATCATGCTTTAACCTTGTTAAAATTCTGCCTTTTCGTTCCAAAATTAACGTACGTACTTCGCTGCAGCCCTTTTTGGAAATTTCAAGATTGATTTTTTGGTACCTTTGGATGACCTTATCAAATCAAACCTAGAAATAATATTGAATATACAGCTCAGCGATAATTCATGGACCCAAGCATCCCTACCCATTAGGCACGGCGGGCTAGGCATTAAAAAAAAGGAAAAATTTCAAGTATATCTCTTCCAGCGATTTGTCCTCTGTCCACAGCTCAATTAATCTCATAGAAAAAATCCTAAGTGGTATCCCCTCATACTCTGAGATTACTGGCTTGGAGGTGGCCAAAAAATCTTGGTCATCTGCTTGCCCGGGTATGGATTTTCCCGATCACCCATGTTGCCAAAGAAGGTGGGACGATGTTTGGTCAAAAATTTCTTATAATTCTCTGCTGAGCCGTAGTACAGGAGCAGATCGCGCTAGGCTATTGGCCACGGGAACCAAGGAGTCTGGTCAATGGCTGAACGCTTACCCATCGCCAAACATTGGCACCTTCTTGGAGCCTGAAACTCCTCGGATCTCGACTTGCCTGCGGCTCGGGCTCCCTATCTGTACTCCTTACATGTGTTTTTGCGGGAGTTTGGTTGACCCACAGGGACATCACGGGCTATCTTGCCAAAAAAGCGCTGGCCGCTTTTCCAGGCATGCCGCTCTGAATGACATCATCCGCTGGTCTCTAGCCACAGTCAACGTGTCATCCGTTCTTGAACCAATTGGCATCGCCAGAGATGATGGCAACAGGCCGAACGGGATGTCCCTCATCCCGTGGAAGGTGGAGAAGGCGCTAGTATGGGATGCTACCTGTGTAGACACTTTGGCGCCTTCTCACCTCCACGGGACGAGCAATCCACCCAGGTGCGGCGGCCGAAGCGGTGGAAAAGCTCAAAAGGCACAAATATAGGAGTCTCGGCACTGGCTACACTTTTATCCCGTTCGGTGTCGAGACCCTTGGCCCGTGGGATCCCAGTGCCCGTCAACTAGTTAAAGACCTTTCTAAAAGGCTGGTGGATTCCACGGGGGATTATAGAGCTGGCAGCTTCCTCGCTCAACGCATCAGCATAGCGATTCAGCGAGGAAATGCTGTCAGCATCTTAGGGTGTCTAGGGGATCAAATTTTTTAAATATATTTAAGTTTAGTTTAGTTTTAATTTTTAGTCATATATTCTCATGTTATTTTTAGTTATAATTTAGTTTTGGTGTTCTGACATAAACTTTATTTACCCCTTTATAGTCCAGTTTATTTTTTTAGTCCAGTAGGTAATCTCAGAAGATCATTCTTCACTTCCAAAAATCAAGTTCATTATTACATAATGCATTAATAATATTCATATTATGAATTTAATATTACAACTATAGCACTCCAAATGTGGCAGTATTTTTCCATGTTTGAACTGAACGTTAATTAATGAACCACAATATCTTCAATGCCTCAGTACCAATACCAGGCGTACTCGTACATACATACATAGTGCCGTTACGAATTATATATGCCGTGCAAAATTTATGTTTATTTACAGGTAGCTGGTAATTATATTACAGTCGTATTGACTGTACTCGTATTGATATGTATATTTTACCATCAACTAAAACACATTTATATTAAGAGCGGTGCGTCTCAAGATGTATAACAGCAATATATATAATTTCATATTAATAACGTTCACAAGATATAATGAACGTTAGCTATAACAAAAATGGTTAAAAAAAATACTCAAATTCGGAGATAAGGAGGGGCTTATCTCCGAAGTTTACCAATAATAATTAATATCAATGTATATTTTACAGGAAAAGTATAACCAAAGCTCTATCTAGTTTTCCTTTTTTCTATCACCAAAAAATAAGTCTGTAGGTACCAAGTTTGTAATTTAATCACCTTTGCATGTATTTTTGTTTTATAAATTCCTCCGTGTTTATGCTGAAAGTAGCTTCTTTCAAATAAAGAAAAGAAATTGAAATCGGTTCACGTGATAAAGAATTATCCTTGGAAAATCACCGTACAAATTCGCCGATAGATGGCGCTGTGCCATGGCGTTCAATTTCTATACCACGTTGTTAAGATTTTCCTGAATTGATTGTGTCGGGGCGGACATCTGTGTATGGAACCCTCGGTGCGCGAGTCGGACTCGCACTTGACCGGTTTTTTTAATAATAGAATATAATAAAAAGAATACTGGTGTATTAAAACTTAGGCTAATGAAACCAGAGAGAAATGAAGGATGTGTCCGCCTTTTCAGTCTTATTTCGCCTCAGGAAGGTTGAAAATTTTCCACAGAAGTTTAATATTGCGATTCAATTAATATCGCGTCTCCACTGTAGCACATTGATTCGGCTCGGTTTGATTCGCCTCTCCGATAAGCGAATACTGACGTGTCCCAATATAAAATAAAGCCTATTAAAAAATTTAAATTGAATTGTATTGAATATTAAGCCTACCTACTAAGGAACAGTTGTTGTTCACGGTTGCGTAAATTTAAATACCGTATGTTGTGTCGAATATATTTTATTGTTAGCTTTTCCGTCGTACGAGTAACATTATGATTTGATTGTGAAGAAAAATGAGGTATTTACAGCAACTTTTGGTTGTATGCTTCTAAGGGACAAAATAGTATTAAACGTTTGAATAAATAAATATACTTTTACTTGTATGGCAACTTAAAAAATATATAGTTTATTATCACAAAATACACCAGATTAAAATGTAGATATAGATATAAAAACTTAGCGTGTGTTGTGATACGTGTACCTATATTTTAATGTTATAGCGAGTTGATTAACTGATAGACAGATATTTAGCTGTCATGCTGACTTATGATTAAAGAAAGGAAGAGCCCTTATTTCATGTTCTCACCAAAACACAATTTATCCACATTGACTCAAGCGACTCAAATTTTCATCAATTGTAGTAATTTAATAAACCGAAATTGAAAACTAACATCCTGTACGATGTGTTAAAGTGAATTAATTAACCTATCAAAATCAAAACAGGCAAAAGTGATTGTTGATTAAAAAAACCGGTCAAGTGCGAGTCGGACTAGCGCACCGAGGGTTCCTTATACAGATGTGTACCGGTTCCAACCCTATTAAAACAGGAAAATCTCAAGAAACTGGTGTGAAAATTGGACCCCATGGGTACAGCGCCATCTATCGGCGACTTTTGTTACAAATTTGAGCGACTGAATATGGTAGTTTTTCAAGGATAACTCTCTATCACTTAAATCGATTTAAAAAAAAATCCTTATTGGAAAGAAGGTACTTTCAGCATAATCTCGTAGGAATTTATAAAACAAAAATACATGCAAAGGTGATTAAATTACAAACTTAGAATAGAAATGTTTTTTGACGATAAAAAAAATGAAAAACGAGATAGAGCTACAGTTATATTTTTCCTGTAAAATATACATTGATATCAATGTTATGTAATAATTTTATATTTTTTCCTCTGTAAACTTCGGAGATAAGGGGGGGAACGGTATTGTTTTTAAATTTTCCCTCATAAAACATAAAATTACTCAACGTAAAAAAAAATTTTAAAAAAATTCAAAATGTGCAATTCAAGCCCTTCCATATGACACCCCACTCGATATATTAACTAGACTTTCAAATTTTGAACCACCTGTTATCTGTCATTTTTCCCAGACAATAATAATTGTTTTTTTAAAAAAGTCGTATTCTATGTATGTAGGTAAGCCTTCTTTATGTTGGTATATTAATTATACATAGCGAGATTGGGCGCAATTGATTGCTATTACAGAGGTATACAAGCGAATACCATAAAACGAGAAATTATTTATTGAATTATTGGATTCAATAAATGGGTTTACACTATAACTGAACGGTGGGTACACGTCATTTTTTACAATATATCATAAAATGTATATATTTCATCGATAATATGAAAACTTTCATATTTCATAGAAGCTTAGGTACTTACCTACTGCATATAATAGCTTCTTCAAAATAGATAATTCTTCATAATATCTAATAATTTCATACGTTCTTACCTATAGTGTGTATAAAACGTTGTGTTATCGCGATGATTATATTAGGCGTCCTATTCTACTTCTAAATGTATTGGTTTTCTTTATCTGGAGTTAGGCATAGACGACACGTACTACCAAACCTGTCTGGCAATGTGAATTTAATCCTATTAAAGCCTTCTCATGAAGGTTTCCTCTGCGACCTGAGTCTATTTTACAATAACACAAAGAAACGTATAACAAAGGATACTTATTTCCTAGAAAAATGTGAAAGAAAGTATTAGTTTTAATACCAGGCGATTTTCAAAGAAAAGGATAAAAGTTAGTCTCATATTCTAGGTGCAATGTAATGTATTTCAAAACCTCGTCGCGTCTTTGTTGTTTGATTATTATTTGTTCTACTCTATATTTAGGTATATTTCCCGTTAAGTCTGAAAAGATGTAGGTATATAGGTAGGTATAGGTTGGTACCTATACCTAATTTTTTTCGTAATATACTATGTTTTTTTCCTTTTATGCATACCTAACGTACTTAGTTCTTACCCAATTGCCGTAGAAGAAAATTCTATTGCGTAACCGCCAGAGGCGCTGTAATTTTGCCCATACAAATTTTTACACAGGCGCTAGCGAGTACGGTCATGTAAACTCATGGTAAAGGCACTGTACCTACCTATGTAACTACAAATGTTCCTGATGGAACCACACGCGTGGTCGTGTCGGAGGTTTTCCCCTGGATTTTCACCAGGCTATTCTCCAAGCGCGCACTCCTATCGCTTTATTGGGGCCGGCCTGTAAAGCCACAGTCAGGTACAAAAAAATGTTCCTTGCTACATTAATGAATAAGTTATGCTTTTTCAGGCCAAATAAAACTATTGTCACAGATCAGTAAAATTCACATTATGAAACTGCTTGATGCGGTACCTAACAAATAGATAGAAAGTAATTAGAAACAGGAATGAGAACTTCGAATAATGTTAAAATATGAAATCCATAGGGCGGTTAATTTGGACTATTAAGTACCTAATTAATTACAAAATCGAGCAACAAAACATTTATTAATGAAACTATTAAGTAATGTTTTGGGCTTTTCAACCTAAAGAGTACCTAGTTTATTATTCTGTACCTTTTCGGCCCAGAATAATATCGATAAACTAATGTATGTTTATAAAACATGAATGTAATTTGTTTCCCACTTCGATAAGGATAAATTTTTTCATCGCCTAAGCGATATATTTCTAAGCATTTTAACAAACCTCCATATGTATTTTTGTAATTGTATAACTTTCATTCAAAATTCAACTTTAATACGCGATAATTAAATCAGGTTTCGTAAATTATTTAAAGATAAGGATTTGATAAATACGGCCAAATCTACGATAATTAATACTTCAGATTAAGTATTTGTAGTGAATTGTTTATCCTTATCTGTCCAATTGTGACCTTTATGTCAGATTTGCTTGAGTAAGTAACAAATAATATATATAAAAAGCAAGATACGGGACCACACGCGATTCGTCCACTCCATTTGTCTTAATTGACTGTAGGAAACATCCTTAGGATATCCGTAGTTAGGACTAAGTTTGTAGTTTAATCACCATTGTCTGTATTTTTTTTCTAGCAATCCCTAGAAGTTTATTTAGAAATTGTCTTCTTTCAAATAAAAAACAGGCAAAGTGCGTTCACAAACACCTACTAGTCCAAAACCACTATCCAATACATTGAATCTAAAAACGTCCTATCTTCATAGCGAACTCACGGCACTTACCGACCTTTTGTTGGGGCAATACAGTTTTTCAGCGAAAATTCAAACACCGTAAAACCTATCTTGTTCAAACCAAAAATCGCTAAAAGTATTTATTAATATCTACCTCATTTTTTTCAGAATTTTAATCTTCATAGTTTGGAAATAGGAGGGGGGAACACCCTTTTTATGCAGCTAGTTAGTGAGAACCAACGGTACTTAAATGGGATAAGGTTTTTATAAACTTCTATATTATTTTAAAGGTCTATCAATGAATACTCACACAATTTTTTTTTCATCCACTAGTTACATTGTATGGAGTATGATTCATAATTGTAGTGCTTATAGTCTCCGAGTAAATCGGCTGTGACGTACGGACGGACAGACATGACGAAACTACGAGTATAAGGGATCCGTTTTCGCCATTTTAGCTGCGGAACCCTTTAGGGTACAATATCGAAATCAGTTCACCACATAAATAATTATCTCTGATAAACCAAGATACGCATGTGTAATATGTGTATGAAAGTTTGTACGGATGGAACCTCCGACTCGCACTTGACCGTGTTTGTACACTTAACGCGACCGTGACGTTTTTGATCCTTTTGTCAGTGATCTCGATTCTGCGTGCAACCGTACCACAGATAATCTACAATGTTCGGACCACAAAGGCCGATAAACGACTTGTATTTAATAACGGATTGATAATAAATAATAACTTGAGATCAACTCGGTATCACTTAGTGACTTCTACTGATTATTTTACTGCTAAGGTAAAATATTGAACTACTTATACCTAATGCATTGAAATTTTCTATTAAGCGCTCATACCCTAACGGTACCTCAACAATCGCATTGATTTTCCGGGCTAAGCAACGATGACCGCTTTGAATAGTTACCGAGTGCTCCTGTGCTTTGGAATGCATGTTAAGATGTTGATCTCCGTTGATATCTATCAGCTATCTACAAATCAATGACAGGTCACCAACATGTTTATAAATTCCAGACTCGATAGTGTCCACAGGCTACGCTGTCTTTTTATATCAGGCAGGCCATCAGCTATAGTTTGTAAAAAGCAGGCAAACATGCTGTTATTACAGGGTTCATGATACCGTATAAACGAGTATATACGAACGAACTATAACAGGCCAATATACGCTGAACTTAAAACCTCTGCTTTGAGTAGCTGTTTACTCGTATGCATTAGAGCTGGCCGTTTTTTTACGTAAGCGTTTCGAAAAACAGTTTCTCTTACAATAACGGAGTAACAGTTTCTTGCTAGAATTTAAAACTGATTCTATAAAAACGATGACAAGGAGGCGACAAAAAATGATTGTACGCAACGCAAAACGTGAAAACGCAACTCGATAACTGATTGCAAAACGTAACTATAAACGCAACACACGAATAAACGTATGCAGTCATTTCGTTTGTTTGTACGAGTAGTTTCGTTTCGTTTCGCTACGTTCGGCGACCGGCGACGCACGGACAAACCAGCTACTTTTGGATCTGCTTCGCAAAACAATTATGTGATAAAAAAACGATTACATTTCGTTTCTCGGAAAACTCGATACGAACAAGCTCTAGTGTGCATACAAATAGTTGTCACAGTGCATGAGAGCACAGTAGTAACACAATAATGTAATATATGTAGAGATTCAATACAATACAAATACTTTTATTTTTCCTCAATAAAAATACAAAGCAATCAGAAACATAACATAGCGTTACATAGCGAGATTCTTATCCAAGTAAAACTGAAGAAGACGTATAAATTATGTCATTTATAAATCCCTTTAAACCGCAAGTTCCCCATTCAAATCTCAACTGCGTCATATGTCAACTCTTTCAGCATTCGAAGTCTAATAATCACACACATTATATTGGTACTGTACACATTATAGTGGTGACTGAAAGTACAAGGAAGAGACGTAGGTCACAACGGCAAGTGAGATGAAATCGCTTATATTCGGAGTAACTCGAAAGAGGAAGACCGCAACCGGTGTTGTGTCCTTGGTAGTTGAGAGTGGTGGATTTTCATTTACCGCTAGCTGTCACTAAAATCAATCTAATTTCCATCCCGATTGCAGTGTTGCCAGATGGTTACATTTCTTACGTTTTTCGTAACTTTTGACCGGCTCGCGTAACATGTAAGTAACTTCTGTTGTAAATGAAATATTCGTAACTTTTGAGAATAATGAAACTGTATTTAAAAAAAAAGGTCAATTGTATCTAACCGGAACCAAGCAAGTCAATTTATAGACTTACAGATACAGAAAATGTAAAGAACCTACATGGTACGACTCTGTCTATGACATGACGACTCTGTCTCTGTATATGATATTTGAGATACCACCCATCAACCTGACGTTATTCTGACGCCGAACTCGCCGAATTGTAGCTGTACGTGGCTACTCATTTCTTAGCATCGAACGTTTTGACAAGTAATTATGAAAAATATAAAAAAATGTAACGTTTGCATCAAAAATGTAACTTTTCAAGAAAAGAAACGTAATTTTTGTCCCAACCTGGCAACACTGCCCGATTGACAGTAGGTAATAAAACTGAATCATTAGTATCCACACAGTCACGGGTGCTCAAAACAAAACATCTGACACCCACTAACGGTTCTAATAATAAAGTTATGTTAAATATTTTCGAGCACTTTCTTACACTACGACGATGGTAAACAAGCATGTGCCTGTAACTGCAGGACTCCAAGATCATCGCATGCTTGTTGTTTATCCTTTGAAAGCTACCTTTCCAGTAGGTACCAACACTTTTTTTTTGAGAATTCTTACTTTACTGAACTTAAATGTAGTGTTCTTGTTAGCCGCCTTTATCAAAAAGCATACACATGAACGCCGTGCGAAGAGCAAATCCTGCGATGCGATTTCAATGCTACCGAGCAGTTACCAAAGGCCGTATGTCTATATGAGATTCGCATTGAGATACCACCTTTTGGTTTAAAACGATAAAGTTGCTCTCCATTATAATGAAGCTTCTTGTTAGATGAATAGTTTTACTTTTTTTACCCGTAAAAATGAAACTATTGATTGGAACACACATCATTAAATCCTGACAAATCTGAATTTTCTGTTGTTTTTTATCTATTATCCACAACGATAGTGCTTGGTTACTTGGTCGCCAAAGATTAGTGGAAGTACGATAATGTATGATTTATCTTGTGTCTATTAATCAAGCCTACATAAGCGCTTCTTTAAGCACTACTTACAGAAGGATAAAAACTCATATGAACAGGCCAATTTGAAACCGAAATCGAGGTAAAAACATTAGCAAGTCCAAACGCATGTCCGCATAAACTTACGCTTGTAGTATTCTCTACATCGAGACCCAAATGAACTCAAACACGCACGCTCGAATGGCTCAAATGGGTGTGTATCCGTACAAATTGCGATTTAGGATCCACCTTATTTGTACGGAACTACAACCTGGCTCCGTGTGTCTACGGGGACAATTGCTTTTGGCTTATACGGCTTAAGGGAGCATTGCTGAGATTCTACGACGAATTTGCCAAGAGTCAGTGACCATTTGTTGGGGCAACTCGAATAGCGGCACGAAACGGGTCAAAAACATGATTTGTATGTTTTGATGTTACGTACGTCGTTATATCGGACTCAAAAGGGGCTGAACAACAGGTGAAAGCGACAAAATACCGAAGTGTCCAGTTACATACAGTTGGTAACGAGTTCGGCTGTACTTAAATTTAACTGTTACTGTCGGTGGTACACTAATAACAATTAGGCTCGGTTTTATAAAGATCCGTTAGACCTTATGTCAGTTTGTTATACAGACTGTTAACTGCTTTACGTACTGTTAGTTTGTAAAGCAGTACGTTTAGCATTTAAATGTAGGAGAGCAGTAAAGAATCTGTACTGACTTGACTCTTTCCTTGCCGCACCGACAAATGCCGAGGTAAGGATATAAAATAAATAATAGACAACTGGCAGTTCCTCACAAAATTAGGTAACCTACTTTTCTTTAATAAAAGTAGAGTTTTATAAAAACCTTCCGACGTTATAAAAAAAATTACTAACTTAAATATTACAATTCTCGTCTCCGCGTTCGTATACTATTTTGAAACCGAAGAATCAGATCAAATGTAACCGATAACATATTTTAGTTACGTCGATACGCATCTCCACTAGCCAATAAAATAAGATTGTCGGACCCAGGTGATGCATTGCGGGCAATGTTTATGGGCGAGCCGAGTTACCCGCCCTTTAATATTTAATATTGAAAAAAATACATCGCCGTCTTGTACGTCGGCTTGTTTATGGTATCGAATACACTTGCTGGATTGAATCGGTAACTAAAACGGTTCTTCATATATTAGCCAAGTGGGTACGTGTGTGAAATTTTGCCAAACGGTGCGGAGAAAAGAGCCGTTCTCCGTGGTTCCGTATACAATATAAAACTATAATAAATAGGTACACAGTAGACCTTGAAACTGTATTTTTTTACTGAACCCTTAAACTGTATATATTGCACCAAAGAGTACACAGTTATTACTTAAGTTACATAAGTTGTGGCAAATAAATTGATTTTAAGTTATAGGGTCGAAGTACACAGTTATTACTTAAGTTGTGGCAAATAAATAGATTTTAAGTTATAGGGTCGAAGTACACAGTTATTACTTAAGTTGTGGCAAATAAATAGATTTTAAGTTATAGGGTCGAAGTACACAGTTATTACTTAAGTTGTGGCAAATAAATAGATTTTAAGTTATAGGGTCGAAGTACACAGTTATTACTTAAGTTGTGGCAAATAAATAGATTTCAAGTTAAGGGTCGAAAATAGCCCGCGTCATAGTTCTTGGTGGATTCTTTTTTTGCCGCCTCGGCTGAATAGACAATGTAATGAAGTTAAATGTCAAGAAAACAAAAGCAGATTTTTTATACCCTTCTTTAGGGTTCCGTAGCCAAAATGGCGAAAAATTGAACCCTTATAGTTTCGTCATGTCCGTCGGTCCGTCTGTATGTCACAGCCGATTTACTCGGAAACTCTAAACACTACAATTATGAAATTTGGTAGGAAGATGTATTCTATGAACCGCTAGTCCGCTACATAAAATTGATATTAAATTAGGGGGGGCACTCCATACACGTAACCAGTGGATGAAAAGAAAACGCACATAGTCGTGTGGGTCGTGTATCGATGGATAGGCCTCTAAAAATGATATAGAGGTTTCTAAAAAAACTTTTCCATTTAATTCAACCGTTTCTCAGATATTAGCTGTCAAAGTCATAAAAAGTGCCCCCCACCCCCCTCTAATTTTCAAACTATGAAGTTTAAAATTCTGAAAAAAAAACTGAGGTGATGGGCATTAATAAATACCTTCAACGATTTTTGATTTAAATAAGATAGGTTTTCCGGTTTTCGAGTTTTCGCTGAAAATCTGTCTTGCCTAAACAAAAGGTCGTAAGTGCTGTGAGTTCCCAATGTAGAATACGACCTTTTTAGACTCAATGTACTGGATAGTGGTTTTAAATGTGGACTAGTAGGTGTTGGTACGGAACCCTTCATTGTGCGTGATCCGACACTTCTTAGCCGGTTTTTTACTTGGCCACTCTGCTTAACTCTAATTTTTGATTATACGTACGTTAGTGCAGCTTATTTTTTTAATTTACTTTGTGATTTAAATATTCCGTTTCAATGCATATTAAAGCATCAGCCGGCTAAGTTTTAACCTCGTTATATTTTTTCCACAGGTAAGCAACAGTAATTTGAATGCACGGCGTTAAGTTCCAATTATTCAAGAACTACAAAGGCGACCAATCTTTTATCTTGGGGTCATGATGCACCCGCTAAACAATTCAGCACTGTGGTTGTACTGACCATAGCCACAACAATGGGACTAAGTGAAATATGGAGCCAACGGGTAAGTTTTTAATTCTGTCGATGCAACTCCGAGGATGGCTCGTGTTAATAATTCAGATAGAGGGGAGCCGCCATAACGTCGAGTTACCGTATCAAGAACTTAAAGTACTGGAAGACATGGGGCGTTTATTTGCTAATACCGTAGAATCCGCTTATAACGACTTCGCTTGTAACATTTGACCGCTTTTAACGACTGCGTAATCACCACACATTAGATTTCATACCACATATTTTCAAAGTAAATCAGTCGTTTTGTGTGACGTAATATCACCGGTCCCTTGACTGTCGCTTTATCCGGATTCCACTGTATAACAATATTTATGAATAATAATTACACAACTTCATTGCTAAATGGAAGGAAGACGGAAGACTATTATTGTAGCATTTCTCCATTACTAACTATTCACGAAATTCAGTTCTAAAGCTAATCTAAGCAATTTGTCGTAGATATACCAAACTTACCTAATGTAGGCACTGTGTGTCATGTGTTGATGTCTAATTACTTATGAGAGAATAAAAAAAATTAGAATGTGGCCCAATGTACTCATATTCTAGATACATATTTTTAAAATTAATTATTATATATTTTAAAAGCGAAATGCGCCTTGCGAATTGAACATATGTTGCACTGCTATTATTCAGAAAGAAGTAAGTCGTTACGTTGTAGTACACACAGTACAGTCTGTATTTTATCACATCTTTCTCTTATTAAGGAGTTGATGGTATATTTAGGCATGTTTTTATAGAGAAATCACTATTGTATCTTAAGTTATCTCTTTAAATTGAGGCGACAACAAGATGACGTAATTCATAACCTCCACCTTGCAGTTCATTCGTAAGACGAATGGTATGTAATCTTTTGTTTTTTATCGGCCCAAAGGGTTATCATATGACATTGTAGCATTATTCATTTATCTACACTGAAAGTTGGTGCAGTATTGAAAAAAAACTATTCCAATAGAGTCCAAAAGTGACGAACAGTTTCCTCATTTGTAAGTCAAATAAACGGTTGTTTTTTTGCTGAATTTGCTTCAACTTTAACGTCTTTAATGATTTCACATGAACCATGGCTCATACGGCGTGCTTCTAATCCCTCAGGTTCTGATTGACCTATTCAAATTAAATATAAATAAACACAGTCATACCTTGCAGCGTCTATAACGCAATAGATTGTTACTAACACCTAAGCGGCGGCGGTATTTGAATGACAACTACGGCTATAGCCATTACCGCCAAAGAACGTGTTGAGAAACTTGTAATATACTGTCTCTTCATCTCTCCCATGGCTGTATACAGTCGCGAACCGTGGCCTTTAAGAGTGAGTTCTAGTGCTCCACTCGCAAGCGCAGAATCTTTCGGACCTTGCTTTTTTACCGACTTCCAAAAAGGAGGAGGTACTGTTCGTCCGGTGTATAAATGTTTGTTACTTCATAACTTCGGCAATTGTAGACCAATTTTAATTCTTTTTTATTTTATTTTGTGCGTACGTTACATTAAAATACTAATATTTTCTACAGTTTTACACAGTCGTAATACAGTATTATCAGGGGTTCAATTTGACAGGTTTTTATGAAAGCAATAGTTAGTATTATTTACAATTGTTCACATTCGAATATAAGGTACGTACTTTGTATAATCCTAATCCTATCAATATTATAAATGCGAAAGTTGAGACGTTTGGATATTTGGAGGTTTGTTACTCAATCACGCAAAAACGACTGAACAAATTATGATGAAACTTGGCAGACAAAGAGTGTATAGACTGGGTTAACATATAGGATACTTTTATCCAGAAAATCATCCCTCAAACAGAAGAAATAGGGATTAGAAGGCACGGACGCAGTTGCGGGCAAAAGCTAGTAATATTATAAACGTGAAAGTTTGTGCGGAGGGATGGATGTAGGTACGCTCCTCTTAATCTCGCAAAGATTACTAAACTGATATCTATAAAAAAATCCAGTATTGTAGCTTAATAAGCTATAATTTATTTCAAAACTCAAGTAGGGTTTAAAAAAGGGAGTTGTATGTCTGAATGGAAAACGTGTAATATCCGAAGTGATGGATTAAAAAAACTGGACGGGTGGGTCGCTAGAAATTAATAATTTCTATAGGTACCAACCACTCTAACGTGTCCATGAATTCGCAATAATGCAAATAATTTACTAATTAGAATGCATTTATTACACATATCTGAGCCTTAGCGAAACATATATACCATACTTGCAACTTTGACAAAGCGGTGGTATTTCTTGGTCTTTTCTTTCTTGTGCGACTGAACCGGTATTACATCCGACGTATGCCATCGGAAGTAGACCATATCTTCGAGCATGAGAATGGAACGTATACGTATTGCAATGAGCTGCAACTTTTATTCCAAGAAAGCTGAAATTTGGAAAGTTGTCTTTGCCAGCAACAAAGGCGATGTTACGGCAACTTTGAGACTGACAATCGCCTATCGCCACCATCGATCGCCACATACATTTTTGATAGCTACTTTTAATCAAGCCTTTGAAAGTTCACAATAAGTAGTCGCAAACGCACACCATCAAGACACCTCTCCGTTGACGCCTACTTTAGCCTGTTAATTGGTAGTGTCCCTGCCTACTATGCTGGTGGTCTCTGCCAGGGTTGGGGCCATTTGTGTGATGTGCACTAATAATTGTTGGATGTTTTCTAAGTATTTATGTATCTATTTGTAGATATAATTATGTATATCATCGCTTAGTACCATGGAACAAGCTTTGCTTAGTTTATGGACTAGGTCGATTTGAGTAAAGATTTTCCACAATTATTAATTTATTTAGATCAAGAAAATATCACTTCATACTTATTGCACAACAACATTGCTGGCAACACAAGCAATTTTCCCGGCAATAGTTTAAATATTGGCAACGACATATCAGTAATTGAAATACATTTCCTGCTACTGAGTAGTTAACGACTTGTCATGCTTCCAGAGTATAAAAGCGTACTGGATCTCTAAACCTAGTTAGGTACCGACAAGTACTCAATATTTCACGCTGTCCACTAAACTTCTCAAGTATAACTAATATAAATTTCTTCACCAGTTTAGAGTTCGAATCGTCCCGGCGGGGTCGTATCTAAATAGAAAATTCTAAAACGGACAGGCTCCTCAGAATGCGCGGCGCGTTTGATATTTTACGCCCTATATCTAATGCATGGCTGCTCCCCGGCATCACACTTTATATGATATATATGGGTATTCTGTCATTTATGAATATCGAGATTTAAAACATGGTTTCAGGCGAGATTCGCGGAAGCCATTAAGTAGGTTCGGTGCAATCGTGCCGATGCGTTATTATTATTACTCGTAGGCGATACGAGTATTAGTTAATCTGATTTTATTAAATACGACCCGCCCCGGCTTCGCACGGGTGCACTATTTAATGAATGTTATTATACATATAAAACAACAAATCATGTCGGAAGAAATATTGAAAAAGTTATTTGAGGATCAAAGAAAGGAATTAGCGGATCAGTTAAAGAATCTGGAAGAGAATATCACCAGGGGAATAAATGAGAACCTTGATCGCAAATTTCAACACCTTCAAATGGAAATGGATGACATTAAAAAAACTAGCGCGGAACAAGATCACCGACTTGACATGATAGAAAAAAACTTAAAAATGCGTAATTTAATCATATTTGGAATTGCGGAGGAAGAAAACTCATACTCAGAACTGGAAAATATAGTGCTTACAATTATCACTGTGAACCTTGACATAAGTTGTGATATTTCGGAAATAGAATTTGTTCGAAGACTGAGGAAGAAAAATTCTAGGCCCCGACCTATTGCTATAGGTCTTACAACCTTGGGCAAAAAAATCAAGATACTACGCAGTAAAGGTAAACTAACAGGGTCAGGTTCATACATTACAGAGGACTATCCCCAGAAAGTGCTCGAGATTCGCAAATCTCTAAAACCACAGTTAAAGATAGAACTGGATAAAGGCAACAGAGCAGTGATAAAATATGATAAATTAATAATTATAAATAATAAAAGTAACCAAGAGGCCACACGCCAAGTTTACCATGCAGAGGAATTTAGCTCTCCAGCCCAAGAGTCGAACAACAAAAAGAGAACATTAGCTAACACACCACCGGGAACAAATGAAGACTCTGATAAACTAACTACTCCAACGAATACTTCCCGGCTGTTTACTCAACCTGCAAAAAAGAACAAAACGTCGGTAAATAGCCCACAGCAACCTAAACTGATCCCCCACTATCTGAAATTTCAACACAACACAACGGTAAACAAACAAGCCAAAAGTAAAACACCTGGGACCACAGATGACCAACCTAATAAGGAAAAATAGCAACTACAGTGCGATAAACCAACCATCCATGTAGGAACACTTAATGTAAGAACTCTACAAAAAGAAGCAAAATTGGAAGAACTTGAACTAGCGCTCAGCAGAATAAAGTGGCATATTCTCGGCTTGAGTGAAGTGCGTAGAGACAGCGAACAGTTGATTCAGTTGAAAAGTGGAAATATACTTTACCACTACGGAGAAACTAGAGGCCTATATGGAGTTGGATTTATCGTTAACAGTAGCATAAAAAAATGCATTGAAAGTTTTAATAGTATCTCGGAAAGAATAGCTATATTAAATATGAAAATAGACAAAAAGACAGTGAGAATTATCCAAGTCTACGCTCCAACCAGTTCGGCATCCGAATATGAAGTAGATCTGTTCTATTCAGACTTAAATAAAGCACTACAAGGGACAACCAGACGTAGTGATGTAATAGTGATGGGAGATTTTAATAGCCAAATAGGACAAGGAAAATCATACGAAGTGCCTATGATAGGGAACTACTGCTATGGCAAACGAAATGTTAGAGGAGAAAAAATGATAGAGTTTTGCCAAAACGAACAGTTAGTTGTACTTAACACACAATTTAAACATAGAGTAGGCCTGCGGTGGACATGGCTCTCTCCCGACCAGAAATTTAAGTCACAGATTGACTATATCCTAACGAAGAGAAAAGCCTCGTTCAAAAATTGTAAAGTTGTAAACAACTTCGGTTTTATTTCTGATCACAGATTGATTATGTCGGAATTCTATGTAAAAACCAAGAGAAAAGGTTATAACTCTAATACGAAGTTAGAAACTACTTATGATTATAACGAAAATGTAGCTAATAAACTAGAAAAAAATCTCACACATGTTACATTAGAACGATGTCCACAGGTTGTGTATAACAAAATAGAACATGAGTTAAAAAACGCCATGCGAGCTATTCAAATACAGACCCCTAGAAATCCTGGAAAAATTAGTGACTCTACATTGGCCCTGATAAACGAAAGAGATAACCTTAAGAGGATAGAAATAGAGACACAGGAAGCAGAAGACTATTTAAAAAATATTAATAAAGAAATAAAATTAAATATCAGTAACGACATTGAAGATTATTACAACAGGAAAATTGAACAAATACTTGTAACGACTGGTTCTACCAAAGCTATAAGCAATTTACGACTGATAGGAAAAGCTCTCATGCCATCACTCAATGATACCAAGGGAAACAAATGTAAAAATAGACACAACATTCTAGAAATAGCTACGAGTTTTTACGAAGACATCTACAAAGATAAAGACAAGGAAACATCCAACACAAGCCACGAACAGGACTGCGAAGAGGAAAAAATTCCTTACTTTATGGACTCCGAAATTAAACATATAATAAAATCGTTAAAAAACCAAAAAGCACCAGGAAGTGACAGAATAACCAACGAAATGATCAAAACGTATGAAAATAAACTTACTAAACCGCTACTACACCTATTTAATACAGTTTTGGATACACAGCTAATACCAGAACAATGGCTTCACTCAACAATAGTACTACTGCATAAAAAAGGCTCCCAGTCAGACGTTAACAACTACCGTCCTATAAGCCTATCACCGGTAATTTACAAAATGTTCATGGGTCTACTGAAGAACAGATTATACCACCTATTAAATGAACAACAATCGAGAGATCAGGCGGGATTTAGAAAAGGCTACTCCACAGTTGACCACCTACAGGCGCTGAATATGATACTAGAAAAATATACAGAGTACAATAAATCCCTCTTTCTGTGCTTTGTTGATTTTACAAAAGCCTTCGACAGCATAAAACACAATTACATGCATAACGCACTTCGAGCTCAAGGCGTAAATGCTGACTACATCCAGCTAATTAAACTAATATACGACAAAAGTACAGCCAGCGTGAGGATGGAGGATGAAGGTAAAAAATTCTGTATAGAACGAGGCGTCAAGCAAGGGGACCCACTGTCACCATTGTTATTCTTATGTATCTTAGAACAAATCTTCAGATCAGTAGACATGTCCAACTATGGTATAAATATTGATGGTGAAAAGCTGAGTGTGTTAAGATTTGCAGATGATTTGATATTCCTAGCGGAAACGGGTTTGGAACTGCAAAGCATGCTACAAATCCTCCAAAGCCATCTTAAGGAAACAGGACTTACAATAAACATCAGCAAAACTAAGATAATGGCAAACAAACCTCACTCATCAATATCAATTGACAACATAGAACTTGAATCAGTGGAAGAATATGTATACCTTGGACAGACCTTCTCGTTTAGTAACAAAACGAACAAAGAAATAGACAGAAGAATAGCACTAGGTTGGAGAAGATACTGGAGCCTAAAACATATATTTAAAGGAGACTTCAGTATTACTTTAAAACGTAAGGTTTTCAACTCGGTCATAATACCTACGCTCACGTACGGCTCCCAGACATGGACACTAACTGAAAAACTAAAAAACAAACTAAGAACTTGCGAGCGCTCTATGGAAAGAAGCATGCTTAATATGAAATTAAAAGATAAAAACAAATGTACAGATATAAGAGAGAAAACTGGTGTTATGGACATACTGGAAATCATTTACCAAAATAAGTGGCAATGGGCCGGACACATCATGCGGCTAAATGACAACAGATGGACCCTGAGGACGACTGAATGGACACCACGAGACGGGCAACGCGGAGTGGGGCGGCCGCGCTCGCGCTGGGACGACGAGCTGCGCGCGCGCTGCCCGCTCTGGCGGCGCATAGCCCGCGACCGCGACGCCTGGAGGGACTTACACCTACACCACCACCATGACACTGGGCAGAAGGACGTACCATAAAAATAATAAGTAATAAAAAAGAAATAGAAGTTATAAGTAAATAAGCTAGAGACAATACATTACTTAACATGGCTAATATGTATATCAAATATACTATTCACAGGCCCATTACATATTCGTATGTAATGTGCTTGTGAATACCTACTTAAAGAATACCTAATTACATACTAACTTATAAACTCACTAATATCGATTATAAATAAATTAAGTTAATATCGAAGGAATGAATAAATTGGCACATGGAAAAAATACACAAAACAGACATGGGTAAAATTAAATAAACTGTGCTTAACAAATATAATGTATAAAAACATAATAAACATAAATATATATTCTCCTAGCAGGGCTGGTAACCCATGGAGTCTAATTACCGTCCCTCCTTCTTCACCGAAGGAGAGGCCATTTAATTTAATTTAATTTAATGCGGTAACAGCATATAAATAATTGTAACATACATATTTTAATATAACTGTGTAACTTTATCATATCATTGTAATATATTATAATACTAGTGTTGTAAAAATTTAATATTAATAAATGGCTATTCTATTCTATTCTATTCTATTCTATTCTATTCTATTATACATATAAACCTTCCTCTTCAATCACTCTATCTATTAAAAAAAACCGTATCAAAATCCGTTGCATAGTTTTAAAGATTTAAGCATACATAGGGATATAGGGATGTAGTGATTTGTTTGGAATCATGGCAGAGGAAAATAATTGAAGAAATTCTAATATTCTAATTCCGAATTGTGCGACATTTCTTACCTATTCCGTTACGTTATCAAATAAATTGTAAAAAAGTTTAGAGCAGTTTCATACAAATAGGAAAAATAACACACCCATTAAGTAAATTAAATGAAAAAATAAGCCTGTTTAATAGTGGTATTGCTCATGATGTACACCTATTATTACGTGCGTGTATCTTTGCTACGTTACATAGCATTAACGGGTTATTATTTTTAGTAGTCGCCGCGCGCGAGCGCGCAGTGCTATACGCGCGGCCATCGCGGCTTGTTCTCATGATTGAGGGCCATGTATTAGTCCGAAACATGTCGAGCAATATTCGACCTAAAAGACGTGAGTGACCCGTTTATTATATTTCAATATTTTTAGTATTCGTTTGATATTTTCAATTAATATGTGAAGAAAAGTGGTCGGTCTTTTACTACTGTATTTATTGTAATTTATATTTATAAAAATAATATGTGAGTACTTATGTGTAAGAAACTCAATATAAACTACCTTTTTTCTTGGGTATCCACACAACTAAAATATTATAAGGGCGGTAATAAGGCGGTATCATAGTAAAGTAGTAGAACGGTACAAGCAGAATAGTAATTGAGACGGAAAACTAATAATGGTTAGCTGCTTCTCTGCCATAGACCGTGTGCGTCTGTACTGCATAATATACTTGTAATATGAGATCCGAAATACTAGATAATATACTAAATGATTTGACTAATATATTAATAAAGCAGTGAAATCGTGCTATTGGCTCGTTTGCGAATATTCATATTGTTAAAAGAATAGACACGAGTACCTGCAGTAGGTTTTTGTAGAATGCAATTCACGTATTACATAATATATAGAAAAAATATATTGGAATCACGAAGTCGATCTTAATTCTAAAAAGGGCTTACGTTTGTACGAATACTTGGTTGACGTTAAAAATTGAGCCAGTGGCTGTTAAATGTACCTAATTTTTAAACCAGAATTAATTCGCACCGGGCCCAGTTCGTAGTTCTAAATGGCCACATGGGCCAAATCCCCGGCATTTCATAGGTATATCCCGATTTCCATATCACCAAACAAGACCCCCCTGACAGACAAAATTATATCCTAGGCACTTCTGCAAATTAAGAGGGTTAAATCGCGGCAAAGATAGTTTAACTGTACCTACCGAATTCTAACTTAGACGATTCTCCAGCAAACATCTTAAACTTACATTTATGAACCAGACATAAATAATAGTAAAAAGTATATAGTCCTTTTTGAATAATGTAGTCGACGTCGAAATCGGCCGTGGATTGTGCGGTCACATGTGCTCGCTGAATAAGTAAGAAGTCAGACCGTGCCGCGATCTCTTGTTTTACTGCCCGCTATTGGCCCCGGCACTTTCGACCCTTGCCTCTGCAAATTAAAAAAAGGCAGAAATTGCGTGTACATCTAGATTGAGACGGTAACCGGTACCAGAATAATTAATAGTTGGTACCTAAACGCGCAAAAGCACTTCTTCTATGGCATTATTCTCGTTCTCGCGTTGCGTTAAAAATCCCTATCTAGAAACTATCTAAATCTCGAAAAGTTTTAATGTGTATAAAAGTGAATTATTTTCCAAATACAAAATGTATTTCTAGTTTTTTTCCATTTTAGAATAAATAAATGCTTTCGGCGTTGTGCTGTATTTGGTGTGACCATGACCCTGACAACTTGAACCTACATCAGAGGTTAAAATGATCAAGCGTCGCTTCGCACCAAAATGACAGTTGCCTTTGGTACCGTCAATTGTTTTAAACTTCTCGTGGTCCCAAATCGCTATAACAGCAAACTGTCGTTAGTTGAAATTTATGTTCGTACGAAAGAGGTGATACTGAACCTATCTATATTTAGCAATCCGGATATATTTTAGGTTAGAAATGCTTATGTATTGGTTTAAGGCAGGGGTGGGCAAACTTTTTTCATGGCGGGCCAGTAAGCTTGAGAAATTTCGGAGGAGGGCCATAATTGCAGCAAAACTGCACTTTTGTATAAAACCGCTGCTCTGGTTTTTGGCTGAACCGTCAAAATATAATCATCGCGGGCCATGTACTAATTAATTCGATGTATCGGCGGCGGGCCGGATAAAATGCTTTCGCGGGCCGCAGTTGGCCCGCGGGCCGTACTTTGCCCACCACTGGTTTAAGGTGTTCAATAAGTATTTGTTTACTAGTATGATGACCATGAGCATGAAAGTACCTTATGCTTGTAAAAAAATGTTACTCTTGAATTAAGTCCCGCCATAATGTTATCGAAGCGTCAAAACCTTTGATGAAACTAGGTATACTTACTTCAAAGCTGTAATAAATAAATAAACATTTCCCTGGTTACCCGACTAAAGCCCGGTTACCCGGCTTCCCTGGTAAAGGAAGGTCTAATCGTCTCGTTTGATAATTAAGCACATCCCACCAAAACATTATTACGTAAATTGCATGTAAAATGTTACCAAGACGAGACCATATAGCTCGCACTCTCAAAAAGTTATCAGATCTCATGTAGAGCCAAGCTTCTAGCTCTACACGCCCTAACTCCATAAGCCCTAACTTCACAAATTCTACACCTTAGTTAAAATATCAGCCTTGACCGTTTCCGTTCGTATGGGAAAACCCATACAAACTTCCATCCCGCATTTAAACGGTAGGGGGTGATTTACTAAATATCCTGCAAATGTATTTTATTATTTATATAAAAGAGTCCTGATATCAATTTTCAGACTTCGCATCATAATTTGCGTAAGTTTCATACAAAATTCCTCATACAAAATAATCCCCTAGTTAATAAGGGGTTGGGGGTAAAAGTTCCAAGTTTTAGAATTTTTTTGTTGGTTGTGTAGTAATACTAGATTACATATTATGTTTATCTGGTAGAATCCAAACCCCAGTTATGAGGACTCAATAAAACGACGAAGTGCTTCGAGAAAAGGTACTTATAGGTAGTGCCCTTGCGCTTCGCTCGGCACGTCTTGGCGGGGTCACGACCGTGCCCCCAGAATGAAGCATGAAACACACTATTTTGGTAAAACTTCATCTACTTCGTTTATTTTAATCCATTCAAGGCCCATGTATCTTGCGATACTTACTGATTTAACTTTGTTTTAGTACAGATTCTCATTAATTGAAATGGACAATTTCTTTTGAGAAAAGTTCTTTAAAAAAAATTTTTCTTCCATGGATTTTCCACTCCAATGTCTGCACAGGGTTAAAGAGCGCTTCCGAAAGCAAGCGTTTGGAAAACGCATCCTTGATTATTCACGTACAGTGCGCAGAGCGACTTTTAACGTACGGAAGGTGTTTATAAACATGCTCGTAAATATCGTGGTTTAGTTGCGAAAATAATAATGAATAAGAGCATGCATAGATTCGCGTAGACCTCGTGTAACAGAAACGTTTAGGTAGGTAAATATCTCTCTGTGGATGTTAAATATGTCAAAAGGACGATTTTTTAGTTGCGTCAGCAAAGAAATTGCACTTTATTAACGTCACCATCACCGTAAAGTCAAGTTTTGCTTGAAAATGACAGAAATGTCTGTTGTGTTTACACTTTGCCTGTCTGATGAGACACCATTCCTCTCCTCTCAATTCTCTACCTCTAATCCCCATATATATAAAATATCTTATACCTAACTGTATATTTACTGTAAACGTCCAGTGCTCGACACCTTAGCGCCCAATAGATGACACCTATTAATGAACACTGTCGTCATAAGTGTTAGGACAGTGTCGAGCACAGGGACGTTTACTGTATTTGCATCACATCTCCGCTTGACGTGACCGGCAGTACACGTTATTTTACGCTAAGTTTTTAGTAAACCTAGTCCGGAAAAATCCAGTGAAGCCTAGTCCGGGCTGGTCCAAATAATACATGCAAAGCGCTCCGGGTTGATCACATATTACCATATCGCTACCATGGAATCTTAACATTGCTGTCAGATCAGTGGCTGAGCGTTGCGAATTTTCCCTTTTGCGAACTTGTGGCATAGAATAATGAACAGTATTTACACACAAGAAGTTCGTATCGGACAAAACCGATATTTAACAACTTTAAAACACCTAATCATGAATAGGATGCTCTACCGCATAGCTCGTGCTCTTTCGTCTAGGGGTAGTCTCGTTCGCGTCAACGCCGTAACATGTTTACTCAACCTATTTAGGTGAACGATGGTATCACTTTCCGGCGGTGTCAACCGTGTTCGGGTGTATTAACACCCTGGAGGTGTGTAAGAGCCGAGTTTAGCCGAAGTGGAGAGTCAAGAGGAAAAGGGGCCTGCTTGGGCACAATTCTGCTTTGCTATTTGATGGACAAATTTGGCGACGATTGAGACATCTCTATTACAATCATACAAGAGACTATCTTGTTTTGATGTTTACTGGCTGTCCGTGCATCTTTGATTAAAAATATCATAAGTTAATCGGCCAATGCAACCAATTCTCAAATCACCAGATAGACTTGTCAGAAATGAAACGCCGACGTATACATATGTATGCCACGTTGTCTGCTTGACGTCAGGCAGGCCGTACGATTGTTTACCTCCGTTGTGAGACATATATACGAAAATCAGTGTTTCCAATATCACAGAATAATTATTATTAACGTAACACTTCCGTATCCATGCGTCAATAAATTAATATGAACCTGATACACACTTCCCAAAAAGTTTCCTCCCATGTAAGGTCAGTTATCAACATCACCACATCCTATTTACTAGTCAGAACTTTACTAATAAAAATATGCTGTATAAAACTGGATCAAAAGTCGTGGGTTTGTACTGCCTCGGGCACGACGTCACTAATAAAAAAAGTTTGTTTTTAATAATAATTCCTAATACAGATTTTCGGACAGAGGTGATAATTTATCGCATTTATACTTACTACTAACTACGTTCACACTAGAGAGTCATATTTCAATTAATTTATAGGGTAGGTACGTTAGTTGTACTTATAATCATACCTACGAAAGATATAAAAGAGCTTTTGAAATTAGATTTTAACCGCACATCGTAATTTTATTTATTAACTTTTAAATTCCATTTCTCTCGCCATGTATTAGCATGTTGCATATTTTTCCTTAGAGACACTCCAACTAAATAAATTGACTCGTCTTTGTCTCCAAAAAAAAGATTAACATAAAGTAATTGAAATACTGATTTGTTTCTGTTCAATTACAAATTATTTAGACGGATCAATCTTTAAGGTCAAGTATCGTTCGACATGTCAATTATAAATTATTGAAATATAATAATCGAGCCGTCACACAAGTCTTTAAGGTCGAGTATCGCTCGACATATCCATTACAAATTATTCAGTATCGCTCGATATGTCAATTACAAATTATTCATAAGAATTACGTGTAATTCGATTACTAGTAATTGAATTATAATTCGATTACTAGTAATTGAATTATAATTCAATTACTAGTAACTGAATTAGATGTAATATATTCAATTAGTAATTTATTGCAAAAGTAATTAATTACGCCCAACTTTACTGTTAATACTGTATTTCATTGTGTCCGTCATTGATGTGTGTACTCATTTATACAAAAAAGATAATATCTATTTCTATCAAGTAACAAGCTCCGTGGCATGCCACAAAATAGTGAGTGAGCACGGCGCAATGTGTCCTCACCTGAAAACAAGGTGAGGCCCTCGCTAAGTTACCCTAAGTCTCTCTTGACAAATGCTTAAGATGAACGGTTATTTCGCACACTGTTTATGTTGTGTATGTTTTTTTTTACAAAAAATGTTCCCTCTTATGTAAGGTTTCGAATAAAAAGATATACGACGTCGTGCGACGTAAGCGGTTGTGGAATGAGTGTCGGTTTTTCATGCGATATCTCACCTATGTTATGTTTTTAAAATGTGTTTTTGTAGACTTACGTGTTACGTGCCGTAGAAAGGCTCGAGATAATAATTCTTGTTTTATATATACCATGCTTGTTTGTACGTCTGTATATTAATTGCAAAACGACATTAAAAAGTATATTACTAGCTTTTGCCCGCGACTTTCTCAGCGTAGAACTCCTTTATCGCGCTACCATTTAATTGCTATTCTTTTATTTCAGGCGCTTACCTAGTTGCCGCTCTTCCATACAAACTTACACCCCCTTAAGGGTTGGCTTCCGGGATAAAAAGTATCTTACCTTCCCCGGCACTCAAACTATCTACATACCAAAATACATCTAAATCGGTACAGTGGTTTAAGAGTAAAGAGGTAACAGACAGACAGACCAAATTAATAAAAAAATGACTTCATTATCAGTCAGAAAGAACAAAACTGGAATGAATGAAATGATAATGCAGAAAGTTAGAACTAATATTTTACTTAGTACCGAAGTATGTAGGTACCTAATGCCATTTGTGTAAGTCCACCTAACACCAGAATCTCATAAAACATAAAGCTAATGTATATTAATATAACAATAGAATTATTGACAATCAATAATTGACATTTGGCAATACAACTAGATGACGTCAGATCACAAGTAGGTAACCTCGTCACACGCTGCATATTTTTGTTTGAAGTCACGTGATTAAAAAGTGTTTTTTTTTGCGAAAATAATATTTTTTTGGACGTATTAACAAAAAATTTAGTATTCTAAAAGAATTAATAGGTTAACTTTAATTTAGTCCATGTTTTATATTTTATCTCGATCACTGGAAAATACCCTATTAGTGGCTCTGTGAGCAGTAGACAACTAGACACCCACATGACTCCGCCATTTTGAAAAAAATTCAAAGAACCCAAACTGAAAGGAAAACTTTGATCGTTTAGCTCACTTGGTCAATAAAGTGTGTAAATATGAAAATGTACATTATGTTTTACAGGTACTGCGGTGTGTTATGAACGTTTCCTTCATTTTGTTTGCCTATTTGTCCCGTAGAGCCTCTACGACGCAGCGTAGTGGCTTAGCATAGCAACTCTATGAAAGTTAGTAGAAAAGTAGTTTTAAATCTTAACTTTTTGTTTGATATACTTATGTGGACAATCTTGCACAAATTAACCTAGTGCCAAACTAAGCAAAGCTTATGTGTATTAGGTTACTAGATATACATAGAAAACATCGAAGACTCGGGAACAAACATTCGTGCTCATCACACAAATAAATGCCCTGACTGAGATTCGAACCCGGGACCTCAAGCTTCACAGGCAGAGTCACTACCAACTAGGCTGCGATCGCCAATATTATTGTTTTTTTTTTTGCACAAATCATCCTAATTATTTTCACTCAATAATATCCGGAAATGTGGACGTTACTCGCTACGTGTTAGAAACTTAGTATACCCCTCGTATAGTGTTCACAGACATAAATGAAAAAATAAAAAATCACAAATGTTACCTACAAATAAATTCCATTATTTGGCGACCGCAAAACTTTTTCAAAAGAGAGTGCAAGGCGTACAGCCAATGCAAATGTGAATATAGTTTATTTTTCTATTAGTGTCTGAAACAGCGTGCGCTGTTCGGTAAAAAATACACTTGCGATTCTGCTTTACAAAAATAAATGACGGGAAAGGGTTAATGCTTTCCCACTTCCCGCCGCGCCGTTTCCTTTGACGTCTTAGGGTTATGTTGATCAAACCTTAATTTCAATTTAGTATTTTCCCTCCTTTTTTGAGATAATCACTAGTAGTAACGGCAATTGCAGGCTTCGTATTAATTAAACGGACTTCCAAGGTCGTCCGTTTGAAACTAACACTCACCCTGCAATTGCCTCCTTCAATGCCTCGACAATAATGTACTTACTGTGCCACAAGCGTGTGGAACGTGTACGTGCCACAAAGCAACTGCCGGAATGGGAATCATCGCTTGACCCTTGCCATATTTCCGTTACCCCGCGAGTTTGCGTTTGAAAAAAGAACTTTCAAAGATGGCCGCTCATCGCCACCGTCTACAATATACCCCGTTGATGGATCACGTTCGTACCGTCCAATAAATATTAAATAAACTAGTGAGCAATTTGTCCGATCAACTTAGTTACGACGAAATGATATATTAATACGAAGATGCATCGGTCTTCTGTACGTGAAGGTTCTACGTCGGATTTCTATTTATTTCCGAGGTTCAGTACAAGATATGTACAGATTGTACAGTCTCACAGTCGTACAGTGCACTTTATTTTACGGCAAAAATATAACACGCATACTTACTTAGACCGACGATTTTGGCGATGAAACATTATCTTATCCTCTGAACGGTAGGAGGATTTGTAATTGTTTGGATTTTGAACATACCTGTGCTGCGAGTTGTATGAATAAGATTTGTATCTGGCTTAATATTGAACTGCCCAGGTATCTACAAAGACTATGCACTATACAGTGATTGCCCTGATCAACCCCAACCAGCCCTGTTCATTCAACATCGATATTCGGACTAAGTGCCAAGGTACAATGCCCAAAAGGCCTGTTCTAGATTTAAATTAGGTTATCTTTGTAAGATTCTAAGCATATTTATTAATTTACTGTTTTTTGTCATAATTTGATGGTTTACTATTAATAAAGTGACATATATTTTATTTTTATTCATTCCGCATGCATCGTCTATATTTATGGCTATGACTGTAACCATCACACGTGTGATGTCTGATGTCATTTGGCTACTGTCAACTTAGAAATAGAATCTACTACGAAAACAATTTGGTGCACTGAAAACAAAATATTTTATTTAATCATCCCCCGAAGATGTTGTCTATAAAATTGCGCTAGGCTTTGGAATTTAATGGCTATTGTGCCATAGAGGCGGCTTTGTCCTGTGTCTAGTAACCCTGTTACTGACTGGAAGACGACGGACCGAGCATCTGGCTTTAGCCGGCTATATTTACCAGAACAGTTTAAAAGGGCTCATCGACCAAAGGTATTAGAATATTTAAACGTTTCAGATTGTATATTTCTTAGGGTTACACTAAAAAAGCTGTAGTATTTATTATTGACCTCGCATGAAATAGCACTTGCTACAAAGTCAAAGTATGACAAAGGAGAGCAATACTCGTATAACTAAGTATTCGAAAAACGTACCTACCTACAAATTAGGAAAATTATGATATGTTTTAGATCTTGCCCATCACTAATTACATATTTTTGTTACAGTTTTATATATTTATTAAAAATAGTTTTAGATATCAAAAACATACCTTGTATTGGACCTAGGAGTTGGTTGGAAAATATATTTTGGGAAAATTCTCTCCACGATTCCAATAGTCGATATACCTTTAATTTAAAAGTAATTCCCTCCGAAATCTCCACTGACTTGTTTCTTTTTAATATTTCCGAAGCGCCATAGAAAGCAACAACGTTTGGCTGTAGAATCGAAACGAAATCACTTTTATATTGCATTCGCTAGCCAGTTATGCCTGCTGATTTTCAATGAAATGCGTCGGTCTATTGAACTGATTTCTTTTTGGATTAGACTGAAATTGTGAAGCCCAGTGAATTGTAATATTGGAGAAGTCAAACTAAACAGTAATACCAACTTTTTTTTAGTAGCTATATATAATATATACTAGTGGATCTGTGAGCAGTAGACCCCGCAAGTGTTTTGTTTTTAAAAAAATCCAAAAACCGACTTGAAAGTCATAAATGTACGAAGGTAATACGTAATGCGCTTTAGTAGGAAAAAGCACAATGACGAGTAATGGAAAAACGATTTACTTTTATTGTAGGTACATACTATTGTTTCTTCAACTTCCATTCTGAATATATGGAAGACATACATGTAGCTTATTCAAAGCAAAGCCATACACCTAAATAGATACATAAATAAATACTATTTCGTTACGACATCAATGGCCCCACATCAAAATGGACGGTGGCGCTACCTGAATGATTAGTTATTAGTGTCCGACTGAAACACGTTTTTTTGCCGAAACCGAAACCGAAGGTTCGGCTTTGGCTCTTGTTTCGGCCGAAACCGAAACTTTTATAGACGTATGAAAATCGACAAATAAAGTGTCAGTGGGCCATTTTTTCTAGACATATAAACAACTAGCAGCGCCCTGCGGTGTTACCCGCGGATAAAAGGTAGCCTATGTCCTATTTTGATGTCTAAGCTACAATACTGGAAAGTTTCATACAGATCCGTTCAGCAATTTTTGAGATTAAGCGGAACGTACATCCATCCGCACAAACTTTCACGTTTATAATATTATTAGAATGTAACTAGGGATTGCAATCGGGTATTATTCTCGTTCCGGCTAGATTTCACTATATTCTGGTGGATCGAGCCGGTTCACCCAAATTGGAGTTGAACGATTGCCTCTATTAATCATTGTCAACTTTGGTGGCATAAAAGGGTTTTTCCGGTTCCATTCGAGTCATATCACCAGATCTGTTAGGTTAGGTTAGGCACGGTACTGACCTTGGAGTATGCTGATAAGCTGAAGTACAAGGGTGGGAGGACCTTCCCTGCCTTAGAACCAAAGTACGATTTTGTCCCTGTTGTGGTAGATGCAGAATCCTGGGGTTTGGAAGCCAAGGAATTTGTCATGGATTTGGGTCGAAGACTGAGAGATAGACGGGATCGTATATATTGCAGCAGATTTCCCTGGCTATCGTGGTGACTGCAGGTGTCATGGAGATATTTGAGCTAGGGGCGATCCAAGATGGTCCATTTAACTAGAATAATTAGTGTTTAAGGTTGACGAAGTCGACTGCTACTGCGGAGGCGAAAACCACTCATGACCATGCCATACATTTTTTGATTGATTGATTGAAGCGTCTTATTGATTTGCATTAGTGCCCACCTGACGAAAAATTTTAGATTGTGATTAACGGTTTACTATTGCTGCCTTTTTGTGAAATAAACATTATATTTATATATTCATTTCAGCGCACGAATTCTGAAAATACACGGGAACGTATATTTACATTTTTTTTCAATCAATTTTCGTAATGTGTTTTAGCGCTATTTTTTAGGCCTACCGGAGTAGGTCTATCTATATCGGAATATTGCCTATCGAGATATTGGAGCCAGCCGGAGTACTGTACCTATCCGACGGACCAGATTGAAATCCCTAAATGTAACACAGGCTAGTTCGTGTAGTGTGCTATATAATAAAACAATTTTAGTACTTGACAAGATATAAAATAACTAAAATAAAATGTATTCTGCTGGCGGAGTCGGGCGAAGTTATCCAAATGCAGCAGAAATTAGACCAACGCGATCCAAAAGTACAATGTAAAAGTTTCGGCGCGGCCGAAAGGTTCGGCAGTTTTTTGGCCGAAACCGAACCTTCGGCCGTAAAATGATTTTTAGGCCGAAACCAGCCGAAACCGAAACTCCGGTCGGACACTATTAGTTATTAATTAACCATTTATTGCCAATCATCTGTTATCTACAAATACATCTACATGCCAAAACGGAGACGGATTTCGCCGTATACGGTTTCGTAATCACCTTACAGAATTATGTCCTCATGTTGTCCCTCCAGTCAGAAGTATGCACGGCACCGGCCAGATCTGATTCTGCGTCAGTCACTTGCTTCAAAGGGATCACAGAAACTAAATAGCCATACGGCTTCCTAGTGGAACTGACAGCTTTGTGAAAGCCGTGAATCGCTCCGATTTAAAAAAATCTGTATTCGCCCATCAAACGTCAGTGAATACTCAGTAAATATCGAACATTTTGCACGAATGTAATAGTAAAATGAGGCGTCATTTCAAACTGTCGAAAACACGAAAATATGATGTTTTAAATAGACAATTCCAAAATTATGGCCCAGTGAATATTAACAGAATTTTCTGATGTAAAATAAAAAGAACCTTCAAGAAAAGATCGTATTCCCTTCTGAAAGGCCGGCAACGCACTTGCGACTCCTCTGGTGTTGCAGGTGTTTATGGGCGACGGTAATTGCTTACCATCAGGCGATCCGTCTGCTCGTTTGCCCCCTATAACATAAAAAAAGGGAAACAGAAAAGTAGCAAGTATTTATGTCTAAATATTTGTTAATTTAGGGTCTAAAGGAACAAATCGATAGCTGTTCATGTTTTACCATAGTAACATGTATAGTAGTAGATTTAGGAGATAAGAAGGTGACATCTATTTAAGTATACCCGCACGATGTGAGTTTACATATATAAATAAGTTACTTAGGATTGATTTTTCTGTAAGTAACAATATAGACTCCGTATCGAATAGACTTCATAATGTCGAGTAGGAAATAGCCGTGAAACGAGAATTTATTTACACTATCGGAATGAGCCTTAGATGGAATAGGGATGTTGAGTTGTTGACTTCAAATAAGAAAATAAATAAGTTCGAATTTTCTCGAAAAAGGTTCAAATTCTTAATCAAATGGCGAAAAAAGCAACTCAATATCTTAAGAGGTCTTCAAAGTTTTAAGAGGGGGTATACTCTCCCTTTTCCGCAAAACGCACCTTCGTATTGGAACGATGGTCATTTACTATGGCGCTCGTGATCAATGACGTCACTGATCTGTCGCGCTCTCTCTCTCTCTAACCAGCAACATTAAAACGGTTGTAACTTTGTTAGTTTTTAAGATAATTGATTTTCACCATTTGGCATATTTTTTGCCTTGTTTCTTTTGGAGTAATTTTATGCAGTCAAATGAGTCAACATCCCTATTTCAGCACACTGCAGATACCTATGAAAAATAAGCATATAGGCATATCTACCTAGATAAGAAGTTACCTATACTATGTATGGCAATCCACATGAAAGGGACTAAATGTAAATCTTGGTAAATGAATAGTTAGAATTCAAATAAGTATGAAAGATGTTACATAACAGTGATATTCAGTTATTTTTTTGTTGTTTACTAAATTACAGTGTTTTTCGTTTCTAATGTGTTAGACTGATCATATCTATAATGCTATACGATTAAAATAATGAATGCTGTTTTTATTACATACATGGTGGGTATGTAATGTTATCTGTTTGTATATGTATTTTTCACCAGACGCATAATGAAATAAGTGGCAGTAACTATTATCATTCACACGTTGTGACATTAGTAACCCAATAGTATTACCTACTTAACATGTTCTTAGATTTTTTTTCTGTTAGGTAGGTATACTTTAGTTCCTTTATTCTAGAGAATATTTAAACTAAACACAAATATATAAATAGCTACGCATTTATATTTCAAAATAATCATTGGGTACGTTAGTGAAATGTCCATAAACATCACATTAGTTGAAAATAGGTTATAGGTAACAATATAGCAGTTAAAAGGGTATGTTTAAAATTTACTTACATTTTAATAACCGGTTGCAATGGTTGGAAATAATGCATTGTCAAATCCATAAAAGCTTAAGCAAAAATAATACCTATACGTTTAATGATAACTTTATCAATATTAAGAGATATGGAATTTGCATTGTTTGTCCGAATCTTAACTATGTTTCAATAACTAACCATGAATTTTGAACGGATACAATGGAATGACCTGAGAAAACTTTCTATAACACAAGAGTCCATTTGCTGAAACGACTTTAGAGAGCGAATAAAAAATTCAATTACCTAAAGCCGAAACAAACCGAAGGCTATCAAATAAAGACGTCCGTATGCCGGCAATGTCTCATCGCAGCAAAAACAAGGTGTGCTCCCGGCTATAAATATTAAATTTGCAGTATATCTGCGACTTTGTCGGCGGCATCTGGAACCAACACTAACCGCGGCATTAAAATTTCAACGGGACGTTATCTTTGTGCCAACTCTTGGCCATACTCACGCCGATAGCTTTTTCGAACACCAACAAACGTATATGTTCTTCATACTTTTGACGACCGCTTTAGCCTAGTTGGTAGTGACCCTGCCTTCGAAGCTGGAGGTCCCGGGTTCGAATCCCGGTCAGGGCATGTATTTGTGTGATGAACACGAATATTTGTTCCTGAGTCTTGGATGCTTTCTATGTATTTAAGTATCTATTTATCTATATAAGTATGTATATCGTCACTTGGTACTCATAGTACAAGCTTTGCTTAGTATGGGACTAGGTTGATTTGTGTAAGATTGTCCTAAAAATATTTATTTATTTATATTTATACCTAGTACTTACTTAAGGTACACGGATGAAGGTTCTAATTAGTCTTTAAGTTCTTGTTCCATGTAAAGAAGGATATAGCATTAAATACCTGCCATTTTTACACGCCAAAGCTATAATTCACAATTATAATTTAACTCAGGAAACTATTGTTTTTCCGTATCTGTGTGGCCTCTATTACACAAATAAGTTTAGTTTCCGTTGTTGCAACACTTGCAACCAAATCCTGGACGCCATTTTGCTCTTCTACTCGTCAGTGGCGCGATCGTTTATGCTTTTTTCGCAACGTCGGTTGTCTTTCAATAGCAGCCGACAACCTGCAATTTAGAATACTATTTTGTACAATTGGATAGTTAATTTCGGAATACAGTTCTGTCAGTCACTGTGATATCCACTTTAATACTTATGCAAAACTGACGGGGGATCATACTGCCTCATACGAGACATTGGTATGAACCACCCTTAGTGGCTTGATTTTCATAATTAGAATACTAAAATAGAATTCCCATTAAACTACTTCAGAATATACGTTTCCTGACGCCTTATAATGAATTAATTACTCATATTCAGAGTAGGTTTATTGTTAGGTCTTTTATTCGTGCAATACGAGTATTTGGCAGTCTGAGAGCCTGACGTAATCTTTTCATTGAGGCAATTCGACTGTATTTTTGTCATGAAACCTTCTAATTGCAGAACAATATACTTATTGTAATCGATCTCGAGTTTTACGAAGGAACTGCTCACCTTTTTTTTGTCAACATTAGTTACATTGCTTGTTAACTCGCACTGGCAATCACTTGTACGTGTTTAGTAAAACATAGGTATCGATAAAACGTTACCAGTTTCGGTACCGGATGCAACGAAGGCCATCCGTCACTTTCATTCGTGACCGGAGGACTTTCTACCAATAGGTACTCACCTAGTTCGGGTCGCCTTTCTAAACCATGTCAGCTCACAGGACGCTATATAAAATATTAATAGTTCACAGCCAGCCAGACATAACGGCATTTATTAGTAACTTTTGAAATTTAACGAGTGCGTAAGAGTCAACGGTTCGAGCAATATTATAAAAAGAAAACGGTAGGTAGGTACTTAATTCCTTCCAATTTCAACTATTTTTTCAAATTAGTTACTTTAATTACTTTTAGAACAATAAATGGTTTGTCGTGTCTGTTTTGCGTTTTGGATGTTTTTCACTGTACTTCTGTATACGGTAGTAGTAGGTAATTTTGATGTTTTTTTACGTTTTAGGGTGATGTGATATACATATTGTTCCGACTGACGGGCGACGACGACGAATAGGCTGTCAGATAGATATTAATCCTTTGAGCGCTCTGAAATGCTACACTGGTAATTTTAGGTTTTGAAAACCGATAACAGACCGATTCCTGCGCCCCGGTTAACGAATGGAGCGACTCGTCACAATCTTCCAACTCGTCATCATCTGATGAAGTCACTTCGTTCAAAATCCGGCGACGACGATTTTCCGTCACATCTTTGTCCAATTTACGGCAGTATGAAATCGATAACATGACTTTTAGTAGTAGTAGAGGATACAGTGTTAATTAAAAAGGTAAGTTTATAGAAGATACTAAAGACGACGACGATGATGATGATCCAAAGACCTATTAAAAGGCCTCTTTCAATATTATGCTGAGATTGTCAGCCGCCAAAAGCCGCAAGCAACATATCATAACATTGAATTGACCGTGAATGGAAACAAGATCAGGAGAAGAAGTTAATATTAAATCTAACAAAGAAGGGGAACCGTTATGGGAAAAACGAGTGGAGCTGAAGGGTAAATATGAAGATCTAATGATGAAACTAATGTATGGAGCTTGCTTCGTCTACCGGTCCGGGGATCGCCGGGCTCATTACAAAAGAATGCTATGGTTTATGTTTTTCGCCGGGAGACCACGGCTTAATAATAAAATTAGCATTGAGACCAAGCTGGAAAATATCTTGGCTTAGTTAACATTATACTAGAAAATCGGCTTTTCCCCGCGACTTCGTACGAGTGGCACTAGATTGTGTCTCACCCATTGTTAGTTTAAAGTGTTTGCTTTTTGTGTTAACTTGTATGCTACAAAACGAACTCTTAGGAGTATTTAATAGACGTTCTCAGGTTATCGTACTAGGTATACTATTTTGAGCCAGCGGAGTAACTGCACGTAGTTTTCGGACGCGAAGATAAAAAACATATCAAATGTCGTTTTCCAATTGCCTTGTTGGTCAACCATCCATGTGAATGGAAATTATCGTGGAGATTAATCTTAAGTCACTTATCAAAGTGCCTTAAAGAAAGAAAGGATTGAGTATATGTTTTCAACCGATACAGCACAGAATTCACGTAATAATTATGCATTCACCTATAAGCAACTATAAGGAAGCATTCAGTGTGTCATAGCATATCTGGTTTTCACAACCGCAACAAATGGATAGACATGAGAACAAGACTTGCATCATGTAAGTACCAATTATCTACAGTAGCTTTGAATATATCGGTAAGTAATGTTGAAAATTTATTGAGTAACCAAAAATTCGATCTGACATTTCCCTGTGCTCGATACTGACCCAATACATGGCAATTTCAATATGATTGATGTCTATGTCATGATAATACAGAGGTCATTAATAGGTGTCATCTATTGGACACTAAGGTGTCGAGCACTGGGACGTTTACATTATATCGAGGTAATGTTTCTAGGTTGGTTTGTTAGGGGTATCTGTTGTCTACATCTGCTTATATTTCGCTTTGTTATGTTTCTGACCTGCTTTGTAATTTTATTGAGATGTGCAATGAAGAGTATTTGTATTGTATTGTGATCTTTGAGGCTACTCACCATATTTAAAAATAATAATTCATTAGTATATACATCAAATATTTTTGGTCTCTAACCTCATTGTAACCAGACGTGTATGTCTCAAGTTTAAAAAGTTTTAGAGATTATTTTAATTAACTGGTACAGTACTTTTATGGCACGAGTGCGGGTTAGCCATAGTTGTAGTTGTGACACCATACGCACACATAGACAATGTGAACATAGCTATTATGCTGACACATGTATCTTTCAACATTCTCAACACACAAGCATTGCTCTCACACGTTTTTGAGATAAAATTATTGTAACAAAGGACCATTTCGGTATGTCTACAAAAATATGCCGGTTAAACGTGAGTGTAGTTTAACAATCTGGTCCTTAATCCTAGCACAGCCGGCGGGTTACCGCGATAGCTGATTGAAATTTATGGTCGTATCGTAAATATAAGGAGATTACCTCCCCAGTCGATTTAATAACGCACACTGCCTGCCACTACTTACGGACGCTCGATAACGATTCGATTAATCGTTCTGCTAGAGCTCATAAAACTAATCGACTATTTGCAATTTTCATTTTAAAGTTAAATTACAATTACATGACTGGATTCGATTTATCGCAAACTACTATTTTCGAAATTATCGCAACGCTATATACTAGTCGAAATTATCGATTTGTTTAGCGACTGATTTACATTCCTATACTACTTTTTGCTGCAAGCTAACTTCGAATCAAAACAAACATAACATAAATTCGAAATCAATGATCTCGAGACAATGGTAAAAAAACGCTACAATATCGATTAAACTAAAGTAAGAAACAAAAATAAGTTTTCAATGCCTTCAATGAGTAAGTGAATAGTGTAATAAATTCATGTCAAGTAAATTTTTGGTTAAAATGTAGCTATTATTTTATACTACTGTTGGCTCGTCGCAGCTTCAAGACTAATCGCCCAAAAACGAAAAAAAGCCGCTAACAGGCAACATTGTTTATTGTTCCAAGTCCTTTTCAATGCCATGTATATTTAATCCGTGCGGATAAAAATGTCAGCGCTGCAGCCGTCGGTTAGCACGCCCTGGGGACCGACGCGTCAATGCCGAGACATTGGTACCTACCTACACACAGCTTGAGCGTGCACGTTTAACTACAACGTATTTTAATTTTGACATTTGAGATATCCTGAAATATGTAAATAAACCACGACGGCGACAAACGAACAAACTATTTTCATTCATAGAAGTTTCACGCTCTTTACTCCAATAAAAGAAAAGATTTACTCCAGTTCTTACCATTTTGACTAGGCCTGGAAACGGGACAATCGGCGTCTCGCACGCATTTTTGCGGGACGCATCCTCTAGGACGCTGGCAACGGGACGTCCCGCCTGAGGCGGGTCGGTTAGCAACCCCAGTACCTATCATATGGGATGTAAACGAAAATTGTAAAGTGCTACGCGGTTATTTTTTCATTTTATCAAAATGGAAGAGTGTTAAACTTACATTTGCTCTTGAGAAGTTGTACGTAGGTACATACCGGAAAAATCGTGTTTCTTGTATAGGTACCTATTTTCATACGACGAACAACGGGCAGGCTTTTATTAATATCCAACAATGAAGCGGGAAAGTAAAATAAAAACATTATGTCAGTATCGAACTCAAATGAATCGTACTGTATGACTTTATACACGTGTTATTTTAACACATGATACATTGCCAATTAGCGTATAGTTAATCACTGAAATACGACTGCGACGTCTATATGTATACGACTTCACACATGAACGGTTTGTTTCCCATATACAGAATTTCTTAGAAGACTCGAGTGCAACTTTCTCTCTGATGCAAAGATCACGATGCTTAAGTTACGCAAGCTAAAGGTCTGCTCTTACTGGTGTAAACTTTGACCTTCATTTACGGTTTATGAAACTTTATTTTATGACTAGTTACATAGTCGCTTATTATTACGCTTGTTTCCTGGAGGGGTAGGCAGAGATTTACCTACTTATGTTTGCTACGATCCTGATAAACATGCTTGTAGGTTGGTATTCTTGACCTGACAATTCCTTAGAGTATTTAAGATTTGATCTAAGAAAATTAAAAATGATTCCGCTTCGAACCTGTGTGACTTTTCACTGTAATTTAATTTATTTCGTTAGATGAAATGGATTATTGGCACAGGTGAATGCGAGCGACACTTTAAGAAGCGTATTGTAGACTCGTAACATTTTAGACTCATAATTAATGTGTATAAGTTTTTGCAACGAAATATTACCTAAAGAAATAAAATTCATTTCAATGTATGTGAATCGTGTCAAAACCTCACGGCTTTTGATGCATATTCATATGAGTCGGGATGATTTTTAAAATAAAATATAATCAACAAGCACCAACCACGCTACTAAAATGTATGGAGCACCCTCTTTTAAGATTTTTGATTAACGTAGGTAAAGTCAAGCATCGAAAGTGTGACAATTTTTTTTGAAATCGTCTTCTCTAATGCTTCATTTTGATACCGCACTGATAGATCGAAAAATGTTTTTTTTCCTTAAAATACACAAAATGGAGTACATATGTACAAATGACTTAGGGATTCCAACGATAGCTCACATATCTAAATCGGTTAAGGCGTTGAGAAGTTCATACATTTTTTTTTGGACGGAGGAAAATCCATTATGGGCCCATATGGGCTTCAACTATTATGTACCTATGTTTATAGTTGCAATAAAAAATATTATTATTATTATACCTGCGCACCGTGGGGGCGGCGCGGTAGTTGTGTCGGACTTACACCGACTAACAACCCCCCGCTTGTCCTCCTCAACCCATGTCGGGCGGCTCTAGAATCTCCTACGGAACGCGCCAGTGCCGCCCTAGAGTCCACTTATGTGGATCCCGCTATGTTTCTATGACGATCGTAGCCCTCAACTACGACCTCGAGGACCCCCTTTTAGTCGCCTTTTACGACAGGCAGAGGATACCGTATTCTATGCCCGGGCTACAGGGCGTAAAGAGAATTGCAGTAAAGAAAAAATCCAAATTTAGACTTTCAAAGTTTGACACAAAATGATATGCTATTGCTTACTTTTCACTCGCACTAACCACCAATTAAATGAAGTACTTTTAGGCCGGGTTTTATAAAGATCCGTTAGACCAAATGTCAAATCAAATTTCAGTAATTCAGTATTTTTTTTGACATAACAAACAGACATAAGGTCTAACGGATTTTTATAAAACCCGAGCCTTAGATGCCTAAATGAAAACATCTTTTAAACTCCGTTGCATACAAATTGGTGTTTTACCATTACACTACTCGGCTGCTTTTAAAACACAGACATCATGAAACAAAACGCTAACTGTTACCTTCTAGCCGTAAAAGTTATTATTATTTAGTTTTGCGCGCACTTGCAAGACAGATGGGCACTATTTGCCGGTGTCGCGAAAAGTTTGAAACCGTTGTCTAATATTTATATGGGACTTTATACATAAGTACATAACTCACGTTTATATAGTAGAAACGAAACAGAGCACATGAAAGAAAATTTTAGAATTAGTACCTTTTTTACGCTAACTCACTTTTATGCTCGCTGATTCTGCATATTATTCATATCAAAAGAAGGCAGATGGATCCTTGAGTTCATATATACTCGTAGTTTATATATACCTACTAGAGAACGATGATTATCAAATAGTTCAAAAGATTACCTACAGCCAGTCGCAAACACTTCGTCTGTATAACATTAACGTAATTGCAAATTTTTGAGGACATGCTTATATATTACATATGAACAGTACAAGTTAAATAAAAGCTTGTAAGAAGAGATCAGTGCAATCACACTTTACTGTGATGTGACCGAGACTCAGGCCATGCACTTGCGTCACATTGTTTGCGCGAACTTTCGATCATGACGCGGCAGATGCTGCGGAGATTCCGGTACATTGCGAATATTTCTGATTACCTAATGTCGTGGCAATAGAAACTGACTGTAATACTCTGGGATTATAACGAGCAGAAATTACTGGCATCTGCCCGCGACTTTATTCTATCAACTAATTAACTCCCGTATCAATTTCCACTACTACTTATGAGACACAATGCGTTGTTTCTAAAAATGGCGGTTGATATAATGTCCTGAAAAGTTACGCCATTACTCTACTGATTGCTATAAATATTGATTTTATATAGGCAACACGGTAAAATAGTGATGTCATCCATAATGTACCCGACATGGGTAGACTGGGTAGCTCGAGTCTAGGAGCTTGAAACAAATCTTCGTACAATGCACATAATGTGTCAAATTTCCCTTTGAAAGCTTACGAGAATCTATTATTTGATTACGAGATAGTTCGTAATTGTAGAAGTATCACTTATCTACATTTCATCTGAAAGAGGCTTATAAAAGATTTAATTAGCTACAGGGCGGACTGCGTGGGACCTATTATATATTTATGATTCTCATTTCCTTTTTGATATCAGTTTGTATCGCTCGCTCACTTCCACGAACACTAAACTAACACGTCAGAAAGAGGAGCGAAATTCATTGATATCAAAATTAGATGCGAACGTCTGGTCGACCCCTTGTTAACGCTGTTTGTGCTGGGACGAGTACAATACTACTATTATTGTGGAAGGCCCCATTCTCATTTGAAACAATACATTTTCCACAATTACTGTATGTATCTGGTGACAAATACAGTGGTAATTGGTTCCTATCTCGGAATGAATTGTTAAATTAATCTCATGATGCATACATATACTCGTACATATAGTCATTAGACACAAATACCTACAGTTTTGAAGATAATGTAACCTGATTTTTTCTTCCGAAACAAAATAACTTATTTTGAATTGTCCTCTAAATTTCCACTGCGTTTTACAGAAAGCATGCATCAAGGAGCTATATACTCGTATATACCCTTTGCCCGGCACCAACCAGGAAAAAAAAATACTTGACTGAAGCTCAATCTATAATACCTTCATGCTAAATTACATTTAAATTAAAGAGTAGACATTTAAATCGTTCGCGAGGATGTTGAAACAAGGGTCGCAACCTATTGCGAAACTCGGCAATTTAAGGAATAGTTTGGTCCAAAATGATTGTTGCATTTACGTAATTGCATTCAAAAATTACTTTGGAATTCTCTTATATTTAGGAAAGGATCTTGCATAACATGGGCAAGCTTTTAATTCTTATACTTATATAAATACTTCAACACTACTCGAGTCTTTACACGAGCTACTAAAGTGTTAAGCTTTTGTCTCCGTATAGTTAATATGGAAAATTAAGGGCCTATCTTTCAATCCCCAGATAAAAGGATCTGTCAGATAAATGTTAGCTGTGTCCTTTTCTTTCATATGACATTAGAAAGTGACAGTGATAATTTTATCTGAGGGATATTTTTATCTGGCGATTAAAAATTCACCCCCAGCTACAAAAAGTATATCAATTTTCTCAGCTTGTTGCGTTGTACTAAGGTATACTTCTTCTTGTACCTAGACAACGGTACGGTATGATACAGTATTAGGTTTAGGTAATTTGTATGGTATAGTATTGATGGTACGGTATGATACAGTATTAGGTTTAGGTAAGTGATAATTTTATCTTGGGGATAATTTTATCTGGCGATTGAAAAATCACCCCCAACAGTGACCTAATATTTAATTTGTCGCGTACACCAGCAGGCGAATCACGTAACTTTATGTACTAACGGTAGATAGATTTTACTGTCAATTTTGGAGTATAAATGTATGAGCTGACAATTAAAATTTGACATTAAAATCTTCCTAACGGTAGTACAAAAGTTACGTGATTACCCCGCAGACTACAAAAAGTATATCAGTTTTCGCACCTTGTTGCGTTGAACTAAGGTATACTTCTTATTGTACCAAGTCGACGGTATGGTATGATACAGTATTAGGTTTAAGTAATTTAATCCTCGAGGACACAACACTTGCAACGTTTCAGCAAACATTACTCTTTCGACCGCGACGCAGGTTGGGCTGCGCTGACAGAAACACGCGATAACTTTATACGAATCATATGCGGACTACGTACATTTTTCGTTTGGCGGCGTTACTTGTGTTACGCGTGGGGACACCTGTGGGAATTATTTCCAGAATAAACATCTTGTAAATCTCTAAAGTAAAATATAAAAGGAGCCTGAAGGCGTGCTGTCGCTCCGAGTATTTTCGTCGGGTTATGCTCATTGTTTTTTTCACAGGACCATTTTTATTCGCTGTGTATTACAAGTAATATTCTATGGTACTGGTTACTTTTACAGTCAGTTATTTCTTAACTGTCATACCTTACCGTACTCTGGCACCATCTAGTTGATGTGATGAAGGAGACAGAAGGTGGCCATAGCAACTCCTAAACTACACAAGATACCTTAATCTGTCGTGCTCGGGCTCATTAGAACTGCCCCGGCGGGTAGTTTATGACTGCGGAAAAAAGAAAAGTCGGCAATAAAATCTGTACAAGATTAAACTTAAACTTGTTTATAGGACACACGATCAAAATTCACTTTCATTCTTAGGTTTGGTATACAGTTTTGATTGTTTAAAATATATGTATATATAATATAAACTTAGGCCCAAACTTACGTTTTTTTCACATAGTAAATTTAAGTACCGGGACCTACGTAATTTGAACAGCGCTGATACAGCTAACCCATGCACTGTTTTCAGCCCAAATCTGAACATAAACATTAATGGCTGCACCACACGGCGCTGAACAATAGCCTACTATGTAACTAATAGTGTTATTCTGCTGGACAATTTATCTGATGCTGCGCCGTACGATATATCGACGTGTATAGACGTCCAGAGACCAACACATAGTCATTGGCCGCCGTAGTTGAAGTACCTAATGTTTATTGCATATACGTACACAAAGGATGTCGGATGTGCAGCGGAGATTAGTTACAAGAAGTAATAGTAGTGTTAGTACGATACCCGATATAGTAGAGGTACGTAGGTTACGGTTAGGTTAGGTAGGTTACGGCGAGGGCGGTATATTGAATCCTGTGGGGCTACCGCGAACCGAAAACGAACGAAGTTCGAATATCTCTCTCTCTCTGCCGCACGAATTAGTAAGTGCTACAGAGAGGGAGATATTCGAACTCAGAGGAGTAAACAGAAAGATTCTACAATAGAATCCTGAGGAATTCTAAAGTAAAAGCGTGTTTACACCCAAGACGGAAATAATTTTGCTACCGTGTGACACATACTGCTTTTCACACCCCCTATGAGGCCCGCTGCTAAAAACATGAATAACTTGTTTTTCACACTTTCAACGAGGAAAAGAGTCATTGTTGCCCTCAAAACTGGGAAGAAATAAAGTACGACTTTGATCCCTCAATCGAGGGCAACAATGACTCTTGTCTGAATAGCAGGTGTGAAAAATATTTTTTTATATTCAGGAACTAAATAAATTGGGATTACTTCACATCTCTTTTGTTTTGATGTCTAGGGAGTCCCACGTCTCTGCTCTGCTACATGGGGCGGAAGTACCTACTTGAAATATTGAATACACGCAGAAAAAACCTTATTTCTTTTTAACAATAATTAGAACTGCCTTCACAGGTTTCATATGCATCCGTCAGCCTTCAAATGTAAAGACAGCTCCAACATGTTACAGACAGAGGAGTATATATCCGTATTTACCAAATAGCAAAAATATCCGATACTACTTCATTAATAATTCGAGTAAAGAGGCCTTCTTGGAATACCTGCGTTTGAAATTGAATACAGTTAACAAACCGATAGCCCAAAGAGGTACCTAAGGTTATATATTCAGAAGGCCTAATACGAATCGCGGTACAGCTCATGATGCGAGACTATGAATGATACTAAGTCGATTAGTCTATTATTATAATCATTAGAATTAGTCGACTAATTTGAAAATCATTCGATTATTGGTGATACTACTAAACGGCGTCCGTCCTAGTTGACTAGTATCTATTAATTAGTAGTCATCAACAGTCAGCTGTAGTTTATGCGAGCGAAGATGTCAATATTATCATCAATACACACGTGTTTATTTTATTATAAGAGCTTGTGTCAATATTTAAGAGCCACGAGATTTTCTTCATAAATCCGGATAGACACCCCGACTGACTCATTAGGTAACCTACCCACTATAAATCGTGACCCAAACTGAAACTAAAGGCTTGGTCATACAGCTTGCGCGACGCGTTCAGTGCGCGCACACTGCGCATTGGAACGTACGTACGGTTGTTACCGTACGTACGTTCCAATGCGCAGTGGGTTAACCATGGTCTAAGAAAACAAGGTCTGACAATCTGGATCGTGACAGCAGTGATGACACTGTCTTGGACAAACTTACGTCCGCATACCATCGATAGGCTGATGCCGTAGCTCGTGTCACTCACACTACTAACCGATGTACCGGATAGCCATACCTAAGGGAGTACTCCGAACTTCGTATCGTGTCGACCCTTTCACTCTCGTGTTATACACTATATGAGTGAAAGAACGGCACGATACGAAGTTCGGATTTCGATTCGGAGTAGCCCAGGGATCGGATACCGGTATTTTCTCCATAGAAAGATACCGGTATTATTACGGTCACCGGTTCGTTATTTCGTTTTTAATAGGACAATCTAATAATACGACGTTGTTACCTAAATACATGATTCAGCCCTACGTAAAGAGCAAAAAATAATCCAAAATATTGGGCTAATTCAGGGTTTTTTAAAAATACCGGTATCGGTCCCTGGAGTAGCCTCACAGGCTGCGCGAGCGGGGCGTTATCGTTATCGTACATTCTGGCTTCCGCGGCGACGCTGTATGACCAAGCCTTAACGCGTATTAGGTAATTAGTCACATAATTTGATAAATGTTTTTCTTTTCAGCTTCGATCGCGACCAACCCTTCACGTTCCAGATCGGCGTGGGGCAAGTAATCAAGGGCTGGGACCAGGGACTCCTCGACATGTGTGTCGGTGAGTTCAATACGCATTCACGGCTTTATTATACGACGCGATGGCAGGGCAACGTCGGGAATACAGGGTGGCTGTGTACATGTAGGAGGAAACTATAACATCAATATTTTAACCACTTGGGAATTTCCCGATATTTAATTACAAATCGTTAATCAATATGTGTTAGTATAATATAATTACAGATATAAGTGTTGAGCCCTTTAAAATAAAGTAAACCAAAAAAAGCCACTAAAAAAGTATCACTCAGGCACAGAAGTCATTTTCTTTATAGTTACGATTGGCTAAAATACCTAAACATTTTCTGAATATATATATATACACTCAGGTAGATCCATTGCCTATTTGTTTTGTTTTCCCTTTTTAGGGTTCCGTACCTCAAAAGGTTTTTTCCTTTAACCCTTAGTCTGTCTGTCACAGCCAATCTGCTCCGAAACTACTGGAGTAGTACTATGGAGTTAAAACATAGTACACTATAAATTGGTAATCCAACGGCGGACTGTTCCGGTATTAATATAAGGCAGGGTTTCTTAAACTTTTTCTATTTACGGACCCCTTTTGAAATTAGAAAGTGCCCACGGCCCTTTTAGAAATCCCGTATTTTTACTTTCACTAACTCACTTCGATAGTTAGGCTTCACATGGACCCCTAGTGTTCATTACACGGACCCAGAATCCATGTACCACAGGCTAGGTAATTGCGGTAGCCACATAGTGCCTACCAAGCCTGAGAAGCCCTGAAACAAGGCTAAGCGCACTTACTTTCCAATTGCAGGTGAGAAACGCAAGCTGACGATCCCCTCGCACCTCGGCTACGGCGAGCGAGGAGCTGGCAACGTGATCCCAGCCCACGCCACCCTCCACTTCGAAGTCGAGCTCATCAACATCGGCGACTCCCCGCCAACCACCAACGTTTTCAAGGAAATCGACGCTGACAAAGACCAACTGCTTTCGCGCGAAGAAGTGAGTATCCAGTTAGCGTTCCAAGCGATGGACACGGACGGTGACCAGGAACTGTCAAGAGAAGAGGTCAGTCACATTGGGTTGTGGGGTGCTGGTGTGACTGGCTGGTGGATGGTCTCTATAGGTATATACGTATATATACGCGATCTCGTATCTTTCATTAGTATCTATTAACAGTACTGCGAAGTTCTATTACATACGTACTCTGTAAGAATTAAATTTCTAACTATTTTAAGTTCCCAGCTTTACTCCTCACTGACCTCTTTTCTGCCTCTACTATCCACAATTTTCTTATGCATGACCAACATGACCAATTTCAATAAAGCATGCCATATCTTATGTTACAAATATGAAGCATGCAAACTGATATGGTATGTATTTTTAACTTGGTAACCAACCGTGTGTAGTAGAAAGAATACATGACTACCTATACACGATTCCCCATTTAGTGTAGCATAAAAAGATATAATATATCATCGATGAGTATAGTTAGGTGCTTGGCACAACGATGCTGTTTCCGCACGGTTTCCGCAGGGCGATTGAGACAGCGCTATGCGTGTCTATACCGATGTCCTGATCGCACACCGCACCGGTTTGCGGAAGCCGCGTCGGTGTGATAACCCCCTTAAGCCACTCATAGTGTCATGACATGGGTGGACTACTTCATCGATACGGATGGTAAGCTAGTCTGCGACCTCTGAGTCTGACGGGACACATATATGGAACTATGAGATCTCGTGTCGATCGAAATGTCGTGCGATGACCGGCAACGTCGCGCAACTCCGTAGTATTGAAACTGACATTAAGGTTTTTCCATACGTAGACTAGAAAACGTATCGTACAGTACTTTTATCTAACGAGCGCGGGTTAGCCATAGTTGTAGTTGTAACACTTGTGACACATACGAAAACATAGTTCCTACGCTGACGCACACATAGACAATATCTTAACACACAACCATGGCTCACCCGCGTTCGTGAGACTAAAGTACTGTAGGTACTTAATCAACTAAGCAAGCAAACTTGCAGACACCTACTAATTATAGGCAACATATGTAGCTATATAAGATATGTATAACTAGGCTGTATATATTTATTTTGTAAATAACGCCGCAACGGAGTTCGTACTCCCAGGGTGCACGTAAATATATTTATTTATTTAAACTTTACTGAACAAAACACAGAAATTGTACAAATGGCGAGCTTAATACCAAATTATATCGTTCACTGTGCATCCCTTGGGTTACAGAAATGACAATATTTCGATTAAATAATAAATAAATATACAGTTATACCTTTAAATACATGTACCTACAGCTTAAACATGACGTTAAAGCGACAAGGTACAAAGATGTTACGCCCTTTGTGAGTTCGACTGTACTTTGTGTTAATTGCAATCATTTACGTCCAAGTAAATGTTCTTATAGTTAGGTATAATTATTTGAATGCGAAAAGAATAATTTTTAAATAAATGGCCTGCCAATCAAGTAGGCAGAATTCTTGCGTTAGAAAATTGACACATATTTTTTGCATTATCATAAACCTAGCCTAAGTACGTTTCCGACTTCACAGGTGCAACAAGCACTATACCGACCCTGTAATAGTACCTTTTTTAATGGCATCGCGCTCTTAGCGGCAAGTAAAAGGTCGTAAAACATGTAATTAACTCTCTATTTCTGTGCCTTTCAGGTGAGTGAATATCTAAAAAAGCAAATGACTGCCCCTGAGAATGGCGAGATGAGCGAGGACATCAAGAACATGCTCGAGAGCCACGACAAGCTCGTCGAGGAGATCTTCCAACACGAAGACAAGGACAAAAACGGCTTCATCAGCCACGAAGAGTTCTCCGGGCCCAAACACGACGAACTCTAAATAACTACAGTAGGACCACTACTACAAGTTACATCGATAACAAAGCAATACAACTAAACGCAATAAAATGACAGCTGACTAATGAAATAGTTTCCCACGTAAATGCAGATCTCTGATTGACCAAAATAAGTGGGCTAACAAATCGTTGTAACTTATGAAAGTGGTAGTACAGAGTTGGCACGGACGAAATCGACATTGTTTGCTAAAATCTCTGGGTGCGTACGGCAATTTAATGTCATGTATATTCGTAGTTTACAGTTAGGTTTGTAAACGTAATAGGTAATCGATCTGTTTTTAGCCAATGGGCGCTTTTATACTTTTCCGTGGACATCCACGTCACGATTTTTCCGTTACTGTCCACGATAATATCGTAGACGTCGCTGCATGACGCTTTTATAGTTTGCTGATTTTACCGTGACGGCAAGAAATATTTGTATCCGACATCATACATAAATGCCGTTCTAAAGTATTTCGAACTATTTACTGGGATGTGTGTGTTTGCTGGGATAACGTATTGAAGTTATCCCAGCAAACACACACATCCCAGGTAAATATCCGAGCCAAAATAATGACAATGACAGTGACACACAGCCACAATTTCGTATCTTTACGCACAACACGCTCAATGGTCGCCACCATATCGGCATATCGTAGACGTCCACGGCATGCCGTTACCGTCCCCGGTAGAATAAAAGCGTCTGCAAAAATTTTCATACAATTTACGTCCCCTGTTTTATCGTGACGGTAAATCGTGGACGTCCACGGTAAAGTATAAAAGCGACCAATGTACGTTATTGGACAAGCGACACTGAGAAAGTTCAATTAATTTAAATATGTGTGTTTACTCGAGTGTTGCTAGTTTAATGTTACGAATCTGATCCCAAATTTTGTCTGTTATGTAAATGTAACTTAGTTGATGTTATAAACAAGAATACTTACATATCAAAAAGTTATATATTGTCGGTTTCTAATCCGTGCTTGTAGGTAAACTCCATAGCTCTCCGCTGAATGTTCAGTATCTGTATATACTCGTACTATCTTGTCTTTTCTACATTCCTGGACTAGTTCGTTGATATTTTTTATATATTTTATATTTTGTTTAATTATAACAATTTTTTTAGTCCATTGGGGAGGTGGGATTGGATCCTTTAGATAGTTTCAGCCGCTGGGTCCTCTATGAACTGTGAAGATAAGGCCTGAATTATTTCTTATCTCAGAGAGGAAGTGCGGCGATAAGCATTCCATACCTATTATTTACTTGTCTGTTAATATTTTGTAAATTCATTCTTCTCATTTCAAAAAGTTGAATACTAAGTACATTATAGTAACTTTATGAAGATATCCAATATATTATATACCTATGTATGTGTAAGTACGTATATATATCTAAATATTATTCCTAAGTTCACTATTTTTTCACTCCAGAGGCGACGTTGAGCTATACGCGAGTCATTTTGTAGTTCGTTAAAACATTTTGTACTTCGTTTATGTTGTTATAAAATGTCGACTTTGTTGTAATAATGTTAAGGTACATTTATGATTATGAGTCAATAAAATATAATTTACTTATCTATTCTAGTTAAGTACTGCACAGTTTTTTTACTTATTTACCTACTATTAAAAATCAAGACGTTGTTTTATTGATGGCGTCTTATGTCAATTATAAGTACTGGATGTCTATTTGGTAATAGAAAATGTACGCGATATATACATGTCTCTTGTAGTTCCTTTCGACGTTTCTATGTTTCCACCTTTATATATATGTAATGATATACATTAAAATGTAACTATAAATGTCACTTCCTGTCACATTTGTTGCCAGTACTTAAACAGATGGATGTTTTTCGCTGTTAAATTAATAAAACGTATTTATAACTAAATTGGTATTTTCTTCATCACATTTCAAGAAAGCATTCACGTTCTGTACATAATGGTTGTATGTATGAGAACTCTCAACTAAACCTACATTCCACCAGCAGGTACCTAGGTATTCACATATCGCACTTAAAAATAGACTAGATTAGATTTTGACTTAAACAAAATGATCCTAGTCAAGTCTGCTTTTACCACGCTTGCACGGTCGCCATCTTATCCAAACGTTATTTCGTCACCACCATTAATTAGAATCTATGCCAAAATGGAGACTGCTAGAGGAGCTAAGATGATCGCTTATATTATTATGTCGGACATATCCTTCTATCCATATGCATTCCTCCCTTACTGTCAAGTATGTAAGTGCGAGAGGGACGAATGTTATATGTCCGACTTACCTATAAACGATCATCTTAGCCCCTCTGAAGGTGGTTTAAAAACTGTACGTAGTACACAGAGGGGCTACCGCGAACCGAAACCAACGAAGTTCGAATATCTCCCTCTCTGTCGCACGAATTAGCAAGTGCGACATAAAAGCTTGTACATAAAAAAATTTTTTGACAGAAACTTATAGTAGGTATATTCACGATATTATATGTTGTTGAAACCGCGCCGATACAACAAGAACAACACAAAAAACTGAAAAATATGACAATTATTGTCATGGAATATGAAGAATTGTATTAGACCAACCAAACATAAAAGTTTCTTTCGTATTTATAAATATTCCATTAGAACTTTTTTAAAAGTTGGTAATCTCTGCGCAATAACGAAACGTTACCTTTTGAGCGTGCCACACACTGCAACGACCTGTTTTGCAGTATGACAATCCTAACATTCATTCAGACACACCCGGCCTTATTCAGTATATGATAAAAAGTTACTTTTCTTTTGGTTTATCGATATCGTTATGTATACAAACTTGTCTTCGCAGCGCTAGAGACCGCCATCTTTATAGTATCGCAATATGGCGTCGGCCAATTTTTTTGTAGGTAGGTCGCTTCCATCTGATTCTTTTTTCATTGCCGTCACCGCGGACGCCACCGCAGGCCGCTGCAGTGTATGTCACGCTTTATGCAGTAAGGGCGTGTTCAGATTATCCAATCCGATATTTGTGTAGAATCCGACGCAGATATATTTAATTTGTGCTTTTCACATTGTCTGATAATATCGGACCGATATAACTACTTTGTTGCCAGTTTCGGTCGACAGAAATCTTTATCTATTATATTTTTTTGTATTTATATTTAAGAAGAAAATATAATCATTCGAGAAAATATTGGGTTCTTTGTATTATTTATTTTCAGCTTCTCTGCTATTGACTGGTCACACACGGATGGTGACCCGGCAGTAAAATTATAGATTTTAGATAAATATTAATCAGTATAGCAATATTAATTATATTAAATTTTCTTTACAATTAATAAATAATTTATTTGCCAAAAGTGTAACTGGCCACCCCGGTGCAGCTCGCCTATTGGATTCTGAGGGCTTATCGCGAACCATAATCGAAGTTTTCCCTCTCTGTCGCAATTGCAAATATGTATGTAAGTGCGACAGAGAGAGAAACTTCGTTTGTAGCTCTCGGTAGCCCCTCTGCACTGATATCGGATCGAATAATGTGAACATGTGAACACTAAGCGGTTTCCATACATTTTTATCGGTGTTGAATCCTACACCAATATCGGATCGGATAATCAGAACACGCCGTAACGCTGGTATCCGACCGAGTAAGTGCGACAGAGAAGGAAATACGTCGTTTTCGGTTCGCGGTAGGCCCTCTGTTGTGGCATGTCAATGTCATAACATGCTTAGTGTTTGTTTCGCGAACGAAAGAAAGACAGTCGTATTTCTATAGTCAAAACTTTCGAAGCTTTGTTTGTTCGGTCCGGTCGGTCGGTCGGTGCTTTCGGTCGTTCACTGCTCCCAGGCAGGCGCCAGCCAGTCGCGATATTATAATACCAAATCAGTCTCCTGGACAGGCAAAGCACGATGTTATAAATTTATACAAATTTAATATTCGCTCGTTTAATAAGTCCCCAACATGCTGTCGAATAGACGCTTGATAGCGGTTTGTGTATTTGTAACTTGTTGCAACGTGGCCGTTTTGGTGTTGTTCTTCAAGCTGAATGCGCACGAGAGGTGCTTCGTCACCCTAGATGAGCACCAGCCGGTGAGAGCGGTTGTCTCTAATGAGTTCTTGAGCATCGGCATTGACACGTCCGAGATAGAGAAGTATGATACCATAGACTTTACTAAACCAAGACTAAGAAAGCTAGCAGCAGCACTTGCGCCCGCCCGACTCCGCCTCGGCGGCACATCGTCCGACCGACTCATATTCAGCAAAGAAGACCTCATTCCTGGAACATCCTGCGACCTGCCATGCCCTAAAAACTACTCCAAATCTGTCTGCCCCTCAATCCATTACTTATGTCAGCAGAAACCTCACCCTTTTTTCATAATGACGGGCAAGAAATGGACAGAGATCAACGAGTTCTGCAAAGCTACCAAAATGAAACTCCTGTTCAGTCTTAATGTCCTGCTACGCAACAAAACTGGCTGGTACGATCAAAATGCTATTGAGTTGCTAGAATATTCCAGGCACAAATACCATCACATTGACTGGCAGCTAGGTAATGAACCAAATTCATTCCACCATGTTTTCAATGTAAGTGTCACCCCTCAAGCCTTAGCTCAAGATTTCAAGCGTCTGCGTAAGCTCCTCAACCATTACCATTATTACAAACGCTCAATGCTTGTTGGCCCTGACACTACAAGACCACAGGAAAACCGGCCAGAATGTTTACGCTACATGGTTGATTTTCTTTCAAATGGGTCAGACTACATCAATGCTAGGTCCTGGCACCAATACTACCTGAATAGCAGAACTGCCAAGTTGGAAGACTTCTGGAATCCTGAGACCTTTGAATTACTAAATAAACAGTTGAAGACCATGCAGGACCACACATTGAAGTATAAATATATTCCGATGTGGCTGTCTGAGACTAGTAGCTCCTATGGTGGAGGGGCCCCGGGTCTGTCAGATTCCTATGCAGCTAGTCCCCTATGGCTAGATAAGTTAGGGTTGGCAGCCACCTACAATGTCACGACTGTGATTAGGCAAAGTTTCATTGGAGGCAACTACAGCTTAGTAGATAAAAATCTGGTACCACATCCTGATTGGTGGGTGAGTATCATCTACAAGAGACTGGTCGGGAACAAGGTTTTACGTGTAAATTGTAAGTGTTCACGCTTCCAGCGAATGTACGCTCACTGTACAAACAGGAAATATACCAATGATACAACAGCTGTAACTATTTTTGCTATAAATTTGGAAATGGCTAAAGCGAAGTTCCTTCTAAATGGCACTGCTTTGCATGGAGATGATTTGTCTATTGATGAGTATATAATAAGTGCACCATCAAACAATAGACAATCCAAGACAATTTTATTAAATGGATGGCCATTGTACTTTGATTCCTCATTGCCTGAACTTGAGCCAATCCACATTAAGTATGGTAATCACATTTCAATGCCACCTTATTCCATGGCATTCTGGGTGATTAGGAATACATCTATCGAAGTGTGTAAGTGAATACAGTGTATGAAATATGCCAGTGAAAATCTTGTACTCCAGCTGTCGTGTTTGGAAGCTACAAATTTTGAGTATAGATATTTTTATGAGATGCATTTCTTATGACTACATTTCTAATTTAATTCCAGTGTTTAAGAAGTGTCAATTGTTTTTTTAATTTTCTATATAGGTATATGGAGTTTTGATCTAAAGTTTGCTACCCTGATTTACATTCTTTTAGTGTTAAGAATAATTTACTGTGTTATATCTGCTTTTACTTGCGGGAAATGTATGAAATGTAAATCAGTTTCGACATTCATAACAGCATGGTTTTGTAGAGACCTATTATAATTATCTTATGTCAGTAAGTAAAGTCAAGATTTTACAAAAATGGCACATCTAGGTATAATGGAATTTTATAAAACTTTTGGAGTCTCAGTACCTGTCATTTTCAGCATTTAATTTAATGTTATGATGTTTCAGTTGATATGGGATTTTAATTATTTTTTTAATAGAGGTGATTTATACATATGACACTGAAAGTAAGGATGATTCAATTCATGTGTACAAAAACATTGGCAAAATGTAATGAGGAGTGATTTTATCAAGACAACGTGTGCAAAAATAAATATTTGCTGTTAAATATATGTTTTTTCCAATTACCTAATTCAGTTGGCAATAACTGTCCATCACTTGAATGTCCTACAAATTGATTTGATCTTTGCTTTCAGGGACATGCTAATTAGTGTTTATAATTATAAACTGCGTTTACTTATGTAATTTTCCGTTTCTTATCAATCCCGTTTCATAGTCAATAATTATAACAAGCTCCATGACCATTTGTAATCACACTCAATGTTATTCATGCAACATTGACCTCTATTACTTTTGATAACAAAGTATTGAATATTGTAACTGTTAAACATTGTTAAGGCATGCCACTAAAGATTAGATTCTCAAATGGTGCCTTGTACTATGAACCATGAATGCCACAAGGTGTGAGTGAAATGACGCGCGAGTGGCCGCCAATTTACTTGCGCTACTCGCGATACTTTGATATTATACTACTTATTGTGTTCCTATGTTACTTATTGTTCACTTATGGTTAGGGTTTATACAGAAATCACGCGAGATTTCGAAGGGGGGAGGGGGTCATGAAATCCTCACGATGATCATGTTGAGGGAGGGGGGGTACAACGTAGACCTCACGTGTATTTTTTTCCTGTACCTACAAAACCGAGAAATATCTACTCATGTAGGACGTTATAAATTATCACTTCGCACGTCGTAAACAGCGAGTCTATTAACGTATTTATTTTAAAATAAACACAATATCATTTCAGTTTAAATTTTTAATAGTGAAAAAATACACGTGAAGTTTCGTGAGGGTGGGGGGGGGGGGTCTCCTAGAACCTCACCAAAGACCACTAATGGGGAAGGGGGTCTAAAAGAGGGCCATAAAACCTCACGTGATTTCTGGATAAGCCCTTGCTCCACAGTACATTTGTCAATATAGATCCGTTAGTAGCAACGAATCCCAGCTTGTCATTTAGTGTCATCTAAATATTAAACATATAGTAGAAATCCAATTATAGCCTCGGCAATTAGTATAATAGTATGAAAAAAAAACTGAACGTTAAGTCGCTACTCACTTGCTTTATGCCACTGTCTTACAATTATTTTTGTTCTTTCATGCGACAGGATATGTAACAAAAGGTAAAATAAAACGACTGTGTTTTTGGTCGACTATTTATAGGAACACGATTTCAATAATTGTTTTAAGTGTCATGGCTCTTTCAGACTAAGTATCTACGTCTCTTTACTTATGTGACATGATGACGCTGGTTAATCCGTAGGTATAACTTAAATCGCCTGACCGTCAATTTATATAATGAAACTGTTCTTCGTGCAATCAACTTGAAGGTTGCAATTTTTAACCTCTTCACCGCCACAGTACATTTCGTAAGTTTTGTCTCACATGTCAAAGTCACAGAGCAAAAGACCGAAAGTGACCCTTATTTGCCAGCACGTAGGTTGCTCTACATCGACTTGATATCAAGTCATGGGTGGCATGGCGTACTGATGTACACTAAATGGACTGACTTTATACAAGTCAATGGCGGTGAAAAGGTTAAGCCTTAAAAGTTTTTAAAGAGAACCTAAGCTTAAGGCTTCTAATTTGGATTAACATTGGATTTTATTGCTGATACATTATATTTCCTCAATAAGCTTCCCGTGTCATTTGAATGTGGACTTTGTGAACCACTCGTTAAGAGTCAACCAACGTGTGCACTTGACATTGGGCGTGGGTATGGTTCCAACTATGTCTCCACTCCATCACGTATATACTACAGAGCAGGGTGGTCTAAATTATCTGAATGTGTTCTAGTGCTTTGACAATACAGATAGTCGTGTTCGAATGTTTGTGAGGACCTTGTCCGAGACTTCGCGCCGAACTCGTGAGTTGCGTTTTACCCTGGCACTTCACTTGGCGTTGTGTAAGTATTCGCCTCCCTTTCTTTTGCGATATTTGCACAAATACAGCCAACTGAAGTGCCATTGTATAGAAAGTCTGGATTGAACGAGGTAAACTTAATTACGCTCTAGTTGTTCCAATACAGTTTTACCCCCTTAGAGGATAATTTCTAAGATAAAAAATAATGTGTCGTTTTCTGTGAGCCAAATGGCACTAGCATTAATAGCACTAGATCCATAAGATATTGTTTATGATTATATTTAAAAAATTAAGTCGTTATATAGATATATTTACAGCCTAACAATATTTCAGCCAAAGTGAATGTGTGTGCCTTAAACAGCAATATGCATTATGCATAAATGGTAGTCATAGTCAAACAGTCAAATGTGTTCTGAATTCGATGCACTGATTCTCAATTGGGATTGGAATGGCATTGAAATGTCAAATGATATTGTTAGTTGCATTCTGATAACATAGATTTATCATGCTTCCACTCATAGTTACAACTGAACACATCAGTCGCATTCGTCGGGTCGGGTCACACATGTGGCCACTATTTCAGATTTTTCTACACGGCGTTGTTGACGTAATGTGGATTACTTTTCAATGTCAAGTCTTTCATTAAAACGTTAAACCTTGTAAACAAAGTTAAAGAGGCTATTATAAACAGACAATGCTATCAGTTTTAACTAAGTGGCCACAAAATTGTTCGGTGTAGAAATTATTGTCTATCTCGTGCAATTCTTGTTTAGACCTCAAGGTGACAGTAACTTGTACCTACATTTAATGATGCGTTGTGGATCTCGAATAATTTGTGTGCCTTTATGTGTATAATATATGTAATTGATTAACTAACCAATCAATGAGACATACACATAAGTATATGACTGTTAAAATATGACCAAGTCCCAAACCCACGACTCAAAGTTCTTAAATACTTGAGATAAGTATATTTTTGTGTCGTGTATTTCGGTTAAATAATTTCTCACGAGTCTTGGCCTTGGTATATTTAAGCAGCTTGTGGTATTTAAACCTGAATAAATATTAATAAATTCAGTTTAGTCTGATGTCAATGTAAAACTGTATTTCGTTGGAGTACCTACCTACTGATTAGATTGCCAAATAATTAAAATAGAGTTATTTTTTAAACGAATCCTATAGAGCTACTAATAGTATATTGGAAAAAATACTACTTATAATTATTTTTTTACCTCCATCTTCTATTTTTAAAATGTATTTGTTCGGGTAAAATCTGTTTTAAATTGTTGAGTATCTAAGCGTAAATTATTTCTCCCGTAGGTATTTTTCACCTTAAAGATATTATACAACAAAGGTGCTATAATAAAAATGCAATAATTGAATTAAAAAAGTCATTTCATAACTAAAATATTTGCATTCGTCACGTTATTCAATCGATACCTAAGGCCAAGAAAGGGATATTGGGAGGATTAAACGGCTTTGGTTTATAAACCATCCATCCCAGTCCTAAAAGCCAATGTAAGTATAGTGAAGATTTTTCCCTTATTTTTGTTTGTGAATAATCGGTGCCTAATGTAAGACTGATTAGAATACAATAATCGCGGCTGTATTTACGCAATCTTGTATCTTCTAGGTATAGAAATACGGGTGGTCGCACCTCAAACGTCGCCCGTACTCCTGCTCTGTCGGGTCACGTCGCGTCACGGCTAACAAGATCGCGCGCGTCGTAAACTACGCGTCTCATTACAAGTGTTCTCATAAAATAGAAACGGATAGTCTATTTTACTTCGCGTGGTTTTCTGTTGTTCTATTCTAGATGTGCTGTAGCTTGTGTGGGTTAACCTCTTGACCGCCACAGTCACGAATCGATGACAAGAGCAGCCGTGCCTAAAACGCCACTGTCATGTATAGATCACGTACAATGTAAAGGCAACCTACGTGCAATCAAGTAAGGTTCATTTTCCGTCTTTTGCTACAAAGGTTTTGGCGTGTGAGACACGACTTACGGAATTTACTGTGGCGGTCAAGAGACCAACTTGATAGTATCTTACTTGAAACTTTTAAGCAATTATATGAAATGTGCTTTATTTATTGAATCTACTAGGTTATTTAATCATGCTTCAAGGTTGCGAAAATGCAGTCGAATAATTTATATTTGCGTTGCATAAATCGAGATCTATAATAATTGATCTATATTCATAAATATATCTTTTATTTTTAATACGTATGTTATTTACATATTTATGCATGTACTGGATGATTCAAGAATACAATGCACCTCTGAAATTTCTAGGATTGTTGCCGTAAACTACACTGACGATTTCGATGAAACGGGGGTTTACGGGGATAATCGATCAGGGATAGCTATGCCTTTGCAATAGGTACCTACAGTCGCGAACAGGTATTGTTGTGCCACTTGCCATTGTCGGTAATTTAGCCGTTTAGATGTTACCCGATGACGTGTCAGTCCCGATTTGCGTTACACCTCTAAGTTGCGAAGATTGGCAAGTGGCTCAACAATCCCTGTTCGCGATGATCTCTTATTTCTCACAATGTTTTTTTTGAGAAAACACGTGCAGTTATAGTCATACATTATGTAGCGGCCAAAGTGGCCAAATTGTTTTATTCACCATATATTTTGTATGGAGTACCGAACTATTTGGCCACTTTCGCTGCTACATACTAGCTATATGACGCTGACTGTAGGTACCTACGTAGATTTGAGAATAGAGTTGAACAATATTTATTCAATACTACCACGTGTTTATCTGGATTATAATAAAGATGAACAAATTGTGCCATTTCCACTTTAGTTAAATTATAATATTACTTAATTTATCAGGTGATCACCTTTTTTGTAAAGTGTCAGTCCAGTACGTTATGCGTTATGCAGGATGTAATCTTATGAACTTAGCTTTTAAATAATTGTATGGTATTTTTATATTATGTGTAAAGCCTAGACGTAGTGTGATACGTAGGGTTATCTTTGCCATAAGCAGTATAATTTCCTTGAACTATTTGGGAATATGCCAAATGCTAGTTTTCACAATCGAAGCGGTTGGGCGAAAATCTAGCTCTATATAACCTCTCTGTCGCAATCTGAGCGGCAACAGCGAACCTAACAGCCAAGTTCGTTTGTATATCTTCCTCTATCGCTCGAATTTGCAAGTGCACAGAGATAAATGAGCGGAATTCGATTTTGGTTCGCGGTAACCGCTCAGTTTGTATTTGTGTTATTTTTATTCTAGCAGGTATACAAATATGTAGGCGGTTTTTGTGAAATTTATTAATTAACGAGAGGGAGGTCTATTAATGGCCAATTAACTGTGCGGGCTATAGGCTTATTAAGCAAGGCAAGGAGGCTCTGATAATAAAAGCCGACATTTTAATTATTATATGATATTCGTATTAATATTAGTTGAATGTGTAAAGAATTAGGTATATTATAGAGTGCGCTAACGTCATCGCTATATGAATATAGCTACATAGCATTGGTATAAGCACATAAACGCCTAGAATAAGGCTTTGACAATAAGGTACTTATATCGCTGTGTCACGAATTTACAGATTATAGCCATTTCATGTTGGTGAATTGTAAAAACATATACTTACCTATCTTAAGGCCGATTAATTATATACCTACACTAATGTTTGTATATATTTTTTTGTAATTTCTATTTATTGGCCTATAAGACGTTAATTAGGACAATGCTTAAAATTTTACTTAGTTGCTGGCGTGATATAATCAACCTCAAACGTTTCCCTTAAAGTAAAATAATAACATTAAAAGGGACAAGCTATACAAACCCTAGAAAGTAATACTGATACTTTTATGGTTAATTGTAATTTAAGAATTTTCCATTTACTGTTTCCAGGCCCCTATTTCACCAAAGCTGACAGGCGCGGCAATTGTCAATAAACATCAAAATTGTAGTTGGTGAAACGGCCATTGTCAAGAAAAGTGACAATTGTCAAATTGTCAGCCGACATATGTAATTGACAATTGTCAACTTGGTGAAATAAGGGGCAGCACCTACGATTAATATAACTTAATTATAACAATTTCTCAATTGTAATATCTATAAAATATATAGTTATAGCAGCCTTTGTGTTGTCTCGTTAACAGATCTTAATATATTTATAATTATTGCTACCTACTAGTAATAAGAATACATTCTAGAACTTATGTTATGATATTCTTCTTGTACAACCGCGGAATGAAAGGTTCGACATATTTGTATCGAAAAGCAACGAATCCTTGACCATGGGCGTGCAAATATTAGACTGCTTTAGTGTATAAATACTAGACTAGAGGATAGAATTATAATACCTAAAAAATCTAAATATGTATTGGCAGAACATACATTTTCTCGAAAAGACGATCTGTGTTTGTTATCTCATGTCAAGTCAATCTATGTATGTTCCAAATTATAGCTCGGAATGATATACCTACTACTTAAACTGTATAATTAATAGTAAGTTTTGAGAATTACTTCAGTACCTATGCTTTGCAATCTTCATTAATTAAGTTATAGGTATATTAGTTATTTACGTAGTAAAGGTATACTTTATGTACCTAGTTTAGATATACGTATTTTGACGTGCTATTAATTCTCTTTAATATTTCCGTTAGGGTTGTGTCATTGATTTAACGGACGCACAAATCTTTGGTACCTATATATTCTGGCCTGTTTTAAAGTTTATAGAATAGAGAATATGCATCATTTTTTTCATGATGCCATTCGAACCAGTTTTTAGAGAGGAACAAATGTGTATACGGAACAAGTACAATTAGAACAACACAAAAGACAAAAAATGATTTCAAAACGCCCCAACTCCCATACTAAATTAGCATACCTAGTGTGTGACTTCATATACTATGCGCCCGTACTACCATTGTATGGAAAAACGAGTAATTTACTGTTTTGGTCGTGAAATATTGCGTTTAGGTACATTTTTATCGTACAAATTTTTGTTTCCTGATGGTGGTATCTAATTTACTTTTAGTCAATAAAAAAATTAAATCATTTTTCGAAAGTTTCAGGTGTCATCTTTTTAAGATTTTGAGCATATCTTTATTAATTTATTGTTTTTTGTCATAATTTGATGGTTTGCTATTCATATAGTGACATTTTATTATTATTCATTCCGCATGCATATTCTCTATTATATGATTTCGGTAAATGTACTTATTATTTTTATTTGCAGTGTAACGAAAATAAGGTTGCACTTTGTCCACAAGTGTGAAATCGTTTAAATGATCTCATTCCTCTTCATCTCTTAGATGATATTTTATGATTAGTAAATAAGTGAATCACATAGCAATAGTTTCCTAAGTAGTGGGTATATGTTGAATAATAATACACTGGCAAATAACGAATACAGTTTGCCGACTACCTAAATATTCGCAAACGCACCCCATAAGTGATTCGGCTTATTGCAGTCACGTTCACTCATATATGCGCATTTTTGGACCCTACCACAAATAAATAGAGTAGAAAATTGTATATTAATGACCTTGTTAAAAGTGCATTGTATCCATCGTTAAACTTTACATACGCGATATTGTGAAATAGGTACCCTCAAATTTATATCGAAGACATTTTGCTAACTACCCAAATATTCTCAAACGCACTTCCTAAGTGATTCGGCTTATTAGTCTCGTTCACTAATATGCGTATTTTTGGACCTTATCACAAAGGAATACAGTGCAAAAGTGTACATTAAAGACCTCTACTGTACCTACAGTTGTTAAAAGTGCATTGTATCCATGAATGTACGTATTGAATTAAAATGTGTGCCTTTTCTCAATAATAAATATCACGGCCTCTATATATGTTTTTTATTTTAAGCTAAATATGTTCGGAGGTTCAGTTAAACTTGGCTCGCGCGCTCGCGTACCTCTAATTAATAATATTAACGACTAAATTATGCAAAAGAATATTTTTCGAATTATTATTGTACTACACATGTATAACAACACGTGCCAATAAAGAATACAGGAGGCCCTCAGTATTATAAAATGGCGGCTAGCTCTAACTCTGACGCACTTGCCCATTCGAGCGACAGAGAGGGAGGTATTTCGTTTTACCGTTCGCGGTAGCCCTCCGGACGCAGTAAAATAGTGTGAGCGGGATAACGCGAGAGTTGGCATTTCAAATCTTTATTGGCACGGCTTTTACCAACGAATTATGTACCTTCGATCAATGGATTACATTACATAATGAATCTCAGGGGTTATAATAGAAGGAATACTTAAATACTAAACTAGTCAGTGTCGTTACACAAAACTTTAATGAATAAATAAGGACATGGTCAACAGCTACGACTAATACAAACAACAACAGCACAAGAATACGTACATCTTCGGTTTATTTACTATTATTCACTACTAAGTAGCGGAGTTATAATAGCGTTAAAGTAAAAAAAATAAAATTACTGGATGGATAGACGCTGTCATAGCCAGGATTTTATTCCTGGAATTCGAATACCCTCCTGGAATACCTCTATGTAGTCGGAGGCCTGTTTATCAATGGAATTTTAATTATTCCTCATTTATCAATGAAAACAGATATGCATTTGCTGATTTTACGATATGCATTTGTTTATTTTAATTAAACAAAAAACAAAATTTATATTTCTTTCAGTTCTTAGTTGATTCACCCTACAATAATGTTTAACGACACGTATCGCTAACTCTTAGGGTATTCCAGTGTTTAAACTGCCCGTGTGGTCGCGCTGGATGTTTCCCCGGGCCTCCAACCGCGCATTCCTATCGCATTATTGCGTCCGGCCTATAAAAAGAAACACGTATTGCCGGACTTGGGACAAAGTAAAGCAACTTTGCCCTAGATAGCTCGCCCTACACCTCCACTTTCTCGTGCAACACTTGCGAGACATTCTTCCCCAAACAAATATTTTTGACTCTTATGACATCAGCCTTTAGCACTATTATAACTCTGCCTGTCCAACAGCACATGCTTACTCCTCAACGTGGACCAAAGTGGTGTTCTCAATATAGATGGTGTCCGTTTTCCTTATTTCCGACGGCCGTAAACAAAACGGTGGCGGATGCGACCAGAAACCGTTCTCAGTGCAGACAATAGACGATTCTCCCACCATATGAAAACCTAAAAATAGTAGATTGTTAATCAAGGGTTGAAAGCGACCCATTTCACCCGAGATATTTTGATCACACCGCCAATAGTTCGAGTTAAACACTACTTTTCATTTCAACTGTGAGGAAAATAAATGACAAAGAAATAAAAGTAACAGTAAAAGTAATATTAATATTCTAAGGATTCAGTAATAAAAAAAACACGCACGGGAGCAACCAACTATTAAAAAATAGTAGATTGTGTCTCAAGGGAGCAAAATGATATATTTACGGCGAGGGCCGTATATTGAATTCTGAGTGAAGCGAAAGATTCTACAATAGAATCCTGAGCGTAGCGAGCGCCATATCTTGTCTATTACGCGATAAACGTCATATAACTCCCGAGTTAACAAATCTATTAAGTATGTGTAAGCGCGAGACTTAGTGTTATTAATCGAATTAAAAAAAGGAGGTTCTGTTTGAAAGAAATAAAATAGACTTTAATGTACTGGTTTTCAGAATGGTCACGTATGGTTGTAGGTATGTTTGTACGCGATTATCTCGCGTTTGGCAGAACCGATTCTGACGCGGTTTCAAGAAAAGTATTATATTCTGGAGAAGATTTTGGTAGGTATACAACAAATGGATACCGGTATACAACTGAAGGTGGAGGCGGTTTCCTTTTAATAAATATATATCTATTTCGTAGAATACTACCTTCCTCGCATGAGTAAATGACGAGATCCCCGACTGGGTATTTGCCGTGCTTGGCTGACGACTCCGTGAGGAGCCGCCCGTTCTCGGGCACCACCGGGTCGGGGCAGTAGATGGCTGGAAATTACAATGTTACTTATATTATATCACGTGTTTTCGAACATTACTTTGATAGCAATTATCTCTTAATTTTACTATGAACTCAGCGATATGTTTTTTGTGTCTTTTCGGTGATATATTAAAGCCCGACCAGAAATATGACCACGGGCCATGTTGCGGAATTTCATTTTAATTAATTTCTTACACTGGCAACAATTATAAATTGTCAGACTTGTCCGTGTCACAATTGCGGTTGATTACAATAAGTTAAGTGTTGGAAATGAAATAATTGACAAAAGATGCCAACCATTCATAGTCAAGACAGGAACCTTATTAATAATGTATTTAATAAACTGCTAAAAAAACCAATCGTGAAATGAAATTATTTCGCTGCAAAACATTTCAAAATTGACATCATAGCTGACAGCTAAACAAAGTCAAAATGTCATTTAGTCTGTTGCCATATAAATCAGAATAATAGCGCTAGTCTTGACAAGGACCATATATTTCTGGTCGGGCTTTATATTATTGTATTTTTGTAAGCTGTTGGTTCTCCAAATATATAAATATTGAGAGCGTGCCTTTGAAAATTTTGCGTTGTTTTAAACGCTGCACTGGCCAGATAAGGAAACAAGAATTTATTCTTGACTATATGCTCGTTTCTCTGATTAAAGTTGGTGCGTGCACAAAGGTGAGACTTTATTTTGTTTAGTTACCTCAACCTACTCAACCAACCTTATTAAACGAAACAATTAAGTTACATTGATGGTATTATACGTTATCTAAAATCAGAAACTATGGTTGTCTCACTCACACGTGCATCGCGGCGTATTCCCGTTCTACACATCGTCCTGCTCGCACTATAGCAGGGATGAACCCCCTTACTAACTACTGGACTTAGCTTCGCAGTGACTTTGGCTATCTTACTCAGTCAACACTGGGTGAAAGCGGTACGAAGAGTTGTACTCGACCACGCTGAGGTGAGCGCCGAGTGTGTTCAGTAACTATGGTTGTCTCACTCACGCGTGCACCGGGGCGTATCCCCGCTCCATACGCCGTCCTGCTCGCACTCGAGCCCGGGCGGGCCCACCAGTCTGTATCCCCACGCGCACTGGAACACCGCGCGACCGCCGTACGACGAGTTGTACTCGACCACGCTAAGGTGAGGGCCGAGGGTGTTCAGCATTGGACAGAATGTTTCTACGCATGTAGGTGGCTGAGACGACCAGTTTCCTGGAAATATGCACACTAATTTCAATTCTCCTGTAATGACTGAGGCAGGATGTTAATAAATCATCTTATTTTGGATTTTTTTTTATCACAGCTTTTGTGGAAGGAGGGACAGTTAGCTAAGGGTTGTTTCACCACCGCATAAAGCGATTGAATCGATGATTAATTTCAGGGTGATTTAAAACTTTGGTCCATTCTGTTATATCGAATCAGGTATTTTATTACGCACTAGCACTGTCGACCCTTTGAAATGGAAACCGGGCTGGCAGCCAAAGTACACCGAGAGGCTGGGGCGCGAGCCCCTTTACCAACTATACATATACTAATAGCTAGGACGGCTTAAAATTTGTATTAACAGGTTAACCAAACTCCACAAACGAACACCGTCGAGGGGATAAATAGAAGCATAATTATTCCCTGTGTAACCAAAGGTAGGTTTGCCTCAACGTGAGCCGTGCTGCCGGTCAAGTATACTTGTAGGTTTACGTTCTTACGCGCCTGTCGTAAAAGGGGACTAGAGTGTTAGATCCTAGCATCCTCGACATAGAAGCGTAGAAGGTGGCTGCCGTGAAGTTTTTAGTATGTAGAAATAGCACATAATCTAGTCATAGTTTGACAGCCAGTCAGGGCATCCCACTCGCTAGTCTCACCGCATAGCACGTTCTTTAATTCCTAGCGCTATTGGGTACCTGGACACCACGGAGGTGTGCCAAAGCCGAGTTTAGCCGAAGCGACAAGAGGAACAGGCCTGGACTGGGTACCTTCATTCCCAAGTTTACACCACAATAAAAAAAATAGTTTTTCTTACCATCAGCCCCGCACACTAGCACCGACGACCCGTTGAGATGAAACCCAGGCTGGCAGCTGAAGTGCACCGAGTGCCCGAGACGCGAGCCCTGCGCGAACTGACGCACGCGAGGTGACGTGATCTTCAACGGAGGGCATAATACGCCTGGCAAAATAATATTAAACAAAAAATAGCAAGTAGTAGGACGAAAACCAACAGTGTCCCAATAACGGACCATTAGTATACTGGGCAAGGAAGAACCTCTAATAGAAAAGCTCCATATTTTCTGGACGTGATCAGTGAAGATGTGAGACTGTGATTTAAAATAATGGACAAGATACTGAAGTGAAATAATTGTACACAATTGTTTGCTTTAATTGGGTGTTTTGTTTGCCGCTAGGAAGTAAATAAGCCTATAAGCGCATAAGGATTTCATGTTTAATTTTAAGTCCAAAAACCTACTATATCAGTTGCTTACAGGTAGATATAGAAAATAGTAAAAAAAAAGCATCTTAATACTCGTAATATGTTTATCCCTAACTAGCACAAATAGTAGATTTTCTCAGTTTGGGATTAGATCGGTATGAGATTGTCCCCAAATATTTGTTTATTTATTTATTGTTGATTTGATGGGCTCCGAATAATATTTAAAAGTTTCATTTTGAAATCCGAACCATGTCGTTACTTAAATATTGCCCTCGTTCATAAGCAGTATCTCCAATCAATATGTTTAGTCCATTAGGTATGTAATTCGCTAATTCAACTCAGAATGTAAGCTATACGCCCAATATTAGAATTACGATTTGAAACGGGATATTTACCATGTATATTTGTATTTGTGAGTTTCCGATGTTTATTTATTTAATTCTAATGTAAATGACCATGTGAGCTTGAAATCTTGTATTATACGCCCAATGCCTAATGCTAATATTATGCCCAAATACATCTTACGGGCATTGTAGAATTTTAATTTTCAAAACAGTATCTTACGCAAGCAAACTCACTAACAACTTTTATCTGCACGGTGTTTGTATGGCCGGCGGGCGACGCGCATATGTACTGATCGCTGTGCCGGGCGGACATCTTGCTCAGCGTCAGGCGGTAGTGCGTGTCCCGCTCTCCCTCGTCTTCAGACCAGCCTGTGGGAGAGAGACAGGGGATTTTAACTTTTACCACGCGTGTTAGATGACTTCCCCCTTATTCATAAAACTTAACAATACAATAGAATAGTTACAAGTCAAAATTTACATTAATAATATGAATGTATACTTATTGATAATATAATATTTAGGTGCAAGATAATTTTAAAAACTCCTTGACACTGTACAGTGTTAAATCCAGTGGCCATTTTCGTAGCTTATTATTATTATTAAAAACAGCGGTGGAAGTTGCATCCCTTACCGTTGCGGGCAGTCTGTTATAGATCGATAGTCCCATTATGTATACAGATCTCGCGGACATTGCCAGTTTGTGCTTAGGTCTGATAAGGCGGTAGTGATATCTGTTACTACGAAGAGCATGAGTTGCGTTTGTCCCCTGCCTTTGGAATACATGTATATAATATATTTGTGTGAGTGAACAACGCTACTTGATACACGAATTCCAGGGAGCGTCAAAATTCCGAGGTCTTTAAATAAATTTCTATATGAGTGATTGGGTGCACCTATTTATTAACAAACGTCTGCTAACTAAAATGTTCTTTGTCCCTTTTTCACAAACGTAAATGTCACAGTGACAGATAGGAGTTACCCGCGATGTGGTGTCCCAGCGCTCGAGTCACCAAGCCCGCGCCGCGACACGCAGTCGAGCCGCAGCGAGCTCTCCGGGTACACGAACAGTCGCACACGAGTGGAGCATCTGTTTCAGTTGCTTGTTATAGTTACCCGCGGTGTGGTGTCCCAGTGCCTGAGTCCAGCTCCACTCGGGGTCGCCGAGCGCGCGCCGCGACACGCAGTCGAGCCGCAGCGAGCTCTCCGGGTACACGAACAGTCGCACACGAGTGGAGCATCTGTTTCAGTTGCTTGTTATAGTTACCCGCGGTGTGGTGTCCCAGTGCCTGAGTCCAGCTCCACTCGGGGTCGCCGAGCGCGCGCCGCGACACGCAGTCGAGCCGCAGCGAGCTCTCCGGGTACACGAACAGTCGCACACGAGTGGAGCATCTGTTTCAGTTGCTTGTTATAGTTACCCGCGGTGTGGTGTCCCAGTGCCTGAGTCCAGCTCCACTCGGGGTCGCCGAGCGCGCGCCGCGACACGCAGTCGAGCCGCAGCGAGCTCTCCGGGTACACGAACAGTCGCACACGAGTGGAGCATCTGTTTCAGTTGCTTGTTATAGTTACCCGCGGTGTGGTGTCCCAGTGCCTGAGTCCAGCTCCACTCGGGGTCGCCGAGCGCGCGCCGCGACACGCAGTCGAGCCGCAGCGAGCTCTCCGGGTACACGAACAGTCGCACACGAGTGGAGCATCTGTTTCAGTTGCTTGTTATAGTTACCCGCGGTGTGGTGTCCCAGTGCTTGAGTCCAGCTCCACTCGGGGTCGCCGAGCGCGCGCCGTGACACGCAGTCGAGCCGCAGCGAGCTCTCCGGGTACACGAACTGTTGCACACGAGTGGAAGATCTGTTTCAGTTGCTTGTTATAGTTACCCGCGGTGTGGTGTCCCAGTGCTTGAGTCCAGCTCCACTCGGGGTCGCCGAGTGCGCGCCGCGACACGCAGTCGAGCCGCAGCGAGCTCTCCGGGTACACAAACAGTTCGCCAGCAACCGACACTACTGCCGAGCCGCTGACTACCGAGTGGAGGATCGCGGGGGGCGCGTCACCTGTTGACAAATGTAAAGTGCGTCATATTATAATTACGTAAGGGAGTGAATTGGGTATTTGACATGTGTTACTATTTATAACATAGTGTGGCTAAATAGATAGACAACCTTCAAATTATCACAAGATACATTTATTTTTGACAAACACAAGACAATTACAAACGTACTACGAAATGGTTACAACTCAGCGTAAAAATTACACAAATTAATCGAAATTGTAAAAAGATATAAGACTAAAGATTCTCAAAAAAGTTTTTTTTTTATATAGTCCAAAAGTAAATCGGAAATTACCAATAGACTTCTCGTGTTTCAACAAAAAAGAAATTGTATACCAACTATGTCCATTTCACGACCAAAACGGCAAATCACTCGTTTCCCCATTCCCCTTACAACGGTAAGTAGTTCGAAGTTTTTTTTTCCCCCATCTAGCTAGAAATTCCACTAATTTATGTGCATAGACGCCGAGGCGAGAGAAATTGTGGTAAGTAGTTCGAGGGAGGAGGAGGACGTCACATTTCAGTGGCAATCAGTATGGAGTGTTTTCAGTGCTCAAAACTTTGCCTCTCATTTTCGTCTTTTGTGTTGGTCTAATCGTAGTTGGTCCCATACAAACATTTGATTGTCTCTAAAAACTGGTTCGAATGGCACCATAAAAGTGAATCAAAAGCGAATTAGTCAAATAGCGAATTAATAAGTAATTCGTACTGGAAGTATTAAAATACTCGCACCAAAAACCGCTTAGGAAATGAGTTATTAACCTTTGAGGGCTAAGCATCGGTCTTAGCCACACCATCGCATTGTTCAACGCGAAATTAAACCTTACGCAATAGCGCATAGATCGCTATTGCTTTGGCCAGGCTGGCGGCGGTTGTAGCCGTGATTGGCGTCCATCACATGATTTTCCGATGAAGTGTATAGCCGACTATGGCGGTCAAACGGCTAGTATGGAAATATTCATTAAGGAGAACGATGCCCCGATTCGGTCAGCCACACCCCCCGTGAAAGAAACTCGCTTATGTTTTTCGCGCACGACAAAACAGAATGCAACACTCTTCGAGAATGGCTTTTTTGGCCAAATCTCGATAAATATCTGGCTGTTTAGTTTTATTAAATTCCTTTTGACAGGGAGAACGATGCCCCGATTCGGTCAGCCACGCCCCCCGTTAAAGAAACTAGCTTATGTTTTTCGCGCACGACAAAACAGAATGCAACACTCTTCGAGAATGGCTTTTTTGGCCAAATCTCGATAAATATCTGGCTGTTTAGTTTTATTAAATTCCTTTTGACAGGGAGAACGATGCCCCGATTCGGTCAGCCACGCCCCCCGTTAAAGAAACTAGCTTATGTTTTTCGCGCACGACAAAACAGAATGCAACACTCTTCGAGAATGGCTTTTTTGGACAAATCTCGATAAATATCTAGCTGTGTAGTTTTATTAAATTTCCTTTTGACAGAGTTTAGATTACGTAAAATACCATCATTTTAACTTCATTGTGTGGTTTAATAATGCGTTGTTTTAGTAGGCTGAGTAAAAAAAAGGAAAATAAACTCAACTTTGGATTTATTTTTTCTATCGACAAAATTGAAAGCAACCATGTTTCGGCTATTGTCAGAAGACAGTCATATAGACAAGAATCATATATCTCAAAATCAATCCTTATTGTTTCCTCGTATGAAACGAACGCGTCGAAAGGAACGCGATATTACTCGTTGCACGGCCATAAAACTATAAAAATATAAATCTACATTACACTTTTATACTATTTACAGATACTTTTATATTCTACTTCCTTCGCCTGGGTGTCGAGACCGTCGACTATGACAACCTATAATACTTTCTCCACTTTACACCTGCCATAATTGCTGTAAGTGGCACTGAAAGTTCATTTCCATGTGCTCTGCCTATTTGAGAATGCCATATGGCACTGGCGCGGATTACTAATACCTGTGAAGTTGGTGATGACGGTGGTAGGCACGCATTCCGGGAAGCGCGGCGCCCACGCACCGTTTTCGCAGCGCAGGGTGCCTTCGCCCTTCATCTTGTACAGGCCAAAGTTTCGGCACCGAGCCACAATAGTCGCTCCGTGGGAGAAGTGTGTCTCTTTCTGTGCAATATGACGGTTATTATATTATATAGACTATTGAATGGATAGCATAAGATGTGCGAGATATATAAACGCGACAACACTGACACATATAGTCCCTATTCGTCCCGGTACCGCCGCACACCGGGTAGAGTCAGACCTAGGTCGGGCCTAGCCGAGTTTCTTGCTGGACTCTTCTCAGCTATGCTAGGTTTAGTGAACCAGCTAAAAAACTCCCAGTAGCTTGATTCCACTCATACCTCAGATTCGGTTGAAACCGCTCAACCAATCTCACTGGAGCGCAAACTCTTAGAGCATTCCAGTGTTCCAATCCACTCTTGGTCGTGTCGGAGGTTATCCCCTGGATTTTGCCCAGGCTACTCTCCAACATAAATTTCAATTACGTTGGAGTATAAACCAGAACTAACCTCAATAGTGGAGTTTCTGAAAGATATCGCCAGTAGAGGGTGGTCGTTGCGGTAAACACACTCTCTGAGGATTGGCTGAAACCTGCCATCTGTAAATAAAAGGACAGCTCCTTTTCTAACTATGCTTCTTTCCTCTTCAACTTTTTTATAGATCCTACTACTTTGTTAAAGGCAAGTGTTAGCCTGCGTGCAAAACCTATAAAATGGAATATGATTAAAACTTCCCAGTTATTTTAGTATTTACAGAACAACAGAACATAAAATAACAGGCTATAACTTATATGAGTTACAACAAGCAACAATAATATTAGTACTAAACAAAATAAAATATCTGAATTTCACTAATTATGCTAATAAAGACAATAAAGTTCATTAAAGATAATTTTGACCTATGTTTTGTACAATTGATATTGTCGACTGTACTAAGTTGCAGGAAGTATATATAATAAAGACATCTGAAGGAGATGAGAGAGGCGTAACTTTTAAACGAATCATGCTAAGCGCTGGAAAGTAAAGAATAACATAATTAATTAGAAAAAACCCATGCACTAAAAACAGATCGAGACCTGGTGTGCTGGAGCATAGAGGCCCAACCCAATTGCCATCAATGCATTTGATCTTGCATATTAGTCTCTCATTCAGCGGACCAATCACACCTGGAAATTTAACCTAAAAAGTATTTAAAAATAGAATTTGTTGTATTGTTAGTAACCATAGTACCTCTAACTGTTAATCCAGTAACCTTGTCGCCAGGAACTATGGAGTAATGTGCGCCAAATCCGGTAGTTCTGATTTTTTTCAGAGTTGTTTATGATGTTGGCCCAATGAATAATCCAAGTTTGTGACCTCGACAAAAATCGAAAAACCGATTATAACCCTAAATGACTAGTTGCTGACAGTACCTTCTCAAGACGATTATAGAGAAAACTAAATTTGCTACAATATGAGACTAGAATTGTCTCTGTAGACCCAATAGTTTCCGCGATAAAGCCCTTCAAAGTTTGCGTAATTCGAAAAATTGATAAACTTGGAAAGGCTTTATCTCCGAAACTATTTGATCTACAGAAACAATTTTAGTAGCAAATTTAGTCTACTTTAAAAATGTCCTGAGAAGGTATTAGCAGCAACTAGTACCTTAGGGTTATAGGGTCGCTAAGCCAGTTACGCGGCCTGTGTCAGTTTACGGCCTTCTGCAGAACGAAGTTTTTTCAATTAAAGATATTTACATTTTTACATGGTCTAAAGAAATATTGAATCGTATGCGTTTTAATTAGTAGCTATTGAATGGGAATATATTATAAATGCAAGACAATATCCTTTCAGTTCATCAACTCATCCAAGTGGCCGCAAACTGGCGCATCAAATTAACAGACCGTAAACCCATCTATCGACCCTAATCGGTTTTTAGATTTTTGACAAAGTTGCGTTCGGCGTTAGAGGTCACAAACTTGGATTACTTATTCCTTGAGCCGACATCATAACGAAGTCTGCAAAAAATAAGAACTACCGGATTTGACGCAAGCTTTTAATGTATAAAGTTACTGGATTATGTAGCTATAAGTGTTAAATAACTGACCATTAAGGTGTAGTGGGCAATTTAGACTGCGGGAAATTAGAACTAATCAAAAATATGTGATAATCCACATTGAAAGGCGGCTTATGGCGGCAGGCGCTTATGTTTCACCTATTCACTATTGTATTGGAACAGCGGCAATAAAGGCGTAAGTGCCGGCCGCCATAAGGTCCCTTTCGATGTGGATTATCACATATCTTCCGTGTTTTACATCATTTACTAGAGTGCTATCTAAGCCCGGATAGCGGAAAGTGCTTTAACAATTTCACCAAGATGGACCTCTAGCCATAAATGATGTAAAACCCGGGAAAATATTTCGATTGCTAATTTTCCGCAGTCTAGATTGGCCCGCTGCACCTTAATTGTTTTGCAGAAAGCAACCAAGGCATTTTCTAATGTTATTATATATATTGAGTTAAAATGTTATTAATATTGAGTTATTTTATTGTCCTAAATTCACTATGCATAACACAATATGATTAGGTCACTTTTGAAAAAGTTATAGTAAATTATATTATAGTAGTAAGTAGCTCTTAATAAATTAACACTGTTTTTCTTTGTAATTACTATATAATACTAAAGCTAGTGATTGTGAGACAGGTAACAGTTAAAACAAAATGAATCAATATCTTAAAAGGTATTCAAAACTCATGTAATATGTGGCATTATCAGCGTGAAGGGACCTTACTGTCGGTATGGAGTTATTGATGTTCCCATAATCTACATACAATTAGCTAACGGAACATGTAAAAAATATAAATAATAGATATCAAACTAGATTATAAAAAGTGGAATAGACCTACCTCAGATATTTTGGAGAAATCTGATCTGAACCTTGTTACATTTAAATTGTCATTGTCACTCTTCACATCAGGTAGCGAGCATTTAAAATCATCTGTAAATATTTTACTAAAATCAATTTATCGAATAAAATAAATTAATATATACTTATATAGCCAACTAACATCACAAAATGTTCAGTCAGAAATAGATAGAGATAAGTAATTCTATTTAGACCTTGCCAAACATGTCACAAGGAAAATTCTAGGTAAGTGTATTCTAGTCATCTCTTTCATACGCTTTGGTATGTTTTTCATTGCTCTTCTACTGACCTATCCTACTAATATTATAAAAGTTTAGATGTGTGTTACTCAACCATGCAGCAAGGCTAAATGGTTGGGATGAAACTTGGTATAGAACATGTTTATTGTCTGTATTAACATATCTCTCATCATAGTCAATCCGTCATGACTGCAGGACATTGCCCTTCAGCAGTTCGGTTCCTCATCAAGCGGACCGTACAAAAAAGGCTGCATTTCACAGTCATTCTTGACTGCATTGGTCCAGTGCACCGGAATCTTCCTTTTGGGCATTTGCTTTCCCCATTTGCAGTCATAGAATAATTTATTTCTCTAGATCCCCTGATCTACTGGATAGCTTTTAGCAGCCAAGCGCCACACAGTTAACAATATTGTCACAGGCCGCATCATCGAAAGTTGTTGGTTGAAGGTTGTCAATAAGGAAGCTCGCGAGCCGCATGTAAGGGGTTCGGGGGCCGCCTGTTGCCGACCGCTGCTCTAGATCATGCCTAGGTGAGCGCATTATGTCCTAAGAAATAAAGAATCCTTTGCTGGCAATGTCTGAGAGATGTGAATCTGGTGATGCCGAGTTCATCTAAGACACTAATATATATATTTATTTACTCGGACGAAGTTGCGGGCAGATGCTAGTGGCTAATATATTTTTGTTAGATATACCTAATCTTTAATAGCTAGAAGTTCTTTATTATTGACTGGAATACCCTAGAATTTTCCTTTGACTACTAAAGTTGCACATCCTTATGTATCTATTGTGTGACAAGTGCACACATTCAGGGCCAAATATATTTACGAATCGTTATTTTTAGATTTCGATGCACATTCTCGAATGAAGGGCCTTACAGGTATATATATTTACTCAAAAACTCACAATAAAAACTTAAATAACAAATCACACAAGATATGTAAGTTATTGATCTGTTAGTGTTTACCTTCGGAGAATTCAATTTGCCCGTCTTTGCATAATACTTTTCCCACGAATATTAAGAATAACAGGGATATAGAAACAGGCATTATGATGAACTTCAAACTGAACTTGAACGGATTTATATTATAATGTCTTTCAATATTCTTGTAAAGACAAAATTGTATACCTCAACGGCACGGCAGGTATTTTATTTATTTATTTTATTGGTTTCATTCAAAGATTACAATTATACAAACTGAGAGAGAGGTTTCATTCTGATTTCTGACAGATTCTAATGCGTTTGGAAATCTAACACCAAAAGTGTTTTCTGTCACTTCGATATTAACTGATTAACTAACTGCATCGGTTGTATTGTTGTCGTCAATATTATCGTGGTATTCAAAATTGTATGTATTTTGCTTCAATATTTATCAATACCCACGTGATACGTGTTGTGATATACTCATATCACATCACGTATTGTAAAAAAAATAAAAAAGTTTCTGGACGTGTTTCTACTTAAATATTAAAGCAAGTAAAGCCGAGCACAGACTCGCGGTTTCTTAAGAGGCCTTACAAGTTTAAGTTAATTTGAAATTGTGACAAAAATATAGATAATACTAATAAAGTCATTAAAGGATACGATGATTTTATTAAAGTTTTAGATAGTAACACAGCCATTTTTTTTATTTTATTGTGTGTAGTAGAAGAAAGCGGAAAATAAACGGTTTATAGCTTGAAAATGGTCGATTTGGAGTGGTGTTTAAAACGATATTTCTTAATGAAAAATCAAACAATACATATAAAATGTATGACAAGGTCGCAATAGTCCTGTTCTTGACATTGAGAAAATGTCAAGATATGTATCAATTCATACAGAAAATGGCCTAAATAGGTGAGCGATTTTCAACTGATAAGGACCCTTAATTCGTTTTCCTGATCAGGAAGTCAAGATTCGGAAACCTGAATGCACGCGTTTCATATAAATATTCAACAAAGCGCTGTACACGCTAAGAAATTTTTACAACGGAAATAAGGAAATAACCGAATGTATGGGGATAGGTCACGGTATTCGGAATTTGAATTTCTGATCAAGAGAATATAACCACTACGTTCTATTTCTGATCAGGAAACTGTGCCAACTCTGCGCCAGCCATGGACCAGCCTTACACTTCTTTAAAATAATGGCAACATGATACAATAATAGTAGACCATACTTGTAATGGCCATACTTAACTGAAAACTGTCACTGTCGTGGACATGTCAGTATTGTCAGTCATCAGTCAGTGGTAGTTGTGTTGTGCGAGTTGTGTGTGTTGTGATTCGTTCGGTGCTTGAATTGAATCCGTTGTTTTCGTTCTGACTAGGTATCTATAACAATTACACGTGAGCCGGCAATATAATAATTACTACCTAATAGTGTATTGTGTTTAAAAAAGCTTTTTTGGTCCAATGTTTTGTACAATAAAATTTCTGGTAATCATATTCATACATGGATTTTCCACTACACGCTGTATTGATGTTCCTGGTGAGAAATGGCCTACAGTGGGTATTTCTGTGCTGATTCGAAATAAACAACATACGTTACCCTATTTCCTGAGTTGCCTGACTCAGTTGGACTACCCGAAGGACAGGCTGTATATTTGGTAATTACATTTTGGTTATATTTATCGTTTTTATAATGTTTATGAAATTTAGGACACGCCATTGGCCCCATTATTAAATACTAATGCCACGCGTTAGGTTATCAAATATCCACAATCATGTGGGAGGCATATCACGAGAAATTGCGAAATCTTACATCTTCATAAATCTAATAACAAATCATAATTATTCATAATAAAAAAAAGTGAATTGTTGATTGCCTCCAATTACAAGTAGTTCATTCAGGGTTTGGGCTAAGATGCTCCTTCTTTTATTCAGGATGTACAGTGATTTCAATGAAGACAACAGTATAGAAATTATAGAAGAGTGGGCAGCTAGATACAAATGGCAGTACAATGACATCTCTATAACAGCTAACAGGAACAGCGGACCTCATCACGAAGATGAAAATAACACTATCAACTGGAGTCCGAAGCATTTTAAGCATGTCATCCGACTGCGGGAGGAAGCTTTAAAGTTTGCTAGGAAAAAATGGGCTGACTTCTTGTTTGTAAGTTGAGTGACTACATTTTATTTATTATGAATAGACCAGACAATAGAAACTTAACTACAGTGGAATCCAGATATAGCGACAGAGGCTGGTGATATTACGTCGCACTAACAGAATGTCGCACAAAACAGTCTGATTTAGTTTGAAAATGTTTGATATCAAATATAATTTGTGGTCATTTCGAAGTCATTAAAAGTGGTAAAATGTTATAAGCGGAGTCGTTATAAGTGGATTCTACTGTAATATAAACATTACTGTGTTTGGGGATGGTGTGCAATGTATGTTGTACATCTAAAATTGTGGGAGGAGCAAAATGTCGGTCAATAGTGGCTTGATAATGCTAAAAGTTTTTAAAATAACAAAACAAACTAAGTATACATGGTCCACAAATTCTAATCCACAGTTTAGGCGTAGTCAGGTGCATATAATATAATCATGTATATTTTTGATTACATTTTATACAAGCTTTATTTTAACTTCACCTGTAACTAAGTATGTTATATAACTATGAATGCAGGACCATAAATAAATGTTGCATGTTGATTTTCATCAATTTACATTAGTAATATTGATATGAGCAATTTCATATCAATGTATGAGAATTTTCATAGCATTTTTGAGCTGTCATAGTGACTTCTCATTCATCAACTTTGTCATATCAGTATACATATAGGTACTAAAATAAGAGCTTTACTGAGGATCATTTTTTGTTTGTGATAACAAGTGCTCTCTGTTTATCTCGTAATTCGACGTCGGACGTCGCAAAATGAAGCAATTTCGTGGAATCTGCATAAATATAAGGTTATTTTCGAAGGATCGAGTTTCATACAATGAGGCATTTTTAACATATTACCAAAATAATTTTAGTAATAATTTAAATATAATTATTTTATTTGCTTAAGAAAAAAATATATATTGTAATTTCTTTACTAGTTCATAATTAATTGAATCAAATTAGTAATTAAGTAAATATATTCATTGACAGCATTTTTAAGTACATTTGCTGACTACCATACATTAATTAGATATATTTTTAATTTACATGTTTTTATCGATAACTTACCATAAATTGAAAGTCGGTAAATGAGAAGACACTATGACACCTCAAAAATGCCACGATAATTCCGGTCTCTCATGATAAGGTGGCAGTATAATAATTTGGTAGAGTAAAAACAATCTTAAACTGAACAACCCTCCAGTGTAGTCACATCAAGGTAAATCACAATGCATACACACTCACACTTGAAACAATGTGTGAAGGGGCATTATTTTAAAATTGGTTTCACAGTAGCTTCGGGATTGCTCTTTAGAATGCAAAAAAGCTTGTATAGTTGAAAAAATATAAGTTTTGCCGATTCCTTGAACAACTTGTATATTAAAATTTAACTTTTATAAAATAGTAATCAATGTATGATATGCAGATATGTATTATATGATTGTCCTATATAAATATGGTGCGGATAAAATCTTGGTATGCATGGAAGTCACATAAACCTTAATGAAATTAAGTAGATGGTATACAAACTCGATTTTTATTTTAATATAATAAAAATAATCCTGAAAATAAGAAACCCGTAAGGGCACAGCATATGATCTTACATCAAGATTACATTAGACTACTTATTCTAAACTATTAATAAAGTAAAAGGAGCAAAAGAATATTGATATTTCTTAGTTTTATATGTTGACATCATAAAACATTGGATTGTTTCTGATAAATATATATATCCGGTGCTAAAGTATGTCTTTTTTAAAATGCTAAATATTTATTATTAAACGATTTCAGATGCTGGACGCAGATGCCTTCCTCACGGACCAGCAGACTCTCAAAATGCTAGTCAAGAAAAACTTGCCTGTGGTGGCTCCCATGATAATCTCTGACGGCCTCTACTCGAATTTTTGGTTGGATTCCATAACTTACTCCTGTGGCATCTAGCTATGCATGCCTGCTGTTAGTAAAGGTGCTTCTTTTTATCCTGAAAGTCGAGGGTTCTCGGTCATACTTCAGATTTGTGTCTGCGTCTAAACTCCGTCAAACTGCATAGTAAATATTCGTAAAGATACATACGAAGTTTAGGTTGATGGCATAAAATTTGAATGAGCGTTCTATAGCTTTTTTTTGGAGAAACCCTCGCCTTCAAAGAGTTTTGTAGGTGTGGAGTTCAGTCAAGTGTAGATAAGGATACAGGTGGTTCTTAATTTACGAAATAGAAGTCTAGATGCTTAGTATTTCAAATCAGTTAAGTCTTTATAGACGGACATCTTCTTGACGAGCTTTTGATTGCGCGAAAAAAAGTGTTTTTTTTCTATGCTCCTATTTTATTAATTGATTGAAACAATTTAACTTGTCTGCAGACAAATAAAAAGAATTCCCGTGACTTAGAGAGACATTAGATTATAATGAAAAGGTCACTCACGTTATGTAGGTTAAATATATTATCGTTCGTTATGCATTCGCAATTTTCTTTCTTTCTTTCTTTCTAAATATAACCAGACATTTAACGGTGATTGGTAAAGGAAAATATCCTGAGAAAACCGGTCTAACCTTAACAAGTGCAAATTTTTCCTCTGGATTTGGAAGGTCAGACGGCAGCTATAATATTAATAAAGCTTTTTATTCCATTTCTTAATCTATGTATACATGTTTTGTTATTATGTTGTCTTAGGTAAGAGGTTGTGTGATAAACTGAGAAGAACAGGGGAGGGGTCAAAAAGTCACGAAATTAGTGTGGCGTACTTTATTGATGCTGGAGGATGATGATACTGATGATAATGATGATACATTCGCTATTCTTAATCATGAGTGTTTGCGGTGGATGCCGGGTGATATTCGGCTTTAATAAATATGCTCCTATAGTCAACTGAATATTTTTTAAACTCACTATTCAGAACAACAAGGAGGATGATGATAATGATGATACATTCGCTATTCTTAATCATGAGTGTTTGCGGTGGATGCCGGGCGATATTAGGCTTTAATGAATATGTTCCTATAGGCAACTGCATATTTTTTAAAGTCACTATTCATAACATAACAAGGAGGATGATGATATTGATGATAATGAGGATACATTCGCTATTCTTAATCATGACTGTTTGCGGTGGATGCCGGGCGATATTCGGCTTTAATGGATATGCTCCTATAGTCAACTGAATATTTTTTAAACTTTATATTCATAACATAACAAGAAGGATGATGATATTGATGATACATTCGCTATTCTTAATCATGAGTGTTTGCGGTGGATGCCGGGCGATATTCGGCTTTAATGAATATGCTCCTATAAGCATCGGAATATTTTGTTTATTTTGTTAAACTCACTATCCATAACACTTGACTGTTCTACTGCACAACTGGTATATTTATTTGCTGTCTATGTATATTTTAATGAATACCTACTAAGCTTTACTCACAAATGAATAAAAAATGTGATTTTATTGTCAACTTTTTCTATAAATATGTGTATATCGTGATAATCTTGATGCATCCTCTCCACTACCAAAATATTGTCTGGAAAAATCGCTTCGGTTAATTGATTAATAATTTTTTGTTGTTTTATAATAGTTGTAGTTGTATTGTATTGATTGATATAGGTAAATTTCCATTAAAACTGCTTCAATTAAAACACTAACCATACCGATTAAAAAACCATGACTTAACATCACCATTGAATGCCGCGTCAATATTCATTGTTATGTTTCTTTTTATAATTACTAGTGGACTAGCATGGTCTTAGAAAACAAGGTACTTGATACCAAGTCGTATCTTGCGCGTTTCAACGATTTCTGTCTTACTCGAACTGTGCGTATTAGAAAGAGGAAAGTAGATTTCTTCTGCTCGCGTCGCGTCGCAGCGGTGTGCGCTCGCATGATATAATAATATACTGCTCCAGGTTTGGTAATTCGGTACATCGGTTAGTAGTGTCGGTGACGCGACCTACGGCATCAGCCTATCGATGGTATGCGGAAATAAGTGTAAGTGTGCCGTCGACAGTGACGTCACTGGTGTCACGATCCGGATTGACAGACCTTGTTCTGTCGTCAGTTATGATTGTTTTACAAAATGTTTACAATACAAGCTAGTTAGCAGCGTTTCCCAAACTATGGGAAACCCGCTGGTGGGTTGCGAGTAAATATTTAATTGGGTCTCAGATTTTTGGACAATCCTGTATACGCATCTTATCTTATCTTATTTAGATGAGGGCCCTAGTGGATGCACTTCGACCCAGTGGGATCTTTTGTGCAATTGCCCCCTCCTTTATGCCTACTCCAAGCTGCTTTCCAGCATTTCCACAAACCGAATGATGGACTTCAGCGGGAGTACTCTAAATTCCTTTGGTTCAGGGTAACCATTGCCAAAGTCATTCATTCTTTGTCTGGCAAGGGCGTGACATTCACACAGTAAGTGTTCCATTGTCTCGTCATCCTCGCCACACATCCTACATTCTGTGTCGTCTGCTAGTCCCATCTTGGCCTGTATACGCATAGTTATACTCATTTGTTCACTAACACCCAAGAGGCGAGTCCCAAATTTAGGTTATTTTTGTTAGATGGGTCTCGGTCTGTTCAACATTGGGAACCACTGAGCTATAGTAACACCAACGCCTCAGCGCTGACCAGCGTGCCATTCACGCCGCGCGTCGCAGGTTTCCAAAAGATAATTATCGTGATTACCAGTGTGTGATAATTATCGTTTTGATAATAACCGTATAAATTCACATATTCCTGCTCGCTATTCGGCTGGCTGCTTGATGAAATTTTAGAATGATCGCATCTGTGCTCAGCCAATGAAAATCAATCATTAATTATGGTTTCTCACTTTAAAATGAGATTCTCAGATTCGCTTATGGAGAATTACTGCGACCATTATATTCAAGGGAGTCTCTATATTTAAAAAACGTAATCCCAGACCCGTGGTAAGTAACTATCGTTCCCTTCTATATAATTGTCTGGATAATTTCGAATCCTAGCACATCTGCGCGCCGCGAGCCGTTAATTCAAAACTCTAACTGTCAGCGTGACACCTATGTTAAAACCGGCCAACAAAAATTTCCAGGTGTGGCATGAGCAAGGAGTATTACTACGAGAGAACCGACGATTACAAGCCGATCCTGACTCGCGAAGAGCGCGGGTGCTTCGATGTGCCGATGGTACACACGGCTGTTCTCATGTCCTTGAGGCGTCGGGCCTCCGACGCACTCACCTACGACCCCGCTAGTATAAAGGATTACGATGGACCGGAGGATGATATCATCGCGTTCGCCATTAACGCTAAGAAACACGGTATGGACAATTTTATTTGAAATAAGTTTGTGTTTTTTAAATATCGTTTCAACACTCAACATGTTTTTCCTCATAGAAGGTGTGAAAAACAGTATGTGCCACTCGGTACCAAAATTATTTCCGTCTTGAGCGTAAACACTAGAATCCCTCGCTACGCTCTAGATTCTACTTTAGAATCCCTCGCTATGCTCAGGGTTCTATTATAGAATATTTCGCTTCAGTCAGGATTCAATATACCGCCCTCGCCGTAAATCATTTTGCTTCATTGAGACACAATCTACTATTGGTGCCTACGAGCTTTTATTGCCGACTGAACATTTTTTTTATATAACGACGGCCTGTCTGATGGTATGCACTAAGCAGATACGTCTTATGGACACTTGCGACTCAAGAAGAATCAAAGGCGCTTTGCCGATCCTTTATTGACTCGTGGATTCGTTGTGTTGACGCATCCTCGGGAGCTCTGGCTACCTTACACACCACCAGGAACACAATACCACATACCTAAAGAGCAGGTAATGATGTTGTTATGGCTGCGGTCTACTGTAAGGCGGAGGTACTTGGTGCTTCCCAGATCCCTAGTTGGGCTGCCCCAAATATGAGGCAGATCATGATCCGCTCTGGACCTCTAGTATAAGTATTTTTGAAACAAAACACAATCGAACGCGTTTCCGTTTAGTCTCAAATTTGTATGGCTATGTCGGTGACCCCAGTTCTACTACGGATAGCTTAATTCCTAATTCTATCACGCAGAGAAACCCCGAGCATAGCTCTTTCCATTGCTCTTTGGGTGACCTTGAGCTTTCTTATGAGGCCTATCGTTAGCGCCCATGTCTCGGATCCATATGTCATCACTGGCAACACACACTGGTCAAAGACTTTTGACTTGAGGCACTGCGGTAAATTGGACGAGAATACACTGCGAAGCGTTCCGAACGCTGCCCAGCCGAGTCGGATTCGACGAGTGATCTCTTTCTCGAAGTTGGACCTACCTAACTGGACTGTTTGTCCCAGGTATACGTACTCGTCAATAACTTCGAGCGCAGAGCCGCCGATTATTACGGGAGTTGGTACAACATGGGCATTAGACATGACCTTCGTCTTGTCCATGTTCATTTTCTGAAAATGAAAACGAACAGGTTCACAATAGTCTTAAGTAATTGACAGTCATCGTCTACTCGGTGAAAGAGTTTAAATTTATTTATTTATTTATTTATTTATTGTAAACCATTATCAGCACTAACAGCTAAACCTTACGTGCTAATTGGTATTCTATTTTAATAACATGCGTATTGTAGGTATATAATTATTCATACATAAATCTGATAGACATTAATTACGTTAGTCAAAGCCGTACAAAAACAATAGAGATAGTATTTATTTCGTATGTCAGCATTGGTTACATAAAACTTAAAATAAACCTTACGGGCTAATTGGTATTATATTTTAATAACATGTGTATTGTATATAATTATTAATAATACATAAATCATTAATTACATTAGTCAAAGCAGTCCAAAAAACAATACAAATATGTAGCAATTTATTTTTTAGATGTCAGTATTGGTCAGTATTACATAAAAAACTTAAAAATATAACAGATAAATCATCACCGGTAAATAATAATTAGTCTGGGAATTATGATGTTATGGAACTGGCGCTAGCGAGTGATTCCAGATACCGATATGAGGCGGTTAAAAATCTGGATTCCGGGGTTATGAACATGTCCAGTTGGCTATCGCTGTCCAGAATACTATTTAATAGGGCCAGAGCCTGATGTATAGGGGAAGAAGTAAGTGCGCGAGTCCTGGCTAGGGGGATATCGAAGAGATTGCGGCGACGCGGGCGCAGCAGCTTTGCTGCGAAACGGGACGGGACAGTTTAAACAGTCCATACACGAATCCCACAATGCGAATATCTTGTGTAGTATACAGCTTTCTGTGTTGAAGAAGCATTGACGCGGTGTTTAGGCATTGCCGTCGAGGTTTAAGAGCCGAATTCACATTTGTATGAGCCGTCACATAACTAAATGTGTGAAAATATCGTTTTGTCGCGGCACGACAAGTCTTGGCCCGCGTTAACATGGCGTCAGAATATTTTGTGATGGGGTGGCTTCTGTGCTAACAAAGCTTTCTAAGTTGAATCGATCGTGGTTGTCTTCGTCAGTTGTCACCTAATAAAACCTATTCTGAAAGAAACTTGCCAATTTTCATTAAAAGGCAGTAAAACATTGTTTCCAGGTATAAATCTAACCATATGTAACGACCTCCTATACGGTTTCGTCCCGGTGCCACTAGAAAATGGCGACGACATAAATCACGACCGCGAACAACTGCTCAACGTCAAACTAGAAGCTATTAGTAGAGGCTCGCCTTTACCTCTAATAGAACCATACAGGTATAGTAAAAAATCCTTTTATGCAGGCATTTAATGTTTTATAAACAATTGGGAACCTTAGTTTTTTGGACTGGCCATATTATATTTTTTATTGATAGTAGACTTTATAAGAGTTCAAAACTGACACTACGTGCATAGATGTAACTGCCACAATTGACATCTGTCAGCTGTCAAGTTGATGTTTTTTTGTTTCGCGGCGGACCAAGGCACGGTCCTATTAATCCCTCCAAACGTGTGGTATGTCGAAGACTTATCTTAATTTAAAAAAATCTTAAAAACGATCCTTAATAAAATAAACCGTTAACAGTTTTGAACTCTACAATAAGTATACTATCAATAACAAATATAATATGGCCACTCCAAAAAACTTAAGGTTTCTTAAGGTTCTTGGGAACCTTATCAAACAAGCATATTCCTGAGTGATGGCAAGTCCAGCTGGCCTTTTTTTATATGAGAGTCGGTATTTCTGCAATTAAATAAATAAAATTAAAATAACTGAGCTCAGAGCTGACTCCATGTATTTTGTTAAAGGCGGTCATCACTGCACAAATTTGGTGGCTAGTAACTGAATGAAATTTTCTTAAGTGGCCAGTTACCAGCGATTTACCCTAAATACAGTACTATTACTGAAACTTTGCCATTGGCAGGTGACTAATCTAATTGATACACTGCCTTACATCAATATAATAATGTAGTTATTACAAACATACGATATATAGACGGTGTGTATGTAATAGAAGCTCTATTACCTTTGTGTTAAAGTGGAATATCCAAGAAATAACAGCTTAAGTCAGGTCATACTTAGACTGGTTTTATTATAGCGGCAGTGTTCTGTAAGGTGAAGGTTGGGCTGCTCCACGTACGAGCGAAATGGATGACTATCTATAATCTCTCTAGAATGAATATTATCAATATTATGAGGACTTTGACAAGGCAAAACTGTTCTTTCTTTATCTTGACAGGACCTCAGCGGAGTACCCGGAGCCTTCGAAGTTTGGTGTTGATGAGATATACATGATTAATTTGGAGAGACGGACGGAGAGGAGAATTATGATGGAGAAGAGTTTTAAAGAACTCGGCATGGAGGTGACTATGGTGAAGGCTGTCGATGGAAGGTATGTTTGGTTTCATCATCATCAAGATTTAAGAGCTACGCTCTTGTCGGTGGAGTAACCGCCACTCTTCTCTGTTCATTGCCAGTATCTTGAGTTCCCCATACGACTCGGCAGCAATTTTCTCCCTCACTTGGTCCAATAAGTAAGTCTAGGTCTTCCTCTCTCTCTCTCCTGCCCTAAATTTTGCCATTTAAGATGTTTGGTTTAAGCTACCAAAATAAGTCTTCTTTCAATGTTCCAATTAGAGAGAGACACATCCCGCGCACGGTCTTGTGCTAGTCCGCTAAATAGATATTTATAAAATTGCCACCATCTTGAGATTAGAATAAGTTAAATCTTCCTTTGTAATAGTTATAAATAATGTTATGCGATTAAACATAGTTCGACTTAGTACTAAGTATATTCTTTTGATATATTTACGAATTTTATAATATAGTAAAATAGCCTATTGATTTGTTTATGAATATTGTTATAAACGTGATAAGAGAAACGTAGCTACTAATTGCTAATTTGAGCATGTCGCGCAAGTCTTCGGTAGTATAGTGGTAAGTATCCCCGCCTGTCACGCGGGAGACCGGGGTTCGATTCCCCGCCGGAGAGGACTTTTTGTATTTGTTATACATGTTTTCATAATCTTATTTTGACAAATAAATATATTATTATTTACTTGCCCGCGTTCAACAATGTACTGCAGTCAGCGACAAAGTAAGAGCAGGTGCTATGCGATGAGGCGAGATGCTATGATTTGAGTTTACAGCTGTCATACATCGGCTTTGTACGTGAAAGTAGAGGTAGAGGGCTTTCTTACGGTCAAAGGCATAAATATATCTACGATACCAGAGCGACAAAATATCTGTACACTATTACGCCGTCGACATTAAAGTCATGTTCGCGTATTTTGTCACTGTCTGTATTGCGTATAGATATTTTCTATGTCGACTGTACGTTGTACCTACTAGAGTAGAGGACCATAGATAGTGTTATTTTATTCTGTGACTATCTCGTGCTACGTGAATCGGCTCATTGAAAACCAAGCGTTTATTAAAAAAAATATATTTTGTTGACAATTTTACACAAACCGACCTATTCCCAAACTAAGCAAAGCTTGTACTATGGGTACTAGGCGACGATATACATACTTATATAGAGAAATATATACTTAAATACATAGAAAACATCCAAGACTCAGGAACAAATATTCGTGCTCACACAAATAAATGCCCTGATCGGGATTCGAATCCGGGACCTCCAGCTTCGTAGGCAGGGTCACTACCAACTAGGCTAAAGCGGTCGTCAAATGTTTTTTTTATTGCTATTTCTGTTGCTCTTGGCCAGCATCTAGATGATAGGTTGAAGATGGAGCGAGCTCACCCATAATAACATGTCAAAAAACTTAAACCGCTAGCCTTGGTACTCATATATTTTTTGTTCTTTCAGAAATCTGGATCTGACTGATTTGAGAGAGTTCTCCGCTACAATAATGCCAAACTATTTGGACCCGTATCATAAGAGGTAACTCATTTTGTGATCATTATTATATTTATTATTCTTAGGCCCTATATTTAAATACTTATAGGTATTTTGGTTGAACATCTTTACTGTTCTCATTTTGATGCTCGTAATAAATACGAGGGGCGGCTGATAAGTTCTAAGCCTATGGTAGAAAAAAGCAAAATATAAAAAATAACTTATGTTTATTTTTCAATATACTCTCCCTCTAATTCAATGCATTTTTTACATTTTTTATACAATGCTTTTAGGGCGTTAAAAAAATATTCTTTAGATTGGCCTTCAAAATGCTCCTGTACTGCCGCCTTCATCTCTTCATCACTGCCAAATCGCTTTCCCCGTAACTGTCTCTTTAAATTACTGAACAGAAAATAATCGCTAGGGGCTAGGTCTGGACTGTAGGGTGGGTGGTCGATTTCATCGAAGCCGATTTCCTTCAGAGCCTGCCTCGCAACCCGGGCGGTGTGAATGGATGAATTGTCTTGCAAAAACAAAATGCCTTTCCTTAATTTGCCCCTCCTTTTCTCAACTACCGCTTCTCGCACCTTTCTCAATAGATTGGCATAATAAAGTGCATTTATTGTAGAACCTTTGGCCAAATAATCTATTAAGAGAATGCCATCACAGTCCCAAAACACAGTGGCCATTAACTTAGATGCCGATTTTTGCACTTTAAACTTCTTCAGTGGTCTTTCACCCTTTTCAATCCACTGCATAGATTCAGACTTACACTCCGGATCATACTGCCTGATCCATGTTTCATCAACAGTTACTATTCGGGAGCAAACTTCATCTATACCATCTCCGCACAGATCTAAAAACGCCTGGGAAGTTTCAACTCGACGTTCTTTATCGAACGCCGTCAGCATTTTCGGTTACCTAGCGAGCACTGACCTTAGTCATGTTCAAATTTTCATGTAAAATTTCCCCAACCCGTTCTTTACTAATGCCTACAGTATCAGCTATTTGCCAAACCTTAACTCTCCGGTCTTCTAATACCAATTTTTGACTTTTCTTACATTTTCTTCAGTCACCACGGATATTGGCCTCCCTGAACGGGGATCGTCTTCAATCGACTCCCTACTCAGTTTAAATAAGCGACTCCACTTTTTGACCGTAGCATAAGAAGGTCCAGAAGCACCATAAATACTAGCCATTTCTTCAAAAATACATTGCGGTGATTTAACATTTTTTGTAAGGAACTTAATTACAGCACGGTGCTCAATTTTCGTTATATTTGTTGATAATTCAGACATGGCGAACTTTGCTGTTGAATATCTCAAGAAAAATTCAAACAAATATGACATGATTTTATTTTAATAATTTGTTTTTAAACGGCCTTTCTAGTTGCCAGTACCATAAACGCATATACGACCTCGAAATACCATAGGCTTAGAACTTATCAGCCGCCCCTCGTATGTAGAGTCGCGAACCGGGATTGTGGAGCCACTAGCCATTCTCCGTAATTTAGTCGTGTAATGAATGATAGAAGTGACCCGATGTCGTGTCAGTCTCGACTTGCATTACACTACCAAGTTGCGAACATTGTCAAGAGGCTCAACGATCCCTGTTCGCGATGGTACGTTAAAAAACATATGAATTGGATTGATTTCAGACCGATGAAGGCAGGGGAGGTTGGGTGCTTCCTTAGTCACTACTACATCTGGGAGAAGGTATTTAACTTTCGTCTCTAAGTTTCGTTCTTAATTAAGAATATGTAAAATGACCAATAGGGATGTCGAATTTTCCCAAAAACGTATTAAAATTAAAATCATATAAAAAAGAATTTATTAGAATTATTTCATCATATAGTAATTATGTCCATTTTCTTCGAAAACGTACCTGCGTATGGAATGATCGTAATTTACTATGACGCTGCAGGTTCATGACGTCACGGACTTGTAGTACTTTCTCTCAGTAACTAGCAATAGGAAGCAATAGGATTTTCTTCAGTCGCAATATTTTTTGATTTTGTTTCTTTTGGAGTACCATAAAATTTGTGGCTATTGGGCAGTCGTTATTGGTATTGGTCAAGCGAACGTCAAAAACATTGCCAGTTTAGCGTGGGTTGCACCAAACCGTCTGTAATCGTAATCGGTGTCCGTTAATTTCTAGTAAAATTTCACGTTTTTCTATGGGACGACAGCTGCCGGCTCCATATTTAACGTTGATCGGTCTGTAATCATAAGTTGGTACAACCCGTCCATAGACTTGTAAAATAGGGATGTTGACTAAAAATTTGACCACTAAAAGAAACAAGGTGAAAAAATACGGCAAATGGTGAAAATCCTATTCAAATATCTCTAAAAATAACGAAGCTATAACCGTTTTAATGTTGCTGGTTAGAGAGACAAAGTGCGACAGATCAGTGACGGCCACAAGCGCCATAGTAAATGACGATTGTTCCAATACAAAGGTGCGTTTTGCGGAAAACGAACATAGTATGCCCCCTCTTAAAATTATAATTATGTAACTATTTATTCTTTTGAGTTACTTTTTTCGCCACTTGGTTAATGTCGCCATATAATTAGGAATTTGATCCCTTTTGCTGTCAACATCCCTATTGTAACTTGTAGCTTCCCGAAACGAGCCGCTGGTCGTTTACATTTGAAATATTTTGAGATGGCCGACTTGCATCAAAGTTCGCTCTTTCAAATAGCTATTTTGCCGTTCGAAATCCAATAACATTTTATAGAAATTCTGTCATCCTACTAATATTATAAATATGAAAGTTTAGACGTTTGGATGTTTATTACTCAATCACGCAAAAACAGCTGAACGGATTATGATGAGAGTTGATATACGAGTTTATAGCCTACATTTAGGATATTTCATCCCAAAAATCATCCCTCGATGGGATGAAATAGGGAGCGGAAGTATATGAGGACGAAGTCTCAGGCATTAGCTAGTTAAAAATAATTTTGATCTTATCTTGTATACTAAGTCCGAAACAAAAGGGCTAAATTTTGTCATATAAACGCAAGCAGGAATCTACCTTATAGTCCAAGCTCTTAATCGTTTTTTGCTTGAGATCGTTTAACAGAATTTGACCTTAGAATTTCTTACGAAATATAATAAATACATTGTAGATAGCGGAGCGAGGTCACGAGATCGCGCTAGTGCTGGAGGACGACATACACTTCGTTCCGTACTTCAGGTACCGATTCCAACAACTGCTGCGGGAGATCAAACAACTCGATTGGGACCTCGTGTAAGTATCGTTTAGGTATTAAAATATACTTTTTCTACTCGTCGATTTCAATGTTTGAATTAAGATATCATAGACGAAACTAAAATGACATAATTTTCTCAATGGAGCTCCCTTCAAGTGAACTCTTATGAAATAGACCAATCACGTGCCGCCACTACTGTAATCTTATGAAATTGGCCTATCACTTGTCGCTGTTACTGCACTCTTATGAAATTGGCCAATCACGTGTCGCCGTTACTGTACTCTTATGAAATTGACCAATCACGTGACACCGTGGGCATAGAACAAAAGATCTCAACGCGGTTCTCGATTAAAATATCATACATTATATAACGATTGCATAAACTACTATTTTGTCACACATGACCGTAAAGTGGCAATAGAGAATACGCATGCGGAATGAATAATAATAAGATGTTATTATATGAATAGCAAACCACGAAAATATGATAAATTAATAAATATGCTCAAAATCTTAAAAAGGAGACACTTGAAAGTTACGTAAAATGATGTAATTATTTTTTATTGATTAGATGTAAATTAAATACCACCATCAGGATTCTTATGTTTTCATAAACAAAAAAATTGTACGATAATAATGTACCTAAACGCAATATTTCACGACCAAAACAGTAAATTACTCGTTATTTCATACAATGGTAAATGGTATGTATGTAAAATTCTTTATTGTACATGAGTAAAACATAACATAAATTACAAGAACAGTTGACATATATGTACAAAGGCGAACTTATCCCTGTAAGGGATTTCTTCCAGCTAACCTTTGAGCAATGGTAATACGCGCGCATAGCATACACGATAGAAAGCGACAGATGCTTTGTCTTGTCGTTTGCCGTCGATAAACGTGACATTCATAGACCCCCCGGTGCTGGTGACTAAGATCCGAGGATGCGTTTTGTTGAGAGTACGACCTGCATTTGTCTCCACTTAGCTGTCACATATTATTCAATTAGTATGGGAGTTTTAAGGGCGTTATTGGCGCTCGGATTTTATGCTGTACTTTGAAATAGATTTTTGTCTTTTGTGTTGTTCTAATAGGGATGTTGACTCAAAATTTATTAGTATCTAAATTATTATCCAAAAGAAAGAATACATAAAACTATGCCAAATGGTGAAAATCCCGTTAAAATATCTCAAAGAATAAGGAAGTTACCACCGTTACAACGTTTTTAATTAGAGAGAGAAAGCGCTACAAATCAGTGACGTCACTGCCCTAAAGCGCCATAGTAAATGACGATCGTTCAATACAGAGGTGCGTTTTGCGAAAAAGGGACAGAACATGCCCCCACTTAAAACATTGAAGACTTATAATTATGTAATTATTTATTCTTTTGAGTTACTTTTTTCGCTATTTGTTTGAGAATATGATCCTTTTTCGAAAAAAATTCAAGTTATTAATTTTCTTATTTGGTGTAAACATCCCTATTGTACTTGTTCTATATACACATTTGTTCCTCTCTAAAAACTGGTTCGAATGACATCATGAAAAAAAATGATGCATATTCTCTATTACCGCACGCTACGCTTCCCACTTCACAGACACTTGTTTCACAGATACATAGGTCGTAAGATTCTCCAAAGCGAGGACGAGGTATATGCAACGGAGCACACCACCCGGCCGCTGTACTCGTACTGGACGCTCGGCTACTTGCTCAGCGCTCGTGGCGCGAGGAAACTGTTGGCCGCCGAGCCGCTCGCCAACATGCTGCCCGTCGACGAGCTGCTGCCGATCATGTTCGACCAGCACCCGAAGTGAGTCACCCGTGCCTCAATGCTGCATAGTGCACAGCCATTAAAAAAAAACAAGTGTCGGCGCCACGCGACCCCTCTGGAGCGGCAGATACGTAACAGATAAGTAAACTGACGTTTCCGAGCGCACATTGGACTTGTTTATTCCATAATGACTAACTACAGTACTTTCTATGAATTGAAGTTACTCTTATGTCACCGGCTATATGTATGTATACTCTTACGAAGTAATGTCTAAATAACGAAATATTCAGACTGACATCTGTCAGTTACTTTGTCTAATTAAAAATTATATGGCGGACACGCGACAGTAAACCACACGCGGAGTAGCCGAATCTTCCACTATTATTAGTGCATTTTATTTTAGCTGCCTATTATTTTTTAGCAATATTTATTTACTTGACCGTTTCGCTAAAAGCCGACAGTTTTAAATTAAAACACATTCTGCAGACGTCCCTATTGTATTGTCTATTAAATCGAACCTTTCAATCGTACTCGTTGTCTCCTGTTCTCGCCTATACCTCACACTAAAGTGCTAGTGATACGCCGGTCTTTCCGTCTAATAGCCCCTGGTCGCGTTTATATCGGACTTATAGTATTCGTCCCTTACTTATATTTTTACTTCACAGCAACCTGGATGTCTGAGAAAACATTTTATTCCACCAAAAACATTTTCATGTAAAATGTTTCCATGTGGCTCGCACTGTCAAAAAGTTATCAGATCTCATGTAGAACCAAGCTTCAACTCTATATATAAGCCCTAACTTAACAAACTCTACACCTTAGTCAAACCTCAGATTTGGTTGAAGCCGCTCAACCAACCTCGCTGGAGCGCAAACTCTTACCCTCTTATTCATAAAACTTAACAAACCTCTGCTAACTAAAATGTTCTTTGTCCCTTTCTCACAAACGTAAATATCAAAGTGACAAATAAGGACAAACGAACTTTAGCGGCTAGTTAACTAATATAGGTTTGATAGACGTTTATGAATAAGGGGGTAGTGTTTAAACCGCCCGCGTGGTCGTGTAGGAGGTATCCCTGGATTTTCCCCAGGTCACTTTCCAACCACGCACTCCTATCGCTTTATTGGGCACGGCCTATAAAGCCACAGTCAGGTTCAAAAATAAAAAAATAAAAAGAAACCTTAGTAAAAATATCTGGTTTGGCTGTTTCTTTAGTACAAGAACTATTGTATAGCAGAAGTAATGAACAGTGAATGAATTTGTTTACCTTATGCCCATATGACGGTAACGAAACGGCCAAGGGCCAAGCCACATATCTCGGCGGGGCACTACGGCGCCCCCAGATTAATTTACCGATTTTTTTGACAGTGACTCGTGGAAAGCTCATTTCCCCAACCGCAACCTGCTTGCGTTTTCCGCCGCGCCGCTACTGGTCCACCCGACGCACTACACTGGCGATGAGGGATACATCAGCGACACTGAGAACTCTGTCGTGCTGGACGAAGGTGACGAGAATGATTTAGGCGACAACGTGAGGAACGAATTGTAGACTAGTAATAGTTATTCTCGATCGATACCCAGCGGCAGTTGTAGCCGCTGCGACGCGACATGAGTAGGGGAAAATCTATCGTCCTCTTTAAAATGGGGAACTTGCGTTAAGATTCCATCGAGAAATTAAATAATCGAATTATTAATCCAATAATAATAGCCATTATAAGTGTATTGCTGCAAAATGTATTCTGATATAATTATTTCTTAGCTAAATTATTTAAATTAAATTAAAAGTTGTAAAGTGAAACGTATGTAATTTAAAACGCGCAGTGACGTCATCAGTCACTTCAGTAACTTCAGTTGAATACATTGAAAAATATCTATAAAATGGAAAATTATTCATTATGAATGTTTTTTTTATATTCAATGAAACTGAAAATCTATATTATTTCTGTGATGTGAATAATATTCATGTGCCATGAAAAGTTTGACGTCTTATGCAGTGACGTAACGTCAAGCCAGCGATTGTATAGCGCGAAATTTGTAATGCCGGTTTGGTGAAATGTTGCTTTGTGATTTGAATTTAATAATTTATTTGTGCATATTTTCACTTTTTAGTGTTTGGTATCTTTACGTAATCCTTAAATCTTTAAGATAGACTAGATCAATGAGATAATGCAAGTTCCTTGACCGAGATACTACTTGGCAGCAATTTGACCCTCAGACCCTCACGTCTCACGTTGCCTCTATGATCACTTAATTAAGGTTGAAATTCGATTTTATTAACCGAGTTTCTACAGTTATTGGGTGTTGGATGTTATTGCTTTATATCAAAAGGTAAAATAGGTTTTAGAACAAATTACTTTAAAGCAAGTTCTGTCAACTAACATGATTTCAAGTATACTGAGTATTCATAAGAAATCTAGCCTAGGTGAGATTTATACACGCTGAAACCGGCTAGCTACACTCTAGGCGCATATTTCACCTTAATATAACCTAATATAAATTAACGAAATTGACATGCAATATTGTGTCCTGATATACATATGTACATGTTATTATACGGTGCCATTATAATTTGTGTCATAATATTTTTTTTTACTATCTGGTCATGTGAATCGAAACTTATGTATCCTATAAAAATAGTTTTACTTAGTACAAGGTGGGCAACTTAGAAGAACAACTTTTAATGGAAATAATTAAAGACATAAAGGCTAAATAGGTTCAGTCGAGGAATTTGAATGTTTAGCACTTTTGGACCTATTTCTATTATAAAGGCCAAAAGTGGCAAACATTCCAATTCCCAGACTGTAAATAAGATAATTATTTGGCAATAATGCATGGTAGTTAATCCCAATCAACGTCTGGTATTTGTCTCATATTTTTGAATTGTTTCAGTTGTAAACTTCAAATAAATAAATGCACATTTAAATGGATTTCATATGTACATTTATTTATAGGTACAATCAAATATCTACGCGAGCAAAGCGTTTAATAATATCTATATAACCGTTTGATATTTTTTGGGATCCTTGTATGATTTTCATCAATCATCAATACTTACTTTTTTCTTAATGCATTTATTAGAATATTAAATACCTACCTATTGTTGCCAATTAGGGATTAATCTCGTCATATATTTTGAATATTGTATTTGATCAGATTAATTGTGTATTTTTATATGTGCCATATTAGATCTAAGCCAATGTTCCTACCTATCTAATTAGGTAAAATAAATGTCTCAAATACTACTTGTCATTTTTAATCAGCAGCAACCATACCGATTTACATGTTTTTCAACTTTGTGTCATAGATTCTGTATTTTATGTTCGTAGTAAATTTTTAGTGTTATGTGCACTTGCGACCAAAATGGGAGCGTTTGTGTCTCCAAGAAAGTACTTCAGAAAGCGAATCGTAAAGATGATAGTGAAGCTGTGGTCGACAAAATTAGTTTAGATATCAAGGTAATTCCATGACATGTTATTTTGACGTAGGATTAGTGTAATGGTTCTGGGTTAGGTACAATTTCACACAAGTAAAATGTATGAAACGAGGACCCGCAATCCACATTACCCGTAAAAATGTATCGATATCCTGTCCTGTCGAATCCTGTGATTAAATGTTGTAATCCTGTCATAAATAATGTAAAGAAACTTTAATTCGCCGACATCAGAGCCATGGGACATTTTTCTGGGTTACCTGTGTGTACGTACCCATGTCTTTGCACTTGCCTGTACATTTGGATTCCCACACTGACATTGAGTCAGGCCAACGCGACACAGTTCTCACAGAACCGCCATTTGGGATAAAACGTTGTACACAAGTTAGGTAGTTTATGTACGGACTACCTCACAAGGGGTTAACACTTTTGTACCTTGTCGCTTTTACGTCATGTTTGAACTGTCATACTAAATTTCGTAACGGGTGAAAGCGACAAAGTACAGTCAACCAATTTGATTTTTGGACCACTTAGTAATTTGTTCAGTGAAAATCAATATGAAAGCCGCTAGAGATCTTATATGAGTGTCACTGTGACAAGGTACGAAGTGTCCCAGAAATCAAATTGGTCGACGTGGTACGGTTTCTAGCTATATATAGGTTTGTACAGGATAGATACAGTTGCCATCAGATATACCAGAACGAACGAGATGTTCACAAATATCTGAACAGGAATATTGTCAAGCCGTTACAGTTAAAGCTCAGATACCTAACTTGCATCCCAGGGGTTTATAATGGTCACGTTTATCGACGATAAGATAAAGCATCTGTCACTTAGGGCGTACAGATTTTTATTTGTTTTTTTGGGAACTTGCGTATATTATGACATTGACTGCACACTACACTATTTACACCAAACTTGAACGTATACCGTCATTGTAGGCATATTTAAATAAGTATATTTTTTGAAAAAGGAACACTACCGCGAGCTGACGAAGTGCATCGTCGCAGTGAACAAAATGGTGGACACCGTTAGCGAGCACGTAGTCAACCCGCCCGCCCACTGCCAGCATGCGAGGTGCGACCTGGAGTGCTGCTATCTACAGCAGCGAGAACATTCCGCTAACTGTTCATACATAGTCCAAAGATACGTGGACTGTGTGCGCAGGATTCTATTTTTAAGAAGATGCAACTAAAACGTGTACAAGTATCAATTACCTAAAGTAGAATTTTTAATTAGACAAAGTAAAATGACGTTTACGAGCGTACACCGGACGTGATTGTTCCATAATGATTAGAGTACAGTATTTTTATGAATTAAAGTTACTTTTATACCACCGATTACATGAATTTTTATATAAACTGTTATCGAAACAACGAAATATTGACACTGGCATCTGTTAGTTTACTTTGGACCGATTTTTGAATCCCCAGATAAAAGTATCTGTTAGATAAATGTTAGCTCTGTCTAATCCTTTCATAGGCATTAGAAAGTGCGACCGATAACTTAACTGACGGATAATTTTATCTGGCGATTGAAAAATCGGTCCTAAGTTTTATTAAAAATTCTGCTTTACCGTTAACACAGTCAAGTGTGGTCTACCACAGCCGTTGGGCCACTATCTACGAACTTCGGAATCCGAACTTCGTATCGTCCCATCCCTTTCACTCATACGAGAGTTATATAAGGTGAATGTTTTTGCTGACTACCTGTTATATAGGTACATCAGGTAGGCTAGCACAACTTGCTGCCAAGTCGCATCTCGCGCGACTCAGTGCTTGCTGTCTCGCTCGAACTGTGCGAATTAGAAAGAGGAGGGTAGATTTTTCTCTAGTCGCGTCGCGTCGCATTGGCAGTTGTGCTAGCCCCACAGGTGGGTCATTCTACTTATATTTGCACATTTTCTTTTGCGAATACCGAACTGGCACGCCACTCATAACCTATTATATGATTACAATAAAACCAAACTGGATTATTATACTTTATTAATAAAAGAAAACATGTTGTTGACTAATTGTTTAATTTGCCACTTATAGACCTTCAAATACGGTACAATTTGAGACATATATATTCATATACTTTTTACATTTATTTTCACATGATTTGTAAGGACCCATTCCTATAGCGATTTACGAAATACCTAGTTAATTAAACGATGAGTGCGTGTTCAAACGCAATAAGTCGCGTAACTATGCGTAACGGATGCTGAGTTTAGTTTATTTGATATATGTATTTTGACATAGAAGAGTTTAAGTCAAAAATTATATACTTAATAATAATATTTTATTATTTCGAAATAATATGATAACATTAATGTGATTCAACGAACATACCTATTCTATAAATAGGCTGACAGCAATATTTCTTTAGGGGTGCTATTGTATGAATCCAGAGAAAAGCCTTTGGCGCAGAAACGACATAGTAAAGTACAAGGGAAAAATATGGATTGAATAGACTGCAAAGATCCTATAGCCTGCTAGCATTTTCTATTCATAAGTAGTTCAATGATAGTCCGCGTGGGCCGTCCTGTCATCCCGCGCCGCAGGTATTTGAAGTCACGGCCCTTGGTATATGTGACGTTGTACGTGTCGAGGTGAAGCCACCTGCAATCGCAAGCGAACTGTCGCAAGAACGCCGCGCAGTTTGGAGAATCACCGTAGACGTACCGCGCCGTGTTGGCAAGGTCAGTCTCTTCTACGTCGGTGATGCGATCCGTGTAGAAGTTCCACAACGGCATTCGCCATATTCTGTCGCCAGTCTCGCTGCCAGCGCGCTCGATGGCGGAGAACAGGCTTTCGCAGTTAGTGTAGCACCCGCAAGCCGCGTTACCTAACGCTTGCTCGAGTTCCTCGGACATAGTTCCTACGTCGATTATGTAATCGGGCCAGAACGACCTAGCGTAGGCCAAGCTGTCCGCGATGAGCAACCTTCCCTCCCGCGCCGGCATACGTATCTTTACACTCTTTTCCTGTGCGGTGTTGAACACATCTCCAAATTTTGGGCTGTGGCAATTCGGCATGAACTCGCAAAGCGGTATAATTCCGATCATGTTGAGCGGCAGCTTTAGTAAGGCAGCCGCTCGGAATATCGCCACCACACAAGCTGCCCCGGCCATATCGCCTTTCATATATCGCAGCTGCTCAGGCGATCTTAATTGTATGCCGCCGCTGTCGAAAGTCACACCTTTTCCTACGAATACAATATGCGAAGTACAAGGGTCTCCGCCGAAGTAGCTGATCTGTACATAGAGCGGCGGCTGCACGGAGGACCTGCCAAGGGCCACAACCCCGCCCATCTCGTGAGCTGCGGCCCACCCTTTCGTATACACTTTTACATTTATATTCAGATCACACAAAAGATCCACGATCATTTTAGAAAACGATGTTGGGTAGAGAACGTTTGCCGGTAACTCTTCCAAGTATCTGGCTAAGTTCTGGGACTCCGCCTTAATCCTGCCTATTTCCCATCCGTGAACGTCGCAGTCGTCGTAGAGGTTCAGTTTGACTTTCGGAGCTCTGTCGTTTAGTTGAGTTTTGTATTTGTCGAACTGCCAGACGGCGAGCTCGGCGCCCTCGGCCGCGGACTCCGCGTGGCCGAAGGACTCGACGTCGATGACGGAGGGTCGGAAGTCCTGCAGCGCTCTCGCGCCCACGCCGGCGGCGGTGCGGATGGCCTCCTTGCGCTCGTCCAGCCGCTCCGTCTCGTTGTAGGTGTGGCACTCTGTCCCGAGGCCGGCGACGGCCACGTATGCGTATTTAGGGTCGACGTCGAAGAACACTCTGGCCTCGCCGAGCCGCGGGATGGGAGACAGCTGCAGCAGGTTCCACAGCTTGCCGCCATTGTCCTTGTTGTACTTGGCGGCGGTGGCGGTGAGGATGGCGCGTTCGCCGGTCGCGCTCTCATTGTAGTACACGCCCAGCACAAGACCGCCGTCGCGCACAGCGCACGCCTTCGGGTCGATCACCTTGCGCTCCACATTCCAGCAGTCAGTCAACGGTATCCGGAATTGCGATATTAATCTAACGCATTTTGATACAAAAACTGAGGAGGTAATGTTGGGGTTCTTGATACTTAACATGATGAATTTAGATTTTGTCCGGAAAAACTTACATGAATGTAACAAATTTTATTTTATGACACGCATCGCCATCTGGTTTTGATGTTTTTCATTTACTTACTTTTTAAGAATACATTGCCCATACTGATACTTAAACTTTAAATTAGTTTAGGTATATATTATATTTATAATAAGTAAATCACAATTGCACACAACACACAGTATTCACAATACAATCAAATTACGCACAAAATGTCTTTTAGGAACGGTCAAGAAGCTTTTTTCTTGAGCCAGCTGGGAGTGTGGGTCCGCACCCACTCGGGAATATCGAGGAGGATGGTCTCTTGCAGCTGTCGGTAGATGATTAGTATGAGGAATGGGATGGCGAGCCTCTCGTCTTTGAAGAAGTAGACCCAGAAAGCGAGCATCAGCAGGCACACGTCCACCATGTAGTCTATCGCGGATCTCACGTTTACTTTGGCCTGTTCCTCTAGTTCCTGATAATCTATAGGTATTACTATGGTAGCTCGTTCAGTTGTTTTAAGAATAATTTGTTGAGTGTATTTCTCTTGTGTCTCATTTTGTTTTTCAACCGCTTTGGGGTTGACGGCTTTCTCTCGTTTTACTGTTTTTGGGTTAGAAGCATTCAGTTGTTTTGATTTAGCCTGCTTAGGGATGGAGTTACCGACTTTAGTTTTGTCAGCTCTTTCTTTGTTTCCTGTTGTTTTAATTCCCATAGTTTTAATCTGTTTCGCTAGTTTCTTTTGTTCAGCAGCCTGCTCTCTCTTTTCTTCTTGCTCTTCAGCTACATGTTTAAGGTCCTCCGTATTTAGATAAAGCGGAGTAGCAGGTTTTTTGTTGCTTTTATATTGTCTAACTATATTATCGTAATACTCAATAACTGTTCGCCCTTCTTCTGTAATTTGATCTTTTTTCTTTTCTACTTTATTGATTACTTCTGGTGTTTCATTCGGTACATTCTCGTGTGGTTTTTCAGGTTCTTTCTTTTGTAATATTTTGGGTAAGGAAAATGATGATTTCTGAACGGGCATTTTTGTAATTTTCTTAAACAAATTCGTTTTTTCTTCTTGTTTAGACTTTTCAATAACATCCACCTTATTTTTTCTCTTCTCTGTCGCTTTCTTATCCTCTTTGGGTTTTTCTACATGTTTAGGTTCAGGAGACAAAGGTCTATTTTCAGGTTCAGGTAGGGCTGTGGGTTCACTTATAACTTTCTCTTCTGAAGCTTGAGGACCAAATAAACGCTTTTCATCTGCCTTCACCTGGGGCCCAAACGTGTGTTTTTCTTCAGCCTTAGATCCAAATAGCTGTTTTTCATTGAGCTTGTTTTGTGGTCCGAATGTATGTTTCTCTTCTATTTTAGGTTGTGGTTTGGCTATGCGTTTTTCCTCTGGTTTCAGCCAATTTTGTGTAGTTTTTATTTCTGGTTCAATGTCTCTTCGCTTTAATATAGGCTTTGGCACAAAATTAGGGTCAGGGAGAGGCAGTGGTTTTAGTACTTGCCTGTCGGATTCTTCCTCTTCTTCTTCGTCTTCAAGATATTCTTTCGAAGGTGAGCATGTTATTTTGTCCCGGGGATGATAGGTGTCCTCCTCATTTGAATACTGGCTTCTCCTGTCTATCTCACCGTTGAGGCTGCCTTCGTCCGAGTAGTCTGCTTCCGAGGAGACGGTGCTAGCCGTGTAGTCTTCATCGAAAGACATGTTCTGCCATTTGTTCATCGACGACTCGGAGTCATTGGAAGCCTGGCGCGAGTTGTACTTGTACTCCTTGTTCTCAACCGAATCAGTTTTTATATATATTTGCGGGGGTTTCGGTTTCAGTTCTTCGATGGGCTGGTCCTCGGTCGTGTCGTGTGTTGTGTACGGAATGTGTGTGTTTTGATTGTTTTGTCTCTGGTTCTTGCTCTGTTCCTCCTTCATGGCGACGGCCTTGTAAAACCGCGCCATGGCCCGCTCGTGAAGGAGCTCAGTGGAGCTGACAGCGTTGCGAAGCGCCTTGAAGGGCAAGATGGGGCGCGAGCTTAGCTCAGGCGCCGAAAGAGACAGCGGAGGCGGCGAAAGCGCGTCTTCCAACTCCAGTTGGAAAGACTTTCTTTTTTCTGAAAAAGATAAACAATCGTTTATGGATCATGATTTTTCTAATCCTTTGAGAAAATCCTCTTTATATTACATCAATCCCCTTTATATAATTAATTTATTTGATCACGAACTATCTTTATCATAGCACTGCGTCGGTTTGTATCGGGCAAACCGCCTCGGGCAAAAAACCGGAGTTTGTGTCTGGTGTGTTTATTTTCCTAGTAAATTCGCTGCAGCAAACTTTCCAATATCAATATTCGCAAAAGCAGTAGCGTGGTTTATGACGGACGGGCTGTATAGCGTAACTAACTACGTACAACATCGTGCGGTCGGAGTTAACTTGACGATGTGTCTATTTATAGTTTGGGATCTGATTCGGTTGTCATACGGATATAAAACTTATTTATAGCATTCGTTTGGTATGGTTTTATGGTAGGGTTTTGTAGCAGTTTTGATCCAGGAATAAGCGTGGCGCATGCCTTTGAGGCCGGCGGCGTCAGCTCCCCGGTGACGATACCTCGTCACTGATTGTGCCACCACATTGTGCGATGCAGTCGCTTAATGAAAGCGGTTTGTACATTTGACGTTAAAAATTTCGCTAGAAGCCGGTATGAATTCGCTTTGCTAATTTTGGAATTACTACTGAAATCTGTAAGCTATTGCCGTCCTTGAAAGCTAGTAGCGTCTTTGAAAGTATTCACCTATCGTTTGTTCCTTAGAGTTAGAGCATTAATGTTTGGTCAAAGAAACGTGCTTTTCTACTATCATTTTGAACGCAATATATCCATTGCAGGTTCAAATTCTAAGGAATAATTTTGTCGCTAGACGGCATTTATATTAGTTTCCTGAATAGGTATGTAACAATTTACAAGGAAATTAAAATAATCTAGGTTAGGTTCGGCAGAAAGGAGTCTCGATAGTGTAGTGAAATCTGTAGGTACTAAGCGTAAACAACATAGGTATGTAACTTTGTGGACAGATTATTCTTATTTTTGTAATGGAGCGAATAATATCAGGATATTCAGGAGAGTGAACACACGCGGCACAGAGAAATGTAGAAAAAGAAACTTACAAAACGAATAAAAATGTTACGAGCGTTTCAAGAGTTCCTTAACGTTGACTTTACTTAACATTTTATGAAAGGTTCTTAAGTTAAGTAAAAGATTGAAGTGAGTGGCTGCGTCTATGATGAATGAGATTATGAATATTATAAAATTGAAAGGGCAAGTAAATTGACGTCCTCAGAGATATGGTTATTACATAAGTTAATAACGTCGTTAAATATTAGAACAGGTGTGCGCATTTCCTCCGTTTTCAAGTGCGCTAAGGGTGTCGTGAAGGGGGCAGCAAATAACAAGGTAAGTGCTACTCGGAGCGGTCGAGTGGCCTGTTACTCCCCCATAGTCGCTTGAGTGCAACCTCACAAGGCTGGCTGCTTTCACATGTGGCTGTCGTAGTTCGATAGTTAATTATGGCTTAATGAAATATGGTTAGTAAATAATGTACTTAGTGCTTACCGGCCTTATCGTCCTCTTTCTTATTGGGGTACAGTACGAGCATGAATTCATTGCTACCGGTGGGGTCCCTGTCCGGAGTGACAGCGCGGCGTTGTGGCTGTGGCGAGGGCGGCGCAGGCTGGGCGCGCTTGCGGCGCGGCGCCGGCGACACAGACGCGGTCTCGCCGTCCTCGCGCGTCAGCACGTCGTTGATGATGCGGGACTCCACGGCCAGGAACTCCATGTCGACGGCGCGGCCCGGGATCCGCACCGGTGCTGACTCTACGCTCGGTGCGCTCATACCGTACGGACTCTCCGCTTTCACGCGGAACCGGTACTCGCTGCCTTCGATGAGATCGAACAGAGTCACGTTTGTCTTACGGCTGGTCGTCGCCTTTAGCCACACGTTCCAACCGCCGCGGTAGTATTCGACGACGTAGTTGCCAATGCGGCAGCCACCGTCGTCTTCGGGCGGTTCCCAGTCGAGTGTGACGGACTTGTCAACCTGTCGCGTGACGGTAACGCGCCGCGGCGGGTCCGGTGGCGCCGTGATAGTCACCAGGAACGCGGCCGTGTCCTCGCCGATAATGTTGCTTGCATGCACTTGGTATTCTCCTCGGTCGCTCCTGCGAGCGGAGTGTATTTTCAACATGGAAAACTTGGGTGTGTTCGTGATCTCCACCCGATCGTCCACCACGATCGGCTGGCCGTCGTGACGCCACTCCACAGTCGGTGTCGGTTTGCCGACTATTGACATTTTTAAATATACTGTTTCGTTTATTTCGTAAAGCAGGCCGTCCTCGTACTGGCGAGGGTACCTCAGCTTAGGCGCTGCCTCGAGCGCCAGTCGAGCCTTGCTAACAGCGTGGCCCGCGCGGTTCGTCGCCGTGCATTTGATTTCACCTTCGTCGCTCGGCAGAGTCTGGTGGAATATGAGAACACTCGAAGACTCCGTCGTCGTAATCGCAGTTCGTCTACTGCTAAATATTTCATAGTCATCTTTGAACCAGGAGATGGTCGGCGCGGGAATGCCCGAGAAGCTGACTCGGAATTCGGTTTTATCGTTTTCGAGAGCCGTGATATCATTCAGATGCTGGTAAAATATGGGCGGTTCATTATGAGGGCGGTCGGAGCCGACGTTGAGGACGTCGGAGAGCTCACTGTAATCGGAGAGGCCAACTGCGTTGATGGCGGCAACGCGGAACTGGTAGCGATGCGGTGGCTCGAGACCGGTGAGGACAAGTTCGGGGCGCGCGACCACAGGGGGCGCCGTGCGAACCCAACCGGGGGAGCCCAACCTGTTGCACTCCACCTGGTAGCCCTGAAGCGGCGCGCCGCCGTCGTGAGCTGACGGCGCCCAGCGCAGTGTGATCGCGTTCGGCTCATCGTCAGACAGTATCGGGATGATATCCGGCTTACCCGGCGCCGCCGGCCTTCCTGAAACCACAACGCAAACTATTCAGTTAAAGAACATCGGCGAGCTGACGGCGCATCAGTCGGCGTCGGCGAGCTGACGGCGTGGCTTGGCATAAAACTCCTAACAAAATTAGACGCGTGATAATCGTTACATGAACCCGGACGGTGCGATTACGATTTGTTTTGTTGTGCCACGCTTTAGGAATCGTAGCGCGCACGGTTTTTAAAAATAGAAATGGAGGTAAGGGCTGGTGGGAGCGCGAGATTATACGCTAGATGGTCGCCGCCGATCGGCGGGGTCGTTTTGGAGTACCTGCGGACTTCCAGTGGACGTTTTTCCGGGGCCTGAGAGCGGGGTGTGAGGCGGAGTGTTGGTTGCCCATGGCTGCGGGCGCGCGCCGACACACTGAGCGCGGGCGCCGACTCCCCGCCCCCGCCCCGTGCCCGTGCCGCCGCGCTGGGAATAACTCTGCGCGCGAGCGCCCGGATGCGATCTTGATCTGTTTGATCGATGCCTTTTCATTAACGACCGTTGCTGGGTTACGACCTTTGGCATCCGTCAGCTATAATAATCATAAATCTGCTCGCACTAATGCGATGCCAATATTTTTATAAAATTTTTGTTTTGATTGTAGCGGCGGCGCTTTCTCTGATGGTTATTGATTGAATGTCTATTTTGGGTGGGATAAAATGAATCAGTGCCATTTAATTTGCGTATCGTTTGTTTTATTTTTTTCTTAAATATTTTTATTACAGCGCCGTCTGACGACGATTACGACAACTGTAACGAATTCGGAGCACAAGTGGATAGGTTTTTGTTTCTTGGTTATTTATATAGATGGCAGCTGCGACATCGAGCGTAGCGCGCGTTGGAAGAATAACCCATAGAAATTCTCCTGGATCTCGGTAGATGTCAGCGTTCAAGTATTACCATATTATATACATACAATCTCCTATGATGGCTAACAGATGTGCATTGATTTACTATTATTTTTAAGCCTTGCATTTGCCTTTTATTAATTTCAGATATAGTTTAGACATTACAGAGCGTCCCTACCTAAAGAATAATAACTATGTACGAGGGGTGTTCAATAAGTACCTAATGAGAATGATAATGACGCAGGTATTTTTTAATAAAATCTATTTTATTTATTATTATAGTCTATCTCTTAGGAGTATATACTTACAATATTGTTTATCTAAATATAAAATTTCCTTTCTAAATAATTTTTATCCTGAACCTTTAAAGAATCTTATACTGCGGCGATCACTGCATCATCATCTTTAAATTTCTACCTTCCGGAGTGTACTTTTAGCCTCCGAAATAGGTAGAAATCGCTAGGAGGGAGGAGGAGGGAGGCCTGGTGAACATGGAGGATGCTTCATCATTGATTTGAGCGAGCATCTTTAATGGAAGCCATCGCAACCTTAGATTTATCCGCTGAAGCGTTACCTTGGTGAAACTGAATAACTTTTGAACATTTGCCTCGACGTTCGTCGCGTATAAGGTCACGCATTTTTATATTGGTTCTGTGTATGAAATCCCTGTAGTAGTGGCTCCATGAACAAGGTATTAGATCATTACCACCCCTTGATTATTCCAGAAAAGAGAGCCCTGCCTTACCGGAGGGTGGAATTCCCTTACATTTTTCAGGACTCATCAGATGATGGCCACTTACAAGTCATGAACTAACTGTTGATTAGATTCTGGATCGTACTTAATAGAAAAGTCACATTTCGTCCTATTAGTTATGAGTCGAGGCAACATTCTGTCAGAATTTTGTTGTAATAATTCCAAACAGTTGAGTGAAATCCGCAGTTTATAGTATTCCTGCGTATCCGTAAGCGTTCTGGGCAACTAGCGCGCTGATATTTTTTTCGTACCCAAAGGGTCATGTATTAATACTATAGATGTTCCCTATCAAAATCTTAACTTATTCAGCTATAACATGAACAGGAAAACTGCGACCCATTAAAGTAAATTTCTAAATTTTTGTTATCACTTGATCGGTTACTGCTGAAGTTAGGCGCCCCAAGCCTGGGTCGTCATTAGTGCAAGTTCTCCCTTTCTTCAACTTCGCTTACCACCGTGAAATCGTGGAATAAGAAGGTGCACGAACCCCTACTGTTAGTTGCAAGTCTAAACGAACTTGTTCTGTAGTAAAATTTTTCAAGTGCAGCAATTTAATTACCGCTTGAACGTGAATTTTCTCCAGTTTTGACTATTCGCTCCAACAGCACAGAATAAATGTATTCGTTTTAAAAAAACAAAGGAATAACACATGTTGTGTTATTCCTTTGTTTTTTTAAATCTCTCATCTCTCTGTCAATAATATTTTTTTTACGTTTTCTCACTAAAGAGTTTATATATCATTCTAATTACTTATTGAACAGTGAACAGTTGAACACCCCTCGTATATAAAAAAGTTAAATACGTAAATATGAAAAAAGACTTTGTGACACATAAAATTGTGACGTCATTAGTCATATTTTTCTACAAACTTCATACTTAACCGTGCGTTTGTACTAAATATAAACTTTGTTCGATAGAAAAAAAAAATGCCAAACATGCCTCTATTCTTGATCTTAAAACTCATATTATTTCAGCTATACGTAATTTTATGAATAGAAAATTGTACCATCATAAACGTCTTTGATAGTGTGAGAACAATCGGGAATAATATTTTTGATATACTAAGATATGTATTTTTTCATACATAATCATCGAAATTATGGCACAGTTCACGCCCGCTCGGTTCCCGAACGTACGTAGTTTTTTGCAGCGCTTCGTGTGATTTTAAAATCGCTAATAAAAACAAATAAATAAAATTTATCGTCACTAGGGTTCCGGACACTGAATAAAGAGAAAAGCTTAGTGCCTTAACAAATCAAATTCCTCTTTTTAATACATTAATAACACACACGTACGCGCAGCTACACAGCGTATACTTCTATAGTTACACAGTATAGAGATGAACAGTACAAGCACTTCTTACTTAATAGTGTCACGTTAAAAGTTACTTGCTTACCAAGTGACTTTTAACGTGACACTTAAATCTGTTGAAGGGCAAATTCACTACATTCATAGGTATTTTATTATAAAAGCGTATACAGTTCCCCACGAAGGACGTGCTAACTTTACGGAGCCGACAGGCTGCCACTGTAAGCTTGTTTTTACTTCTTGTGTTGTAGTCGTGGATTTCGATGTTAAGTTTGAATCATTAAGATTTTTTTCTACTCCTGTACTTTTTTCGCGACTTACGCAATCGTGAACTCTAATATAAATACATACTTTATTTATTCTGTAAAAAGTCTATCTAGTCTATTGCCCAAAAACACACTCCTTACCCTACTTTAATGAAAAATAAAAGCAGAGTTGGGTGCCACAGACTACTTACTACAAATACTATGTTTAGTAGTCATTCTGTGGTGCGTTCAAGTGAAACTTTTATGATTAAAATCAGTGCTGCCAACTTAACGCAACATTGCTATAATTTTTATGTATTAATTAATGTATAATATATTATTTACAAATATAAATACATACATTTATCATCTTTTTTGTGTTATTTAACAATTTTTATCTATTTTCGGATATATTTATGAAAAAGAAACAGTTGAGTTCCGATCCGGATTTGAATTCAGTTTAGGTCAGATAGCCAAGTCTAGCAAATTAAAAAAAAACAAACCATAAACAAAGTGTCATATTTTTGATTTCCCACCAAATTCCTAATTGAAAACATAAACATTCAAACTGATAAATGATTATATTACTTAAATAAACGTTTTTTTGTGTTCATGAAGAAAATGTGTAGGTACGTTGATTATTTTAAAAAACCACGAAGAAGTTATATAGCATTACTGAAGATATTGCGTAGGTAAGTTGTACAATTACTAAGTAAGGAAATATGGCGCATGAAAAGTCTGAAAATACTTACTTTTTGTTTGAAATAAGTCGTAGAAAAAGTATTGTATGCAACGGTGTATAACTGGTATAAAAAGGCTCGTGGTGTCTTTACTTGCGATGTTCGCCAAGGCTCACATCGCAACCCACACCACTCGCCTTTTTATACCCTTTTTATACACCAGTTGCATAATATACTATTACGTACATACATAACGTTCTCAAAAATGTATTGAGATGCAACAGTGAGAATGTTTGCCTCTTTGAATTGTTCTCTTAAGGAGGCACGAGCTCCTAGTTCATAAATAGAACGCACTGCTCGTTTTTGTAGTACGAAGATAGTCTGGATATCCGCCGCTTTCCCCCACAGCAGGATTCCATAGTACATAACACTGGAAGTAACTGTAGTACACCAATTTTGCTGTGTCTCGATGTTTGTCAGCTGCCTGATTCGCCTCACTGCATAGGCTGCGGAGCTAAGTTTTCCTGCTAATGTGGCTATATGTGCATGCCATTGAAGTTTTGAATCTAAGATATTCCCCAAAATACAGTCTTGTCTTCGAATTGTCTAATAATTTTCATTTTTAATGCTATTTAGATTCCCAATTAATAAAATTGTTGCTCTTTGTAAGCTAAGTAGTATGCGAAATAAAAAAATTACTTTGTCTCGACATGCATTAGTTGCACTACTGTAAATATTATACTGTGGTCGTCACACCGTCACGTGACCTCCGACCTTTTAGGTCGCGGTGCGCTCGGGGCACTTGCTGTCTTTGTCGCGCAGCGGCGGGGTGCGGAATAGAAAATTAGCACTGCGCGCTCGAAGAACCTCGCCTTAACGTCCAAAAATAGTTATTTTTCAGTGATCGGATTGCTGTTCCCCCGGTCATGAATAAAGACCTCGCCCACGCCGCAAGAGCATGTGCCATGTGCCACTCTGCAATCCGCACATTGACGCCTACGGTTCATGTTAGGCACCACCTCGCTGCAAAAAGTCACTAAGCGACATTACTCTCCTAAGTAGTTACTCCATTCTTCCATAACAGCGCATTTTGTAAACAGGTTAAATGAAACTTAAACTATTATACTTCACGAAAACAAATAACAAGGATTGGTTGATTTGAGCAACGCTTCGGGTTAAATAATAGATTTACTAAAACTCAGGAATCTTGTCCTAAGTAAACGCTTTCCTACTCGCCAAGTTACAAAATAAGTTTTAACAGGTCTTTTTTTTTGTACCTGACTGTGGCTTTATAGGCCGGGCCCAATAAAGCGATAGGAGTGCGCGGTTGGAGAGTGACCACGCGCGTGGTTTGAGTTTAATAGGTCTGTTGATTACACAAAGTACTCGTAATAATATTAAACATACCTACAGTAAAAAAACGGTCAAATGCGAATGTGACTCGCGCGCTGAGAGTTCCGTACAAACTTAGGTGTTTGAAAAAGGATAATATTATGTAGCTAAGTAGGTACGTTAATCTTAATTTCAAAATATAGGCTTGGTAATCTTGAACTTTGTATAAAATAACACGCGAATGGTATTAATTGGTATTAATTAATATTTTCTTACACATTGGAAAATGACCTCTATAGGTAGGTAAAAAGAAACATTGTTTCGGAATATGCAACTCAAGCCCTTTCTTACATAGGTAGGTATTAACACCGCACTTGGCTGCTAGGTACTTGATTTAAAATTTTTGTTCCCCCTCATAGCGGTGACTTTACTAGCAAATTTAATTAAAATATAAAATTAAATACCTTACCTACTACTTTTACATTTCCAAAAACCTATTTCAAATCGTCAGCACAAGGAACGGGAACTACTACTAGGCCAGTTACGCGGCCTGTGTCAGTTTGCGGCCTCCTGAAGAACGAAGTTTTTTCTATTAAAGACATTTAAATTTTTACATGCCCTAAAGACATCTTAGTGAGTTGTATATTTTTAATTAGTAGCTGTTGAATGGGAATATATTAAAAAAGCAAGAAAATATCCATTCAGTTCATCAACTCATCCAAGTGGCCGCAAATTGGCGCATCAAATTAACAGGCCGTAAACCCACCTACCGACCCTATTTTCATCTCACGAGCGCTGGTTAGCCATAGTTGTAGTTGGGACACATACGAACACATCAGCCAATGTGAACCTTAGCTCGTACGCTAACGCACACATAGACAGTGTGCAATGTGCATATGTATATCAATACACAACTATGGCTCACCCGCGTTCGTGAAGTAAAAGTACCTACTCGTACTGGACCTTAGAGAATTTAAGACTGGAGACGCCATTGATATACTTACCCCTATGTCAAAGGTATATTTTTTACATTTTCTTTTACATTTTCCCTCATAAAACAAAAATGACAACGTAAAAAAAATTGTTTCAGAATGTGCAACCCAAGCCTTTTCATGTGACACCCCACTCGACATATTAACTAGACTTTCAATTTTTGAACCACCTATTTTATCTGTCATTTTTCACAGAAAATAAAACAAAAATATTAAAATAGTCATGTTCTATGTATGTAGGTAAGTTAATTTATAACTATTCCAAATTTGAAATCGATAGCATAAGTAGTTCTTGAGATATTTAGCGATGTGACAGACAGACAAACAGACAAAGTGAAACCATAAATGTTTCTTTTTTACCATTTTCGTACGGAACCCTAAAACTGCTTCGTTAATCGTTACTATCGTCAGTCTCGATATTGTTCCCGGGGTTTGAAGAACTCCATTAAAATTTCTTTATGTACTGTTTTCGGGCGCAAAAAAACAAATAATATTTATTAAATTTACGAAAATATTACTAAATTAAATAAAACTAAAGATCAGATTAATTATCATTTCACTTGCACGTATGTTTTCGCTTTAGGTATTTTAATGTATGTGCGTAGTAATGGAAGAATGTCTTACCTACTCCCCCCATAATTTGCGTAATATTTTATTTATTACATAATAAATACATATTTTATATATAAATAGTTCGGAAAGATACGCTGAAGGAGTCTCTAAGTACTGTACCTAATAATAACAGGAAATATTTATTGATTTACAAGTTAGGGGTAATGATAGTAAAATAACAATAACTTAAATAATATTAAAACTAACTTAAATCTAAAACAAGCCCTTGGGGCAGTACCGAGGATGCTGGCGGCAATTTTTTATAATTTAGTATCGAGCGTCACAGAAGCTGAAATCAAACGACGATGATTGGTTGGTCAGCATTTCGTTCTATTCAGTTTTTTGTTCGCTGCTTTTTTATTTCATTTGAAAATATTGGATCTTCTTTATAACTGACCCGTTCTAAGATGATAATAACAGGTTTTTCTATGCAGGCCATGTTCAATGCCAATCAACTCCACTTTCCGATTACTTTATTTACTTATGCACATTATATTAGTTTCTAGAGCCCTTAGGTAATTTTGTATTAATTTTATTTCTCATTTATTTTCCTCAGAGTCAAAATGAACAGCAGAGTGATTAACGCGGGTGAAATGTGTCACTCTCAATCCCTGGTTAACAATCTACTGATATTATATTTAAATAGAGAGTCTAAGTATATACCAAGTTTCAAATCTCTCACTTTAAAAAAGACCCTTTACAAACTTTGGACCCCTTTTTCACCAATTTAGGGAAGGTATTTCTAAAAACGCGGAAATACGTTTTGTTGTATTTAAACATAGAGCCGATATACAAAGTTTCAGATCACACACTACATCAGGTCTTTCATTTCAATAAATAATTGTTTTCACACAAACGTTAAACCCCTTTTTCGCCCCTTGGGGGTTGAATTTCGTGAAATTCTTTATTTGTGGGTAGTTACGTCATATAATGAATCTGCTGTAGAAAATTCAAGTTTCTACGTTCAGCAGTTTCGGCTCTGCGTTGATGGATCAATCAGGACATTGCATTTTTAGGGTTCCGCAGCTAAAATGGCAACCCTTATAGTTTCGTCATGTCTATCTGTCTGTCCGTCCGTCCGTCCGTCCGTCCGTATGTCACAACCGATTTACTCGGAGACTATAAGCACTACAATTATGAAATAGCTATGAAGGTGTATTCTATACCGCTACATGAAAGTAATGTGAAGTTACAAAAAACTTTTCCATTTAAGTCAAACGTGAGATAAGGCTGTCAAAGACATAAAAAGTGTCCCCTCCCCTCAAAACATTGAGGTGTGGTGTGCTTCAATAAATACTTTCAACGAGTTGTGGTTTGAACAAGATTGGTTTTACGGTTTTTGAGTTTTCGCTGAATTACTGTCTTGCCCAAACAAAAGGTTGTAAGTGCAGTGAGTTCCCTATGAATATATGACCTGTTTACATTCAATGTCCATTACATTGGTATGGTACCCTTCATTGTGCGTGATCCGACATAAACTTAGCCGGTTTTTATATATAGATACGCATCACTCATCAGTGATAGAAAAAATATACATTCATTTGATTGCATATTACAACTTTCTACCTACATACACATGAAGCTCCAATATCGTTACTTGATTTTATTCATTGTTTCGATATGTAATGCGCATTTACTTTATATGGATGTTATGATGTGTCAAAAAGGAACTAGTAAATATTCCGATTACAGGTAAACGTATTTGAGCTATCATGACAGCATTAGACATGCCCGTGTCTACCTGGTACCTATCCACAGTACAGGCTACATAAAGTAATTATTCCTCAATTTGTTAATTATTCCAAAAACTGTCAATAGTAAAACCCGCTTATTCCTAATAACGATTTACTGACGTTTATAGCATAGAGTTAATGTTATTCATGTTTAATCGAATCAATCCATATTTATTTCTTTTTAATCAAGTTCCTCCCTAGTTCAATAGGGCTGTGCCACTCGTGCGCCGACCTATATCAGCTTGGAACCGCGCCAGCGCACAAATACCAAGTGGGCCAACGGCTACCGCCTCAAGGTGACATTGTAGGATAAAAAATTTACTTTACCCGCTCGTTCGAATAGCAAACATTTGACGATGGAGTATTGTGCTATAGCTACGCTAGAGTCATGCCAGTAGCAAGTGTATCAACTTGTCACGCAAAGGTATCCATGCAGAAACATAGTAAATTGTGAGCAAAGTTTGAGGCTCCATAATATCCCATAGCAAAACCAAAATAATGACAAACAGTAGGAAGAAGAGAGTAATCGTATCAGGAATCCAAATTGAATATGTAAACGAGTGTATAGTCTACATCGCAAAGCAAATATCATTTCAAAAAAGCAACGAAGAAGTAGATAGGAAGATAGCAAACACTTGGAAGAATTCTGGTCCCAAAAACTCGTTTTTAAAGGAGATTACCATTTAAAACTAAAAGGAGTAGTAATGGACGCTTGTATACTACCAAGCTTGACATATGGATGTCAGACATGGACATACACAAATAGAATCAAAAACAAAATTACGGCCTGCCATCGTGCAGCGCTCAATGGAGAGAAGTATCTTAAAACTACGTAAAATACAGAAAACCAGAAGCGAAGACATGAATTAAAGATGCACTAAAACATGCTCTTAGCCAGAAGTGCTGGACATATTGCACGATATCGAGAAAAAGGCTGGAGACAACTGGATGGAATGGCCCGGATGGTAAAGGCGCCCAGACAAGGCCAGTGCAGAGATGGGTTGATGACATGGTGAAGATATCCGGAAGTGACTGGCTTAAAAAGCACAAGACAGGGGAACCTGGAGAAAGAAGGAAGAAGAGGCTGCAACCTGTTAGGGATCCAAAAGAAAAATATGTATATTAAACATACATCTGTAAAAGAAAGATAATGGAAAAAAGAAGCTTAATGAAAAAATATCCCGTAATCACTATCGAAAAGTATTGGTCCTAAATCAGTAAAAAAAATAAGTATGTACTTAGGTACGAAAATGTCTACATATTTTTTTCGTATCTATTTTACATAATTTACATAACCATTAGGTACTAAAATTTTTTCCTGTAAAATAATAATTTATTACGGTTTCTTGTTTTTTTTAAAAAAAATGTCCTGCCCTTGAGTATATATTACTGATGCTTTACTAATTATTAGTGAATTATTTCGGGTCAAATGCAGAAAAAAAATCCTGTCGGAAATAGGGGTAGGTAACAATAAATTCTTGGTTAAAAGTTTAGAAACGTAAATTATGATTCGATCATAGAAATATGTGTCGCAAATTCACTTTACATTGATACTTGAATAAGCCTAGCAACAAAATTAGTACTTAAGCGGCAATTCATTTATTACTTAAGATGATTTAGGGAGGAGCACGAACAAGTATTTCTTAAGTATATGGGTTTGGGAGGGGTCTATACTTGTTGTTCTTACGTAAGGTCACAAAAGTAAACATAAATTAAAATATTAAAATGCCGGCAAACCCGAATATGCGCGGTACAAATAAAGTTACCTGTAACTTTACTTTTGTATAACAGAAATCACGCGTTTTATATATTTTTCCAACTTTTCTTTGCAATTTTGGACATAAGAAATACAACAATATGTTTTTGATCCCTTTACAAATGATACAATTCATGATTTTGATAACACGAAAAAGTCATTCAAAGGTATTTACATAATAATGAAAACATGTGAAAAAAGAGCCACATCAAACACCGCCAATGCGTGTCGATTGCAAAAGCCAACGACTCCCCTGTGGACTGGTTTTCATCAGCATTCATCAATTAAATGTAGCGTTACGTGGTGACGGTGAAAAATACTCAGCTGACTACACTGATTACATTTACTAAAGTTACACATTGAAGCCCAATGTGAAATGTTGACCAATCTGGAATAAAACTTTTGTCGATTCTATCAAACTCTGATAGAATTAAATCTACGATTACGTCATACAAGGAATGTAACCTTTGGTTTGAGTATTTAGGTACTTCAATTTGGTTATTTAGGGTTTAACATCGATGTACATATCGGTAAATAACTTCTATGGCAATCTGGACATTAAACAATTTATTCTTGGTTCTTAATTTGACTCTGAGGGACCACATTCCCGAGGGAAATAAGAGATTTATGTAGTGCTACTTCAGTACCTACCTACTTTATATTTTGTGACATAATTATGGAAAACGCTGCATTCACTTTTCGTTACATCGAAATTATGTGGGTCCAAATAAAATAAAATAAACATAGACATTGGTGTTATCTATCTTATCTAATATCTCTTCGACCCAATGGGATCTTTTGTGCACAGCTAGTCATTGGCATATATTGCCAAAGGAAAAATTCGGTGAACCTATTTTAAATAAGTAAAAGTCTGTAGTAAATACTAAATATTTCGTAACATCGATAGGGTACCTATAAGATTAAAACAGTGATCTATACATGTAAAAGAACAAGTCGTCACTGACTGGCTGACTGACTCAGCAACGCACAGCCGAAAGTGCTAACGCTAGAGAATTGACTTTTTTGCAGTCGATTAAATTTATAACGTAGGCCTCCCTAGTTAAGAAAGCATTTTCGAAATTCATCCTCTAAGGAGGTACTTAATAAAACAAGGGATGAAAGTTTCTATGAAAAAACGTAATTATTGAAGTGAGAGATACTTTGTATACTCTCTGTTTAAATACGTTAACGGCGTATTTCAGCGTTTTTCTAAATTGCTTCCCTAACGGGGTGACAAGAAGGTTCCAAGTTTGTACGAGGAGCAAATCTTTTTTGTAGTGAGAGATTTGAAACTTCGTAAATATACTCTCTGTTAATATACAATAAAACTTACTAAGTACTGCATCAAAAATTTGTAACAAATCTTACAGTAATGTTAACTCGTGCAAGTAGCTCAAATTGTACTTAATTGTACTCTCTGTTTAAATACAACAAAACACATTTCAGGGCTTTTCGAAATTGCTTCCATAAAGGGGTGAAAAGGAGGTTCCAAGTCTGTGCGGGAAGCAAATCTTTTATGAAGTGAAAGATTTGAAATTTAGTTAATAGATTCGCTATTTAAATACAACTAAACGTATTTTAGCGTTTTTCGAAATCGCTCCCCTAAATGGGTGAAAAGGGGTTTCCAAGTTTGTGCAGGGAGCAAATCTTTACTTATCTTAAAAATAGATATGGATGTCATCTTTGAGGTTCCTTGCGGTGCTGACATTTATTTTACTTAAAATCGATGTGGGTGTCATTGTCGAGGTTTCTCAGGGTGCCGATTACGAAAATGACATGCATTTTCAAATCTAAGATGGTGAACATTTATTTTTTCTTATGAGTAAATATTACACAAAAGATTAACAGCATCAGACAACTGACCGCAAAAAATAGACCTCATTTATATCTTTGTTACCATCTAAAATCTACGCGGACGAAGTCTCAAATAAACCGCAATACACTGCCGGGACGGGCTTACTTCATCCTGTCCTTACGTGCATGGTTGGCAACACTGTAAGACTTTACGAGGGGAAAATGGAATCGATGAATATTTTACTCTGAGGGTTATTAGCACATCGGTAATCATGTTCATGACTATGAATATGTTTGTAAAATTATTCAAAGTAAAAATGCGTACGCGTACCTACATAACATAATACGTTAATTACGAGTTTGACAGTAAGTAAGTGGTAGGTAAGTTATAAAACTTACCTACCACTGGTCCATCTTTTACTGTGGACACCTATTTTTCAAGTGCATGAAAAAAATGACCTTAATTTAACTATTTACTTATTATATTAAGGACATAATCAGTATATATAACAACCAAGACCGTAATTTAGGTATTTAAATACTTATTTTTCCAGTCACTCCATAATCCTGTGTCAGTTAGTGCTGTATTGCAGAATAAAATGAAAAATCCAGAACATTCAATAATATATATTTTACACGATGTACGTGTGACTGGTTTAATTAACTTCAATCTTATGAGTGAGATTGGCAAACGAATATTTAAAAGTTATTTCCTCACATGGCTACTATAATAATATACGGCTTTTTAGCCATGGACGGCGAAAGCGCTCCGTCGGAATAAACTGAATTATTTCATTAATTAGAGGTAAAAATTGAAATGCGGTGAGATTGAAATGCGGCGGCTAGTTAGGGCGAGGGGTCCAATTACCTGCAACCCTATCGAAGAGGGCGAAGTATCCAAACCAAGGTCTCACAAGACCGGACACTTAAATCGCGTTCCAATTTGGCTTAAACGAGTTTCGCGCGTTTGCTGCCACCACCCCGGCACAGAATATACGGCTACGGTATCCTCTGCCAGTTGTAGAAGGCGACTAAAAGGGGATCCTCGGGGTCGTAGACGGTCGCAGTTGGGGGCTGTGGTTGTCCCACAGTCTAGGACGGTAATGGTGCGTTCCGTAGGAGATCCTAGAGAAATCGGAAGTGGGTCGAGGAGGACCATCAGTGGGTTTTTAGTCGGTGCAGTTCCGATATAACCTCCGCGCTGCCCTCGTGGTGCGGAAGTATCCATAACAGATTTTGCCCCAGTACCATATAAATACCATAATTGCCTAAATACCATAAAGGTATTTTTCACACCACCTGCTCGAGAATGGCTAATTATATATCATGCAAACCTTACCGAAGGCAAATCATTATAGCCCTCGGCTTGAGCAGGGTTGTAATATTGTACTGAATATCATTATAACCCGCCGGGTATAAATGTGATTTCACTTTTCATAGTTCGTATTGTTATATCTTTAAAGTCTAATTTCGTAAAGTCCGCACGGCAACGGGAACGCGCACGGAACGAACCGCGAACCGCGTCGCTCGCTCGCGGGTGTCATGTTCGAAACAAAACCCAACATCCATCCCGACCTTCCTTCATTCGCGGCCTTTGCATTAATGTACTTACTATTAAATACCTAAAACAAAAGCCGCGAGTACTACAAGACGCTGCATTATACAGATTAAACTACAGATGGCGAGTCACGAAAGTCATTGGGTTTTGGCGGACTGATTGATTCTGTTTCTAGTGAAGTAGCCTTGGTTTTTATTTATTGTCTTGCAAGAGGTGAGAAAATTAAATTAAAACTGTTTTAGTCATGGGTGCGCTTAAATCCCTCACTACACCCTGGACTCAGTCTTAATTCCCTCGCTTCGCTCGGGAATTAACTCATTGCATCCTCGCTACGCTCGGGAGTGCAATCTCTGGAGTCCTTCGTTACTTTCAGTGTTCAATATTGCGCCCGTGACATGAAACATTGCATTATCCCCTTGGTGTACAATCTAATGTTTAATATACATTTGATAGCTAACGTCATCACTAAGGCTTCTGTATTTACGTTCACTGACCTATGTGGTAACACCTAGCAAAAAAGTTTTAATTGCATTGCGGTTATTATCTATACGAATTATTGGCTTACTTCAGTAGAATAATATGGAGAAGTATCACACAGCGCGATTGGCTTATAGGTACGAGACTGACGTGCATGACAAGACCCTAAACGATTTTTAGGACTTTTCATACAAAACAATCCAGTCAAGGGATTGCAAACTCTACTGAAAACCCAATCAATAAGTAAATAATACTTCTGCTTAGCACGGCTACAGATTTATTTATAAATAGAAGGTAACAAGTACAAACAGCACATCATTGTTTGCAGAATACTTACAAGTTTGAAGTTGGTTAACAGACCTACAAGACATTACGAAGTTTGCTAGGTAGAAGCGAAATAACCGTAAAAATAAAATTCATAGAATCGGAGAAAAATAACTGTGATTTATAAAGTTATTTTCAGCTTAAATTGTAATGGTCGACTATATTACTGAGTATTCCTTTTAAAAAGAGCCATCCCACGCGCACGGTTCATTTGTATATTCAAGATCTGGTTTTAGCATTTTCTTAATATATTATAGCAAAACCCAAAACTGTCTCCAAAACTGTTCACGAGCACCCTCGAAGAAGTCTTCAAGAGCCTGGCGGTTACCTGGGAGGGGAGGGGAATAGTCTTTGGTGGAAGGAAGTTGTCAAACCTTCGTTTCGCTGACGACATTGTTCTCTTCGCCCCTTCTGCAACAGAACTCCAGCTAATGCTCGAAGATCTAAGCTTGGCAAGCCTTCAAATTGGACTCACAATCAATCGGTTAAAAACTCAGGTGATGACAAACAGCACAAAGTGTAGGGTCGAGGTAGACGGGCATATCATACACTACGTTGACGAGTATATATACTTGGGCCAGCTAGTCTCTTTCAGGAACAGGCAAGACAAGGAAGTCGAACGCCGTATCGAAAACGCCTGGAAGAGCTACTGGTCCATGAAGGAGCTAATGAAGGGCACCCTTCCACTGTCACTGAAGCGAAAACTCGTCGACATGTGTATTTTGCCTGTCCTAACCTACGGTGCACAAACATGGTCGTTAACTGAGATCCAGAAATCCAAATTGAAGGTTTGCCAGCGCGCTATGGAGCGCAGCATTTTGGGTGTCAAAAGGACGGATCGTGTCCGAAACACTACACTGCGCTCTAAAACACGCATTGCTGACGTAGGTAAAAAAACTGCTAGGCTCAAGTGGGACTGGGCCGGCCACGTCTGTCGCATGCATCCAGATAGGTGGGCTAATATAGCCACCAAGTGGGTGCCACATGATGGACGACGCGGACGGGGCAGGCCCAGACGGAGATGGCGGGATGATCTGGATGCATTTGCCGAGAATTGGGAGGAAGAAGCGCTCAATAGGGAGACCTGGAAAACATGGGGAGAGGCCTTTGCCCAGCAGTGGGACAGCCAATAGGCTATAAAGTAAGTAAGTAAGTATTATAGCAAAAATCCGGTTCGGATGAATGGTGTTATTTACTTTTTCCATCGATATGTACGTGTGGTGGTATTCAACGATAACCGATCCAAATCGTGGTTTCAATTTCTCCTGATTATAATTCGCTCATCATTCAGGTTACCACGGTGTACACATACATGTAACACATACCTGTGATCTGAGATATTTTTTTGATTTCCCGCCCTTAGTAAATATCTACTATTACAACTCTCCATCGGCATACAAACCTCAAAGTTTTGCCTAAGACTGGTATTAAAATTAAGAATTTTGTTTGTAGTAAATAAGCCCTTTTCACCGTGAATGGTTACTATGGATATTCAGACAGGTACTTTCATTGCCAATAATTTACGAATAAGTAAGTATTCGTGTATGCGCAACGCAACTCATTCCTCTGTCAGAGGTACTCTACTAAGGAGATGCAAGTTAGAACCGTCAAACCGTGGTACCTACATAGCTGCAAGAACCCGCGGATACTTAATTTTATGATATCTTTCTGGCTGGCCAAATTTCGTTGTTACATTATTTCAGTAACAATAAAACGTTTTTTCATGCTTGGAGTGTGTCATATTAGATTTATCACCAGCCAAGAGTTACCAATTTCACAATGATAAAAAAGTTATTTAAGTCGTTTGAGCGCTCAAATCTCAATGGAAGGTCAGTAGGTAGCACTAAACCGCGCGCGTGTCGCGCTCGAACCGCGGTGTCTATGTTTTGTATGTTGAGAGGTGTATGGTCAAACCCATGGTCTAAGAAAACAAGGTCTGGCAATAAGGATCGTGACACGAGGTCGAGTTGCCACCTTATAGTAACAAAACTGATAACTAAGGAAAAAAAATCTGCCGTTATCATGCAAAATAAATTGTTTACGCATTAAAATTGGCATTTACATGTTTAAGCACACAAAATAGGTCAAGTTGAACATGAATGTACTTAATAATTTAATAAAATACTCACAGAATATATGGAAGTCAGGGAATATCATAATACACTACTGGCAACAGTGCTTACTCACACATACGAGCGTCATGTCAATCGCTTTGACGTTAACCGCGATCTCGCTCGGATGTACTGAATTGCATATATCGCTCTCGGTCGGTGTCAGTTTAAGCAGTAATTGCCAAACTTTTTTGCGGTGCCGTTGCTAATAAGAGTTGATGTAGGCCAGATTTTAAAATGGTAGGCTGTTCTATTCGGAACTGTAAGAGTAGAAGTGTTAAAGGCGGGACCTTATTGTTTTCTTTCACTTCCACAAAACGAGTCAGTAGCCAACGAATGGCTTTGCTATTGTGGATCGAAAACAACGAAAAAAATAATGGTACACTATACTACGTAAAATTCTTTGTTTTCTTAATTTGTGCATTTTAATGTTGTTCGGGTCCTATTTATTCAGTCAAAATAAAATATTGACACTAAATGATAAAAATAGTGATGTGGCTAAGCCGATACAATTGGAATATTTGCAAAAAACCGCAATCGTTGTGTTATGTTGTTATACTTATTGAATATAGCTGGGTCTATACTTTAGTATTGATGATTAGAATTCTTATTATTTTGCAGGGAAAGTATGTTCAAAGCACTTTTTACTTTCCGACTATTATAAGCCACTGCCTCAAATTCTCCTTAATAACAATGGATGACATGCAAGACAATTAAGGCCAAATGCCATACCTTTTTTGTCATTGTTGTAATTTTGTTTTTTATACAGACGTTTAATATAATTTATATCCTATTTTTTAAGTAAGACAACTATTTTCCCCAAAATACAAAGTTTGAGAACCATCGATAGCAGGGAGGCAGAAGGTCGTGTCACCCACACTACTAACCGATGTTTCCGTTTGCCATACCTGGCGGAGTATATTATTGTACCATGGGTCAAACCCCATAAATCGACATAATAGCTTTTTGAATTAGGAACTTAATGTCCGTTACGCACAGTTCTATTTTTAAAAACTAGTACCTACATAATATGTTCGCCGTGGAATGAATTATTCATTTTGGGTGGATAACCTATTTATTTATTATCTCGCAATCAAATCAATTTGATCAATTAACACTAATATTTTATGCCCAGTTTACGATTTCATATTAACGCAGACTATGTATTATTAATATTGCAACCAAACAATAAATATCTACGTGGGTTGATACAATACGAGTAAAAACGGTTTTGTTGACAAATTGCCTGGGTGGTTAATTAGTGAACAACAAACACCTGATCACGCACAGTTTAGTACTATCCACTGCTTCTTAAAAACAACGAAACCAGTCCTACGCCTTACTAAAGTTTCAATGGAACAATCCCCGTAATGAGCAAAGTCTACGTGACTTAACATTAAAATAATTTTAGAGAAGTGTTTCGGCGCAAAATAGTTTGAACAAATGCCAAGAAAACTGACAATATTCCAATGTGGTATCTATGGTAGGTAGATAGCTGGAAGAGCCCAGAGGTTATCTTCATGAGCAAGGAAGAACTTTTTTATATTGGGTACATCATAACGGGTGATGTGACTACCCGATTATATGAACAACTAGCGACCCGCCCAGGCTTCGCACGGGTGCAATGCTGATGCATGTATTATACATATACCTAAACCTTCCCCTTGAGTCACTCTATCTATTAAAAAAAACCTCATCAAAATCTGTTTCGTAGTTTTAAAGATTTAAGCATACATAGGGATATAGGGACATAGGGACAGAGAAAACGACTTTGTTTTATACTATGTAGTGATTTACATAAACCGCATAACATCACGAAGAAGCTACGTACCTAAATACTGATATATTTTATGTTATGGGGGGGAGGTAAGGATACCTTGGGGTTTAGATGCCATACAATAACTGCATTATCTTGTGTGTAATGTGTACACGCAGGTGTGTTTTAGTCATTTCACTTAGGGGCTCAATTGAAGGTTCAAAATATCGCACACAGGTTTCAGAAGGACAAAAACGTTACCGGAATAAGCGTTAGCGTTGTCCCCTTCTGTCAACTAGGACCCTGTTGTTTTATCATACCGTTACACGGGTACACAGAAATACATCAGTGTGAGAAGCAAATATATATTTAAAAAGTAATGAAAACGCGCTAATAATAAGCATACGTAGGTCGTAAACTGAAAAACACATTCAGAATTAAAATGCAGCCATCGCAATACAAATATTTATTCCTGCGATATTTCAATATTCCGGCAATCGACCACATTAATTTAAGTGTGCTTAACAAATAACGATACGATAGCCGTAAATATTTACATACAAACACCTAAATATATATTAAGAAAACGCTCTTTTAATTTGAAGCGTGTATTCATTGCTTCGTTGCTCAATCACCCTCTCACACGATCAGTTATTATATATAATGAATAGTACGAGTTGCCGCGATTACCTATGGTAACGAATGCTGTCATTTTCCATTATAAAAAAAACAGTACCTATGTACGAAATGTTACGCAATCGACCGGACCTATTTCATCAAATTTTACGATCGGACTTACATTTCTGACTCGACAAGTAATTTTGGGACCTACCGACTATCTTCTGTTGTAGACCCCAGAAATGTAGATTTCCATTTCAGATAATACTTGTCGATAGAATTAGATTTCAGTAATTACATACTCTATTTGCTGTTTACAATAGTGAGGTTTTGCTTTTATATGAAACCATTTTGAAATATTTCACGGTTTCATCTGAATAGAGCGAAGTTTTCCAAATCTAAACACTATTTCAGTAGGTTGCGATTGCCTTTTGTTTCACGATTGTACAACATGGGGGTAATCAGAGCTAACTCTAAAGACGCCTCTAGGGCCTCTAAGGCCGACCACGGTACTATAACCGAATAAAGCAGTAGGTATGTAGCAAAATGTGTTTAAGGTAAAGTTGACACAGCCAGTTTAAAGACAGCTGCAGAATTTATATTTAAGACGTTAAAATGGACCAATTATAACATAGGTTAAGTGTGAATAGGCTTTAAATAGTTTTGATTGATTTAGCTAAGTGTGTTTAGTGACCCCTCCTACGAAGCTGATGGTCCGAGTTCAAACCCCGGTACAGGCAGGCAATATTTTGTTTCCGAGTCTAATTAGGATGTTTTCATATATATTTAAGTACCATCAAATTGGACAGGGGTTGGTTACTTGAGACACCTGTTTTCACCAGGAACTAGTTAAGTGCTTGTCTGTGGGAATAATGGGGCATTTAGCCTTGTGTGTTGAGTTAGAGGTAGAGTTATAGCTACAGACTTCCTGGACAGAGCTACTGCTCAAAACGGGGTCTCGAGTAACCCATGCAATGCGCAGTCCCATTTTACCCCATTTGAGGGTATTTATGACTTTATGGTTATTAAACATATCATCCTGTAGTAACTATAAAATAAGCCTATTGGAGCTTACTGTACGACAAGATCGATTTGTCCACGGTCTTGCCCATACATATTTATAGTTTATTTATTTAAAACATTTAACTAAGTGCAGCAGTGTTTTAAGTGTAGTTTGTTCTAATTAACCTGTAGTTTATTGTAAAGACATAGTTGGAAGTAGTTGAAGTTACTAAATAAAAGTATACCTAATCCTAATCATGTCTAATCTAATGACGTTATTTGTTTTTTTTCATGATGCGTCGAGAAAAAATTGTAATTGTAATTTGCTCGAAACGCCGATAGAAAATGTTTATTAAATTCTCGTACAAGTTTCCGAAAAATGGCTAGCCGTTTAATAAGCCTAACAAACATAGCCGCTCGAGACTTGTTAAGGGTGGAAAAAGACAACCCAACCTAACTGGATCTATATAACAGCCAGAGGAAAATCACGGATTTGCAAACACGCCCCTGGAAATTCGTCATCTCTGGAAAAATCTGATGCATTATTTTCGCAGCGCAACAAAATTCAGCTTGTAACGATCGCGTAGGTATTTTATTTGAATTTGAAGCTGTGCCCGTATGTTTTAAGATCTTAATTACAATGATCGCGCAATATAGATTCGCGCTCGCAATTTCCTAGATGTATATTTAAAACGACTTTACGGTCGTTGCGAGACACCGATCATCTGTTATTTTACATCACGTCTAAAGTCAATTCGGAAGGATGTTATTTGACCTTGATAATTAGTGCTAAATAGGTCATATTTTTTGGAAATTGCTTGTACTTGATTACTGATTACATTACGGGACAAACTCACCCTAAGTAGATCTATTGTCATTTCGAGTATGGAAAATGACATTTAGATAAACCTCACGCACACTCCAAAACGTACCTTTACGTAATCACCCCTCTTGATTGGATAATTTTATTATATTATATTAAAACAAAATTGGAATAAAAATCTTACAGAAAATCTTAAATTTACGAGCCGATTTTATTTAGCATTAACTAAATGTGAAAACGTAACGTTTTCGAGCGTGCGTAAAGGTAAATTTCCAGTCTAAAAATTACAGTTAGTTCTACCTCTACCTAGCGTAAGTTTGACAAGTTACTAAGAAACTACGAGTAGCAACTCCAACAAGCCACAATATTCAACACATAACAATGTAGTGTGCGGGGTAATCACGTAACTTTTTTACTACCGTTAGGTAGATTTTAATGTCAAATTTTAATTGTCACCTACATACATTTATACTTCAAAATTGTCAGTAAAATCTATCTATCGGTAGTACATAAAGTTACGTTATTCGCCTGGTGCACACCGTACTAGTTTGTGTATAGTCGGTAATATCGAAAAACATGCTGTGTACTGTGGATCTATAGGTTTATCTCCACACGTCTCGTAACTATGCCCCATTCTCTGCTCCGATAATTACCCTCAGTTAACAACGACTGATTTCTGACGGATATGGGTCATTGTCAGATTTAGGTTCGCGTCAAGCGCCTGCCGCCATAAGGTCCCTTTCGATGTGGATTATCACAAATATATCCTGGCGTTCAAAAATCAGACCAGTCAGGCCGTAGCCGGGGCGTGCCATATGCAGATTGGCACGGTGTATTCGTTTTATTTTCATGTCGCTTTTTAGGGTTCCGTACCCTAAGGATAAAACGGGACCATATTACTAAGACTCCACTGTCCGTAGTCCGTCTGTCTGTCTGTCACCAGGCTGTACTTCATGAACCGTGATAGTTAGACAGTTGAAATTTTCACAGACGATATATTCCTGTTGCCGCTATAACAGCAAATGCTAATATAATGAAAACAGAATAAAATAAATATTTAAGTTTTTATAGATAATGGCACGGAGCCCTTCGTGCGCGAGTCCGACTCGCACTAGGCCGGTTTCTAGAACATTGTTTTTAATCGAGTGCTGCGGCGTCAGTTTTGTATCTGTACAAAATAAAAGTGATACAAGTGCCCGAGAATGTTCAGGCAATTGTAGAGTATGTACGCTTATTGCAATTAATTAGCTATAGAATAGAGTGTGAACTTTAGTCTAAATCTTACTTAAGTCCGTGTTAAAATTGGCTTCTGAAATAAAACCACACTTGTTAACCGCTGATTCTGTTTTGCACCTATTTTGAACCCCAAATATAAACTAGTAGTAGTGAGCTGTAGACCTCGCGAGTGATTTTTTTATGTTTTCAACCTCATGACTCCAGCGCTAAATTGTACAAAATTGAACCGAACAAAAAACTATAGGTAATATATTTATCGAACCTGCTCACAAAATTTAATGAAAATCTGGTGAGAAATACGACTTGTTGAGGAAAACTGTCCAACTTCCGCCGGACAAAGTGCTGAAACTAAGACACTTCGCTCGCTGCTTCAATTGCCATTGACAAATATTTCCAGATAATAACAAAATCAGACGATAAAGGACTGCATGGATAATTTTGAAATGTCTAGAAGTTTAAACGAATTACATACACAGATACCGAGTAAGTACCTACGTAACTAATTAATATTAAGCCAAAAACAAATGGCTCATTGTTTATATCCTAATCCTAATCCTAATAATATTATAAAAGTGAAAGTTTGTGCGGATGGATGTACGTTCCGCTTAATCTCAAAAACTACTGAACGGATTTCTATGAAACTTTCCAGTATTGTAGCTTAGACATCAGAATAGGACATAGGCTACTTTTTATCCGCGGGTAACACCGCAGGACGCTGCTAGTAATTTATAAAATGTATGTAGTTATTTAATTTGAATTATATAGGGCTATAATACTCGAAGGGCTCTCTGTTTTTTTGGTACCTACATATTTTATTTAATGTATTCAATATCATTTTTGATATGAACGCTATATATGTGCTTACATAAGGCTGTGGCTACTTCCTCGGTCAACGGATAGGTATCGCTATCCAACGAGGAAATGTGGCCAGCCTTATGGGCACCATCCCCAAAGGCAGCAACCTTGGGGAATGTACATATTAATTAAGTTTATAATATTGTCTGTTCTATTAATAAATTATTACAACTTTAAATTATTACAGAAGTAAGTGTGTGTAAATATGCTTACAGACATTCATACCTCGACATATTTTTGTCTCCACACAACGACTCCTTTGTGATTGGTTGAGCCAGTCCAGAAAAATGTTCTTGTATTTGTTAATTCTTCTTCAAGGTTAAACTCATAAAAGTGCGAGCTTTTAGTCTCGGGTATTTCAAAGAAATGGTGACATCATTGGCTTACAGTACTAACTCAGAGTCTAGAGAACGTGTGGTTAATATATATATAGGCTGATTCTTAAGAAAATATAACAGCGTTCCTGTAGTATCTGCGTCGAACGGACTTCTTGTACATTGGTTACTATACGAAATTACGGCTCAATAAAATAATAAGTATAAATTCAATGGCTTTTATACAATATACAATATTGGCGCCGTCCCTTTACCATCTTACCACCACGAGTGGGGTGATACCAATTCAGTCTCTGTTCTCGGTACCAACATTTATTTTTTACCGATTTTAGTTTCAATATTAAATGTACTACAGAGAAGGTAAGGACAGCGGTTGAAACGCCGAAAGGCTAAGAGAATATCCAGAAAATGAGAAAATCTTCACAGTCACATGTCTCTTTGAAAGGCTATCGAATCATGATCGTGTTCAAGGGGCAAAGTGAAATTCTGTTTCCACCAATTGACGTAGAGCACTTTGAAAGCACCAAAATATTTTTAGTTGGTACTTAATATTACAAATTACGACAAATTGTATGCGTTTTCGAAGCCCAGTGGAAACAATTATGTACCTCAACTTCACAAACGACTGAAGTTAGTGCTAGAAACGTCTTCAGGCTCCTTTTGTCTTGTACGTAATCCTAGAATCATGAATAATATGATCTTGAATCACTTCCACGTTCGACCCAAATGCTCGCATCAAAAGTGATGCATATGACATGATTCAACATCTTGTCTTAATATATATTTAGCCGAGGCAAAATACAGACTATAAATAAGTAGCAGTAGTGGTTTCATCATTTCTATTGATTCGCGTTTTAACCCTCATTCGTGTTATATAAGTATATATAGCCAAGTTATACCACTTTTTAAACCTTGATACAATTTAATAAAGTCTAAAAGTGGTAGACCAATTTGTTGGCTTACTGTAACTAGTACAACGACTCTTTATAAATTCGTCATATGTTTCGTCGAATACTTAGGTATTAATAGAAACGGAATAGGTTTATGTTAAGTCAAAACGTGAGTGGCTGGCGTTTGAAATATAACTCCCCTATCCTTAAATAAAACATTAAATACAATGTATATAAGGTAAACGTCCCAATGTTTGACCTGTACCTATAGTATCAGTTTTATCGAAACGACCCACATACGAACGTGTTTGCCTTTAGTATCAATTTGTATGTCAAAAAAAGTTACCACCCAAGGCCACCAGAGGCGCTGCTCGCATTGCAATACAAATTGAGACTAAAAGCAAACGCGTTCGTTTGTGTTTTGTTTCGAAAAAACTTATAATAGAGGACTAGAGGTACAGAATACCCAGTAGTTCACCCCTATAATTATTAGTGTCCGACAGCAGTTTCGGTTTCGGCCTAAAAATCACGTTAAATTTCGGCCGAAGGTTCGGTTTCGGCCAAAACCATGCCGAACATTTCGGACGCGCGGAAACTTTCAACATTGTACTTCTGGATCGCGTTCGGCTAATTCCGGGTGGACTCAGCACAGCCGGCAATTTTTTATTTATTTATTTAGGGATCACCAACAATTGTTAACAATTAAATGCTTAAGGGATAAATGTCACAATCCATTACAGGCGACCACCACATGCGTTAAAATAATAAAAAAACGTTGTAAGTTAAAAATTACATCTAAATAAATACATTAATTACCTAGTGTGTGTAATGTATTACTTTGCAATGTGCTTAATGACGTAGCTCGCTCGACTCCGCCAACGGTACATCTTATTGTAGCACAATACACACACAAAAACATAAATGTGAATAATGCCTATATAGTTCGTAAACGATTTCCCTAGTAAAATAAATAAAAATAAATAGGTAAGACGAACTGGAAACCAAGTTCTTTCAAAGCTCCTTAGTGCAAAGCTCCAGTCGGCATAACGTTATTAAATTCCTTAAAATGATTTGTTATGTTCTTTGCTGTTCAATGGTACGACTTGCAAAAGTCTTCTGTTATTCAAATTCCTCTACTTTAAACTTCAGCACACTCAAACTTAGCTTTTTTTGATGGGATATCATTATTTTTTATCAAATAAGTAGGTAAGTAATCAAACGATTTTTCTTTTCCCTCTTCTTTTGCAATTTTCGTTACTACTTAATACAAAACTAACTTACGAAGTTATATATAATGGTTTTACAAGAATCGTTATCAATAAAGAAATGAATTGAAAAAGATTTTAAGTTATTGGGGGGCAAAAGTAGTCCGAAATGCTTCTTGTAGGGAAACTGGGGAGGATTGATCACCCCTTTTGATTTCACTCTCTATTTTTCGAATTTTAGCGGTATTGTATAACTTTTTACGTCATTCGATTTCAATTTTTTCTATTCATAGATAATATGAACGAGACCAAGATTGCGTTATAATTTTGATCATAATATGGTAAAATGTCATAATGTATCCCCTATGTCAGCACGACTTGTTTACCCCTGATTGGGAGTCTTGATCCTGGGCGGATAGTCTCCCAAATATAGGGGACACATGGTAGGCAGATTATTACCGGGTATAACCATGCCTGACTCCTTCCTATTAATAATTGGATGCGTCGGTGTCGTCGGTGACAATGCACTCAGAAATAGGCTGGTATACAAGAGAACAGATATTCAACTTTATTCCATGCTTGCAAGTTAAATTCCATGATCCGCTGGAATTGAGTGTCTAATTCTAGAATCCGGTGTTGTTTCTTTCCAATCTGCCACTGCTCGCAGTAGAAATTGTATAACTACATTTGACTGAGAAAGTAGTCTTCTACTTTAGAGTCTTTTATAAAATGAGGTTCAAAAGAAGTAGACCACTTTCTCGGCTGACTGTAGCTAACCAGGTTCCATTACAAAACTTGGAATCAAGATGGCTTCCACTCCGAGACTGGTCCACCCGCCGCCCAGCATTGTTTTAATACATACTCTAGTAAAGGCCAAACCATTTCAGTGTCAATTATTAAGGACGCAAATGCTTTAGTCGGGTTATTTGTTCCAGCATCAGCACCTATATAGCCTAGGCTCGGTAAAGTTTACCTAATCATCATTTAATTTTGAATATTTCACGCGTTTTTAGTCAAACAAAATTGAAGTGTAGTACATATTAATAGAGTTAAATCCCGGGAAGTAGGGAATTGACCAAGATCATCAAGCACCAACGTACGTGTAAATTCAACGAGTTGCAGCGCCTAGCAGGTTTACGTGAGGTAACATGATGAGTCTTAAAATATATACAAATCACAATACTATTGAATTGAAACATGCTGGAATACATTTTTTACTCCAGACCTCCTCCCAACGGTATGAAATACGAAGTATAAGTTGATATGGATGTTCACGCGAACGAAATCTTGGGCGAAAGCTAGTTTCATAATAAATCTTCCAATAATACACTTGTAACAGCTATCATTATTAGATTACTATTATAATTTCTAGATGTAATATTAACGAATGTTCGACATTTGCGATTGAGTGGGCCTACATCGTTTTTCTTCCATACGTACTAAGTTTTTTTTGTATATTTGGCTTTATCGTGTTTTACTACGTTTAGACCAAAGACTACGAACCAAATTCATGTATCTACAAAATCGAATAGGTAATTTAATACACAGCTACATTCTATGTCTTATTCACATTCGTACTAACACTATAATTTTTTCAGTTGTTTGTTTGTTGTTGCTAATGCAAGCGTCCGATGAAAATATGGTTTATTTTTCAATACTGGGTATATATAAAATACTTTTTATACAAGTAATTATCCCCTTATTGGGATAAAACCACGGTGGAATAATAAAACTCAATGTCCACACAGCGGCGGTAATTCTTTTCTATTTTGGTAAAAACAATACGTATGCTCGTAATTGTTTGGCTTTTTTAAATCTACCTACCATTATATGAAATGAGAGCATCGTTATTTTTGCCGCATTCCCATCACACAGATTCACAAACATTCAGCGATTTTCACCGTCGGTTTATGTGGCATACCGACTGAATTTAACATTATAGTCATAACATAAAGTACCTACGTAAGAAAATCCACACGTCATGAGTATTATAGTTAAAAATAAAACATGTATTTGTATATAATAATTACGATATAGATGAGGGTTTTTCAGGGTTTATCCAAAATCCCAGTTTGCTGTGCCGATAGTATAAAATGCAGTTATGTTGTTTTCGGCATTTGGCAACGAGCAATGTGCTGTAGGTGGACGATATTTTGGGTAGAACAGAAAAACAAGTGAGTCCACGCCCACTCCGACTGACTAAGCCGGCATTCCGTGTATATAGGCTACCACTACCAAACACCTAACCTATATTAAAAATAGGAATTACCTGCTGCCAGTCGTTAACAGTGTCTTTGAGAATGGCAGTGGGTGGTCTACTGACACCTGTGTTATGCTTGATGTAATAATAGATTGCCAAATAATATTGAGATGCGTAATAGCAGTTTCACTACTTACCTTGAATTTGATAATTATACTATCCCAAATAGTCCTTAGCCAACGTTATCTTCGTACAGCAATATTTACGGCACAAATTATTTTCTAACATGTGGTCCTTTGTAATTCTACCTATAAAAATACAGGAAACTTTTGTATAGATATATGGAATGAACTTTAACAATGTGTACAGTATTTTTATCTCACGAACGCGGATGAGCCATGGTTGTGTGTTGACTTGTTCAGCTTAACATGCACATTGTCTATGTGTGCGTCAGCGTAGGATCTATGAGTTCACATTGTCTATGTGTTCGTATGTATAACAACTACAACTATTGCTAACCCGCGCTCGTGAGGTGAAAGTAATGTAATATTTACCTATTTCCCTGGAATGTGGAAACTTTAAAGGGCACTAATACATCAAATGATTTTCCTTTACTAATGATTCTCCAAGGAGAATGTTTATCAACTGATTATTATAACTAGCTGCCGTAGCTGCCGTCTTGGAGCAATATTTCCTGATATCCGGTGAGTCTTGGAAGTTAGCTTCGTGCAGCTTACCGGTCGGAAATGCCTATTACGTGCCTGCATCGAGCCTGGATACACGAAAACTTGTGGGACGCTTCGGTGCACTTCCCATGTACCTACATTTGTAGAAAGTCCGCGGTATTTCAATTTATATGCAACCATGTGTGTATTTTGTGCCTACAAAATAATTGTTCAATCTCATATCGTTTTTAACCGCCGACGCAAATGAGGCATGTTATAAGTATGTACGTATGTAACATGTGTGTTTATCGGCCATACTAGCTAGGTCATATAGTTAACGATGAGTTAACGGCTTACTCAAGTGTATGTAGGTAAATTATTTGTTTACTAGCCATTTTACTAGCTACCTACCGGCCTCGGCTCCACACAGGTAGTCCAGTTTTTTTCATGTTTTGATCTACTTATTATCTACCTACTTACTCTGAATTACAAACGAAATTTCTAGTACCTCACATCGAATATACTTGTTAACCATACAAACATTGAATCCCCTTTTTTACACTCCAGGGTCGGCAACGCGCACGTGTCTCCTTTGGAGTTGCGGGCGTATAGGCTGCGGTGGCCGCTTACCATCAGGTGGACCGTACGCTTGCTTGCCACCGGCGTTGTATAAAAAAACTCTTATAAGATTCATTTTCAAAAACACTGAAATTACTTTGCTCATATATTAATTGCGTCTCCACGCCAAGTATGTAGTACCTAACTTACTTTTTAAAAATCAGGTTGCCCAGCATACATACAAGTTTAGTCGTCTTTTTTCTTCGCCCGAGGTAAAGGTCTATCTACATTCCTCTTTAAAATATTCGATAAACTCAACTCAGAAAATTTTTTTTTCACCTCACTAGCTCGGAAAGCTCTTTTTGTATAGGTACTTGTCATTATTCCGTGTCCTCTTATTGGTAATGAACAGTGTTTATCGCCCGTGCCGGTGAGACCACACATTTCAGCCTCATATTTCAATTTCGAGCTTGTCAACTGAGCTGCTATGCGTTTTAGGATCAGGTTAGGTTAGATAATAGAGATAGAAATCGAGTGATCTCTCGATAAAGTTTTACTTAGAGAGAAATTCAGAAACGTGATGATGAAATCGGGATCATGCCGTGAAGAGGGACACACTCTCAAACAAAAGTGGGAGTAATACAAGACGAGAAGCAATCACATAGTGAATATTCTCACTCCTAACGTAGAGCTTTAGATTTATTGAGCGCTTTGGGTATTTAATGATGTATTTTAAATGGTTTTTAATCAAATTTCTTAAAAAAAACCACACACAAACAACAATAAACTTATGACAAAGCTTAACTTAAATTTTCCTCTTGACATTCAGATTTTATTCTAGAAACTGCCTAGATTATACAATTTTTTATGTTTTTATTTTACATATTGACGATCTTTTTGTGAATTTATTATACTCTCGTTTGACATACATTATAGCAATTCATGTCTTTTTTTAAATTTCATATGCATCAATAAATTGCTCTGAATAATTAGATTCAATTTATGTAATATATAACTGACGATTCAAAAGTGCTTGTTGCTAGGCCTATTTGAATAAAGAATATTTTGAGTTTGAGTTTAACACCAGTCGCATAATTAAATATGTGCCAATGTAGTATTACCGTATTTACTTCTAAGGCAAGCACATTCAACAATTCATTACAGTTTTGTTGGTCGACGAGGGTAAGTCGATCACCTAACCTTCGACCAACTTGTTTAGCTCCATGAAACATGATGCGCGCTGGATCTGGAGTGGTCAGAATAGCCCATCTTATTAATACGCTGCCCACGTCCAAACTCGCGCATCGCTGAAATTCAGTATATTTACCTGTGCACCGTTACTAAAATAACTCTCCTAATCATCTCTTGTTACCGACCATTGTGCTATTGCGATGACCAATTTTTTTGCATAGCTTGGCACTGCGCAAACTTTATGAGTAAATAGTACTAAACATAGAATTTGTGGTGTCTTGGCCCGACACCCTGGGCAACGGCCAATGACTGTCTCACAGCTAAAATGAAAAGTCTTATAAACGTACAAGTCACAATGTGGTATAGGCGGTTTTGAATTGGGAGTGCAGTAAATTAATCGGTAAGCGGTAGTATGCAATTTATTTACAATTAGGTATCAATCTATATGAGTCACTTAATGTGTCAGTACTTGGATACTAATTATAAATGACACGTTACTTAAAGAAGCAGTATGTACACAAGGTACATCATAATGCAAGAAAGAATTGAATCACAATGTCACCACTACTACATATTCCTACTTAGGATTACATTTTAATCACAGTTTGAACATTTTAAATTACGAAATTAGTAGCATGAAATTAATTTGAAGACAATAATTCAAGTGAAGTGTAAATCTCTAGTTTCAAAGTACATGCATAAAAAAATAACATGACACTGAACTAATTTCGTACCATGCACAATTTTTGGATGAAACTTCATACAACTAGTTTCACCGTGCAAACGAGGTGCGAAATCGCGAAAGCGCCTGCAATCAGTCGAAGTGTTGGTTTTTGGTCGCGGTGCTTCGATGTTGACAGGCTCTTGTTCTCTAAACTATTGATTGATTACACGACACAAATTTTTACTTGTAAACGTATCGAAATTAATTTCGCGAATATAATTGTAACTTGCATGAAAGTACTTTCCTAATGTAAATAATTTCGACTTAAAAATTAATTGGCTTTCGCTCGCGCTAGCTTAGGAAAATCTCAGTTCAGTGGTGTAGAGTAAAAAACTAAAACAGTGTTTTTTTTTTTCATCTACGAGTAGTATTAGTATGGATGTTCTTTCCATCTGTTCTCACAGTCAATGAGTTCATTATAAAACACGCAAGTGAAATCTTAAGGTAGCGCTGTTGATGTAATTTGCTCGACAACAAACATGGAAAAATACAACGTGTGTAATAAATTATTACTTATAATAAAACATGATATCGCTGCTCATTTGGTCCAACAAAAAAGCCACCATTTTTAGGGGGCAAAATGCATTACGCATACCACCCGGGCGCAGGGGGTGACCCGAGTGGTTATGTGGGACTCTCGTTAGGCTAATGAATGAATGAATGAATGAATAACATTTATTGCAGATTTTAAAAATCCATAGTTTTGTTAGTAGGTACACAGTATAATATTTGTTAGTAAAGTACACAGTTAAAATAAATAAAATAAATTAAGCACTTATAAAAGAATTTTCGAGCATAATATTAATGAGACCCACGGTGAACTTACTAAAACCCCCCTATCTGCCGCCTCGCCGCCTTGTGGCGCCTTCCTCCCCGACCTCCACTTGTACAGTAGCGGACACCTCGAGTCCGCTACAAGGAGGTCATGGGTGCGGAAAAACTACCGGCACCCGATGGCGGACTAGGTCTGCGGTTCCGCCACGAACCACACCTCGGCCGCAGAGGATAGAGAAAGTGGCGCATCGTAATACCGGCATTCCTCTTCCTCTTCGGTCCCACCGACGCCGTTTCTGCGGAACGGCCCCGCCAAGTTCGCAGGGGGTAGGGAGAGTGGCGCACCGTAATACCATCACGCCTCTCCCCCTGCGATCTCGCCTCGGCCACAGAAAATAGGGAACCCTTCTTCTGCTGTCCCACCACAACGCATCCCAAGCGGGCTAGCCAAGCCCTCTGGGAACGCTCTTCTCGGGCCAACCGGCAGCGTAAACCGACTGGCCCCGGGTGCCTCTTAGCTTCACCGTGGGTGACCAGTCCACGGTTACTAAGCCCCCCCGCCCCGGTAAGGGGGTTTGGTCCAACACCTGGCTACTGCCCTGTAGGGAAAGGTGAGTAGAAGTTCATGATAAGCGTTTTAGACTCGGGTGGACTGCCGCATTTATTTATTTATTTATAGTAACCATATTTTGTCGCAGCGGTTACCCCAAATAACTTAAATTCTATCATGTTTGGGTACAACCCTACCTCTACCTACGCTCTAAACCCATGGATTAAAACAATCATAATCAAGTAATTCACTCTGAGATTCCTCGGTTTCCAGTGCAGCTACATTAGCGTATAAATTCTCACAACAGTTCCGAGAAATCTCGCTGTCGGAGAAACTTAGAATTGGCTTCGGTAAACATCCGGGAAATCTTAATTAACCAACAGATGTCTCAACTCAGATTTCCACCTAAACCATAAAAAATGAATTAACACTACACTAGTAGACCCAACGAAGACTAATAACTGCCCATTGGCGGAAACAATTCGAATATCGGCGTATTTTAGCATAGTTGTAGGTAAAGATGTCCTAAGCAACATACTAAAAGTACCTACTGGTGGATAGGGGTGGAGCTAACTAGTGAAGGGGTGTAAAAGTATTTATGTACTCAACGAGTTCTAAACAACGATTTCCCAGCGATGGGGGCGAAAAAAAATGTGAGCTACCCGATCAAGTGAGGTGTCGTTGTTTAGAGCTAGTTGAGTAGATAAATATCGTATTTTTTGTTTTAAAAACTATTGGAAAACAAAGGAATGGGAAGCCACTTATAATAAACTTTTAATATTTCATTAAATATTCATCCCAGCGAATAAGTGTATCAGAACATTTTTTGTAGAAAATTTTATGTACATTACTTGTGTCTGCTTTTTTTGCTACAGGCCACCGTTTAGGAGCTTTTAACAAAAAAATTAAAAAAAAGGTCCGTACACCCCCCCGCACTCCTTAGGTACACCCCAACCATCGGTACTTTTAGTATGTTGTTCAGGACATATATACTTACCTATAATTATGGCAAAATTCGCTTATACACGAATTATTTCCGCCAATTTTCCTTCGTTGATCAGTAGTTAATCTTAGTCGAATAATAAACAGACGTCGAGTACTGACAAATAGGCAGGAGCGATAATTACTAGGTAGGTGCGGAGGATCCGAATTGTTAGCATGATTTCGTTTACTTTTTACACAGGGCATTCAGTTACATAGGTATTTTCTAATTGAAGGACGAATGCTTTACGTCCGACATACCTAATAAGTCAGAGTGACATGCTCACCAAAAAAAAAAAATAATAAGACTTTTATTCAATGATTGTATACATTTACAGGCAACCAAGACAGGTACAAAAAACAAAGTATACAAAAACAATTGAAAGGGTAGGGTTAAAAGTCATATTCGCTTAAGAATCTCATGCTGACATATCGGTAAAACCAAAGCGTCGTTAGTCCAATGCGGCAATAAGCTTTGCGGCCAAATGTAAGTAGTGTAAAAGATATCGGGCAAAAACCTAAGCCACCAAAAATGGGACTACCGAACGTTATCTAAAGGAGTTTGAGTTAATAATGCCTAACTTGCCTATATGTTTAAATTTAACTTTATAGAAGCTGCAAAATCAAAAAATACTGTTTCTAATGAGACGTAATGGGCGGTCGTGTAAATAATGAAATATATACTTTTTCACTTCTCATGCTCGAAAAGTGTGTCATATTAGACTTGTCAAGCGGGGCTAAAGTAGTACATTTAACCCCTAGGGAAAATATGAATACATATTTATGATTTACAAAACATTTGAATTTGACCAATCAAAATACTTCACCTATTAAACCCACCAATCACAGAAGACTAATCTAACTCTTAAAAAAAATATTTGGTATTGGGTATTAACCAACCAGAATACAGCTTTACTAAAATCGACCAATCTGGAAACATAATTAATTTTTCTAAAGAGCCTAAAGATTAAGTTTGTAGTAGTCCCTATTTCACAATAATTAAAAAAGTGGTTAAATCGTTCGAGCAACACTTTGAAGCGCTCAATGGAAGGTCAGTTAGCTTTTTTCGGGCGTGAATGTTGCGCGCGAACCGCAGTGTCTATGTTTTGTGTGTCAAAGGAGTATAAAAAAAAAATCATACTACAAAAGTATATATCTTCGCCGTGGAATTATTGTTAATTTTGGGTGGGTTAACCTTTGTTTATTTATTTTCTCGCAATCGAAGTGAAAAGTAGAGTGTATAACTCTGGTCTAAAAGCCATATTACCCCTCGAACTATTTTCCCTCACTTCGTTCGGGAAAATAACTATCTCGTGGTAATATGGCTCATTTTAGACCCTTGTCATACAATCTACTATTAATTTACGCGAGACTCCCATTACTTAAAAAATGTGTGAAATTAAAAAACGTTTAAAATCGGGATTCCAAATTTAAATCAATGGGACCACACCTAAACAACATTAATATGGAATCCTTAAAGAAAACATCGATATACACACGAATGCTTCTCATAGTTCCACCAGTAAAATATTTACTTAGTTGAAAACTAATTTGTGGACTAAGTGGAGCCAAGATACCTTCAGTAATAATCTCCGTATTTTTGTATATTACTCTCATTTCAAATAATAGAATAGGATGGGTAGCGAAATACGACGAGTATTACTGATAGCCTAGTGCCTGGCGGACTACTATTCGGTTGCTTGACATAACTATAAACCAAGGAAACAATTGCAGTATTAAATTCGCCACTTAACTTCTCATGACAGACTTTTGAGCATCTGTAAAAAAAAAATTTGCCAATTAAAAGTACCTACGTCATTTAATTTAAAAAATATGCAAAAGAATTTTAGAACAGTTTTTTTTTTGGTTTATTGTATATGAACTTTGTTCTTGTTATTCTAGAGGTTTCATTACAATAAACATTGTACCTTTAAGAAACGCTAAAAAATGGGTAGCATAATTAAATAGGAAATAATTAGGAATGCCTAACCAACATATCATTTTTTTTGATAGGTGCGCTTTTAATGGAAATAGTTTAACCGAGCTATTTTGTCTTGAAGGTTTATTAGCCATTAATAATTTTCCCTTTTTATCAATGAGATAAGATAACAGTCACTTGAAAAATGTGAATACATTTCTGTTTTTACATAAAAGACATAATATAGACTGGGTTTTGTAAACAGTACTAGTACTTTATTTATTAGTAAATAGATATTTAAGTATTGCAAGATCAGCAACATTAATTATGACATTCAATTATAAAACTGTCCAGTGTTTACACAAAAAGCGTCTTTTTCCGTGGTAAATGAATGCTCCCAAAAGCTGAAAAAAGTTTATTTTCAACATCTCTCTAAGCGCACAGTTAACGGGGCGTTTCTAGTAGGTACCTATATACAGGGTGTACAATCCAAATGGGTCAGTATGGGGAAGTCGGAAACTATGAGAGATAGCGAGATCTGTTCTTAGGAACTATGTCGTCGATTTTAGATTTAATAATAATTACATTCTAACTTTTTTATTAACTCTCATACATAACCGGGAATCGAACCTGGTCAATATTTTTGTAACCGCGTTAAGTAAAAAGGACCAAATTTGGCTATGAAATCTTGTGTAAACACAACTGACAGTAAATTAGACTAAAATGCCCACAGTTTTATTAATTTGCAAAAAGTCGTGAATAATATGAATCGATCATCAATTATCTGAAGAGACCACTTATGCATATCTTATCCCATAAAAATACGAAATGCAATCTTGCGATCGACAAAAGAATTAATCTTTGCATTCAACAGAATGGCTACCATTTTGAACATTTACTGAAATAAAATAATTATCTTATTGGTGGGTTTTTCTTTCAATTATTTAAACAAGATTCCATTAGTGTTGTGCTTCTGGCGACTTGCAGAATTTATACACATTGATTTTGACCAGATTCGATTCCCGATTATGTATGAGAGTTAATAAAAAAGTTTGAATGTAATTATTATTAAATCTAAAATCGACGTCATGGTTCCTAAGAACAGATCTCGCTATCTCTCATAGTTTCCGACTTCTCCATACTGACCCATTTGGATTGTACACCCTGTATAACTGTGGAATTCACCGACCAATCCAGCACTAAATACATTTAGTTAGGCCAGAATAATCCAAACCACAGATTACGTACTTGTTATGAATTTCTGTGTTGCACAAAGCGATGTCTTGTCGGTGGACAAAAACCCTGTCGCTGACGATATATGTAGCTGTAAGGCTTTTATATGTAGCTATAAGGATATTTACCTGGCTAACTGGTACTTAGAGTTTTTAGTTCAATGTACATACAGTCAAGGACACAAACTTACTGTACTTAAGGGCGCCAATATATATATATATATATATATATATTTATATATTTATCACCGTATTCCTTTGAAATAAGGTACAAAAATTTATAAATGTTTATGCCTTCGACTGTGCAGCTGGCTGCAGAGAAACTGACTGTACAGTCAGGTCAGTTTTCTCTACAGCTAACTGTACGTGGCGATATAATTTTGTCAATTCAATATTATTTATTCCTAAACTAGCTAGCGTAGACATATTTATTTAAAAGATAATAAATCTGACAACAAAGTATAATAATCACGTCACACAAATTTTACTTCTTCACTCTTAAAAACATGACGCATTCAACGATAGTAGACGAGTAAAAAAAAGATATTATTAACAAATAATACATGAGAATATAACTTTTCTTGTCTGTTATCCTTTTACACCAGATGATCCTCAGAGAACTATAACTTTGTTTATATCGGTAACTATTTTTAAGGGAACGACACCGCGCCGCAAATTTGCATTTAGTGGAGGCAGAGGAAATCTTGTAAGTAAGAAGGCTAATTATTTAAGCCGGGGTACACTAAATTGCAGTATTGTCCAAACCGGCTAAATAACATGATAGGTTTTATGCAATTTGGGCCGTAAAAGATGACCATAAAACCTATTGTTACAGTACAATACTTTGCGTTTGACACTGACATTGGATATTCTACTTAAACGCTCATGGAATAGAGTGTCTATATATTAGACCGTGTGTGTGCAATAGAAACTCTTGTGTCAGTGTCACACTTAAATAATTTACCTGTACGACATTTTGCCCGACGCGGCGTCAGGTGTTGGGACGAATGTGAATACCTGGTTTTATACGTTAAACGTTTGTATATCCGAGTTACAATTTTGTGTACAAAAGTATTTGTTCATTCATTTAAAATTCTACTTAGGCACTGTGCAAGTTTTGTCTCAGAGTGAGTGAATATTAAGACAAAAGTATTAGTGAACATAATTTGTTTAATTGAAACAAAAATCTATAGAAATGAATTCAATACGCAATGTATCGGTAACAAGTTACCAATTCATATCACTGACATTTGATTGTCTCAAGTTTCAAACCTTAGTGTCAAACAAATACTTAGTATTATTAACTTATAGTAGAAGAGCCGACGACACTGAACCTAGTTCGATAAGACTCCCAGATGAGATATATATTATAAAATGCGTCATTCCTGGGGGAACACGAAACGGCTATGCTGCCATGCAAAAAACCTGGTGGCCATAGTAAAAAAAAAATTTCAAAAAAAATAAAATTTCCGGTTTCTAGTACGATAAGTCTCCCAGGTTTCGTTTGTTCCTCGATACAGGGGAGGGGTAGGACTATACGATAATGCAGTGCTGCATGCCCCCCTGACTGGCCTTGTCAGTGGCAGCAGCATTATAAGTGACGCCAATATTGAGGTATCTAGTATGATCGGTCTCCTGAAAAAACCAAGGCTCATCTGAAAGATCATCAATTTCTGTGTAAGAAAAACCACTGCTGCCTTTTCCTGATAGTGGAGAAGGTGGTGCTGCAGCGATTGAAGGAGCTCAGTACACTGAACCTAATTCGATAAGACTCCCAGATGATATGTATATTATAAGATGCGTCATTCCTGGGGGAACACGAAACGGCTATGCTGCCATGCAAAAAACCTGGTGGCCATAGTAAAAAAAATTTTTCAAAAAAAATAAAATTTCCGGTTTCTAGTACGATAAGTCTCCCAGGTTTCGTATGTTCCTCGATACAGGAGAGGGGTAGGACTATACGATAATGCAGTGCTGCAAGCCCCCCTGACTGGCCTTGTCAGTGGCAGCAGCATTATAAGTGACGCCAATATTGAGGTATCTAGTATGATCGGTCTCCTGAAAAAACCAAGGCTCATCTGAAAGATCATCAATTTCTGCGTAAGAAAAACCACTGCTGCCTTTTCCTGATAGTGGAGAAGGTGGTGCTGCAGCGATTGAAGGAGCTCAGTACACTGAACCTAATTCGATAAGACTCCCAGATGATATGTATATTATAAGATGCGTCATTCCTGGGGGAACACGAAACGGCTATGCTGCCATGCAAAAAACCTGGTGGCCATAGTAAAAAAAATTTTTCAAAAAAAATAAAATTTCCGGTTTCTAGTACGATAAGTCTCCCAGGTTTCGTATGTTCCTCGATACAGGGGAGGGGTAGGACTATACGATAATGCAGTGCTGCAAGCCCCCCTGACTGGCCTTGTCAGTGGCAGCAGCATGATAAGTGACGCCAATATTGAGGTATCTAGTATGATCGGTCTCCTGAAAAAACCAAGGCTCATCTGAAAGATCATCAATTTCTGTGTAAGAAAAACCACTGCTGCCTTTTCCTGATAGTGGAGAAGGTGGTGCTGCAGCGATTGAAGGAGCTCAGTACACTGAACCTAATTCGATAAGACTCCCAGATGATATGTATATTATAAGATGCGTCATTCCTGGGGGAACACGAAACGGCTATGCTGCCATGCAAAAAACCTGGTGGCCATAGTAAAAAAAATTTTTCAAAAGAAATAAAATTTCCGGTTTCTAGTACGATAAGTCTCCCGGGTTTCGTTTGTTCCTCGATACAGGGGAGGGGTAGGACTATACGATAATGCAGTGCTGCAAGCCCCCCTGACTGGCCTAGTCAGTGGCAGCAGCATGATAAGTGACGCCAATATTGAGGTATCTAGTATGATCGGTCTCCTGAAAAAACCAAGGCTCATCTGAAAGATCATCAATTTCTGTGTAAGAAAAACCACTGCTGCCTTTTCCTGATAGTGGAGAAGGTGGTTGCTGCTGTGATTGAAGATCGCCTTCAGCGCAGCTGGATTCGCTTTTTCAATTCAGTTTTGTCAGCAATCACCCGGTTCCTTTCGATTTGTACTGATTTAATACGCGTGCCACGTACACTTAAGAATAATTTTGCTTGTCGTTGATTGCAAAAACAAATGATTTTGAAAAGTTATTCTCCATTATACCGAAATAAGAGCTCCATAGAGAATCCACAAAACACTTTTTATACACTAGCTGAATAATTGATAAAATGTACATCAACCTTGTGTGATTTGAAGACGAGATAAAAGCGGTAACTCCAAATGAAGCTTTTTAAATAAAAATCAAGTACACCTATTCAGTTTCCATCTGTGTTAGTTAGCTGTAAAATATAACTGTATTTCCATTATATCGAAATAGACTCTATAGAGAATCCAGAAAATACTTTTATACACTAGCTGAGTAATTGATAAAATGTACAACCTTATGTGATTTGAAGACGAGATAAAAGCGGTTAATCAAAATGAATCAGTTATTCAGCTACTGTATAAAAGTTTTTCCTGGGTTCTTTATAGAGCTTATTTCGATATAATGGAAATACAAACGATACGGCCTGTGGGGCCACCCCCCGCCAGATGTACCGACGACGTGAAGAGAGTGGAGGTTGGATGCGGAAAGCTGAGGACCGGGTGTGGTGGCGTGAATTAGTGAATTAGACCGGGTGTGGTGGCTGAGGATGATGATGATCATGACACACACGCACTTTTAATACCAAAACATAGAGCAGGTGTTCCCATGTCTGATTAAAGAACTGCTTATATATATCTTATTTATTATATCTTACAGTCCATTACATGCATGTACATATGTACGCCACATTAAACTCGCCACTACATGAACTTGTATCAGTGCCGCAGTGCCCACAAGAGGTCTGACAAACTTTTAGTAAAACATCTGTTACAGTTTAGCAACAGACCGCTGCGACCGACTTTGCATTTCGGATCGGACAACAAAATCTCACCTACTGCTATATTTACAATGTTTCAAATAAGAATCTCTAAAATTAAAATAAATTCTAAACCTCAGTAAACTTCACTTTTGAGATGTATGCGTGTCATTCTATATTGAGTACCTATTACTCAAGCTGATTTTCATGTCTCAATATAAATAATACTTCAGTTAGTAAGTGACAATAGTTAGTTTATAAAGCCGCCTTACCCACTGTTTTAAATTTACTGTACTTCAATTTTTTTTTATGTTATAGGGGGCAAACGAGCAGAGTCGCCCATAAACACCTGCAACACCTTTCAGAAGGGAATATGCTCTTTTCTTGAAGGTTTGAAGGTCATATCGGTCCGGAAATACCGCAGGCGACAGTTCATTCCATAGTTTGGTTGTGCGAGGCAGGAAATTTCTTGAGAAACGCACAGTTTTGGACTGCCAACCATCTAAATGGTGAGGATGGAAATTCTGTAGGACGATGACGAAAAGATGCGGCAGGGATCATTCCGAACAATTCCTCCGAGCACGCCCCGTGATACAAGCGATAGAAAATGCAGAGTGAGGCTACATCTCTACGCAATGCCAAGGAGTTGAGCCGATCAGAAATACGCTGGCAGCCGACGATTCGACATGATCTCCGTTGAATGCGATCCAGAGGGAGAAGCTGGTACTGGGGTGCCCCTGCCCACAGATGAGAGCAGTATTCCATGTGTGGGCGAACCTGCGCCTTGTACAGCTGTTGGCGGTGGGCCGGAGTGAAATACTGCCTCAATCTATTGAGCACGCCGAGCTTCTTCGAGGCTAATTTAGCCTTAGCCTCTAAATGGCCACGGAACTGGATTTCACTCGAGATTTCGACACAAAGGATTCCGATGCTAGCTGTGGCGGTTAGGGGAGTGCTCTCAAAATGAGGTGACGCAACAAACGTAGACTTTTTAGCGGTGAACGCCCAAACTTGTGTCTTTGTAGGGTTAAAACGGACTAAATTAAGTCGACCCCATTCTGAAACTTCCTTCAGAGAAGTACCAATTTCAGTCACAAGTTTGTTTCGGCTCTCGATGCCGTGCTGTCATCCGCATAACAATGGATGCCGCAGATATGCAGCATATCATAGATATGCAGAAGGAACAGCGTGGGCGATAGCACACAGCCTTGAGGGACACCAGCATTCACAGACATGGGATCTGAGCATGCACCGTCGAATACGACCTTCATGTTTCTGTCTGCTAGAAAGCTACTGACCCATTCGCGTAATTTCTCGGGAAGCCCATATGATGGAAGCTTGGAGAGAAGAGCTTTGTGCCAAACCCGATCGAAGGTCTTCGCAATATCCAAACTAACTGCCAAAGCTTCACCCTTAGTCTCGATCGCCTGTGCCCAATGATGTGTCAGGTAAACCAGAAGATCACCAGCCGAGCGGCCCCTACGGAAGCTGTATTGTCGGTCACTAAGCAGCTGGTGGTCCTCTAAGCACCGAAGGAGCTGGCAGTTGATAATGGACTCCATTATCTTCGAAAACAGGGAGGTTATGGCTATCGGTCTGTAGTTGGATGGGTTTGAGCGGTCACCTTTTAGCCAAATAGATCGCTTGGCAGATACTGCATCCAGTACGAAGATTGTATTACTATAAATCAAAGAAGAGCGAGTACAGTCAAGGGCGCCAATATGTATACATTTTTTCACCCTATTCCATTGAAATAAGGTCCAAAAATGTATATATATTTATGCCCTCGACTGTACATATATTCCATTCATAAATATGTAATCGATTTCAGTTATAGTTGAATATGAAAAGTAGGTAGACGGATGTTACAGAGGCGTACTCGATATGTTCAGAAGCAAAAAAGTTACTTCTTTCGCGTTAAAGTTAACTTAGGTACAGTTAAAGTTAACTGGCAGTAGAGAGCGTGAGATTAGGTATAGGTACTTGGGACTTTTTGTCTTTGACACTGGTCCTATTCATTAGTAGCAGAAAGTACGACACTTTAAGTTCGTTTCGGGCCAAAGATTTTATTCACCTGTAGGGTAGTGTTAGTTGCACATGGATATTTTTTCGATGCTAGCTCCATCCTGTTACGCCATATTGTGAAAAGAACACGAATACGAAATGTCATCGTCGCAAAAAATTACTCAGATCTAAAATAAACCACACGTCCGAAGCGTGAATCAATAACGTCATTGCGAACATTTTTAATGATATTTTTCTCTGGGATCTTCCAGGTCATAACAAAAGGCTGTCGCTTTTTTGTAAAACTAGTAGTAGTGCCTACCTTTGGACCTTCAAACACTAGTAAAATAGTCGAAGCCTTTTTGACCCACTGTAGGTACACGGCTTTGTCTACTCGTAATGTAGGCAGAGGGGCTACCGCGAACTGAAAACGAACGAAGTTCGAATATCTCCCTCTCTGCCGCACGAATTAGCAAGTGCGACAGAGAGGGACATATTCGAACTTCGTTCGTTTTCGGTTCGCGGTAGCCCCTCAGTTGTTATTTGCTGTCCAAGCCTAGTTGGGGTTAAGAGGTCGAGTTGTCTGTAGGAATAGTGTCCAATATCCCGAATAATACGCACAATCTTCATTTAATATTCCGATAAAGTGCTTCTATGGAATAAAGTGATAAAAAATCTGCCAATTAAAGCCCAAGAGACTACCTACCTTTTCTTGAAGCGCTTCGTCATTTTTTAGGGTTTCGTACCCAAAGGGTAAAACGGGACTCTATTACTAAGACTTCGCTGTCCGTCCGTCTGTCACCAGGCTGTATCTCATGAACCGTGATAGTGAGACAGTTGAAAATTTCACAGATGATGTACTGCTGTGGCCCTATAACAACAAATAATAAGAAACAGAATAAAATAAATATTTAAGGTGGCTTCCAGACAACAAACGTGAATTTATTCCGTTTTTATAGATAATGGTACGGAACCCTTCGTGCGCGAGTCCGACTCGCACTAGGCCGGTTTTTCGAACCCTCATAACTTGGGTTTGGATTATACAAGATATAAACGTAATTGTCGGGAATTGACGTAAATAGTAGATTTTTAAATAAATACCTAAAGTTTAATTTGCATATTTATCTCTTATACTTTGGATATATAATAAATAAATATCAGAGGACAATCTTACACAAATCGAACTAGCCCCACAGTAAGCTCAAGAAGGCTTGTGTTATGGGTACTAGACGACGATATATTTAATAGATATAAATACTTAAATACATAGAAAACATCCAAGACTCAGAAACAAATATTCATGCTCATCACACAAATATTTGCCCTGACCGGGATTCGAACCCAGGACCGTCAGCTTCACAGGCAGGTGCAGCACTACCCACTAGGCTAAACCGGTCGTCATCATAGATACTATACATATATAGATACCTAAACAACCCCGAGTTCGTCACTGACTAACTGATGATTATCAAAAATTTTAGGGTACATCCTGGAGTCCTAGAAAGCTGAAATTTGGTATGTAAGCTAGTATTAGTACACAAACAACAAAAATAATGTAAAACTTAGAATTTTTACTCGCCAGTCCCCTTAAACTAGGGGATGGAATGCTGATGCTAGAGGTCTGTAAATTGATATAGGGAGTCCGTCATAAATAATAAAATACATGTTTCAGGATGTTTAGTGAGTCACCCCCCCCCACCCTTTAAATTAGGGGGTGGCAGTTATATAGGGTTTCCCATACAAAAATGAACAAATTAAAAAATATATTGTCATAAGCAACCTATTACCTATAAGATGGAGGCCACATATTTTAACTAAGGTATAAAGTTCTTGAAGTTAGGGCTTGTAGAGTTAGGGCGTGATGAGATCATATAACTTTTTCACAGTGCGAGGCATACGAGACCATATACCTCGCACTGTGAAAAAATTATTATGATCTGATGTACCAAGTGCCAAGCTTGTAACTCGTAACACGTCTTTGTAACACGCCCTAACTCTACAAGTCCTCTTGGCAACATTTTTGTTTTGGTGGTTTACATTACAATCTCAATACATACAGCAGTGGCAGCAATACAAAAGTGCTGATTTAGGTATGAGGTGTATACGCAATAAGTAGCACAATATGTAGCACGCGACATCACACAGGGCTGTAAAATCGCATCTAAATTGTCCCAGCATGTCTATAAGAGAACATAATAACTGTAGAAATTGAATGAAACTTATCAGTTATCGCAGTAATAATACGGGTACGTACGTATACATATACGTATGATTTTCTTCGATGAAAATTATATCACTGGCATCACATTTTAGGGGTAAAAAATCTGTAGCAGTGCAAATCTGTGTATACTCTCATACGGGTAATTTTTCAACAAAAAAATGATAGTATCATAGTCATTGATAAGTTACTAACATTCTCCAGAAGTCTGAGCGCTTGAGCCTTTTTTGAAGATGAGCCGTTTATTATTCATTCGTTAATTGATGTCGTAGCTAAGTTGTTGAGCAGCCTAATTATTATTATTTTTGTATGGTATTGTTCTGTACGACAATTGCAAAATGTACAAGACTTATTCATACTACAGAAAAAAAATATTAAGAATAGATAGCTGTAGACCTCATTTCCGGAAACTAAACACTGATATTGACATTGTTGTATATACTTGAGTTACGTATTTTTTAAGAAAATACAAACACTTTTTCCCAGCATCGATTACTTATGTTGTACGTTAGAAAGTTGGTAATTTAAAATATACAATTTCAAATATATATAAAAAAGCATTAGACATTAAGAGAATTATATAAAATCTAGGATAAGTAGGTATACTAGTTTATAATCTAAGGTCTCTGTATAGACATAGGTATCAACCTATGTCTAAACATTGTATGTTGCAGTGTCCTTACAGGGTTTCATAGCATAATTTTTCACCTTGAAAAACCTATATTGTACCTATGAAAGCAATAAATGACTGAATAACTGAATAATCATGTAACTTTATGGTTCAACATGTGTACTAAAGGTAGGTATATTTTAAGGTCATTAAAATATGCCTAACGTTAGTTCAGTCAGCATCAAATGTACTAAATGTAGAGGCCAAAATCTCTTATTCCATTACAATAAATGCCTTGTAGCCTTGTATTCAGACTTAATCGTATTCAACTATTTGTGCCTTGCTTTTCTTTTACAAGTCTGATTGCCCCTCGGCAAAGGCCTCCTCCAGCCTTTTCCACTCATGTCTGTCGCGTGCGACTCTGTGCCATGTCTGTCCTGCCACCTGGCATATGTCATCATCCCATCTCTTTTGAGGTCTGCCTCTTCTTCTATGTCCTTCTCGAGGATACCACTCTGTAGTTCTCTTGCACCATTTTTCTTTACCTCGTATCATATGGCCTGCCCAACGCCATTTAGACCTTTTTATTTTGTGGGTAATATCATAGACTTTTGTTGTCTTCCTTATGCTAGATGATGTCAGTTTTTGAGACTTCCGTATCCCCAGCATACTCCTCTCCATAGCGCGTTGGCAGATACCAAGTTTGTTCATGTGTTTCTGGGACATACACCATGTTTGGCAACCATATGTGAGAACAGGTAGTATGCAGGTGTTAAAAACCTTACTTTTGGTAGCTATATGGAGTGTTTTATCTTTCATCACCTCTTTCATGCTCCAATATCTATGCCAACCGTTGGCAATTCTTCTTTCAATTTCCTTGTTTATGTTGTCATATGGTGCCATTAATTGACCTAAATAGATATACTCCTGCGTGTAGTCTACTTCAGTTGGACCTACTCTTATAATATTTTCTTCGCCGTTTGTCATCAGTTTTGTTTTATATTACAATAAATACCTTTGATTTATTCATGTGATTAGTTATTATTCATGCTGCCTGTACATAAAGTTACATGGTGACCCTGCAGTGTTACAGATATGGCCCCAAAAATTAAAATGGTGTAAAAAATTATGTTCGTCTTGTGAGAATATGCGTACAAGATGAAGAAAGTATGTGAATTCCTGTATTAGAGAGGAAATTACCCGTTTAACAGCAGTAATATTAATCCGATGCGATCACTCATGACTGCGAGCATGACGCATGTTTGCGCGTTTATTTTAGACCGAATGCAGGAGCTTCATGAGTTATACACGTCAGCAATGCAGTTTACTGAAGTTATTATTGGCCTAACGATGTGATGAGGACATCTTTACGCCCGTGGAAACCAGCTCCAGATATTTCATTATTTTCAACGATGCGCGCCCACGTTCGACGGCAAGTGGCCCGATAAAAAACGATGGCTCCATTCGCGGCAATGGATACAGCAGAAAAATATAGGTAAGGTGTCCTCTGGTAATTCCGAAAATAACAAATTCCTGTCTAACTAACCGCTTTTATTGCATCTCATCATCATCATCATCAAAAAGAAATGTTAAATATTTTGTTGATGTTTGGTAGTGCAAAGAAATCGCTTAGTTAGACTGGAATTTGTTATTTTCGGAATTACCCGACATTCGGAATTACCCAAGGACACCTTACAAAATGATAATTTCTTGCAACACTAATGAAAACTTAATAATAGATTAATGAGAAGGGTTTAAAATGTGCCATATTACCACGAGCTGGATTCACTTCGATTGCAAGAAAATAAATAAACAATTTTGTTTATTTTTATTGTATTTTGTTATTAATTGTGGGTGAATACCACAATTAATAACAAAATACAAAGAAAGTATGGCGTCATCCTTTAACTGTTTCGACTGAGATACATAGTAGTTGAAAAAGGTACGAAAAAAGACCTAATGTTTTTAATAGTTAAATTGGTATCAAAAAGAACCCAACGTTCCAATTGGCTGTCGATGTGTTTTCTGATTGGTTGATTTAATATGGTGAAGTATTTTGATTGGTCAAATTAGAATGTTTTGTAAATAAAAATATCTATTCATGTTTTCCCGCCTGATAAGGCATATGTCACACTTTTCGAGCATGAGAAGTGAAAAAACTATAAATCTGTACCATTCTGTATTTACAGTAATTTTGAAAAATGTAGGAATTTTGTTATACATGTGGTATTTCTATCCACTAAAAACTCCACGGTGACCGCGATCTACGCTCTCATGCGGAGGACTCCAGGATCTTATACTGTGCCTTTACCATGAGTTTGCATGACCGTACTCGCTAGCGACTGTGTAACCGTTTTAGTATGCCGATTCTTAGTTCTATTGCGTAACCGCCAGAGGCGCTGTACTTTTGCCCATATAATTTTTTACACAGTCGCTAGCGAGTACGGTCATGTTAACTCTTGGTAAAGACACTGAACGCACTGGAGACCCGCCCCCCTCGTTTTATAATTATTTCAAGGTAGACTGAGAACATGGTTCCTGTGTTCGGTAGTTTTAAACTTTGATTACCTACCTCCAATGAAAATATTTTCTGGTAAACGTCCAACTCGCTTGATCAAAGTTCCCATTTCGGCAAACTCGAATATCAGAGTTAGATTAAAACTCTTCAAAGGCCGAGGTGAAGTTACAAAGCACTTGTAAAGTCGCTCTAAACCTGGTTAGTTAAGAGTTTATGAATTTTATTTCCTTGAGACGTTTATTATGAATTAATGCGGCATTTCATTATTAGGTTTTCGGACTGACGAAATGAAGCCTTTAGAAAAGAAACAGTTTCATTAACTTATTTCGTCTTGAAGGTATTTATTATACATTAAAAACTATGAACAGTTTCGGGACTTAGTACAAATAATTTGGAAGTAGTATTTCCAATAATGAGAAATAATTAGAGAGGCAGAATATTCTTTATATACCTACAGGTGGTTTTTTGACATTATTTCAAGTTGAACCGGCATTTAGTGAGCCATGACTTTTCCGAAGTAAAAAAGCCTGCTGAATCCGATTCCGAATGCTGCCAAGCCGAATTTTAGCTACTTTGCTCAGAATTGAAGATGGCGAAATTAAACTAATAAGTCCGTAAATATAACTCGAATCAGAGGAGCTACTCCGTAGCTAGAAATCCGAAATTCGTATCGTGCCGCCCCTTTCACTCATATAGTGTTTAGTTCGGATTTCGAAGTACGAAGTACAGGCTCTGGTCGAGTGTGGTGTTCTGGAATGGGTTTCCGGTGTAGCTAACTCAATTTTGGTAACCTGGGGTCGGTCCGGGTACTGGAAGTGGATGCAAACCTGGGTTCCGAACCAACCGCAAAATTAAGTTGGTTTTAATAGGAGAAATAAGGAATAGCTATTCAAAAACAAATCTGATTTATCAACGTACTAGTATTTGTTGGTAAAATTACGTAATAATAAACATATCCCCAAGTTACAAAATCATAGCTCAATGGGAAGTTAAAAAAATCTTTGCGACAAAAATTTGTAAAAAAGCTGCTTTTGGTGGCTTCTCATTCCTTCGCTTTCTAATATTTCTTAAAACAAAAATTACAGTATATTACTATAGTGTTCGAGCGCACCGCCTCAAAAAACATTTGGACCCCCTTCTGGTTATCAAAATTGAGTACAGCGCAGGGCTCGGAAACCCGTTTCGTCTTCATACAATTAACCGGTTAAAAATTTCGGTTTATTGCGTTATACCATATTTTTTTGCACTTCAAATCATTTATTCCATAGATGAAGGCTAACAAACGCAAATCTTAAAATAAAAATGGAGATATGAGAAGTACTTTAGGAGACATTTCCAAAATAGTAGAAACCGGTTCCGAGCCCTGGTACAGCGACCCCTAAAACCCATTCCAGGACACCCTACTCGACCAGAATCAAGTTACAGCTTGGGCCCGATTTTGATCGCCATCTTGTTTACATTTACTTCCGGTACCCGGACCGACTTCTGGTTATCAAAATCGAGTTCAGCGACTTCCAAAGGGGACCTCAGATGACCAGATTCGAGATACAATATGGTTTTTTTTAGGCTTTTTCGCCGCTTTGGCCGCCATCATGAATTTTTAGTAACGAAGCTATAATTCAGCTTGGCAAGATTCAGAATCGTATTCAGCAGGCTTTTATACTCCGGTCATTACCGGAAACGAGTGCTATGCGAGATTAACTGAGTATTATGCAGGACCGCTGCGCCTGATGAATAAATGTTTGTTACTTTTCGACAAAAAATACATTTATTTACAAATAAATCGAATACAATATATTATAAAATTAAAAAATATGGTTTTTCATGTTCAAATGTAAATAAACTACCATGTGACATAAAAACTCTTCTAAAATAGCTTTTGATTTGGCTGAATGCTGAAAACCATGTCAGATTGAAAAAAGTCTATCAATGAAAAATAAAACCGGCTTAGTTCCCGCTCTTTCATTCATGATTTGACGTTTTAATTCTGCCCTAGCTTGAATTGTTTTAATGATATTTTTGTGATATGTCCGATTTATACGATTGTTCAATAAAATGTATGTAAACTACGCCAAATATAGACAGACGGTAAGTGCTAATGCCACAATGGCAAGTAAAAGCATTTTGTTTCATCTCTTTTTATTACTATTTAATTTTTGTTTCCTTCATACTTTTTCGCAACCGTATTAATAAACACCGTCTGATATACGTGCGGAAGTGCCATTTTCACTCGTCCTGTACATACCTTCCGCTCTTGCATCAAAATGTACTATTTTAAACAGCTTCCTTCGTTAAATTATGCCGACGCCGCCGCTATAATTGAGAAAGTACTTTAATTCTAAATACATTCATATAATATGCAGCTTGTAACAAATCGTTCTACGTTTTATTTTTTTATTAAGGTTTCGTACCCAAAGGGTAAAACGGCATCGGCATCGGCACCCTATTACTAAGACTTCGCTGTCCGTCTGCCCGTACATCCGTCACCAGGCTGTATCTCATGAACCGTGATACTTAGGCAGTTGAAATTTTCTCAGATGATGTATTTCTGTTGCCGCTATAATAAAAAATACAAAAAAATCAGAATAAAATAAATATTTAAGTAGGCCCCCATACAACAAACGTGATTTTTTTGACGTGTTTATAGATAAAGGTACGGAACTGTTCGCGCGCGAGTCCGACTCACACTTGGCCGGTTTTTATGATAATTATACTTACCTTTACATTGTTACTAAGTTCTAATAATTTGTAATTGGTCCCTCGCGATACAGGCGAAGCCTAGTGCGAGTACCCCTGGTAGCTATTGTAGAATAATATTTTCTAATAAACGATTATTATTAGGTAATGTGTTAATAAGGTAAACGTCCTAAATGTCTGATACTTTAATGCCTCAATGTTGACCTCTAATGTTATTCAGTGTCGAGCACTGGGACTGATTTACTATAGTAGTACCGAATAAAGCAAAACGTACATTTTAGAAACACACATGTTTCCGGTCCTCGTTTTAAATATGACTGAAATGTACATACTTATACTTACGTTTCAACATGTGTATGTATAGGTTAGCAAGACGGAATTTTGTATCAATTTCAAGATACCGAAAAGTAAGATTTAGTGTAAAGCGCAATAAATAATGTACACTTGCTCTATTAAATTGAATTATTCTTGTAACCTACTTCATGAATCTGGTTTCAGTAGGCAGCTGTCACTGCCCGTATCCAAGCAAGTAATTAAAATCAGTGTGCGTATGAATGCCAAGCGCATAATTAACATACAGCTACCACTGTTTAACCAAGAGTAATCGAAACTCGTACTTTGTAACACATTCCGTGCGGGATAAACATGAGACAGACCACCGCGGGCGAGCGCTAAAGGTTCGCACGGGCAGGAGCAGTGCGTGGGATTCGCGATTACGGGATCTCGGAGGCATGCGAAACTTGCGCGATGCAAGAGGGCGAGGGAGGAGAGAGTGGTCGCTGGAGCTCGGGGCGGTGGTGGGAGTGGGGCGCGCGGGAGCGCTCGTCTCAAAATAACCTGGCGTATTTCGGTCGCGCCGCCCCCCGCGCCGGATCGGCTGCGCCCGCGCACCGCTCGACGGCACCGCACTATCCGCTAACTATTCGCAATCGACCGACGTCTTGGATGTTGGACTTGGGTTATAATGACTTGACTTCTGCTAAATGAACCCGTGGACTAGTATAAGTTTATTGCAGTGGCGTTTTTATTTGACGGGCGAGCCCCGAAGGTTTATCGAGGACTAGTCGAGTGAAAGTTTAGTGCGTTTGCGGCTGTGGCGGCGTGATGGACAAGTCGAGGTGGTCGGAGCAGCGCTCCGAGCAGCGCGTCCAGCACTCGGAGCGGCACGAGCAGAGCATGCAGAGCGTGCAACAGGAGGAGCGCGTGCAGCGCACCGAACACCACTACACGCGCCAGATGCTCACGCAGCAACGAGGTCAGTGTGCAGCTCTCACCCTCACCTACTAAAATATCTCAGCTGTAACTAGAGCTTTGCATTGCGAAATGTTTGTCCCTTCATCCTCGTAAGTGTGTAGAGTGTACGTCGCCGCCGGCCCGCGCGGCGAGCGGCCAGCGAGTGTCTTTGGTTTCCTGGTGCCTAACTTTATTTGTGCATAGCGCTTTCCTCGCGGATAGCGCTGCTATTCTGGGGCGCGTGGGCGCGCGCCGTGCCGCCGCCGGGACACAGGAATGCGCTCCCGGGCGCGACCACACTTTTCACACTTGTTTTTCTTGTTACGTCGAGCCGTCACACTGTCATGCTCGGTGCAACATGCACTGACACCGATGCGAATTGCAATGTAAACATTCAGGATGACGAGTGAGCTGAGCTCCTTCCGACCGAGGCTGCGATGCTGATGCGACCCCAATCCAACTTTTATGCAACATTTAAATCTCATGCGACCGGCTGGTGTTATTGGAGCGTCAGGTCACTCGTCTCACCATTAAGGCTGCAGTGCGAAATCACGTTGAGAACTTGTTTACTTATAAGGCGTAAACTCAACTCCTTGTATGGCTTCAGAACAAATATGTTACCTTTCAAGGATTATTTTTTCATAATATGGCAGCATTATAAATTAGAAACCGGGTCAAACGAAAGCGTAAGACATGAGTTGATATCACGTACAACTTTTTGTCCGTTCATTCATCAACTTTATATTATTACCGACAGTACGGTGCGTGCCGTGCGGGCCGTTTTATATACGAGTGATGGATTCGACGCAATCTAACGCAGCATCATGAATATGCAGCTTCTCCACTTTTTGTCGAGTTATAAATGAAAATATGAAAACAAGCAACGTTGCATGCTTCACGTACTGAGGAATAGTCGTAAAAAGCACAACATAAACATTGACGCAGCCCGGCAGAGAAAACGTTTTTGTTATGGAAGTAGGTATGCAAGAAGTTGAGAGATACTCATCGTGATTAACAATCGCTTGTTAATCCCCGATTAGCTGGGATGATTTACCGCACAAACATTAGGAATCTTTGATCATTAACTATCGACATTCGAGAAATGTTCAACAAATTTCATAATGATCCAGCCATTGACAATTCACAGAATGCTTATTATACATGATTGGAGGTAGTAAGTAGAGGCGCGACGCTCTCACTTAATTCGTCGCATACAATCGTGCGCACCCAACAATCGTAATTTAGAGGCATACTTAATAGCAGCATAGAAAATTCAAACAGATTGATTACTTTTGAAGTTTAAACTCGATAGTAATCGTAACATGATTATCGAGTACAGTTATGAGAGACTGTATCGTAAATGAATCTTGTTTGTTCCGTTGAGTATAGTAGCTAGTGTAACAGTTGTTCAAATGAAGCCGAGTTAGGGTTTATTATATAAAAATCTACGCGCTATCTGGCGAATAGCTCGCGACTCGCGTGACTCATCCCAGGTGAAAAGAATATCAGACATTGTATAGTAACCTGTTGAGCCTAATTCATTACCTACCTTAGTCGTGAACGTGTTCTTTAATACCTTCGAGACTTTCCGAATACCCTCGTAATTTGAAACTATTCTGTAAAATGTCAACTAGACGTTTTTAATTTGAATTTAAATTCGCAATTTAATGTTATTTTTATTAGGAATAAGGATCACAATCAAAACTAACAAGAAAAGATTTGAGCCCTTTTCAAATGTTTACCTATTAGCTAAAAAGACAATGAATCTTTTGGGGCTAGCCAAGATTGAAATGTTGTTTTCAAATTTCTGGAATGTATGTGAAGGTAAACAGACTTCACCTAAACTAGCAAACAGTTTCAGAAAATAGGTAAATATTTACAGAATAATCAAAATGAGATTGAGCGAGTTTAGAACGCATGTTTGTATCGTGATTCGGAATCCAGAAGGTACAAAGAAGTGAACTGACGCCAAAGGCTATTGAATCGACTAGGCGTGGCGGTTTTTGCGTTCGATCACTTTAATTGTTAGTTTTCTATTCCCCGTTCGACTGAGAACTGCGACATAATGGCGCTATTACACTCTAAAGTGAAAAACGGCAAAGTTGTTTTCACTATTTCTTAGCGGGCAATAGAAACGTTACACAGATATAAACGACCACATTCACCTGTCATAATCGTTTGTTTGATTACGATTTAGAATCCCATACACGATTTGTACGATTGATTCCGGATTTTTGATTTACTGTTAGAAACTTTTCGAATTCCCTCGTAATTCATAAACTTTCATTAAATCTAGAATGTTGTTAAACATTTGAATTCGTTAGTGTTTATAATTGACACTTTGACATTGATGTTTGTGAGAAAGGGACCAAACACATTATAGTTTGGTTTGGTAGCCAGACACTTGTTGAATTTTATGTATAATGGGATAAATAAGCGTACTTTGGAATTAATGGACTCCGATTTCATTGCGTCCTATTTCACAAATCTAATACGGAGTCTCTAACTCGTTCATCGGGACTTAGCAATGAGATGACTCAACGGCACCGCGAACATCATTTTACTAACACAAATATGAATAGGTACAATGAAGTTACAAATCATTTGCATGATTTAAAAAAAACCAGTCAAGTGCGAGTCTGACTCGCGCACCGAGGGTTCCGTCCAAACTTTCAAATTATCGCATGCCACCCAATACATGATGTCTGTTCGGTGTTCTAAGGCTAAACCGTCATAAAGATAAGCTGTTATCACGAAATAACAATTGTAAATGTTCTTGATCCGGCTGAATCGGTTTGACTTGCCTTCGCAAGTCAGGTACAAGTAACTCGTATATAGTATTCGGCAGACAGCAGTTAGTGTTACTAGCAAGAATTGCATGAAATTTATCCACGCAATCATCTTCAATGTAATTATTTCCAATTACGCACGAAAAACTAGCGGCATCCATTTCAAATTTCCTCCTCGAGTATGAACTCTTAAAAGAGAATTTTCCTAAAACCCCAATGAAAACAGGAGAGAAAAGATCGGAATTTAATATCACAGTAGGTATCAATGAGTAAAACTATTATTAGACTTGAGAAACCTTTTTTTTTAGTTTTTTCCTCTAAATTATCCACATCCACAATACAACTTTTATAGTAATAAACAGCTAAGTAAAAACAAAGCTCAAAACGAATATACACCATTACTATTAGATCATTTTTTTCCTCTTTTCTTTCAAGTAATATTCAGTTTACAAAACAAAAATGCATGCAATGGTGATTAAATTACAAACTTAGTATAGACGTGATATAAGACGATTAAAAAAACGCTAGATAGAGATATAAATGATTTAAGACGATTAAAAAAGAAGCTAGATATTTATATTTTTCCTGTAATATTTATGTTGTTATCAACCATATATAATAATTTCATTTTTTTTCTTTTGTAAACTTCAGAGATAAGGGGGGGGGGGGATGGTATTTTCTTTTTACATTTCCCTTCACAAAAAAAAATGTTCTATGCATGTAGGTCACCATTCTTTATAACTGTTCCAAATTTCAAATCGATAGCGTAAGTGGTTCTTGAGATATTTAACGATGTGACAGACAGACAGACAAAGTGAAACCATATTTACCATTTTGGTACGGAACCCTAAAAAGCTAAATCCTAAAAAACATACAACTTTTAAAACCCCATTTAGTTAAAAAATTACGAATTTTGATCAGCTTTACATCTGACCGTTGAAACTTTCTACTAAATTGCAAAACGGAATTTAATTACTTATGAGAGAGCATAACTTGTCCTTATTTAAATACATCCGTTGAGTTTTCTGCAGTGTTTGGATAAAACATTATATATAATCTTATAAGATATAATCTTAACTAACTAATAGCCAGTATTTATGAAAAGCTACTGATATTAAACATTGGTAGACTTACGGCTATGAACTCAACCAAGCGGAACAAGTGTATGGTTAAGTAAATAGTTTTGACGAATAATCAGTATAATCACGGCAGTTTGACCGGATTTCAGTTGGCAACAATTAAACAGCCGGGCACGGTTCCGTCTGGCGCGTAGCTAGCACATCACTATAACAGGAGTAACTGTATAGCTCGTCTGCGCAGTACACAGCAGCAGTATGATAATCTAGTACGAGTATCAACAGTCGGGCCGAATGAAAAGAAACTAGAGAACAGCTTGAATACTGAACCACACCCTTCACTTGAAATCATTTGAGCTGCCCGTCGAATGTAGCAAAATAGTCTGCTCGTGATTTTATATTCTAATCTGAAGACTAAAATCATAATAGGTAACAGTCCTCCTAAGTGACGGATAAGTCAAATAAACCTACTTGGTTACTTATTAAAACAGACTTGAAACTGAAAGAGAACTAACAACTTCGCCAAGGAGGCTGAAATACTTATAAGAACTATGTTCTCAACTAATCCTAAAATACTCCTACTTGCCACAATTTCATTTGCCTGAATTTCATCTGCCGTAATGTTCAACTTCTTATTATTTTCGTATGTCTGTTTACCATATTAATCATATGCTAGAATTTTGTTTCCCATAATATCAATACCAATAATAACATTTTCCATAATTATTGTAATCCATAATTATGACATGTCATAATGTTATTGTCATCCATCTCAACTGTTCGAATCGGTTAACGAACTTACAAACAAACTTGGCTATCGGGCGAGCGAGCGAAACCATCCAGAGCAAAACCGATTCTAATGTTGTTAGGCTCAGAAGTCTAAGGCGGGAGCGAAGCGAAACGCAGCTCCCGCCTTAGTATCCCGCTGAATACTAAGGCGGGAGCTGCGTTTGCGCAATCACGCAACTTTTGTACTACCGTTAGGTAGAATTTAATGTCAAATTTTAACTGGCAGCTCATACGTTTATCTTTCAAAATTGTCAGTAAAATGTATCTACCGTTAGTACATAAAAATACGTGATTCGCCTTTAGGATTTTAAAGACCAATTTAACAGCGAACAATTCACAAGTATATACACAATTGACAATAAATGTGGTCAATAAGTGTCATACCCACATAGCAATACTGAATAATTTCCGAGCGCCTACTGATATTCAATAAGCAAATGAATAACCTGGATGGATTCGGAAAGAAACAGTATTTAGTATGGCGTTTAAATATTCTATTGAATAATTTTATTGCACGTATACGGAAAACAATATGTATGGCATTAATATCATTATGCCATGTAATGTTCGGGAATACAAAAGTATTCAAACAAGTTTTCTAGTAAATATTGGGGCAAATGAAAATCGGGCAAATTAAATTCAAGCAAATAAAATTATTGAATATAAATTTCGGGCAAACAATAAGAGTAGACAACCCTAAAATTAATCCCTAAAATTAATAAACTAGGCAAATAAAACCGACTTCGTTTAAAACGTTTAATTCCCTCAATGTTCGATTGGAGTACATTGGACCGCAAGAAAACCAGTGGAATTACGGCTTATTGCTGTTTTAACTAAAGTCACGTTAATTTACATACTCCAGCTAATCTAATATATAAATTTAGTTAAATAGTTTACACTCTTTGAACATACTGTATGTACCGTTGCGCTACTGTTGGTGGCGGCAGACTGTGCCGCGCGTGCCTTATCTCGAAAAACAACCTAATCTCATTGCGACTCGATTAGCGTGCAACCACCGCGTGCGATCCACTTTAAAGAACGCTAATTAAACAGTCTTGGATAATAAGGTATCCGTCCCAGTATTCGACACCGACACAATACTTTATTGGGTATAGAGGTGTCAAACATTGGGACTTATACCGTACTTATCATGTTTGGGTCACACATAGCTCGAAAACATGGTTTTTATACCGAAGAAAGTTTTGTATGATTGTTATAGAGTCAGAATCCGCTAGAGATGTACGAAGATGTGTTTTGAATAATGACCTGTACTTCTAGTATAAGTTTTTTCGAAACAAAACACAAACGAACGCGTTTGCGTTTAGTCTCAATTTATATGGCAACGCGAGCAGCGCCCCTGGTGGCCTTAGATGGTAACTATTTTTCCCATACGAATTGAGACTAAACGCAAACGCGTTAGTTTGCGTTTAGTTTAGAAAAAACTTATACTAGAGGTGCTACTGTACCTATACACCTTGATTCATGTTTCGTGCGAGTTAATAGAATAGAAACGTGTTCTATTTTTTGGCGAATAGTTTTTGTATGGACTCGCACTAATCACTAATCAATGTTGTAAACAGGGCTTAAGAACATGATCCGTATACGAATTTATAAATAAGATCATAACAAAAGACGATTACGAACAAATTCGTATAACTTCAGAGTCAGGGTAAGTAATTGATAAAAGATACATTCAATGCTATTCGAGATGAAAGCGTAAATCGGTAACTTTCCTGAGAAAATCCTATTGAACGAAATATAAAAGACTTTATGAAATATTAGAAAGTACTAGTAAGATAAATCAGTATTGTTGGACACAAATCAGCCGTCGAACGAGTCAGTAACTAACGATTCCATTGTTTATACAGTTCCATAATATAATTGTATAAATGGTTGCAAAAATTTTGTTTCATCCACTAAGATCTAGATAGTACATATTTATTTCCTGGCCAGGGAGGACATGCAATTATGTACTTACCACGGGCGGTAATAAAGAAAGAAAGCCTCAGATAGCATATTTATCGCCCTTGTCTTAGGCTCGGGCGATAAATACCGGAGACATTCTTTGTTTTACAATCCCTAGGTAAGTAATGCACTATCACATTTCTCGCCTTATATTATATTAATTAATTAAGGCTGAATAAGGTGCAAAAACGATACTTATTTGCAACTCCAACCGTACCTACATAATTAATTACATGTGCGATGAATGTAACGAAATTTTTGGTGTTGTACATATAAAAGTACAAACGTGAAAGTATATTCCCACAACTAGACAATTTAAACCATTTTAATAGGTATAAAGCGGCATTTTAAATAGCGTAGGTACAATATATGCATATACTAATACCTCTTACGCCCGCTGAAGATCTACAAAGCATTAACACCTAAAGACTTGCACGCCTTGCAATGCAGCAATAGGAAATAATTCGTTACATAAATATTTATTGATGCAATTTTTTTAAACAAACTTGGGGTCACGCAATAAAACGTACGTAGTTAATCGGGCTTTGTACGCTCGAACAATAAAGAAAGCGGTCGCAGCGGCAACATTAAAATAACACTTTTACCGGACTCGCTTTTCTTAAAATGTATAATCGGATTGTATACAGTTAAACGTGCACGACTTGTCAGCACTTTCGCCAGTTTCGCCGCTTCTCATCGCGGTGAGGCTGAGGTGGGCAAAACTCTGGCTCCGTCATCTCTACGAGTACCATTGGAATATCTGAAATCAGGCAAGGCAACGGCAAACTTATATTTATAGCAACAACTGATGCAAATTGTAGAGTTCGTGTTTCACGGCATTTCTAGTGCTCAATATTGGCAATATTGATGTTTGAGTTTAGTACAAATCGAAAACCCAGTTTGTTTATAGAAGAGTTAACACGGAATTTCAATAAAGTGCTCTATAGTATATAGGTATTTACATCCACTAGCTATGGTGGATTCATTCGTTTCCTCTGGGGGATAAACATACGTCGAGTTTTTGTCACATTTCACTGCATCTTAATATCGACGAATGATTCACGCATATGGTAACTCAGCAGGGGATCTCACGATTATCGTATGTGGAATTACATACAAACAAACAACTGCTCTGCAAGAGGTCTCACAGAAGTGGCCGTGTAAATAAAAACATGACTACTGGGGCCACGCCACGAAAACACATGTTATCCGCTCGACAATAGAGAATATGCATTTTTTTTCATGTGCCATTCGAACCAGTTTTTAGAGAGGAACAATGTATATGGTATATGGAACAAGTACATTAAGAACAACACAAAAGACAAAAATTTATTTCCTAGTGCAGCATAAAATCCGAGCGCTCAAAACGGCCCCAAAACTCCCATACTAATTGAACATTGTGTGACGTCATATACTATGCGCCCGTACTACCATTGTATGGAAAAACGAGTAATATAATTACTGTTTTGGTCGTAAAATATTGCGTTTAGGTACATTGTTATCATACAATTTTTTGTTTCCTAAGGAGGGCTTTTAATTGGCGTGCCGAGGCTAAGAATTTTATTAGGGACATATAGGGCGGCGCTTGAGGGATAGGAGCTGCAACCCACGGTCTGGTTCTTACCTGACAAATTTAAAACATGTTATGCAGTAAAACACGTTTTAAATCCAGTATACATTATATATATATTTTTGAAGTCGTCTATTCAAATGCTTAATTTTGATACCTACAGTTAGGTTATCAAAATAATAAGATCGAAAAAACAAATCTTGAGAACACACAAAATAAAGTCTTAGTCCGCCATATTGTTTTTATTGCAGCGTCAAATATTAATCCTATGTTAGGGGGCGTCCATAAATTACGTGAGATGTTTAAAGGGGGGAGGGTGTCGAGTCAAATCTCATCTAATGTTACGTTGGAGACAGGGGGGTTCTCGGCAAATATCACGCATTTTTTTTTCTGATTGAAACAAAAAAATATTATAGGTACTATTTTGGTCCATTTAATCCAGATTGTACACGCTTGTAAGATTTAATCTTAAGCGTAATAGTAATACGATTAAGATTATTCACTAATTCGTTCGAAAGAGAATAATTTCATTCATACTTCGACGTTAACTCTCAGCAATATTGATTACTAGTCTTAACTAGTCGTAAATAAAAGCACGAAGCAATTTTTTTTTTCTTTTTACATTAACAATCCAACGCGTTTACGTAAGAAACCCACATTGTAAAAAATCTCACGTGAGATTGGGGGATGGGGGAGGGGGTTGAATAAAATCTCACGACATCTCACCAGGGAGGGAGGGAGGGACAAAAAATTAAAAAAAAACACCTCACGTAATTTATAGACGCCCCCTTACTCTGGATGACGTAAGGATTCCAACGATACCTCACACATTTAAATCGCTTAAAGCGTTGAAAAGTTATGGGGGAACAAAGAATCTCACATACATACATACATACATGAACCCTGAAAACATTACAACCCTTTTTTTGAGTAGTCGTGTAAAAAGTACAATACCTGAAACGCGCAGTGTCGAACAAATTAATAACGTTTAAAATAAAAGGCAACATAAAGCCAATTTATCTTCACGTCAACATTTTGCATCGTGAATGCAATCTCTTTATTGCCATAACATTTTCCATGCACATTCAGTCTCACCGGGGCGGGGATTATACATACGTTCATTTAGCAGATTGATTCATCGAAAATAAAACACAAAACGTAAAAGAATAAAATGCATATGCTGTTCCATTGGGAAACGTGATATTTAAAATTTTTTCCTCCATCAAAATACCAAATAGACATTTGGTATTTTGAATCCTAAAAAACGAGTAGATTTTTGTACACTCACTATTCAGACTCATCACCTTACACAGCGAGTCAGTGGAGTGACTTACTGTAATTCTCACAAAACACTTATGTTTGAACACTAATATTTATTTTCCATTAGGTTTTTAAGTAAGCATTAACTATGATATTGTGACGCATTAACAAGGGAACATGCCACAAGCCCGCAAACAAAGTTGCGTAACTTCGCGGTTTCAATTTGATCCAATACTTATAAATCTTAAGCAATGTCGTGCAGCATTAAAGCAAGTTTGCATCAGATAATCCTGAACAGTCGGCTTGCTCCGCCGACTTCTATGTAGTTTTCGCAGCCCACTGATATCCGCTGATATTTCTGCTCGTCGGTTTTGCGGCTATCGGCATTACCTACTGATGTAGAAAGCAACGCTTGAGTGGAACTGCTCTTACGAAAAATCTTTTTTATGTCGAGACACACAAATTCTATTTTGGAACTTGGAATAATACCGTAAATTCAGAAAGTGAACTCGTAAATTTGAACGTCCATGGATATTCGCACCAAACATTACTTTGAGAGCTATTTATCAGGCTCATGCTGATTGAATTGCATGAAATCGATAGTATTAGCACAGGTACTACATACGTAAAATATATAATATAATATAAGTAGGTAATCAAATATACTGTTGGAAATTAAGATACAATATTAAGTGACTAATAAGAAGTTTTTGAATTTTATTGCTACATATATAATATAATCACCCGGGTAGGTACATACATCCCACACCAAGGTACATTTCTTTCTGTATGATAAACAAATAGGTACGGATTATCGCACGATTAAATGCTTGTCGGAATCGGAACTGTACGAAAGTGACAAAAAAACCAGTTTTAAAATCCACGCCCCTCTCCTAGAAAATACTGTTGCTTTGTATTGCACCTATATGCTTGCGTCAGATATGAGAAGAAACCCTGCACCTACAATAATAGGTATAAATGCGATCATAGTCATGATCGGCATGAAAGTAGGTACTCGTAGCAGGCAATCTCGGTAAAAAAGACTTGAGACAAAATGTTGAGGACAGAAAATGTCGTGGACTGATGATGACGATAATGGTGATGCTTCTGAAGCGAATAAAACATTTAACACATTTTTTGCAATTGATGTTAGTAACGATTACGACCTCAGACATTAGCATAGATGTTATGGTAAGTGGGACAATACACAGTAGGCTTTAGGGTCATGTTTACGGCGACAAAACGTCATGTAACGACCTAGGTATGTTAGCTGTGCTGGTGCACTCACAAATCACTTAAATAGCGTTGCCTATAAAATTATAGTAATTTCAACAATTTAGATACTTATGTCTCATTATAATACTATTATGATCAAAAGTAAGAACTGTTAAAATTGCTGTGATAAAAATTATAAGTTCGACTTTTGAATACACCCGTGTCTTATAACTGAAAAAAATACCCTTCAAATAAGTTTTGTAACGACGCGAAAATAAGCGATAAAAACGTACACGTGTAAAAGGCTTCCTTCGCGAGTGCCATTTCGTCTAAAGCTATTCCGGGTGCATCCGTTGGAAAAATTGGCTTAGCCGTAGAGCGCTGCCGGCACCGCGCCTGAAATGACGACATTCGATTATTCGCCCTCGGGCAATTTGACTTGATACCTTCGACGGCTGATATTTAACCAACATTTGCTTTTATCGAATTTATTTAGAGTACATAATCAATACCTACAAATTTGTACCCTCGGTGGGCGAGTCCGACTCGCGCTTGTCAGGTTTTTTATTTATTATGAGTGTCCCGTCCCACAAAGGACTCTCCCCATAAATGCCATGATTCCCGTGTCTATGGACTATGCTTCTTCCGGCCAATTGGAGAGGAAGACCTCTAAATCGTCCCGCCACCTCCGTTTAGGCCTCATCATCAACTGTAGTCCACTTTCTGCTTTTATCGTAATTTAATAACTACTTATTTAAAAATTAAACTACTACAAACCTACATAGTACAAACATTGTAAAAGTAAATAACTTTTCGAGGCCGTAAACATGTAGGCACTAGGTATTTTTTTACTTTAATAGGAAAAATACCTATTTCATTGCCTACAAATCGTCCTCTCTCCAAAGTATTAATGACAATATAGAAATTAGGTATATTAGCTTATTTTTAGCAATGGATTTACAAGATTTTCTTTTACTAACGTTACATAGGAGCCTAGAATACCTATATGTACATAATAATATTTAATTCCGATCACTAGTAATCATTTTAAGATTTATTGGTTTTGATTGTATGATACATTCTTGATCAGTTTACGCTGTACAAACTAAGTAAGACAAGCCGGAGTGTTCATTAGTGATCTTTATTTAGTTTTCAGTAAGTTTTAGAATGGCAGGCCAACTGTATTGTCGACGTCAGTCAAGTGGTGAGTGTGTAACACAGACACACGTTAAGGTTTAACGTAGCTCCAGATGGCGCGGGGCACTCGTTTGCCTCGAAAGTTTAGACCCGTTAGTCTTTAACGGAGTCAGAACCACCGGCTACTGCCGTTCTTGGCATTAACGACGTTTGTTACACTCGTATACTTTATGCACATTTAAAATTCAAATAATGCATTATCCAGTTGGTCCAGTACAATAAAGCTGTTGCGATGATTTAGTTTCTAGCGTGTGTGTAGTCTAGTGTGACCAAGCTATGTATTACATCTAAATATAGTTGCTGCATCGGATAACGAGCCAGACAATAGTTATCCATCCTCAAGCCCGTAATATCCGCAAAGGTGTTATGACTTGATAAAGTTATTTCCTTAGCGAAAGAGTTCTTATAAGAGGAATGCTGAAGAGAAGAATGAAAAGTACTTAACTTATTTTTGTATGCATCCATCCAAAAACATGTTTTGCAACCCGTGTTGTCTGTTATATAACTAAGTAAATGCCTATGAGTTTTCAAGTGAAATTTTCAAATATTTCCCAAAATACGGCGGTTCTTGGCTAGCACTTGGCTAAACATTGCCCGCTCACGTGGATGCCACACGCGGCGGCATAACCCTAGGAGGCTGATGTGTCAAGGTCGCGCCCTGTTGTGTGAGACCATCCGCCCTTTATCGTGGAACTAGATTAATTTGTCACAGTAGCGTTCTCAAATTTTACTAAAACGAGTTAACTAAAAAAAATTTGAAATGTCGAGTTTTGATTTGAATTAATAGTACATTACTGCAGAGACCAACTAGTAAGCCATCCTGGACGAGTATGAGTTAGCCGGCCGAGCCGAAGGAGAGGTCCGGCTATAATACGAGGCCAGGATGGCACTTATGGTCGAAGCATGTATAGTGCTTTTCTCAAAAAAAAAAAAGACACAGATTGTATGAACAAAAGTTAATTCTGACCAACTTGTAGTTTGATGTTCCGCTTTACACTTGATGAAATTTTCATAATTGTTCAAATATCTCTCGTTGGAAGTATCCGGTGGAAGTATTTTTTTCAGTACCTTAAATCGACTAACTCAATCTCGCCAAAATACAAGTACGAATTTTTTTTATTGCTTGATGTTGTTTAAAATACTGATATTATGCCACAATCCCAAGAGAACAAATACATAAAAATCATGCTAATTTTATATTAAATGTTTAGCTTCCGGATTGCTTTTAAATTTATCACTGCACAAAGGGGGAAAATGCACAAGTTTTCGTTAAACATCATGTATAATAAGAACAAGTTGAAAAACATTTAGTTACAAACAGACGCACGGGCTCATGAAAACGAGCCCGTGTTGAGTAAGGTGGAAATTTCACGGAGCACGTGAAAGCTTTGTGCAACTCGCTATGCCGTCGACAGGACGCAGTCGTTTTAGCAAACATAGCAAGCAACTAAAACATTTTACAGCTACGTTATTAAAGGCCTGACATTTAGCAGGCGACGAAACACCAACAAAAAGTTTGCATTAGCTGGATGCCCTTTGGAAAATGCCAGGTGTATAGGAAATAATTTCTGTAAGTAAGTAAATATTAAACTGTATAGAACACAACTATTTACTGTACAGCTAGCTACCTACTATATATACTTCTAGTGGCATGTACTAAGGCTTAGGGTCTTGATGTGAGACCAGCGGGGAAATTAATTGCGTAACTTTTCGAACGAGCGTTACGTTAGGACATATCGGCTGTTATCTTCTCCTACAACAAATGTTAGTTGATATGGGGTATCGCACGTTCGGAAACATATTTTGCTCGTATTTTCTTTGGGTAGCTAAGTATATTTATTAATTGTGTTGTGGTACCTATATCTGATTTCACAGTCATATAAATCAACAATATCGAATGTAATTTTTCACATAAGCTTATTAGCAAATGTAGTAGCAATCATGCGCAGTATTTTAGCCGCTCCGCAGCTGATTAACCACATTTGCATTAACTATGATTGGGATTGATCAACGTTCGTCCATGGTTAAAAGCAAAATGACCGGCTATTAAGTACGGCCAGACACGGACATTTCCGCCATTTCTCGCCTCGCTTTATGGAATTCATATCACATTTTTCAATCTATTTAACCTGAATGTTATTACGCATGCATTAAGGTTCTAAGTTGCACAAAAATATTTTAAGATATGAGGTTAACGAAGTATGAATACGATTTCTTTGTTGGCCCGGTAATTGGCGGAGCAGGTAATTATAGCCAATAATAGCACACATTGCTACCCGTGATAATCACGTGAGATATTCATTAATAAATTATTCAATAAGAGCAAGCGGAGCGTGGTACTATCACGAAAATGTTATGTCAGTCAGTTTGGTAATAGGGCTCTTCTTCTTACTTAACGGATTAGAATAGAATTAACGCGTAGAACTTTAAACAGGAACTCATATCGGAGTTGTCTGAAATAAGATTTTAAATATCTTAATAAGTACACTTTTTTTAAAGAAATATAAAGCAAAGGGCAAATACAGTCAGGCCCAACAGAGCGCAAAAGTGTACGTATATTATATGAGTGAACTTTACTGTACAAGCAATTCTTTTACATACTTCTTCGGTTAGCATCATAAGTTGCGGGTTTTAGTACTTTGTCACTTTCTCACTTCGACGGTTTCAAAGTGCCGACACGTTAATGCTACAAAGTAGTAAAATTACCGGTTTTTTGAGGATTCGTGACCATGGCTTGAGGTATGAATCATGTGCCATATGGCAGATGCGAGTGGGTCAAGCCCGGCGGACCGTATTCGCCGCTACGCATATCGCAGCATCTACAGCAGCCTTCTAAATTAAAATGCCTTATGTCAATGAGACTGGCATGCAGATTACGACTTGTTATCTGAGTAAGGTTGTACGGCGGTTAATATTCGCACCTCCTTACACACTGTAACGGTACATATATAACATATCAAAATGGTTAATTAGCAGGTACCCGTTTCATCTGATTGAATAATAAAGATAAAGTCGCTAAAATGACGTAGTGCTGCAAAATAGTTTCAAGTTCGAATGGCGGATTTTATGTTTCGGTAATCTAAAACGAGGAAAATAGAGGAAAAATAGTAGATTGTATCACATGGGTCTAAAATGAGCTATATTACCACGAGATAGTTCCTCCTCACTTCGTTTTGGAAAATAGTTCGAGCAGTAGTATGGCGTTTGGACAACAGTTATACACTCACTTCGATTACGAGAAAAAAAATAAACAAGGGTTTTCCATCCAAAATTAATAATAAAATACAATGAGAATACGGAGGCAACTTTTTTTAAAAACTGTTTTACCTCAGATACATAGTAGTTGAAATGGGGACGAAAAAAGACCCAATGTTTTTATACTTAAATTAGTTGAACAAAGTATGTACCAAAAAGAACCGACCTATCGATGTGTTTTCTGATTGGTGGATTTAATATGGTGAAGTATTTTGATTCGCAAAATTAGATTAAATAAAATAAATATTAGAGGACAATCTTACACAAATCGAACTAGCCCCACAGTAAGCTCAAGAAGGCTTGTGTTATGGGTACTAGACGACGATATATTTAATAGATATAAATACTTAAATACATAGAAAACATCCAAGACTCAGAAACATATATTCATGCTCATCACACAAATATTTGCCCTGACCGGGATTCGAACCCAGGACCGTCAGCTTCACAGGCAGGTGCACTACCCACTAGGCTAAACCAGTCGTCGAAATGACCGATGTCGTGATGAATGAATGTTTCGTAAATTATAAATATGTATTCATATCTTCCCTAGGGGCTAAATGTACTACTGTAGCCCCGCTTGATAAGCCCAATATAACACACTTTTCGAGCATGAGACGTAAAAAATATTTTTACGCATGTCAATTTTTGTTGTACGTTATGCAAACCTGTGCAAAGTCACAAAGAGCAATCAAAAACGTGAGACCCAGTTAAAAGGATGATGCAGACTCCATAGTGCATAGGCGCGGTTGCCAAATCATTTTATGCATGTACAGATGGTTAAAAAATAACTGGGTTGTACATAAAAAATATGCAGTTAAGGCTTATCAGGCTTTCACTGTATACAGGCAGCAATTTGAATGCAAATTCGTGTGACACAAAAATAAACAATAGCCAGCGCGGTAACCGGAGAGTAGGCAGTCTGCGGTTACACACCTGTAGTGCGTTTTTTCTATTGCTACTAGTTTTCACGCTAACTATATTATGAATATATATATTTATTTAGGTTATGAAAGGTACACGTATTTATTATGTCTTACGCACGTAAAAACTATACATCAATAAAAGGATTAAGTACTTAACTATAATATGAAAAATATCAATAACATAATGTTTATACAGTTTCTACATAAAATTCAAATTTTCATTGCTCTGTGGTATATGTTTTCAATTAATAATTTTCATTACTCGTTTGATACTCGTAATTTCATCTTTTTCAAGAGGATTATCCGTCTCTGAACATTTAATCCTAAACGCTGTACGGGATCGTCTCGACTTCGTATTTTATTTCCTCATTATTTCTTATTATCTATTTGAGAAGGTATTGACATATTATGAACTGCCTACTAAAAATAATAAAAGCTCATGTTATTGAACGTAAGTCTGTACGCTAACCCGTCGTCTACCAGTCCCTGGGATCCCCGGGCTCATTACAAAATAATGCTATTGTTTATTTTTTTCGCCGGGACACGACGGCTAACGGACTTGGTGTCAATTAAAGTACCGTAGCCATTTTATAAAAACACATAAATAAATTATATGATATTATTTTGGCTACCCCAATAAATAATTCGTTCTAAATATGAATGAGATCATGCTGCATTTAAATCACATCGCAATTGCGAGTATAAGTTTGAAACCGCAGCCAATTCATAATTTCAGAACAAGTCTTCACCTAGATTATGGGGCATTTGGTTGCGCGCCAGAATTGAATAGTTATCTACGTACTGTCATTTTATTCATATGATACGACATAAACCTTCCAAATAAATGAGTTACGACACGATTTCAAAAATAACATTACAGTTAACCGAAATCATTTTGCCTTAATAAATTTGTGACCCAAATCTTGTGCTCGATCGAGACCCCCACTTGTATCGAAAGTCCATAGGCCTGCCACTATGTTTCCTAATAATCCCGAAACGAACGTCTAAAACGGCTGAAGTATGAAGCCGCGTGCAGTGACAGATAGTAAAAACTAAATAAATATATCATTACGATAAGAAATCCAGCAGGAATGAGATTTACACTTGACGTGTTTTCGTTTTAGAGTACACAGAGGTAGAGCTAGTGTTTAGAGTTGTGCATAATACCCAATAACTAAAATTATCACGAGATGCTAAAATAATGTATGATGTTTTAACTATAATTTCGTATTAGTTTCTATTTAGTAAACAAGCTTGTATCAACCGTCATTCTACTAGGTATTCAGATATTAATATATAGTCAAAGAACAAAGTGTACTCGTTGTAATTGTTGTTCACTGTATTTCTACGTATTTAGCCACATGCGTTAAACCGTATTTTTTCATCGAATGTCTTTGAACCCTGGGAACGAGTATTGGTCAAGCACCCGGCGTTCATACTCCTAAGAGTACAATACGGCTAAGAATGCTTAGCCCGCAGAACCGGTCCCGATCCGGGACCAACGCAAAAAAATACTATAAGCCAACGCGGCTCAACTTAGTCCATTCACCAGGCTGCATTACTGTCCTAAGACACAAAACCAGACTGAACAGAAGCGTACCTGTTGTAACACAGTGCTGTTATGACATTCTTTATTATAAAAAATAGTATAATGTTATTATAATGTAAGTATGTACTGTTAATTCTTCATACTTGTTAAGAATACATATATATACCAAGCGTTTGTATGTTTGAATTAGTTTTCATCGTCTTTTCACTGTGTCACTGGTATCTTTGTTGATAAATCCACACAGCAGTTATTCGGATACAATTGCCGCGCAGCTATACCAGAAAAACAATATACGGGTCCTGATTTCGGTAATTGAACCTTTCTTTATCCCTTTGTAAAAATTATTCTCTATTACATATATTTCTTTACCGATGTTATCAACATTTTAATTGACTTTCCATCAGGAGTTCAAATTATTACCTACCTATTTTCAAGAAAAACCCTTAAAAAACAAAAAGTTGTGGTTTTAGTTAGTGGCAGGGGTATTAGGTAATAAAATTGACTACAAAAGTTGTACCTACTCATATTATTGCAATTTACCTACAGTAAAAATTATACGAGTTTTAATGGACCTGATACGCGTGTTTATTCTAGATTTATTGGTATCTGCACCGATACCAAAATAATATGATGTTTATTTAAATTACATTATCTGCGACGCGTATTAGGTAATACTCGTTTTTAGGGTTCCGTACCTCAAAGTAAAAAAAAAATGGAAGCCTTGTAGGATCACTTTGTTGTCCGTCTGTCTGTCTGTCTGCCAAGACCTTTTATTTCGAGAACGAGTGGAGGTACCGAATTAAAATTAAAAAGGTCTACAGTCCCTTGAAGCTGTGAAAAAATCAAACTTGTAAGTTGACGTAAAAAAAATACGGCCGTTTATGCCGCAAAAAACGTATATTTCGACACTCAAGAAAATCTAAATTAAGGGTCCTTATCAGTTAAAAAACACTCATCTATTTACGCCTTTTCTGTTTGAATTGATACGTATCTTGCAATTTTCTCAATGTTACTATCTAGAACAGGATTATTGCGACCTTATGTCATAAACTTTAAATGTATTTTTGGATGTTTCATTAAGGAATATCGTTTCAAACATCACTCCAAAACGACCATTTTCAAGATAAAAACTTGTTTTTTCCGCTTAAATTCTACTACACACAATAAAATCAAAAAATATCATCGTAGCCTTTAATAACTTTATTGGTATTATCAATACTTTTGTCATAATTTGAGATCCAAACATTTTAAAACTTATAAGGCCTCTTAAACGGTACTTTCCGTTGACCTAGAACTATGAAATTTGGCAAGTAATATCGTCTTATACTTACTACAAATACAGTGTACATCTAAAAACTATAATTGTTTTTTAATCGTAAAAAATATAGTCTTTATTTAAAGTGTCCTAAAGTATCAATACCTACAAATTTGTACGGAACCCTCGGTGGGCGAGTCCGCCTCGCAATGGTCCCGTTATTTTTTTCAAAATATAACCTTTTGTTTGATTCTGCATTAACTACATGATATATAGTTAGGTCAACCGTAAGATTCGTTATTTGGTATCTTTTCATACCTTTTGATGAGCTTTGGTTCTGCCTAGTAATTAGAATACCCTTCCAATCACTGACATTATTTTCCATTTGAGAACCTTATCATTCGTAAGATGGAAACATAGTGCACGGTCTGATTAGCAAATGGAGAGAGATCTTTAAATACAACAAAAGTATTACATCAATAAATATTAATAAATATTAGATCTATCAGTTCGTATCGTGAGTGCGTCCACGAAAATGGTTATAGTAATAAGATACGAGTTGCGTGCACCAAAATAGCCACGCGAGACGAAGCAGCCCGTGACTCACGCGCCGAGCGCTCGACAACAAAATGAGCTAACCTTATGACCCATATATTGCCAACATAAACAATAAAAATCAGGGGCCAAGTTATGATAGCCACAAGCGTCCAATCTGACCCTATGAAATCTAATTAAGATAGAATGACAAGCTCTAGTCGGAGCATACTTAATGTTTTGACGTGATAATACTGATAATGTCTTATAAATCGATGAACGGATGCTAACACGAAAAAGTGTAACGTAATGTATGACTAACCTGAGCCTTGTTAAGCGAATTTCTATAAAAATATTATTGGATTTTGAACCTTATTGTTCGAATGGTAAAAATGCTTTTTGAACTTTGATGCAAAAATGATGCCTAAAGAGTTGACGGTGAAACCTTTCTCTCTTCTCAAAGGGTAAAACGCGTCAGCGCTCGGAAATTAGCCGTACTTAAAAGCCTTTTTTAACTCCATTGTATTATACAAAATAATGTTAATTCAGTGATAATTCAATTCAATTCATAAAAGTATGCAATTTTTCATCATGTTTTCTTATGACGTTATCACGTAAGATCATAGTCCGTAAACCGACTTTACAGACAACCACTTATTTTAATACAAGGACGGTGGCAAACAAGCTTACGAGCTGCCTGATGGTAAGCAGATAACGTCGAATACGGACGCTTGCGACTATAAGAAGAGTCACAAGCGAACAAGAGGCGAACCTTTGGCCGATCTTTAGTGTTAACATCTAAAAACAGACCCCTCTATCTTAACTCAATACAATGCATCCTCGGCAGCTTTGGCGACCACCACCAACCAACAAAAGCACCTACATAGAGAGCAAGTAGTGGCGTTATACTGGCGTAGGACTTCTGTAAAAGAACTTTAGGTATTTCCCCGATGTAATGAAATTAATACGCTGTTCTGCCCAGACGAGGAAACAATAAGGATTGGTTTTGAGATATATGATTCTTGACTATATGACTGTGTTTCTGACAATAGCCGAAACAGGATTGCTTACAATTTTCCCGATAGATTTTTTTTTAAGTTGCGTCTTTCTTTTCCTGTTTTTACTCAGCCTACTAAAACAACGCATTATTAAACGACACAATGAAATTAAAATGATGGTATTTTACCTTATCTAAACTCTGTCAAGAGGAAATTTAATAAAACTGCACACATTCAGATATTTATCGAGACATGTTTAAAAAAGGTATTCCCAAAGAGTGTTGCATCCGTTTTGTTGTGCGCGAAAGACATAAGCGTGTCTCTTTCACGAGGGACGTGGCTGACCGAAACGAGGCATCGCCTTAAGCAACATGGGCCGGGATGTGGTTACTAACTGAGCGCTCCCGTTCTTTGGAAGGCAGGTTAAGCCGTTGATCCCGGCTGCTGTCTATAGCAGCAGATGTCAAGCAAAGTTGGAGGATTTCCGGCGGTTTGAGAACTTGTAACATTCAAGTTGCCCCACTCACTTGACAAGGGGGGTCGAAGTTGCACCACGTCCGTAGGGAATGTAGGGATGTAGGGAACCCACCGCTACCCTACACGTGACCCCTTTCAATGTTCTTATGTCATAATATAAATAGAAGTGAACAATGAATCATACATTGTATTTACTATATGGTTAGATAGATAGAGAAATACTTTATTCATTTCCACAACATACTCGAACATGGTATCACAGTTTTAAACATGAATATATAAAAAGTTGTCAAAAATAGATCATGGTACTATATTAATGTATTTCCTTACATTTACATGTAGGTATACCGGTTAGATTTTTATTCGGCAGAGTATCAAAGCTTTAATACTGAATGTAAAAAATAAACCGGACAACTGCGAGTCGGACTCGCCCACCGAGGGTACCGTACAAATTTGTAGAAATTGATTACGTACTAAATGCTATATTTTTTATGATTTAATTACAAATGTACGTTAAGTACTTGTAGTAAAGACGATATTACCTGGCAAATTTCATAATTATAGGTCAAACTTCAGGAAGGTACGCTATAAATTTTGATTCCTTTGAGTGTCGAAATTACGTTTTTGCGGCATATATCGCTGTATCTTTTTTATGTTTACTTAGAAGTTTCATTTTTAGGGTTCCGTAGCCAAAATGGCAAAAACGTAACCCTTAATATAGATTCGTCATGTCTGTCCGTCCATCCGTATGTCACAGCCGATTTACTCGGAGACTATAAGCACTACAATGAAATTTGGTACGAAGGTGTATTCTATGAACCGCTACATAAAAGTGATGTGAAATTAGAAAACAATATTAAATTAGGGGGGGGGGGGGCACTCCGTGTGGGTGGGGTATCGATGGATAGGCCATTAAAAATGATATGAAGGTTTTTATGGTTTGAACAATATAGGTTTTACGCTTTTTGAGTTTTCGCTTAAAAACTGTCTTGCCCAAACAAAAGGTCGTAAGTGCCGAGAGTTCCCTATGAAGATACAACAATTTTAGGTTCAATGTATTGGATAATGATTTTAAATGTGGACGGACTAGTAGGTGTTGGTACGGAACCCTTCATTGAGCGTGGTCCAACACGCACTTGGCCGGTTTTTTTCACAGCTACAAGGGACTGTTGATCTGCGTATGTTTTTAATTTCAACTCGATACTCCACGCGTTCTCGCAATAAAGGACAGACAGACACACAACAAAGTGATATATATGGGTTCTGTATTTTTCCTTTTGAAGTACGGAACCCTAAAAAGGGTGATCAATTGAATACCTTAACATATTTACAAGATAACATGACTGACATGGTTATGCGATATAAATTTGATTTGAGCATTTCTGCGAAACCGGAGCACTGCATTTGCGAATTCAATACGATAAAATGTTTATTTTATACATTAGCTTTGCGAGTGATTATTATTTGCCTGTTTATTGCGAATACTACATTAATAAAAATAACAGATTAGTGGTTATATCAGGGTTTTATTTGTTGCAGTGGAGAGCGGCGGAGACCACTTGGCCATCACTTCAGGCAGACCCGGTGAGCCCTCACCGCCGATATTCGAGCAAATCTTCAAAAATGCGAGGTTTGCGCAAGGCGGTAACGCAAAATTCGAAGGAAAACTGAGGGGCAATCCTACGCCAGTAGTTTCATGGACGAGGAAGAAAGCACCACTGGTAGAATGTAATAAGTATAGTATGAGCTATAACGAACAGACAGGTGATGTGTCGTTACTTATCAAGCAGATAGGACCTGGTGATGAGGGCGAGTACACATGCACGGCGCGCAACCAATATGGCGAAGCCATCTGCTCCGTATACATCCAGCCCGAAGGCGTGGCTATGCCCGCGCAGCAGGCCTCTCAGCAGCAGAGTTACCGACACGTTAGCGAGAGCGTCGAACACAAATCCTACGGCACGCAAGGATTCACATCCGATCAGTCCCGACAGACGCAGAAGGTCGCATACACCAACGGCACTTCTGACTATTCCTCTTCTGAAGATTTCAAAGTAGACACGTTCGAATATAGACTCCTGAGGGAAGTATCTTTCAGAGAGACTATTACCAAAAGGTACGTGGGTGAATCCGACATCCAAATGAGCACCGAAGTCGATAGAAATCTTGGTGCAGTAGCACCACCGAAGATAGCTCAGAAGCCTAGAAACTCAAAACTGCAGGAAGGCGCTGATGCGCAGTTCAATGTGCAGTTGTCAGGCAATCCCAGGCCACGGGTAACGTGGTTCAGGAATGGGCAGAGGCTAGTTAATTCGAACAAACACGAAATCATAACGACACATAATCAAACAACACTTAGAGTAAGGAACACACAAAAGTCTGATTCGGGCCACTATACATTGTTGGCTGAAAACCCCAACGGATGCATTGTAACATCAGCTTACCTTGCCGTAGAATCGCCACAGGAAACATATGTACAAGATAACAAATCACAGTACATAATGGACACTCAGCAAACAGAGACTGAAGAAAGAGTAGAAATAGTTGAAAAAGCTCTCGCCCCGCAGTTTATTAAGGTCTGCCAAGATCGAGATGTCACAGAAGGTAAATTGACGCGATTCGATTGCCGCGTCACTGGCAGGCCTTACCCTGAAGTCACGTGGTTCATTAACGATAGACAAATCCGAGACGATTATAATCATAAGATATTAGTAAACGAGTCAGGTAATCATTCGCTTATGATTACAAACGTCGATCGAAGTGACAGTGGTGTTGTGACATGTGTCGCTCGCAACAAGAGCGGCGAGACATCGTTCCAGTGCCGACTGAACGTCATTGAAAAGGAGCAAGTGGTAGCCCCGAAGTTCGTCGAGCGTTTCAGCACGCTAAGCGTACGCGAAGGCGAACCTGTGGCGCTGAATGCACGAGCAGTTGGCACACCTACACCGCGGATCACATGGCAGAAGGATGGCGCCCCGATTATACCCAATCCAGAATTACGAATTAATACCGAAGGTGGGACCTCGACACTGGATATCCCTCGAGCCAAGGCGTCGGATGCGGCATGGTATCAGTGCACCGCCCAGAACGTCGCAGGTTCCACCGCCACTCGGGCAAGGCTCTACGTGGAAGTTCCGAAAGAGCCTCCGCCCGAACAAAAACGTCTGCACTTACCCCGGCCTACAAGAATAATCGAGCCAGAGTAAGTAAATCTATTCAAAGTATCAGTGTTATCAGAACTTTGTTTTCTCAGTTATTTTTTAAGTAAAACTTGCACAATTTTCACATTATAACTAACGGGTCTTTATCCCGTATAATAAAATTTAGACGACGTTAGCTTACGTCAGTTAGGTTAGGGACCAAGAAATTAATGACACTCCCTTAACGTCAGGTAACCTAAACTACGTAAATAAATTTAATTGTACGCTATTAAGTCCCGTTCAATAATCATAACATTTTTTAGGCCTGCTCCTGGACCAGAGATTATTTACTTAAGGCATGTGGAAAGGGCACGACCCTACGTACCTCCGGGCGAGGAAGACCGAGTTTATCCTCCACCACAGTTTATCGTGCCACTGAAGAGCGTATCACAGATGGAAGGTGGCAAGATTCACTTTGAAACGAGGATAGAACCGGTCGGCGACCCAACGATGAAGATAGAATGGTTGAGAAATGGACAAAGTATTGAAGCAAGTAAGTAATCGATAGAATATTGGAAGAAAACAAGACACAGAGCCTTAGGCATAGATATAGTTCTTGTTAAAAATGGTATATATAGTTCGATATTTGATAAAAAAATCTTTCTTAATATATAAAATTCTTTTTAGGTTCGAGATTTACTTCGATATTTAGATTTGGATACATTTCTCTGGATATGCTCAGTCTTAACATTCAAGATAGTGGTGAATACACATGCCGAGCTGTTAGTGCAACTGGCATGGCTGAAACTAAAGCCATGTTACAAGTAACGCCAAGAGCAACTATTGAAAGAACTAGTCAACACCCTGAAAGTCTCCAATACATTCAACAATTGGAAGATTACTCCAGGTACCAGCACCAAGAGTCTATTGAAGAAAACGTTTCACAGAAACCTCAGTTTATCAGGCCTTTGCAAGAACTTGGTGAACTACAAGAAGGTAGAAATGCTCATTTTGAGGCTCAATTAACGCCAGTTAGTGACCCGCACATGAGAGTGGAGTGGTACAAGGACGGCCGCGCGATTACGGCTAGCTCGCGAATCACGTCAATCTTCAACTTCGGTTACGTCTCCCTTAACATCATGCACCTACGGGCTGAAGATGCAGGTTCGTACACGGTGAGAGCTGTAAACAAACTCGGCGAAGCCGTCAGCACCGCTTCCATCAAAGTGGCGGCAAGAAGTACAGTCACTTCAGATCTCGGCATACCTGAGCAAAGACGATACATAGAAAAAACTGAACAATTAGAAGCTTATCAACAACAACAAAACGTCAAATATTATCAAGAAGCACCTGAAAGTACGCAGCGACCGGAATTTAAGACACCTATAAAAGATCAACTCAATATTAAGGAAGGTGGATTCGCCCATTTCGAAGCTCGCCTTGAGCCGGTTGGCGACTCTACCTTAAGAGTAGAATGGTTAAAGGACGGACGTCCTGTGGAAGCTAGTTCAAGAATAACTACGTTCTTCAACTTTGGATATGTAGCACTGACTATTAAATCTGTGACGGTACATGACGCTGGTCAGTACACCTGCCGTGCCTACAATGCGCTCGGACAGGCAACCACTAGTGCCCAGTGCACTATTGTAACGAAGAAAGATATCATTGCCGAGTCCCAGCACCCTGGAGGTCTGGAGAAAATACAACATCTTGAAGATTCAAACAGATATATGAGGCGATCTGAGGAAGAAGTCCGAGTAGCACCGAAGCCTCGCTTCCTCGGTCCTCTAAAAGGTACAAACAAGATTGTAGAGGGGCAAAGTGCTCACTTTGAAGCCAGAGTAGAGCCTCAGAGTGACTTGACTATGTCCGTGGAATGGTATTTTAATGGAAAGCAAATCAAACAAGCTAATCGAATCCAGACTTACCATGACTTCGGATATGTTGCGTTAGATATTTCCAGTGTTCGCGCTGAGGACTCTGGAACGTACACTGTTGTAGCCCGCAATGCTGCTGGAGAAGCTCAATTGAGCACATCAATGGTAGTAGAAAGTGAGTACCTATTCAATAAATCCATAAGTACACGCGTTGTCACAGTCTCAATATAGTTACGACAGAAAACTAATTACGCTTTTTTGTTACAGCACGATCCAGTATTGATACATCAAGTATTCATCGCGGCTTATACGAGAAAACTCGTCACCTCGAAGAGTCAAAATTTGTGGAGCCAATGTATCAAATTGAAGAAATTTCTAAGTCGAAACCTATTTTCGTACAGCCTTTGTCAGACCCAGCGCCCGTGTCAGAAGGTAAAAATATACATCTCGAATGCAGATTGGAACCTATGGGTGATCCCACGATGAGGGTAGAATGGTTCCACAATGGTAGGGCTGTGACCGTCGGTTCCAGATTTAAGACTTATTATGACTTCGGTTTCGTGGCGCTGGATATAATTCACGCTACGTCAACTGATTCCGGAGAATATACAGTAAGAGCAGTCAACCACTTGGGCTCAGCTCACACTTCAGCAATGGTACGAGTTATTGAAAGGTCAGACATTGTTACTGAGACTCAGAACGAGCAAGCCGTGGAACAAATTCAAATGCTCGAGGATGCTGCTCGTAGAAGTAGACAAGTCCAGGAAGATATTACAGTAATGCAAGCTCCTCAATTCTCAAGATCCTTACATAATATCGAAACAGTTGAGGGCACAAACGTACATTTGGAGTGTCGATTACAACCAGTCGGCGACCAAACCATGAGAGTTGACTGGTTCTGCAACGGCAGACCGATTAAAACTGGCCACAGATTTAGACCAGCTTATGAATTTGACTATGTCGCACTTGACCTCTTAAGCGTCTACCCTGAAGATTCCGGAGTTTACACTTGCCAAGCCACAAATCAGCTCGGTGAAGCAGTAACGTCGTGTGCCCTACGCGTTATCGCAAAGAAGGATCTAATTTTCGAGTCACAACATCCGTCTGGACTCGAGAAAATTCAATACCTCGAAGACTCTTCTCGTTATAAGAAATCCGATATGATTGACGAGACTATTAACGTAAAACCGCATTTCGTAACAAAGCCCAAATCAATCGAGAATGTAGTAGAAGGGCACCACGTTCACTTTGAGTGCAAATTAGAACCGGTAACCGATGCTAATCTGAAAGTGGAATGGTTCAAGAACGGTCAACCAGTAACTATTGGACACAGATTCAGACCTATCCATGACTTTGGATACGTCGCGTTGGATATCATAGACTTGATCGCAGAAGACTCCGGAGTCTATACATGCAGAGCTGTAAACCATGTTGGCACCGACGAAGTCAGCTGTACACTCTCTTGTCGTGGAACAGCCGACATTGTCAGGGGTACGCAGAATGAAGCTGGACTTGAACAGATTCAGCATCTGGAAGACCGCACTAAATATCACAGAAGCGACATGATGGATGAGATTACAACACAGGCACCTATTTTCACAACATCACTAAAGAATATTGAAATCAAAGAAGGACAGCGTGCTCACTTCGAATGCAGATTGATTCCAGTTTCTGATCCTACCATGAAGGTAGAATGGTATCATAACAACCGGCCTCTTAAGAGTGGCTCCAGATTCACAGAGACCAACAATTTCGGATTTGTAGCACTCGACATCATGTCTTGTCTAGCAGAGGATTCCGGTACTTATACATGCAGAGCTATTAATGCTCTTGGCGAAGCCGTTACCTCCGGAATAGCTATCGTACATTCCAAGAAATCTATTTATTTGGAGTCACAACATGAAGGAGCTCTTGGTAGGCTCAACCAGCTAGAAGATACATCTAAATACCAGAGACACAGTGCCCAAGATGAATTCATAACCCAAGCGCCAGTGTTCACGATGCCCATGAAAGATATCAAGGTAGCCGAAAACCAGGCCGCCCACTTCGAAGCTAGGCTGATTCCTGTCGGTGATCCTAAACTTCGAGTAGAATGGTTGCGCAATGGAGTCCCTATTGAAGCTTGTAAGTATTTTTATACACACATGACTTTTTTCAAATAATAGAATGATTATACATACTTTATTAAACTATTTCTCCTTAGCGAACCGGTTGACGACAATGCACGACTTCGGGTACGTCGCACTCAATATGAAATACGTAAATCCAGAGGACTCCGGCACTTACACTTGCCGGGCTATAAACGAGCAGGGAGAGGCTGTAACGTCCTCGACCTTGTTTGTGCAATGTAAGTATAAGTCAACTAAGTTGCTCTACTAACAGCGTAGTCACCATTACGAACTAGCATTTTTGAGCGTGTTAACATGCATAAATTTAGCAATCTAAAGAAATTTGATACATTACGTTTAAAATATTTCAGTTTATTGTTGTTGAATTACGAGACAATTATGATTGTTTTAAATACCTCTGTAAATGATATTGGTTTTATGTCCCGTTAAAATTTCTTACAATATTTCTAGTTATATAATTTCATATGGATAGCAAAGTAACAATAAGCTAGTTGGTAATATATGTCTAAAACAATTATTGCAGCCAAAGCATCACTCCAACTTGAATCACAACACGAAAGTGCTTTGGAAAAGATACAACTACTGGAAGACTCATCCCGTCACCACAGAAGGGAAGAAGTTGATATTGCTATCAACCAGGCTCCTAAATTTGTAACTCAACTGAACGGACCATCAAAACTGGTTGAGAGCCAAAGTGCTCATTACGAGTGCCGCATTGAGCCATACCCTGACCCGAACATGCGCGTGGAATGGTACTTTAACGGCAAAGTGCTTCAGAGTGGTCATCGCTACCGCACTGCGTACGATTTTGGATTCGCAGCTCTTGACATTCTTCAAGTATACGGCGAAGATTCTGGTGAATATACATGCAAAGCCATTAACAACTTGGGGCAATCCACTTCTTCAATCAAGTTGAGCGTTCAATGTAAGTATATGTTATCTTTTTAGTATAAAATATAAATGTCAGTGTTATAATAAATATAAAATAATTTGTATACACGTACATCTTACATTTACAGCTAAGGAATCTATAATCAGAGACACACAACACGAAAGCGCACTGGAGAAGATACAATACCTTGAGGACGACACCAGGAACAGGCGCGTTATCCGCGATGAAAGCTTCGTTGCCGAGAAGCCCCAGTTCGGCAAGCCTCTCAAAAACACTCATGTGGCTGAGGGTCACCCGGTCCACCTAGAAGCAACTCTTACTCCAGTCAACGACCCGACCATGCGTGTAGAGTGGTATTGCAATGGCAGGCCAGTCGCGCAGGGTCATCGATTCAAGACTACTTACGACTTTGGCTACGTCGCACTTGACGTCCTTTATGCTTATTCCGAAGACACGGGCACCTACATGTGTAAGGCCACTAACGCCGTTGGTGAAGCAGTCACTACTAGCTCCGTGAAAGTTGATGGTAAGTAATAGGTACTCGCTATTGCTCAATCTTCTCACTTAAGCTTTATTCTGTACACTGCTTACTAAACTTTCTTCTTTCTAGCTAAAGCTGGCCTTTACCTCGATACCTTGGATGAGCAAAGGTTGAAAAAAATACGGGAACTTGAACAGTACGAGAGACCTAAAACGGTAGAAGAGGAAAAACCTGGTCAGCGACCGGTATTCCTTACAGCTCTAACTAGTCTTGAAAATCTAAAAGAAGGAGACCGGGCTCACTTTGAGTGCAGAGTTGAGCCTATTAACGACCCCGATTTGGAAATCGAGTGGTTCCTTAATGGTAAAAAAATAAGAGCTGGCCACAGATATAGAACAACCCACGACTTTGGTTATGTTGCTTTAGATATTCTCTATACTTATTCTGAGGATTCTGGTACTTACATGTGCAAAGCCACCAACAAGCTAGGTGAAGCGGTTAACACTTGTACTATGAAGGTTGCAGGTATGTTTATATATGTATGTTTATATGGCCAAAATTAACAGACTTTTTTGAAAAACAGTTTAATAGATATTTATTTCACTGTCGTTACAGGTCACAGAAGTGTCATCCTGGACACTCAACATCCTAATGGCCTTGAGAAGATCAGACAATTAGAGGCACAAGGTCATCATACCAGGATGGAAATTGAAGAACCCACGATCACTTCCCCTAGGTTCGTCACTGAGCTTAGAGGTACAACACACGTATATGAAGGCCAGACTGCGCATTTCGAATGCCAGGTTGAGCCTATTCATGATCCCAATTTGCGTATTGAATTCTATCACAATGGCAAAGCCCTGCAATCTGCATCACGGTTCCATATCACTTTTGATTTTGGTTATGTGTCTTTGGATATCCAGCACTGTGTTCCAGAAGATGCGGGTGAATATTCTGTAAAAGCAATTAACGCTCTTGGACAGTGCACGTCATCAATATCCATGACAGTAACCGCAAAAGGCAGTATTATAATGGAATCACAACGTCCCGAGGGTTTGGAGAAGATCCGGGAACTAGAATCTGTGGAGCCGTTCAAGCGGCCTGAAATTCCAGAACCGGTCACAAGACAAAGACCTGTCTTCACTCAGCCTCTTCAGAATATTGATAATATTCAAGAAGGACAAACAGCACACTTTGACTGCCGCCTCATCCCAGTCGGAGATCCGACTCTTAAGGTGGAATGGTTCAGAAACGAGAAACTTATTGAAGACAGTTCCAGGATTACTAAGACCCACGATTTTGGTTACGTGTCGATGACTATTAAGCACGTACGTGACGAAGACGAGGGCGTCTACATGTGCAGAGCCTCCAACTTATTAGGGGAGGCAGTAACAACTGCTGCAATGAAAATTAAGAGTAAGTGTAATACCGCAATAGGTACTTATTTATTATTTATTTATTTATTTATTAAGGTTCACCAACAGATAATACACCATACATGCGTGGATAACTTAGGTCATATTGTTGATGCTTATCCAATTAAAGGTAACCACATCTTATTCCAGTATCTTAGAACATACTAATATAAATAATTTTAGTATTCGGAGAAAACAGTGTGTATAATTTACCAATTAATAAGAACGTTTTGAATAAAAACATTAAGTAACACAAAACTAAACTAATTCCGTGACAAATGTTACAAAAGAAACAAGAAGACTGAAGTTCTGATTTAACTGTAGTTACGAGGAAACATTACACCCCAATGCTAACTAACTATTGTGCGAAATCTTAGGAGCCGAAATGCTTAAGTACCTTTCTTTTAAAGCTTACAAGACTGTCGCAAAGCATATCTGCGCCCAAGGAATTAGGGAGATGGTTGCATGTGTGGAACATTCTCGAGAATGCAGAGTTGCGTCCCTCAAATTTATTAAAAACTGTAATGGCGGGTGGAAAAGGTCAACACTATAAATGGATCGTTGAATTCTTCCATCGAGACGGCTCTAGTAGAAAGGATAAGGTCCAAAATATTTTTCTTGGAATTTCTTACATTATTAAATTGCTTAAGGTCTCCGAAAGCCATAAAGTCAGTCAGTACTTGATATAATGCACATCCAGATTTACTAATGGGCACCATCGACGAGTCGCTGTCATTGGATGCCCAGTCAATAGAAGACACATTAAAGTCACTATAATTACGTCACTAAAATAAGCCATGTTAGTGGAAGCTTTTTCTATAAACTGTTCAAAATCGGATAATTTTACAGGCGGGGGTAGGTATACACAACAGAGACAAATCTTTGATAAGTGATTTTTAGAGCGAGTCTCAATAACAATCCATAGATCCTCGCCACGAGTTTCACACTGATACGCTCTATAAGATACAATTTTCTTATGAAACGTAAAATGATTATAGTTATATATTAATAAATAAGTTAGGCTAGTTTCTCATTATTATTATTATTTATAGCTAAGGCAGCCATTCAATTGGAAACTCAACATCCTGAAGGTATGAAGAAGATTCAACGCCTTGAAGAGCCTTTACAGAGAAGGGCTGATGAACCTGAAAGAGAGTTTGAGAAACCAATCTTTACTCAAGTGCTCACGGGGCCTTCAGAGCTTTGGGAAGGCCAACACGCTCACTACGAAGCGCGTGTGGTGCCTGTCGGTGACCCAAGTCTTCGGTTTGAGTGGTACATCAACGGAGTTGAACTTAAAATGGGTAAGTAACAATGCACTTGACTTATATAATAAAATCTGCTGCATTTAATGTATAATAATCGATGCCGAACAGTTATTATTAGTTCAGAGCAGTGGTGGCTGCTTACGAGAACCGGTGGTGCGCTGAATTATAAAATGGAATATTACTAACACCACCTTTAAAACTCCTCGTAAATAATTTAGTTGTCGTTTTACATTCTCGTTTTAAACTAAGACATGGCCTTGGGGGTCCAGTCCCGCTGACTTTATTGCTAATTCATAACTTAAAAGTTTTACTATTATATTGAATATACCTACTCCACATTTAAGTTCACTTTCATGCTCTTTATTTCAATGAAACACAGAGTTCATTACTCCATATAACACATTTCCACTTACTTTACAGTTTTAGTTTAGCTATCATAAATTATTATCAAAACAAATAATAACACGAACGAATATTAGAATAATGGCGCTTTGCAAGGCAAAAGACGAACAACTGCAATTTATTGTTATTAACCGACTACACTAACTTGACAATTGTCAAGCAAGAAAAAAAAGAAAGAAAGAAAGAAAGAAAAAACATTTATTCGTGGCACAGGAGCCACGCTTTAAAACGAAAAGCTTTATATTTTTCTCAAACATGCAATGAAATGAAATAGTTATGTTCCTTATAAGTAGGCTGCAAAGTGTCACGTTTCGGGTGCGGCTAGACGCCCTTAAAGGAATATCATACAAAGTTGGATTTCATGCAAGATGCTCTTTTTAGTGTTCCGTACCACAATGGTAAAAAAGGAATTATGGTTTCACTTTGTTTGTCTGTCTGTCTGTCTATCACATCGCTAAATATCTCAAAAACTACTTATGCTATCGATTTGAAATTTGGAATAGTTATAAAGAAGGTTAGGTACTTACATACATAGAACATGACTTTTTAATTTTCTGTGGAAAATGACAGGTAACAGGGGGTTCAAAATTTGAAAGAAAGTTAAATAGTAATATATGTGATAGTTATATTTTTTGTCTGTTGGTTTTTTTAGAAATTGAAGTTTGATTTTTTGTAGTTTTTTTATATTTATTTCATTGCAAGTTTGAGAAAAGCACTATCCAAATACATACCTCGGCGTGAAAAGGAGTTGCCAACCTCGTAACTATAAGGCCTCGCTACGCTCGGCCGTCTATATGTACTCGGCCGGCAACCCCTTACTTCCCGGCCTCTGTAGCAATGTACTATTGTATTTTAACTTCACTTGGTTGGGTTATACTTTGAGCGATGCCGCTCGGGCATGCGCATTGCATATCATCGGCTACGTGCGGCGCTCCAAACTTACCTATTTCTTCATAGAGTTAGTACCTACGGAGTATCTTCCGTCTCACGCGCCAGACGTTGTACCAATAAGATTTGTACTGGATCATCCGTGCGCTTCAAGGAAGCGTTAATGTTTGGGCGAAAAAAAGTATAATGACATAGTGTAGTGGTTTCTTTGTAAGTATTTAAATAGGTATAAACATATGCATATAATATGGATACTTGAGAGTCTTTTATTTATAATAATGAATGACGGTGTTCAGTGTTTGATTGTGCAACGCACGAGTGCACTTAAAGTACAGCCGCCACTGGTTCAGAGATAAATAAGTATATAGATTGTTAGCTCCTGTTACTAACACGAGGTGAATAAGAGAATACCACTGCTAAAACAAACAGTTGTCTTTTGTATTCGTTACATGAAATTTAAATTGTATATGGTTGTAGTTTTTCATGTCTGATTCAATTTTCGTTTTTTTTTTCTAATTTACAGGGTCTAGATTCCGTACAACTCACGACTTCGGTTTTGTAACTTTGGACATAAACTCCGTTGTAGCTGCCGACGCCGGTCTATACATGTGTAAAGCAATAAACAGAGCTGGTAGCACTGTCTCTTCGACGTCCCTTAAAGTAAAAACCAAGTCGACTATTGTAGACCAAGCAATGCGGCCTGAATCTTGGGAACAGATTCAACTCAAAGAAGCTGCGATGAACAAGGTTCCAGAAATGTTCATTGACTCTGGCGTTCAACAAGCGCCAATCTTCACCACTCACTTGAAGAGCTACGACAAACTTGTCGAAGGACAGCATGTGTACCTCGAAGCACAGGTTGAACCTCGTACCGATCCTAACTTGAGGATTGAGTGGTTCAAAAATGGAATGTCTTTAACCACTGGTTCGAGGATCAAAAGCACATTCGATTTTGGTCTAGTGACACTATCTATTAACGGCATTAGAATTGATGACTCGGGGATTTATACCTGTAAAGCAACAAATCTAATGGGAGAGGCTGTTTCTACTTCGTCTATTAAAATTGAAGACCGACATTGGCTACTTGGAGAAACTCTTCATCCTGAGTCATTGGATAGGATTGGTGCTTTAGAGCAACCTAAAGCTGCCAAACCTGAATCGCCTGAGCCAACTTACGAGATTCCAGTATTCATTTCACATTTGAATAATATCATTTGCAAAGAGGGTGATAATATCCACTTCGAGTGTAATGTCGAACCATCTCGAGATCCCACGCTAAAAATTGAGTGGTTCTTCAACAACACACCACTTCCTTCTGGTACCAGATACAAGTCAACACACGATTTCAGTTATGTGTCGTTAGACATTACGCATACGTACGAAGAAGATTCTGGAATCTACACTTGCAAGGCTACAAACAGCAAGGGCTCAGCTACCACATCTGGTTCTTTGAGGTGTACTGGAGATAAACACATTTACCTTGATACACAACATCCTCAGGGTAAATCTGGTTTGGAAGCTGTAGAACAAGCCGAAGAGGCTAGACAAGCTAAGGGAAGAAGATCATCAGTCCCTGATGCAGAATATCCCAAACCAGAATGGGTAGTCCCTGTGGCTGCCGAGAATCAATTAGTCGAAGGTCAGTTACTTCACCTTGAGGGTCAAGTTGAACCAAAGAATGACCCTAACCTGAAAATTGAATGGTATTTCAATGGTAAGGCCTTACAACAAGCCTCACGGTTCAAACTAACGAGTGACTTTGGATTCGTAACATTGGACTTGACTGATGTCTATGAAAGAGATAGTGGTATATTCACATGCAAGGCTTACAACAAGAAAGGTGAAGCATTTACTTCATCGACTGTATTTTGTACCAGTAAGGATAATCTCATCGAAGGTACGCAACATCCAAAGGGAACTGAAGGTCTTGAAAAGATTCAAAACCTTGAGGATTATCTTCGACGGGAGCCTGGCCAGAAGCCCACAGACGATACTGGAAGGGCTCCTGAGTTTACTACAGTATTCCAGGATATAGTAGATATCAGCGAAGGACAGATTGCTCACTACGAGGCATCATTGATTCCGACTGGTGACCAAACAATGGTTATTGAGTGGTTCTACAACGGCAAAACAATTGAAGCTAGTCACCGTATAAGAACTGTATATGCATTTGGCATGTGTGTTTTAGAGATTTTAGGCACCAAGACCACTGACTCAGGCACATACTCGTGTCGTGCCACTAACAAGTGGGGACAAGCTGAAATCAGTGTAAAACTGGAATGCGTAGACAAGAGCAAGGGACAAAAACCAAGATTCACTACTCACATTCAAAATGTTGAAGGATTGAAAGATGGACAATCAGCTCACTTCGAATGCACAGTAATACCCGTCGACGACCCCGACATGAAAATCGAATGGTATCATAACGGTCAACCCCTACGCCATTCCACCAGGATTAAGACAGTTTCCGATTTCGGTTTTGTTGTAATGGACATTGCGTATACTCAAAACCATGATGCTGGAGAGTATGTTTGCCGGGCTTACAACAAATACGGGGAAGATTTCACGAAAGCGTCTATAAGTTGCTATGGCAGGAGTGGAGTTTACTTGGAAAGCTTGCAACCTGATTCGCTAGCTAAAATCAGAGAGTTGGAGAACTTACACGGAGCGCAGCAACAAGCGCCATCCACTCCTTCAGCAGAGCCACCGAAATTCCTAACACAAATTCAGGACGTAACTAAATTAGTCGAAGGGCAGAGTGCTCACTTCGAAGCGAGATTGGTACCTGTCGATGACCCAGAACTTAAAGTTGAATGGTTCTACAACGGCAAGAAACTACCCCACGGACATAGGTATAGAACATTCCATGACTTTGGCATCGTTATATTGGATATACTATACTGCTACGAAGAAAATTCAGGTGTATACGAGTGTGTTGCAACTAACAAACTGGGCCGTGATTCAACCAAGGCTACGCTCAAATGCACATCAAAAGAGAATTTGATCTTGGACTCGCAACTCCCGCGGGTAAGTTATTTGGTTAGGGTATATAGAGTACCTACATGTAAAAATCTTAATGAAAATTAATTTTAATATTTTAAACTTAATAACATTACCTTGGTTATATTTTAGGGCATGGAAGGTGGCTTAGAAAAGTTACAGACATTGGAAGATTCAATGATACGCAGGAAAGATACCAATGTTCAAGAGGAAAGAGGAAAGGCTCCCGTGTTTACAGTACCTTTGTCTAATATCGAAAACCTCAGAGAAGGTGAAAACGCTCACTTTGAGGCTCGTCTAACACCAACTGATGATCCTAACCTTAAAGTAAGTAATCCACAATACGCTACACATTTAAATATTAGATGCAGCGGAGCAATTAAGGCTGCGGGAAATTAAAATTAATCGAAAGACTTTTCATGTTTTACGTCATTTACTAGTGCCATTTTGGTGAAATTGTGAAAGCTTTCTTCCGCTATCCGGACATAAATAGCACTCTAGTAAATGATGTAAATATTTTAAATACAAGTAATCACAAAAATATAAAATAAAGGTATTTGAACACACATAAAAATCAATTGTATATGTACATTCATGACCCATACTTAGTTTATCTACGAGTACTACGACATTACTACTACGACGAGCAGAAAAAATACACTATTACAGGATTAACAATACTTCAATGTTATAAAACAACTGCTCAACAAGCCAAGCTTTAAGTTTATTTTTGAAACTGATGAGACTAGGGGAGTTTGTACTATGTATTTATTATTTTTCAGGTGGAATGGTACTGGAATGGTAAATCACTTAAAGCGGGCTCAAGGTTCAGGACATTCTGTGATTTTGGATTTGTAATCCTTGAAATTTCTCCTACTTATCCTGAGGACTCTGGTGAATATCTATGCAGAGCTTACAATAACTACGGTGAGGCTGTAACGACAGCTGCTATGAAGGTGCAAGGCAAGCGCAACATTATCCTGGAATCTCAATTACCCAAGGGCATGGAAGGCACCATTGATAAGATTGCCATTCTTGAAGGATACACTGGCACAGTTGACTCGATGTCACCTGAGGTGGAAAGTGGAAACCCACCAGAATTTATAACTACTCCTTCTGATCTCATTTTATCTGAAAACTCTTCAGCTCACTTCGAATGTCGCTTGGTACCAATAAATGACTCCAGTATGAGAGTGGAATGGTTCCATAACGGCAAACCGTTGTTGACTGGATCTAGGGTAAAGACTATCAACGACTTCGGTTTTGTGATTCTGGAAGTTGGCGGAGTGTATCAGAGAGATGCTGGTTTATATACTTGCAAGGCTACGAATCGTCACGGCGAGGCCACTGTTTCGTGCAAACTGCAAGTGAAAGGTAGACAAGGTATTGTACTTGAACCTCAACTGCCATCTCATTTCAAATCGGGAACCGAGAGTATTCAGAGGCTGGAAGAAACTTTGCATAAGCGCGACGAGATTATGTCCGAGGACGAAAAACCAAACCCACCGCGGTTCACTGTGGAAATTAAGGATAACATCGACATTCCTGAAGGTGGACCCATTCACTTCGACTGTCGCGTAGAACCGGTCGGGGATCCGACCATGAGGATCGACTGGTTCCACAACGGCAGACCTTTTGCGACTGGCTCTCGTGTACACATGCTGAATGATTTCGGTTTTATAGCTCTAGATATTGATTACATCTACGCGCGCGATTCTGGTGAATATACTTGCCGTGCCACTAACAGGTGGGGCTCTGCTACCACTACAGCCAGAATTACTTGCAGCGCCAAACGCGATATTGTTTTAGAGTCACAACTACCGCAAGGTATGAGCGGTGAGAAAATCAAAGAGCTAGAAAAGGGTCGCGTGAGCGATGCTCCTAAAGAAGAGCCTGTCGTCAGCTCCCCGCCTAAATTTATTACTCAGATTCAGAGTCATACCGTAGAAGAATCTGAAGGTGTCCGATTTGAGTGTCGTGTTGAACCTAAAGAAGATCCTAAACTACGTATTGAATGGTACCGTAACGGAAAACTGTTGCCCAGTGGTCACAGATACCGCACAGTGTACGACATGGGATTCGTATCGCTTGACATCCTATACGTTTACGCTGAAGATTCTGGAGAGTACATGTGCCGAGCTGTTAATGATTTCGGCGAAGACTTTACTAAAGGCACCGTGTCATGCAAACGTAAGTATTATACTAATAAAGTAAAAAATATTGTAGAGTATGATTTTCTTAAGAATTTGTCGTATCCATTACAGAACTGCCGGATATTATTCTCCAAAATCAAGTACCTCGTGGCATGAAGAAATCCGAAGCCTTAACACAAATGGAAGCTACAATCAAGAAATACACTTCTGAAATATTCTTGACTGAAGATGACTTGTACGATGCTGATAAGAAGCAGCCCCCGCGATTTGTGACGCAGATTCAGAGCCAAACTACTCTTGTTGAGATGGAGACAACTAAATTTGAATGCCAGTTAGCCCCTGTTGGAGATCCTAACATGAAAGTAGAGTGGTTCTTCAATGACAAACCGCTATTGCATAGTGAGTGTGATAATAATACGTTACTTTTAAAGCTTATTTTAAAGCTTATAATCCTAAATCCCTTCTTTATCGACTTTTGCAGAGAATCGGTTCGCTCCTATATACGACTTTGGTTACGTAGCGATGAACTTCGGGTGGGTGTACCCTGAGGATAGCGGGGAATATGTCTGCCGTGCGACCAACTTGTACGGCATGGATGAAACTCGGGCTATCATTAAGACTGCTGGCAAGCCTGGCATCGTTTACGACTCGCAACTACCTAAGCACATGAAGAGTATTGAGAAGATCAGAGAGATGGAAGCATCGTGGCAAGTGTAAGTACTACAATTATTTTAAATGGAATATCTGATATTTTTTTTACTATAACATAACATTTCGTTATACATTAAAATTTATATATCTAAAAAATATTTCTTTCAGGGCACCCGAGCAAGTTGTTGAATCGGAGAAAGCGCGCTCGCCGCCAGTGTTTGTTAGTCGTCCTGAGCCTGTGACCGTGGAAGAAGGCGAATGGGCAAGATTCTGTTGCCGTGTTACTGGACACCCGAAGCCTCGTGTTATGTGGCTCATAAACGGCAATACCATCGTCAATGTAAGATAATTGTAAATTTTTGACAATAATTCGATGAAGCAAGAACCGTTCACTTATACTTATATTTTTTGTCCTTTTAGGGATCAAGATACAAGCTAACTTATGATGGCATGTACCACTTCGATATTCCAAAGACGCGACAGTACGATACCGGCAAGATTGAAGTGGTTGCCAGAAGCTCGGCAGGCGAAGCTGTAGCAGCAACTGAACTTAAGGTTATTCCGAGACATGATGACTACAGAGGAGTCTTGAAAAATGCTCCCCGACGTGAGTATGCCACCATATGTAGGGAAATACAGATGCGAATTTTGCTTACAATCTTCTTAATGACTATTCCAAACAATTTGAGTTAAAATATATTGTATCTTATATCGACTCAGCCGCTTTAATACACATAACTCACGCACACACCTACAGATCGCTTAAGCACAATTAAAACCCTTTGGCTTTCCTTTGCCTTCCCTTCTCTATCCTTAAAAAGAGTGCAGCTAAACCACCTGCTTCCACCGGCTTATCATCGGCACCTGTGAGAGGTATGTTTTGAGGTTTAATTGGTTGTCCTAGTCTCATAATCAATTCTAATATGGTTTATTGATTATGTACAGCTTGGTATGATGAAACAACACAATATCAACGAACTGAAACCGAGTTAGAGAAAACTTTCGAAGAGAGACACACACAACAACGCCAGGGTACGATTGACCATAGACCTGAGTTGAAACCTAAAGTACTTAAAGAACCCGAAACGGAATGGCAACAATCCGTTAAGAAGAAGAAGAGCGAGGAATACTACAACAAGCTTCAAGAGTTGGAGAACGAACAAGTCGTAAAGGAAAGCAGGCTGAGAGAATCGACACACCAGTACGCCATCCCTGGAGAGAAGGTTGTGAATACTTCTGCTGCTAAAGGAATGGCACAGAAATATCAAGACACTTTGTAAGTGATACTTTTTAGTACGTTTGCCACACATTTTTTACATTAGGTGCCTTGTCTAATGTCAATGTTTTTATCAAGGAATCAGTCTTTTTTGTGAAACAAGACGATTAACGATAACGTACTTAAATGTCTTGTCAACTAGAGTACCTATTTGGCTCATATATTAAATAATTTAAAAAATATACAACGTTGAAAACTTGTTTTTACCTCACAATTAGGGTAGACTGGAGTATGGCTGTAACAATTTTGCTTTTATCGCTCCTATCACTGCTAACCTAGCTCTAATAATTAAATAAAACATTTTAAATTGAAGAACAATTTTAGGTTAACTTTTAATTTTAAATAAAGGTACGTAACATAATATGCAATAAATAGTTTGTCGTCAGCGAGGCATTGTTCAATTTGTGTCTCACTGTTACATCCGTCCCCATACCGAGGTCGAGTGTAACATACCCAAATTAAACCAAAAAACCGGACAAGTGCGAGTCGGACTTGTCCACGGTGGGTTCCGTACAATTTTTTAGGTATTGATTACGTACTTTATATAAAGACTATATTTATTATGATATAATTACAAATGAACGGTTTTTAGATAACTTACTTGTAGTATAAGACGATATTACTTGCCAAATTTCATAATTCTAGGTCAACATAAAGTACCCTATCAATTTTATTCCCTTGAAAGTGTCGAAAAATACGTTTTTTACGGCATAAACGGGCTCTTTCAAGGGACTGTGTAGGTATATGGTTTTATTTCTGACCTGAGTAGGTATATGGTTTTAATTCTGACCTGAGTAGGTATATGGTTTTAATTCTGACTCGACATCTCAACGGGTTCTCGAGATACAACAAAGTGATCGTATAAGGTTTCGTCTTTTTCCTTCTGATGCAGGGGACGCAAAAACGAGTTATTTAAATCATTTTTCGAGCTGTTACAACCGTACCCAGCCTACCTTACTTATTCTCGTCAACAGAATTAAAATATGTATATATGCCAAAGATTTAAATTGTTTAATCCCACAAATCAGTAAATGTGAATATATTCAATTTACAGGGAGCAGACTGAACAAGTAATCGAACAGAAGCAAGTTACACAGAAGAAAGTGGTACAGAAGCCCAGGATTCCCGATCCATCCGAATCTACCGTTCACGGAAAGGAAGTTCATATAGCTAAGCAGAAGCAAGTGCAGAAAGAGGTTGTCGGTGATACAGAAATCACCCGAAAGATCACATCTACTGAGACCACTGAGGTTGAACACAAGGCCCAAACTCAAGAGAGGGTTGTCGAAGGTCCTGTCAAGCCTAGTAAACCACCAGTATTCACTAAGAAAATGCAACCTTGCAGAGTATTTGAGCAGGAACAGGCTAGGTTCGAGGTCGAATTTGATGGAGATCCACTTCCAACTATCAAATGGTACAGAGAGAACTTCCCGATCAAGAATTCGGCAGACTTCCAGATTCATACATTCAGCACTAAGTCTGTTCTTATCATCCGACGAGTATTTATTGAAGATTCTGCTGTATTCGCGGCTGTAGCTGAAAACAGAGGCGGAACTGCTAAATGCAGCGCTAATCTTGTCGTAGAAGAGCGCAGGAGACAAGGAAGAGGAGGTATAAGTCCGCCCAGCTTTACATTGACAGCTCAAAATGTTAACGTGATATCTGGCCAGCTGGTAAGATTTGACACCAAGGTAACTGGAACCAAACCTATTGATGTTTATTGGCTGAAAAATGGTCAGAAAGTTCAACCAGACATAAGAAACAAAATTTTGGAAGAAGACGGAACATACACTCTTCTCATTCTTGAAGCATACCCTCAAGACTCCGGTAAATACGAATGCGTAGCTATCAACTCTGCTGGTGAAGCAAGGTGCGACGCCGAATGCTACGTCAACGCCCCTGCCACTAAAGATAAACCTAAACCTCAAACTAAAACTGCTAATGCGCCTCCAGAAGTTATCGAGCCGCTGAAAGACAAAGTTGTAGCCGAAGGTCAAGCTATCGAATTTAGCTGCAAGATTATTGGAAAACCAACACCCACAATTCAATGGTACAAGGGAGATAAGCTTATCAAGCCGTCGAAGTACTTCCAAATGTCGAGGGCGGCAGATGAGTATACTCTCCGAATATCAGAGGCTTTCCCTGAGGATGAAGGGGATTACAAGTGCGTGGCATTCAATTCTGGTGGACGAGTAACTGTAGCTGCCAAGCTGAAGGTGTCCCAGCCAGATCAAGCCGACACCTTACCCTCTCTGACACAGCTACGAGACGTTTTTGTTAATGAGGGACAGCCGGCACAGTTCAAGACTGTCATCTCCAGCAAGGTCAAGCCAACTATTCAATGGCTACGTGAAGGCGCTAAGATTCCTGAGACTCCCGATTTTCAGGTGGGTCTTTATTAAGGATTAATAATTCTTTAGTAAAAACTGCCGAGTAATCCAGTAACTTTATACATTCAGAGCTTGCGTCAAATCCGGTAGTTTTGATTTTTTGCAGACTTATTTATGATGTTGGCCCAATGAATAATCCAAGTCTGTGACTTCGAACGCCGAACACAACTTTGTAAAAAATAAAACATAAAACGATTATAACCCTAAACGACTAGTTACTGTAGTACCTTCTCAGGACGTTTTTAAAGTAGACTTAATTTGATACATTAAGAGGCTAAAATAGTCATTGTAGACAATAGTTTCCGCGATAAAGCCTTTTAAAGTTAACGAAGTTCGAAAAAATTGATAGTTTCCTTTAGAGTTATAATCGGTTTTGTTTTTTAAAGTTGCGCTCCGCGTTATGGGTCACAAACTTGGATTATTCATTGGGCCAACATCATAATCAAGTCGGCCAAAAATCGGAACTACCGGATTTGACGCACACTACTCCATACTTTCAGGCGACAAGGTTAATGTGTGATGCCCAAAAATTATTATGATACTTGAGACTTTTAGATTTGACCTAGAGCAGTGTAGGCGAACCTTTATGCATCAACGTGCCATTTTTTCTAAAGAATGTTTAATGGGGTCATTGACGTGCCATCAAATAATTTTGACTTTCTGATTATTTGGAAAATAATAATAATAAATACTATCAAAACTCTTTATTAAATAAAGTAAACAAAAAAGGTACATTTTGGAATGTTTTATTACACGCATAAATTAAATTACTGTAAAATTAGTGTGACTTCTGTTGCTGCAGGTTAGATGACAAATAATTTATGTTAGGTTTGTAAGATGTTACTTTTAGCAAAATGCATGCTGAACTGGATTCATCTGTCAAACGGTTTCTAACCGAGTTTTTATGTTATTCATCTCTGAAAATAATCACTCGCAGGCATAGGTAGATGAAAACATTGTTACACATTTTTTACACATGTTTTATGATCGGCGACGTGCCCAAAATATTGTGCCGCGTGCCATCAATGGCACGCGTGCCATTGGTTCGCCTACCCTGACCTAGAGTATAGGGCAAAGAAGAAGGAATTAGGCGTTAACTTGATGAGTTACATTTTTTCTTTCCAGATGATCCACGAGGGCAACAACGCTGTACTCCTGATCGGAAACACGTACGAGGAGGACACTGGAATCTTCACTTGCCGGGCGATCACCTCCGCGGGCCAGGTTGAGACCTCGGCAAAACTAGTCGTCAAAAGTAAGACATAGATACAGGCAGCGAGCTCGCGTCGCGCACTTTTAATCCATTAATGTAGTGTTTCTTTGTTCCAATCTATACCACAATGAGATCGGGTGAAAACTACTATTGTAGGTATCAAAATATTAAAGTTGACATGCGTTAGAATCATGAATCGCTTCATACAATCGTAGCGGTCACCGCAATCACTTCTGCCCGCTTAGACGACCCCGTGATCGCGGTCGTGGTGCCATGACAACATACGACGCGAACAGACCACGCCCGGCCCGCGCGGCAGCAGGTCTCGGACCCCCGCGCTGCCGCCGCGGGTCGCGGTGACCGAACCGCGCGGACCGCCAGCGCGCAATCTAACAATCATGATTTGCAAGTGGACTCAGCTGTAAGACTTAACTCAGTAGTACTATTTGGTCGAATTTCCGCATCTAACAATGCTGTACATTCTAGCTTTTTGTGTAAATAGCCGTAGACATTCGACGAGACAGGCAGGATGCCGCCGAGGATGACGCAGTCGCGCCGCGCCTGAAGCCGATATACATATTTGGACACACGTAACATGTGATTAACACGAACACGAGACACTCCACGTCTGATTTGTTTTGCTTTTACCGCTACGATGTTTACTAAATGATGTACCTATTGTCGTTCAAATTGTATATTAGAAACATATTACGTAATATCCGAGACGCGTCTTCGGGCGAACCGTCAAATGTATTTTTCACCCAATACTCTTTGATAATACTTTTAAGCCTGAGCTAAAAATTAATATTTTATTTGGCCTTATTAACATTAAGAATCGGAAAGATACTTTATGCTTTTTGTGTTGGGATCTGACATGTGAAACTTAATACCTACCGAGATGATCTCAGTTTTGTATCTTTACGTGGACCACTTTAATGTGAAATTTATCGGATGGTCGTCGAAACAGGAGCTTGCAGTCTAATATGCGAAGTAACAAATTATACTATTTCTTCAACCTTTGTAATTAATTAGACATGGCAACTTAATATTTGCTATTTATTAGACGCAAGTTCCCGCTTCAGCTTTATCCTTAAGCATGAATCACCGTTTTTGTATCCAGTTCGTTTATATTTTGGCTTTTATCGAATAATAAGTGTCACATCTAACAAAGTTGCACGCAAGCTGCGATGTGATTTGCGGCGTATCTAACAGCTACGACTAACTTTGTCTGTGTCCGTGTCGCCGGGTATGGTCGAGCGGCCGGCGCGCGTCGCCGGGCCGGGTCGCGGGTCGCGGGCCATGAGAGCACGGTCGCCGGTCGTTGGGGTCGGCATCTCGTCGCGTGGGGGTCGTTCGTTTCGGAAACGCAAAGTTACTCGTGGTTGTCCCGCCACGGCCTCGCGCCGCTGTCAACTTGTCTCACAAAGAAACATAACAGTGCAGTCCGCCGCTATAAGGCGCGACGCCCTCAAACGAAAGTACGCACGCATTACTTGCCTTGCCAGTTTCTATGTTTTGACATACACTGCCGATGTTAATGACCTAATATTTTCTTGCAAGTACAAATCCGAATTGAATGAGATTTTATAGTTTAACGTTACAGTGATCTTTAACTTAGTTTGTTTTAAGTGCACGATATTGTTTAAAATTAAATTGTGTTGTATGAATCACCTAATTGTAATTAAGTTATTAGGCGTGGCAGAATTTTTTATCAATTAATAATTTTTAGTGCCTACCCATATTTAATAAAATATTTATGAATTTCATTTTTGTATGTTACCTTTATGTGAATCTGTTTAATAAATGCTATAAATTAATAAAAACTTCGCATTATTCAACATACGCAAAAAAACAATTTGGATGCCCGCATATAAGGAGTGACCCCGCATTTTGAGATGTTTTAGAAGACAGGAGCTCAGCACGCGACACTGAACCCTCGAATGTTCACATAAAACATTCCACGACGCACTCAACAGTGCTTGTTATCCACCAAACGCCTGGTTTGAAAAACTGCACCAGAACAACTTCTTAAGATTCAATAAGCTTAAAAGGCTCTCTTATTTCCAATAGACAGTTGAATGCCTGAAATGACGTGCAGCGTGAGTTGCTTTATCTTGCTATACTTTGTATTGACGACAATTAAATAAACTTTCATTTTATTACCATAATATAGAACAAAAACAAAACACCTAACATAAACTAAAGGCCTAAACCGTATGGGCATGGGTCGCCCAAGTCTCTGTCACTGGGCAGTTCCCGCATAAGGCTGGCCGCGTTGTCTCGCTTAATGGCAGTGCTGATTCACTGCGCGAGGTACGAGCCAGCCCTACGGTCACCTGAGGACCAGATAAGCAAATACTTAAATATTTATAAGAGTTTAATTGCATCCGGTCCAACAATTGCTACGTCCTATTCCTTAAAATCACGAATGTCGGTTACAGTTCCATGTGGTCAGATGTATTCGGAAATTATTGATTTAAGTGTGTATTCGCATATTAGACTATACCTTTATACCTACATTTACATTTGTACAAATCTTACATAACACATCGTGTGTTCGCGTAATTCATCAGTTTAGTTTTGGTTACAAAAAGTACTTAAAATTCAAAAAACCGGCGAAGTGCATGTCGGACCACGCACTATCAAGGGTTCTGTGCCTACTAATGTACTACTACTACTAGTCCACATTTAAATTCTCTATCCTAATATGCTGTTAATTAAAGAAGGTCGTATCTTCTTAAGAAACTTACCGCACTTACGTCCGTTTGTTTGGGCAGGGCAGCCTATACCCCTCACGCCTATATGTTGCGCATAGTTTTTTTTTCATCCCCCTGTTAATTGTATGAGGTGAACCCAACTATTTATTTTTTCATAATTTCACATCACTTTTATGTGGCGGTTTATAGTGTACTCTCTAAATCGCCACATAAAAGTGCCTCCTCATAATTGTAGTACTTATAGTCTCCGAGTAAATCGGCTGTGACATATGAACGGACAGACTATAAGGGTTCCGTTTTTGCCATTTTGGCTACGAGAACCCTAAAAATGATATACGAGTATAAAATAAACGTAAAGATACATAGCATTTAGTGTGCAATCTGAAGACAGTCACAAACGATTCCGTGTTTATGGCTAATTTTTCTAGGCGCTACCCGGTGACAATGTACTCTTAGGTGCGCTTCCTTGGGATGCGACGCTGCGCAAGCGACGCCGCGTAAAGCTTCGGGTGTATGATATTGTCCCCGGTTGTAACGACAAGTCAATACCAAACTTTCCAATATTTTAAACAAATTATGTTTTGGATGATGGTTGCCTGATAATCAAGCGTATCATAATTAATTATCAATTAGTACGGGTCGTGTCAATATAATTGACGCATTTGAACTAAAACTATGAAGCTATACACGCTAACTATCCAATATTCTGTTACTGTTCTAATGATGAGGTAAGGTCATACTGTGGGCGTATGTGATAAATATGCGATTGTGACATATATGTATAACTTAGGTATATCAATAGTTAAAATTTGGACATGTATAAGGATTAAAGGAAACGAAAAAAGAGAGGAGCATGTGAGAAGGACTGGAAAAGAAAGACCAAGGAACTTTTTTTCGACTTAATCCCACAAAATTTCAAGAAAGGGCAATATCAGATTCTCATACGTACATCAACGAGCATTGTAATCAAATAAAAGTTTGTCAGGGCCGCAGTAAGTGGAAACCTGCGATATCTAACCTACAGGGAAAGGGCTTGATTATATGTATGTATGAATAAATCAATGAAGTCAGAAAGCCGATAATGATTATTTCGTTTTATCCAAACCAAACCACAGTGGCAAAAACAGTAGCAAATGTAGTATTGCCCAATTACCATTCACGTACGGCCAACTATAGTATAGGTACGCGGCAGTAGGAAGGTACTTACATAGATACAAGTGTCTTGTTTATAGAGAAATTACCGAATGTAGATAACTTCTACACGTGTAATTAAACATATTCCCCCTTATTCATAAAACATAACAAACCTCTGCTAACTAAAATGTGTTAAAAGAGACATATTTAACGGCATTTTAGCTAAAAAAGATTTGATGAGCGTTCATAAATTTGGTCTATTGTGTTTACAAATAACTGGGGTGCAAATGTGAAAAGCCGCATTAGGTAAATATACTATTCAAATTTAACAAATTAAATGAGGTTAATAATGTGTCGAAAAATAATAATGCGAGAAGGATAGAAATCAAACTCAAATTATGGTCTGTAAAATGAAATCAATTTCATTGCTATCATTTGGAAATGTTGCACTGACGTATTTCCTTCTTTTGTTACTTTATCTATATTGTTGCAACGATAGACTAATATACGAATGGATTTGTTTTAAAGCAGAGTATATTTATACAGCATTACCTACTAGTGTGGGTTATCTTTGTCATGGAAACAAGGGAGCATTATTTTTTTATTCTATAACAGTATCAAAATCGTTCGGATGGATAACAACACGAAAAGCTTACACATAAGACAATAACACACTTCAAACTTCGAGTGAAAATGTATCAGTCATTAAATTTTTACACCTTTAGTCAATATTTTTCTCAATGACATTTATTATGTCTAAAACAAGTGACCTACAAAAAATATTTGTTACCAATAGATTGCGATTAACAAGCGTTGGCACTGTTACTATAGCAAGCACAACGGACTATTTTTAAAGGCTTTGTCGATTGATTAGCCAGTGTCATGTTGAGTAAAGTTTTACAGTATGAAATAGCTACTTCGACAGAACAATTTTGAATACAAATTAGTTGCTATTCCTTAAAAGGATACAGTTAAAATAAGTTACAAACACAAAGCACTAAAACAAACAATTGTTTTGTCTATAAACAATTTTAGACAAAACTTACCACATACCATGGAGACAAAAGCCAAATGATATGAACTACGTAGTTAGTGGCTCTGTGTTCTTCGTATCGCGCCGTACCTTTCACTCATACAGTGTACACGAGAGCGTTTCACTCGGTCAGTTAACGACACTGCTCAGAAAATTTCACGAGAATTGGTAGAGAAATATGACCTGTAGAGGAGAACAAACAGAAATTCGCTCAGAAAAAAAAAATGTCCATAACAACGGTATTCTTGTTGACCGAGTGAAACGAAGACCTCTGCTTCAGCTTCGACAAAAATGCTTTCGTTGTGCCCGGATTTCCGGTTATATATTATACTCTACAGGCCGGATTTCTCAACCGATTCTCATGAAATTTTGTGAGCTGACTCGGTAATTATATAGATATTTTTTGTCTATTAAGTTTTAGGGAATTTAAATATTATTTTTCAATGGGTTGTTCACCTCTACTGGTCACATTTCTCTACCGATTCTCGGGAAATTTTGTAAGATAATTATATAGATTTTTTTGAGCTAGTTTTTGGAACTTTTCAAAAAACATACACCTTTCTCAGACTTGTGAGTCAGAGTGGGTATCTGTCAGCCATTAAAGAGTTTCACTATACACCATCCTGGTCTCAACATCACACAAACTCGATTGTAACTTATAATGAGCGAAAATCGTCTTACAAGACTAGATTACTTGGTTACAGGCGATGTATTGACAGCCTTATGACATAATAAGCTTTTTATCGCTTCAGTGTTCTCTCATAGAAACAGAGATTTGAATCGAATTCAACCCATGTCAACAAACCATCTAATTAATTACAAATCGCAATCTATTCTTGTGTAACTAACTAACTACACTACTACTTCAATGATTGATACTCACTTCACTCATTATCATACTTATACATACTAAAATACTCTTTCCTGAGACGTAAAGACACAAGGCGTTTTCACTTCTGCCAATTGGACCACTGGATCAGATTTATACAAAATGCTACTTTAGTAGCAGCGATTCTGAAGAGGAATTCCAAGTTTAGCAGCTTTACAGCTTTGGCTTTATTATAGCATATCTTACAACTTCCGATTTCAGGATAATTACATTAACATGGCCAAGACATTAACATATACACGCGCCTTTCAAGTGAGACACCTTTAAGACACATGTTATTTTAATGGTAAGGAGTGCTACTACACTGCTAAAGCCTTTAAGCAACGGAATCGAACAATCTATTTGTACATCTGGATATACGCAACAAAACCTTTTGTATTGATTATTAGTTTTCATTATGCAAAAGTAAAGCCAATCTTGAAATCAGCGCGCCACTAATGTGATTGCGTACGAGGATAATGATTGCTAAATATTCATTATGAGATTTATAAGTAAATAATTAAAAACGTAACTTAACTGGTAATATCTGCTCTAAACTCGCAATGTTTCAAAATTTATCCTGCACCAATTATAAGTGTCCCTGTTTGGTTCTATGGTTGACCAGTAGAGATTTCCATTTGGCATTAAGTCCCCCATTTGTAGATTATTGTGCAATCAAGTTTAAATAAGTTAATAATACTAGTGGCTCTATAAGCTGTAGACCTCGCAAGTGTTATCTTTTAAATTGCCAAAAACAGAATCAACAAAAAAAGCTACATTAGGTATGTAGACCTGCTCACAAAATTTCATAAGAATCGAATAAGAATTGCGACCTGTAGACGAAAACAGCCGAAAATACGGACATACGACAGCATTTTTGCCCAAGCTGAAATGGGTATTATCGATTGCTTCGCTCACTCGGTCAATGTAACATAATTATTATGTTATATTGAAGTGTAACATAATTATTATGTTACACTTAATACATGTTTAGTAATCACAACAGCATCAAGTTTTATTTTATTTTAAGATTGGTTTTTCTTTTTTAAGGTGTCGGCCACGGTTGGCTGTGAGTCATGGGTTATCAAACAAGAACTAAATTGTCTATCAGATCATCAAAATCTAGAAGAATTGACCTATGACTCTAGCTACGTTAGGCCAAAAATAAAGAGTAAGAGTATGGCGTTCGAAAATGCTGTTAAATTTAGTACTACTAATTTATAAAGGAAGATGTTTATTTACATTTAGCACGACATAATGCCGAGGAATACTCTCTCACTAATTAGAAGTAGCGAGGTATTATTTCTCGCGATTCAAGGTGTCGCGCGGTCAGTATTGCTAATCGCACAGACGCAAATATCAAATCACCAATGCTGTAAGTATCAATATCGATATCCATACATAGTGGTACATTTCATAAACTGTCGACAAGAGATAATATTTTTTTCACAGTTTTATTCTCAGCTCTATGGATGGGTATAATAAATGTTGGCATGAGTGGAAACGCTTAGGTTGACTTCTTGCTGCTATTGTCACTAAACAACCGAGTGAGCTATCCTTCTGACAGATTTCTCTATATTCTACTTATTGCTTAAATGAAAAGAAGAAATGCTTAAGTAAATTCGCCCATATTTTTCATTTGGACAAGAAGGGCCCACAGCACCAACGCGACTGGCAACAGGCGACCACAGTTTGCTTACTTGAGTTGAGACCAGAGTAGTAGTATAGTACTCGTAGCAGTGATAGTAAAATGTTTAATTGTACACAGTAACAAAAGTGAAAAATACAAAAGGACAGGGTATACTGCACCTAAGTACGGAGGCGAACTTATCTCTTTTAATTGATCAGAGTTGTCGCGATACGTATTTTTGTTAACGACTTAGGGTAATAATAATAATAATAATATACTTTATTGTGCACTATACAAAATGGAAATGTTAAAAACAAATATCAAATATGGTATTGATCGATTGCAGAACCAGCGCACATCATTAACTTGTAAATCCAAAAGTTAATAATCAAGACCAGATATTATGAGTATTACGACGACATTTCTCACAAAGTTGAACAAAACGTAGTTTTAATTAAACAAGCCACATTATTAAAGTTATCTATGTCCAAAAAACGTTGAAAAATTAAAAAGTAAAAATTTTGAAAATGGAAATCGTTATGATTTCGTTTGGTTTTCTGTTACATTTTCATATATATTGGTAATGACTTCGAGTTAATACTTTTTGTTTTGTTGACCGAGTGAAATTCGACAAAATTGCTTTCGTATGTCCCGGTTGTTCTCCTCTACAGGTTGCATTTCTCAACCGATTCTCGTGAAAATTTGTAGGCAGGTTCGATAATTATAAATATTTTTCTGTCGTCAGTTTTTGAAATTTTCTAAATCAATTTTTTTTTTCAAATATTATGGTTCGTTCTTTAATGTATTTTTCTCCTCTAGAGGTCGCATTTCTCAACCGATTCTCATGAAGTTTTGTGTGCGTTCTGTAATTATATAGGTTTTTTGTCATGATAATGCGCTCATGCTGTCGCAGACCGCTCACTAAGAGGCAGAAAGAGGAATAATCAGACTCCCAGGCTCCGAAACATTATCATGAAACGATATGGCCACAATCCACGGACCAAAGTGCGAAAAATGGCTCGGTAGCTGTGTGTAAGTCCGTAGATGGTAAAACGTATTGTCTCTAATGACCTCAAATTGAAAGAATACAGACTGCTTAAAGGTCAACTTCCTGAAGGTAGAGATAATAAGGTTCGCCTTAGTTTTTCCTTAGAGTCTATAACATTTTGGCAGCCAGCCATGTATATTTACAGAGCTCGTAAGTGTGCAGCAGGGGTGTAAGGGACAATTTTTCTGGATTCATCAGATCAAAAGAGTGGCCACCCGACTTGCTGGATGTATCCAATGGATTATAGTCTGTGGTCAATCTATCTTAAACAAGATAAGATTATGGTGTAAGATAAAAGTGTAGACGTCCTGAAAGCAACACTTACCAAATAGTGGGTAAAAATGACGTTGAACGAAATGTACCATTTCGTTGACAATTTGAACAGACGTTTGCATGAAACCGTTTACATCAAAGCTAAAGGATATATTGAAGACGAGGTTTTTTAAAGACTATTGTGAACCTATAGTGCGGGCCGACAACAGGCATTTCGGAATATTCGTTCTGTTTCACCCGTCGGGTTCTTGCGCCCGCAGCGTGCTTTAGAGAGAGTCGTCGCCGTCGGCTGTTTGGCGGCAACGTTTTCTACCCCTTAAACCTTTATCAAATGAGACAGTATTGGCCTTGATCGATTCCTTACATCTTTAACTAGGTTTGTGCTAAAAAACATTTTTTTTTTATTATTTTATGTTTATGGAATAATAGCAAAAACCCAAGCGTTAGTTTTCTAGTCATATAATGAATCTTCAAAGGTCCATATTTTCACTTGTAGGCAATATTTGAAAAAAAAAATCAAAACGTATGAACCTAGTATACAATGATATCTACCATATTTCCAAAAATCATGCAAATCGGTTCAGGATTAAGGGGCTTTTTGTATGGAAAAAATCTGATACACAATCCTCTAAGTTTAGTGATTGTATCTTATTATAATTTTTAAAGTATGGACATACTTTAAAACTCGTGTAACAACTAATTAACGAATCCTATAACTCGAAGATGTAATTCAAGACCAACAGGGATTGCCACTAAAATAAAATATGTTTACAGTGGTATATTTCCATTTTTTAAAGACCGTACACAAATACAAGATGCCCTATTAAATATTTAACCATAGAAGATTTTTGGTAGAAACTCTGTTATTGCACTTATGGTTATGGTGGTGGACTCCTTTTTCCGCACTTAATCCATGTAAGTCGGACCATTGTGCGTGGATGAATGCCAGCTAGGGATCTAGCCAGCCTAACTCCGACCAGAAGCGCAGGATCCTCAGGCTTCGCGGAGTGACCTCGATGCGTTGAGGATTTGAGCCCGTTGTGCAGCCACACCTTCGCACAGAACCACATGGGGGGCTGTTTCATCGGCCGACAGGCATCCCCTGCATAGGGGGCTTTCGGTCGTACCTAGAACATATAAATGTTTGTTGAGTAATAATGCCTACGATTATACGTAGTGACGCTCTGTTGAGAGAGAGCAGACGTCTAATAAGGCGTGCATCCGGGTATGGCACTATTTCCCGGGATTGTCTGCATGGACTGGTATTTGTCCATTGATCAGCGTGTTGTTTTGGTGTTCTGAGACGTAGCCATGACCTCAGCTGGTTAAAAGGTAGTGGAAGTATTGGGTTAGGGCCAACCGTAGGTCGGCTAGATCCTTTTCTAGCCATCTCGTCCGCTACGTGGTTTCCTAGAGAGCCGCTATGCCCTTTTATCCATTGTAGGGTGACAGTGTTTGTCCTCCCTATCACCTCCAGGGCTAGGTGGCACTCCAGTATAAGCCCAGACTGAATGAGGTTGCTGTCTAGGGCTTGTAGTACTGCAGCGCTGTCGGACACTATGCGTATCTTTTGGTCGTTGATACTCCTCCTAGCTACTGCCTTAGTAGCCTGTGTAATGGCGATACATTCACATTGCTATATGGAACTGTATTCGCCTAAGGCTATTGATATGTTAATGTTTATCTCGGGTGAGTACACGCCTGCGCCCGATCCTGTCTTTGTTTTTGAGCCATCGGTGTAAATGCGCAGTTCCTGTACTCCGGACCGGTCGTATAGTTCTTCAACCAGTTTAATTGTATATGTATAACCAGTTTAATAGCTTTTGTTAAAGATGTGTTGCTTGGGTACCTTTTCGTTAGGAGCGGCTATCAGTGGTTGGTAGGTGATAGCTTCCTTGAGGATTTCGGTATGGGCCCTGTTAGATACACCCCGGAGGTTGATTAATATCAGTCTGATGACCGCTGAGGCCGCCTCCTGCTGGATAAACAGTTAGAGAGGGGGCAGCCCCAGCAGTACGTCCAGTGCCGCTGTTGGTGTAGTTTTCATGCAGCCCGTTATCGCTGTGCAAGCTAGCCTTTGGAATTGCTGCAGTTTATTCTTGGTTGTCGTTAGGCTGGTTCTTTGCCACCAGACTACATCACCATAGGCCGTATCACAGCAGTATAAAGCCACATGGTGATTTTGGGTGTACGCCCCAGGTTCTCCCAAGTAGTCTTTTACACTGCCGGAATATGACACAGGCTTTCTATAGTTTGTTGCTTAGGTGTTTACTCCATAGCCGTCATCCAAAATTACACCTAGGTATTTTACCTCTTTTGTAAGAGCCAGTGTAGTACCTTGGAGCTTTGGTAAGCGGAGGTGGCTTACCGTCCGCTTCTTTGTGAATAAAACTAGTTCGGTTTTTGATGGGTTTCACTGTCAATCCATTTTCAGAACACCATCGTTCGACAATTTTGAGGGCCCCTTGCATGAGATCGCATAGGACTTCCTCCTCCTTGCGAGGATTGTGACATCGTCTGCATAGCCCACATTATAGAAGCCAGCCTCGTTGAGCGACCTGATCAGGTCATCCACTTGTAATACTTCAGGTGTTAATAACTTTTGGTACGTTTTATAAACAACGTTATATAACAAATGTAAACAACGTTAGATGCAATTTAAATATTAAATGCGTTTAGCTATTCGATAAAATGGCAGGACAAAAGTGTGTAGCTCACTTGTACACAATTTTGTCATGACGCAGCCGCCGTGGCTAAATTTTTTGGCAGTTTCGTCGCGTTTAGGTATATTGTTGTCATACATTTTTATATATATAAGAATTTATTCAACTTTTTGGTTCAGTGCTCATTCGAATATGGCTTACAACTTAAGTATTAATCTCTTAAGTTTAAGAGATTATAATAAATAATCGCTTTTAACACAAACACACGGGCCCTTTAATGACTTTTAAGATTTATAAAATTTTAACAAATAATTTCTGTTTTTGAACGATACAAGGTAGAAGTAACAATGGCTTTTTGCCTACCGTAAAAAAATGCATACCGTACAACCTGACGACTTTGCCCTTTAACAAACTGCAACATTAACCAATGAGTGCTTTCGTTTTTGTGCTCACCAGTTGGCGCCACTGTCGAGTAAGGTCCAGCTGTCAAAAAATATTATTGGTTATTATGGGCATGAGAACGAAGTTTGCATTTAAATCATGTTTAAAACCTTAAAACCGTACCGTAAAAATATCGAACATCGCGCATTGTAGCGCAGTCCCGTTTTGTTCGGAAAAAAAGGAGGAAATAAGCTTCCGAAACACAAAACTGTCTCAAAGCACTGACAGTCTCGTAACTTATATTTGCCATAATGAAGCTCAGATATTGAAAAACAGGCACACTAGCGCCTCTAGCGGCGAATTCATACGCGATAGCCCCCATTGTGTTGCCCGAGCTATCGATAGTAAGGTGGGAGACAGCGTTGAATAAGGGTATATTTTGCCACAAAGTATGAAAAAACTTTAGAGCCATCTTGGTCTGTGAACGGCCTACAGGTATACTTTTAACAGTAGTTAATTTGTGTGTCGTAAATGATGCAGACGAAGACTCAATGCCGTATCGCTTTGCCCGGTAGATGTTTACCCCTAGGGTTGGAACCCTGGTGGCGTGATAGTCAAGGTAAATTTGATGATTCATCAAACCAGATGCAATTACATTTAAAACGACAAACGTGTGTAAAAACACATTTTTCTACCTTTAAGTTTTGTTAAGTTCTATAGTAGTCGGTTAAGAAATAACATTGATAACCCTAGCACCGTCGGACTTTCGTATGGTGAGCTCAGAATTTTTTCTGTGACTTTGCACACTTGAATTAGGCTATATAACGCTAAGTGTATATGCTCATAGGTCTTATAATCGGATACAGCTATGCCATAACTATTCTAGATTATTATCTTTACGACACATATCCTAAGTCCTATATAAGGATGATAATGTAAATAATTATAAAAAATGATACAAAGGTGGGCAAACCAGTAACTTTTAACCAGAAATTTTCTATAAAAAATAACTCTCTTTACGCAGTGCACTGCTAACACGTCCAAGAAAATCATATCAGATTACCGATATAACTATGAATTATTATTATAAATAATAACTAAATAATCTTTTTAATTTAATATTAGTTGTTAAGAATGAAATGTAATTGAATATATTTTTACTGAAATAAACAGTACAATCTTTTTTTTATATGTAAACTTTTATGTGTGATGAAGAAATTATCCAAAACGATATTTGATACGATTATTGTAAAATGTATTTTTTTTGATAATGAAGATATTGCCCATTCTAACAAATATTCACAATGATTTAATTATCAATGCAAAAAGGTTGGTGAAATCTGAAATGTTCGATTGACAATGGCATAAGTGACATTGACACTTATGACAGTGACATATCTGTCGTAGTTTTCGGTCTTGATTCATATTTTGGAGTGTAAAAATCTTTAACAACGTATTTTGGAGACTGACGACGCGAATAAATTTAAGAAAGACATATACATATAAAATTAACATCAATTGATAGCTTACATAAAAATATTGACATGACTTTTAATGTTTTTGTATGATCTAAGTCTCCAAGAGCCAGATTTATTCCCAGATATTTACTGTTGGTAAATCTAAAAAGGAATAGAATTAATTAAATAGGTAGTACAGGTACCCAGTGAGAGAAATAAATAATTTAACCGTACATCAAGGAGTTAGAAGCCATAAATTTCGGTTTAAAAAAAAAATGTTTAACGTATGAACTTGTTTGCTGATAATATTTATTATTACGTATGTTTTACCAACAAATATTAATATATTGATAAATCATTTTTTTAGTTTTTAATTTATTTTTCTTCTCAAACGGACTTAATGGGAACTTCAAAGAAAAATTGGTTTATCGATATATTAGTATTTGTTAGTAAAATATACGTAATAATAAACATTATCACCAAATTTCAAGATCAAAAGGTCAAACTATTTTTTTTTTAATCTGGCCTTGATGGCTTCTAATTCCGTTGTTATCAAATATTTGTTTCAAAACAAAAAATACTATACTTATCTACTCAGCGAGCTCTAAACAACGACACTAGATGGGGTAGGCCAATTTTTTCTTTCGCGCCCCCCTCTCCTCTATGGGAGCCCCCCTTATAAACATTTTTAAAATAAGTTTTGACAATTTGTGGGGCTTTGGGTCAACAAGCCTGTAGCTCAAACCGTTTGGCTGTAAAACCTGTGTGACAGACGACAAACGGACTAGCGAGTATCAACAACAGGGTTCCGATTAGACTCTTCGGGTACGGAACCCTAAAAATGGATTCCTGATATCCGTTTCACACGAAAACGACACCACGCGAGCCTTAATAGCCTCAACTAATCAGTAAAAAAAAGACGAAAAAGAGGTGTCCTTAGTCCCATTCACCCCGCTTTCCCTGCGCACAGGGGACGAATCTGACTAATTTCCATATCTGAAAATAATCACCGCGGAACAGTTTGTCTATGGTACAAATTCTATGCTTGTAACCCGATGCGCACAAAAATGTTAGTAATCTGCTGTTTAGCATCTCTAATTCTATACTTACCCCAATCGCTCGCGTATTTTGAAACATATAGGTCCTACCAACATACATCAAAAAAATTGCTTATAGATAATTTTATAAGAAACATTTTCTCTTTTGACGGTCATTTACAAAAAAAAACTGTGATTTGGTTTGGTCCACGCGTTTCTCCTTAAATATTAAACGCCATATATGAAAGCTACATGCCAAGTTTCGTGCTTTCTGCCAGATGGGACCGTATTTAGAGCTAACAAGCCGTACTACGACTGCAACACCACTGCAGCGTTCGGGCAAACCGGCGGTTGTAAGCTTATTTACGAATGGCTGCTAATTAGTTTGTAATAGGAAAGCTGTTCTAAACTAACAAACTGGTGGAATTTAGATTCTGTTGGATAATTTACCCGCAGTTCAAACATAAGCTAATTGGCTATTTGGCAAAAAATATGGTGCAATTCAAACCAGTTTTCAGAGACGATCAAATGTTTGTATGGGACCAATCACAATTAAAGCAACATAAAAGACGAAAACGAGAGGTGAAGTACATCATAGCTCAAGAGCACTGAAAACGCTCCACTGGTAGGCAGTGAAATGTGACGTCTCAGTGCAATGGCCTCGTCATCCCGTTGTATGGAAAAACGAGTAATTTGCCATTTTAGTCGTGAAATATTGCGTTTAAGGAAATAGTTGCCGTACAATTTCTTTTTTATTTAAATATGAAAATTCTATTGGAAACATTCAATTTACATTTGGACTGTTAAAAAAAAATATCAAATTTGCGAATCTTTAGTCATATATTTATTGTGATGATTTTCTATCTTTATAAACACACTATAGTATAAATTTTAACGTGTGTCAAATACCCAATTGACCGAGTGAAACGAAGGACTCTGATTCAGGTTTGACACAAATACTTTTGTATGTATTTCCGTTTGTTCTCCTCTACGGGTCGCATTTCTCAAGCGATTCTTGTGAAATTTCGTGAGCAGGTTCGAAAATTGTAAGATTTTTTTATCGTCAATTTTTGTAATATTTCAAACACATTTTTTTTCAATGGATTCATATGTTTCTGCGAGGGGATTTCGGTTTGTTCTCCTCAACAGCAGGCGAATCACGTAACTTTATGTACTAACGGTAGATAGATTTTACTGTCAACTTTGAAGTATAAATGTATGAGTTGACAATTAAAATTTGACATTAAAATCTACCTAACGGTAGTAAATAAGTTACGTGATTGCCCCGCACAGGTCGCATTTCTCTACCGATTGCTAACACACTCGTGAAATTTTGTGAGCAGGTTCTATAATTACATAGATTTTTTTTGAGTCAGTATTTAGCAATTAAAAAAAGCCCGCGAGGTTTGTTTTGGTGACCACAATCGCCCGTGGTCTCATTACACCCACGAAGTTTTCTAAGGTCCATGATACACCCAGCGTGTCAGAGTACTAGCCTTCGTAGCCATTCGCCACACCGCCGGCTACAAACATGCTTTTTAGGGCATTCCCAAAGGCCGTCAAGGCAGGGGAGTCTTCCATGGTTCGACGTTACTCTAACTCCCAAGTATTCTAGAGAAGCCCGGTAAAGGCTCTACATGAATACAACACGGATACTGCCACGTTACTCGGTTATAATAACTATTTTTCTATTTACAACATTGTTGAAGTACCTAAAATGATAGGGCGAAATAGTTATGCGAAATGATCAAGCGAATGAGAAACTATAAGAGTTTCTGCTTTACGACTTACTTGTTAATTCGGAGTAAAAATTTCACACAGTCAATTCACAAAATAAAGGGTCGTCCAATGGCCTACTGGCAGTACCACCACATTCTTTCGGTTAAATTCCAATTCATATACGCTCCTTACATAAGGACAAAAATAATCGAATCTAATCATTATCTTGTAAGTACCAACTAAAATGCATCGGAAAGCATTTTAAATAATGTAGAGTAATATAAAACATTTTAATATACTACTTACAATTCATTAGGTAATGTTCATAGACCATAAATATGGAACCACATAGTAATTAATATATATTCGACATTCACACACTTGCTTACTAAACGGGACTTCCTCGCGTATAGCTAAAAGTAGTTATTTACCCCGACGTTTCGGATGCGTTTCAATATCCACGTGAGAAAACTTGTGGAAACTAGTATCAAAATCTCTTAGCTGAACGGGTTTCTTGGTTGTAACCAATTATGTATGTCGAAAACGACTAAGCCTCATTCAGTAAATTAATAAAAAATGGTTAATCCTAATTAACGATTCAGGTGCAATTTTCGTAAGTACTAGTTTTTATTCAGGTATAAGAACCTATTTCATAATAAAAACTCTAAGCAACATCGTATAAAAATCTCTTTGAAAATAATATTTTGTACAATCCCGTGATTATTACTCTGAAATTAGTTGATAGCAATATAAATTTCTTTTTTCTGATTACAGAATCCCGAACAGTTATTTCACGCAAAACTTTCCAAGAGAAAACTGATGTTGATCAATATACAGATGATCAAAAGACAACAACCAGCCGAGCGCTATATCAGTCAACAGAAGAATCAAATATTTTAAGACTAGAAAACGTACAGGATGTAAAAACTAAAACAACAACTGTGCCTTGGCGCACTAAAAGAGTGACGGAAGAAACAAAGAAGGAAGAAACCGTAGAAACTGTGAATTGGCGTAAACCACGCATGCAAGTACAGGAAAAACTAACTTCTTTGCAGCAGGTTACGTTTACAGAAGATGCCAATATACTGAATATTGACCATAGAGAATGTATTGACAAAACCGCGATACTCGAAAGAAAGCAATGGAGAAAGCCAAGAACGCAGGAAACACAACAAACTGAGAGCATTACAACATCTGAAGATACTAACATACTAGCAATCAGCGAGACCGTAGAACAAGAACAATTTGATACTGAACATTGGCATAGACCAAGATCCGAACCCAAAGAAGATACGAGTAGGCCAGAAGTTCAGCCACAAGAGCCAACTAGGCGACGGTCTTTAGCTTTTCAAGACCAAAAATCTGAAACTTTGCCCTGGACTCAAGAAAGCATCAAACTACGTAAAACTAAAATCGATAAGAAAGAAATAGTAAAGGAAAAGATAGAAGACGTCACATTGAAACAAGTGAGAAAAACAGTACCAGAAACGCAAAATCTAGATTCGCAGGACGTAATCGATAAATCTGTTACTATAGATTCTAAATCGGAAGTTATTAACCAACTAGAAAGAAAACATTGGAGAAAACCTCACACCCAGGACACTCCTCAACAAATCGAGAATTTCACTACGTCCGAGGACAGTAACATACTTGCCATTGACATAAACCAAACTGCTGACTTTGTAAAACAGGAACAACTTGAGGCAAAGCATTGGCGCAGACCCCGTTCAGAACCTAAACAAGAAACAGATATACAAGAAGGTCAAATACAAGAATCAAAAAGCCGAAAGTCACAAGCTTTCAAGGAACAACAACCGGAGGCTGTGCCATGGACTCAAGAAAGCATAAAGTTACGTCCAACACAAGTAGAGAAGAAAGAAATTACGAAGGAAAAGTTAGAGGATGTAACCTTGAAACAAGTGAGAAAACCGTCGGTGGCTACCTTGGAGGAACACGACAGTAAAACTATTGATAGAATAATCACTGAAGACTCGGAAATTTTGCAAGTGCATGAATCAGAAAGAGTTGAACAAATGAATACTAAACATTGGAGAAAACCTCGACCAAAAGAGTTAATTGAGCATATCGAAGACATCACTATGTCTCAGGATAGTAACATACTTGCAATCGAAAAAACAGTTGAAACTAGAGAAGACCTTAAATCGGAACCACTGGAAACAAAACATTGGCGTAGACAACGATCTGAACCTAAACAAGAACCAGATGTGCAGGAAACGCCAAAAGAAACTACAAGACGAAGGTCATCGGCATACCAAGAGCAAAAACCCGAAACGGTGCCGTGGAATAAAGAAGGGGTTAAATTACGCCCAACAAAAGTAGAAAAAAAAGAAATAACAAAAGAAAAATTAGAAGAGGTAACACTAAAACAGACGAGAAAGATGTCAGTGGAGACCCTTGTAATAGAAGAGTCTCTAACACGTGAGGAAAACACAGTTATATTAGAAATACCCCCTGAAAATTCAGTCGAAGTAACTGTCCAACCTATCATAAAGCCAAAATTAAAGCATGGTAAACCTGCTGAAGAGACTCAGCTCGAAGAGGTGTCATGGCGTGGTAAACGGAGACCAAAAGAAGAACAACCAGCCGAAGATGTTGTGCTTAAGCCAGTACATAAAGACAAACCTGCAGAAGAAGAGAAACCAGAAGAACTACGTCTTAAGCCAATCAAAAAAGAAAAACCGATTGAGGAGGCTAAACCAGAAGAAGTATCATGGCGTGGCAAGCGGAAACCAAAAGAAGAACAATCTGCTGAAGAAGTAATTCTAAAGCCAGTCCCTAAACAAAAACCCGTAGAAGAACAAAAACCAGAAGAAGTACAACTCAAACCAATTAAAAAAGAGCAACCAAGTGAGGAGGCGCAACCAGAGGTGATATCATTGCGCCGAAAACAACCACAAAAACTAGAACAACCAGCCGAAGAAGTAGTCTTGAAGCCAGCACCTAAACAAAAACCTGTCCAAGACGAAAAACCCGAAAAAGTCCACCTTAAGCCAATCAAAACAGAAAGACCGACTGAAGAGGTAAAACCCGAAGAAGCATCGTGGCGCGGCAAACGGCGACCAAAAGAAGAACAACCAGCTGAAGAAGTAGTTCTAAAACCGGTGCCTAAACCAAAGCCTGTCGATGAAGGCAAACCGGAAGGAGTAGAACTTAAGCCCGTAAAAAAACAAAAACCCAAGCCTGTTGAAGTAGCAGAAGAACCAGTACTGAAGCCAGTACCAAAACAAAAACCTATCAAAGAAGAGAAACCAGAAGAAGTTTATCTTAACCAAAACAAAAAAGAGAAGCCGATTGAAGAGGCAAAATCAGAAGAGGTATCATGGCGGGGCAAACGGCGACCAAAAGAGGAACAACCAGCTGAAGAAGTAGTTCTAAAGCCAGTGCCTAAACAAAAACCCGTCGAGGAAGAAAAACCGGAAGTAGTACAACTCAAACCAATCAAAAAAGAGAAGCCGATTGAAGATATTAAACCCGAAGAGGTATCATGGCGCGGAAAACGCCGACCAAAGGAAGAACAACCAGCTGAAGAAGTTGTACTAAAGCCAGTACCTGAACAGAAGCCTGTAGAAGAGGAGAAACCTGAAGATAAACAGCTAAAGCCATTCAAAAAAGAAAAATCGATTGAGGAGTCTACACCAGAGGAGGTGTCGTGGCGCGGCAAGCGGCGACCAAAAGAAGAACAACCTGCTGAAGAAGTACTTCTTAAGCCAGTACCTAAACAGAAGCCTATAGAAGAAAAGAAACCGGAGGAAGTTCATCTTAAGCCAATCAAAAAAGACACGCCAATTGAGGAGGCAAAACCAGAAGAGGTATCATGGCGCGGCAAACGGCGACCAAAAGAAGAACAACCAGCTGAAGAAGTTGTTCTAAAACCGGTGCCCAAACCAAAGCCTGTCGATGGAGACAAGCCGGACGAAGTGGCACTTAAGCCCGTAAAGAAACATAAGCCCAAGACGATTGAAGTAGCAAAGGAACCCGAAGAAAAAGTGGTACTGAAGCCAGGACCAGAACAAAAACCTGTTGAAGAAGAGAAACCAGAAGAAACACATTTTAAGCCAATTAAAAAAGAGAAACCCATTGATGAGGAAAAACCAGAAGAGGTATCATGGCGGGGCAAACGGCGACCAGAAGAGGAACAACCAGCTGAAGAAGTAGTTCTAAAGCCAGTGCCTAAACAAAAACCCGCCGAAGAAGAAAAACCGGAAGTTGTACAACTCAAACCAATCAAAAAAGAGAAGCCGATTGAAGATATTAAACCCGAAGAGGTATCATGGCGCGGAAAACGCCGACCAAAGGAAGAACAACCAGCTGAAGAAGTTGTACTAAAGCCAGTACCTGAACAGAAGCCTGTAGAAGAGGAGAAACCTGAAGATAAACAGCTAAAGCCATTCAAAAAAGAAAAATCGATTGAGGAGTCTACACCAGAGGAGGTGTCGTGGCGCGGAAAACGCCGACCAAAGGAAGAACAACCAGCCGAAGATGTTGTACTGAAGCCAGTACCTAAACAGAAGCCTATAGAAGAGGAGAAACCTGAAAAAGTACAGCTTAAGCCATTCAAAAAAGAAAAACCGATTGAGGAGTCTACACCAGAGGTGTCCAAGCGTGGCAAGCGGCAACCAGAAGAAGAACAACCAGCTGAAGAAGTTGTACTAAAACCGGTGCCCAAACCAAAGCCTGTCGAAAAAGACAAGCCGGAAGAAGTGGAACTTAAGCCCGTAAAGAAACATAAGCCCGAAACGATTGAAGTAGCAAAAGAACCAGAAAAAGAAGTGGTACTGAAGCCAGGACCAGAACAAAAACCTGTCGAAGAAGAGAAACCGGAAGAAGCACATCATAAGCCAATCAAAAAAGAGAAACCCATTGATGAGAAAATACCAGAAGAGGTATCATGGCGGGGCAAACGGCGACCAAAAGACGAACAACCAGCTGAAGAAGTAGTTCTAAAGCCAGTGCCTAAACAAAAACCCGTCGAGGAAGAAAAACCGGAAGTAGTACAACTCAAACCAATCAAAAAAGTGAAGCCGATTGAAGATATTAAACCCGAAGAGGTATCATGGCGCGGAAAACGCCGACCAAAGGAAGAACAACCAGCTGAAGAAGTTGTACTAAAGCCAGTACCTGAACAGAAGCCTGTAGAAGAGGAGAAACCTGAAGATAAACAGCTAAAGCCATTCAAAAAAGAAAAATCGATTGAGGAGTCTACACCAGAGGAGGTGTCGTGGCGCGGCAAGCGGCGACCAAAGGAAGAACAACCTGCTGAAGAAGTACTTCTTAAGCCAGTACCTAAACAGAAGCCTATAGAAGAAAAGAAACCGGAGGAAGTTCATCTTAAGCCAATCAAAAAAGACACGCCAATTGAGGAGGCAAAACCAGAAGAGGTATCATGGCGCGGCAAACGGCGACCAAAAGAAGAACAACCAGCTGAAGAAGTTGTTCTAAAACCGGTGCCTAAACAAAAACCCGTCGAAGAAGAAAAACCGGAAGTTGTACAACTCAAACCAATCAAAAAAGAGAAGCCGATTGAAGATATTAAACCCGAGGAGGTATCATGGCGCGGAAAACGCCGACCAAAGGAAGAACAACCAGCCGAAGATGTTGTACTGAAGCCAGTACCTAAACAGAAGCCTATAGAAGAGGAGAAACCTGAAAAAGTACAACTTAAGCCATTCAAAAAAGAAAAACCGATTGAGGAGTTTACACCAGAGGTGTCCAAGCGTGGCAAGCGGCAACCAGAAGAAGAACAACCAGCTGAAGAAGTTGTACTAAAACCGGTGCCGAAACCAAAGCCTGTCGAAAAAGACCAGCCGGAAGAAGTGGAACTTAAACCCATAAAGACACAAAGGCCCAAGCCAACTGAAGTAGTAGAAGAACCATTAGAAGAAGTGGTACTTAAGCCAGTGCCTAAACGGAAACCTGTCGAAGAACAGAAACCGGATGAAGGCCCCCTCATTCCCATAAAGAAAGAAAAGAAAGTCACTAATCAACAACAGGCAGTAGAGGAAGTTATAGAACAAGACGATCTTCAACCGGAAATTTTAGAGAAACCAGAAGAAGAAAAGTTTGAAGAAATAAAGCAAAAGACAATTAAAAAGGTGAAAAAAATAATGAAAGAAGAAGTTATAACAGAAATAAATAAGCAAGAGCTACCAGAAAAACCGCAAACTCAAATAGAAGAACAAGAGAAAATTTCGACGATAATAACAACGCAAGAACAAATAATACCTGCCGAAACATCGGTGGAAATCGTACAAAAACGAGTCAAAAAGGGTAAAAATATTGTGAAAAATGAAATCGCAGTAGACACCAATGTGGCAGATGAACAGACACAGCCGGAATTGAAGGTAGAAGAGGAGGAAGAAGTGAGTAAACCAGAAAAACCAATCGAAGAATCCCAACCAGAAAAGCGAGAGGAAGTAGAGAGAAAGAAGAAGGTTCATAAAAAGAAAGAAGAAAAGTCTGTAGAAAACGTTAAAGTTGAAAAAGTTGACGTAGAAGAACAAAAACAACTTGCACCTCGAGATGAAGAGGAAGAGATTATTGTTGTCACAACAAAAACAAAACAAACTAAAATTAAGACTAAAAAACCAGATGAAAAAAGTAAGTACCAAAATTATTTAATTATATCTTGTGCTAAGCGCTTAATTGTAGATATGGTATCAGTTTAGTGAAATTAGTATAAGGAAGTCCTTATACTTAAAGACTAGCATTTCATAGGTTCCATAGTCATTCCGATTATCTTAGCAAATAGATGAGTGAGTAGATATTAATCGGCTCATTTTACAGTTAACAAGATTTATTTTCAAGCTGTCTTTTTAGTACAATTTAGTCATGTTATGTCATATTTGCAGTTTATCATACCCGGATGGCAGCTATCTGATGAAAGATAAATCCCGTTAAATGTAACTTCAACATAGTGTTTTATTTACGCACTTTTTCTGAACAGATGCATGGCTAGCAAATAATTCCAGCAGTTTTAATGAAGTTGTTGGAAAATATACTCAATAAATATTCTGAAAGGCCGGCAACGCACTTGCGACTCCTCTGGTGTTGCAGGTGTTTATGGGCGGCGGTAATTGCTTACCATCAGGCGATCCGTCTGCTCGTTTGCCCCCTACAACATAAAAAAAAATACACGACTTCGGCTTACTACACACGATTAAATTTCTCTTTAATTTTTATGCGGTTATAACGCGTATATTTCATTTTAAATCGAATAATACGTATATATATACTCGTGTATGTCTAACCTCTATTCAACAACACCAATCATATCAACTATCCAATCATTAAAATTAACAGCCACCTATTTTACAGAAGTTGGACCAATAATTATAGAACCCATTAAAGCGATGAATATTCCAGAAAATAGCAATGTTGAACTGTATGTGTCTTATGAAGCAGATGAAGATAAAAAAGTGTTGTGGTATTGCAACAACAAACTTCTTGAACCAAGTGACGATTGTGTCATTCATACTGAAGGTGATCATTCGCGGATACTAATAAAATCTGCAGACAAAAAGAAAGTAGGGAAGTTTGAAGTGGTTATTGAATCCAATAATATGATAACAAAGTCTGCAAGCACTGTTAAAATAGTAAAACCATTAGATGAAGTTGCCATTACACCACCAGTATTTATACGACCTGTAGCTGCAAAACAAGTGACTATAGGTGCAATAGAACTATTTGAAGCTGAAGTTATATCTGTTCCAAGCGCGTCATTCCAATGGTTTATTGGCACAAAAGAAGTAATTTCCTATACAAAAGAAAATAAATTAAAAAACATTTACGTTACAACTAAAGACAATGTATCTTGTCTTTGCATTGAAAACATGACTCCAGATTTAATAGATGTTATTACCTGCCGCGCTGAAAACTTTGCCGGTTCTGTGTCTTGCTCAGCTTCCATGATACCACAAATAGAAAATACTGAAGTTAACGGAGAGAAACCAGAATTCATACAGCCTTTAGAATCGGCGTCAGTAATGGACGGTGAACCTATCGTATTATCATGTGAACTAAAGGGAATACCTTGGCCTAAAATAGAATGGTACCACGACAAAAGGATTATAGAAAAAACAAGAGACGTCGCAGTGGCACGACAGGAGTCTGGTTTATGTGAACTTCATATTAAGGAAGCATTCCCAGAAATGTCAGGCACATACACGTGTATAGCAACTAATTCTTATGGAAATTGTGTCAGCGAATGTATCTTAACTGTGGAAGGTAGAGAAGTGGTTCCAGCTTGACTGCATGCTATGTTTTAAACAAAAATGCATGTACAAGACAAGTAGAATGCAAACTATTTTAGCAACAATTGCACCTGTTTTGTTTTCACAAACCAACATTATCACAAACTATACACATGCCATGCATCTGAGTAGAACATTTTTGAAAGATTTAAACTTTAACACAACTTACGACCTCGTGGTGATACGTCGACTTTATAAGCTTTGTCATTTGTACAATCAATTTCTGTCGAACGTCAGCATAGACCAAGTAGAATTGTGTTCGTATTACATCAGTAGAATTTGTGTTCAGTGCTTCATATTAATGATGATATCACGATTTAGTTTTTTATCAGCACCGATGAGTGCATGAATTTACGTTCCATGAGCGAAAAAAGAAACATTTGTTTTACGATAAAGATTTTCGGATTTTTAAGATGATCGACTACCTTGTAATTTTTTACACAGCGCATTATGAATTTCAATATCTTAATTTGAAAAGATAACAAGGTACACGAATCTGAATAGGTCGATCAATGAGCTTGGATATCTTGATGGCTTATGAATGTTAACTGCAATAGAAATTATATTTACGTACTAAATAAAATCAAGAATAATGAAAACGGGCATGCTTTGTATCGGATTTCCATACAAAGTGACTCGCTTTCATTGCTTTTCAGATTACGCACTTAAATCTGTAGTTTGGACGTTTCATATTTATTAATAGACGACTTTTCCATTAAGAGCATGTTCCATGTTAAATTCAAAATAGATTATTATTATTATGAATCCAAAATAAATGGGAAAACCAGATTTTATAATAATTTATTCTGCTAAAAAATAATAATTGTAATTATAATCTATCTAGTGATTTAGAAAAAACATATTTCGTGGTTTGGATATATCGAGAGGATGAGTGTAGTACCTGAAGTGGCAAGGTTGATATATTGTATGAGTTGAGGATATGGATAGAACGAGTATTTAAGACAGGAGACGCCTTCAGCGCATCTTTTCGAATAAAATATTTTGCCAAAATGCTAAATTAGAGCAATAAAATTCGACCTTACGAGCGTTTATACTAGGTCAATTATCACATGGCTAAATGGTCCAATTTCACGAAGGATTACACAAGGGTTCGAAATATGGTGAAGTTAGATATCAAAATAACGGCCAAGCGTAATGGTCAAGTACGAATGTTTTTAAATCCACTTTGTAATAGATGCTCGATTAACGATTTTAATAAAAACTAACTGTGCAGAAAATTATAATTAAAACAAAAACACACATGTAAGTGAAACGATAATTCATCTTTTCGTAAATTTGATAAACTAACAAACCCGAAAACAGCACATAAAGGCATTTTGACGGAGCTCTTTACACGCCGGGAACGATTTCGAGTCTGACGTATAACCGAATAATGAAGTAGTTTTTAATTACGTGGCAGATTTTTCTCCTATACCTTTGGCAAAGGGGGTAAGTATATCAATGGCGTCTCCAGTCTTAAATGCTCTAAGGGATAGAAGGCTCGGAGCGGGTCCTAGTACAAAATTGCACAAATCTGTTTATAAATGACGAAATTTTGAATAATCATCATCATTATAATTTAAAACCGGCCAAGTGCGTGTCGGTCCACGCACAGTGTAGGGTTCCGTAGTTGCCCGTCCATCACGTCACCGGAATTACGGACCCGTAGAAGGGTTTTTTACTGATCTTAGATCTTTTCTTTCTGATGATGTACTTTTTTGAGATGAAGTGTTGTATACATATTTTTGCTCTTTACGTTAATGTCTACTTAGCTGTGATAGTTTTCCTTTTAAATTCATCGTATACACTACCACCACCTTTTAGCTGGCAGGGGGGGGGGGGGGGGAATTTGACCATAGCATAAATTATCACTTCAAAGCTTAATATCACGCCAACCGATTCTTGATACAAAAAATGCTTTTAGAAACCTTATAATATTGAAAGAGCTATCCAACAATACCCCACACGATGAGGTTTGGAACAAAAAAAATGCACCACCACTTTACATGTAGGGGAGGTACCCTCAAAAAATTTTTTTAATGATTTTATTCTACCGTGTTGTTGGCGTCATTGATATGTACACTTATGCCAAATTACAGCTTTCTAGTACTAATAGTTACTGAGAAAAGCGGGGGACGGACGGACGGACATAGCGAAACTATAAGGGTTCCGTAGTAAACAAGGAAGTTTACTACGGAACCCTAAAAAATACTCGAACGAATAATAAACGCACCTCCGCCTTTCTTAAATCCGGTTAAAAAGTATCAACTGCAATACTTTTAATAAGATGTATGAATGTGATAAGCGAAAGAGACATGCTTTATTATCTACTTACCGTAATCGAATGCAGGCGTAACCTAATGTGTTTTAACATGTCCAAAAATATCTTATACAAAAATTATTTAAAACAATCATCAATAATTAAGTATCTTAATTCAATGGAAGATGAGTAGTAAAACTTGTTAATTTTAATGGTATTTAAACTAGATGGAAATGTTGTCAATTAATATAATTACTTTACACATATAACGAAACATTTTTTGTATGAATAGTTATTTCCTTTTTAAGTGAGCCATACAAATTCTCATATATGAAGTAAGAAAATATGTAGAAGTATCGCTGAGGGGTTTAATCAATCAATAATAATACTGTATTATATTTTTCAGCCTATGAATATGCATCCGAGGAGGATATATTGAGCGATGAGGTAAAATAAAAAAGATATATTTCAGTCCATATAAGTGAAAATCAATTATTCCAGTGTGTTTATAGCAATGCATGCCTGCTAGTTGATTACGTAACATGTCAAACTTACGTTAAGTATATCTGTCATTTTTAATATGGAAAATGACGTTTTGATCTACCTTAAGCACGTTCGAAGACCTTACGCAATCATTCCTCTATTAACAAATCGGTATATTACCTACCACTGTGTTACTATATAACAATACTCTAGCTGCGATTAATTAGACTGAAATAAATTTGTAGCCGAACTAAGCAATAGTGGTGATAAATGATAATTACTAATATATATTTCAGCCGAAAGACGTCCACTGCTGAACATAGGCCTCCCCCAAGGCTCGCCATTCAGACCGGTCCTTTGCCGTTCAGCAGTGGACGTCTTTCGGCTGAAATGATGATGATGATGATGAATATATATTTCCAGAAACCAAGTGACATCGAGGAATTTGCACCCAAGATTGTGAAAGCTTTGCCTACGGTTGTGTCTACCACAGAAGGCACTCTGACGAGGTATGAACGTAATAAGCACACTTTTTATTTAGTTTTAGGGTTCAGTAGTCGATAAAAGTTGCTTATACTAAGTATATCGGAATGTTTGTCTGCCTTTTTGTACAGCACGTATATGTTTACAAGCTTTGTCTGTATTTTTGTACAGTATGTGTATATTTACAAGGCTGTTATAACGTTGACAAAATTGTGTAAAATGGACTATTAGATACTTACCTCCCTACGCGTAAATCTGGGATGTTTTACTTATACTCGTAAATCTGTGTTGGAATACATACTTACAAACTGCATTTGATTCAAGCTGTCTGTGGTACGTTATATATTCTAGGGATACGATATTTGTTTAAACATTAATAGGGCACTCGTCAATTATTTTTTTTAGGTAAACAAATAAACATTTTTTAAATTACTTATTATAAAATCCATACTTAATCAATTTCATTTAAATTTTTGCACTGAAATGTGATCCAGTGCTTGTGTGGCTCTTCGCGTGACTCGACGAAGAATTGTATCGCAACTAGCAAAAACGATTTTGAGAGCAGCAGACCCTGTACTCCGAACTTCGAAATCCGAACTTCGTATCCTGCCATCCCTTTCACTCTCGTGTTATTCACTATATGAGTGAGAGGGACGGCACGACACGAAGTTCGGATTTCGAAGTTCTACTCCGAACTCTGTTTACAGCGGTATGACGTCAGTAGCATCATGACGTCGTTGTCGTCGTTTCTATCATATGAGCCACAGATAAGAAAAACTTAAACTTATTAAAATCATATTAATTTAATAATTATTTTCATCGATATGTAACTAGTTATTTAGGTGTAGGAATTATAAATTAAAATTACATCTGTCAATTACTCTATTTTTCGTGTTAGTTTATAGTTAAAAATAAACGTAATGTTTACTGACTTTTTTAATGTCACAGGTTAGAAGCAAAGGCTATAGGCATGCCAAAGCCTGAAATCAGATGGTTAAAACATGGAGTGGAAATCGTTCAGTCCCAAGAATATCAGATTGAAGAAATGGAAGATGGTACTTCCATTTTGATCATTCCTGAGGTTTACCAAGATGACACAGGCGAAATCAAATTTGAGGCATACAATCCGCTTGGAGTGACTTCAACTATTGCAGCTCTTTCCGTAGAGAGTTAGTGATTATTTTTGTTTAAAACCTACGTATTACTACGTATCATCTAAAATATGCTTATATTTTCAGTTTACAGGTTCAGAAGAGTTTATGGAAGAAATCGTTAGCCCCACTTATGCTATAATCGTCACTATTGTTATTTCCCTATCCTTTAATCCTCTTGTCTAGATACCTGATACACCTGACATATCCTGATACAAAATCAACTTTTTTCAGTATGTGATCCCGCTATATTTGTTTTACCGGAGATTTTTGTGTATTTATTCACAGTCCATTTCCCAACATGTAATAGACTGTCAAAGACTTTACTTTATTTCACATAATACACATATTATGGTTTAATATTATCTTAAATATTTAATCTTTATTTACATTAGTAGTTACAATTTATGTGCTTGTAATATCATAATAAAACTGAAATAATAAATATACGCAATCTTTCACGTAAGTAATAAAGTTGTGTAAATTATCAATTATAGGTATCATTGGCACAAAGGAGTATCGAAAACCAGAATGGGTCACACACATGGAAGAGCTCCAAGCGGCGTTAAAAGGTATTAACAGAATATTATTCGTAAAAAACACAAAATTTTGTCAATAGTGATAGCATAGTTCGTGGCCCGTTTTACCAATTCAATCATGATGAGTTGGCGAAATTCCTGGTATGCTTCATTATATATAGTTTTAAGTAATAAAATAAATTATATTACAACTTTCCCAACATAATGCCCATTTTCATCTTATTTCCTAGTTAGGGTTCCGTACCAAAATGGTAACAAAGAAATCCTTACCTTTGCTTTCAGTTTGTCTGTTTATCTGTCTGTCACATCGCTAATTATCTCAAGAACTACATATGCTATTGATTTGAAATAGTTATAAAGAAGGGTAATCCAGATGCATACAATCTGACGTTTTTAATTTTTATTTTTATTTTCTGTGAAAATGACAGATGAGGTGGTTCAAAATTTGGAAGTCTAGTGAATATGTCAAGTGGGTTGTCATATGCAAGGGCTTGAGTTACACAATCTGAATCAATTTTTTTTATGTCGCCTCATTTACGATCTGAGGGAAAACGTTAAAAAAAATATTGTTCCCTCCCCTTATCTCCGAAGTTTAACCAGGAGTGAATATGAATTTATTGCATAACATTAATATCAATATACATTTTACAGGAAAAATATAACTATAGCTCTATCTAGTTTCTCTATAAATTTGTTTTACAAATTCCTATGCGATTATGCTGAAAGTATACCTTCTTTCAAATAAAGAAAAAAACATTGAAATCGGTTCACATGATACAGTTATCTTTGAAAAACCACCATACGTACTAAGTTATTCAGTAGCTCAAATTTGTAACAAAATTGGCCGATAGATGGCGCGGTACCCATGGTGTTCAATTTCTACACCTTGTTGTTGAGATCTTTCCTGAATAAATTGGGTCGGGACACACATTCACATCTGTATACGGAACCCCTGGTGCGCGTGTCGGACTCGCACTTGACCGGTTTGTTTTTGTTTATTCACGGTCTTTTGGATGTTCATAAAATACATTATTTTTCAGCTACTCAATCAGTCCCGACTTTTGTAAAAGAAATATTAGGCGAACGCGTCCATGAAGAAGAAACTGTAAAGTTTGAAGCAGTTTACAGTGGAAACCCAACACCAGGTTAGTCTCTAGCCGTCAATACAATGGATTCAAAAAAATAAAATTAACGGTTGGGCTGCACGTTTGTGAATGTTCTGGAGTTGCAGCGTCCATAGGTTAAGGTGTCTGCGGGCCATCAGGCAAGTCGTATTCCACTCTACCACTTAGTATAAACAGTGACAGTGCCCTCTACATATTTGTAAAGGGTATTACAAATTAGAGTTATGTTATGCCTTAATTTTCATATATATTTCTCTTAATAATACTTTATGTTTCAGATATTTTATGGTACAAGGACGACAAAGTAATAAGGACTAATGAACAATATACGATTGAAAATGAGGATAATCGTACTTGGTGTATAGTCAAGAAGGCTACCAAAGAAAATGAAGGAACATATATGTGCAAAGCAGTTAGTGATATTGGAATGGCAATTACTAAAGCCAAGTTACAGGTATTTAAGGCAGGTGAAACGATTAAAAAAGCGAAAGCAATAAGAGAAAAGACAAAACTTGAAAAATCTACAAAGCGAGAAAAAGAATTAGTAGAAGAAGATAAAGCCAAACCAATTTTAGAAGAAGCAACCGCTACCGTCATTGAGGAAGTACAAGAAATCGAAGAGCCAAAACCAATTAAGAAAGATGGCAAAGAAAAAGCAACAATTAAATTGACCTCAGCAGAACATGTTGAAACAATCGATGTGGCTTCCTACAAAAAAGTAGATAAAAAAGCGAAGCCTTCACCCAAACCTGAAACTGTTAAATTGGGTATAACACCACACGAGCATCTTGTATCGTCACAGCAACAAAAAGAAGAAACAGTTCAACCATTTGAGAAGACACCGATAGAGAAACAGAAAGGAATCATAAAGACAGTTGAGTCAGATTCTAAAATGGTAGCCGAGATTAATGAGTTACTTGACGTTATCAACGCGAAGGAGTTTGGGCCTGGAGAGTCCCCATTGAGGGAACTTGCTAAAATAGGGTACATGTTAAGAACTGGAATAACTACAAACGAAATAGAGAGCCTGTATGATTCTCAGTACTTCCCGGCCCTGCGCGTACCACAATCTCAATCAGCTTTAGTGCAGTTAGTAGAGCGGCAAGGCCATGGTGCACTCATTACAGAAGTACTTACAGAAGAAACTACACAAGACGAAGACGTAATTGCCGCGAAGGTCGGCTTCCGCGCTTTTCTGAAGATGGTGGAGATGAAAGCCAGTTCCGTCGAGGAAGTCATAGCACACTTTTACCCGGAGGACTTCAAACCACGATCCTGGGAACATAGAGAAGCACAAGAGGTAATTTAAAAAAGTAAAATTATTCTATTAAATACTTATTAATTTTACAGATAGGCGTATTACTGTTTAGTCAGCAGACGTACTACTGAGGTTTGACTCTACAACAAGTGAGAAACCTATTTTTTTACTAATGGGTCCTTGTAGTTAAATGTTCATCACAAAATTAACAAATAAGATGAAAGGCAAATGAAAACCTGCTCGTAGCATTAGTGCGTATAAATTTAAAAGCGCTTGAATTATGGAAAACTCATTTATACAGAGGCGTAAAGTACAACAAATTATCAACACTAATAAAACATAAATGAATATTCTTCAGAAAACACGGCTGCTGGCCAGCATACCAAGAGGTTTAAACTCAATTTAACTATCTTCTATAAGTATGTTCCTCTGTAGTATGAAAATGTTCGTTTAAATTACAGGTCATCGTTGAGTCTTCCGCGGAGCACGTTGCGGAAAGTCGAACAACTAGAGTTATTAAAGGTTAGTATTTAAAATACTATAATTTTGTCCCAAATACAACGAAGAGACATGAGAAAGTGTAAATAAAATTGCTTGTAGATAATTAGCTTATGTTTGGAACTCGTTAATCGCTGCATTAGATGAAAGGTTCAGTTAAATAATTTCAAGCTTAGGCTTAGTTATAGCTTCTCCAATACAAATTTCCACATCTTAAAAAACTCTTTTAAGGGATGATTTATGGGATAAAAACTAAGCGTTTCAAACTATCTAAATATCAAATATTGTCTAAATCGGTTCAGCGGTTTAAGGTTAATTAAGAAATACCCAAAAGGTAACAATCTGAGAATCACGTCAGTAAACTGCCTGATTATTGAAATATCAACCATGATGATGCAAAATATTATAGTTGTTTTTACTTTATTTTATACAGATACAAGGGAGATTGTTGAAGAACAAGGTAAGTTCGTTACAATTACGTTAATGCCGTAATAATAAATCTGCAGCCACACACAAAATCCGCTTTGTTGTGATAATGTAAATATTACACCCATATGGTAAATCCTCTTAGGGCCGATTTTTCAATAGCCAGTTAATATCCCTCAGTTACAATTTTCGCTGTCACTTTCTTGTTAATCTCCGTAAGCATGCTTCCGCCGCACAAGAAACGGATGACAGAGGATTTAATATATGAGTATAAACAACTAGTGTATGCAAGAAAATTATGTATCAGTTCCATAAACTGCTATTATAAGTGTTATTCTTTAGTTCATACATTTTAATTATTAATACTCCACTTTTGCTTGTAACTCTTGCTTTGGAAAACTTAACTAACAATGAGTTTTCGACGTTTTAGTTTTATTAAATGCTTTTCGGTGTTTGTATATTAATACTCATTCAAAGAGCATAGTAAAATATCTTAAAATGTTATGAGGAAACGGATATAACCATATGAACGACATAATAATTTTTTTACCCGACTGTGGAATTATCGTCGGTGAAAATAAGTCACAATTTTTACATACTGATAATTTTGGATTTACCGCAGTCAGATAAACGTTGAAAACTAATATTCTTATTAAATTTGCTACGTTATGAAGTAAAGATATCTCGGTTAATTAATGTGTTTTCAGCTTTTAGTATTAATGGTGCAACTTACAAGCTTCAACGGTGTGCGCTTCTTTTGTGTTTACAATTTGTTTAACTACAATTATAGGTAAAAAGTAAGTACCAGCTTCAATTTTATAACAAGTTAGATAGAACACTGGCCAACTCTACTCACAGACGACATTAACAAGAATAATCACTGCTTCTAAAAACACTTTCTTCACATTTCTATAGCTTAATCATCGTTTATAATTATGAATGCACTTAATGATACACAACATTAATTCTACTGTAATGTATAATTTCACAGATATTAAAGAAAAAGAACAAGTCAAACGCAAAAAGCAAACTAAACAGAAAAACGCCGCCGAATTACAAGTAGAGGAAGAGATTATTGAAGAAAGAAAATCAATTCAACCAGTTCGCCCCAGAGAAAATATCGAAGTCTATGAGGACGACGAGGCCGGATTACTTGAAACTACAGAGACCATGTACAAAACTGTTACCGCTACAGATATTCATGAAAATAAAATAGAAGTTGTTCCTGCCAGTGAGGTACCTCATATTATTCCTGATAAGAAAACAGATAAGATGAAAGCGCACCAGAAGATTGACGCAAATTATCCCCTTATAAATGCATCACAGCTTGCTGAAGAACGAGAAGAAGTATTTCAACTTAAAGAAGACGTCAAAGTTAAAGTGCAACCATCAATATCCGAAAAGGAATCATTAGAAATAACCGAAGTAGAAATCAGCAGTTCAATAGACGAATACTCAGCAGATCGAATTAAGGTTGATGTGAAGGCAGTGAAGAATGTGGTTCCAATAGAGAGTTTAGTCACAACAGAAGTACAAGCTGATTTGGACTTGACTGATTTGCAAAAAATAGAAACTAATTTAGGCAGTGCCAAACCATCTGTTACTTTAAAAGATGCTCTCAATGTTTCAGAACAATTTTCAAGCATAAGAGAAGAATTATTCGAAAAATCGGAACTAAAAAAATCCAATGCATCTGTTTCAGTTTCTCCTTTATTAGGATTAAGCGTAACAGAAGTTACTGATGAACTTAAAGAATATGAACTTGATAGCAATACAATGGAAAAAACTGCTAAATCTAAACTTAATTTCAATTTGCACGAATCTATTCAAGTTGGAGAAGTTTTCGTAGAAGATAAATCTGGAAGGTACTGTCCAGAACTAATAGTACCCACAGAAACAGCGCGAAAAGATGTTTTAACTTCCAACCAAATTTTAACTGAAGTACACGATGTTCAGGAAAAGGAAGGATTATTACAAGCACTTAAGCTACCACCAGCACAAGAAGCCAGTGTTGATGTTACTATTAAAGACAGCTTGCAAGTAACGTTTGGCGAAATACATGAAAAGGAAGGAGAATTCGTAAAAAAAGAATTGCCTGCATTGGTCACTGTTGGTAAAGATTTATCATTACACACAAGTTTAAATACAACTATGATAAGTTCTCAAATAAACGAGACAGATTTTGTCCCTGAACCATTGCCGAGCAAGAAAGCTAACATAGGTGTGAGTGAACATCAACACAAGTTTAATTTGGAAACTAATATTCATGAATCAGAAATAAATTTAGAGGAGGCTAAAACTGTACTTGGTACACATGCAGATATTTCAATTTCACTCTTGGATAAAAACTTCGTTGAAGAAGTTCAAATCAATGAAAGTGAAAAAGATCTCATCATAAAAGATGATAAACATACCGCTACAGCAGAGATGGATGTTGGAGCAGTGGAACCAATTATAACTTCAGAAACTTTGCAGATGACCTCGATCGGTGAGCTTAAAATACAAGATAAGGTACAAGATGAATCAGCTACTGAGACAGTGATAACAGCGAACGCTAAAATTATAACTGCGCCCGTCATACACGAACAAGAAACTTCTGAAGACTACTTAACTAAAAAATCCGAAACCATTACGCAATCAGTGATTCCTAACATTCCACTGACTATATTTGAGACAGAGTCATCAGAATGTGAGAAAAAGCTAAACTTGAATAAAATTCCAGAGCTTCTCTCTACTAAACCCTCCCACACTCATCATCTTAAAACACCTATATCTGAAGAGGTAAATACGGCAGACCAAATCAATTTCATCCCACTGACTTCCAACGTTACAGAAAAAGCATCTGAAATGTACAGAGATTTGCATAAAGAAATCACTATTCTACAAACTACTGTTCAAGAACAACTAGACAAATTAGACGAAAACGAAACCCATCACAGCCAAGCTGTTCCAACTTTTATAGAAAATGAAAGTTTAAATATAACAGAAGTAATTTCAAATATAAATGAAAAACATTTATACATCGACAAGGACAAACTTGATGCTTACGCCAAACCTGATATAGAGACAAATCACAAGATAGCTATTACTTCTGAGACTCTTTCTAGAGAGGCCTTAGATGAAATGGATTCAATAACACCTAAACTTGAGGCAGCTTATGTCACATCTAATACTTTAAGTTCATTGCAAGTTTCTGAAAATAAGATTTTAGATTCTCAATCAAACCTACAAGATTCTGTGAAGCCCCATTTTCAATTTATATTACCCGAAATTATTCCATCGCAGGAACTAAATATCACGGAGGTATATCAAAATGAGAAAGAGTATGAATACACTACCAAAGTCTTGCCAGAAGCATTTATTGCCCCATCGCAAGTTATATCATTACGATCTGTTGCTATAAGCTCTGAGTTAATACCTGACTCCAGTATAGGTTTTACAGATAGCGACAATTTTGATGATAAAACTAAACAAGCGACTGTACAAAACATCGCACATAATGAACTCCAGATAACGTCAACTGATTACGATGAAAAAGAAAGTAGTTTTGAAAAAACACCGTCTCCGAGTACTGTATCTGCCATACTAAGCATAGATTCTACTCAAGCTGTCATGGTAGAAGAAAATAAACCTGAACTGGCGGCTAGCAACTTTGAAAACACGAATGATTTAGCTTGGGCAAAAGCTAGGCATGGCGCGATACCACAAGAAGCTATAACACAACAAGAAACAATAGTACATCTGTCAGAAGGAATATTAATGTCTGAAGATAAGGGAAACACGGCCAAATCTGCCGTGTCGTTGACAACCCTTCAGGTACCTCTATATGACGAAAAAGTAACAGTTGAAAGTGAAAATCCATTGTCATTAAACATATCACCAGATGAACAAAGTGCAAATGTTTCAATTACTTCCCGCCACAGCATACAGATATCGGAAACTCTATCGCAATCTGAAAATCTGCAAAGCACTGATACTCTCGACATGAGATATAAAACAGCCTTATCTAAAATAGATGAAATATATGGAAAAGCGGCCCATACCGAAGAAGTAATTGTAAATCAAGAGCCAGAGGAATTCCTTAATGAAAAAATATCTGTTAAGCAATCCGATGTTACTACTGTCCCATCTTATACCCTGGAACAAACGGAAATAATAACAGCCGAAACAGAAACTGTGTTGCCCGAAAGAACTACGGTTACGTCTCAAATTCTACCAGACTTCACCGAAACTCAAGCACTTATAATGAGTTTCACTGAAACCATCGATAGAGAAAAAGAGTTTATCGGAAAGTTTTCAGCCCCAACGCAAGATGCAAAAATTGGTTTTGTACCTCTAATAAGCACTGTAAATACTGAAGTACTTTCAACAAATGACGCAGTAACACTACAGGAAAAATCGCCAGAAACCTCTCGTGCAACAATTACAAGTGATGACCTTCTTCGACATTTACAGGGATTAGAAGTACTCCATGCAGAGAAAGAATCAGATTTAGTACCAAGTCAGAAGGAACATACACAAGCAGCCACGGAAAAATATGTCGAAATAATAGCAAAGGAAATATCGGTAATTAATGCCAATGAAAGGGAAACCGAATTGATGAAAATGTCAGATATGTTTACGACTACTGCGAAACCAGCGATTGACGAACAGCAATCATTATGCAGTTCTGAAGTGATTGTAAATCAGGAAATCGAAGAGCTTCACGTGTCTGGAACTACAATGTTAAATGCGCTTACAACTCATGGAATGAAAGAAGCAATTCAAAACTTGGAACCATTTATAGGAGAAAGCGAAGATACGTTTGTTAAAACGCCTTCTGCAAAAACTGAAATTGTAAAACCTGTGGTTGAAGGAAAACAATGCGCCGGCGTGTCGGAAGTGACGCCAACAGAAAAAGAAGACGTCTTCTTGTCTAATGAGATAACTCCAACTAAAAAGCATATAGAACCAACAGATAGCGTGAAATTACACTCCAGTGTGGGTATCAATGAAACTGTGCCTATTGAATTGGAATCCCAATTACCACTTAGTTCTGACCAGAAACACAAAGCGGGAATGACAATTCTGCCTGAAGATTACATAAATATTTCAGAGGCTACTGTTATAGAAAAAGAAAGCATTTTAATAGCAGATGAAACTCCTAAAATGGTTACACATAATGTCAATTTGGATGCACACCATCATTTGAATGTAGAAATGTGTCAGTTCACAGAAGCAGAAGAGGCCATCAAAAAAATAGAATTAATGACTACGAAAGAAATTCTTGACTTTTCTATAGAGCCCGTGAGGCCTCTTTATGTCACGGAAACTAAATCTGAAGAGAGACATGAAGAATTAGTATTGGAAAAAACAGCTAAGGAAATTAGTCCGCATATTAATCTGGAAGTAGGTGATCACATACATGTAACGGAGACAATTATTTTAGAAAATGATGACGACTTGAAATTGGGATTGTTAAATAAAAAGGAACATGGAAAATCTAATGTTGAGACATCCAAGCACATTACTGTTACAGAAACGGAAGTAAGAGAGAACGACTACCCTCTAGAAAATGTATTGCAAACAGTATCTAAACAATCAGATATATCTTATGAAACAAAAATACCAATCCAAGTTCAAGAAGTTACGTTGAAAGAAAGTGAATCTGATTTAGCACAATACAATAAGCCGCGCGAAGAAAAGCTTGATTTGTCAATAGAATCTCAACAACATATTACTATTACTGACGCTTTAGTCACAGAAAATGAAGTTATTCTGCAAGCTGATCAAATTCCAAAGGGCGGAGAAAATCAGATGAAAGTAGAAGCTTTGCACCACGTAACAACAAATGAGGTAACAGTAATTGAAGAGGGTACTGAATTTTCAGGTAGTAAGTCTGTAAGAGATGAAAAGGCTCAAGAATCTCAAACTGTTACTGAAGCTATTTACAATGAACAGACACAAGTTATTGAGAGCGTTGACACTATTAAAACCACATTCACACCCGAACTCTTTACAGCTGACCACGAAATAGTTGGATTAAAACCGCTAGAACAAACAGAAGTATTACCAGAAGAGCAACCAAATGTTTTCGATAAATTTCTTCCTAAAGGAGAAACAGCACAAACAGTTCAAGCTACGAGGAAGGAAATAGTGTCTAGTCAACCAGAAGTACTCGAAAGTATTGCAGACCTCGGCACCAAATATGAATCAGAAACTTCCCAAGTTCAACTAGAGCTTGAACTTCATAAGACGTATGTAACATCTGAAAATACAGTCGAAGAGCTGCCAGAAATAATTAAAACGAATAAAGAAGATGGTAAATATGCTGAAAAACATATTATAGAAATGAAATCTTTACAACAAACGGAAACCATAGCAGGTGAAAAATCTGAACCTCTTACAAACTTTCCTCATGACAAAAATGAAAATGCAATTCCGAGTCAAAACATGTTGCAAGAGTTGTCCAGTATGGAGCCAGCTATATTCGAAAACGTCACTAATCTACCTTCTTCAGTCCCGATAGAGCAAGGTAAGGCTTCATCTGATCTAGAAACACACAAAAGTTACATTGTTAGCGACCAAATGACACATGAAGGATCAGAAGATATTACCATAGAAGGTAAGAAAATAACTTCTATAGTCGGGCAAGTCTTAGAATTCAAACCAATAGAGCGAACAGAACTTTTTGTGGGTGAAAATACCGATACAATAAATATCGTTCCACAAGAACAGAAAAATATAATTGCCACGCCAATCGAAAACCAATCATTAAGTCAAAGTGATGTTATGATACATGAGACTGGAACTGAAACATTGTTTGATAGATCAATACAATTGGAGACAGCTTCCTTAGCAGTAAACACGACTCAAGGAATAACAGTATCTGAAATAACACATGAAACCGCTCCAGACGATTTTGTTCTTCATGAAGATAAACAAGTAAAAGCAGATAGGATTGTGGCACCTTTATCACATTTACAATGCACGGAAAATATTGCAGAAACACATGTAGACGAATTAACAATACAGTCATCACAAAGCAAAATGCCTACTGTAATAACTAGCGAAATATCACCACTCATTATTACAGACAACACGTCCCTAGTTCAAGAAGAAAACCTCAAAATAACACATGCCAAGACTCTAAACGTTCGTGAAAGCCTGACTACTGCTAGTGAACTGGAAGTCACTGACGAATTCGTCAATGAATATGTTTTACCCTACAATAACGATGTATTGGATTTAAAGAAGACTGGCAAACTTACACAAACGAGCGACACTGAACACAAACTTACGATATCAGAGCAGGAGACGTGTTTCTTAGGTATGTACACATTATTTTATACTCGAGAATGAAGTTTGGAAAAGAATACTTATAATAATAATGAATAGTACAGATTTTGACAGTTTCTTTGTTATTTTCTCTCTCTTACTTACTCTCTCTCTATTATCTTAGTGTAATTCCATGACATCCTTAGCTATTTGTTTCGGAGCCCGCAAACTTATAGGTTTTAGCGTAAGTAGCTAAAAAAAGCTAAAAAAACCGCTTCCAGGAACAAAGGGAAGCGAAATAATACTTCAAAAGAGACCAAATAGTGTGTCCACTATTGTGGGACATATTTACCAGTTCCTTTTATGAATTGGCGTTTGTAAAGATGAGTGTAAGACGAATCGATTGTCTTCATTCGAATACTTTTTTTACAAAAAGTAATTTATTACGGTTATCAATAAATTAATTAGATAGATTTCTATCAATTTACGAAAATATCATCTGAATGGAAACGAATGATTTAGTACCTATAGTAGATTTAACAAATAAAAGCATTAGTACGTAACTGTTTTCGTGGTGAATTATTATCATAAATTACAACGCAACAGAGATAGAAAAAATATACATACATTTGATTGCTCCTCTAAAACGCGTATTGCAACTACCTAACTCTAATATCATTACTTGATTTTATTTACTGTTTCGATGTGTAATGCGGATTTATGTTATATGGGTGTTGTGATGTGTCAAAAAGGAACTGGTAAATATTTAATTGTGATGATCTGGGGGCACGGGAGTGCCCCCGATAAGTCGAGCACAACAAAGAGGCACGGCTGTACCATCCTTTTCCCGAAGCGATTCAGGCCATTTTCAACATCCTGTAATTTTGTGCTGGCAAAAGTTAGAATCCTGAATTTTCAGTAACATGTAGGCCATAATTTGACTTAGATAAATATATCTAACAATTGCAATTGAGAATACTCAATAATATTGTCGTTTAAGAACTAATACCCGTCCATGTTCCTTAGTTTTGTCACTGACACACTGACTGACTTACCGATCATCATAATTCTAAGGTACTTCTAGTAGACCCACAAACTTTTAATTTGAAACATAATTAGTTTTTAGCCTATCAAGTCATAAAAATACCTAAAAATATTGCAATTACAGTCAAGTTTCAGAGATATAAAAACTACATAAGTAAGTTTGTAATCCTATACAAATACATACCATACAAAAATAACTTTTATAGTTCCTGCATCTGTGAAAACTTTTTAGTTCTAGCTGTATTCTTAACTTTGTATTGACACATTTACCTACAAAAAGAATTTAGATCCAATAAAACACATTCCATGTGAAAATAGGCCTTGTATATAGCCTCGAAACTCTTTCATAGTAAAAAGTTGTGAGATATTACGTAGAATCACGTCAGGCACTGTTATTAATCATTGTTTGCTTAGTAAATAAATTTTTGTGACTTGGCAACCACACAATAATTTCAAAAGCAAATCAAACTAGTTATTTCGTTGCTGGATCAGGAACAGTATCTACACTGTTTTTTAGTTACTCAAAAACAAAATGGCCTTAACTTTGGACGCATAGATTTGACGGATATATCTACTCCTCAACGTCATTATCAACAACTTATAGAAGTTTGATAACTGCTTCCGATTAGCAGTTCCAGATAAAAATAAATAAATATTTCTAAATAGAAACAGCAATTTCAAATGCCGCAATTTTACTTTAGGTAACTTTAGACTGAATTAATAACTTTCTACACGATCTACATTTTTTTAGAATTTGCGTTATTATAATGCAAAAGATACACTATAAAAGAAATAACAACTTAAAACACATTTCAGAAAAAACCGTCGATAGGCATATTTCGCCAAAAACATCTGATACGGAAGAAACTGAGGAAATTGTAACCAAGTTTATACAAGCACCAAGTGGCGAACCAATTCAAATCAAAACTAAACGAACAATTATACGAAAGAAAAAGAAAATTCAGCAGGGATCCGAGGAAAACGACGTGGTTATAGAAGAGAAGATAGAGGAGGATGATATTAAACCTACTGTGCAACATACTGTCGATATAGAGGAATTTGTAGAAACAGACTTAACGCCAACAAAGGATACGGCTAAAGGAACAGTTGAAATGCCCGAGGATTATTTACACGTGCCTAAGTTGGAGTCTCAGGTGCAAATTGAAGAACTCTTTGAAGAATATCCTGCTAAACCTGAAAGCCCAACTGAAATAGTTACAGAAACAACGGACGATAAGGCGAAGAAAGAGAGAAGAGTAAAAGCAAAACAAATAACTAAGAAGGCTGAAGAAACTACTGTAGAGGACGTAACTTATGATGGTAAGCCAAATTAATGATTATAACATAACTAACCACAATTTACAGAAACAGCACAATTCACTCTTAAAAGCAATACAAAATTTGTAAACCAAATCAAACAGGAATGCATTGTGTAAATAGGTTCATTCAGTACGAACTTACAAATCAACACACTAAAAAAAACATTGCATACGTAGGAAGAAAAATAAGTGACATAAATTCAAATACAGTTTTAATACTTTGAATGCCAAAAAACTTAATGATCTCACGTGTCGTTTTGTCTACGACCTACGTCACAAATGACGCATATAGGTATTATGACGTACGTTGTCAAAGTCAACTTCGTGCTTTACATTACAGACAGTTCATATTTGAGCTCTTACGGAATATGAACTGGCGTGTATGGGTAACGGTTGTACATGAAGAATGGCGTTCAAAGGGTAAACACAAGTGATAGAGAATCTTGGTAATAAAATAAGTAAACTGCTTCCGCTAATTACAATTCTCATCTCTTTTCGGATAACCCCCAGGATCCTAAAGAATTACTCAAGGGTGCCACCTAATAAATTATTTCGGAGTCAGCCAGTCGGTCTGAGTCCTTATGATCATAATTTGTTTAATTATATTTACTTCTTTGCTAAAAGTGCAAAAAACAAATAAAATTACTAGTTCCTATAAGAAAGTATGGAAGATACACGCTGTATGATCCACCTCAGGCAAATTAACATAGATGAAGTATCCATTCATCTCTATGGCTGAATAGTACAAAGTTATATTAACGAAGACAACGCAACAACAGTACACAAAAAATAATACATTCAAAACATTTCAGAAAATACAGTCACCAAACAGGACTCGCCTAAACCATCTGACACAGAAGAAACAGAAGAAATCGTAACGAAATTTACACAAGCTCCAAACGGGGAAACAATACAAACCAAAACAAAAAGAACAATAATACGAAAAAAGAAAAAGATCTTGCGAAAAGATTCTTTGGAAAATGACATAGTTATAGAGGAAAAGTTAGATGAAGAAGACATAGAAAAACCACGTAGTGTCCAACATCATCAAGTAGACATAGAAGAGTATGAAGAAACTGACTTTACAATCGATAAAAATACTGCGAAAGGCACGATTGAATTACCTGATGATTACTTACATCTACCTAAATTACAATCACAAGTACAAATAGAAGAACTAAAGGCAGATATAACAAATCTCAACAGACCGAAGGTGAAAGCTCAAGAACCTGATGAAACCATAGAGCTACCGGAAGACACTACGGTAGAAACTGAGACGATGCCAGACGGTAAGAAAGTCAAAAAGAAAATAACCAGGCGTATTATCAAACAGAAAAAAGGTTTAGAAACTGAAACCAAAGGCGAGAAAACGACAATACCCATACAGACAGTGGAACTTCCAGAAGAGGTAGCAGAAGAATGCGAAACTACTCCAGAAGGTAAGACTATTAAAAAGAAAACTATAAAGAGAATCATCAAGCGTAAAAAGGGACCACTAACAGAAACTACACAAATCACCACTGAACAAGTGGATGACGAAACACCAGTTATATCTGTACACACAACAGAAGAAATTACAGATGACACTGTATCACCATTCGAAGACACCCACATACATGACAATGCCACAATCGTAGAGGAAGCCCCAGAAAAGGTTGAAGTCACCCAAGTCCGCACGGAAACTGGCGAGGTGAAGAAGGTCAAAACTATCAAGCGAACCATCAAAAAAGGGCCGAAGAAAGAAGTGACTGAAATTACAACAATCGAAAAAGAAGGTGAAGAACCCGTTACGACAGTGACTGTCATACCCACACAAGAAGATAAACAGACAATACCCATTGAGACCGTCGAACTTCCAGAGGAGGTAGCAGAAGAGAGTGAAACCACTCCTGAAGGTAAGACTGTTAAAAAGAAAACTACAAGAAGAATCATTAAGCGTAAAAAGGGGCCAATAACAGAAACAACAGAAATTACAACTGAACAAGTAGACGACGAAATACCCATCATATCTGTACACACCACAGAAGAAATTACAGATGACACAGTATCACCATTCGAAGTAACACATATGCAAGACAATGCTACAATCATAGAGGAAGCTCCGGAAAAGGTTGAAGTCACCCAAGTACGTACGGAAACTGGCGAGGTGAAGAAGGTCAAGACTATCAAGCGAATCATCAAAAAAGGGCCGAAGAAAGAAGTGACTGAAATTACAACAATCGAAAAAGAAGGTGAAGAACCCGTTACTACAGTGACTGTAATACCCACACAAGAAGATAAACAGACAATACCCATTGAGACCTTCGAACTTCCAGAGAAAGTAGCAGAAGTGAGCGAAACCACTCCTGAAGGTAAGACTGTTAAAAAGAAAACTACAAGAAGAATCATCAAGCGTAAAAAGGGGCCAATAACAGAAACTACAGAAATTAAAACTGAACAAGTAGACGACGAAACACCCATCATATCTGTACACACCACAGAAGAAATTACAGATGACATAGTATCACCATTCACAGATACACAAATTCAAGACAATGCCACAATTGTAGAGGAGGCTCCGGAAAAGGTTGAAGTCACCCAAGTCCGTACGGAAACTGGCGAGGTTAAGAAGGTCAAAACTACCAAGCGAATCCTCAAAAAGGGACCAAAGAAACAAGTAACTGAAATTACAACAATCGAAAAAGAAGGTGAAGAACCCGTTACTACAGTGACTGTCATACCCACACAAGGAGATAAACAGACAATACCCATTGAGACTTTCGAACTTCCAGAGGAGGTAGCAGAAGAGAGCGAAACCACTCCTGAAGGTAAGACTGTTAAAAAGAAAACTACAAGAAGAATTATCAAGCGTAAAAAGGGGCCAATAACAGAAACTACAGAAATTACAACTGAACAAGTAGACGACAAAACACCCATCATATCTGTACACACTACAGAAGAAATTACAGATGACACTGTGTCACCATTCACAGACACACAAATTCAAGAGAATGCTACAACTGTAGAGGAGACTCCGGAAAAGGTTGAAGTCACCCAAGTCCGTACGGAAACTGGCGAGGTTAAGAAGGTCAAAACTACCAAGCGAATCCTTAAAAAGGGACCGAAGAAACAAGTAACTGAAATTATAACAATCGAAAAAGAAGGTGAAGAACCAGTTACTACAGTGACTGTTACACCCACACAAGAAGAGGAACAACCGACACCAGTTGAAACCTTCGAGCTTCCAGAGGAGGTAGCAGAAGAGAGCGAAATCACTCCAGAAGGTAAGTCTGTAACGAAGAAAACTACAAAGCGAATAATAAAACGTAAAAAGGGACCACTTACCGAAACCACACAAATTACTACTGAACAAGTTAACGACGAAAAGCCCATTATATCCGTACACACCACTGAAGAAATAACAGATGACACTGCATCAGCATTCGAAGACACACACATTAATGACAATGCCACAATCGTAGAGGAAGCTCCGGAGAAGGTTGAAGTCACCCAAGTACGGACAGAAACTGGAGAGGTTAAGAAAGTCAAAACTACTAAGAGAATCCTCAAAAAGGGACCGAAGAAACAAGTAACTGAAATTACAACAATCGAAAAAGAAGGTGAAGAACCCGTTACTACAGTGACTGTTACACCCACACAAGAAGATGAACAACCGACACCAGTTGAGACCGTCGAGCTTCCAGAGGAGGTCGCGGAAGAGAGCGAAATCACTCCAGAAGGTAAGACTGTAACAAAGAAAACTACAAAGCGAATAATTAAACGTAAAAAGGGACCACTTACCCAAACCACACAAATTACTACTGAACAAGTAAACGACGAAAAGCCCATTATATCCGTACACACCACTGAAGAAATAACAGATGACACTGCATCAGCATTCGAAGACACACACATTAATGACAATGCCACAATCGTAGAGGAAGCTCCGGAGAAGGTTGAAGTCACCCAAGTACGGACAGAAACTGGAGAGGTTAAGAAAGTCAAAACTACTAAGAGAATCCTCAAAAAGGGACCGAAGAAACAAGTAACTGAAATTACAACAATCGAAAAAGAAGGTGAAGAACCCGTTACTACAGTGACTGTTACACCCACACAAGAAGAGGAACAACCGACACCAGTTGAGACCGTCGAACTTCCAGAGCAGGTTGTAGAAGAGAGCGAAATCACTCCAGAAGGTAAGTCTGTAACGAAGAAAACTACAAAGCGAATAGTTAAACGTAAGAAGGGACCACTTACCGAAACTACACAAATTACTACTGAACAAGTAAACGACGAAAAGCCCATTATATCCGTACACACCACTGAAGAAATAACAGATGACACTGCATCACCATTCGAAGACACACACATTAATGACAATGCCACAATCATAGAGGAAGCTCCGGAGAAGGTTGAAATCACCCAAGTACGGACAGAAACTGGAGAGGTTAAGAAAGTCAAAACTACTAAGAGAATCCTCAAAAAGGGACCGAAGAAACAAGTAACTGAAATTACAACAATCGAAAAAGAAGGTGAAGAACCCGTTACGACAGTGACTGTTACACCCACACAAGAAGAGGAACAACCGACACCGGTTGAGACGGTCGAGCTTCCAGAGGAAGTGGCAGAAGAGAGTGAAACCACGCCAGAAGGTAAGACGGTAACGAAGAAGACTACAAAGCGAATAATAAAACGTAAAAAGGGACCACTCACCGAAACCACACAAATTACCACTGAACAAGTAGACGACGAACCACCAATTATTTCAGTATACACAACAGAAGAAATTACAGATGACACTGTATCACCATTCGAAGACACACAAATTTATGACAATGCGACCATAGTAGACGAAGCTCCGGAAAAAGTTGAAGTCACCCAAGTCCGTACAGACACTGGCGAGGTTAAGAAGGTCAAAACTACCAAGCGAATCATCAAAAAGGGACCGAAGAAACAAGTAACTGAAATTACAACAATCGAAAAAGAAGGTGAAGAACCCGTTACGACAGTGACTGTTACACCCACACAAGAAGAGGAACAACCGACACCAGTTGAGACCATCGAGCTTCCAGAGCAGGTTGCAGAGAAGAGCGAAATCACCCCAGAAGGTAAGTCTGTAACGAAGAAAACTACAAAGCGAATAATTAAACGTAAAAAGGGACCACTGACCGAAACCACCCAAATTACTACTGAACAAGTAGACGACGAAACACCAATCATATCAGTACACACGACAGAAGAAATTACAGATGAAACTGTATCACCATTCACAGACAAACAAATTCAAGACAATGCCACAATTGCAGAGGAGGCTCCGGAAAAGGTTGAAGTCACCCAAGTCCGTACGGAAACTGGCGAGGTTAAGAAGGTCAAAACTACCAAGCGAATCATCAAAAAGGGACCGAAGAAACAAGTAACTGAAATTACAACAATCGAAAAAGAAGGTGAAGAACCCGTTACTACAGTGACTGTTACACCCACACAAGAAGAGGAACAACCGACACCGGTTGAGACCGTCGAACTTCCAGAGCAGGTTGTAGAAGAGAGCGAAATCACTCCAGAAGGTAAGTCTGTAACGAAGAAAACTACAAAGCGAATAATTAAACGTAAAAAGGGACCACTTACCGAAACCACACAAATTACTACTGAACAAGTAAACGACGAAAAGCCCATTATATCCGTACACACCACTGAAGAAATAACAGATGACACTGCAATACAATTCAAAGACACACACATTAATGACAATGCCACAATAGTAGAGGAAGCTCCGGAGAAGGTTGAAGTCACCCAAATACGGACAGAAACTGGAGAGGTTAAGAAGGTCAAAACTACCAAGCGAATCCTCAAAAAGGGACCGAAGAAACAAGTAACTGAAATTACAACAATCGAAAAAGAAGGTGAAGAACCCGTTACTACAGTGACTGTTACACCCACACAAGAAGAGGAACAACCGACACCAGTTGAGACCGTCGAGCTTCCAGAGGAGGTAGCGGAAGAGAGTGAAACCACGCCAGAAGGTAAGACTGTAACGAAGAAAACAACAAAGCGAATAATTAAACGTAAAAAGGGACCTCTTACCGAAACCACACAAATTACCACTGAACAAGTAGACGACGAAACACCAATAATATCGGTACACACAACAGAAGAAATTACAGATGACACTGTATCACCATTCGAAGACACACACATTAATGACAATGCCACAATCGTAGAGGAAGCTCCGGAGAAGGTTGAAGTCTCCCAAGTACGGACAGAAACTGGAGAAGTTAAGAAAGTCAAAACTACTAAGAGAATCCTCAAAAAGGGACCGAAGAAACAAGTTACTGAAATTACAACAATCGAAAAAGAAGGTGAAGAACCCGTTACGACAGTGACTGTTACACCCACACAAGAAGAGGAACAACCGACACCAGTTGAGACCGTCGAACTTCCAGAGCAGGTTGCAGAAGAGAGCGAAATCACTCCAGAAGGTAAGACTGTAACGAAGAAAACAACAAAGCGAATAATTAAACGTAAAAAGGGACCTCTTACCGAAACCACACAAATTACCACTGAACAACTAGACAACGAAACACCAATAATATCGGTACACACAACAGAAGAAATTACAGATGACACTGTATCACCATTCGAAGACATACACATTAATGACAATGCCACAATCGTAGAGGAAGCTCCGGAGAAGGTTGAAGTCTCCCAAGTACGGACGGAAACTGGAGAGGTAAAGAAAGTCAAAACTACCAAGCGAATTCTCAAAAAGGGACCGAGGAAACAAGTAACTGAAATTACAACAATCGAAAAAGAAGGTGAAGAACCCGTTACGACAGTGACTGTTATACCCACACAAGAAGAGAAACATCCGACACCAGTTGAGACCGTCGAGCTTCCAGAGCAGGTTGCAGAAGAGAGCGAAATCACTCCAGAAGGTAAGTCTGTAACAAAGAAAACTACAAAGCGAATAATTAAACGTAAGAAGGGACCACTTACCGAAACCACACAAATTACTACTGAACAAGTAAACGACGAAAAACCCATTATATCTGTACACACCACTGAAGAAATAACAGATGACTCTGCATCACCATTCGAAGACACACACATTAATGACAATGCCACAATCGTAGAGGAAGCTCCGGAGAAAGTTGAAGTCACCCAAATACGGACAGAATCTGGAGAGGTAAAGAAGGTTAAAACTACCAAGCGAATCCTTAAAAAGGGACCGAAGAAACAAGTAACTGAAATTACAACAATCGAAAAAGAAGGTGAAGAACCCGTTACTACAGTGACTGTTACACCCACACAAGAAGAGGAACAACCGACACCAGTTGAGACCGTCGAACTTCCAGAGCAGGTTGTAGAAGAGAGCGAAATCACTCCAGAAGGTAAGTCTGTAACGAAGAAAACTACAAAGCGAATAATAAAACGTAAAAAGGGACCACACACCGAAACCACACAAATTACAACTGAACAAGTAGACGACGAAACACCAATCATATCAGTACACACGACAGAAGAAATTACAGATGAAACTGTATCACCATTCACAGACAAACAAATTCAAGACAATGCCACAATTGTAGAGGAGGCTCCGGAAAAGGTTGAAGTCACCCAAGTCCGTACGGAAACTGGCGAGGTTAAGAAGGTCAAAACTACCAAGCGAATTATCAAAAAGGGACCGAAGAAACAAGTAACTGAAATTACAACAATAGAAAAAGAAGGTGAAGAACCCGTTACTACAGTGACTGTTACACCCACACAAGAAGAGGAACAACCGACACCAGTTGAGACCGTCGAGCTTCCAGAGGAGGTAGCAGAAAAGAGCGAAATCACTCCAGAAGGTAAGACTGTAACGAAGAAAACAACAAAGCGAATAATAAAACGTAAAAAGGGACCACTCACCGAAACCACACAAATTACCACTGCACAAGTAAACGACGAGACACCAATCATATCAGTACACACGACAGAAGAAATTACAGATGAAACTGTATCACCATTCACAGACAAACAAATTCAAGACAATGCCACAATTGTAGAGGAGGCCCCGGAAAAGGTTGAAGTCACCCATGTCCGTACGGAAACTGGCGAGGTTAAGAAGGTCAAAACTACCAAGCGAATTATCAAAAAGGGACCGAAGAAACAAGTAACTGAAATTACAACAATAGAAAAAGAAGGTGAAGAACCCGTTACTACAGTGACTGTTACACCCACACAAGAAGAGGAACAACCGACACCAGTTGAGACCGTCGAGCTTCCAGAGGAGGTAGCAGAAAAGAGCGAAATCACTCCAGAAGGTAAGACTGTAACGAAGAAAACAACAAAGCGAATAATAAAACGTAAAAAGGGACCACTCACCGAAACCACACAAATTACCACTGAACAAGTAAACGACGAGACACCAATCATATCAGTACACACGACAGAAGAAATTACAGATGAAACTGTATCACCATTCACAGACAAACAAATTCAAGACAATGCCACAATTGTAGAGGAGGCTCCGGAAAAGGTTGAAGTCACCCAAGTCCGTACGGAAACTGGCGAGGTTAAGAAGGTCAAAACTACCAAGCGAATTATCAAAAAGGGACCGAAGAAACAAGTAACTGAAATTACAACAATAGAAAAAGAAGGTGAAGAACCCGTTACTACAGTGACTGTTACACCCACACAAGAAGAGGAACAACCGACACCAGTTGAGACCGTCGAGCTTCCAGAGGAGGTAGCAGAAAAGAGCGAAATCACTCCAGAAGGTAAGACTGTAACGAAGAAAACAACAAAGCGAATAATAAAACGTAAAAAGGGACCACTCACCGAAACCACACAAATTACCACTGAACAAGTAAACGACGAGACACCAATCATATCAGTACACACAACAGAAGAAATTACAGATGACACTGTATCACCATTTACGGACACAAAAATACAAGACAATGCCACAATTGTAGAGGAGGCTCCGGAAAAAGTTGAAGTCACCCAAGTCCGTACGGAAACTGGCGAGGTTAAGAAGGTCAAAACTACCAAGCGAATCCTCAAAAAGGGACCGAAGAAACAAGTAACTGAAATTACAACAATCGAAAAAGAAGGTGAAGAACCCGTTACTACAGTGACTGTTACACCCACACAAGAAGAGGAACAACCGACACCAGTTGAGACCGTCGAGCTTCCAGAGGAGGTAGCAGAAAAGAGCGAAATCACTCCAGAAGGTAAGACTGTAACGAAGAAAACAACAAAGCGAATAATAAAACGTAAAAAGGGACCACTCACCGAAACCACACAAATTACCACTGAACAAGTAAACGACGAGACACCAATCATATCAGTACACACAACAGAAGAAATTACAGATGACACTGTATCACCATTTACGGACACAAAAATACAAGACAATGCCACAATTGTAGAGGAGGCTCCGGAAAAAGTTGAAGTCACCCAAGTCCGTACGGAAACTGGCGAGGTTAAGAAGGTCAAAACTACCAAGCGAATCCTCAAAAAGGGACCGAAGAAACAAGTAACTGAAATTACAACAATCGAAAAAGAAGGTGAAGAACCCGTTACTACAGTGACTGTTACACCCACACAAGAAGAGGAACAACCGACACCAGTTGAGACCGTCGAGCTTCCAGAGGAGGTAGCGGAAGAGAGCGAAATCACTCCAGAAGGTAAGACTGTAACGAAGAAAACTACAAAGCGAATAATAAAACGTAAAAAGGGACCACTCACCGAAACCACACAAATTACCACTGAACAAGTAGACGACGAAACACCAATTATATCAGTATACACAACAGAAGAAATTACAGATGACACTGTATCACCATTCGAAGACACACAAATTTATGACAATGCGACCATAGTAGACGAAGCTCCGGAAAAGGTTGAAGTCACCCAAGTCCGTACAGACACTGGCGAGGTTAAGAAGGTCAAAACTACCAAGCGAATCCTCAAAAAGGGACCGAAGAAACAAGTAACTGAAATTACAACAATCGAAAAAGAAGGTGAAGAACCCGTTACTACAGTGACTGTTACACCCACACAAGAAGAGGAACAACCAACACCACTTGAGACCGTCGAGCTTCCAGAGGAGGTAGCGGAAGAGAGCGAAATCACTCCAGAAGGTAAGACTGTAACGAAGAAAACTACAAAGCGAATAATAAAACGTAAAAAGGGACCACTCACCGAAACCACACAAATTACCACTGAACAAGTAGACGACGAAACACCAATTATATCAGTATACACAACAGAAGAAATTACAGATGACACTGTATCACCATTCGAAGACACAAAAATACAAGACAATGCCACAATTGTAGAGGAGGCTCCGGAAAAGGTTGAAGTCACCCAAGTACGGACAGAAACTGGAGAGGTTAAGAAAGTCAAAACTACTAAGAGAATCCTCAAAAAGGGACCGAAGAAACAAGTAACTGAAATTACAACAATCGAAAAAGAAGGTGAAGAACCCGTTACGACGGTGACTGTTACACCCACACAAGAAGAGGAACAACCGACACCAGTTGAGACGGTCGAGCTTCCAGAGGAAGTAGCAGAAGAGAGTGAAACCACGCCAGAAGGTAAGACTGTAACGAAGAAAACTACAAAGCGAATAATAAAACGTAAAAAGGGACCACTCACCGAAACCACACAAATTACTACTGAACAAGTAGACGACGAAACACCAATTATATCAGTACACACAACAGAAGAAATTACAGATGACACTGTATCACCATTCGAAGAGACACAAATTTATGACAATGCCACAATTGTAGAGGAGGCTCCGGAAAAGGTTGAAGTCACTCAAGTCCGAACAGACACTGGCGAGGTTAAGAAGGTCAAAACTACCAAGCGAATCCTTAAAAAGGGACCGAAGAAACAAGTAACTGAAATTACAACAATCGAAACAGAAGGTGAAGAACCCGTTACTACAGTGACTGTTACACCCACACAAGAAGAGGAACAACCGACACCAGTTGAGACCGTCGAGCTTCCAGTGCAGGTTGTAGAAGAGAGCGAAACTACACCAGAAGGTAAGTCTGTAACGAAGAAAACTATAAAGAGAATCATCAAGCGTAAAAAGGGACCACTAACAGAAACTACACAAATTACCACTGAACAAGTAGACGACGAAACACCTGTCATATCAGTACACACAACAGAAGAAATTACAGATGACACTGTATCACCATTTATAGACACAAAAATACAAGACAATGCCACAATTGTAGAGGAGGCTCCGGAAAAGGTTGAAGTCACCCAAGTCCGTACGGAAACTGGCGAGGTTAAGAAGGTCAAAACTACCAAGCGAATCATCAAAAAGGGACCGAAGAAACAAGTAACTGAAATTACAACAATCGAAAAAGAAGGTGAAGAACCCGTTACTACAGTGACTGTTACACCCACACAAGAAGAGGAACAACCGACACCATTTGAGACCGTCGAGCTTCCAGAGGAGGTAGCAGAAAAGAGCGAAATCACTCCAGAAGGTAAGTCTGTAACGAAGAAAACTACAAAGCGAATAATTAAACGTAAAAAGGGACCACTTACCGAAACCACACAAATTACCACTGAACAAGTAGACGACGAAACACCTATCATATCAGTACACACGACAGAAGAAATTACAGATGAAACTGTATCACCATTCACAGACACACAAATTCAAGACAATGCCACAATTGTAGAGGAGGCTCCGGAAAAGGTTGAAGTCACTCAAGTCCGAACAGACACTGGCGAGGTTAAGAAGGTCAAAACTACCAAGCGAATCCTCAAAAAGGGACCAAAGAAACAAGTAACTGAAATTACAACAATCGAAACAGAAGGTGAAGAACCCGTTACTACAGTGACTGTTACACCCACACAAGAAGAGGAACAACCGACACCAGTTGAGACCGTCGAGCTTCCAGAGGAGGTAGCAGAAAAGAGCGAAATCACTCCAGAAGGTAAGTCTGTAACGAAGAAAACTACAAAGCGAATAATTAAACGTAAAAAGGGACCACTTACCGAAACCACACAAATTACCACTGAACAAGTAGACGACGAAACACCTATCATATCAGTACACACGACAGAAGAAATTACAGATGAAACTGTATCACCATTCACAGACACACAAATTCAAGACAATGCCACAATTGTAGAGGAGGCTCCGGAAAAGGTTGAAGTCACTCAAGTCCGAACAGACACTGGCGAGGTTAAGAAGGTCAAAACTACCAAGCGAATCCTCAAAAAGGGACCAAAGAAACAAGTAACTGAAATTACAACAATCGAAAAAGAAGGTGAAGAACCCGTTACTACAGTGACTGTTACACCCACACAAGAAGAGGAACAACCGACACCGGTTGAGACCGTCGAACTTCCAGAGCAGGTTGTAGAAGAGAGCGAAATCACTCCAGAAGGTAAGTCTGTAACGAAGAAAACTACAAAGCGAATAATTAAACGTAAAAAGGGACCACTCACCGAAACCACACAAATTACTACTGAACAAGTAAACGACGAAACACCAATCATATCAGTACATACAACAGAAGAAATTACAGATGACACTGTATCACCATTCGAAGGGACAAAAACTTATGACAATGCGACTATAGTAGACGAAGCTCCGGAAAAGGTTGAAGTCACCCAAGTCCATACTGATACTGGCGAGGTTAAGAAGGTCAAAACTACCAAGCGAATCCTTAAAAAGGGACCGAAGAAACAAGTAACTGAAATTACAACAATCGAAACAGAAGGTGAAGAACCCGTTACTACAGTGACTGTTACACCCACACAAGAAGAGGAACAACCGACACCAGTTGAGACCGTCGAGCTTCCAGAGCAGGTTGTAGAAGAGAGCGAAACTACTCCAGAAGGTAAGTCTGTAACGAAGAAAACTATAAAGAGAATCATCAAGCGTAAAAAGGGACCACTAACAGAAACTACACAAATTACCACTGAACAAGTAGACGACGAAACACCTGTCATATCAGTACACACAACAGAAGAAATTACAGATGACACTGTATCACCATTCACAGACACAAAAATACAAGACAATGCCACAATTGTAGAGGAGGCTCCGGAAAAGGTTGAAGTCACCCAAGTCCGTACGGAAACTGGCGAGGTTAAGAAGGTCAAAACTACCAAACGAATCATCAAAAAGGGACCGAAGAAACAAGTAACTGAAATTACAACAATCGAAAAAGAAGGTGAAGAACCCGTTACTACAGTGACTGTTACACCCACACAAGAAGAGGAACAACCGACACCAGTTGAGACGGTCGAGCTTCCAGAGGAAGTAGCAGAAGAGAGTGAAACCACGCCAGAAGGTAAGACTGTAACGAAGAAAACTACAAAGCGAATAATAAAACGTAAAAAGGGACCACTCACCGAAACCACACAAATTACCACTGAACAAGTAGACGACGAAACACCAATTATATCAGTACACACAACAGAAGAAATTACAGATGACACTGTATCACCATTCGAAGAGACACAAATTTATGACAAGTCGACCATAGTAGACGAAGCTCCGGAAAAGGTTGAAGTCACCCAAGTCCGTACTGATACTGGCGAGGTTAAGAAGGTCAAAACTACCAAGCGAATCCTTAAAAAGGGACCGAAGAAACAAGTAACTGAAATTACAACAATCGAAACAGAAGGTGAAGAACCCGTTACTACAGTGACTGTTACACCCACACAAGAAGAGGAACAACCAACACCAGTTGAGACCGTCGAGCTTCCAGTGCAGGTTGTAGAAGAGAGCGAAACTACTCCAGAAGGTAAGTCTGTAACGAAGAAAACTATAAAGAGAATCATCAAGCGTAAAAAGGGACCACTAACAGAAACTACACAAATTACCACTGAACAAGTAGACGACGAAACACCTGTCATATCAGTACACACAACAGAAGAAATTACAGATGACACTGTATCACCATTTATAGACACAAAAATACAAGACAATGCCACAATTGTAGAGGAGGCTCCGGAAAAGGTTGAAGTCACCCAAGTCCGTACGGAAACTGGCGAGGTTAAGAAGGTGAAAACTACCAAGCGAGTCATCAAAAAGGGACCGAAGAAACAAGTAACTGAAATTACAACAATTGAAAAAGAAGGTGAAGAACCCGTTACTACAGTGACTGTTACACCCACACAAGAAGAGGAACAACCGACACCAGTTGAGACCGTCGAGCTTCCAGAGGAGGTAGCAGAAAAGAGCGAAATCACTCCAGAAGGTAAGTCTGTAACGAAGAAAACTACAAAGCGAATAATTAAACGTAAAAAGGGACCACTTACCGAAACCACACAAATTACCACTGAACAAGTAGACGACGAAACACCAATCATATCAGTACACACAATAGAAGAAATTACAGATGACACTGTATCACCATTCACAGACACACAAATACAAGACAATGCCACAATTGTAGAGGAGGCTCCGGAAAAGGTTGAAGTCACCCAAGTCCGTACGGAAACTGGCGAGGTTAAGAAGGTCAAAACTACCAAGCGAATCATCAAAAAGGGACCGAAGAAACAAGTAACTGAAATTACAACAATCGAAAAAGAAGGTGAAGAACCCGTTACTACAGTGACTGTTATACCCACACAAGAAGAGGAACAACCGACACCAGTTGAGACCGTCGAGCTTCCAGAGGAGGTAGCAGAAGAGAGCGAAATCACTCCAGAAGGTAAGTCTGTAACGAAGAAAACTACAAAGCGAATAATTAAACGTAAAAAGGGACCACTTACCGAAACCACACACATTACCACTGAACAAGTAGACGACGAAACACCAATCATATCAGTACACACAATAGAAGAAATTACAGATGACACTGTATCACCATTCACAGACACACAAATACAAGACAATGCCACAATTGTAGAGGAGGCTCCGGAGAAGGTTGAAGTCACTCAAGTCCGTACGGAAACTGGCGAGGTTAAGAAGGTCAAAACTACCAAACGAGTCATCAAAAAGGGACCGAAGAAACAAGTAACTGAAATTACAACAATCGAAAAAGAAGGTGAAGAACCCGTTACTACAGTGACTGTTACACCCACACAAGATGAGGAACAACCGACACCAGTTGAGACCGTCGAGCTTCCAGAACAGGTTGCAGAAGAGAGCGAAATCACTCCAGAAGGTAAGTCTGTAACGAAGAAAACTACAAAGCGAATAATTAAACGTAAAAAGGGACCACTTACCGAAACCACACAAATTACCACTGAACAAGTAGACGACGAAATACCAATCATATCAGTACACACAATAGAAGAAATTACAGATGACACTGTATCACCATTCACAGACACACAAATACAAGATAATGCCACTATTGTAGAGGAGGCTCCGGAGAAGGTTGAAGTCACCCAAGTCCGTACGGAAACTGGCGAGGTTAAGAAAGTCAAAACTACCAAGCGAATCATCAAAAAGGGACCGAAGAAACAAGTAACTGAAATTACAACAATCGAAAAAGAAGGTGAAGAACCCGTTACTACAGTGACTGTTACACCCACACAAGAAGAGGAACAACCGACACCAGTTGAGACCGTCGAGCTTCCAGAGCAGGTTGCAGAAGAGAGCGAAATCACTCCAGAAGGTAAGTCTGTAACGAAGAAAACTACAAAGCGAATAATTAAACGTAAAAAGGGACCACTTACCGAAACCACACAAATTACCACTGAACAAGTAGACGACGAAACACCAATCATATCAGTACACACAATAGAAGAAATTACAGATGACACTGTATCACCATTCACAGACACACAAATACAAGACAATGCCACAATTGTAGAGGAGGCTCCGGAGAAGGTTGAAGTCACCCAAGTCCGTACGGAAACTGGCGAGGTTAAGAAGGTCAAAACTACCAAGCGAATCATCAAAAAGGGACCGAAGAAACAAGTAACTGAAATTACAACAATCGAAAAAGAAGGTGAAGAACCCGTTACTACAGTGACTGTTATACCCACACAAGAAGAGGAACAACCGACACCAGTTGAGACCGTCGAGCTTCCAGAGGAGGTAGCAGAAGAGAGCGAAATCACTCCAGAAGGTAAGTCTGTAACGAAGAAAACTACCAAGCGAATAATTAAACGTAAAAGGGGACCACTTACCGAAACCACACAAATTACCACTGAACAAGTAGACGACGAAACACCAATCATATCAGTACACACAATAGAAGAAATTACAGATGACACTGTATCACCATTCACAGACACACAAATACAAGATAATGCCACTATTGTAGAGGAGGCTCCGGAGAAGGTTGAAGTCACCCAAGTCCGTACGGAAACTGGCGAGGTTAAGAAAGTCAAAACTACAAAGCGAATCATCAAAAAGGGACCGAAGAAACAAGTAACTGAAATTACAACAATCGAAAAAGAAGGTGAAGAACCCGTTACTACAGTGACTGTTACACCCACACAAGAAGAGGAACAACCGACACCAGTTGAGACCGTCGAGCTTCCAGAACAGGTTGTAGAAGAGAGCGAAATCACTCCAGAAGGTAAGTCTGTAACGAAGAAAACTACAAAGCGAATAATTAAACGTAAAAAGGGACCACTTACCGAAACCACACAAATTACCACTGAACAAGTAGACGACGAAACACCAATCATATCAGTACACACAATAGAAGAAATTACAGATGACACTGTATCACCATTCACAGACACACAAATACAAGACAATGCCACAATTGTAGAGGAGGCTCCGGAGAAGGTTGAAGTCACCCAAGTCCGTACGGAAACTGGCGAGGTTAAGAAGGTCAAAACCACCAAGCGAATCATCAAAAAGGGACCGAAGAAACAAATAACTGAAATTACAACAATCGAAAAAGAAGGTGAAGAACCCGTTACTACAGTGACTTTTATACCCACACAAGAAGAGGAACAACCGACACCAGTTGAGACCGTCGAGCTTCCAGAGGAGGTAGCAGAAGAGAGCGAAATCACTCCAGAAGGTAAGTCTGTAACGAAGAAAACTACAAAGCGAATAATTAAACGTAAAAGGGGACCACTTACCGAAACCACACAAATTACCACTGAACAAGTAGACGACGAAACACCAATCATATCAGTACACACAATAGAAGAAATTACAGATGACACTGTATCACCATTCACAGACACACAAATACAAGATAATGCCACTATTGTAGAGGAGGCTCCGGAGAAGGTTGAAGTCACCCAAGTCCGTACGGAAACTGGCGAGGTTAAGAAAGTCAAAACTACAAAGCGAATCATCAAAAAGGGACCGAAGAAACAAGTAACTGAAATTACAACAATCGAAAAAGAAGGTGAAGAACCCGTTACTACAGTGACTGTTACACCCACACAAGAAGAGGAACAACCGACACCAGTTGAGACCGTCGAGCTTCCAGAACAGGTTGCAGAAGAGAGCGAAATCACTCCAGAAGGTAAGTCTGTAACGAAGAAAACTACAAAGCGAATAATTAAACGTAAAAAGGGACCACTTACCGAAACCACACACATTACCACTGAACAAGTAGACGACGAAACACCAATCATATCAGTACACACAATAGAAGAAATTACAGATGACACTGTATCACCATTCACAGACACACAAATACAAGACAATGCCACAATTGTAGAGGAGGCTCCGGAGAAGGTTGAAGTCGCCCAAGTCCGTACGGAAACTGGCGAGGTTAAGAAGGTCAAAACTACCAAGCGAATCATCAAAAAGGGACCGAAGAAACAAGTAACTGAAATTACAACAATCGAAAAAGAAGGTGAAGAACCCGTTACTACAGTGACTGTTATACCCACACAAGAAGAGGAACAACCGACACCAGTTGAGACCGTCGAGCTTCCAGAGGAGGTAGCAGAAGAGAGCGAAATCACTCCAGAAGGTAAGTCTGTAACGAAGAAAACTACAAAGCGAATAATTAAACGTAAAAAGGGACCACTTACAGAAACCACACAAATTACCACTGAACAAGTAGACGACGAAACACCAATCATATCAGTACACACAATAGAAGAAATTACAGATGACACTGTATCACCATTCACAGACACACAAATGCAAGACAATGCCACAATTGTAGAGGAGGCTCCGGAAAAGGTTGAAGTCACTCAAGTCCGTACGGAAACTGGCGAGGTTAAGAAGGTCAAAACTACCAAACGAATCATCAAAAAGGGACCGAAGAAACAAGTAACTGAAATTACAACAATCGAAAAAGAAGTTGAAGAACCCGTGACTACAGTGACTGTTACACCCACACAAGAAGAGGAACAACCGACATCAGTTGAGACCGTCGAGCTTCCAGAGCAGGTTGCAGAAGAGAGCGAAATCACTCCAGAAGGTAAGTCTGTAACGAAGAAAATTACAAAGCGAATAATTAAACGTAAAAAGGGACCACTTACCGAAACCACACAAATTACCACTGAACAAGTAGACGACGAAACACCTATCATATCAGTACACACAATAGAAGAAATTACAGACGACACTGTATCACCATTCACAGACACACAAATACAAGACAATGCCACAATTGTAGAGGAGGCTCCGGAGAAAGTTGAAGTCACCCAAGTCCGTACGGAAACTGGCGAGGTTAAGAAAGTCAAAACTACCAAGCGAATCATCAAAAAGGGACCGAAGAAACAAATAACTGAAATTACAACAATCGAAAAAGAAGGTGAAGAACCCGTTACTACAGTGACTGTTACACCCACACAAGAAGAGGAACAACCGACACCAGTTGAGACCGTCGAGCTTCCAGAACAGGTTGCAGAAGAGAGCGAAATCACTCCAGAAGGTAAGTCTGTAACGAAGAAAACTACAAAGCGAATAATTAAATGTAAAAAGGGACCACTTACAGAAACCACACACATTACCACTGAACAAGTAGACGACGAAACACCAATCATATCAGTACACACAATAGAAGAAATTACAGATGACACTGTATCACCATTCACAGACACACAAATACAAGACAATGCCACTATTGTAGAGGAGGCTCCGGAGAAGGTTGAAGTCACCCAAGTCCGTACGGAAACTGGCGAGGTTAAGAAAGTCAAAACTACCAAGCGAATCATCAAAACGGGACCGAAGAAACAAGTAACTGAAATTACAACAATCGAAAAAGAAGGTGAAGAACCCGTTACTACAGTGACTGTTACACCCACACAAGAAGAGGAACAACCGACACCAGTTGAGACCGTCGAGCTTCCAGAGCAGGTTGCAGAAGAGAGCGAAATCACTCCAGAAGGTAAGTCTGTAACGAAGAAAACTACAAAGCGAATAATTAAACGTAAAAAGGGACCACTTACAGAAACCACACACATTACCACTGAACAAGTAGACGACGAAACACCAATCATATCAGTACACACAATAGAAGAAATTACAGATGACACTGTATCACCATTCACAGACACACAAATACAAGACACTGCCACTATTGTAGAGGAGGCCCCAGAGAGGGTTGAAGTCACCCAAGTCCGTACGGAAACTGGCGAGGTTAAGAAGGTCAAAACTACCAAACGAATCATCAAAAAGGGACCGAAGAAACAAGTAACTGAAATTACCACAATCGAAAAAGAAGGTGAAGAACCCGTGACTACAGTGACTGTTACACCCACACAAGATGAGGAACAACCGACACCAGTTGAGACCGTCGAGCTTCCAGAACAGGTTGCAGAAGAGAGCGAAATCACTCCAGAAGGTAAGTCTGTAACGAAGAAAACTACAAAGCGAATAATTAAACGTAAAAAGGGACCACTTACCGAAACCACACACATTACCACTGAACAAGTAGACGACGAAACACCAATCATATCAGTACACACAATAGAAGAAATTACAGATGACACTGTATCACCATTCACAGACACACAAATACAAGACAATGCCACTATTGTAGAGGAGGCTCCGGAGAAGGTTGAAGTCACCCAAGTCCGTACGGAAACTGGCGAGGTTAAGAAAGTCAAAACTACCAAGCGAATCATCAAAACGGGACCGAAGAAACAAGTAACTGAAATTACAACAATTGAAAAAGAAGGTGAAGAACCCGTTACGACAGTGACTGTTACACCCACACAAGAAGAGGAACAACCGACACCAGTTGAGACCGTCGAGCTTCCAGAGGAGGTAGCAGAAGAGAGCGAAATCACTCCAGAAGGTAAGTCTGTAACGAAGAAAACTACAAAGCGAATAATTAAACGTAAAAAGGGACCACTTACCGAAACCACACACATTACCACTGAACAAGTAGACGACGAAACACCAATCATATCAGTACACACAATAGAAGAAATTACAGATGACACTGTATCACCATTCACAGACACACAAATACAAGACAATGCCACTATTGTAGAGGAGGCTCCGGAGAAGGTTGAAGTCACCCAAGTCCGTACGGAAACTGGCGAGGTTAAGAAAGTCAAAACTACCAAGCGAATCATCAAAACGGGACCGAAGAAACAAGTAACTGAAATTACAACAATCGAAAAAGAAGGTGAAGAACCCGTTACTACAGTGACTGTTACACCCACACAAGAAGAGGAACAACCGACACCAGTTGAGACCGTCGAGCTTCCAGAGGAGGTAGCAGAAGAGAGCGAAATCACTCCAGAAGGTAAGTCTGTAACGAAGAAAACTACAAAGCGAATAATTAAACGTAAAAAGGGACCACTTACAGAAACCACACACATTACCACTGAACAAGTAGACGACGAAACACCAATCATATCAGTACACACAATAGAAGAAATTACAGATGACACTGTATCACCATTCACAGACACACAAATACAAGACAATGCCACAATTGTAGAGGAGGCTCCGGAGAAGGTTGAAGTCACCCAAGTCCGTACGGAAACTGGCGAGGTTAAGAAGGTCAAAACTACCAAGCGAATCATCAAAAAGGGACCGAAGAAACAAGTAACTGAAATTACAACAATCGAAAAAGAAGGTGAAGAACGCGTTACTACAGTGACTGTTACACCCACACAAGAAGAGGAACAACCGACACCAGTTGAGACCGTCGAGCTTCCAGAACAGGTTGCAGAAGAGAGCGAAATCACTCCAGAAGGTAAGTCTGTAACGAAGAAAACTACAAAGCGAATAATTAAACGTAAAAAGGGACCACTTACCGAAACCACACAAATTACCACTGAACAAGTAGACGACGAAACACCAATCATATCAGTACACACAATAGAAGAAATTACAGATGACACTGTATCACCATTCACAGACACACAAATACAAGACAATGCCACAATTGTAGAGGAGGCTCCGGAGAAGGTTGAAGTCACCCAAGTCCGTACGGAAACTGGCGAGGTTAAGAAGGTCAAAACTACCAAGCGAATCATCAAAAAGGGACCGAAGAAACAAGTAACTGAAATTACAACAATCGAAAAAGAAGGTGAAGAACCCGTTACTACAGTGACTGTTACACCCACACAAGAAGAGGAACAACCGACACCAGTTGAGACCGTCGAGCTTCCAGAACAGGTTGCAGAAGAGAGCGAAATCACTCCAGAAGGTAAGTCTGTAACGAAGAAAACTACAAAGCGAATAATTAAACGTAAAAAGGGACCACTTACCGAAACCACACAAATTACCACTGAACAAGTAGACGACGAAACACCAATCATATCAGTACACACAATAGAAGAAATTACAGATGACACTGTATCACCATTCACAGACACACAAATACAAGACAATGCCACTATTGTAGAGGAGGCCCCGGAGAAGGTTGAAGTCACCCAAGTCCGTACGGAAACTGGCGAGGTTAAGAAGGTCAAAACTACCAAACGAATCATCAAAAAGGGACCGAAGAAACAAGTAACTGAAATTACAACAATCGAAAAAGAAGGTGAAGAACCCGTGACTACAGTGACTGTTACACCCACACAAGAAGAGGAACAACCGACCCCAGTTGAGACCGTCGAGCTTCCAGAACAGGTTGCAGAAGAGAGCGAAATCACCCCAGAAGGTAAGTCTGTAACGAAGAAAACTACAAAGCGAATAATTAAACGTAAAAAGGGACCACTTACCGAAACCACACAAATTACCACTGAACAAGTAGACGACGAAACACCAATCATATCAGTACACACAATAGAAGAAATTACAGATGACACTGTATCACCATTCACAGACACACAAATACAAGACAATGCCACTACTGTAGAGGAGGCTCCGGAGAAGGTTGAAGTCACCCAAGTCCGTACGGAAACTGGCGAGGTTAAGAAAGTCAAAACTACCAAGCGAATCATCAAAAAGGGACCGAAGAAACAAGTAACTGAAATTACAACAATCGAAAAAGAAGGTGAAGAACCCGTTACTACAGTGATTGTTACACCCACACAAGAAGAGGAACAACCGACACCAGTTGAGACCGTCGAGCTTCCAGAGGAGGTAGCAGAAGAGAGCGAAATCACTCCAGAAGGTAAGTCTGTAACGAAGAAAACTACAAAGCGAATAATTAAACGTAAAAAGGGACCACTTACCGAAACCACACAAATTACCACTGAACAAGTAGACGACGAAACACCAATCATATCAGTACACACAACAGAACAAATTACATATGACACTGTATCACTATTCACAGACACACAAATTCAAGACAATGCCACAATTGTAGAGGAGGCTCCGGAAAAGGTAGAAGTTACCCAAGTCCGTACAGACACTGGTGAGGATGAGAAGGTCAAAACTACCAAACGAATCATTACCACTGAGCAAATAGATAACGAAATACCTATCATATCGGTACACTCAACACAGGAACTCACAGATGACACAACAACACCTTTTGGTGAGCAATTAACACTTAAAAGTGCTCGAGTTGTCGAGGAAGTTCCTGGTAAAGTTGAATTCGCTCATGTTCGAACTAAAACCGCTGAGGTTAAAAAGGTTAAAGCTACAAAGAGGATCATCAAAAAGGGACCTAAGGGACCGGTTACAGAAATTATCACTGTCGAAAAGGAAGGTAAAGAACCCATTTCCACAGTAACTGTAACCCAAGCGCTAGAAGATGACCAACCAATTACTGTAAAGACCATCGAGCTACCGGAGGAGATCTTAGAAGAATCAGAAACAACTCCAGAAGGTAAGACAGTATTAAAGAAAATTACAAACAGAATTATTAAACGGAAAAAGGGACCAATCACAGACACTACACAAATTACGATTGAGCAAATAGATAACGAAACACCTATCATATCGGTACACTCAACACAAGAACTCACAAATGACACAACAACACCCTTTGATGACAAACTTACACTTGAAACTGCTACAGTTGTAGAGGAATTTCCCGAAAAAGTTGACGTTACACAAATCCGAACTGAAACTGGTGAGGTTAAAAAGGTTAAAACTATAAAGAGAATCATCAGAAAGGGACCTAAGGAACCGGTGACAGAAATTACCACAGTCGAAAGGGAAGGTGAAGAACCCATTTCCACAGTGGTTGTTACCCAAGAGCCAGAAGATGATCAGCCAACATCTGTTAAGACCTTCGAGCTACCGGCGGAGATCTTAGAACAAACAAAAACAACTCCAGAAGGTGAGATAGTAATAAAGAAGATTACAAAAGGAATAATTCAACGGAAAAAGGGACCAGTCACAGACACTACACATATAAACACTGAGCAAATAGATGACGAGACACCTATCACATCAACACACACAACACAAGAACTCACAGATGACACAACAACACCCTTTGGTGACAAACTTATACATGAAACTGCTAGGGTAGTAGAGGAAGTTCCCGACAAAGTTGACGTTACTCATGTCCAATCTGAAACCGGTGAGGTGAAAAAGGTTAAAACTATAAAAAGAATCATCAAAAAGGGACCGAAGGAACCGGGAACGGAAATTACCACATTCGAAAAGGAAGGTGAAGAACCCATTACTATTACCGAAGCGCCAGTAGATGATCAACCAACAACTGCAAAGACCGTCGAGATACCGGAGGACATCTCAGAAGAAACAGAAACAACTCCAGAAGGTAAGATAGTAACAAAGGAAAATACAAAAAGAATAATTAAACGGAAAAAGGGACCAGTTACAAACACTACACAAATTACCACTGAACAAATTAATGACATAGCACCTATCACATCAACACACACAACACAAGAACTCACAGATGACACAACAACACCCTTTGGTGACAAACTTATACATGAAACTGCTAGGGTAGTAGAGGAAGTTCCCGACAAAGTTGACGTTACTCATGTCCAATCTGAAACCGGTGAGGTGAAAAAGGTTAAAACTATAAAAAGAATCATCAAAAAGGGACCGAAGGAACCGGGAACGGAAATTACCACATTCGAAAAGGAAGGTGAAGAACCCATTACTATTACCGAAGCGCCAGTAGATGATCAACCAACAACTGCAAAGACCGTCGAGATACCGGAGGACATCTCAGAAGAAACAGAAACAACTCCAGAAGGTAAGATAGTAACAAAGGAAAATACAAAAAGAATAATTAAACGGAAAAAGGGACCAGTTACAAACACTACACAAATTACCACTGAACAAATTAATGACATAGCACCTATCACATCAACACACACAACACAAGAACTCACAGATGACACAACAACACCCTTTGGTGACAAACTTATACATGAAACTGCTAGGGTAGTAGAGGAAGTTCCCGACAAAGTTGACGTTACTCATGTCCAATCTGAAACCGGTGAGGTGAAAAAGGTTAAAACTATAAAAAGAATCATCAAAAAGGGACCGAAGGAACCGGGAACGGAAATTACCACATTCGAAAAGGAAGGTGAAGAACCCATTACTATTACCGAAGCGCCAGTAGATGATCAACCAACAACTGCAAAGACCGTCGAGATACCGGAGGACATCTCAGAACAAACAGAAACAACTCCAGAAGGTAAGATCGTCACAAAGAAAATTACAAACAGAACCATTCAACGGAAAAAGGGACCAGTTACAGACACTACACAAATTACCACTGACCAAATTGAAGACGATAAACCTATAATATCAGTACACACAACACACGAATTCACAGATGATACCACAACACCTCTTGATGACGAACTTACGCTTGAAACTGCTAGGGTTGTAGAGGAAGTTCCGGAAATAGTTGACGTCACTCAAGTCCGAACCAAAAATGGTAAGGTTAAAAACGTCAAATCAACAAAGAGAATCATCAAAAAGGAGCCTAAGCAACCCCTAGCAGAAATTACTATAGTCGACAACGAAAGTGAAGAACCCATTACCACAGTGGATGTTACCCAAGCGTCAGAAGATGATCAACCAACCCCTGTTAAAACCATCGAGCTGCCGGAGGAGATCTCAGAAGACAAAGAAACAACTCCTGAAGGTAAGATTGCCACAAAGAAAATTACTAACATAATCATTAAACCGAAAAAGGGACCAGTATTGGACACTACACAAATTTCTACTGAACGAATAGACGACGAAAAGCCTATCATATCACAACACACAACACAAGAACTCATAGATGATACAACCACGCCTTTCACTGTCACACAAACTTTAGAAAATGCTAAGATTGTTGAACAAGTTCCGGAAAGTGTTGGAAAAGTTGAGGTCACTCAGGTTCGCGCAGAAACTGGGGCCGACAAAAAGGCCAAAACTCTCACGCGAGTCACCAAAAAGAATACATCAACCGTCGAAAAGGAATGCGAAGAACCCAAAACTGCAAGGAATGTCTCGCAAGCGCCAGAAGAATACAAATCAGTGTTGGCTATACAGAGCATTGAGCTACCAGAGAAAATTACAGATGAAAATGAAACAACTTTAGATAGTGACACAGTTAAAAAGAAAACGGCAAAGAGAAACATCAAGAGTAAGAAAATTCCTCTCATAGAATCTACACAATTTTCCAATGAAGCAGTAGACGACCATAAGCCGAGCGTATCAATACATACAACACATAAACACGCAGACGACTCAACTACACTTCTCACTAACACTCAAACATTACAAAAGGGGCCTAAGGAAAACGTGAGAGAAATAACAAAGGTCGATGAAAAACCCATAACCACAGTGACTGTCACGAAAGAGCAAACAAGACCTGTTGAGACCTTCGAGCTACTGGAGGAAATCGCAGAAGAAAGTAAAACAACCCCAGAAGGTAAGACAGTTAAAAATAATACCACACATAAAATCATCAAGAGTAAGAAGGGATCTCTCACAGAAACTTCACTAACTACCATTGTAGTTGTAGACGAAGAAAAACTAATAATTATCAATAGACACCACACACGAATATACAGATAACACAACAACACCATTTTTTTAAGACACATATATTAGAAACTTATATTAAATGCGAGACCTGCGAATTGCCAGGAGAGATTAAAATGAGTCCAGAAGGTAAGGTTATAGAAGGAACTACACAGATATCTAATGATCAGGTAAGTAACACACCAATTATATCAGAAAGAACAACACAAAAACTCAAAGCAATAAAAATCGAAGACGAGCAAAGAAGAAGTGTATTTTCAAAGGTAGGATCTGAACTTTCAACAATTTTTTCTAAGGGTCAGTTTCTTTTCATTTTGGTACCGTGTGAGGACACCAAATTACTGAAGAGTAGCGCACACACATTTTTTTTTGATAATACAATTCAAGCTGAAAAAAAAACAGGACAAAAGAAACACATTCAAACAGTATCGTTTTAGTAGAAACACGACATACCGCAGTTTACAACGAAAAAAAAATGATAAGAACGGAAGCGGTAAGTTGAAGTAATAAGAACAAGGTGTAGGTATAAGCCTTAATCTTATTCTTGTTCTTATGTTAGATAAGAAGAGATAAGAAGAAGGATCAAGTATAGTCAAGAACGGTAGGAAAATAATATTGCGTTGTTATATGGATTCTGTACAGCATAAAACATAACGCACGTATTAGATTAAAATGTAATGAATTTAGGAATGTAAATATTTTGTTTTGAATTCTCAGATGTAGAGCCCGGAAATCTCAGTCCAGCCGAAGGGAAGAAGCCTAAGAAGCCAAAGAAGAAAGTCAAAACTCAAGAACTTGCAGCCGAAGAACCGGGTGTTCAACTACCTGAAGATAATGAAGTCACCACTCAAAATGGGGAAACAAAACAACCAATGTTACTGAAGAAAAAATTGACACCTATGAAAATAGAGAGGGTATCTATGGATGTTAATAAGGCACAGTTCGCCGAAGAACTAGAAGGGCCGCAATTTGCAAAATTAAAGCTGAAAAAACCTGTACAGAAACCTAAACCTGACCACTCAACCGTAACCTTACCCAAATTCCAACTAAAAAGTCGTATTAAACATATTACTGACTGGCCACCTGAAGAATTGCAATCAACCGTCACATACATGAACAGTGTTCGACAAAATGGTGAGCTATCCAGAAACATTAAAGAAGCAGCTAAAATTAAGAAAAGGCCGCTTAAACTAAAACAGATTGACGTTGAAAAGCCTGATTTGGAAAAACCAGAAGAGTTTGAATTTGTATCTGACAAAGTACAACCAGAAGAAATTCATGTGAAACAAGAAGAATCACCTAAAGAAAAAGAACGAAAGCCATCGGAAACTTTGACGGATCAAAAAGAAAAGGTAGTATTGAAGCCTGACGACGCTGAAAAGCCGAAGAAAACCAAGCCTAAACTTATTCCACAAAAAATAGAAAGAAAAGTTCTTGAAATGGACAAGCCACAGCACGCTGAAAGTATTGAGGCACCACAATTTAACAAAATTAAGCTTAAGAAAACTATCGCGAAACCCAAACAAGACAGCTCAAGTGTATCTCTTCCCAAGTTTCAACTAAAGAGTCGTATTAGATATGTAACAGATTGGCCTCCAGAAATTATAGAACCAGTCGTAAGCTTTTTAGGTAGTATTCGGCAAAATGGAATATTGTCGAGAAATATACAAGAGGCTCATAAAATTAAGAAAAAAACTATCAAACAACCTAAATTACCTGAGATAGAAAAGACTGAACTAGAAAAACCGAGTTTTGGTCGTGATGACATAATAGAATCGGTAAAACAAAATATTCCAGAAGAAAAAGATACTCCAATCGAGGAAATTAAAGATGAGCACGCTGAATTCACCATCAATAGGCGACCAAGCGTTAAAATACACGAAGAAATTGTGGATGAAATAACTATTAAAAAGAAGTTGAAACCAACAAGAAAGCCTTCGGTGTCGCTGCCTGAAATAACTGAACCTGAAACAGTAACTTTCAGGCCTAAATCCACTAAAACGAAGGAAGACGTTGAACAAGAATTTAATATTCAATTAGATTCATATGCCGAGGAAGAAATATCTATGTCAAGTAAAGTAAAACTAAAACCTCAAAGACAGCCAACTTTCAGCGAAGAAGCAGGAGAAGCTTCTATTAAATTCTACGAAGAAGAGAACGGCCCAGATGTAGTTGAAATAATAGAAAGTGATTACGAACAGGACGATGAAACAGCTAACATTATGATGTCAATAAAAAAGAAGCCTAGTAGACCTGTAACTGAAACAGTAGACGATACAAGTGTAACAATGACTAAACCAAAGTCCATCGATAGGTCAGAAATTACGGAAGATGTTAACATAAAGTTAGAACGAAAACCCAAATATGTTATCGATGACCAGGAAGAAGTTAGCTTCGATGTTAAACCCCAAGTAGATCGTTATTCAACAGAAGAATTGTCTTTATCAAGTAAAATTAAACTTAAACCTAAGAAGAAAGTGGTTGTGTCTGAAGCCGCCGACGAGCATTCTATACAGCTAACACAGGAAATCGAAGATGACAGCCAAGCGGAAGAAATCATACTTAGCGATGTCGAATCTGAAGAAAATATTCAGATGTTTATCAAACGTAAACCTAAAAAACCGACATACGAAGTCAGCGAGGTAGAAGAGTTAAGTGTCGAGCTGAAGCCGAAGAGAATGAATGAAGTTGAATATGAAGAAGAGCAGTTAACAATTTTAGCTAAACGAAAGCCTAGGAAACCAACGACGCTTCAAGGTAAAACTGGCGTGCGGGCTCTATGCCTTTATGCCCGTGCTTCGTCACATGAACCTACAGCTATTGTTAAGTTCTTCATTTATAAATAAATAGCTTCTAGTTACTGTTTTCTTCTCAAAGCATGAGTTTGTAAAAGTGTCGTATATCAAAAATAAATGATAATATCACTATGACAAATTAAAGCCAAATAATAATAAATGAGCCTTTGTTTATTCTTCACCCTTCAGGACAAAAAATGCTTTTATCAATTAACACAGCTTTTAGTATTTCTTCTGTAATTGTGTATTCGCATTGAGACAATAATGTTATTATTTATTTTGACAGAAGCTGAGGCTTCGATGAAAATCTCTAGAGAAGTCGATTTCCCAGGTAAGAAGTACCTAGTTAAAATAGACAAGCCAATATTCCACCGGCGATCCTCACTTTGACTCTTCCAATGTTTAGTCTATCAAATATCGCGAATGGAATACTGGCCAATCTGTAGATATTCTTTTACCGTATCTTTTATTTTGCGCTGCATCAATAATAGTCGTATGTATACTTAATATTAAGCACGGGAAATTATTGCCGATGGGTTGCATCTAGATGTAACATGGCGCTAGTACTATGCGACTGAAATAACATTATTACCGTCAACACGGCATTTTGTTTTTGCATTGCTCCCAACTTCACACTTAAATGTTGCTAGTTTCTCATTGGTTTTCTATATTTTCGACATTTTCTTTAGGTGTTGAGTCATTCGTTTAAACGAACTTTTAAACACAAACAAAATGTAACGCAAATTGGGGAAAACAACACATACAGGTTTACGTAAAATGTTTTAGAATAAAATAAATAGTATTCGTAGTGTGAAAAAATACTTATTAGTAGTTGGCAATTCTAGGTAGCGAGAGTTGGCTACCAACCCAATTCTAATGTTATTTGAATCGCATATAAGCCCACTTAATATTTAAACCTAAAAAAACATGCAAAACTGTCTCTGTCCACATCCACTATTACATGAATTATAGAATTTCTCAGCTAATATTAATGTTGTGCCGTTACCAGAAACTCCACTCGATGTCCGAAGCGGCGACACTGTCTTCGCAGTTTATTCTTATGTGGCTGAAACGGATGAGGCCATCAACCTTGTTGAAGGCGAACGTCTCTACATATTAGGTGAGAATTGGAATCCCAGGATTTAATTATCACCATCATCAGCCTTACAGGAAAAAGGTAAACTGCCAGTTCCCTCTCGTCTACGAGAGCAGCCCTGTGCCCGGCAGTGGGACATATATTATATAGGCTGATGATGAGGATGATAGGTAAAAGTCCCAATGTTTGACACCCTAATACCCAATAATAACTATTGCTATCATGAAGTCATGACTTAAGATTGAAAGTGCCAAGTGTTGGGTCAGTGTCGAGCTTTGAAATGTTTACAGTCTCATATTTCTATAATTCAATTAAAAGCTTGCTACTAAACGCGTTAGTCTAGTTAGATAAATGTTCTGCTTTTAAATACTCAGAAACAACGAACCAAGACTGGTGGTTTGTCTGCAAACACCTCACCGAAGAAAAGGGTTTTGTTCCTGCACAGTATTTGATGGACGAAGAAAACTATACAGTGTATCTGCAAAAGAAGTTGAATGAGAAGATTGACAAGCTCCCTGTATTTGAGAGTGAGTTTCAATGTTACAATACAAAATGTATATATAGGTATGTAGCAATAATAATTAACTGATTTTATGCGGTATTTATAATTAATTATTTATTTTAGAACCCACACCCGAGGAGCAGGCAATAGCTCCTATATTTGTAGAGAAATTACGCCCAAAACACACTCCAGACGGTTCAACTGTACAATTTGAATGCCAAGTAGAAGGATTTCCGAGGCCGCAGATCACCTGGTTCAGACAAACAGCTATTATTAAACCGTCACAAGATTTCCAAATGTACTATGACGACGACAATGTTGCCACACTGGTTATTAGAGAAGTTTTCCCTGAAGACGCAGGAACATTCACTTGCGTAGCCAAAAATGCTGCAGGATTTGCGTCAAGCACTACTGAACTCATTGTTGAAGCACCTCTCTCAGATCATGGGTCGGAAATGACAATTTTATCCCGAAAGAGTCTTTCGAGGGAATCGTCACTGGCCGATATTTTAGAAGGTATACCACCAACTTTCTCTAAAAAACCCAAGGCTCAATATGTCAACGAAGGCTCACAGATATTTTTAGAATGCAGATTAGTAGCTATTCCTGAACCAGATATAGCATGGTTCTTTAAGGGCGAAGAAATAGTACCTGATGAAAATATTTCCATAGCTACTGAGTCCGACATGCATATGTATTGTAGTGTACTAAAAATATCGAACGTCAAGAAACTGCAAGAAGGTACTTATACTGTGTTAGCGGTGAATAGAGAAGGCGAAGCCAGTTTGCCAATTGTTCTTAAAATAAAGACAGGACAAAAAGAAAAGCCCCAGGTGATAGAACCATTAAAAAGCTTAACAATAAGAGAAGGAGAGAGCGTAGTCCTTTCAGCTCAAGTAGTTGGTAATCCACAACCTACGGTGACTTGGTATCAAAACAACAAGCCTATATCCTCTGTTCCCACGAAAACAGACGGCGAGACTCACACTGTAACCATAATTAAACCGCGAAAAGGGAAAGATGATGGAGTTTACACACTCAAAGCTACCAACAGTGAAGGAACCGCTGAAACAAGCGCTGTTATCACAATTGAAGGTTTGTATTATTGTATATTTTATATCGTAACCATAACCGTCATACGCAAATTTATTTATTTATTTATTAAGAAATAATAATACTACACAACCAAGTACATAGACCCACAAAACCGTTTGCACAGTTTGACTGTGGGATCGATCAGTCTCATCTCTCTTCTAGAAGTAACTTATTTTATGAGTAGTATGTATAACAGAACAATATTGATTAAATATTTTTTTCAGAACCAACGGAGGAAAACGCCGAGCCACCGCTATTCATTAATCGGTTCCAGGAAATTACAGTCAAAGAAAAGGGAACAATTAAACTGTCTGCTAAGGTTACTGGCAATCCAGTTCCTACGATTACCTGGTACAGAAATAATCAGATTATTACACCATCTGAAACAGTTACTCAGACCTTTGATGGTGAAAATATTGAACTGATGATCACTAACGTAGACTCTGAAATCGACTCCGGTGACTATAAATGTGTAGCATCAAATAGCGCCGGAAAAGCATCACATGGAGCACGGGTAACTATTGACGTAGAAAAAGTTACTTTTGTTAAGAAGTTGAAAACTACCTACGAAATAGAAGAAGGAAAAACGATAATTTTAGAATGCCAAACCTCTCATACTGTATCTACAAAATGGTACCACAACGACAAAGAACTGAGTGGTATGGACCATAGAGAAATAATACAAGAAGGTCGTAGTCACAAGTTACGTATCAAAAAGACTAAGTTAACCGATAAAGGTTTTATAAAATGCGTCGTGAAAGATCAAGAAACTAGTGCCCAACTTCAGGTACATGAAACAATTCCAGAATTCACACGCAAGTTGCAAGATTTTGAAGTTAAGGAGAAAGATGTGGCTATCTTGGAGGTAGAAATAAATTCTGAGACAGCAGATGTTATTTGGGAAAGAGATGGTGAAAAAATTAAACCAAAAAAGAACAAATACGAACTTGAGAAACGCGGGAATGTTAGAAAATTGCTTATCCGAAACACATCAGTTCATGACGAAGGCGAATATACATGCATTCTTCGTGATGATATGTGTACTGCAGAAGTAACAGTAGTAGAATTACCACCAGAAATAATTTCACGTCTCCAACACCAAAGAGTCAACAAAGGAAATAAGGCCACGTTTGAGATCGAACTTACCAAAGGTGACGCTTTAGTGCAGTGGTTCAAAGATGGTGAAGAAATTCAGTTCTCTAATCACATGCAACTAACAATTGATGGTAAGAAACAAAAATTGAAAATATATGATTGTGATAATGATGATGCAGGTGAATACGCATGCGAAGTCGGAAGCGATAGGTGTTCCGCTAAACTTGTCGTGGAAGAACCTTCTGTTGACTTTACATTGCGTCTTCCGGAAGTAATCACAGTCCCTGCAAACACTGATGCGTACTTGACAGTTGAAATACCTGATGAAAGTTACAATGTCACATGGTATAAGAAGAAGACAGTCATAGAAGATACAGAAAAGTTCACCTTAATATCAGACGTTAAAAAACGTACACTTATTATTAGAAAATGCACCGAAGAAGATCAAACTGAATATACAGTGTCTCTACTCGACGCAAAATGTTCCACTAAACTGAAAGTAGAAGGTAAATATAATATTGTTTCATGATATTTCTTTTCAGTGTTTTTATTAAAAATTAAGAGGAAACATTTGCTTACTGCTTATTTTCTTTGTAGTTATAGAGTCTCCGCCAAAGATACTCAATTTCGAGAGCGAATATAAAATAAAGAGAGGCGGTGACGTAAGCCTGCTAGTTCACTATGAAGCATTACCTCAACCGGCAGACGAATGGGTTGTTAATTCCAAGATTATTAAGAAAACCAAACATACAAAACCTTCCATTGATTCCGAAAGTGCTAGTTTAACAATCAAAAAAGTTGAGAATACTGATGCTGGATCTTACAAGCTGCGTCTTGTTAACAACTGCGGTGAAGCCGAAGTCGAAATAAATGTGGTTGTAATGGGTAAGTTGATCATATATCTCTTCAGGTTACAACAGCGCTTTTTTTAATACAGACATTGGCATACCTTTTATTCGAGTGAGACGGTTGAGTCGGCATACTTTCTTATTGTCGAATAAAGTCATGAACTTAACTTAGGGGACTAGCGACTATCTCATTGTGTTTTTGTACTGTACTATGTCCTTTAATTGAGGTGTGCAATAAAGAGTAATTTGTATTGTATTGTAGCGATAAATAACCAAAAATCCCTCAACCCATAGTAACTGTTTGAAATGAGAGATTTAATTATGTTAGTCAGTCGCTGTTAACATTGGCAAAACAGTGTCTTTAACTCCGTCTACCTATAATTGATGTCTTCAGGGGTAATCTAGAAGACTGTTAGAGTGGTCGTATCTGATAACGGTGTTATCTGAGTGCCTACAAAATTTGATATAAACTATTGAAGACACGTTGACGTTTCCGTATATCAAAGCCAACCGCGACATGGAAATTAGCACCATGCATGGTTTCTTTAAGCAGACTGCCAGATGTTATTTTAACAAGGCTCCCCATTATAGGAATCCGTTAGATAGGAAGGCTGTCGACTACGTTCCCATCCCTACAAAAGAGGGGGGCTTTTGTAACTCGGCGATCACTGATTAGGTGCCGTACGGTCCGGCGTACTAGACACGTACTCACGGACCCGGACGACGTAATCCACTTAGGCATTACCGCCAGCGGGGACGTCCACCGCGCGATCGCGACATCACAGACACATATAGTCTCAATTCGTCCCGGTGCCGCCGCATACCGGGTAGAGTCAGTCCGATCTAGGTTGGGCCTAGCTGAGTTTCTTGCTAAACTCTTTTCAGTTAGGCCAGGTACAAAACTCTCAGAAGCTCGATTCCACTCACACCTCAGATTCAGGTGAAGCTGCTCGACAAATTTTAATTGAGCGCAAACTCAGAGTATGCCAGTGTTTACACCTCGTGGTTGAGTCTAAGGTTCAGAATTTTATTGGGCTCGGCTTATAAAACCAGTCAGCTTTAAAAAAGTCATAATTTTCGAGCAGTTAAATTTGTAATTGTTTGCAAAAAATGTTGACCCCTAAACCCGTAATAATTGTTTAAATGGGTTGGACATCTTTAGTGGCTTCCTTGATATCTTTCTACCAATAGTTACTATTAAAATATATGAGGTTAAGTAAAATTTCATTAGTTATTTTTGTTAATATGAAGTATGGTACTTATTTACAGGCTGTCTTACCTTTTACCTTTAAGTTCGCATTTGATATCATGTCAAATCACTGGTAGTTAGGCTACGAACAGACTTTGGACCTTTGCATGTGAGAAGAATTGCGCTCGACTTTCAGCCCTCCGCAGGGCTCAGTCTTCAGCTGTTTGCCTTGACGCGTTCTTGAGCCCTCCACCGGAATTTAGTCTTGAGCATTCAGTCGGCCCTTTCGGCTCACAAAAATTAATTGCGTAACGTTTTCTAAATTGAAGAAAGCTCTCCGAGTTTGATTTCTGTGTTCGTATATTTTGTACGTGTATTCTGTACCTGTAGGAGGAAAATAGTAGTTTTACAAACTAATAAGGTGCAGAATATTAGAAAAAAATGTGCATTTTGAAAAACGTATATTTGTTTAAGAATGTGCCTACACCTCTTTTATTTGTCTCTTACTAATACCTCAACGTCGAAATTCTAGAATCATGTGAGATGAGTAGACACTATTGTACGCCTCTGCTAGGCAGAGTAGGGAGAGTAGGTGTCCAGTACTCATAATTATCCAGACAATAAAAACATTAGGTCGATTGATGTATTAAATTAAGATAAAAAAAAAAAAATAAGATAAAACAATATATATTAATTTAATAATATCAGAGTTCTACAAGGCATCTGGGCGTCAAAATTGATATATATTTACAATAAAGAACACTAATTTAATCATATCCCTATCAATGATATGATGTATAAGTATCTAACCGTCGAAACAATAAAGCCAATCATGTATAGAAAATAATATAACAATTATTTATTTTTAGATATTTCGTCACCGCCGGGAAAACCCACTCCTCTTGAAACTGATGATACGTCAATCAATATATGTTGGAATGAGCCTGAAAATAATGGAAACTCAGTTATCATATGTTACATCGTCGAATATCAGGAAATAAATACCACAGAGTAAGTACCAGTTATTTTGCTACTTGGATTAATTGATTTTTACGCTCCACTAATAAATAACTTTAGGGGACACGCTGTGAATACAAGTAGGTCGTAGTATAGTAATATGTAACTCATCAAGTTCGGATAGTAGCAGAAATGCAATCACATCAATGTCAACTGTCGGTTTAGTAAAAGTACATGAGAAACATAAAAATCGTAGTAAAGACACCCAGCAACCGGGTGAGCAATAAAATGGGTTCGCATGGGGAGATCTGAAACTATTAGAGATCGAAAAATTAGTTCCAAGGAGCCATCGGGTCCGTTTTGCATTGACATTTTATTGTTGATCTCTTTTCATAAATCAGTTGTCTCCTTAATTCTTTGGGCTGCAAAATTAATTAAGGCGTAACCTACAATTTCACAAAGCAACCCCTAGGGATATAGATGGAACTTAAAAACCCAGCATAGAAACCAAAAATAAGTAATAATAGGTTTTATTAATTTATTTTTATTAATATTTTTTCAGGTGGATCTCTATTGAAAATGTCACCAAAACGCACCATTGCGTGGATAACCTTAAGATTAAATCATCATATAGGTTCAGAATATTTGCGGTAAATGAAGTAGGCGTCAGCGAATCTTCAGAGATATCTGAATATGTAGTAGTTGAGAAGGTCAATAAGAAACAGCCACCTTCTGTCGAGAAACCATTAAAGAATATTATTATAGGCCCCAATGAAGATGTAGAATTATCGTGTATATTCGGTGGCATCCCACAGCCTAAGGTCGTATGGTCTAAGGACGGAATCAAACTCAAGACTGCTAAAGCTAGTTATGATAACAGAGTAGCGACGCTCGTTGTCACTTCAACGGGAACATCAGAAGGCCAGTACAAATGTACCGCCTCTAACGAACTCGGCGAAGTAGACACAACGTGTTTGCTTGAAATCCAACAGAAGCCAATCATAACTGTACCGGAAAATGAAATAAGCCAGAGGCACAAAGTAGATGAAGAATGGTCAGTAACTGCTAGTTTCGAAGGTATACCGAAGCCTAATATAGTGTGGTACAGAAACGGCGTAAAAATAGAAAGTAACAAGGAAGTGGAAATAATTACAACCGAGACAACAAGTACGATAAGGATACGTAACCTGAATCGGTCACATTCAAACAAATATGCAGTTGAAGCTCAAAACAAAGCTGGCAGTCATTCAGTAGAGCTAACGCTTAAAGTTTATGGTAAGCTATTTTATATTTCACCTAGACCCTTCTCAGAATAAAACCATACACCGTCAAGGACATTGAAAATTTTAATCACGCACCTTTTTTGCTCTTGTCACTACTACAATAAGAGATAACAAGGTATGACTGAGTTTCAGTTTCCCTTGCTACACGTTACAATATTCTGATGTTAACTTCTGGTATCCCACCCCAAATACATATATCAGTGCTTTTTAGAGATTTTAAAATAGAAACAAAATATATTTTTTATATCTAAAATTTTATTATTAAAGTATTTTCTTCACATAAACAGATTATAAGAAAATAGAACAGTGCGAGTGAACCTTAAGTATACGTAATATTACTCTTGGATGGGTGACCGCTTTGAGTGGTTATTAATTGAGCGCTCCCGTGCTGTATAATCATTACATTTTACACGGAATAAATCAAACTATATTTATAATTGCAGACAAGCCAAGCAAACCCGAGGGCCCAGTGGTTATGCGAGAGATTAGTAGAGAGTCTGTAACTATAGAATGGAAACCGCCAGTCGACGACGGCGGCCTGGAACTAACAAAGTACGCCATTGAAAAACACGTACCCGACACCAACGAATGGGTGAAGGTAGCAGACGTCGACAAGACCGTGGATTCTTACTGCATACAGCGACTGAATGAGAACTGCGAGTACATGTTCCGCGTGATGGCCCAAAACCCAATAGGATATTCTGAGGCGTTGGAGAGTGAGCCCATCGTTATTAAGCACGCTTTGGGTGAGTATGTAATGAAAGTTAAACCAGCCCATAGGTATAATTTCACAACAACAGACCCTTAAGGATTCCGAGGCACAAAATTGTACAATTACAAATATTATGTCACCATAATTTCAATCATGTTATCTTCATTTCTTTTTTTGCGGTTTAGACTTATAAGTATAACAGACAAATTTACCGACCTTACTGGTTTCTGCAGGATGTCAGTAGAGAAATAGATTATATTTTATTTTGTTGTTAATTTACGTGGTAAAAAAAACAAGCTAAGCTTTAGAGTTATTTTAATGGGATATTTACCATGTATCTGTCACCGTCGTCTGACGGTGTAAAAACCGTTAGATTATAATCTAACTAGCGATATTGTTAGCTGTCGAAAGATTGTAGATTAGAATCTAGCGGTTTTTACAATTTTAAGGTAACATATACATGGTAAACGTAGCGATATTAATAGTAATTCACGCTAAGCTTACGTGAAATCCAATCCCATCAAATGTAATTGAAATTGTATTGATAAAGGTAGTACGGTGGCTAATGAAACGACGCTCGTATTTCAGACGTACCGTCACCACCTCTGGGCCCACTTGGCATCTATGGCATCAGCAGCGATTCGCTGACAATAACCTGGTACCCATCGGAGAAGAACGGCGGTTCACCGATTCTCGACTACACCGTGGAAATAAAACAAGAAGGCAAGAAGTGGAAACACGTCGCCACTGTGACTGAAACGACGGCCAAAATTGAAAAGTTGTCCGTCAACGTCACATATGAATTTAGAATATGCGCTAGAAACGAGATTGGTACCAGTCTACCCTACACGTCAGATGAGAGGGTGACGATAGGAAAATCGCGATGTAAGTATTCGGTGGAAGTATTTTCTCAATGGTCAGACATTGAGAAAATACTAAATTATTTCCTTAGAATTATTTTTATCGTTGTAACAACCTTTTATTACTGACCCTAGTACTATTTCTACAGTCATGGTTCTAACGAGACCTATCACGACGAGTAGGTAGAGGTAATTTAGAAGGTACTATCACCGCCTTCCGCCTCGCGTCCTTCGTCATACCAGCTTGATGGTAGTAAATTATTACGAGTACCTACTCTAAGATTGTTAAAATTTGACCAACGGAATGTCTTAAAAACTCGTATGTAGACCTGCCTAGGCGTTTATGCTGGACATATATATAGCATTGTTTCCTTACTGGCAAATACGTATATATAAGAGCGAGGAGACCAATGCTATAATATCCAGCATAAACGCGTGCATGCTAACTAGGCTGATGAAATTTCTATACATAGGTATAGAAATTTCATCAGCCGGATGACACCATACACCATAGAAGGTATAGACCTTCTATGGTGTATGGTGTCATCCGGCTGGTTTAAGAATGAGTACTGAAGGTAGTCTTAGATACCCTCCAAGGTTATAACAAGTTGTTTAAGGCTGCACACTCACCATCGCATATACACAACTCTATTGACAAGGCGCTATAGATAGCTGGTGCGCATTGCAGACATTTATGAGTAGGTACTAATAAATATCATCTATGACTCAGTTCCAGTTTCAGTTACTGTACGTACCTATATATGAACAGCGACTGCAGGTAACCTATACATACTAAGAAAGATTACAGTTTGACTGTTTCAAAAACGCAATTTGTGATGGAATGTTATAAAAACGAATGTTACTTTGCAGCCCCGCCGTCTCAGCCGCTGAAGTTTGTGATCAAGGACGCCACTTCGAGGTCGGTTACGCTTCAGTGGGCTGCGCCGGAGAGTGATGGTGGATGCGCTATAACGAGTAAGTTTAAAGAACTTAACTTGTTCCCTTAACAACATGGCATCGACATAAACGTGATTTTATGTTGAAATACGTAAATAGGGGAGTCCTCATTTGTGTACCTAGTGTTTATTATATTGTAGTGTTAGAATATAATAAACACTAGGTTAATTTTAATTGGTCGTTGTAGCACGAATCCAGTATAGAAGTCGTACTATCCTTGTTTTTAGGGTTCCGTATCCGAAGGGTGCAAACGGAACCCTATCACTGTCACTCCACACGTCCGTCCATTCGTCGTCTGTCACACGGGTTTTATCAAACGGTTGGAGCCACAGTCTTAAAATTTCCACAGTATAAGCATCTTGTTGACCCGAAGCCATACAAATTGGCAAATAAGATTTTTAAACATTTTTAGGGGTGGCTCCCATATAGCTAAAGGGAGGCGGGAAAAAAATATTTGATCTGTCACATCGAGTGGGGTATCATTGTTTAGAATTCAACAGTAGATAAATACTGTAATTTTTGTTTTAAAAAACAGCAACAAAATGTCATTTTGCTCGAATTTTTGAGCACCCCAACTGGAGAAGTACCTCCATCTTGCAGAAGACCACAGCCATAATAACATTATTTACTATACAAGTATGTAGTGTTGTGTTCCTGGAGGTGAGCAAGGTTTCCAGAGCTCCCGAGAATGCACTGTGTTGAGAGCGAGGGACCTGAATTTGTCCCTTCTGGTTTCAACACAGTGAATTTTCTAATTTCATAAAGGGTCGGCAACGCGTACGTGACTCCTTTGGAGTTGCGGGCGTCTATAGGCTGCGGTGGCCGCTTACCATCAGGTGGACCGTACGCTTGTTTGCCACCGGCGTTGTATAAAAAAAATGGAAAACAAAGCAATACATAGCCACTATGTAGCATAGAAAAATCATTCCATTAACTTATAGGGCAATCTCATCATCATCAGCCATATGCTGTAGGCCTATAATTTCATCAACTTGTATCTCCATTTCAGATTACATAATAGAATACAAGACTGTGAAAGGTAGCTCTTGGAGCAAGGTTATAACCGTTGGTGGGTCAGTGTATGAACACTGCATAGAAAACATCAAAGACAAGGAAATAGTGTTCAGGATATCAGCAGAGAACGCCATTGGAGTCGGTCCTGCTACAGAGTCACAGACGGTGCACTTGGAGAAACATGCAAGTAAGTAAAACAATTATTAGAAAATTAAAAGAATATTTCTGCTCTGCTGTCGTCTATAAATCTCGTTTGGGCGTCAACGTCATCATCTAGTCGTGTTTACACAACCTAGTTAAACGATGCTGTCACTGTCTGGCGATGTCAGCTACCTTCGGGTGAATATTATCAACCCGGGGATGTATGAGAACCGAGTTTAGGTGAAATGGCAAGAGAAACAAAGGGCCTACCGTGAACCACAAACGAAGTTTTCCCTCTCTGTCACACTTGCACATCTGTACGTAAGTAAGTACTTCGTTTCCGGTTCCCTCAGGCTTGAGGTCGTGCCAGAGATTTCTTGTCAGTGTTTAGTTTTAGAGGCTCCGACAGGGGCGTATTTACTAGGCGCCAATCTGCCAGGGAAGGCATAGCCCCCCCTGAAACTTTTAAAATAAATTTGTACACCGCAAAAAATTTTGACGGTAATATTTTTTTTATTTATATGGTTTTTTTCTTGACTTCTGGGGCAGCAAATTTCAAAATACGCCCCTGGGCTCAGAGTGGTTGTAACGCCTGCGAAATTTGTTCCTCCGCTCACGTGATTCTGCACATGTCCACTCCATTCCGTTTTACTGAATACGCACTCTAATGCTCAACCAAATAATGGAAACAAATATACTGACCGCAAAAAACCTATTGTACCCTACCCTAAGCGAGTTTGACATTCTTGTTCATAAAAAAAATCGTATGTTTCCCAGCTGTACCATCACCGCCGACAGCGCCGCTAGAGATCAGGACGGTCGGCAGCAACATCGTAATGACGTCATGGGGCACGCCTGAGTGGGACGGCGGAGCGCCGCTCCAGGGCTACAACATCGCCATCCGTGACGTCACCAAGACCATGTGGATGGAAGTTGGCAAGGTGGACACTAATACGCTCAAGTTCAACATCAGAGACTTGAGCGAGGACCACACGTATATGATCAGGATATACGCGAGGAACGAAATCGGGCTCAGCGAGCCGCTTGAGTCTGATGAACCGTTCAAGGTCCTGCCTGGAGAAGGTTAGTTCAGATTTATGTATATTGTTATCTACACTTACTTATCTTCCATTCATATCCCTATCACCATCACGGTGTACGTCTGTACGACCTATCTCACACCTGGCCGACCTGGCATCACCCGGTGAACTCCAATTCAATGCGTACCTACTTACTACCTAGTTTTCACGCAGTGTTACCCCTTTTAGTGTAGGTACCTACTAGCGAAGCTTCCTACTATAAAACATAGAGTCTGTATAAGCGAGTCGTGCTTGTCAAAGGCGGTATATTAAAAAAATCTTGCAGGTGTCAACACTGATAGTAGTACGCCGAATACAAGTGTTTGACATTTGAATTTTACCTTTCGACCGTCTTCGGGACCTGTTTCTTCTTTTGAAATTAGTTTTGACAAGAGAATAATATTTCTTATATGTAGATACTCGTTTCCAAAAATAATACTATTTCGTTTTTCGAAACTCTCAAACCAAAAGCAAATCATATCCCTCCATTCACACTAGTTCAGTTATCTAGTTTAGTTGATTGAACTACAGTCCCCGACAGATAAGAAGTGAAACCAAAGTGACTTTAAGATTATTAAATGTATGGAAATCACAGATGTTAGTTTCTGATAACGTGCGATAGACGTTTTGGCTTGACAGAGTCCAGTTAGTTGCTTAAATTGTAACATAATAAACAGCCCTGCTAGCCGTACCGTCATCTTGTGATATTTTACTACTTTTCGGCCATAAAATGTGACGATATAACTATAGCGAGGATAGATGTATCCAACGACAGTCCTACTATTTAAATACCATGTGCATCGTTAACAAATTTGCTTTGCGGGCGCCGAATGTAGTACCTATTCTGCTAGTTAGTTAACGGCTTTATATTTGCAGGAGAGTCTCACGGCGACGAGGAGCTGGGTGAGCACACAGAAGCTACCGAGCCCACCTCCTTCAGCACCCAGACCACCACATCATGGATGCGGGAGCACAATATGGACGCCGATATCAGATCATACGCGCGCGGCTCGCTACTCCGCCGAGACGAGTACTTCTTCAGAATATGGCACTACGCCAAACAACTCTTCAAGTGACGGCCACCCGCACCAAATGACCTGTGATATTTAACGACATAGTTCGCGGATAGTAGAAGCGTCCATCCTTTTATAATTTTATAACAGTTTTTTTGTAGCCACATAATTTATTTTAGATAAGGTGAAATTATTTATTTATTTTAATTTATAACCTGGCACGGTTGGAGTCGCATCCGATACGTTTTGGGAGACGTGTTAAATATAGGTGCATAATATTTATTCGATAAATCGGATGAGGCTCGAATTTACGTCAGGATAAATTTGAAATTGAATATAATTTATTACATAAGTGCAATTATGAACATGCCTTTTATTGCTGATGTTTATCACAACGGTTATCTATGTCAAATTCTGGTACCTAGTAGGTGTCAAAGTGGATCTTAGGGCAAAGCCAGGAAAACGGCTCGAACAGAAAATATATGATAATTGTCAAGACGGCGCTATTATTCTGATTTAAATAGCAACAGACTAAATGACATTTTGACTTGTTTACCTGTCAGCTCTAATGTTAATTGTGAATTATTTTATTTTCAGCAGTTTATTACTTACATACCTACTTACATTATTAATAATGTTTCGCTCTTGACTGGGAACCGTTCTGAGCATTTTTTGTTATTTAGCATTTAAATGACACTGACAAGTCTGACAATCTATCATCCAAATTCAATGAAGTATTAATTTTCATTGTAGAAATTCAATAGAAATTATTGCCAGTGTAAGAAATTAGTTCCAATGAAATTCCGGAACGTGAGGCACGGTCTTATATTTCTGGTCGAGCTTTACAGATCTATTAATTCGTCGTAACTACTTAATTAACTACCTAGAGACGCAGCTATAACACGAAAAGAGTCGGCTATTTCAGAGATTTCTACGATCCAGCATTGCAGTCTTGCAAGTTATAAGAGCGAAAAGCCAAGGTTTTTGACCTCTCTATCTCGTTCTGTCTAAACCTTACGGCCCGCGGCCACCTGCGGCAAACTGCTGGTGAACTGTCATGTTGGACTGTATGGATGCGCCATACAGCCGTACCTCATTCATTTTATGCAATATTTTTTGATTAATTGTGCCTTTCCTTCGGTGATGATATTATAATGCAGATACTAACTTGCTTACGTTTGGTCACTAATTCGATTTGACGCTCTAAAATTAGTAGTAGTATAGTAAAGGTAAAAAGGTGTTTGAAATAATACACAAATTAAGTACTTATTTATTTATTTTAATATCAAAGACTTACCAGTGATAATAAAATGAATAGGTACTAGAATATCCATACATTTCAAATATTAAGATACAGATTGTACTGTTATATTGCAGCTAATTCGGTAAATACCAATTAAAATCGTCAGTAATAGAGTAATAGCTGATCAACTGTATCAATCTATTTTGGCACTAATTACAATAAATGAGAACCAACGAACGAACATCATTATAATGAAAATATTAGTCTAACAGAGTACGCCTCTCCGGACGATTACTGGCGATTTCGGCGACCTGCGGGAAAAAAACAGAATTAGGGCCCGCCACGACTTCGAGCATCGAGGGCAGCGGCAGCTGTGCGCCATAGGTAGGATAAAAATATTTCTCACTCCCACTTGTCTTCCTGAGACCCTATACAGCAAAAATAATAATGGAATTCGAACATACATATAATACGGTCAATTTACGTTTTCAGTCAAACTGACTTAATAAAGTTTTGAAACTTGTATGGCATGATACCTTTTGGTATGGCCTTCAAAACTCACAACTGTCCCCTTACCGTCAAATGCGCCCTCTTTACCGGTTTATTCAGTTTTTCCGCAAACTATTATAAATTCGAAACTAGTGTTCAGGGCAAAAATTTTCGAAAAAATGTGACTTAACTGGAAAAGGAGACGCATTTCATTGTGAGGGGGGGTGAAGCGTCAGGGGGAGGGGAACAGAGAGTTGTAAGTTTTGAAGACTATACTCAAAGGTATCATGCCGCACAAGTTTCAAAACTTTGTTTGACTTTCCCATGCATTGATTACATAGAATGACAGTATTAAAAGTGATTCGGATAGATTTGAATTTTCATTTTCCACCTCTATTTCTTTAGAATTTGATTTGACATTCCATTGAACCATTTTGTTCTTTCTATACCTGAACCTGAGACAGGCGGGTATGGCACAACACTCCCGCTACCGCCAACGCTCGAAGTCATGACAGGCCTTAGATAAACCAACATCTTATTATAGGCGCATGCGGTAGAAGGCGTTGAAGGGTGGAACTCGAGGAACAGGCGGCAGAAAGCTGCCTCGCTCTCCAGATCGCTACCCTCTATAGACATCATCTATGCGCAGATGTACGGAATGGGCTGTGGTGGGGCGCGTCTCCGTGGATGGCATTATCTAGATTTACATCACCATTCTTACGCCTTGCGCTGCTCATGCACCGCCTGAATTAAAAGGTATCTTTCGATAGGTAATACAATTTTGGAAATCCTTGGAACTTCCCTCTTTAGGTTAACGTCACACAGTATGTCACCTACAGGCTACAAGGTTCCGAAGAATCGAACTTCAACTTGATAGAGGGTATACCACGAAACGAAAACGAAATTCGTTCGAGTATCTCCTTATCCGCCTCTCTAATTAGCAAGTGCGACAGATATGTCTTTAATTAAATTCCCGGGGAATCTTTAATTAGATTCCCGGAAGGCCCCCCCGATCTAGCAATCATTTTTTATTTATTTTAGTTTCCAGCGTCTTAATAAGCTATCTACGGAGAAGTGATATATATACATATATATATATATATATATACACGCATATATCACTTCTCCGGTGGACGTCGGGCAATCTATACCAGCCAGCATTTCCTGGTGATCCTTCGTGACGAGGTTCTTATTAAGTAAAATTTATACTCATTCTTTGTATGCCATATCAGTCTCCTTATGTCTGTCCTTCCGTAGGTATGGGGTTCGAAGGTCCCATTTTTCGGTTTTTCGTAAACAAACTCGTAAACGGTGGCTCACAGCAAAAAATGTTCTGAGACATATGTAATTTACATATTTTTTTTTACAAAAAAGGCTCTACACACTTTTTCGCTAAGATGAATAATTTAATGAGATTTTAAAGGGGAAAGTTAATTCAGAGGAAGTATGAGTGGCTTTTCATAGATTTGTTCTTAAAAACAAAAAAATTAATATTTATGTACTCAACGAGCTCTAAACAACGATACTCCATACGATGGGGTAGACAAAATTTGAAAATTGAGTGTAGATATGTAGTGCCATCGACGACGACGCGCCCCTCCACAGCGAATCTATATTGGTGCAGCGCCCCCTCGGTCCCCTAATAGTCGGTGAAGTAGGTATTAAAGGCAAAAAATGCACGTGCTTGAATTTCCTTGACTGTACTCACCCTTGTCTTTGGAGGTCTTGACCTGTTTATTCTTATTGCACTTCTTGGTGACGCGCCTGCTCTTATCGCAAGTCGGGTCGCTGTTCGCCTTCAACATGTCGGTTCGGGACATCTCGCCATTGGGGCTGCACTCGCTCCAGGAAGACTTCTCGTAGCGGCAGGCTGGTAACATATCTTTTTTTAAATCATTTGGTATGGTCGGCCTCACCTGGGGCTTAACACCTTTGTACCGTGTCGCTTTAGTGTCATGTTTAAACTGTCATACCAAATTTCCAACGGATCCGAGCGACATAGTACGAAAGAGTACAGTTACTTATTAGGCAGACTGTACGTACTCAAGCCACACAAAAGGTTTATCTTACACTAATATTATATATACAAATTCGGCAGCCAAAAACTTAACCTTTCGTTTTACACCTCAAAGTCATTCTTCATTGATGAACTACCTCCTATTTAGATTTTTAATATCCGGAGACTAGGGTCCAGGGACTTTTTTTTAGTTACCTAAGCGATGCCAAACACTTAACCTTTCGTTTTACACCTCAAAGTCATTCTTCATTGATGAACTACCTCCTAATTAGATTTTTAACATCCGGAGACTAGGGGTCCAGGGACTTTTTATAGTTACCTAAGCTATATAAGTAATCAGTTTAAATCGTTTCATTTGATGCGTACCTAGGTAGGTTGGTGATTTTTATTCTTACGTTTTTTGTGTGCTTTGTAAGAATCGCATATAACACATATGACACATTTAGAGAATCAAATAACTATATATTAACTTACTTAGAATTTGACCTATTATCAGAGTATCAGAGTCCTACATCAACAAGATAGCCGATATGTATGCAAATGTTACCACAAAGGTACGTTGCCCCGCAGTTACCAGTGAAGAATTCGAGGTTAAAGTTGGATTCCACCAGGGCTCTGCCCTATGTCCACTGCTGTTCAACGTAGTGATGAACTATTTAACGGAACACGTACAGCAATCCGGTCCTTGGAACATATTTTATGCTAATTATGTAGTCGTTATAAATGAGGATACATGCGATCTACCGCAGACATTAGAGGCCTGGAGGTCATCGCTGGAAAATGCTGGCCTACGTATTAGTAGACAGAAAACTGAACACATGCATTGTGACTTCTCTGGACATACAACACAATACACGCCTTCAAAACAAGAAACTCCAAAGTGTCGACAGTTTTAAATACCTAGGCAGTGTACTCTCAAGCGACGGAATCGTCGATGGGGACATCACTAACCGTTTAAATGTAGGATGGCAAAAGTGGAAAAGTTTAACTGATAATGTATATCAGAGGGCAATTATATAAAACCGCAGTACGACCCACAGTGGTTTACGGTGTAGAATGCTGGCCACTTAAACAACAGCAAGCGCAAATACTACATGTTGCTGAAACGCGAATGTTGCGTTGGATCGCAGGTGTTACCCTACAGGAAAGAGTGCCAAATAACTATATCCATGGAAGCCTCAAAGTAGCACCGATACCTGAAAAGCTCACCGAATCATGGTCGCGTAGGTACGGGCGCGTTATGAGAAGACCCAAAAGCCTTTTTTTATAATTAAAAATCTCTAAGTAATTTAGTGCAGAGATCAACAGAACCATCCGTTAATTAAATCGGACGAACCTCTGTAGCAAAAGTTAAAAGAAGAAAATCCAATTCAAATTATCTGAGTAAGTTTCTGTCCCTTTAATCAAAGTTATACGTGTCGGCAAGTTTCAATGCTTTTATATCTCCATTCCACATTGCACTCAAGAGCTATTGTTCTCAATAAAACAAAGCTTTTATTCATGAATTCCAACGTTTTCATTTGTTACGAATAGAAAGTGTTTTAATAAATGACTCTGTTTGTTAATTCTGATTAGGTAAGACATCAGAACAATTAAAATTAATGTTGAAATCAAGCGTAAAGTAAGGCATTGGCCTTACTTATTCATTTTTCACATTGGTGAAGAAATAAAATGCCATGGTATTAGTGATAGGTATCTGGTCTCGTCACGGGGTCTATCATGGTTAAATGATAAACGACAACGACGAGTGGTATCAGAAAGTGACACATGCTTTTTATCTTGTCGTTTATCACGCTATCACGCGACCATAATACGGGGCCTGAATTCTAAGCACCTATTTTACTTACATACTTGAAATACAGAATTTAAAATAGACTAGCTGGATATAATTGAATAAGTACAGTACAGTCGCAGTAATTTAATCTTTGATTGCACAATATCTTTTTTGCGACACGATTTTAAAATCGCGCTGCTAAAATGTCGCAAAATCACTGCCACGATGAAAAGGTCGATGAATTCAATGGATTTTTCATTCTCAACATGGATTTCGTAAGTCGATTGGCTTGCTTTATTACTTAAAGAACAAGAAAAAAAAATCAATATGATCGATCGATAGCTGTATGAATATGATTCGAGTAGTTATCCCACTAAGCTTATTTCCCTTCTATTTCCATAATTAAATGACCAACTTTTGTCGTCTCGCCTTAAGACTCCACTGGAGAAGCAGGTTCTGACATGTCACTATAACATTCTAACACTCCAGGCTTGTGTTTTTTTTCTATAGACAATAGCAGAATCCAAATATAAATATATCATGTACCCAGTCAACAAGAGGAAGATCTCGACGAAACTTATGCTATACCCCTGGTTCGGGTAACAAATAGTTCGTTTAACCTTGACAACATATCATTAGATGGGTTAGCAAGTGTTCTGGATACGACACTTATGGCGTATAATATGTGTGATCTGGTTCCTGTCATGAGCTATGTTAGCGCACCAACAGCTTCACGATAAAGAAATTTGACTTCTTCGTCTTTTTTCGTATCTGACTGTGAATCTTTAACGATTGGAGTACTGATAGCCTTACAGTCACGCATCCCAAATCTTTCTAGAAGCTTGTTAACACAGTGTTTCCGAGAAACTTTTATGATCCGTGTCTGTTTTGAATATGCAAACATAAATCCATGACACATTGCTTACGTAAATCCGACTGATTTCTGATAGTTTCATTTGTTCCAGCATCTTAGACCTTGTTTCAGTCCGTATAAACTTCTCTTCAATTTACAACCGAGGTTTGTACCATCATTGTATCCTTCTGGTTGATTCATGTAGATGTCTTCATTTAATGAACCATTTAGAAAAGCGGTGGCCACATCGGATTGTATAAGAGACAGTCCTTCGTTGGCCGCAATGCTTAAGATCGCTCTAATTGTCGACTTTCTAGCAATAGGACTAAATGTTTCATCATAGTCTATTCCCTTTTCTTGTGTATAACTTCTAGCTAAATGTCGTGATTTGTACTTGTCAAGGTTTTATCAGCATTGGTTTTCTTTTTGTAAGCCCATTTGCAGGAGATTCGTTTTCTGTCCTTTGGTTGATCTACAAGAATCGAAGTCTTGTTCATATTTAAGTATTTTACCTCGCTTTCCATAGCCTTCAACCATTCAGCCTCCTGGGCACTTTTCATGGCTTCTGACTTTGGTTCATCCGAATCATTTACAACGGCAGTCATAACATAGTCGTCATATCTAACTGAAGGTTGAATTGTCGATCTAATGCAGAGGGTTCTAGTTACAGGAATTTCTTCATGATCTTCACGGTCCTGATCACTATAGAATAGAAACGTATGCTACTCCCGAACCAGGGGTATAGCATAAGTTTCGTCGAGATCTTCCTCTTGTTGACTGGGTACATGATTTGGTATTTGAGGCATATCAGAAAATACTTGGTCATTTGTACATTATCATTCCTTGCATCAAACAGATTGACATATCAGATTAGATGATATTATTGCATCTTAGGGAAGTTTATTTTTATTTCAGCCTTAGGAATTTGATCATCTGTTTCTAAATCATCAGATTTTTAATCCAACAGATCTGAGATTATCGATTCGTTAAATGTTAGATCTTTCGATCTGAGTAATGTAGGTTCGTTGTTCTTGTCGAATTCCAGTAGCCGATAGCCATCATCACTGTCTTAACCAATTAAAAATTATTTTTGAGCATTCTTGGACATCTTAGTTCGCTTTTGTTTGGGAACGTGTGCATAACATTATGTTTTAATGAACCTTAAATGTTTAATTGAAGGTTGCTTAGTAAACCATAGTTCGTAAGGTGACTTTCCTTCTTTAGAAGTAGGCCCGGTTCGTTTTAGAATGTATGCAGTCGTGCTGAAAAGCTCTAACTAACAGGCAAGTGCGAGTTCTTCGTGAGCGTGCATCATAGTACGAGCAGCGTCCACAAGAGTGCGATTTTCTCTTTCGCTGCACTGCACCCCATTTTGCTACGGAATATAAGGCATTGTCAAGCGGTGTTGGATGCCATGAGATTGAAGTATCTTCTCAACAGCTTCATTCTGGAATCTCCATAATTGTCGCTAAGGATTGTTTTTATAATATGACCAGCCGTTGCCGTTGCTTCCTCTATCATCTGTACTAGCTTATCTTTGACTTCAGACTTATGCTTGATGAAGTAAACGTGACGATATTTGTTGTAGTCATCTCTAAACAGTAGGAAGTAGCGCAATTTTGTGAATGAATTTGATAATGGTCCACATAGATCAGTATGTATTATCTCATCCTGGTTGTTTAGCTCTCTATCTAGTTCCAAATTTATGTCTGTGTCTTGCCATATACACATCCAGTGCATAATTATTCAGAATCGAGTTTCAGTTTGACCGGTAGACGACGGGTTAATCGGGTGGATCGGTTGCTTTATTTAAATATTATTAATGACATTGACACCTCAAAAAAATAAAAAGTAAACATGTGGACTGCTTTACCATAGCGTTTAACAAAACGTCTTCAATAGTATTTAGTACATAAATATAGTCAAGAAACTCTCAAGGACCCGTGCTATACGTAAATAATTACTGTTAAAATTAACAATAGAAACGCAACAAAGTCTGTACAAAACGCAGAAAATCCATTTACAGGTGGAACGGCTTCTTGATTCCAGGGCATTGTTTAAGTTTCCATTGTTTTATAGATAGAAATTAAAATTTGCTGGAATTGAATGCAAACCTATTTCCATCGAAATATAATGAGTATAGAAGCATAACGGTCGCTCAAAACTGGTGCCACAAAATCTAGTGCCGAAGGCGGAGCTTATGCTTTCAGTGACGTTTCAGTGCCGGATCGCATTTCAGTCGGGTATATCCGATGTTGAGTTGAACAGTTGTCATTGTGTCAAACGAAAATAATAACATTTTAATGGTTTTCGGCATTGGTTCTCAATATATAAGTGTCGATTAGCACGTTTAATTAGTGCAGGAGCCACACGAATGGCAAGCAGGAACATATTTCGTTTCATTATTTAGTTATGCAATATGTGTTTAGGAAAAAGTAGAGCGGAATATAAAAATATCTGTGTGTGTACGCTGTCAATATTAGTTTTTTTAAGAAAAGCATAACGAAGAATTAGTGTTCAAAAATGAAGTGATAAGTTCATTTTTAAGGCAAGAAGGTCGAAGATTAAAATAATCATAAATTTGTTCAATCACCCACAGTATCTTCGCATAAGCTCGCCTCTCCTTGCTGATGAGAAAGCAAATTGTATGGGATCGGTCAAATAATTTCGGAGTTAAACGTGTCTACATTTTTTCGTAATGATTTACCTTTTTTATATACTTAAGAATGAAAATAAATTCACATTTATTCTGGTAATTGTGTGTTTTAATTCAATATTGGCCAACCATGACTTACGGGGCCTAAATCGAGTTTAATATTTCATTAACATATTATAATACACAATTTTTTAGTTGAGGTTAGACAAAATCAAAACAACAGAGTGGTCAGTTTTATCTTATTTTACTGATAGTATGAGAAGCCTATTATTTCAAGAACTGGTAGAATTAAAGTGATCGTATACTGCGAGACCTGGTCTAGTTAGAAAGGCTCAGAGTGGCATGATTTGTCATCTAAGTACTTGGTAGTGAGGAACAAATGCTTTACGTTCGACATGAACACGATCATGACTGGTTTCATTTTTATAAAATGTTTCGACACAAATGTTTCAGAAACGTGTGGACACGATGACTATACTTAGTTACTAAAATAATTTCGGACGCATTGTGTATGAATTGTTGCCACACATAAAAACCAAATCCAACACAGTCGCAGAGACACGACTTGTGACTACTTTGAAAAATCTGCGACCGAAAATGGCTATATAGGGACGTTACCCTTCTATACTTATTATATTTCGATGGCTATTTCACGAGAACAAACAGCGCTCTAGACAAGATTAGATATGGTACCTACTTATTCCAAGAAATAAACAGTAGGAGATTGTATCATTGTAATTACATTATTAAAGTAATAAACCACATCGGTTCATTTTTAGGGTTGTCTAGTAAACAAGGAACCCTTATAAGTTTCGCGATGTCCGTCTGTCTGTTCGTGGCTTAGCTCAGTAACCATTCTTACTAGAAAGCTGTAATTAGTTTGGCTGTTTTTTTTTCTGAGGTTACCGCCCCTTGTAAGGGGTGCAATTTTTATTTCTTTGAAAACCGATAGCTCATTTAAAAATATTACCAGCTAAACGGTGGCTACTGAGCATTACCTAAAAATCGTGGTAGTATTCTGTGTAATCGGTATACGTATATGTAATTGAATATAAAAGGAAAACTATGTAGATATTACTAGTTAACGAGCAATAAATCCTCACCGAACTTAAGAAATGTACTTTGATAAGCAAGGCATCGTATAATTTCTATTTATTACTTAGATATTTGTGTCAAACCAAACAAATTGTAAAAAAAAATAAGTTAGCAAACTTTTAATTAATTTAATTGGTGGACAACTACGGAACCCTACATTGCGCGAGGCCCGACACATTTGGTGAAATCCGGTGGGATTTACATCCTTATTTATAGAAAGTTTGTCTACGTGCCTAAACGCAAATTTCCGTGTTGTATACAATCAATTTCTCCCAATATAGGTAAAGTATACTGCTGTCCAATATTTTCGGGATCATTTAATCCCGACAGTTATTTGATCCTTGCTAACTGAATTGTATAATAATAGTTTTAAGAAGGACTAGCTCTCCTCGTCGGTTCAAACACTTCCTTTAACAATCGAATATATGTTCTCGTTTTGATTATTCAGGTAAATTTGTGTCATTTTTATAGATGATTTTAAAGAGTGGCTCATTCATTTATAGCATGGTCAGAGATGATGGTAAGAGACCTGGCAACTTTTAGCAGCACGTATCCACCATTCCACAACTTATCGGCATTGCGATATCTACCTTACTGCGTTTTCGGTTCGGTCCGATAGATTCGGTTGTTAAAGCAGTACTAACCTTTTTTGCACTTCTTCTGGATTGTCTTGGTACGCTCGCAGGATGCTGGGTCCCCCTTCTTGAGGGTCAGCGTGCGGGCTCGCACGTTGGTCTTCGGGTCGCACTCGGACCAGGCGCTTTTTGTGTAACGGCAGTTTTCTGTACAACGGAAGACACAGATAAGGCGAAGGCTAACAATAAAGGTCTCGGTAATAAGGATATTAACCCATAACCGAAATTTTGTTCAGAGGACCAGGAAAATAAGAATTTTAAGGCATAACTTTTTTATTGGAACTATGGCTGGCTGAAAAAAAATATGAGTTTAGTGCTCCATATAAAACTAGCAAAGGTTAATTGACCCTCATGTATCTGTTGTCATGTCATGACTCTGACGGCAAAAAGGATAAAAAAGTAAATAATGAAAGTATATAATATCCGCTATACCTACTTGATTATTTTTAATGTATGACGCTTACATTGTGATTGTACGATCACATTTTGTAACACCTGTATGGACGAAAAGTCCCTGAAATATATTTTTTAACTCCTTTATAACAAAGGAATAAAGTGCTAAATTGTGAATACATTCGCTGTCCAAAATTTATAAAAACAAAACATCAAGGTCGGCTTGTCGGTAACCTACCTAAATGTCTGGGTTGTGTCTAGGATTCCAATCAATACCAACTTTATTTATCTCTAACGTACGATATCTACGAGGGGCTTTCAAAATATTCTCGGTATTGATATCTTATAACCTCTTTTTGAATTTGTTTTGTTACTGGCTGGTAAGGTTCATTCTTTGACATTAAAAAAAAGTATAATTCAAACCGAGATGTTCTTTTGTTTTTCTGCAATTTCTGAACAAACACGAACACAATGAGTGAATTAACAATGTTAACGAAATTAGAACATCGTTCCGTAATAAAATTCTTGACGAAACAGGGTAAAAACCAAAAAACCATAAAAGAGGAAATGGATTGTGTTTACCGTGAGTCTGCTCCTTCTTTATCTACAATTCAAAAGTGGTCAAGCGAATTCAAACGTGGCAGGGAGAGTATTGAAGATGACCCTAGAGCTGGCCGGCCTGTAGTAGCTACTTCACAAGAAAATATTGATCAGGTGGAAAACCTTATATTGGAAGATGGTCGAGTGAAGATAAAATCAATAGCTCAAGTAACCAATCTTTCTATTGGTACCGTACATGACATTATCCATGACCATCTTAATATGTCAAAGGTCAGTGCAAGATGGGTTCCGCGAATGCTGACTCGACTTCAAAAAGATGTGCGTGCAGCTTGCTGTTCCGATTTTATTGACCTGTGTGGTGAAAATCCTGATGAGGTGCTGCAAAAGATAGTTACTGGAGATGAAACCTGGGTTCATCGTTATGACCCAGAGAGTAAACAGGAGTCCATGCAGTGGCACATTAAGGGTTCAGCTCATCCCAAGAAGTTCAAGGTCGTCCCTTCCGCTGGCAAGGTCATGGCAACAATATTTTGGGGTTGTGAAGGAGTATTGTTGATCGATTATAAAGAAAAAGGTGTAAATATCACGGGACAGTACTACGCGAATATTCTACATCAATTAAGGGACGCAATAAAAGAAAAAAGGCGAGGAAAGTTGTCTAAAGGTATTCTGCTTCTGCATGACAACGCCCCTGTCCATACTGCTCATATTGCCAAGGCAGCTATTGCTGAATGTGGGTTCGGAACTATAACTCATCCACCGTATAGTCCGGACTTAGCCCCCAGCGACTTCTTTTTGTTCCCCAATCTCAAAAAGGATCTGCGTGGAAATCGTTTTTTTGACGATGAGGCGTTGAAGGCGGCAGTAGAGGAGCACTTTTATACCAAGGATAAAAAATATTTTTATGAGGGATTAAAAAAAATAATTGATCGATCTTTTAAGTGTATTAACATAGGGGGGGAGTATATTGAAAAATAAAAAATATCAAACTGTTCATACTTGTTTGTTTTCATTCCAATACCGAGAATATTTTGAACGCCCCTCGTATATATAAAAAAGAAGAAGTCCTCACTGACTGACTCATCAACGCACAGCTGAAACTACTAACGCTAGAGAGTTGATGTTTTAAAAATTAACTCACACAGTCGGTTACATTTATAACGTAGGCTAGGGATAAGAAAGGATTTTTCTAAATTCATCCCCTAAGGGGGTAAAACAAGGGATGAAAGTTTGTATGGGAAACGTAATTTTTTTGGACCAAGAAACTTGAAATTTCATATTTAGACTCTGTTTAAATATAACAAAACTGAATTCAGAGATATTGTAAATTCATCCCCTAAAGGGATGAAAAGGGGGTTCAAAGTTTGTACGGGGAGCAAATCTTTTTTGAAATGTCAGATTCAAAACTTTGTATATAGACTCTCTGTTTAAATACAACAAAACATACTTCAGCGTTTTTGGAAATTGCTCCTCTAAAGGGGTGAAAAGGGGGTTCCAAGTTTGTACGGGGAGCAAATCTTTTTTGAAGTGCGAGATTTAAAACTTCGTATACAGACTCTCTGTTTAAATACAACAAAACATGTTTCAGCGTTTTTCTAAATTGTTCCCCTAATGGGGTAAAAAGAGGGTTCCAAGTTTGTGCGGGGAGCAAATGTTTACTTTTCGTAAAAATCGATATAGGTGTCATCTTCGAGGTTCCTCGGGGTGCCGATTACGAAAATGACATGCATTTGCAAATACATGATGGCGTACAATTATTTTTCTTAAAAATCGATATGGCTGTCATCGTCGAGGTTCCTCGGGGTGCCGATTACGAAAATGAGATCCATTTTCAAATCCAAGATGGCGGACATTTATGTTTTCCTTTGAGTAATTTTTCACAAGAGATTAATAGCATCAGACAACTGACAGAAACAAATAAACCTCATTTATATTTTTGTTACCCTCTAAAATCTAAATGAATGAAGTCGCGGGCGGCCGCTAGTATATACATATTTTATCAGTCAGATACCTACCTAGATTTCCAGTTATTCCATTCCAGGAAATTTACTTGTACATTTTCATTCATCAAGCGGTTCTACGCTTCCGTTTCAATTTCGACAGTACTTGATTCACTCTAAATTGGCTGAATAATAAATATTGACTGAAATGCATGTGGTAACCATGTGTGAAATTCACGGAAATGAAATGCACACATGCTGTGTGTCATTTTGTTTTTACGGCAGTATTTTAATGGGTAATTAAGTGCCTACGATATATTCGTGATGTGTCGTGTTCCGCAATGTTGATAGATATTTTTAAGTCAGTTCCATCCTATGCTTTGACGACATAAATTATTCACCAGAAAAATAATCAAGTAAATTAATTTATGTAGTACCGAATACCTAGTCTCTAGACGTTTTATTTTACTTGAATGGAAGATTTTTTTTTTAAATAACTTATAATAGCAGATTTTTTCTGTGTTAAATAGATATAACATAATTTAGCTATTAATTACAGATATAAGTCATATAGCAAAATATCAGGCTATATAAACCGCATAAGTTTATTTATAATGCTTTATCTGCGTTAATTCACCTACATGTGCGTGCTTTTGAACAATGAAGATGAATCACACAAGAATAGTCAATTAAAATGCTTCTTTTTTATTTACCTACTTCTTGATAGGATAACGGTTGAAATGGTCCGTGGACCGTCTGGCCTGCCCTAAGTGGGTATTCGATTTATTAGGCGTATTTACACGTATTTACATTTTACCAATTGAAGTAGGTACTTAGAATCATTCCATTATTATGAGCAACGTATATCCTAATACCTATATAATACTAGCTGTTGCCCCCGTCTAGATTTGCGTGAACATCCATATCCGTATTTACTCCGTATTTCATACCGTATTTTTATACTCCGTATTTCATACCGTTGGGATGATATCTGGAATAAAAAATGTGTTCCAGAATGTTAAATTCTTACTTTACGGCTCATTATGTAACATCGCATAAGTTACACGTGGTTGATGATTTTTGTCAATTCCCTGTTTCCCGGGATTGAACTCTATCAATTTGTACTACTGACACACTTTAATTTTGCTTGAATAAAAACGAGTGAAAAGTCCAAAATTAAATGATACTATGCTACACTTTGCCGAGCCCAGGTCACATCGGTGCCGACGCTGGAAGAAATAATCCGACTACATAAAGTGTTTGTGTCGCGCTTTAATAATTAACACTGGCTCCTACCTAGGCGATTTTGATGACGGTCAACTTTTTCCTGGCAGACCCACTGAAGGGGTTCGGCCCTCATGAAAAACAATGCTGGGTGGCACACGGAACGGACTCGTTGCGGTGTACTGAAAGTCATCTTTATTTTAAGTTTTATATTGGAATATATAACTTAACCTGGTTAGGTACAGTCAACTAAGAAAATGGTCTACCTCTTTTGAACCTCATTATACATAATTAGATCTACTTTGTTTAAATAGCAGACACCGATTCAACTAGTTTTATTTAAATAGATGAGTTATATGAATAAATAAAAGCCATAAATATTTTTTTCTGTTTTAATGCCTATAGGAAATATATATTTAAGATATTTAAGTATTTCTGTTCTACTTACATTCACTCATTCAATTCATTCATTCACTGTTTGTGCCATCAGTACTTCACGTAGCTGTCTGTGTAATCATTCACCTCAACTCTCGTGGAACTACCTATAGAAAGACATCAAGGTGCACTAAAGATGACAATTGTTACAGGTTTAGGTGTCAATATTTTTTGCAAACAATTACAAATTTAATTGTTCCAAAATTATGATCTTTTTTGAACCTGACCTTGTTTTCATAGGCCGGACTTAATAAAGTGAGGATTGCGCGGTTGGAGAGTAGGCTGGCGAAAATCCAGGTGAAACCCTCCGACACGACCACGCGTGTGGTTTTGAACACTGGAATACTCTAACAGTTTGCGCTCCAGTGAGATTAACCAATCTCACTGAAGCGCAAACTATTAGAGTTTTCTACCGAATCTGAGGTGTGAGTGGAATCGAGCTACTGGGAGTTTTGTTGCTGTTTCACTAAACCTAGCCTAGCTGAGAAGAGTCCAGCAAGAAGAACAGCTGAAGACTGAGTCCTGCGGAGGGCTGAAAATCGATATGATGGATATGATGGGGAGCGTTGTCAAAATAACATCTGACAGTCTCGACTTAAAGAAATCATACGTGTTGCTAATTTCCATATCGTGGTAGGCTTTGGTATACGGAAATGTCAACGTGTCTTCAATATCTAAGTCAAATTTTGTAGGACTTCAGATAAAACCGTTATCGAGCTCTAACAACCTTCTAGATGACCCCTGATGACATATCAATTACAGGTAGACGGGGTTCCAGGCACTGGTTTGCAAAATATTGACAGCGACTGAGTAAAATAATTAAATATCTCATTTCAAACAGTTACTATGGGTTGAAGTATTTTTGGTAATTTGTGGCTACCCCTAAGCACTTTTTTACTCCACATTTTTTCACATATTATCTGATCATTGCACAATTTTTTAATGGGGTTCTTTTTACTTTGATTTCAAGTATACCTATGCTTACCAATTTTCAAGCCTTTAAATTACGAATTAGAGGACTTCACCCCTCTTTTCACCCTTTTCATCCCCAATCTGTACGATTTTCATTGCGAAGATCCAATAAACTCATTAGTGAAGGTTGTACTACAATCTATTTGTCGATTCTAAGCCCCTCAATCGATTTTTTTGCTAATATCTTCAATTTATTGATTTTCGACCCTCTACAGCGTTACTTTATGTATATAGAAGATAGATAACGGCATAAAGCATAGTAATTTTGATTGTATGCTTCAACTAAGACCGAACAAGAAAAAAAACCTACTCCTGACAGCAGAGTAAACGATTCAGCTTGTTCATTTTAACCCGTCCCGTCCCGACGGGACTGAAATGTATTTTTAACTGAATAACCGCGTGTTATGCATCAGAAACCTAATACTAATGGCGCCCTCTTTTAGTTAAACTGCATTTGTTTCGGTCGTGATGAATCCGTTGTATGGTCAACTCAAGAACATCTCTACAATTCTAAACCTTATCCCCCCCACATATACTTCAACAAATATATGCACATATTTATAAACCACTGAACATGTGTTCGGCAGTACTGCAACGAAACTTTCCACTTTATTTTTATTATTTTCGGCTTCAGACGTTTCATATTTCATTTAAACTAAATATTGCAGCACTATCAGTCAGAATGCTTCTGTCATTTTATATTACGGAAGAAGAGGTAATTAATGTATTAGGAAAATTTGTGTTATACATTAAGTTGTTGAAGACGGATATTTTTTTATTATCATATTTTAATACCTAATTTGACTGTTTTGTTGGACTAGCTTCACTCATGCTCATTGCTCGATACTTAGTTCATATGTGTGATAATCGTGCAATTGGTCAAAAACCTCTTATGCATCCTATATAGGTATGTACCTACAAGTACCTACTCTGGTTCTTTTGACCAAAAGACCTGGATCAAATCCTGGTCGTCATTGTCCGTCGACTGGACTGAAACTGTATTAGAAAAGTTGGTTTTGGCGGCTAAAATCCACTCCGGGTCTTTGTGCCTACCACGGCAGTATTGTATTTATCAACCGTACCAACCCATACAAAATCTCTAACATTTTAACAGTTAACTCTTTCTGTGTTTGGCTGCCAGTTTTTAGGGTTCCGTATCAAAATGGTACAAAAGGAACCCTTATGGTTACACTTTGTCTGTCTGTCTGTCTGTCACATCGCTAAATATCTAAAGAACTGCTTCTGCTATCGATTTGAAATTTGGAACAGTTATAAAAAGGATAAAATCTAGAACATGCCTTTTTTAAATATTTTGTTTTATTTTCTACGAAAACTGTCAGATAATAGGTGGTTCAAAATTTGAAAGTTTAGTGAATATGTCAAGTGGGGTATCGTATGAAAGGGCTTAATAAACCTTGTCATATTAAAATCCCATTAATATAGGATGTTTCTACGAAATATGAAACAAATTAATGAAATTAAATGGCAAATTATTCTCATGTGTTATTAATAATCAATTATTTCCATTAATCAGTGAATGGTATTGATTAACTAACAGCGAATAGGTATTTAAGGTATTTAATAATTAAATGTATAAACACTTCTGATTTAAATTAACATATTCACGGTACTTACTGGTTACTGGATACATTCCTTTTAAGGGAGTAAAGTACAACGTAAAATATACAACAACAAAACAAGTTTTTTGAACGGGATTCGGCAATTTTGGGGAAAATCTTCAATAATTTTCGGACCGGGTATCACATGACCTTTTTTGTTGCAAATGACTATTTGTACTATTCTCCCTTAAAAAGAAGGTATTCAATAGTCAGTCATCCCCGTATCAATAGTCAGTCATCCCCATATATCAATTTGATTAATTATAGCATTTTTAACCGCATTCAGAGTATAACGGTCTGCCGCGGGGACACACATGTTATGTGGTTTGTTTTTCTTCTGTTGTTTTTTTTATGTAATATGTGTATCTTCTGTGTCTGTGACTAAATGTTTCTTTCTTTCTTTTGTTTTACGCCCTAAGAGAGTACCTTATGTAGTATTATATTACTCCATAAGTAATATCATCTTACTTTCTTTACATGTATACTACCCACCAAAACTTGGGCGGGCGTCTAGTAACGATACAAAGCGTTCGCTCAGTCTCGATACATCGGGCGCAGTCTTCATTTTCCGTGTCAAATTTGTGCTACACTGAAAGCAGTCACGTACTCGTATTAGGTCTCTCGAGGCCTGGAATTATCCATTAGCTTTACTTGTCACATTACTCTCCGCCATTTTAAATGATGCTTATTGGGTTACCCAATATGTTTTATTATTAGTAAACGGGACTTAATCGCCTACAATTAAATTTATACCTGTTTGTAGTTGTGGGCGTTTCTACATTGGTGAGACTAAACAAAAAATATGTGTACCTATAATGTTCATTTTTATGTCCCGTGGGGCAAAATACACGGTTCGGAAATATAGGAAAGAAACTGTCGATAACAGTACCAATCCCACACAATATTTGTCTAGACGCATCTCAGCATTTTCAGCGTACCTTCAGGGATGCGATTCCAGTAGTTTCAATAATGAAAGAGGAATATCGCTATTTTGTCATGTGACATCTCTGATCATCATCTGACATTTAGAATTTGAAAGACGAGACGTGAGGATATGCAATGGGATATGATGAGGAGTTTGACTCTCGACTCGACTCGGTCCCAATGAAAACTATCTTCAGTTTTTGAAGACGTTTTTGATTTCAGTTGTGTTTTATACCTAAATATCTATAAACAGAATTACGGAGCGTCTGGCATCCGAAGGTCCCGAATGGAGAGAGGGTGGAAATCTTAAGAGTTCAACGACCGGTAATGTACGATTTGAGTTGGTACATTTATTCTAAGAACTATCCTGTGTATTTATGGTTTCAGAATTTCCCGTCTTGTCACTAATTGTTATAACTACAGTAGATTTGTAACTCGTGGTCAAAAAGCGACAAAGCGTGACAAATACAAGTCTTCCTAAATTACCAAGAATCTAGAGAAATCAAGATACTGGAACTCAGTTTTACTTCCATTGGCTTAGAAACATTTGGTAGAAACGGGAGCTCGAAACCAATCTTTTCGTAAGAGCGAGAACGCATCGCATTCAAAGCTATCTAAAATGCAACGGAATAGCAATATCTATTTTAGTACGACCATTGCTCTTTCGTACCTCTCGTTGAGTCATTCGAGATCCCGACCTTATTCATAAAGTCTTAAGTGATTATTTACTTATAAACTTCGCGTAATTATAAGCGTAATTTTTTGAAGATGGACACGAATACGAATTAAACCATACGAATCAGGCCGGATTCGATCCCCCTTGTGCACGTAGTAACATTCTTCGCCCGGTCTAGGATTCACAGGTGCGAGAGCTGAGTTTAGGCGAAGAGGTAAGAAAATAGGCTGAAAACAGACAGCTCGAAGAAGGGTAAGAACAGCTTCCTCGGGGGGTGTCACTGACCTCGGTTCTTAGCGCCTCTCTCGCTCCGGATGAGGACCTCATGATCACTCTCTTCCCATACCTCGCCTCCCGAGGCTACTGCCATGGACAGCAGCACGAGGCCGCCGGCCAGCCACATCCAGCGTTTACTCTGCGGACAAAGAGGATGTTTGGGAGTCAAACAAGGGTCAAAGTACCAGATTGCCTCAAGGGAGCAAAATCATGTGTTTAAAAATATATGTTATTATACCATTGGATATGCAGGTGTAGCCTTTATAACCTGAAACGACATACTTTATGACTGAGCAACGGCAAGCATAAAATAATGGCTACCTAGTTAAAGTATTTTCGGCCAGCGAGAGCGCTTCCGGGGCTTATTTTGATTTACCGCGAACATTTGTGGATAGCGGTAACATTATTTTATAGACAAATCCTGATTTATCTTTAAGAACCCTTTGTAAACCCCCGCATTAAAATGGTATGCAAAACACAAGAGATGAAGATTTGTAATAACGAGTTATTCAAAAAAACTGTTATGTGTCATTAGATAGGTAGCGATTAATTGACGGCAATATATAAACATGCATTTTTGAAATAGCTTTGGTACTTAAGTCATCATCCATTGCAAGTTTTTACATAACGGCTAAAACAATAAATATATGTAGCTGTATCAAATGAAGTTATAAAATTAATGGTTAATGAAGAATTTGATTTAAAAAAATCTATTCACAGCGGATCTTTACAGTAAAAAAAAACTTCTCTTTTTAAAAACAGAGACGCCGTTTATGCGGATTGTAAATCAAACAAAAATTAGGCTTTCGGACCTTTGACTTTTGACATGTCCATGTCCACAAGATTGCAAACCTAAACCTCTGAGCCGTATAACTCAGCGGCCTAATTTGTGGCAATCGAGAATCTAATTCTGCAGGTTTAAAAAAAAAGAATTACTAATATTGTATTTTGAGTGGCTGAAATATTGTTAAGGCTATCGCAAAGTGCTGGAACAATAAAAATTCGCGTAGCTAAATACCAGATTCGCAGTGCACAAAGTAAACAAAAAGCAGTTTGTTACGGTACGTATAAATTAATTGTGACAGTTTAAAAGGCAATGCTTTACATGGGTGTTATAATATTTTCATCAATTATGTGTTATGATAGGTTCTAGTTCTTAGTTCTTAAGTTTATTAGTTTATTGACTAAACTTTACAACATTCGTATACAGTCAAGAGTCATCGATCGCTGCATCGGCGCTAAAGCAATCCATATCGCCCGATAAACGCAAAGTCGAACGATCATCGTGTCTGTGGGAACATCCCTAGTACGTCCCGTTACTTTTGAGATGAGCTATAAAAATGTATTGTGTAGAAATTTGATCCTCCTTATACCATCTATATAACTTTTTTCAGTGTTAGTTAGCTAACAATAATTCATAACTGAATATAATATCTATTATTACGTATTTGGTATCACTCCAGATCTGCAAATCTGTAATGACGGCAGCTGTGTCCCCGAGATAAAAAGGCATTGCAATGGCAAAAGATACTATGACCCGCTTAAACAACATCTGGAAGCAAAGAGGAATCGGTATCAAAACCAAGCTCAAGTTGATACGATCCCTGGTAGTCCCTATTTTCTTGTATGAAATGAAACGTGGACAATCCAGGCCCGAGAAAGACAGCGGATCGATGCATTCGAGACGTGATGCTGGAGGCGAATGCTGAGGATACATTGGACTGCGAAACGCACAAATGCATCGATCATGACCCAGCTTCGAATAAAAACTCGCTTGTCTACCCTACCATACGCCAACAACGTTAATTTGCGTATTTCGGCCACACAATGCACAGAGGCGGTGAAAACTTTAAGCAACTGGTTGTGGTTGGGAACTCAGAAGGTAAAGGTTGTTCACCAGCAAGATGGAGCGATCAAGTGAAAGACCATCGTCTTCCGAATTCTATAAGGTTGTAAGAGATGCGCTGGACAGAAACCGGTGGAGGCAGATCATCCGCTTCAGATGCAACCCTGATGCTGACCACGATCCTCCATGAGGGACCGACCAGAGGGAGAGAGAGAGAGAGGTTTCACTCCAACTTGTTACCCATGTACTGTTTATACCTGTTATACCTGTGCAGAATGTATTATTATGGTTTTTACTTTGAGTTCCATCCAGAGAATCACAACGTACTCATCAGTAGCTGGACACTTTGGTACTTTGTCGTTTTCACCCGTTGGAAATGTAAGTATGACAGGTTAAACATGACGTTAAAGGGACAAGGTAAAAAGGTGTTAAGCCCCTTGTGAGTTCGACTGCACGTCAAATATGTACAATACTAGTCTAATAACAAAGGTAGAAATGACTTGTTCCACCAGCTTATTTCAGTGTAAACAAGTGAGTACAGTTACAAAAGGCTCGGTATAAAACTCGCCTTTTTGCGGATAAACTTTTAGCGAAGGTATCGGATGGAGTGGCATCCCACGGGCGGGGCGCTAACTACGGGAAATTTTCCCTTCCATTTTATTCGAATTTTCAGTGAACACGAGTTAAAAGCATTCCGGTAGCGGGTGAACTATTTCCACCGCTCTTTTACGCCGTATGTAAAACAACTGGTGCAACGTTAGTTGCCCGCCGCTGTGTCGTTCGAATCAAACATCTCAATTCAATTGTTTTGTATTTGCCTAACATCAAAAAGTCTAATGGATACCCTACAAAGTTGGTACTTAGTACCATCCCAATAACTGAGAGGCTCCATGGAGACGTCGAAAGGTTTCAAATATTTAAAGCAAAACTTTACAATTTATAGTCATCTGATCTATGGAAGCATATGGAAGGAGAACTATAAGAGTCGCTTTTTGAGAGGGCAATCATTCAGTGAACACTTTTTAAGAGTAATCCGGTTGGGTGAACTATTTCTATCGCCCCAAAATCCGACGTCAAATAACTAAGTACGTCGTACAATTTACTCTCATTCGTCAGCGTTTTCACGTTTCTCTAACGCATCTCAATTCTTTACTGTGTGTGACTGTGAATGCTATATATTAGACTGGGTGTTAAAGTTTAAATTAGGTTTAAGTAAATTTGTATATTTTGGCATAACGCGAAATTGGCAGACTGCGTTTTAGGTACAGAGCGACTAAAGGTTCACCACTCACATACACCGTTACGCGTAGAAAAGATGATAAATGAAAAAGGATAGGTTTTCCCTTTTTTCGTCACTTTTTCCCAGTTTTCGTCACCACGTTTCCCAGTTTTCGTCAACATCCTAGGGAGGGGTGATTCATAGAGTCAAAAACCAGTTTTCTGGGTAAAAAACCTTAAATAGGTACTCCTTACTACCTTGTGTTTGCTTGTTGTTGGCTTTTGTTAGTATGAAATAAAGAAATGATCAAAATACTATTATAATCAAAATCTTCTTAAAGATGAATCCGTTCCAAGTACAACTTAGATCCCTCATTTGAGAGAAACAATGACCCTATTTTGTTGAGAACCAGGTGTGAAGACATTTTATCACAAGCCGGTGAAATTATATCTGATGTCAATATCAATAGGCGATATGGAACGTACCTAGATCGTGTATTCCATCATATATCAGATAAATTCATCATATTTCTCAGCCACAGCTAAAAAATGCTATTATTATTTTTCTTATTTCTATATCAATTTTCGAATTATGTAATTGCCATATGACTATGAAGATATAATTATAAAAACGACAAAGCGAGACACAATCGCTTTACTTAAATATTCATCAGTATCCACGTGATAAGTATTGTAATATGAGTGTTTCATGTAATAGAAATCACCATGTGACCGCCCCCATATCATGTAATAGAAATCACCATGTAACCGCCCTCAATTTAAAGAACGAAATATCAAGCCCGTGAGAGACGGGCGAGTTAGTACGCGCACTTAAGTGGATGATAGACGGGCGGGTTTTAAAATCGTGATCTTAAGGTAGACCAAGATAACCTATTATCATTAAATGTTCAAAAGACAAAGTTTTTATGCATTCGCAAGACTGCTGCTTCCGCTCCCTCAACTCTGGCTAAAATTAAAATTCGACCCTCCAACTCATTGACTTCGGAGTCCTATCGAGATGATCATTGTACTATCAGCAGAGCACCATCAATCAAGTATTTAGGGGTGATACTGGATGAGAAACTCTCCTTTATGGAACACATTTTAGCTACAGCAAACCGAGTTAAAAAGCTTAAATATATTTTCAAAAAACTGCGTGCAGTCATGGATAAAGACCTCCTCAAATCTGTTTATTTAACGCTAATTTGGGGAGGAGCTGCCAGCTCCTTTATGATACTCCTTGAGAGAGCACAGCGTTCGCTACTGAAAGTCATGCACTCGAAAAGCCCCAGCACCCGAGCTACGAATTGTATAAGGAAAGTCAAGTGTTAAGTGTGCGGCAACTATACATTCTGCGATCCACGGTCATAGCTCACAAAATTGTTGTCAATTTACCCGACTATAACAACCGCTTGCTAAAACGCAACTTCCAAATTCCTCTTCCTGCAGTTGCATTAAAGTTTGCAAAAAGACTGGGTACCTGTATGTGCTTGTTCATATATAGGAATGTAAATCAAACCTGTGACTTAAAAACTCGTACTATAAGGATGGTAAAAACTGTAACTTACAATTGGTTAAGCTATTTAAACTATGAAACAGAAAAAATGATCAAATAAATTAATTTACACACCTCGCACCCACTCTACACGCTAATTAATACATACACACACTCGCTTATTAACACACTCATACCCTTACACTTACGACGAGTACCTTCCTATCAAATAATTATTAAAAGTCTAACTTTTTAAATTTCAACTCCATGATTCGTTTATTTTCTGTACATTCTTCTTAGTTTATAATGTTTTTGTCTTTAGCGCAAGATATTCAGTTAAATGGCAATCGGATCTTGTGTCAGCCTACGATACAGGTCTAGCCAGAAAAGTGTTTTAATTTACTTTGTCATGCAGTGTCTGTAACATTTTTCTTTTCTTATATATTTTGATCGTTTGATAATGTTAATAGCACTCTGTATAAATAAATTATTTTGTATTTTTTTGTATTTGTAAGGTTCATGAATTTTGCTCAGCTCGACATCGACATAGGCAAAAGAGCTATAAAGTCATACTTTACTTACTCGCCAACTATGCGCGTGACAGACTAGTAAGTACGGGGTTTACTGCTCCTTGGCCTTACTCACATGTGTGGCATCCTAAGTATGCGTATTTTAAACCCGCTGAGTAAGTTTGTCGGCGATCCCACATATTTGATTTTTTCCCGTAGGCTGCCTTGGCCCATATTTCTGTATTTTCTGTGAAGATGTGTTCACACCAGACCAACGAACGCCAACGAATGTTTTTCAGTGTTGGCTATCGCACGCTCGTTGGTTCTCACTTAGGTGCGTACACACCAGACCAACGAACTCCAACGAATGAGTTTCGCTGGCCTTCGCTCGCTGTGTCTGGACGGATTAACAAACGCCAACTGGCATGTGCCAAGGATTTGAAGCGTTGGCATTTGTTGAGTCGTCCATACAGGGCTAACTATGATCAGCGAAACCCATTGGCGTTCGTTGGCTTAATGTGTACCCACCACGCATCTTCAAAAACCAACGAACGTGCGGGAACGTGCGGTAGCCTACGCCGAATATCTTTTGTTGGCGTTCGTTAGTGTGTACGCAGGCAAATGATATCGCCACGCAGCGGATTACCGGCACACGCTAACGAATGATTATGGAATAGTTGTTGGCGTTTGTTGAGTCATCCATACAGGGCCAACGAATGCCGGCGAAACCCATTCGTTGGCGTTCGGGCCTAGTGTGTACGCACCTTCACTGCGGCGAGCCGCCGTTTCGTTTTTGCAGTCTGTGGGTGCAGATCACTTGTGGAATTTCACGTTTGTGTCTATTTTGGTTGAGAAAGACCTTAACGTTATTATTATGAGTGATTTTCGAATTTATTCGCATTGACTTTAATTGTCGTAAACTTTAAAGCCGGTGACAGACGGGCGAGTAAATCTCGCGGTTTTAAGGCTCGTCGACTTTATTCGCCAGTACGCTAAGTACGCGAACTTAAAAACCGTCGAGTAAGTTCGACAGCGTTCCAATAGGTTTGTGATTTTTACTCGTAACCTGCGTGTCTGACACCGTCGCGAGCCGCTAGCCGCGATTTTGTTTGTGCAGTCTGTGGGTGTGGTTCACTTGTGGCATGTCATTTGACATCATTAAGAGCCTCTAGGACCTTTGCCAGAGACAGAGAAGAGATAAATTAACAACAAAATAACGAATTAAACCTAAATTTTTGCAGGTAGTAGGCATTATTAGTTTAAAAAAAAGCTTAATATTGTCTTCGTTATGTATATTAGTAGTCATATGGACCAAAAACATCACTTCAACAAGGTGAAAACAATAAAACTTACTTAGAAAAATCCCTGTACCACTAATCTTTTTTTAAATTTTCGCGGTTTAAAAACGTGGTTCAAACTTTCGTTGATTATATCTTGGTCACATGTTGTTAAATAAGATTAGAATATAGTTAGTGTTCTAGGTTAGGTATTAAGGAACGCAACGAGCCCAAACATGCGCGGGTAATTGTTTATATAAGTATTCTTATTCTACACATTTGTAAGGAAGTTGTCATCCAAAATGACGAGAACCGGCGCACTGTCGGAAACCGGCGTAACGACCCTATTCTTTTTTAAATAATTCAATGGCAATTCTTTAACATCTCCTCTCTTTTCGGGGATTTTATTAAGAGACAGGAGAACATGAGTAATTTTACATAATGGTCATAGGTTTACGATAATGTCCGTCATGTTTTGCCTTTAGGCGTACACATTCAAATTAACAATAATACAATAGTAGTTCAATTAGATGGTTCCTGCTTTACCAATGCATTAAGAATTTACTTCCATATGAGTAGTTAAGTTTTCACATTTGGAAACACCATCTCAGTTCTGCATTTTTTTAGAACTTTGGATGAATTATATATGGGGCCCAATAATAATATGTAAATTTCATCACAACTCCTGTTAGACGTAATATTTCGAAAATATGGGGCTTCTTGTAAAATGGGACTTTTACCTATAGTTAAATTGTGTTTCGAGGAGATTATAATCATTATACCTAAAAGGAATGTACGGTATAAAGTATTTGTAGTTCAATAATGAGTCAAGTAGAGTAAGTAGTTGTGAATATATGCCTGCTTAAATCCTATGCGTACTAAAGTACGAGCAAACCAAACATGGTTAACCGCGTTCCACTCTGCTCTCAATACCAATTTCGTAAAAAAAACTGCACATTGACTTGTAAAATAGTGTTGATACAATTTTTGGAAACAGTACGTAGGGAAAAGTGGAGTAAAAGCAGGATCCGCCAAGACCGGTGCTCTATCACAGAGTTCCCTTCTTCGCAGGCCCTGTAGTTTCGTGCCCGCACATATCAGGTATAGTCCGTGACCATATTTAGGCTCGGTTTTATAAAGATCCGTAAGACCTTAAGTCGGTTTGTTATGTCAAAAAATGTACTGAGTTACTCAAATTTGATCTGACATTTGGTCTAACGGATCTTTATAAAACCCGGCCTTAATGGTCGGTACTGTCACAATAGGCTCAAGTAAATTGAGTACGTTTGACTATTCAGATGACGTACTTTGCTGCGGCGTTTCGGGGAAATTTCCAATTTAGCTCGGTGATACCTTTGAAATGCAGATTGCTGGAATGGATAGGATAAAGTTTATTTAGTCTATTTAGATGTAATATTTTTACGAGTATTTTGGTTATGTAAGGTAAATGTGCCAGCGTTCGACACTAACCTAATTTTATGTCATAGTACTTGGCACTTCCAATCTTATGTCATAGTTAGTTTCAATTTCCCATGAAACATATTGAATTTACTTTTGAGAATCCTAGAGGTAGCAAATTAATATACCACAATACATTGCCAATTAGAATTCCCCGGCTGAATACTCTCTCGAAGTACTCTCTTGGAGTTGTCGGGGACGAGGAAGCGATTCATTTGATTTATAACTATCTACAAATTCCTGTGCACTTAATGTCGAAGCACTTAACAGAGAAGCTGTGTTCTGCTCATATTGAACAGAGTTTTTGAACTAATATATTTAGTTAACAGAGGTAACTTTTAAATCTTAAATTAAGATTGTTGCTCATTTTTACATAACTATATAGGTACATGTATGTTTACAGTCCGTTCAAGTGTTTACGGTCTGTTGTGTATGAGCTAGGTAATGAATTTTAAAGGGAATTAATACTTTATTAACCATGAATACCTTAAATGGAATGGTAATATTCTGTGAATTATCGACATCAAAATTAAAAGAGGAGATTCTCATTTGAGTTGTATTTTTCTAGTGAAACTCCGCCATTTATGAGTATACTCGTATGTGTGCACACATCAATTTCAAAATATATTTTTTGTTTGAGAGGAGATTTGGTCCCATATATTTTGGATAAGATCTGATGACGAGATCCACTAGGAATCGAAGGAACTTCTCAAATATTATAGACACATCTATGGCCATTTCAGTTTTTTTATAGCATTTGAACCCGAATATTACCATCTAGTGAAGTGCAACGTGCCACTGAGGAATCCCTCAGTGTTAAGCAATTCAATTCACGGCGGATTACAATACAATTTTTAGCTTCGATAAGATTTATGTTGGTCAAGATTCAAGTGGAATTGACGCAACTTCTCAAATATTATCAAATATTATTATGGATTAAACTTAATTATTGCGATTTGTTTTTTTTTCTGTAGTAACCAAAGCTTTCGCTCTCGACTAGGCGAAGTGATAAATTGTAATCAGTTTATATTGAAGTAGAAGAAATTGTTGTTTATAGTAATATATATAGTAACCTCAAGTGATATATACAAGGGAGTTTCTCGAAAAAAAAGTATTGATTAATTTATCTAAAACTTGAACGTTTGATTTTTTATCATATGTTGTAAAAAAAATTGCGCAGTTGAAGAGAACGTCGTATTAGTAAATGACTACTCGTAAAAACCGTTATACGTACGCCACTGATGCAGCCACTAATATCTTTGTTTCAAACTTTTAGAATCGGCTGACTGTCTTAACTATATTTCATACTGTTTCTTATGCACTGTACTAGCACATAGTATCTAAATAAGCGTAGGTATAATAGCATTATTATATAAGCTGTTAAAGGTTTAATATTAAGCATACATTGGCTAAGTTATTCTTTACGAATAAAAACATCCATTGTACGCTTTATAATGCCAATATTTTCCGCTGTCATGTATAACCTATGATTCATGTGTATACGTGTCAATGATATGCATAGATTTTTCACCTTATCACAGAGGGGTAAGGTGCAAAAATGTAAACATATATTCAACGGCGACCGATTAGCTGGAATGAGCTAGAAGATGACATCGACTAAAGGGTGTTATAAAAAACTTGTATATATATTATTATTTTTTAGTTCCGTGCGGATGCCAACGGAGCCCTCCATAACTTTATTTGGACTAGTTAGGAGGTGAAAAAAGTGAACATATCTAGTGGTTGAAAGACTCATGTTTTGGTTTTTCTAAAAAACAAAAACTCGTAAACGGTGGCCAATGGCAAAGAATGTTCTTGGGCATCAAATTCTCTACAAAAAAGGTTCTATACACTTTTTCGCTAGGATGAATATTTAATGAGATTTTAAAGGGGGCTTCTAAAAGTGGCTTCTTATGCTTTGTTTTTTCATTACGCACTGATAGAGCTTTAAACAACCATACCCTGGCATAGTAATCGTTCTAAAATAATAATAATATCATTATTTATGGTATAAAAATAGGTACCAAAGTTTCAGTTATTGTTTAGGCATTTTAGTTTCTTCTAGTTTCTTTTTCACTTTGTATGTCACTTACACCTCTGTTTTTGAAGAGTTTATAAAAAAAGCTGAAAAGTAATTACGTTATATTAAACCGTACCTACAGTGCACGTCAAAGATAGGTATAGGTAGGTACATAAGTTAAGTATATGTCGGGGGTCGTAGGCGAACAATCGGATTAGCTACGCCCGGGACAAAGTTTTAAAAAGAGCTACGATGCCACAGACAAACACACATGTTAAACATATAACACCCTTCTTGCGTCAATGCAATTGCGCATCGGGAGTTAATAAGAAGAGATAAAACATTCTTTACTACGGACTTTTTAGGAAAGAGCACGTATCTGGACATTTTCTCAATGTTACTATCTAGAACAGGACTATTGCAACCTTATGTCATAAATTTTAAATGTATTTTTTGGAAGTTTCATTAAGAAATGTCGTTTCAAACATCACTCCAAATCGACCATTTTCAAGCTAAAAACTTGTTTTTTCCGCTTAAATTCTACTACATGGAATAAAATCAAAAAATGGCTATGTTACTATCTAAAACTTTGATAAAACTATCATAGCCTTCAACAACTTTATTGGTATTATCAATACTTTTGTCATAATTTGAAATCAAAACATTTTAAAACTTATAAGGCCTCTTAGATGGCGAGATGGAAGAGATGGGTGGAGTGGCGATTCGTTGTAGCATTTTTATGAAAATGATCCTCGGTATAGTACATTTATCTCACGAGAGCAGGTTAGTCATGGTTATGTTTGTGTCACATACAAACTAATAGGCAATATGAACTCAGCTCCTACGCTGCCGCACACATAGACAATATGCATGTATATCTCCACACACAACCATGGCTCACCCGTGTTCGTGCGATAAAAGCACTGTACCAAGATCAAACCAAGATATATAGGTATAATGATTACGATATGGTTATATCAATATACATTGCTTGGGGTTCTCTCAATTTAAGGATATTATAATATTATTACTGTCATACGATAGCACCTTGGGATATTCTAAAGAGCAGCTTTTTTAATTGTTCTCGTAGGATTATAGGCCACGTCATATAAAATTTTAATAACTTTAAATCTAATAGTAAAACATTCGACCGCAGCAAGAAACCATAGTTTTAAAAATATTCCTATGTTTTTCAGAGTTTCGATATACGTCAGATAAATTGAAAATAAAGCAGAGACTTAATAAATTGTGGTCCGTAACCGCAATATATTATTTGGTTTCTTCCACTGACCTGATATTATACAAAAAGTAAATAAAATTATCATGAGACAATCAGACTACGTCACTTTCCCAAATTCTCCCCATGCTCCGGAAATTGAAATGATTTGCTTTTACATTTACTGGCTTAGTAAAAAAACACTATGAATTTAGAGCTAAATCTAACTGAAGTCTTTCACTGTTTTAGTGGACTAGATTCAGCAAATTGGATTTCTGAACATTATTGAACCGACCGGTTTAGCATAGTGGGTAGTGCGCCTGCCTGCGTTCGAATCCCGGTCAGGGAAAATATTTGTGTGATGAGCATGAATATTTGTTTCTGAGTCTTGGATGTTTTTTATGTATTTAAGTATTTATATCTATTAAATATATCGTCGTCTAGTACTCATAACACAAGCCTTCTTGAGCTTACTGTGGGGCTAGTTCGATTTGTGTAAGATTGTCCTCTAATATTTATTTATTTATTGAAGCAATCCAGCGCGGGAATGCTGCCTGCGTAATGGGTAGGGCACAGTACTTTTATCTCATGAGCGCGGGTTAGCCATAGTTGTAGTTGTGTTGTGACAATTACTAACACATAGACAATGTGAACTCATATCTTCTACGCTGATGCACATCTATATCATAATGTGCATGAGCTTGACCAGATATATATGACCGTTGGCCTTGTTAGAGAATTTCATTGGAACTAATTTCTTACACTGGCAATAATTTATGCCTATGATTAAGGTTGTCACTGTTGTCAGTGCCGCTGTGTGGTTTAGGGTAAGTGTTGAATATTAAATAATAAACGACAAAAATGAACAAAAAGATCCATTGTCAAGGGGGAACATTATTAACAACGTATATAATAAAATTTAGAAAAAAAGTCGCACGTAAAACGAAACTATTTTTTACAAAACATTTCAATATTAACATCAGAACTGACAGATAAACAAATCAGCATGTCATTATTCCGACTATACCGACGTTATCACTACATAGTATAAAACAAAGTCGCTTTCTCTGTCCCTATGTCCCTATATCCCTATGTATGCTTAAATCTTTAAAACTACGCAACAGATTTTGATGCGGTTTTTTTAATAGAGGGACTCAAGGGGAAGGTTTATATGTATAATACATGCATCAGCATTGCACCCGTGCGAAGCCGGGGCGGGCCGCTAGTTGACATATAAATGAGATTAATAGCTCTTGACAATAATCATAAATTTCTGGTCGGGCTTTTTTAGATATATCTCAGCACACAACCATCGCTCACCAGCGTTCGTGAGTTAAAACTGCCATAGGTACTGAGAGCGCAAATACTGATAGAAATTTTTAGTGTACGCGTATCAGTGACAGTGATAGCGTCCCGCACAAGTAATCTAACACAGAAATATTTTGTCCTAAATATTAAAAATGTATATATATGTTTTACATTATAGCATTTTAATTCTGTAGTATTATTTTATATACATTGTATATTGTCTTGAAAAAATGACACCCCGCCGAGTTTCTTACGCCGGTTCTTCTCGAGGCAGAGGTTTATTTTATGAACCGGTGGTAGTTTTTTTACATTCCTAAATTGAATTTGAATATGCCTAAATTGAAGAATAAATGATTTCATTTCATTTCATTTAATTACCGCGTGCGGTATGCGAGGTTAAGCAACCAGCCCAGATCAGTTCTTGGGTGGGTGACCGATTTGAGTGATTGTTAAATGAGCGCTCCCGTGCTTTGAGAGGCACGTTAAGCCGTTGATCCCGGCTGCTGTCTATGGTAGCAGTCGTTAAGCCAAGTTCGGCCTTCGGGCGGCTTGAGAACTTCTAACAAGTTGCCCACTCACTTGACGAGCCAAATTCTAATGAGGTCTGGTTTCCCCTCAAGTTGGAAGGTCAAATGGCAGCCGGTTACAGAAAAACTAGTGCCTTCGCCAAAATCTTGGGATTAGGTAGCGGACCCCGGGCATTCTTCAAGATGCAACTGGGGTACTGGGATAACGCTAGGAGGATGAATAATGGTATCCGCAATGTGTAGATATCCTTTGCTTTTAGATTAATTAGTCTTAAGAACCTCTGACTGTTGGCTTCAGCCCTACGTACGCTTTCCAATGGTTCGGGTCCCCAGATATGGTAAAGACTTACAATAATAATAATAGTATTTATTTTCTTACCTTGTATACATACAAGGACAAGGACCCTGGTAGGGTGTAGCAATATTTTTACTTTATAGGCTTACAATTATAGGTAGATTTATATAAACTCAAGTTCTGATATCAATATTAGGACTACTATACTCGTAATATCATAACATATCACAAGAATACATTTTAATGACAAATTCCTACATGATATAATCTACTGTAAATTCCGCTACAGAGTAGTATACACTTTTCGGTTAGTTCTTGGTTTAGGTTTTTATTATAGATGATGAGTCGCTTTGTGCGGATTTTAATTTAGTAGTAATTTTGTTATACACATATTTTAATAACCCTGTAGTAAGGACCACTCTTGTAAATTTCTAATTTGGGTTCGGATAATACGACCTTTCAATTTTCGTTTTACGTGCCACATTTACTAAATTTGTACTTATAATACTGTTTTACTGATTTTTAGGGTTCCGTAGCCAAAAATGGCAAAAACGTAACCCTTATGGTTTCGTCATGTCTGTCCGTCCGTCCGTATGTCACAGCCGTTTTACTCGGAGACTAATAAGCAATACAATTATGAAATTTGGTGGAAAGGTGTATTTTATGAACCGCTACATAAAACGGATGTGAAATAACAAAAAAATATTAAATTAGGAGGGCACTCCATACATGTAACCAGTAGATGAAAAAAAAATTTCATCGCGTATAGTCATGTGGGATATCCATGGATAGGCCTTTAAAAATGATATAAAGTTTTTATTAAACTTTCTTATTTAAGCTAACCGTTGGTGAGACATTATCTGTCAAGGTCATAATCAGTGTGTCCCCTCCCTCTAATTTTCAAATAATGAAGTTTAATTTTCAAACAATTAATACTATCAACGATTTTTGGTTTGAACAAGATAGGTTTCACGTTTTTTTTTGTTTTCGCTGTCTTGACAAAACGAAAAGTCGTAAGTGCCGTGAGTTCCTTATGAAGATACGACCTTTTTAGATTCAACGTATTGGATAGTGGTTTTAAATGTGGACTAGTATGGTACGGAACCCTTCATTGTGCGTTACCCGACACGCATTTGGCGGTTTTTCTCTTAACTTCTGCAAGAGACACCCCAGCATTCCCTTTAAACAGGGTTTTGTGTATATTTGTATTACATTAATAATGGAGTACAATACAACTAGGGCATCGATAACGCAGTGTTACATTTCATACACATTAAATTATAAACATAAACATTAATGTTCAATATATTATTATTTACTATGTTTATATTATTCCAGTCAATGACTTCCATACTTACATTTATCCGCCGGTCTAATATTAACTGACCCGGGCCACTTCCCTAAGATAAACACACAACCAACACTTGTACTTTTTATCGTCAATAAATAATATTAAACGAGACAGCTTGTCTGTCTGCTCAAACAACCACTCTGGATAAAGGTACCTGCACGAAAAGGGCACTCCTTTGAAAAAAAGGGTTTCTCCGACCGACCGGCTTAACAGATTGAAATGTTTACTTAAAAGTCGCCAAAAGCCGACGATTTAGTTTTATGAGAATTACGACAAACGCTTACGAAAACGTCTCAAATTAAAACGTCTAACTCGCCTGTAACAATATTTACACCTTGTTAATTTTCCCTTACATAAATTAAATACAAATGGAGCTGTCCAAATTTAATTATCACATAAAGCCTGAGACTCGGCGTAAATTTGCAAAATACCTAACTATAAAGAAATCCTGGAAATGAAAACAATGTTATTTCATCACGAAAGCGTGAGCTAACTCCATTTCACGGCGAATTGGGATTTAAATTTTCATTTTCGACGTCGCACCGTAGCTGCGTGTTACCCTTCACCGAAGAAAAATATCCATAGTTATATTTAAACGGCACCCCATTAGCAGTTAAATAAATCAACAACAAGCGCATAAACAACCCGCTTTAAAACAAAAAAGTTACGCCGCGGCATCCCACTAGAAGAAATCCTAAAAATGCCTACGGGATCAGATCGGGCGGTAGAGAGAGAGAACGAATTGCATGGGTATACGCAAACAAACACAAGTTTGCCTGTTAACGAGATAACCCACACAAACAAAAACCTCTCGCCCTTACCCTGTCGCGCGCAACCTCTTAAGTCGTCCCCTCCGCTCCTAAATAATTTGTATGCAATATACCCCTTATAATCAACTAAGTAAATTTGGTTTCCCATATGCTACCTACATTAATTTTAATTTGTTTGCTGACGTGGTACTTAATCTCTGATAATAGCATTTGTTTTTGTCTTTGAACAACACCCAATCGTTTTAAGACTCACCAATTTTTGTTTAACAACGTAGACTACATCTACTTATTTCTACCCTAGATCGCGAATATTGGTAATCGAGATTTAAAATACTCATATTAGTGGATATTATGATTATAAAGGTGACCACAACGAGTACTTACTTATTGATTTTTTACATTGTTAAATTCATTAACCATAAATTTAGGTAAGAAAGAAAGAAAGAAAAAACATTTATTCGTGGCACAGACACAGTACAAATTAACATAACACCAAAATACAGAAAATAGCCACGAAATGGCCCCAAATCAGCATAGTGCTAGATAAAGTTTCAGTCAGCTTCCTTTATTTAAAAATTGAATAATAAGTTTAAACGCCCCGTCAACCGGAAATATTTTTAATTTAATTAAATATAAAACTTTGTTAAACCTAACAGTTAGTTGCCCATAAACTTGTTAAACGCTTTCAAGTATTTAATAATATACACGCATCCGAAACAGGTTGTGGGAATAGTTGAACTTACCTCCATCTGACGTCGCGCGTACGTGCGAGTTTGTAGCGGCGGTCGGGGGTGACAGAGGCAGGCGCGTCGGGCGACCGTCGGGCGAGGAATGGCGCGCCGCCGCGAGCACTCACTACCAGCAGGGGCAGCAGGACGCCCGCCTATTGATCTGCCTTTTGCACCCGAGTCCGTACAGGAGTACGCATATTCACACCCCGCCCCACCCACTATCTGCGGCTAGGCAAGATTTATTGCTTTTTCCGGGAATCAGCGGATTTCCTCTGTATGAAGCGACGTCAGATTTTTTGCGAAGGACGCAATTAACTTCTTACAAAATGTGCACTTAAGAGATGATGGGACATTTCTCGTCTCGCAGCTATGCGGCTGATAAACGTGTTTTATTATAGTGGAGACTAGGTATTTAGCTTTTGTGGCGGGATTGCTTTAGGTTCTGATCCTGTGAAGGATTCTGTAATTATAGTAGCATTCTTCTTTCGTTGGAGATTCGGGCAAGTCAAAGTGGTAATAGGTACATAGTTTAAATAAATTATTCAACATCAACGATTATTTGAAAGTGTAAATAATAGTTACAATTCAAATAAGCTTTGTTAAATCTATTGAGTCATTCCATCGTGGTTTTAAAGAATTAATAAAACATACAAATTTAAATGATGCCAATTAATCCTCTAATGTAAAATGAGCCCTTGTACAATGGTAAAACTAATTCACAAATGTTTCCGTGATTTGTTTTAAAAACATGTAGGTACCTACTGCATCATCCGTCACAGGCACGTAAACAAATACAGAGGAAATATTCACGTTAAACATTTTTATCAGCGTGAATTTTCCTGAAGATTTGTTTTTCTTTCATTTTTCTATATGCTACCACCGTAATGAGGAAAACTAATCTTAAAATGAACATACCACTAAAAATTTCTTACGTCATTTGCAACAAAAGTTTTAACTACTTTAAAGTTAAAAGTATAAGCATGGCCTAAAACTTCTAATCTTTTTTTTCGCTTTGTATGAATACTTAAATCACCTCAAACAAACTATGTATACCTATTAAACGTTTTTTCAAGTAATGTAAAGATAATATGTATGTTCATGTATGATGTCTGATAGCGACAATCAAAAACAAAACACAATCATTGAGAGGCGGAAAGCATAAATTGGCTTTGGAGTTTTTTGGTTGTTGTGGGTTCTCTGTGTGCACTGGGGAAATGAATTGTACCGGGTAATTGTATGGAACCATCATATTAATCAGATTTAGGCTTTCCTAACTAATTTGTTTGTTTCTGAATGTAATATTTAAATCAGTTTGTTACAAAGTTAAAATATTTTTCGACGTGTGCATCAACGGTAGAATCTTAAGGACTGATAGTTTAAGCGAATAAAGAACCATCGATAAGGCGACTAACAGCTGAATGATATTCACAATGCTTAGCGTCAGCTCCGCATATAATCTTATACTAGTTCTGACTAATTCTGACCTTTGACTACACATAGTTGTTCCGAATACCGGGACCAAGTTATACCAGAGGAGTGGAGAGGCGAGACAGGTGAATCGAATTTCTTGCTCGCCCACATTCCAGTCTTTCCTATGAGAACCTTACTTATTAGTGCGCCTGTAAATTACTGTCGTAATAAGCTGCTTTTAAATCGTTTTGCCTCACTTAAGTGTGTGCTTAGATTTGTGTGCATGGTGTATGATTAGCTATAATTGCTTGCCTTTTTAGCTTTTATAACTAAGGTAGCGTCTCTGTAAGCTGTAGACCTCGCGAGTGTTTTTTTTATTGGAAATTTGCAAAAACTGACTCGACAAAATTTCGAATCGATATAATTATGGAACCTACTCACTAATTTTCAAGAGAATCGGTAGAGCAATGTGAACTGTAGAGGAGAATAAACCGAAATACGCCCGCAGAAACACACGAAAGCTTTGAAAAAAAAGTGTGTGTCAGCTCCGACTCACGACTGGAGTTTACTCTTTACGAACGATTGTAAAATATATTAGTAAAGATTAGTAAATAATTATATAGATTAGTGAATGAGGATAAATGAACTCGTACACACTTTACAGTACTGAAATTATGCATGTTACATTTATTTATATGAATAAAGACTTAGCGCGTAGACGTTATCGATATCGATAAATGTTGACCAGTGCCTTTACATGACCGCCGTACTCGCTAGCAACTGCGTAAACGATTTAGTATGCCGATTCATAGTTCTATTGCGTAACCGCCAGAGGCGCTGTACTTTTGCCCATACAAATTTTTACGCAGTCGCTAGCGACTACGGTCATGTAAACTCATGGTAAAGGCACAGGGACGTCCGCCGCGCGATCTCGACAACACAGAGACTTGTAGCCTCTATTCGTCCCGGTACCGCCGCATATCAGGTAGAGTCAGTCCGACCCAGGTCGGGCCTAGCTTGCTTTATTGGGCCCGGTCTATAAAGCCAGTCTATAAAGCGTAATACTCTCTATTTGTAAATACGATCGTAAAAATAAAAACTAAAAAATGTGAAAACCTGCTTTATCTTAGCCACGATAAGGCTCAAAGTGTAAAATTATATTCAATTCAATTGTGTAAAATATGTTCATTAATATCAGCTTCAACGTCACCTAATGCCATTGTATAAAATGACATGTCTATGCCAATGACGTTGTCAAATGTCGTGATATTGACAACTCTCTATAGAGTCGCGTCACTATACGTCCTTATTATATCTTAACCCTAAGATTCGTGACAAATATGTGCATATTCAGAGGTCAGCCTTATACTGGTTCTTCTGAATCGAATTTTCCATACGTCAGCAGGCATTGTAAATATCTACATGACTCTGGTCTGGTTCATAAGTTTAACTCCCACCCCCAAATTCACCAATTTCAGGGATGATTTAAGGGACAAAAAGTATAACTCGTGTTAATCCAGGCTAAAAACTCTATATATACAAAGTTTCATCCTAATCCGTTCAGCGTTTTTGCGTGATTGAGTAACAAACATCCAAATATTCAAACATCCTAACTTTCGTATGTATAATATTAAGTAGAATATTTTATATGATTTCGTTACAAATATATAGTTTTTAGATTTTTCCCTGTACTTGTAGTACTAGTATACAACGATATTACTTGCCAAATTTCATAGTTCTGGGTTAACGGCAAGACATATAAATTTTTATTCCCTTGAGATTGTGGAAATATACGTTTTTTTGCGACGTAAACGCCCGTATCTTTCTTTTACGTTAACTTAGAAGTATGATTTTTTCACAGCTTTAATGGACTGTAGACTTTAATATAAGGTTTTAATTTCAACTCGATACCTCCACGCCTTCCCGAGAAAAGGATCGTGACAGACAGACAGACAGATGGACAACAAAGTGATCCTATAACAGTTCCGTTTTCATATTGGTTGTAAATTATCAGAAGATCAATTGCGTCGGCATTTACAAACTACTCAAATCGGCATTATACGTCGCAACAGCTAAACTGCGGCATCTCTTAATGAGCCAGTGGCGGGTGCTGTGGATTTCAGGGACGAGCTTTCCACTATTCCTATCCTAGCGCGTGCCGGACCGTTAGTATTCGTAGCAGACTTACGGCTTTGTATTTCCATGTATCCCAATTAGATTTTCACTCTAGCAAACCAATTTGCAGTTTTGTCAAATTATCCATACCTAACCAATGTATCCAAGGTTTGCACCCTTTTGGACTCTGAGTGAATATTTCACTAACTTTATACCAATTAAATAGCACATTATAAAATATTTACGCGTTGTTTTCTTTTTTTCGATCTTGACAGACACACTTGGCAATTTAACAAACGAGAGCTGCGCAAGATAAGTTGCGCACGAACATAATGGTAACCATAACGCATAACGTGCTAAATTAAGAAGTCGTATCTTTACCCTGATCGTATACTGAGATATGTCTTTTTAAATTAGCACGGCAGATACGTTTGATTTTATACCCCATTAATTATCATACCCCGAGGTTATATATGAAAATCGATTCTGAAGGAGTAAACTCCAATACACTCCAGTTTAGTTTAAGTTAGGTTTAGGTAGTTAGTAAGATCTTGTTTTGTTTTTATTCTATATTTTAATAATTTTTATTCTGAATAAATAATACACTCCAATAAACTGCAAAAATTCTGTAAAAAATGTCCAATACTGACTCGACAAAAGATTCCAAGTATACGAACCTGCTCATAAAATGTCACGAGAATCTGTTGAGAAATGCGACCTGTAGAGGATAATAAACCGAAATTCGCCCGCAGAACAAATAATCCGACTACATAAACTGTTTGCGTCGCGCTTTAATATTGACGTTGACTCCTACCTACGCGATTCTGATGGAGGTCAACTTTATACCGGCAGCCCACTGAAGTGATTCGGCCCTCGCTGGAACATGTGTGAAAAACAATGCTGGGCGGCGCATGGCCCGGACTAGGCACTGGGTACTGGAAGTCCTCTTGATTCTAAGTTTTGTAATGTAATATAATACTTAACCGTTAGATACAGTCAGCCAAGAAAGCACTTTCTGGTCTACTTCTTTTGAACCTCATTTTTTGTATAATATACCTTTTTAAAATGCAATTTATATTTCTCGTAGTGTCGTACTTATTAGGTATAGTTTGTAAAAGCAATTTTTGTAAACCCAAAGACGGAGTGCTTACTACTACTTTCCTCCTCCCTATTGAGCACAAAGATATAGAAAATATACGAAACCAGAGATCAAACTCAGAGAGGTTTCTTCCGCAGCTCAAGACTAAATTCAGGTGGAGGGCTGAAGAATGCGAACCTCCTGGCTATACTTGATTTCACGTGATACCTAGACAAATAAACAGACAGACACAAATTCTAAAAACTGTTGTAATGTGTTCTGTTATCGATTCTAAGACCCCTCAATCGATTTTTTTGCTAATAACTTCAATATACAGACGTACGAACCTCTACAGGTTGATTATATGCATAGATGTATAGGATAGATGTACATATTTTCGACCATCTACAGCTTTATTATATGTATAGATAGATTTGTTTCAGAACTAGGCTTGTGCGCGTTAGTTCACTGAGTGGATCGCTCCGGACTTAGTACCTACCCAATAGTTGGCACCTATTAAGTCCTTCGAGCGCGCAGTGCTAATTTCTACCCCGCACCCCGCCCCTGCCAATACAGTGTGCGAAAGAGATAGCACTTTGCCCGAGCACTCCGCCCTATACAATACGTGCCGGTGTAACGACCACAGTGTAATAATTACAGTAGCACAACTAGTGCAAATCGCGACAGACACTAGTGCCCGAATAAGTAATTAGGTGCAATACATATTACGAATTCAAGTCCGGTCTATCAAATATAATATATGTGTAATTGTGTATGTTTATAATATTTAATTCATATTCTATTAACCTTAAAGCAATAATTTTGCAATTACGCTAAATTGTGCCATTATTTCGATGTTTTTGGGTGAAAAAATACATGTCTTAGTATATTAAAAATATTATTCCCGATTAATGTCACACTATCAAAGACGTTTATTTTATAGAGTATAGTTTTCTATTCATAAAGTTACGTATAATTGAAATAAAATGAGTTTTAAGATCAAGAATAGAGGCATGTATGGCATTTTTTTCTATCGAACAAAGTTTATCCAATTACGTATCGGTCACCCCACTGCAGTAGTTAAAAGTCTCAAATATAACCCTATATATTTTTTTCATTTTAATATGTAGTATCAGAATAAAACCATGTTAAAAATCACATATTTTACGAGAAGCTGGCCTTCTCTAGCGACGTTATAGACATTAGTAATTTGCTAACGCTGCCGTATGTCTAGCACTAATCGGATGACATCCCTGCCAGAAAAATAATGAGGTATGGTATACTAGACAATTCCCAACAGTGGCCAGTTTCTTTTTTACAATTTTTTTTTACCCACTAATACGAGCCAGGGCACGATCGCACGATCTCAAAAATAACTTTGTTTAATACGATAAATATTAAGATATCTTTGAATAATACAATAAAAATAGGAAGTGCATTCGACAGCGGTAAATCGACAACATCAGTACGAGTACCTATTATTAGCGTATTTGATATGAATTATTCACATAATTTCCATTCATTATATACTCCTGTGATATGATTTCTTTCCACAGAGGGTCGATTACGTAACGATTTCATGTGTGGGTTCGTCTAAATGTCATTTTCCATACCAAAATTTCCAGATAAATATATAGCTGACTATCGTGAGTTTGTTCGTTAGGTATTTTATACATGTCAACTAGCTATTTACAAGCACTGACTTGTGTATCATGACACAGCAAAATTAGTACGGTATTTATCACTATCTCGGCAACCAAAGTCAGAGTGTCCAAGAGTATACAGTCAACTAGAATTAATAGACCTGCAATTTTCGCGAGGGTATTCACAAATGCTTAAAAACTAGCCTTAAAGTCTGGGCTACGAGTCTTATCACTAAAGGACACAGTAATGTCCACTCTCTGAGTAACAATGTTTACTGTCATATTTAAAACATAAATAATACATAAGTAACGAGAGTGTTTCATTAACGTAAATTTACTCGCGACTTGTAAAAAAGCCAATGATGGTCCATTTGCTAAATAAAAGCTTTGTTTTGTTGTTGAGTGAGATATAAGGCAATGTAAGAAAGAAAGGGTTCGTAATACATTTTGAAAGTCATTATCAAAGACGATTTTATCTTCTTCATGTGCTTCAGTCAAATTGAATTATCGATAGACCTGCCATTGTCCGTAAGTACTTACCCGTTACTCTGAGGATCAACTTATACTAGGCACTAGTAGGGACGCGAGTTGACAGTGTTAGTTAATCGCGCGATAGCTGGCATTAAATTATGTCATAACTATTCATTCCTACTTGGACGTCTAAGTTTCTAGGCTATATGAACGGTTCCGTTAAACTTTACTAGTGCAACTTTCAAGTGGCGGTCTCTCTTAATTTGCCTGCAGTACTAAACTAACTACTACTTTATAAAGCTTCAAGTTTGGTTTAGAGTTCCGTTCACAAGGAAAAAATGGAGCACGTCTGATAGACTGTGGGCCACCAGCCAGGTTTCAATTACCAATTTTCTCTCGCATGAAAACTTGTATTACTGGTTAAGAAGTTGTATTATGAAGGACTGTGGACGTCTGCCGCGTTTCTGTTGGTGAGTTGAGGAGCAGCAGCCTCCCAAGATGTCAAAATAATCAGTATTTTCGCAGTCGACAAAACTAGCTACAACCTTCTACGCTGAGTACATATTCAATGCTGAAGACTACGTTAAACTTAAACAAAGATTTCACAAACAATCAGTCCGATGGGTTTAAAAGAAAAAAATCAAGTGTTCACAGCTCAACATGTCGAAACTTTCTTGAAAAAAGCCTTGAGCCCATGATTTTAGACAACAAACGTGTGTACACTACACCGATGTATTTATTATTTTACACATACTATATATACGGTTACCTATTCCAAGTTTGCACCTAGTTTGTATGCGATGTCATGTAAGTTCTGCGTAATCACTTAGCATATTTTTCTTACACGTATTTAACAAGCTTTTATTTAACTTGCAATGTATGTAGGTATGTTATGCATTTATGTATGAATGTAACTATCCTTGTTCGGGTGGAATCTTGCAACTAAAATTTGAAGCAGATAAATATCTTCAACTGATTGAGCTGAAATTTTGCATACTTACTTAACTTTAATGTCAATACAATAATATGGTACCATGGGGCTGATCTGATGATGGAGCCGGAAGGTGGCCCTATAGGAACTCTGTAATAGATAAAGCAATCTTACCGAGTCGTGGCTCTTTAGAATCGTCTCGGTGAGGAAAAGTACAGTCGGCTATAAAAGCTTATCACAAAAATTAGTTTTTGAAAAACTTTTTATATGCAAAAAACCTTCTGTTTTCTGAAAAAATGTATCATTGTCTTTTTTATGTTGTTATAATTTACTCCAAGCATAGATAATTCTAGTTCCAAGCATAGACAGTCCTGCAGCGGCCGCACCACAAACCAGCTGAAGTGCACGTAGTAGCGCGAACGTAGCTGGAATACCCTCAGCGAGTAGCCAGTTTTTTGATGAACATCCACGTCATCAACCGTGGCGGTGTAATGCAGGCGCGACACGTAGAGCACCTTACTAGGCATGGCAAACCGCAGACTGGAATTAACCGCGGCTCTTGCGCGGCCTGCACTTTCTTGACACTAGTGTGACTTCCTCCTTATATCCACGATGGTGCCAGACGCTTCTCTTGTTGGCGCATTTTTCCGGTTAGTTGCAACAAGCTGACGCGCAAAGACGTCATCATAACGATGACGTGACTTCGGGGAAGCGCTCCACCAGTGCGGGAGGGCGGAGCGCGGGCGGCGGAGCGGCGGCTGCAATACGTGTCGTATCAGCAACAAGCAAACTAACTGACTCGCTACTAGACGCCGATACATTGACGCCAGAACTGATACAGTCATTGCACTTGAAATTTGATGCCTCTGACCGACTTATAGGGGCGCTTCTTCGCAAACTAATAACTTTATTGCGTAGCGATAGTAGTTTGCGAGGTCTGAAATTTCATCACAATTTCTGCCAAACTTGCTTTGAGAGCCGCAATATTCTTCAGCAAGTAGCTTACGTCGACATGGTCTGGCTGGTATGTAAGACATCTGGAGAATCCCGTCGCCACGAACACAGGCATGGCGTGTTCGTTCTCCCTCAAAACATCTATGATGTCTTCTAGGGTCTTCTTCCCGACTGTGTACACTCTTCGGTGAGGTACATATGTGTCGAAGATGTTAAACCTTCTTGTTTGCGTTTTTTAGTAATACTGACACCCTGCAATGTTTTGATACTTATTTGTATTTTATATTCAATTGTTTATTCCATTGTTGTTCTTCCTTGTGTGACAAGCTATATACATTTTTATCTTCAAATCTACGGAATTTGATTCGTAATTTAGTGGTTATGGAAGCTCATCTACGCATTGAAGATAATTTAGTGTTATAAAGCATAATTATTAGTTTTATCACCATGGGATCACCTTCGGCGTCAAGTCAACTTCGGTCGGAGGTACAGCTGAGTTTCAGCCAATCTCTCTCGAAACTGACGGGAAGGAACTTTAATAATTGGCTCTTCAGCATCGAATATCTGCTAACAGACCTTGACCTCTGGGAGGTCTGTACCGTAGAAGCCGATTTGGAAGATCCTGTCGAGAAGAGGAAAGATGCGCGCGAGAGCAAAAATTTGTCTCACTTGTGACGAATCAGTTTACCCTGTAATAAGATCAGCAAAAAGTGCATTTGAAACTTTAAACTGCCTCAAAAACGCTTATGCTGATAGCGGCCTGACAAGAAGGCTCAGCCTCATGAGGGCATTACTGGCCAACCAGTATAGCGGTAATATGCAGGAATACGTCAACAAGGCACTAGCGACACAGCAGGAACTGGAAGGTATTGGCGCAGCAGTGGACGACGAGTTCCTGGCGATAATAATGCTCGCCGGACTGCCCGAACACTTCAAGCCCCTTGTTATGACATTAGAACATGCGAACATCAAGATCACTTCGGAAAACGTGGTCACAGCTCTTCTGAAAGAAGATTCTCGGGCCACATCCAGTACCCGTGCTCCAGCCTCATTACCTGGACCTGCCGTGCTACACGCCAATGCCCCAAAAACTAAGCTTTTTTGTAAATACTGTAAAAAGTTAGGGCATAAAGTGTCAGAGTGTAGGAAAATTGAAAATAAGAAGAGTGATTCGGAGCCATGAAATCATTCAATACCTCCGAATTCACACTTTCATATTGTTTTCCTAACATTCCTCCCACAGGCGCAGGTCATCATCATAAACAGGAATTGCAGAATCACCAATTATGATGAATAGTACCTACTCGTATGTAGGTACGTAAAGAAGGTTTATTTTCTGTCTAAAAAAACCTATGTTAGACAGCAAGAAAATTCAAAACATGACATCCCTCGCTCTTATGGATAGGTATATTCATTTCTGGCGCGATCGTCTGTATCGATAGCCCCGGGTTGTACGAGCACCGAGTTTAGCCGAAGTGACAAAAGGAACAGGGCTGTCACTACTCAATAAAAGACGAAGTTACTGTAAAGCGCACCGCCATGGAAATCACAAGTTCATCGGGGAACAATTTATAGTCATATAATTCTTGGCATTCAGACTTAATAAAACTAAATGGTAGAAAAAACAAAACGGAATCCAGAGGAAGAATTGGATCTCTATCCATTTCGAGAGACACATTTTAAGTGCGCTTTATTTTCCAAGGTCGCACCCATTAACAGCCTTGGCACGGATTCAATGCTGTGTCTAAGGCTAAAGTGCAGAGCTAGACTTACGAGTATCGTTATTAGGGTTTTTTTTCTGAAGGCTCCTCATTAGGGATATAATATACTTTTGTATATATCTTAATTAGTATTGATAAGTAATTCTTTAAATTTACCGGGATTAGATTAGAAATAATGACTGAAAATCAGCGCTGTAGGTGTCTTACACCTCAGCATAATGCTGAGCCAGTGTCCGTTTCACTGCCACGGGAACACAAATGTTATGTGGTTTGTGTATAATATGTTTTTCTTCATTTATCATTTTTGTCATATGTGTCTTCTGTCTGTGAATAAATGTTTCTATCTTTCTTTCTAAATTGGTACGTTTAGTATTCCAATTGATTGGGTGTGTATCTTGCTCTCATTTTGGCACGGGCACATTCGCTATCGGAAAGCGGTTGAAGTAGTGAAGTGGAAGGATGCCTACTGTTTATCAAATAACAGATGAAGATACGTCACTCCAATCGCTCCACTTACTAACCGACTCCAAAAAAAGAGGAGGTTCTCAATTCGGTTTGTTTTTTTTGTCTGTTACCTCAGAACTCCGTTGTTTATGAATAAATTTGGAAAATTCTCTACAAAAAAGGCTTTACACACTTTTTGCTACGTTAAATATTTAATAACATTTTAAAGGGGGAAAGTTCATTCAGCGATATTATAAGTGGCTTCTTATTGCTTTGTTTTTCAATATATTGCAAAAGAAAAAATATAGTATTTATGTACTCAACTCTAAACAACGATACCCTTCTTTGGGAGTTCGATGAGGGCGTTGGATGGGGTTGGTAATTTTTTTTTCGCGCCCCCTTTAGCTCTCGGGAGCCCCCCCTTATAAACCGGTAAAAATATTTTTTGACAATTTGTTGATGCCTAAACTGTGAAAATTTGAAGACTATAGCTCCATCCGTTTAGTTTTTAAGGCGCAGACTCCATAGGCAGAAAATTATACTAATAATTCATAATTTGCTTGCAATTCAAATTTTCACAGGTCAAGGACATGTTGCCTGCTAATTCAGTCCTAATGTTTAAATCAAAGTGCGTTGAGTCAGATATATACCCTCTGGACATTGGCGAACAAGACGCTTCCTTCCTAGCCATTCGGACACACGGAGAGCCACGGCTCGTGAATCTGTAATGAAGAGGGGATCCGCCTTGACATCACATTTAGATCCACTAAACTAGCGCAGATTCGGGCAAGCCTGTTTCTCTTCGACTAAACTCTGCTGTCGGACACCGCCGAGTTATCGAGTCGATGTAGAGTCCGTATCTTCGTTTGGGTGTATAATAAGCTTCAGATAGCAACAGATGGCAAATTTATCGCACTTGCCTTCGGCTCGGTCGTTAAATAGGTACCTAATGCTTGCGATCTGATCCATTCTTTGTTTTACCACCACACAGTAATACGTAATAGGTTACGTAAGTGTTATGAAAAATTAGTGGTCACTGAAGAAGTGTCCGTGTATTATACGGTCCGCGTCTACCCATGTATGTAATCGATAGTGCGGCATTCAGAGACAGATAAATGCATCCCACCGACGCCTAGTCCGCATGCTAAGCAGCTAGCAGATAAACGGTCCAACATTTCTATTGGAACCCCGGAACCTGGTCATAACTTACAAGTGCCAACATTTTAGGACTCGGGAGTAAGATCAGGAATTGATACGGCTGCTAACTCGAATCGAAATTCGGAGTTGACTCGACTGGATCCACCGATGGTGTGCGGCCGCAGCCGAGTTCGTATCCTTGCTTCGAGTTGGCTTGACTTGCTGAGTCTTCACTACGCCGATGCCGTGCAAGTATCAGGTAGGTGCCTTAGGTGCCTATAAGAGTCAGGCAAGCCGGAGTCGGCGAGTTGATTGATTCGAATTGACTCGTTTAGATCTAGGTACACCGATTCAAGTTATTCGAATCGGACCACTCGATTCGCCAATCGCTAGACGTTTGGCGATGAATCCAAGGCTTTACCTACTGAATTCAAAGTTACAATAGAAGATAAATTGCATTTAAATGTTTCTACAGCGTACAAAGAACTATCGTATTGTTTCAATTTAATCCTCTGACGGCTGAAACCAATCAATCGCGTGTTTACAATTGCATTCAGAGCGTTGCAGTTTAATTAATCAAAATTAATTTTTGATTCAGTCCCGTTCCGATGTCGAAGCAATAATGAAGGAAATACTGTTTATATTCGTGCTGGGTAGGTATTTTTTATACAACGATTGCTTTCCCTTTTACGTATCTAAACTTTCACAGTTAGCTACTTAATACCTTTTATAAAGAGGTAGGTAGGTCCATAAGATTTGCGAGTTGTGACTTACGGTGCGTTGCACCAAACCGACTGTTTGGAAAATTGAACAACTTAATATGGAAGGACGGCTGCCGGCGTCAGCATATGACCGGTCAGTAGGTAATCCTAAGTTGGTGCAATCCGACGGTAGTAAGTTCTTTTGTAACAGATAATCAGTACAACTAAATACTTATGCAATTTCTAAAAACCCTACATATCATCTTAGCGCCCAATTGTTGACACTTAAAGGGTGTCTATTATTTTATCGAAATATCTTACATCGATTTTCATTTCACCGAAAACTGTTCAACGAATTTCATTAGGTTTTTTTTTCTAATCACATAATCATCAATTCATTGCATTTTATATAATCGAACCACTTTTCATAGTTAATCGTTTCGAATCCGTCTCTAATCGTAGCGTAACGGTACATCGAATTTACCTTTCATCGAAATATTAGTTATTCATAGTATTAATTTAACGAAACTTGATTCACAGATAGTACGTTCCATATAGTATTCTTTCCAAGAACAATGTTTCATCGAACAACCAAGCAAGCATGATTTTTCAAGGCGTATAATCTTTCTGGTCTTATATAAAAAAAATAACCTCGAAGATTAAGACGGGAGCAAAGCTCCCGTCTTAATTTTCTAACCTATCCGCATTACAGTCGGTTTTGCCCTGACAGGTCTTTTGTACATTTTAGGTTTTGGGTATTTTTGTTTTTGAGTATTTTTGTTTATGAGTACTTTTACAGAGTACACCAAGAATCTGAGAAAAAAAAAATTTTAGACTTACTTATATCAAGAATAGTAAACAGTGGTGAAATGATGTTCTAGGTAATAAGAATTTTGAGAACTGAAACCTACGTTAAACCAAAATTATACTAAAGGCCATTCGATGAACGACTACGTCGATGAACAAATAAAATACTGAATTAAAATTCGATGAGTTGATTCTTGTGTAAAAGGAAATTCGAGCAAATGTTTGAGCGATCTAACGAAGTTCGATGAATGATTCCTAAGTGATAATAAAATTCTGCGAATAGTGTTATGGGAAATGATAATCGATGTAACGATTTTCGGTAAAATGATGGATCCCCGTATTGTTCACCACAATGGTCATGCATTAAGATTTTGGCTCTGTGGTAAGCATGCGACGTTTATTTATAATATAATTTACTTATATTACCTAAGTATTTGTATCTTAATATTTTCTATTGTCGGAAATGTTTACCAGTTCCTTCCTGACAGTTATGAATTGGCGTTTGTAGTGATGAGGGTAAGACGAATCGTTGTCGTAATTAGCGATTATTAATGAATGGTGAATTCAAATCTATTTTATTAAAAAAAATTTTAATGGTCCCATATATTTCTTATTAAGAACTTTTGTCGTATGATTTTTATTCTACCTACTACCTACTAAATTGACGTCAATTTTGTATTGTTCAGAAATCAATATTGTATTTCCAAATTTTGCGATAAAGGTTATTTCACACTTCATTCGTTCCAATTTATTGGAATACTTATTTATTTATAACGCGTAATTTATTACGGTTATTAATTCATTCATTTAATCGAATTCCATCAACTTACGGAAATATCATCTGAATCGAAACGAATGATTTAAAAAATAAATGATATAGTACGTAACTGCTTTCATGGTAAATTATAAATTATTATCATAATTTACTACGAATCAGTGATAGAAAAAAAAGGTACATTCATTTGATTGCTCCTTTAAAACGCTTATTACAACTTCCTAACTCCTCATGAAGTTTTAATATCAATTCTTGATTTTATTCATTATTTCGATTTGTAATGCGGATTTACGTTATATGGGTGTACTTATATTTGGTAAAAAAAACTAAAAGGGGCGTGCTTAAACTGCACTAGTGCTATTGTTTTACTAAAATAAAGATTGCTTTACTTCAATATATTTATTATTAAAATACTATTTTATTTAAAGGAGCGATTGCCAACAAATTTATGATAATTTTAATTTTTTGGATAATTTATGAGATTTCATACGTCTTCATATTCTATTAGCGCGTTTTGGGGGTCTACTATAAAAACTTTAATGTCGAAGTGATGTCGAACTATGAATCGACCTATTTCTGACACCCTCTTTTTTCGTAACGAACTGAAAGGGACAGAGCGAATGAAGTACAAAGTTCGTGCCGCACAAAATTAAAGAAGACACTTTGTCTCACGGAGTGAGAAAAAACTCATTTTGCTCACTGATTTATCGCAGCAAATTAGGCTTGTTCGAGCGGCTGAGATGAAAAATACTTAGTCCATTAAGGTAGACTTCCGACTAGAGCGGCTCCGGCGTCACTAACGCAGCGACAGTAACGCGGCGATCGAGCGATAGTATTATGCAGTACGGAAACGTATGAATGAACGTTCGAACGCGGCGACCGTGTCGCCGCGACAGTGGCGGCGACTGTGTCGCCGCGTTCGATCGCCGCGTTACTGTCGCTGCGTTAGTGACGCCGGAGCCGCTCTAGTCGGAAGTCTACCTTTACGTCAACGGACATTGTTAGTGTTGTGTGTAGACTTTAATAAAGACCAAATGCGGGTAGTTCGTAAAACCGTACCGCTAGAAGATGTTGATACCCGTTTACGCCAGTCAGCTCGCTGCCACGGATGTGATTGATACATTCGAAACGTCGGGCAAACCTTGAAAAAGTAAATAAATTAGAATTCTTCGCGATTAAGTCCCGTTATCCAATAATAAGGTTTCTATTTAGAGGTTAGAGGTACTTAAATAAATAGCTAAAGTAAAAAAGTTTAAGTTTAATATGTTAATCTTTCGCCGTTATTAATTATTAATTAAATTGTAGTGAAAATAAGTTTATATCCTATAACTTGCTGTAAATAATATCAAGTGGAAGAGCGGTGTTCTCTTAGCACAAGTATCCAGTATACTTAAAAAGAGACACCTAGCACAGTAATTGTAACTAAACCTAAGATACAGAATAAATATATATATATTTTTTTTTATTGCCTTGTATTTCTACTCATTCTTTCACAATTTTTTATAGGTTTTTTTTTACCGGAATGCTACTCAAGAGAGCCCGTCAAACCTCCTGATGGCGTTATTCCATTTATGGTAAGACTGGTATTTAAGATCCGTACACCCGTAAGTCTCTACATTCATGCACACCTTTAAGTTACTGATAATAGGGTCCTTTACGCGACAACTCAGACACATACAGTCCCTATTCGTCCCGGTATCGCCGCATACCGGGTAGAGTCAATCCGACCCAGGTAGGGCGTAGCTGAGTTTCTTGCTGGACTCTGCTCAGCTAGGCTAGGTTTAGTGAACCAGCGACAAAACTCCCATGCAGTAGCTCGATTCCACTCACACTTCAGATTCGGTTAAAACCGCACAACCATTCTCACTGGAGCGCACTCTTAGAGTATTCCAGTGTTCAAAACCCAGTGGCGGATTTACCAATAGGCTGAGTAGGCTGGAGCCTAGGGCGGCAGATTTTAGGGGGCGGCAAATTTGCCCCGATTTTATTTGTCGTACAAAAAAAATCTAAATATTACTATGTCCGCTCACACAATTCAATCAACGTGTAATATCTTTCACCACTTAAATATGTTTTATACCGTAAATTGAGGTTCCTTTGCTCCCCATTGGATAACTGCCCCAACTGTTTATTTGGTTTTATAGCGTTATAACCAAAAGTAATATATTCCCATTTGATAGAAAATATGTTTAAAATGTACTTTGTCTGTTCTTAACTCTGTAAAACAGCAATTGTAGTACATACGCAAAATTTGTATGTAGCAGAATATTTGACAACGGGGTAAAATGGCTAGTTTTGAAACATTTTTCATTCTGGAGCACAGTTACCCAAACATTGGCTTACGCTTGTAGGTTGTAGGTAGGCTTCAAAGTGTTTAAATTGACTAAAACATTATTTTGATGCCTAGTAAGTGTTATAACAGGATCCATATGGTCATTCTACTACCAAGTTTTTAATACCTATGCCTATAAAAATCTACATACCGCATTATGATAAATCTTAAAATAATTCGGTACTTAATTTAAATTTTTGAAGGCGTGTTTAGAGCAAAGAAGCCTCGTTCTACGATCTTCATAGTGTGTCTGTAATTTAGGCATACATTACCACACCTTATAAGTAGTATGTAAGAGTAATTGTAGGTGAACTAAAAGGAAAAAACCGGCCAAGTGTGTGTCGGACCACGCACAATGAAGGGTTCCGTACCAACACCTACTAGTCCACATTTAAAACCACTATCCAATACATTGAACCTAAAAAAAATCGTATCTTCATAGGGAACTCACGGCACTTACGACCTTTAGTTTGGGCAAGTCAGTTTTTAAGTGAAAACTCAAAAACCGTAAAACCTATTTTGTTCAAACCAAAAATCTTTGAAAGTATTTATTAATGCACACCACCTCAATTTTTTTCAGTATTTTAAACATCATAGTTTGGAAATTCTTTATTTTGAATTTTTTTTTTCTTTTTAGTTCTTTTATCCACTGCAGTCATGTTTTTAAATTTTGATTATTATTTTATTTCGCAATTTTTGATTTTCGTTTTAAAGTATCGTTGCCGTAAAATCATGTTTTAAATTTTTGGTCAGAACACACAAAATATAGATAAATAGTCCGCCATATTGTTTTTATTGCGACGTCACATCCTATGTAACAAAGAATCTCACATACATACAGACATGAACCCTGCAAACATTACACTCCTTTTTTTGGGCAGTCGTGTAAAAATGATGTGAAATTAGATTCAATGTATTGGATAATGGTTATAAACGTAGACTAGTAGGTGTTGGTACGGAACCCTTCATTGTGAAAGAAAGAAAGAAAAATGGTTTATTCTATAAAAGGCACAAAACAAGACTTTATACAGACATATGTCCTACAACTGCGCGTGTGATCCGACACGCACTTGGCCGGTTTTTTTTTATTCAATGTATTAGCAAGTTGTTTTAAATGTGGACTAGTAGGTGTCGGTACGGAACCCTTCATTGTCCGTGATCCGAAACGCATTTGACCAGTTTATTTTTTATTTTTTCAGTATCTCAATTTTATTTTTGAATTTTATTTTTCTTCTGCCCGAAACCGGGCGAAACATGACCGCATTTTTTCACATTTTATCGATTTTCGAAAAAGAGTTTTAGTCGAGCAAAAAAGTACATCTTCTGAATAACCCATCAGTGATCGGCATGTCACCTCCAATATTTTTTTTAAATATATCGCAGTCATTTCTAGGCCTTTTTTTCGGTATCGGAAATAAGTCATTTTTGAAATATGTTTTTTTTCTGACTGAAATCGGGCGACAGATGACCGCATTGCTCACTTATTAATTACTGATTTTTCAAAAATGTTTTCGAGATTGCAATTTTTTTTTCTGTTTTGAAGCCTTCGTCGAGACGAGTTTTTGACACCTCATTCAGCCACTTACTGTCAAAACCCACAACACCAGGGCGATGTTCCGCTTTCACTGAAAATGGGACCTGAGGGCCTACTCCGAACTTAGAAATCTGAACTTCGTATCGTGCCGTCTCTTTCACTCATATAGTGAAAGGGACGAGAATGAAAGGGACGGCACGTTACGAAGTTCGGAGTAGGCCCTTTAATTCCAAAGCGGCAAAAACTAGGGTATCGAATTGTAGTAGAGGTCAATAGGGGCGGCAAAATTTGAATAGCCTAGTGGCGGCAAAAGTGTAAATCCGCCACTGTCAAAACCACCCGCGTGTTCATATCGGAGGTTTCCCCAGGCCTCTCTCCAACCGCGCAATCCTATCACTTTATTAGGCCTGCGGGGTAATCACGTAACTTTTTTACTACCGTTGGTAGATTTTAATGTCAAATTTTAATTGTCACCTCATACATTTATACTTCAAAATTGAGTGAGAGTCAGGATGGCGGGTGTACCTAACCAAATATTTAAAAGAAGTGTACGAAATTTTTGTACTAAATTTGTACTATTTTGTACCACATTTAAAAAAAATTGTACCCTTCCGTAATTAAAGTTATTACAAAGTGAAGATACACCCGCCATCCTGACTGTCAGGATGGCGGGTGTACCTGGAAAAACTATGATCCTACCAATTATTAACCAATGTTAATATCTCAATTTTTTGTACTAAATTTGTACTCAAATATACAGTAAAAACTTCAGCCATCTAATTCGTAGTTTGCGAGTTTTACACATTTGATGATTTTCTACTGCTGGGCAATACGGTTATTCTAAGTAATGAATGTATGGGAAAATCTAACAATTAATAAAGTTTTGAAACTTGTGTGACATACCTTTGGGTGTAGTCTTCAAAACTCACAATTCTCCCGTCCCCTCCCCGTTTATTAATTTGTTTGACATCCCCATACATGTATTACTTAGAATAACCGTATTGCCCAGCAGTAGAAAATCATCAAATGTGTAAAACTCGCAAACTACGAATTAGATGGTTGAAGTTTTTACTGTATATTTGAGTACAAATTTGGTACAAAAAATTGAGATATTAACATTGGTTGATAATTGGTAGGATCATAATATTTCCAGGTACACCCGCCATCCTGACTGTCAGGATGGCGGGTGTACCTTCACTTTGTAATAACTTTAATTACGGAAGGGTACAATTTTTTTTAAATGTAGTACAAAATAGTACAAATTTAGTACAAAAATTTCGTACAATTCTTTTAAATATTTGTTTAGGTACACCCGCCATCCTGACTCTCACAAAATTGACAGTAAAATCTATCTACCGTTAGTACATAAAGTTACGTGATTCGCCTGCCGGCCTATAAAGCAACAGTCAGTTTATAAAAATAACCGGCCAAGTGCGTGTCGGGCCACGCACAGTGTAGGGTTCCGTAGTTGCCCGTCCATCACGTCGCCGCCGGTCATATGCGGAATTACGGACCCGTAGAAGGGTTTTTACTGATCTTAGTACTGATGATGTACTTTTTTGAGATGGTGTGTTGTATACATATTTTTGCCCTTTACGGTAATGTCTACTTAGCTATATACTACTACCATGATTTTTTTTACATGCCTAGTAGCCACCGTTTGGCTGCCAGGGGGACACTTGACCATAGCAAAAATTATCACTTCAAAGCTTAATATCACGCCAACCGATTCTTGAATCAAAAAATGCTTTTATAAACCTTATTTTTGAAAGAGCTATCCAACGATACCCCACACGATGGAGTTTGGAAGAAAAAAAATTGCACCACCACTTTACATATAATGGAGGTACCTTAAAAAATTTTTTTTATGATTTTATTCTACCGTTTTGTCGGCGTCATTGATATGTATACTCATGCCAAATTACAGCTTTCTAGTACTAACGGTTACTGAGAAAAGCGGGGAACGGACGGACGGACATGGCGAAACTATAAGGGTTCCTTGTTTACTACGGAAGTCTAAAAAGGATCCTTTGCTAACAGATGTTTGACGTCTTTGTTCTGTTCAAATTACAGTCAGTCGATACACCAACTTACATTGTAGTTCGATTAATACGAACTCAAATTTAATTTATCCTTTGTGTATCATGTGTATCCATACTGAGTGCTTATCTCGAATCGAAAATGAAATATCTGCTTCTCTGACGGACTTCCGTATGAGCGACAGAGAGGGACATACACAAATTTATGGATCCAGATTTAGTCAATAAATATGTAGTTTTACTTTTCCTACTTATCACTGTCAATCAGGTACGAATCGGTAACGCGCTTGTGATTCTTCTGGAGTTGCAAGCTTCTATAGAAGCTACTACCGCTACCGTAGCTACCGTAGCCTATGGGCTACGGTGTCCGCTTACCATCAAGAACTTGTTTGCCAACGTCGTTGTATAAATCCTATATTTGCAGGTGTATTACGAGTCCCGAAGTCGAGGCATATGCGTCGGGACTCTGGTTTCTCGTATGGTGGTGCTCACTGCGGCAGTATGCGTAATTAATGTCAATGGTAGTATATTTTACAAAGTACTAGAGTAGTTGTTAGATTTTGATCAGGTTAGACTAGGCTAAACGCAATCCCATACTGAACATAAAAAAGTGGTTGTCTGTAAAGTCGGTTTACGGACGATAATTGCACGTGATTACGTAATAAGAAAACATTCCGCCGAGCTGAGTCCTTACAGCACGCCTGGTTTGCCTTCGCCGTCAGATTGATCGATGTGTCACCAACAGATCAAAATTTACAGAACTCTCAATAAAATTGAGGAGAGAAACCGGTTTGACCGTCAACTGTTTAGGTATAACTTGAAATCATTCAGTCGGCCGAGTTGCATCAAAGTAATTCGTTCTAAAAAGCTATTTTACCGTTCGAACGATAAGGTTCAAAATAGTAGATTTATAGAAATTCGCTTAGTCGTATGACTAACCAGAGTCTTGTTAAGCGAATTTCTAATGTATATTAATTACGTCACATTTTTGTCGTCATTATTTTTTCGTGTTGGCATCCGTTCATCGATTTATAAGACAAGCCTACAGCCACTGTAACCGAGTGGTAAGGTACGACACTTTCTATCTGGAGGTCGCCGGCTCGAACCATGCTCGAATTAGGTACTGTTTTTTCCAAAAAATATGCTATGGCGAGGAGCGCTCGTGGCCCAGCGGCGCCCGCGTACCGCGTGCAATATGCGAGGTTAAGGAACGTGAATCGAAGGATGGATGACCGCTTTGAGTGCTTATTAACTGAGCGCTCCCGTGCTTTGAAAGCACATTTGAAAGGCATGTTAAGCCGTTGATCCTTAAGTCAATTTAGAGAACAGTCAAGTTGCCCACTTGACAAGCCTAATTCCAAAAAGGTCTGGTTTGCCCTCGGATTGGAAGGTCAGCGACTGCCAATTCGCTTCCGTAAAAAACTAGTGCCTACTCCAGATCTTGGGGTTAGGTAGCGGACCCCGGGCTTTCTTCAGGATGCAACTGTACTGGGTAACGATAGGAGGATGATGATGGCGAATGCTACTATGAACCATGCCCTTCGTGTTTCTATCTTCTTCTCACGCTTGTATCTTCTGCGCACTAAAAAACCAGACGCAACATTCTTAGGGAAAGGAAATCTCTTAATTTTTCACTAGATGAGGTAAAAATACCTTCTATGGAACCTTAAAAAGGTAGTTAGTCATTTCGTTAATTAGCCCTCTGACAGTCACTTGAGATACAACCAGATGTCACTATACCCACTCGCTTGCTTTGAATTTTAGGTTAACTCTATTCCCATGTAATAAGAGTGACGACTAGCAAACAGAGGTGCCCAAAAGTAATGAGTGGCTAGGACAACGTGCGTTAACTTTGCCTTTTGAGTATTGATGAAGAATGCTATAAAGAAGGGTGACTTTTATTTTATAGGGCCCTTCGACACGCGGCCCATCAACGTGGTCACCGGGACGCATTACCGACACCCCATGAGAGGCATCAAAGTACAAGTTACTAAAATTATAATACCTAAACGTAAGTAAATATTGATTCGTAAGTCTGCCATACACGAACCGCATTTTTTATTCGAAACTGTAATGCCGTCCGTCTATAGCAGCCGCAAGTCCGAATCACCCCAAGCCCTGTTAGAAAGCGTATTTATGATTCGGTACCTGACGCGTACTTTCAGCCCAATACGAAAGGGGAGTCCGGGAGAGATGAACCATGTTTTAATTAATGGTGCCTAAAATTTTATATATTAGTCCTAGCATCTTGTAATTGCACTCGTGAGTGTCAAATCTAATTAGGTATCATTTGGATTTTTTTTATATTTTTGATAAAGTTATCATATAATTTTAATTTAATATATTTTTTTAATGGAATAATGGTTCAAATCTTTCACCCCTACGGATGAGTTGACCAGGGCGTGAGGGAGACTTGTCCATACATTTGTCTAGAAAGAAAAAATAAAATAAAACGGTTTCTTAAATAGTATTATTGAATACATAACACAGCCATAATTAAAAATGAAACATAATCAAAATTAACATTACTAAGCCATTTTCGGCTTATAAATCTTGGTTTGAAATTATATTCTTGCGTTTAATAGAAAACTAATCAACCTTTAAACAATAAAGGCACATTCATGACGTATAACGCTATGATTATAAATGAGTCTTATGCATGTGTTATCTTTATTATTTACTTTTGCAAAGTCTATAGCCAATTTCATTGCATCACGACGTATCAGGCCATAATTCATTTTACTGGATTTTAATAAATACTCCACTAACAGTTTTTCTTCGGCTATTGTAAAAACCAGGGCACTTTTATATTTAAGACTATTATTTTTTTCCTTTAATTTATAACGGCGTAGTGTGGTCTTATAGATTCGATATTTAACTGCATTGCTACGTATCGATGCTCCGTTTTTGGCTTCTGGTATGGCATTTTCCAGTTCCCGTATTGTGAATTTTTGGTGGGTAGAAACCGCCTTTACCTATATTGAAATGGCATAATGTACTAAAACAAAAAAGCTATTATTTATAAATAATTAAGTGTAGCGGAAGATTCAAACCACTGACCATGTCTCCCTACCACCGGAGTGGTCAAGTCTCCCGCTACCCCCCTTGCCTTACAAGAGTCATGATTTTTTATTTAAACAATAGGAACAGACGATTAAAACACTTTAACTCAATAATACTACATTAAACCAATAATACAATGTAAAAATAAAACAGTTCTTACCAAAACTGTTGAGGTTACATGACAATACAATTCTTTTTTTTTCACTTTTGATAAGTAAAAACACGTTGTTATCGCTCAACGCCCGCAATACCTATAATTTTCACATTTCGTCGTTCTAGCTTTTTATTTAATTTCACGTTTATTTAAGTGCGGTTGGCCTCACAAGGGGCTTACACTTTTGTACCCTGACGCTTTAATGTTATGTGTGAACTGTCATACTAAATTTCCAACGGGCAACAAAAGCGAGTTTACCAGACCCCAGCTACTTATGCCGACTGCACCTTCAAGTATGGTAAATTACATGGACTAGTGTTGTTGCGACTTGCAGCTCATTAGAAAAAAACATTCGCGGTTCGCAACAAAAAACTGGGCATAACTCAACAAACGGTCAATACATAACTGAGTTGGATGAATACTAAAATACCGGACGTTTCTTCCAGTTCCCCAGGATTTGGGGCCTAGAAGTTACCTTTTGCAGAAATCGGCAGCGTTACTACTGATGCGCAGGAAAGTGCCGGACTTGTTGACGGAGGTGCCACTGCGCGCTCTCGCCATAGACTGGAAAGGGGAGGACCCACCTGGCTTTCAGGATGAATGTGTAGTTGTTAGCTGGCACTTCTTCTTTAATGGAATTGTAAGCAATGCCTCCTAATCAAATGATTAATAAGTTATTATAACTTTATTGGCATAATGCGCTAGATGGTAAAGAAGAAAAATAAACAAAAAGTCATTCGGTGGCTGACACGTATTTCCACAGCCTACAAATTGGAGGTCATTGAATCCCGAGTGAAGCGAAAGGTCTTACAATAGGCGAATTGATTCCGGCGGACTTACATTCAATCGTATTCAATTCGGCTAATCGTTGACCAGCCATAATATAAAACTAAGGTGTTTTGTGAAACTGCTAGCCGTAAGCAATGTATTACAGCGAATTATACAATCCGACTGAACCACTGTTACACATTTACATTACCGCTAGGCGAAATAAAGAACGGAAAGGGCCGAACACATTCCGGCGGATTTTCATTCAGCCATATTCAATCCGGCTAATCGTCGACCCACCGTAATACAGAATGGCTCTGTTTTGTAAAACGGCTAGTCGTAATGTAATACGGCGGACTACGCAAACCGGCTGCGACATATACTATGTAGACACGTTGTTTAAGCTTTTGTTATGTTTCAGGACAAGATATATCCAGTACATAAATTCATACTGCAAAGGAATCTGCGTTACCAGCAGATGGTTTTGGCGAGCAAAGAGATATATTGTGGCACGCTAACGCTTAAATACGAGAAGGCAACAGATGCCCTCGGGAACGACCAGCAGTTCATGAAAAATGATGTCATGTGCCTAAGAGACGTGGGTATTTATGTTACAAAATGACTTAAGTTCATGCCATATTGGCGCGAGGTTAAGTGCGTATGCTTGTAATAAGTCTCACTGTGTGTGAGCGAGCGCCCATAACGACGACTGTCGTTTCTCCCCCCCGACAAATCAAACCTGCATAGTTACAAAGCACACATACTGCCCATGTTTACTTAGCGACCCGTCCCGGCTTCGCACATGTTTTCATTTTACATCCACCTACTTACATAGTATTTATACACGTAAGTTTTTTAAACCTACCTACTTTAAAAGAAGAAGGCGTAACTTCTCAGAACCCATTCAAGCCGGGCGTAGGTATCTAAACAGACTGGTGGCGCGCGCGAGGTGGCGCGCGTCTGTCAGTGTGTATGGAAATCCAATACCTACTTACTGCATGCCCCGCAACGTGTCGTACGCATTGGTAGGATCTCTAGGCAGTTCCGCGGCCAGCGTCAGTTTGCGGATGCAATTAAAGATATTTACATTTTTACATGCCCTAAAGAAATAGCTAGGTATTCGTATGCGTTTTAATTAGTCGATATTGATGAAATATATTTAAAAAAAATCAAGAAAATATCCTTTCAGTTCGTCAACTCATCTAAGTGGCCGCAAACTGGCCCATCAAATTAACAGGCCGTAAACCCACCTACTGACCTTACTAACATTCAACCACTTTGTAACCCGCTAGGCTATGCTACATTATAGGTACTAATAATTAACTATTATCTAATTAGATCCTTTGAACATATTTCAGCCAGACTTCATGGCCCAGCCCTGTCACGTAAGTACCAATACAGTGATTATGTACCGAGACAGTGTGTGATATCGCAAAGAGCAAATACTTAACCATTATCACATTCACTGAGCTAACCCCAGGCTAGGAACAAAATTATGTCTACGATTTTTTTAAGTGCCTACTAGTTAGAACAATATTTTATATAGGTACCCGTTAATAATTAATAAATAACAAAAGGTTTAATAAAATGGATAATTTCCGCCGCCGAATTCGTCCTGTCTATGGTAGTGCCACAGATATTGTATGAAGTAGCTGCAACCGGAATCAGTACGGTATTATGTAAAGGGTCAATAAATATATATTAGGCGGAGGTACACCACCTTAACCTGGTCGACAAATGGCAGGACAGCTGGTCTGGTCGACGAATGGCTCAGGATCCTCTTTGGATCACTGCGTCATAATAGTTAGCCTGCGGGAAAAAAATCACAACTTGTATACGCCAGTGGCCATTACCTATATCGGAGCGAACGAGGTGCTCTTCGTTAACGCCTTTATTGTCGAAGCGTTAGAGTGCATATTAATATATTTTTGAATACCCTGAAGAGCACAGACTTGATAGCGTGGGTACTGTTATAGGGCAGTTACGGAGCCCCGGTGATCTGCGGGTCGGGGCGCATGGTGGGGATGTTCATGGCGCCCGACGCGCAGTGGACCAACTGTACGGGATTCAGCGTGCTGACTCACCTTATTAGCAATAGACGGAATCACCGGTTCTTCGAGTGTGTTAACCCGTAAGTTACACAGGCTACTTTGTAAACATAGCTTCTAGGGGTCAATCCTGAACCAAATAATTACATTTTAAAAAGTTTGTATCCCATAATAAACATTCCATGTAAGAATAGACCAAGTCTCGAAACTCTTTCACAGTAATAAGTTGTGATGTGAGATGTTTCTTAGAGCCAAGTCAGGCATTGTTATTAATCGGTATTAGCTGACTACCTAAATAAAATTTTGAGACTTGAGAATCCCACAACTTTACCCCATTCATTAGTTTTGCATACCTAAAACTATGTACTATTGTGTGATTACCAAGTCACAAAAATTTATTTACTAAGCAAATAAAGATTAATAACAATGCCTGACTTGGCTCCACGAAATATCTCACAATGTTTACGGTGAAAGAGTTTCGAGGCTTGGCCTATTTTTACTCTATATGCTTCCTCTATTCTGTATGGTCACTTATATAGACTAGAAGAAAAAGAATAGTGCCCTGACTCCCGTATGACTCGGCCATTGTTGCCGAGGAAGGCTTCAAGTCATCCAGCCATACGTATATCCGCCTACTTTTTTTTTGAACCTGACTGTTGCTTTATAGGCCGGGCCCAATAAAGCGATAGGAGTGCGCGGTCGGAGAACCTCCGACACGACCACGCGTGTGGTTTGGAACACTGGAATACTCTGAGTTTGCGCTACAGAGAGATTGGTTGAGCGGTTTCAACGGAATCTGAGGTGTGAGTCGAATGAGCTACTGGGAGTTTTGTTGCTGGTTCACTAAACCTAACCTAGCTGAGAAGTACAGCAAGAAACTCAGCTAGGCCTGATCTGGGTCGGAGTGACTCTACCCGGTGTGTGGCGAAACGGGACGAATAGGGACTATGAGTCGGTGTCGTCGCGATCGCGCGGTGGACGTCCCCGCCGGCGGCATAGCCGCCTAATTTACTATATATGTCATACTTGACTGTGTAACCACGCTTTATTCCCGTTAAAAGGGGTGGTTGTTCGTGGATAGAACCATCTATATATTATAATTTCAGATTATTCGATCCAGACGTCCGAATAAACTGGGCACAGATAAGGATGAACTACCCTGACCAGTACGACGAGGCAGAGGAGGTGATCAGAAGCTACTACGACGGAGTCATTACGGATTTCTCGTCGTCTACTGAAGAGATCGGTTAAGCTACCACCCGCCAACCAGTGATGACCAGGGAAGTTGTCTCACACTTGCACCTTCTTACGCACTTTGTCTCATTTCTTTTATGGTCACTGTCATCAGTTTGGTTGGTGGATACTTTATTCGTATTAAGAGTATCGATTCATATCTTAGACCGATTCAATTCCCGATTTACTTTTTCCCTTTCGCTAGACTTAGGTCGATTCAGATTAATTGTAAAAATTTAAACTTTCGTCACCTTCTTATTAACGGGATGGTTGAGTGTAACGCTTTAATATAACAATGTATTTTATCCTTCGCAATTATTATTCAAAGAGTACATCTGAATGTCTGTCAAATTAGACCAGCTTGACAGAAATCGCTTCCCACGAGGCGGAGACAAGGTAAATCACTGGGCTCGCATTAATATCTAGAGGCTTTATCTTGATGTTTATTACTATCATGCAATAGACTACCTAAACCTATGAATATTCTTATAGTTTTTTTAATTCCATTCGTTATTTGTCTATATCCGTTGCTCGTCTTATTGTCGTTATTTTCGCGCGCGTAGCCTGCGGTAATTGCCGCTTTATGGCCATGTGTGGCATAAAATACTTTTATCTACTCGTTGACTTGAATGTTTGAATTAAGATATCTATCACATACTTTTCTCTTTGGAGATCCCTTCCTCTTCTTATGAAATGGACCAATCACGTGTCGCCGATACAGTACTCTTATGAAATTGGCCAATCACCGTGTCGCTGCTACTGTACTCTTATGAAAACCAATCACGTGACGCCGCGGACATAAAACAAAAGACATCAACGAGCGCCCGATCCATGTGCCTAATCTTCATTTCAGTCGGACTAGTTTGATAATTTCCGTTGACTCGTAGAAAAAATAGTGTATGCAATAGTTATATAATTAGCTTTATAAGTCTCGAACCTTACTTAGACCACGAGCCTTGTCAAGTTCGGCGAAAGCGGTTCTCGACTAAAAAAACATACATACCGATTGCATAAGTTTACCACTGACATATGAGGATATGTCAGTGGAATAAGAGGTTATTCCATAGGAAATTCTACTTAACACTAATGTAATAGAGTTTCTATTGCGTACACACTAGTCTATAAATCGTATGTTTAATAAATACTTTATTATATTGATGTTAAGGTATCAATTGGATTAATATCGCCGGTCAGTGGCAAAGTTTCATCAATCGTCCTAAAGAATTTCTGAAATGCTAAGCACTACAAGTTGTGTCTAAGTTAAAATGGAATAAATACTTACATTGTTAAAGTTTTTGATTCCCTCCTTAATTCTTCAGATTAATCATAAAGGCGTTGATATATATTACCGCTCTCTAGCTAGAAATGCTCTGTATATTCTGCAAACGCCGTGACACCGTAGATACGATCGACTACAAAAGTTGAATCCAATTTTCACCTCGAAAATTGAAGTTGCATTTTTTTAAGTCAACTGTATAAGATTCGAGTATAATGTTATGGTGTGTGGGTAGACCACAACTAAAACTCACAGCACGTCAGTTAATCCTTGATAATGTCGCTTGCAACAGTGCCGAAATATCGGGAACTCAAAAATACAAATATACATGGTAAATATCCCGTTTCAAATCGTAATTCTAATAAAAATATATGGAAAAAACAGGTGCCAGGAACGCTCACGTCTTTAAAATCGAATGTCGCTCGACATGTTTCGGACCAATACGTGGCCCTTAATCATGAGAACCAGCCGCGACGGCCGCGCGTCTAGCACTGACTGCGCGCTCGCGCGCGGCTCGCTCGGCTGCTCGATGTAGGCGGCGGCGGTGGCGCGGGAGGCGATAATCCACCCTCATTTTCGTCACTATTATTCAATGTCGGGTTACACACAACACTCACAACGTCACATGCTTAAGTCTCGTCCACACTCGTCACAGACGTAGTATTCAAAAAAGTTCTCCAGCTGGGGGGCCACGCATTGGTCCAAAACATGTCCAGCGATATTCGACCTTAAAGACGTGAGTGACCAGTTTGACATGTTGTGACATTAAAGACATATGACCTCTTCATCTGCGTAGTTACCTTTGACTACTGTACAAACAAAATTTATTAAAAATATTTTCTTTTCCTTTTGTTAACTTCGATTCCCGATTATAAATATTGGGTCACAGATACTATTGGGTTATAATAAGAAAACTCAAAATATGTCCGTAAACAAAATAGGTTTATTTTAAAACTTTTGGGACCGCGATGACAAATTAATAACAGGCTATTAATATATGTAATGTATATTTATAACAGATATTTATGCAATGTCACAAAAACACAACTATTTAGGCCACAAGATTACAATAATAAAAAACTTTGTGGCGAATTCACAGCCTACAAGGACAAATATTATATGCGTAACGTAACAGCTAAGATCGTACACGGGTTAATATCGTCTCCCTTTCCGACTTCCGTTCGACGCTTGACATATAACGACTGACAATTTGATCAGCGTTGCCGTTTTAGTCTTCTATAATAGCCTCCTAAGACTCCGAGTCCGATATAAAGGACAAAATATGGTCAACGGAAAATAAGTTAAACTTTGAAGTGATAGAGTTGCATTTGTTTTGGTTTGATTGATTTGACATAAAATAAAATTCAAATTTGTAATCGGAACTGTTAGGTTCAAATTCGATTGTATTTTTATTTGTATGGTGGGTCTCAGGAGGATAGAATCACTGGCTTTTTGTAATCTCTTTTACATCCGAGTATCGTAAGGTTGTTGTGAATATTTCACGTGAACATCACCGACCAATCAAAAAGAAAGTTTCAAACAGACTATTACAAAATAAAAAATATATATATTTTTTGTGTTGTCATTATTAACAAATAATGAATAATACGGACAGAAAAATACTGTATTACAATGCACTTTAAGATTGTTAGATGTTTCTCGGGTATAAAAGAGTATTTAAAAAAAACTGGTTCCATCACAAACATCCGTTTCGTATTCAAATTAGAATGGATCTTAGAAAATCCAACACTTATAATTTCCTTTTCGAATAAGTAGTAACCAAATTCTAGAAGAGCTATTTCCAATCTTATACCACCAATTAGTGTGCACGAGCGGATATTCTGCACTGAAACCAAATCACACTGAAGGTAACCGACATTACCCTTAGAAAAACGTCTCAGTCAACATAGGACGTTATTGTCTGTCTCATTCTTAACTCTCAACATCGAAACAACAATAATACATCAAGAAAACCAGACTATTAATAGACATTGAAGTATAATCGCGAGTAAAAATTTGTCAGTGCATATCAAAATTGCCCTAATCCCCAAAATTAGAGTAAAGATATGACAATTATGAATGTGAATATAAGTAGAACCCGTCTTTTTCGATATCTGTACTATCCAGGGTGGTCAATAATATCTGAACAATAGAGTTGTGTTCTGATATTTGGTGGACACTTTGTTTGGTTCAACACTGATTTGACGTTTATTCTATTCCGACACTCAAATTCCGATATTTTTTTAGATGAGGGCAACCTTGATATATACATCCAACATATCCTAAGTTTCAGATTTGCGCCACTTAATAAATTACATAAACACTAAATCTAACGTTTAGACACCAAATCCACCAGGTGCATAATTATATGCATAAAATAAGAAATAAATATACACTTAATATCTAATTTGTGGATCATAAAAGACATCAATATTTTAGGAAGAGGAGAAAAATATACAGATAGGTGTATGAGAAGTGTAACCGTGAAAAATCCTGTGCAGATAAAAAAATGTCGGTAAGCGTACAGGCAAGTTGCAAAACAAGTCGGAGATTTTTTATGCGAGCTTTACAACTACAAACTTAACTTTTAAGTAACAAAATCACCATCAATAAGTATGCAATGTAAACAATTCTTGCATATTGATTTTTCGTCATTCAATGATCAGGGGAAATTCGATACTACCTTATAGAAAAAAATGTAGGTAATATACATTCATGTTTAATTATATCTATTGCCTTGATTTTGACAGCTGAACTTGCACATATAATGGGTCGTGGCTTTGAAACACTATGGAGATTTATTTAATTAAGAATAATTATTTTTTACTGTTTGCCAAATACCGTATAGTGCATGTTGGTGATGCCTTTCAGCGTCGCGCCGTCCAGTTCAGCTATCAAAGACGCGGACGACATATTTTCACTGTGTTTAGGCATAAAACCTGAATCGTTCTTCATTCAAATCGAATTAGCGCAGCCTAGCCGTCAATGCAAGGCACGCGACAGTAGCGCTCCTAGCGATGGTGTCAAAAGGTGAAAACTTTTAGTTTATCAAATATGGAGTAAAGTAGATTGCCGCGCTGCTTTTTACGGTCGGAAATATTGTTAAATTATGATGTAATTGTGGATTAAACTGTGTTGGTGTATAACTAAAGACAACTGTGACACGTAGTTACTAAGAAAAATATTGGAAATACAGTCGTGTGATGCGGGGCGATCAGTCCATGCTTGATGCTTCAAACGCGGTCTTCTCAATGACGGAGCGGCACAACAGGTATGTGACTGGTTCTGTTTGTATGAAAACGATTCTTGTAATGCCTACATTGGGGTTTTAGTTTATTAGTATGTAATTGCGTGCACATATTAAGTGGTCCATCGAGCTGAGAGATATTTATCGGAATTCATTTGTTCGCGTAACCACGGCGCAGCGCGGCGCGATAGTTTAAAACTCGGCGGTTCGGTATTATTACTTGTTACGGTAGTATTTTCTTAATGTTTCGGTATCCAAAGCGTTCATTTCACTTTATTTTACGGTGTTTAAAGTGTAATTCGCGTTATTTTACGGTAGGAATTTCATTTCATAAGCCACGTGGTTGTTGTGCGAAACTTAGTTTGTTTCCAATATGGCGCTTAAAACTTATGAAGTCAAATTTAAAATAGAATATGAGTGGTTCACTCACACGGCTGATATGATCAAATCGAAAGATTGCTCATCGGGAGTACTAGCGGCTCGTATGCGTAAATTAGACGATCATTTTAAGATCTTATCGGATTCATATGAGAATTTGTTAGTTCACATAACCGACGAAACCATTGTATCGGATTACGACGTAAAATACAAGAAGGCCACCATTTGTTAAATGAACTTGAGGCATTTTCGGTAAAATTACCTAATTTGGAAGGCAATCACATAACCACTGAAAGCGCAGTACATGCTCGTCTGCCAGCTTTAGATTTACAAAATTATGACGGCGATCCATTTGAGTGGTACTTTATAAGCATGTATAAGTCATTAGTATTGCCTAGAAAAGATTTTCGAAGACCGAAAAATATCACTAGGTACTTGTTTACACATGTTCATAAGGAACCGCGGTCTCTAATTCAACACCTGACTATGACGGACGATTCACTGGACACCGCTCTTGAGATCTTAAAGAGTAGGCATGATAATAAACGGATGATGATCGATCGTTATCTCATAAGGTTGATCAACTGTACGGTTGATCGCGTACTTGTCAATGTAGGTATACATTGACATGTACGCGAAACCTCCGCGTAGGTTTATTGAATCCCTTACTTGAATGTACAAGGTCATTGAAAAATCTAGGTCTGTCGGTTGAATATTATATGCTCCTATTTATGATGTTAGGAAAGTTGCCTACCGAATTAAGAACCAGGTTTGAACAAACACACGGGGGGTTGAAAAACAGTTTACCGGACTTTAACAATTTCATTTTGTTTATTCAAAATGAATGTCATTTTATTGATACGGCAACGGATTATAATACAGTATCGGTGAAATCTCCCGAATACGTAAGTCAAGATCGGTCTCACAAGGTAGGGAACTGGGGCGCCACGCTTAATATGTGCACGCAATTACATACTAATAAGCTAAAACCCCAATGTAGGCATTACAAGAATCGTTTTCATACAAACAGAACCAGTCACATACCTGTTGTGTCGCTCCGTCATTGAGAAGACCGCGTTTGAAGCATCAAGCATGGGCTGGTCGCCCAGCATCACAGGACTGTATTTCCAATAGTTTTCTTAGTAACTACGTGTCACAGTTGTCTTTCGTTATACACCAACACAGTTTAATCCACAATTACATCATGATTTAACAATATTTCCGACCGTAAAAAGCAGCGCGGCAATCCACTTTACTCCATATTTGAACTAAAAGTTTTCACCTTTTGACACCATCGCTAGGAGCGCTACTGTCGCGTGCCTTGCATCGACGGCTAGGCTGCGCTAATTCGATTTGAATGAAGAACGACTCAAGTTTTATGCCTAAATATACACACTGGGACATTCATAATTTGTCTATGGTAGGCATAGCTTAGTACCGACAGTATAATAAATACCGGACAGTTTTTTTTATAAAAAAACTTAACTGAAATGGAGCTTCTCATGATTACTCTATTAATCTGACTTTGGCGGTTATACATATCTTAAAGTCAATGTATTAAAATATTTTTTAGATTTTTCACTACTTATATAAAGCCCTCTATTGGCTTATTACAAAATTCGTCGGGCTATCAGCCGTGTGGTCCCCGCCAAGAAAGTTGAGGGCAGGAACACGCTATACTTTTCACAATACCATTTGATGAGTTAGGACATAAAACATTAGAATCATGGTATCTCTTACGCACTTGCACTCTAATACAGAGGTTTTCAGAGCTATAATGCATATAGTAAAAGGTTTATTGCTCGACTCTCCAAAGAGGTTAATAGACAGTCGAATGAGAGGTTTATTCCCAACCGGTCGCAATGCGAACTAGCGAGATTTATTAGATAATAGCCCCCGTCTAGCCTAAGTATAGCAGGAATTATTTATCGCCTCAACTTTCATTGCGGGAACTATCCAGCGAAAAAACTATACCCTTCACAAAATTACCACGATTTACTTTTAAGTGTTGTTTTACTTATTATGCGTAGTTATTAAAGACTTGAAATTTTTTGGATTTTGTTGTGAGCTTTGCATTATTTATGTTATATCAAAAGCCTAAATTTCCCTTTGTACATTACAATTACGGCTCCGCTTAGCTTACACGTTCAATCTGATGAAATCATTGGTGATAGTAATTTTATAAAAACAATCAAGGTAATTTCACTAGGATTTTTTTTCGCTCGATATAAGGTCAGTGCGCCTTTCGTAAAACATCCCGAAATCTACAAATATTTCAGCATCATCCATGCATTGCATGCAACACACTTGTTTTAATTTGGTGCACGGATGTAAGACGTCGTTAGGTTCGTAATCTGCCGATTGCAATATTTTAATGAAAAACGCACTAATCCCAGTGGCGCACTTGACCCGCGCCCAACTGACTATACATAGGTACATTACATTACAACAGTAGGAAGTGAGAAGATTACTAGAAACAGGTTTAGGTATAATTACAGTCACATAAGATGGTTTTAAGTCATTTTAGCATAAAACTAACTGTATGCTTGGACTATATCTGAACTCTTAATAGTAAGTACCATCCATACAAAACTACGCATAAAGCCAGGGTTTCACTAGACATAAATGTCTCGCGACTAATGTCGTCAGCGATGGATGGAGGCGTATTATGTTACCTAGATGTCAATGTACAGTGGAATCCGTTTGTAATGACATCGAAGGGAATTGACACACACGTCATACTAAGCGGACGTCATACAAAACATTTAAAAAAAAACAACCTTCTATTATTTAGGTAAATACTTATTTTAACAGAGAAACATAGCATATTAAATCAAAATAAAAACTGCACGTAATATCACTAAAAAAAAATCCGTGACGTTCAACTGTCAATTACTCACTGAGATTCAGAACAAAAACCAGCCACGTGCCGAACGTCGTCGGGAATCAACGAACATGACCGAAGGTAGGTGTAAATAATCATGTCGGCCACTATAAACGGACAAAATTTATTAAAAATGGGTCATAATAAGCGACATGTCACTGTAAGCGAAGTAATTATATCCGACTTTGTTACAAAGATTTTTATGTGAAAACTAAACTTCGTTGTGTAATTACGTCATAATAGGCGGTTGGTCAATAGAGGCGGAGTCATAATAAACGGATTCTACTGTATGTGTATCTTAAAGTAAAACAGACAAATTTGTGCGATTTCACTTGATATATGCAAGTGAAATCGCACAAATTTGTCTGACGACGCTTGCGACACGTATGGCGGGGCATTTATGCAGTGAACTTGGCTTAATTATGCGATACGGTACCTTTTCACTTTACCTTATTATTTGAGACCTACAGATTTCGCTCAATAAGTTATAGCGATATGGTACTAACACATTTCACATGTGTACCTATTTTCTCATATAATCTAATAATGTCTTTACATTACACTATTTGACAGTTTGATCTCTAGCCGCCCAAAGACCTACTCTTCAATGGATTTTGTATCTTCCAAAATTGAAACAGAGTTCAAATCAAATCAAAATATTCATTGCATGGTCGTGAGTAACAAAGATGTTATAATTAAGTGCATTTGTTTGGCTTCCTTCTATTTCTAAACAAAACGAACTTACTCTATTTCCTATTGCAGTACATTACAATACCATTGCGATTTTTATGGGCGGCTAGGGGGTAAGGTGATAGTTTAGGACGCATTTCAGTACACGTGCGTGTTCTAGATACGTTGTGGAATGTTACAAAAATACAATTATTGAACTATATTTATATGTGGCAAAGAAGATTTTATGATGTGTAAGCATATTTAATGTTGAAATCTCATATAAAATAGGCTCCAGCTGTCAACACAACGAATCCTCAGGTAAGTCTATTTACCCGTCGTCTACCGGCCCCGGGGATCCACGGGATCATAACAAAAGAATGCTATTGTTAATTTTTTTCGCCGGGAGAGGACGGTTTAACCGAGTGGAGTCCCGCTGCAATTTTACAAGCCTTCATTTAACTTAGTCTGTTAGTATGTAATATGTGGGACAGATCTTGCAACCGAATTTTTACCTAAAATACTTATTGGAAGTTAGGTTAGTTCGGATTTGGAGCTGATTTGATGATGGAGAGTAGTTAATAACTGTGGAAAAAGGTAAATAAACACTTATTTCAACCCAAAAACACATTGGCTAAACAGTTCTTATTGGAAGTTAGGTTAGTTCGGATTTGGAGCTGATCTGATGATGGAGAATAGTTAATTAATGTGGAAAAAGGTAAATAAACACTTATTTCAACCCAAAAACACATTGGCTAAACAGTTCTTATTGGAAGTTAGGTTAGTTCGGATTTGGAGCTGATCTGATGATGGAGAGTAGTTAATAACTGTGAAAAAAGGTAAATAAACACTTATTTCAACTCATAAACAAATTGGCTAAACAGTTTATTTAATAGGTGTTTTGCTATGTAACCCATATTTTCTATTCCATTTTTGCCTCATGTTGACATTTCATAATTTAATAAAACATGCCATCTATGCGATAACTAAATACTATTTGATAATAAGAAATAAATTATTCATGATACAAGTACATACAGTAAAAAAAAAATTTCCAAAGACCAGACGAAATTCAATCTCATGGCAACGTCAAAAAGACTGAAACGGAAAATATTTTCCCACATTATCTATAATTATAACAGTAGATTGTAATAAACAGTGCATTGTACATTTAAATACAACAATATTATCGATGCTATAACATTCTCCCTACTGTCTTCACAAATAATAAAACATAACGTAAGTGAGTGAGTTCAGAAGTGGGATTTCATTGAAATGCTAATTAAATACAGAACGCCTCTATGTACAGTCAGCAACAGAACTAACTACGAATAAGAAAACGTCAAAGGTCTTTACAGTAAGGGAATACGAACATTTGACCCGTTCATATGCGCGTAAGTTACTTTTGATGACTGTATTGGTTACGGAAGTTCAGAGCGTCTCAGAATGTTCGGCGTGGCAAGTCGCGTCACAGTCTTAAGTTCATATTATAACAAACAATATTAGGATTATGACTAATAGACCGAGGAGTATACCAATTGCGAGCCATTGGCGTCGATCTGAAAAAAGAAAGTTAGCTTTTACTAATCTTCTGTGAGGCTTTTTTTATAGATATTTTCATGGATTTCGCTTAGCTTCTAATTTGAGTCTTGTGGCTTTAGAGTGCTGTATGTGTGACCCATAATTTTAGCACAAGGTAAAACGATTGGCGTTGTCGCTAATTGGAGTCACATAATACCGACTCTATTTAAATAAGGCTGCCGTTTAAGAAGCCTTATAAGATATACAATGTTTTGATTTCACATTATGACTAAAGTATTGATAATACCAATAAAGTTATTAATGGCTAGGATGATTTTATTAAACTTTTAGATAGTAGCATAGCCATTTTTTGATTTTATTGTGTGTAGTAGAATTTAAGCGGAAAAGACAAGTTTTTAGCTTGAAAATGGTCGATTTGGAGTGATGTTTGAAACGATATTTCTTAAAGAAAAATCCAAAAAATGCGTTTAAGTTTATGACATAAGGTAGTAACATTGAGAAAATGTCAAGATTCGTGTCAATTCAAGCCGAAAATGGCGTAAATAGATTAGGGTTTTTTAACTGATAACCCTTAAAAAATGTTCGTTCCTGAAGTAGGTACCATGTGACAGTGCCAGCGAAGCGAGCACTAGAATGTTCACTAGTGTCACACAAACATCACCAGCGTAGAACGAGGATTAGATAGAAACAGGGTTAGTGAATCACCAAGGGGGACGGACTTATGATAGGCTGACTAAATTGAAATATATCAGAAGACTGATATGGATGTAGCACAATTCACATCTCATAATTAGTCGTGCTATACATTGACGCCAAATTTAAATTAAGCCGTTAAGCTTGATTATAGGGACCGAAGATGACACATTGTATCTGATTCCCACGTGTGTTGTTATCTATGCTAACATCTCTTTCGCACATCCTTGTATGTGTGTATTGCCGGCTCCAGTTTTATCATTACTTCATGTTCACCAGTGACCAGTTATCATTAATAACATAAGGCAAATGAGTCCGGGTAAACCATTTTCGCCAACAACGGATATATACGTCTCGGCATGAAGTCCGGTGCCCCCTACATGCATTTATATAGGGTTCAATTTCACGTTTGACATACCCATGTGGCGTGTGTGTGACAGCTTTTAAGAACGTTAAAAGAACTCTATCCGGTTTAAGTTCATCCCGTCGTCTACCAGTCCCTGAGATCACAGGGGGTGTTACAAAAGAATGCTATTGTTTATTTTTTCGCTGGGAGACGACGACTTATCTCGGTCAGAAAATAATTTTTTTTTAATGGTTTTTAATACTGTCACTGCCAGACTTAAATGTTACCCAGAAACCGATCTAGCGACCTGGGCCATTTTTCTTTTTCATGTACATAATTTTCGGACACTTTTTTTAATGCAGATTTTGGAATACATGGCCCTCAGGGCCCTCACTCCATATTTTTGTATTGTTATCCTAAATAACAATACAACAGATTTAATTAGAGTATCACTTCCGATAGTCGTGGCAATTACCGAACCACAGCTAATATCCATAAATCGAGTAACTCAGTGGTTCTTGTATGTCTCACCATTTGTATGAAAAACTGTGTTACCCTACCCACCTTTCATAGCGATATGTTAAATATTTAAGTACTATTTTTATCTAAAAATTCCTTTTATTTATACGAAATAGTACCTTTTCGTAATCCTATTTTTGGACACTAATTAAATAAATATCATAGATTTTTGTTTGTAATAGAAAACTGGTCATGAAAAAGGAGAATGATCTAAGTACCTATAGCTACAGCCCGCCTAGTGGGTGCTAGCGGTAACAGGGAAAAGTTACGTTGAGCCGGTAGGCGGGTGCCTAGCAGTGTAAATGTTAATCTGCATGGCGGAAATAGTAGATTGTGTATGAAGGGAGCATAATGATATATTTACGGCGAGGGCGGTATGTTGAATTCTGAGTGAAGCGAAAGATTCTATAATAGAATCCTGAGCGTAGCGAGGGACTCTAAACTAGAATCTTGAACGTAGCGAGAGAGTCAAGTGTTTACGCCCAAGACGGAAATAATTTTGCTACCGTGTGACACATACTACTTTTCACACCGTCCATGAGGCCCGCTGCTAAAACCATGAAATATCTTACAAATGATTTTACTACAGAGTGTCACATACTGCTTTTCACACCTTCTATAAGTAAGAAAAGTACACCTTTGATCCCTCATTCGAAGGCAACAATAACTCTTTTCTGAATAGCAGGTGTGAAAAATCAATTGCATGGCTTACCATTATTCATGTGGAGCACTTTCGCCACCTTCTTGATAGTGGAGTCTAGCTTGGAGTCGGCGTTCTCGAGCTCCGTGTTGAGGTCGTCCAGCATACTGGAATGTTACCAACGATTATATTAAGGGGATTCCTGAATTCTGTCAACCAGGGCCCCCATGTAAGAGTTTTATCCATATATCCTCTTGTGAGAGTTTAGGCCGCCGCACACCGGGTAGAGTCAGTCCGACCCAGGTCGGGCCTAGCTGAGTTGCTTGCTGGACTCTTCTCAGCTAGGCTAGGTTTAGTGAACCAGCGACGAAACTCCCAGTAGCTCGATTCCACTCACACCTCAGATTTGGTTAAAACCGCTCAACCAATCTCACTGGAGCGCAAACTCTTAGAGTATTCCAGTGTTCCAAACCACACGCGTGGTCGTGCCGGAGGTTTTCCCCTGGATTTTCCCCAGACTACTCTCCAACCGCGCACTCCTACCGCTTTATTGGGCCCGGCCTATAAAGCCACAGTCAAGTTCAAAAAAAGAGGTAAATTTTAGCTTGCACGGCCTTAAGGCAAATCTTCGAACGTTTTCGAAATGTTCGTTTCTAACGTCATTGTCGGTTCACAATTATCTACACAAAGGTAGGACAGACCGCGAGAACTCAGAACCGATATTGGTTTTAATAAAAGTTAACTCTGGTTATAATCTCTTATAACAATATTCAATGAGACAACAATAACGGGATAAAAGCCGTATACATGTTGAATATTCGTCCTAACACAGTGAACATTGTGATTGTAGGAAATATGAAATAAATAATACAGAATAATAGGGTACTAACTACATGTATTTTTGAAAAGTAGTATTAATTTAATCCGTATATTTCAATTGCCACGTGGAATTTTTATTTCTATTTTATGGAAACGATGAATAATAAAACAAGAAGATTGAAATTTTCAGTTTCAATTTCCGCTTGAAAACGCGAGCCGCCATTTCTTTGACGTCATACGGCACACAGTGATTGACAAAATCGCAGTTCAACGGATTCGTTGTTATAACCGTCACTCGTGTCAGTTATCGAGTAATATTGCATCTGCCTATGTGAGTAGTTGTATCTTTAATTCAAATATTTTACAATTATTTTATGTTAGATTGTAGCTACGTTATTATTGTTTTTTCCTTATGTCGATCGATTTTAATAGATTAACTTTATTTCGTAAACCATACCGTTTATCGAAAAAACTGTATGCGATTTTGATTGGCCGCATCACTAATGGTGTCTGTCACAAGTGTCAAACACAGAGCTGTTAACCTTTCAAGACCCGGCGGCTACCCAGAGAGCCACTAGTAAAAATGAAAATTATGACAAATTTTGACAGAAATTAAGTTTCGTAATCCAACGCCTACCCAGAGAGCCAAGGTTATCGATAGGTTAAGTCGGATGCAGACAATGGGCTACGTAGAAAGATAATTATACCCAACACCCAGGACACAGTTATGAGTTAAAGGGAGAAAGACATATTTTCATGTACGTTGTGCCCTCTTCGCCCATTGTGTTGATCCGGAATTTTAGTGTCGTATGACGTCAAACTTGACATTCGTAATGGCGGCTACCATATTGCAAATTTTTAGCACAGTCAAAATATGCATGAGTTTTAAAAGGAATTATAAAATTTATTTTACATGATCATGAGTTTATATGAACTCAATTCGACTTCCTATAACAAAATTTATCTTATTCTTACAATCTTATTGTTTATTTTTCTAACATAAATACCCTATTAATAGTACAGAAGTCTTTCTGTCTAACAAATCCGATGTTTGACAGCTAGATAATTCTGACCATCTCGCTCGCGCTCGCCGCATAGCACGCGCTCTTTCGTTCCTGGCTCGATCGTCTATCGAGAGCCGAGTTTAGCCGAAATGCCAAAAGGAACAGGCCAAGGTTCAGCCATTGGAGTGATCGCCAACCCATGAAGGTATACTAGGTATTTGCCAATCGACTGGGAGATTTTGGGTAAGACAAGCACAGAATAGGGCGAAGTGGCGTAATGCGAAGAGTGCTTCAGTGGAACAGAAGGTTTTTTTTTATACAACGCCGGTGGCAAACAGGCTTACGGTCCACCTGATGGTAAGCGGCCACCGCAGCCTAAAGACACCCGCAACTCCAAAGGAGTCACGTACGCGTTGCCGACCCTTTATAAAATTTGAGGATGCACTGTGTTGACAACAGAAGGGATAAATTTAGGTCCCTCGCTCTCAACAGAGTGCATCCTCGGGAGCTCTGGCAACCTTGCTCACCTCCAGGAACACAACACTACATACTTGTATAGTAGATAATGTTATTATGGCTGTGGTCTTCTGCAAGGCGGAAGTACTTCCCCAGTTGGGCTGCCCCAAATTCGAGCAAGATGACATTGTACTGTGCCCTACCTCTCTATAAGGTGAGTGTAGACTAAACTTGTCACTCACCCAGCTTGCTCGTCTAGTTCTATCCCGATCTGCTTCGACACCGTCTTGAGGTTCCCAACCGAGTTGCTGATGACTTGGAGCTGGTCGTTCTGGTTCACCAGCATCTTGTCCTGCATCGACATGATGTCGTTGTCGTACACGTCGAATCTATTTGGGCTGAGGGCATAGATGAAATAGATATTTTATTTATCAAAAAAAAAGAAGAAAAGTGCAAGTTAAACTCGCTTCGAGGGGGTCCCGTAACTATGTTACTTTAAATATCATTAAATTCTTACAGGTTTTCTTGTGATCTATAACTACTAATTTTGTTTGCAGCAAAGTATATTCTGTATTGATTTTTTTTTTTTATTTTAGGCCCAGTAAGTCCCGCGATTCCTGTTTAGGGTCAACTTGAATTTCATTACCTGTTGTGTAGTTACCTGTCGGTGTTGCTGGCCAGCTTGGAGTACTTGGAGTACTTCGGCGTGGACGTCCACGAGTTGCCGAAGTGCATGGGGCTTTCCTCGCCTAGCAGCGGCTCGCGGGCCGTGCCATCGTTGTCACGATTCCTGTTCAGTCTCAACTTGAATTTCATTACCTGTTGTGTAGTTACCTGTCGGTGTTGCTGGCCAGCTTGGAGTACTTGGAGTACTTCGGCGTGGATGTCCACGAGTTGCCGAAGTGCATGGGGTTTTCCTCGCCTAGCAGCGGCTCGCGAGCCGTGCCATCGATGTCACGATTCCTGTTCAGTCTCAAATTGAATTTCATTACCTGTTGTGTAGTTACCTGTCGGTGTTGCTGGCCAGCTTGGAGTACTTGGAGTACTTCGGCGTGGACGTCCACGAGTTGCCGAAGTGCATGGGGCTTTCCTCGCCTAGCAGCGGCTCGCGAGCCGTGCCATCATTGTCACGATTCCTGTTCAGTCTCAACTTGAATTTCATTACCTGTTGTGTAGTTACCTGTCGGTGTTGCTGGCCAGCTTGGAGTACTTGGAGTACTTCGGCGTGGATGTCCACGAGTTGCCGAAGTGCATGGGGTTTTCCTCGCCTAGCAGCGGCTCGCGAGCCGTGCCATCGATGTCACGATTCCTGTTCAGTCTCAAATTGAATTTCATTACCTGTTGTGTAGTTACCTGTCGGTGTTGCTGGCCAGCTTGGAGTACTTGGAGTACTTCGGCGTGGACGTCCACGAGTTGCCGAAGTGCATGGGGCTTTCCTCGCCTAGCAGCGGCTCGCGAGCCGTGCCATCATTGTCACGATTCCTGTTCAGTCTCAACTTGAATTTCATTACCTGTTGTGTAGTTACCTGTCGGTGTTGCTGGCCAGCTTGGAGTACTTGGAGTACTTCGGCGTGGATGTCCACGAGTTGCCGAAGTGCATGGGGTTTTCCTCGCCTAGCAGCGGCTCGCGAGCCGTGCCATCGATGTCACGATTCCTGTTCAGTCTCAAATTGAATTTCATTACCTGTTGTGTAGTTACCTGTCGGTGTTGCTGGCCAGCTTGGAGTACTTGGAGTACTTCGGCGTGGACGTCCACGAGTTGCCGAAGTGCATGGGGCTTTCCTCGCCTAGCAGCGGCTCGCGGGCCGTGCCATCGTTGTCACGATTCCTGTTCAGGCTCATCTTGCCTTTCATTACCTGTTGTAACATACATTTTTAATAGAATTATGATTAATAACAGGATATTTACATTTTATATTTGTATTTGTGAGATCGCTATTGTATGTAGGTAGACCACAACTAAAACTCGCATCATGTCAGTTAATCCTTGATAATGGCGTTTGCAACAGTGCCGATATATAGGGAATTCACGAAGATAAATATACATACATGGTACACTGAAAAAACGAATAGCTAGCAAAGTACCAATTTGGCTCGGTTAAAAATTATTAGTTACATACAACCAAGATTTATTTAGAACGCGCAAAAATGCTTTGTTAATGATAAACAAGCAAAAACTGCTAAACGTCTTGGTTGTTGTAACAAAATACTTATTCATTTCCAAATTAATGTCTTGGTAAAGGTAATCTTTACCTGATTTGGTTGGAAATAACAAATTTCACACTGTCACTGCTTCACTAGTGCATTATTTAATGATAGACCTTGCAACACTGGTTAAAATTTGTTAAGTTGTTTTGCTGCAAATGCCCGGTTGAATTACCAAAACATAAACAAGTGGCTTAAGTAAATACAATCCTTACTCTTATGCTGTTAAAAATAAACAAGTTTACACTTGAATTTGAAGACAACTGCATTTTTAAGACCTTGCAACACTAGGTCAGAAAATGATAAGTTAGAATGTTGCAAATACCCGGGTGAATTACTAAGAAGAAACAAGTTGCTTAAACGTGTCACACACTGCAGCGGCGTGCGGTGGCAGCCAGTTGTCACTAAAACAATCAAGGCCGCGTGTGTCTGAATGATTGTTAGGACAGTCATAGTGTACAACTGGCTGCTTGTTTGCCACCGTCGTTGTATAAAAAAAAACATTCAAAATATCGTGGCTGACGACTTCGCCGACAAAAGATTTGTGATCTGCCAAGTTCTGCGCTTAAGTATGATAATCCGAGTAGCACTGCTTAATAACCGAGCAGGCTGGCTGTAGTTACTGAAGAAATTGGTCAAGAATTACCAAGTAATTTGCTGCCACTGGTGAACAAACCTGTTGTAGTAACCGAAAAAATTGGTTTAGAATACTGAGTATATCTGCTTAGTTACCGAGCTGGCTGGCTGTAGATACCTAATAAATCGCTTGAAAATACCAAATAACACTGGTGTTATGTATCAAGCAAGATGGCAGTAGTTAACTAAGTAGGTTGACTGTGACAAATAAGCTTCGTTAGGTTAGTTTTCTCTGATTACATTGGCTAATTGCAGCCAATTTTACTTTATATGTTTTTAACCAAATGCATCGGTTAATATTTGATAAGTAAGAACAACAAAGTTGACTTATTTAGATTTAGCTACAAAGTTTGCAGGGGCTATATTGACAAACACGCTGGGTTATTTTCAACAGTATTTTCTTTATTTTTAACCCTTACGTTTTTTCAGTGTAAATATCCCGTTATTAATCGTAATTCTAGTGTAAATTACCATGTGAACTTGAAATCTTGTACATTTTTATTACCACCTTCGCGGCCAGGAACCCACCTATACCTTATTTTGTAGCATTAGAAAGAATGACATAGCACGACTTACGAGGTTTTGTATGAGGTATGTTCTGCGGTAAAAGTGTCAAATTATCCCAATGAATATTAAAACCGGTAATTCATCCCTTACATTATATACCTACTGATATTCACAAATAAGAGAATGTCTTAATTTATATTTTCTTATACAGATTTTACATGATAACGTATCAATATGAAATGGCAACATGAAAGGGCGAGTGAGCCATGAGTTGTCAGAAGCAGCTAGATGGTTAAGACCATCTAGGTAACTTAAGCCCGAAGATATCGTTCCAGTTGGACCTTCTTCACATGGAACTTCACATAGTAACGTTTGTTTCAACTAATTACTATACATTATTTATTTATTTATTATACTTTATTTTATTTTTTATTTATTTATTTATTATATTTACTTACCTTCACCTCCTGCTTAGTGGCCTCGATAAATGTCCGTCTGTCGCAGATCTCTTTGTTATCTATCTTGAACTTAGAAGAGTTCTTCTCGACGATGCGTGAGTATAGAGTTAAGGGTAGGTGGTATAACAGTCGCCAAGGTATAATTTGCAAAAATTCAACCTTTATGCACCAATGTTTCATTAGAGATATCCTTATAAATATTTTTGTTTTCTCAAGAAGTGTACCACAGACCTCATATTAGGGCTTAATACCTTTATAAAACCCGACCAGAAATATATGACCATTGTGGGGGCGCTATTATTGTCGCGACGTATCATGTACAATGATCTCGCGAAGACCTTAACTAGGGTTCGGTGCGTGTGTATCCGCCTTAAGAGATTATCTGCCCTGGCAAGGTAGAAGAATATTTTGCCTTGAGGGTAGGTCTTTGGTGTGCATAAGCATTTTTATTCCGCCCGCAGACTTCATTTCATTGTCCGCCTTTGGCGCGTTAACTAAGTCTCGAAGAAGTCTGCGGGCGGAATAAAAATGCTTATGCACACCAAAGACCTACCCTCAAGGCAAAATATTCTTCTACCTTGCCAGGGCAGATAATCTCTTAAGGCGGATACACACGCACCGAACCCTAGTTAAGGTCTTCGCGAGATCATTGTACATGATACGTCGCGACAATTATGCTCATTTATATGGCAACAGGTCAGTAATGTCAGTAAATTCGAAATAATGACATTTTGACTTGTTTACCTGTCAGTTCTGATGTAAATTTTGAAATGTTTTGTAGCGATTTTTTTTCACATTCTTATTATATACATTGTTAATAATGTTCCGCTATTGACAATACATCGTTTTGGGCATTTTTTGACATTTACTATTTAATATTCAACATTTAACCTAGACCACCACAGTACACTGACAACAGTGACAACGAATGATTAATATTATTGCCAGTGTAAGAAATTAGTTCCAATGAAAATCCCGCAACATGGCTACGATCATATATTTCTGGTCGCGCTTTACCGTGTTGCTTGAACGTCAAGTTTAAATTGTCATAATACATTTTCAATGGGTGAAAGCGACAAAGCAACAAAGTGTTCAGGGGGGCTAGCACAACTACCGCTGCGACGCGACGCGAGTAGAGAAAAATCTACCCTCCTCTTACTAACCCGCACAGTTCGAGCGAGACAGGAATAGCAATAATCGCGCGAGATACGATTTGTCAGCAAGTTGTGCTAGCCTCACAGCTACATCAGTTCGACTCCAGTCAGTTATCTTGTCTAGTTTTGATTGTCTTAATATCAAGGTTACCTAACCACCCTATCATAACAAAACAATTGTTACGGTCGAGTTCACTAATATTATGTACACTTCTGCATTCCTTTGTAATAAGATTCAAAACTGTGAAAATATTAATGAAACTGCTCTCTCTATGGAAACACGAACATTTGGAGTCATTCGCCATTGCGTCTTGCTAATGGTTGTAAATAATCGCAACATAAAGAATGGTGATCAGTGGTTACAAATAACAGAAAAATAATAAAAGATAATTCGCTATAACAGCAACATTGCTAAAATCTTTACACTTGGTTTTGGCTTTGCCGTAGTAGTATAAAAAAGTAGATATTTATTTTCCAAATGCGTGAATAAATTGTAAAATGAAATGTGAGACATGAAACCAAACAGTTTGTACACATAAATCAAAAAGATACAGGAAAATAAAAGTAATGAGGAATTTACTGTTTGTAAAGATTTTCCATATTACTACCTGGGCCCAATCACAATACTTTTGCACCTCGGCGCCGCGCAATCTACTTAATGACGTCACGCAATAGCGAGGTGCACATTACACATAAGACCGCGATTATAATGGAATTGGAGATGACAGATTTGCCATATCATTACGACAAAGTGTATATTAATTAACAGTTATTCCATGCCCACAAAAGTAATCGCGGTGTTATAATATTGTGACCGGGTAATAAATGTAAGTACCTAGGTGGTGAGAAGGAAGGAAAGGGGTGAGTTTAATGCTTTTATGTGCACAAAACTAATCAAAGTAGTTATTATAACGCACAACACCAAACATAAAGCTTAACACATAAGAATTGCCACAGATATTATTAAAAAAGCGATTGCAATGATGTGTGACTAGACTAATATAAAATACTAAAATCTTGACAGTGATTTCAATATATTCTCTTTGTATCATGACTGATGGTAGCAAAAAAGCATACTACCTGAATGATGGGAAGTTGACACTAAAGCTTACAACATGAGGAAAGTAATAAGCGCGTTGCCGACTCTTTATTGATTAGACGATTCATTGTGTGGACAGTAAGAGACAAATGCAGGTCCCTTTCAGCATCTCAGGCTGCGGACTCGACGTCAGCGGGGCGGCGAGCGACGTGAGCAGAGCGTCGCTCGCGCCGCCCCGCTGGCGTCTATCTAGTCCTCGGCCTCGCAGTATATTTTAGACTAAAATGAAAAACGAGAAATGTCGATTAAAAAGGATATTAATCGTATCTTCAAGATCCTCCAAGTCCCACTCGATGCTTCGCAGCGCGTTCCGCAGTTCCGTGGAGGTCCATTCAACCTCGGGACTGTTGGGGGCCACAGGGGCCTTTGAGATCTCCTGCCAGCGCAGGTATAGGCCTCGTGTCTTATTTAGTGCCTTAAACACCTCACTGTCAATGGAGAAACATGATATTGTTACAACACCTAGAGATCTTTGTGGAACTAAATTTTCATTGGTCATTTTATAGTAAGTCATAGGCCTGGGACAATTGCGAGAGTTCCAACATTCATTGTCACTTCGGTTGGGTACATGTGACAGCAAACTGTTCTGTCACAGTTGATTATCCCATAATGACACAGGCCCCGAGCCAATGTGCTTATATAATAAAATAAAAATATTACAAAGTTACTAGCAGAAAATCTATGAACGCTCTTCTACATGAATGGTTGTTTTGCATTAGGTACACTTATGTATATGTGTTACTATCTGTATGTATTAATTGGATAATGTTTGCCAGCTACATCAGTTGAAAAATAATTCATATGACATTTTCCATGAACTATTTAGAAATATATATACAATTTCGTATTGCCCAATATGTCAACTAAAGTAGCGCGGTGTTGTCCCTAGACTAAATTAGAGTGTGTATGTGTGTGTGACAACACATGCAATCAGTGAATTCCTTTTAAGAATTATAAGTTAATAACTACAAGAAACACTGGGAAACTCAAGATAACTTTTTACTACTAGTAAAGGCGAGAAAGTCCTTCTTGGGAAATTGTATAAAATTCTACAATAAAATTTACTGAAATTACGGATTCTAAATTTAAATCTGTCATGAAACACACTTATTTCAAAAGCATATTATAAGATAAACTATTACATAATGGATAGGGATGTTTAGCAGTGACAGCGTCCCACACAAGTAATCTAACAGAAATATTTTATCATAAATATTAAAAAATACATATATGTTTTATACTACAGCATTTTAATTCTGTAGTATTGTGATATTGATATTTTATATACATTGTAGGTATATTGTTTTGAAAAAATGACACCTCGCCGAGTTTCTTACACCAGTTCTTCTCGAAGCAGAGGTTTATTTTATGAACCGGTGGTAGTTTTTTGACATAAGTGCATGTAATATGCCTAAATTGAAGAAGAAAAAAAATCAGCAACATCATAAAATAAAGGAATTTGTACGTTTTATTTATACACTATAAGTACAGTGGCAATATATAAACAAGCTAACAACCTGCCTAATGTTAAGCAGGCACCATTGCTTGTGACTTCAGGAGAATCACAAGTGTGTTGATAGCCCTTTATTTGCTCGAGAAGTTTGTAACAACTAATGCAGAAGATGGAAAAACTGTGTAAAAGTAGATTGAAATAAACACTTGATTCTTTATCAAAAAATTGCTGATATTTATTTTGCCCAACACCAAAAACAAACAACAAAGAATTGTCTTCTATTTTTGATGAACCTGACTGTTTATGAAAACGGGAACGTAATAACCAGCGACTGGAATTTTGGTGCAAAATTAAGCTGTCATAGTGAATTCTCATTCATTGACTTTGTCATATAGATATACATACAAAATTTGTGTTAGTGCTAACAAGTGCTTCATCGTTTTATATTGTAATACAAGTAATAGTGTTCTTTACTCAAAGACTACTCCAAAAGAAACATGGCACAAAAATATGACAAATGGTGAAAATCCTTTACAAATATTTTAAAACATAACAAAGCTGCATACCGTTATAATATTGCTGGTTAGAGAGAGAAAGTGAAGACAGATCGGTGACTTTAGTGATCTCAAGCACCATGGTAAATGACGATCATTCCAATACAAAGGTGCATAGAAGAATTTGATCCATTTTAGAGAAAATTCGAACTTCCCCATCAAGTGTCAACATCCCTATTATATCAAATATTCTTCTTGATAATAAGTTTCCTGATTTGTTTAAGCCGATCCCATGCTGTAGATCTCCAGGCACACAACAAAAGAATGCTATTGTTTATTTTTTTCGTCAGGAGAGGATGGGTTAATATCTGATGGCTTCTTGCCAGTGTTTTGCCTATGCATACTTAAAAATATAAACATAAATGACTGTGTATTGCAGCATTATTTACACCTGGCAAATAACAAAGCACTTCACTTTGTGGTTAAGCATAGCACCCTAGTAATGTATTTAATAAAGGTAGACAATACAAACAATGGCATCCTTTAAGTTATTTTTAGTATCCTACCACAAAGGTCATAAGGTGTGGAGATCTAGAACGTCAAGTATGTTGCCCACCCAATGTTTAACCATGCAAGCATAGGTCACTGATTGTGGTGTATCCAGTAAATACGCACAAAAACATGTCCATTTAACGATCTCGGTCGCATCTCACTTACTCTTTGACGACGTAGAAAGGATCTTCCATAGTCATGTCAAACGAATCGAACTCAACACCACCAGGAGCATGGGACGAGCGGATAACTCAAGCAAAGCCAAATACACACATCAGCAAGCAACAGCGCCGTTATATTTAGAAAATTCCTCGCCTATCCCACAAAATATCGACAACGTGATACGTACTTATTTAAACTCGCTCGATGAATGCTATCATATTCGTTGTCTCTTGCTGGCTCAGGTACCACACTAAATGCGCGAGCTGCTCAACGATCAGGGGGTAAGCGCGCAATCGCAAAGGGCAGCCCGGAGGAGAGTCGACGTGATGCGACAACACTTAGCGCACCCTCACTTTTTCCTCTCGCAACACCTCTTGGGGTGTACACACCCTCCTCACACCATAGCAAGTCAAGTCTACCCCACTCAGCCCCACTGTCAAAAACATACAAATGTCAACATGTCAATAATTTTCGTCATTTCGATGACATTACGCATTTATGAAGTTACTTCTATCAACGACACACTTTTTTTAAATGATTGAATATAAAATAATATAGTAAATAAATTGTTTCGTTGAATTTAATGGTCGTTTTTATTTATATAAAGTAATACACAGTACAAAATAAAAACACAATATTCCTTCTTCAGAAGAAGAATTTACCAAATGCGCTGCTGGGCCGCTACCGCGACAGCAAACGAAGTTTTTTCTCTCTGTCTTACTTATATGCAAACTTGCAAGTGCGACAGAGAGGGAAAACTTCGTTTGCTGTCGCGGTAGCGCCACTGGTAACACCAATAACATACATAAGGCTAACTTTTCATTCATTCGTGTATTGTTTTCTAATCTGTTGCGTATGTGATGAATCATGGCGACTTTTCATTCATTTCATTCGTTACTTTGACTGGACTGGAATACTTCACAGCACATTTTATTTTAAACGTTTTAAAATAATAAGTTGACTATTGAGGTCAACAAAATGAATTCCGTTTTAAATCCAGAGGCCCCGGAGTTTTACCCTCACTTGACGTCAGTGACACAGGTGCGTGTTGCAACGAATTATTTCGATACCTTTTCTTATGACAACAATGTGCATGTGTTTTCTCTAAGTAATAATAGTTAAAATCATGTGGTCTGTATATATGTTGGGAGAAGTAGAAACTAACATTTTAGCCTGCTTTGGTTTTTTTTGTGTAGCATAAACTGCTCCAATCTGCGACCAGTAAACGCTGGGGCGTTTACTAAACACATTTTTACCAATTTCGTAACAAGCATGTATGAATTTAAGGTTTCGACACAGCATCACCTCATGATTTTGAACAGCCTTCGTGAAGGTGTAGTTTTTGATCGTTTATTCAGATTGCGTAGTCAATGTAGTCATCATTGATTCAATTATATTGTTGGCCCTGGTATAACAATTCTATATAATTTTGTGTTAAATTGCGTTGTTATTCTTATTAGAATAAATTAATTCAAATTTATCGTAGCTCATCAATAATGTGTGTATTTTATCTTCCCTAATACATTACATTAGTGCAGTAGAATATTCATACAGGCAAATAGCTTAACATCAAGTATTATGTCTTACTAGACAAACTATAGATTGTTTGATATTTGTCTACAGTACTATTGAACTAGCCTTGTTCATTCCATAGTACTTATTTTACTGCACTGAAATACTCTATGGTATTAAACCATACTGAAATTATATTCCCCAATTTGTTGCCAATTAGAGTCAATACCTAGTTTTAGTCAGAAAAAGATTCTGTTTTCTGAATTAACCCACTTTACATAAAAGATGCAAACTGTGGGTCGGTATAGCTTATATGCAAACATATTAAAAGTATAAGATAGAAAAGGGCTTGCAATCAGATAGTTACAATACTAATACTGTCATAATGTAATGTATAGTTACAATACACTCTTATTCCACACCTTACACTAGCAAAGCTGTTACAAAAAGAAACAAAACAAGTGCAAGTGGGGTAGTATCAGGCAGCCTTATTAGTGAAGAGTGATATTTTCGAGACCACCTTTTGGCTGTGGAGAAAGGAATAAATGACTTATGATTTGAGTTTATTGCAGAACTTATCTTTACAAGACTATCCAGTGTCCATAATTGATTGTCAAGACATTGAAGAAATATCAAAAGTGGGTAGAATGTGCAATTGAATTATATGCAACCTCTATCTGCCAATTCATAACCTTTTCATTGTTGCATGCTCAGGCTTTAACTAGACTTAATATCAAATAATACCACTACTGAATGAGATGGTTGTATACAAATTGAATAAGAGTGTTGTACTTTTTTTATTGGTCCCAAACTATTTGATATGACTTTGGAGCAAACAAACAATTTTAACTAGCTGACTAAGTTAAGTAGGTTAATTGATGGTAAGCCGACTGCCATTATAAACATATTCTCAATTTAGCTGAATAGGAGCTTTTCGGCCACTCTCATACATATAAGATTAAAAATACATATGTGTTAAAAAGCCCCTGTGAAATGTAATATAGCATCAAATGTTTGTCAACTGTTATTCTTGTTTGTTGTCATGGTTCTGTTTCCTAAAATTTCTGAAGATGTTTAAAGCTTTAAAATGCCTTAATAATTCCCTTCACACTACATTATTAATTCATGAAATACTTAACCAAAACACTACTGATAAGATGTGGTGAAACTTATTGAAATACTCTGTCCTCAAGTTTACAAATATATTATAAGCATGTAGTAAGAATTGCTTAATGCCATGTACTGTTGCCATATTATAGAGCTTGAATATGTAACAGTAACACTATAATCCACTAATCCAGCCGACAACTTTGATTATATTAACTATTTCTCATTCTTTCTTAACTTTATCAACACATGTGCTGGTCTGAAAAGTTTACAGTTTACATTATTTGCATAAACTGGAATAGTCATTTTGGCTCATTAGGCCACAAGTGTAAGCAGCTGTACAGGCCATGTCATGAATATGCAATCACATAACAAAACGCCACAAATATATATACACTACAGTACCTAACATACCACTTTAACATGTTTTTTATTTATTTATTTATTAGCCTTTATTGCCAACATTTTAGGTAAGGTAAGTTATATTGGACAGTAATAATATAACATATATCATGAGGTGTTGGCGTGTCCTTGTGACACAAAGGCCTCTTCCATCTTTTTCCTATTTATAGCTATATGATGCCATAATGGACCTGCTACTTTCTTAATATCATCGGACCAACGTTTTCTTTGTCTTCCTCTTTTTCTTTTAGTTTGGAATCTAGGGGTCCATTCTGTTACCCCCCACATTAACATGTAATCAACTGCAATGTTGTGTGCTATGCTAAGTTAATATTGTTGAAGCACAGAAGTGCCTTGATGAATACAGAGCAAATGTGCTACATCCTTCATGATATAACACCTTGAATCAAATGCTACATTAATACCTTATAATTCGCAGAACGACCTGGTGGGATAATGTCCCTTCAAATTCTGGATTAATATATACAGTTACCATCAAATATATCTGTACTCTCCAGGGTGCTCAAAAATTTCTGACAAGGTATTCTGAATGACAATATTGGGTTGTAACTCATGTTTCATATATGTATGAAATGTTGTCTTCAATATCTCTGGTGGTGACTATAACAATAAAAATCCGTGAAATGTCGAGGGTAGAACAATCCTTGGGCTTGAACATAAAAAAAAATAATGATATTTCTTTTAAACAATGTTAATACATTTCAGGGTGGATACACAAAAGTGAACAAATCCATTCGGTCGTCCAACCAGCTACCATCCGGGGCCTCCTATGAACTGTTCAAAACATTCACAGACTTCAACATAGTCGCCTGCCAGTTAAGTGAAAATGTTGTGCACCAGTCGAACCAGATAATGACCACCGAATTACCTGCTGTGAAGTTAAAACGGTGAGTTTATTTTGATATATTATCACTACATAGTATAAAACAAAGTCGCTTTCTCAGTCCCTATATCCCTATGTATGCTTAAATCTTTAAAACTACGCAACGAATTTTGCTGCTGTTTTTTTTAATAGATAGAGTGATTGAAGAGGAAGGTTTATATGTATAATAACATCCATTAAATAGTACACCCGTGTGAAGCCGGGGCGGGTCGCTAGTAAGTTATAATGTACATATGAAATTATTTAATCTACAAAGACAAGCCTCATTCTTAGTAAGGCTACAAACTATGTACAAAGGGGTGGTTCTTGAGGAAATGGTGTGGAATGATCTGTCTCCTTCTATTTTTTGGCAACCCTACAAAATGGCATCTTATTTTCCAGACAAGTTCCAAAACAAATAGATTGGGTATGCAACTATACTCTAGAAGATCTCACTAACTTATGGGATCTCTCATTGCTAGAGTATACAGTAGATAGAGACGGAGATATAGTAAAATAGGGCTTCGTGGCGTTAACCGCTATAAAGTCGATATGTGACTTACGTTTCGCATTTCAATTTGATGTTCATAAGAATCATATGTATCGCGCGCTCGTTCTGACGCTTTAGCTCAGCGCTTGAAGCTTTGCGCGCAATAATATCATGAACAGAATAGTATTTTATGACCCAAATCGCAGTCCTTATAATTATAAACTTATTTGTGTTCTAAACCCACGGCCCAAGTTGCACATAGTAGGTAATGCAAATAGTATTAGACACTTAAACAATATGGTACGCCGAGGTCCAAAGGCAGTGCCGCGGTCAAAAGTTAATCTGTCATTAAATATGCAAGACAAACGTCAGAACATGACAAGGTCACGTTTTCTTCTTGTCGAGTTGCATATTATATGATAATAGTATGGAACAATGTCAAGGTCATTGCCCTACATTGTTAAGTGCGAACAATATTGAATTCTATTTTTTAAGTTTTAAGACAGGTTTTACTGAAACGTTTGGTAACAGGTAACACTAGAATTTTGTCACTGTTTAAAAAACCATGCGGTGCTAACTTGTCGTCAAGTCGTTAAAGCGTGCTCAGATAGTTTTGATGCCACAAACGCTGTTGCGCCAACCATTTGTATAGGTAATAAACGTCCAACTTATGTACAAAATTTAGAAGACGTAATGTAACATCGGCACATTTTACATACAAAGGTTTCCCGATTTGTTCTATTTACAAAACAATTAATGTACCTAATTGTTTTGTTTACTTAATGCCATTGCCATTACCTAATTAAAAGAATGTTTTTCCCACTTGAGAAGAAATGATAGGTAATTCATAATTTGTAGTGAAATAATTGAACTTCATGACCACTTACACTTTATAATCTTGACCTTTTATTGTGAAGGTCTGTTTCGATAGAGATCATTTGTTGCTTGCCAATTATCGTCCTACGTTCCGATTAATTTTACACTGTACTGTGCTTATGTTACCATCGTCCTTACCTATGTCGTCCATGTTAGTGTCTCAAGTAAGTTGTAAGAAGGCAAAGAGAGACCTTAAAATACCGGCCAAGTGCGAGTTGGACTCCGCACATTTAGGGGTTTAGAACCAACCGCAAAATTAAGTTGGTTTTAAAACAAAAATGAGGAAATTTCAGTAAAAAAATTGATTTATCAACATATTAGTATTTGTTGATAACATATGCGTAATAATAAACATAACCACCAAATTTAAAGTTTATGGGTTAATTATAAGTTAAAAAAATCTTGGGAACAAAATTAATAAAATAGTTGAAGTGGCTTCTCATTCGTTTGTTTTACATAATGTTTAAAAACAAATATATAGTATTTATCTACTCAATGAGCTCAAAACAACGATACCCTACTCGAAGGAGTAGGTCAAAAAAAAATTTTCTCGCCCCCCTTTAGCTGTATGTGAGCCTAGCAAAGCGAATAAAAATAAATTTTGATTATTTGTTTAACTTTGGGGCAACAAGATGCTTATATATGTACTGTGAAAACTTGAAGACTATAGCTCCAACCGTTTGGCTTTAAAACCTGTGTGACACAACTATAGGGTTCCGTTTGGACCCTTCGGGTATGGAACCCTAAAAAATGAGTAGTTCGCATTTACACTGTACGCACTCGTCAATATGTACCTTACATCATATTATCCTGTTATTCCAATCGACCTTATTCCGTTAGTCATAATATTCACAGTTCAGGCGCAAGACTCGCTGGAAAGTACGTAGGCGACATGAGCAAACGGAACAATGTAAAAACTTTTCCGTTTTACAAAAACCGCTACAAGGTTACGAGTCGTTCGATTGTCCTCATTTTGCGCTGTATCAATGGCATGTCATTATTGTCATTGTCACAGAGTTTTCCTTATTACATATACACACAAACGCCACTGTTTTCCAGAGGGGTAGGCAGAGATCACTATTACCATGATCTTGAAAAATCTCTCATGCTTCAGTCACTATTATATCATTCTTGCTCGTCGATTTTGGAGTGTTCTTGACCTGACCTTTCATTAGAATTTCCTTGATTTGTTCAGAGGAAATTCCTTGATGTCTCTTCCGTCCAATGTGGACACGCTTTTAACGATGATTGTACTAAAATCATCAGTTAATTACTTTGAGTGCGAGAGTAGGTGCCGTCGCAGTTTTCTATACAGCGTAGAATACGATTAGTGCGAGGTCAAACAATTGAAGCTCACTTTGCAAATGTCAAACTAAAATATAATATTTAAAATATTATATTACCGTTAGGTACTAATCCCACTGCCGGCGAGCAGCGAGTACTCTCATAGTAATTCTACTCGTTTTCCCGCTCAAGCAAGTAGAATTACTATGTGATTACTCGCTACTCGCCGGCAGTGGGACCAGTGCCTTAAGGAGCCCTTTAAGACTAGTCACTGCGAAGTAAGTATGTGGGTTGATCAGATAAAGCTAATCTCCATTGATTAAATTGTGTTGAGCAAAGGAATGGCACCGGTTTATTCCGGACTCGTGTAAACATTGCATTATCCAAGGTGAACGATACATTTGTTGCCTGCTAGTGTTGGTAAAGACTCAAGGCTAATTTCAAGAAGTCGACTCATTTTTACGGGACACCGAGCTTAAAAGACTTCCCAGTCTTTTGAGTCTTGTGTCGAGTCATGATTTGAGTCTTATCAAGTCCTGTAGTCACAATTCAAGCTCGCCGGAGTCCCGTAGCTATGGGTCAAGTTCTTGATATTTGGATGATTTTTAGATAAATTAAGGTAAAAGAAAAAAAACTGAAAGTTAAACGCTTAGAATTAAGTACAGAAAAATGATTGCTACAGTACTTTAATGATTAAGTCGCAGAATATTAAAAAGATAAAAAAGATATATAAAAGAAAAAAAAGAAAAAAAAAAAAGAAAAAAAAAATAAATAAAAGAAAAATAGAAAGATATATTAAAGAGTGTACCACTACAGTAAGTTCTCATCATGACAGTTTTTCTAAAAGCTTTAGTGTAACCAGTACAATCGAATCTTAATATACGACTCGAGTTTCTACAGAAGACAAAAAGTCCCCTAACAAGTTTATAAGAAGTAGAGTTCTTCTAGTTCATTTTGGATAGTTTAAAAAACTAGTTCGAATCTTAGAAACGAAGACTCCAAAGACTCCTTTTATAGTCTTTACCAACACAACTCGATCTTGTTTTCATCTACGATATTTGACAGGCGGAGACATTTCCCCACTTTCATATGTGGCTTTCAAAATCAGAATAAATCACATAAAAGTGAGTATATATCTATATATCCCCGTCTGCCCTATATCGAATACGAACCCTGGTGATAAACGCCAGCTTACATTAGATCGTCAGGTGAATAGGTACTACAGTCGACACCGCCATAAAAAACGTGAAACCACTCCACCGTTGAATTTACCTGAATGACCGTCGAATCGAGTGAAGAGAGTGGGAGAGGAGAGGGTAGTCGTTTATGTGACGATTATTGTGTGGTTCGCCCTTAATAGGTTGCGACTTCTGTAGGAATACGTTCATATTTGTATATACAATTTCAGACGCGACCGTATTGTAATCAAAGATTGCTGCACAGTTGCTTTATTCGTGTGAACGTTTTGATAGGTATGTTTTTTCTAATTATGTGGTCAAAAATTGCTATTTTTATAGCTACCTATATCTTTATTTTTGTAGAATCGACATCGAATACAACACTGACAAAGTGACAGACGCAAATGACAGTATGCTGGACAGAGTGAACATAAACATGGACACGTTGACAGGCGTGAACAAGCCCAGCGAAAAGTTCACCGCATCAGTGCGCCCCGGCGCTGCCGTCTCCACCTGGAACCAGTCACCAGTCATCGCCAAGATACAGGTATGGACACGTAGAGCGTGCACATACTCAGTTTCAAATGGGGGGGGGGGGGTAATTAACACATTCCGGCGCCTGCAACACAATTAGCCATACAAAAGGAACACCAATCCGTGTCACCGGTATTGAATGTGTTAACTTGTACAGTCAAAATATGGGTGCATACAATACAACTTATTGGTTTGGGTTTTATGTCGGCGAATTTAAGGTGTCGGTACGTACATATTTCCTAGAGTTAATTCGATACATGTTTGTGCACTTGACTCTATGAATATGTGTAGATTAGATACAGTTAGGTGCATGAAAAAGATTTATGATAAGTGATTCGATCATCGATTTCATAGCGCGTTCACTGGCCATCGCTGATACTGAATATATATTCAGTTCACATTCATAGCAAAATGGGAGTATGAACGTGATCTTAGCGCGAACTGGCATCAACGAAGAATTTTTTTGGACCTGACTGTGGCTTTATATGCCGGACCCAATAAAAACATAGGAGTGCGCGGTTGGAGAGTGGCCTGGGGAAAATCCAGTAGAAACTTCCGACACGACCACACGGGCGATTTAAACACTGTAACACTAAGAGTTTGCGCTCCAGTGAGATTGGTTGAGCGGCTTCAACCAAATCTGATGTGTGAGTGGAATCTAGCTACAGGGAGTTTTATCGCTGGTTCACTAAACCTAGCCTAGCTGAGAATAGTCCAGCAAGAAAGTCAGCTAGGCCCGACCTGGGTCGGAACGAAGAAGTCTCGCTTCGTAAAAACATCCTAGATTCGGCTAATCGGAAATATCCGTGCTCCACTAGTACATTCCTTTACCTGAACTCGCACCCAGGGTCTCCAAGCTTTGTACTCAGGCTCGTTTATACGATAATATTTAATAACCATCATACGATAATAATCAATAACCATCCATCGTATGTTTATAGGCACAGATTCATGTCAAATATATTGGTTAGAATCTCAGTCATCATTTGATTGGGCTATTTTGATACTTGCATAAGGAGCAGTTGAACGATTGTCTTTAAGGGCGGGTTGCACCAACTTACGATTACAGCTGTCATCACATAGAAAAAAAAATACACAAATTCCCCCAGACTAAGAAAAGCTTGTACTATGCGTACTAGGTAACGCGATATACATACTTATTTAGATAAATAGATACCGTGCTCATCTCACATATAAATGCCCTGACCGGGATTCGACCTCGGGACCCCCAGCTTCGCAGGGTCACTACTAACTAGGCTAAAGCGGTCTTCAAAACTTTCCATACTATCAGATTATATTGAACACCGCTTACGATTTACAGACGGTTTGGTGCAACCCAACCTAAGAGTGAGTTTTACCAAACCGTCTGTAGTTGTAACCGTTAAAATTGGATTATATATATATGACGCACTACTCGCTATACTTGTTCGAAGTTTTAATGTTTATTCGAATTAGCCTGTCGTCTTTTACGAAATTGGAATTTACGGATAAAGTAATTCGCTCGACAGGGCGCCTAAGAACGGTCCCGCGTCGCATGGTCTTTGCAGGCAAAAACCCACGTGTGATTGGTGCGACATTTTACGAGCGCCTACCCCAAGCACTAAAAAAAACTTCAAATGAAAAATTTAAGAGTCGACTAAGAAACTTTTTATTGGAAAATCCATTATATTCAATAGATGAGTACATTACCGACTGAATTATTATATTGTATTGCATTTTATTTGTTTGACATCTGAATTGTTTAGTTATTTGAATTATGTGGGTAGTCTTTGGATTCATGACGACCCAGAGATGGTGAATGTTGATCTTCATTTTAACGTATTGACATCTTAATCTTGAATTTTGATTTTATAACTTGTTGACATATTACATACATGATTGTAAAATATTGATTTATAATGTAATTTGAAAATGTTATATAACTGATGATCACAAAGGAACAGAAGTTCCTTAAAAATAGATTGTGTAATTTTAAGTGATATTGTATATTGTGACTGAGATGAATAAATCATATCATATGGCAAGTTATTCAAGTTTCCATGGGATGGAAGCTGCCGGCGCCATATTTAACGTTGATCGGCATATAATCATAAGTTGGTGTAACCAGCCCTAAGTGTGCTTTTGCTTACGCATCAACAAGAAACTCGGTGACCTCACAAAGGTTCTCAAAATGCAACGTAAATGTAGATTGATGCCATTGTACCGAACAGGCATTATACGGCACGGCACTGCAATCCCGACGTCTAATCTTCCAATTGCGACCCGTTCTGGCTTCGCGTGCCAATCTCCCAAGGCCCTAGACCTATGCACATTGTAGTCTATATTAGAGATGTAACGAATACCTATTTTTTACTCCGAGCATTTGCGGCCCTTTACCAAAATGGACATAATACAATTAGTTTTTGTCAAAACGGATAGTTGGATCATTCTACTTTTTCATGACCTGTTTTCTATTACAAAAAAAATCTATGATATGTATTGAATTAATGTACAAAATTATGATTTCGAAATAGTACCTGAACCTAATAAAAGGAATTTATAGTTAAAAATACTTGAATATTTACATATTGCTGTAAAAGGGTGTGTGTAGGTGTGTGGTGTAACACAGTGGTAATAACCGTTTTTTTTTCAAAAAAATGGTGAGACATACAAGAACCACTGAGTTACTAAAACTATCGGAAGTGATACCCTAATTAAACCTCTTTCTTAATACAAAAATATGAAGTGAGGGCAAAGTACCTATTCCAAAATCTGCATTTAAAAAAACAGTGTCCGAAAATTATGTGCATGAAAAAGATGAATGGCCCAGTTATTTCAAAAAAGTAACAAAACAAAGTTTTGTCCATTATTCTGGAGTGAAGATTACAAAATTTATATATATCAAACTCTTTTTCAAAGGAGTGGTCAGATTACGCTCCAGATCGTCAATATCGGGAACAGAGGGGGGGGGGGGGGGGGAGGCCTTTTCCCAGCAGTGGGACAGTACAGGCTCCCAATAATAATATATACTAGCTCCTGCCCGCGACTTCGTCAGCGTAAACTGCCACCGCCTATTTCATCTCTTCGAGAGTTGATTTTCGGAATAAAAGTATTCTATATGTTAATCCAGATTCCAGGCTAGAAACGCGTTGTATACCATGTTTCGTCATAATCCGTTCAGCCGTTTTTGCGTAATTGAGTAACAAACATTCATACATCTATACTTTGGCATTTATAATATTAAGTAGGATTTGTATTATATTATTACATTTTAATATAACATGTATATTTGAGAATACGAAAGCGAATATGAGACAAGAGGCGCATTATCCTATCTAGATCGTCGGGGCTTATTGACTCGACGCGCGTGTTATTGAGGATGAAGGGCAGCTAGCAGTTTCAGACGATCCTGTTTATCTTCCGGATTTCAGTCAGAGGGCACATCTGATACCGTGTCAAAAGCCAACATTCAAATTAATCATTATGATTATCGGAAGCATATTTTTTGCAATAATTTATTTGATTTAATTGAGAGTTTACTCACTTTTAATATAGTTAACGTGACAATCGATAACATTTCTAACAACCATCATTGCCACGATTCTGATGATGGGTTTATCAAACGATAGTACTCATTCATGCGTGTGCACTTTTGATTGCCTGCTAAGTAAATTGGACTAAAACAAGTAATCATTCGCTTGGTATGCCTCTTTCGCTTTTCAGTTGTTCATTATGCTAATATTTTTGAGTGTACACGAGGGCAAAGAACGGATACAATTTGTTTACAATTTCTATGAAAAATGTACGTGTTTGCATTGCTCACAGTGTAACTGGTTTGTCGGTAGACAATCAGTACTTATAACGTTAATTATCATACTTTTTGTCTGCAATCAATTTTAACAATATATTTAAAAATAGAGTTAAAATAACATAGTGTGGTTATATGGATAGAAAACCATCAAATTATCACAATAAAATGGTACATTAGACAAATTAATTAAAATCGTAAAAAGATATGGGACTATGAAGATTCGCAATAACGTTATTTTTTGTTGCAAACGTTAAGAGTCCATTCATATTTTGTGGAAGAAAAAACAACAAAACTAAATTTTTGACGCATTTTTCCTAAGAAACGGAAATGATTGGCAAAATTTAAATAATTGATTTAGAGAAATTAATTCTTTATATTTTACGCAGCGGCTTCAAATTTTAGTTTAAATCAATATTTTAGTTTTATTTATCCGATTACTGACAGTCGATTTCTGAAGAGGGCGCGGAGGTATAAGTTTGACCTCTCAAAAAGTGAAGATGTTATTAGAAAACATAATTATTTAAAGATTGTTTTGCAGTCGCTATATGTTGTTAATTTACGCTGCGGCCTCAATTTTTTATTATTTTTCATAGATACTCTTACAGAAACATTTTTCTTACGCTAATTTTTCAACAAAATTATGCTCAAAACACACGGTATTTTTCAGTATTATTGAAGGATTATTACAATTATTTATATTACACATTAAAATTCATGTATTTGGCAATATATTTCAGTAAAAAAAATAATAATATTATTTTAAAAATTATACTGTCAAAAAAGATTCAAAAGTTGTATATATTTGCTTGCGCGCGGAAAGAATCCTCAGTACGGCGCGAGCGCTTGTCGAGGCAGGATCTGTGTCAATTTCATACCAACCGCCATTTTTGCGGCGCGAACGCTCTGAACGTGATTATACCGCGATCAACCACACTTGATCGTAGGTATGTTTTAAAAATTTATGTAGTTTTCTTATAGACTGATGTACAAATGTATTTTTAGCAATCTAATAATTACTTATTTCATGTTGATTGTAGCATGGGTCGCAAACAGTCGGTTTATACTTGTGTTAGGAAGAAAAAAATATATACTTCAAGTCTAAAAGAGGCAAACGAGGCAAGGTAAGTTAAGTTACACCCAACTTATGTAAATGTAAAGTTGGCGTAAATAATTAATATGTATTAGACAGATTTATTACGCTATTCGGCTTTTAAAGACATTTCGGTCTATAAAATTCTGTAAATATGCAATTATGCCTTATACTTACCATGTTCTTCGCTCACGTATGTCAAGATTTTGATGATGTCATGTTCATTGTAAGGTAATTTTCACTACTCAACTATCTTTCTTAAATTTATAAAAGAAGAAACTGACTGACTGATTGATTGACTGACTGACATATCAATGCACAGCCCAAACCGCTGGTTCTAGAGATTCCAATTTGGCACGTAGTCTCCTTATAAGACCTAGAGGTGCAATAAGAATGGATTTTTCAAAATTCACCCCCTTAGGGGGTGAAACGGGGGTCCAAAGTTTGTATGAAAGATGAAACTTTGTATATAGATTCTGTGTTTATATATATCAATGACGTATTTCAGCGTTTTTCTAAATTGCCCCACTAAAGGGGTGAAAAGGGGGTTCAAAGTTTGAGCGGGGAGCAAATTTTCTCTTTTCTTAAAAATATTTTATTCTACATGTATATCATTTATTGCATAATTTATTCGCTCCACCAGTGCAATCAGGGTATTAGGAAAGTGAATTTGGTGTAGTATAGTACCTTTTGACGTTTCCATTACGTTTAGAATTTAATAGAGAAAATATGAGTCAGTAGCAAACGCGGCAAATACATCAAACGGACCTGACGAGTAACGACAGGCTAGTGGAGTCGTATGAATAATATTCACTCAAAGAATCTTTATTTCCTGTAGTATATTGTAGCCTTACAAACATATACACACATTTCAATCTCGAAGTAAAAGACAGATTTAAAAAAATAATTAATTTTCAAACATCAAATTCGTTACCCGCCATGATCGCGAATGCTGTGTTGTCATTTGTCATACAAGTTGTAAGTAGATGTCTTGCACATGTCAGAATAAACCACCTATACGACTGTTCTATTATAGGTATAACATTGTCTCCAATTTCTGCCCGGTTTGCTTACACCCCGCGTTCGTTCGTTGAATTCGTGAATAATTAAATTTTAAATTATACTTTTGGGCTTTTATTGGTCTCGGAAAAATCGAATAAAACAATTATTAATAATGTAAGACACTGTTCAAAGTATTGTCAAGCAGCGTATTAATTGGCTGTAATTAACTCTCAGAAAACCCCTTGCTACTGTCTATTATCAAAAACCACCTTCCTGTTTATTATTATTACAATAAAAAACTATCTGTTAAAGTATAGAAAGAAAATATGAGCACTAAAAACAAGATGATAACTGCCTCACTTAAGCGAAGTAAATTAAATATGTTGTTGGGTTGGTTTTCATTGACGCAAGTATCAAACGCGTTCACTCCTTTGCGCCACCTCTACCGCAACCCTAACGTGCACGCTATCACTTTTGTACCTATATTATTTTTAGAAGGTTAGAAGAGGATGGCGTGCTTGGCTCGGGCGTTCTGGGTGTGAGTGTATTTGTAGGGTCAGCTAGTAGAGTGTCTACACACACAAGCGCACTTTGCCGCGCGATCGCTGTCTAAATACCGAATTTGAGCGAGCGCTTTTGGTGAACGCGCTCTTAATTGAAAGTTACCTATAGAATTCTCATGTTTCAATAAAAAAAGAAATTGTATGGCAACTATGTACATAACCCAATATTTCAGGAAAAAACGGCAAATTTCCCTTTTTTTCATACAACGGTAGTACGAGGCCACGAACGCGTAACGTCCCGCCTTTGTGTCAATCAGTATGGAGCGTTCTCAGTGCTCGCTAGCTGTGTTGAACTTTGCCTCTCATTTTCGTCTTTTGCGTTGCTCTAATTGTAGTTAGTCCCGTACAAACATTTGATCGTCTCTAAAATCTACATAAAAGTGATGTGAAATTACAAAAAAATATTAAATTAGGAGGGGGCACTACATACATGTAAAGGGTATCGATGGATAGGCCTTTAAAAATGATATGGAGGTCTCTTTAAAAAAATTGTAAAAAAACTTATCTATTTAAGTCAACCGTTGGTGAGATATTAGCTGTCAAAGTCATAGAAAGTGTGTGTCCCCCCTCTAATTTTCAAACTATAAAGTTTAAAATTCTGAAAAAAATGAGGTGATGTGCATTAGTAAATACTTTTAACGATTTTTGGTTTGAACAATATAGGTTTTACGGTTTTAGAGTTTTCGCTTAAAAACTGTCTTGCCCAAACAAAAGGTCGTAAGTGCCGTGAGTTCCCTATGAAGATACGACTTTTTCAGATTCAATGTATTGGATAGTGATTTTAAATGTAGACTAGTAGGTGTTGGTACGGAACCTTTCATTGTGCGTGGTCCCACACGCACTTGGCCGGTTTTTTTTTTGTCACCATGCCTATTCTATACTTTGACGGGATTTAGACAAATCGCAAACTGTAGAATGACTGATTAAAGCTTGAATCTCAACATCGAATATCAGTATTATTGAGATACGAAGTTTTTATTATTACCTACTGATCGATTTCTTAGTGCGAATGCAAAATTATTGGTTGCCAACTGATGAATAAAGATTGATAATAAATATGCGATTAAATTTCTCTAAAATAAGTGAGTAAATTCACTAGCGCCCTAAAACGATGAAAAACCTGATATTCGGTCTATTTTTCTTTGTGCCCTGTTGGCGAATTCGACGTCTGTATTTAAATTATACTTATAATGAAAATAATTAAAATGTACATTATAAGCAGCCAGCACAATATACTGCACAGCGAATTACGCATCGTGAGCTATTGCGATTCACACCTTTTTTTCAGTTCATTTGTATTCGAGCATTATGAATTATCAGCCTACATTTCCTGTGAGTCGCAAGACTGATTTCCGAAGAAAAAGGCAGTTAAATGTATGAAGCTAGTTATCACTTGTAACTTTTTTCATGTAGACAGCAGTAGGTGATTATCATTGATATATACCGTGATAGCGATAGTGCCTTGCTTAGTTTAAAAAGAGCTTATATGCATGTTAATATTGAAGTCCATGCGTAAATGGCCTGAAACGTAGAAAACCGTTCTACTTTCATTATTTATGTGAGCCAATGGCAGTCGAGTAAATAAGATGTTCTGTTTGATCATTTCTTTTTCTTAAATTGATGCCAATGTCGATAATCCTTTGATATTGTTCATTAAGCTCATGGTTAGGTTAATAATTATTTTCGTGCCTTAGCGCCGTAAGAAATATACGTCGTAATTGACGATCAAGTCAATACAGCATAGATAGGTGGCAAATGTTCGCTCTTGCATTTTGCCAAGTTGCTTACAAATTCGTAGCGAACGCTTTTTGTTGTAGTATGTTTGAATGGGACAAAAAATACTCAGTACCATTCAGAAGAAATGTTGCAATTTTATTACAAACTTCCTCAATTCTTTAATTATATTTTATAAGTATTAAAAAATATGACGCCCATTTAGCCTAGTAGTTAGTGACACTGCGTATTAAGCTGGCGGTTCCGGGTTCGAATCCCGGTCATAACAAATATTTGTGTAATAAGCAATATTTGTTTCCGAGTCGTGGATGTTTATATGTGTTTAAGTATTTATACCTATTAAATATATAGTCCTGTAGTAGCCACAACACAAGCCTTATTGACCTTACTATAGGGCTAGTTCAATTTATGCAAGATGTTGATTGTTTATATGTGTATTGTATACAACAAAATCTGAATAAATACAACGAAATACTCATTGAGTTTCCATCAGTTTAGCGCTTTAGCGTGAAGAAGGATATCTTCTCTCTACGTTTGAAAAATTCTTGCTTTTTTATGCTAAGCAAAATTCACATCGCGAATAGAAAGTGATCTGTTGCCTTGCCACTAGGTTCCTCGAAGAACTTGTCAAAATACATGATTGCTCAAATGTTGTTGAGAAATGTTTCTTTTGTTTTTGCAGCGAATGTATATTGCATGTTTGCGATTGATATGTTTTTGCTTACATTGTTTTGCGTTATTTTGTGGAATATCCGAAGATATTTTTCTAATAACAAAGATTGTTTTGATTAGAGTATGAGATGGTTTATATAATATTGCATAAAACATAATAATTAATAATCCTATCATCATACATATATTATTTATCCTTAAATTTAGGCTATAAGTAGTCAAAATTAACTCACGGAATTGGTGAAGAATGTCATGAATTATGGCTGTAATTAACTTAGTATTACATACTAATATACGTACGATTACTTTTTCTCTTATTCCATTGTATATTTTACTATAACACTAACTAATGTATTAGAGTTTCTATTACAAACATACGATTTTTAGACAGTGTCTATTGGATGGACTATTCGACGGAGAACTATTGTACTTTACTTGAGTTTTATTTTTAGGTGGGATCAACGATGCTAATAGGCGCTAAGAATATACCTCGGCCCCAACTCACGTTCAAGGACACGATCGACAATTCCGACAGCTTGTGGGTACCCCGGATATCTGACAAGCCGAACAGTGTTAAACCTCTGGCGCTGAACATACTGTATAACGACGAGGGGGAAGCTGTTGGGTTAGTAATGCATCGTTTTTATTAGACTCCCAACATTATTAACATACATAATCATTCACAAAACGAAGCTCGAAGATTCATTCTGGACTATAACTTAGTATATGTGCTCCAAATACTTTGATCCAAGATTGTGCACGAAGTTGAAACATAAAGTCACAAATATAAGTAACGTATTTATCATCTCTGGAGCTGATGTCTTCTGTCTATCTTAATTAATATTGACGAGTTAAACACGGCGTAACGTATTTTAGGTATGCTAACAGTGTGGTTCAGGCATTTTCAAAGTTCACACTCCTTAATGTGTTAATGGTTGCGGGAATTGAATGTCCCATCGGTGTGTAAGTGCGTACAATGATTTTTTTCGTAACTTATGGATTGGCTATCGTTGGATATTTATTTTCTGGGGGAGCAGTGGACGTCTTTCGGCTGATGATGATGCTGGACCTTTGTACGCATACTTAAAAAAAACTCATGGCATTGCAACGACGGGTGCGACCCGTGTCGAAACGGGATAAAGGTTCATCAATAAATACCGCGTTAGACCCGTGTTTAGCACAGCTTTTAAGTGTGTTTATTTTTAAATTTTCGATGAAGGAAAATATCTTGAAAACCTCCAAACATCTACAAAGAAATTCAATTGTTTGTCAAGCGTCCAATCAACTTTGGCCCAACGTGGGGACGGAAACCCACTCCCACTTGAGCTCTTTCCTTTCTTTATTTCTCATCTACATGTAACTAAAATTTCAGTTACGAACACCCATACAAAGTGGAGCTCGACCTGTACCACCCTCCTGGCTGCTTCATCGATCCGGACCCAGAGCCGCCCGCGTACCCGAAGGCTTTAGCCGAGACCACCCTGACGTATATCGACACGGAACAACAGTTAGACGCACTAGTGGAACATTTGACACGAGTATCTGAGTTTGCAGTTGACGTGGAACATCATTCCTATAGAAGTTATCAAGGTAATTATGAAAAGATGAGTGACATCTGAGTTGGTACCTGACTTATATCGACGAGAAACAGCAGTTACGCTCTAGTGAAGCATTCCCCACTGGTGGGTCGCGAGTGAATATTGGATCGGAATTTTCGGACAATCTTGTATACGTACACAATTACGATCATTTGTTCACTGACACCCAAGAAGCGAGTCCGTAAAATTTTCATTTTTTGTTAGGTGTGTCTCAGTTTGTTCAACATTGGGAACCACTGCTCTAGTGGAAAATTTGACACAAGTAACGCAGTTTTCAGTTGCATTAAATACAAATACAAATATTTATTCTGCAAATAGGCCACAAGGGTACTTTTACATGTCAAAATATTAATTTACAATTTAAGAAAGTCTAACTATAATAAGTAATACATTTTTCATGTCAAAATATTAATTTACAGTTCAAGAAGGAATAATAATTTCGAGTTTACAATTATAACAAAATTAATGTCATACAGTGAAGATAAACTTGCAAAGTTATCTATTACAAATATTACAACATCAGTAAAGTTAGAGATGTATAAGATCTCAAGATTAAACAAGGAGTATAATGAAATTAATATAATATCCCAGAAATGTACATGGTCTCTGAGCGTCAAAATTAAAATTAATTTAATATTGTTAGAGATGTATATGGTCTCTAAGTCCCTGATAATAAAAACGAATCCACAACAGGATGATGTCTCTCGTCAATCCCCTATAAAAAGACACTAGTATTAACGTAGTCACTATGTCCTAGCAAGCATGAACAGACCGGACTCCACAAACAGCACCCGATCACGAGTATGACGCGTATCTCAGCCATCCATTGGTCAATTTTTCCTATAAGAGTTGTTCCATTTGAAAAGATGTAAGATGAGTACTTTTGAGTTGGTACCACCCTAACACTTAATTTAATTAACATGATAAATCATCTTACGATATTTTTAAAATTGGTACATTATGGGACTATAATATAAGTACTTTTAGATCTTCCCATCAGTCTTTGAAGGAGTCTAATTTCTTCGTACCAACTGATTTCATTATATTTGGTTTTCAGGTATAACGTGCCTAGTACAAATATCGACGAACGAGGGCGGAGACTTCATCATAGACACACTAGCGATAAGGGAACATATACACAAACTGAACCTGGTATTCACGGATCCGAAGAAACTCAAAGTGAGTTGCGCAAAACCTAACCTAATTAAGTCTTAAATGATGTAAAACCTATCCGTATGATGCTAAAGAAATTAAGCGTTAAGCCTATCGTCTTCCCTGGGACGCAAACTATGTCCATACCAAATTTCATCTAAATCTTTTCAGCGGTTTAAGCGTGAAGAGCTAACAGACAGACAGGCATACATACTTTCTCATTTATATTATTAGTATGAATTAGACATGCGTAAACCTTCACAGACTTTATAGAACAGAGGGACTATTTTTACCACCATTTTCGAGACAAAAGACAATCCATATATATTTTTAGATGCCTCTAGTATAAGTTTTTTTCGAATCAAAACACAAACCGACGCGTTTGCTTTTGTCTCAATTTGTATGGCAACGCGAGCAGCGCCTGTTGTGGCCTTTGGTGGCAACTTTTTTTTTATACAACGCCGGTGGCATACAAGCGTGCGGTCCACCTGATGGTAAGCGGCCACCGCAGCCTATAGACGCCCGCAACTCCAAAGGAGTCACTTGCGTGTTGCCGGCCCTTTATAAGATTTGAGGGTGCACTGTGTTGACAGCAGAAGGAACACATTTAGGTCCCTCGCTCTCAACACAGTGCATCCTCGGGAGCTCTGGCAACCTTGCTCACCTCCAGGAGCACAACACTACATACTTGTATAGTAGATAATGCTATTATGGCTGTGGTACTTCCCCAGTTGGGCTGCTCCAAATTCGAGCAAGGTGACATTTTGCTGTGCCCTACCTCTCTTAAAATTGCCATACAAATTGGAACTAAACGCAGGGTTATAATTCCTCTTCAGGTGTTCCACGGCGCAGAGATGGACGTGGTATGGTTGCAGCGGGACTTTGGCGTTTACGTGGTTGGTCTATTCGACACGCACCAAGCGGCTCGCGCCCTCAACTCTAGCGGGAATTCACTCAAGCACCTGCTGTGGCAGTACTGTCAAGTAGACGCCGACAAGAAGTGAGCATGCACTAGCAGTTCTATCCATATGTCATTTTGGGGCGAAATGGACCTTATCTATGATATACTACTGAATATCGCACACCGTCGTAAGCATTTATATCTTTCCATGGCGAAAGAAGTAAAATAATTGATTTGTAATCGTGCTAAATCGATTGCTATTTTTAAATCCCATCTTAAAGAATATTATTTGTCTCATCCTTAAAATTTTTAATTAATTGTTATGGCTGACACTATTTTATTCTTACTATTCTATAGCAGTGATACATATATAATTATATATTATATGTATGTATATTTATATATTATTTAAGTATGTGTATTTATATTGAATAGTTGTTTTGGAATCTTTTTTTCTCATTGTAATAGTTTATGCACCATCTACTTTTCAGCTTTATATTTAATTTCTCCACTACCCAAAGGTTGTCTGGAAGAGATCGCTCTTTAGCGATAAGACCGCCTGTTGTTCTGCCTCTGTCTCCCTGTATCTTTGTTTTTTGTTTTTTATGTGCTATTTTATTATGTGAGGTGTGCAATAAAGAGTATTTGTATTGTAAAGAGTATTTGTATTGTAATTGAAGCTTATTGGACATACTATGGGGCTAGGTCGATTTGTGTAAGATGCCAAGCACGTATCCCATTCATGATCCATCTCCATTCACGATCCATCATAAATTATCAAATTTGTATTAAAATAATCCTCGTTCCAGATACCAGCTCGCGGACTGGCGTATCCGGCCCCTGCCCTCCGAACTAGTGGAGTACGCTCGCATGGACACGCATTATCTGCTATACATTTGGAGACAAATGAAAGCGGAGTTGCTGCGAGCGAGAGCGGGACAGCCGCAGCTACTACTGTCCGTCATCGAGCAGAGCAGGCAGATCTGCGGCACAGTGAGTTGGACAGAGACGGAGAAAGATATACGATCAGTTGCATTTTTAAGGGGCATTCTACCAAACGCTTACTTGCATGATACGTATTATATTTCTATGGGCGTAATATTTATTTGTCCCTAAATTATATCGGTTAATATAGGTTTAACAATGTAGGGTAAATAGTATGGTGCCTTGTAGTTAATTAAGATTGTAGTATGTATATGTAACAATCAACATAATAATTAATATTACTTTTATGCTCACAGACGTACAACAAGAAAGTAATCCATGAGAATAGCCACATGCCTCTGTACCTGCGGTCGAAGAAGTCCTTCAACTCCCGACAGATGGCGGCACTCAAGATGCTCTACAAGTGGCGTGATGCACAGGCGCGGGAACTCGACGAAGGAACTATGTAAGTGTAATTTTGTATAAAATTAGATTCCCTTTTAAACAATCATTTTTGGTACATCTTTTATTGCCTACTGTACCTTTTTTCGACACTCATCAATTACTCCTTAAGAGGGACAGGTGGAAGGTTTAGTGTAGTTTAGAAGTTGCTATGTTCTCCTGTCTCCATCATCAGATCATCAATACCATAATATTGTATTGTCACCGAATTAACATAAGTAATCTATTTTCAGCCAGGGATCATTACCGGTATTCCTACTACCGGTTTAAATAAGGTATAACCTGTTATAATTGCCATTCGCTATTTATATCGCTAAAGCTCTGATTAGCGGTGTTATCGAAACCGGTATTCAAATATATTAGCGGTTTCGCCATTTGACAACAATACCTCTATTTGACACTTTACCCATAAAAACCATTACCGGTAATAGCTGTCAGTGTCAATATATTCGATTATTTGTTTCTGCAAACTGGCGTATTGTAAAATGTAGCTATTTACACCTATTTGTTGCGTTTTAGTAGTAATGTTTAATTGACGTCTTACCTTTCAAGTGCAATGAATAGCGGTATTGAATACAGGTATTTAATATCGTAAATAGTCTATACATAGAGGTATAGATAAAAGCGGAATGAGAACAATACCTCTAATTAGAATATAGGTATTATTTTATTAGCGGTAATAGTTTGTCAATTTCTATACAGGTATTAAATAAAACCGGTTTAACAATCCTCGATTTCTGCTCAATCAGAATACCTGGGTAAAATACATTTTGGGGACAACCTATTTACTTACATACGAACAGTACAACTAAAATAAAAGCTTGTAAAAAAGAGGTTAACGGTCGGTTGTTTCAAATTGTCCGTAACCGTAAGCTGTCGTCGTTAAATATGATATGGGTTCAAACCTGAAATAAACTTTAATAATAATAATAATAAGTACTCCTGGACACGGCGCGGATAGTCAGGAGGTTCCTCTCTCTGTCGCCCGACACCACCGGTAGCTTAGGCCCCGCCTCGCTGCCGGCGGCACACTAGGTTAGGTTTTTATAATGATTTTATGTTTTGTAAATATTGATTTATATTTTACTTTTTATATAATTATTATAAAATCTAGCCTAAGTCTTAAAGAAAATAAAGAGAATAATAATAAAATCTGGTTGTAAGGCAAATTTTACAATTTACTATGGGACAGCGGTTGATCGATCTGTAGTCGAAAGTTAATGCAATTCGCTCTTAGCGTCATATTATTTAACGTTTATCGGTTTGTAATCGTAAGTTGGTGCAACCCGCCCTAAGCCATGATAATGACAACAATAAAATTGAAAAATGTTTTAATTAAAATGTAGCTACTTGTATGCCTTATGGACATAGCGATACCGAACTACAGAGACGATGACGCCCTTGTTGACTATAATATTTTTCATTTCTTATACTCTAAAAGTGGGTCGTTATGCATTTGGGTGGCGTGCTGAAAGTGGCAGTATTTAAAAAAAAGTACAGTTACAGTTACCCATACAAACATAAGTACGATTAATACTTAATAAAAAAATAGGTCCATACACAAACACCGTTAACGTCACTCAACAGTTGCCGCCAAAATGGTCCTTTTGCTGAACTCTTAAGAACATTTTTGATCATATTTTAGCATTTTTTTAGTTTCCTCGTATTCGAAATGAAAAGCAGGTTTAGCTCGGGTGAAACCACCTATTCCAGCATCCACTTTTTTTTTATACAACGCCGGTGGCAAACAAGCGTACGGTCCACCTGATGGTAAGCTGCCACCGCAGCCTATAGACGCCCGCAACTCCGAAGGAGTCACGTGCGCGTTGCCAACCCTTTATACGATTTGAGGATGCACTGTGTTGACAGCAGAAGGAACACATTTAGGTTCCTCGCTCTCAAGTGCATCCTCGGGAGCTCTGGCAACCTTGCTCACCTCCAGGAACACAACACTACATTAACTTGTATAGGAACTTTTGGCGCACTCACTTCAAGGCGCTGAATGGGTGGTTTTCAACCGTTGGATAACAATTTATAATAATAATAATAATGAGCCCTTTATTCCGAATGTTTCTTTCACTATGTTTTGGTTTTGTTAAATAAAATCTCTTAATTCGGTGTGCCTATTGGCAAAGGCCTCCTCCAACTCCTTCCAATGTCTCCTATCCCTAGCCACTCTTGTCCAGTAGGGGCCTGCCGTTAGCCTTATTTCGTCTTCCCATCTCTTAGGTTGGCGACCCCTTACTCTTTTACCGTCTCTTGGGTACCACATGGTGATTTCTCTAGCTTGCATCTAATACCAGATTTACACTCGCGCTTCGTCCCTCGCCTCGTGGCTCGCCTCGTCCCTCGTGCGGGAGGGCGAATGTAAACATCCACTCGCGTCCTCATCGTCGTCGTGTCTCAGGTCCTTTTGACTCGTGCCCAAAAACCGCTCCGGACGCGAGCGCCGCGAGTGACAAGGCGAGGGACGAGGCGAGCTACGAGCGTCTGTTCACACTCGCACCTCGCCCCTCGCCTCGTCCCTCGCCTCGCGACTCGTACGCGAATGTAAATCTGGTATTACAGTGTGTCCATCACTCGTATGGATAACAATTTACTATTGTATTTTTTATAATGTCTTGTGTGCAGCTACCTCCTGCCAAACCACATGTTGCTCTCGCTGGCCGAGACGCTCCCGCGCGAGGTGCAGGGCGTGAACGCGTGCTGCTCGCCCATGCCGCCCTTCGTCAAGCAGAACCTCATCACCATCCACAGGATGCTGCTATCGGTGAGTTTATAGTACATTACTTACCAAGGGCGTCTCAGATCGCAGGTATTTGACGCCCGAGCCGGAGGCAAGGGCGATAATTATGCGATCTGAGGCTTTCCTAATTACCGCCCGAGGTAAGCAGGGATCGGATACCGGTATTTTCTCCATAGAAAAATACCGGTATTATTACGGTTACCGGTTCATTATTTCGTTTTTAATGGGACAATCTAATAATACGACGTTGTTACCTAAATACATGATTCAGCCCTACATAAAGAGCAAAAAATAATCCAAAATATTGGGCTAATTCAGGGTTTTTTTTAAATACCGGTATCGGTCCCTGGAAGTAAGTACAAAATTTTATGTCACCCCCTGGCCAGGAAGTGGGATTTTCCGCGCGCGGAGCGTGCGGTAATTGCCACTTTATGGCCAGGTGTGACATAATTTTTTTTTTGTAAATACACTAGCTTTTCCCCGCGACTGTTCACCCCTTCCTTTATACATACTCCAAGTTGCTCTCCAAGCTTGCCACAAACCGGATGATGGAGCTCAGCGGGAGTACTCTGAATTCCTTCGGTTCCGGGTAGCCATTGCCAAAGTAATTCATTCTTTGTCTGGCAAGCGCGTCGCATTCACACAGGAATTGTCCCCTGTCTCGTCGTATTAGGGTCGGTTGCACCAACATACGATCACAGGCCGGTCATCGTCAAATATGGCGCCGGCCAGGGTTCGAAATTATCAAGATAATTATGGTCTTTGATAATTATCGGATAATTATCCCTCTTATGGATATGGTTAGGTAGGTACTAGTTTTTTATTAACCATTAAAATATAATCAATTAATCTTTACAACATCGTTAAAACACATATACATAGCGCAATTATTAACGTTCGAATTCACGCACGTATTTTTTTAACTCATGGCGAATTTACAATTTTAGGATATTATCAAATCGATAATTATCAAAGCATAAAAATCACGATAATTATCAAGATAATTATTATTGATAATTATTCTTTCAAACCCTGGCGCCGGCAGCTGTCATCCCATACAAACTTGTCAAACTTTTCATACAATCAGTTTTTAACGAAAACCGCTTACGATTACAGACGGTTTGGTGCAACCCACCCTTAATGGTGTGATAGGATTTTTGACTCCAAATTTGACAACTCCAAAAGAGACAGAGCAAAAAATATGACAAATGGTGAAAATCCTAGTCATACATCTCAACAAATTTATTAAACGTCAGAAACGCTCTGTTAGTAAGTAGTTTGTAAGGAAATAATGTCTTACGGACGTCATGAATTATTATGATCAAACGGCCTCCTTTTTGGGGTTCCGTACCCAAAGGGTAAAACGGGACGCTATCACTAAAACTTCGCTGTCCGTCCGTCCTTCTGTCACTAGGCTGTATCTGATAAACCGTACATTATTATGATCAAACAGCCTCCTTTTTAGGGTTCCGCACCCTAAGGGTAAAACGGGACGCTATTACTAAAACTTGGCTGTCCGTCCGTCCTCCTGTCACTAGGCTGTATCTCATGAAACGTGATAGTCAGACAGTTGAAATTTTCACAGATGATGAATTTCTGTTGCCGCTATAACAATAAATACTAAAAAACAATAAAATAAATATTTAAGCGGGCTCCTATACAACAAACGTGACTTTTTGCCGTTTTTATAGATAACTAGCGACCCGCCCCGACTTCGCACGGGTGCACTATTTAATGGATGTTATTATACATATAAACCTTGCTCTTCAATCACTCTATCTATTAAAAAAACCGCATCAAAATCCGTTGCGTAGTTTTAAAGATTTAAGCATACATAAGGACATAGGGACAGAGAAAGCGACTTTGTTTTATACTATGTAGTGATGCCTCTTGTACCCAAAACTGGGTACAAGAGGCACAGGACAGAATGAAATGGAACCAACTGGAGGAAGCCTTCACCCTAAGAGGGGTCCTTAAAACAAATATTAATTAAGTGAATAGGTATACAAAAAAAAATGTTAAAACGCTTCTTTTTGTTTTATATTATTATATTTTAAGTAACTCTGTTTTGGTTGTAAGGAATAATAAAGGCTTTTTATTTATTTATTTATATATGTAGTGATGTACGGAACCCTTCGTGCGCGAGTACGACCCACACATGGCCTGTATTTTTTGAATCTTTATGCGTATAAAATCTTTAAAACAGCTAGATCAAACTTTTGATTAAGAATTTGATCGCTTTCCTGGAAAATTCGACGTTATTGATTTTATTAAGTAAGTGGCAGTGGGCAGGGCACATTGCTCGCAGGACTGACGGTCGATGGGGCCAGAAACTGCTTGAGTGGCGTCCACGCACCGGAAGACGAGCTGTCGGTAGGCCTCCGACAAGGTGGAGTGATGACCTGGTGAAGGTCGCGGGAATCCGGTGGAAACGAACGGCACAGGACCGGTCTAAATGGCGAGCCTTGGGGGAGGCCTATGTTCAGCAGTGGACGTCTTTCGGCTGAAATGATGATGATGATGATTGATTTTATTAAATAAAATATAATTTTGGTGTCAACCTCCTTATTTAATACGTGCAGTGTCGCGAACTGCCCCTGGAGCCGCAGCTGTACCCGATGCCGTCCAGCATCAGCAACGCCATCAACGCGCACCAGCCCTCCGGCTTCGCCGTGCACGACCTCTCACACTACCACGACTACAGGTACAGTCAACAGTCGGTAACATCCAGGCACGTAGATAGATAGATAGATATATTTATTTCCTTTATAACATTACATCATGGTTTACATTTTTAAAACAAGATAAATTCACAAAAGGATCGTCAATAGGTATAATAATAATAATGAAAGAAAAATAATTGAAATCAAATAATGGCAAAGGTAAAAAATAATAATTATGTCAAATTTGTATACACGGCTAGAATATCCTAGGCAATGCCATTAGGCAAATTTAAAATAATAGAAATAAAAACAATATAAACGCTCGATTCCAAATATGGTCAAATATCAATACAATGTCAGAATAATAAATAATATGGTAATGTCAAGAATTAAACGAAATAAATAACAGAAATACAATTTAACAATAATCAACAATTTTATATTGGCTGTTCATTGCATTCCTTTATGGAATACAATGAACAATACGTATCCAGAGGGGGGGATAGTTGGGATTTACCCCCCCCCCCCCCCACCCCGAAAAAGTTTTTAGCCAGTAGTGATTACAGCCATATTTACACAGTTCACATGGTTGTTTCAATGTTTGTGTCCCCCCCCCCCCCGAACCAAAAGTCTGGATACGTGCCTGATAACATCCATACACAATACATTTACGAAATATTGCGAACATCAGTACTAATATTAAAAAATGCGAAAGTGTGTTACCTCTTCACGCTTAAACCGGTGAACCGATTGAGATGAATTTTGGCATGGAGGTATTTTGAGGTCCAGGGAAGGACAAAGGATACTATTTATCCTGGATATCATCCCTTAATGGGGTGGAAGTTTGTGTCGACGAGCGACGACTAGGTAAGCGTCTGATAGAATTGCATAGCAATTAAATTCTGTTCGACGCAGACGAAGTCGCGGGCAAAAGCTAGTAACAAGGGCGTAAAAGTGTACGGATATTTTCGTCGCTTTGGGAGCGTATGTACATATATTTATGTCTTTGACTGTACGTAGTCACGGAAGTAGAACCGACAAGGTACCCAGGTTTACTAGCGCGCACGCTTAGATATCACTAGTGAGGATAGGATATTTATTAAAATTATTATATAGGATAATTATCACTGACGTAGGTACACAGATGTAGGGGACAATGTTTTCCCATCGGCCAAACTCGGAATACGATTAGACGAGATGTGCTAATCCATTACCGTGTTAATTAAAATGATAAGTTTATGTCCATCCCGGGGATTCCCGGGCTCATTAAAAAAGAATGCTATTGTTTATTTTTTTTTCGCCGGGAGACCACGGCTTAATATGAAATTTTATTAGTCAATGTCAGAATGAATACTATTAGTATTTTGATATCTGACATTTACTGACTTAATAAATCATATATAGAATTATCTTTTTACGATTTTGAGCATATTCATTTATTTACTGTTTTTTGTCTTAGATTGACAGTTTACTATTCATATAGTGACATGTTACTATTATTGCAACTAGTAGTGTCCATGTTGATACATCATTCTTTCGACTCGGTTGAAATAGAGTAGGGCAACTCTGTTATTGAATGCTGAACTTGATTGGATTTAACCATGTAGTTAACCCTGCTCTGTGTTGGTCGACTCGACACTAGTGCTGTATGTGCACTTGGTCAATAATGCGCTTACTTATTGATCATGCTGTGTGCACTTGCTTTGGATGTCATGCTGGTCTATAAGCTACTGATTTTGTGCAAATCTAACTGTATCATTTATCGTGTGATGTCTGTAAAGTGTACCGATTTTAATTAAATAAATATTCATTCCGCATATATATTCTCTTTGTACGCGCGTCAGTGGCAGAGTTAACTCGACCGGGTAGTAAATTACTTTAAGTATGATACTGACATACACTCTTATTCTATTGGAAATTATACTTTAAACAATAATTTAATAGAGTTTATATTGCACACACGCTGGCTAAAAATTGTATAGTTGTAATAGAAACTCTTATTTACATTAGTGATAAAGTTGAATATCCAATGGAATAAGTGTCAAACTCAAAGTAATCGTACTGTACAGTATGTTAAAAAACCGATCAGATCTTTGGCGGCAAAATACACTCGCGGACAAGGAATACGGGTCGGTAAAATACCGTAATATTTCATAAAATAGTGCAAACTTGTACAGTTTTTAATTCTGTCATAATATTAGTTCAAATCGGACTCCTAAAAACCCATGAATAATAAACAATGTTAATGAAGCGAGATATAACAAAAATCGTCAGTTCTGGAGATTGATATTTTTATGATACGATCCCAGGAATTGCTAATACTGTTGGGTATTAGGAAGAATAACCTATAGCGGTTATTTAATTTAGGATGACCCGGAATTTTTAACCTCGAGTGTATGAGACTACAGAGATCTTTATGAGGCAATCAATTTTTCATCAATATCGTTAAATTATTGCTTAAGCTGTCGTATACATAACAATAGCAAGTGAACGCTAATTCGCGGGCTCGGTAGACGAATATTGCGATAGTCTTGCTGAAAAAATCCTTCTCTGATAATGAACAACCGAAATAAATTTAAAAATCACACTAAATTGAGCGAACGAGGCACCCTCCGTGCGGTTTGTATTGTTTCTTATGACGCGTCACAGTAGTGAGTTGTGAACAATATGTAAAGAATTGCAAGATGTAGGGAATGTTTTTCTATCGGAAAAACTCGTAATACGAGTATACCCGAAGTGTAAATCGTGTACTGTATTTAGGCTCGGTTTTATAAAGATCCGTTAAGACCTTATATCGGTTTGTTATGTCAAAAAATGTACTGAGTTCCTGAAATTTGATCTGACATTTGGTCTAACGGATCTTTATAAAACCCAGCCTAAATACAGTACACGATTTACACTTCGGGTATACTCGTATTACGAGTTTTTCCGATAGAAAAACATTCCCTACATCTTGCAATTCTTTACATATTGTTCACAACTCACTACTGTGACGCGTCATAAGAAACAATACAAACCGCACGGAGGGTGCCTCGTTCGCTCAATTTAGTGTGATTTTTAAATTTATTTCGGTTGTTCATTATCAGAGAAGGATTTTTTCAGCAAGACTATCGCAATATTCGTCTACCGAGCCCGCGAATTAGCGTTCACTTGCTATTGTTATGTATACGACAGCTTAAGCAATAATTTAACGATATTGATGAAAAATTGATTGCCTCATAAAGATCTCTGTAGTCTCATACACTCGAGGTTAAAAATTCCGGGTCATCCTAAATTAAATAACCGCTATAGGTTATTCTTCCTAATACCCAACAGTATTAGCAATTCCTGGGATCGTATCATAAAAATATCAATCTCCAGAACTGACGATTTTTGTTATATCTCGCTTCATTAACATTGTTTATTATTCATGGGTTTTTAGGAGTCCGATTTGAACTAATATTATGACAGAATTAAAAACTGTACAAGTTTGCACTATTTTATGAAATATTACGGTATTTTACCGACCCGTATTCCTTGTCCGCGAGTGTATTTTGCCGCCAAAGATCTGATCGGTTTTTTAACATACTGTACAGTACGATTACTTTGAGTTTGACACTTATTCCATTGGATATTCAACTTTATCACTAATGTAAATAAGAGTTTCTATTACAACTATACAATTTTTAGCCAGCGTGTGTGCAATATAAACTCTATTAAATTATTGTTTAAAGTATAATTTCCAATAGAATAAGAGTGTATGTCAGTATCATACTTAAAGTAATTTACTACCCGGTCGAGTTAACTCTGCCACTGACGCGCGTACAAAGAGAATATATATGCGGAATGAATATTTATTTAATTAAAATCGGTACACTTTACAGACATCACACGATAAATGATACAGTTAGATTTGCACAAAATCAGTAGCTTATAGACCAGCATGACATCCAAAGCAAGTGCACACAGCATGATCAATAAGTAAGCGCATTATTGACCAAGTGCACATACAGCACTAGTGTCGAGTCGACCAACACAGAGCAGGGTTAACTACATGGTTAAATCCAATCAAGTTCAGCATTCAATAACAGAGTTGCCCTACTCTATTTCAACCGAGTCGAAAGAATGATGTATCAACATGGACACTACTAGTTGCAATAATAGTAACATGTCACTATATGAATAGTAAACTGTCAATCTAAGACAAAAAACAGTAAATAAATGAATATGCTCAAAATCGTAAAAAGATAATTCTATATATGATTTAATTTTTTTTATTGACTAAAAGTAAATTAAAGCCCGCCATCGGTGTTTTTATGTTTTACTGCAATGGACCAAAACAGTAAATTACTCGTTTTTACATACAATGGTAGCAGTACGGGCGCCTAGTATATGCCGTCACATACTATGTTCAAGGGACGTTTTGAGCGCCCGGATTTTATGCTGTTCTTTGAAATCCATTTTTGTATTTTGTCTTGTTCTAATTGTACTTTTTCCATATACAATATTTGTTCCCCTCTAAAAATTGGTTCGAATGGCATCGTGAAAAAAAAATGATGCATATTCTCTATTCAAAGAGCGATGTGTGGTACACAAACTAAACGAACGCGTTTGCGTTTTAGTCTCCAATTTTTATGTCAAAAATAGTTACCACCAAAGGCCATCAGAGCGCTGCTCGCGTTGCCATTCAAAATGAGACTAAACGCAAACGCGTTCGTTTGTGTTTTGTTTAGAAAAAACTTAAACTAGAGGTAAGAGTTTACTCGTCCGCGCGATATCCTTTGCTCACTCAACGGTTTTGTTATAGCGAGGAACAAATCAACCTGGACCGTGCGGCGCTCTTCCTCAACGACTTCTCCGACTGCGTACCCGATATACAAGCCTTCGTACCCTATAATACTGACACATACTGTGTTGTAAGTACATGAATAAAGATCTTCCAAACCCACACCTATTTATTATCCTCGACGAACAACCAGTGAAACTCACGTTTGAAATTGCAGGTGTCCGATTTGAACGTCGACGCGAAACAGTTCATACCGCCTTATGACAGATACAGAAAATATCGCTCGTTAGCTCAGGTATTTGGTTTTCAATTCACAGGTCCGCTTCTTCGCTGTGTAGGTTGCCGTGAACTATAGACTGCCAAACCAATTTTAAAATGAACGAGCCTCCACTAATCAACATGTTTCTGTTTGAGAGAATCAAAATATTGCAACAATTTAGGCATGTCATTCTAACGTGTTGTAATGTTTTTTTTCTCACTAAATAATTCAAACACGTCGATAAGTGGAGGGGCTTTCATTTTAAGATTGGTTGTTCCCTGCCTTGATCAATTTATGATAGAGCGTAGGTCTGCGGCACTGAGATACAAAAGTGATATAACTTTGACATGACGTTGCTGTCTGATCGGCTGGACACAAACTGGTCAATTTTAGTCGAGTTGACAGCCTCGCCATGCTAAGGTTACATCACAGCCCTAAACTCGTGATTATAAATTGCCCAAGGCATATTATGACAATCTCCGTTGACCTATGGAAAATCAGTTTTAGATTAATAATTCTAAAATTTATATCTACAAAACGGGCCTGTTTCATATAAAATACACCCTGACAACATTTGGGTCGCAGCTCATATTATTAGGCACATTTTTTATGAAATATGACCCAGGTCATGGTACTGTCATGTTAGCACGAAGTCACCATTGGCGTTTTAGATGGCGTTTAGCTTAAACTTTGATATTCTTCACACAATCAATCCGTTTCCTTAGAATAATTGAATTTTGTGAAATCTTTATTTGGGGCTGTTTCCTTAAAAATATAATTTAATAACTATGGTACATTTATGCATCTAAGAGTCCACGCGATCTACCGATAGGGTCGACTTCGAAAGCGGCTTTCAGTTTTTGCCTCATCGTAGTGATGTAAGTTGCAACGTGTGAGATATTTTTGATGTCTGCTGTAAGGTGCACCTTACAGCGGGGCAATCTAGACTGCGGGTAATTAAAATTAACTGAATATATCTTCCGTGTTTTACATCATTTAATAGAGTGCTATCTATACCAGGGATCGGATACCAGTATTTTCTCCATAGAAAAATACCGATATTATTACGGTCACCGGTTCATTATTTCGTTTTTAATGGGACAATCTAATAATACGACGTTGTTACCTAAATACATGATTCAGCCCTACGTAAAGAGCAAAAAATGATCCAAAATATTGGGCTAATTCAGGTTTCTTTAAAAATACCGGTATCGATCCCTGATCTATACTCGGATAGCGGAAAAGAGCTTGCACATTTTCGCCAAAATGGCACTCAAGTACAGGATGTAAAATACGGAAAATATTTCTTTTAGTTTTAATTTCCCGCAGCCTAGATATCCCCGCTGCACGTTACTGTGTATGACTGACAAATTTACCATGATCCAAGTATTCAGTATGTCAGTTTGCCAATAGTTGATGTTAGCCGCCGTCTATTCCGTCAATGTAACGGCTGTCGTAGGGGTGTCAAAACGATTGGTAGTGATTGCTAGTTCCGTTATGTGTTGTAGTGAACATTTAGACGCTTGTAGCTCCCCCTACGCACATTAACCGTATAAAAATGTTCACAGATGGAAGAAATAAGGGAGTACAGGGATAAAGAAGCGAAAATAGCGGCGATAGGAAAAGGTAACGAGTTGATTAAGACCGAAGTTCTCAATAAGTTACAACAGGCTAAGTTACACATTGAAAACGACGATGTAGTTGAGATAAAAGAGAATTTAGACGAAAGTGCGACGAAACAGCGCAAAAGAAAGATTTCCCCTGACAGCGTAGAACAAAAAGAGACGAAAGTTGTTGACGCGATAAAAGAATTGAAAACGACCAATGTAAAGCACAGCAAGGCCGATGTGAAAAACGAAGTTAAACCCTACCTTTACAAAAACGCGAACTACAAAAAGTTCTTCGACAACAACACTAGGTCGCACAAACAGCCCAAGGCAAAGTTTAAGAAGCATTGAAGTTACTATACTTTTAAGTGAAAGTAAACAATATTATACATAGATATTTTACGTGATTTAGTTGTTTTATTCTAAAAGGACATCCTGTAGGTAGACGCTGTGCTGTTTGTAGAAGTGTTAGAGGGTGTCATTGTTTATCAAACGAGACGATGATCGGAGTCAAGTTTTATAAAAAGCGTAAACTAATATCGGTTCCGAGTCTTATTTGATCCATGTTCTCGTCGGCAGTCCTACCTAACTTTGTATCAGATAATGGAGAGTTGACAATGACTTTAGAAACGAGCATTTCAAACAATCGGAGAATCACCCCAGAATGTCTATAAACTTAAAATTATCCGTAACTAACAAAGTTATTACATGCCAGTGTGAATTCTACCGGACGATAATAGTGTTATACGCAATTTCGACATTTAAAATACTATTCTGGTAGGTATGTTTAACTGCTTACACGACAAAAACCTGGAAAAGGTATACAGAGCGCTAGAAATGTGTCATATTCTTGAGTGAATTGATGAATGATCATCGTCTTAGTTATTATTGCAGGTGACTGTACCAGTTACAATGGATACTAAGCCCTGTAAGCTGATTACAGCCGATCTCCCTGTTCTTTCTGCATGGCTAATAATATATATTTGTGTGTGTGTGTCTTTGATTATTAATTGCGAGCAATAAGCGATAAAATACTGAGTGATATGCCAGCAGCCTAGCTAGTTGATCGCGTTTATGGTGGGCATATAATGTCGTCCTTCTCACACTTACGCACTTGCTTGTAAAGGACAAATACTATACGTTCGACATATACGCGATTATGCTACTTAGGCTGAGGGCTGTTGATGGTCGCCGCTTTAGTACAGTCTAGGAATTTGAATGGTTGTCAATTTGGACTCTATTTCTATTCAAATAGACTCCAAAAGTGACAACATTCAATTTCCGCGACCTTACATGGGCATGTTGCCTGGGTTGTGTCTTGCCTTGCCATTTACAGCTAAAGAAAGGGCTGAAAATCAAACAACAAGTATCTTTTATCATTTATTAAATAACTATATAAACCTATCTGCCTTGATTATCATTTTATTCTAACGATCATTAATTCTGAACGCATGCAATTAAAAATGGTTCACATAATACTTAATCCGTTCAAGTAATCTGTGAATCTGAGATAAATCGTATTCTATAGTTCTTTTCAAACTGGGTACGGTGACACCCCTGTCACTGTCATACCAGCACAATTGACACTATTACCGAACCGGTGGTTGATTTTGTCAAGAGGTGTTCATAAATTGACATTCCGATCCCACTGCGCTGCGGTCTAATAATTACAACTTAAGACAAGTTGTAAATTGTGCTGAAAAGACTTCCCAAACAGTTTGAAATCACTAAAACTTGTCGAATTTACCTTTAACTATCCGATATATCTTCCGATTCCTCCTCTTTGAACTTCAGTTTATTCTTGGAGATTCTCTTGCTGCTGTAGTTTGAATCATTCTTTTCCTTCTCAACACCTTTCCCTTCGACTTTTGCTCTAGTCTTGGGGTGGTATTTGTTCCTTAGGTGGGTGGACTTGTGTTCCTCGTCCCTCTTCTTGTGGTGGTGATGGGGTGGGAGTGTGGTGGGCTTCTCCAAATCTGGGAGATCGCGTTTGAGGGCGCTCTTGAAGGTTTGACCTCTGGTCGGCTCGTACAGCGCGAATGTGATGCGGTCGTGGTGAATCTGTTATTGGAACATTTATTAGGTAAGCGACGTATACTAGCATACTTGTACTAGCAGCCGAAGTAGCCAAATATATCGCAACACGTTTACGTCTTTATGACAGGTGACGATGAGCAATACAGCTACTTTGGCTGCCAACAAATGATATACGATGGCGACCGTAGTAATAAATGGAATATATTTAATCGCATACCAAAAAAAATGTTTAGCACTGCTAAAATACTATTTGCGCATCAAAACCGCAATTTAATGTGCAATTAGTATTTGAGCCGTACAAATAAGCAGTTTTAGGTTATTAGGTTTTTTTGATGTGCCTTTAAATATAAAAAGCCCTAATAAATAATATACTAATCTTAAAGTACCTACCTAGAATTTCAAAGTAAATACAATGGACTTAGGCTCGGTTTTATAAAAATCCGTTAGACCTTATGTCGGTTTGTTATGTCAAAAAATGTACTGAGTTACTGAAATTTGATCTGACACTTGGTCTAACGGATCTTTATAAAACCCGGCCTTAGTGAGTAACTTTTCGAGACGAGATTACAAAATTCGTCGGATACCGACTGGAGTGTCAAAAATGAAAATGGACTGTGTTCTAGACCACGATTTTCACCTGATTGTTACTTACTCCTGAAAAAACTACCCGTCGATTTTCAAGAGTCCTAATTAGAAAGAGACTGATAGGATATCTCACGGGCCTGTTCTACCCGTGCTGGTCGCATTGCTGACAAACCTGAGTTGTCGTGCATGTTGTATACATGGCAACTCATGTTTGTCAGAAATTATCTTCAGTGCGAATTCCTTGTGTCGGATACCGATTGGAGTGTCAACAATGAAAATGGTCTGTTCTAGACCACGATCTTCACCTGATTGTTACTTACTCCTGGAAAAACTACCCGTCTATTTTCAAGAGTCCAAATTAGAAAGAGACGGATAGGATATCTCACGGGCCTGTATTACCCGTATAGAGATATGTTGAGTTGACGATCACTTTAGCCTACTTAGGGTGGGTTGCACCAAATCGTCTGTAATCGTAAGCGGTGTTCGTTAAAATCTGATTGTATGGAAAGTTTGACAAGTTTCTATGGGATGACAGCTGCCGGCGCCATATTTGACGATTACCGGCCTGTGATCGTATGTTGGTGCAACCGACCCTTAGTATTGACGCTGTAAACGAAGCTGGTGGTCCCTGGTTCGAATTCCAGCCAGGGAATTTATATTTATATGCCTATTTTTCTTCTGAGTCTTGGATGTTTTATAAGTATTTATCTATTCGTCTCGAATGGTACAAGCTTTTAATAAGCTTAAGGACAATATACTCAGGTGTCCTGTAGGGAAGTTAGCGTATGGAGATTTTTTTTCGTGAAAGGTGAGTAGGAGTCTTAGTAAGTATTTTTTTAGACTCGGGTGGACAGCTGTCATCTGGCACATTTTCCAGCTATGATGTCATAATTTTTTTGTATGGAACAAAAACAATTTTTCACTAGTGGGGCATCAAATTAAAGGGCTCCACGAGCTGATTCTAAAAATATATCACACCATTACATTTCAGTCAGTCTCGAGTCTAAAATACTTACTAAGACTCCTACACACTTTTCCTGAAATAAATTTTTCCATACGCGAGCTTCCCTACAGTACAGTACTCAGGTCTCTGACTAGTTTGGGACGATTTCGATTTATAGGTTACCTATAGGTAGATACTTGCCCTGTACTCGATGTTGACCACGCACTCGTCCTCGTCCTCGCACACTAGCGAGTTGACGTCGGCGGGCTTGGCGGCGGCGGCCGGCCGCGGGCCCACGCGCACGAACCGCCACAGCGAGCGGATACGCGGCCCACACGCGTGGACCATGTCTTTCACCTGTCATTCATAAAACTTAACAAACCTCTGCTAACCAAAATGTGTTTTGTCCCTTTCCCACAAACATAAATATCAAAGTGACAGATGGGCGGACCAACTATTCTTTGTTGTTCGTTACCATGGTTACGTCTCCTGTGATTTTATAGGGTTTAAATCTACCTAAGATGAGTTTTAGCGATGAGTATAAATCCATTTGGACATGGGTCATCTCTTGAGGATGCTTGAAGTCCATATTATAAACATTTTTCTTAGAAACTCGGTTACTGTTATCTCCTGGACAGAATAACAACAAACAAAAGTTGATTGACCCAAAATATTAACGGCATTGTAACTTAAATAGGTTTAATGGACGTTTATGAATACGGGGGCATGTTATTGCGTCACATCTGGCCATAAAGTGACAATTACCCGCTAGCTTCGCGCGGAGAACCCCACTTTCTGGACAAAGGGAGACGTAAAATTTTGTACTTAAGGTAGTACTTAAATGGTATATCGTCGTCTAATACCGTATTAAAGCAAGCTTTGCTTAGTTTGGGACTGGATCTATTTGTGTCGGATTGTCTCCAAATATTTATTTAATTGCTGGCTTTGTACCTTCATCTGCTCGCCTCCGTCGCAGCCGTTTGTGTTGTGCGGCTCCACTCCGAAGGGGTTGAGGCAGGCGCGATCCTCTGGCAGCAACGAGTCGATCTCGAACGCGCACTTCGGTATCGAGTCTATGCGTTCCTGTATTTACGAGTCGTTAATTTACAACCTTCTTAGTTCTTAGGTACCGTCAGCAAAAAAATTGTCTACCCGTTTTCGACTATTATTTTTGTGTTATGAATATGATCCAAAAGTGGCAGACCACTTTCTTGGCTAGTTGTACACGTAATAAGAGCTATTAGGTCTTTATTATGAAATGAAGATAACAAAATTTCATATTTCTGCTCTCAAAATGCAGTCGTAAAATAATAGTGAATCGGTGAATTAATTTTTCCGACTTTATATCAAGTTATTTTTGAACAATAATGAAACCACGGATTCACTGGGGAACAAATATCACACGACGTGTTCGCGGGCGACATCGAGCAAAGTAAAGCAACGTGTCGACATCGCACTACACGAACCTTCATAGTTCCACTCGCCACGGGACATTTCGGCCCGCAGTGAATCGCTGGCTTGACACGACATGTGCGTCATGGAAGGCCTCTCATTATTACCATATGCACACACCACTAGCCTCGGGGACACATTTACCGATATCGTAGTGTGCGAGTCTCCATTTAACTATATGTGAGATACTCCGTGGCGACCTTATGTGTACGTATTGTAATGACTGTAATGAGAGATCGGGTTAACTCGGGAGAGTTAGCCCGATCTCGTACGTACATTCTATGATTTTAGGTGCGAACCGCAAATGATACTTGAAATGAAAATGATATGCGAACATCAGAATGTGGTTATTATATACCTATAAGTCCTATAACGTATAAATTTAAATAAACTTACCCAGCCTACTTCGTCGCAATGCTTCGGCTCTTTGTAGCAGACGTAATAAATGGTGGCCTTCGAGCCATCGTTCCGTTTCTCCGTGGACCAAGTGTACCAAGTCTGTTCAAACATGAACATACTGTTTATATGGACCTGCTTGTAGATCAAAGAGAATAGCACGGTGTTGGGATGAAGAGGGGTAGACTTCTCTGTACTTGGCTTCTCTCGTCTTTCCTCGATCTCTTTCTCATGTCTGCTGTGCTTCGGGTGCTTCTTTATGAAAGGAAGCATCGTGGTGTGCCTTTTCTCCCAATCATCTGTTTTACCGTATTCTTCGTCTACTCTAGAGTCTTCTTGGGATTCAGAGTGCATAACGACCTTAACTTTGACGCTGGTTGCGAGATGCAGCAGACAGGCGAAAAGGACGTACCTCGGTCGCCACATTTTGGAATGCACTAACTGATTCTGCGCAAATGTTCAAGCTTGTTGAAACTTTATTTTGGAATTTGGAAGGAAGTTGTTGTTTCATAGGACGATAAGGGGATTGTTTATAAATTCAGAGGAAACGTAAAGTGGAATTCAAAAGGAAGCCTTGTTTCGTTTTGTATTAACATCAACATACAATGAAGTTGACTTGGGGCTTCTTTTATTTTGACAGTAATGTCATGGCTCATGAGAGGGGATCATGCTAGGCTATTTCTATACACTTTTGACTTAAGCCCAGCTAGCACAATGCGTTTTACGTTGCGCCGCGAAACATTAGGTAGGGTCGCGAGGCCGGTTACGCGATCAGCGTTAGTTTGCGACCACATGAAGAGCGAGGTTTTTTCTATTACTTAAAGTTATTTATATTTTTACAGGCCCAAAAGAACAGTAAGTTGCAGGTCGCAAACCGGCGCACCAGATAGCTGGCCGCAAACCGATCTATCGACCCTACCATAAAATATGTCGAACTAGCTGGGCAGACAGGTCATATGGTATAGTTCGTACTAAACTTTTAAGTCCAAATTCTGTCAAACGCACCCAAGCAAAAAACGATTTAGGAGCTCGTGACTATGCGGTATATTCTTGCTTGGTTTATTTGACAGAATTAGGCCTTACAGTTTCGAACGTATTAATCTTATCCAGCGACCTCATCACAAAGTCGTATCGTCGGTTGCCAACCAAAACTAAAAGAGAAATACCCACTTAAAATAAAATTCTTACCTTAACATCGTTTCAGTACTCTGATACGAAGTTTCTAAGAGTACCTAATGACAGATTTGCTAGGTTTGGTTGTCAACCCACGATACGTAGGTGACTTCATATATACTATGTACTTATTTATGAAAAGACAAGAAATAAAAATCAAACCCACCATCCTATTTCTAAAGCCCTCAGAACCTGCCAGGTGTTATTGAGCATTTTGCAGAGTCAGGCAGCAGCTAGCATGATAGGTTTTAAAACCGTATTATGGACGAAATATAATAAAAGTCACATAACCTTATCCATATTTGTGTCGGTGTAAACAAGGTTTGCAAGGGATATGTAATTAATACAATGGTTTATAGATTATTGCTTTTATTTGGGTACAAAGATGTAGAGTATAAAATAAAAATACTGCATTTGGTATCAACCTTTTTTTCATAAAACTTTGATTATGAAAATTAAGCATTCCGACAAATACATGTTTTACATCTATAAAATAATAATTAAAGCATAAGATGTATCTAGTCTAATTTCATTTATCTATATAGAAATTGTATAATCGTATAGTACAAATAAAAAAGCGAGTGAAGTTTGGACCATTGTTAGGAATTAAAGTTTTCCATAGTGCTCAATAATTTACATCAGCTATAAGAATTCGTATTTACAAGATACATTATAAATTTCGTTCTAACGTGATATCGTCGTAGCATTAGGGGTAAGAATAGCATCACTAAGGCAGAGAGGGTGTTTTATTGTACATTATTATTAGTGCCTAGCATTACGTCACTAGTCGCCGCGCGGCGGGCGGCGCACCGCCGCGCCCGCCCCCGAGAACATTCAACAACTAGACTTGCAAATTCAACCTTCTTGCTTAAAACCGTAAGTTCGACTTTTAATCCCATCATTATGTTAGTGGTTTTCTCAAAATGGTTACAAAAACTGCAATCAGTTGTTCAGTCTTTAGTAGAATAAAGATGTAAATTTAGTGTAGTTATTGACAGTTCTATACAATACACGACTTAAGTTCTGGTGATAATGAAAATAATACTTGAAATTTAATGATGATGTACAAGTTTAGTCAAAGCGACCATAAAAAATAATAATTGGAGGTGAAATATATAAGCGTCAGGGTACGTAAGACCACCGTTCACCCCTGATACCGTATAAAATGATAAGGTAATTAATAGTCGACACTGTTATTTTTCGGATGAGTGCGCTTTTAGTTAGTTAGTTCGGTTCTCAGGTACACGAGGCGCGGTCGTGAGACCGCCAAATAAAACGCCTTAATCCGTACCTCTACTCACTTAAATATAATTAGACCTCTATGTATTCGATTAGCCTAACTCTATAAGACATTGGTTCCTTTAGTGTACGATAAGTACTTGTGTCGCTCACTACTAGCCAACTAAATTCTTACGTCTAAGTGCTAGGGCCCATTGAAGCCTTGTCGATAAATAGCGAAAATAACAGTTTACACTAAACGCCTGTCCACACCGTTTACCGCGTTCCGCCGTGCCCACTATCTAATACGTACAATACGGAATAGTTTCGAAACGATTCAGACTAAAGGTACCATAGCTACAGACTTGCTAATACCACTTCATATTAGCTTTAACTTTAGCATAAGTAATTATTATGAACACTTACATAATTGTTCGTATCTAACAATTAAGACACAGGATTTTATATATGTAACACGAGGTATATTCCAGTATCGACTTGCGGCATCGTACATTCAAGGTCACATACAAGTGCACCCTCAATGCGTGCTGTAGCCAGTGTGGACATGGCATAATAACATTGAGCCCGCAGTCGGATGTTCGCGGGCGCCGCGTATACTCCAAAAACCAACAATTGTGCCGTTATTGTGGTAGATAGTAGTGCAAAGCGAAACGAGTCGTGTTTCGGAGTCCCGCCGGCGCCAAGCGCGCATCCGAACAAAACTAGACGGAAAGAAGACCAAACGCGCAACAGTCTTAAATTAAATAGCATTAAACGTGTCTACACAGTCGCGTACATCCTTCGTTCACAAGCACCAGATTTATGTTATTCGTATTCGTGAACGGTGTAGACACGGCATAACAAATAATACAAGAGAGAAATACTCTCCAAATCCGTCCACTAACGAAACATTTTATCATAAATAGAATTCTACCTCGCACTGATATCTATCTTCATATTGTCACTAAAACCTGCCCTCGACGAAGCAAACTACGGAAAATAGACTTTCAACTAACATTACACCTAATATTTCATTCTATCAAATCAGATCTATTTCTTACTATCTAATATTACGTTGTATCATTTTAAGTTGATATAAGTTATATGAAAATAAATGACTATAACGTTTGGTAACTTTATATGTAACGGGTCCTCTATACGATCGCCAGCTAGCATTGAACAATGAGGGAGGAATCATATATACTCGTAGAGCAGCTATATCACCTAAACCATTGGTTATAAAATAGGTAATCCTGCTTATTAATCGAGAGATTCCGACTTAAGTACCTAAGTGCTGGCTTAAAAAAGAAATGACTTTTCTAAAAGTCTTAGATGCTATATAGTACCATGATGCATACCTAAGTACTATGAATATGGACCAAGTAGGTAAATCTAATTAATACACTAAGGAACGTTAAAAACAGCACAAGAGCATGGATTTTTGTAGCAAAATATGGAGCGTATTAGGCCGAATATAACTTATAAATAATTAGACCGTATTCTTCGATTCGCCTATGCCCCGTAACAAATTGGCTCCTTAAATTAAGATTTTCGCCCTTGTACAGTCTACTACTTTAGAATCACTGAGTAAATGTTATAATAAAGTGAAAATATGGAGATTTACTTATTTTTGTAGCCGGCTGTACACGTGAAAAATATTAATGTTCACGTGATCGTATAGAGGTCACGTTACGATTAAAACGACAACAGCTCAGGGAAGTAGGAAGATCGGGATTATGCGTCTATAATACGTAGCTCACTCGCGAAAGGTCCTGTACTAGAGTAGCGCTGACACTGTTTCATATGAATGCTTCTATACCTATATTGTAATGCTTATTTTATGCCTTACACACGGTACAAAATAGAATTGTCTATCTGTCTTTAATCGTAAGTTGATGCAACTCGCCCTTATTAACGTTATATAAAGCCGATCACTCCAATACGCTAACAGTTATTATGACAATTGGCTACTTTCCTACATTTTTCATGATGTTTAAACTAGTTTCTAGAGCGGATGAAAAGATTGTGTAGTATGTGAATCTAGCGTCCTCCAAAATGTCTCATACTATTGAGAGCTACCGCGTGTAAATTCGCCGCCAGAGGCGCTAGTGTGGTGTCAGGCATCCGAAATGTCAAATTTCAGTTTGTTGGTGGGTTTCACGGGTTTATTTCGGATTAGAATAATATGGAGAATATTTTGCAATACCTGAGATTGATTATGGCAAATATCAGTTACGGATCAACGAATTTCTGTGCTTTGAGACAGTTTTATAGTTCAAAAACGTATGTCCTAGTTTTTTCCGAACAAAACGGGACTGCGCTACATTACGGGATGTTCGATATTTTTACAGTACGGTTTTAATGTATTTAATAAATACGATTTCAACCTGAACAGACAAACTTTGACAGTGACAGACACTGGCGCAGTGGCGCCAACTGGTGAGCACAAAAACGGTAGCCTGTGTGTACAAGAATCTTTGGAGGCTCATGTGTTATTTATGTTCTTGAACATATTTGTAATTCTCAATTCATTGTCATAATATGATGATCTATGTAGCGACAACACGTTATAGATTTTACCATTAGGAAAGTACCCAGTTGTAGGGAAACAACTAGCCATCGTGAATTAAAACAATTATTACCTTTACTAAAATGATCATGACTGTGCGTAAAATTATTATGAGTAAAAAAATAGAATGGACGCTCACGAAAAAACAAACAAAAAATGCTTCATATAAAAATAATACTATAAGGGTGACTTGACTAGAATGTATATGACGCTTGCTGTGAGGTCCCATTTACACAATATTCTATGAAAAATAAGTCTTTAGTTTTCAAACAGGTTTAGTAGGTGCGTGATGTACATAAAAGTATCTTGTAAAATCAATGTTGCGTTTGCATCAACATTAAGAAAAATCTTAGGCAGTGTCATCATAAGAATTTTTGCAATACCTCTTAAGGTACAATTTCATATCATATACAAAGTTTGTATGAAAAAATAACAAGTCGCGATAACGTCTTACCAAAGCGTAATTTGTAGGTTATGGTGCCATTCTTGATGCATTGATGGAGACAGCCCGACGGAACAAAACGCTCTTTCGCGGGTAGTGTCCCTCAACGTATACGTATAAACATTTTATAGTGCTCACGGGTAACACAAGTATTTGCTTTGAATGAGGCCATAATACCCGCCAGATATCTGCCTTTGCTTATCTTTATCCCGAGTTCCAAACTTAAGTCTTAGTACCCATACTAATACATCATCGAGGAATGTCCCATAACCCATAACTCGCTACACCGGTGGCCCTCCGGGTGACCTGATCACCCGTAGCGACGAGACCGTCAAGTGGCTGACCGACCTCTGGATTAATTTATAGTGTATTCTGTAACCTGTATGCCATACGCATAAATAAATAAAGTACCCATAGTACAAGCTTTGCTCAGTTTGGAACTAGGTCGATTTGTGTAAGCTTGTCCACAAAATATTTATAATGTGATTAATTGCAGCACTTTCTTTGATAGATCCAGTATAATATAAGGTGTTTTTCATGACAGGGACTGAAGTCAACGTGACCACGTATAAATCTTGCAATTCACGAAAGCGAGTGGATTTGACGGAATTTGACTTTAAAGTCATAGTGATGGTAACCACTCCACTCGCCTTCACCTAAGGTAAATAAATAGCTCAGCTCACAGAGACGCATTGCACATGGAGAACATTGTATACGTAAAATATTGTGGCCACATATTTTAGTGAACATTTATTGGCAACCACGTATACCTTGTTTTTTAAAAGATTAGAAATTACGTAAACAAAGAAGCAGTGGTCATAAACACACACACATTTAATTCGCATTATTCGCACGAAAGATCAGAATAAGTGACAGTTAATAACTATGACAAATTACTTTTTAAAAACCCGAACCGACATCTTACAATCTCTGCCTCTTTGGGTTTTTTATTGTACAACTTTTAGATGAATCAAACTAAACGTAATTTAAAAAATACTTGGATGCCTTAACGTTTAAAAATATACAGTAAATTAAGTAATATAAATTAAGACATATTTTCTTATTTTTGAATAACAATATATTATAATGTAAGCATTAAATAACGGTTTTAATATTCATTCAGATTATTTAACACTTTTACCGCAGAATGTGCCTAATAAAAAGTAAGTCGTTCTCTGTCATTCTTTCTAATGCTAAAAAAACAAGGTATAGTCAAGGCAGAAATATATTTGCAACGTACCAAGTTTTCTATATTATCGTTAGAGACGTTAATTCAACTTCATTCATATCTATCAGATTCTAATATGACAATTCATAAGAATTAGTTGACGTAACCATACCATCCAAGTAGTCTCAGTGTCAAATATCAGGCTTTAAAATTATTTACATTCAATCATACTGGAGTCCAGTCTTAAATATGAGTCTTTATACGAAGCAACCAGCAGCTGCGGGGTTAAGTACAAAATTATTTTATACTAGTTTTTGCCCGCGACTCTGTCCGTGTAGAACTCATTCATGAGCCACACCGCTGCTTAAAATACGTTGACGCTGTCGCACCGTAAACGCAGTGATGAGAGAGAGACAATTATGAGTTAAAAACGTCACTGCGTTAACGGTGCGACAGCGTCAACGTAGTTTTAGCAGCTGTGTGGCCCATCCCTAACCCTGCCATGACGTGACAATCGTAACGTATGTATATTATAAAAAAACCGGTCAAGTGCGACTCGGACTCGCGCACGAAGGGTTCCGTACCATTATCTATAAAAACGGCAAAAAACTCACGTTTGTTGTATGGGAGCTCCCTTAAATATTTATTATATACTGTTTTTTAGTATTTGTTGTTACAGCGGCAACAGAAATACATCATCTGTGAAAATTTGTCTATCACATTTCATGAGATACAGCCTTGTGACAGACGGACAGCGGAGTCCTAGTAATAGGGTCCCGTTTGACCCCTTGGATACGGAACCCTAAAAACGACAGTCAAATCTACCGTGCATACGTTTGATAAGTTACGTGATCGACATGCAGTTTTTCCTGCTGCTAAATCTCCCAGTGTTCCAAACTTACAATCCATCGGAAATTGACGAGTAAAAAGTACATAGCACAATGAGATCTTGTGGTATGAACCATAGACTATGTCTCGGTTGCGTCCACTTTATGGCTGACTAGACCCGTATTTCATCGTCTGGCTTATTGGCATCTGACAATGACAATTACTTACTTGATCTTTACGTAAAACGCCAAGCGACACCTTTACGAATACAAGTAATCGAGGAATTTGGCTTTCTCTATTACATTAGAAATAGGGTTCACAAATATGACAAACGTTCGAATTCCCCGACCTTACACGTTCCGTACTATAGCTTACTCGTACAGATTACTTCGAACACGTCACCGAGCAGGAGGCGGGATTCCCTAACACACCTTTAAACACAATTTACACCGCTGTTTGACGTTCTACGGTTATACACTGCATCCCCGAATTCAAGCTATGTTGAAAGCACTTATAGCACTTGTAATCACGTGTGGCACCTCTGCAACAGTAAATAAGATGGGAGAGGTCTACTTAACTCGAGCGACATACATCACGCGGCATGTTAATAAGATGGGACTTAAAACCTGTCACAAACTGGCGAGCACTTTTAACACTCAAACGTAAACTTCGGTTTTTAATTTGACTGTCTAGCTGATATATTCAAATGAATAGTTTTTTTATATTATATTCATTATATCGCGTACAATAATAACTATAATATGTAACTTTTTCTGCGTTAACAGTGATTAGTTAGTTGAAAATGCTCACAAATGACCGCGCGGTAGGCCGCGCTACCACCGCGTCAAGACTGTGTGTGTCTGAATCATAGTTAGTATTATCGTCGTGTACAACTGGCCGCGTCAGTTCGTGACGGGCTCGCCATAACAGCGCATTGTTCAACGCGAAATTAAACCTTACGCAACCGCGCATACATAGCTACTGCTTTTGCCAGGCTGTCGGCTGTCGCCGTCGTCCATGGCACGATTTTCCTATGACGTGTATAGCCGACTGGCGGTCAAACGGTTAATAAGACGGGAGAGGTCCACTTAACTCGAGCGACCTACACCACGCGGCACACGGTTGCAGTTATGGGAGAGGTCTATACCTTGTTTTTTTTTTTAAGATTAGTAATTTGGTAAACAAAGAAGCAGTGGTCGTAAACGCACACTCATTGAATTAGCATTATTCGCACGATAGATCCCAATAAGCGACAGTTCATGACTATTACAAATTACTTTTTAAAAAACAAACCGACTTCTTACAATTCTCGTTTGTTATTGTTTAACATTTAGATGAACGGACCGAAATAAAATTTAATTAATAATAATTGATGCCTTATTATTTAAAAATCTATATAAGTAGACATCAATTAAGACTACTTACTTTCTTATTTTTGAATAACATTATATAATTTGAGCATAAAATAAAGGTTTCAATATTATTTGACACTTTTCGCGCAGTACGTGCCTCTTAAGTCGTTATACGTTCTTTCTAATTCTGAAAAAAAAACAAGGTATAAGGTGGGAGAGGTCTACTTAACTCAAGCAACCTCTATCACGTGTATCACGCGTTGCACTGCTGCAGTAACTCGTGCAGGTGTACGAAGGCGGGGCGCTCGAGGTCGTCGCGCCTCCAGCACGCGCGCATCAGCTCGTAGAGCTCGCGAGGGCAGAGGGCGGGCCGGGCGAGCACCTCGAACATGCCGTCGCCGAGTTGCAGGTGGGAGAGGTTCTCTAGCACCTGTCGGACAAATAGTACAATTTAGAGATGAGCAGCCTATGGATTTTGCCGACTAGCCGAATAATCGGCACTGAAGAGGCCGACTAATCGCCAACTATAAATACTACGCCGTACATCTCTAAAAAAAATTGTATATTTTTTTTTTAATTAGTCTATTTTCAAAATAAAAAGTTAATGTTCCTAAGATGGTTATTTACAGAGCTCGGAATAGGTAGTGCCTATTTACCTAAACTTCGCGGGAGGACGTAACTAAGAGTGGTTACAAGCAAAAAAATAATTATTTCTTTTTAATGAATGCGGGATATCCCGGAATTTACTGTATTATTCTAGAGGCTTAATACATTTCGCTTTGCTTATAAATCTTGTTATATTGCATATTATTTGTTTAATTACCTTGAAATAACAATCAGTCATTAAAAATATAATATGGATCAAATTGAAGCAAAAGGATTCCGAAATTTGATAGTTTTTAGTTGACTTAGACAGAATTATACTCCTTTCTTCCATGAGAGGGGACCTGTGTCTAGCAGTAGGACGTATATAGATTAGTGATGAGACAGAACTATGATATGGCATAGAAGATATCGTACAGATGTATTCTAATTTATTTCTATGATGGTAGTAAAACTATTTTTCAACCGATTATATCGCGTATAATGAATTTAAAATACATTCCGTGACCACGAGTGCTGTAAAGGACTCGAAACGTCGGAATGAATGTCGGAATTTTCTATACGATATTATAGTTCTGTCTCATCACCAATCTATATACCTACGCCCTAATGCTGGACACAGGTCCCCTGTCATGGAAGAAAGGAGTATAAATCTGTCTAAGTCAACTAAAAAGTATAAAATTTCGGAATCCTTTTGATTCAATTTGATCCATATTTTATTTTTAATGACTGATTGTTATTTAAAGGTAATTAAACAAATAATATGCAATATAACAAGATTTATAAGCAAAGCGAAATGTATTAAGCCTCTAGAATAATACAGTAAATTCCGGGATATCCCGCATTCATTAAAAAGAAATAATTATTTTTTTGCTTGTAACCACTCTTAGTTACGTCCTCCCGCGAAGTTTAGGTAAATAGGCACTACCTATTCCGAGCTCTGGTTATTTATTGTATTTAAGAAAGATACTTAGAGATATGAAACTTGAAGTAAATATTGGTAGTTTCATATTATTTTACAGTAAATTATTAAGTGCTGAATAGTCGGTCTCTTTTGCCGACTAGTCGCCGACTATGAATGTGGCCGGATACCTTTAGTACAATTACATTACATACATAGGATGGTAAAACAAATAATGTCTCGCATCGCAAGCATTTTACGCCCTAGTCGAGAGCAAGTTTTATAAATATGCGATCGGAAGCTTTCTTTATTACCGCCTGTGGCAAGTGTAAAATATGACCAGGACCAGGAAGTAGGATTAGGAGTTATTGCCACTTTATGGCCAGGTGTGACATAGGGCCAGATTTTATATAATTTATACCTAATGGCTTCAAATTTTATGCAACCCGATATGGGCCCCTCCAAATTTCATCTTGGACACATGAACAACACAAAATGCATAGAAACACAAATGGAAGATATAATGATTTTAGCCGGTTTATCGATTTTAATAACTCCTAAATCATATTTCATAAGTCACGGCATTATAAATCTTATCTATGTCATAATTGTCACAATATTCAGTGAAAGTACACCCAAATCAGATATGATCAATGGCCTTGAACGGGCTAACATCACTCTCTCTCTTCCTAGCTATAAATCCCACATGGTGGTGGGGTCAAATTTCCGAACTAATCTTCGCCACTTAGCTCTATCCTCGACATCGTTTTCGGATGCCTGACACTATATCTTTTAGCACTACATCTTTCCACCTTGTTTTGGATCTACCCCTGGACCTGCGGCCAGGGATAGAAAGCTATAGTGCTAAGTTTCCAACGTAGTCGAATGGTCTTCTCGTTATATGGCCATACCATCGCAGCCGACTCTCCTGCATTTTATCGGCGATGTCGCGCACCCCCAGGCTCCCTCGCACGTACCAAAATGCTTGATTATTTGGGCCATCCTACTTTTTCATGTACATAATTTTGAGACACTTTTTTTTAAATATAAATTTTGGAATACTTGGCCTTCACTTCATATTTTTGTATTGTTATTTAGAAAGAGGTCTAATTGCGGTATCAATTGCGATAGTTTTGGTAATTAATGAACTACAGCTAATACCCATAAATCGAGTAACTCAGTGGTCCTTGGATATCTCACCATTTGTATGAAAAAATAGTTTTTACCACTGTGTTACCCAACTTTTGCAGCAATATGTTAATATTTAAGTATGTTTACCTATAAATTACTTTTATTAGGTTCAGGTACTATTTCGAAATTCTATTTTTGTACACTAATTCAATACATATCATAGATTTTTTTTGGTAATAGAAAAGTGGTCATAAAAAAGTAGAATGACCCATTTACCTCGTTTTCTGTGAGATGCTCGTACGGGCGGCGGCGGCAGAGGGTGAATATCTCGTGGAGCGTGACCGCGAATGCCCAGACGTCGCTCTTGGTCGTGTATTTCCCGAGCAAAACCGACTCCCAGGCGGCCCAGCGGAGAGGCAGTGGGATACGACCGTCCACCTATAACCATATACACTAATATTATAAATGACGTTAAGCAACATCGGCCGGGGACTCTTGGATCGGTGACCCACTTGAGTGGTACAGTAGTACCCAACTGATAAGGCGCGTCGTGAATCTTCGTTCGCGCAGAAAAGAAAGTATCGCTCCGAAGATTAACGAAAGAATGCTTAAAACACCTTACAATTAACCTAAGATCACTACTATAAGGTTCATAATACACTGTTCATAATGCGCGTGCGCTCGATCAGAAGTATGGCGGCTGACTAACATGCCACGCGGCGCGCGCTAACATGGCGGCAGCTGCGGACCAATAGCGGTACAGGAAAAAGAAGCGCGGTGCGTGGAGCGTGCCGATTGGTCAATAGCATTTCCCGCGCTTTAAAAATTCATCTTCTGCGCAGGTACATCGGTAAGCCATATCAGTTGGGTACTACTGTAAATAACTTAGTTAGAGGCCTTCGGGCGGCTTGAGACAGTCAAGTTGCCCACTCACGTGACAAGCGTAATCCTATTAGGGTCTAGTTTCCCCCTTGGGTAGGAAGGTAAGATGTCAGTCGCTTCCTTAAAAACTAGTGCCTACGCCGAATCTTGAGATTAGGTAGCGGAACCTGGGCATCCTTTAGGATGCAAGTGTAAGGATAACGCTAGGAAAATTATGACTAACATTATAAATGCGAAAGTCTGTATGTCTGAACGTTACCTCTTCACGCTTAAACCGCTAAACGATTTAGATGAAATTTGGTATGGAGATAGTTTGAGTCCCTGGGAAGGACATAGGATACTCTTAACCCTGAAAACATCCTAAGGGGGTGGAAGTTTGGATGGAAGAGCGATAACTAGGTAAGCGCCTGAAATAAAAGAATGGCAATTACATTCGAACGCGATGAATAAATTCAATGCGGACAAAGTTACGTGTAAAAGCTAGTCCATAATAAATGAAACTCGACATATCAAACTGTTTTTAACGCCCTTTTTCGTAAAACATAACAAACCTCTGCTAACTAAAATGTCTGTTGTCACTGTCTCGCAAGCACATGTGTCAAAGTGACAGATAAGGACAAACGAACTTTAGCGGCTTATACCTAATATAGACGTTTATGAACAAGGGGTCTACAGTCACAGTTACGATCTTACTCGTTTTTATAATAGTATTTTATGCAACAGAGGTGAAAAAAGGCGAGTGGCACGCCACGGTTACGATGTGAGCCGAAGAGGAACATCCTAAATAAAGACGCCACGAGTGTCTTTTTTCATGTGTTCAGGCATCATTGCGTTGAAAGTGCAGGAGCTCAAGTTCGTGAGCTCGTTGAATCCTTTTTGAGCACGAGCCTGTATCGTAATGTGCGGAGATGGCCATTACGATACCGTTTTTCATGTTGTAATGGCAATCTCCATCCCGGGCTGCGCGATATTGTAAAGCTGGTCCTTACCCACACTTTTTGAGCACATAAAAGAGGATTTACTATATGGGTGTAGATAAAAACATAAAACAGTGCCTAACCTATAAGCACTGTTTCGACAAAGTATGATTCATAAACGTCATATAACGCTAGTTGGTCAATGGGTCTTTTCCGTATTTACCAAGAAGACTAACAAACTTTTAACATATTGGAGCTCGTAGGACTGAAAGACTATAGTCCATAAAAACCCTCTTTATTACCTTGTAATAGTCGCAGGCGTAGGCTTCATTATCAGTGCCGAAGTCGCTAATTTTTACTTGGTAACCTTTGCCGACGAGGATGTTCCTGAAAAAAAAACATAAGTCTATAGTGAACCTTTAAAAACCTAAAAGTTAGTAGTATATTTTGACAATAGTGTTATAGTTAACACGAGGAGCGCTCGTGGCCGAGCGGCGCCCTCGTACCGCGTGCGGTATGCGAGGTTAAGTGACGTGGGCATAGGTCAGTTCTTGGATGGGTGACCGCTTTGAGTAGTTATAAAATAAACTGAGCGCTCCCGTGCTTTAGAAGGCACGTTAAGCCCAGCTAGTTAAATCCCAGCTGCTGTCTATGATAGCATTTGTTAAGCCAAGTTAGAGGCCTTTGGGCGGCTTGAATTTCTAACAGTCAAGTTGCCCACTCACTTGACAAACCTAATTCCAATGTCTGGCTTCCCCTCGGTTTAGAAGGTCAGATGGCAGTCGCTTCCGTAAAAACTAGTGCCTACGCCGAATCTTGGGATTAGGTAGCGGACCCCGGGCATGTACTGGGATAACGCTAAGAGGATGAGTGTTAGGGTGGATCAACTATTCTTTGTTGCTCGTTACCATGGCTACGTCCTGAGTCACTCTTTAAAACTGATTCCATTGGGTTTTAATCTACTAAACATGAGTGTTGGCGATGAACATGGGTCATCTCTTGAGCATGCTTGAAGTCCATATTATAAACATTTTTCTAAGAAACTCGGTTACTGTTGTCTCCTCGCTGACGGAACAGAATAACAACAAGAAAAAGTTGATTGTTCCGTCTATCACTACATAGTATAAAACAAAGTCGCTTTCTCTGTCCCTATGACCCTATATCCCTATGTATGCTTAAATCTTTAAAACTACGCAACGGATTTTGATTTTTTAATAGATAGAGTGACTCAAGGGGAAGGTTTATATGTATAATACATGCATCAGCATTGCACCCGTGCGAAGCCGGGGCGGGTCGCTAGTAGTTAATATAGGCAGTTCTATGTATAAGGGGGGTAGATATTCACCTGGCGGCCAAGTCTCGGTGTACAAAGTTGAGCGACTCCAGGTACTGCATGCCGGCCGCTATCTGCGTGGCCACGTGTAGCAGCGCGCTCGGAGGGGGGGGCGCCGCCCTCAGCAACGCGCAGAGGTCTCCCAGCTCCAGGTACTCTAGCACTACGGCGAGGGGAGGGGAGCGGCAAGCGCCTAGTACCCTCGCTAAGTGGGGGGAGGAGAGGGCGGCTAGGATCCGCACGTCTCGCTCGAATTCCTCCCTGTAAGAGAGAAACGGTTATACGTACACATCAATTACCCTGACACAGGGACCGATACCGGTATTTTTAAAAAACCCTGAATTAGCCCAATATTTTGGATTATTTTTTGCTCTTTACGTAGGGCTGAATCATGTATTTAGGTAACAACATTGTTTTATTAGATTGTCCCATTAAAAACGAAATAATGAACCGGTGACCGTAATAATACCGGTATTTTTCTATGGAGAAAATACCGGTATCCGATCCCTGGCCTGACATGATTCTATTTGGCCCTGTAATAGTGTCGCTACAAACAGGGGTGTTATTCAGAAACCGACTCGTCCTCACCAGTCACCTCACCACTCACCCGTGTTTATATACACATGACATTTGACAGTTCCCATATAAAAAAGGGTGAGATGTGTGGTGACTGGTGAGAACGGTGCTAAGTGAATCGCATAGCAGCTTACATATGGCAATAGCGTGAAGTCGTATAAAATCTAATATCAACGACCAATTTCAACACATTATTTATTGCGATGCTACGCAATCCTTTGTCCTGTTTTTGATAAATATATTTTATTGTACTTATTAAAAATATTTTTTCTCGGATAATTGGAAATCTTTGTGGTAAAAATCGTTTATGATTATTTATTACCAAACATTTTTTTCTTATTGTCAAAGTGAAGTTTGCTTACTACTTGCCAGTAAAATAAATTATGTCCACTGAAAATCCACAACACGGCGAAGACAAAATAAAATCTTGTTACGGCAAAATAAATGAGAAAAAATGAGGAAATTGGAAAGAAGTTCACGCAAATAAGCTCTTTCTGAAGTTAGCATCATTAACTTAGTAGCTTCAAATATATCACAGCATTTCTTTATTGCTGTAGGAGTTGGGAAAGTTTTACATAACATTTAGCTACTTCTGTATGACTGTAACTGTACTGTAATCACGATCTAAGCATAGATATACAGGTGATAACTCGCGATGAGTGTTTACCAAATCTTAATGACTCAGTAATCTGCATGTACAGTCAAGGGCATAAATATGTACACATTATTGGACCTTATTTCAATGGGATAAGGTGAAAACATGTATACATATTGGCGCCCTTGACTGTACAATCAACCAATTTGATTTCTGGGCCACGTACCTTGTCACAGTGAAAATCAATATGGAAGCCGCTACAGATCTCATATGTCACTGTCAAGGTACGAAGTGGCCCAGAAATCAAGTTGGTTGACCGTATACTTGTACAGTAGCGATATTACAATCAAAATTATTCGTAAGCAAACCAATGAAACAAACGATCTCGCGGTTCTTATTTAAAAAAAGGGACGGTATATTATTATAAGCAAATTCTACTAAGTAATCTAACCCAATTAAAGATTTTTAACACGCTACGGGCCTGGTTTTTTAAAGAACGCTAAGATGTACCTGGGCCCATGGGCTGCAAAATTCCATGGACATGTTTCAACCGTAATACTACGGCATTACGGTACACATCTGTCCATCCAACTTTGCAGTCATTGTACAGTCAGCAACATACAATAGCAGCCAAGGGAACCAAATATATGGTAAAACATTTTTATTACTAGAGGGGTAAGTATGTGTTACCAACTTAGGCCGGGTTTTATAAAGATCCGTTAGACCAAATCTCAGATCAAATATCAGTAACTCAGTACATTTTTTGATATAACGGAACGACATAAGGTCTAACGGATCTTTATAAAACCGAGCCTAAGTATATGACGATGGCTGTATACAAAAATAGAGTAAAACCCAGTCATAAACTAAACGCCCCTCTTCGAGAAGGAATTATTTCGAAGTATGAGTTTGTAGTGCGTATATATTACTCATTAAGTAAGTAAAAGACTGGATCTGGCAATATACATACAGACACGAGAGAAAAAGATGTAAGCATATACAATAACACAGGTGAGAGCGAGATACAAGGACATATCTCCTGTCCCTCATCATGTAAAAGGCCATAATTTTGTAACAGTCACCGAAGCACCACCGATGAATGCTATTGCTGTCACCATATACAACACGAATAAGAATGAGATGTCAAAATCGTGCTAAAGAATCTATCAGCCTCCTGATACATTTCAATTTAGTCAGGTTAGTATAAGTCCGTCCCTTGTTTTTTGGCTCTCGGCTGGTTCTTGGCGGATTTTGCTTTGATCTCCTCTACAGGTCGCATTACTGAACCGATTCTCGGTTATATAGATTTATTTTGCCGTATAAGTTTTTGGAAATTAAAATAAAAAACTCGCGACGTCTACAGCTCACAGAGCCACTAGTTTTAAAATTCAGTCCGACCCAAGTCGGGCCTAGCTGAGTTTCTTGCTGGACTCTTCTCAGCTAGGCTAGGTTTAGTGAACCAGCGACAAAACTCCCAGTAGCTCGATTCCACTCACACCTCCGATTCGGTTGAAACCGCTCAACCAATCTCACTGGAGCGCAAACTCTTAGAGTATTCCAGTGTTCCAAAACACACGCGTGCTCGTACCGGAGGTTTTCCCCTGGATTTTCCCCAGACTACTCTCCAACCGCGCACTCCTATCTCTTTATTGGGCCCGGCCTATAAAGCCACAGTCAGGTTAAAACAAAAAACACTTTCGCATTTATAATGTAGGTATGGATTAGTATGGTTTGTCATTACCATCTGACGTCTGTCCCGGTGTGGAATCGCCAGTTGATTGGAAACTAACTGGAATTAACAACTCTTGGCTCGGGAACAAGTGAGAAACGCTGATATAAATCGCTCTGATAAGTAACAGGTGTGATTGAAATACATATCTCTCGTTCGTTGTAACAAAATATGGTGACGGAAATTTTATGAGGTTAGTAAAAAAAAAACTCTACTAACACGATCGGCGGCTATGCATAAGAGTGGGATAGTAAACGGTCTATAAGCCGAGCATACATGATGTACCTCTCCTTGACAGACGCGTCGTGACAGAGGAACTTGACGGCGACAAGCCGCTTCTCCGGCGTTATGGTGCCGTTGTATTCTGGGACGCCGTCCGCTTCTGCCACGTAAACCTGAACATACAATACAATTTATAACACACTGTGGCTATATGGATAGACCACCGAATCACTACATAGTATAAAACAAAGTCGCTTTCTCTGTCCCTATGTCCCTATATCCCTATGTATGCTTAAATCTTTAAAAGTACTCAACGGATTTTGATGCGGTTTTCTTTTAATAGATAGAGTGACTCAAGGGGAGGGTTTATATGTATAATACATGCATCAGCATTGCACCCGTGCGAAGCCGGGGCGGGTCGCTAGTTATTACTATAAATTAGACAAATTAATTAAAATTATAAAAATTATATGCGAGTATAAAGATTGGAAAAAACGTTGTTTGTTTATTGGCCAAATGTAAATTGAAAGTTACCAATAGAATTATCATGTTTCAATAAAAAATAAATTGTATGGCAATTATGTATATAATATTTCATGACAAAACGGCAATTTTCCCTTTTTTACATGCGACGGTAGTACGAGGCCACGTAGGCGTGACGTCACGCAGTACTTAACATTAGAACACAGAAATTAATGGAGTCTCCCACTCGATATATAAAATAATTATTATTTATATACTTAAGTATTATATATCGTATTGCTTATTAATTGAGATTGTTTTCAAGCAATGACATATGCAATTATTGGTAATCGCGTTTTCACTTTCAGCAGACGGAAGGAAAATAGTTCAAGATTAATATATTGAAAGGACAGATATGTAATCACTATAGATGTTAAGATCTAGGTCGATATACATTGCAGATTTTACATAGGGTAACAGCACCAGTGGCCAGCCAGGAACCAGTGGTCAGCCTTTTGTGTCGTTTATTGGTCATAAATATCGCTACAATTAGAATAAACGAATCACGTGTACTTAAATAGCAACTTTGATCCCTCATTGGTTAATATGTCACACGATAGGTGCGGCAGGGGATCAGCGGGGGAAATAAAGTGGTTCATACAGGTGACGGCGGTTGAAAAGAGCAGTAGTGTCATGTCCACCATCTTTATTACTTCGCGTGGTGTTCTCTTAAAAGGTAAGAAAAAACATGTGTTATTATTAAACGTGATAGTCTTTTATGCAATTTGGCTTTATGTATTAGTTTATGTATTGTATTATATTAAATTTGAATAAAAATATCGCTGATTTACGTAATTATTGTGGGGGCTGACCATTGGATACTACTTTTTTATAAAACATCCAATGGTCGGCCCCCCGGGGCTGATCACTGGGTTCTTGAATTATTTTTAAAATTGCGAGAAAAAGCCGTCATTAGAACCGTTAAATTTAAATTTTCAAATTTAGTAAGGCATGTTCTTTCATATTCCTCAAAAAACCCAGTGGTCAGCCGCATTAAACATTTTATTTTTACGCGGCTGGCCACTAGGTGTTGCCGGTCCAGTATTCAGCCCCGATCTAGCTGGGTTAACTGACCACCCATAGACGTTAATACGTTGCGACAAGGTTTATGTTCGTTTGTAAAATGTACAGTTAACAGTGTCTTCGATTGTACCCATTTAGATGGTATTTCTAAGGACGTCGGTAGACTACATTCTAGTTTTACCTGAAATAGTTATATTGTATTTAGATAGTTTGTATTTCAGTAATTGAGAAGGTACCTATGTAAATATTTTTTGATAAATAATTCAGTATATTTTTCAGCCCAAAATGCCGCCAAGACAAACTTATCCTCCAGAAAAAAGGAATGCCGATAAAAGAGGCTAGTAGAACGTTTGGAGTTCCTCGAGGCACACTATAAGATCGTCTCCATCTACGTGTCCCAGAAGGCCCAAGAAAAATGGGTTCGGATTCCATTTTAAATAAAGCAGAAGAAGGGGTGGATTGGTGTCAAAAATTAACAAAATGTGGGTTTCCCTTAAAGACTGACAATTTATTAAGTCCTAAGAAGACCAAGTCTTTTCGTAAATGACAGACAAGGAAAAAAATGGCTTAAATCCTTTTTTCGAAGAAACCCTTAAACCTCTGGCCCAATAAAGCGATAGGAGTGCGCGGTTGGAGAGTAGCCTCGGGAAAATCCAGAGGAAAACCTCCGACACGACCACGCGTGTGGCTTGTAGCACTGGAATACTCTAAGAGTTTGCGCTCCAGTGAGATTGATTGAGCGGTTTCAACCGAATCTGAGGTGTAAAACCCTTCCTTATCTATACGAACAGCTGACGAAATTTCTAAGGGACGAGCAGTAATAACTGAGGAATATATAAGAAAGTGGTTTCAAGACTTGACAGAGTTTTTAAAAAACATGATGCTCTGGATTTACTGGATGATCCTAAGAGATTTTTTTTGTTTTGATAATTTAGCTATAATAAATAAGAGGTACCTAAATAATATCGTTGATTTTGATATAAACAATGTTCATTTTGATCTTATGCTTATTCATAGTTATAAGGGCTGAATACTGGGTTCATCGAGGCTGATTATTGGATTTTAGAGGCTGACCACTGGCAAAAAGTGCCGTTTTTAGTTTGAATTTAAATATATATTTTATAAAGAGAAAGATTGTTTTTGATATATGTTGATTAAAAACTATAATAAACAATTAATCCAATGATGTACTAAGTTTCATTATCCGACGACACCTATAAAAATGCCAGCTTCCCAAACTTCAAAAAGTCGTTATGAGGCTGACCACTGGTGCCATTACCCTATGTGGGCTCTTAAGATATTTCGAGGGGTGAGTGGTCAAACCCGATAAGTCATCTAAATGGTTTTTTGAAAATAGAACTGCGTAATGGATGTTGAGTTCTTATTTCAAAAATCAATTATCTCGATTTGTCGGGTTTGACCACTCACCCCTCGAGTTACTCACCGTGCCAAAGGCTCCCTCGGCGAGTTTGGAGATCATACGAAGCCGGTGTCGCGGGAACTCTATCACGTTGGTAGTCTCAAGCCGCCGCTTCATGTCTATGAACACTTCTTGCTGGCTCGCCGACTGGAAACATCATCGCTACATAGTATAAAACAAAGTCGCTCTCTCTGTCCCTATATCCCTATGTATGCTTAAATGTTTAAAACTACGTTACGGATTTTGATGCGGTTATTTTTAATAGATAGAGTGATTGAAGAGGAAGGTTTATATGTACAATAACATCCATTAAATAGTCCACCCGTGCGAAGCTGGGGCGGGTCGCTAGTTACATGAATAAATAATCATCATCGGTATTTTATATCTATAAAAGATGATTAAAACAGCGTCCATTGAATTGGGTATTTAACACATGTTAAAATATATAAATAGATATACCACAGTGTGAATATATAAATAAAAAACCCATCAAATTATCACAAGAAATAGTATTTTAGACAAATCAATGAAAATTCATAAAAATATATAGGACCAGCAAACAAGCATAAGGTCTGCTAATAAGACACCTTAGCCTATAGACGGTCCAGCGCGACACCAGAAGCAAGCGCATTACCGACCCTATACATCCTTCTGATGCTTCCCCGTCATCTACCGAGCCCGGTAATTACCGTTCACGTGTATTTTTCGTACGACAGGTACCTAATGTTCAATAATCATCATATCAGCCGAAAGGCGTCCAATGCTGGACATAGGCCTCTCCCAGGTCAATGACCGGTCCCTCGCCACTAGCATACAGCGGACTCACGCGACCTTAACCAGGTCATCAGTCCATCTTGTGGGCTGCGTCTTCCCGGATGTATATAATAATAATAATAATAATTTATTCATAAAACTTGTTGTACAAAATTAAGAACTATAATAGGCTAGGGGTTTACAAATATATGGTAGTAAATAACACGTGCCTGAGCTAGGAAGCCCTGTGTTTCAGGCAAAGAAGGACTTACAATTGCTTAGAAATATTCACATGCAAAATAAAACATATGCTACGATTCAAAATTATTTTAAAACAATTAATAATTTCTCTGTGTCATCATATGACAACTTTTTTAGGGCTTCTCGTAGCGTAGATTTGGGTCAATCAACTTTTTCTTGTTGTTATTCTGTCCCATCAGCGAGGAGACAACAATAACCTAGTTTCTTACAAAAATGTTTATAAAATAGACTTCCAAGCATGCTCAGGAGATGACCCATGTCGTAATGGATTGTTGCTCATCGCTAAAACTCATGTGTGGTAGATTTAAACTCTATAAAATCACAGTTTTAAAGAGTGACTCAGGAGACGTAACCATGGTAACGAGCAACAAAGAATAGTTGATCCACCCATTTACACCTCATGTAGTTCAGTGAATATAAATCTAGCCGCGCATTAAGCCTGTTGTAAAGAAGCGGACCTAAGAAGTTGAAAAATCTGCAAGAGAACGCGTGCCTGTTATTAATATTTTTAGGGCAAACAATGTCTTTTTCACACCTGCTATTCAGAAAAGAGTTATTGTTGCCTTCGAATGAGGGATCAAAGATGTACTTTTCTTCCCTCATTTGAGGGCAACAATGACTCTTTTCTTCATAGAATGTGTCAAAAGCAGTATGTGACACTCTGTAGTAAAATAATTTGTACGATATTTCAATTTTTTTAGCAGCGGGCCTCATAGACGGTGTGAAAAGCAGTATGTGTCACACGGTAGCAAAATTATTTCCGTCTTGGGCGTAAACACTTGAATCCCTCGCTACGCTCAAGATTCTACTTTAGAATCCCTCGCTACGCTCAGGATTCGATTCTATTGTAGAATCTTTCGCTTCACTCAGAATTCAATATACCGCCCTCGCCATAAATATATCATTTTGCTCCCTTGAGACACAATCTACTATTTTATATAACCTCATGAAAACCCCCACGACTCACCCTCGCGCTGTGCCGGGAGCGCACGGAGCCGCCGGACATGTCCGGGTCCAGCCGCGGGCCCATGACCTCCGTGGCGCGGTCGGACAGACTGTCGCCGAGGCGGCGCTTCGTGAGCAGCGGCGCCGAACTCAGCTCGGGCACTGCGTAGTCGTAGTTCGAGCTGTCTGTTAGGGAATAACGAACCGGTTAGCTTTGAAACTTCAACACTACGTACTACAAAACGAAAATCTTGGCTTTATCTTGACGACCGGTTTAGCCTAGTGGGTAGTGCACCTGCCTGTGAAGCTGACGGTCCTGGGTTCGAATCCCGGTCAGGGAAAATATTTGTGTGATGAGCATGAATATTTGTTTCTGAGTCTTGGATGTTTTCTATGTATTTATATCTATTAAATATATCGTCGTCTAGTACCCACAACACAAGCCTTCTTGAGCTTACTGTGGGGCTAGTTCGATGTGTGTAAGATTGTCCTCTAATATTTATTTATTTTATCTACCTATTCGCTTCAATCTTGGGAATTATTAACTCTAGTTTTTGCCCGTGACTTCGTCTGCGTTTATCACGATAGAATTTGATTGCATTTTTTAATATCAGACGATTACCTAATCATCGCCCTCCATACAAACTTCCACCCTCTTAAGGGATGATTTCCGGGATGAAATAAAATTATATCTAAATCGGTTCAGCGGTTTAAGCGTGAAGAGGTAACAGAGAAACAGACAGAAAGTCACACTTTCGCATTTATAATATTAAGGTATGGAAGTCTGGATGGCTCATGCTTAATTTCAGATCAAGGTTAATTTTAACCTCGTGGCGCCCAAAGATTTTTTGGCTCCTCTTTAACTATGACCCGACTGTCCTTCTTATAGGACATAATAGTTACAGTCATATCCGCCCAAGATTTTGAGTTGAAATTTGTATATGTTAGAGTTACCGGTTTGAAGTGAAACTTTCAGGGTATAATTATGATTATGTGTTTTTAAAATCAATTATTTGTCTACCTTTTGATCTTTACAAAGGCCACTGGGCCTCAATTACTAGATTTACAGAGTTTATTAATATGGACTTCTGAAAGGCGCGTGGGCAGTAATTGAAGGTTAGTTGAAAAAAGGCGCGTGGGCGCCACGAGGTTATCATCAAACTTATTTCACTTTGTAGACTGCGATTTCTGCAAAACGTGGGATTGTTTAACAAAAGTTAAACTGTAAAAATGTTTTGAATCTATCAAACACGTAACTGAACCACAAATAAATAAGGTCGCTCACCTGATAAAGCTGTATTAGAATCCTTAACAAAGTCTTTCATCTCTAGCAACACGGTGCTATAACTAAAATACGGCGCGCACTTCAGAGCCTGATACGGCTCCTGGTACTCGTCCGACTTAACATCTAAACCGCAGTCTATATTCATCTTGTTCGCCGGCAGCATAGAGACGTGAGACGACGTCCCGCACCGGCTATAGCTGTCCTGCTCCCGCTTCTGCACTGTCGTCTTCGCTAAGGGAGACGCGAAGCACTTTCTGTGTCTATGTCTATGTATTATGAGGAACACAGCAACGGCTAGTAGTATGACCAGCGCGGTTAACACCCCCACGACAATGGCCATGTAGAGCGGGTCCTCCTGGTGCGCGGTCGATATGGGGATCTCTTTGCTTGGTATGAGTTTGGTTTTCTCTTTGCCGGCTGCAGGCTTTTGGCTCTCGGGCGTGTAGTTGCCTTGAGCAACGTCTGTGGACAGAGAGAGACATTAGAATTATTCTTATTTATTTAGACCCCAGAGCGACGTCTGTAGACAGAGAGAGACATTAAGAATATTCTTATTTAATCAGACGTTAATAAAATATACTACGTACATTGTAAGGGTTCTGATAAAGAACTTTAAATGTAACACACATCGACAAAATCGTAAACTAAACTAACCAAGACTGGTATACGCCAGGCATAGGCATACATGCCTAAACCCGTAGATAAATAACATTCTACATAATACATAGTCATCAACGAAATTTGACGTGGTATCTGTGTTACACTCAATATATAGCGTGACAAGATTGTATTTGGCCCTGAAATAGTGTCGCTACACACAGCTTATCATACAACGCACTATAAAATGCCAGTAACGGTCATGTCAACAACCAACTTCAAAAGATTATTTACTGCAATGCTACGCAATCCTTCGTAAACCATAATATAAAAAAACTCATACCCGAATCAAAGACGACCTCGCTGATAAGTATCCACCGCGACGAGAAACGCAGCTCAATGCGCACCCACTTCCCAATACGATGGTGCAATTTTATGGTGACGTTGCGCGAACTCTCGAAGATGTTGTCCTCCACGTTCGTGTAGCGAATGGGCTCGTCTTGGAAGTGGTGGCCGCCTATTGAGAACGATACGATCGCCTCAGAGAACACCTGGAGATAACAGAATTACATTTGAGTTAAGTGTACCGAACTTATTGTACACATCGCGAGTATTTTTTTCTAGAAATGCTCCATAAACTGGCTCAACATAAAAATTCTATATAATCACTGAACCTTCTCACAAAATTTCACGACAATCGGTTAAGAAATGCGACCTGCACAAGAGAATAAACCGAAATTCGAAAGCAGAAACTTACAAAATCATTGAAAAAAAAATGTTATTGAAAACTTCTAAAAACTGACTCGTCATAAAAAAATATAATTATCGAACCAACTCACAAAATTTCACGAGAGTCGGCGGAGAAATGCAAGCTGTTGAGGTGAACATATGAAAATCCTATCCTCTAAATATATGTTGATTTGTCGAAATCGCAATTCGCAGACGATGACGGGCGGGTTCGGCCTCGTGTCGTTCCGCCAGCCGACCCACCCCGACTCCTGCGAGGTCTCATAGATCCCACCACCACCATAGCCGACGATTATGTCTCGATGCGATAGATAAATAACTGTCGACTAACCTGAACTTCTCTCATGAACTTGTTGTTGCAGTAGAGGTGGACGGCGCTGAACTCGAGCACTTTATCGAACACGATGGCGGGCGGGTTCGGCCTCGTTTCGTTCCGCTAGCCGACCCACCCCGACTCCTGCGAGATCTCATAGATCCCACCACCACCATAGCCGACGATTATGTCTCGATGCGATAGATAAATAACTGTCGACTAACCTGAACTTCTCTCATGAACTTGTTGTTGCAGTAGAGATGGACGGCGCTGAACTCGCGCACTTTATCGAACTCGAACACGATGGCGGGCGGGTTCGGCCTCGTGTCGTTCCGCCAGCCGACCCACCCCGACTCCTGCGAGATCTCATAGATCCCACCACCACCATAGCCGACGATTATGTCTCGATGCGATAGATAAATAACTGTCGACTAACCTGAACTTCTCTCATGAACTTGTTGTTGCAGTAGAGGTGGACGGCGCTGAACTCGAGCACTTTATCGAACACGATGGCGGGCGGGTTCGGCCTCGTGTCGTTCCGCCAGCCGACCCACCCCGACTCCTGCGAGATCTCATAGATCCCACCACCACCATAGCCGACGATTATGTCTCGATGCGATAGATAAATAACTGTCGACTAACCTGAACTTCTCTCATGAACTTGTTGTTGCAGTAGAGATGGACGGCGCTGAACTCGCGCACTTTATCGAACTCGAACACGATGGCGGGCGGGTTCGGCCTCGTGTCGTTCCGCCAGCCGACCCACCCCGACTCCTGCGAGATCTCATAGATCCCACCACCACCATAGCCGACGATTATGTCTCGATGCGATAGATAAATAACTGTCGACTAACCTGAACTTCTCTCATGAACTTGTTGTTGCAGTAGAGATGGACGGCGCTGAACTCGCGCACTTTATCGAACTCGAACACGATGGCGGGCGGGTTCGGCCTCGTGTCGTTCCGCCAGCCGACCCACCCCGACTCCTGCGAGATCTCATAGATCCCACCACCACCATAGCCGACGATTATGTCTCGATGCGATAGATAAATAAATGTCGACTAACCTGAACTTCTCTCATGAACTTGTTGTTGCAGTAGAGATGGACGGCGCTGAACTCGCGCACTTTATCGAACTCGAACACGATGGCGGGCGGGTTCGGCCTCGTGTCGTTCCGCCAACCGACCCACGCCGACTTCTGCGAGGCCTCGCGTATCTCGTCGCCTCCGAACTGGCCGTCGACGAGCTGGCCAAGCCCGCCGCGCAGCTCCTCGCCCCACGCTCCGTCGTAGATCATGTCGGTGAGCTCGATGCCGTTGCTGCGCTTGTCGCCTTTTGGCATCGTGTACGATACTATGCCGACTGTGGACAAGTTTTTAAGTTAATTTATGGCGTCTTTGGTTATACATTTTAGTAATTTGTCATGAAATTAAACAAATTAACACCTGATTAATTAAATCTAGTGTTTGATTAGATCAACCAAGATTTTTCTCAGAAAAACATTGATGTTTATAAAATAACCTAGTCCGTTTGTAGATAGAATGTAAGAAATTATAAATACTATTGATTTCTAAAGACGCATTCATAAGAAGATTCAACAAGTATTCCACCGTCAAAACACGGTTAAACGATCTGCTCTTCAATATATTTTTTATCTTCTCAATATACGTCGTGTGAGTAATCTTGTAAAATGATCAGGGATTTTTGGACCAAATAATCCAATTCAAAATACATTACGTACTTGTAGCAGCCGAAACAACAAACATCTTCTAAACGGAGCACATCTAAATATAATCCTTAAAAATTCTATCAGCAACTGAAAATGAATACGTACATGTGTAGACAAAAACGCAATACCTAAACCAAAAGTGCACGAAATGAGTCTGTTAGGCAGATGTTAACGTATTTAGACATTTAGGGACCAACGTAATGAGCTTTAAAAGTTATTGTTCATATGTTCGCTGTAAATTAAAATATAATGGAGCATCGCCCGGGAGGTATTCCGAAAGAATTCAATTATTATTGAACATGAATAAAAATAATTACGCCCGATGAAAATGTAAAAAATAATTTACTTCAACATTTTGAAAATTCTTGACTATGTAATAGTACTAAAGAAAGCCTAAGATCGCATATTGTTGCCCTTGACTACGGCTCGGGCGAAAAATACCAGCCGTAGCGATAGTTTTTTTATTTCATAATGTCAGGGGTATAATTTGTGCATTCACTGCACTTAGAAAGAAAAGCATATAAATTTCTTGAATACATTAAACGCCGGCTAGTTAAGGTGTAAGTACCTAAGTAAGGTAATAAACTGCCGTTTACGCAAAAAGCCCGCATATATTTTAAGGTGAAACTATTTTAGAAATTGTTTAACTAGGTTTTTACGACAGAAACGCATAAACTCAGAATGTAAGCAATTTAACCCGGTTTATTAACAAATATTTTGCAATAGCAATAACAGAGTTGAAACTTTAAATAAATAGGTTTTTGTAGCTGTGTTTGGAGAAAAGTTGATCTTAACTACTAATTCTAGATTATTCCTCGACTGTATAAATATTTTAAAGAAAAAAACATGTATTATCCTGTTTCAGTGCTATCTGTTATACTAGAAAAAACATAGATCTGAATGCTTAACTATATTAATATCTAACAGTGCTTTAAGCATTGTTTTATAACTGAATGTCTAATATGATCGTGTTTATCGGTGAGAGTATAAATGGCATGGATGTCTTCTCATCTCGGCGTTTACCTAGAGTTCCTAGACACATCAATGCTCCTTCTTCTTAACTGCAAATCGGAATATCTGAATGAACTCCCAATCGAATGAATGGTATTAGACTTTCTTAGGGTCTAAGTAACTTTAACTACTATTTCCAGAGATAACTATTGATATTAACTGGTCCCTCAAAACACGGAAGCACACAGCGGTTTGTCCATGACAATAAACAGTCAAAAATGGTATTTGTGTTATATATTATGCTAGAATTACCGGACGCAAGTCGTATACATTGGTTTACAATACTTAAATACTCTTTCGGGTGCCATTTGGACAACACATGATCCCGCATACCACATTAAACGTATTTTTACGAGCTTAACACTAATACCGATGCAGCGTAAAAGAATCAATATTTTACAACGCAAACATCACCGTGAGCTTAATAATAAGGTAACATAAATCAAATCAGATGTTCTTTTCTTTTGAACCTTATATCCCCTTCTTCATGACTGAATTTCAACTGCAGTTAATGAGTTATATGGTTATATTATTAAGGTAACAACGTGCTTAAATGCGGATCGCTCTTCACCGCTTCGTTTATCAGACGTTTCGATCGCAACTTACTCAGAATCGCTAAGCAAAAGGGACAAAAATACCCCGGGAACACGCCTTTTAAATTACATTTTAAAGTTATGCGACTTTAAAAGTAAAGTTCGATTTTAACCGACGCGGGAAATACTGTTTTTCAACATGCCCAATTGCTTTGACACAGTGGCTATTTTCGTTTGGTGAGTATTATGACTATCCCGTTCATGTCGTTTATCGCTGCGAATAATGACTACTACTGTATCATATTGCCAAATGCGATACGAACATCACATTATGCACTGGTACACGTATGCGCGACGCGACCAGCGCGACAAACGACAACAGGCACGACTCACAATACCTTGAAATATTTCTATCGTGACTTTTCTCGTCCCCGTGAACCTGTGCTAGCCGTGCTGGTGCCCAACTAGTATCAATAATGCGAAAGCGCATAAGGTATAATATTAATATTATAACAGACAGGTCTTTGTCTTTCTTCCGCGACAGTTAAAAGTAGATATTATTAAATGTAAGTGGTCCAATTACTCGTGAATGTTTTATTAGACATTGGTGCCGTAGAATAAGAAGTGTAAAAATGATACATTAAATTGACTTTAGCCAACTGTTTACCGTAGTGTAATTCTCCCAATCCGAACTTTCATATGCATCAGAGTAATCAATTAATTGAGTGCCCTAAAGGCTATTATATACCCCCATTGTAAATAAAAGAAAGGGCCATAGCTGAATAAAAGTGTTTTAAATGTGAGTAACGTACCTATCGAGTTTTATTGTTATTCCTAACGCATAACCTGGCTCGCACCTGGGACGATTGTTGATGTTAAAGTAAGTCGTGTTTTAGCAAACATTGATTATATCAGAGGTAAATAACACAATTATATATAAGGGCTATCGCTCATATGGTGTTAAAATAACATATACCATGATATGTTCACTGTGCATAATAGAGTTATCGACAACATTTTAAATGTTTCGTAATGGAAGTGTAAATATTTTTATCGAAAATTACTACCTATGACTAAAAAATTATGTTTTTTTTTATTTATGTTTTGTATTCGGTGGCAAAACGAACATTCACCGTGGCCTTCCTATTATGGCGTCAGTAAGTTGTATTCAATAACGTGGCCGTCATAAATATACTTATACTCTTTGGTAGCACAGCGACAATCAATGATTGACATTTGGCAATACAACTAGATGACACAAAGATGACATCACATCACAGATAACCTCATCACACGCTGAATATTTTTGTTTGATGTCACGTGAAACACAGATTAAAACAAAAGTGTTTTAAAGTTGCAAAAATAAAATATTATTAGACGTATGTATTAACAAAAAAATGAGAATTCAAAAAGAATGAATTAATAATAAGCTATTTAGTACACATGTGTTACCTTGGCTGCTTGGCTGTCAAAACATGTTGAGTTACGAAATTTTGATAAGATATTTGGTCAACGGATCTTTATAAAACCCAGCCCTAGAAAGAATAAGACTGTCAATTATTAGTTTGTTTCAGAAAACAACATCGACGTTTCTATGGGTTGATCGTCAGTTCATACGAATAGGCCAGACATATTGTTTTTCCTGACATTTACGACGGCTGGAAGCCACTGCCACTGAATAGAGTACCGCTTATGTCTGTGTAAAAGACGAGCTGGAGTATAGAATAGTCATTATTCCGTTGCAATAAGAAGCAGAACGGTGCAATAGTAGTATGCAAACCTTTAGTTGGATCGATTTCAGATAAAATGTTATTTCGCTTACTGTTGCCGGCCGATCGGTACGAAGGATTTTAATGACGGGCGCACGTGGCGCTCTGCGGAATAAGAACAGCTCCGAACTGGCTGACAAATGTTATTAATTTTATATTAAATTAGGGTGAAGCGTAATTTATAAAGAGCTTTAACATAATTATAACTATTTAATCCACGTCTTAGTCTATATAGCGTAAAAGCTAAACATTATATGAGAAGTAGGTGGTATGATATCACATTCGTTACAATGAATGTACCTTCAAAATCACTACATAGTATAAAACAAAGTCGCTTTCTCTGTCCCTATGTCCCTATATCCCTATGTATGCTTAAATCTTTAAAACTACGCAACGGATTTTGATGCGTTTTTTTAATAGATAGAGTAACTCAAGGGGAAGTTTTATATGTATAATACATGCATCAGCATTGCACCCGTGCGAAGCCGGGGCGGGTCGCTAGTAATATAGTATAAGATAAAACTCGAGATAATTAGTAGCGTTACACGTGTAGAAAAATGCATAACTCACTACTATAGGTTGTTCCTGTCGCTCAGTGTTAATCAATAATCACCTAGGTATGTACCTACATACATAATAAATTTAGACTCCGGACTCTTGTCGAAATGACGTCACAACAGGGTAGTTTGGGGAGTAAATGGAACGGTTTTAATTAATACGGAAGCATAGTATATTGGTGTTTAACGGAATAAAATTAAACAATTGTTATTCAGTATAATTATAAATTACCTATAAGTCAATAGATCAATATCTTTCGTTAACTGACTCTCCGTAACAGATCCAAAGTTGTTCTAGATGACTTTTGGTTAGACTACAATGAGACTATGTCTTCTTGCAGATTATCCTCTTTAAAAATAAAAGCTTTTCACTTCTACTTATATATGTTATTGGTTCATATTTGAAAACTTTGCGGTAGTCAAAGCAGGATTTATAACGGTAATATGTTTTAATTTAAACTTTCATGAGTCATAAACATATAACTATATTTTACAAAAAAAAAGTCACTAAAACGTGTATTTTAACCTTTTAGTAAAATATAGTGGTAATATGTTTTATTCTGTTCCATTTACTGCCCAAACTACTATATTGTGACGTCATCGCGACAAGAAACCGGAGTCATTAATAATTGACATCTAGCATAAACAGTCTAATTGAACGCAAGAAAATGGTTCATTGGATCATAAATGTAAAATTAAGTAAATAAAAATAAACATGTTAACAACGCGTTCGCATGAAATAACAGCGTGTAAAAACGCCGTAGATAAGAGAACATGTTGAGGCAGCAACTGATTGATATTAGCGGCCGCTTTAAACCCCAACTAGACAGCGGTAAAGGATACAACTAATAACTCGCCATTTATTTGCCTCTGGGGCTGCAAGTAGATACAATAGCGGAACAAAAATACAATCTCCCAGTCACAAAGTACTTGTGTTAATTTCCATGCCGCTAAAAAAAATAACTTGAGGCTCGATTCTAATGCAGGCCAATGCACATTTGCATACCTCTGCGTTATGCGTTCGTGTAAGGGAGAGCGCACCGTTCAAGATTATTTCAATGTAATACCGTTGCATGTTCCGTTATTGAGCCCCTGAACTGAACGTCGCGCAATTACCGAGACCAATACAATGTGTTTTCGTTAATGGCGTGAGCTTTTTCGACGCGACAGCTTAATATTCCTGGAAAGCTTTAACATGCTGTGGTTCTGAGTTTTATTTTTATACTACGGTATCAGCGTGAAAGCTAGGAAGTATATAACGGGACATCTATTTTTTAAAGTCTCGGATAATATATAAGTACGGTTTACAAAACACTGTGCCCATATAAAGTGTTTTGCCTATGAAACGAATGAATGAATAATTTAAGTTTGTGACCTCGAGCGTCGAACGCAACTTTGTCAAAAATTGAAAACCGTTTATAACCCTAAAGGACTAGTTGCTGATAGCCTAGAATTGTCTCTGTAGACCAAATAGTTTCCAAGATAAAGCCTTTCAAAAGTTAACATTTTTTCAAACTTCGCAAACTTTGAAAGGTTTTTAAAGGGCGGTGGGTCTCAGCTCAAGTTAACTGTTCGACCTATAAGTCACTAGCGTAATATTCCTAATCTAAGGCTCGGTTTTATAAAGATCCGTTAGACCTTATCTCGGTTTGTTATGTCAAAAAATGTACCAATGTGTAATGTGTATGTATGAAATTTGATCTGACATTTGGTCTAACGGATCTTTATAAAACCCAGCCTAAGTAATTATGTATCCACGAACATATTCGTGTTAAATAACTAACATGGCAAGTCGTCATAGAACCAATTTTACAAATTAACCCCTCGTCTAAAAACGCAGACGGAAAATCCTGCTCTAATAAGCAACGAAGGGAACAAATACGGAATTTATACCGACGATAATCACTAGTACGCCAGCGTTGCGAAACCATTTAAAAACTCCGGCATGGACTCTACCAGCGATAGCTTATTCTAAGAAAAGGCTACATGACTGGTAGTTAATTTAATCCTATAACAAACATTTAATTTAAAAATAGGCGAAGCCTCGAAATTCTTTCATCGTAAAAAGTTGTGAGATATTACGTATTGTTATTGATCTTTATTTGCTTACTAAACAAAATTTTGAGACTACAATAAAACTATTCGACCAATCAAAAACATTCTTTTGTTTTTGAATTCCAAATTCAAAAAGGGCTTATACAGAAATCACGTGAGGTTTTTTGGCCCACTTTTAGATCCCCCCCCTCCTTGATGATCTTTGGTGAGGTCCTACGAGACCCCCCCCCCCCTCACGAAACCTCACGTGTATTTCACTATTAAAAGTTTAAACTGAAATGGTATGGTGTTAGTTGATATTGTATTTATTTTTGTATATGTGTTAAATACACGTGAGGTCTACGTTGTACCCCCCCCCCCCCCCCCCCCCCACCCCCAACGTGATCAGTCGTGAGGGTTTCATGACCCCCTCCCCCCCTTCGGTACCTCGCGTGATTTCTGGATAAACCCAAAGATGAAAACGCCATATGTTTTTTTTAATAATAGCGGGACGTTCGCAAACGACAACTCAAAAGGCAGCCCTTATTTTATATTTCGGTAAATGCGTATCGGAATTGAAAGTGACGAGCGAGTTTGTTTCTATCCAAAAAAAAACATTAATCTAATTTACGAACTTTAGTGATTGGTAGGTAACTACTGCGAGCTAGATTATTGAGTAACTAATTTCCACAAGCTTCTAAAATATCGTTAACACTTACAGGATTTATAATAAATCCTATTGTATAATTCATTTTCAGACTGAAGTCGTTGAAAAGTCACTAAAATTCAACAAAACTCTTTCATCGTTGAATAAACTAAATAAAAGTGCACACTTATCAACCGGTGGCATTACCTTCTCGTGTCGCACGACCGACCTGCAAATTATATACCCCCGCAAACGTACTCACGAGTATTCTTTCAGTCTGTTTGATGCCCTAAACATAGTATTCCCGTTGCGTTGTTTGCTTTCATTCATTTTGCAAGAACGTGTTTCTCGTAATAAAGGGTCTTCGCAGTCGCTCTGAAAACAATAGAGAGGTACCTGCGAGCGCCGTACAATACTAAGTTATGTATAAAATTCAATTTGAAATAGTCTGATGTTGGAGTAATAAATATAATAATAGTACATCGCTTTCTTACTTCAGCGCCTTGTGTACTGTTCAGGTGGTTTTCCTAAGCGGGTTATCATCAGATAACCCGCTTAGGAATTTATATTGCGTCTGTTATTTCTATTCTATTTTAAACTGGACATTCTGAGCTTTAAAAAGAGACTGGAAATTTAACTTTCGCAGAGCTTAATTTTCCGTTTGCAATATGTTTGAAAGCAATGTCTGATATGGCACAGAACGGCTATATCCTGCCTGGCATAGGAGGTGGCACAAACTCCTCACACCATTTATTACAGTTCGCGATGTTCAAAGGTTAAAACACCCATTAATTACTATGTAATTAAAACTGTTTACTCATCCGCGAACTCCCAATAAACACCCGCATACACAGTATTCGAATGTTATCAAAAATACTCATACAAAACCGACGGCAAAATATCCAATCCAGTCTCTAGGGACGATACTAAATCATGGTAAAATATTAAAATTCGCTCAAATCTCGCTATGAGCTCAAAGGTTCTAGACGGGATATAGGGAATAGGTCTATCACAATATCTCGCAAAAGTGATCCTTGCTCCGTGTTGCTACAGTTTCATTTGAGAACTGTCAAAACTGAATGTACAAGTCCTAGGTCTATAATAAAATAGCAAATACTGTAATATAGCAAATCGAAGTGTACCCAAGGGAATCGTGTAGACAGTTACTTCTATGTAACATCCCTTTTGTCCGTGCCTGAGTAACAGTTCTAGAACTGCATTATGCATCCATGCAAAATTATAAATAAATCGAACGAGTACTAAGAAAATAATACGCAAAGCAAGTGAATAAATACCATTACTTTATGATGCCAATTTGTTTATGATGATGATAATGTCCTCATTAACTGAGCACTCCCGTGCTTTGGAAGGCACGTTAAACCGTTGATCCCGGCTGCTGTCTATGATAGCTGTCGTTAAGCCAAATTAGTTAGAGGCCTTCGGGCGGCTTGAGAACTCCTAACAGTGAAGTTGCCCACTCACTTGCCTAATCCCAATAAGGTCTAGTTTCCCCTTGGGTTGGAAGGTCAGATGGCAGTCGCTTGCGTAAAAACTGGCGCCTAATCCAAATCTTGGGATCAGGTAGCGGACCCCGGGCATCCTTCAGGATGCAACTGTACTGGGATTACGCTAGGTGATGATGAATGTCCTCATTGGCCTCCATGACAAATTGTTCAACAAAGACGCCTGCCAAATGACCTCTCCAAAATCTTAAGTTTTTAATGCGCGTAGGTAGCTTTTGGCGTCAAAATATTCGATACGGACAGAGGCAAGTACATTATATAGACTGCTAACATCTGTACATTGTGGCGTACTTTTAAAATAATGAGCCTGCTGTAGCTAGTGTCACTATAAAGAGGTCGCTGTATCAATAATTTCGTCTGACACATAGACCTCTGCTTAACACATGACACCATCTATTAGGAGAATTCTTATTGTATTCATAGATTGCACTATTGTTTTAAGCAGAGGTCTAAGTGTCAAACGAAATTAATGGTACAGGGACCTCTCCATAGTGAAACTAGCTACAGCAGGCTCTTTACTTTAAAGGCACTCCACAACGTACTTATAGATATTAACAGTCTATATAATTTACTTGTCTCTGATACGGGTTAGTTCAAAGTCACCGAAATCCGAATTAAGATAAAGGCTAAGAAGTAATTATTAAATAAAACATTGACATTTTAAATATATCACGGGTTCTTTGAAATAATTTGGTCTTTACAAATTACCTCAAGATTTTCCCATAGTCATCATTGTGTGATAGTGAAAGATTCCCGGGTGAATGTATACCTACTTAGTAGACTATATTTCAAAAGTACCGAGAACGAGCAAGAGGCAACCAAATGAAACGTATTATTTTGTTCATTGATGAGGTAGGTACCCTCTATGAAATACTATAGGGCCAAGGCGTTGAAACACGACGTGGTAAATGTCAAGTGTTATAAAGTCATATTACACCAACAGGCCTATGTGCGTACGTTACTCTGATGCATATACGCCCTTAGTGGGGCAGTTGAGTATTAGAGGGGATCTCTATGACATTTAGTAGCAATGTCCGAGCTGACCGTAATACAATATCTGTGCGTGCTGTGCCTCTCAATCGAATAAGTTTTCCTATATCGGCACAAACTTTATAAAACTAGAAAGTTTTCTTCTAGTATCTGCTGCTTTTTAAGTAAGTATCCGCAGATAAGTCAATAGAGAGTATTAAAAGAGAATTATTGTACATTAACATGTCTCACAATCTATGAATTAGAATCAGAATCAGAAAAATGTTTATTGTAGACATGGTAGGCTGATGAATACAGAGTTGTTAAAAATACATTTAGTGATCTAACATTTAGTAACGTACATTTTATATTTTCTATATTTAAATTTAACCCAATAAGCATTAATATGAAGTATGACCCAAATTTGAAGTTGAACATTCTTTTACGTATACTAAAGTAATAATCAGTCTGTCCAACGTACTTTCGTGTAATTGGCGTTAAATTATTGGTTATATTTATTTTTTTCTTTGACATGTTTGTATGAATAACAAAATCACATTTATAGGCCGTATATTTTTAAATTCACGCATACTTTGCCATATTTACATTTTTTAAGAACTTTGTTTTTAATAGCGTGATCGAAGCTTGAACCGTTAACTTTTTTCTAAGTTTATGGTCAAATAACCAAGGCTTATCAAGTTTTATGAATAAAGTGGTAATTGCAGTGCAGATAATTGTTTCTTCGGGCATCTATTGCAGTTGTCGATTGTACAGTCCAACTCATAAGTAGCTCAGGTACTTTGTCGCTTTCACTCGTTCGAAATACGACAGTTGAAACATGACGTTAAAGGGCCAATCAAAATACTTGTTTTTTTTCTATATTTACATTTTCTTTCTACTGAGTGACTAAATTTATGTGGTTTTCGTAACCCAATGGATAAAGTGTATGAGAAAAAAAAAATTTTAGGGTGCATATTATGATTTATATGTATTTCGTACATAATCAGGAGCTCTTCCAACCTAAGTACATATTTTCATCCAATTCAGACGAAAAATAAAAATCGACAACATTATAAAAATTGGTGCTAAAACGGCAAGGTATACAAGTGTTACATCCCTTGCGAGTCCGACCAGCATATGTAGGTACGTAAGGTATCGCGCACTACGTCAGTGTGATGACGAATCGCGATTCCAGCCTTGTGTAATTAAACCGTGCTGTGTGGATTATGATTAGTTTGGAAAACTAATTAGTCACTAACATACAGTATATTATTAATTAAAGCCCCGTTCTAGTGATGTGACGGGTGTCGGCTTGGACTAATCAATAAATAATAGGTTCGTGTCAAATATTAGATGTATCTCAATCCACTATTACACACGTTCGTTTCATACATGAAACGGTTCGATTCTTGTACCTAATTATGGTTGATTTTTAGTTGATGATGAGTATAGGACGAACGAGCAAGCGTTTTTGTGGGGTAAAATCAAGGTTTCTGGTAGACATTGTTTCAATGTGTGAGTTCCTGAGTATTTCGCCTAAGGGCTTACTTAATATGTTAATGAAAACACAATGGAGGGGCACGCAGTTTAAAAATGGTTTTATTCTATCATTATGCTAGCAACTAATTCATTCCATTAAATTGTATCTGGATCACGTTTTAGCCCAGAAGTTACACAGCTACACTAACAGGCCATAGTTAGTACAGCATTTTACTTTATTACACAATATCATTAATACATTTCGCAAAGCAATAAAGCACTGAAATGTACAGGGGTCTTCATACACATCGTAGACAAAGAGGTGCTTACGAAATACGAACATCTGAAAACAACCTTATTGTCAAAGCATTAAAGTGAGTTCAGCAATTTTGAGCACCCATATACATGTTACAAATTACGATGCTACATATGTGATGGCAACTGGGATATTGTGCGATAAAGGTTATAGAGTGTAAACGACAGCTGTTTCAGGTTTTAGGATAATACAATAGTAATTGAATATTTTGTAAAGCAACGTCAAATAGAAAGCGTAATTAAGGGTGGATTGCACCAAACCGTATGTAATCGTAAGCGGTGTTCGTTAAAATCTGATTGTATGGAAAGTTTGACGAGTTTCTATAGGATGACAGCTGCTGGCGCCATATTTGACGATGACCGGCCTGCGACTGTATGTTGGTGCAACCGACCCTAATTGTACGCTTTTAAGTTGGTATAGTAACTTGCAATAATATCTGACTTTCAAACATTCTAAAAATACGTTGGTGTCAGTGTACTCGTAGCTCGACCTGTCAGATATTAACAGGTGGCTATACTATACCCTTTTTTTCCCGTTTACTAAGCCTTCAATATTAAATCCCGACAATGAACCTACTTACGCACTCGCTGCAGCATATAAACACCGCAACTAAAGCTACTCGGTAAATCAGGTATAAATGACGTTGTAAACTAATGATGGATCAGCGGGCTGTACTAGCAAAACTGGAACGTAAGATCAATGCGACTGGGTTTAATTTTGATTAACACTTACCGCTCCAGTAACAGCCGTAGAGCTCGACACGCATACAAACGGTGCGCCGATGGAAGCTGTACGGTATTACGCGTATTTTCTGTGCCCATATCGGTGGTTCTAGGTGATTCTTCTTCTCTAAGTACGTGTTGGTGTTGCCTGACATTATCTGAAACAAGATGGCTTAGGGTAAGGTGAAGATATGTTTCCGTACATTAGACATGTATGTAGCTGTCAAGTTTGCGAGGTGTTAATTATGTTAATTATGTGTAATACAACTTCGCATCTATTCGGATATGTAATTATGCACCTATACTGATCTATGGCCTTAATTGCATACATTTTTGCATAAATGTTATTTTGGTGAAAGTACTACGAAGAAGTGAAGACAACATAGCGATTACAACAGTCTTACAGTCATTCGCTTGACATAAAACAAATAAAGGTAGACATAGACATAGACAATTTATAATAAGAGTAATAGACAAGAGATTCTAACAATGTTTATCTAATGACCAGACTCTCTAATCAACTGGATATTAACTGATATTTGTCCATACATTTCCAAAGGTCAATAATAATGATATATGAAAGGTCAATAATAGTGAAATACCCTGTCATTACCGATCTTTTAACCCTACACTCTGATTGTCTACTTTTGATCGATGGACACTTGCATCACCTCAATGCAACTGTTAATTTCCTGTCGCGGCGCATCGCAATGCAATCTTGATTTATGCGCCGCGACAGATTCGGAAATTAAAAGGATGCCTGGGTTCGACAGCACTTGCAAGCTTTTGCAAGCGTCACTGTTGTTTGACTTGGCATGCAAATTACACAGACAATTAGCAGATGTCAATGTCATCGAATTCCAATGAAATATGTATAAGTGGCATGGCGTTTAAAGACGTTAATGGGTCATACGCTAGTATTGTCCCTTCGATTCCCGGAAAGAAAAATTAAACTAAATTTTGTCTTTGTCACAGTACACACTGCACGCGACTAATTAATGAACTGTATCAACATTTTGGATGACCTTGTTCAATCGCTATAACATGTCCTCAACTATTAAGAACTTGTAAGTCAATTAGCCCCGCCTGATAAGTCTTACGCTTAAAAAAAGTACGCTTCCTGGATATAATATAATGATCTTCCATTTCGATCACTTTTCGAGCATGAATAGTGAAGAAGCCGTCAGAAAACTAACTCTTCAGCTAGTTCTCCGATCGATCATTCTTCGTTACATGTGTGAATTTCTTAATTTTAGTCTTTGTCATCCATCCGTCAACGTTGTCAAATGTTATTTTTAAGTTTGATGGAACCTTGCTATAGTTTTACTATAAATACCGTTTGAAATATTCAACTGTACCTCTTTCTCATCCGAGCCGCGGTAGCGCACCCACTTGCCGAGCTTCGGCCTCCAGTACTCCAGCACGTAGGCCTCCGCGTACTCGGCTCCCTGCCCGTTGCCGAACCGGCCTTGGGTCCCGACTCCGGTGATCACGTGGACCGACCGCAGGTCTATCTCGAGCCATTCGGTCGACTCCGTCGTGATCTGCGACTTAGGACACCAAGCGCCGCCTTTTATCTCTTGATTTAACCTGTCGACAAAGGCACAAATGAAACTCTGACATTTAAAAGAGCCTACTCGCAGAGTACCTATATATTCGATTTGAAAGAGGTTTTAAATAATATGGTGTCCTCTCCCCCACCGATTGCAAAAGAAACCGCAGAGCATTGTCATATTTTTAAAAATATCGACGTAGAAAGTTCCAAATGCAAAGTAACACGATCTCCCTTTTTCATTTCATCGTCTGCATTATCTACCCCTTCATCAAAATAATTTCTTTATGTACTCAAGAGGCTCGTAGAGGGCTCGAGTATCGTGCAAATAAGACGCAGTGACGCATATATTACGTTCATCATTCCGATAAAACATCAATACAAAACATTAACCGAAAGGGAACATCTTTCGGTGCACATTCTCGAATATTCAATAATTTACCAAACCGGGTGTATCGATTTAAGGCAAGCAAAACGGAATCGAAAACATTTACGACGGAGCCATTTGCGACGACCGCTCATGTTAGAAGCCATTTACATGAACAATGTATATATTTTTAGCATGAAATGTTCTAAGTATGCTAACTTTTCCCGTTTCGCGATTTGTCTTCGAAACGCGTATTGACATCGTGGTTTAAAAGGTCTGGTTGCTCAAAGCTACTTATTTTTATACTAGTGGCTCTGTGAGCTGTAGACCTCGTGAGTTTTTTTTATCATTTCCAAAATCTGTCATTATAAAAAAGATTAATTATGAATATCGAACCTGCTAACAAAATTACACGAGAAGCGGTTGAAAAATGCGACCTGTAGAGAATAAACCGAAATTCGGACGCAGAAATTTACAAAATATTTGAAATAAAAATTGTTTTTTTAATATTCCAAAAACTGACTCCACAAAAAAATTCTATATAATTACCGGACCTGCTCACAAAATTTCACGAGAATCGGTTGTTTAATGCGACCTGTAGAGGAGAACAAAACAAAATTCGCCCGCGGAAACGTACTAAATCATTGGAAAAATTCCAAAAACCGTCTCTACAAATAAATTCTATATAACTATCGAACCTGCTCACGAAATTTCACGAGAATCGGTTGAGAATTGCAACCTGTAGACGAGAACAAACGGAAATCCGGAATCCGGACATACGAAAGCATTTTTGTCGAAGCTGAAGCAGCTTCGTTTCACTCGGTCAATAATGGACAGTAAGCTGGCCATAGACAGACAGACCAACACTACACATTTATTTTGGTTTAAGTGATCATATTTGTAGACTTTTATCTCTTTGCCACCAGATTAAATGGCAAGTTTAGAATTACTTATCGTGGTCAGTTAGCGAATCAGCATCTTTAAATTTAAAAAAATAATTCGTTCTTACGTTCACCAGCCTTTACTTACGATAGGGTGTTGTTATGCATGGTTCTTCTTTTGAAAATCTAACAAATACCTATTCTGCGTTTTAGCAAACAATGAACGTTTCCATTCATTGTTTTCCACAGACGTGAAACGAATACAAACGTCAACTGTCTACTATAGCAGTAGTGTTCTCTTATTCAGCTCGTGTTACTAACAGGAGCTAACAATTTATGTAAGTCTCTGAACTAATAAATACACGTCACACAAATCGGTGATTTTAATAACAAGAACCATAAATTAGGGCGAATTGCAGCACACTCGCACCTCTGTCAGCCTCTGTCAGCAGCTGTCTGGCAGGACAGACTATAGATATAGTTCCGGTTCCATCAGCAAACACACAGTCGAAGTTGGCATGCAATTACTTTAACGGATCTAAGTTAAGATTTCGCAACCGTTTGAAAACATCCAACTTTATTGTTTTAGACGCTGCACTATCAAGCAAAGAAAATAATATATCCCCTCTTTCTTATTCTTTTGAAGCTGACTGTGGCTTTATAGGCCGGGCCCAATAAAGCGATAGGAGTGCGCGGTTGGAGAGTAACCTGGGAAAAATTTAGGGCATACCTCCCGCACAACCACGCGGGTTAATATTTCCTCCCAAATTGTACCTAAAAGTGTTCTTGTTTATATGCTTCAAGGAATAAAAATCATTATAGGATGTACCTATAATTAAAAGTACAGTCCAACTCATAAGTAACTAGACACTAGTATTTTATCGCTATATCACCCGTTGGAAAATTAGAATGACAGTTTAAACATGATGTTAGTCACGGTACAAAGCCTTTTGTGAGACCGAGAGTACATGCACCACTCTGGTTCTAGGTAAACTTACGAGAACATTTATGTTAGTAGCCGATGTCGTGGCACGGGCACGCTCGATTAATCCAGGCGCGTCACTGGCGGATCCTATTGGACACATACGTCCAATTTAATCACCTGGAGAAGTGTCTCGGGCGGATCAAACGGCGGCCGCCGTGAGCCACGCCGCAAACTCGGAATACGTCCGTGTGTAAACGTCTTTGTTGCGGCTGAGGGTTATACATACTGTGCAGTGCGCACATTCTTTATACAGTGTGCTACACGTGATTAGATGTCGATTAATATGAAGAACATTTTTACTAAAAAAAAATTGTTCTGTTTTTATGTTTCCTACTCAGGACCATTCTACTAGTTATGTTGCCGCAACTGGAACTACTAGCAACTCTTGTATCGTAGGTAGGAGCTAGAAATCGTCAGAAACTAAAGGTATTTAATTTAATACAAAACTGATCGGCTCACTTTCAAATCCGAATCGTGCCGTCCCTCTCAATCATATAGTGAATAACATGAGAGTGAAAAGGACGGCACGATACGAAGTTAGGATTTCGAAGTTCGAAGTACAGGCTCTGTGACTGTGACACACAGAATTGCTACAAATATGTTTGATGGAGTGTGTTGTAACTACCTAATAAATTCATAATAAATAATAGTATACTAAACTTACAATTTTTGTGTTACAAAAAAGAGCCATTCGCTCCATATATAACCTGGGCTCACGTGAAACTCTAAGAGATTTCTTTAAAGAAATTAACATTTTAACGGTAGCGTCTCAATACATCTATGAGAATATTATTTATGTCATAAAGAATCGAGAATCATTCTGTAAAAATTCTGATATCCATAATTTTAATACCAGGAATAAAAATAAAATTGCCACTAACAAGTTTTGTGTCCGTAAAGTTTACAAGTCTTTTGTAAGTCAATGTGTCCGTTTTTATAATAAGTTACCCGATGAAATTTTGAATTTACCCTTTCCAGCTCTTAAAAATTACCTAAAAAAACATTGATGTCAAAGGCTTATTATAGGGTTGAGGACTATCTAACAGACAGAAATGCACGGCCCAAACCAAATACCTAAATAGCGTAAAGAGTCTAATATTTTCATTGTATCTAGGTGACACATTTCTTGCAGGAAAGCATATCAAACGATTCGACATGTTTTGTTTTCTCGCGTAACTACACATTGTAAATACCTATTGTTATTTTCTTTCAATTCTCTTTTATTGTTTACCACTTACATTTACTTAAGTAGGTTAAGTAGTATCATTGTAATAAGCATATTTTGGAGAAAATGACTGACTGTGGAGTTTCTTTCGGCGTTTCTTCTCGGCAGTGGTCTCATGAGAAACGCTAGTAGTTTTCGACTTGTAAAAGTGCCTTTGCGGCCTACTTGCAGAATAAAGTTCATTTATTTCATTTTATTTATTATTTACAGCTGGTCTTCTGCTTAACTAAACCCATGTTTGACGGCTATAAACCTTAATTCAGGGCACCTGCTCTAGTGCTTATCACGTGCTGTTTCGTCTAATTAGGGTCGCCAGGTTTGCGTGTTTTTCGAAGTGCTAGCACAAATTGTTAATTGTTCTGTATCATGATGATCATTATTATCTGCAAGGAACCCGACAAAGTACATCCACAGATTTGAGTTCTCATTAAATACAACCGAATTAAGCCCACTTTGTACGTCAATCCAAGCGATAAATATGGGCCAGACTACGATGCTAAAATCCTTCAGCTATCTCCCGGACGCGAATTTGCAATGCCTAATATAGGTACAGTCAAGGGCATAAATATATATACGTTCCCAAAGCGACAAAAATATCTGTGCTATCTGTTAGCTAAAAATATCCGTACAACAATTTCGATCAAAAATATTTGAACATTAATCGAGTCATTAAATTGTGTACGCTACTACGTTCATAAATATACGTACAATGACAGACAAATATATGTAGACAAACACGCAGACAAAAGTATGTATGCACTTGTTTTTCATATATGTGGACAAAGTAGGAGTCAAAAATATCTACACAATTTTTCCAACCTCATATAGACAGCAAATAGAAACAAATACCTAAACAAACTTTTTTCATAAATACCTAGGCAAATTACATACACAATTATATTTGTCTAAGAAGAGGGCAAAAATATGAAAACATGCAATGCTCAAAATATCCGCACTGTAAACAAATTCTAATTTCAAAATTTGACGCTCATCGAGAAGAGATCGGTAATGTCATGCGATACATTCGTCCCTTTCATTTTGGGCCTTCATTTGTTTATGGGAATCGCCTTTGATTTACACATTTATTATATTCACATTTTGCTTCTTACCAACTATAGAGTAAATTACAGATAGTTCAATGTAGCAACCAAGGTTTTTTCTTTCAATAAATTATTAGGTGATGCAGGATATCGGTGTCTGAGGACATATATAGGTATTTAGTGAATATGATGAGTGCTGTAGCTTAACCGCTTACCGTAGTTCATTTTGAAAGTAACTACGGAATCGTGACTTTACACGTATGCAGGTAAATCGGCAGTTAAAAGAAACGCAACCCCTTTTTGTATTTAAGTATATATCTATATACTCGTTAAAGTGTCGGGTAGCAGAGGAGAGAGAAAATAGAAGCTTTGCTTAGTTTGTTCGGGACTAGGTCGGGTCGATTTGTGTATGATCATACCCACATTATTTATTACATATTATATCTTTATTTATAATAAACTAAGCTAGGTGTTTCACTATATGTTACAAACAGTATAATGGACTTTGGATTTTTTAGAATTATCTTCGTGAATGAATATGCAATAAAAAATACTCAGAGCTAGTCTCAGAAAACTATGTTTTATTAATTTGACTACTCTGTCTTAAGCTGTGATTCGAGGACTGTAGAACATTTTTGACATTTAGGTATTGTTTAAATATGTGGCCAGTATTCACTTGCATCTCTTAATACCTAAATAGGTTTAATGCGGATGATATGTGGATATTATAAGAGGAATATTTATATACGCACATAAAATAATAAACATTTATTAAAATTGGTATTTTTCTACATAAAAAAAAACTTTGATTTGCAGTTATAAACTAGCGGTTCTGTGAGCTGTCTACTCGCGAGTGTTTTTTTTGTAATGACCAAGAACTGAATTAATTAATTATCGAACCTGCTCACAAAATTTCACGAGAATCAGTTGAAATGCGACCTGTAGAAAAGAACAACCGGAAATCCGGACATACGAAATCATTTTCGTCAAAGCTGAAGCAGAGATCAGAGCCCTTCGTTTCACTCGGTCAATTATGTGTAATACTTACATTCAATTAGTTCATTTACTTATATCAGTGGTATAAAACCCATAATTGTAGATATGATATGTACGGGCTTGACTGTCATACACGTTATATGTATAGATATTTTTGTCTAGCCTTTTGCTCATATATATGTCGCAGATATGTGTGTAGATATTTTGGACCCCTGTTTTATTCACATACTTATTGTATGACATTCGTGTGTCTAGATATTTTTGACCTCTGCTTTGTTCACATGTATATGAAAAACATGTGCATAGATACTTTTGTCTGTATGTTTGTCTACATTTATTTGTCTGTCATTGTACGTATATTTATGAACGTATTAGCGTACTCAATTTAATGACTCGATTAATGTTCACATATTTCTGATCGAAATTGTTGTATGGATATTTTTGGCTAACAGATAGTACAGATATTTCTGTCGCTTTGGGAACGTATATATATTTATGCCCTTGACTGTACCATCCGTGTCAAAGTAAGAAGTGAGCTCGATTAGCTTTTGTTTTGGCAAAATCGTACAAGACCCTTATCTGTTATACCGCAAAAATCGACTGAAATCACGTAGACTTTGTTAACTACATTCGTACTGGCAATATCAATAAATGCTATTCTATTGCGGCTTGAACAAAATTTCAGAGATATTAGAAAAACTTAGTTAACTAGTATAATTACTTTATATTAAAAAAGTCGATTCTGGGACTCGCCGGCCGGTACCGCGGCACGCTCGCTTTGCTCGCTCGGCTTTGTGCGGTGTTTATTCAGGTTCGCGTAACGAGGTCCTCCTCACTTAGCTAAAAGTTTTAAGTCAATAAATAAAACAATCTACTTTAAAATAATTCTATCAAATGAAACGTTATCATACAAAAATTTGCTAATAGTTGTCAATGTGACTCAACGGCGAAACGTTGGTTGGCAAGTGAAATTCGGCCAGTTCGGAGAAAAAGTCGTTGAAATTCTGGATTTAAAAAGAATGAAAAAAAAAATGGCTGAATATCTGTTAAGTTGTAGATCGCGATTTAGACTAGTATTTGTTGCTACAATGCCAGTATGGATGTACTTAACAAAGTCTACGCGATTTCAGTCTAATTCTGTAGGTAGGTACTATAGAAATACAGGGTTTTGTCAAGGTTTTGCCTAAGCAAAAGCTAATCGAGTTCAGTTCTCACTTTGACTCACATAGGGATTGTATATTTGCGTCCCGGGCACCTGACGTAACAGTTTACTGATATGGGACACGCCGTATCCCTTAACAAACAAGGCAAGGCGATAAACGCACCACAAGCCCATGCCCAGAGATAAGTGGCCGTCGCAGCGCACAAGAATGCAGCGTTAATCTGTGGCGGCATTTAAATAACATTTATCATAGTATCATGATCATTTCCAATCAGAGTTAATAACGGCATTGTAAGTGTTCCGCGGTAATCGTTTCAGCCAATCAGTTGGCGGGATGGCCGGTCATTAGGGACCATTGACTGAGCGTCAACTGGCCGACATAATTGATGCCGTCTTACTCGATGTTTGCTAGATACTGTCACAGAATAAATTTTAGCACTTTACGTGCAGAAATCTAACAAAACCGATGATTACCTATACAGTTCTTCTAGACTTAAATCATGCCATCTCGCTCTACCACGTAGCATGTGGTCTCAGTCTCGTCTAGTCAACATTGATATGTTTTGTGTGACATGCTGGCAATGATAACGCCGGTCACGCGACTAGGTATGTGCTAACGATAGTGTCACTGTTCGGAGGTGCCAAACGCATTAGGCGAGTTTAGCCAAAGTGGCCTGACACTGTTTCAGAAGCGGATATTATTTTCGATCAAACTATGTACAGTCACGGTATCGTAATAAAGCTATTCGTTTTCCTTTGTATGAAACGTCTAATGAGGGATCTTGGAAGAGCAGTCATAAATGTTTTGAACCAACTGATTTGGGCTAATCGTTGGTGTTCTTAGTAAAAGAGTACACGGGGACTTACGAGGTTATTATTAGCATGGCATAATTTGCTATAAATTCTTCAGCACGCTGTAAAGAAACCCATTTTGCATAGAAATGTGTTTAAAAAAAATCACTGCTCTGTATAGTATATTATTAAACGTTAGTAATATCTATAGTTAGCGTAAAACAGTAAAAATAAAAAGTCCAATTTGATACCAGCAGTCGCTATGCCTACTGCAGTGAAATATGTGACATAAATAAACTTGAATACAAAATCCACAGCACAGTAACTTGTTTATCGTTTGGTCATTAGGCGAGGTATTGCTCTTAAAATGGCGTGTGGCAACATAAAAGTCGTGACTGAAACTAGCGCGACAGATGTCAAATTGTACGGCTGTCAGTTACAATCTAAAATCGATTGATGCGAGTTTAACGCGCCGAATTCGGTCATGCCGCTACATTTGATACAATATAAATATATGTAATAATGACACAGTACTCGTACGTTGGCTTACACGGAACGTGGCCAATTAAAAGGGTTTTTTTCGGCACGGTATGACCATTCTTTTGTTCCCAATATGCAACTTTAATTCTTTTTCAGGCAGAGACGTTACATACCGAATAGTTCACATTTTTCCTTATCAAACATAGAAATTAATGTTTAGTAGTCGATATCATCCCGCTCCTTGTATTCTAACGTCATTTGCTGCACTGCACAGCCAGCTGGTAAAGAGTCCAACAGTTATACTGTTATTCGACAGAGACTTAGTTTCAGATATTTTCCAGCTATATTGAGAAACATCAGCTTTGTTGAACAGTAAACATTTAATTATCAGTATCCTCCCGTGGTCCACTACAGGTCTAGTATAAGAGAAACGTATAAATTACACACACTATAGATACATACACCTTATTCCTTTGTCGAAAATCAATGATAATTGGAAAAAACCTACAATTCTTGTAAAATTATTTCTTAAACATATGTCTTGTGTGTATAATGTCTTTTCTACAGGTCATATGACATTCAATCTTATAGGTCAATGCTCAAATATCCCTTATACTGGAAATATTTCTTATTCTATTTGTATTCCCTTGTTTCAAGTGAATGTACTGTAATAATTTAACTGTACGACATTAGGCCATTTCTGTCCAATTGCCCGCTCTTCATCAGTGACAATCATAACCGCCAAAATATACGTTTCTCGACTGTGTGCCGTGTTGATTGTACTTTATTCAGTAAACACGCTTATTTAGGCGTATTCAGGCTTCATTTGGTCGCGTTAGGTGTCGCTGTACAAAAGCTCTGAACACGTTATAGGCTATTTTAAGTCAGTTCAGATTCCCTTGTTTGGATGACTGTCACTTCCGTAAAAACTAGTGCCTGCGCGAAATATTGAGATTAGGTAGCGGACCCCGGGTATAATTCAGGATTCAACTGTACTGGAATAACGCTAAAAAAGATCTTAGACCTTTAACAAAAACAAAACCAGAGAGTCCCTAAACTGGTAATTTAAGTTACATAAATATGAAATACATAAATGAACTTTATTCTGCAATATTACACATCTGCTACCCATGTCAGGTTACCAAAGTACGTTCAATGGCGCGTAGAGCATATTGCAATAGGTATTTGAACGATTCTAACAAAAAGCTTTCGCATCTGACAATCACTTCTATGAACATCCCGAGCCCCTACATTGTATCAGAAAACCGGATCCGGTGCCTAAAGCCCAGAGTTTATAATATCAGCAAATCCTGGCCATTTCGAGTACGGTTATTGGAGAAAAAAAGAAGAAAATAAATGGCTAGTGAAAGTGTCGTTCGTCAGCCCTCAAATGTAGCTAGCTATCTTTTCTGTGAATGTACTAAAATAACAGATGACTGGATTGATTCCTTGTCTGGGCCGGGGACAGTAATTTAACATTAGATAGTATAACCGCACTAATTGACTTTAAATAAACAACTATAACGCGTTTCCGTTAGCATTAGGTACGCGTTACGTGAGCCAATCGGGGCGTACAACTCAGCTAGGTATTTGAAAACCAGTTTCATTGCATAATTTAGTAGGGTGACAAAACTTCGCATGGGCAAAAACTAATTCTCCCCAAAATGTTACCCCGACACAGATAGATTCTGAAAATCCCTATTCCGAGTTTTGTATACAATGTAAATAAAGGTCATAGTATACCTCGTGTTTACAGACCCACGATCGAGCGGAAATGTTTATTTCATACATTACATACTCATTATCAAATCCTTTCGGTTATTTAGGAACCTCTACTCTTTTGTATGGAACATGTGTGACTGGTTTTAAGTCTTCAGATGTCAGTCATTTTACAGTTTTAGATGACAGCTGATAGTTCAACGCTCTGAAATACCTTTCATACTGTCGGTTGGACTGGTAAATCGCTATATGCAGAATACACTTCTATGTCAAGCATGACTGTGGAATTTATGGTCTATCGTTACTAACAACAAAACAGAGGCAATTTTTACGAAAATGAGGCAAAGTAACTAGAAAACTATATTATAGTAAGTGGTGTCTGAATTGACCTATTAGCTACCAAATACACTGTATTTATATATTACATGTTATACCTTAGTCTTGTAACACATCCAGGCCGTATACGCCAGTTTATGAAAAAATGTGGCACTGAAAATCCTCCGAAGAGAAGCAAGTGGAAAGTTCGCATGTCACCAGATGTACCGTACTCCGGATTAAATAGGTTAACTGCCGCGATAGCATTGACGACGGCATAAAACTATAGGAAATGGCGGTAAAGGAACAAAACTGTACATTCTACGTTCAGTTTTATATTAATACTTGTAAGATTTATAATGCAATGTGTTGTGGGGGCAAAAATATGCAATGGTTTTGACTAAGGCTTTCATTAGATATTGATCCAGTATAATGATCGGTAGTCACGATTAGGTTTTATAATTTTGATATTTTAACACAATAAGAAACGCATTAAGGATTTGTTTTACGTCACGACCGAATGAAGCCCGTATAATTACATACTATGGACCGCGAGATTACATGCTATGGATATAGTGAAATTACACACTATGGATTAATCCACGTTTATAATGGTTATTGACATTGATACTACCTATGTAGATATTTACGACACGCCTATTTAATACTTGGCAGAAACATGGTGACATTTTATAATATATCATCAATATCGATATTCTAGTTGTGTGTCAAGTGCTTTACCGGCCTTTAGGTTAGAACAATGGCTTTAAAATTTTGTCGCAATATTTATGAGAGAGTATTTTAATTCAAAGTTCCGCAAACAGTGTGTGAACTGGGTGCCCTTTTGAACGGAGACGTAACATAACGCTTTCGAAATTTCAAATACTTAAATCATACTCACAAGTACGTTGATACTGAGACGTGACTTTTATCATTTGATTCGAATATCATCGGAAGTTGAACAAGATTTTACTCATGTTTGTTTGACCGAGTTAGATTATAATTGTACATGTTTCTAACGTAATGTAACCAATATTGTGACGTGGTAGAGATGCCAGCGCCCAACGGCAATACTTTCTTTAATGCCATGACGGTGGCTTATGCATACCACCAGTCAGTATCATGCCAACGCGTTTCTTTTATTGATCTGTCAAATTCCGCTGGTGGTCGGGACGTAACACTAAGTAATGAATCATGATGAAATAAGTAAAACATAGTTTTTTTTTACGTTTAAAAATAAATAAATGATAATATATTTACAACTTCATTTTATTAGTCTCCTTACTGCTGCAATGATTTATATGGGATGTGACCAAATTTTTGTACTATAGTTGAGGCATTCAATTCGTCTACAATTTGATTAATTTAGTTGTGACAAAAAAAATTGTCATATGGGTAAATTTCGTGTCAGTACAGAATCAATTGAATTATACTCTTTGCTCAAATGTGAAGCACCGTATGTAAGCTTACTCATGAATCCGTGCTATGCATACCAATCAATTGTTTAAAATCTTAATGTATGATTGATTAGCAAACCTTCACGTCCGCTTAGGACGCTATGCGATGCATCAACATAGTACCGCGTATTTGGCATCTATTTTATATATAAACCAACCAATTTCGGCGGTGCTAATGTCCCGTTGCCGTTATGTCAGCAGCCAAAGCAGCTATGCAGAATACCTAACATGTCCAAAATATTATAATCACAGACCTCGGACCTTAAAGTATTCTCTTAACCATAAAAATACTATCATCATATATTTACGAGCCTTGCTCTTGTTGGTGGAGTAGTCGCCATCCTGATCGGTTCCCTGCCAACGCTTTGATACTACACTACATTGACCTTCCTCGCCATTAAAATACCAGCTGCAGATTTAACATTTCGTTCATGTTCCTCCAGCTGCTGACTCTACGTCTGGGATACCCAAGGGGGGTCAACACTCAAACTCCCAATCTCTACTCCCAAAATCCTCAAATGTTTGTCTTGCTGGCTCGCTAGTGGTTGCTCTTGAATACGACCTTCTTTCAAGATTTTCTTTGTCATTTTCTTTATATTATACAAGCAATACAAACGCTTCGATTAAAGAATGTTATTGTTTGTTTTCAGACGTATTCGCTGGCTCGTTTAAGAACCTTTAACGCGTTAAACAGTCAATACGACCATCTAGCGTTACTAATTCCTCTCCAAATTGCTTACTTATAGAGTTCTAAAACATCATTCCAAAGGATATATTAATTCCACAGACTGCTATTGGTTTTACAAGCAGTCGACTATGTAAAACGTGTCTAGGCCAATCATTCGGAATAAGGCCGGGCCCGGATCGAACCCGGACCCTCGCCGTTTAACTTTGCATTTGATTTGCACATTTATATTGCCTCAGGTGGAAATTACGAAAGCCGTTTGAAGGCAAGCTTTATTTAAGTTCGTGTTAGGTAAAGGAATACTGTAAAACCCGACCATAAATATATGACCGTTGGTCATGTTACGGAATTTCATTGGAACTAATTTTGTTACACTGGCAATCATTATAATCATAGGTTGTCACTGTTTTCAGTGTCACTGTGGTGGTTTAAGTGAAGTGTTGTATATTAAATAATTATATGTCAAAAACTACCCAAAACGATCTTGACAATGGTCATATATTTCTAGTCGGGCTTTACATTTATATTTTTTAACTTTTAGAATGACTAAGACGTTTATGCCGGTCGGTAGCATCCTGATGTTCCTACAGCTACAGCTGTTTAGAGATACAGTCCTGCAAAATACTGCTTCTAGGTCTGACTACCAAGTCGTGGCACAACAGATATTCGGCAAATTAAAAAAAAATCGCATGTTTAACATAAATACATACTATATATAGATAGGTACTTATGCTTATGCCACGATTCGATAGTCAGAATCTATACCTTGAATTATTTAAAATTAGAAATTAGATAAACAAAGAAGCTGGTCGTAAACCTACATACATCGAATTCGCATTATTCGCACGAAAGATAAGAATAAGTGTCAGTTAGTAACTATGACTTTTTTTTAATCCGAACCGACATCTTACAATCTCTGCCTCTTTGGGTTTTTTATTGTACAACTTTTAGATGAATGAATCGAAACGTAATTTAAAAATACTTTGTCTTAGCGTTTAAAAACATATTTAAGTATATATCAATTAAGACATATTTTCTTATTTTTGAATAACAATATATAATGTTTTAATATTCATTGAGATTATTTGACATTTACTATTTTACTTTTGTTATAGAACGTGCCTGCTGATAAAATACCTCGTTCTCTGTCATTCTTTCTAATGCAAAAAAACAAGGTATATTTCAGGGTATATATGTATTAATCAACGAAGACGAGGCGCAATCGTAGATTTAACATACGCAACAAAGCAACTTGAAGTAATTCCTCGCCATCATTTTTAGGATTCCGTACCTAAAGGGTGCCAATGAAACCTCATTATTAAGAATCCGATGTTCGTCCGTCCATCCTATCCGCGACTACATCTCATTTCATTAACAATAATATATTCAACGCAATGCGTATTATGCGTATGTACATTACACGAAACGTATTTTTTTTTCTGTTTGTTTTTAATACGACCTTAACAATCACTGCATCGATCCAACCATAAGAACTGAACATTTTTAAAAAGTTTGCTTACGTAGTCTTGCCATAAATTCTGTCCTATATGAAATGACATTTATTTTGAAAATACAAGAAAGTTTTTAAATAAATTAGGGTTATTTTTATTAATTATACTATACAGATTGTATAAAATAAAATATTTATTCAAAATGTCCACCTTTTACTTTAACACACTTCTTTAAACGGTCCGGCCACTCGTCTATGACGGCACGGACGGTATCGATGGGTATTGAAGCCGCTGCCCGCACTAAATCTAACTTCAGAGACTCAACATTGCGATGAGGTTTAGAGCAGGCTTTCTCCTCCAAAATATTCCACAGACCATAGTCCAAGGGGTTGAGATCCGGGCTTCCTGAGGGCCAATCTTCAGCCGCAATAAACTCGGGTAAATGCGTCGCTAACCACCGTTGCGTTGTCTTAGCTTTATGTGCAGGGGCAGAGTCTTGTTGAAATATCCAGTGCTTACCGGCAAATAAAGTATCATTTAGCGGCTTAACAACTCTCTTCAAAATGTCTTTTTGATAGTTCGTAGCACGTATTTTTACCCCTTGTTCACAAAAATGAAGCTCTGTGACGCCTTCATAGGATACTCCCCACCAAACCATGACATATGCAGGATGGTGGCCTCTTTCTACCCTTGGAACTTTTTCAGAAGCTTCTTGGGAACTGTGAGCATATATTTTATCATTTTGGCGGTTGAATTTTTGCTCCACAGTAAAGATTTTTTCATCTGTAAACAGAATATTACGATATCCGCCCTTTGCATGCCGCGACCATAACACTTTAGCTCTCGTCGCTCTTATTTTCCGTAGGGCCGCTGTCAATCGCTGACCTGTGCTCCGTCGATAAGCCCCAAGCTTAAGGTCTTGTTTTATGATACGGGACATAGTTCTAGGGGGAATTTTCATTTCCCTAGCCATGATTTTCTGCTTGCGTAGCGGATTTCTCCGAATTCGCTCAGCTACCGCTTTAATCGCTGCCGGTGTCCTTGTTTGCCGTGGTCGACCGCTCCAGGGCCGGTCGTCGACTAAACCGATGTCGTTGTATCGCTTGATGGTACGATAGATAAATTTCTTTGTTATATTCAAAGGTTTCAGCAGTTTGAAAATGTTGTTCACTTGCTTGTTATACTTGTATAACGCTATCACTGCGACACGATTCTCTTTGATGCCCCACTCCATCTTCAGGGAAACGATACCTGGAGCCAAATATACTTTTTCTGACAGCCAAATGTCTATTTAAGCATAATCAAGAACCAAAAATACATCGAACGTTCCATTATTAAATTTAAAATGGCTAAAATGTTGGGACAGAATTTATGGCTAGACTACGTAATGGATATGACACAGGCAAAGACGTTAGGCCCTCCGCGGCGAGCGTCATCGTCATTTGTAGTAGTGTGCATGGACAATTGGACACCCATAGATACATATATCATGATTTTAAATTCCAATATGGCCAACAAGTTCATGCTGCGCGATTGAGGAACTTGATGATATTGCATCGCTGGAGCGCGGATTCCCAGAACTGAACTTTATTTTTAAGGCGATAAGAGCGACAAAAAGTCATCCAGAACAAACTCGGCTAAGGCTGTTTTATTAATTTTATTATACAGTTTTTCATACCAGTGTCTTAGCACTCAAGATTGCTACACCACCCAAGTGGCGCGGTCGGTACGATAGGTACTATTAGCAACATACCCACCATGGAACTATATCCAATTAACTTTATCGAGTAGAGTCACAATAATAATTTCAGTAGAGTAGACCTAATTGTAATTGTTGACTTGAAGAACTTTTGAAGGGTTCGAAACACGTCACCCGCAGTGATGATTAAAAGGATAATTACCGTAAAATAATTTATATAATTCGTAAGAAGTCTCGAGCATTGACACATTCGATGGCGCCTGTATTCGATCATTAATATTCATAACAAAGAACTTGATTGAGATTGTTACAGACAACTCCAAACCCTACCAATGAAAACCGACAAAACTGAAAAGAGGACTACTAACGCCATCCCTAGATGAGTAGCGACACTACTACTATACATAGTAAATTGCACTTCGCGCTGTTAAGATTTTTCCTGTGGGGTCAGAGCCCGAACCAAGATTTGTTTGTTTCAGTCTCAATCTCTCGAACTTTCGAAGCAACTGATCCGAACGATTAGTAGTGTACCTACCTCTTGGTCCTGGAAATTAGCTAGGTTAAAGTAATATCTACCGCTGTACTTCTACCATCTGAAATCTGAAAAAAGACGTACTGAACCCAACTTGGTAGTTTCGCTCCTCCGCGCTCCTGCCTAACCCCGAAATCCTACTATGAACTGCAAACCCTACCGAGCTCACATCAGATCCTGATCCTGAACCAGAACTCCCGAAACAGAACCTAATCCAGAAGCTGCTAAGAGAACCCGCACGTATAGACGTAACGGAATGTAACGCTCTCCTCGGAATCTACCGCATACTGACCCTGAACCGTGTACCAGCGTCGAGTGCATGCCTACGTATTGACTTCGGAGAGGAGCTATTGGAGTTAGAACTGTAGACATCGTCTACAGTGATACCTATTAATACGCAGCGTTAGGAAACCGTCTCAAACCATATCGTCTCCAAAGTACATTATTTTCCAATCTATGCTCAAACCGTAACTGACACAGGCATTCCTAGACAAAGACACGATTAAACTGATGTTTGGCTTCATTCGGATCGATGTGGCGACCCAATGCAACAGCGAGAAGTTTCCGTGCGGGGAAACGCCGTCATTCACATGCACCTAAATCAAATCGCGTTTGTTGGTTTCATATTGATTAGACGAAGCCCGTGGCGAGTGCAATATTCTGCAGCTCTGGATGGAGTGTGTCTACTATTTATTTTAATACCTACTTTTGTAATAATGATGCCTACAATTCTGACGGCCGTTTATGATTTATCTGAATAGGTAACTAGGGGTTTATGATTATTCGAATAAAGCGGATTTAATTCGGCTTCAAGCTGATCTTTCTGAATTTTCTGTTGGATATTTTTGATTCAGAAAGATCATAATTTTTACAGATTGAAATCATGGTCATACATCAAAAAGAAAAAGATTAATATTTTTACTTTTTTTTACGTGTTGATCAAAACGAGTGTATAACGAGTCCTAATCTAAAAAGGAATAATTTACATTCGCAAAACCTGTTCATTTATTTTTGTGGCTTCGCGCTCCGAAATATGCTATTATGGGAATGGAAGACCGCATTTCACAATACTCATTGTATAGCTTTTTGTTTTTGCCCTCTCTTCCATTTTCCCGAGGGTCTCATAAGAGTCGGCAGCGAGAACATGGTTGAAGTTGTTGTGAGTGATGATTTAATGGACTAGCAATCAATTATTGTAATATCTAATCCTTTAAAACTATAACAGCAATTAGCGCTAAAAAAATATTTTCAAAGACTATCATTACAGCTAAAGGGGGGTGCGAAGAAAAAATAGGCCTACCCCATCAAGTGGGGTATCGTTGATTGGAGCTCGTTAAGTAGATAAATGCCGTATTTTTGTTTTTAAAAATATGTATTGAAAAACATATGACAGAGAAGCCACTTATAATTAATTTCCCCCCTTTAATATTGATACCAGCAAAAAAATGTATAGAATCTTTTTTGTAGAGAATCTTAATGTCAACCGAAAGGATATAGGCGAGGACTTTTGCTATGTTCACCTCCTAACTAATCTAAACAAAGTTACTAAACCAAAAATTGTGTTCCAAGCATTGTTACAAGCATTTCCCTCTAGCTATATCTTTTCGTTGCCTGGCCTATAACTTGACCAAATGTATAAGGTGAGGGGGGAAGGGTCTCGGTATAACTTAATCTAATATTGTATGTCAATGTGATGTCAAGCTCATCATGGACCTAAGTCCATTCTTGATTGGTTGAGTGGACACTTTAGAGCCAATAGAACACGTCATAGTTTATCAGATAATACCGCAATGAAGCTAGACTTAATAATGAATATTCCCACTGTTGCAATAATCGACGACCATATTATACACCATTGATGGTCCAGTCCAATATCAGAGGAGCAATTCAGTCAGTTTCAATAGAAACACCGGCCAAACAAGCATGTTGTATTCAGTCGCCTTAATTACTGTCCTCTTGTTCATGGGATATAGTAAATTAAATCGTGTTTGTATAATACATACAGACCCGCCCACAGGCGAGTATTACATAGACGGCGCATGTATCGCGTTAGTGTTGAAAAGTAAAGTGTGCCAATTTCTGCGAAATACACGCAAGAGCAAATAAAATGAGTACACTTTGTATTTGATTTGATGCTTATCCATATTTTGATATTGAGTGTATGTACACGTCGCTACTAGAGTATTTTAGTAATGGGCATAATACATGAATCGTTTGTTATCGTTTTTCAAGATTCGCGGATCGGTTAATATTCTGCCCTGCTAGTTGATAATGATTATAGATCTAAATGTCAATGAGTATAAAAAATGGCAACACACATTACGTAATCACACAGAAAAAATAACAACCAAGTCTGATCAACATAGAAAAAGTAGTTTGGTTCGGTTTAAGTTCGTGTATATGACTCTATGTATGTTATCCGCTACATAGGTACATAATTTTACCGCGGAAACATAATTTAGGACGATGCACTGACATTTTGAAGAAATGCACATAATACGGGATAAATCTATTGCCCTTCCTACTCACACATTAAAAAACGCGTTGCACCGCTCGTAACAGACTGAATACGTATTGAAACGTTTAACTCAGAAAGCATTCCCCGTTCTGTCGGCATCGTCCTCATAATTAGAGACTCGCAAATGCCATGTCCAGCTGTTGGTGATCCCCCATTACAATTTAATTAACATTGATGCAATTTCGTATCACATACAAATATAATAAACGGATCACTCTCACTCACGTCTTTAAGGTAGAATAGTTAAATTAGTATTATTGTACACGATTAACGGTGGGTTGCACCAAACCGTCTGTAATCGTAAGCGGTGTTCGTTAAAATCTAATTGTACGGAACGTTTGACAAGTTTCTATGGGATGACAGCTGCCGGCGCCATATTTGACGATGACCGGCCTGCGATTGTATGTTGGCGCAACCGACCGTAAGTCCCTTAATTCAATAATGATGTGTGAAAATCGTGTAAGTTTAAATCGATATATAGTCAATCAATCGACAACTACGAACTACACCTGAAAATATGTGCATGTTGCTACTTATTTCCGGGAAATAAGACACAAATTCATACACACATTTTCAACATGACCTTCATAGTATGTACCTTAAGGCTATAAATACAACGGATGGCTCGGGGTGGCTCGGGTCATGTCGACAATCCCATGTGTACTTCGACCGCACGCCGCTCAGTGGCAGTGAAATGGTCCCGCCGTATTTGCATCCGTCGTGTTGCTTTTCATATACCATGTTTTGCACTGAGCACGGTATGTGATGTGGTAATGGCACTCTTGGAGGATGCGTACTGACCTTTATACATAGGTTCGCAAATGGTTAATTTAACATATTAACCTATGCTCTGACGCTAACACCACTGCAATATCTATAGAGGTTGTTATAGTAACATTATTTACCTAGGCCGGTAAAACAAAGAATGTCTCAGATCATAGGCATATTTGAAATGTAATGTCTCCTCCTTGTCCGGAAGTGGCATTTTTCGCACGCGTAGTGTGTGGTAATTTAATCCTTATGGCAATTGTGACATAAAGGTAGCCTATGAACACTAGCGACTCAACAAGAACGATGCACAAGCGCTATGCAGACCCTTTATTGAATTGAGGATTTGTTGTTTCATTTGACATCGATCAATAAGAACGACTTCTTACTTATTACGTAGTCACGGATATAGCTCCGTCTAAAGGTAAACTTTAGTTTGAAAATAGATTTTGTCAAAAAATGCGTTTTTGGTATGTTTTATTGTCGACTATAAGAGTATCTAAAAAATGATTTACCCCATCGAGCCCCCCTTAAAAACCAACGGTTGGAGCAAGTCTTCAAATTTACGCATTTTGTTCTCCGAAAGCTATACAAATTATCAAAAAAAATATCAAATTTGCAGGTTTATAAGGGCCCCATACAGCTAAAGGGCTAGGAAAAAACAATACGCTTACTACCCCATCGTGTGGGGTATTGTTGATCAGAGCTCGTTGAGAGCATAAATACTGTATTTTATGTTTTTTTTTAATATTGAAAACCAAAAAAATGAGAAGCCAGTTATAATTCCTAAGAATTAACTTTCCCCCTTTAAAATCTCATTAAATAATCATCCTAGCGAAACAGTGTGTAGAAACTTTTTTGTTGAGAAATTTATTTAAATTACTTACGTCTATAAACATTTTTGCTACGGGCCACCGTTTACGAGTTTGTTATGAAAAACCGAAAAATTGTACTTTCAAAACCAATGTCACTAAGGATCACTTTTCATAGAAGTTCTTATAGAATGTAGTCCTTGTAGGTCCAGTATATGGTCAAAATAGCGGCTAAGAGCGATGGTCAAGTACGAATGTTTTTAATTATTTTTTTTATTAAATTTCCAAATAATTTAGCGCAGAGTTTGAAATTGCTTAACTGCTAAAGCCATGAATGGCTTATTTACAGCTACAGTTCGGACTAAGACTTACATTACATTCAGTTCATTGGTAAACAAGAAAGTACTTATCACAAGGCGTAAAATCGACTTAGTTATAGATGTTCAATTTATGATCTTAATTAAATCTTTATTTATGCATAAAATTATGATTTAAGCGAAAACATGCAACAGCGTTCCGAAACGTGCAAGTGAAATGATTCATCATTTCGTAAATTTGATAAATAAAATGTTTTTTGCATCCGAGAACAGCACATAATGGCATTTTAACGGAGCTCTTCATGCCCCGGGAAGGATTTCGAGATTGACATATAATCGGTTTATGAAGTACGTTTTTAATAACATGGCAATCTTTTTTCCTATAATAAATAAATAAATAAATATTTTTGGACAATCTTACACAAATCAACCTAGTCCCTAACTAAGCAAAGCTTGTACTATGGGTACCAAGTGACCTATACCTTTGGCAGAGGGATAAGTATATCAGTGGCATCTCCATTCTTAAATGTTTTAAGCCATTAGTCAGTGTCAGATATGAAAGAAATTTCGAGCTATACAACTGCATAAACAGGCAAAGCACAGCGAGTATTTCAATTACGTAAACAACCATTCTCTTTAGATATTGATTTACTTGAAAGCAAGGCAAATACCTGTGTACGTGTTCAAGAAAGACAATGCAGTATTTATTATGTGTACAGGCACCAGGGGAAAGAAAACTAATTAATATACGGCAACAGAACCGATTTATTTTGTTCAACAACAGCTTTCCATCATGACATATATAGCTGCCACATAATTTATTTGTTCGTACAAATTGTCTAGCTATAAGCAACGACTATCAATAAAAGCTTATTATAGTTTTGTTGCTTACATTAAGACCTCAACTCCTCCTTCCTCAACAAAAACTAACGGTTAAAGTACGACATAACAGAATCACATTATCTAACAAAAACAAGTGAACAACGAGGTACATCTAATACCTGCAACACTACTCAAGCATTAAACGTGTAACTCGGCTAGTTACACAAAGCTTAGACCAATATTAAAACATAATTATTGAAATTGGTCTTTACTTAACCCGTTTATAAACAAGCTAAATGCTCTTTAGTTGAAATATGCTCTAATATTAAGAGCCCCTCGCTAATTTTTTGTCTCATTTTCACAATTCTTAGCAACTTGAATGGCTGACTGATTGTCAATGTATATTTTGTGCAATGCATCAATCCGTGTTTGCAAGCCATGGCCAAAAGTATTCGTAACGTTGTAACTGGGGCATATATTACTGAATGATCAAATGTATCCTCTTGCTGAAAACCTCTGACCACTAGTCTTGCCTTGTACTGATGTTGCCCATTCTCTCCTTTCTTTATTTTAAGCACACATTTGGTATCGATAGTCTTCTTTCCCGCTGGTAATTCTGTCTCAACCCAAGTCAATTTCTTCTTCCTCATTCATATTAGGCATCCGAAAAGTATCAATTTACTTTGTTCCTTTTTCTCCCTCACATTTTTTCTTTCCTTCTTCTTTACCTGTATTATTTTTTAAGAATATGACATCCCTATATGTGTCAATTTTATTAGTATTTGGCCCCCATACTCTATACCCTTTGCAGTTATCTCCATATCCCACAAAAATACCGCGTTTACTTTTTGCCTCCCATTTATGTCTCTTCTGCTTAGGTATATAGACTAGACACACAAACATGGAAACATATAGTTTCCTAGACAGAATAAATAACAAATGCCACCCAAGTCTGTGTTCAACAAGAACTTCACTACAAAAGTTCCCTCAAGGGCCGAATGGGCTGAACGTCTTGAAAGACCAAGCGATGGTGACAAAGATAACATCTGGTACACAAGACGGATCAAAAATGGGATCCGGTACGGGTGCAGGCATTTATGCAAATGACTATTGTAATAGTGTAAGCATAGGACAATTCGCGACTGTCTTCCAAGCGGAGACATACGCCGTAATTGCCTTTGCACAGGAGAATATAGTCTATCTATATTACAGAGGGGAGAATAAGAACCGCTTGACTGTCACGAGTATATACTCAGTGACAGTCAAGCGGTTCTTAAGGCGCTAAGGAAAGTGGACTCTAGACTATGGTATGGTATCCAAGTTATAAATAAGCCTGGGACACTTAACAAAGTGGATGGATACCGGGGCACGAGGGCAAAAAAAAAGCTGATGAGATTGCAAGAAGTGAATCAACAGACTGTTTTGTAGGTCCGGAACCGTGGGACTCTCTAGAGACTACGCCAAAACCAAGCACCAACATGAGTGGAGGAATGAGGCGGGCTTAAGGCACTCAAAGCTTTTCATGGAAGGAGTGGTTACAGGCTGAACCAAAAAACCTCAGCTCAGGATGATAACTGGGATGTTTAGAGGTCACAACGGGGTCAAAGGAATCTTGACCAAGACGGGGCTAGCAGACGACATAGAATGTAGGATATGTGGCGAGGATGACGAGATAATGAAGCACTTGTGTGAATGTCACGCACTTGCCAGACAGAAAATGAATGACTTTGGCAATGGTTATCCCGAACCAAAGGAATTCAGAGTACTCCCGCTGAACTCCATCATCCGGTTTGTAGAAATGTTGTAGAGCAGCTTGGAGTAGGCCTAAAGGAGGGGGAAATTGCACAAAAGATCCCACTGGGTCGAAGTGCATCCGCAAGGGCCCTCATCTAAACAAGATAAGATAAGATGGGAGAATCAGCTACTGCAAACGCCTTATTTATTTATTTTTCTGAACCTGACTGTAGCTTTATAGACCGGGCCCAATAAAGCGATAGAAGTGGGCGGTTGCAGAGTAGCCCCGGGAAAACCTCCGACATGACCATGCGGGTGTTATTTAACATTGGCATACTGTTTGTGCTCCATTGAGATTGGTTGAGCGGTTTCAACCGAATCTGAGGTGTGATGCAAACGCCTGAAAATTACAGTTCGTCTATCTCTACCACTCACACAAATATGGAAATTCTGGAAAGACTTTCGCTTTTACGGCCCTGACTCACCTTCCATTTTGTGGTCCCACGTTGCCGTCGTTGAAGGAAGAGCTGGCGCTTAGGTCCTTGTCGGGAATGAGGCCGCTCTGCATGCCCAGCGGCGCGATGCATTGAGCTGCAAACAACGTTCAAGTTATTTACCGTTCATAGGTGATGTATGTATTTAGTTGACATTATTATGAGGTTAAGAACAAGATTAGAACAAGACTAGACACGAAGCGCTACGATACGCTAGATACGTATTGTGTTTAGTACGTCAATGGCTACCATAATTAATAACACTGAATAATATACTAATATTACTAATGTCCATAAACTATTCTCGGTCCTATAGATCATAGTGACTACATCGTTCGAGTAACTAGTTCCGGCGCTGACTGCGCAATATACATTTTTAAATCCGAATACGACAGTAAAGTAATCAATTTTTTCACCTTATTTTAGTCGACCAGTTATGTATATCCAACAAATATCGCAGATGCATGCAAAAGCGGATTAAACAGACAACAACCGTTTTCGGTGTCCGTTAAAAATAGATTAAAACATAAACGAAATGGTGAAGGCACCTTTGAAATGGGATCTGTAGAATCCAAAATTAACCTAGGCAAACAACATCATAAAGTGTTTCGTTTTAATTATTAATGCATGCATGTAAACATTGACGACAATAACAAATGGTGTGATAATAATTCTTGTTAGTAAGAATAAACGTGGAAACCGACACTCATTTATCTATCCACATTCAGTTTTACGATATTTATACAATGTAAGTAGTTAGTTTGGGATAGTTCGAATAACGTTCGGAGAAGTAAGCTCTCAATATTTATTTATTTCTTTAATCTTTATTGTACAAAAGAAACCTTATAGTACAAAAGGCGAACTTAATGCCGTATGGCATTCTCTACCAGTCAACCTTAAAGCGAAACAGAAAAAAATGTTGGAGGTGCAAGTAACAACTAAAGAAACTCGAAATTAATTACATTTAGGTCTTTTAACACACGTACGTATTAATTAAACAAATAATTATATAATACATACCCATAATACATATACAATGCATAAATATATATATAGACGAAATTATTAATAATATAATTAAGTTATTAATGTTTTCTCAAATTATTTACACTTAACACGCAAGTGCAGCAACTAATATTATACAATGTTTAATCTTGCATTATTAAGGTAAATAGTTAGCACCTCTTGCGTAAACCATTTGGGTCCTCTCTTTACTTTGAATGTAACGACCGTCATACAAGAATGAAGTACTGTATTTTGTAACTCAAGTCCCACTGAATCTTATAACCTGTTGCGATATATTACCCGTAACGTTTAAACAAAACTAGAGTCTCAAGGAAGCTGTAATATCTCCTATCAATGACATCACATTCCTACCAGTATCTCAGTTAAGGTGATGTTATTCCCAAGAAAGTCACTTGGCATTAACTGGCCAGACGGGTCCCGAACACCTAAATTGTTAATACACTATTCGAGACAAGGAGTTTCCCCAACAACGCTGCCCAGACTTCGCAGAACGATAGAACGCGAATAAATTAAGTAGCCGAGGTAAACTCTTGTGATCTATTTTGTAGTCCCTTTCGGGCTCGGTGAATGATCAGCTTAAATTTGCGACAAGAAAAATTGTTGGCGTAAGTAGATTTACGAGAGGAGGCACACTTTAAATGTATGACGCGGGAGGAGTCCCCTGGTGCCAACTACCGGCGAGCTCCTTACGTTAAGCACTCCGGGAGAGTGCTACCTGTCTGCAAAATTTTAGCTCTCTTAGGCCTCATGGCTTATTTGAGGCGTTGTTGAAAGCCCGACGCTGGAGTGAAAAACATCGTTGGATTTTTTGTCAAACATAGTCGATCGATACCGTAAGTTGACTGGCTGCTTTCACCGTGTAATTACTAACAGAACTACTTTATTATTAACGTGTCGTGCCGCTTTGCAATAAAGCTTAAATATACTATTAATGGACGGCGTCTGCGTCTAGGCATCAGAATATTTCATATAAAGCCTTTAACGGGGAAGGGGTTTTGAGAATAGCTGTGTTCAGAGTCCGTAACAAAGCATATAACGCAGCATTATTAGCATGTATGTGGGTGTCATTAGTTACATAAAATGCTATCACAGCTAAATCTTCGTCGTCTAATGATAGTAAGTGTGCGTTATCGAGTTACGTCGTAACCATTTAGCGAGCCGGAATGGCTGCCCTCAGACGGCAGAGGGACGGACGGTCGGCACTGACTGCATTTAAAGTACACTAAAGTTTTTTTTCTCTTTTGTTTATGTATAAAATATGTATACATATTTTTCTCTAAGTAGCTAAGTAACAAAAATAACTATTACCAACTATTGACTTCCAAAACATGTAATAATCTCTCAAATGATATATATTTCAATTATAGGGAGCATACTACAAGAAAAAATGACTTTTCATTCGTATCCACTGCAACATCGATAGGTAAGTAGTACCGCAATCGCGAGAGTAAATAAAAGTACCTGATTTGCTGTGACTATTTTTATACTTCATACCGTTACGACAGAAATTCTGCAGAGAGTTCGAAATTAATAATTTGTACGACTTTTAAATTTTCTTGGTCAAAGGCTTGTTTGTGGGGTTGTTGTTGGGAACTTATGAGCAATATTAGGTTTCTTTCCAGAAATGTTTAGAAATACGGAATGTCGAAATGAATACGAAGTAAATATGATTCAGTTACGTGATTGAAAATGAACGTGAACAAGAATAATGACCACCACAGGGGTTGCTCTAAAACTCTGGCTGTAAATAGATCCTGTTAAATATTCCGTCATCTGTGCTTTGACCCGCACTGGCCGCACTACTCGTGTAACAGATAAGGACAAACGAAGTTTAGCGGCTAGTTAACTAATACAGGTTTGATAGATGTTTATGAATAAGGGGGAAATACCTAATCCGATTTTTAAAGATTTTTTGGTAATTTGGAATTATAAAAATACCTCCTAAAAGCTTGAATATTATATTTTATTTAAAGGTGTATTCTCAAAATATTTCGTGTTTTCCCTCTTAGCTCTTAAAATCCTATTTGCTACAACTTTGTTGCTACAGTTGGCGCTGATAAACCGCTGACCTCTTTTATGATTGCCTATTTAATAATAAAAATAGTTTATAGTGCTAAATAATTATTACACTTATTAGATTTGATTTCATGAGTGCCGGGAATCAATTTACAGGAGTTTATGAGAGGCTAACTCTGGCGGCCCAGGTCAGTTGAGTATTTACTTAGCTAGTAAGGGACAACAGGAATCTAATTAACGGGGCGAAGGTGGTGAGAGCGAGGGGCACATATTCCATAAACAATTTACCCAAGCTACGGGAACTTAGATGACATTTCAGCGCCGGCTCATGCGGGACGTAAATCATTAATGCTGTCAGTATATACATAGCTGACCTATACATACATATATGACGAAGCGTGGGTTGTCTAATATTTAGGCGGTCACCCTGCCTACTAAACTGGCGATCTTATAGGATCAAACCTACAATCGATATCAAAAAATTTCGGTTACCCTATATTAAATAACCGCAATAGATTTTTCGAAATATTTTACACTAGTTTTATTTACATGATATATTATATTCTTCGTAATACCTAACAATATTAGCAATACCCAGGATTCTATCATAAAAATACCAATCTCCAAAACTGACGATTTTGCGATATCTCGCTACGTTAAAATTGTTTTTTTCATGGGTTTTTAGAGCCCGATTTAAACTTGGAAACGTTAATTTTTTTAACTGTAATTTTTGTATGTTATTTATGTCAAATTAAATAAATATCATGACAAGATTAAACAAGTTTGCACTATTTTAGGAGATATGACGATATGACGGTATTTTACTGACCCGTATTCTTTGTACGCGAGTCTATTATTATTATTGTGTATTTTGTATTACTTTAATTATAAAAGATTTATCTACGGCTGAATATTTCATGAGTATAGTGTGCAATACTGTTGGTGTTCACCTTACGAAATATGGTAAGTACCATAAAAACGCAAAATTACAAACATTTAAAAAACAAGGTTTAGAAATATTAACAATCAGGGTACAGGTACGTTCCAAATAATTACTTATAGGGTATTGATCTTAGAACTAGATGTTATTTCAATAAATTCAATCAAAAGAAAAAAGTTTCAGTATGAACAGATTACTTTTTTTCCTATTTTACGCTATAACTGTTCCTCTATTCAATATAGACCGCCCGCTGTTACTTTGTAATCTAACCTGTTTTATATGTTATAATATTTCACATTCTCCCTCTTCCGTATTTTGTACCAGTGACATCGGAATAGCTAAATCTAAAGCGGTACCCAATAAAGTAGAGTAGGTGTCCCAACCCTACACAGAACACAAGTCGCTTTTCACTGTGTAAGAGTAGGTATAGTTAGACCCGAGTAATACCAGTGGCAAAGGAAACTATGCTTTGATTCGAACGGTAGGAAGCGAACATGGGGAAAGCCGCCAGCCATCTGAATATTAACGTTGTATTTTAGGTGAATTTGGATATGACTCTACGTATTCAAATATATAACACGCATGGCACTGTAGTTTCTGACATACTATTACATTTTTTATTTAACGTACGATCGTTTATTTAACGAAAAGCTGCGGTAAGCAATATCCTACTTTAATAAATAATTACATTATATTAATTATAATTAATAGGTCGGTATCGACCAAAGAGGAATGAAGACTTAATTCGAAGCTAAACGTCAAAATTGTATCGTGATCTAAGGATAAACTCTTACTTATTCTTAGCTGAGTCGAATTGACACTTAATAGGCATTTTAATACCAAAGCATAAGTTTCGAGGGTGTTGTTAACTCTTTCATGCATACATCACAGATTACCATACATATAAATGTTAGAGAATGTATCGGCGTAGGAAGTCACAAGCATCAGAAGCAAATTCGTTGGCTATACAATTGCAAACGCACGCAAAATGCACGTCAATAACATTACGCTACGGAAATTTTGGAAGCTTGGCATATAGGAAAGTTTCCTTTACTGAGCTGGCATCGACAGACCGTTGGCTTATCGGATGGGGCGTCGGACCGATGTATGGCAGAATAGCCGGAGCAGGGCATTGTTGCCTACTGGACAAGGCGTTCGGAACGTAAGTGCAACCTTTTATAATTCAGTATTACCCATTCTGACTGGATTTTAACCGCAATTTCGCTCTTTCCTGCCTTGCGCGTCAATATGGGGGAAACGAGAGGGTAGATTGGACGTCAATCGCGTCGCGTGCCGTAATTTTAATTTGCCATTGTCGTACGATTTCAGCGGTCTCCAATTCGTCGGTGGACGGGCGCCCTTTTTAGCGTATTCAGAGCGTGAAATGCTTACTGTCAATCTAAAACGTTTCAGTACTGTACTTGCTGGAATGTTAATCTTATCGGAAATAATAAAAGCACTCTTCACAAATTCAAACCGTAATAATTGATTCGCTTTGTTTTTATTCACACACACAATCATAAAATGAGACGTTACTTAAAATAGATTCCAAAGAAAAATACGTAATATGGAAAAAGTTGAAAGCAGACAAATGTGAACATAAAAATGCTCTCTCATCCACATTACTGTATAAATATTTAATTCTTATAAGATTGGAAGAAAACAAAATCGTGTAAAGTAAAAACCTTACATAGTGGTTGAATGCTATTCATAAGTAATTACATGTCACAACCGAATGAGGTACCCAGTAAATATTATGGCAGTGCCTGGGGCGTTATGACACATATCCTATAATTTATTATAGGTGCCCAAGAGAATTACGCGAAGTTACCTAGGAGCACAGCTTGTTATCCTTTTGGTTAAATTTTAGTGCTCAACAGGAAAAGGACTAATTACATAATGATGTAAACCAGTCGCAAACGTGACAGGTGTGGGAGAATCCTGTGGCAATCACGGATGCGATTAGACAGTTTAAACACTTTAAGTCTAGTCTTTCATTACACTGACGCCGTGGAGGCTTCCGTAATAACAACGACAAGACAAGGCAATCATTATTTTCTCGTCCCCATATCAACAGCCAAGCCGGGTTGTTGCTAACTAAGCACCTATATACTTGATCTAAAAAGACGTGGGTAAATGGTTAACATCTCAAAACGGAAACGGAAAGAGTCCATATTTAGCGTTCTCGACTCGAATGAGCACGCTAATTATTAATTATGATTAGGGCGTCAACGATACGCACACACCTAAAAGATTCACGTTGTGCGAGTAACAGGGGGTACAGTCTGCGAGTTGTCCGTCCGTTACTTTCTCTCCTTAGCGGTGAAAAAGGAAATGAAAGAGACCGCGCGATCGTATTTTCAAATTTCGAGTGCAGGCAGCGGCCGGGCGAGGATTGATATTAATGTTCACTGTTACTGTTTGGGTTAGCAGATAAATATCTATTGATTTTTAAAGGGTGCGATCACAGAAGCGCTCTAAATTGAAATTTGAAACGTTTTCTGGTACGTAAACATCATTGTCTACTACAGGTAAAAAGGTTTCCTCAGTCATAAAATAAGTATTTTCATCAGATTCAGGTTGTACATTGGCAATATAAATACAGTTACAAGTTATGATTACAATATTAAACACTAAAACACATAAGTTTTCAAAATATGTTTATGAAGTACGAATATACAGAGTCAATGATGTCTTGGCAGAAATTCGTTTATTTTATAACATGCCAGTTCGGTGAGCACATTTCATCGTATTATTATCGTGTTTCATTTTATTGTAGGTAATATGTGCCATAGGCATCACAGATACAGTTAACGGCGTAGTTATGGTATTGATTTAACGCGACATTAATTAAACAAATACCACGGCTAATTAGCTGTCTTAACTAGTTCATAGCGTCTTTCATCACCACATTAATTTCAAATTCGACAATACCCATGAAATAAATTAAATGCTCCTTTTTATTTTACATTTAGTTCACATGCACATAAAAAAAAAGTTACAGATTCAAACGCCCAAATATCGTTTTGTGTTCTGTATGATAATTGTAATAATTTCTTTTCCAAGACGTCCCTAGAAATTTATAACTATACAGGGCTTTTCAATCGTGAGAAAACCTGAAGATTTTCTATAGCTGCATTCGCCCTAAGTCGGACTTCCAATCCGTTCTTAAAATGCGTGGGGCAGAACTTATTTACATAGCCAGCTTGATGTTTGCTAATTTGATTAGATAGGGTAGAGCGCTCGCCGGTTACTGCTGCAATGCTAAGCAAAAAGTCATTAGGTTAACATTCTACTATCGATCTTCAGCAAAAAAGCCATAGAACGTTATGAACACCGTTGTACATTTTTTATATGCTTTCATTTAGTTCAAATTTAGCAAGACATGTTAAAGTATGTACTTGCTAAAGTTCGGTAAATATGTATGCTGTTTGAGCTGTGGGACCCACGAAGATCGCAAGCACCAGGTTTAAAAAAATGCATATCCTATCATTGCTCATCAAGTGTTATACGTTGGTTTACATCTCTGAGAATAGATGCTGGAGTTACTTAGTTGTTTCTTATAATTATTACGTATATTAAATCTAAATAAAGTATAATGGACTTTCTGTTTCAATTGCCCTAAATTATGCGAAAAAAAAATTACGAATGAAGCTCTGGTTTAAAATATAGAGCCCTAAGCCTAAGGTCTAATTTGACTAAAAATAGAATAGACTTTATATTTGGTTGGTCAAATTGATACCTAATTTTGTTAATTTATGAGAAACATATTTGTGCTTTGCTGCTTACTCAATAGCCATTCTAACACCAAAAGAAGACAACTAATTGTTGATTTTATTATATTTTAATACACAAAAATTAACATATCCTGTAAATAAAAGGTAAATGATTTGACTACTTTGTTAAAGGAATGAACGACCGATTGATTGAGTGAATGTTTAGTTCAATTCATTCTCTGTTCAGATCTGTTAGTCACTCCTTCGCCTTGCCTCTCTTTGATCAAGACTTTACTCGTAGATAGACGTGTTCTAGCTTCCAAGTATAAAAATAAAATTAAAATAAATGAAATTAATTTAACCGTTATTCAGTATTTAATTGACAATAAATCCTTGTATACCCTAACCTTTTCAATAGGTTATGGGGCCCAGGCCACGCGTTAAAACTTTGAAACTCTAACGATAAATTTTTCGAAACGACAGTGCAGATACGAGCTCAAAAGTACTGCATGTCGAGCATAAGCCCGATAATTCAAAGAAGAGAATAATCGATACAGCTATACCGCCAAACCACCATAATAATAACCGTAGACATTACAAGAACAAAACTTGGAAAAATACCCACATTTTAAAATGTCATCATTGCGGACGAAAAGGTTACGCGAAAAAGGATTGTTATTACTTTAAACAAATGATGCAAGAAAAACAGACTGAAACAAATAGGACGCGAACAGTTCAACAAGTCGAATTGAATCAAGAAACTGCTAACGATTTCTCGGGTTTCGCCTTTATGACGGGAGACTGTCAAGATGATGTTCAAGAAGATAAAGTGAGATTTATTTTGGACTCGGGAGCATCGGATCACGTCACAAACAGGTCGGATCTTTTCATTAATTTTACAATTCTTAATCCACCTTTGAAAATATCGATTGCTAAGCACAGTGAATTTATTTCAGCTACACAAAAAGGGACAATGAGGGTGACGAGCGACTTGGGCGTGCAAGGACTTCTGGAGGATGTGCTGTTCTGCCCAGATGCCCCTTACAATCTGCTGTCGGTGCCCAAGATGCAGCGAGCTGGCTACACGATCATCTTCGACCAACATGGCTCCCAAGTTTGTAAAGGTGACACAACTGTCATGAAGGGTAAGTCTCTGAACAATTAAATTGCAGTAAAAACAGCAAGCAGCAGCAGTTGCAGTTTTAAGCAAAATAAAGATATTTGTATTTTGTAGTTGTATTTGTAGACTTTGCTGTATCAGTAAATATGGCTATTCCTGTTTCCTGCCTATACCAAGCTAATAATAATGACTAAAATTTATGGCATCAGCGTTTGGGTCATATAAGTAAAAATAAATTCATACAATTAAAACATGATTGAAGATGTTAATCAAATTCAGTTTGTTGAGCCAAATGATAAAATGTGCGAAGCTTGTATAAACGGCAAACAGGCCAGATTACCATTTAATCTGACTAAGAATAAAGATCACATTACACGACTTTTATTTGTTGTACATTCTGATGTTTGTGGCCAAATCACTCCTCCCACGATAGACAATAAAAATTATTTTGTATTTTTTTATTGACCAGTATACCCATTACTGTGTTGTGTATTTGATAACGTACAAGTCAGAGGTATTTACTGCTTTTAAAGTGTACGGACGTAGTGACGTAAATGTGAGGCAAAATTGAATTTTGAAAATGGTAAATTTATACTGCGATAACGGCGGCGAATATTTATCTGCCGAGATGAAAAATTATTGTATTGAAAAGGGCAAAACTTACCATTTGACAGTTCCAAAAACACCGCAACAAAACAGTGTATCGGAACGTAAGGTAAGGACTATTACAGAAAAAGCGCGATCTATGCTTAGTGGTTCCAAATTAAATAAAGTATTTTGGGGTAAAGCTGTATTAACTGCTGTTCGATTAATAAATGTAACGCCTTCAAGAGCCCTTATGCAATCGAAAACCCCATATGAATTGTGGCATGATAAAAAAAAAAACCACAACTTAAATACTTGAAGGTTTTTTGTGCCACGGTTTATGTACATAATAAAACCAGTAAATCTAAATTTGACGATAAATCTTGGAAGGGAATACTGGTAGGTTATGAACCAAACGGATATAAAGTTTGGAACTCGGAAAGCGCTTAATTTGTCACTGTTAGAGACGTTATAGTCGACGAGGCTAATTTTCTAACATCCAGGCCAGTAATATTGCCTGGAGTTACCGAAAATTGCCATGATAAACCTGATAACAACAATATATCAAAATCAGTGTCATCCAAGTCTCGCCATAGTGACAATTCAAAATCAGATGCATTTAAATCTGATGATCTCGGCCGTCCTGTTGACAATTCAAAATCAGATGCATTTAAATCTGATGATCTCGGCCGTCCTGTTGACAATTCAAAATCAGATGCATTTAAATCTGATGATCTTGGCCATCCTATTGACAATTCAAAATCAGATGCATTTAAATCTGATGATCTCGGCCGTCCTATGAAAAATCGCAGATTAAATGAAACCATTATTGAACCCACATCTAGTAATGCCCCTGATAATTGTACGCAGGTAAATCAAAATGAAAATAAAAACACAGATGACGTAAGGAGGAGTGATAGACTTAAAAATCGGCCACCTGTTCATTATTATCAAACTGATGATGATGAGTGCATATTGAGTGCGCAGTCTATATTAGTGTTAAGTGGCAAGTTGCCATAGAAGAAGAGTTAAAATCTCTTTCTGAAAACAACACGTGGTCTTTAGTGCCGAGACCACAGAATAAAAATGTTGTTAATAATAAATAGGTTTTCTCTATCAAGTATGATGAATTTGGTAGACCGCAAAGATATAAAGCCCGTCTCGTTGTCAAAAGGTTTAGTCAGGAATACCTTGTCGATTTTAATGAAACCTTTGCACCTCTAGCCAGAATTGCTAGTTTTCGGTTCATTATTAGTCTTGCAAATCAATTTAACTTACTCGTCCACCATATGGATGTTAAAACTGCCTTTTTAAATGGTAAATTAGAAGAAGAGATTTTTATGGAAGTGCCGAAAGAAGTAGTTGCGATAAAAATTATGTATGTAAATTAAATAAGGCATTGTATGGACTGAAACAGGCTGCTAGATGCTGGTTTCAGGTTTTTAAGCAAGCACTGGTTGAAAAAAAAAAAAAAAAGGATTTATAAGTTCATCGGTTGACAGATGTATATACATGCTTGATAGAGAAAGCGTCCAACAAAACATTTACGTAGTTTTGTATGTGGATGATTTAGTTATTTCATGTGGTGAAATATAAATAATGAATAATTTCAAAATGTATTTAATGAGTCAATTTCAAATGAAAGACTTACAAGATATAAAAATTTTTCTTTGTATAAAAATTGATAGGTCTGGACAATGAAATCACATTAAATCAAAGTGCATATATTGAAAAGTTTTTCGTAAGTTTAAAATGCATGATTGTAACCCCATTAGCACACCACTAGAAGTAAAACTAAATTATGAAGCATTAAACTCTGAAGAGAAGTATGATGCCCCTTGCAGAAGTGTAATATGTTGTTTAATGTATATAATGCTATGTACTCGTCCTGATTTAAGTACAAGCAATAACATTTTAAGCAGGTATACAAATAAAAACAACAAAGAATTATGGCAATGTTTTAAAAAGGGTGGTGAGATATTTGAAAGGCACATTAGATTTAAAATTAACTTACAAACGATGTGATTTTAATAACATTCTATGTGGTTATGTCGATTCAGACTGGGGTGGCCATGATTCAAGTGATAGGAAGAGTACCACAGGTTATTTATTTAAGTTATTCAATAATTGTACAATCACATGGAGTACAAAGAGGCAAATGTCAGTTGCCGCTTCATAAACTGAAGCCCAGTACATGGCTTTATGGTTAAAGTGTCTTGCGTCAAGCATTAATGTAAATATCACACAGCCGATTGTTATTTATGAGGATAACAACGGATGTATTAGTATTGCCAACAATCCCACTAACCACAAGAGGTCAAACCACATCGACATTAAGTATCATTTCTCTAGGGAGCAAATTGAGAAAAATGTTATTAAATTATGTTATCTTCCCACAGGTAAACAAAAAGCAGACGCTTTAACAAAGCAGTTGCCTACAGCTGCCTTTAAAGCAATGCAGTCTGAAATGGGTTTGCAATAATGCGATTGAAATGTACATACTAAATAATGTATTGTTGAGATAATTATTGTACATTTTTGATGATTATTTTTATGGTGTAATAATTATCTTAATGACCTGATTGGGTTTTTCTGGGTTTTCCCAATCCTTGCAACAAATGTTGGGTCATAAAATTGTAATTTCCCCAGACAATACTTGGAAGTTAAATACGATCTGATGCTTATTTATTGTAAATAATTGTTAATTTTTGAGGGGGCGTGTTGATTTTATTATATTTTAATATACAAAAATTAACATATCCTGTAAATAAAAGGTAAATGATTTGACTACTTTGTTAAAGGAATGAACGACCGATTGATTGAGTGAATGTTTAGTTCAATTCATTCTCTGTTCAGATCTGTTAGTCACTCCTTCGCCTTGCCTCTCTTTGATCAAGACTTTACTCGTAGATAGACGTGTTCTAGCTTCCAAGTATAAAAATAAAATTAAAATAAATGAAATTAATTTAACCGTTATTCAGTATTTAATTGACAATAAATCCTTGTATACCCTAACCTTTTCAATACTAATCTCTGGTAAATTGTATTTACGATTCCTTTCTGTCTGAAGGTAAATTGCTGTATTTGCGTTTGTCCTGCTTTCACGACATAAAGTACCAACTGATTTCCATGCATCCTGCATCTCAACTTAATGCAATGTTTTGATAAGCAAAAACCGTGGGACGGAGCTCGTATTGAGCGAGCCATATAATTTGTATTGACATATTTATGCACAAAAAATTCAATAAAATAAAAACATAAAGAAGCATCGAGTACAATTATCCCGGTATATTTATACTTGTTAATACCAGATAATCCTAAAATGATACGTTGTTTTTTTCATATGCTAGGAATAATAGTGTATACTAAGAAGTCAGCCCGTCCAGCAAGACAGACTAATTTTTTGCAGCATATAAAGCATTCCTTTGTCATTACAATAAGATATAATTACACACAATTATGAATGGCTATAATGTATATCATCTGAAATAGCAACCAGTTTGTAGAAACTAGTTTTTAGCCGGCGGTTACAGCGTTGGCACCTCACCCTACTTGCCCTTATTAGGCAACCCTTTGGACTGTAAGCCCATTGGATTCAAATATTAATTTTAGATACGAGTGGCCCGGGCACTAAGTGCGTATAAATTTATTAATCAATGTTTCTGCGGGGATCTAGGCGACTGGGGGCGAGCACATTCGTTATTTAGGAAAATTCTGAGCGGCGACCGCCGGAAAATGTAAAATCTGTATACTTATTATGCTTGTTAGTTTGGATACTTTGCTTGCACTCGACAAAGACAAAGGATACATGCATCTCGGATAAGAATAATGTCCAGTTATATATTCTTCCTCGCGGGCCTTACGTCGTTTATATGTGTGGCTACCGAAATAAACGCCTCCAGTTATAACATCATATTCATAACTGAATGTTGATTGTAAATTTTTGTCTATCGGTATATGTAATTCTTTGATTACTTTACTATTAATAATCCTAACCTACCTACCTAGAACCTAGTGACGAAACACTACATGACATCCAGAAGAAATATTTAAATGTCAATGATAAAAGAGATAATTATAAGTAATGTTTTTAATATTACAAATAGAATAATCGACCGCACATTCCAGTCATGACTTCAAGAGAATGTTATACAGTTCCAGATGCCATGGGCAACGAAAGTTTACTCAATTAAAACAAAACAGTTATCTATTGAGTTAATGTGTGAGTAATGCTTTCAAAGAATCATTCAGCATTATGATTGTATATGTCTACGTGATCACCCGCTGCATATTCGACAGTTATCGATTACCAAACAATCTTATCATACACGTTGTAAATAATATAAATAGTATACCTACCACCGATGCGAACGCCCCATTAATTGTTAGTGTAGCGTGGCCTAATTGGGCATTGAATCTGAGGTCAATAGGGACGTTGAATCAAAATTCTACTCCAAAGAAACAAGGCAGAAAAATATGCCAAATGGTCAAAATCCTGTTCAAATATCTCAAAAAGTAACAAAGCTACGACCGTTTTAATCTTACTGATAACATGTTAGAGAAAGCATGAGCATTAAGTTTTATATTTGAATCTACATTTATTTGAAGGTGTTGAGTTTACTAGTGAGAATTTTATATATGTTTCGGATTCAACACTAAGTTATTGGCAGTAAACCAATCAGATATCATGAAGAGGGTATTATATGGTTCAACGAGTTCAGTATCTTTCCTATTAACTTTGAACAGTAATGATGTGTCATCTGCGAACATGACAATGCCTGATATTCGACTTACCATATATGGTAAATCATTTACATAAACAAGGAACAAGAACGGACCTAGAATAGATCCCTAAGGTACTTCCATCTCTACCTAATGCATGTCCTCTAATGCCATAAAATTTCAGCTTAGAGATTAAAGTACCATGGTCTACACAATCAAAAGCCTTAGAAAGGTCACAGAAGACTCCAATGGCCTGTATGGCGGAAATGGCAATGGCGGAATCCTGTGACTTTTCTCAAGACTGCAAAATGAATTTTATCAAACTTGCACCAGCATCAGTAGTCGATCTACCTTTCGTGAAGCCGAACTGCTGTGCGTGCAAAATATTGTTTAAATTTAAGTGAGAAATGAATTGCGTCATCATTATTTTTTCGAATATTTTGCTAAACGCAGGCAGGATAGAAACTGGACGATAATCAGAAGGATTATCTTTATGGCCTGATTTAAAAATAGGAACCACTTTACTACATTTCATTAAATCTGGAAATATGCCATTGTCTATACGAGTATTAAAAAACCAGTCAAGTGCGTGTCGGACTCGTGCACCGAGGGTGCCGTATACAGATGTGTACCGGTTCCAACCCTATTAAATCAGGAAAATCTCAACAACATGGTGTGGGTGTGGGTACAGCGCCATCTATCGGCGATTTTTGTTACAAATTTGAGCGTCTGAATAACTTTGTATGTATAGTAGTTTTTCAAGGATAATTCTTTACCAGATGAACCGATTTCATTTTATTTTCTTTATTTGAAAGAAGGTACTTTCAGCATAATCGCGTAGGAATTTATAAAACAAAAATACATGCAAAGGTAATAAAATTACAAACTTAGTATAGAAATGTTTTTTGACGATAAAAAAAAAGAAAAACTGGATTAAACTGGGAAAAGCTACAGTTATATTTTTCCTGTAAAATATACATTGATATCAATATTATGTAATAATTTCATATTTTTTCCTGGGTAAACTTCGGAGATAAGGGGGGGAGAACGGTATTTTCCCTCATAAAACAAAAATGACTCGACGTAAAAATAAAAATTGTTTCAGAATGTGCAACCCAAGCCCTTTCAAATGACACCCCACTCGACATAATTAACTAAAATTTATTAAAAAAAATATTTAAAAAAGTCATGTTCTATGTATGTAGGTAAGCCTTCTTTATAACTATTCCAAATTTCAAATCGATAGCATAAGTAGTTCTTGAGATATTTAGTGATGTGACAGACAGACAGACAGACAAAGTGAAACCATAAGGGTTGCTTTTTTACCATTTTGGTACGGAACCCTAAAAATGAGAGCTAAAGTGGGTGCAACGACCTCCAGAATAGATTCCAGTACCTTGACTGACACGCCCCATAAGTCTTCTGTGCCCTTTATTTTTATCATTTTAAAAGACTTTAGTTTGGCGAATATTCAGCGTTTTTACGGCGGTTATTTTTCGTCATTGTCGTTTCATTAAATATTGTTAAAGGAGACGATGATCTGAGTAAACTTTTATTAAAAGCGTAAACCAATATCGGGTCCGAGTCTTATTTGATCCATTATTTCGCCGGTTTATCCCAACTTTGGGTAGTTAATCTTGAGTCGACAATGACTTTAGAAACGAGCGTTTCAAACGCTCGGAGAATCGCTCAGTTACATTTTGACTTTAGTTACTTTATTTAAATAGTAGATTGTTATAACCAAGGATTGAAAGCTGTTGAAATATTAGGTCGAGAGGTTCTATGATGTGAAGAATTTGTAAAAATAGTAAAAGAGATGTTACTGACACAAGTGTTTATATTGAAGAGAAGTAACTAGGTAAAAAATAGACAATAAAATAGGAATAAAAGAATATGTCAAATAGATTATGCCTAAAAAGAAAATAACTTATAAGGAGTCTGCACAACAGTAATTAGAGTACAATATCTACAACAAAAGCGACCCATCCCACCCGAGATATTTTCAAGGTTGAAATGGGTGCTTTCACCCGAGTCAAACACTCTACTTTTCATTTTTGAAAGAAAACATGTTTATTTAGCATATACAATATTAAAACAATAATAAAACACAAAGGAAAATTAAAATACAACTTTTCGACTACGAGGAAATTAAACGAGAAATAAAAGTGGAGTCAGTAATAAAAACATGCACTGCAGTAACCAGCAGCCGCCCCGCAGCCCGTGCGTGCGGCAGCCGCGCGCCCGCGGCCTAAAGAACTTAAAAAAAAAAAACTTTCCACACTAGGGTCGGAAAAGCAACTTTCAACCCGGCTATCTACTTATGTAAATTGAACTTTCCGAACAGGAGAGATGAAAAATAATAATATAATTGTCATAACATAAGCGCCTGTTAAAAACACACCCACATAGCGCAGCGCAATTCGCATGACATTCGCATAAGCACAAGATGTTATTATGTACATAATAAATGCAAAGCAAATTAATGTAAGCTACAAGTTGACACGCTAATTTCTCAACAGGGCCCGCCGGTCCCGCGAGGTCTTATTAGTCAATTAGCAAAAGGTTCACGCGCGGTAGGTACTCATACAAACAAACGTATTATTCGTATATATGTTATGTGTTGGTACGTATGTCGCGTCATTTAATTAGCTGTCACGGTTTGATAACTTCTGACTGTCTCCGATAGGAATGTTGTCGGCAAGACATGGGCGACAGCGATACATCTACTCATCGTATAATCAGAGTACATTCGACATTACATATTATTGTGTGTCTATATTGGAGAGCAGACAATATTGTAGTTGTTATTCCAATTTGAACGTTATCTAAGCCAAATAAGATCTAGTTTCCCTTTGAGTTAAAAGGTCAAAGAGCAGTTACTTTATAATCCCTATTCTTCCTAGTACCGGCGCATACCGGGTAAAGTCACTCCCAGTATCTCGATTCCACTCACACCTCACAGATTTGGTTGAAGCCTCTCAATGTCTACCTCGCGCTCCTATCGCTTTATTGGACCCGGCCCGGCATATAGTCACAGTCAGGGTCATAACAAAAAAATAAATAACAAAAGAGCAGTTACTTCCCAAAGTTCTTAAGATTAAATGGCAAGAGAACCCCAGGCTATTTTAGGATCCAACTATAATAATAACCCCAAAAAGGATCTATCCGTATACCCCCCGTTTCTAGTCAATTATAATGTAGTAATATAACACCGTGAAGAGATAATGTAACATTTTACACCCTAAATAAATGGATAAATTAATAGTATTAGGAGGAGCAAAATACCTATCATCAATTTATGTTACCTACATCAACCTTAAATAAACAGTATTAAATCGCCAAATATTGTAGCTTTGACCTTAGACTCTGTTGGGTCGTGTTAAGATTGAAATTGGAACAAATTTTATGCCGATGACCGCACAATAAAAAATTGTCTGTAAGTGAAATAAGAATAAAATAGTTTTTTGCGTGAGTAAACAAAACGAAAGGGGAGATTCGAGATACTCGGGGAGAGAATGGCACCTCGGTGCCTGTGGGGTGCTGCCGCATAGTTTACTTACTTCAACGAGTCTTGCTCTGAACCCACAAAGCTCGTTATAAGGTCGCAGGTGGAATCGGGCGGCCGCCGCGGCTTTAAGGATTATATAAACCAAAACGAGTATGCTACAGCATTTTAATAAAGGATCAGAATTATATGAATTGTAAGTTTAACGAAACTATTCAATGTTACTGCAAGGGGCTCTAAACAAGACGGATTCAAAGCATCTGGCCATTGTTGTAGAAGCTGTTAAAACTCGTAACTTTGTTGCAAACGCTACGAAAAGCTAAGCTAAATTTAGTGTAATAAAAAGTTAATTTATTACTTGAGCGCCGGGCACGCTGAGCGCTCGTTATTTGACCCCGGCCTTAATGTACAATGGCGATCCATCATTCCATTCAAGTACGGCGCAGTGCATGCCTATAGACGAAAATTTAATTTAAAACTGTTGCACAACCGCACGAAGCTATTACAAATATAAATGGGACCATAGAGCGTGAAATATCATACAATTATCACTCCCGCTATCAACACAAACGGAGCTTCCGAACTACGAAAACACGTGCCCTCTCCCTAACCTATAACACATCTTTCTCGTGCGTGCAGTGTAAAGCACAGGCCGAGTTTATTTTACATAGGTAGTTTCAACTTAAGAATGGAATATACGGACATAATAGGTATGCGAATTACATATTTAAATCGCTCAAAGGTTCGCTGTGGGCTATTCTATGCGTCGTCGCTCACGATGTGCGCGGTACGATAAACATTACCGAGCCCGCTGGAATCGACTAAACTTAGTGCATAGGTAATAGTCAATGCATAGAATATTCTACATAACGAGTTGTGTGCTTCTTCGTTTTGTTGCGACTCGCCCGGCTCTGGAAACTAATAAAGTAATCAATCAACCGTACGATCGTACAATGGCTTCCCAGACTGTCTACGCTGGAAGCATTTTCCGGTTGCCGGCGCATTACAAAATGACAAAATGTCTTCATTTTTCTAGCACACAAGGATTCCATTGTGACCTTTGTGCCGTATGCCCCTCGAATGAACAAAAGACAATCGTCTATAGGTCAAATGCAAATAGAATTCGCTTGTTGCGTGTCTCGTTAATTCAAGCAGAGTCTTGTTGCTCAGCGCTCGAAAACAAATTGCAAACGTCATAAAGCCAGTTTTGAATATTAATAAAGACGAATAAACGATCCCCGTTTACGCGGCCGGGAACAGCGGTTCGCAAGTGCGCATGCTTCTGACGTCTCACCGATTGAAATATAATTATTTTACGACCAAATTTACCGCCTAATTCTTTATTAAGGAAGCCGTACTTTAGTACAGCTACATTTGAGTAATTTGTTTGAGCGAAAAATAAATGTCGAGTGGGGAAAGTTTCAGAAGCTCAGAGCTTGTGCGTGCTTATACTCTTGCGTGACATGTAGTCGTCTAATGAATAATAAACAGCGGTGGCGACTCGCTACTCATTCATATCCATCCACGAAAGGCATACATATTCTTTTTAACATAAAACGATTGGGTGTCAACTTAAACCGCTTACAATATTGGCTTTGCCACGTATACATTACAGGGTATCGCTGCAGCGGCCACCGTATCCTAGATACTGGAGCCACATTCCCTTTACACACGCCAACTTTCAAGTTTTTTCTGTCTCACAAAAAAAGCTTCGCGTGATGCCGTTGGAACTATTATTTTAATTACTTTCATTGTACAAGGAATCGTTAGCATATTGTTATTCCCTTTTCCATTATGTAGGCTAAGTAGCTTCCACGACATTGTGGAAAGCTTTTATTAATAACGTTTGTGGTCGTGCTCAACACTGAAAACCCAACCAAGTGCGCGTCGGACCAAGCACAATGAAGGGTTCTGTACCCAATACTACTACACACTAGTCCACATTTAAAAACTGTGAATTAAAAAAAAGTCGTATCTCTAAAGGAAACACCCGAATTTTAGGTCTTTTATTTGGGCAATGCAGGAAGGCAGCAAAACCGTTGGATTTTTCGTTGAAAGTAATTGAATAAGCACGATGCCGAGCAATTATGTCCGAACATATTCAATTAATCAATTCATTTTCTGACAAATCTTACATAAATTTCTAGAGACCTATCTATTTGTTTGATGTGTCACCTCACCTCCACATTGAAATTATAAAAATCTAGATCGGCGTACGACTGACCCGCCGTGACATAAGCTTAATTACTTTTCAAGCAATTCGATGAACAGATATGATTGGTAATGTAGGAGGCTATGTAATTACATGTTCAAAGTCGAAAGATCGATAAAACGCTTCAAAGGGCCCACCGAAAAACATAACGCAAGAAGCGTTTTCATGTTATTTCGTAACTTTTATCCTCGTAGCAATAAGGTAAATTTTAATAGGTCTGCATGAAAACGTGGACAGGTAATTCCTGTTGTATAATTGCAATTTGGGCAATTACGTTCAATTTTGAAGGGACTAGGTTCGATTATCGATTGCCCTAGTCGGGTCGGGGCGAGTGGTCTGGCAAGTTAGGAGCTCAAGATGGTTTGGTAGCCGCATATTGCCTGGAAATGGAATCAAAGACGCTCTAAATAACTCGATTGGGTTTGCATATTGTATATTGGTTACGTTTGCAATCGCGCGCAATGTCTTGCTACGAGAAGATGGGATTCAGTATGCAACTAACAAACAACGCCGTATATCGATATTCTAATAAAGAATGAAGGTGAATGAAGCTGGAAAACTTCATAGTTCTAAATGATAAATTATAAGGCTAGTAACCATGTAATGATGTGCTTCATATATAGATATTTATCTATATTTTCAATGATCTCCAAATAAATAACCAGTAGTACGTAATTAAAATCTTTCGTTTAGGTTCCAGGCACGATAATTACTTAGACTTCCGAATTAAAGATAGAAAGAAACAGTCGTTACTTAATTGAATCAAAAACAAATGTTGGTTTTAGTACCTATCTATTCATATATATAAATTAATTATATTTAAGCATTAATCAAATACTAAACACTGTTAAACGCGCATAGCGCAATAAACATAGTTTGATATAAACATATATGGGCTAATATAATAATGCCAATAGTAGAATAGTTAGAAACTAGCGATTACGGCACAAAGGAACCAATCATAAACAGATTACTCTCTTTGTTCAATCAATCGGAAACTTGACAAGCCTGTGCGCGCGCGCTTACGAAGTGATAATTATGTTTATATTAACATTGAAATAATATTTTCTTAGAGCCTTTTTCTTCATTTAAACAAAGATTGTTCTAGGTTCTAGTATTGATTGCGCTTTCAGTTGTTAGCTCAGAACTCTTGTCATTACAATAAAATACGAGGTACTCTTTATTGCACGCCTCACACAATAAAGAAGCATAAACAAAAGAATAAACAAATACACAGTGAGACAGAGGTAGAATAAGAGGCGGTCTTGTCACTTAAGAGCGATCTTTTCCAGACAACCTTTGGGTAGTTGAGAAATTAAATATAAAACTGGGTAGTAGGTGGTGCATAAATTATTGCAATCAGATTACAGTTACTTGCAATTATATTGAGATTGCATAACGATTACAAAATAACTCGTCAATATAAATACACAAGTACTTAAATAAAATGTGAGTAGACATACATGAAATACCTAAGTGACACAGTCATGGTGAATAAAATTTGAGTAATAGCAATTCGCAAATTTTACAGCTATATGCTCCATACCGTGTGAGTAAAAGAAATTGAAATAGCCAAATTCTGAATAATATTTTCTTTCAGCCTTTATAACTCTTTAAGCTTTCTAAAAGTTGTATTAAGTTGAGTACGTTTGTTTAAACTTAGTAATAACTTCTATACCGCATATAACACAGATGTTATTACTTATTAGGCTTAAAGCATCACAATGACTGTAATTTGAAAAAGAGTTCTTGGGACAGCATTTAGCTGTATAATAGTAGAAGTAGCTGAATAAAGGTGTAGTTAATTTCTATTAAAATGCTTGATTTTGAGTGACCGCTTTTATTTCGTCTTAAAATCACATAACAAATTTTATCAACTACTCAGCTATTGTATAAAAATATTTTCTGGATTCATTATAGAGCTTATCTCGGTGTAATGGAAGTCATGGTTTATAGCTAAATAACACAGGCGGAAACTGAGTAATGGTAATGTAATGGTTAATTCCTATTAAAATACATGATTTTGAGTAACGGCTTTTATTTCGTTTGCAAGTCACATACTGTTCCACATTTTATCAACTATTTAGCTACTATTTAAAAGTATCACATTTGTTAACGTATTCAAGAGTTATTCAAATATTTGTACTGCCAAATCACTATTAGTAAGTTAGAAATATTATATATAACTTATTTAATTACTTTTGAAAGATAAGCATTAGCTGTTCTACGCTCTTATTTACTGTCACTAACATTGATTATCTAAGTGGCGCGTGAAAAATTATGAGATAATTCATATACTATTCACGATAAAACTAATTAATAATTTCTGAATAAGAATATTCATATGCATTTGTCTAAATGAATATGAAACAAAATTTAAAAAAATGAGATGTCAGACAAATTATTAAGCTATTACCTAGACATTACATCGCTGTTATAAAGATTAAAGTATTTACAAATGTGCCCCAATTACTTGAATAACAACTGAATACACGTGTACTCAGACATTATCCAGACAATAGTTTCAGCTTATAGTTTCCCAGACCGCTATTATTCAAACTTTATTCACTATGTGTTACTTGGGTATACATACATATAATAATATATTCTCTCTGAAGTCTTGTCATTTACTAACCGATTGAGACTTGAGTGTGTAAAGGCCTTAACTTGTTATACGAGGGATGTCCAATAAGTAATGAGAATGATATTATATAAACTCTTTTGTGAGAAAATGTAAAAAATATTGGCCAGTACTGGCATTGTAAATAAGAAAAAAATGTATGATAGTCCTTTGTTTTTTTTTAACGAATAAATTTATATTGTACTGTGGGAGCGAGTTGTCAAAACTCAAATTAAAGAGGTATAGTAGATTGTGTCTCAAGGGAGCAAAATGATATATTTACGGCGAGGGCGGTATATTGAATTCTGAGGGTAGCGAAAGATTCTACAATAGAATCCTGAGCGTAGCGAGGGATTCTAAAGTAGAATCTTGAGCGTAGCGAGGGATTCAAGTGTTCACGCCCAAGACGGAAATAATTTTGCTACCGTGTGACACATACTGCTTTTCATACCGTCTGTGAGGCCCGCTGCTAAAAACATGAAATATCTTAGAAATGATTTTACTACAAAGTGTCACATACTGCTTTTCACACCTTCTATAAGGAAAAGAGCCATCGTTGCCCTCAAATGAGGGAAGAAAAGTACAACTTTGATCCCTCATTCGAAGGCAACAATAACTCTTTTCTGAATAGCAGGTGTGAAAATTAAATTGCTGCGCTTGAAAAATTTTACCACGGAACAGGTTCGTTTAGACTTGCATGTAACATTAAGGGTTCGTGCACCTTCTTATTCTAAGATTACGCGGTGGTAGGCGAAGTTTAAGAGAGGGAGAACTTGCACTAATGAGGACCCAGGCTTGGGGCGCCTAATTTCAGCAGTAACCGATCAAGTGATAACAAAAATTTAGAAATTTACTTTAATGGGTCGCAGTGTTCATGTTCATTTTATAGCTGAAGAAGTTAATATTTTGATAGGGAGCATCTATAGTTATTATACATGACCCTTTGGGTATGAAAAAAGTATCAGCGCGCTAGGTGCCCAGAATACTTACGGATGCGCAGGAATACTATAAACAACGGATTTCACTCAACTGTTTGGAATTGTTACAACAAGATTCTGACAGATTTTTGCCTCTACACATAACTAATATGGACGACCCACAGCCGGTGTATCACTTTTTTTGCTTTTCGAAATTGGCTGACACGATTTTAATACACCTACAAAAGTTTCTGTTTCGGTTTCGGCCGAAACTAGAGCCAACGCCGAACCTTCGGTTTCGGTTTCGGCAAACAAAACATGCTTCGGTCGAACACTACTTATTGAACACCACTCGTATTATGAGTACCAACCCAATTAGCACTAGCGGTTATTGCTACTCGTTTTTATCAATAAATGGCATTCAAATAAATAAATATGCTCACCATCGCTACACCCTCATTTCAGAGTTATTTTCTATTATACGAGCCTTCTTTGAAATAAACGAGTACCTACCTGCGCTACGCGAGTGGAGGACAAATGAAAACATTCTACAGATTTAACAATAAAACTACCTACGATCTATATTCAACGCGAAGCTCTAGTTTATTTCAATTTCAACTTCAATACTTAAGTCACGCGTACCGAGAATTTCATCAAAATTTTCGTTTGTACCAACGTATAGATATACAATTAAGTGGCCTTTTGTATACCTTATTGCAAGGATATAAGGTATAGTAGTGGTCACTCTTTTTGTATGTTGCACTATGTTGTACTTTAGCCAGGCCACTTGCTTCCGTTTCGGAGTCTTTAAACGCCGCCCGTGACGCGTTTCGCTATTGTCACAACCGGTCGGGCACGTGAACTGGGTAGGAACACGCGTGCGCTCGCGCCGTCCGTGAATACTAAGCGAATTGGTGAGTAACACCGCAAAACTCTGTACTACACGACGGACAACGGTTTAACAGTACTGCCGAGAGGAATAGGCGCCGCACTTGATATACATATAGGAATGTCTATCAAAATGCATTAAATCACTACAAAGTATAAAACAAAGTCGCTTTCTCTGTCCCTATATCCCTATGTATGCTTAAATCTTTAAAACTACGCAACGGATTTTGATGCGGTTTTTTTTTAATAGATAGAGTGATTGAAGAGGAAGGTTTATATGTATAATAACATCCATTAAATAGTGCACCCGTGTGAAGCCGGGGCGGGTCGCTAGTAATATATATATCGTTAAGCAGTTCGATGGAAAAAGTCTTTTATGTTCTAAAGGACTCTTATCTCTTTCAAAAATAAATATAATGGTGTGACAATCCTAGATGGCCTAATTAACTGAGTGTGTGCTCAGCAAACTTCCTTCCTTCTTCCATAATTTTTATCCTGTCGTCGTAATAAAATAAGTACCAAAGAGTACTATTTGTATTAGGTAGATAAAAGGCAAGATTAATATCTAGTAACGGTATTATTTAAATTCTCAGACGGCCAATCGTTCAAAATTGTTGTCGGACTGGATCCTCTAACACATCATTTGCGATAGCAATTGTAATGACAAAAATACATAACTCTTGAGAAATGCAAGCTCTAGTAACCCAACTAGTTCTTATCTGATGAACAACAGTGCAATAGTTTAGAGAGTAAACAGAGGCCTTAAAGTTTCATCAAACGGACCACCATCCTTGCTTGTAAACAATTGAATTGCAGCTCGCACAGTTTGCGCCAAGTGTCCGCGCCGGCATTAGTAATGATTCGAGAAGTTTCCATTACAATTTCCATTGAAATATGACGGCGCAACCTAGCTCTTAAAGTATTTGATGTTCGTATATAACTTTCAGCACAAGAGCGGCAACTGAGAAGTTTCTAATTAAATATTAAAGCGGCCCATGCACAGACATCGAAGCGGGACGGACCGCTAACTTGAATTTTCGATGTTTATGTGCGCGAAGTCAAAGGCGGCACTTGTGAACAAATTAAACTAATACCAACTTCCACTGTCGATAAATAGTGTGAAAATGTTCTAACTTTATTAAATTTTTGCAATAAAAGCGTACGCCAGATGGTTTTTAACTCGTATTAAACATTCAGTAGCAATACGCTCGAACGTTACAAATGAAATTGTTTTCCAGAAACTCATCGTTCAAACAGCCCGGGTATCAGCGTGGGGGTTTTAAGGACTTGACTCTTTTATTCCCACACATACTTGGACTGGAAATTGTAAGAAATAATATTGTTGAGACTCATAAAAAGCGAGGAGAGGTACAGACACAAAATGTACTTACATATGTCAAGGGCGCGCGCGGACGTAGCGAGGAGCAGCGCAGCTACCACACACGGGACCATCTCGCCGCGCTCACTTCACCATCTCTACCTACGTCGCATTTCTGTCAACAAACAAAATAGATTTAGATTTAGATAATTTATTTCATGATAAGGAATTACATTATAAATTTGCACACTTGTCAAAATTACAAGAATTGTTATCATGATCGTCATAACAGGAAAAATAAAAATAACATAATGTCAACTAGAGTAATACAAAACACGATAAAAAGTAAACAGAAAAATAAATGCATCTTCCATTCGGAATCGTCAGTCAGATAAATAATAATAATGTCCATTACAAAATACAAATCAGTTGAATTCAAATTGAGTTATAATTATTTACACGTCAGTAAGCTAAGAATTTAATTATATTATATTTTTTTATTTTATTTATTTTAGTATTTTTTTATTGGTTAAAAAACAGGCCAAAATAAATAATCAAATCTAACAACCACTCAAAATATATCAAATAATTATCATCTACTTTTTAATGACCAGTTTTGTATTACAAAAAAAATCTATGATATGTCAATACGTATCATAGATTTTTTTTGTTTTATTTCGTAATCCTAATTTTGTACACTAATTCAATAATTAGTGTACAAAATTAGGATTACGAAATAGTACCTGAACCTAATTAAAGGCATTTATAGGTAAAAATATTTACAAATTGTTGTAAAAGGTGGGTAACACGGTGGTAAAAACCGTTTCTTCATACAAATGGTGAGACATACAAGAACCACTGAGTTGCTCAATTTATGAATATTAGCTGTGGTTCGGTAATTACCAAACCTAAATGAAGTGATACTCTAATTAAACCTCTTTCTAAATAACAATACAAAACTATGAAACGAATCCAAATCTACATAAAAAAAACAATGTCCGAAAATTATGTACATGAAAAAGAGCCCACGGGCACAAGATTGTGTGTAAGGCACGGTCCCACCGACGGCGAGTAGCGAGTAATCTTATAGTAATTCTACTCGCTTGAGCGAGAAAACGAGTAGAATTACTACGAGAGACTTATAATAAATGCACAAATCACTCGGTAATAATAATACCAGATCCAAGCGAGAAGGTCATATACAAATCTCGCTAAGTGCGACAGAGAAATATGTATCATTTGCTGTCTTTGTCATAATTCCACTGTTTTTATTGGGCACAAGTGTCAGTTGAAAAATCGGGGTTTTTGTGGTACAGTTTCTATAAAACAATGAAAGATGCAAAGAAAATGTAACCTTTCACACGTAAGTACACAATTTTATACCTTTATCTAAGCTCGGTATGCCTGACAGACAGAGGGAACGTACACGGACCCACACCCCATTCGGGCCGGAGTCCCGCAAGGCTCCGTGCTCTTTCCCACTCTTTCGTTATTCACGAAAGACATTGACAGGCACCCTAAAATGCAACTCGGGTTGTTCGCGGACGACACCGCGCTCTTTACGACTCATTATAAGTACACTTTTATCCGGCGTTGGTTTAATCTTTGGCGTATCGAAGTCAATCCGGAAAAAAGCATTGCGATAGTCTTCCACCCATCTGGCTCCGATCCAGATGTTTGACCGGCCCATCCCCTGGGCCAACGAAGTCATATATCTTGGAGTACCCTCGACAGAACAGGTATATACTCTGTGGTCGTCCCTCATTGTGCCTCATCGTGCATTCATATGGAACTCACGGCATTTACAACCTTTTGTTTGGACAAGACAGTTTTAGAGCGAAAACTCAAAAACCGTAAAACCTATCTTGTTCAAATCGTTGAAAGTATTTATCAATGCACACTACTTCAATTATTCTCTGAATTTTAAATGTCATATATTGGAAATTAAACGGAGACACACACTTTTTATAACTTTGACAGCTAATATCTCACCAACGGTTGACTTAAAAGGAAAAGTCATTTTTAAAGACCATGACTAATGGCATCGGCTTTGACATATGGCAGAAGACATGACGAAACTACAAGGGTTCCGTTTATGCCATTTAAGCTACGGAACCCTAATAAGGATTGATTTCGAGATAGGTATAAGATTATTGACTAATAGCTATGTTTCTAAGATTCTATCAGAGCAGAAACAGCAATCCTTAATTTGCTATAATTATTTTCCTTTTCTCGTTAGCCTAATCAAACAATATTATTAAACGACACAGCCAAGTTAAAATTAAGGTATTTTAACTCATAAAATCTCATATGACCAACAATAAAAAAAAAACACACAAAAGCACAATTTAACTAAAATCCTCCAAAAAAGACATTATCGGAGAGAGTTCCATTTCGTTTACTCCTACGGGGAAGTCGTAAGCGTCTCTTACACGGGGCGTGGTTTATAGAATCGAAACATCCCCTTAAGTGTACGCGTTTTTAATTAACTTTGCGTACGTAAAAATCTGATACACGAGTTTTAAGCGTGAATTGGTCATTTCAGCAATGTACAAAACCATCAACTACAGAATGGGCAAGCCTCGTGCCAAATGTACTTTCGCTTGCCATAAAGTGATTCAAAGGACCTCTCTGCTCTCACTTCTCCAGACTACTACTATTCAGTGAGTATGTACTAAGGTATAGAGTTTAAATTGGAAACTTAAGTGCTCTTACGCCACAGTAAACACTATTACGAGGCAAAAATTTATTCGGATTTAATACTTTTCGGTGTGTTGGTATGCCGTCTCTAGTAATATTTCAGTTCTTATGGAGAATACTCCCCGCTAGGGAAGATTTCCCCAATATAAGGCAGCATATTGGAACATGGAAATCAGGAGCTTTCAGGAATATTCCTGGGAACTAAACATCATTGTTTGATAGTTGGCGTCTATCTATTGTCTATTGTCTGTAGTCAATAATTTACTTCAAAGTGATGAATGTGATGATTGGATGTTAGCATAGTTTGTGAATTCGGATGGCAGAGATAGTATGCTTTGATGGCTAGCGTAGAACATGCCTTCCGGAGATTGGTGAGGTTTCATTCTGTATAGGAGAATTGGGGTGTCTGCGTCATATTTACTCATACACAATTCATGTGTTTATGAAACAACTCTCTTATTTTACTAAACAATTAAGATTTTTTAGTGTAAAGTATTTTATCAAAACTGGCTTTGTGATCAAAACCTACAAGCATTTTTTCAGCCGGTGTCATTTTTTCTTTTGTCTTTATAGAAATGGAAGACACAGCCAAGAGAGTGATATCTTTTATTCGTTAATTTATTTCTACATACGTAACAGTCGAACTCACAAGGGGCTTGAACACGTTTGTACCTTGTCGCTTTAACGTCATGTCTAAACTGTCATACTAACATTTCCAACGGGTGAAAACGACAAAAAACCAAAGTGTCCAGCTATTTATGACTTCAACTGTACATAAAATTAGGATATAATAGGTCCGTACGAGTCGGTTAATTTTTATAATTTTGTTTCGAGTGTTATGTTGTGAGACTTGTAGAGACACATATTATCGTGCAACAAGTGCTTAAATATTGTAAAAACAGCCCTTCTTTCTCAATCAGACTCTAAATGGTGTTATGGACGTCCTTGTACTAACTACTGAACAACGGCACTTTAAATATAAGATAACTTGCCATTGGCGTAGGCATCATCATGTTAAAGCGAGCAACTTTTTTAAACTAGTAAAGTCACGTACAGAAAAGTAAATATAAATGTATCATTAAACGTAATAAAGGTAAAGCATAAAATGAGACAAGTTAAATATGAAAACTGGCCAACTTTAGTTAGGAGCCCGAGACACGGGCAGCCACGTCGTCTGTCTCGAAAAATCTTACGTTCACATGAAAAACGGGTCGCATAGGACCTTCTTGGCCAAGGGGGTTCTTGTAATAAACACTCTGTCATCGTTTGTTGCACTTCAGGGCGCTTCTGTGAGCGAGCGTCAAAGCCTCTGCTACTAATAAAACTTAAACTTGAAACAGGTGTATTGTATACGGTTCCGCTTACTGGTACCTAAAGTTTTCTATGCGAAAGTCAAACATAGCACCGACAAACACTATGCTCTATGCACACTATTGCAAAGATCCCACTAATGATCGATGTAACTGGCAAGTATAACTAATGCTAACAAAATAAAATACTTAGGTATCATAATCGATGATTGCCTCTGTTTCAAATATCATGTAGAAGAAGCCTTATACAGCAAAATTCGAGGGTCCCAGCGCGCACAAATCATTTTGCGAAGCGTTTCGTTGACGTAACTGGTGACCGAAGAGCTGGCGACTTCCTCGCACAACGTATAAGCATTACTATACAGCGAGGAAAGACGTATCCTCGGTACAATGCCCCAAGGGCCTGTTTTAGATTTAAGTTAATTGTAATATTATTTAAGTTATTGTTATTTAACTATTATTACCGCCTATAAAACTTACCTTTCCTCCTTATTCTGTGTTTTTCTAGGCCCATTTCTTTATAACGACATATACCATCTCAACTACTCTAATTGCAAGAAAAAACTTCAAGACGCACTACTAAATCTGTCATACGACAATTCTGTATCCCCGTATGATACGTCCTAGTTCACATTATACTTAGAAAGAATAAAACCATGTTTTCATGATAGATCAATAAAGTAATCATTTATAGTGCTTCTTTTTGCCGAAAACGGGTTTTTTGATCATTAGTTGTACTAGATAATAAGTATTAAGACGTTTTACATTTATTTCTAGCAATCCAACTGCTTTTCATTTATGGAAAATTTTTTACCTAGTTGGTAGTGACCCTGCCCACGGAGCTGGAGGTCCCGGGTTCGAATCCCAGTCAGCGCATTTATTTGTGTAATGAGCGCGGATGTAAGTTCCTAGGTCTTGGATCTTTTTTTTATGTAATTAAGTATAAATATCGTCGCATATAGTACACATAATACAAGCTTTGCTTAGTTTGGGACTAGGTCGATTTTCCACAGATATTTGTTATTATATTTATTTATTATATATTACTATGATAAAAAATATCATTACTATTAGGAACTTAGCTAGCGATTATCGACATCATACCATTTATGATCCTCATCATTTGTTTGCACGGTAACACGAACGAGACTCATATTAATACGCAAATTAAAATCAAAGTTTAGAACAGTGTTCCAGCTCCGCTAGAGTGAGACCACCTATTTCGGTATAAGTACAAGAGCGAGCGAGAGAGAAATACCAACCCGAAGATGGTTTTCAGTACTCACGGATTTTAATTTGGATAATAGCCCTGGACGAATAATAACTATTATAAGCCTTTATACGGCGTTTAATTCTTATTCTTCTAAATAATATTTTTAAAAGAGATGATTACCAGAGTTAACCTTTATTAAAGACTTAAACTAATATCTGTTCTGAGTCTACCAGATCCAAGTTCTCACGGTTTTTCCTGACCCTTCAAATCTCTAAATTTAGGAGATTCGTCCTCTTTGGTTCCGAAAGATGAGCTATGGAAACAGCAAATTAAAAACATGCGAATACAATGAAAGTATTGGTTCGCATTATGGATACAATGTGAAAAAAAATTGTCTCTTTAACTTTTTCTAAGTAACAAATGTTGTTCTGTTGTGTTGTGTACCAGTATCGGAATGTTCGTCAGTTTTTGAACCTTAATGTCATTAAAATAAACTTGAATATTGGCGAATCCTTTTATTCCCCGACTATACAAGCGAAAGTAGCCAACAGTTGTGGTTATTACGTTTGTCTCTAGGGGCTCTATACCACGAGTTTTATGGCAGATCGTGACCTTAAGGCTGATTTTGTGAAATGATGCTACCGGCAATCCTTGGAAATAGCATTAATAGATAATCTTTTATATTATGAATGAAATTATATAAATATTGTAATGCGTATACGGTTGAGTTAACTATACCAGACGAGAATAAAATTGTCATGGCAAATTCTAATCCTTCAGTGATATAGAAATGAGTTTAAAATCTTACAATTAGATATCCTACTAATATTATAAATGCGAAAGTGTAGATGTTTGTTATTCATTCCCGCTAAAACGGCTGAACGGATTATGATGAAACTTGGTATATAACAATTTTATAGTCTGGAATAAAATATAGGATTCTTTTTATCCCGAACATCATCCATCGAAGGGATTAAATAGGTAGTGCGAGTTTATGCGGACGAAGTCGCGGGCAAAAGCTAGTATTATGGGTAAGTGGTAAAATCCAGTGTCAATATAAAATTAACTTTGTGGTATTGAAGAGTAACTTATCCCCATCCCCGTGATGATATTAGGATCATTGACTTGTATAAAAGTGCCAATGCGGCCAACTCCACACGCGTGGTCGTGCCGGAGGTTTTCCCCTGGATTTTCCCCAGGCTACTCTCCAACCGCGCTCTCCTATCGCTTTATTGGGCCCGGCCTATAAAGCCACAGTCAGGTTCATAAAAAAAAGAAAAACAAGCGGCCTACTTGTTCATTTATTTCATTTATTAATATGACAATCCAGAATACACGAAGAGCATGTATTTTTGACAAGACGACAAACTGCAATGGCATTTAGTAGCGATATACAAAATAAACGCACTTTCATGTTTTATTAAAATCTGGGTACAGCTTTTTTTCCTTAATAAATAATCCAGCACGCAATGTATAACTACATTATCATTACTTACCTAAACAACACTAGATTCCTCTTCTCGGATGTGTCAAATTTTTGTACGCAATAGTAAGTTAACACTCGACTTAAACTTTATTGCAATGTCGCATCATAGCACTAAGCCCTTCGTTTGGTTACAATACTCACATTCAACTTACATTAACTCTTCACTTTTCACAGGAAGGTAAAAATCTAACACTTCTTAGGCAACTTTCAACAATCCAACACGTGTAACCCCTTTAGATATGAATGAAACTAGAATGCCGCGCAAATAACACTTATCACTTGGCACACTGAATGTTCACCGAACAGTCCCCTAGTTTTGTTCACAAAAGTAAGGATAATGAAAATATTTCAAAGTAATATCAATTGTATTCACACTTAAGGGCCCATTCTTATTTTCGGTAAGGAAAAAGGGAGCTATGATGATGCATATTTCTAACAAAAACAACAATTAATTGTTTACATAATTCCAATTTATTGAGTATAATTTGATTTTTTTAGTTGCGAATAATATCAATGACTATTTGACCAATCAGATTCAATACTGTACAAGTGAACAGTAAAAATTACAACAGGTTCTAAATTCTTCTGAGTCTACAACTCCGTTAGAGAGTATCAATGGTAATTTATTAGGCACCCGGCATTATGCCAACTAAAGACAGAACGGTAAGTTTTAGATTAATTCTCCACTTCCAAATTATATTCAACGTACAATAATTAAAATGAAATAGTATCAAGTGTTGCTAATGATTCCAACTTGAATATCGACTGCATTACAGTATCTGAACTTGGCTAAAAATTTTGTATGCATAATGCTCACGCTAAACTCGCGAAAAAAACAATAACACTTTAATCATGAATAAACCCATTTTACTGTCATAAAAACCAAATGGTTATGAAAATTATACGAAAATTCGTAATAATGCTACTACTAATAAAGCTACCTAAAACTTGCCGCATGTTCAGGATAAGCAAAGGACAAATGTAAGAAAGTATCCATATATTGTAGATTGCTGTGTTTTGAAAATAAATATTCCGATTTATAACTATTGTCGAAGAACAGTATTCCCACTCGTAAATACAATCGAGCAGCAATATATGACTGCACACATCGTAAGTTGCACTGTCTCGAGCGCGCCTGAGGCGGGCGGTTAGCTTCGAAGCCTTCAGCGTACTAATCAAACTTAACGTGAAACGAGTGTAAACGCAGCTTCACATACACTGCGCTGGCACCTAAATTAGGATGCCAGTGGCTGGCTGACTGTACGAGGCACTAACGCCGCTTTCCCTGAAACTAACTTTATTTGACAAGGGCTAGTGATATATTCGCAAATTCGCTGTTCACTAAAGCTGGCAATGGCGTGAATGTATCCGACCCGAATATAGGATATAAAAGGCAGTTTTCAATTTAAAACTAATCATTTTTTTATTTATCTTTCGATTGCTAAATTATTGTTCTTAATTTAATTTTAATAACCTGTCTATTAAATACAATCAGTGTAATCAGCATCTATTTTTTTCTTTCTATGACTCTACTACGAGATTTGAACAGCCGAAATAGCCGATAGACGAAATTTATAAATCCGTATATATATAATATATATACATTTAAACTATCACTTTCATAATATTAATTATTAAAACACATAATTACAATAATAATGTACTATTTCTAGGTTATTCACACTGCTTAGTTATATTATATTAACTTTCAGGGATATGATAGACTTTTAGTTAATTTGCATCTATAATTGATGTTCATTTTTTATTTTTTTTATAAGAAATGTAAAATTATATTTATAAAACACGTATTCTTACTTAATTACTCGTTCATTCTGTTGTCATTCATATTTATGAATATTTTGTTGGTAAATGTCAAAGAGAACGACGCTGCGTCAGGGTTTACAGACATCAGCCTGTGCCTTCGACCACTAACTATAATGTCAATACCTATTCGATGTCTCCAAGTAAATACCTCTAAGTTTTTCCTTAGCTCATTTGCAGAAAAGTTATAGGGATACATGTCGGTTTATGCTAAGACACACAATAATAAAAATGACTCGGCATTGTATGCACGTCTATGAATAACAGAAGGTGTCTTGCCCATTATTCGTAAAATCTTCGACACATTCAACTTGTCAATGTTAAACTTTATTGCACCTATACGTAGATAAAGTCTACTAATGCGTTGCGGTTTGTATTCAAATAGGGATATTATATTTGACTTTCATCCCTTCACTAGCGAGTTTCCGTAAACACACTTGAAACAATCAAAACGACTGAATCTCACTCTGCTAATCACTGTTTTGCGTTATGTGTTATTGTTGAATATAGAGACAGTAACACGCAAATGGCTAGTTTTTTAGGTAGCTAATTAGCTAGTTGTATAGCGAAAAACTGTGTTTATACCTACTTTAAATACACTATAAAATAGGAATGTTGACAACAAATAAGAGTTTCTCGAAAAAGGATCAAATTCTTAATCTATTGGTGAAAAAAGAAACTCAAAAGAATAAAATAACTACATAATCATGTCTTGAATTCTTGAAGAGGGGTCACAACGAATAGGCAGGGCGAAAATGAAGGTCCCTCATTCTCAAATCAACACAGCAAATCCTCGGGAGCTCTGAGGACCTTACCGTGACAGGATCCACCAAACACTTAAAGAACAAATGGTGGTTATTATGGTTGAGGTATTCAGTAAGGTTGGGCTGCTCCAAATATGAGCGAGAAGTACGTGTTATGTATATCTATGTTATTATATCCGAGCTACAGACACTAACTAATTGTATATTAGAATTCATCTTTATCCATTCAGCCGTTTGTATCTATGCGTAAACATTAGTAGGATGAAGCGACATTCAAGTAAACATTTTAGATTTTGTAGACCGCTTAGACCTTATGTCGGTGAGTTATGTTATGTCAAACAATGTACTGAGTTACCAAAATTTGACCCACCATTTGGTCTAACAGACCTTTATACAACCCGGCCTTAGGGATATATACAAACATTTATTCTGCAAATATGCCACAAGGGCACTTTTACATGTCAAAATATTAATTTACAATTTAAGAAAGTCTGACTATAATAAATAAAACATTTTTCATGTCAAGATATTAATTTACAGTTCAAGAAGGAATAACAATATTAATGTCATACAGTGAATATAAACTTGCAAAGTTATCTATTACAAATATTACAACATCAGTAAAGTTAGAGATGTATAAGGTCTCAAGATTAAACAAGGAGTATAATGAAATTAATATAATATCCCAGAGATGTACGTGGTCTCTGAGCGTCAAAATTAAAATTAATTTAATATTGTTAGAGATGTATATGGTCTCTAAGTCACTGAATAAAAACGAATCCACAACAGGATGATGTCTCTCCTCAATCCCCTATAAAAAGACACTAGTATTAACGTAGTCACTATGTCCTAGCAAGCATGATGAAGCAAGCAGCATATATATACCGATTACTTACATTTGCATAAGTATGCCTGAGATAACCCTAGCTTGTCCGTGATGATACTGTTTTGTAAGGTTACACAGCAGAGCAAACAAGTCGCTCTAATTTATCAGAAGATCTTTAAAAACATAAAACTTAGTGCACAGGTAAACGGGAAACGGGGACTTCCAAGACTTTCCTATGCAATGCACAAGATAGGGTCGCCGCATTTCAAGTATTTCAATAGAACCCGTACAGAGCGACTTGGAGCACTTAAAGAAACGCGTCTTTTGACTCAATTATCGGTTCGATCGGGACACATGTGTCTGTAGACGCAGACGGTATACAATTTCAGTGTATACACGTAACAATCTATTGGAATCTCATGATCGAATATGCATGCATTAACACTGCTAATTGAGCCCCTGGGCGTAACTGGTTCTAATTGGCAAAGATATGTGATATTGAAGCTTCAATATCGAATATGCTTTCTAAACGCTCATAACATAAGTCTTAAACAATAGTAGTGGAAATTGGCACTTGCAAAAGATTACACGCCACGCTCCGATTTGAATAAATTCCTAGATGCACTGACTTGCAATCTCGAGCATTGCAATAGACTATTGGGCTATTATTCCCTAACGCCTATTGAGCCTCCAGCGGACCACCGAAAACCTGATCCCCTTTATGCGTAATTGATACGGAGCTAGAAAGTAAGACATATTGGGATTGGGAGTGAGTGGTGGGGAGTCCTAAAAGTTTGTGAATAGCTGTTGTCATTTACATACTCGTACTTGTTTCGGAATCTGCCAGTTGAACAATGCTAAACTCATCATAAAGCTGAGTTGCGTTGCGCGTTCATACGGTAACCGCTGAAAACTCGCATTATCTGTTTGAGTTTGAAAAACACGCCTCAACTATTATTGTTCGCTTTATAACTGTTTAAATCTATCTATCTATACTTATATACATAAATAAAGCTGTAGAGGTTATAAAATCTGTAAATTGAAGATATTAGCAGAAAAACCGATTGAGGGGTCTTAGAATCGATAACAGAACACATTTCAACAGTTTTTAGACTTCGTGTCTGTTTTGTTTCGTTTTGTTTGTCTGTCTGTTTATTTGTCTAGGCATCAAGCGAAAAGTAGGGAATAGATTTTAGTACAACCTTCACTAATAAGTTAAAAGGATTTTCGGCCAGGCTATAAAAATCTTACAGATAGGGGATGAAAGGGGGTGAAAAGAGAGTTTGAACTTTGTATGAGATGAGAAGTCCTTCAATTCGTGACTTAAAGGCTTGAAAATTGGTAAGTATATAAGTACCTGGAGGCAAACTAAAAAGAATCACATTAAAAAATTGTACAATAAACACTAAACAGATAATATGTGAAAAAATGGAGGGTAAAAAAGTGCTTAGAGGACTAGTTCGCTAGCGACAAATAACTAAAAATCCCTCAACCCATAGTATTTTTTGAAATAAGAGATTTAATTATGTTACAGTCGCTGTCAACATTGACAGTGCCTTGAACTCCGTCTACCTATAATTGATATGTCTTCATGGGTCATCTAGAAGTTAGTGAGAGTGGTCGAGTGTGATAACGGTATTATTTGTTTGTTGTTGTGTAATATTGTAACTTGGCTCACTGATTAGGGGCCCTACGGTCTGGCGTCCTAGACACGTACTCACGGACACGGACGACGTAATTACGGCGTCCAAATCGGACACGACGCGTAAGGAAGACCGCTCGAGAAAAAGCGCACTCGATTTTCAGCCCTCCGCAGGGCTCCGTCTTCAGCTGTTCGCCAGCACGCATTCTTGAGCCCTCCACCGGAATTTAGTCTTGAGCTATGCTGCATTCAGTTCGCCCTTCCGGGTCGCAAAAGTTAATTGCTTAACGTTTTCAAAATTGAATAAAGCTCTCTGAGTTTGATCTCTGTCTTCGTATATTTTGTATGTCTGTATCTATAAAAATAAATACGAGTAGGTGACTGCTTGGGAGGAGGAAGGTAGCAGTAGGCACTCCGTCTTTAGGTTTACAAAAATTGCTTTGACAAACTATACCTAATAAGTACGCACAACATGAGAAAAAACTGAAACTTCAACATCGAAATTCTAGAATACGGTGTTGTCTCTTTCCGGCCTGCCGCTGTGCTATCAGTAGAAATTGTAACACTAACTACGTTCGTCCAACAAAGTAGTCGTCTAAAGTATATATTCCATTACAAAACTTAGAATTTTACACTGCGACGAGTCCGCGGTCCATGCGCCGCCCAGCATTGTTTTTCATACATTTTTCCAGTGAGAGGACGGAAAATCCTGTGACTAAAATTCAGTACTCTATTAAATTTATTAAATTAAAGAATGTTTCCTTTGAGTAAAATGACCTTTTTGAAGGAAGTATTTCCTCTCAAAGGATACATTATAATTTTCCACCCTGTTTACATACTATGTTCCTCTTACGTGATATGACTAGAACTCAGGCACCGTTACTCGAACTGCTGTCACCCACATAGATATCGCGTTTGCATCGATGCAGAATAGCACTCGGAACTGAATTGCTTCCCTCGTGTGTTGCATATTCGACAAACTGCCGAAAACAGAAATGTGTAGATGCATATCAAAATCGGCTGAATCCATGCAAGATGGTATCAGAATTACTGAATAATCATCAAAGTAGCGTATCAATCTTTGAGTCACACATGCCGCTTGCGCGTCAGTCACACAAGACAAAAAATCGCCATAAGCGACGAATTCGCCCCTAACAAAGGCCCGTGTCACATATAATAGAGCACTTTGATATTTTTCCCGACTGCCTTCGTGTTGTCCCGAACGGTTAGTCGAAGTTTGCGTGATCAAAAAACGGTAAACGGTATAACTATAGCGTGAACCAATAAGCCTCGTTTTATGTATATGGTACTATTTGGTGTTGACGATCTGGGCCAAGTTTTATATGCTTAATATTTATATTTGTGTCAGAAGGATTTGCTCAACATTTTCCGTTTTAGAATGATACGGCCGCCTTTCAGGATTAGTAATTGAAATTGAATGAATTAGCAACCACGTTCCTGATTGTAGCATGCAAAGTGGATTAATTATCTACTTAATTAAGCTGAGAGTCCGTTTCATGAAGCAGCATATGTGCGCCTAGCGCCTACTGTCCAAGGTGACAGACGTTTTGGTCTGCACATGACTCTATTGTCTAGAGATTTAAGGGCACGCGGTCGGTTTATACACTGGAATACTAAAAGAGTTTGCGCTCCAGTGAGATTGCTTGAGCGGCTTTAATCAAATCTGAGCTGTGAGTGAAATTGAGCTACTGGGAGTTTTGTGGCTGGTTCACTAAACCTAGCCTCGCTGAGAAGAGTCCAGCAAGAAACTCAGATAGGCCCGACCTGAGTCGGACTGACTCTACTCGATATGCGGCGGTACCGGGACTAATAGGGACTATATGTGTCTGTATTGTCGCGATTGCGCGATGGACGTCCCCGCCGGCGGGAATGCCTAAGTGTACGCGTCGTGTCTGAGTTGGACGCTGTAAGCGTCGTCTGGGTCCGTGAGTGTGTGCCTAGGACGCCGGACTGTACGGCCCCTAATCAGTGATCACCGAGTTGCGACAGAGGGGGGAGAGATGAGAACGTAGTTGACAGCCTTCCTAACTAACGGATTCCTATGATGGGGAGCGTTGTCAAAATAACGTCTGGCAGTCTGCTTAAAGAAACCATATATGGTGCTAATCCCCATGTCATGGTGCAGACTAAGGGTGGTTGCGGCAAAACGTCTGTAATCGTAAGCGGTGTTCGTTAAAATCTGATTGTATGGAAAGTTTGACAAGTTTCTATGGAATGACAGCTGCCGGTGTCATATTTGACGATGACCGGTGATCATACGTTGGTGCAACCGACCCTAAGGTTCGACGGGTCCCACGGAGCACCAGTCGCCCTATGCAAAACGATTCTGAATGACCTGAAGCGGCTTGAGCGATATCATAGACACGTGAGCAAAAACTACATTTGCATACGACTTGATTGGACTAACACAAGTTTTGTAGTGTCAGCTTATTTCTAAGTGACATTTTACTAATAGTAGATTGTGTCTCAAGAGAGCAAAATGATATATTTACGGCGAGGGCGTTATATTGAATTCTGAGTGAAGCGAAAGATTCTACAATATTTTTATTTTTAATATATAGATTCTAAATTAGAATCTTGAGCGTAGCGAGGGATTCAAGTGTTTACGCCCAAGACGGAAATAATTTTGCTACCGTGTGACACATACTGCTTTTCACACCGTCTATGAGGCCCGCTCTTAAAAACATGAAATATCTTACAAATGATTTTACTACCGAGTGTCACATACTGCTTTTCACACCTTCTATGAGGAAAAGTTACATTGTTGCCCTCAAATGAGGGAAGAAAAGTACATCTTTGATCCCTCGTTCGAAGGCAACAATAACTTTTTCCTGAATAGCATGTGTGAAAAATAGATTTAAGACATACATATAATCAAGTGATGCAAACAAGATTAAAAAAAACTTGACCAATAGAATTATATATTGAACCGAAAAGTAAACATAGCAGATGAAGAAAACAAGATATGTCGCGTTATCTTACTCTGTTTATTACTTACCTTTTTTCAGGTAACAATTTGCACTTCGGTTCTTGATGATTTTAAATTAAAAAGTGATATTTTTTAAATTATGACTAAACTAGATGTAGCCAGTACTTGCTTGCTTGCGATCATCATCAAAATCTTAAAAACCTCTAAGTCTCGCCGGCAAAAAGAAAGAAAGGGAATCTGAGAACCTATTCTCTTACCACATTGTTGTGTCAAGGTCTTCGTTATTGTTAATCCCATGCGAGTTGTGAGTTGCACTCGTTACAAGTGGCAACACAGGTACGCTGAGACACCAACAATACCTCTACCTTTTGTAACGAGGCAGAAAGGGACAGGGGCAACGAGTATACAGTCACTATATGGAGCGCCTTAATTGGGGAGTTTTTCGAGTGTTAAAGAAGTCTTTGTCAATGTTTAAAATTAGACAGCCAGAGCAATTATTTGAACATTATGCTTGCGTGCAACTGTTGTGTGAATGGAGCATGTTTTTTTTGGGAGAAATATCGCAGTAAATATGATCGGGATTTATTTTAAACCGGTAAAATCACTCCTATAACGATTTTGTGATGTTTTAATTTTTAGCCAACTTTAAAAGGGTTTCATTCAAAGATATTTTTTATTAATTTTACACACAGTTTTTTTCTTAAAGTAAGTAGTTCAGTAACGGAATGTATGACCGTATTTTACCCGATCAATAGAATACTCACAATGTCACAATCAATAGGTAGATTATTTCAAAAGACTACGGTTGTTGGGAATCCAGATTGAACCTAACCCATACGGCATACGGTATAATTTGGGAAATAATACTACGATACAATGCACACTTTGCATTTAACGTAAGTTATCATAAGTATGGATTAAATTTGTGTACACTCATTAGCATTTGTCGTGATCGTGCGTTTGCGATATAATCGAACGAAAGGAAATGGTACTAGTCGTGAAACGTCTACAATATACCTTCGTGATTATAGTTAAGTAACTTCCTAAAAAATAAAGAAAGTACTTCATGACCACTATCTAACGGCGGTAAGTATGTATTTAAGCACTTTATCGTTCACATTAACAGGTTAAATCAATATACATTGTCATTATCACACAAGATTAAAGTACAAAGGCGAACTTATATGATAATGAGGTGGTACAAAACCACACTGGGTTTGAAACAAAGAAATGACTGTAGATTTAACCAAGGTAGTTAGAAACCTTGGAGTAGGTGCGAAAGTACTTGTGGCTAAATATCCTACTAAAAATGCGAAAGTTTAGATGTTTGTTACTCGTTCACAGAAAAACGACTCAACGGGTTATGATGAAACTTGATAAAGGTACGAGTTTATAGCTTGGACTAACATATATCGTCGGTTGACAACCAAAACTCACTATCAAATCTGTCACTACTCTTCGAAACCTCGTATTTCAGTACCGAAACGATGCTGAGATACGAGCTTTATTTTAAGTACGTATTTGTTACTTAGTGAGTTTTGGTTGTCAACCGACGATATATAGAATACTTTTTATATCGAAAATCATCACTCGAAGCTCGAAGGAATGAAATAGGGAGTGAAAGTTTACGCGGACGAAGTCGCGAGCCAAAGCTACTTGAATCAGGGATCGGATACCGGTATTTTCTCCATAGAAAAATACCGGTATTATTACGGTAACCGATTCATTATTTCGTTTTTAATGGGACAATCTAATAATACGACGTTGTTACCTAAATACATGATTCAGACCTACGTAAAGAGCAAAAAATTATCCAAAATATTGGGCTAATTCAGGGTTTTTTAAAAATACCGGTATCGGTCCCTGACTTGAATACAATCTTTAAAAAACCGGTGAAGTCCGAGCCTAACTCGCGCGCCGAGGGTTCCGTACTAATGTATATTTTAAAGGTTATTTGATGATTGACAAAAAAAAATGATTGTCTATTGGTAAAATTCTTATCTATTGGTAAAATTCGATGATGAAGGAAGTGTTTTTTACATTTTCCTTTATAAAACCCTTCTCTATTACTCTTAGAAGTTTGTTAGCAACAGGACCGGAAGTTGCAACCAATGCAACGGGATATCCGTACAGCTGATTTTTCACTAGGATTAAAAGCTAACTATACGTGTTAATACAATAACTCATAGCTATTCGAAGCTTAAGCTTAGCCAATATATATCAAAACCTTTTTCAGAGTTCTTATAAAAACAAAATATAGTATGCTCTTTACACGCAATGAGCAAAGATAAGAATGGACGAAGTAGCTTCGCTTTTTCCTGTTTCACGCGCACGAGTGCATATTCTTGGGGCCCGATTCAATATTCCAAATGTTATATCCCCCAATCCAACACATTGGTAATTGAAATTGGTACATGAATCTCGAAATCAGAATAACAAAGACATGAAAGGTAAAAGATATACTGATATTTGACCGCTCTGGCAAATATATTATATTTACACCATATTTACACATTTATTTCTATGTCTTTCAAAACTAAAATGACAGCGACAATGAAGTGAGCATATTTAATTCCCCTTTTGTTTAAATATCGCGCATGGAAAGCCCAGAATTCCTGTATCTGGTGTAGACTAAACGCTTTAGCCTGACTTACCGTCATCTTTTAACTGCTCGTGCTCAATCATGTCATATCCGCGCCAAGAAATAAACATATGAAAGGGAGCACAATGGACTCTTGATTCACGATATAATGCCCCTTATCGCACACACTAAGTGATAGCAATCAAGCCCCATTGTTCTGTGCGTGTAAGACTTAACGCAGACTCCGGCTAAATAGCCATTATCCAGCGTGACACATTTAACAACTTTAAGGGGTTATGTTTTACAAATTGCTTATAATTTCATAGACATTTTACGTACACACGAGAGTAGTCAAAATTAATCGTCCGACTAAAAACGAATTCCTTAGACACTTAGGCTCGGTTTTATAAACATCCGTTAGACCTTATATCGGTTTGAGTGAGACTGAGTTACTGAAAGTTGATCTGACATTTGGTCTAACGGATCTTTATAAAACCCGGCCTAAGTCCACCATTTGTACTTGTGTGTACGTATAGTCAATGTAATTGAAACATGCCTTTAGGCTCTTGATACATCATCACTACGTAGTATAAAACAAAGTCGCTTTCTCTGTCCCTATATCCCTATATCCCTATGTATGCTTAAATCTTTAAAACTACACAACGGATTTTGATGCGGTTTTTGTAATAGATAGAGTGACTCAACCAAATATCTCAGGCCCGATCTAATATTTACCCGCGACTCACCAGTGGGTCGCGACCCATAGTTTGGGAAATGCTGGTCTAAGAAAACAAGGTCTGACAATCCGGATCGTGACACCACATACGTCACTGTCGACGACACACTCACCGTTACGTCCGATAACGTCGATAGGCTGATGAATTTTTTTTGAGTTGAAGACTTAAAAATTTGTAAAAAGGTTACGAACTTAAATCCAAAGAAAGTGTTTTCAGTGTTTTGCAAAATTCTAACCCTAAGAGGGTAAAATAGGGGTGCAAAGTTTGTATGGGAAAAACTTCTGTTTTAGAGTTAGAGACTTAAAACTTTGTATATGGACTCTCTGTTTAAATAAAACAAAACTTATTCCAGCGTTTTTCGAAGTTGCTCCCCTAAAGGGGTGAAAAGGGGGTTCCAAGTTTGCAAAGAAGAAAGTCTTTGATGAAGCGAGAAATTTAAAACTTTGTATATAGACTCTTTGTTTGAATACAACAAAACATATTTCAACGTTTTTCGAAATTGCTCCCCTAAAGGTGTGAAAAGGGGGGTTTCAAGTTCGTACGGGGAGCAAATCTTTTTTGAAGTGAGAGATTTAAAACTTTGTAAATAGACTGTCTGTTTAAATACAACCTAAAATATTTCAGCATTTTTTTAAAATGCTCCCCTAAATGGGCGAAAAGGGGTTGTAAGTGCGGGAATTAAAACTTCGTATATAGACTCTCTGCTTTAATACAACAATACGTGTTCTAGCGTTTTTCTAAATTGTTCCCCTGATGGGGTAAAAAGGGGTTCCAGGTTTGTGCGGGGAGCAAATCTTTAATTTTCGTAAAAATTGATATAGGTGTAATCTTCGAGGTTCCTCGGGGTGCCGATTACGAAAATGACATGCATTTTCAAATCCAAGATGGTGGATTTTTGTTTTTCGTAAAAATTTATATGAGTGTCATTTTTGTAGTTTCTCGGGGTGCCGATTACGAAAATGACATCCGTACATACCTACATACGTAGGTACAACTGAGAATCTCCATTTTTGTAGAGGGTTAAAAATTACGCTTACTACGCGGGCGAATCCGGTGGAAAAATCTAGTCTTATATAGATATATGTCTGTATATCGTCGCTTAATACCCATAGTACAAGCTTTGTCCACAAATATTTATAAGTTTCATATACTGTACAATAAAGTTGATAAGCTTGAAAAATAACTTTTTGAGCCAATCAAACAATATAAGAAAGCTCTAATAATCGCTGAAAATATTCAGTAAGCCATGAGGGTAGTAAAGAAATAGTAAGCCCATGATCTCAGTGTACTGTGTGATAGTGTGTGATAGCGTAGAAATAGAGGGTGATCAAGGAGAGGTCGTGAGATCGATGACACGTAAAATCAGCCGCGGTACACCGCAGGGGTCAATCCTGAGCCCATTGCTTTTTATTTTGTACACAGCTGACCTATTTAAAACTATTAAACACTGTAGCACACATTTATATGCAGACGACACCCAAATTTACTACTCCTTCCTTCCCAAGAACCTGGACATGTCTCTCAGTAAAATAAACCAAGACTTGGAAATAATAGCAGACTGGTCGCTCAAAAATAATCTCGTATTAAACCCGACGAAATCCCAGTTTTTAGTATTAGGGAACAAGTGGCAACGTTTAAAAATCAAAGAGCAGTGTCCTAATGTCAAAATTGGAACCGAGTCTATACCTCAAGTAGACACAGCGAAAAATTTGGGAATAATAATGGATGGACAGCTACGGTACATAGAGCATGTCAATTTAAAGATAAGAAATGCTTTCTATCGCCTCAGAGTACTGTACAAGATTAGGAAATATCTCGCGGTAAAAGTCAGGGAAATTCTAGTGGAAGCTCTGATACTTTCCCAGTTTAACTACGCAGACATAGTGTATGGTCCGAGACTCCTAGTGCAAACGAAAATGTCCATACAGCGGGTACAAAATGCGTGCGTTCGCTTCTGTTACGATGTCCCAAAAAGAGCGCATATCACACCTTTCTTAAACGAGAGAAAGCAGCTAAATATGGATAACAGGAGAAAATTGCACCTAGCCTGCGTGGTTCGGAAAGTATTGGAGTTTCAAAGGCCTCACTACTTATTTGAAAAATTAAAATGGAACAGTGACACCCGCAGCAAATCACTGAGGAAATGTACGAAACTCGTAATACCAAAACACAAGACAGCGTTCTTTAGAGGGAGTTTCAAATTTGCTTCTGCAAAGATTTGGAATGACCTGCCACCACCCCTCCGAGAACCGTTAGGGTTATTCAAATACAAACGGTTAGTCAGGTCATTCTTACTGGAGCTGCAGAGCAGATTTTGGTCTCCCTCGTAAGACACGAAGTTCAGCACGCACTCACACAGTAACACGTATGACAAATATGTAACACACACAAACACACATGCACACCCACAAACGCACACCTATACATATATATACACACACACACATCTTCTTTTACTGCCTTTTTTATTTTATACTGTACCTAGTTAAGCACTGTAGATATAATATAAGCACTTTAATTTGTATTGTCTTTCGCATTTTATTTTATTAATATATTATTATTATAAGCACTAAATTTGGTAATTTGTTAACCAGTGATCGACCGACCGATCTCTCTAGGGTCCTTTCTGAAAACCAGCGTCAGGCCCTGTGCTTGGCACAAGCTGAGAATGGAACCCTTTGCCCAACCAATGTTTTTGTTTTAAATTTTAACTATAGATATTAAGTTTATGTTTAGTCTGTAAAGATTTCGTATTTTGTAATTTGTAATTTGAGGCAATAAAATATATTCTGATTCTGATTCTGATTCTGATTCTGATATAGAATAGTGGATATAGGTAGTACCTGTTCAGCAATTTATATAGTGCTGGGTCCCAGCTCTTAGTAGAAGGAACAAAATAGTTTTAAAATAAAGTGTTTAATTTTTTACCCATGACGGAACGGAGAAGGTATAGGCGTTTAGGGTAAGAGGTTGTTGTGTTGACAATTAAAACATATCAGAACCAACTGGTTCTGGCTGGTTCAACGGAACTCTGTTGAAATCTATTTGCAATTTCTGACTTTCTTTTGATTCCTGTAAGTTAGGAGACAAAACTGCCTACTTTTTTGGGTGAAAGAAGTTTAGAAGCACAATTTGAAACAGAAATCTTATTAGATTTTAAATACTTTCTAACCAAATATGAGGTCAAGCAGTTGTGTACATTACACATAGCGAATGAAGTACACAAGGAGCATATCCAGACCCTTCTATTGGGTGATCACTTAAATGAGATGGTAGTACAACCCGCTACCATCTGACATCGTCCCTCCTGCCCCTATTCCATAGCAGTTAAAAGGCAAACCTATTATAACATCGCAAAGAAAAGACGATAAATGAACCAGGCAGGTGAAAATTGTGATTTCGCATTTGGCATTATTTTTCACTATCTTAAGCACCGTCTTTAATGTTTGAAAGATGGGCCAATCATTTAAGTCTCATTTAGATGGTGCAAGGACTTGCATGTGATTTTCCTTACATTACAGGGTTTGATTGTACTTGTCTTGTCCCCAGTCCTGAAATTTAATGAAACTCGCATGCTATTGCACCATGTAATTCAGCCCTTAAAATAAAATAATAGAATTAACTCAAACTTTCAAACAGCATACTTGTTCAACCTTAGGACACAGAAAGTGTGGTAATGTCCTTGTAATGATTTTTTCTACCTTTATTGTAAAACTGATCCTGGGAATCTTGTTTCCAGGGATAGGTTTAGGGTTGAAACAAGATTTTGATCTTTTAGATAGCAAATAGCATCAATACAAAACAGTTGCATAGCAGAATTTACAAAATTATGAACATTATGGAAAACAAAAATGAGCAAATTATTAACATCAAAAAAATAAAATATAGAAACTCCAAAATCAATTAACTTTCAATTTTGATAGTTGCTGCTATAGTTTCAAAAAGTCTTTAGTATGCTAACGCAAATTAAGTTATAGTCTACACAAGTCATTAAAAATAAATTAGTATGCCCATTGTAAATTAACACTACCGTGTTACTGAAATCTACCACTGACAGCAAAGTTCATAATAACAATAAAACTATGGCATATCGTAACAAGTACTCCCGTTCAGTAAAAGTTTAAATGAATACCAGAAAAATGAAATGAATGCATCGCCAGATGAGCAATAGTGAGCCGAGCGCCGAACAAGGGCTCGCTTAATTTATTTATGTTACACCAAGTACTAAATCAAACAAAGGGCGCATTATGAATTAAAACAAAGTAACAACTATCTCCTGATGCTGTCTGGTTACAATAAACGTATCATAGTAAAACGTAAATAAATAGTCAAGAGTAACGCACCTTCGAGGGCCAGGTACATAGGTGGAACCCGGTGACATGAGGAGTACATTAACATAACTCTGTCCTTACACAGTCTGAATCACTAGCCATAACTGAGTTATTTTAACACTTAAATATTCCTCGAAGCTATTACCGAACAGAAAACACCATTTTACTACGACTTTTATTAATAAATCTTCCAAAAAAGATTCGCGGAATGAAATAAAATACAATATGTACACCACCATCCAATTTCAATCGACCATAGCATAAAGCCTTTTGCGTGCGTTTCTGAAGACTGATGAGAGCTTTAACTTTGTCTATGGCTGACTTAAGACAAAAAAGAGAAAGAGAGCACAAGTTCCTACAAAGTCATCAAAATCCTTGTCTATTCCCGGAAATATGCTTGTTCATTCACCGGATGAGAATAAAAATAATTTATAAATATTGGTAAAATAAAATAATACATAATTTGTGCTTATTCGTGCCAAATTTGTGCACTCAATACTCTAACCCCCTTATTCGTAAACGTCTATCAAACCTATATTAGTTAACTAGCCTCTAAAGTTCATTTATCCTTATTTGCCACTTTGACATTTACGTTTGTGAGAAAGGGACATAGAACATTTTAGTTATCAGAGGTTTGTTAAGTTTTATGAATAAGGGGTTAGTCAATGTTATGCGAGGCTCTTTAGTGAATTTGACAAAACATCAAGAGCTAATTCTATCAATGTATTTATAGTTTTTCTTCAAATTAAACACTAGACTAGCTAAACATCTTTAGTATTTCATGTCAATTAAATAATTAATATTTTTTGACTCGGTGACACGGTGATTACACCAACAACGGGATACACCAACGATTCACTCATATCACAATACGTATCACATGGGTATTGGTGAATATTGAAGCAAGATCTGTACAAATTTCAATATCACGATAATACTGACACCCAAGTATCAGCCAGTATTGTGATATCCATCTCCTTGCCGTCATACATTCTTCTTTATTTGAGCAGAAAGAATCGTGTGATTATTGTGTTGGCAACCCTAAGCTGAATACCCATCCTTATTTTGTTGTCTTTCAAAAACCCTACTAAATTTTAGTTCAGTGATTTTTAGTGGTGATTTCAATAATGGCCAATATATCAGCCAAACGAATTAAAAGGGAATTCAAGGAAATCATGAAAAGTGAAGAGGTGAGAGATTTCATTTGATAACGTCATTAATTGTTAGGAATAATAACCTCATGGAAGCAATTACTTGCAGTTTTGTTGTGTCGTATTTTATTTTAGCGACAATACTGAGCTATTGTGGCTCATAGTGCTTAATAAATGTGCAGCGAATGTTTATCTAATTGTTGCTTTAAATGTTTCGCATTTTTGAATGACCTTCGCTGTCTGCGCTAGAATAACAAATTACGCATTTTAGGTCCTCCTACTTACTACATATCTGTAACTTCGATTCATTATGTTACTCCAAGCTTTATACTTGAAACGAAACATGCATATGCGCCCATTACAAGGTAACAATCTTATGATTATGTGACAAATTGAAATTGATTACAACAAACAGCTGTTGATGAATGACTCAAAATCGGCCTTACTGTGTATGTTGTTTTAAATTACATTTTAATCAGAATGTTTGTCGAATCCATAGTAGCTATAACAGATGGTGGACCTTGAGGGGAAAGCATTGATTCACTAAATATCAGTAAATAAAAAAGGGACTATTTGTTCACTGTTATAATTAATTATTGGTCATTCTCCAGATTCGGGTTTACATCTATTCTTTCAGACAAGATTTAGCAGCAATATGATTTATTTTAAAGTTCCAAGTACTACATATAATAATTATTAGTATTACTTTTCTACAAGCTTTTATGTAACTGTTTGTAGGTATGTATGTAAGTATGTTGTCATATATTTTTTTAACTCTTAATTTCTGAATGCCACCCAGCAAAACATTGTACTTGATTGTCTTTTGTATTCTCTTGGTAGAATTGTTGGGACTATTCCATGTCCGTGAACAACTAACTATGGATTTATAATTTTATGTTGAATGTATGTTTTAATCTTTAACTCGTCATCTACCACAACATATCTTTGTCTTAGCTCTTCAAGCAATTTAAATTCAATAACCATTTATGTAATTGGGTAATACACACTTCTGCAAAGCCCATGGAGTTGCAGATGGAGTTATAGGCCACAGTAACCATTTACCACCAGGGGTGCCAAGAAAATCTATTAATTTATCAAGTGACTTCTCTGGAATTATAGGCTTCCACAGGCTAGGTGTCTGCTTACAAACTGACAAGCCATAAGCCACCGGCATTAATATCTGCCACCAAGTTATATAAATATCGGACTCTTGACGGCCCTAGTAATAGAAATGTGTCAGATATTTATGGGCACCTTCTTTGTGGTACATATTGATATGTTAGAAATTGGAAAGAACTGAATTCATATCAAATAAACTTGGTGTTGGTCCATGGGTCTTCATATTGCAGTTTCAGTCAGTTAATCAGTCCCTATTTCTAAATATTGAAGAAATAAGGTAATATTAACTGACATGTAAATTTATTATGCTTTATGAATAAATTAATATGAAATTAATATAAATTAATATAAGATTTGAACTTGATTAATGTAGACAACATCTTCGTCCCGTTACCGCCGCCTCGTCTGACCCAGGTCGGGCCTAGCTGAGTTTCTTGCTGGACTCCTCTCAGCTAGGATAGGTTTAGTAAACCAGCAATAAAACTCCCATGCAGTAGCTCGATTCCACCCACACCTCAGATTCAGTGGAAACCGCTCAATCAATCTCACTGGAGCGCAAACTCTGAACCACATGCGTGATCGTGTCGGAGGTTTTCCCCAGGCAACTCTCCAACCGCGCACTCCTATCGCTTTAATGGGCCCGGCCTATAAAGCCACAGTCAGCACTACAAGCACAGTATATTGTTTCATGATAACATAATTCTTGGTGTAGTTCATTTCATCAATGTTTAGAACTAGGTATTGACAGCTGTCGAAACACCAGTGGAAATGAACCACATGTGTCATTTTACCTTAACCCTTACCTTGTACTTTTGCCGTCAATAAGACGCCAATTTCCTTACTGACGTAATTAAAAATGTCCTTATTGGCTTAGTCGATTACATTTATAACATAGGCTAGGGATAAGAAAAGATTTTTCGAAATTCATCCCCTAAGGGGTAAAACAAGGGGCATGAAAGTTTGTATAAAAACACATTTATTTAAATGAGAGATTTGAAACTGTACATAGACTCTGTGTTTAAATATATTAAAGGCGTATTACAGCGTTTTTCTAAATTGCTCCCCTAAACGGGTGAAAAGGGGTTCCAAGTTTGTATAGGGCGCAAATCTTTTTTGGAGTGAGAGGTTTAAAACTTCTTATGTACACTCTGTGTCTAAATACAACAAAACACGTTTCAGGGTTTTTCGAAATTGCTCCCCTGATATGGTGAGAAGGGGGTTCCAAGTTTGTGCAGGGAGTAAATTTTTACTTTTCTTAAAAATCGATATGGGTGTCATCGTCAAGGTTCCTCAAGGTGGCGATTACGAAAATGACATGAATTTTAAATTCCAAGAAAACAGTCATTTATTTGTTTTAAAAATCAGTATGGGCCTCATCGTTGAGGTTTGTCGGGGTGCCGATTACGAAAATAACATCAATTTTGAAATGATGAGGGACATTTATTTTTCTTAAAATGGGTCAAACTGAGAACCTCCATTTTTGTAGACGGTTAAAAATTACGCTTAATACGCGGGCGAAAATCGCGGGAAAATGCTAGAGTAATTGTATATGACCATTTTCGTGTGACAAATGAAACGAAATGACCTTGCTAAAGCAAAAGTCCCATTGTTCTATTCTATTGTAGGAGGTTAATAAGTTCATTATACAAATCGTGGCCATTTTCCAATTACTTTTGTTCCATTCCAGAACTTGTTATGACTGTGTGTTAGAAACTTCTTGGAAAAATCAAGAGATTCGTAGTTTCTGTTTACTTACAACATTGATTCCAGTTTGTCTTCTTATATCTAATTGTGCTTCAAAACTAGAGTTGTTTTCTGATATTTACTGTTAACTGGATGTGCTATGACAATCATGGTCCGCCTTTGCCCAGCAGTGGGACACCCTATGTGGGTTTAGCACCTAATCCTAGCTGACACCAGTCGATAACATACTGGTAGTATACATGTGGGTATAACCTTTTAATAAGCTATTGTTCGACGTCCTTTGGTTTAACAAACTTTGACGTCAGGATGAAATTCCTGTCCATGAACTATTCCCATAGTATAGAACACAAAAAAAATAAAGGAATTGATTTCATCCAAACCTAATTTATTATAAACTGTGATGTGATCATTCCGAGAATACATAAAAACACACGTATTTCGCTAATGGCGTACGTACACTGAAATAAACGTCTCTTTGTAAAGTTTAAAAAAAGATTGTGTTTAAATCAAAACAATGATGTTACATATTAAATGTTTAATCTGCGTACATTCGATTCTGGCGGTCTCTTTGTGTACTCTCACTAGATGGCAGTGGGCCAGAAAAGTGAAAGTTTTCATGAGAGATGCCCTACTAGATAGATTGCGCTGCCATTGCGAATTCATTCAGATGCCAAGTTTTTGTAGAGATGAATTGTATAAAATATATAATTTAGATTACATTACATATACTATGGTTTTTTTTTTCTTCTTGCTCTCCACGGGCCATGTTCAAAGAAAATATTGGTGGAAATATCGGGCCGTCGCCCGTCGGAGGGGTTTGTCGGCGACCGTCCGGCACGCGTTCTCCTCTACAAGTCGCATTCTCAACAGATTCTCTTAAAATTTGTCGGGGTCGATAATTATATCTTGTATTCACCAGTTTTTCCAAATTTTCAGTAACTAATTTTTTTTCAATTATTTCTGCGTGTTTCTGCGGGCAGATTTCGGTTTGTTCCCCTGTACAGGTAACTTGCACTTGTGCATATTATATTTTTTTACCATACTCTTCGAGTCTGTTCGACTAACAACGAGAAAAGTAGATGAACCCCATTCAAAAGCGGTTTTTCGTTTCCAGGTGGCCGGCGGCGCGATAACGTTGGAGCTTGTCAACAACAGCTGGACGGAGCTACACGGGACCATCGCGGGGCCACTTGACACGCCTTACGAGGGCGGCACCTTCCATCTAGAAATCAAAGTGCCAGAGACTTATCCCTTCAATCCGCCCAAGGTAACGTTCATTACTGGCGCTGACGGCCTGGGCCGCCAATCGCAAACACTCTGTCTTTCAAATTTTCGCGCGCTCTTTCATGCAGCTGACAATCTGTGGAAAAGGTAATAAACAATGAAATCTCTGTAGATGGCTGGGTCAAGGGTCAGATACAGAAGGTTCCTCTTTGTTCCTCCCTGTGTCGCCCTAAACACCGGTATCTTAGGCCTCGCCTCGCTTCTTTTAGGTTTATGTTACGTTTTTATAACGGGTTTAAGTAAGTCCTCCCAACGACAGATCACAGTAGAAAGAATGTCAGAGGCCTGAACAGGGCTGATGCAGCGAAAACAAGTGTCAAGTTCTACATGCAATCCTTACTAAAAATATTCCAATGCATATACAACAACCTTTATCGAACTAACACTACAGCATATAATCCCTTAACCTGCACGCTAGTATTATTCTTGTAATAATCTGTCGATGTAAGTGTATTTTTATATTGTTAGATAAGAATCCTCACTTAAATAAATATTTAAGGGCGAGTTGGATCAACTAACGATGACTGACCAATCTACGTTAAATTTGGCGGTAGGGGCTGTAATTCCACAGAAAATTGTCAGATTATACTATAACGAACAAAGGTTGCGATTGCCGACGATTTGAAACAGCCTACATTTAAAACTCAACTTTATTCACGAGTAACTCGTCTCAATTCCAGATCCGTTTCATCACGAAAATCTGGCATCCGAACGTATCGTCTGTCACCGGCGCGATTTGTTTAGACATACTGAAAGACCAATGGGCCGCGGCGCTCACGCTACGCACCGTCCTCCTGTCCATACAAGTGCTGCTTTCAGCCGCCGAGCCGAATGACCCGCAGGACGCGGTCGTCGCCAAACAATACTTAGATAACCAACACCTCTTCAACGTCACCGCGAGACATTGGACCAACATATACGCGGGAGGGCCGACAGTAATCTACGACTGCAACCAGAAAATCCAAGTCCTCCTAGACATGGGTATAAATGAGGACCAGGCTAGAGTAGCTCTTTCCACCTATGATTGGAACCTCGAAAGAGCGACGGAACAGATATTTAGTTAGTCAGCAGGGTCCGATATACGATGTAAGGTCAGGTGGGGAAAGACGTACTGAGTCGAGCACTCTTGTACTATGAATGTCTATTGTGTAATGCTGTTTGCACGGCTCTTATGCTCAACTATTATGCGCTTATTTGGCGTTCAAAAAAGTACCATTGAAGTACTTGTAGAAAATGATATAAATAGGAGTAGAAGTCTGGTAAGTAGAACGTGGGAACACGGTCTTTGGGGAATAATAAAAATACACTGGACTGCTAAATATAATAATATTAATTCCTTTGTTATACAGCTAGATAGATATATTTTTGTGACACAGATTTTACTTACTTTGCAGTCTAAATTTCTTCATTCCTGTCTATGTCTTGAAATGTAATGACCAAAACGCGTCAAAAACTGTACCTATTTAAAAGGATAATTAACTAACGAGTGAAGTTTGTATAGTGGTTTTCCATTGTATAGTATCGACGAAAGTCTAGTCACATTTCTGCCGCTTTTGACCGATTCGGATCAATATAAAATGGGCACGATCGAAAGTTTTGGGTACTCAAACTTTGTTTACACGTATACTGATAGGTGTGGTTAGCGTTGGTCATTTCATGACAAACTGAGTATAATATGTGTATTATTTATCTATGTATCCGTGTGAAGTAACTGAAATGCAAACTTAATAATTACTACTTAGTCGATAGTCGTTCATTTAGGATAATCTTTGAGTCCTTTTTTTAATCTTTTCACTTGCAAAATAAATCTTCGATGTCGGCGCGTCCTAACACATTTTTAGGGGTCCGTAACCAAAATGGCGAAAACGGAGCCCTTGTAGTTTTGTCATGTCTGTCCGTCCGTCCGTATGTCATAGCCGATTTACTCGGAGACTATAAGCACTACGATTTTGAAATTTAGTAGAAAGGAGTATTCTATGAACCGCTACATAAAAATGATGCAAAATTATGAAAAATAAAAAAAATTAGGGGGCCCACTCCATACATGTAAGGTGGGGTTGAAAAAAAAATGCACATAGCGTGTGTGATAATCTCTGGATAGGCCGTGAAAAATGATATAGAGCTTTCTAGAAATACTTCTTCATTGAAGTCAACCGTTGGTGAAATATTAGCTGTAAAAGTCGTAAAAAGTGTATCTCCCCCTAATTTACAAACTATAAAGTTTAAAATTCTAAAAAAAATCGAGGTGGTAAACATTAATAAATACTTTCAACGATTTCTAGTTTTAACACGATAGGTCTAACGGTTTTTGAGTAATATCTGAAAAACTGTCGTGCTCAAACAAAAAGGTCGTCAGTGGCGTGAGTTTTCTACGAAGATACGACACTTTTTGATTATTAATGTATTGGATAGTGGTTTTGAATGTGGACTAGTAGGTTTCGGTACGGAACCCTTCATTGTGATCCGTTACGCACCTGGCAGGTTCTTCTTTTTTCGGCTATCGGCTGTTCTATACTTCTTGTCATCAGCAGGAAGTCTGTTATATAATCTGACTGACTGTTCTGCTATATAAATAGTGCTAGACTCTGAATTGTATCTTCTACCCCACCTGATCTTATTACAATGAAATTCACAAGTAATTTTTTGTAATGCTAAGCATTCGGTTAATGTTAATATAATATTGTAATTTAGGTACAATAGTACTATAGATAGTTGGGTTACGGTGCTGTCCGGGGCGTGGGCGGATCGATAGCTTCCTCTCGCTCGGACTTGAAGGATATGAGCGAGACAACTATAAAATAACGTTGCATCCTGCTGTTTTGTTTTTATTACTATGTACTTCCATGTAAGGTGTTTGTGAAGTTTCTCTCCGTTATTAGCTAAAGGAATAGTGTAACCATGCGGCTGCAACGTCGCGGCCGAACACATTGTACTCGAGTCACGATGACATGACAAGAGGGAGTATTGTAAGGTGGCTCGGAATGACTTCCTTGCTACTATCTTGCCGCCCCCCTACGTCCACAACGCAGTGATGTCGACATACAAATCTTAGCTAGGTACCTGCTATATCGCCTACGAAATTATTTGTTCCACTATTCCAACTCGTCAACAACATAGCTATAGGTATCGTCAACGTTCCTAGATATCACAACTTTAATAATGCACAATAACTCCAAGGCAGTGTTGTGGAAAGAATACGATGCAGATAAATTAGGAATCTGGGCGAGCTAGTATTGTTGATGTGGTAAAGTCAAAGGTACACTCGAGAATAAATGACTCGCGCAGGCGAAATACAAGTACAGTGAAATTACTTCAACACTGTCAAAGTTTGACCCTGATATGCCTCTATTAGAAAGCCGTAAGGTCTACAATTTGGATACGGACAGTGAACGTGTGTTTGACCAGTGCCAATGTCAGCACATGCTCTTATCATGGGATAATCTACTAACACTAAATTTAATAGTTTTTCTATTACATAGACACTATCTAACATGTCTGTGATAGGAACTATTACATTAGCGTTAAATTAGCGTTATATTAGTCTCATACTAAAGTAATTACTTAAATTGGCTTACCGTACAGGTATGTACGGTAAGCCAATTTGATTTCTGGGCCACTTCGTACCTTGTAACAGTGACATTGAAATGAAATGAAATCATTTATTATTCAATTTAGGCATGTTACATGCACTATGAATGTCAAAAAACTACCACCGGTTCATAAAATAAACCTCTGCCTCGAAAAGAACCGGCGTAAGAAACTCGGCGAGGTATCATTTTTTCAAACCAATATACAATGTATATAAAATAACAGTATCATAATACTACAGAATTCAAATGCTACAATATAAACATACATACATATTTTTTAATATTAAGGACAAAATATTTCTGTGTTAGATTATATGAGATCTCTAGCGGTTTTCATATTGATATTCACTGTGACATGGCACGAAGTCGCCCAGAATTCAAATTGGTTGACTACGCCGCTGAGAAAGCCGCGGAACTGAGAAATTAAGTCGCGGGTCATATCGAGCTACGGCTAGAAAAATAACTGAATAGAAATGGAGATGAATTCATCCTGAGCCAGTAAAGCCAGGGTCGAGGGTCGCGTGGCGGTGAAAATGTTAAGTGGACAGTTGATTTGTCTTAATATGTTGTCTTGTACATTATAGTATGTGAATACAGCAATGAACAAGTAAAGCTGGTCACACACGGCCCCGTGAATACAGTCTACTTAGTGTTAATGCGGTCAACCTATTTCACGATCAAGACCCGCCATACAAATAAAAATACAATCGAATTTGAACCTAACAGTTCCGATTACAAATTTGAATTTTATTTTATGTCAAATCAATCAAATTAAAACAAATGCAACTCTATCACTTCAAAATTTAACTTATTTTCCGTTGACCATATTTTGTCCTTTATATAGGACGCGAGGTCTTAGGAGGCTATTGTAGACACCGTAGCCTATTGACTTACCATCAGACAAACTGTAATAAGCTTGTTTGCTACGAGAAACTATTTCGTTGGCGATACTATATAAGTATCATTTTGAGGTATAGTTATGATAGACAGCCTCGATTTATATGATACAAATCTTTCACAGGTATTTTTACTAGGATTTCATTATAAGGCTTGCGCGCATACCAACATGAGGCAAACTTAATGTTGGGATTTTGGCGCGCGTGGACTTAAATATCATTTGCCAGCGTTTTATTTTCGGTCTTCTTGATCTTATTGGTCAAGAAGTGTTCCAGTATGTTTATAGGTACGCTGGAACATAATTATAAGCTTTACGCCCACCCTGACCAAAACTTAATCGAAATATTTTACTTATACAAAAACTATACTAGCCTGTAGCCAATTTTTCTTCAGATCAAATGTGTGGTCAAGTGCAGCATCTACCCAAAATCAGTGTCGAGAATAGCCGAGTTTTGATCTGCTTTGTATGAAAGAGAGAGTTATCTTTGAGAGTTACTTATCTGATTCTAAGATGCAGTCATCTTGTAGTTAGTCACAGCAGTAGCCAAATAACTCATGACACATCCTTATTACTATAGGATTAAGGGTTTGTTTCTATATATTTACGTCGGTTACTAGCTATATGATGCTGACTGTATATAAAAAGTATAATGAATAAAAGACAAAGGCCTCTGCAGTGTAGTAACTCTTAGCCCTTTGTACACAGGTGACGCATATAATCAAGCGCCAATCCAAGCGCCGGTATATTCACTCTTTCGTAGTAAACGTGTACGCGTGTCTGTGGTCAACGGCATTGATATTTAAGAGACCAATGGCAGCTAAAGGGTTTATACTCGTGAGGGCCTGCCGCGAACCGTAAACGAAATATTCCCTCTGTCACACTTGCTAGTCTGTACGTACGTGCGACAGAGAGGGAAAACTTCGTTTGGGGTTCGCGGGCCCTCTGAGAGGTTACCGCCAACCGAAAACGAACGAAGTTCGAATATCTCCCTCTCTGTTGCACAAATTAGCAAGGGCGACAGAGAGGGAGATATTCGAACTTCGTTCGTTTTCGGTTCGCGGTAGCCCCTCTGATATATGTGAGGGTTATAAATAAGTGACAGTCGGTAGGCGCGTGTGACCAGCTTCTACATTTGTGTTTAGCACTTAAAAATGAATTGTTTTATTAAATAACTATAATTAAATTCAATTTGAGTTTATTTATTAGTAAGTATATTAGTTAAAAATCAATAATTCATTATATCGATGTAATAAAAACATTAAATCACTGAAGTACATAATTTGTTTCGAGTTTCATTTGTAATATTTATATTTTAGCCATGTGCCCAGCCACTATGACTCATACTTTTAAGCCTGGCCTTAACCCCTAAAGAGTCCATTAATTGGTACATCTACCTTATGCTGAAACGTGATCAATGGGGTCAAGTACATAGCTGGATACCGTTAACCAAACAGTTAACTTCGTTAATCGCTAATCCGTTAAAAAAAAGTTAACTACGTTAAACGTTATAGCGTTACATTTCGGGCCAATTATAGAAGTTAACGTTAAATCGTTAACTCCTGGTAAAAACAGCACCTGCATATGCGGTTATGCGCTATGGAAAGTAGAGGCAGGGAATGAAAAAAAAACCGGTCAAGTGCGAGTCCGAATCGCGCACCGAAGGTTCTGTACAGATATGTACCAGTTCCAACTCTTTTAATTCAGGAGAATCTCAACAAAACAGGTGTAGAAATTGAACGCCAGGGGTACAGCGCCATCTATCGACGAATTTTGGTACAAATTTGAGCCACTGAATAACTCAGTATGATTGATGGTTTTTCAAGGATATTTTTTTTATCAAATTTTTTTTTCTTTATTTGAAAGAAGGTACTTTCAGCATAATTGCGTAAGAATTTTTTAAAACTAAATACATGCAAAAGTGATTAAATTACAAACTTAGAATACAAATATCTTTTGATGAAAAAAAAACTAGATAGAGCTACTTATAGTTATATTTTTCCTGTAAAATATACATTGCTATCAATGTTATGTAATAATTTCTTAGTTTTTCCTTGGTAAACTTCGGAGATGAAGAGACGAAAGAACCGTTCCCCCTTGGAACGGTTTTTTTACATTTTCCCTCACAATTCGAAAATGATAATATAAAAAAAAAAATTCAGAATGTGCAACTCAGGCCCTTTCATACGAGTATGACACTCCACTTGGCACATTCACCCACTAGACAGAAAATAAAAAAAATATTAAAAAAAACATGATCTACCATCTAGGTTACCCTCCTTTATAACTGCTCCAAATTTCAAATCGATAGCATAAGTACTTCTGGAGACATTTAGTGATGTGACAGACAGACAGACAAAGTGAAACCATAAGGGTTCCATTTTTACCATTTTGGTACGGAATCCTAATAAGAAAGCAAGATGGCTTTAAAGCGTGTCACACACTAAGCAGATACGATAAGATATCTGTATCTGAACGCATATCTGTCAATATCGCTCCCTATACAATTCAATGAGCTAACACACACAGCGCAGATAACTTATATTTTATAGTTATCGTATCTGCGTAGTGTGTGTTGGTTTCAGATCATTAAGTTATTATACGCAGATAAAATATTATAGTATTTGCGTAGTGTGTGACACGCTTTAGAATTTCTTATAATGAACGATTAATTTAATTATCAAAATAACAGCACTGCACCATACGCCTTGCATTCACTGAGGCACCGAGCCGACAACACAATATAGTTCATTTCACTCGTGCACGTGCCTGACGCGCCCCACTTGCATCGCCTGTCTCACTCAGCGCCTATAGCTCGCGCCTACGCCGCCCCGATCGAAAGGACTTGTCAGAGCCTGTTTTTCGCGGCGCGGTGTTTGATAAAGTAAGTAGGGTAGTTAGCAGAAATTAATGAGTCCGTTAACAATTTTGCAAGTTAGGTAACTTAAAAGTTAATCCGATACACGGATGGTCAAGTTCGTTAATTAACGATTAACGAGTGAATGCCCGGCTCTGGGGCGCTACCGCGAACAGCAAACGAAGTTTTCCCTCTCTGTCGCACTTGCAAGTTTGCATATAAGTGAGACAGAGAGGGAAAACTTCGTTTGTGGTTCGCGGTAGCCCCTCTGGTCAAGTATCACGTTATTGTATGTAATCGAAGTTATTGAAAAATGTATAAATTTTGTTACGTATTGTGTACGATTATGTATTGTGATATGTGTATCGCGTAATCGAATCGCCGTGTAACTGACCCCAATTGGAATTTGTGCCATATTATAAAAATATTGAATTTACCAAGTTAAGTTTAAAGAGTTACTGCTAGAGTAACCTTCCTGATTTCGAGTACGTACCTAAGATTTCTGAATCGCTCAAGGTTCGAAGTAAAAAAGATCAAATGAAAAATGTGTTTTCGATAAAAATGTATTTCATTTCAGTCACAGAAAAGTTGTATAGATTCCTTATGAGCGTCAATCGTTGTAGAGCTCTTCAATACTTTTAATCCAGCTGAAAAAAACACTACTTATTCAGGCCTACCGTTACTTGGATGGGCGCCTTGGGCGGCATATGTGGCGCTGACTGCCCCTGCGCGGTGCGGGAGGGGTGTACATCATCACTTGCCCATCACTCCCAATCTGGGACGCTACCGCAACAGCAAACGAAGTTTTCCCTTTCTGTCGCACTTGCGTCCGAACGTGCAAGTGCGACAGAGAGCGAAAACTTCGTTCGCTGTTCGCGGTAGCGCCCCAGGGTGGAGCGATTCATTCTGTGCTGAGGGCCTACACCGAACTTCGAAAATCGAACTTCGTATCGTGCCGTCCTTTTCACTCATATAGTGTATAACACGAGAGTGAAAGGGACGGCATGATACGAAGTTCTGAGTAGGCCATCTGCTCCAAAGTGTTGTAAACCTGGCCCCTAATAGCAATCGCTCCATACGCTCTACTCAGAGCTTAGGCAGTTCAAAAAACAAATTAAGTCAATAGTTAACGCAGTAGATATGTTTTAATTTCCTAGATTTAAAGAAACTGAGACACTTTATGAGGGTTAGGAGTCCGATCCAAAATGAAGCATTGAAGCTCTTATCTTTTGATGTTATATCCACAGAAAAGGAGTGAGCCTATTTTTTTATATACAAACACGATGGCAATCAAGCGTACGATCCACCTGAATTTAAGCGGACACCGCAGCCTATAGACGCCCGCAACTCCAAAGAAGTCAAGTGTGTATTGCCGAACCTTTATAAAATTTGAAGATTCACTGTGTTGACAATAGAAGATACAACTACATAAAAGTGTGTATGACCCTAAATCGTAATCAAGTGTTCATTTCACAGGCTCTGTCAGACCTCTAGCATCGCACAGCTGTTGCAGGAATGAACACGAAAACAGTATCCCTTACCGCTCTTGGGTCTGACAACTGTCAGCCCTAAATGTAAGGTATCTGCATCATCGTCGTTTCTTTGTCGTTTCTCCGTTGCAGCTGCTTTTTTAAGCAAAGATTCCTCCAAATAAGTTAATTCTGCAAAAGAGAGGCACGATTTACAACATCATCCCGAATACAGCTATCCCGAGATTTATTACAACTATATGTAATTGGGGGTCAAACTTGACACTGGTCCGCCTGATAAGTTGTTCGTAAATTTCACAACTTGTGAATAGCAGTCCTGCAGTGCACCAGAAATTAAACACCTATAATTATAGCTCTTTTATTGTAGATACAGAAGGCCATTGGCCAAGTTTGACAGAAGAAATAACCTTCTAAGATCGGCCTGGTCAAACTTCTATTTTTGAATATAGTAATACTTACCTGTTTTCATTTCACTAACACAGATATAATTGAGTATAAACGCACAAATTTACTCTACACATGTCCAACACAATTGATAATCCTATTAACAGCAACGTTGCTCGTGTTGCATTTATCATTATCAGTAAGCCTTTGAGTACGGATGACACAAGCAGTATCAAGCAGGGAGCTAACAGCGTATAGGTAGGTAGGGTTCTTTGAGAGTGCCACAAGCCATGCTTCATCGTGGACTTTATGCCCATCGAACATCAGTTTATGCAACTCGTTAGCGTTACCTACTAGCGATTCGCTGATCCATGCTGATCCAGGGTCCGCTGAACACGCTGGCAGCTGACGGCCGCGCCTTCGCTTCTGGCTCCATCAGCTGTGACACTTGTTTCATGCATTCCGGAGACAGCTCGTTCACGACCGCTGACCGGAACCGCCACTGCTTCTTTACCTTCACCACGTTGGATACATTATTTAATAAAAAATTAAAAATATGTGTCACCAACACAAATGCTACTAAAACAGGTAGTCTATCAAAATTTTTAACTGCTGTCAGTAACTAGCCGTGGCAAAATAATGATATTGTACCTAGAACCTGTACCTGCTTCTCATACAACTCTTTAACAGTGTTCTCCTTAAACGGCAGGGATTGGTTCAGCATGGTGTAGAGAATTATTCCCATGGACCACATGTCAGCCAGCTTAGGCAAGTATGGCAAGCCTTTAAGTATTTCTGGCGCCGCGTACGAAAGCGTCCCACAGTATGTCTCCGACAAAATGTCTGTACCTCTTCTTTGCACGATGCGCGCGAAGCCGAAATCTGTTAACTTCACGTTGTAATTCGACGTGATTAAAATATTCTCGCATTTCAGGTCTCTATGTGCGATGTTCATAGTGTGGATGTAATTGAGGGCGGATATGAGCTGCCTCATCCACAGTCTGCTCTGTTTCTCAGGAATCCGGCCGTTGTGTGAGACGAAGTCGAATAGGTCGCCGTTTTCGCCGAACCTCATGAATATGAAGAACTTAGCTTGCCGCTGAAAGATGCCAGTGACTGGTACGATGTGGGGATGGTTGACGCGGATGAGGATGTCCAGCTCGCGCGGGAGGAACTTGGTCTTGTAGTCGCGCGGTGCCGTGCATGTGTCGATAACCTTGCAAGCCATTACTACGGGATAGTTGCTGCCCCGTGGGAGGTGAATCGCTTTGAACACCTGCGGGGGTTTCAAGAAATAGGTAACTCATTGTTCGAACTCGTTTCTATGCATTTTTACGATTGTACCTAATCGTCAATTAAAAACAGAATTAAAATTAGTTACAGATCCAAGAGTCTCTTTGTCAGAAGTTGTTCTAAATTGGAGAAGTGAGTTGATTATTGGCGCTCCCCACTGCTTGCCTTTGCCTCGGGTAGTTAGGTACTTGGTAGTTAGGCAATTGACAAGGATTGGGTCGCGCCTTGGCGAATGATCGTGACCTATGCAAGTGACAAAATTCATTCTTCCATAGGCACAAGTGACAAAATTCAAAATAGATACGTAGCGGAGTCTCCCTGATTTGACTGAAAAACAATGCTTAAAGCTGCTGAAGGAATAAGCCATACTTTAGAGTAGCATCCCTCTCCAATAACTTTTTCTAGATCGAAACCCTTTGACTTTAGAAGATCTATGTCTGACGGTGTCGTTATATCCATTTATACATGATGCGTTTTTGCTGTAGCTGGTTGAGTATGTATAAAGCTAACTGTCGACTCTGTTAATTGCCATTTTTATACTATTTTCTGGGTAAAGCTAACACGATGGTTCTCAATGTTCGTATTTCAACTAAGGTTATGTTTCTACTCGTGATTGTTGTCATTGCTAATAGGAATCTTCTAAGTAGTCTGTGGTTAATAGTCTTTGGTTAATTAGTCAAATAGTCATAGTGATTATATTCTCTTTGATAGTCATTGACAGGGCAGGAACACAGACTACATAGTAAAAACACGTGATTATAGGTCAATACCAAATAGATAACAATTAGTGTCCGACCGATGTTTCGGTTTCGGTTTCGGCCTAAAAATCATGTTTCGGCCGAAGGTTCGGTTTCGGCCAAAAAATTCCGAACCTTTCGACATTATACTTCCGGATCGCGTTCGGCTAACTCTAACTCAGGGTGCGCTCGGCACAACCGGCAATGGCGTAGCTCGCTCGACTCCGCCAACAGTACATCTTATTGTAGCTAAGTATTTTATATTTTTATGTATTACAAAAACATAAATGTGAAAAATGCTAAGTTCGTAAACGATTTCGCTAATAAAATAAATTAAGATCGAAATAAAATGATTTGCTGCACAATAGTGCGACTTGGAAATTTTTCTGTTCTTCATATTCCTCTACTTGATACTTTAACTTCGACATACTCAAACTTGGCATTTTTTGATTGGATATCATTATATTTTATCAAATAAATAGGTAGGTAAGTATCAAAATTAACGATTTATTTTCGGAGAGCGAGCCTAAGAAACCTATAATCAAGGCTATACATTTAACAGGCGAGCAAATAATATACTGCCGGTACGGAAAAATAAATATATTTTTCACTTCTCATGCTCGAAGTGTGTCATATTAGACTTGTCAAGCGGGGCTAAAGTAGTACATTTAACCCCTAGGGAAAATATGAATACATATTTATGATTTACAAAATATTTGAATTTGACCAATCAAAATACTTCACCTATTAAATCCACCAATCACAGAACACTAATTTAACTCTTAAAAAAATATTTGGTATTGGGTATTAACCAACCAGAATACAGCTTTACTAAAATCGACCAATCAGGAAACATAATTATTTTTTCTATAGAGTCTAAAGATTAAGTTTGTAGTAGTCCCTATTTCACAATAATTAAAAAAGTGGTTAAATCGTTCGAGCAACACTTTGAAGCGCTCAATAGAAGGTCAGTTAGCTTTTTTCGCGCGTGAATGTTGCGCGCGAACCGCAGTGTCTATGTTTTGTGTCAAAGGAGTATAGAAAAAAAAAATCATGCTGCAAAAGTATATATCTTCGCCGTGGAATTTATTGTTAATTTTGGGTGGGTTAACCTTTGTTTATTTATTTTCTCGCAATCGAAGTGAAAAGTAGAGTGTATAACTCTGGTCTAAAAGCCATATTACCCCTCGAACTATTTTCCCTCACTTCGTTCGGGAAAATAACTATCTCGTGGTAATATGGCTCATTTTAGACCCTTGTCATACAATCTACTATTTCACTTCTCATGCTCGAAAAGTGTGTCATATTAGACTTGTCAAGCGGGGCTAAAGTAGTACATTTAACCCCTAGGGAAAATATGAATACATATTTATGATTTACAAAACATTTGAATTTGACCAATAAAAATACTTCACCTATTAAATCCACCAATCACAGAACACTAATTTAACCCTTAAAAAAATATTTGGTATTGGGTATTAACCAACCAGAATACAGCTTTACTAAAATCGACCAATCTGGAAACATAATTATTTTTTCTAAAGAGTCTAAAGATTAAGTATGTAGTAGTCCCTATTTCACAATAATTAAAAAAAGTGGTTAAATCGTTCGAGCAACACTTTGAAGCGCTCAATGGAAGGTCAGTTTAGCTTTTTTCGCGCGTTAATGTTGCGCGCGAACCGCATTGTCTATGTTTTGTGTGTCAAAGGAGTATAGAAAAAAAAACATGCTGCAAAAGTATATATCTTCGCCGTGGAATTTATTGTTGATTTTGGGTGGGTTAACCTTTGTTTATTTATTTTCTCGCAATCGAAGTGAAAAGTAGAGTGTATAACTCTGGTCTATGTAAAAGCCATATTACCCCTCGAACTATTTTCCCTCACTTCGTTCGGGAAAATAACTATCTCGTGGTAATATGGCTCATTTTAGACCCTTGTCATACAATCTACTATTGAATAAAAAATGTAAAATTTTGACATTTCCTACATTTTTTCCTTTTATACACAAAATTACCTCGCTGGATATCAATTTAAAACATTCTAGGTCACCTGAAATAGTCAAATTTTTTGACGTCTGTTTTGTTTTCAGTAAAAAATATTGAATTTGAGAAGTAGGTTCTTTTACAAATTTCAAATAAAATACTAAAATTGTGTTACCAGCGATTTCTCAATGTAATTTGAGACGTTAGTGCCTTTAAGGAAAGACGAATCTTCGCTGTATGCCTCCCTAAGGCGTTGTAAGAGGAAACTGATTGAGGAATATGGGGGCGGAGCATGGCTGCTCCGGTAGCTCTTCCTATTTTCCCCGCTTTAGTGTGTAATTTGCGTTAGCAGCGTTACTACTTAATACAAAATTGATTTAAAAGTTAATTATTGAAATTTAGGATTCGGTAATTAGAAGATGGTTTTACAAGAATCGCGAAATTACAAGTCTGTAAGTCAAAAAGATTTTAAGTGTCTCTTGCCCTCAGAGTGGCCCGAAATGCTTCTTGTAATATAACCCACGGCCGGTGTATCGCCTTTTTTTGCTTTTCGAACTTGGCTGACACGATTTTAATACATTTATAAAAGTTTCGGTTTCGGTTCCGGCAATAAAACATGTTTCGGTCGGACACTAATAACAATGGCTGTTTGTGGTTCACTCATCCCCTATTTTTACGTGGAGAAAACTTGCGAACCAGGATGCCGGATATCGGGGGATGACTGGGTTATGTGGTACATCTATCACTAAAAACTCCACGGTGATCGCCATCTGCGCTCTCCAGGATCCAGGAGGACAGTTTTGCAATATTTAATAAAATTTACTTTGTATTTTGCTGAAGTATAGCACTAGAATGAACTTTAAATACATGCAAAAAACGGAAAAAAAACATTTTTTCCAAGATGGCGGAGAAAGAGAGAGGGACAGAGGCCGGGTTTTATAAAGATCCATTAGACCAAATGTCAGATCAAACAGTAACTCGGTACATTTTTTGATATAACTAACCGACATAAGGTCTAACGGATCTTTATAAAACCGAGCCTTAGAGTACCAGAACAACGATTAACAAAATGTACCTGTGAGTTAGGTATGACGATTTTTTTTCTATGGGCGGCACCTCTTCCGGTATACCGGTTACCTAGATACTTCCGGTTCAAATTTCGAGATGGCGACAGGTAGATTCGTAATCAGCAGGGTCAAAACGTGGTCGCCCCAACTGTTACACATACTTCTTCAAACATGATCCTAGTCTATTTGGAGGACAGGAGGGTCTCGTTTTCCCTCTTGATATGACAGTCGTTTTCGTAAAACTAGTTCCCACGCCATATCTTGATATTTTGATATTGCACAAAAGCGAAGAAGTTTGCCTACACCGTATCAAACATAAGGCACTGTATTTTTCATTTAAGGTATTGAAGTGGACGGATGAATATAAATATAGGTAAATCAAATCGATGGGTAATCAAACAACACTCGTAAACGGATGAATATGTTTTCCAATAGTAATATTGCGACAAATGCGACAATTTTAGGGAACTAAAACTGACTTGAACTTCACGTGACTTAAGTTGAACAGATGAGATATAACCACAATCAAAATCATAAACACGTAGGCATAAGTTTCGTTTTCCTTTGAAAAGAGAACTTCGTAGGGTAAGTCGGAACCATGCGCTAGCACAATTTGTTGTCTAGTCGTGTCTTGCGCGACTTACAACGAGAAGGGAAGATTTTTCTCTTAATCGCGTCGCGTCGCAGCTGCAGTTTTGCATGCCCCGCTGGGCGCTACAATGATAAGTGATTTTCACTAAATATGTCGAAGTCGACAGATTGACACAACTAAACATATCTTACATCCATGCAACAACCTAAAATAAGTGTGTTGCATAGACGCAAGATTTTGTGATAGTAGAAGATTTCGATACCTACATTTTACGGAAGGCAAGTATGGTGGCGCAGTTGCACCGATTAACTAAATATTGTGGCATTGCGGCCGATGCTTAGTTGCTTACCCGCTCTCGTCGCCAAGTGTCTGTTTGTTTCATTTAGACTAGATAAAATTATGAATAAGTTACCAAAATATTTGACAATACAAGACGCTCAATAATAGCTGACAAGTTCTAACTGCTCTAAATATATTTACAATATGTAATCCAACGAAAGACAATTACTAAATATTATATAAGGAGTTATATGCTCATATCATAGGCGTAAAATGGTGTACCTATTTACCTAATGTAGCTAACTAGGTCTAGTAGTGGATTTCATCTGGATGAGAGATTTAACTGGACACACTTATCTTGTTAATATACTCCAGAGCCTGTATACCGAACTGCGTATCGTGTCGTCCTTTTCACTCTCGTGTTATTCACTATATGAGTAAGTGGGACAGCACGATACGAAGTTCGGAGTAGTCCCTGTGACCCTAAAAGATGGACAGGATGTCGTTGTACTTATGGTCCTTCACCGAATTTTAATAGCGTTTTCAAATAAAGAAAAAAAATCTTCTAAAACTTCATTACTTAACATGTTAAGATATTTATTTTCCTTTCGTTGTGTTACTGTTTAAACAGTATACAGCAGAGCTTAGTTACATAGGTACATGCATACGTAGTCATGTCAGATATTTTTGAGCGCCTAGTCCTGTCGGCCCCACTAGGATAAGGTTATTTTTTCCTTAAGATCGAAATATTTAGTGTTTGCCAAAATTAGCTCGCTTATGGGAATTTAATGTGTACATGTTTATGATCTTGACCGAGTTTGGATCACGCCGGAAAAGGTCCACTACCACCGCCCGAGACTGCCTTCGGATCTATCCTTTTCAATGTTTTCAGTGCATCTGAAAAAAAAACAGTGTTAAACTAAAACACAAGCCTTAAGCCTAATTTGTTGCAAGACGGCCATCGAAAGACTAACACTAAAAAAGGGAAAACATGAAAAAGGAAAAATTTAAATAGATTGGCGGTTTTGTAAGTACGATGGATGAGCGAATTTAATTACTGAAAACTACTTAAGTATTGGAGAAAAAAAACAGCCGTATAGACTTGCTGAAGCTGAATAAATTAACATTAAATTAGGTATTATGGATTTCACATGGACTAAAGGAAAACCAGTGATAGAATACCACAAAGTTACCGATATCGAGTTAACCCCAGTTATAGGAAATTGATAGTTTTCGTGATATTAGAAGGCATCGATAATGTCGATATCAGGCATGGAATACCTTAACCTATTCACCGCCTGTACTGAATTTATATCAAGTCAGTACATTTAGTGCCCCACACGCCATGACTTTGTATCAAGTCAGTATAAAGCAACCTATGTGCCGTCTAGTAAGGTTCATATTCGGTCGTTTGTGCTGACTTCGGCGTGTGAGACACAACTTACGAAATCTACTTTGGCGGTGAAGAGGTTAACCGTATTCTACTCCCCGGCTATCCTATTGAGGTTTGTAATCCGACATCCTGTATATGCAGGTCACACCTTTTGCATTGCCTGGTTCGACTTCAGAGTCTTCGATACGCCAGGGTTTCTCGGTGTCTTTGCTCGCCTGTTTCAGCAAGTCTGCCTCCAGTGGAGTTAGCTCTGTAAGATACAAATGGTTAATGACTTAAAAGTACTTGACACGAGTCAATTAAATCCCGGATTTACTCAAATCCAGTTAATGTTATCAACTTATCACAACAAGAATTTCTCAGCTCAGTTTTGCCCTCCGGCGTCAATAGGCGTTTAAGCAACCATAACGTTTGGAAAATAACTATAGCCTGGGTAAGTACTTCGATGTTGATGATAATGTTGCGATTTGTTCAAAACACAAATGATAATCAAGAATATACTTCGTTGATCGACGGACGATGAAAAGCACTATGCATTGCCAATGCCAAAGCACGTAAAGTGTGTATGAAAGCGCATAAATACTCACATTTCGTCACATGTTAGTACGCGTGCAAGAACCCGCTTGTCGATAAACGAGGCCATATATATGTCGATAAACGAACGGCTGAATATACATTCAATAATATCAACAGAAGCATAGGTCCGTCCTAAAATTATGCACCTAAGTTTCTCACACCCGAAACACGCGCCACTGACAACGTAAATTGTCGCTCATCGTAAGGTACTGACACTGACGGTGCCTTGGTACTTAAGTTGCAAACCAAAGGTTCGGTACGTGTCCAAAAGTTATGCGGATTGGGCCCGTACCAAAAATGCTTTCGTATGTCCGGCGTATTGACGGATGATCGGCAGTTTTCATACAGGTCACATTTCGCAACCGAATCTCGTGAGCGAGTTCGATAATTACATGGTTTTTTGTGGAGTTTATGTTTTTTTTTTACATAGTGGCGTAAAAATGCTCCCATGATCTACAAGCTCACAGAGCCACTTTACTTTTCTTAACAACCCAAGTAAGGGCTTCGCCCGGGGCTACCCGGGGCCGAAAAATTTCTAAAGCCGCCACGTACTGCTTTTAAAATCTTACTAGAGAGCCGCGAATCCATGCCGATCCAGGCGCCGTTGAAGATTGCATTCGCGGTAGGCCGATTCTGCGCCTCGGGATCTATCATCGCTGTCACTTGTTTCTTGCATTCCATCGACAACTCGTTTACTGTGTTCGTGCGGAATTTCCATTTCCGCTGCACCTTCACCAAAAACGAGTGATTTTAAATATTTCAGCTAGATACGTATAAGGCGCATGCTGACGCTTCAGAGCGGTGGACTGCATGAGCGGTACGACGATATTAGACTGAACGCCATAGGCATTCGATCGATCCCTAGAATTGCTGAGACGTCAAGATGCGCCTATTAGGCTATCGGGATGCAGGCTTCGTATTAATTAAACGGACTCCCAAGGTCGGCCGTTAAAACTAATACTCAACCTGCAATTGCCTGTTTCCATGCCTCGACAATTATGTATTGCATGCTCTCTGAATATCGTATTATACTAACTAACGACCTGTCGTATACCTGCTTATCATACAACACCTTGACGGACGTCTCGTTAAACGGCAAGGCTCTATTCAGCATTGTGTAGAGTATAATGCCCATGGACCATATGTCGGCCATTTTCGGAAAATACGGCAGACCCTTCAGGATTTCCGGAGCAGCATACAAGAGCGATCCACAGAACGTCTCCGAGAGGGCTTCTTCAGCGGAACCCCAGGTGCGCGTGCGGCGAGCGAACCCAAAATCCGTTAATTTCAAGTTGTAATTTGTCGAGATTAGGATGTTTTCACACTTGAGGTCCCTATGCGCTATGTTAAGTGTGTGCATGTAATCTAGGCCACACATCAGTTGTCGCATCCACACTCTGCTCTGAGCTTCAGATATGGCGCCATTTCTAGATATGTAGTTTAAGAGATCACCGTTTTCGCCCATGCGCATGAACACGAAGTATTTCGAGTGACGCTGGTAGATGTTGGTGACCTGAATGACGTGAGGGTGGTTGATACGCATTAGTATGTCTAGTTCCCGAGGAAGAAACTTGTTGAGGTACATGCGGGGGGCGGCCGAAGTGTCGATCACTTTACATGCTAGATCGATGGATCGCGTTTCGTCTATCAAATAGATGGATCTGTAAACCTATAAACAGAACATTTTTGTCCTTATTGTACAAAATAATAACCGTGTAAAATACACAAGGAAAGGCGAACATACCCATATAACCATTTTTAGTCGTCGTACAACTTACAAGATTTTGTCGACATTTATGTGTCGACTCCGGTAACAATTTTGGTTGCCGTTACGACACTATTCGGTTGAGAGGACTAAAATGGGGACTAGTCGACACAGTAACTTCTGGTTACTTAGTCACGTCGTCGTGTGGTAACATAGTTACCAGTTTGCAACTAGTTGCAGCTCAAATCATACGTTCATTCACTTACTAAACTTCAGCTGCTGTCATTATTTGACACAAACGTTGATGTGAAAACTTTCAATTATGAACCTGATTCCTGCAATGGACATAAGTGTCAATTTATTTTTAGTAATATTTTTTGATTTAATGATTCGAATAGTATTGTGAACGAAAATACACTGTGTAATTTAGTAATTGAAGTTGAAATTTACCATCGCGCCACCAAAATAATAAAAATTTACCAATTGACAACAAATAGAACATAGATTTTACTCCATAAAATTTAATGGATATTATTATACATATATGTAAACCTTCCTCTTCAATCACTCTATCTATTAAAAAAACCGGATCAAAATTCGTTGCGTAGTTTTAAAGATTTAAGCATACATAGGGATATAGTGATATAGGGACAGAGAAAGCGACTTTGTTTTATACTATGTAGTGATGATACAAACTATATATAACCTAATAATAAAAATAATTGAAATGAAATAAGCCACAGGGTCACTTTTATATGTCATCGGTAATTAATAAACAATAATCATAAAGCTACAGCGTCATTATTAATTAGCTACTTATTTAACAAACTGAATATCATTATAAAAACAAAAACGTTGCAAATGAAAATAGATACATAGAGATGTATATGGTCTCTGTCAAAAACATTAAATAAATAAAAAATATTTCAAATATCACCGAGATGTATAAGGTCTCTGAGCGTCATAATTTGAAGTCGTGAATAATAATAATGTGTGCCGACAATCTTACATACATCGACCTAGTTCCAAAAAACTAAGCAAAGCTACTATTTATCAGGAACAAATATTCGTGCTTATGATACAAATAAATTCCGATTACCGGAATCCGAACCCAGTCAGGTCAGCTTCATAGGCATGCAGAGTAGAACCCTACCTACTAATTATAGGCTTAAGCGGTAGTCATAACCTATATAACTTCTGATAACATTTCATAGTTACAAACAATTTTACTTCGACGTGTATAACAATGAAACAAAAGCACGTACATACCTGAAGTTGGGCTTTCTTGAATCTCGAGTATTTTTCGGTAAAAAGTTGATGTGAGACGAAATGTTTTTGGTTCACGATTAATTTTTATATCATTCAATGATTTTCATGATTTATTTAGCAGAGTAAGAAGTAAAACTGACAGCAAAAGTTTGGAAAGGTTTGGACGTTGTAGTGATTTTTTCCAATTAAATTTAGTTACAAAGTATAGGAACAGTTACGTCACATTTACGACACATTTCATAAACTTTAGTAACAAAGTGTCTACATAGTTACTAAACATTGTTCCTAAACTGTACACCAGTCACAATTTAAACGCAAATGTGTATATAATATTTCGACACAAATGCTACAGTAACGTGTGGACACGATGACTACACTTACCCCCATATTCATAAAACTTAACAAACCTCTGCTAACTAAAATGTCTGTTGTCACTGTTTCACAAGGACATGTGTCAAAGTGACAGATAAGGACAAACGAACTTTAGCGGCTGGTTAACTAATATAGGTTTGATAGACGTTTATGAATAACGGGGTTAGTTACTAAAAATAATTTCGGTCGCATTGTGTACGAACTGTTACCACACATAAAAACCAAACCCAACACAGTCGCAGAGACTCGTAACGGTTACGAAACTGTTTCGACTTGTGACTACTTTGAAAAATCTGCGACCGAAAATGGCTATATGGGTAATTTAAAGGGAGATCCCTTAAACTAAAGAGACTTAACTTAAAGAGATCTTTAAGTTAACCTTTGAGTAAATGACAGAAGAGATAAACAGAGGTAGACTAAATTAGCCACCTGTACAACAAGGTACAAGAACGAGAGCAGACATAAAATAGATAAAAACATACATACATTTATAGGTACTCTTGGAAGGATAAAGTATAAATAAATACACAATAAACGGTAATGTAAGGGTTGAACTTTTTAATTTCTTTGAACCATAACGTCCTTCTAGGACAATTATAAAAAATCAATCAGAGTAAGATAAATTTTATATAATTGTGTATTTCGGTATTAATATATTTATAATTCGGTACTTATTATTGGTGACCGAAAGAATGTTCTCGTAGATGAATTTGCCTACTGTTTTAAGTCGTCGTCTCCCGGCGAAAAAAATAAAAAATTGCATTCTTTTGTTATGTTCCCTGGGATCCCAGGGACCGGTAGACGACGGGATAGAGTAAACTGCATACTTAAATTGTTTTTCACCTTTGTCAAGATTATCTTATTTTTAATCTGGCAGGAGCTAGGCTGATTGAAAAAAAGTTGTATTATCCCCGAAACGAAACAAATCAACGCGAACATTCTAGTTGGGCTAATATAACGCAATGTAAGGTATGACTCCGGAACAACCTCAAATAGTCCTTCGCCCTGTATTCTATGTGATCAAAATCCTAAGGTATAACATACTTTAGCATAGGATCCTTCGCCAATCAGGTTCTGTATAATGAACTTCCTTTCCTGCAGCACAGCAAGGTCTGAAGATGACTCCATTCATATTGTTTTTGCATTTTAAATACAGCAGAGCATGGTGCATTAGCTAGATAACTAGCTATCCGCTTAGTGTTTACATTTTCATCTTATGTTTTTTTGTAAGAAGTGATTTGTACACATACTTGTGTACTATTTTTTTATGTGAGTAAATACTGGAAATGTCATCTGTCAGGGCTATCCATGATGTCAAAGAGAATATAATATCATTACGTTTTACATGATGTGTTCACAGATAAAATTCAGTCTAAGAGTTACGTGTGGCAATCTAACTTCATGGAGTCTATTAAGACCTTTTGTGAAGTAAAGATCCCTCTGTGATCTCACTCCACGTACCACATATGTTAACATTGTGTTAGCATGACTTTTGTAACCATGTATTTTCTTTAAATGAGAGTGAATACCTACATTGAAAAAACAAAGAGAAATTTGTAAGAGACCGAGCGTTCATCGTGTAGACGCTGTGCGGGCGCTGAAAGATGCTGGCAAGACGCCGACGTTCGAAAGAGTAGACGTCGGGTTATCGCAGTGTTGCCAGGACCCTTAGGACGAAAATTACGTTCCTTTTCTTGAAAAGTTACATTTTTGATGCAAATGTTACATTTTTTATATTTTTCATGATTACTTTCGTAACGTTCGATTTTAAGAAATGAGTAGCCATATACAACTATAATTCGGCGAGTTCGGCGACAGAATTACGCCAGTCTGATGGGCGGTATCTCGAATGTCATAGGTACATATAGTTGCAACAGACGGATAGACTGAGGCGTACCATGTAGGTTCTTTTGTCACCTTTTCTGTATGAAAGCCTATAAATTGTCTCGCTTGGACCCGGTTAGATACAATTGACCTTTCTTTTTTAAATAGAGTTTCATTATTCTCAAAAGTTACAAAAAAATCCTTTACCACAGAAGTTACTTACACTTACATGTTACGCGAGCCGGTCAAAAGTTACGAAAAATGTAAGAAATGTAACCATCTGGCAACACTGGGTTATCGCTACGTGCTGGTGAAACGCTGACGCTCAACAGACGCCGCTGGCATCAAGGCAGGATTGCGCCGACGTTGCGTAGACGCCGCGCGAACGTTGCCGCTTCGCTGCGCCTACGCTGGCAGGACGACGACGCTCAAAAGAAGACGCTAGTGTGGGGTCTCTACTAAGTGTGTGTTATTTCGAGGAGGGTGAAGTTGGAGTGTAGTAGATACTAGTTACTTAAAAGTCCTACTACATAGTTTCCAGCTACCCAAATTTTAGACTTCATAAGCTGGTTGGTCTCATGTTTATTAAATGTCTCAAGAATCAGTCCTATTTGGTTCCTTCTACTACATACCTACTACATGTCACTTTCAAGCAATGTGGATTCTATTATCCCTCATGAAACATGATAGACAAGTATGGCCAGGGACTGTTTGGGATGGATGTTAGGTAAGAAAATTGGCAACACTTTAATCCCCAATCTACACTTATATGTTTTTGTGGCCTGATTTTTTGTCACCATTTTGAAATGTTTGTTTTAGGTCTGTAGGATTAATTCACGTCCTACTTACTCTTACTCACTCTTCCCAGAATAGTTTCTTGCCGCGTCCTCTAGGAGTGTTCTGATCTGACACATCATTCATATTAATATTCATATTATTTATTGCATGTACAATTGTACATGTGTTTAAATTGGTGTTAAAATACAATTTGTTTCAACATGTACCCTTTCAGGCATAGCAATTCACTACAACTAAGAAAAAGTATACAACTAACTATAATTAATTACATTATAGTAATGTTGTGAGCATATAAATACTATAAATAAACGTTCAAAAATAGAAATACATTATTTTGTTTATTTTATTACAACATTTATACATTATTTCATTACTATTGTTCAGCGCATATTAATCTGTAATTTATATTTTTTACGTATGAATAAAATAATAAATACGTAGATTAAAATTATTTAATTTGTTTAAGATTGCCAGTCCAAAACTCATTCAAGCAATAATAGCATTTATGCAGTAAAAATAGCTTTAGTTTCTTATAATAAACATTATATTTGTCAAGTGCTTTAAAACTATTAGGTAGTTTATTTGAACTTTTTTATTTAGCGGGTGGGAGAATAAGCTGATATTTGTTTTCTGTCTCTTTGGGGTTCTTTAAATAAGTGTTTGTTTTTCCATGCGTATAGGGCCAACGTCAAGATATACTGGCACGGTAGTGGTAAAATTGCTAAGTTTTTGAACTGAGGTTTGCAACTTTCGGGGCCTTGAATACGTACCATGATACTTATACACTTTTTTTAGGGTTCCGTAGCCAAAATGGCAAAAACGGAACCCTTATAGTTTCGTCATGTCCGTCTGTCCGTCTGTCCGTCTGTCCGTCTGTCCGTCTGTCACAGCCGATTTACTCGGAAACTATAAGTACTACAGTGATGAAATTTGATGGGAATATGTGTTGTATGAACCGCTACAAAATTATGACACTAAATAGTAAAAAAAAGAATTGGGGGTGGGGCCCCCCATACATGTAACTGAGGGATGAAAATTTTTTTTTCGATGTACATACCCGTGTGGGGTATCAATGGAAAGGTCTTTTAAAATGATATAAAGTTTTCTAAAAAACATTTTTCTTAAAGTGAACGGTTTTTGAGATATCAGCTCTCAAAGTCGTAAAAAGTATGTCCCCCCCCCTCTATTTTTATAACTACGGGGTATAAAATTCTAAAAAAAATAGAGGTGATGCATGCTAATTAACTCTTTCAACGATTTTTGGTTTGATCAAAGTATCTCTTATAGTTTTTGAGATAGGTTGATTTAACTGTAATTTTGGTTAAGTTATTTTTGCTGTTTTATAGATACTAGTACGGAACCCTTCGTGCGCGAGTCCAACTCGCCCTTGGCCGGTTTTTGCATCACAAACAGCTCGTGGGCATTTGTGCTGTTTCCCCAAAGCATGATGCCGTAGCTGAGCCGTGAGTGTGCAAACGTGTGATAGGCTGATAGTATAGTTTTTAGGTCTGTTGTTTTGCGCAGGTTGTAAAGTGCGTATAGAATAATAGATTTTTTTTCTATACCTACGCACATTTTAGTAATTTCTATGTGTTTGTTCCAATTTATATTATTGTCTACAGTTATTCCTAGCAGGTTAAAATTATCTACCTCTTCTATTTCGGTATTGTTCATTATAATGTCTAAATTTAATGGGTTATTCTGTCTCTGGTAGAATTGTATTAATTTAGTTTTTGTAAGATTAATTTGTAGATTTTGCATGTTTAGCCAGTTATAAATTTTACAGAGAGTACTTTTTAAGATTTCATTTTGGTTTTCACCTTTACTAATTTCAAATAATAATGAAATATCGTCTGCAAATAAGATGTTGTATGTGTCGACCGTTTTTGGAAGGTCGTGGATATAAATCAAAAACAACGCGCACCCTGGTACACTACCCTGAGGTATCGAGCCTTTTAAATCTCTTCTTTCAGAGCATTTTTGCACTCTCATTTGTGGTCGGGTTGTGATAGGTGATCTGAACAAGTTGGGTATGGTTTTGTAGAAAGTCATGCACTATACACCTAACCCCTGAGTAGTACATCTTGTTAAGTAGGATTTTGTGGCATACCCTATCGTACGCTTTTGTAAAATCTAGTAGGAGCCCATCTGCACGCTTTTTCCTATCTGAAATGGTTAAAATGTCTGCATATAATTTGTTACAGCAAGGGTTGTACAGCGGTCTTTTCTAATGCCGTACTGATTTGTATGTACATTATTTTTTTCCAGGAATCGATAGAGCCGGTCGCACGTTTTCGTAAATTTTTGATATAGATGGTAGCAAAGCATTCGGTCGGTAACTACAAGGATCCATATCATTACCCTTTTTGAACATTGAAAGCAGCAGGCAAAGACAAAGGAAATAGGTCTGAGTAACCTACCTATCTATTAGGTAATCCTCCAGCCTACTGCGGTTATTCAGTTTGGCGATAATGACTCAGTCATATGCCATAAAAGCTCCATCTTTAATGAGATCCTTAGAAGAAATAATGACGCGTCAAACAATAGGTTTCGCTGACCTCGCCGTGAGTGTAATCACTCGTATGCCGGCGACCCGCAGCGCCCGTTTGTGCATACAATGCAGCCTGCTGCATTCTGCGCGTTAGGCGCTAGGGGGAACGCCATCTAGTGGGGAGCATGATGACGTGGAGCGAGTGAGCGCGCCGTCGTCGCCCGCGCAGCTCGTTACACGCATGAGCGGGTCGAGCACACGCCGAACCGAACCAACCAGCCACTTCAGTCACAGTTGACGCTACTCCGCGAGTGGTGGTGTCGCGCCTCCTCCATGCACTCCAACAATTCGGGGAAGGTCGAGTACACAACACATCACCAGAATGTGACAAAACAACCGCGTACCGCACTCTCTAGCTAATAACTTCCCTTTGTCTTTCTTAGTAACTAAAGTCAACAAACTTTTTTATTACTTTCTAAAACGTATTTAATTTTCCGTGTGTGTCTCGTTTCAAGCTCGCGCCAACAAAACGTGTGTGTGTGTAAATAAATATTAATATAGTGTTGTTAAGTTAGATACGACATGACTGTGTCATATGCCGGCGAGGTACCGAACGGCAGCAGTTTCGGATGTTTCTGGAGGATCCTTTGCAAGTGAGTGGGGAGTTGGGAGGTCTAGACCGGTGAGCTGCAAGGGCGGCTGCGCTCCGAGTCCAGCGAAACAGCTGTTCGGGCCGGCGCAGCAGCCACAGACGCGGGCTGTGACGAAACAGCGCCGATCGTCCGTGGCCACATGTTAAACCGTGACAATAGCACCTCTCCGAGCCACTGCCGCGCTATTGTGACGTGATGCCACTTGTATTTAATAATTGTACACAATACCGCCCAGTATCACTTCGCAAATGTAACCTGGCGCCACAATCACAAGTCTTCACGGGCGACCTTGGTCTGTGATGATTGTAGGTATTTGGTAGTATCGGGGCTCAGTGTGACAGTGACAGACTCGGCCCTGACGACGAAAGGTGGCGAAAGTATCTCTGACGCACACAGCAATCGATTAAAAATACCTTATTCGATAGTTCTTAGTAACGGGCACAATCATGCGATTGAAGTTATGTTATAGTTATTGGACGCTAATTTCGCTTGACACAAATCGAACCTGCATGTGACTACTTAGCTACGACGCTAGAAGTATAAAGCATAAAGCAATCAACTGCAACACGCCAGTGAGTAATGTTATTATATCACGGTGCATGCCTTAAGTCTACTTGCATCGATGGTTACCTATGTACCATAGGTATATCGATAAAATCAATAAGTGTGTTCCGTTAAGTGGACATAATATGTAAGTAAGACCATTGACCAATGCAATCTAACAGTTGTAGGTAATACAAGTCAGAACCAGAAAATAAACAAATAATTACCCACGTTTTAGCACGTGCTTTTTGGTCACACCGTTATCTTTAAACGACTGGTTCGCTTAATGTTCTGTTCTGCCGTTTCTAACGTGAAACGGTAACAGAAATAAGTGACAATGAAAATAAATTGAATGAGAATATGTGTACCACATAACAGGAATACATCGTCAGCCTCGAATAATATGTGGCCTCGATTTCGGTTTCATGGAGTTTAAAAGTTTTCCAAGTCTGAATGGAGTGACTAAGTACCTGCCTGCTGTAACATAATGTTCGGATTTATCCTTAGATTTGTATCTCATTTCCGTTCACATAATGAAGCAGGAACGAAGTACCTATTCATTCTCTGTAATGCAAAGGATACTGAGAAAAAGGTGTCTCAACTCAAATATTAACTCATGTGTTTCGTTTGTACAGGAGATATGTACTTAGGTAAATTTGCTAAGACGCGTCCAGTAAATACTTCGAGAGATAAAGATGTCGATTTGCAGAAAAAGTGCAATTAACACTTTCAGAACGGCTAAAGATTATCAATATTTATTCGGTGCTCCGTTTCTTCACGCTCTTTTCTTAGCAACCCTTTTTGTTTGTTACTAGGTACCTACGGTACGTAGAGCAGAATCTTTTTGTGCTGAGAGAATTCCATAATAATAAAAAATACCAAATAATTCCCTCTAACACAATGATGATTGATTTCTTATAAAGTAAACAGTAATTCCATAAGTCAGCCAGGAAGTATTTGATTAGATCATTGTGTTTTGATTAAGTATACCACTACACTTCGTGGAATAGTTAAATCCGAATATTGTCACAATGTTCCTTAAATAACCGTTGCATTTATTTAAGGAACATTGTGATAATCATTTTAACTTGTGACATCGTGAATCTTAAGAAAAACATCACTACAATAGGTAGATGCACAAGATCCACCATTAGACGGACTCCTTCACCAGAACGTCGGTCCAAATAGGTACAAAACAATACAACAATACAAATAATTAAAGGATATAGTACAGTACAAAAACACAATGAGTAGAGGCAAACAGACAACCTGAGGGAAGCGGAAATGAAATCTAATCATAACGATACCTACAAAGCGCTGGTGTGGGAGCAAAACAATCAGATACCCAAACATTGGTAAGGAATGTGCCTCAGGCAAGTTGCGCCAAGTTACAATTACAGACCGAATCAACGTATGGCTCTGGCACACCTGTCATCCTATAGAAACCAGAATTAATAAATTTTACGATTACAGAACGGTTTGGTGCAACCCCATTCTCCCCCACACCCAATGCAATGTCCTTCATCAGTTATATTTAGTAGTTCCGGCTTGACGGATTCTGGCATAAATGTATGAGGTGTCGTTACTCGTCTTAATTGCAACTTACATAAGTTACAGAAAGGCAGGTTTTTAAATGTTACTTATAATTGTCTAATGAGATTTTTAGACAACTCTGCGTCGAGGTCGTCTAAAATCAGTAATTAGCAAGCGTTCTCACAAGGCTCGCCTAAGGTCGCTCGTACAAATTTTGACGGCTTCTAATTTCGTATTCCGATTGTAGGAAGCCTATCGCAATGTGGGCTCATGTGACGATTAGCCTTTGCATGCCTGATCACTTCACGGTCACGGGAAAATACTTCGCCCATACAGGGCGAGCGCTAGTTTTTTTTTACCTCTATTTGCGATAACCGTTGCGCTTGAGTCCTCGTTTATTTTTAAATTGCGGATGCTTTAATGTATCGATCAGTGCCACATCGGTTCAAGCTCCAGCTGTGCGATTCAAAACCCGTTTTACTTACATCACTTACTCTTGGCAGTAGACCCTTGGTATATCTTACAAATTAGTAATGACTACACTAATAGTCGGTAACCGTTGTGAATACTAGTATCATCGCTATAGCGATGATACTGGCCGAAGAAAGTCGTCTAACTAGTCGCCCTAGTAATTGATTACATAGAAGCAGTTTTTATTTACAGCTTCTGGAATTCGCTGATAGATTTAGGGCCTGGCCACATTACCACGGCGCGGCATCGTGAGCGTGAAACGGCGCGGCGCCGTAGTGCGGCACGTCGCCGCGTCGTGCAGATCTATACACGGATTACACGGTGCCGTGCCACGTCACGTTGAGCGGATTCACGGTACGGTGCCGCGTCGTCCCACGACGCCGTATTGTCCAAGGGCGCAGCGTCGTCAAAATTGTTAAGATCAGTCGTCAACCAGACATCATAAGTATTCTGCTCTTGTTGTTGTTACAAAAATAATAATAATAATAATATATTCTTTATTGCACCACAAAAAGAAATTGTCACAAGATTAACCTTAAAAACTAATAGGTAACAACAGGCGGTCTTATCGCTATAGAGCGATCTCTTCCAGACAACCTTTGGGTAGCAGGAGATGAAAACTTAAAGAAAAATAACAACAGGTAGTGCTAGGATAAAGCAAGAAAGATAGAATAACACACACATCTAGGCTAATATATACAGCTAACAATACAATACATTAATAAATATATACATACGGGTTGTTCTACAAACTAAGGACGAAAATGAGTCCGATTCCGGCCCGACGATTTTTTTTCATTATGGTTACAAAATATAGTTTATCATAAAGATTACATGGTCTTTTAGCCTATGTTAAGTGGAACGGACAAAATATTCAAAAATATTAGAGTTATGGCAATTTTGAGAAATCAAGCAGCAGGAAACTGAGATTGTAACCAGGAGACTGAGGATTTAAACAAATATCAATCAAAATCAACGTTTATTTAATAATAAATTCACAAATAAAAACTATGCTTCTAACCATTAGTTTGTAATTGTCCAAATATCTTGAACTATCGTGATAATTAAGTCTATTCTTGACTTATACTAATTATTTATCTAAATCAGTCTTGAACAGGAACTTTTATCATTAAATCTACAAAATTAGCTTTAATAAAATAATAAATTTTGACTTCATAGTATAAAGCAGAAAAAGTAACATATGATGTTGAACAAAAATTATTTTTCAATATAAACACTCAGGATCCTGCATTTTCTCAGTATCCTGGCTATTTATTTCATAGGATCCTGAGACCAGGTTCCTGAGAATTTCGGAATAATATTTAAAAATAACGTCTATTTATAACATTCAACCAAAATCAAGCAGCATTAAGCCTTCGTGTAAGCAATTTATACATCAAAATGCTACAATTACCATATTACCACATGAATTTCGTAATTAAATATCTTGCCAGGATTCTGTGAGCTCGACTGATTATGACGCGACTTCCTCCATCAAATGTGCCGGGCAGACTAAGCAACACACTGGGTGCAAAACGATAGGTGGTATTCTTTGTCTCTTTCGTACCGGCAACGAACTCAGCTAAACGTCAAGGTGGCGCGGCTAATAGAATATTGAATATTCGCTTATTTAACATTGGGCAGGATCCTGATATAAAACTGTTGGGACAACTTCTGGACAAAGTTTTTATAATGTTTTTGTTACAATAAATTAGTAATATGTCACCTAGGTAACAATAATAATAGGATGTCATTTATATTGGTTTAACTTATGGGCTCAATGTAGTAGAAAATAAATAATATTGCACATTAGATTCAATTTTGCTCGTGGGACACTCCAGGATCCTGGGAATTTGACGCTTTGAATATTTTTTTTCCTAAGATAATATATTAGTATCTAAATTATTTTTAGAGACTAGGTAGATATAGGTATGGTAAACAATATGTTATGAAAATAAACTTGGTTGTAACAATTTTTTCATGACATTTTAGCTGAGCTGTCGAAAATTCCTTACTTTGTAGAACTACCCATACATAACTACATAAATATTTATATATACATATATATATATATACATAATCTGGGTGAACTCACATTTTTTAATTATCAATCTCGGGTAAGTAATAAAAGATATAAGAATTTATCATATAACAGTCATAACGTATACGCTCAGTTAGTATAATCGCTTTGTGTATAACGTTCATTGCATATAATGAACGAAATGTATAATGCCAAATCATATATTTTCAAAAAATATAACGTTATTTAGATATAATTTCAATTGATATAACGATCGAAACGTATAATATTCAATACATCTAAATATTGAAACGTATAATAATCAATTAATATAATAACGTAACGTAACGTTATTTTTCGTACAATTATTTTTCAAGGCGCATAAAAAAAAATACCTAACACCAGAAGACTAAGGCGGGAGCTTCGCTTCGCTTCGCTCCCGCCTTAGTCTTCTGAACCTAACCAACAGAGTCGGTTTTGCTCCGGAAGGTTTTGCTCGCTCGCTTCGCTCGCTCGCCCGGTAGCTAAGTGTGTTTTGAAAAATTATGAGTTGTAGGTACTACCTACGTATTATGAGCATAGTGTTTCAAGGCGCACAAAAAAAATACCTAACACCAGAAGACTAAGGCGGGAGCTTCGCTTCGCTTCGCTCCCGCCTTAGTCTTCTGAACCTAACCAACAGAGTCGGTTTTGCTCCGGAAGGTTTTGCTCGCTCGCTTCGCTCGCTCGCCCGTTAGCTAGTTATGAGTTATATTAAAAGATATTATGTATTTTGAGCGTTATACGTTTTTTAAATTATGTATTTTGAGCGTTATACGTTATTTATATTATGTATTTTGAGCGTTATACGTTATTTATATTATGTATTTTGATCGTTATACGTTATTTATACTATACGAATTGATATTCGGCAATATGAGCGTTATATGAAAAATAATTATATAATGTCAATATTAGATCAATTGATCGTTATTCCTTATAAAATTATTGGTTTTGTTGTTATAGCTTTCGTTCGTTATATCTTGTGAACGTTATTAATATGAAAATATATGTTTTGTTGTTATGTCTCATGGGACGCACCCATCAATCTCCGGTAGGACTTCTTTTCCTAAAAAAATTTCAATCATTTTCAAACAGAATAGAAAAAACCTTTTGTTTCAAACGTTTTTAGGGTTTCGTACCCAAAGGGTAAAACGGGACCCTATTACTAAGACTTCACTGACCGTCCGTCCGTCTGTCATCAGGCTGTATCTCATGAACCGTGATAGTTAGTCACTTGAAATTTTCACAGATGATTTATTTCTCTTGCCGTTCGTTATAACAAGAAATGGTGATAATTTATTTAGCAGTTCTTCAAAGGTTGACATTGTGACATTCTAAAATAATCATAAAATTTGTGGCCACATGTTTTCAACGCATCGTATTTCTTCCTGAAATTACTATATAAATAGAAAGATAATTAATAATAATTTTCTTTTTATTTGCTTTTTCCTCATGCGTCGTCTTAATAACTACAGAATCAGAATACGTGTGATGGGATCCATGTCGGGTTGAAGACTGATCGCGAAATTTCTGACGACGCAGCTCCTATAAGAACAACACGGTGTCGTGGTACGACGCGGCGCCGTACCGTGCATCCATTGACCACGGCACGGCACCGTGTATCTGCGCGACGCGGCGACATGCCGTACTACGGCGCCGCGCCGTTTCACGTTTACGAGGCCGCACCGTGCGAATGTGGCCAGGCCCTTATAGTTGCATAAAAAATACTTCGATCATGTCTAGCTAGAAAAGTATACTTGAAATATTCTTAGAATCGGCGCTTAGCATCATCACCATACCAAATTTGTTGCGTATCAACAAATAGTGTAAATTGACAAATCATATTTTTATTCATACGAGTATAAACACCTCAATTTATAATAGAAACACATAATAAAACAAATAATCTAATTAAAATTAAAATTATAAATAAAAATTTTGACCCAGATCGCTGTCAAATGGTAGGATGCCCTTCTGGGCACCCCTTCTGGGCTGGCTGTATTTCCTCGCTGCATGGCAATACTTATTCGCTGAGCGAAATAGAAGCCAGCCCTTTGGTCACCAGAAGCCTCTATTAGGCGCTTCGACAGATCTTTATATAGTCGACATAATGAATACAGTATAAATCATATTAGGTATATGAACGAACTGCGTATTGGACCAACCTAAAAAATAAAATTAAATGGTCACTAACTAAACGTTTTCCCCGATTTCATTATACAAAAGGGAGCTAAGAAAATGTAGTGCGTGTGGATAGAGTCATTAAAAATGGTGAACGCGGCTTTATTATTAGGTTGCTCAAATATTTTTAGGATTCCGTAGCTAAAATGGAGAATACGGAACCCTTAGGATTTTATCTCCTTCCTTGGAATATGCTACGCTTGGTCACCTAGGGGGGGAGGGGGGTAAAAAACGCAAAACCCTTAGGATTTTATCTCCTTCCTTGGAATATGCTACGCTTGGTCACCTAGGGGGGGAGGGGGGTAAAAAACGCAAAAAAAATTGGTCACGTAGTTTGGGTATGTTCCCTTATAGTTATACTGTCCGTCCGTCCGTATGTCACAGCCGATTTACTCGGAGACTATAAGCACCAAATTTATGAAAGTTGGTATGACGGTGAACTATGAACTAAAAAAAAGGAATGCACATAGGCATGTTATGACTCATGGCGTGTGGTCTATTTATAGAGTAAAAAACTTTGTTGGTCAGATATTAGCTGTCAAAGTCGTAAAAAAGATTCGGTGTACATTTATAAATACCTACTTTCAACGATTTTTGGTTGCAAGTTCTAACAAGATATTTGAGATCGATCGAGGTCGTTTATTATTTGGCGCTGCAGAACCCTTCGTGCGCAAGCCCGACTTGCACTTGGCGGAGTTTTTTACCGTTGGGAACGTGTATATATATTTATGAACTCGACCGTACCTAGCCAGAATGTTAACTGTATTATCGACTACACAATAAGTAAACAATTCAAATCTTTACATAACATTTCATCGTCCGTTAGTGTATAGCAACTTAGCAATATATTTTGGGAACCGCAGTCTGTGTTATTAGTGGGTGTACGATTAACTCTAGAAATGTACCCAATTTTGAGTCTCATTCACCAGACATAAGAAACAAAATGAATACATGTATATGGTCTGTAATGAGTGACTTCGATCAACACTAAGCGTTTGTATTCGTACAGCGTTTGATGAACAATGAAGTGCGATGCGAGCCTTAGTCTGCAATTCTATAACGTACCGTGACTTGTGATTGTTTGACATAGCTAGTTAAATAGGATGCAATTAGATTAAAATATTTATGGTCTACGTGCTGGCTACGGAAATCCGTTTGCAATTTATAGAGATGCGAAATCCGTGTAGTTAGTGTGCCATACTCTTATTATGAATGGATCTAGGCGACTGCAGCTTTTCAGAGGTGGGGGTGAGAGTAATTGGACAACAAAAGGGTTGTAAATGAAAACAACTGAAGGTGTGGAATTTTTAGAGATCAGGATTTGGTGTGGTTATGATAAATAAATCTTAATTATGTATTTAATTCGAATATGATATCGCCAGTCATTTTATCTTGGGGAAAAGTATTGCCAATCGCTCAAGGTGCGTGAAAATACGGTTGCAAGTTATAGAAACACTAGCAACCCGCCCCGGCTTCGTACGGGTACACTATTTAATGGATGTTATTATACATATAAACCTTCCTCTTCAATCACTCTATCCATTAAAAAAAACCGCATCAAAATCCGTTGCGTAGTTTTAAAGATTTAAGCATACATAGGGATATAGGGACAGAGAAAGCGACTTTGTTTTATACTATGTAGTGATGAAGGACTGCCAATATTATATCGAATGAAATACATAATTAACTTTCATACCGCACCAAATCTAGATCACTATAAATTGCAAACGTTCAATAGCTTTTACAACCCCTTCTGTCTAACGACTCCCACGATTCGCCCGGATGAATTAAAAATAATAGTATGACACACTAACTAGGCTGATTTCGCTGCCTAATACATAAATTGTAAACGAATTTATGTAGTCAGCTCTCCAGCTGTAAGATTAATTATTACTTGATTATTAATTATAAATACAATAACTCTTAAACCTTATAAATAAATCGCGGCCTTAGTGGCATATCCATAAAAAAATTAAAACTAAATATAGTTAAAAAAATATTTTTTTTATAAATTTTTCATTATCAAATACTATATTATACTTGTCTATGTATATTAATAATAATAATAACTTAATTTATTTCAGGTTATAAACCCATATGATGTGTGTTAGTAACAATGATATGAATAATTTGATATATTATACTAAAGTAGTGAGTAGTAGTGTATTTAGGTACACAATTTGTATATGATTTATATAAATTGTGTACCTTATTTCTTTCCTTTACAACAACGTCCACTATGAATAAATTAAATGTCTCCGTAATATTAATTTATACTGATTAGGAAACGAAAGTAATAACAAAATATCTCACATTCTCGTCGGAACGAAGCGGTTTACGAGTTCTTTTAGAAAGTCGCGTAATAAATAAAACATGTATAAGGATAAGTGTGACATAATCCTATGACATATTATGTGAAAATTACGCTAGTTGTCACATTTCTTACTAGTTAGGGTTCCGTACCAAAATGGTAAAAAAGGAACCCTTATGGTTTCACTTTGTCTGTCTGTCTGTCACATCGCTAAATATCTCAAGAACTACTTATGCTATCGATTTGAAATTTAGAATAGTTGTAAAGAGGGGTAGCCCAAATGCATAGAACGGGTTTTTTTTTAAATTGTTCTCTGAAAAATGACAGATAATAGATGGTCCAAAATTTCAATGTCTAGTAAATATGTCATATGAAAGAGCTTGACTTACATATTCTGAAACAATTTTTTTTTTTTTACTGCGAGTATTTTTCATTTATGATGTAAAATGTAAAAAAAAATCCTACGCGATTATGCTAAAAAGTACCTTCTTTCAAATAAAGAAAAAAATGAAATAAGTTCACGTGATAAATAATTATCCTTGAAAAACCACCATACAAATTCGCCGATAGATGGCGCTGTACCCATGGCGTTTAATTTCTGCACCATGTTGTTGAGTTAAGATTTTCCTGAATTAATTGGATCGGGACGGGTACTTATCTGTGTTCGGAACCCTCGGTGCGCGATTCAGACTCGCACTTAAGAACCCGTTTTTTTATTTAGTTTGCCGTTTCTGGTGTCTGAACCTAAGTTCCCACTGTATAAGAACATAGCTTCTCCTTTTATAATGTCTGTTATTTTTGTTCAATAAAGAGTTTTAGTATTAGTACTACCACTGAAATTACTGCACGTAATGTCAGTCGGTGGCAGGCACGTATCCAGAGGGGGGGATAGTTGGTATTTATCCCCCCCCCCCCCGAAAACGTTTGTAGCCGTCTGTTTATTTATTCGCTTGCGTGTTCTTTCAATAAGTAGGTACACAGTTCACATGGTTGTTTCAATGTTTGTCCCCCCCCCCCGAACTAAAATTCTGGATACGTGCCTGGTCGGTGGCAATGCAATAGTATGGGACCACCGCGCTGCTATAATGAAGGTGACCAAAGGCCGCCATGGCAACTACTAAACTAGACAAGACAAACTCATCGTGTTTGGACTCACTGGAACAACAGATTTTAAAATACTATACCTAGTTACTAGCTGGAACCCTCTCAGCGAATAGGTGATGACCACCGTCGGTAATACATGCTTGTACCAAAAATAACATTTTTGACAAAAACTCAACAACTCCACATTTGACTTTTGTATTTGTTGTTGCATGTTCGTGTCGTCTCGTACTTATATCGTAGGATGGATGGGATTACATTACCTGCGGATCATTTATTATTTGAAACTGGTGCAATTTTTATTGTTTTACAATTTATAGCATTTCTATACAGATACTTAAAGCGAAGACATTAAATTATCAACGCTATAGATAAGAATTCTAGGACCTATAACTATTTTATAGTGTTGTTGACAAGAGACTAAGCATTATCACGAAACAAAACACATAAAGACTACAGGTAGCAATATTAACCAAAAACTCGTTTATCATCAGAGAAAACATAAAACAAAACAAATCACGATAAATCATATAAACTTGTACCATAAAACTTGTCATGCGTCATAAATCCTTCAAAAGCGTATTGTTCTCAATCTACAACCAAAATGAAAATAAACGATGTAGGTATCCTTAATAAAACCTCCAAATTAACAATTTGGTATGCGTCTCAAAATTAATATGATTTTTTACTTTGGAACACGTTGTAACGTCCGTCAGTCACGCGTCAGTGCCCTCGGTTTTTGTACAATTTTATTATACACTAGACATGGATGATATAAGTAAGCAAGCTAACTAAGCACGGGTAACTTAACTAACGAGTTTTGAATCTGGGTAATGTGAGATAAAAGTGCATTTCCTATCCAAATGAACATTGTGTTATGCTGAACCGCCACGTATTTAATAATTGAAATAGTGTTTAATAAAAGAAACGCTAGTAGATTTAGACAAGTCTAAATCTACTAGCGTTTCTGTAAAAAAAAAACTACCAATGCCGAGAAAAGAACAAACTAATCGTAGCGATTTGATATTTTAGCGAATAGAAATGAGTTAATGATCAGTCAATATCGTACTAATTAAACTGATTTAATTTAATTTGAATTATATTTATATTTTTTTATTGAACAGTTGTGACGTAATAAAGGTCAATAAAGACGAGTGGCGTGGGTTACGATGTGAGCGAAAGCGAACATCGTAAAGAAAGACGCCACGAGCGTTTTTTGTCATAGTTATATAACGTTGCATACAAATACTTTACCTACATCCATGTATTAAATCCTCTTTCATGTGGTCATGCACCATAACCATTGCGTTGAAAGTGCAGGAGCTTGTGAGTTCGTGAGCTCGTTGAAGTCTTTTTGAACACTAGCCTGTATCGTAATGGACAGTGATGGCCATTACGATACGGTTTTTGATGCTGTATTGGCCATCTCCGCCCAGGGCCGGCGTGATATTGTAAAGCTGGTCCTTACCTAGTTTTGAGCACATAAAAGAGGATCCACAATATGGGTGTAGATAAATATTGTTATTAATCTCAGCTTAACAATTTTTCCTCGTAATAATGTGCACAGATTTGAAGGGTCTGGGCGCTTATTGTCTTATTACTCGAGTGTTTATTATCAGAACTGAGGGGCTACCGCGAACCACAAACGAAGTTTTCCCTCTCTGTCTCACTTATATGCAAACTTGCAAGTGCGACAGAGAAGGAAAACTTCGTTTGCTGTTCGCGGTAGCGCCCCTGATCACAACGGTCGAATAGGCGCTATGCGCGCCAAGATCTGATCTCAAAACCGTGTCAGAAAACCTTGCCCGGGAATCTAACGTGTGCTGTCTGATCCTAACAGTTTTATCTTACCAGCGGGGCTAGCCCAACTGCCCCTGCGACGCGACGCGAGTAGAAAAAAATCCACCCTCCTCTTTCTAATTCGCACAGTTCGAGTGGGACAGGTATCGCTGAGTCGCGCGAGATACGACTTGGCAGCAAGTTATGCTAGCCCACTAGACTTACTTCAATGTTAACGATTGTGTTTTGTTTTCAGATGGCGTGGCAGCGTGTACAAGCTCGTCTGGCGGGAGCTGCTGGCGTACCTCACTCTGTATTACACGATCAACTTACTTTATCGGTTCGCACTCACAGAACCACAACAGAGGCAAGTTAACATAAACTGCTGAATACATGATAGTAATCGTAAGATCCTCCAGCAAGCACCTGTCAATTTACTGGCAAGTGTAAGTACCTACATTGTGATTAATCCCTGGTTTCGAATGTTTCGATGCTTTTTCACAATCAACAATGAATAAGCAACAAAACAAGGAATTCTAAGTTCAAAAGTTTTCAATCTCGCAATACGTACATATATTCTTTATGGTTATGAAGACATATTTTTGTTCTCTCTCTTCTTAATACTTATCTAAGTCCCTAGACTGTTAAAGGGCCGTATTGTTAGCAGACACCTCTTTTCAATTCCTTTAATTACAGAGAGTCAAATAATAATGGATCGCTTGTAGCTCACGGCCAAGCACAAATAAGAACACCATTTATAGAAATTAACCTTTTTTTCCTTTAAAATCATGCAGATTATGCTACTGTTAAGCTGTTCTCAATACACTAATGAACACGCGGCACTATTATTGGAAACCAAATTGTTATGGTAACTTATGAAACGAGTAGGTAAAGTGCTGAAATCTTCCTTCAGTCTGTATTAAATTGAACCTTATATCAAACGATGAGAGTTTAATTTATTTTATCACTATAAGCCGTGTTGGATTACGTTCTTTGTGATTACAATCAAATCTGTTTTACAGTCAGCCTGTTCTGAGTTTTTATCTTATGTCAATAAGGTGTATTTTACGTTGTTTGTAACGGGTCGTGTTGAGCTAGGCTGTTGTCATTACAGTCACGCCACGATTATCGAGGGAACTATCAGCTGATTCGTTCCATCTTTGCCTGTACCATTGTGATTCAGTTTTCAAAACACCGAACACCTGAGTAAAATTTCTAGCAGTTCCTACGGACCCTACGGTGCAATCTGATATAATGGGTTCGTTACTTTCTAGTACATTATTTAGCACGACGTAATTGTATTTTTGTTGTGATCAATGATTTCAAAAGTATGGATATCCGGACCGTCCGAACGTTTCTTGTTGGACCAACATTTAATATAGGTATCCCAGTTTGTATCTTGTATCAACGTAAGCCGTCAGTGTCACTTGACTTGACTGACTGGTTTAAGAGCTGGCTACGGCAGTCTGGAATTCATAGAGACACGAAATCCGTCTAGTTAGTGTGCCACCAAATACCGAGCTTTTAACAACCCCCTTTGTTGTCCAACTACTCTCATCCCCACCGCTGAAAAGCTCACGGACCAATTAATATAAATAGTATGGTATATTAACTTGACATATAAATTGCAAACGGATTTCCGTAGCCAGCTCCCCGGCTAGACATATTTGTTTTCGAGTCTTGTACTGTAAATTACTTTAAGACACTGACAGGTTACACATGAAAATACCTAATAGTAGATTGTATCACAAGGGAGCAAAATGCAATATTTCATCGAGGGATAGCGTGTTGAATCCCAAACGAAACGAAGGAGCCTGAGCTCAGTGAGGGATTCAAACCGACACGCCCGAGTTAGAAATAATTTTGCTGCCGTGTAATACTCTTCTTTTCACTTCTCCAGTGAGAAAGCGTTTCGCAAGAAATTTCCTGCCTCGCACAACCTAACTATGGAATGAAATGCGCGGTAGCCGCGCGGTCCCGCGCTTGGCCGGTGTGACGTAGCTCATAACGTTCCGTGCATTCAGATCAGCGCGGGGCCGCGCGCAAACTGCGACCGCGCCGCTACCGCGTTGAATGTGGCGAGGCCTTAAATGATTCTAATCCGTTAGCGGTGCAGATTCCTTATCGACTCTTCAAATCTTATCGAATCCGAGCAGTTAATAACTCCGACTCGGTGCGGAGCCGGATTTAGTGATTCGAATCGCTCCCCGGAGTCGAAATTAATTACTCATCTCTATCACCTACAGTTTGAATGACCGAAGTTTGAAATAACTTAATGAAAGAAATACCTAACGTTCAAAACGCCTAACGCATGAAATACCTAATGGAAGATTCCCCTAAGTTTGATATAACTACGGCCGAAATACATACAGTTAAAATACTTAAATTTTAACTGTATGTATTGCACTATTACGACATGGCATTACAGGTTGAAGAAATTACAAAAGTCAAGAGTGTCATTGAATAAATGTAACAATATTCCTTAGCTATTCCGCTGAAAAACGTGGAGGTCTATCAGTGATATATAATGAGATGCATCCTCTTGCTTATTTTTGCAAGCGGTTTATGCACCCAACCTCCCTCCGCACACGCAAACATGCAAGTAAATACAACAAACCGCCACCAATATTGGCAAAAACCTCGACACGTGTTTAGAATAGTTTATAGATTTGATACAGAAAATCAAACCTCTTTATTCTCTCAACTTTTTGAATATGCGAATATGAGTTTGTGTATACATGTACCTAATTCTTTTGAAGTAAAAAGGTCAAGACAATTTAATACTGGCGTAAAAATAATTAACTAATTGTTGACGTTGAATTAAATGACGTCACAATACGTATGTCATTCTTGTAAACTTTGTAAAAAAATCGTTTATTTTGTATTTTGTTGATTTTCTTGGGGTTGTGGATATATATCATGTTGCTGACTCAAAACGTATATTTTCTCATACTGAAGAACTTATAGCAGGTTTGAGTTCTGTTATTGTTTATTTTTTACTGTGTTATATCAATTCAAAAAAATAGCCACGTCGCGTGATCGCGGCCGCAGTCATGTGGTCATTTTTGAGTCGTTTTGTACAAACATATGAAAAAATAAGAGTTTATCCAAATCTAGCGTGAGACGAATCTAATTACATATCGTTTATTAAAATCGGACCATAACTAAAATATTTTTTTCACTTTGATTGAAAATTACAATTGCGTTGAAAATGTATCTCTCAAGTCCTTACTTTTAAATCCTTACCTAACCTTTTGAAAACCCGAAACCTATTTCTCTCACTGCCTGAAGTTGTGGATACCTACGAATACGATACATAAATGCCTTGTAATAATTTTCGTGACCTTCTTGACTATATACTTCAATATATATTAATATACCGTAAGATATCGTAATACAATATTCTCGTATAGCTCAGCACCACACACGACAAATATATATTTTTGCCGTCATCAACTCGTTGTCCTAACGAGCGGACGCTGTCTACACTTAAAGGGCAAATACCGGGTGTTGTAAAAGCGAAAAACAGATTTAAAAAGATTTTGGAAGATTTAGATTTAATTGAAAGTTCTTCGGACGAAGATTCTGATGTCGAATTCGATCTACGTATTGGATTAGCAGCGAAAAGCGATCCATGTGGATACAAAAACACCTTCAAAAGAAGAAAGAACGTGGTGTATTTAATATATTCAACGATCTGTCACTAAGTAAATTCGACCAGTACTTTAGGATATCTAACACATTTACAGAACTCCACGTGCAAAAAACGCAATAGGTATATGCTAAGTTGGCAACACTCGGTTCGGTGTTCGTCGCAGGGATCGGATACCGGTATTTTCTCCATAGAAAAATACCGGTATTATTACGGTCACCGGTTCATTATTTCGTTTTTAATGGGACAATCTAATAATACGACGTTATTACCTAAATATATGATTCAGCCCTACGTAAAGAGCAAAAAATAATCCAAAATATTGGGTTAGTTCAGGGTTTTTTTTAAATACCGGTATCGGTCCCTGGTTCGTCGGTTTTTCGACATGGATCAAAGGTACGCGCGCGGTGATGGGCGCGCGGCGCGCCTAGTTTGATGTCGTGGTAGGTTGGCTGCGCGCGCGATCGTCGGCCCGGCTTTGCTATATGGAATCTAAAAGACATTTCGCGATGTTCTCGACTACTTGTAGGCAGGTCAAAATGTGCGTACGAACGGCGCGGCGGGGCTCGAGTGGATTCACGATATCACTGAGGTGAGGGATATATCCGTCGTTGGCGTCCAAAAAGTTACCCGCACCTTAACATTTTCCTACATTGTGAGATAAACGCAGAAATATTGGTTACATTTTTATATGGATACTGTCAAAAAGTGTTAAATGACATTTGAAAGTTTATGTATAAAAACGTGCGAGTTGTGAGGTGACAGGTGAGCACGGTGTGCTTAGCGAATCGCATAGCAGCTCTAGTCTCAAGGAGAGCGCTCATTACATATCGAAATGGAAAGTGAAAATTGATCGACTCGATTCCCTGTACGGTTACCGCTAACACAAACTTTCAAAATATTTCCAACATAAACCAATCCTAAAGCCATTACCAAATTCAATAGAAATAATTAGAAGCAGTTAAGTATGAATCGCAATACGACTAATTAGGTTTATTCGCCCGTGATGTCGAATTCTTGTGTCGTAACCGGTTCTGTAATTAATCCGATCATGAGAGGAAAGGCAAGACATACCTAATACAAATTATTGGAGAATTTTACTGTCTCACTGTTTTTTTCTATTTAGTAGTAAGATACCTACCTACTTTAATTATAGGTAGCATTTCGTATAAATAAAAATGTGTCCTAATTTATTGCTAAGTTCCTAATACCATAGAAATAAGGAGATAATTTGAGGTGAAACGTCACTAAGAAATTATGGATTTCTTGAAATAAACTTTTAGTCGAATCCGATATTAGTGTACTGTCAGTAACTAAAGTAGTGCCTACATTTTATTCTTTGGTCGTAATTAAGTGCCTCAATTTTATTGTTTGGTGGCAATGTCAATTTAAAGGTTCCACCCACGCTTAACTTAGCATCAATGCCGCGAAGATCGCGCATCAAATGACACTAAATTGATCTGCTTCCGTCAACTAAACCTGAATTAGACAAAGCGGATGAAAACTGTATGATTTGTAACATTTTATGTGGAACATTCGACCGCCCGTAGCTTTATTATCAGCCTAAGATATTGATATAACATAAGACCCACTGCTGGTCACAGGCTTCCTCTCATGGATAAAAGGAAATGAACTAATAGTCCACACGGTGGCCGAACCCTCGAAAGTCGCCTGACAGCCGCAATTGCGTGCGATTTAGAACCACTGGGTTATGGTAGCCTCTTACCATACCTTACCATCATCCTAATAAGCATTTGACACCGCCATCTTAATAATAATCAATGTAAAGAATTCCGCGCAATAAACTGTATCATCAATTTATTTAAATTAAATTCAAACAACATTTATACTCCAGCCTTGGTCATGTGATATGTAGATTGATGCCGATGACCTTGACACGATGACTCGTATTACAGAAAAATGTAACGGTACTCCAAAACTAAAAGATTCCTGGTTGCCTCGCATTGAACAAAGACGTATCACAACTTCACAAGCCTTCTTGACTAGTCTCACTACTGGACCCTATTAGTAACGTATAACTTGACTGAGAGATTCCTCTAACAAATGTGCGTAACCAGAGTTCATACTTATTCTGGTCACAGGCTTTTTCCTGAGGAGAACCTGGATGCCAGTTACTTAGACATCGGTGGACTACTGATTATATACTTTTAGCCACTATTATAATTATAGGAACTCCAGGGCGGCCGCCATCTGCGCTTCCGTGAATAATCTCAAAATGGCACACTGTATGCTCTTGCATTCTATTGCTGCCGTCCGTCCGGACGAAGGGGGACCGGGCGGGTGTGTGGGACTCCTGGGCAGAAGGCCCAGGCTAGCCATTAAACCCCCAACGATTGTCCGACGAAATCGCTTCCAGGGACGGCCAAAGGTTTACTGAGTCGATACTTGGCGTCTTCCTTGGGGTTGTTACTCAGGTTCTAATGCCTCCGCCACGTAGAATAAATTCACCCCCGATGGCTCCCAAACCTCGTCTACCGACCAAAAAGAACGAGCAATACTATAACATGTGTACGGTTATTACCGGGCTTGGTACATGACTGTTTAATCGTTTCTAAGGACTGACGGAGAGACAGACGGACTTACCTCCTTGACCGCGAATAGTTTATTCTGCATGGCCTGAGTTTTATCAGATATTTTTAAGATAATCCATTATCTATGATTACAAAACTTGTTATTTATTTTCTTATTCATATCGGTCGTTAAATGTCACACACATAACATGTACCTATAATCAAATTGGTATGTCGTAACAAGATGGGGGTAGCTGGAAAGTGTTCGGAACTGGGTCCTCGATGTGGAAAATTTAGGATATGCTTCCTAGTGTGGGTACACTATTTGCTTATTTAGGGCTTATTTGGGGGTCCAAATAACCCCTTAAAGTTCCATTAAGTTCCGAACACTTTCCGGATATAAGATACATAAGTTACATAACGGCTGGATTAGTATGCAAATGTAGTAGATAAGACACTTATTCTCAAAACTAAAGTTCGGACGCATATGAGCCTCTGAACGCCGGACGTTGGGATTGGAATATGGCTATAGGACGGGATGATCGATTAACACGTTATACCTACAATATAATTTCTTCATCTAGGGCTTATTTTTGCATTTAACTATCCGTTCTTGTATCAACCTGTTAAGCAAACGCTTAGCAACTTAACAGCGATCGCTTTATCAAGTGAGAGGCGAGCAGAGACAGCCTATTACACTTGTAAACAAAATAGCTACCAATATTAAGCATGCAAGGAGGTCATAATCAAGGTTGTCATATTCACCGTAACAAACAGACATAGAAAAAAGGAAGTAGTGAAAAAACACCACAGCTGTATAATGTTCATTAGAAATTCCAAATTAAAACAAAAGGCCATTGATATATATACATCTTGTTTAATCTTTTTATTGTGTGTTCCTGGATGGTTTGAAAACACAATTGGACCCGGTAGGTGGCGCTGCTTTTCCGGGCAGGACGACGTCTACCGGGTCTGCTAGTAAATGGTATATAATAGGTAATAGCCCGACCAGGAAAATAAAAATACCTGCCCTGAGGGGCTAAGATGATCGCTTCGCTTATATGTCGGACATACAGCATTCGTCCCTTACTGTCAAGTATGTAATTGCGAGAGGAGATATTTGTGTTACATTGCTGCTTGATAATTTTTCTAAAAATAATTAGGCCCATAAAGGTTGTTGTAACCTTTGGATATACAGGCAGAATGTGATTTCCTCCCTGTATATCCAATGGTTACATGGTCATCATTCGACTTACTTAATAAATTCCATAAATTGCAGTATTTATTTGATATGAAACGTCAATTAATAAATGTGACGATTGCTGGTTCGCCAGTGTTCGGAAATCGTCGTAAACAGCCAATTGTCTCTTTTCGAAGGCCGACGGGCAATACATATCGCCGGATACTGTACTTTTTAAAATTAGATTATAAACTATGTTATATTGTCTTGGTGCGCTTTTTCCTTTTATAAATGTTAATAAAAGAATAAATACTGCTGCGACGTGCTGATATATATAATTTTATAGGTTTAGTGGCGCAGATTACCTTTTATTATTATTACCTACTTTTATGTCATGTATAAAAGTAATAACTAAAACGAAGCATTTTCCCTATTCATTTTCCACTGCGGATCGTGATATTTAGGTTTATGAAGAAAAGAGGTTTAGTAGTAGCCCAGTATCTGACTCCCACATACTGAGAACTGTTATGTTATGATAATGTAAGCTGAAAAGATTATACAAACTTGCGTCAAACCCAGGGAGCGATTCCGGTAGTGATTCAAATGTTTGAAGAACCATTGACGGCCGTATGACTTCAATTGCAATTTTAAACATGGGAAAACCAGTTCATAATTATGGTCGTCACAAAAAGGCCCGATGTGGTCGAATCTGTTTTTTTTTATTATTTATTTGTTATTTAGGCGTTATATTCAGCGACATGATATAGCTATTATATGCCGCATCTTAACTATAATTTACTGATATAGGGCAAAAAATCGTGTACTTGCGATAAATGTTTCTTCGACATTGCGATTCAGCGGGGAAATGCCGCCAGCATCCTCGGTACAAGCCCCAAGGGCCTGTTTTAGATTTAAGTTAGTTTTAATATTATTTAAGTAATTATTATTTAACTATTATTACCATTTGTAGATAAATGAATAATTATTTATATCGAATATCTTCAAATAAGTGGAAATTGACTTCGACATCAAAAGTTCTTATTCAAAATCAAAACATTTATTCTACAAATATTATTTTGCCGTAATGCCTTCCGACAATAAAAAATGTATAACGTTATAAAATTTGTTAAATAGTTATGTTGTGGTCCTTTGAGGAAAATCAAGTTTCTATCGAACTCTGTAATCTTACAACAAGTTATCGAAAGGTTAGAAGGAAGGCTGTCGAAACGAGCGGCAAAAAAATTGTTTTTTCGCTGCTGTTCGTTTTTAGAAATCGACTTCAACGACGCCTCGAATTGTGTTTAACAACACTACTACTTATATTATACCCTGTAACCTGCAGGCTGACCAGTTTACGTGTGGCCTCTAAGTACGGATAGTTGATACGAATTTCGGGGCCAAGTTATATACTTCGTATTTTTTTAGGATAGAAAAATCGTGCGTTATCCTATTCTTCCTGCGATTTCAATGAAAACAATCTTAAAAACGAGAAAATGTATATTGTGCTACCTCTGAAACATGATAAATGATAAGCTACTGAAATTGTACAATACTGCGCTCTAATATCATAGAAAACGAAGGAACGTGGGGACAAATGACCGTTAAAATTCTAATCTTAAAAAAAAAATGATGTACTCATAATGGCGACAACGACACAGTCGAGGATAAAGAATTTTTGTGTAAAGGCCAGCGTATATTTTATTCGTTAATCTACATAAATACGACTTTGCGGAATGATTATTATGTTATTTAACTTATTTACTAATTTGAACATCTATTATATAGTGTTTTTCTGATGGTGGATGCGAAGTTAAAAATGTGGTTTTAAAACCCACAGAATGTATTTGAATCGGCGTTGTGCCTATTTTCGTGTGTATATTTAAGTTTTAAGGCCTCGCTTTCGCACAGACGACTGCTGCGTGGCACATAGCGCGCGCTTGTCAAATGCATTGGATCACAGTCAAAAAAAATTGTTTTTACTTTTTTTATTTACAACGCAATTTGGTTTGCATTTAATAGTTTAAGATATCCGAAATAAATGAATTATTATTAAATACGTTTTAAAAATGTACATACATATAATAACTTTAGTAGGTACTTACTACTGACTCACCCCGGCACACGATACGACGACGATAGGTACATTTATAGCCTCTGGGTATATCACATTGAACATAACTTATTACTGAGATATTTGAAGTTTCTAATGTTAGGCTAAAACAAAATATAAGTTAACTGTACTAAAGGAGAGTCAAGAATTAATGATGATGTAAAAAAGGCCTGTTAGTTCCAAACCAAACAAAAATTGAACATACTATTATCATATCTTCTGCAAAATATAACGGAGGGAATACTAGCCCAGCTGGCACGATAATGTCTTAATGTCACAAGAGATCGTTCACAAACACTTGCATCCAAAAAATTTGGTCTCTCTTACTTAGATAGGTTTTTTGCAACGGTTAGTTCAACGCCCTAGAGTATGTACAAAAACTCGCTAGTTTACCGGGCGGAACACTAAAAAACAAACATTTTAGGCTATTCGAATAAATATAAAATCGGTCAAGTGCGTACCGGCCACGCGCAATCTAGGGTTCCGTAGTCCACCCGTTACATTACGGACATCAAAGTTTTCAAGCTTATATTTATTTACTATGTGTTTGACGCAACTAATAACATTATCTTAGTAATCATTGGAAATTGTACGAATTGTTGAAAGTACTGCTGTTACTCATTAATTAGCAATGTTTGCTTAGTCATGATTTTTTTCACACGCCTAGTACCCACCATTTAGCTGGCAGTGATGAGGGGAGGACACTTGAACATAACAATAATTATCACGCAAACGGATATCTGAATCAAACAATAGTTTTCGAAACCCTACAATATTTTAAAACTAGCTTTCCATAATATCCCACACGATGGGGTTTGAAAGCAAAAGGAGAGGTATCTTAAAATAATTATTTTCAAAATTTTGTTATATTTTATGTCTGCGTAACTGATATGTATACTCATGCAAAATTACAGCTTCTTCTTGTACTAACGGTTACTGAGCTAAACCGCGGCTGGACGGACGGACGGACATGGCGAAACTATAAGGGTTCCTTGTTTACTACGGAATCCTAAAAAAGGAAACATAAGTGGTAGTCATCAAGTTTAAGAGAGACGATTATTTTTATTCAGAATTATTGTCATCGATTAGGATAAAGAAAAATAAATAAATATAACGCCATGTAAGTTCACAATGAAACGCTGATTTTTCATACTTGTTATTTTAATAATTGCTACATCTGCAGGTAAATGGGATTTTAGCCTAGTTACCTAGATAATCGCTAATGTTAAAATAACACATTCTTGAGCGCTTTAAACATGCTTGTACATACAATAGTTGATGGTACACCAAGGGGATAGAACGGGGGGAGCGAAGCGAGGGAATTAAGACTGAGTCCTGAGTGTAATGAGGGGTTTAAGCGCGCCCAAGACGAAAACAGTTTTATCCCCGAGGAGTATACTCTACTTTTCTTACGTCTTGCGAGACAATAAAGTAAAACCAAGGCTAAGTAGAAAGATAATCAATCAGCCCGCCAAAGCCCAATGACTTGCGTGACTCGTGACCATGTTATTCGAATTGTATCTTCTATTTTTGTAGAATATATAGTTTTACTCCGTATAATGCAGCGTCTTGTAGCACTCGCGGCTTTTGTTTTAGGTATTTAATAGTAGTGACATTACTGTAAAGGCCGCGAAGGAAGGAAGGTCATCCGTCATCCCTGTTCCGGCCGAGGCCATTTCTCAAAAAATGCAATGAAATTTGAAAATTATAAGAAAGCTCCAAATGAAATTCCAAATATTTCAGTAATTACAAACAATAGCGACAGCACCCAGCGGCCGGCTTCGTCGTCGTGTTTTGTTTCGAAAGCGACGGCCGCGGGCGAGCGACGCGGTTCGTGGAGCTGGCGCGTCCCCGACGCCGCGCCGTGCGAACTTCACGAAATTAGACTTTCGATCGATTATTAGTGTGTGTGACAGGCAGTACGTCATCAGCCTTGCACCAGCCTATCGACGGTATGCGGACGTGCGTGTGTGTCGTCGACAGTGACGTATGTGGTGTCACGATTCGGATTGTCAGACCTTGTTTTAATAGACCATATAATTATGAGAGAATTTGTGCCATGAATTATTGTTTCATTTTGTGTATCAGTATAAATGGTGGCGCCATTTCTTTAGCCGGTGTCTGTCTAATCTGTCTAAACTAACGTGTGGTTAACACACGTTAGTTTAAGTTCCTTCGAATTCGAATTGAGATGCAAAGGTTGAAGTTCCTTTTACCGGGTTTCGAATCCAGAACCAATAGCTTTGGCGGCAAGATCACTATAGGTACCCACTTTAGGATGTTACATGTTTCAAGAATAAGTACGTGACCTAAACAGTGTACATTTCCACAGGATATTCGAGAAAGTCCGGCAGTACTTCGGGGCGCAGAGCGAGTCGATACCAATGTCCTTCGTCCTGGGGTTCTACGTGAGCCTGATCGTGAAGCGGTGGTGGGAGCAGTATAAACTCCTGCCCTGGCCGGACACGCTGGCCCTGTTCATCTCCGCCGGCATCCCTGGAGCGGTCAGTACTTAAAGTAAAGGCAAATTTGTTTAAATAGGAATATACGCATGCGAGCGTTCGAAGCTGTGCTATCTGGCCCATATACCACTAAACTTTATAAGACCTCACTATACAATTTATAAGCCAAAAATTCCCATAGATTTTTTTTCTTTTTTTACGAAATGTACGATTGTAAAGTTTTGTGGTATAGGTAGGACATTCGTCCCGTCGTCCGCTAATGATACGAATGATACTGTTTGAGAAATGTTAAGTTGTGAAACGGGACAATTGTCACTAGTGCCCGATATTGCCAAGACTCCTGTCCTGGCACGTAGTACAGTCGCCATCAGATATATCGGAGCGAACAAGGTGCTCACAAATATCTGAACACGACTCTATTGTCAAGGCGTTAAAGTGCATGTTCAGATATTTTTGAGCACCTTGAAGAGTACAGATATATTTACATATCTACTGCAAGTACTGCAATTAGATGCGTTTTGTTATTGCGTTCGTAGATTGTGGTCGTATTGCTGTAGCGATTGTGTGTTTTTAGCAGACTTGCGAGTTTTTATTGCTATGCATCTGTTGTGTATTTAGTAGTTTCTCGTGTTAATTATGTAAGTTTGTTTGAAATATTTCAAATCATCATATAGTTATATAAATATATAACTATAACATCGATACTTGTGCAATATTAATATCTTGAGATTTATTTGTTCGTAATGAGAGTGATCAGTCGATAGCACAGTCGTTTTTAACTCGACTGGTCGTTAGGCCCCGCCTAAAAGATCAGTTGCTCGAATGCGGACCCTATGGCATACGTTTGTTGGAATCTCCCGCACCCCGCATGCGGGCCCTATTTTATCAAATTGCGACTGTGCGAGAGTTGGAAATGTCGGAGTTCCGATTTCGTGCTTGGAACTGATAAAAAACTTATTGCGTTATAGTTTTTATAGTCTGTTGTTGTTATGTTAGTCTCAGAACTTAATTGTTGAGCAAAAAGTTTGACAAACCTTTATTATGATTGATTTAGTGTCAGTTATAACTAATAAATATCAAAGGTAAAAACGATATAATTGCATAGACATTGAGATCATGTTGTGTTTTGAGCCTATAAAAGTAATTAAGTAATAAAGTATCTCGTGTGTGTCTTGCAAGACTTTGTAGTTTATTTATACGGGAACTGCGGTGGCATGTAAAAAACAGACCGGCCACGGTTCTTCCTAGGTAAGTAAATCGAAGGAACTGCGCTCTGCAGAACTTTTATTAGGGTCCTTACAAGTTATCACTTATCAGTTAAAAACGCTCATCTACCTATCAGAGTCGGGCGTCATTCATTACTTCGTAATTGAAATACTTGTAATTGAATTACATGTAATGGAAGTAATGTAATTGCATTTACATGTAATTGAATTAACTATGTCATTTGTAATTACAATTACTTTAATTGGTAATTCAATTAATCAATTATTTTATGTATTGATTCTTAATAGACAAAGAGGATCAAATTAAAAAGTAGAACACTTACAAAATGTAGTTTCAATTTCAGTTAAGGAAGTAGTAAGGAACTGTATTATCAATTATACTATGTACCTACTTCCTACAGAAAGTTATTCTTTTTTTAAATAGCTTATATCCTTGATAACTGTTAAGGAATATACGGGGAAAAAATTACTGACGGGTAGGGATTTCCTATAAATTCAATTATCAATGCTTCTCCATATACTCCCAATGATCCAAGCTTTGTCCAATAAATAACAAAAAAATGCATTAATTCTTATATTTTTATAACGACTTCTGCATGTATTACATTGATTACTGAATTATTATTGATTAAAAAAAGCATAAATAGCATAGTAAAAAAGGTTACTTGGGACCACATTTTATGACAGATTGAAAACAAATAAAAACTTCTAATTGAATGTTGTTTTTTTTTATTTCAAAAATAGTATTCTGCTCTCATTGTCATCATGATTACTGCAGGCAGTGTCAACTGTTAGTTTTTTCATACATTTACTGAACCAGATGGCATAACAATCTAAAATATTATTCTTGGACTTCCTTACATGGAACTGAAAACACTCGTTTTTTGCTTGAATTTTATTGTTCTCATTTTTTCCCCTTGTACCAAAACTTGCAAAAAACGAACATATTTTTTCAATATGGATAAATAGTCAAACATTGTAAGGTACGTCAAATTTAAAGGTCATTTATATTATTAAACTGTTTGATAAAATAAATGTAATTTGTAATTGACGAAAATAATTAACTGCAAATTTTAATTACAAAGTGTCATTAATAATTAAATTGACAATGTCATTTTGTGATTGTTAATTGAAGATGTAATTACATTTTCCTTACAATTTTAATTGAAAATTAAAAATGCGTATTGTAATTGTTGATTTGTAATTCAATTACTTTTTGACCAACACTGTCGTCATCTATTTATTTAAGCTATTTTTTATGTGAATCGATACGTATGTTGACAATTTCTCTTCGTTACTAAGTATCTAGTACAGTACTATTGAGGTCTCAGAGTATAAACAACTTTTTAAATTTATCAATAACAGTTATCGTTATAAATATCACTTTATTATTTCCAGCTTATTTACCTTCTACTACTGAAAATAAAAGCTAAAAGTTGCTTCGTTACTATCTGAAACTTAAATGAAAGCATCGCATCCTTCACTCAGTTTATTAGAATTGTCTAAATTTGAGTTCAAGACATTTTGATATTTTTTGATAACATAAGAAACTGTTAATGTTTCTAATCAATTTTAAAAATATTATTAAAAAAAATGAAATTTTTCTATATTGTGAAGCAAAATATAGTGTTTACGGTAAATATCTCAAAAAAAAACTAGGTATTTAAATCTGCTACTAAATTCAAATTGCATAGGTATAATTCGCAGAAATCACTAGTAATCTCGATGTAGGTAGGTATTATTAAAACTATGATGTGCCCGGTAACATCGTTCTAATCACGATCTAGGTACTAGCTGGTGATTATTGCCCGGGTCCGAACCGAACTAACCATACAATTAACATGCGTTATCTATCAACATGAAACTGGTTATGTCTATACATAACCTATGTACAGTCATCTGCATATAGATAGCAGCAGCCAAGGTAGCTAAATACCTATATCGCAACAAGGATGTGTTATGATTTATTTGGCTATTTGAATTGTTAATATTTGTATGCTTAAATATAATATATTATATTATGTATGTGGTTGACTTAAACACGAGCCTAAGTCATTGTCCATCACATGGATAAGGCGGCAGAAATACTCTTTCTCCCGTACGGGTAAATGCGGGAGGTACTCATACTCTTATTCATACTCATTCATTGATAAATATTTAAAATAATAATACAAACTAAGAGTTTTTGGAGAAAAATAAAGCTCCACGCTAAACCTCCAGTTAGCTCCACTGCCTCCAATGATTTATATAGCGAAATGGTTCTTTGCCTTCGTAGACTCCTTGTCATCGTCTATTAAGTATTTATTTACACAAATTTGAAAATATATCACGAGTGCCTACCTTCTTCCGTAGGTACTTCGTACTTCGAGTAACGTACGTTGGATTATGATTTTATGGTAATTAAAAAAGTGTTAACTCATTACATTTGGCAACATAGCTTGTAACTAACGAAGTTACCAACTACTTTAAGGCCGGGTTTTATAAAGATCCGTTAGACCAAATGTCAGATCAAATTTCAGTAACTCAGTACATTTTTTGACATAACAAACCGACATAAGGTCTAACGGATCTTTATAAAACCGAGCATAAATATCATAAAATGACTATTAGCTATTAAATTACACTTTAACGTCTATTCAGGGGTAACTTTATACTTTTGTACTTCTATAATATCCGTAAGATATTAAAGCATTTATAACATGAGTAACCGTGGTGTCAACGCACAAGGAAACTTGGAGTTCCTCACAAGCAGGAAGTGAAAATTAGTCTTTTACCTATCCTCCTAGCGTCATCCCAGTACAGTTGCATCCTGAAGGAGGGTCGGGGTCCGCTACCTAAACCCAAGATTTGGCGTAGGCACATATTTTTATAGAAGCGATTGCCATCTGACCTTCTAACCCAAGGGGGAAAATATACCCTATTGAGATTAGGCTTGTCAAGGGAGTGGACCAGGCACGTATCCAGAGGGGGGGATAGTTGGGATTTATCGCCCCCCGAAAACGTTTTTAGCCGTCTGTTTATTTATTCGCTTGCGTGTTCTTTCAATAACATTCATCATTTTCACATGGTTGTTTCAATGATTGTCCCCCCCCCCGAACCAAAAGCTGGATACGTGCGTGGAGTGGACAACTTTGACTGTTAGAAGTTCTCAAGCCACCCGAAGTCTCCAACTTAGCTTAATAAGCATCCGCGATCAACGGCTTAACGTGCCTTCCAAAGCACAGTTAAGCAATAAACACTTAAATCGGTCACCCATCCAAGAGTTGGCCCCGGCCGATGTTGCTTAACCTTTTATTTTTATCATATCTACATGTTCGGTCGATGAGAACCCTGTCTCCTAGTACCTATGCACAGCGTGGGCGTCTTACATAGAAGCTAGTTTGCTTTGTCGATATTCCGAGACGCACCTACCATTATTGTCAATTTGCTTTGTTAGATAATTATGTTAATACATCGTGTACAACCATTAAAGCAAATTTGTGAGGTCTACTTTGATTGTTCTGTAAATATTAAGATGCGCTGAACACGGGTTACATGCATATGGACCGTCCAATTTTACGGACTTAGATCAAACAATTAAAATACACTAAAACGATGAATTGACATTCAGCGATCTGATGAAAGAACTGAAGTTTGAGCTTCCAGTGTGAATAAGTACCTAATGTAGAATTACACTACACATGTACTAAATATTTACGAAATTACGCGCAGAGCTTCCGTAGAGAAAGGGATAGTGAAATGCAAATTCACGCGTGTTAGAGGGGGTCATATGCAATGGAATTGCCTTGCCTTAAGATAGATAAGGGTTATTAAGCGTAAATAAAAATGTGTGTGTTATAATTGTGAATTAGCTACTTTGCCTTGATTAACTCATAAATACTTGTTGTTTAGACAACCATGTGAAATAGCTATTTCTCACCTGTCGTTTCGAGTGCTCATATTTAAAACATCGGATTTTGAACACAAATTACATTTGAAATATAATAAAGGAGTCGCTCATATATTTAAGGTCGAGGACAAAGTTTCAATACTCTCACTTCAATAAATACGTGTTTTCAATTTCATACAGACTTTGGGGACGAAAAAACATTTCTTAGCCTTAGCCTACGTCATAAATGTAAAAGACTGCAAAAAACAATTACTTAACAAGTTAGCATTAGCTGTTTCGACTGTATCAATATATGTATGTATGTATGTATATATATATATATATATATAATATATATATATATATATATATATATGTAAATGATTGACAAATCGTACAGGGGTTGCCAATCTGAAACCAGGACTGACCCTATTAAAAAATAAATTCATTATCGAATAAAACATGAGGGTAGTTTTTGCTTCTCGTAAATTAGACCATAAGCTACCTTTACTGTACAAGTGTACATAGGTTAAGCCAGAGGTCGTAAAGAACAATTTTGAAAACAGGTTAGAGGCCGCAGATTTATTCCAACCAGGTAGGCAAGCACAACTTGCTGCCAAGTCGACTCTCGCGCGACTCGGCGATTCCTGTCTCGCTCAAACTATGCGGAATAGAAAGAGGAGCGTAGATTTTTCTCTACTCGCGTCGCGTCGCAGCGGCATGTTGTGCTAGCCCCGCAGTTCTGATATTTACCTACAAACACTTTTACCAATATGTCGCCTGACGAACCAATGAAACTCTGACCTCACCTACGTGTAATCGGCTATTTGACTAAACATTATTTATGGTGCCATTCGAACCAGTTTTTAGAGTCTATGAAATGTTTGTAATATGGGACCAACTACTATTAGAGCAGTACAAAAGATGAAAACGAGAGGTAAAGTACAGTATAGCTGACGAGCACTGAAAATGCTCGATACTGATAGACAGTGAAATGTGACGTCACAGTGCAATGGCCTCGTAATCCCGTTGTATGAAAAAACGAGTAATATGCCACTTTAGTCGTGAACTAATGCGTTTAAGGACATTGTTGTCGTAAAATTTCTTTTTTTATTGAAACTTGAGAATTCTATACTTAACTACTATGGTAACTTTCAATTTACATTTGGACCAGGGATGTAACAGATGTGGTTTTATCGGAACCGGAAGCGGAACCAGATGTTATAAATTCAGTATATCGGAACCAGAACCGGAACCGGATGCGGAGCCCGACGAGTGATAGATGGATAAGATGTTAAGGGCAGGGCAGGTCAAAATCTATTCTAAAAAAATTATAAACCTGTTTGTTTTTGATGTACGTCGCTCATTTCTCCCCGCTGCGCTGCTTTGACATCCGATATAACATCCGTTTTAAAAATAACAGAACCGGAACCGAAGCGGATGTTTAAAACCAATAGGAAGTTCCGACTTAACGGAACCGGAACCGGAGCTCTGTTACATCCCTGATTTGGGCTATTAAAAAAAAACATTTTTGCGAATCTTTAAAGTCCATCTTTTTATGATTTTGATTAATTTGCCTAATTTACTATTTATTGTGATAATTTGATGGTATTCTATCTATATAACCATATTATGGTATAAATTTTAACATGCGTCAAATACCCAATTGCTACGAATCTTTAACCCAAGACTTAAGTTGTGTGGTTATGCGAGTCGAGTCAGTTGTAATTACGAGTTAGCAGGCCATGCAAAAATATTTCGGCATTTTGGTATCATTTTTGTCTCATCAAGATTACTTACATTAAAACTATGAATAAATATTTTTTACCGAGGTTGGAATCTGCTGTGTGCAAAAAAATATTTTTCACTTCTCATGCTCGAAAAGTGTGTCATATTAGACTTGTCAAGCGGGGCTAAAGTAGTACATTTAACCCCTAGGGAAAATATGAATACATATTTATGATTTACAAAACATTAGAATTTGACCAATCAAAATACTTCACCTATTAAATCCACCAATCACAGAACACTTAATTTTACTCTTAAAAAAATATTTGGTATTGGGTATTAACCAACCAGAATACAGCTTTACTAAAATCGACCAATCAGGAAACATAATTAATTTTTCTAAAGAGTCTAAAGATTAAGTTTGTAGTAGTCCCTATTTCACAATAATTAAAAAAGTGGTTAAATCGTTCGAGCAACACTTTGAAGCGCTCAATGGAAGGTCAGTTAGCTTTTTTCGCGCGTGAATGTTGCGCGCGAACCGCAGTGTCTATGTTTTGTGTGTCAAAGGAGTATAGAAAAAAAAACATGCTGCAAAAGTATATATCTTCGCCGTGGAATTTATTGTTAATTTTGGGTGGGTTAACCTTTGTTTATTTATTTTCTCGCAATCGAAGTGAAAAGTAGAGTGTATAACTCTGGTCTAAAAGCCATATTACCCCTCGAACAATTTTCCCTCACTTCGTTCGGGAAAATAACTATCTCGTGGTAATATGCCTCATTTTAGACCCTTGTCATACAATCTACTATTTGGTGTGTGTAAAAAAAATGTATCGATGCATGCGGAATAATTACAGCGGTGATCATGCTAAATCAACATTTCTTATGATCCATTGAACAATCTATAAGGATTTATTAATTACCTGCCACATTTGACAGTCACTAGCACCATAGTAGTAGGTATTTGCTGGTACCATGGATAAAATATAAACTAGGATTTAGGGAGGAGACCGATCCTCCATGGTTTCAGTCATCTATAAAGGCATTGGCTTGGGCTTGAGACCTAATCCCGGAGCATTTGAATTGCACTTTCTCTATTGCATAATTGCATGGCTTGTTTGAGCTCGCCACAAATAGGAGAAGTAGGATTGAATTTTCAGTCACAGAATGGTGGCTAAACAGTTGTCTGGCGGTCACACCTTAACAGAAATTAATAAAAATAGACAAGACTGTGCAAATGGTTTTACAAATGACACGGGTTGTGAGCAAACTCTGAAATACCTTTGCAATCTCAAACTCTAATCCAATCTCGGTAAGAACGCCCATACTAGCCCTATTACATCACGACTTACAAATTGCACGGAGCACCTATAAACTACGCGGTTTTCATAATACAGACTGCGGCTTGCTATTTCATAAGTGCACATTGTTTTAAATGTGTTTACTCGTTTAGCAAACCGAATGATTGCATACTAAGCCTTCCTGATATTTTAACGGTGCGAAGGTGTTTACATATTGGTTTACTGGGGTATCTATCTATACTTATATGTCTTCATTCACTGTACATTCCCATTCATTTCCCTGATTGACAATCATATTTTGGTCTTATTATCCAAATATAAAAGGAGTATACTTAAACGCATACCAAAAAATACTGACTGCGCATCAATAAATACTTATTTGCACGGCAGAATTAATTTCACACTTTGAGCATTAAGACTGGAGACACCATTGATCTACTTGCTCGTCTGCCAAAGGTAAAAATATACAAGGCACAAGGTGATAGGTATAATTGGTATGGCAACTAACAAACTGAAATGGTATTCAAAATATTATACTGAAGTGATGTGTTGTTTTAAAAAGGACGTATGCCTATGGTAAAATCATTGGTTACATCAAGTTGCTGAATTGAGCCCCCGTATGTAATCAGAATAAGTACTAAACACTAACTTACACTGAATATGTGTATTTAATTCTCTCCGCTACCCAAAGGTTGTCTGGAACAGATCACTCTTTAGCGATAAGGTCGCCTGTTGACTACCTCTGCTTATATCTCGCTATGTTATGTTTCTGACCTGCTCTGTATTTTTATTGAGGTGTGCAATAAAGAGAGAGAGAAAACCCAGTCTGTTGTTTAATTTCTTTAGTTAACAGTCAAAAGACGTGTTGAATCATGTTGATAATTAATAAAATGTACGGTGAAGAATTTTGACACGAAGTCATTACCGTGTAGCTGCCGGTGTTTTGAAAGTTTTTGCGGTTTTCGGTTAAAAATATTTGTTACATGAGTCAGTCGTAAGACGTGAATTGCTTTTCTGAGAATACTTGAACGTCTTTTTTTCCTGTAGATGATCTAATAATAAACATAATGTTAAACAGTAATCGTAAAATCTAGTCTATATTAAATAATATACACGGTAAAACTAGCTCAAAATATTTCCGTGCAAAATCACTGTAATGACGTTTTCATTGCTTAAAGCAGAGTCGAAGTCACGTGTTTCAGACCCAAAATAGTAGATTGTATGACAAGAGTCTAAAATGAGTTCGAGGGGTAATATGGCTTTTAGACCAGAGTTATACACTCTACTTTTCACTTCGATTGCGAGAAAATAAATAAACAAAGGCTAACCCACCCAAAATTAACAATAAATTCCACGGCGAAGATATATACTTTTGCAGCATGATTTTTTTTCTATACTCCTTTGACACACAAAACATAGACACTGCGATTCGCGCGCAACATTCACGCGCGAAAAAAGCTAACTGACCTTCCATTGAGCGCTTCAAAGTGTTGCTCGAACGATTTAACCACTTTTTTAATTATTGTGAAATTGGGACTACTACAAACTTAATCTTTAGACTCTTTAGAAAAATTAATTATGTTTCCAGATTGGTCGATTTTAGTAAAGCTGTATTCTGGTTGGTTAACACCCAATACCAAATATTTTTTTAAGAGTTAAATTAGTGTTCTGTGATTGGTGGATTTAATAGGTGAAGTATTTTGATTGGTCAAATTCAAATGTTTTGTAAATCATAAATATTAAATATATATTCATATTTTCCCTAGGGGTTAAATGTACTACTTTAGCCCCGCTTGACAAGTCTAATATGACACACTTTTCGAGCATGAGAAGTGAAAATATACTAAATGACGAGGTGGAACAGGATAAACCGTATTTTAAGTTGAGATAATTCTCTTATTCATATTTCAAACCTTTTTTACATTGACTCACATTCGACCGGCTGTCCGGAGTGGTGAGTGTAGCTATAAAAGGCGCTAACAATAAGTCTCTTTCAGTACCTCTAGTATAAGTTTATCGAAAGGAAACACAAACGAACGCGTTTGCGTTTAGTCTTAATTTATTGGGAAAAAATAGTTACAACCAAAAGCAACCAGAGGCGCTGCTCGCGTTGCCATACAAGTTGAGACTAAACGTAAATGCGTTCATTTGTGTTTTGTTTCGAGAAAACTTATACTAGGTTCACTGAAGTGCTACCGCGAACAGCAAACGAAGTTTTCCCTCTCTGTCTCACTTATATGCAAACTTGCAAGTGCGACAGAGAGGGAAAACTTCGTTTGCTGTTCGCGGTAGCGCCACTGGACACAAATTATTTGCGACTTACTACGTTTGCGCTACATGGCTGCTGTTACCAATAAGTGGAACCTGTATTTGGGTTAAATTCGATCTTTACTTGAATGAAGGTTAGAAGTGTACATTTTGGAGGGTTTTAGCATCGAATGTAGGTAACGTCTAATGTACATCTGATAAGGTAACGAAGAACTTTCATAAATCGACTTCCCAGTCCCACTTCTCAATGAAATTAATCAATGGTCTATCGGCGTGTAGTCATTTATTTACAGGTCAGTGCCTAGTGGCTATAATTATATATTAAAACTTAAGATTTTAATTTTATTTCTATTTTTCTACAATTCGATTATACTTGGTCGAAGTTTAATCAGCTGAGCTGCGCAGTGACACGTAATCCACGTCAATGCCACTGTTAATGTCATATGAAAATATAATTACTTGTAAAGTGCAACCTAGCATTAACTCTACCTACATGTACTACATCTATACTTGCAAAAAGGTGTAAGTACGTGGAGTACACAAACGAATTTATCTCTTTGTTTCTCGCAGTTTCATATGTATAATTTGTTGCATGCAATTTTATTTAACTATAATGTTATTATATGTACGTAAATACGTAAGCTTGTGCTAAAAATTATACTTTTTACTTGGGCAGGTGCGTAAAAGCAGCAAGTGAATTTATAAGAACTGTGCCCGAATTATATTTATAAATATTATTCCCTCTCTGTTGTATAAATAGCGTTCTTCGAACCTACTTCGTCATCTACCGATCCTGGAGATCTCCGTTATATGATATATTTATGTTATTCTTTTTTTTGCCTGTAGACAACAGGTTTAAAAGATGGACTTAATATGCTGAAGAGGCACTGAAAAAATAATTTTCAGTGCCTCTTCTAGCAATTGTTGACCTAAAAACGGAAAAAATGTGATAAATTGATAATGTTGGGTTGAACAGGTTGCTAGCCTATCGGCCACATCACACTTCAACATTATACCGTAGTTGAATCTTACGACACGATGTTGCTATGCTAACCCTACACCACACGTCACGTCGTCACGTCATGCCAACATTCAGTTTGAAGCAGAACCGCCTCGACAATTTCCTCGGCAATACCTGGCCGCGACCGGTCGACCCCAACCAGCACATTACCGAACCAGCAATGTCCATGGGGCTTTGTTTCGCCGATGATTTATTAATATTTATTGGAAAGCCACTCATTTCGCTAATGGGCGGCCTTGACCACGGAGCTAACCTCCGCACAGTGCGCAGACGACCGGCCTGTGACGTCGCGGTACACACGATACCGGTTTAGGAGCGGAGCGGGCTTTTAGTCAACACACTGCCTCTTTATTTGTCATGCACTTATTCAAATTGAGAATGAGTCTTGGACTCTTACTGGAGAGTGAGTGCTGACATTTGTCATTAATGAAAACCATAATAATAATAATAATAAGGACCGAAGGGTGCGTGTACTGCTCACTGCGCACCGCATGCTACACCCACGCTCGTCTGTTATGAGACTGTACATCCCACGGAAGTGTGGAGGTCGCGGCTTTCTAAATGCCAAAGACCTCCACAACCGTGAGTTGTGCAGTCTCAGGGATTATTTCCTTAACAGCGAGTGTGGGATGCATCGGGACGTAGTGGCAGTAGACGCATCTTTCACCCCGCTTTCCATGGCAAAGGAGAACTGGCGCAGACTTAAAGTATGGAGCACCGAGGACCGCAAGGCGGAATGGAAGAGTAAGGAGCTACACGGGCGGTTCTACAGGGCCCTCACAAGGCCCGACGTAGACCTGCCTGCTTCGGTGAACTGGCTACGTTTCGGGGATCTCTTCGGGGAAACTGAAGGTTTTGTCTGTGCAATTGCGGACGAAGTTATCATGACGAACAACTACCGGAAATATATCCTGAAGGACGGTACGGTCGACATTTGTCGGGCATGCCGCCGTCCCGGAGAGTCACTCAGGCATATCATTTCCGGTTGTGGTCATCTTGCTAACGGCGAGTACTTGCACAGACATAACTTAGTAGCCAGAATCATTCACCAGCAACTTGCTCTTCTATACGGTCTTGTGAACTTCGAAGTACCGTACTATAAGTATACACCTGCGCCAGTTCTCGAAAATGGTCGTGCCACGCTCTATTGGGATCGATCTGTCATCACGGACAGGACTATTGTAGCCAATAAACCTGATATCGTGCTGACAGATCGATCGAAGCGCCAGGCAGTGCTCGTTGACATCACCATCCCCCATGACGAGAACCTCGTGAAGGCCGAGAAGGACAAAGCCAGCAAGTACCTAGACTTGGCACACGAGGTGACCGCCATGTGGGATGTTGATTCAACGATCATTGTCCCGATAGTCGTTTCTGCGAACGGTCTAATAGCGAAGAGTCTCGACCAACACCTCAAGAGACTCTCGCTAGATGGCTGGGTCAAGGGTCAGATACAGAAGGCGGTACTCCTGGACACGGCGCGGATAGTCAGAAGGTTCCTCTCTCTGTCGCCCTAACCACCGGTAGCTTAGGCCCCGCCTCGCTGCCGGCGGCACCCTAGGTTAGGTTTTTATAATGATTTTATGTTTCGTAAGTGTATTTTTATATTTTACTTTTTATAAAGATATTGTAAAAGCCTGACCTAAGAAGGAAAATAAATAAAGATAATAATAATAATATTATACTTTATTGTGCACTATACAAAATGGAAATGTTAAAACAAATTTGAACTCTGACAATAATGCAAACAACAGGCGGTCTTATCGCTAAAAAGCGATCTCTTCCAGACAACCTTTGGGTAGCAGGAAATTCAGAAAAAGAAAGTTAACAGGTAGTGCATATTTAGCAGAGAGATAGATATACAATGATCTATACTATATAATAAATTAATACAACTAATAACTATATTATATATATACAAATACAATAGATACATACATATATAAATATTTATATACATATATATATTATACACAAATACATATATAAATCCAAAGGCAATCAAGAGAGGGACAAGAAATGAAGTTTCAAAGCATTTTTAAAAACAGGAAGTGATTTCGCACACCTCAAATCCAACGGCAAAGCATTCCAAAGCCGAACAGCACGAAAGGTAAATGATCTATTATAGAATTTAGAGGAAGATGGTGGTGGAGCAAGAAGATGATTTTGAGAGGACCTTACGGAAGAGAGATGCGAAAAACGTTCCTTAAGATATTGACCATAATCCCTTTCACTTGAAAAAAAAACCGACTTCAATTTAATACTTCGTCAAGCCACTCTGAAAGCAGAAAACACCGGAGAGCAATTTTTTGGAGTCGGTTTTTTTTATATTTTTTTTATTTCATTCGCAATTTTTAGTGAGTCATTACCAGAGTACATATCATGACCATTCCAATAAGCTCAAACACGGCTAAGCTACACCGTTTCTTACGAAGTTCCGTTGTCTACCTTCGGGCTTCGATTACCAGATCAGATTGATGGTAACATTACATCAGGACCATTTAAATTGGCTTCGTCATAGTCGCTTCAGTTCAGTATCATGATAATAAGTTTTCGATGACAATCCGTGGTCTTCTTCATCAGTTCCCGTTCACCAAATGCTACTCTGAATGCAAATACTCGATTTGTTACAGAAAATACTGAAATCGCTATGTGTTTCCCTTGAATTCTTGAGGAGTTCCCTCAATTCCTCATGGTTCCCGCCATCAGACGTGACCTTTGAAAACAATGGGACCAATCTGGAAGCACATGCTTTCAAACAAGGAATCATTTTCCAAATCTGTTCATAAATGGAGGAGGAATCGCGTAACAAACATATAAAAAAAAACAGGTGAATTGAGGACCTCCTCCTTTTTTAAGTCAGTTAAAAAGTCTCAGATGGGGACTAATTGGGTAGGGAACCATTAGATGTCAGTGGAATTATGTTAGCAAATGGTCAATTTTTATGAGCAATATTAGTACTCTATACAAAATTACTTAGGAGACCCAGCTCAGCGTTTCCCGGGAATTAAACTATCTAGATCGATTGTTCGTCCCCGAAAACTCCTACCCGCACATAGAAAATGTCATAAATTATTTCCGAGATCCCCGAAATAAATAAATATACAAGAATTGTTAAGGATTATTAACAAGTAACGTTAGACGACAACATACCTAATACTTTATACTCCTTTCATAGCCACGCTAAATATTTGCTAGAATTTTGCATGCGATATCATACTCGAGTACCTACACGTGATATGTGGACATGTGAGCTCAGTCGCTACATGATTTATATGTCAGTTATTGACGGAAATGTTTTCAAATGGCAATATCAAATAAACTTCGTGGTCAACTAGTACATTACATGCCACATAATGGTGAGAAAACCTTCATCTATATCGCGTGTGATGTTGTTTACTATAAACTACATATTAAGCACAATCGTTTATCGATAAGTATGATAGTTAGATTAACGAATTAGTTATACGAAAACTTTAGTTCTAATAGATCTTTCTTGTTCTGATAGTGGTAATGAAGGAAATAGAAGTTAATTGTTCTTAAATGTTGGTACAGGCCAAGAAAGTGGTCTACTATTTTGGTATCTTAATTTTATGCAATTAATAATTTGACTGAGTGCACCTACAGAACGAAACTGTATTATTATGTCATAACTGTCATGGCCAAAAAAAACTCTCAGAAAAATTAAAATCAAAATCAAACCTTTATTCTGCAAATAGGCCACAAGGGCACTTTTACATATCAAAATATTAATTTACAATTTAAGAAAGTCTGACTATAAGAATACATTTTACATGTCAAAAAATTAACACAGTTCAAGAAAGATTAATAATTTCGAGTTTACAATTATAACAAAATTAATGCTATACAGTGAAGATAAACTTGCAAAGTTATCTATTACAAATATTACAACATCAGTAAATTTAGAGATATATGAGGTCTCAAGTCTGATTAAACAAGGAGTATAATGAAATTAATATAATATCCCAGAGATATACATGGTCTCTGAGCGTCAAAATTAAGGCTAATTTAATATTGTTAGAGATGTATATGGTCTCTAAGTCACTGATAATAAAAACGAATCCACAGCAGGACGATGTCTCTCGTCAGTCCCCTATAAAAGACACTATGTCCTTGCGAGCATGAACAGACCAGACTCCACAAACAAAACAGAGTCCTTAATATTCGGGGAAAAGGGTTTAAAAATAGTGCTAATAGATGTGTAAAAAATGTGTTAAAATCGACCCTAATTAGATAACAAAAGTAAAATACCCTAAACAGTATTTTATAACATCCAAAGTGGCCGCCTGGCACTGGGTATTTGTGCTGCAAAAGCGAGCTGTTCGTGCAATAGCAGAGGGGCTACTACAGAACTTCGTGTCATGCCGTCCCTTTCACTCTCGTGTTATTCAGTATATGAGTGAAAGGGACGGCACGATACGAAGTTCGGAGTAGTCCCTCTGGGCCTGAGGGGCTACCGCGAACCACAAACGAAGTTTTCCCTCTCTGTCTTACTTATATGCAAACTTGCAAGTGCGACAGAGAGGGAAAACTTCGTTTGCTGTTCGCGGTAGCGCCCCTGTACTACGAACTTCGAAATCCGAACTTCGTGTCGTGCCGTCCCTTTCACTCTCGTGTTACTATATGAGTCAAAATTAAAACGGCCGTTTTAACTTTGGACGCATAGATTGACGAATCCAGCAACGTAAAAACTAGTTTAATGGATTCAAAAAGTACTTAAATACAAACTACAGTACGTAGCGGCCCCCTTTTTTAGTTATATATCGTTAAATTTAAATAATTACAATTATTTACGAGTGGCGCTAGTGGACCCACTACATTTTATTAAACCGCTCTTAATTCAACAAAGAGCAAAGAGCTCGTAACCAAGCAAGTCAACATAAAATACCGTCTGCGTACCAATAAGAACGCGGACCACTTCGCCCCCGTGGCACACAAGCTAGTGAAAACTAAAAGGTCAGCGGTCTTGGTCCTCTAGTATATAACGAGTTACCGGACACTGTCAGAGGTGCATCTTCCTCAAAAAAAGAGACTTAAAAAGTGGTTGTTAAAGTCGCAATTCTATGACATAAAGGAATTATTCAGTAAGAATTTATAAATAATGTTTATATAAATATAATATGAAGGCACACGTATAAGTAGCATAAATACCTATAATAGTTAAGATTATGAATGTAATTTACGATGTGACTGACTTGTAACGATGTTACATATTAATAAAACTTTACTTTACTTGCAATTTTCTGCGCTGAGCTACAATAACGCCCACTTACCATCATGTGGGCTGTCAGCTTGTTATTTCTATCTAAGATGATGATAATATATATGTCATCGCTTCAGTTTATAGAGTTCCGTTGCTAAAAGCATTTCTCACCAAAAGATGTATGCGATAAATTCGTCTAATAATACCGAAGTTGATATACCTACAGGTGTCATTGTTACAGAGGTCAACTCTGTAACTATCGGCCGCTGCTGTTATGTATTCGCAAAAGAAACAATGAATCTCAGAACAACATCCGTTGACGGCTGCACTGCAAAAACTCCAAACACCACACTGCAAACACAAAAAGATTCTTAGTCCTTAGGCCGCTTAAGACCTGTAGTACCCCGTTCACATGTAAACAATAATGAGAAAGACGCAACCGCCCACTGCCGTTGGTGTTAATTTCCTGTGTATTGTAGTGGAAGCCATCGTGACATTGGAGTATTGTCTTTTAGATCTTTCTCGGTGTTCACTTGTGATTCTCATATTGAAAACATTAGGTAAGTAATTGTCTATAAAACAACGTTTGTTATGGTTATATACTCGATTCGTAATTTGATTTGGATTGGCTACCGGACACGTTCTCCCTTTATTCTCGGGCAGTGAGAACGGGAGGCAAATAGTACATTACTTACCAAGGGCGGTAAAACAAAGAATGTCTCAGATCGCAGGTATTTGACGCCCGAGCCGAAGGCAAGGGCGATAATTATGCGATCTGAGGCTGGCCAGGAAGTGGGATTTTCCGCGCGCGGAGCGTGCGGTAATTGCCACTTTATGGCCAGGTGTGACATAAAGTTTATTATTTAACACAGAATGATGATCATATCATGACAGTTGCAAACTGAACGCTACCTAATCCCAAGATTTAGCGCAGGCCCTACTTTTCCACTTTTTACGGAAGCCACTGCAATCTGACCTTCTAACCCAACGGGGAGAAACAAGACCTTATTGGGATTAGTTAGGCTTGTGAAGTTTATCACAGACTGAAATGAAATAAAAAAAAACAGTCGTATCGACGTATTGGCCTAACTTTATTAGTATAAAGGGTTTTCAGTTATGTAAAGTTTGTAGCTTATATCCAAAGAAATGAAACGGAACCAGATTTAACTACGGTATAATATACTGTAGTTAAATCTCGTGCTGTTTCCCAATTCAGTTAATATGAAAAAAGGCTTATATAGAGCTAAGTGTACATAAATAGTTATTTATCTACTCTACACTTCACACAGCTATATCCATCTACAGAGATAGAGAGTAGTAGGGGATGCAACGGGGAAAACGCTATGATAACAGTATCATAGCATTTTCCCGGTTGCATCCCCTGCTACAGCTTCGGAGCCCAGGGGCCTGTTTCTTTCTGTAGTTAAAATTTTACTAGTGGGACCATTATCACGCATTACAATTAGACGTACCCACATGAAACGATAAATCTTATGCAAAACTTGCAAAAGTATTTCCTTGCTCAACGTTTTTCTGTTATCTTTTCTATTTTCACGCATTATTTGTTGCGACATAATGCAACTTTAACTTTATCTATGCAATAATGCACTGTGCACACGCAATTATGTACGCTGCTCTAACTGTATCGATTTGTAGCGCTTGCTACAAGTTATTTCATAAGACCATAAAAATAAGTTTTCACACCTGCTATTCAAAAAAGAGTTATTGTTGCCTTCGAATGAGGGATCAAAGTTGTACTTTTCTTCCCTCATTTGAGGGAAACAATGACTCTTTTCCTCATAGAAGGTGTGAAAAGCAGTATGTGACACTGTCGTAAAATCATTTGTAAGATATTTCATGTTTTTAGCAGCGGGCCTCATAGACGGTGTGAAAAGCAGTATGTGTCACACGGTAGCAAAATTATTTTCGTCTTGGGCGTAAACACTTGAATCCCTCGCTACGCTCAAGATTCTATTGTAGAATCTTTCGCTTCACTCAGAATTCAATATACCGCCCTCGCCGTAAATATATCATTTTGCTCCCTTGAGACACAATCTACTATAGCGGGTTTACTATTCGTAAACCTTACTTAATAGTAGATTGTTAACCAAGGGTTGAAAGTGACCCAATGCACCCGAGGTACTTTGGCGCTGGCGGTGAGAGCGCCAATAGTTCAAGGGTGAAATGGGTGCTTTCATCCGAGTTAAACACTACTCTTCATTTCGACTATATGAGGAAAATAAATGAGAAATAAAAGTAATAGTAAATTATATTCTAAGGATTCAGTAATAAAAACACGCGCTGCAGCAACCAGCAGCCGGCACCGCCGAGCCCCGCGGCCAGTGCGCGCTGCCGGCGCGAGCCCCCGGCCTATAGAACTTTAAAAAAAATTACTCTCCACCCTACTAGGGTCGGAAAAGCGACCAACGACGACCACGACGTTTCAACCCGACTATCTACTCATGAAAATCGAACTTTCCGAACAGGAGAGATGAAAAATAATATGTATGTGTGTTGTCGTGCCAGTTAAAATAAGAGGAATATAACGACTTCTCATATCTCAAAATCTATCAAGCTAAGCGAGCTAGAGCGTGACAATATATATACATAGATACACTCGGAAAACATAACTCACCTTTTGTGGAAATCGGGTAAAAAATGAGTTTGAACTTTAATTTACCCTTCACCACACGAATATGTGCCCTGACTGGGATTATCAGCTTTAACTCAGCAGGGCCACTATCTTTAAACAAGTAGTTGAAACCTCGAGTCTAATAATTGACACATGCCAAGTATTAACTCGATGTTAAGGTTACCGAGACGTCCCGTTTTTAAGCGTTGATATTTCGGTTATGTTACCAGATGTCCCGCATTTTTCGGCACGTCCTGATTTTCAGCGCTGATTGGTCATGTCCCTCAATTCGGTCAATCCAAGTCGGGACAGAACGGATCATTGTCCCGAATTTTCAGCAATCAGTATCAGAAACCCGAATTTTGATTTGAAGTCCCGAAATTTTAACGCTGTTGTCCCAAATTTCTGGTAACCCTATCGATGTCGATGTCGAGAACAATGAACATAACAATTTAAATACCTACGAATCTGTGGTGGCGAACTCATTTGGTTTTGTTTACTATATTTTGTGTGAATTGTAAAACATAAGGTGAAATAAAAAAATACTATTTCTCTGTTAAAGAGAATACGAAAAAACCTGATTTGTTTTTGTGTATATTAGATAGTATAATCGACTTCGATCCATTGCCATAAATCGGCTTAAATGGGGCCTTTTTGCCAGTGCCAGCACAACTAAGTTCGCCATTACTTTTAATTGCTTACGTTACTATTGTTTTTCGATATCGTGCCACATTTTACAAAGCATTATTTTATAATTATCTTATAATTGGATAATTTAGATAGGGATCTAAATTAAAATAAGGATTTTAAGTGCGTAGTCAAGGGCTTGTTAATATTTAGCAATCTGTCAATTATCGACGGGTCGTGGGTCTTACACAGATAGAAAAAAACTTCTTCAACCAAGTAAATACTCTTGATTCTATTTCCAGTTTCCTATATCAGGAAAACATACATGCTTTGCGTTAAAATATAAATTGTCTCAAAGTTTATTTTTTTTTTACTAGCCTATATGTATAGTGTCCCACTGCTGGGCAAAGGCCTCCCCTTGCTTGTTCGTGCGGCAGAGAGGGAGATATTCGAACTTCGTTCGTTTTCATTTCGCGGTAGCCCCCCTGTATGAGAACGTGAATCATATATCATCATAGTGGGAGCATGGGCTCCTGAAAAAAAGCTGCGTGACCCCACATTTGGGGCACCCGGAGAGAGAACGTGTTAAGCGGAAGAAATAGTTTGTGGTTTGAAATCTTTCGATTTGAAGTGAGGTCAGAAACGACTTTAATGAAAAACCCAATATAAAAATGTAATTTATTATAAATATACATACATAAACTCACGCCTGTATTCCCAAAAGGGGTAGGCAGGGCACATAAAATTTAATTTCAAGGCCACGTTTAGTAATTGTAGGTTTAAAGATGGGGAAAAATTGAAAATGTGATATTGCAGTAATAGGTTGCTAGCGATGGCGCACAACACTACACCCGGTTCTCATAGTCGGCTCTTACGACACCCTCGGGAAGAAAAAGGGAAAGCGCAATTCTAACCCAGCACCACACGGGATATTACAATAGTGTTGTTCTAAATAGTAACGCGGAGAAAATGACAGTCAAGCAACGTCATTTCACATAGAACAACCTAAATAGGTGAATCCTTAAGTGTAAACAAGACTACGTCCATTGCCTTTTTTTTATTTATTTAAAGAGCTTAGTCACTTTGTGACTATGTCACTATATGATTCAACATTAACAAAAATACTATCTTCTACTTAATCCAATCGTTACCAATTTATACAAAGATGTTGCATCATCAGATAGCGGATGTGTCAAAATTTGGTTACATCCCCCTACCTCGAACCAAATATCGCTTGCAAAGTTCCTTCTCGCGTCCATTACTCGTTTACCTGTAATACACTAAATAGATGAGCCCTGAATTGTAAACAAGACTTTACGCCCATTACTTGTTTACCTGTTATCAGGCACATTACGTGACCACACGATTGTTCTTTAACCGTCGTGTCAGCGCCGCGCATCCACCGGTGCGTTAAAATAATGCAAATATGTCGTTTTGAAACCTTCATTAAGCTGTCGAGCTAAATAGTGCTGTTAGGTAGTGCTGGGCGCAGTATTCATCGCTAGTGCAGCGCCACAACATCTAGGCATTTGTGATAATCCACATCGAAAGGGACCTTATGGCGGCAGGCGCTTACGTTGCACCTATTCACTATTGTATTGGAACAGCGGCAATAAAGGCGTAAGTGCCGGCCGCCATAAGGTCCCTTTCAATATGGATTATCACATTTATGCTGATACATCTCATCCTTGGTGTTTCATGATACACAATCGTGTTCGGATATTTGTGTTCTTTATCGCATGGCTAAGTCCAAGTGAGGGGGGAATGCACTGGGGGCATATTCATGGGAATTTAGAATGACGTATTTTGGTGCACGTCATTTAGGGCAAAAATTCTAATACTGGTAGTGATTTTGTTAACAAATATATATGCATTACAAGTGTTATAAATGTTCATTCCGAAGTAAACAGGGATAAAAAAAAACACGGCCAAGTCCGTGTCGGACCACGCACCATGAAGATCTTCTGTGCCTATTACTACTAGTCTACATGTAAAAGTTTTTTAGACACCTTTTTATAATTTTAAAGGCCTATCCACACGCCTATATGCATTTAATTTTTTTTTGTTCCTCCGGATAATTGTTTGGAGAATTTTCTTAATTTCACGTCAGTTTTATGTAGCGGTACATAGGATACATCTTCATTCTGATTTCATAAGTAGTACTTAGTCTTCGAGTAAATCGGCTGTGACGCCTGTGACGGACAAACAGCGAAACTATAAAGGTTCAGAGGGCTTACTCAAAACTTCGTATCGTGCCATCCCTTTCCCTCATATAGTGTATAACACGAGAGTGAAAAGAATAGCACGATACGAAGTTCGGAGTAGGCCCTCTGTTTTTGCCATTTTGGCTATGGAATAAACAACATAACAAGAACAAACTAACTAACTTAACTTACCTGAACCTAAACTCAAAACGTCAAAACTCGCAACTTCGCCTATGGCGCCTATCTTTGCCTGATTTATTTTCCAAGCAACAGCTAATTCCTGATATCCTACTTCGCCTGTACCGTTTATTTTCGTTTGATGTCGTGTTGAACTGAAAGTTAGTTGCGGTAGTTCTAGGCGAAGATAGGCATCATTGGCGTAGTTAAGAGTGAAACTATGCACTTGCCCCTAAATCGTTTCCCTTTGGCAGGGTGTCCAAAAGGCAGACCGCGTTGCCTCGCTGGATGGCAATGCCAATTCGTTCTGCGAGAAACGAGCCAGCCCTACGGTCAATTTAGTTGCAAAATTGAGCCACCGTATAGCATGTTCGTACCGTGCCAAATCTGTACACTGCGTTATTCAATGTAACAATAACAGCGTTACGTGTCCGCGATTATGACTCGTGTTTGTGCGAGCCTTATGCAGCTCTAGCTGATTCGTTAACTCGACAATTCATCATTCAACATTGGAAATTGTGGGTAGACACGACACGTGCATTCTATCGTTATAATAATAACCTATATAACTATATAACCGTAACCTATAGCAAATTATCACACAAAAGTGGAAAATCCTCTGCCGCAGAGTATAGTCGCGTAACTTCGCACGAGCGTAGGACAGTCGTCATCAAATACAATCGAAACGAACAAGGTTCAGATATATTTGAACACCCTTTATACGTATTGATATGTATCTATACGTATAAAGGGTGCGTTGCGCTATCAGTGCCTTTACCATGAGTTTACATGACCGTACTCGCTAGCGTCTGCGTAAAGAATTGTATTGGCAAAAGGACAGCGCCTCTGGCGGTTACGCAATAGAACTAAGAATCGGCATACTTAATCGTTTACGCCAGGGGTGGGCAAACCCTTTTCATGGCGGGCTAGTAAGCTTGAGAAATTTCGGAGGAGGGCCATAATTGCAGCAAAACTGCACTTTTGTATAAAACCGCTGCTCTGGTTTTTGGCTGAACCGTCAAAATATAATCGGTATCGGCGGCGGGCCGGATAAAATGCTTCCGCGGGCCGCAGTTGGCCCACGGGCCGTACTTTGCCCACCACTGGTTTACGCAGTCGCTAGCGAGTACGATCATGCAAACTCATGGTAAAGGCACAGATTCTGATCGTGACTGCGCGACCGCCAGCGTCCTAGGGCCAGTCGGCTATTCGTACTTTTTCACTTTCACCCGTTAAGAGATTTAGTATGACAGTTCACACATGACGTTAAAGCGACAAGGTACAAAGGATAAGCCCCTTATGAGGCCGACCGAACCGACCATGCCACAAGCGGGTAAACTGGGCCTCTAGTTTCAGTAGGTACTTCGGTTGATTAGTGCGGGGCCGAACTACTGCCACGCTTTTGTTCCCATTAGATTTTATTATTTCCATGTTGACGTGTTGTAGATGGGTCATTGTCAGTTGTAAAAACAAAAGTTGTCCACCCGGTGGTCAATAATTAACGGCTCATATACATATAAGTTATGTTTTTATTACATGGATTTATAGTTACGGAAACACCGTTTATGCGGGTTACTAGACCAATCCAAAATTAAGCTTTGTGGTCCTTAACTTTTGATATGTCCACCGAAAAGACGCGAACCTAAATCTGACAATGACCCAGATATAGCTCAAAATATTTTATTATGATTAGTGTACCTACTTTATTACCTTCTATCTTGACTCTTAGAGACCTTATACATCTCTAACAAATCTCGATTGTTATTAGTTTCTTAGTCTTATTTTTGACATGTAACACTACATTTAATTAATGATACTTTGATTATTGTATTATTTTTATTTGATGTACTTAGATAGATTTTGACTTGTAAAAATGCCCTTGAGGCCTATTTGCAGAATAAATGTTTTGATTTTAATTAGTTCGGTTATGTTATAACGTCAATTCGAACTACTGGTAATTAAAACGACTCAAAAGTACGGTTAAAGATGCAACTCAATAAAAAGATCAAAGGGGCATTATTTTAATTAATTCTTAATAATAAAATAAAATAAAATGTTAAAATAACTTCTTCGTATTAGATACTTCGCTCGAACTGTGCGAATTAGAATACGGGGATAGATTTTTCTTTACTCGCGTCCCAGCGACAATTGTGCTAACTTCGCTGGGCTGATATCACTATAATAAGACAAACAAGTCGGAGTCGAACTCGCCCACGAAGGGTCCCGTACCATTATCAATAAAAACGACAAAAAAAAAACGCGTTTGTTATATTCCCAGCCAAGTTAAATATTCATTTTATTCTCTTTTTTAGTTTTTGCTGTTTAGCGGCAACAGAAATACATCATCTGTGAAAATTTCAACTAACTATCACGGTTCATGAGATATAGCCTGGTGACAAACGGACGGACAGAGAAACCTTATAGGGTCCCATTTTACCCTTTGGGTACGGAACCTTAAAAATAACCTACGTAGTAAATTAACACATGACAAACGCACATGCAACGAGTGCCGGTCGACTTCTAACCGCCGCTCCCGCGTGTTCAGAATTCGCCACACTCCATTTCGATTTAGCGTGCAAGAATAGAACCATGTCTAATCTACGACGTAGTTTCTTGCCCATACGCGTTTCTTTCCGGTGCGCCTTACTTGCGTAATTTATTATTATATTTGTTAGGGTTCAAAACAATTTCTTTTGATTTAAGTACCATAACTTATTAGCCGAACGTAACATTGATGGATGTATATGAGTTTTGATTTTAAGTTATTCAAATACATGTGACAAGCCTTGAGAGGTAATAAATGAATGTATTAAATTATGCAATATTTTGGACCAATGTTATATTGTGCATGATAAACGTTAAGAAAAATATGAAGTCACATGACTTGCTAGATGTAATAAAACGAGATTTTGTTACTTGGCCAAATAAAAAAAATCTCGTTTCCACACACGTTCTAAACCTACTTTTTCTATCTCATCCTGTGGTACAAAGTATGCCCAAAATTCTTTCTTTAGGCGCACTTGTAATATGTATAACGAAATGCTTAATGACATTGACATTTATGCTCATAGTTTGTCCTCTTTCAAGAATAAAGTTCGGCAATGTTTGTTTTCTAGATAATATGAAGTGAGGTAAAACATTGTTTTTAATAATCTCTTTTACTTTAGTTAAACTACTTTGCATGTGTACACAACTTAATAGGTTATTATGACCGCACCTGTAACTGATTCAGTCAATAATTGTTACGTAGTAATATATGAAACTTTAGGCCTAATCTGCGTCCATTTTTGTATGAATTCTTTTGTACATGGCTGTTTGTTTTCTAAATAAACAAAAAAAAAATAATAATAAAGAAAGTTGGAACTAGACGAGTTTTTAAAATATATTTTTATGTCAATAAAGCTTGTAAGTACAGTCGCGAACCGGGATTGTTGAGCCACTTGCCAATGTCCGTAATTTGGCCGTGTAATGAATGACCGATGTTACCCGTTGACGTGTCAGTCCCGATTTCCGTTATACGTCCAAGTTGCGAAGATTGGCAAGTGTCTCAATAATCCCTGTTCGCGATGGTACATACATTACCAGCACCTTAGGGTGATAAGAAGACAACAGCAGTGGCGCCAAACATAGATTTTTTTCACTTATCCTAATCGAAAAAAAGGTTTTTCTAGCTAAATTCTGTTTTTTCTTAAATAAATCGATTGATGATTAATCAAGCACAGTATTGTTCTTTTACTGACTTATTTGGCTTAATAGTTTTTCTCATAGGAGAAGTGAAAAGTAGAGCGTATTACACTGCAGCAGTATTATTTCTTTTTCGGGTGTGGTGGTTTGAATCTCCCACTACGATCAGGATTCCATTTTAGAATCCCTCGCTACGCTCGGAATTTACTTTGGAACCCTTCGCTGCGTTCGGGATTCAAAACGCTAGTCCTCGATGAAATCATAATTGTTAATATAAATAAATGACCCAAATGAAATCCGTAAAATACATTTTTATAGTCGACCACAAAGAGATGTACAGTCAACATTTATTACAACATGAAATCACTCGAGTTGGCCGAGTTGCATCAAAGTAATACGTGCGAAAAGCTATTTTATTGTTCAAACAAATATGGTCCAAAATTCAATAACATTTTTACGGAAATTAGGCCAACATATATAATTTCAACCTTACAAGAACACAACGTGTTTATACGAATTTGATACGAGTATACATGTATCTATATGTACAGGTGTTACGACGACTCTGCCAAACAGTTAACTATATATTCTGATAGTGAGAACCTACAGAAGAATATTTATGAGACAGATGTATATTTTCAATGTGGTTCGACGACGTACTGAAATGCAACATGTACCTACATGAATATGTGTGTCAAAAGATATATATGCACTAGTAAATATAAGTTCACTTTTACGTAAATGCTAACGGGTGTTCTTCTTATGAAACGTACATAATATGCGAGTGAATGTTTGTGAATCGAATGATTGGGCTATGTGTTTTGATAATGAATAAATGTGTGGTTTTATTATGCTGCTTTTGCGATTGCTAAGTAAGTAGGTAATGAAACCGTTGAGTTGAACAAATAGTATCACGTTTTAAGTAAACTTTACTGTTCGTACTCTGTTACTGGGACCATCACCACAATAATCGGTTCCTAGAAGGGTCTCTAGAAAGTCTACGGGTTTATATAATCCCTGCAACCTTTTGTGATCTTAGGTACTATTGCCTTAACTACACCAAAGTAGAACCAATATGCGGTCCCCACGCCGCCTGGCCATACCCGAAAATTTACAACTTCCCGCTACATGAAGGCCTACCCCGAACTGCAAATGAAGTTTTCCCTCTTTCGCACTTACGTCCGAACTTGCAAATGTGACAGAGAGGGAAAATTTCAATTGCGGTTCGCGGTCGGCCCTCTGTATGCTACGCAATACCTCGTAAATACGGATGACGATTATAATTATTATTGGTTTGTTGTGTGCCTTCCATGCCGCCTCAACCAAATATTGATCTACGTATGCTACGCGATACCTGGTAAATACGGATGACGATTATTATTATTATTGGTTTGTTGCGGGCCTTCCGTGCCGATTCAACCAAATATTGATCTACGTATGCTACGCGATACCTCGTAAATTCGGATGACGATTATTATAATTATTATTGGTTTGTTATGGGCCTTCCATGCCGCCTCAACCAGATGTTGATCTACGTATGCTACGCGATACCTCGTAAATACGGATGACGATTATTATTATTATTGGTTTGTTGTGGGCCTTCCATGCCGCCTCAATCAGATGTTGATCTACGTATGCTACGCGATACCTCGTAAATACGGATGACGATTATTATTATTATTGGTTTGTTATGGGCCTTCCATGCCGCCTCAACCAGATGTTGATCTACGTATGCTACGCGATACCTCGTAAATACGGATGGCGATTATTATTATTATTGCTTTTTGTGGGCCTTCCGCGCCGCTTCAACCAGATATTGATCTAATGTGGCAGCCCTCTTTGCCCGTTGCCAGACTTTTTGGGTCGTAGTCTGTTTTATCTCCTCTGGAACCCTAATGTGCCTCCCTAGGTAGTGTATGGGTACTGCCAGAGTACACCGTATTGCTGCTACATTATTATGCGACATGTACGGGGATCGATACCCCGCACTGTACTGCTGTAGCGGTACCGTTTTAGGAGACCTGAGAGGGAAGTTAGCTGTAAATAAATACTTGTTGCACAAATGTCTATAGTGTTTCATACAATCACATTCGTTGCTTAATTAAAATACGTGATGTGACTCTGACTGAGTCCAGACGAAGTCAACTGGAAAACCAACTGTTGCCGTTCCCAAGAATGCCGTTTTAACAGACATAGTATAATAATTTGAATTAGTAGATTATACGTTATGGTTCAAGACCCACATGGCCAGACTCATACCGTATCAACCTCTACTGCCTCTGTAGCAGATACTTCTTTTGCGCATAAGTGGTCTACGGTTGACGATAGTAAAATCTCCCATTGAATTCCAGGATGAAACCGGCCGGCTCATGAGGAGGAACATCGTTAGGTACGCCATTCTGGCGTACGTCATCACGCTCCAGAGGGTGTCGCTGAGGGTGAAGAGGCGGTTTCCCACGTGGCAGCACGTCGTTGACTCTGGTAAGCTATATTCGAGTTAGTTGGATTAATGAAGAAACCATTGTCACGCCTGTTCCTTTTGGTTACGTCTAAACTCTGCTTTCGGTTAATCTTAATCCTTCTCAAATTCGGTTGAAGCCGCTCAACCAATCTCACTGGAGCTTAGAGTATTCCAGCGTTTAAACCGCCAGCGTGGTCGTGTCGGAGGTTTCCTCTGGATTTTCCCCAGACTACCAACCGCGCACTCCTATCGCTTTATTGGGTCCGGCGGATAAAGCCAGCACAGCCAGATATAGACTATTTCGCTGGGAACAAAAGAGCGCGCGCTATGCGGGCAACGTGAACGAGCGGGATGCCATGTTTTGATTTTTTTAACTGTCAAACATCGGCTTTGTTGGATAGAAAACCTATTGTACGTGTAAAAGTATACGTACTATGAATTATTCTGTGCCAATTCATAGTGCAAGTTGGCGGCATTTGGACCGTATTTTTGCGGTCATGATTATAACATGATTATACTGATAATATAACGTGATCATAAGTCTAAAAAACAATTTACAATGTGGATACTCGGTTCTAACACAGATTTAGGTTTATTTCTCCTGTGGACATTGCCAAACTAAAGGGCTATTAAACCTTATTTTTGGTTGGTTTCTGTGGTAATTTTATGCATTAAATAACATTAAATATATGCACCTGTAGCCCTTTAACAATTGACCACAGGAAAAAATAATACTAGATTGTTAACAAAGGGTTGAAAGCCACCTATTTCAAACGAGATCGCCAATAGTTCGAGGCTGAAATGGTGGTTTCATCCGAGTTAAACACTGCTTTTCATTTCCAATACGAGGTAACTAAAAAAATTCCAAAATATGAACAAACATTTTCTGAATCAGTGAAAGAACCATTTTGGCAGGAACTGTTGAGTGACATTAACACTACAGTGATTGAGTTTGTGCATTTTAATATTTTTTTTATAATTAAGAATTAATCGTGCTTATGTTTTATGGGTTACTACTGCCTTTGCCTAATCTAAGTACGATTCACCGTACTTTTTTCTTTTCTGCTCTAGAGCAGAAAAGTACCACTTTCAGCACACACTTTCAGACTAGATATGTGAAATGAAACTGTGTTTTTTCGTCTGTATTAACCATGTTATGATATCTTGAATGCTGGGTTCGCCTGTATTGTCAGACATTATGTATACCTGTACACTATTTTCTGATTATGATTACCTACCTAGTAAAGTCAACTAATGTTTTGTCTTTCTCAAAACCTAGTTTCCATAATAATGTAGCCATTTGTTACAGGTCTAATGTTGGAAAGCGAAAGAAAAGTTTTCGAAAAGATGGACGGTAAAAGTCCCATGTCAAAATACTGGATGCCCCTAGTGTGGGCGACTAATATAATAAACAGGGCTAGAAAAGAAGGACTCATTACGAGTGACCACATAGTCCAGACTCTGCTAGTGGAGTTGTCAGACATCAGGAGAAGACTTGGGGCCCTGATCGGATACGACACAGTATGCGTGCCACTTGTTTATACACAGGCAAGTATTCAATTACGCTTACTACGTTGGCATTACGATATATTTTTGCTTAGTCTCCGTACTTAAAATTAAGATTCCTTTGTTTATATTTAAGATTCCTAAGCGGAGGATAATTAAATAATACCTACGTCAATGGCTAAAAACCTTGAAGATTTACCTACCATGAAGCTACAACTTATGTTTTTGTACATACATATTTCTTGGAATCTCATTATTCGAGTTATGCCTGGTAATTACGCATTTTGTGAAAGGTGATAATTGAAAATGTTGCAGATTACCCTATTGCTAACAACTCACAACTTAATTGTGTGTAAGAAGAGACTCATTTGTCACCATTTTAGTGCATGTACCTACATTCTAGTAATCGCCAAATAATAATGTCATCACCATCATCCTCCTAGTGTTATCCCCGTACAGTTTCATCTTGAAGGATGTCCGGGGTCCGCTACCTAATCCCATGATTTGGCGTAGGCATTAGTTTTTACGGTAGCGGCTGCCATCTGACCTTCCAACCCTAGGGGAAACCGGAGGTTATTGGAATTATTAGGCTTGTCAAGTGAATGGCCAACTTCACTGTTAGAAGTTCTCAAGCCGCCCGAAGGCAGCTTGGCTTAACGACTGCTATCATAGACAGCAGCCGGGATCAACGTGCCTTCCTAAACACGGGAGCGCTCAGTTAAGAGCCCTTATGAGTTAAAATCTCATCTATTTAGGCCATTTTCTGTTTGAATTGACACGTATCTTGACATTTTCTCAGTGTTACTATATAGAAAAGGACTATTGCGACCTAGTGTCATAAATTTTAAATGTATTTTTTGTATTTTTCATCAAGAAATATCACTCCAAAACAACCATTTTCAAACTAAAAAGTGCTTTTTTCCGCTTAAATTCTACTAGGCAAAATAAAATCAAGAAATGGCTACGTCACTATCTAAAATTTTTTTAAAGTCATCGTATCCTTTAATCACTTTAGTGGTACTATCAATACTTTTGTCGTAATTTGAAATCAAAACATTTTAAGACTTATAAGGCCTCTTAATAACCAATCGAAGCGGTCACCCATCCAACAACTGACCACGGCCGACGTTGCTTAATCTCGCATACCGCACGCGGTATACGCGGTCGCCACGAGCGCTCCTTAAAATAATAGTGTTGCTTCGAATATATTCTACGGCTACAACCAGAGTCTAAACGATTGCAGCCGCTCATGTGAAAGAGGTGAAATGACTGACGAGTGTCGAGTAGGGTACTTGTACTGTATTTGACACTCTTAGGCACAGTAAGAGTTGAAGTATAGTCGTGTTCGAAAATATGTGCACGATAGAGGGTCAAATCGAACTCACAAAGGGCTTAAGCGTCCTTATCAGTTAAAAAACGCTCATCTATGCCTATTTATGCCATTTTCTGTTTGAATTGACACGTATCTTGACAATTTCTCAACGTTACTATCTAGAAAAGGACTATGGCGACCTTATGTCATAAACTTTAAATGTATTTTTTCGATTTTTCATTAAGAAATATCGTTTCAAACATCACTCCAAATCGACCATTTTCAAGCTAAAAACTTGTTTTTTCCGCTTCAATTCTCTACTACACACAATAAAATCAAAAAAAATGGCTATGCTACAATCTAAAACTTTAATAAAATCATCGTATCCTTTAATAACTTTACTGGTATTATCAATACTTTTGTCATAATTTGAAATCAAAGCATTTTAAAACTTATAAGGCCTCTTAAGGGGCTCCTAGCTCCCAATGACCTTCGATCTGTAACTCCGTTCTCTCGTGTTTTTACGGCTTATCGTATCAAGAACAACGAGGTTTACCGAAGCACTATACCATATTTACTTCAAAACTCACTGCCTTCGAGATATATAGCATCAAACTTTGGCAATTTTAGGCCAAAAATTGTGGAAGTAACTTTTGTGGAGATTAGTTAAAAATAAAAATCTCTCTTGCGTTGTTAGAGACGTCAGTAAGGTACAGTTACATGTACATTTCATATACCTATGTAAGTGCATAAACAACATACTAATACCAAATATAGACAGGGATCGGAAACTGGTATTTTCTCCATAGAAAAATACCGGTATTATTACGGTTACCGGTTCATTATTTCGTTTTTAATGGGACAATCTAATAATACGACGTTGTTACCTAAATACATGATTCAGCCCTACGTAAAGAGCAAAAAATAATCCAAAATATTGGGCTGATTCAGGGTTTTTTAAAAATACCGGTATCGGTCCCTGAATATAGAGCATTTTTGGACCATGCTTGAATAAATCATAAAAAATAAGTATTTGGTTTTTTTTTTTCAATTTGGCTCTTGCAAATGTAGATAAAGAACCAATAACCGTTTGTGCCATGAATGTATATATAGTTTTGACTGAGCAATAGCAACTCAAAAATCGCCAAAATCCGATGAAAGGCGCGTGGAGCCCCTTAACACCTTTGTACCCTATCGCTTTAACGTCATGTTTAAACTGTCATATTAACAGTTCTAACGGGTGATAACGACAAAGTACCAAAGTGTCCAGCTACAGTTCGACTGGACAAAGTGATCAAATAAAGTGCAAAGACGACTGGACAAAGTGATAAACCACGTAGTCTGTGGTTATATAGGAGACCGGGGGGTATAGCCAATGCACAATCATTTTTGCTAATCAATATCATGCCAATTGTCCTTGAAGTCTCATCTGTTGCTAACAATCATCTCCGGCAATCACTCCCGATCATGTCCTGTGTAATTTAAAAAGATTAGCCATTAGGTGCACCTCTGCGTTTGATTATATGTCAGCGTATATTAGTTCCAACGACATGAAGCGATTAGCTACGTGAATAGGTCCAGCCACATCTTTAAATATATATACTTTTAAGGGTTCCGTAGTGTAGTAAATAAGGAACTCTTATAGGTACTCCTATGTCCGTCTGTCCGTCCGCAGCTTAGCTCAGTAACAGTTACTTCTAGAAAGGCTAGGCTATAACCGTTACTACCGAAAACCTGGAATAGCATGGGAATATGTATGCCCATGCTACTCCTGTTTTCTAGTTAATGCTTGATATGTATCAAATACGCCGACTAAATGGTAGAATAAAATATTTCTAATAAAGCTATTTTAGTGTACATCCCATTGACTGAAAGCTTGTGAACAATTAAGTCCGTTAATGCAAATGGTGGGCCTCTACGGAACCCTATTTTGCACGTGGGCCGACACGCACTTGGCTAATTTTTGTATCTTACGTCCATAGAATAAGGTTCTAAATCGTATACCATGTTTTAGTGTTGACCGTAACTTGTTTCCGTAAAGTTACGTGACAAGTATAGTCACGTTTTATGGTTTACTAATACGTACCGCACTATAAAGTTGCGGTGCTAACAATGATTGGTTAAAGACAATTTCTAGTAGGTAAGTTGTTTTAAAGTTAGTATTTTTTTATTAAGGATCCGTATTCAGTATACGGTTTGTGATGTAACTAGAATATTATGTAGATAGTTGCGGTGCTAGCAAAAATTAATACCGCGGCGCGGCTAGAATTTATTCCTAGCCGACAGGTAATTAATACTCACCTCCAGAAGCGTCTGAGTCTATACAGAAATCTATCCAGGCTAATGAAAGCTGAGGCTAGGAAATAGCAACAAATTTTAAAGATCTTGTATAATCTGTGTATAATGTGGTAAAACAATAATGATACTTGGATTTATTTGGGCAGCAAAATTATTTTTTTATCTTACATGTGCTACTACATACTGTGCAAGAACATAACCAAAAATAAGTTTCATGACATTTAAATATTCTGAGTTTGATATGGGAGTAGCAAATTAACCTGAATAATATACTATAAATCTAAAAAAGAAAATTTAGGCTCCGAGTATGTAACGATTTTTTCTTTTAAATTAAATTTGTAGTTTACGTTAGCAGCGTTACTACGTATGCTTATACTTTGTGACTTGTAACTTCAAATATTTGTCACATCTCAACACCTATAGAACGTAAACATGCATGACCCATCGAAATTATAAATAAAATCACGTAATATTATTAGGGCTTCTCAAGTACCTAAACATAGTTTAACCTATGTTAATTTGTTTCAGTACATAGCTGTTGAGTATTTTACGGTAATAATTCACCACGGAAACAGTTACGTGTTAGGTCTTCTTTTTTTAAAATCAGTGTTGTGGCCAAGTCTATCATTTCGATTGATATGACATTTCCTTGATTTGACAAAAATCGATTATATAAACGTTAAATTGATAACCAAAACCAAATATCAATAATAAATAAAATGAAATACGATGTGAATAAATAGTATAATAAATGATAATTTTTGGTTTGGGGACACTGATACAATATTTGATAAAGAAAATATAAGGCTAGATAATCGATTCGATCAACCACTCGTTAATAATCGCTTGATTTGACAGACGATACGTCTTAGCCTTATCACTACAAACGTCAATTCATAAATGTCAAATTTTTGAAGTTACAAATCACAAAGTATATTAATATTGTACTATGATGGCCGTAAAAGATCAAGAAAATTGTCTCCAGAGACTCGACAATTAAGTGATTTTGTCACATTTGACGTAGATCTCATAGTTGTCATTTAAAAAGTTTTAAATAAATATCAGTGTCAGCTTTCCTTAGCCACTCTGACTTCAGCGGGGTCAAGCTGTTTTAAGCGTTATACTTAACTAGCGATCCGCCCCGGCTTCGCACGGGTGCAATGCTGATGTATGTATTATATATATATAAACCTTCCCCTTGAGTCACTCTATCTATTAAAAAAACCGCATCAAAATCCGTTACATAGGGATATAGGGACATAGGGACACAGAAAGCAACTTTGTTTTATACTATGTAGTGATAACGTTATTCTTCCAGTATATTTTCTGGTCGACAACTTTGACAGGCTACATTTTCATGACGTCAAGGTCAAAACGATGTTATAACGTTATGCGGTATATTTGATATTGATATTAACGAATTTTTGAGCACTAACTGAATTATACCCATCGTTATGATGTCGGTTTTTAGGATTCCGTACTAAACAATTAAGGAACCCTTTATCAGTCCGCGGCTTTGCTCGGTAACTATTACAATGACTAGAAAGCTGTAGTTTGGCATGGTATAAGTATATCAAAAACGGTAGAATATAATCTTAAAAAAGTTTTTAGGGTACCTCCCCTACACGTAAAGTTTTTCTTCCAAAACCCATCGTGTGGATTTTATGGCTCGTTCAAAGATATTGTGGGGTTTTTAAAACCATTTTTTGAATCTGAAATCCGATTAAAATTTAAAGTGATTGAGAATTTTTTTATGGTAAAGTATCTGCCTCACTGCCAGCTAGGCGGTGGCTACTGGGCATGTGAAAAAAAAAACAATTTGTGAAAGTCCGCGTAATGTAACGGGTGGACAACTACGGACCCTACATTGCGCGTGGCCCGACACGCACTTAGCCAATTATTTCATAAAGTTTTAAAGGCCTGCACTGCACTCGACCTGCTTCTTTTAATTAGCAATGGCCAACAGCAATGATCAAATAGTTGAACAACAGACTGTCGCGTAACCCAATTTAGTAATTTACCTTTTAATTGTAGGCCGGTGCTGTCGCAAGTGTATTAAAAAATCAAGTTAACCCATGGTACCCACATAAAAACGCTTCTGTAGACTTCGGCTTAAGACTTAACTCGCTTAGAATGCAAAGCATCATTATAATATGTGATAGATAGATCATGCTATAATATAATGACCCGAAGAGGGAGATGAGTATCTTTTTAAATCGTATAATCTATAGCAGTTATACATACTCGTAAGTGTCTCGTAGACATATTTCTCGTTGTCGTTTTTTTTAACCATTATATTTTGCAGTCGAGTGCAAAAATATGGGTGTATGCAAGCTACTCAAAAATATGTCCCATGGATCTTGTCTACGCGTTAAGGTCTCGGTACATATTTATGAGAGGATTCATTCGATACATATTTTTACACTTGACTGTACCACTGCGCTTCACCAGAAACGATGCAATATTGACGACGTCAGATAATAAATTTACACTTACCATAGCTGGGCACCGTTAACCAAATTGTTAACTTCGTTAATCGTTTAAGCCATTCAACGGAAGTTAACGTTAATCGTTAACTCCTGACGCGCCTCACTTGCATCGTCTGTCTCACTCAGCGCCTATAGCTCGCGCCTACGCCGCCCCGATCGAACGGACTTATCAGAGCCTGTTTTTCGCGACGCGGCGGCGCGGTGTTCCTTTGATAAAATAGGTACTTAGTTAACGGATTAACAGAACTTTTGAGTGTTAGCGGAAGCTAATGAGTCCGTTAACTATTTTGCAAGTTAACCTAATAGTTCATCCGATACACGGATGGTTTACTTCGTTAATTAACGATTAACGGATTAACGCGTTAATGCCCAGCTTTGACACTCACTCTGTAGAATGCATTTTATTCAGGTTACTAGGTATTCGGGTACCCACTCTATCGAACCAAGATGACCGGAGGAGAATTATATATACCCTTAAAAAGAATAAATATTAGAATGTATCTAGTCTAATATTCTCGTGGCAGGTGGTGACGCTAGCACTGTACACGTACTTCGTGGCGGCGCTGATGGGCCGACAGTTGGTGCCGCCGGCACACGGGAGCACCTCCCAGTATCACCCCGACGTCTACTTCCCGCTGTTCACGGCACTACAGGTAACGCTTGAGACCACAGTCAGGTTACCTAACGGTACCACTATAAAGCTATTCTCCTTGACGCAATTAGATCACTGGCATATAATGTTCACTTGGAATAGGGATGTGGACTCAATTTGACTACTCGATAAGACTACTCCAAAAGGAACAAATAAAAAAAATGCCAAATAGTCTTCTGTTTTAATGTTGCTCGTTAGAGAGAGAAAGCGCAACAGATCAGTGACGTCATTGACTAGGAGTGCCAGAGTAAATGACGATCGTTCCAATACAAAACTGCGTTTTGCGGAAAAGGGACAGAGTATGCCCCCTTGAAGACTTATAATTATGCAATTACTTATTCTTTTGAGGCCCTTTTTTCTCCATTTTATTAAGATTTAGATCCTTTTTCAAGAAAATTCGAACTCTTTGATTTTGTTATTTAGTGTGAACATCCCTATTTTAATCGCCATAGTTCTCGCTTGATGGGTCGGCTACCAGTGGGTGCGCACGTCTACTTATAGGCAAAGTTTGTATTAGCTTATACACATTATAGGCAATTTTAAACCTCATTCAGGTTAACTAACGGTGCCACTACCAGACTGTTTGTGAGTTGTAGCTAGGGTCGAAGGGGGTATCTTCGACCCTAGCTAAGTATCAGAGAATAAGGGGACTTTAAGCATAAACAATGACATTCTTTTGTAATGAGCCCGGGGATCCCAGGGACCGGTAGACAACTGGTAGGTCGCCGAGGGGTGGCGCCTTTTTTTTCGTATAAATTTTGTAAAGAACTAATGATGAAATCCATATGGATTATGTAGGTATACTTTGTGAAATCTAATTTACGTTTCAGTTCTGTTTCTACGTGGGATGGCTGAAGGTGGCAGAGGTGCTCATAAACCCTTTTGGCGAAGATGACGATGATATTGAGCTCAATTGGCTGATAGACAGACATATAAAGGTAATTTTAATACGAGATTCTCCGACAACTTACTCTACTTTATCCTTACAAACATTGGTCATCGATCTTTTCAATTAAAGTACCTAATCAAATCTAGTGATACGATTTTTTAGGCGGTTATCACACAAAAACGGAAACCGCCTTATATGTCAGACAACCATTATTTAACTATCGAATTATTTATTTATTTATTTAAACTTTATTGCACAAAAAGAATATAAGTACAAAGGGCGGAAAGTCCGCCCGTTATTAATTATTGGATTATTAATTTTGTTAGAAAGACACAGTGGGGACTAAATAAATTGGTTTCTTAGGCAGCCTACATGATAGTTGACGAAATGCATGAAGAACATCCGGAACTGCTCAAGGACCAGTACTGGGAGGAGGTGGTGCCCAAGGACCTGCCATACACGGTCGCCTCGGAGCACTACCGCCGTCACGAGCCCGCCTGCTCCGCGGACCACTACAAGGTAACAAGAGGAGAATACTTGAAATCATATGAGTTAACCGAGTTTCGTCAAAGTAATTTATTCAAAAAGCTAATTTACCTTTTAAATAATAAAGTTCAAAATCCAATAACATTATTTATAGAAATACGGTCAACAATAATAATTTCAACTGTAACACCTTTAGCCGCTTATGTTCCACTTGTACACATAGCTTGCGGTGGCTTCGGAGCACTACCGTCGCCATGCCCCGCGGATCATTAAGGTAGATAGATAATTCTTGTACAGGGACACCTCTAGTTACTGATGTAATGTACCACTACCTACTACGCAAAATTGGTACCTCTGCGGGCTTAGGAGCCTTACTGTGTTGTTTAAGCGATCGCGGTAACTACCCAATTATTGGTTCTTCACAATAGCCGGAAACTCTGTTACTTACCGTGGCTCGGCATAGCAGACCAAAAAAACGTCACATAAGAAAACCGACTATAGTGACATTACTGACCTGTTGCCATATAAGCCAGAATAATAGCGCCCTCTTGGCATAATGGTCATACAATAATGGTGTACCTTTAATTGAATAATGTTAATATATCCGCTTACTCGATTGTTGCGTTGCAATCGTGGTTGCCAGACGTCACCCTTATTACAAGGGGAATTCAATTGAAAATTCAAAGTAAGCGGTCGGTTATATCTGCTGCTTGTAAAATGTCACATAAAACATCTAAAAAATATTCTTTGTCGTTTTACATGCGTCTCGCCCGTGACCTATTTAAAAAAAATTAAATCTAAACATATAATGTTCGACGATACGGCATGAGCGAGCTAAGTGCTCGGCTCGAGCGTACCACTGCTAGGAGGATGAGAAAAGTGGTACCCAATACCCATACCCATTGATATTAGATAAATCAGTCCAAAATGTAGGCTGGTCAGGAAACAAATGATGACTAAATAATACAAGGATAGATAAAATCCTATTTATTATGTCAAGCTTATTTTTATATCTTAGTTGTGAACACAAACATGATTCGCCACGTGATTCAACATATTCATTGTATAAACTTTTTGTTGCTGAAGTTGACTTTAACTTTAAAGTTAACCCACAACGATATATACCTGGATTATATTTAATTATTGATTTTTCAATTTATATTACATTATAATTTGAAGTTCATATCAAATTACATGAATATAAATTTAAGATAATTTAGATAATCTATAACACTTTTACTCAAATGCTTCTCTTTTGCAATATTTGTTTGCAATATTTACACTGTTTCCTGGGTCAATCAACTTTTTCTTGTTGTTATTCTGTCCTGTCAGCAAGGAGACAATAGTAACCGAGTCTCTTAGAAAAATATTTATAATATGGGCATCAAGCATGCTCAAGAGATGACCTATGTCCAAATGGATTTATGCTCATCGGTAAAACTCATGTTTGGTAGATTTAAATCCTATAAAATCACAGTTTTAAAGAGTGACTCAGGAGACGTAACCATGGTAACGAGCAACAAAGAATAGTTGATCCACCCTCCTATACAAAATTGTATTTTAGTAGACTTATAGTAAGGTCAACTAAGATTAGTTGGAAAACGAAATCGACCATTCATCATGCGAGGAACTCGGTATTTTTTTTCTACGAACGAGAATTTATTTTAATCCCGTTGACGGGTTTTGATGAATCGAGTTTGTAAAATTCTTACCGGTCAAGACACAATGTTATTCATCACATTACGAGACACATATACATATGTATATAGTCAGTCAAGTGCATCAGTGGGGTAAGCGCGCTTGTCATAAAATCTTACGTCGTTGCAGCAAACCTGTTTGTTTTTGTTGCATGGACATAAGATGTCATTACTCGTAGTTGTACTCGTATAATATCTATAGATTTCGAGATTTATGTTAGGCGCACTTATCCTGCTGGAGCACTTGGCCCGCAAGTCTAACCTATACAAATACATTCTGAGCAAAACTCATACTAATTGCAACACTTAATAATTACAAAATATCAGTCACTTTGTTGAACTCACGGCAAATACCCTGAAGTTTGCTGAAGCAAACGATCACGTAGTTTAATCACTATTAACAATAATTTTACCTATTATATTTTTATAATAATTTAGTTATAAAAGTATTTTAAAATATTACATATAGTTTCATTTATAGGTAGACAGGTTTTCAAACATCTAATTTGAAAAAAAAACTTCGTGCTTTTTATAAGTGATTGATGGGTAACATTAAGAAAAACCATCACGCCCATGGCTGAAATATGGGTTAGTGTTAATTCTTAATGCCTAGTCGTTATGAAGCCGTTTACGACCAAGTGTGATAATAACTCATTTTGATTCTGTTTATCATCGTATCCCTACAGACAAAATAAACTTTGTCTTAACATTACAAAATTTTCTTAATCTTAAATAAGGTCGATAGGTCGGTTAGCGGCGAGGCAACATGGTGCGCCGGTTTGCGACCACTTGGATGAGTTGATGAACTGAAATGATATTTTCTCTTTTTTTAATCGATTCCCATTCAATAAATTCCAAATAAAACACATACAACTTACTGTTATTTGGGGTCTGTAAAAATACAAATGGTATAAAACCACGTTCTTCAGGTGGTCGCAAACTGACGCTGGTCGCGTAACAACCCTGTCTATCGTTAAATCATATTAATATTAGGTTCCACCGAAGAACTATAGATTGCATTCGTGGTGTTATTCGAGGATGAGGTACGTCTGAAGGGGGTTCCGCATCTTGGCTGAGGTTCTTGTTCTGGACAACATCACTCGCGTCCGACCAGTGAATACCGTGACCCGATAATGCGTGCTTTCCTTCGAACTGATTATCTTCGAGCTCCCTCGCAATTGAACTATGAAGTCTAAAATATTTCCTTACGTTATGTTTTATGTTTTTTGTTGCTACTGCTCTCACGTTCTTATCGGTACGTTTCTTATTATTTGATATTGGATCAGTATGAATTATTGTGTTTTTAATGATTTCTATGTCTTTATGATGGGACTGATTAGCTAAGGATGCTATAGGCAGATAAGTGTAGACAAACTCGTATTTGTTATGCGGAATTCGTATATCCGAAATAGTAATGTTTTTAGGCAATGGCAGCTTACGGTTGACTGATATATGGTTTTCATTTCGACTCTGTTGCCCTGATGGATACAATTCTTGGAAATCTATAGTGTTATTGTTGGGATCGTGCGACGGAAATGAGAACATGTCGCTCGCTATCGTGTCTCTCAACTTGAACCTATTATGCGTCTTGGACTTTTTAATTAGTTTTACAAGTGATCTATCTTTGATTAAGCTTTGTCTGTCTTGCATTGGCTCTTCGAACAATTCTGGAATGTTTAGGATTTTATGTTCTATTTCTTTCTCAACATTGGAATCATTTACCTCCAACACAGTATCGATGCTCGGAGTCGACTGGGCGACGGTCGAATCTGCTCGATCGTTATGATGTGCTTGCTATAAAGATAATTGCAGGTCAATTACGTCTAGTTTAATACTGACTAATATTCTACTCGTACTTTAAAGCTAATGGTAATTTAGAGTGTCTACCTAAAAATCATCTAAAAATATGTTTGTACTAGAAACTGTTACATTAACATTAAAGTAGATTATCTAATGGAATAAGAGGATAATTTCAGTGCCAAGCTCAAAGTCCCGCAACCCGTAGGCAGTTTATTAATTGGCTCCTAGCATTACACGGGCACTCACCAATTGTCAAAGGCACATTGCAATTTTTTACTTATTTTGATAAGGGTGGTGAAATTAATTTATTGATGTTCTTTTTATTTAATATGTGTAGACAGCTTAAGCTATAATAAATAAGGAATAAATACGGTTATATTTTATTAACTGTAAGTATACTCTATTCAGCAACATACAATGTAATAGTAAGGTATACGTTAGATTGGTTATATAAAATACTGTTTGTATAATTACCCTGGTTCTCACTTTCATTTTCGTAGGAACTGACAATACAGTAGAAAATAGGATGCAGCACACTAATAAAACTGCTAACAAATCACCCATGACGTTTTACAAAGTAACGCTCGATTAGTCCCACCGTTCAAGACTGAAGCGCCGATTCCACGGCACTATTTATACATACTTACAGCATGCAGATCATCCCTCGATTATTTACAAATACATAAGTGTTTCTTCATGGCCACATGCAACAAATATGTTTTAATAATAACAATTTGTCAACTCTTTGTTCTGTATGTCTCATTTAATCGTATTGTAATACGTATTGTAAAACAAAGATGTATCCAAATTGTTAGTCAGAAGATAGGATTCGAAGAAACCTCCTCCTCCGTTCTCGAAGAAAAAACACAACCTTTCCCACTTGTGGCAATTCTTTCTCACAAAAAATTATGAGTCGGATAAGTTTTAACCATGCACGCATCATAGTAGGGTCGCTATGCCGGTTCCGCGACTAGCGTTAGTTTGCGTTGCGACTACCCGAAGAACGAGTTATAAAGGGGGAATCCATTAAAAATTCAACTCCATCCATCAAATCATCCAAATGGTCACAAACCGACCCTACCCGTACTTCATCATCATCATCATCATCATCATCATCATCATTTCAGCCGAAAGACGTCCACTGCTGAACATAGGCCTCCCCCAAGGCTCGCCATTCAGACCGGTCCTTTGCCGTTCGTTTCCACCGGATTCCCGCGACCTTCACCAGGTCATCACTCCACCTTGACGGAGGCCTACCGACAGCTCGTCTTCCGGTGCGTGGACGCCACTCAAGCAGTTTCTGACCCCATCGACCGTCAGTCCTGCGAGCAATGTGCCCTGCCCACTGCCACTTAAGTCTCGCAATTTTGAAGGCTATGTCGGTGACCCCAGTGTCGGTACCTACTATGATGAAATGCAAGTCTACCTAAATATGAAAGTTATTGTGATGGATGCGCAAAGTGGCCGAAAACACGACTTTTTGGCATTAGTTTGCTCTACTATACCTAAAGCAAGTTGTATCGTTTCAGGTGAAGGCTGAAGACGCAGTGTACGCCAACGTGCAGGCCCCCAGAAAAAGTCACGACGAAACATACGCTGATTACGTAAGTACAATGTGGTTATACAACTACCCGTCGTTACCCAGTGGTCTACCGGTCCCTGGAATCCCAGAAATGCTATTGTTTTTTTTTTTCGGGAGACGGCGGTTTAATAGAAATGATCATAAGACTTCACTTCTCCTATTCGAGAAAAAGGCTTTTCTAGCCCGTTTAGAGGAAGCAAAACTCGTTTTTGCTCCCTCTTAATATATTCAAAAAAAATATTTCATCTTTTCCCTGCTGACAGCAAAAACGTTTTTGCTCGCTGTGCCTGATCGCAGGCCGGACGCGCTGGCGGCTCGTCTCGCGCCTAGTTTAGTTATTAGTCTTTAAACATCACAACAATCGTAGGTATACTATGTATCTTAATCGAGAAAATGTTTAACTCTTTATTAATTTTACGTATTTTTTTCTTTTATTTAAATAATGGACTGATCATTAATCAAGTATTATTATTTTACTTACTTATTTGGATGAATAGTTTTTTCTTATAGGAGTAAAGTGTATTACACGGCAGCAAAATTATTTCTGACTCGGGCGTGGCGATCCTTCGCTTCGCTCGGGATTCAACACGCTAGCCCTCGATGAAATATTGCATTTTGCTCCCTTGTAATACAATCTATTAATAAGCGTAATGTTTAGAGATTTGGCGTAGGCACTAGAATTAGTGCCTACGCCAAATCTTGGGATTAAGTAGGTAGCGGACCCCGGGCATCCTCCAGGATGCTACTGGGATAACGCTGGGATGATGATGAATCCTAATAGAACACCGTGTATGGAGGCGTGAGCCCAGCAGTTGGACATTTGGATGTGCTAATATAAAAGCCTTACTGTTGGTTTTTATGAAAAAAAACGGACATTACGCCGGACGATAATTAGAAGCTCCACAGTATTTAAGAATAGATTAAAAACGTATTTATTAGAAAAATGCTTGTATGACATAAATGATTTTTAATAACTATTTTTATTTGTATAGGTGACATTTTGAATCTTTTATTATTATTATTATTTTCCTATTTTTATTGTTTAATTGTGTGATTATTTTTATGAAATCGATTATGTTTTACTTTAATATTGCATATTAAGACATTCAAACACAATGAAAATTGTTAATGAATTAAATAAACTGAAACTGAAACTGATAGCCAGACGGGATCGCCTCGTCCTTATATAAACATCCTTATGTGAATCTTTACAGGAGAGCGTGGACACTCCACTCGTAGAACGACGGAAGAATTGGTTCCAACGCCAGATCTCCCGGATGGGTTCCGTCCGGTCGGCATCGACCGCGTACTCTTCCGGCGGGCTGTTCGGCCGGAACCGGCACAACTCGGTGGTGTACTCCAGCCCGGAGGCGGGCCAGCCGGCGCCCGCGCCAGCTCATAAGATGTCACTCTACGAGAGACTCGTGGGCAGGAAGAGCGGCCGCGGACAGCATCGGCAGAACTCCAGGCACGGTCAGTAGCGTCTTACACGTGCACACCCTTTTTTTTTTGGAACCTGACTGTGAATTTATAGGCAGGGCCCAATAAAGCGATAGGAGTGCGCGGTTGGAGAGTAGCCTGGGGAAAATCCAGGAGAAAACCTCCGGCACGACCACGCGTGTGGTTTGGAACACTGGAATACTCTAAGAGTTTGCGCTCCTGTGAGATTGGTTGAGTGGTTTCAACCTGAGGTGTGAGTGGAATCGAGCTACTGGGAGTTTTGTCGCTGGTTCACTAAACCTAGCCTAGCTGAGAAGAGTCCAGTAAGAAACTCAGCTAGGCCCTGGACCTGGGTCGGTCTGACTTTACCCGGTATGCGGCGGTACCGGGACGAATAGGGACTATATGTGTCACTGTTGTCGCGATCGCGCGGTGGACGTCCCCGCCGGCGGGAATGACTAAGTGTACGCGACGTGTCAGAGTTGGACGCTTAGAGGGGGGAGGGATGGGAACGTAGTCGAACGTGCACACCCCAATGGGGTTGGCGGAAGAAGTTATTCCAGCGTCGGAGAAAAAACGACAGGGAGAACAGACGCGGATAGCATGGGCAGTCATGGTCGGCACAATTTATGGGAATGGTACCTAACTCTGTTGATTTCCATTCCTACGAATTCCTAGTTTCTCGCAGGTTAATGTAATCGGCGGTGTCATTACGGAGCCCCTCCGACCGTGCGTAATTAGGGTATTGCGTCGTGTGTGGTGCATATTAAAATATATATACCTATCGTACGTTCGAATAAATACGTGCTTACACCACATGATGTTTATACAGATTCCCGTTTCGACCGATTTGATTCATAGAACCATATATCATCCAGTAGCCTGAGGCCCTATTCTCAATCGATAATAGTATTAACAGTCCTTGGACTATCATATGACGTATGGGTTTGAATATTAATGTTAGTTATTGCTTTAATACAAAGTGAAGCAGGAGAAAGAAATAAAGGGGTAAAAAAGGTGTACTCGATTGAGTGCGAAACGAAAAGTTTGCTGGTAGACAAATGCCAAAATAAAATTATCTTATCACGAGTTTCTAATTACTAATGACATTTCAGGTGGTCAGAAGAGCAACGGCACAGCGGTGCCGGTCACACTCCGAAACCGGCCGCGGATCCCCACGCCCGATGTTACCAAGGAGATCATTGACCGCGAGAACCGTCTTGCAATGGGCATGCAGAACATGGGCGTCATCATGGCCCACCAGGGCTATCAAAACGAAGTCCCTGTGCTCGGAGCGTTGGTGCTCTCCCCTATACAGGAGTTGGATAGTGGTTCGGTGAATAATACGTTGCACGCGGGCCAGCCGGGGACGACGGCGCTGGCGCAGGCGGTATTGTCGCCGTCGGGTCTAGCGCCGATGCTCACGGCGGGGCCGGTCGCACTGTCGCCAATGGGCGTCACGCAGTTGACTTCGCTTGTTGGATCGACGCCGTCGACGCCCAGGACCGAGCGTATCACGGGCTCGGCGGGGTCGGGCGCGACGCCCCCGCCGCCGCGGGCTACGGTCACGGAGCTCCCCGGCTCGGACCGGGACAGCGAGCATAGCGCCGCGAGTACCGGCACGCCGCCTGAATTCACTAGGAAATCGAACTCGAAACGCGGAGAAGTTTACGTTTAGGCGGAATAAACTATTACGATGCCGGGACGGTGCCACGATGTTCGAAGTTTAAATATCACCATTTAGAATATAAGTAGTCGATCTTCGAATTTCGTGTTGATATATTTCTCTATGTTGATATCTACTTAAGTGTAGTGACAGTTAACCGTTAACTTTGAATACGAGCGTAAAACTAGAATCTCGTGTATCCAAGAGGGCGATATCTAAGTTTGATTGGACGTGACATCGTTGAAACATGGCATTATCATCATTTTGGTCCTAACGACGAGACCGGGGCGACAGTGTAAAAGAAATTGTCTCTACCCAAGCACCAGAAACAGTGTTTACCTAGCCTATATAACGCAGATGGAATGCGTCACGAAATAATTGAGAGTACCTAATATTCGTTTATTCTTTGCATATCATTAGAGGATTTGTAACACTCATTTCTATCCAGTTACATTCCACTTCGGTGGGGCGCGACATACTATGCCGTATCTTACGTTGCAGCAAAATGCATAAGTTGCATGACATAGTAGTGAAAGTGGTTTACACCGCCAAGACACCCGTGAAGTCTCTACTCTATCGTTCCTCAACACTGTTTTCTGTTAATACTTACATTATGTTAATGCCTGAACAAGGTAGCCATTTTAACTCTCGACCATGCCAAGTTTGGTATACTAGTATCGTGAGACTTCTCACTATAAACTGTCATAGGTACCAAGTTTCGGCAAAAAGCGACAAAGTACCGAAGTGTCCAGTCCAGCTACTACGAGTCCGAATGTACATTCTCCGAATAAAATACTTGCATAAATACATAATCAAACTGCGGCTGGCCCGTAGCGCAGGTTTAGCACTTGGCCACAAATTCAAATGGCAACAGAATCCTTAACTTATTCACCGCCACAGTAGATTTCGTAAGTTGTACCTCACACGCCAAAGTCTGTAGCAAAAAACTGAAAATGAACACGCACGTAGGTTGCCTTTACATCCGTTACTTGATATGAAGTCATGGCGTGTGGGACACTAAAAGTACTGACTTTATATCAAGTAAATGGCGGCGAAAAGGTTAAGCGCAGCTCTTTAATCCTATTTTTTGACCAAATAAAGAAACTTAGTTTCGAAATGGGAAAATAAACCCAAAACAAAACGGGGAAACATTTTGCTCTAATCGTAACCTAGTCACCAAAATTTCTTTAATATGAAGTCATGGCGTGTGGAACACTAAATGTACTGACTTTATATCAAGTAAATGGCGGCGAAAAGGTTAAGCGCAGCTCTTTAATCCTATCTTTTAACCAAATAAAGAAACTTAGCTTCGAAATGGGAAAAATAAACCCAAAACAAAACGGGAAAACATTTTGTTCTAATCGTAACCTAGTCACCAACATTTCTTTACGCGATGGGATAATCGTTTACATTTCATACCCGGCTACGGCAGGTCACATTTCCCATTTTGAAGTTAGTTAGATACACATTATTACATTTATTACTTGAAGGAAACTGCGAGCACTTTGTTAAATTCACAGACACTAGCGCTAATAGGTCCGTTAGTCAACTAATTAAGCTTTGTTCGAGTGTTAAATATTTTGTTTTAGAAAATTGATCGATTTGCTTATAAAATGCGTATTTGAAAATGCCGCGGTGATGGGCGCCGATTTTGATGCACTCGGTAATTGGCGCCGTTACCTTATTTTTATTGACCGAGTGAAAAGTCAGCTTCAAAAAAGCTTCAGCTTCGACAAAAATGCTTCTATGTCCCAATATCCGGATTTCCGGTTCTTCTCCTCTACTTACATGTCGCATTTCTCAACCGATTTTCTCGTGAACTTTTGTGAGCAGGATCGATAATTATACTTAATTAGATATAGGATTTTTTGTCGAGTCAGTTCTTCGAAATGTTGAAAACAAAGTTTGTTCAACAACCGTTGAACAAACTTTGTTGTTTTCTTCTCTACTTGTCTAATTTTTTTTCCAACCAGCTTTTGGAAAATCTTAAAAACATGTTTTTGCAACGATTGCGTTTGTTTCTCCGGGCGTTTGTTTTCCTCTACAACTCGGATTTTTGAGCCGATTCTCATCAAATTTTGTGAGCAGGCTCGATAATTACATAGAATCTTTTTGTCGAGCCAGTTTATGGAAATTAAAAAACAAGTATTTGATTTTTTGAACTAAATATTTCCGGTAATATATATTGGTTAGCTTTTGGTGATCTGGCAGGACCTAGGGGGCCCTATCGATTGCGGGGCCTGGGCACTTGCCGCCCTCTTTCCCACCGGAAAGACGGCGCTGCCAGCGCCATACGTAAGGTACGTTAGGCTGGACTGTGAATTGTGTTCTGTTGCGGTGGGCTGGACTTACAGCGCCATATTTTATATACTGCTACGCATTTCTTCTAGACCTTATAACCTGCGAGAGATATTTTATCATTTTTAGGAAGTGAAAGTGTCAAATTAACCAGAATATACACATTGAAAGGCAGTATGTCTGCTTCAATGTCCTTTAATGGTTGTTGTAGTTAAGTGTACCGTAGCCGTCCAACTTTGCCCTCGAGTGTAAACTTGCCAACCGTAAAATAATGGGTAACGTAACTACAACATGGGTAAGAAGGGTCTGGAGGAGGAAGTAGCTTACCTACCTATTAAGAGTATAATTAGACCGCTTCACGCTACTAATGTAATAGCGTTTTTAACCGTCCTGGTGTGTCCTTAACCTTTTCGCCGCCATTGACTTGATATATAGTCAGTACATTTAATGCCCACACGCCATGACTTCATATAAGTCGATGTAAAGCAACCTACGTGCTGTCAAGTAAGGCTCTGTGACTTTGGCGTGTGAGACACAACTTACGAAATCTACTGCGGTGGTGAAGAGGTTAAGTAAAGTCTTGATCGGTTGCAACAACATTGGAAAAACAACAATGAATTGTGATATTAAATGCTTTTATTACAAAAATGTTGGCAATCCTTCACATAATTTCTTGTTTATTCTTTCTTCTTATCGAGTCGATCAAGTCGATGTAAAGGCTACCTACGCGTTCTATCAAGTAAGGTTCATTTTCAGTCTTTTGCTACAAGGATTTCGGCGTGTGAGACACAACTTACGGAATCTATGGTGAACAGGTTAATGGTAATTTGACCACTGGGACTTTTACCCTCTAATGTAATGTTGACAATTATCGTCAATTTTTGCCCTAAATAGTAAAAACAATATTGAATAAAATGTAGATAGATACTGATCGAGGCTTGTGAATATCCGTCCATAAAAAATAAAAGTGATCTAAGTTAATTCTTTATATTATACGGATTGACAATAAAGTACTTTTAATTAGTGCATAGTGGAGAACCGTTGTTGGTACTTTTAATGAATTTTAAAAAGAATTACGCACAAACAGGGATTGATTTGTATAGTTGAACTGTATACATATATTTTTTTTATTTTATTCTGTCTTTTATTATATCCTATTTCCTATCCGTTGGTTATCTTTCTTACACGTGGTCCACCTAACAAGTTCACCTGGGTGGACTAAGGGGAACCCCATTGGTGTACACCGGCACAAATATATAGACATTACAGTTTACATACATGTACGAGCTAACTGAAATTACTGGCCTAACTATCCGAATGTGTGATTGATCGTCACTTCAAAACAATGAAAAGCAACAAGAATTTAGTTTTCTCCATTACTTATAGTAAAAAATAACCAACTTTATTGGTACATGTATTATTGTCAGCCTACTTTCGACACAAATGGTTTATGGGAAACAACGTCGATGACGGCGTGGGGGTGACGTGTTGTGTAGTTATCCAAATTGACACTTAATTTTTTCAAGCAGGCTTGATTTCCGATTAACTCAATTAGGAGAGGATATTAAGTAATTAACTAAAGAGCTAAAACAAGTTTCATAATAAAAACTTAAGGATATCGATTTTGTTCGCAGTCGGGGACCTAATATTTTGGTATTGTATGTAGTATACATATACCTATACTAATTTGTTTCTTTTTTCTCCGAATACACAAAATGGAGTAAGTACATAGTTTTCCATATTGTTTTTATTACAACGTCAGATATCCTATGTTACTCGGGATGACGTAAGCATTCCAATGAAACTGAGAAGTCCTGGGGGAATAAATAATCTCACATACCTACGTACATACATGAACCCTGAAACATTACACCCCTTTTTGTTGAAGTCGTGTATATTTTCATATATAACATACCCATACTAATGTTATAAACGCGAAAGTGTGTCTGTCTGTTACTTCTTCACGCTTAAACCGCCGAACCGATTATTAATCCAGCTGTTAGGTATTATGTACCATCGAGAACAGGGATTGAGCCACTTGACAACGTTCGCAACTTGGTCGTGTAATCCAAATCGGGACTGACACGACATCAGGTAATAGCTGTCATTTATTACACGACTAAATTACGGACAACGGTAAGTAGCTCAACAATCCCGGTTCGCGATTGTACATGTCCGGAAAGTGTTTGGAACTTAATGCAATTTTACGGGGTTATTTGGAGGCACACTAGGGAGACTCCAAGATTTGGGGGGGCAAATTGTTTGTAATTTTTCGGATTTTCGCTTATATCTCTTAAACTAAGGACATTTTATTAACACGTTCACAGTCCCCATACAACATGTTTCAATATTTTTGAATGTCCAAGCAAATTACTTTCATCACACGTCCGTGCTCCACGTTTGGGTCACTATGAAATGACCAGGTACGCACTCGGATTATTACAATATACAAGGTGATTATTATGTCGTGATCTAGAAGTGCCAGGGGGTGATGGGGAGGGTCACACTGAGTAACATTTACTATGGGGCCAACCATAAAATCACGAAAAAAAAACACCAAATTAAGAGTTAATTGATAGCTAATTGATCGCTAACTGTCCTAAATGTATGGAACAACTAATTTTTTTTATGATTTTGTCATTGGCCCCATAGTGAAAGTTGCTCAGTGTGATCATCCCCATCACCCCCTGGCACTTCAGATCACGACTTAAAAATCACTTTTATATTATAGAATGCTATTTCATATCTAAGAACTAAAATACGAATTGATAAATCAGAATTGTTTTTATTAGCCTTTTATTTGACTAGCACTGCAATGATCAATACACAAAAGTTGACATCATGATCGTCAGGCAAAAGACTATAACAAAATAGAACAATCTAAACAAAAATATAATTATAGTGATTTGAGTGCGTACCTGGTCGGCTATAGTGAGACCCATGCACGGGGCACGGACTTGTGGAGATACTTCGTCGTGACCCATGTTTGGGGCACTGGACTGTGAATGTGTTAAAGCTATAGTATGGAGGCAAATTGTCGTCTCCTTCCCAATTTTCGTCGGCACGTACATCGGCTTTGTCAGACAATGCATAATGAATAGCAATAAAATTATTACGCGATGAACGAGTTCTTACGTTTCATGTGATACATTCTTAGAGTATTCATTAAAGACAGGGTACATTCAAACTGTTCTACATCTTTAAATGAGGATGTACCTACGTCAAGTCATCCTCTTTCAATTCATTCACGCACTGGCCTTAAGAGTATTTATAAACAAAGTATTGTCATTCGCAAAGGCCAAACAATCGATTAGATAATCAGCATCAAAATTTATAGTACATTTTCATATATTTAAATTATGTGTGGAGTCTGTGACATACGAAAAGCGTTTCTACCTTTGAAGTGTTCTCAAGCTACGAGCACGACACTACTAAAACTTGGGATACAAGATCTCTCAGGTCAGGTGACGCCTGTCGGCCGCTCGGTGGTGCAGTATTTGCAGTGCGAACGCAATCGGTCGAGGCTTGCAAATATCATAGAGAACTTGAAGGCTGAGCTTCAAGCAGTGGAAGGGCAGCCGCGGGGTAAGCGAGGAGTAGAGCGCGTAGCATCGGAGCGAGCGCTTGCGGATGTGAATCGGAGTCCGAGCGACCGGTGCCGCCGCCGCCGCCGCCGCCGGAGTTGCTGCTGTAGACGCAGGCGCCGACGCAAGCTCTGCTGCTGCCGCCGCGGCCGACGCCGTTAACTTTAACAGCGCTCATCTAATCAACGGTGATGAAGCTACATGAGTGACACCGCGTGGATTTAGCCAGTGTCCTCCTAGGCGAACCGCTTACCAGCCCTGACCGCCGACGATGCTCGAAACTCAAAAAGACACAGCGCTATTTAAACTTGACTGTTACTCACAGTTACAGTTATATGTCCGTAAAATAACTTAAAAAGGATTCAAGCGAATTCTTAAGTGCGTGGACTAATGTTTTAATACCGTAAAGGTTTTGTTACTTAAATGTTTTGCGCTTGTTAAATCACTGTGTTATTGTCTGGTGTCTTTGAATTTTAAATAGGTATCACTTTTTAATCGAAAAGTATTGTATCGTATCGTCATATTTTGAATTAAAGAATGCCTAATCAAGATTCTTATGATCACTTAATCGGGTTTGGAAAAGTTAATCCTTATCACACTAATATCGCATCGTTGTTCTTCTTTCTGTCAGGAATCTTTTATTTGGAAAACGCTTGGTGTCTAAAAAATGCATAAGTACTCAGATCTCCAGTTTGAAGCTGTGAAAAAACAAACTACCAAGTTGACAAAATCAAAAGATCTGCCATTGGCGCTAATTTATGTGAATTTTTAACTACCTCATATATTGTATAAAGTGTATAAACATAGGTACTGCTTAAACACGGACACTCAAGACGCAGCTCACTGCTTCTTTTCTTGTAGCGTTATTATTACTGGGCAATTGCTCTCAAGATCCATAAACTAAACTTAGTTCAAGTAACGTTAGATAACTATAGGAACACCGCCACCCTACCCAATATAAGTATGTATTTCTTGCAATTTGTGAGACAGTCTGGATTCCGGCTTGAAATGTGACTATATTAGGTAAATACTCTGTTCATTATACCAGTACAATTCATGTAAACATAAAAATAAGGGTATGATTTTATCAATTACCTAATAAATTCATTTTCACTGACCTAATAGATTATATTTGTTCCTATAATAGTAAATCTGTCACCTAAACTGAATCATTAAATAATAGGTATATATCTAATATATACTTCTTACCTAAATATCAATTAAGAATTACTTGGAAGTAATATCAATCATCAAATAATAATTATTTAAAACAATTGCGTTTTCATATAACGAAAACGGTCGAAAATCCTACACCCGGTTACGGTAGCGGTTAACACGTTAGAACGGCTTAAGTTCACGCTGGGAGAAAATAGTGTGTAAACTGCCGAGTGACGTGGTGGCTCGTTTTGAGCAGGCGCACAGGGGTGAGTCAGCGGACCACCTCACCACCTTCGAAAATTTGAGGGCATTTTTGGAAGGCGAGTGTAGGCGAGCGGATTGCCAAAATGAATGGCTAACAAGGTCACATGTCCGATCCAATGCCGAACACATTATCGGTACCTATCGGATCCGACACCGAAGTCTTACTGGATAATGTGAATAGGTACAGGCTTATGCGTGGAATCTTTAATTTCAAAATGTCAACGACGCCATAAGCTAGTCCCAAACTTGCATTAAAACCTTCAACGCTGCCTCTAAGATTCAATAATATTATACACATCTAAATAACCGTATCAAAGTAGTAAAGAAAACAACTTTAGTAACGTCATTCTTATATTTATGAATGTGATCATTAGTTTTCCTGTTCATTTTGAGCGAATTAATGTGACAATTGCAAAAATACATACAGTATACGTATATGGCAGCTCTTTGTGTTGTTAATATTGTCATAAGAAAACAAACTTAACCCTTTAACCGTCGAACAGCGAACTTATAAAATAAGGCTTGATCTCACCGCTGCATGCGCATCGGAACGTACGCTAACATGTTAGGCGGTTGTCACACTGATGCTGTTTCCGGACGGTTACCGCAGTGCGATGGGGACACCGCTATATACTGCATAGCGCTGTCTCGCTCGCACACCGCACCGTCATGCGGAAACCGGATCAGTGTGGTAACCGCCTCAGCGAAGCCACACTGGCGACGCGAGCGGGACGTTATCATAGCGGTCGCGATTCGCGGCGTGACCAAGCGTTAAAACGGACTCCCGCACAAAGGGTTTCGTACCATTTATCTATAAAAAAGACAACAAAATCACATTTGTTGTATGTACTCCCATACAATAAACGTGATTTTGTTGCCTTAAATATTTATTTTATACTGTATTTTAGTATTTTTTTGTTATAGCGGCAACAGAAATACATCATCTGTGAAAATTGAAAATTTCACAGATGACTGTCTAACTATCACGGTTCATGAGATACAACCTGGTGGCAGACGGACGGACAGCGAAGTCTTAGTAATAGGGTCCCGTGACATACCCCGCGTTTGGAGGGATTAATAGGATCGTGCCTTGGTCTGCTGCCAAACAAAGAAAATAAACATCAACTTGACAACTGACAGATGTCTAATGTGGCAGTTACACCTAGGAATTTGTACAATTCATAATTCGCTCCAAACGTGTGGTATGTCAAAGATAAGATTCAAATAATATATCTTAAATACGATACTTAATTTAAAAAAAAACAACAACAGTTGTGAATTCTATAATAAGTCTACTATCAATAAAAAAAATTTTAAAGTTCCCAATTGTAACGCGCTATAAGGGGCGGCGGAGGCCTCGTATAGACCAAATAGTACGTAGATTTTGGTAGTTTATGGTCCGCTTCGCTATGTGCCATCAGCGAAAGTCAAAGTGGTCAAACGATTAGAGTTAATTCAGACCTGCAATATAGGCATAACCGGAAATAACTCTTCCTCAATTTCCTGATCTGCACCGAAAATATTACGAGAATATATATTACTGGAAATATTCTCAGTAATGGCACAACACCCAGCCCGAAGATACAGATAGGAAACTGCAGTCAACATTACTATAGGGAATGTTCTCAACTTAGGAACATTATCATATCATCGAACCAAAATATCCATCTATTGCTAACTTAATCCGCACAAACTGTGTTTATACATACAAGTGTATAAAATTGTTCAGATTATAAACTATTCCATATAAAACCATGTAAAGTAGAAAAAAATATTAAGGCCTTAAAGGCGCTAGTCAAAATTGAAATAAAAATAGTAGGTACAATGATTTGTAAATTACAATAATTATTGTTGATGATGCAATGTATTGCTTCAGCCTCTATATAATGATACAGTTATAAATATGATGATACAGCATGGAGCAAAAATGCTTGCAAATCATATATGTTTAAAAAGACAAACAGCATAACAGAAGGCACTGTTTAATAATTGTTACTGACCTATTCGTTGTATGGTCGGTCTCGCAAAGGGCGTAACACGTTTGTACCTTGTCGCTTTAACCTCGTGTTCATCTGTCATACTAATTTTTTTAACTGGTGAAAGCGATAAATTACCACCGTGTCCAGCTACTTATGAGACCGACGTATAAGTACATTGAAGTAACAAAATAATTAAAAAAAATATTCATTATTTGTTTCCGCTCACGCACAAAATCGATTTGAAAGCATTTTAAACTCTTGCTAATGTCACATTATGATAAAAAACATAAGCGCTGTGTGAACCTACAAAAAATCGAAGAAAACTATTTATAAAGCAAAAGCATGTGTAAATGTTGAAATTTTTCATTGTATAAATCAAACTGGGCATGTGCCTACAGTCAAGGAAATCGAAACACGTGCCTTTTTCGCCTTGTCACAATGACAACAAGGGTTTAAGTTTCCTTTACTGTACACACTTTTATAGAATATATTTATAGCGCGATTCACGAAAGCTGGCGTGGAATGTCTATGAAACTAATGACGGTTCCATACATTTAACGCGCCAGTTTTCCTAAATCGACCAATACCTATTTAATTACTTCGCATAAGTAAATACTATTCTAAGTAACACGTTCGCAGTCCACATACAAAGCTATGTGATAAACTTGAATTAAGTCCAAGAAATAATAATTCATTAATCACTATTCGCAATAAATTTTATAGTTTAAAAGACATTATATAAAATGTACTAGCTTGCCAGAGACCGTAAAGTTTAATTTGCAGTTATAATTATTTAATTTTGGAATTTGTCGCGTATTGCACATTTTAGGGTGAATATATCAAACAGAGTCGAGTTAGTGTTTTCCTTTACAGCACTGGACCCAGAACTTGTCAGGCTAGCTAATAAAGTAAGTAGACTGGGTAGGAAATAAAGTAGTTCATCTTAATTTTGAGAAGATTCAATAGAGTCTATACGCTATAATGAGAAGAAAATATGGTAAAAATATGATGATTTTACTAAAGAACCTCAATTTCCCTTAGCGGGCGAGCACTGCCGATATTAGTAAAGATATTTTTATTTAGAAAACTCTTGTTTCAATTTTTGAAATACATGAGGCAGTAAATTAAACAATGATAAGTTAGGCATTTATGAGAATAAACAATAATACCAGCTACATCGTCAGTGCTCATCGGCTAATACATACTCGAATGTCTGGCCAGCCTAGTGGGTAAAGTAAACTTTCTTACGCGTAAAACGAACGTCCTTAAAAAATTGGGGAATCTTTTGGTAGGTTAGGCTGATCAGACCATGTATTTCATTTCATCTTACCTACTAATTAACGTTAACTTATTTTAATTATCGAGGAAGTACGTATATATTTTTCACATTCTCATGAATATTTTGACAATCCTAATTAATAAAAATTATATTTACCGAAATTATAGCAAGCGTTGTTTGCTTTAAAAGTGCATTTGATAAAAACCTAGGTAATTTTTTGTAGGTGAGTAGTTTAGATATGTAGCAGAGTAGGCGATGAGAGTAAACGTCATCCAATATTTATTGCATACAGGACTTAAAACTGAGTACAGCGCACCCAGCAGGCTTGGGATGTTTTGGAATCAGTTTCTCATTATCCGCTTTTGCCAAAACGGGATCGCAGGGAGTGGAAGCGCTTTGGTATTACTCTGCCTATCCCTTGCAATCATGGTGGGCCCGCGCCGTATCAGTGAAGCAGTGGAGTAGAAATACCGATAGTAAGCATGTTGCCTCACTTTCCCTGAAATCGACGCGTGGTTGGCGGCAGAACCCATTTACTAAAAGAATGGACCTCACTGGAATGTGATTCATCACACGACAGGTCCAAACTTATAGTAAGGTGCAGCGTGGCTATTTAGACTGCGGGAAATAAAAACTAAACAAAAATATCTTCCTTGTTTTACATAATTTACTAGAGCGCTATCTATGCCCGGATAGTGGAAAAGCGCTTTCACAATTTCACAAAGACGGCACTCTAGTAAATGATGCAAAACACGGAAAATACTTCTATTAAACTAAAGTCCACAATTAGGCAAGTAAAATGACAGATAAGATGTTGCCAGGAGTAGAAAAAAAAATTGCGATGGTATATTGTACTACCAAACTTATTCCAATGTATCTATGAGATATAAATCATTTTAATTTGACAATTCAGAGCATATTAGATTGAGAAAACACTACAAATTTAGATTTTCGATGTTCTTGGCAAGCACCTAGGAGTACCCGTCAAATTGCGCCGAAAGATCGGTAAGTCTAGTAAGGCCTTAAATAGTATCGATACGAACAGCACTGGCCATACTGTGGCAACATATGTGCATTTATACTTGAGACACAACGTCGGCTAATGGCGGACTTTAATTGTAGTGTTAATTTCCCGCAGTCTAGATTGTCCCGCTGCACCTTAAACGGATTGTATGAGGCTTTGCCGGGTGCCAATTTCTTGGCAGCCATGACCTCCTTGTAGCGGCCTGAGCGGTCCGCTACTACTGTACTGTCAGTATTATGTATAGATAGTAGCACGATTTTGAGATTTCTACAATTCGAGCACCCGACGATTAACATGAATTGAGGCAGGCACAGTCAACCAATTTGATTTCTGGACTATTTCGTACCTCGTCACCATAACATTAATATGCTATCTCTAGCGGCTTTCATATTGATTTCCACTGTAACAAGGTACGAAGTGGCACAGAAATCAAATTGGTCGACTGTATTTTTTCGCGCACGTCACAAAGACAATAAAGCGTAAAAGGTAAATATGATCCCTTTTGCCGCAGAAACCGTAAATAAAATACTCTGAACCTAACCACTGAAAAAGTACAAATATGATTCGGCTCAATCGCCGGTGAGTAAAAATTTTCAAGCGTAATGAATGTAGGATAAACGTCAAAGATACGCTGATGATTTTTCTTTTTTTAACATCATTGGTATCTTTGGCGTCCATTCATAAAGTCTACCAATTTTTATTTCTGAGCCACTTCGTACCTTGTCACAGTAAAAATCAATATGAAGGCCGCTAGAGATCTCATATCAATGTCACTGTGACAAGGTACGAAGTGGCCCAGAAATCAAATTGGTCAACCGTACATTCGATCTTTAAAATGTACAATCGAGAACCTTCACCGCCGACGTATACCTTGTTATTTTTTAGCATTAGAAGGAATGACAGAGAACGAGTTACGAGGTTTTTTTATCAGACACTTTCTGGGGTAAAAGCATGGTAAAAGTGTCCAATAATCTTAAAGCGTTATTTCATGCTCAAAAATAAGAAAATATGTCTTAATTTATATTTAGATAAGGCATACATCATTTTTTAAAATACGTTCGGTTTCATTCATCTAAAAGTTGTATAATACAAAACTCTAAGATGCCGAAATTGTAAGAAGTCGGTTCGGGTTATTTATATTATAAACGTGAAACATTGTGTGGATGTACGTTCCGCTTAATTTCAAAAACTACTGAACGGATCTCTATGAAACTTTCCAGTATTGTAGCTTAGACATCAGAATAGGACATAGGCTACCTTTTATCCGCGGGTAACACCGCAGGACGCTGCTAGTAAAAAATAAATTTGTCATAGCCACTACCTGTCACTTGTTCTAATCTCTTTTGCGAATAATGCGAATGCAATGTGTGCGAGTTTACCACCACTGATCACTGCTTCTTTGTTTATCTAATTTCTAATCTTAAAAAAATACAAGGTATAGAATGAAAATTACTACTGCCTACGTACAGTTAACTGCAAAAGTGGCTTCGGATCTAAGTAACACGCTCAAAAATAATTTGACATCCACTTATATTTCAATGACATATTCTATGCCACGTCAGGCTGTGTAACATAAAAGAGGTTTCTTAATTTATAATAGTACCAGATTTCTAAATTGAATATAGGTACCTAGTAATTTTATATAACTTTCTAATAATTTCTTAAGACTATACATCAAAATAAGTAATTTTGTAACCACAAGCTCAACACTTAATCATACCTTCATTTTTGACCAATCCTATATAACTTATCCTACCTTAGGCACTTTTATAAATAATGTATGAGATCATAATTATTAAAAATGTAGGTACATGTATATTCCATGAGTTTGTATGTACCACAACGATAATGTATTATTTTACAATGCTTGTTTGGTCGATATTTTTCATAAAGGAAATCTTGAAAAATCTAAAAACGCCTACTCCCATCGCTCTGCACCTACACTAGAAACTAAAACATTACGAAATGGTACGAAAGTCGTGTTTACTATCACGAATGACGGTTACTTTCAAAAGTAATCATTTCGCTGATTGATTAAAATAAACTATCACTATTATTTATACTTAAAAAGTTAAAATATACTTCGTTTTATTCTCGGCTTAATAGAAGTTTTATGTTAGGTTTAATAGATATAAAAACACATTGATATAAAATAAGCTGTGTGTCAACAACCTGGGCTTGTTTAAGCCGAATTATGTACAACTGCTTATATATAACTTCATATTAGCTCGCTATACAATAAATCCTTCATAAAGTGTTCAAAAACCGCAGCTCACACGTAAACCAAAATGACGACTGCAAATGTCGTCTTATTAACCTAATAAATAAATAAATCTGATGTTTTTTACAGTCAACGGCATAAATATATGCAGGTTTCCATAGTGACATTAATATCAGTACGCTCTTACGCACTTGTCACTAAAAGTCACGTTTGCTTATTTTGTCACAGAGTGGATATGGATATTTTCGATCTTGACTGTACGGATTTTGGACGCATTATAGACGATTTACTTATAGGCTGGACAACGAAAGGATATAGAGGATTTAGTGCTTGGAACACAATTTTTGGCTTCGTAACTTTATTAGAACTAGTTAGTAGGTAGCAAAATACTGAAAATAAGGGGGGCTCCCATACAGTTGAAGGGGAGCGCGAAGATAAAATAATACCAACCCCATCGAATGAGGTATCTTTATTTAGAGCTCGTTGTGTACATAAATACCATATTTTTTGTTTTTAAAAATATTGAAAACCAAAGCAAAGGGAAGCCACTTATAATTCCTCTGAATTAACTTTCTCCCTTTAAAATCTCATTAAATATTCATCCTAGCGAAAAAGTGTGTAGAACCTTTATTGTTGAGAATTTTATTTAAATTACTTGTCTAAGAACATTTTTGCTATCAACCACCGTTTACGAGTTTTTTTACGAAAAAACGAAAAATGGGACCTTCAATCAACCCCTCCCCCCCCGGCTCAACGCTACAGGCGGAGACTTTTGATATGTTCACCTCCTAACTAGTTCAAACAAAGTTACGAAGTCAAAAATCGTGTTCCATGCATTTCCCTCTATACCTTTTTTTTTAGCATTAGTTGCCTGAACTACTTGGTATATTTATACACTCTGTCTCAGGATTGCTACTAAATTTATATAACACGCAGTCCTCAGTGGCGGACGGCATATGCGGTACGAAACTAGAAGATAGAGCAAGACAGAATGACTTTAGTCTCATATCCCTATCTCGTTCTCTTATAGCTTCGTACCGCTGATGTCGTTCACCACTTACAGTTAACGAGATTTATCAGTTTTTTGACAGCTGTCATCCCAGTATAACTTATGTCCTACTAGCGACCCGCCCCGGATTCGCACGGGTGCAATGCTGATGCATGTATTATACATATAAACCTTCCCCTTGAGTCACTATATCTATTTAAAAAACCGCATCAAAATCCGTTGCGTAGTTTTAAAGATTTAAGCATACATAGGGATATAGGGACATAGGGACAGAGAAAGCGGAGTGACAGCTGTCAAAAGAACAGCTATAACTAATAAGACAAATCTCGTTAACTGTAGGACTGTTTGGATACGTTTTGTAGTTATCGTAGACTAAAACCAATTAGTACAGTAGCCTTGTCGCCTGAAAGTACGGGATACTTTGCGTCAAATCCGGTAGTTCTAATTTTTTCCAGACTTGTTTATGACGTTGGCCCAATGAATAATCCAAGTTTGTGACCTCGAGCGCCCAACTTTGTCAAAAATCGAAAAACCGATTATAGCTCTAAAGGACTAGTTGCTGTTAGTACCTTTACAGAAACAATTCTAGTCTCATATTATAGCGAATTTAGTCTACTCTAAAAAAACGTTCTGAGAAGATACTATAAAAAAACTAGTCCTTTAGGGTTATGATCGTTTTTATCGATTTTTGTCAAAATTTTAGAAAAATGAGAAATATATTATTTATAACCCTAAAGGACTAGTATTAAATAGTATCACGCCTTTCGAACTCTGCAAAATTTGAAATGACAGAAACTATTGGGTCTACAGAGACAATTCTAGTCTCATATTGTAGCAAATTTAGTTTACTTTAAAAACTTCCTGAATAGGTACTATCACCAACTAGTCATTTAGGGTCATAATCGGTTTAATGTAAAGACCTCAATGGCTCGCCGCATGTTCATGAAAACTCCAAACCAAAATCTCTGTAGGTTTTTTGTAATGTTTCTTAACATATGGGCTCAACCACCCATTCCCGTATTTTTTCTCAAACCATTCCGGACTGACAGACACTTATCTACGATAGTTCCCAATCATTTCAAGTCGTTGGCGTTTAAAAGGAAGCTCACGCACACATGGACCAATCAACTTCTTCCTGTCATTTTCATGGGTCTTCAATGATTTAAAGTGGAAATTTCTTAGGTATACCTAATCGTTTTCTCACATAATGTTTGTGTGATAACAGGAAGAAGTTGTTCGCACCAAATATATTGTTCACTTCGGTATAAAAAAGTAATTCGCCAGGCTCCGAGGGCAGGTACTTGCCATTCCTTCCATAGATAGAGAGATCTAAAGTACTTTTCATTCTAGTTTGAAATTCTAAGTTTTATTTCTTCAGTTATTGACGTACTGTATATTTATTAAACAGGTGATGTGCTATTGAATAAATGGGAAGTACCCAATGTGCCTTCGCGATTGGCACGACTAATTATTTTGCATTGCAAACGAAGGCACACACGATGATGAGGAACAACGCACAACTGTTTTTCACCAACAGTCCACTCTTATCATGGATGTTTACTTTGAGTGCGCCTTCGATGGTAATACATTGGTAAAAATAGCATCAGATTTCTTGAACATTTGCACAGCACTGTGTCTATAATAAGTGTCACGGCGTATCGTAAATCAAGTCTCGAACAGGAGTCACGAGTCTCTCGTCTCGGTCACCAAGTTCTGCTCTGAGGCCTCCTTTAATAACAGGTTGGACAGGACATTCTGGAATTTGAGAATTATTCATTTAATTTACTATTCGTACAGGCAGAAATATATTATACTCAAGATAATCGCTCACTGAATCACATTACATGAGATTTAAGAATTAAGGCCAGACTCTGGCAAGAAAATATAAAAGATTACCTTTTCTGAATCCCCGATAATGTTAAGGAGTGTAGACATGGACAGCCCGTTGAGGCCTTCTGGCCTTTTACTGCCTTGCTGTAATATAATATCATGTGCTTTAATGTTTTAGTATACAACTACATACTTTTAAATAGCACAGTTTAAATTTTCCTTTTCAGTTATTTACTGTCGACAAAATGTCAGATGCCACAGGAAATATCTCCATACAACTTCACTTTGATTTAAAATGACTAGAGATTGAGATAAGACCAAAATATGTAACAACAAAGTGTATTCACAACACAATACATCATTTCGAAGTATTAATACGGCTTGTTCGCTCGAAATACTGTCCCATCTAGCAGAAAGCATGAAACTTACGAATGTAGCTTTCATATATTGCTTCAACAACTTTTTAAAACATTATCATCAAATTTCAAACAAATATGGTAGGAAAAACGGACTTTGATGGCCCCTCATTCCTTTGTTATCAAACGGGTTTCAATTTTTGCAGCACATATATGAAAGCTACACGCATGCCAAGTTTCGTGCTTGCTGCCAGATGGGATCGTATTTCACATAATTTACGAGCTAACAAGCCGTAGGTACTTATTTCAGACATCAGAATTTTCTGCCGACAGACAGAAACCGATTTCATTTTCATAGCGTTTGGAGAAATTAACTAATAGTGTTGTAAGTAAAAATTATGTTTAAAAACGAATTATGAATGTGAATACAGGGGCTCAGGTACTTGGAGAGGAGTTTGACATCATGAGCGCCGCATGCTTCACCCCGCTGCCCGCTCAACTCGAGCGGGCACTCTGTCGGAACACAAAATTCAACCATACCAACAACTCACCCACTTCATGAGCGAACACAGCACAGTATACAACTTTTGCTTCTTCTTGGCCAAAAGCGCCACTTTATTCTTCAGCTCTATCGAAGACTGTATCATATTCTCAGTCTTGTCCTTATTGAATTGCAGCCTGTAAAAGAAATACCATGACATTCTAGGTAGTGATGTAACAAAAAAGGGTACCGTACAAAAACTGAAGATACCCCTATTTTTGCGTACACCCATCGCTAATGCATAGATACAATCGAGGCAACGCTACACAATTTGTTGTAAATTTAAATAACAGAAACGATATTCGACAAAGCATTATAAGTTTTCGAGAAACATCGACGGCAGAATACGAAAATGCAGAACGTAGTCCCTCCAGGCCCATACGCAGCACAAAAAAGGTTAAAACCACGTCTAAACAGCATGTTTTCTTGATAACAAAATGGTGCCTAATATTTAGAATTACTATTACTATTTAGATGAAGAATAACGAACGTTTCATTTACATAAAAAAAAAGAATTTAATTGTCTGTGAGTACGTCTGTCTACGACGTCTAGGTCATTGTATCGCAATGTTGCATGACCCGGTTCGATTTTACGAAGTATATAGCAACTACATATAAATAAATAAATGATTGTTTGAAATCTATAAAAGGTTACATAAAAAGTCGTTGGATTATGATACGTATGTAAAATAGAAGTATCGGAAAGATCTAGGGCCTGTCAGGACACGCGATACTCGCGATTGACGCTCATTAGAAATGGCAGCGGCGCGCGAGTGAAAGTCGCCTGCGTTCTATCTACTATGTATTTTGCAGTCATACAGCGGTCAAACGCTTCTACGCGCCATAGAGACAGTAGACCTTATCTTCGGCGTTCGCATTGCGAAGGCATTCGTATGCGTATTCCGATTACGAAGCGTGAAATAACGATGCTACTGTATACCTTTTTTTTACCTACTGGTCATACGTGACGATAAAAGCAGCGCAATGCTTTCTGGGAGTATCCTTTTATCGAGTCCGTTAGTACTGTTACGTTTTGTTTTTAGGGTTCCGTACAAAAAAGTAAAAGGAACCCTTATGGTGCTGTGAGACTTCCGATGTCGGTCTATTACATTACAACTACGTATCTCAGGACCTACTTATTCAAGCGACACACATTAGGATTAATTTTATATACTTAATGTAGGTACTTCATAGAGCGTAGATTTAATATTATACTTTAGTGATTCCGGGAACGGAATACGTAAGAGTTATATAGCTGTAATTAAAAACGACAGTTAAGATATTATATTGAAACAAGTATTATGTATGATAACTAAAATAAAAGTAATCCAAGAATATGTTGTTGTTTATTTAGAAAAATGTTTATTTTGGAAAGGAGTGGTTGAACGAAATGAATTGGCTATTTGAACTGACTATCAAATACTTGTATGGGACCAACTACAATTAGAGCAACACAGCACAGCAGACGAGCACTGAAAACGCACCAAACTGATAGGCAGTGAAATGTGACGTCACAATTGCCTCGTAATCCCGTCGTATGAAAAAAACTAGTAACTTGCCGTTTTAGTCGCAAAATATTGCGTTTAAGAACATAGTTGCCATACAATTTCTTTTTTATTTACATATGAGAATTATATTGGTAACTTTCAACTTACATCTGGACTAATTAAATAAAAACAACATGTTTTCGAATATTTAAAGTCCCATATTTTTTTATGATTTTGATTAATTTGTCTAATTTACAATTTACTGTGATAAATTGATGATTTTCTATCTGTATAACCACACTATACCCCCTCTAACACGCGTGAGTTTGCAAGTAACCATTCCGCTCTCTGTTACAGAAGCTCCGGGCGTAATTTCTTTAATATTTCTAGTAAATTTTTAACAGACTTCAAAAAAAGGAGGACGTTCTCAATTCGGTTGTATGTTTTTTATAATGTGTGTTACCTCAGAACTCCGTCGATTATGAACCGAATTGAAAAAAAAACTTTGTTTGAAAGCATATGCTTCAAGGTTGGTCCCGTTCTTAACAGAATCTAGTTCTGATGATGATCTCAAAAATTCAAGGAAAACATATAGCGATTTTAATATTTTCGGTAATAAATCAAGCATTTGCAATCAGAAAGTAGCATTTGGTGAACGAGAACTGATGAAGAAGACCACGGATGGTCATCCAAAACTCGTAGTGTTTCATGGGTGGTATTAAGATATTACGATAAAGATACCGAAGCGACTGTGACGAAGTCAATTTAATTGTTTTTTTTTTCCAAAAAAGTATGGTACAGTTTACATTTGTTTCCGTTTCGCCAAACGTTAAGTTTATCGGCGAAATATTACACTCACTTTCATTTTTTTGTACCAAGTTATAGTACCTATCTAATCCTCCTCCTCGTCCTGATGTAATGTCACCATCAACCTGGTAATTGAAGCCGGAAGGTAGGCAACGGAACTCCGTAATAAAACAGGGTAGCTTATCCGTGTTTGAGCTTATTAGAACCGTTATGAGATGCACTCTGGTAATGGTTCACTAAAAAGTGTGATATAAATAAGATTTTTAATAAGCAAATAATACCGATTTTAAAAACATCACTAAATTTAAAAAAAATATTGCCTTACTTAGAAGTATTAGGCAATTATTTTTGAATTTTTAGTGTTTTTGGGAGTCGGTTTTATAATTGATTTTTGGAACACTGGGTCGCTTATGAAAAATTTATCCGATTAGTTTATTAGGGGGGCATTCCATACATGATTCTAACCGGGTATCTATCTCATTGGATTCATTCAGGCTGAGGTTTATAAAGATTATTTGAATGGTACCTTTAGGCCGGGTTTTATAAAGATCCGTTAGACCAAATGTCAGGTCAAATTTCAGTAACTCAGTACATTTTTTGACATAACAAACCAACATATGGTCCAACGGATCTTTATAAAACCGAACCTTAGGCCGGGTTTTATAAAAATCCGTTAAATCAAATGTCAGATCTAATTTCAGTAACTCAATACATTTTTTGACATAACAAACCGACATAAGATCTAACGGATCTTTATAAAACCGAGCCTTAGTAGACATAATGTTACTTGCAGTTAATAAATATTAATGTCCCTATGTGTTAGAGATTTTCTATAAATCTTATTATAGAATTGTAGATCCAGGATCAAGTTTCTCATTAAAGGATCTAGAAAGAGTTTATTCTCACTAGATCTTTTTTGTGACATCATGATGGATCTAGTGAGTGTTTTTCTCATTGGATCTATTGGATTAAAAAAATTCAGGGATCTAGTGAGAGTTATTTCTCATTAGATCTATTATTTCTAGAGACTTAGGAACTAGTAAGCATTTATTCCCACTGATCTATTTTCCGAGAGACATTACAGATCTAGTGAGAGTTATTTCTCATTAGATCTATTATATCTGAAGACTGTGGATATCGTAAGCATTTATTCCCACTAAATCTATTTTCCGAGATAAATTACAGACATCATGATGGATCTAGTGAGTGTTTTTCTCATTGGATCTATTGGATTAAAAAAATTCAGGGATCTAGTGAGAGTTATTTCTCATTAGACCTGTTATTTCTGAAGACTGTGGATCTAGTAAGCATTTATTCCCACTAGATCTATTTACCGAGATACATGATAGATCTAGTGACAGTTTATTTCTCATTAGATTCATTCCTATTACTAATAAAGGATCTGTCGAGAAATATTTTTCATAAGATCTATTCTACCCGATTGTTCAATCTATTCTTCCTAAATTCCAAATAAATGAAAACGCCTTAATTTCAGTCGGGTAAATCTGTGATTTTATCATTTTCTCGATCGAGTAGGTACCTACGGGGGGTCCTTTTTTACACAGTACATTTATACTGTAGGTAAGAATCATAAATGAAAAAGCAAGGTAGAGAGTACGAAGTGGTCAAACTTCATTACATTTTATCTTTTATGCAATGTAAAATTGAGATTTAATAATTTTAGATAAATCCAATCTAATGAAAAATAAACTGTCACTAGATCCATTCCTCACAGCCCCCGGCTAAAATATATCTAATGAGAGAAAACATCCCAATAGATCCATTATGAATTGCAATGTATCTAGCGGTAAAAAAAATCTCATTAGATACAAAGTGGATCTACAATGAGATAGATTCGTAACCGGTGACATAGTCATGTGGGGTATCCGTGGATAGGCCTTTAAAAATGATATGGAGATTTCTAAAAAAAAATCCATTTAAGCCAACCGTTGGTGAGATATTAGCCGTCAATGTCGTAAAAACTCCCCCCCTCTTTACTCGTAGTTTAAAATTCTGTGGTGGTGTGCATTAATAAATACTTTTAACGATTTTTGGTTTGAATGATGCGATCCCATGTGATACGACCTTTTTGGATTCAATGTATTGGATAGTGGTTTTAAATGAGGACTAATAGGTGTTGGTACGGAACCCTTCATTGTGCGCGTTCCACACGCACTTGGCCGGTTTTTTTGTGTAGCGTAATTCTACATTACTTCTTCACACTGGAAGCTCAAAGGTCAGTATTTTTGTCAGATCTCTGAATGAGCCTTATTGTATACGTGGGCGCGGCCTAAAATCCGTACGTGATGTTGACTATAATCATGAAATAGTTACAAATTAATATTATAACAAAACTATGAAACTAAATTTTAAAATTGAACTTACCGTTTGATATAAACAGTTATTTATGGATCGAAAAACTTTCTTTCACCACTGACATAAATAAATAACAAATATGTAGGTATTAGTAGAGGAGCCCAGGAGGGAATACGGGGATTTACCCAAGCGCGCCGCTGTTGATACCTCACAATTTAAGCCTTTTATATATGTATATATTTTTTTACATTAAAAAAGGCGCCACAAGCTTTCGTCACGTCTAAATCGTCAGATTATTATAATTAGTATACTTAACATTACTCTCTGAAAATCTGACGCGCTCGAGTAATTATATTTCACCAATGGTCTACCTTTTCGTATGGTCACCCCTAGTATGCAAACCGGCTAATTAACATATTTCCATTATCGGAGATACGTGGGGCGTCACTACGTGGGGTTCCGAACCAACTCCAAAATTAAGTTAGTTTTAATAAAAAAAATAAGGAAGTTTCAGTAAAAATATCTGACGCCTTATGTTCTGTTTTTTTTTTTGTAGACGCTCATCACACCGGCGGAGGGTACACATCATGTGTAACCATTATTTTCTTCGTACCATCCAACCTTCAAAATCTAATTTCCAACGACGCTCGAGTAAATCCACATTTAGCATCATGGCCTCCCCTGCTATATGAATATGTACATACGAATTCCTTGCCTTTAACTATATACATCATATTTATACAAAAGTATTGTAAAGAAAATAACAGCAACAGAAATAGCTACATACATATAAGGTGTCCAGTAAATAATGGACAAGCTTCTAACCATCGATAGAGCACCTGTGGCTAGTCCAGAAAATGGACTTTCAAATTTAGTAAAAGTCCCTTGGTTTTCGATATAATCGAACTTTTCCATTTTCTTAATAATTGGTACCTTCTTTGACTTTAATGACCGTCGAGGCCATAAATGAAGAGAAATTCTCGTTTTTTTATTGCTAAATATTCTCTAATAGTGTTGCTAACAGACAGGTATTAGAGCTATAAGGTAGCCAGGACTCATTACAATTAAAAATTTGCCTATGGACGCTTGCTACTCTAGAAGATTCCCAAGCCGGCTGCTGCCTACCCTTATTGACTTGAGGATAGTTGTGCTGAGAGCTAGTAAAGACGAGGTCCTACATAAAGTTATTTCTGTTTTTCATTAACAACTTTTTTCGTTGACTCAGCAGGTGGTAGCCAATTATTAAGAAAATGGAAAACTTCGATTATCTCGAAAACCAAGGGACCAGCCTCAGGTGCTCCATCGGTGGTTAGAAGCTTGTCCATTATTTACTGGACACCCTGTATAATAAACATGCTCAAAATAATCTCGAAACGACTATACATAATCATACTTTTCCTACTGACTGTATAAGTGCGTCCGCCACTCCTGTGATTCCTATTGATATTTTAATTTAAACCTAAATTATCGTACGGTTTCTTACGGATCCTTCGTACCACATTATTTACATGAACCGATCCGTCCTAAAGGTAGGCAGAAAAATTGACAATTATTCCTATGCTACCTACTATAAAGAAAAGACCCATATCTGATGCACGGTGGCATTATCTAAGCTGGTATGTACTGTTTAACAAATGCGGCTCGGCAGGTCAATACAATTAAAGACTCTATTGAATTATTAATCCAAAGAAAAACTACAAACAATATGAAATATTTTTACTATAAAAGTATACGAGACCGGCGAAAATGTCTAATTTATATCCGTCCAAATTAAAAACTTAAAACTCTCCCTGCCTAGAGCTATACGAGTAATTATAATAATCCCGAGATGGACATTAATTAATTATTTTTTAAATCAACTAATTAATCGATTAACACGTATTCGTCGTCGTCGTCGTATTAGTCGACAGGTATTCGATTGATGATGAATTAATCGTCATTTTAATCGATTAAATTTCAAGATTAAATCTCGGTTGAAAGGCGCTCATTTTACACGTAACAAAGACTGAACATGTACACTTGAAATATCATTCTAGTGTGCTGTGTGATCCAAATAGTTAAAATAATACAATGTGATTTTTATAGTGCAGCACTTCTATGGCCTTCCTAGGTTTACGGCTTGGATGGAGCACAGGTAGAAATTAGAAAGAGAAAGTTGTGTTGTTTACCCAGGACCAGATATTGAAAAATAGATAATCTGTGGGTACCTAATACCTTTGTTACGGTTGCCTTTGTCAGTCGATAAAGCGTACGGGATGTACGCTTTGAAACCATATTTCAAAAAGTGACGAATGCTATGGCATGTTATTTATCAAATTATAAGCACGACCATAATATGTCTCCAGCCCCAAGTATAAGTTATACCTATACCTCAGTGTTACTTTAGGTACACTGTGGTTATACATTCCTTAAGTTGTAGCCTCCAGTCATGGTTACTCGAAACTTATAATTACATAAAAACATCTTATATTTGTTGTAATATTAATCGAGAGAAAATTAATCTAATTGATTAGTAAACTAAAAATTTAGCCGCTGGAAATGAATCGACGATCAATTTAATCGTGACTAAATCAACCGGAACTCGTGTAACTAAGACTAATCAATCGTCATTTTAAATCGTTAGTCGCGATTAAGTAGGTTAATCTTAATCGTTAGTAGATAAAATTTTGCCAATCTCTTTAATAATCCTATCAACCTATTATACTCGTATCCCTAACTTTATAAAATACCGTAAACTGGGGTTACTTTAAGAAAAAATGGGGCTACATTGATGCATATAAAACACTTACATATCATCACTAAGTATTTCTAGTTTTATTCAATTTAGTAAATAGTTAGGAAATTAACGGAGGTATAACTTGGCTCAAGGTTAACTAAATAAAAAACTAAAACACGGCGTAAAAACTGATGTTTTAAAGTCGCCCCTCAATTTGAAAGTAACCCCGGTTTACGGTACACCACGTTCGGCAAACCTTGGCATTCGGTGATAATCTGCATTTATTCGGCGACAATTTGTTATAGTCCAATAGCGGATTTACCCGATAGGTATTTTTTAGTTTTTACTATATTTCAATATGCGCCGCTTGCTTTTTTTTGAACCTGACTGGCTTTATAGGCCGGGCCCAATAAAATAAAGCGATAGGAGTGCGCGGTTGGAGTAGCCTGGGGACAATCCACGGGAAACCTCCGACACGACCACGTGTGTGGTTTGGAACACTGGAATACTCTAAGAGTTTGCGCTCCAGTGAGATTGGTTGAGCGGTTCAAGCGCCGCTTGTTTTCATTGTTATACCGTAGTCTTCGTTTGTTATTTTTATTAATGTTTAAGATGGCTTAAAACTATCACCGAATTACCAAGGTTTTCCCTACCTTGTACCTAAAGAACAAGTAGTGGTTTTATTACAGCTACGGTGTTCTGTAAGGTGGAGGTACCTACTTCTCCAGTTAGGCTAATCCAAATACGAGCGAGATGACGTTCCGCCGTTTTTTTTTAACGTGACTGTGGCATTCCAGGCCGATCCCAACGCTCTGCTGTGCCCTACCTATCTTGTTAAGGTGCATTAGACATACGTACTTTAATGTCTAGTTATTTAAAGATGTTTCGAAAAAGTTACTTTCAAACCAAATTATACTAATAATAAAAACAAGAGCTAAATTTATCTATTATCCCGCCACCCATCTTGATTCGCATTCATAACCATAACATAAATAATGAGAACGAACAAACATTGTAATAAACTTCGTACTTACATATATAGGCGAAGTCACACAGATTAAATTGTATGCACGGCCGTAATTTATCACGAGTAATTTAAACCATGAATGTTGTTTTAGTGCCGTGTAACAAACAGCCAGTGTATTTTTATACAAAAGGCTTAATTTATTAACTGACTGTGTCAAGCAATTATATATTTTTTTCGGAGAATAAGAAGACATATTTCCTTACCTTTAGAAAAATAGAGAAATGTTCTTCAACCCCCAATTCTTGCATTTTAATTCATATACATATACATATCAATAATAAAGATCGTAATTTACATAAAGGCTTTACCATGTATCGCGAAACGATAATAAACTAGATAAAATTTATTAGTGCATAATCATTTTTTCTAATAAGGGTATATAATATATATATTAGCCAGTCAAGCCAAGTAGACAATGCAGAAAAAAAAAGGATTTGGCTCGTAGTATACGTGGCTTGGTCAGCTAGTAAATGGCAGAGCATTTTTTGCATATGAACAGTAGTAAAATAAATAAAAACTTATAACGTAAGTGATGCAAAATAGCAAACCTGAATTCCATAGTGTCGCAATTTTTGCATTTTTTTGGCTTGAGGTCGCGGTCGCGCGGCGTGGTGTTGACTGCAGACAAAATCAATAACATATAACAAGTCGCTTAGCGCAACAGTCGTCGCCCGGCAAATCTCCAAACACCCTTGATAAACCTATAATACGCTAAGAAATCATTATTCGACACAAGTTGCAAAACAAATATATTTCGCAGATCACTTCGTTAGATTAATGGTGAAGTATTTTGTGCGTGGTAACCGTAAGTATAAGTCGTGGTGATTCTTTGAAATTGAAATTTACCTACCTGCGTTGCCGTACCTGAGTTGGCTTACTTTCAAATATACAATGTTTATTGAAACCCCAACCAAAGTCAAAGAATTACCCAAGCTAAGCTACATGCTACCTGCTCGAACTTAGTCAATCTGCTTCATTTCCATAGCAAAAGTTTAGCTCTATGCTCTCTTCGTGTTTATTTTTATTTCCGATAAGTCCATCAAGGCAAGAAAGAGATGGCTGAATCAACTTTTTCTTGTAGTGTAAAGGGTAATATTAACAAAAATATATATATTAAGTAGGTAGGTATATATCAATATTTGCCGATGGCGTTTTCTTTGGCAGCGTACCGTGATTGTTAAACTATGGTAAAAAATACCATAGAATTGTAATAATTCAATATATTCATAAAATATTGTTGTCGTAAAATATTATCGCATCATGTTTGTTAAGGTTCCGTACCGAAAAGGTAAAAAAGGAACACTTCATAAAGATAATCGAATTCGTGTTTTCTGCTATAATTATTTCTAGTGATGTACCGACTAGTCGGAAAAGCCGACTACATTTATAGTCGGCGAATAGTCGGCAAAAGAGGCCGACTATTATTCGACACATTATGACTCACTGGAAAACATTAAAAAAACTACCAATATTTATTTCAAGTCTTATATATTACACAGATAAGATAACCATCCTCACAAACAGAAACTTTTCATCATTAGAATAATTAATAATAAATATAATCATTTAATCAACAGTTACAAACTTTTTAAAACACGAACGCATTGGCGATCGGCGCGATGACCGGATCGAACCGAACATTCCCGATTGGGCCCGAACTCAGCCGAAACCAATGATCGGCCTTGCCGCCAAGTCGGCTAGTTTACTAGTCGTCAAAATCCATAGTCGGTACATCTCTAATTATTTCTTTATTTTCTTATTTGTCTTTGGTCCAAGGCTTGGATTTTGCAATAAATTACATTTAAATATTATTTTTATTACTATGACTACAGTAATTAACTGATTGATTAAGTACCTACGGGATGAAGATAATCAAGCTTCGATTAGTTATGAAAATATCCGAATATTTACCGAAGGCAACTTGCCCCGACCCCTAATCTTAAAAGATACGATAAGACAAATAATGGCAAAAAAGCACGCAGATATAAAAAGTGACATAAACAAGCCGGTTTCAGGTCAAGCATGCTTCTAAGAAATCTGCTACCTGCTCTGCTATAATGCTATTATTAATATTTTTAATTACTTTCTAAAAGTTATGTACATTTTGTACTTTTTTCTGTAATATGCACGCCAAGTCATACACCTTTAACCTCTTCGCCGCCATTGACTTGATATAAAGACAGTACATTAATAATGGGTAACGTAACTACAACATGGGTAAGAAGGGTCTGGAGGAGGAGGTAGCTTACCTACCTATTAAGAGTAAAATTAGACCGCTTCACGCTACTAATGTAATAGCGTTTTTAACCGTCCTGGTGTGTCCTTAACGTTTTCGCCGCCATTGACTTGATATAAAGTCAGTACATTTAGTGCCCACACGCCATGACTTCATATAAGTCGATGTAAAGCAACCTACGTGCTGTCAAGTAAGGCTCTGTGACTTTGGCGTGTGAGACACAACTTACGAAATCTACTGCGGCGGTGAAGAGGTTAAGTAAAGTCTTGATCGGTTGCAACAACATTGGAAAAACAACAACGAATTGTGATATTAAATGCTTTTATTACAAAAATGTTGGCAATCCTTCACATAATTTCTTGTTTAAAATAATCGGCAGTTCATTGGCTATCAGAAAAATGCTTTATTGCCCTCTAAATGCAATATGTTTTTTTTTTGTTTAAGTCGAGAGGTGGGTTTTTAAAAATAAAAAAAACTTAAAGCTCAAATAAATTTCACATTCCATTCCTACCAATAATTAAATGTTCAATACACTTACATATATGTGGCGCCATATGTGATCTTTATTCAGAATTCCTTTGTGCTCTAGGCCTAGCTACGAAAATTGTTTTCCTTAAAATATTTTTTTAGCACTTGGTACAGACACTTCAAGTAGCGCATACCGGCTGGGTAGTCAAAACTTCAATGTGCTATAGCTCGATAACTATATATTACACGGTATAAATATTACATATCTGAATCTAGGACACATATGAGTATAACATACTTAAAAATAACTAAATTCGGAAACATCAATTTTTTTTACCTGTCCGCTTCACGTGGAATGCCCCATTAAGCAAATTACTTGTAAACCAATGAGATTAGACCCCCAAATTAGCTGTAGCATAACCCTCTTCAAGGAATACATCGAAAGAGATCTACCGCGTATGAATTCGTCGCTAGAGGCGCTAGGCGTCAGTCCTCCGAAATGTCAAATTTCATAGTTTGCGGTAACGCGGGTTAATATCGAATTAGAATAATATGGTGACTAATTTGCTAAACCTGAGATTGATTACAGCAAATACGAGTTCGGGTCAACGAATTTCAGTGCTTTGAGACAATTTTATCGTTGTTCGATATTTTTACGGTAGGTACGTACGGTTTTATTGTATTAAATACGATTTGAACATAAACTTTGTTTTCACGCCCATAATAACCAATAACAAACTTTGGCAGCCGAACTTGGAGCGCAGTGGCGCCAACCGATAGGCATAAAAACGGTAGCACTCATTACCAATCATACTGTATATATAGATAGGCCTTTAAAAATAATTTAGAGGTTTCTAAAAAACATTTGCATTTAATTCAACCGTTGGTGAGACATTAGCTGTCAGTCGTAAAAAGTGTGCCCCCCCCTCTCTAATTTCCAAAGTACATATGAAGTTTAAAATTCTGAATAAAATTGAGGTGGTGTATTATGTGTATAAATAATTTAAATTTTTGGTTTGGAGCAAGATTGGTCTAACAGTTTTTGAGTAATCGCTGAAAAACTGTCTTGCTCAAACAAAAGGGACCAAGTCCCGTAAGGTCCTTAGGAAAATAGAATCTTTTTTGATTCTGGTTTTAAATGAAGACTAGATGTCGGTACGGAACCCTTGATTGTGCGTGATCCAACACGCTTATGGCCGGTTTTTTTTTAAATGTGTAGGAAACCCTCGGCCCGGGAGCCACCTCGCCAAGTGCGGTGTTTTATTATTTACTTCAGTGATAAACATAAAGGTATCGGAAATAAAAATAAACAATTGTCAATGTACTAAAGAGCAATACGAGAATACCTGAGATAAGTATAAGTACTTGTTGTTTATTGACTGTGAAAATGTTTTCTAAGTGAAAGTACCTAATTTTTAATTAAGTTCATTCGCTTGCTTAGTTTGTTCTAATGTATCTGTGGAGAGTGCTCTTAATTACTTTGAAGTGTACAATTTACTTCGCTAGAGTGCACCCAAGATGTAAACAATAGGAAAAGAAAAAGCATGATTTGGTAATGATATTGTGTCGAAATTGGGAGATACAAGTAAATGTTTAACACTCCAGCCTAATTGAATTAATACTTTTTAATGACTAAATATATAATATTAAAAACCTGTCACAGGCTGTTTTTATGTATATTTTTGGTGCTCCAAAATTTTATACAATCCATGAAAAAAAACAAACGTTTTGTAAATTAATAATGTATACAAATGGATTGGGCTGGATAAGTGTACGACTTTACTTTAATACCTATATTCATACAATTATGCATTTAAAATTCTTTATTGTGCATGAGGAAAAATACAACACAAATTACAAGAACAGTACCAACAAACAACAATTTGTATATATACAAAAAAGTGACGTTCATTTAGTTAGTGGCTTTTCGTCGAGGTTTGGTGCATAAAATAACCAGGATCTCAAGACAGTAAATAAGGGCAATAAAAAAAAATCTGAGCTGTTAGCAGTCATAGGCATCAAGCCTTACTGAAAATAATGTAGCTCTGTATGTATGTTTGTATTATTTCAATAAGAAACAAAACATGTTTTTGTTTACTAGTACGACGTATTGTCTAGTACATTACAATGATTGAATTCAGCTTATTAAAAACAAAGTTTTTCTTTTTTCCGTTATGTTATATCATATCATTCGCTTTAATAAACAAGTAATAAATAGCAACTTACTTATGTAATCGTCGAATAGCCTCGACTCCAAGTTTGCTGTAGGCACGTAAGAGATAACGGGTTTGTCAACACTGGAAATAAACGAAAAATAAATTATTAACAGCGGACTGCAATACTACCAAAACCCCCATTTTGTTAATCAATAGTTTCACCCACTCAACTTATCTGGATTGAAGAGTACAGCCGTCGTATACCGCGACAATTTTTTTCATGAATAGTCTAATATAATTAATTGTGAAAGATCATGTCTCAATATTTACTAATACCTATACTTACCTAGGGACCAATACCGGAGGCGGGTTCAGGAACAATGGGACTTCTGCTGGCGGGGGTGCAGGTTCTGAAAATTAAATTTATTAATTACACTCATTTATAAAATATAAGTACGGTGGGCCATGGTGGGCCATTTATTTTTGCTGGGCATTAAATGCAAATGTTTTTCGTTTTATTGAACCTCTTGTAAACTTAACCTGCGGTATGTCTTGCTTACGTGTTTTATTATTTACCTGCCTGTACATATTTACTATTAAAAATTTCAATGCACTGAATTTGAATTAAGGGTGATCATGATCAACAAATTCTTTACAGCATTCTTTGCTAGTCAACTTTGGTGGGATAGATATGTACCTTCAGGAGGTGGGGGCGGCGGTGGCGGCGGCAGAACAGCAGGTGGGGGTTTCTTGTGATGTGCCAATGCATGTGGTGGCAGCTCCCCCGTTCTGTAAAACCTCTGCTCTTCAAATATGGTAGCATGCACATATTTACAGTATGGGTATGTGCACACATTGTTTTGAAAGTTCCTACAGAAAGTATAAACCCCGAATAACTGTGAGAGGTCACGCTCATGAGCGAATTTGCAACCCACTCTAGTACAAGTTCCTCTTATATAGTCTCGGCATATGGTTTTAGCAGGTTTTTCACTGGACTCTGTTTGTGATATTTCATAGTTCGTATGCGAGGTTTCTTCTCGGTGACTTAGTGTAGGTGACCCTGATCTGCTCTTATATTCGGGATCCTCAATTTCCTGTTTATGCGGTAAGCTGAAATCTATAGGAGTAGTGGGTGGTGGTTCTAGAGGTAATGGAGGTTGTGCAGGTTGCGCCTTTTCCAATAACGCCCGCTGCTCCTCTATTGTGGTGATTGGCTCCGGTGAGGTGTTGGTCGGTGAAATGTCAGCTCCATGCACAGGGGAATGGTTGTTGTTCTCAGCAAAGTCTATTTTGGATTTTAAAAACTTCTTCATATTTTTGAAGTTAGGCGAGGGACGGAATCTTATATATTCTTCCTCTGTCCCAAGTCGGCAGCCCTTAGCAATGTCTGAAAAGTCTAAATACAAAATCCTGATTAACTCACTGGGTATTATTTACAGTTACACGCAATAATAATGATAATACTTTATTGTTCTCATGTTGATACAGCAGGTCTTAAAATATGCTAGTTTAAACCTTAAGTATTGCTATTTTGACCTATACAAGATTAAAATAACATTAATCTATATCTAAAGTTTAATATCTAGGATAGATACCTAATCTATTCTAACTATATTTATAGTAACTATTTTCATTTAGGAATTCTTGGAGGGAATAAAAGCAGTATTAAATATGTATTACAAAAAGCCTTACAATGTTTTGAACACAAATTAGGACAAAAGAATTTATAATTCCAATAAACAATTCAACATTTTACATGTTGAAATCATTTGTTTCTAGATTGATTACATAGCCAAAGCATTTGTATATATGGGTATATAACAACATAAATATATAACAATCATATTACCTATTTCATCAATTATAACTGGCGCAAAATAAATAAAAACATTTGTTAAACACAACACAGACTTTTCGAATATGAAGTTGACATTTCTACGATAAGTAATTAAATTAATTATGTTCCTATCAATCTCTCATACGCACGTACCTACTTGTGAATCCTGCATTAATTTCACAAATATAATAAATTCAACTTATAAATTACAAGTGGCCCATTCAGCATTGCCAGATATATATAAATAATTAGTTTCTATGTCTTCGATTACAAAATTAGGTATAGACAGGACATCAAATAATAACATTTATCGTAAACCGCACCCACTATAACCAACACAACACTTTGAACACAGTGTCCGACCTAATATCTAATATTACAAAATGGCAGGCGAGGCAAGCAACGGTACGTCTGTCAAATCATGAGTATCATGACGTATCACGAAATGTATGAAAGAAACAAACTTATTTTGAGTACTAAGCCATCTCTTTCAGCAACTCTTCGTCCGAAAGAGATAGATTTTGATATCCTATACGCGTACCACCAAGAGGGACGCATAGCTCATATACAGATAAAAGGCGAACATGTTTTAAATAGTGGATGGCTTACAATACCTTCCTTAACTTGGGCGGGTAATCGTTTGTCTGTGCAGATAAAAAAAAGTGAAACTATGACAAGGACAACAAATGATATGTCTCTCTCTCTTTGACGCTCTTATACAAAGTTGTATACGACCATCGACCATCTCGAGGTAATGAGTGGTATTATTATTTTCAAGATGTGCTGAAACGCCACATGAAGAGGACCAGCATAGACCCATCCACCTGGGAGTCATTAGCTGATGGCCGAACCGAGTGGAGGCAAACCGTGTTCACTCGGATGAAAGAGTTTGAAATTAGGCGACGCGCAGACCTTGAACGGCTGCTACTGCGAACGGCATTCGAAACTTAATGCAAACTTGCAAGTGCGACATAGAGAGAAAACTTCGTTTGTGGTCGCGGTAGCACTCCAGGGGCGCTACCGCGACAGCAAACGAAGTTTTCCCTCTCTGTCGCACTTACGTCCTAACGTGCAAGTGCGATAGAGAGCGAAAACTTCGTTTGCTGTCGCGGTAGCGCCCCAGACCACCTGTAACCGCACATTCGCTGCAAAGATTGGCTTCGTCAGTCACCAGGGAACCCACCAGCGTCGCTTTCAGCATTAGAAAGGAGAGAGCCTACTCCGAACTTCGTATCGTCATGTATAACACGAGAGTGAAAGGGACGGCACGATACGACGTTCGGATTTCAAAGTTCGGAGTAGGCCCTCAGTCTCTGTAGCCGAATGCGGCTATAGGAGAAAATGATGATTATTTTCCCGATCCACACAATAGCGTAGGATAAGGACGCAGTTATGCTTTTACGGGAAAAAGACACACTTTTATCTCATTCCATCGCATTGCTGCGCCATCGCGGCTCATTGGTATTAATTCACCATTTAATGTCGTGTCTAGTTAGTCTGAGGAGTAAAATCATGAACTAAGGAACGTACCTTTTTCTACGTGACCCATTTTTAGGGTTCCGTACCTCAAAAGCAAAAAACCGGAACCCTTATAGGATCACTTTGTTATCCGTCTGTCTGTCTGTCTGTCTGTCTGTCTGTCTGTCACGACCCTTTATCTGGGGAACGCGTAAGGGTATTGAGTTCAAATTAAAATCTTAGACTCAGATTTTCAGTCCCTTGGAGCTGTGAAAAAACCAAACTTCTAAGTAACTTAAAAGAAAAATACGGGTCGACACTCTCAAGGGAATCAAAAATGATCGTCATATACTACAAGTACAGGGAAAAATCTGATAACTATACATTTGTAATGAAATCATACAAAATATCCTACTTAGTATTATACATACGAAAGTTAGGATGTTTGGATATTCGGATGTTTGTTACTCAATTACGCATAAACGGCTTAATGGATTATGATGAGAGTTTGTATACATAGAGTTTTTAGCCCGGATTAACATGTAAGATACGTGTAGATGTAGACAGTTGTTAATAACAAAGAGAATATAACCACTACGGTCAATAACACGATATTTCACAACGTCAGAAGGGCTACCGCGACTGAAAACGAACGAAGTTCGAATATCTCCATCTCTGCCACATGAAGTAGCAAGTGCGACAGAGAGGGAGATATTCGAACTTCGTTACCGATGCCATTAGGTGAAGTTGAACATAATTTTACACAATTTACTACTTTGAGTCTTATAGCAGCTAAAATTAAGAAGGTGTTCGCATTATTTAATCTTTATTTTTACGATCGTAGTTGGAAATTAAGTGATTTGGCTTCTACTTTGATATTCTAGACCTCGCCTCGTTATCTTGTCGCACAGAAATTGTTTTACAGTAGAGCGTGAATGTTTTTGTTATCGACTATCTAAATGTCGATACTGTATGTCACTGACAATTTCAAAGAGGTGTCACTAGGTACTACTTATTACTTTTGTATAAAAGTATATATAATAATAAACGAAGAAATAAAAGTCTAGGGTGTTCGTTAGTTAGGATTTATCATAGTTTTTCCACAATAATTACAAACTTTACACAGCCGTACATCATCAGTGAACTATGGGTTATATAGGGATTTTCGTGATGACAAGTTCCACATTAGGCGGCAACCATAAATCCTGCTGCATATACATGCGAAGGACGCACTGACCAGCCCCACACAATTTCACAAAACAATTGCTTTTAAATAGCTGCTGGTAATGGTAATACAAAAATGGCTGTTATTATACATAGACTTAAAAGGCGAAAATTCAAATGCATTATATAAACATCGATATCAAGAAGGTCAATAAAAAAACATTCACGCTTTACTGAAAAACAATAACTGTGCGACAAGATAACGGGGTCTAGATATTACAAGAGTTAAGTAATCTCCAAACCAAAACGCCTTATGTCAATCAAAATCAAAGCATTTCAGCCCCTAACGTTCTAGCAATTACATACATAACCACATGAAAAACAATAGATTAGAGTTACTTAAAATACTGACCCACAGCCTCTAAAGCGCTTGCGATATAAATATAAGTCAAAACATGCTAACCCATCAAGCCGCAATAATTTTAATGTATAAAATAGGAGATTAAATAAATAGATTGCGCTTTGATATATGCCTACCGTAGTTGTTAAGTCCATGCACACAAACTTACCCTTAACACAGCTAAACTCACTCGCACCCGCCTAGGAAGTAAATAACGACTTCTTTCAGTTACCCACCGTCTGACTAGGTCGTCCAAGACAATGCATGTATTAGGCCCTAAGATTTATAATAAACTACCCAACGCAATTCTTGTAATGGAGGAATGTGTTAACAAATTTAACCAATTTTATACTGTAAACTAGCTTTTACCCGCGGCTTCGCCCGCGTAATAAAAGTAATTTTTAACCGTCTACAAAAAAGGAGGTTCTCAGTTTGATTCGTATGTTTGTATGTATGTATGTAGATACGTATGGATGTCATTTCCGTAATCGGCACCCCGTGGAACCATAAAGACGACACCTATATAAATTTTTAAGATAAATTAATTTCCGCCATCTTGGATTTGAAAATGGAAGACAAATAAACGTCCGCCATGTTTGATTTGAAAATGCATGCCATTTTCATAATCAGCACCACGAGGAACCTCGAAGACGACACCCATATCGATTTTTAAGAAAAATAAATGTCCGCCATCTTGGATTTGAAAATGGATGTCATTTTTGTAATCTGCACCCCGAGGAACCTCGAAGATGACACCCATATTGATTTTTAAGAAAAATAAATGTCCGCCATCTTGGATTTGAAAATGGATGTCATTTTCCTAATCGGCACGACGAGGAACCTCGAAAATGACACCCCATATCGATTTTTAAGAAAAGTAAGCTCCCCGCTCAAACTTGGAACCCTCTTTTCACCCCTTAAAGGGAGCAATTCCGAAAAACGCTGAAACATGTTTTGTTGTGTTTAAACAAAGAGTCTATATACGAAGTTTTAAATCTCTCACTTCAAAAAAGATTTGCTCTCCGTACAAACTTGGAACCCCTTTTGAACCCTTTAGGGGAGCAATTTCGAAAAACGCTTAAATACGTTTTGTTGTATTTAAACATAGAGTCTATACACGAAGTTTTAAATCTCTCACTTCAAAAAAGATTTGCTCCCCGTACATACTTCAAACCCCCTTTTCACCCTTTTAGGGGAGCAATTTAGAAAACGCTGAAATACGCCATTAATATATTTAAGCACTGACTCTATATACAAAATTTCATGTCTCTCACTTTAATAAATACGGTTTTACATACAAACTTTGGACCCCCGTTTCACCCCTTTAGGGGGTGAATTTTGAAAAATCCTTTCTTAGTGCACCCCTAGACCTTATAAGGAACCTACGTGCCAAATTTGGAATTTTTAGAACCAGCGGTTTGGGCTGTGCGTTGATATGTCAGTCAGTCAGTCAGTCAGTCAATCAGTCAGTCAGTCAGTTTCTTCTTTTATATATTTAGATGAATTTATTCTTCTATAATGTAATTGAATAAGTGTAGTTAATAAATCTTGTATGCATTCATTGGATTGTATTCATTGGAACTGACATAATATTAATCTTATACCTGACATTTAATATTTAAATAATATTATCAATAAATGAGTATGAGTATGAGTAAGAACCGGGGTCAAGTAAAATGTATGGAGTTGTTAGAGTGCTTTGTTGAAAGTCACAACAATGACTTGTGAAGTTCTGACTCTACACCCTATTATTACTAAAATGTTGGAAATCCTTGACATGGTTTTTAGTTTAAAATAATCGGTACCTAAGTAGTTCATTGTCTGTCAGACAAAACCTTTTTTACCATGAAATTCCAAGTATTTTTTTCAAAATCATTGCAAATTAGCTCTAGTCTAGTGCTTATCACGGAATAGGTCGAATTACTTTATATAAGTTTGTAATTTAATCACCTTTACATGTATTTTCGTTTTGAACTCGGTTCATGTGCTACGTTATTCAGGCGCTCAAATGAATAATATAAAATATATATATATTTTTCCTTAATTATTAGGGGTCGGCTCTTCACTTGACCGGTTTTAACGTTTACACTCCTCCCCCGTCAGAACCATCCATGTATACGCCCAGACAAGTCCGTCCCTTTCAAATTCCGATTCGGCACACCACACCATCCTCTTTCTACGGGTCTACCGCGAACCGTAAGCGAAGGTTTCCCTCTCTGTCGCACTTGCAACTCTATACTTAAGTATGACAGAGAGGGAAAACTTTGTTTGTGGCTCGCGGTAGCCCCTCAGTCCTCGGCAGTAGTTGTCTTGTCTAGAATGTTATAGCTCTAGCCATAGCCACAGCCGCAGCCTAGTGTTCGCTTTCGCAATCGCATCAACGAGCGGCCATTTTGTTTGTTATTGTGCGATGGTTCACTTTTAACTCAATCAACGGCTAGACAGCGAAGGACGCGTATTATTTGTGTGTTTCGTATAAGTATCTGAACGAGCATTTCAACAATACGTATTTGTATTAGTTTACATTCCTCTAAGCCAAACAGCGGATCTGTATATGATCATTTTAGAAGAAACAAGTGAAGTAAAATTAAATGCAGGATTCACAGACAGGTTGGTTAACATTTTCATTTAGTCTTAAGTTACTTAATTTTATGACAGTTTTCACGTGTCAATTATTTTATTCTTGTTTTTTGCAAATTCTGCGTCGTACCACGTAGTCAGCCAGTGCGAATTTACTCTGTAACCAAAGAACAGGCTGTTAAAAAACCTTTTATAAAATGGTTATCTATATATTTAATTTTGACCATTATTATTTTTAGGTAAGTTTATCAATTATAATACCAATCTATTCTATGCCGCTTTTATAAGTCCTTCATGCATCGCACTCAAGAGTTCAATTTTGCTTCACTGATGATGGTGCATTCTGACATGTGATAGTCTAATTACCATTACCAACTCACTGGTGTTATAAATATATATTAGGGCATTATTTCTACTGAGACTGAATTCATGAAAATCAATTTGACCTTTCATATCATACTTACTATGCCCGTAAAAATGTTGCTTATGCTGTAGAAACAATGGTTAGAGTCCATTAGAGTCGGTTGTTTTTTCTTGCAGCCCTTGCATGTCCATATTTTTTCCGTAGTTACTGGTTAAAACGACATATAATTGAATAAATTAATTAATATTTTTGAGTATAAGGTGTGTACGAATTTGAGGCAGCCTCGGGTTGAGGCACACACATTTCGCCTGTTTGTTCAAATTCCTACTCGCTTTACACACTGTGCACAGTTGGCCTAATTCGGTCTTTTGACCATGCTGAAAGGTGCTTCGCGTATCCGAGCATGCTGCTGGAAGAACCACACCATCTAACTTGCTAGAGCGCGATAAGCATACCAATTTAAGCACCACATGGTTTAAGAGTTTTGTTGTACATCTGTTTCATTTAACAGTGCCAACACAATTTTTTATTAATGATTCAGTGAATTACAACAAATGCAGTAATTGCGTTTAATCCAATTTTGTGCGACGCACAACATCGTCTCGCCGTGAGCGCGCTGCACTGCCTGAGCATTTTAATGTTCAAATTAAAACATTTGCACCTACTCACTGCTTGTGGCTATCAATTCAGCAGGCTGATCTGCTCAAATTCATACGCACATTATGATCTTTTTTTACGACATGGAAAAATTGATTGACTATTATATTATTATTATTATTATTAAGCCTTTTATTCCTTAAATAAATATAATACTACATTTAATTTTGTTTTTTCTCTATTTTAAGGACCCCTTTTGGGTATAGGCCTCCTCCAATTCTTTCCAGTATATCCTATTTTTTGCATCTTGGGTCCAATTTGGCCCAAATATTGAGACAATATCGTCTATCCACCTCGTCTGTGGTCTCCCACGGTGTCTGGTACCTTGAGGTCCTTGCCATTCTGTGACCGCCTTTGTCCATCTTTGGTCTTCCAATCTGGCTACGTGACCTGCCCATTTCCACTTTAGGGATCTTGAGTAATCAAGCGCATCTATGACTTTTATATATTCATTATTTATTACTAAGAGTGAGTTCCAGTTTACATGATAGCTGGGCACACACACACTGATCTGGTACATTTTGTAACCAAGTTGGGCTTGGTGAGCTGTGCATCGGCTAATATATATAATTAGCCTGCTTTAAAGCAGTCCCTGCACTCACTATATGATGTGTGATAGGAATAAATAAACCAAAACTTAGATTATCATATTGTTTCTAATTGTTTATTCTGGTTATCATTCACAGATCCTGACAATTCCCGAAGACTGGGAGTTGATGAAAAAGTCATAAAATTTCGGCCTTCGCCCAATTTTAAAAATATGAAAAAGTTTTTAAAATCCAAAATAGATTATTCAGAGTCATCAAGTCAGTCTCCGCCGAACGGCAGCTCTGAGCAAACAACACCAACAATGGCATCAGGGAGCCCGCCTAGTAATAACCAATTGATAGAAAAGCAAGAAAAGCTATCCCCTGTCAAACCAATTATTCATCCTCCATTACCGTTAGAACCACCACCCCCTGATAGTCCGCCTATTATGCCTGTGCCTATTAAGAACGAAATAATAGATACCGATTACCAGGATCAAGAAAATGGCCAAGAGTCTCCTAATTTATCAGCAGCTGACACTGAAGAAGCATCAATAAGATTAAGTCTAGACAGAAACAATACAGAGCCAGACAGCACGTCCGCAGAAAGACCAAAAGTTACTGTTTGCAGAGATTTTATCAGAGGCACATGTAGTAGAGCTCCTTGCAAATATGCGCATCAACGGGACCTATCACAACTAGTAGGGATATACACTTTCTGTAGGAATTATCAAAATTCTATATGTACATATCCACAATGTAAATATGTACATGCCAGTGTATTTGAGGAACAGGAGTTCTATAGAACTGGTATCCTTCCGCCGCATGCCTTAAACCATACAAAGAAGCCTTACTACATGTTGCTGCCGCCCCCTCCCCCACCACCAGAAGGTATGATTAAGTTCCCAAAGCAAATTCTTTTTTTTTACTTAAGTTCAATTTTGAATTTAACTTTGGGTAGAACAGAAACGGGTGATTTGTTTGTGTTTATTTTTTGTTCATTTTAAGTGGAAAATGCAACTCCCACTCAGAATGGCATGTGTCAAGTCAACATGTGGTTAACACAAAATTCTGCACTGAAGGGAGTACTAATCCTAATCCGAATAGAGAGGCTTAGGCGCCGAAATAGGGGAAGTTTTTATGGGATAACAATTACATGTGAGAGGAATGATTCGAGAGTCACTAGTTCAGCTATAGTTTAGAATGTTTTGCATGACAAAACTGATAGCTCTCAAAATGTAACAAATTTTTAATGTTTTCAGAAGCCCCTCCCGAAATCCAAAATGCAAGTGCACTCTCTCCGCGGCCATCGAATTCGTAAGTATTTATTTATTTGGCTTACCAGAAATCGTTTACATTAATACATTAAATACTGATCCATTACATTTTGATAGTGCTAAGCGTTACAATTACTTAGGGGTAAGCACCGCATGCATTTTGAATCTGAACTTTTAAAATATCCGCACGAAATAATATACTGTGATAAATACCTACAGATAATTACTAGGATGAGTCTAAATAACGATAACTATCGCCTCTGTATAGCTAGTGACTTATTACAAGAATAAACATGGAATATCGACTACCCCAAACTCCATGAAAAGTGGTATCCAATCCATAAAATTCATAATAATTTAATAGTTAAATTTGTTCCACTAATATTTATAAAGTTTTTTATACTCAAATAAAAATATCTTCTTAGTGTTGGTCCTACCATACAACAATATAAATTAATCCAAGATTAGTTCAAATGAGTTTTTTTTTTCGTTGTTGATGGCCTTTTGCTGCTTAGGCACTTTACAAACGAAAGTTCATGCTGCTATAGTAATAACAACTATTTTGAATATTTTTGTGACTTCAGTGGCAGGTTTACACATTTACTGGCCGTGGGTTATCTAAATTTGAACTGAATGTCGTTTATAGCTTTGTAAATAAAAGATTTTGGCTCTTTTGCCGCCCATAAAATCTGTTGCCCTATACTATCCGCAAAACCAATATAATTATAATTTTTTAAAATTCAATCTTACTTATATTTTTATTTAATTTGTTTTTAGGTGCTTAGTTATTTAATCGCTACAAAAAAAAAATTAAAAGAAAAATATATATTAGCATTGTAAACGATCGTTTTCCAATATTAATGTGTAATAGAAATATCACATATTTCTTAAATAATTAGCTAAACACGTGATCAGCAAAATTAGTAGTAGTAGATAATGAGAAATGCATTAATTAATTATAGTATGTATAACACATAGTACTATGTAGGTCATTAGGCATTATTGATAACAAAATGTACTGTAATATAAAAGGTTTAATGTCAAAATGCATAACTCATTCATTATAAGAACTCTGTCTGTGAACCTACGTCATAATGGAAGACCACGTTTAAAATGTTAGATGTTGAGAAGCTGTTAAATGAAGCGATTGGCCATGTGACAGCCGAAGACTGGATTAAATGTGTTCGACACGCTGAAAATCTCTCGAACGAAGACCTGGCTAAAGCACTTTTTATTGACACTAACCGTCTTGCCATTAATCTACAAGACGATAGTGAAGACGAACATGAATAGCTAATATTTTCCTTAATTAGTTTTTTGTTTGTTATACTAGTTATTTTATTGTAAATTATTATAAAATTAATGATTTAATGTTTCATGTTAATATTTCAATATATTTATTGAATATTTCGATAGTAATTATACAATACTGTGAATAAAAAAATACCACGCTATTTATTTTGTGTTTCATTACTTTATCGATATTTATTTTTATGCTTAAGGCTACCCGCACTATTGTTGCACGGCCCGCTACATAAGGCAGTGCAGGTGCGAAAGATATATATGATGATTTATGACCTGACTCGCCACTTGGTTTTGCGGATAGTCTAAGGCGGGGTTTTATAAAGATCCGTTAGACCAAATGTCAGATCAAATTTCAGTAACTCAGTACATTTTTTGACATAACAAACCGACATAAGGTCTAACGGATATTTATAAAACCGAGCCTAAGTAGTCTCTAGCAATTGCTAAATTGACCACTGTTTTAGTTTTAGTATTGTTTTCTTGTATTTATATTATAATTGCTGCATAGTAAGCAGTTGCTTTGAGAGTAATATATTATATTTAAATTAATAACCTGATCTGATATAATATGTGACAATGTTACTTGTTGCGGTTATGACTGGTGTGGACATAATCCGGGTGAGTAACATTTTCTAATAATATTTTATGTGCTTTTAGTAACCTGCTAATCAGCTGTGTGCCTGTATCGAAACTGGAGTCCAAACCTGCTGAGAATGATATCAGAAATATGCTGCAAGCAATAACCTCCCCTTTAAAAAGGGCCTGGAATACCATTGATCCATGTAAGTATATCAAATATTCATTTATTAAAAGACCTAAGAAGTATTGAATATACTTATTAATAAATGAATATTATTATTTATCTTGGGCTTTATTACCACTTGATTATTGCAAGAATTAATTATTGATCATTATTGTTATGAGAAATGAATTAGCCTCTTTGTTGGTCCTATACAAAAGTATATTTTTGATTGAAAACATAATTATTATTTTTCTTCATATACTGCTGCTATTGATCTTTATCTTTATTATAACAAATGAATAAGTAAGCCCCTTTGCTACCCCAACACAAAAGTGTATTTAGAAAATGAAAACCTAATTATTTTCCTTGATACACTGCTGATAATGTGTTAGAGATTAGTTGAATTTAAATTAATTATAAGACATAATGATTTACTTAATTTTAAGTAACAGAATAATAATTGACATTGCCAAGCGAAGCCATGGCAGGTTCGAGCCCTGTGTGATATTTTACTTCCGACTGTAGTATCAGACTTCAGAAGAAGAACCTATTTCAGGACCATGTTTTAAGATTAACGGTAATATTCAGCAGTATATTTGCTAAGTTATAAACATATTAGCAAGCGAATTTGTTTCCTGTCATCCATCTGTGAAGTCTTATTTTGCTTAACATTTTAACAAAAGTTAATAATTGTGCCAAATAATAAACAAAAATATTTCGCTAGCATTAAACCGTACGCAATAAGCGTATTTTTACAGCACTCCAAGCATCTACATATGCAAAACAACGTTGATGTTGTATAATTAAAATACTTTATGCTTGGCTTTGAATTAACAGGGTGATACTGATAACTGATACCCCCTGTGCTATTGCTCTAAAAATGTAAACGTTTAAGTAATATGAATGGCAACTGTTTAGACTAACATCAGACACAGATTGGATTACACTAAGCTGCTAAGCGACTTGTTATATTCGATTGATTTTGTCTGCAGTCAGCACATCGCCGCGCGACCTCGACCACAAAGAACTCTACACAAAAAAATGCAAACATTGCGACAATATGGAAATCAGGTTTGATATTTTATACACATTGTATTCTCCCGTTATTATGTTATAAAACAAATGTATGGGCGAATCGCACTTAAATGACGATAATTTGCTACAGCTTCTAATCTGTCGCACAATTCATTGAAACGAATATTGCAATTCAAGCCCAATATATATACGCATGTTATCTGTCATAGAGGATATTTATTACAATATATAATTGATGCATTGCAATAAAATTTAATAAGTAGTGCAATTTCGTTTCACAAACTCAATAATGTTTTGGGAAAAGCCGTACAAGAGACGCTGCGCGGCACTCTGGCCTATAATAACTACAGGCCTCTGTAAATTAGCTAAAATAAGAACTGTGAAAATAAAACAGCGGCGCAGCATTATATTTACTGTTCGACTAATAAATTGAGTCGTCATTATATTTATGGCGAATTATATTGTGAAAATATGGTGGCTTATGCTGGTGGATGTAAGGAATGCTGGCGCGGAGCCGAGTCCCCAAAGTCCCGGCCGAAGCGCGAAATGGGCCCCATTCACATGAATATCTTGTAATTATACCTATACCATCATAACCACTAATATTATAAATATGAAATTATGTATATTTAGCTCATGTACCCGCATTTTCAATAGAAAGAAAATTAAATATCAGTAATACTGAAAAATAAAATGCTTTAGCGATATTCAATTAGAGTTTGAGAGTTTTTACAAGATAAAGATATAAAGTTGATAAATGTTTTTTAAGAAGTAAACTATTACAGACATTACTAGGCATTCTATATATATATTTATATGTATATTATTTACTAGGAGTACTTGCCCTACTGTTTTTAATACGGCGATCTAATTGAACATTCTGTTACAGACTACAGTACAATAAAGATGAATTGGAAAGCATGGATAGTAAAACTAAGGAACTCCAGTTGAAAGCTCAATTGTTGAATAAGAAAACCCAAGCACTGCACACAGTGCTGTTCGCGGTCATTAAACAGGTATGTATTATTGAAATATAATAAGCGGGTCACTCGCGTCTTTAAGGGCGAATATCGCTTGACATGCTTCACAAAACATGCAGGCTTTTATGCGTGATTTTCTCAACTGTTCTCCAGATATGAATGCCTCGGGCGTCTATTGGAAGCTCTATGAGGCTAGTAATTGCTAATGTTAACGTCGAGCATTCTGTTTTGTATTGTCGAAATAACAACAACTGAACACTTACTTACTCTTAATAAAATTGAAACAGTCGTGTCATTTTGAAGGTCTTAAAGCTCCTTGTCATAAGTCATGATCGTTTTTAGGATCCCGTACCCAAAGGTTAAAACGGGACCCTATTATTAAGACTTCGCTGTCCGTCCCTCCGTCACAATGCTCATATCTCATGAACCGTGATTGTTAGACGGTTGAAATTATCACATATTATGTATTTCGGTTGCCGTTATAACATCAAATACTAAAAAAACAGAAAAAAAAGAATATGTAGGCTCCCATTCAATAAACGTGATTTTTTTGCCGTTTTTATACATGGGTCAATCAACTTTTTCTTGTTGTTATTCTGTTCCATCAGCGAAGAGACAACAGTAACCGAGTTTCTTAGAAAAATGTTTATAATATGGACTTAAAGCATGCTCAAGATATGACCCATGTCCAAATGGATTTATGCGCATCTTTAAAACTCATGTTTGGTAGATTTAAGTCCTACAAAATCACAGTTTTAACGAGTGACTCAGGAGACGTAACCATGGCAACGAGCAACAAAGAATAGTTGATCCACCGTATAATGGTACGAAAGCCTTTGTTGCCGACGAAAGCCGAGCGCAGCGGCGGGGTGAGGGTCGCGGGCGGCGGGGACGGCCCACCGCGCGGGGAGATCCGATTGCGAGTTGCACCGAACGGACGTTGCCTCTCTTATAATATTTCTTTCCGCTATTTTGTTAATATCTGTGCCGTGTAAATTATATATATATATATATATACCGGGTGTACAATCCAAATGGGTCAGTATGGAGAAGTCGGAAACTATGAGAGATAGCGAGATCCGTTCTTAGGAACCATGACGTCGATTTTAGATTTAATAATAATTACATTCAAACTTTTTTATTAACTCTCATACATAACTGGGAATCGAACCTGGTCAAAATCAATGTGTATAAATTCTGAGTTAATAAAAAAGTTTGAATGTAATTATTATTAAATCTAAAATCGACGTCATGGTTCCTAAGAAGAGATCTCGCTATCTCTCATAATTTCCGACTTCACCATACTGACCCATTTGGATTGTACACCCGGTATATATATATATAATTATATAGTTCATCTGTTTGACCATTTTTATTGGGCTTAAAACCCACAGCTTCAACACCCTTTTTGCGCGAGTTTGACTTGCACTAGTTTTCTTATTTATTTATATAGGTGTTAAGAGCAGGTACTCAGTCTACTAAAATGTTTTTATTGGATTTTACAGGAAGCAGCGACGCTCGCCGGTATGAATAAATTGACAGCAAAGTTAAGCATGTGCGGAGAGAAACAAAGGGTAATTATCTAATTATTAACATTAATCCGTCCTCTACCGGAAAAAAGTACAATACTAGGCTATGTAGATGACGGATTCGCGATACATTTATTTATCCTAGTGATTCAAATGTATTTTACCTAAAATGCCTTCAAAACTTATCTACCAGTCACTTTAACGTTGAGATTCATCGTCAGATTAAGAACATCCCTCCTCATAATCGTTAGATTATAAGACAGCTCGTCTAGGACATCGAGTAGCCGTCTGTATGATAATCTGACGCGCTCGAGTATTTCAATGTATCGTTTTTTTTTGCATTTTGTAAAAGCCGCCATAATATTGCTTCACGTCTAAATCGTCTTTAGGGTCTTCTTAACATCCCCTATAGAGATGAGTAGTTCACGAATGAATGATTCAAATGAAGTATGAAATACTTCACTCTTTCATTCACTAGTCCAGTTCGGTTTCATATACTTCAACACTTCCGTCACACCAGTTCATGATTCATATTGTTTACCTACTCATCCGCTCCGAGGGTGACATAAATGAAATGAAATGAAATGAAATCATTTATTCTTCAATTTAGGCATGTTACATGCACTTATGAATGTCAAACTACCACCGGTTCATAAAATAAACCTCTGCCTCGAGAAGAACCGGCGTAAGAAACTCGGCGAGGTGTCATTTTTTCAAAACAATATACTATGTATATAATAGACATAGACACAATGATTGAATGAATGACTGATATCATTACCTAATCTATATTGTAGATGCATCTATTGAGCTACTGAACTAGTGAAATAAATAAGTGATATATTTCACAGTGAAGGAACGAAGTATATCAATCTTTTTTTTGTGACACATTTTGCCCACGACTAAATTCCCCTATTAATATCTTCCGCGCTTGAGTTTTTTTATTTTATTCCTTTGTACGGCCATCCCCACCATGCAAACCGTCCGTCAGACATATGTCTGTTATCAGAGAGACATGGGACGTATACCATGTCATTACGCGCCAGTGTGTCCGTATGTTTTTTTTTGTCATATTTGTAAATCTAAGCAACACTTACAGGACAGAAAGAAGGTTAATATGATGAACATTTTTTCTTTCTACCATCCAATCTTCAAAATCTAATAGGTTCCAACGACGCTCGAGCAAACCCACATTGAGCATCTGGATTTCTATAACTGTAATAAAATATGTATCCTCTGAAATTGTGTCAGACGTGTTATAAATGTGGCATTTGTTCACATTGTTGGTAAATTATATTAGCCCTTGACTCTCACTAAGTAATCAATCCCAGTAATAAATAACAGGGAAAATTCCAGTAATATCAAGTAGTCCGGGGAAAATATGCTAGCTATTAGGGCTCGTCCAGAAATAATGTGATCATAATTTTGCCTACTTTTGACTTCCCTCTCCCCATTGGCATTCTAAACATGTTTGGGACTATGTATAACTGGGTTATCACGAGGGGATCATTAGACGCTATTAGGAAACGTATCCATACTACGTGACCCATTTTTGTTAAGCCCCCATTAGTCTTCAATTGATAAATATGGTTTAAAAACATTTTCTAACCACACTACTGATTGATTACAAAAACTGACAGTTTTAAATCACCTGGTGGCCCGGCTCCCGGCATATATGCGTCAGTGTTAAAATACCATTGTGTTTAAAAAGCGCTGAACTCTGCTCCCCCCAGACCCCAATAACCAAGCGTGGTATTTCAAAGACCCCCCTCTCGCACCTCTGAACGGGTCACAATTAGTATGGGTACGTTTCCTAAGCATTTTAGATAGATATCTGTTTTAAAATTGTTAATTGTTTGTATTTCACTGCTGTGTATGATTTCTGGACGAGCCCTTGCGAGTGGTAACCAGCGATGATAACAGCCGGGGTAACAAATGGGACTGTTCGTCAAATCCGTAATCATAATTTGTGCAACTGATCGCAATAAAATGCTGATGGTCTTGCCAAAATCTTAATTGATTACCGATTTGTTTTTCAGGAGGTGCTACACCAGATTTTAGAAAGCAAGAAAATACACTTCAGCAGTATGATGTAGGTATCCCAATGCCATAATTTATAATATTTAATCGGACGTCTACCTGTGTCTTCCAACTAATACAGTACGCAGACGATTCATAGTATTTTTCTCGTATTTTCGGAACATAACGAGATGTAACCTAGTTAGCTAAGGCCTACACTGCAAACCAGATCTGTAAATTGCAATTTTTTTATAATAGGCGAAGAACATTGCTCGTGTAAAATACTTTATAATATTTTAAGTCGACGAACATTTATTTTAGTTCCTAACTTTGTGGTCGATTTCGCTTTGTTAATTGTTATTCATTAGGCCATGGACAATTTATGAGTCATGGGGACGGGATACTTGGGCTGGGGCAACACCGCAACAGTGCCATAAACTTGTGATGACTTGGATGTCACGATCATAGTTAATTAATTTGAAGTTTAATAGTATGAGAAATTGTATTATCACTATACTGTTACAAGAATATATAATGCAGAAAAGCTAATCAGTAAATTGTGGTTTATTAGAACATACTTTGATAACATGGGAAAAATATAATTGATTGCCATTGAGTTGGCATACCATACTTTACATCCTCCGAAGTTTTTTTCGAGTTAGTTTCTTTAGTCCCATTCTGGACCTTAAGGTTACTGTTCTAGGCCCGAACCGAGGTTTCGTTAACATATCGGCTTGTTG